>OX336392.1:291765119-294568961 GCA_946902985.2 Meconema thalassinum | reverse complement strand
TACCTACACACAATTGTAGCTAGTCGAAGGTTCTTTAACATGCCATAAATCTATGATACGGGCTCGCCGGCTTTACTTCCCCTCTGAAGGAAGGCATACTGAGGGATTTTTAAGGCTCTTAAAAATCTCGCGATATAGGGCACAGAACAGGGGTCCTCACTAGGATTTCTTAGAGAGCCAAATAGTTCGTATCAAATTTTCCTCAGGGCCGCAAGTACAAACTGTATAATTTAGGTTAATTACAAAATATATTTTTCTTATTGCAATACTACACTAAGAAGTGGCGTAGAATAACTTACAAACAGTATGATTATGACATAAGTTTATTACATCAATAAAATAAACTGTTTTCCATATAAAAAGCAGGGAAATGTCTTTTACTTCTCTCAGGAATACTTGAATTTGTTAATTCTTTGAAGTCGATGGGCGAAATCTTTCACAGCTCTCTAATATGGCATCTATGTTAGCAGGTTGGGAAGAAACTGAAATTCTCAAAATGTTATCAACGTTCTCACTCGTTAACCTGGATCTGTACTTGTTTTTTATGAACTTCAGCTTACTGAATGTAGATTCACAGACATATTATGTAGATGCATAAACATACAAAATTTTCTGAGCACAGTCAATTAAGTTAGGAAGTTTGTACTTTTCAACTACTTTCCAAAACTCATAGTGAGCCTTATCCTCCTTTTTTTGCTTCAGAAATATTTTTGAGCTCCGTGTCTTGCTGAAGCTTAATTAACTCATTCGTATCCAAAAACAGAAGATGATCTACATTTGCTGTTGTTATTGCCCATGGATTTTCCACCAAGCGAGATGGTTCTTGATACTTCCTGAAGTCACTAAACCCCACAGACATTTCGTCCTTTAGGTCTGTCAACAGCTTTAGTAAATTAGAAACATCTTGACTTTCATCTGGATTTTCATCAGAGTTTTAACAGAAGGAAAGCTGGAATAATCGCTGTTTGACAATTCTTCAATATACATATTGAGCTTTTGTTTCTGTAAAAACACAAAACTCATCATTTTTGTTACAATGATATTGTAGTCTCCTTGCAATCGAGTCGGTGTTTCATTCATAATGCCCATTGTATCAGTGAGAAACGCTACTTTAAGTCATCAACCAAAATTATAAACATCAGGATACTCTTCTTTCTTCGTAGCCAAAAACAGAGTAATCTCATGACGTATGCTGAAGAAACGTATCAAAACTTTACCCTTACTCAGCCATCTCACTTCTGTGTGGTAAAGCACGTCCCCGTATTGCGATATATGTTCATTCAAAAAATCTTTAAACGTTCTGTGGTTCAGTTCATTCGACCTTATAAAATTCACGATCTTTGCAACTGTTTTCATAACACAGCTGATATTTTCACCAAATTTAACAGCTAAGCTTTCTTGATGAATGAGACAATGAAAACTTAATCGTGTCATTTCACAAATGTGTTTTCAACAACTGAACGAACCCTATATTTCAACCTAACATTTATGGGCAACCATCAGTATTACACACAGAAAAAAAAATCAAATCAATGCTACGCACGTTACAAAAAAACTTACTATTGTGTTCAAATAATCAATACCTCGAGTTTGTCCAGTCATGGGAAACATGCCTCAAAAATCTTCTTTAACAACACAATCCTTGGATACATACTTAACGAACAATAGAAATTGAGAAAGTGACGTTATGTCTGCACATGAGTCAAAATATTTGCTTTGCTGCAGTTCATCGGTAAGATTAAGTGCAAGATTTGCTGCTAAGTCCTGTGTCCGTCTCATGCAAGTTGAATCAGACAGCTGCAGCTTAGAAACTTCATCTATTGCTTACTATTAGATAATTGTGAAAACAAAGTTGTACAAACGGTGACAACACACTCTTTTACAATTTCTGCATCAGAAAACGACTTCATATGTTGGGCTAAAATTTCTGTTACTTGGTAGGATGCTTTTGTAGTAAGCTCATTCTTGTTCAATGCATTAAAAAGGGTACTACGTTCATTGGCTCTGCTCTACTAGCTAGTCTCTCCCCTCCAACTACACTGCGGTAGTCTGAGTAAATAATTACGTAGAGAAAAACGACAGATTTTCAATACACTTAATTAATAAATATAGCATATATTTATAAAATGTTGTATAATTTTTTCATAACTCTTATTTTTTTAAATTCCTATCCCTAACAGTCTTGAGGGCTGCAAAAATTCGTTCCCAGGGCCGCATGAGGCCCGCGGGCCGCGTAGTGAGGATCTTGGGCATAGAAGCTCAGCATGCTACCAAGTACACCACCGAAGGCGCCCAACAACACTTGTTCATAATAATATAACTTTTAAGGTCCCTTAGATGTCGTTATAGCGATGTTCGACTGTATTCATTTCTTTTGCCATAATTCTAAGTTGATGCCTTATTATGCGTGTTCTGAAGACTTTATATTTTGAATAACACTAGACTGATATTCGAAAAGTCATCTATAGCTGCCTAGGGAGTCGAGGGATCGAATCCCATTCCGGTAGAAGTTTGTAAAATCGAATTTGCTATGTGTGACCCAGAACGGTACGGTTTTGTGTTGATTAAATTAGTATTAGGACATTTCTTACATCGGATGTTCAAAAAGTCACTTTAACTCGCAGTCATCAATCTCAACAACAGTAGACCCATGCTTGATCAACTCCAAAAATGGTAGTACGTCAAATATAACAGAATTACAAGCGGCAGAACCAAGAGCATGGTTATACATAGGGCGACTCCACCATACCGCTACAATAGAAATGGTGCAGCGCCACCTAACCAATCTTCATGTGACAAATATAATCGAGTGTGAAGAACTTCCTACCAGCGACACGGTTAAAGCTCTAAGAGTAGTTATACCTCTACAAGAACTTCCAAAGGTCTACGTTCCAGGAGCGTGGCCGAGTGGTGTCATCGTGAGACGATACCGGCTTTTTCGCTCCCGCAATAGAGGAATTTCACTTCCAGCCTAACCAGCTTCACATCTTACTCTGGAATGTTGAGGGTCTTGAGAGCGCCTCAACATTCACTAACAATAACCTACTGCATTCTCATGATATACTTATATTACTAGAGACTCTTTCGACCAAACCCATAGACATTAATGGATTCTACGCACAGCATATACCTGCAACACAAGGGCCAAGAGGTAGACCAATGCGTGGCACCTCCTGCTACTACAAACCCAGCCTAGGTAAAATTCAGAGTACGCACCAAGACCATGACACATTGATAATAAACTTCGAATGGATATTAGTGATTGCCATATATGCAAGGCCACTAACCCCTATTGAAGAGTTGATAGCAACCATCATGTTTTCCTTGGGACATGTAGCTCCAGACAGAGGCATAATACTGGCTGGAGACCTAAACTGCAGACTAGACATTGATAATCAAAGAGCGAAAGAACTACCTGAACTAATGACAGAGGAAGGCTTTATCCTTGATAACAAGGTTGAAGACAGAACTTATTTTGCACATTCAGGGTGTAGCACAATAGATTTAATTTTTTTATAAAGGCTGCAACATTAAGCTTCTGAACTACACTGTATGTCTCACTTCAGAGGAGGCGCTGATAAAGAAACATTGTCCAGTCTCGACCCCCTTTAACATCTCAATATTGGATAAGAGAGAAAAACCTGAAGATACTAATCCTTCTCGTCAGATCGATAAATATGTTCTTAAACATGAGGAATGGAAATAACCTGATAATTGCATGGAGAAAAACAATATTGACGCAGCCGCCTTATCCCTGGAAAATACAATTAAATATGCATTTGTGTATCAGCTGAAAAAAAGATAGCGAATATGGTTTGATAAAGAATGCTATTTGTTGAGAAGAAGCGTCCTTGAGGCCAAGCATCCAGTAAAATTCAATCAGAACCAGGAGGCAATAAAACATTACAGCATCATTAAGAAGGAATACAAAATGCTGTTATCTGTAAAACGAAATGAACATCTCGAAAAAGAGGCGAGAAGGATAATAGAAGAAGCTGTCAGCGATCCATTTCTAGCATTGAACCCTAGGAAAATACAATGTAGTGGAAAAATAGAAATGATTGAATGGGAAGAACACTTCAGGAACATACTAAACGTTGAAGAAGATCTCGGCAATCCCGTGGTAGCTTTGTCAGGAACATACCAAAAAGAAACTGACCCGTTCACAATGGAGGAAGTGCACGAAGCTATTATGTCACTAAAAACAGTAAGGCCTTTGGACCCGACGGTATATGCAATGAACATGTGAAAGACTCGTCAGAGGTATTACTTTCAGCAATTTCGGACCTAATGAATCTTTGTCTTCAAATGAGTAACATCCCCTCAGCATGGAGAATTTCGACTATCAAAGTGATGTTTAAGGGGAAATGTGACCAGTCAGATCCGAACTCCTACAGAGGGATTGCTATAGAAAAGACCATGATGAAAATAATGACAAAGCTTCTTACGAAGAGGATCACAGAAGAAGTAGACCATAAACTCCCAGATGAACAGTTTGGATTTCGTAAAGGACGGAGTGCCTTTCATGCCATTACCAACTTACTCAATGACATTGAAGAAACACTACGACACCCTGGTGGAAAATTTCATGTTGTTTTTGTCGATTATGCAAAAGCTTTTGATATGTTAAGCAGGCCTTTAATACTCGCTAAACTGGAATCCATAGTGGGTGAGGGTAATAAACTAACGAACCTGATAAGTAACATTCTGACGACAAACTTCATACAAATAGATGACCGTGTATCAACCTCCAATTTGATAATGCAAACCAATGGCGTACTTCAAGGAGACCCACTTAGCTCCCTCCTGTTCAACATAGCGACATATGATGTGGTGATGGCAACTAGGCAAGGAACAGCAAATCTTACAATATTATTATACGCAGATGATATGGTCATTGGCTCGAGATCCATTACTGAAGTTCAAAAAGCCTTAGACAATCTAGATAGGTGGGCAAAGGACAACAAGATGAAAATAAACACAGAGAAAACAGTGAAAATGACGTTTCGGAAAGGAGGCAGAGAGGCTTCAGGAGACAGGATACACCTAGGAACGACTTCCCTTAAGTCAGTCAGTCAGTCAATACATTTAAATATCTAGGATTGACAATGCAAACAACAGCAAGAGCCTACAGAGTCCACATAAAATCTCGAGCAATAGCCGCTACCAAAGCCATATATGATATCCAAACAATCACGAAGCTCTCTCTGGGAACTGCTATGACATTATTCGACGCGAAAATAACGCCCATCGCCACGTATGGACTTGAAATCATATGGGAGAAATTATCCCTGGCAGACTTGAGGACGCTTGAAGCAGTCAAATCGCGCTTCCTGAAGGCTGCCCTGGGGATATCGAAATATACAAAATCAAGATTAGCATATGAACTCGCCAGGGAGACCTTCTTCGTTGAGGACCTTCAGATGAAGAGAGGGCTACCATCCACAGACGCCTGGAAAAAACTAATGCAGGAAAGATTACCGGTACAGAAAAGGAACGAAATCTCGTTTGAGTTTTACACCACGGAGGCCATGATGACTAGGACATGGATGAACACAAATCAAGACTTGCGACACTTTATCAATTCGATGGCGGTACATGGGTATCACCATAAACTGTGTAATACCGAGTACTTTCATGACCCTGATGAATCCTGCGTATGTAAATTATGCGGGGTGCAATGTAGTAGATACCACGTAATTTCTTGTGCAAATCGGGGATCATCCATTGTGAAATTTTGTGAATGACAGTTTGTTTTCATCAATATGCACAAATTGTGCGATTTATCTTTAATAATAAAAAGTCACCTGTAGCGCCATTAAGGGTCGAGGGTTCAAATCCCAAAATGGAAGAAGGTTAAGACGTTTCTTACATCGGATTTTCGAAAAGTCACCTGTAGCGCCCTGGACGGTCACCCGCAGCACCCTTGAAGTTCGGGATTCGATTCCAATGAGGTGAGACGTTTGAGAAATGGATTCTGCGATAAGTTAAGTCATAATTTCGAATTTGCAGCGTGTAAAACAGAAAGTTACGGTATTGTGTTCATAAAAATAGTATGGAAACGTTTCTTACATTGGCTGTCTGAAAAGTCACACCTAACGCCCTTGGGGAACGAGGGATCGATTCTCCTCCCAGGTTCTAAGTCATAAATTCGAATTTGCGGCGTGTAACCCAGCATGTTACGGTAATGTGTTCACAAAAATGGTGTGGAGACGTTTCTTACATTGGCTGTGCGAAAGGTCACACCTCACGCCCTTGAGGGACGAGGGTTCGATTCCCACCCAGGTAGTCATAAATTCGAATTTGTCGCGCGGTTCTCTAATACAGCCGAACTAATAATAAGGGTCCAAAACTAATAATATATTCGTGATCAGCACCCTCAATTTACCGATAATTCAGGGACGAGGGTTCGATTCACCACCCAGGTGCAAAGTCATAAATTCGAATTTGCGGCGTGTAACCCAGACAGTTACGGTATTGTGTTCATAAAAATAGTATGGAGAAGTTTCTTACATTGGATGCGCGAAAAGTCACCCGTAGCGCCATTGAAGTGCGGGAATCGATTCTCCTCCCATGTACTAAGTGGAAACATCGAATTTGCGATGTATGACCCCAATTGGTGCGGCGTTGTGTTGATTTAATTAGTATTAAGACGTATCTTGCATTGGATATGCGTAAAGTCACCCGTAACACCCATGAAGTTCGGGATTCGATTCCCCTCCCAAGTACTAAATGGAATAATCGAATTAGTGATGTATGGCCCCGATTGGTACAGCGTTGTGTTGATTTAATTAGTATTAAGGTGTTTCTTGCATTGGATATGCGTAAAGTCACCCGTAGCACCCTTGAAGTTCGGGATTCGATTCCCCTCCCATGTACTAAGTGGAATACTCGACTTTGCGATGTATGGCCCCGATTGGTACGGCGTTGTGTTGACTTAATTAGTATTAAGACGTTTGTTGCATTGGATAAGCGTAAAAGTCACCCGTAGCACCTTTGAAGTTCGGGATTCGATTCCCCTCCCATGTACTAAGTGGAATAATCGAATTTGCGATGTATGGCCCCTATTGGTGCGGTGTTGTGTTGATTTAATTAGTATTAAGATGTTTCTTGCATTGGATATGCGTAGTCACGTGTAGCACCCTTGAAGTTCGGGATTAGATCCCCTCCCATGTAATAAATAGGAAAATCGAATTTGCGATTTATGACCCGGAACTGTACGGTGTTGTGGTGATTAAATTATTATTAAGACGTTTCCTGCAATGGATATGTGAAAAGTCACCCGTAGCACCCTCGAAGTTCGGGATTCGATTCCCCACCCATGTACTATATGGAATAATCGAATTTGCGATGTATGGACCCGATTGGTATGGGGTTGTGTTGTTTTAATTAGTATAATGACGTTTCTTGCATTGGATATGCGAAGAGTCACCCGTAGCACCCTTGAAGTTCGGGATTCGAATCCCCTAACATGTACTAAATGGAATAATCGAATTTGCGATGTATGGCCCCTATTGGTAAGGCGTATTGTTGATTTAATTAGTATTAAGATGTTTCTTGCATCGAATATGCGTAGTCACCCGTAGCACCCTTGAAGTTCGGGATTCAATTCCCCTCCCATGTATTAAATGGAATAATCGAATTTGCGATGTATGGCCGCGATTGGTACGGCATTGTGTTGATTTAATTAGTATTAAGACGTTTCTTGCATTGGATAAGCGTAAAGTCACCCGTAGCACCCTTGAAGTTCGGGATTCGATTCCCCTCCCATGTACTAAGTGGAAAAATCGAATTTGCGATGTATGGCCGCTATTGGTGCGGCGTTGTATTGGTGTAATTATTATTAAGACGTTTCTTGCATTGGATTTGCGTAAAGTCACCCGTAGCACCCTTGAAGTTCGGGATTCGATTCCCCTCCCATGTACTAACTGGAATAATCGAATTTGCGATTTATGACCCGAAACCGAACGATTTTCTGTTGATTTAATTATTATTAAGACGTTTCTTGCATTGGTTATCCGAAAAGTCACCCGTAGCACCCTTGAAGTTTGGGATTCGATATCCACACATGTACTATATGGAATAATCGAATTTCCGATGTATGGCCCCGATTGGTACGGCGTTGTGTTGATTTAATTAGTATTAAGACGTTTCTTGCATTGGATATGCGAAAAGTCACCCGTAGCACCCTTGAAGTTCAGGATTCGATTCCCCACCCATGTACTAAATGGAATAATCGAATATGCGACGTATGGCCGCGTTTTGTACGGCGTTGTGTTTATTTAATTAGTATTAACACGTTTCTTGCATTGGATATGCGAAAAGTCACCCGTAGCACCCTTGAAGTTCGAGATTCGATTCCCCACCCATGTACTGAATGGAATAATCGAATTTGCGAGGTATGGCCCCTATTGGTACGGCGTTTTGTTGATATAATTAGTATTAAGATGTTTCTTGCATTGGATATGCGTAAAATCACCCGTAACACCCTTGATGTTCGGGATTCGATCCCCTCCCATGTACTAAATGGAATAATCGAATTAGCGATGTATGGCCCGATTGGTACGGCGTTCTGATGATTTAATTAGTATTAAGGTGTTTCATGCATTGGATATGCGTAAAGTCACCCGTAGCACCCTTGAAGTTCGGGATTCGATTCCCCTCCCATATACTGAATGGAATAATCGAATTTGCGATGTATGGCCACGATTGGTACGGCGTTGGGTTGATTTAATTTGTTTTGTGACGTTTCTTGCATTGGATTTGCTATAAGTCACCCGTAGCACCCTTGACCTTCGGGATTCGATTCCCCACCCATGTACTAAATGGAATAATGGAATTTGCGAGGTATGGCCCCTATTGGTACGGCGTTTTGTTGATATAATTAGTATTAAGATGTTTCTTGCATTGGATATGCGTAAAATCACCCGTAACACCCTTGAAGTTCGGGATTCGATCCCCTCCCATGTACTAAGTGGAATTATCGAATATGCGTTTTATGACCCGGAACCGTACGGCATTGTATTGATTTAATTCGTATTAAGACGTTTCTTGCATTGGATGTGCGAAAAGTCACCCGTAGCACCCTTGTAGTTCGGGATTCGATTCCCCTCCCATGTACTAAGTGGAAAAATCGAATTTGCGATGTATGGCCGCTATTGGTGCGGCGTTGTATTGGTGTAATTAGTATTAAGACGTTTCTTGCATTGGATTTGCGTAAAGTCACCCGTAGCACCCTTGAATTTCGGGATTCGATTCCCCTCCCATGTACTAATTGGAATAATCGAATTTGCGATTTATGACCCGGAACCGTACGATGTTGTGTTGATTTAATTATTATTAAGACGTTTCTTGCATTGGTTATCCGAAAAGTCACCCGTATTACCCTCGAAGTTTGGGATTCGATATCCTCCCATGTACTATATGGAATAATCGAATTTCCTATGTATGGCCCCGATTGGTACGGCGTTGTGTTGATTTAATTAGTATTAAGACGTTTCTTGAATTGTATATGCGAAAAGTCACCCGTAGCACCCTTGAAGTTCAGGATTCGGTTCCCCACCCATGTACTAAATGGAATAATCGAATATGCGACGTATGGCCGCGATTTGTACGGCGTTGTGTTTATTTAATTAGTATTAAGACGTTTCTTGCTTTGGATATGCGAAAAGTCACCCGCAGCACCCTTGAAGTTCGGGATTCGATTCCCCACCCATGTACTGAATGGAATAATCGAATTTGCGAGGTATGGCCCCTATTGGTACGGCGTTTTGTTGATATAATTAGTATTAAGATGTTTCTTGCATTGGATATGCGTAAAATCACCCGTAACACCCTTGAAGTTCGGGATTCGATCCCCCCCATGTAATAAGTGGAATTATCGAATATGCGTTTTATGACCCCGAACCGTACGGTGTTGTGTTGTTTTCATTATTATTAAGACGTTTCTTGCATTGGGTGTGCGAAAAGTCACCCGTAACACCCTTGAAGTTCGGGATTCGATGCCCCAAACATGTACTAAATGGAATAAACGAATTTGCGACGTATGGCCCCGATTGGTACGGCGTTGTGTTTATTTAATTAGTATTAAGACGTTTCTTGCATTGGATATGCGAAGAGTCACCCGCTGCACCCTTGAAGTTCGGGATTCGGTTCCCCTCCCATGTACTAAGTGGAAAAATCGAATTTGCGATGTATGGCCGCTATTGCTGCGGCGTTGAATTGGTTTAATTAGTATTAAGACGTTTCTTGCATTGTTTTTGAGTAAAGTCACCCGTAGCACCCTTGAAGTTCGGGATTCGATTCCCCTCACATGTACTATATGGAATAATCGAATTTGCGATGTATGGCCCCAATTGGTGCGGTGTTGTGTTGATTTAATTAGTATTATGACGTTTCTTGCATTGGATGTGCGAAATGTCACCCTTAGAACCCTTGAAGTTCGGGATTCGATTCCTCTACCATGTACTAAGTGTAATAATCGACTTTGCGATTTATGACCCGGAACTGTACGGTGTTGTGTTGACTAAATTATTATTAAGACGTTTCTTGAATTGGATATGTGAAAAGTCACCCGTAGCACCCTTGAAGTTCGGGATTCGATTCCCCACACATGTACTATATGGAATAATCGAATTTACGATGTATGGCCGCGATTGGTACGGCATTGTGTGGTTTTAGTTAGTATTAAGACGTTTCTTGCATTGGATATGCGTAAAGTCACCCGTAGCACCCTTGAAGTTCGGGATTCGATTCCCCTCCCATGTCAAAAGTCAACCCCTGGCGCTATACAGCCCTTGACAGGCTAAGGCCGACCAAGCAACCGCTGCCCAGCCATTCGGTCTGCAGATATTGGGGTGACGCGTGATCAGCGCGTCAGGTCCCCTCGGCCGTTAATCTTGATTATCGTGATCGGGGCGCTGTCTCACTTCCCCTCCCATGTACTGAACCCATGTGCCATCAGGTCCATGGATGGTCGAATCCATGCATTTGAGGAAGAAATCAAAGAAGCGTACAGTTTCTAGTGTAACTTTAAGAAAGATCCAGCTAGGAGGCCAGTATAAGGTTGTGCAACTAACGAGGACCAGGTGGTCGAGAGGATGATATCATCCCTCTTGACATTCTGAAGGGAGCGAGTCACGAGTATTAATAACCGAGTGGAAATTTCCCAGGATTAAACAAGGAAGCCTGAATCGGAATTCGAGCTGACGTTGCTGGAAATTGACAACACCGCTTATGCGCCAGAAGAGGAATAATTAAAATTAACACGTTTACGAGCATAATAATGAGTAAACAAGTACAGTACAGTGAATCATTTTGAATGAGAGATTTTTCAGTAAAGAGAAACCATTTAATAATTGCGCAGAAAAAAACTGCTAACGTAAGACGACGTCATTGGGGAAGTACCACGGCCTCTGTGGAGGGGATAGAGCAAAAGAAATGCAACACCCACACAATTGAGGACGAGAAATTAATCAATATCTCCGAATTGCACGATCGATTCTTAGGTGCAATGAGATTATGTGACATTGAGAAGACGAGCTTTCGGAAGGTATAATTTTTATATTTGTGGCACCATTATTTTAGAAGTTGACCACAGAAAAGGCTAGAGTCTTATTTTTTTGTAGTAAAATAGTATAAAGCTTCGGGCTTTACCAAGCCAAAGATGCAGTCATTCCGACAGTCCGTGAGGGGACGTGACGCTGGATCATCAGCACATCAGTATTCAGACAGCCGTGTGGGGCGTAACTCTGCGTCACATCGAAAACAGCTACCAGTACTCCGTGAGGGGATAAACGCTGTGTTACACCGCAGAAGTAATATCCGATAGCCACAGGCATCGCAGTATTAACGACTTGCTTGCCTCCATAAGGAGTGGTCAAGACGAAATTTTAAGTATCGCCGTATTGAAATATTAGGAAAATCCTACTTACAGGATTTAGGCCCGACTGTATACCAGTAATAGTGAAAGTTCGTAAGATATAGTCAGAGCAGGCTGCGAACGTCGGACTTAAAGGCGATAGGTCGTTAAATAGACGAACGAATAGATCATAACGTACGGAAGTACCGTACCAGAAAGATAAACTAATATCTAAATTAAAGAACCCGAAAAAGGGAAGAACAGAATAAGGTTCGGAACGTATATCAGAAACGTAGGAGTGCTAAAATAGTTCCAATAAAGAAGATAGGAGACTATAAACATTATCTCCAGAAAGCAGGCGAACTATTCTAAAAGTACTAGACTCGAGAAGTGCTAGCTGCTATAGACTAAATCTATAGGTCATTGAGGAGACCTCGATCCGAATAGACTTTCGCTAGGATCGATAGACAGATCTACAAAGAAGCCGTTCAAGCTAGATAAATAGCCGGTCATCCAGGATAGGAGTAGCAGAATTGGACTCCAGGGAACAGTAGATGTTTCGAGACTTTCGCATTCTGCAGGATAGGAAGCCGACATCGAATAAATTTCACCCTTGGAAACGGGAAATTAAGAAGATCACGTGTGATAGGCTCAGAAATACGGCCTAGTGATCGAGAATTGTGAAGTGTAAAATAATCAAGATTGTGTGTTAAATTAATATTTTTAGTGTTTATTATGTGTTCAAAAGGGACACATCAGTGTATAAAAATGTCGTCAATGTTAAGTGTTTTAAATATATGTCAAAAAGTGTTTTTACATAAGATGAATTCCTTTAATATGGAGTAAAAAGTTCAAAGTGGGCCCAAAAATGAAGCACCGCACAAGAATAAAGATCATGGGACGATCTTAAAACATGTGAGTACTAAATTCATTCTATTTTTGGTGTCAGAAATTGGTTGTGTACAAATCCACCGGAGTTTTTGAGTAAAAGGGATGTGTTTTAATAAATAAATACTGAATAAGCAAGAACGCGGTCTGAACAATAATAAAAAAAAATGAGAAATTATAAATAATTATGTAAAGAATAAATCCCGTAGAGGAAATAAGTGAATAAAGGGTTAATGTATTTACCAAATGTCATAAGAGCAAGCGAAATATCACTAATTATGATGAAAGATATTTAAATAAAGTAAAGTTGAGATATGAAAGAAATAGCTTTTGAGCTTGTATAAAGAATAAAGATAATAATAATAATTAAATATGGAAATGTTAAATAAAGATCAAATAAATTGATATGAATATAAGAGCGTTAAAGCCTTAATGTATGTGTAAGATATGATGTTCAATGGAATATTTTAAAAGGGGAGCGATTTATCGGCAACAGAAAAGATTAATATGAGAATTAAAATAATATGAATTGTTACTAATGAGATTTATCAGTTCTTGGGAAGACATTTCGGCTTAAAATAAGGCATAGCGCAAATGAGCGCAATAATATTAGTCACGCTAGGAACGCGTAGTGGTTAAAATACTTGGTAAATTACTTATGGAGGGTAGTTGATTGCAGTGAATGGATAATTGTATAAGTCCTCTATTTGTGACATAGTATCACGAGGCATTGTGTATGTATTTAAAAAGGGAGCTAATATATGGTATTATTGAGCGTATGTCATATGGGCCACGGCCGACTTTAAATCGCATTTTGTATAAGTCCTTTGTAAGGGAATGGTTCCCGAGGCACGTGAAGAGATTCGAACGCAGAATCTTCTTATGATAAAAGCCCCTTAATTTCTTCGTCGTTGAATGTGTATTAATCTTCCCAATCAAGGAGGACCCTCTCATAATTAATAAATGCCAAGGTTACGAAAGTGGTCTTTGAACCAAAGAATAGTCGTTTGAATGAATACGGTACAGTAAAAGCCTGGTCTCTCCCCAGAACTGAATATAATGTAAAGGTTTGTTTTGAAAGCCTTGGAAATAAGATACTAACGTGGGGTAGACAAGGAGTCGCCGTCACCCCTCGTGCCATAAATCGCGCCCGAGTAGTAGGGTCTAGCTCTCTTAAAGCGAGAGGGACCAGAGACCGTCTTGTAAGATGTTGTAAAGAGAATGAATACACCAGGAGTGTTTAAAGTTGTTAACGACCCGGGCGTTGAACCGAGGTCCTTGTAGATTGATATTTTCGTTTGCCTGTTCAGATCGTAGTTTCTTATATGATAATGGTCTTATAAGACATAAGAGATAAATAACAGTCCCTATTGTAATGATGTATGGACGTAGGATTCCACGAGTTAATTGAAGGCAACTGAGTTTCGGGAGTAACTATAGTTTTTTGACTGTGTCAAGTATCTTCACGCTCTGGAGTACACAATTGATTTCCTGATTACCTTAATATATTTGTGAAATAAAGAGAGATGATAACAACTGAATGTGTGGACATGCCCCAATATATTGAGTTAGATAATTAACCTAGATTTTAAATATAATTATATATTTGTTTTTGAGAAATAAGAAAATATAAAGGATAGTGTTTGAGGTGTACAAGAATGACACCATAATTATGTAAATGCATGGAGCCAAAAGAGCTCGGAGTTATATAAACTTAATGTTAATGCTTTATGGAAGTGAGACTAAGTAAGAATTGTTGGTTTATGTGGAAACCATATGTTTTAAATACAATATTTGTTTTATTATATTTGTGATTCCTTGTTCATTTGGAACAAGTAGATGATTATGGGTCAGTAATTAAATTGTTAAAGTGTTTGTAGCGCCATTAATTTTATGAATTAAATGTGTTTAAAATAGGAGTTGATTTTGTTGTGATTTTTGCAAGTGTATCCTCTAATTAATCCAAAATATGTGAGTCACAGAGTGGGGGAACTTACCGCTGCCCCGAAATTCCGAATTGAGCTACGCTGGTATACTGTGATTGGCATATTTCTTGCTAAAAGGGCACATGGGGGTCGTATAAGTAATGTGCTGGATTAATTACTAGAGGAACACTTAAGACGGTCATTTCATGTAAATTAAAATAATGACAGGTGTAGCTACAACATAAAATATTAACTGACTGCATGGGTCCCTAGAAACTCATACCGAGCAGCCCTGTATTATATTATCAACCCCCTAGCAAACATAAACATGGCGCCCAGTACGTAGGGCTGAGTTTTCCTAGGGAAAACCCGAGTTTTTCTCGAAAAATCAGAATTTTCATTTTTTGAAAAAAATGGTTTTTCGAAATTTTGAATTTTAAATACTTCCATAAAGGTTTATGAAATTGAATAAAAGTAGTAAAAGGGTACGTTGTAAGTGAATACCCGTACCAAAGTAATATTTTAAAAGAAATTGGGACACACTAATTCAGAGTATCATCTCTCAAGCATGTACTAGTGTGGTGGCATTAGTGGCCCACTGTATTCTCATAAGATGGCATTTAGTGAAGAGATGCAACGGCTCTTGGAGGCCATAAACAATAAGTTGGATAGCCAACAGACTGAAAATAAAGAAGGGTTAGGAGCTATAAACAATACATTGAGTCTCCAAAAGGATGAAAATAACAAAGTGTTCGAATCCATAAATGAGAGTCTAGAGTCACTAAAAATTGATAGTGCTAATATGGGAACTAAATTAGTAGATATCGAAGTTAAAACTGATACCATGGGAACCAAATTAGTAGATATCGAAGTTAAAACTGATACCATGGGAACCAGATTAGAAGCTATCGAAGCCGACTGTATAAACATGAATAAGGAACTGAAGGCTGAGATAGAAAAATTGAAAACAGAAAATGGGGATAACATTAAACAACAGTGGGAAGTGATGAAAACGGAGACGTTAGAGTCTCTGAAAGCCAACAGTAACGAAAACAATGGAGTACTGAAGGCTGAGATAGAAAAGACAATGGATATTAAATTTAAAATTCTTGATGAAGGGTTTGACACTAAGTTGGGGGACAAGTTAACTGAGTTAAAAGGGGAAATCGCATGTGAGATTAAAAAGGAAAGTGAAGTATTTTACTCAGGATTGCAAGTCCAAATAGAGACTATGAACAAAAAAAAGTCCTCTCGGCACGCCGGAAGGCGGAGGTAGATTTCACCGGACAAACTTGGGGATAGGCGAAAATAGGCAGAATATGCAGATTTTCGTAGAAGGATCAGACCTCATTTAATGCGAGAAGGTATTTTATAATTGGAGCTTAATTAACTTTGTTTTTCGTCATTTTATGCTTATTTTAAACATTTTATTGTCTTATGGGAACGGTAACCTTCTTGTCATTTGGGGTCCATTTTTATACTTGTGGTCACACTGTCCTTATGCTAGGTTTCGACACTGATGTGCAACTATGTAACGGTCTGTTACTTCTTCACGCAAAATTATATCTACCGCAGAGATTTTGGTTGGTTCCTCAGTTTAGGGGCTGCGACAACGGGGTCATGTAACCCCGTGTACTTTGGGATGGCTGTATTAGTCTGTAATTCAGGTAAGGACTGCAGACGGTCAATTTCAAGCAGTAGTTACTAATGTTGCTACCAGGTACTACCGTCAACGACACCTAGCTGTGAACTTGGCTACTAGATGCCACCGCAACCAGCAACTCGCAACGAACGTTGGAACTTCCCCTCCAAAGGAAAGCATACTGAGGGATTTTTGGCGCTCTTAGAAAATCCGACGACTTCGGCCGGCTTTGAACTCGCGACCTTGGGCATAAACATTCAGCATGCTACCAGTTACGTCACCGAAGCCGCTTCACACTTAGATGGAAATCTGAATCTGATCTCGTGCAAGTGCGTTATCTTGGCAACGTCTGATGGCTCATCCCTCATCAATTTAGTAGTGTTGCCATGGCAACCACTGATAGGTCTTGGCATTTTCTTATAATTCCGAAATGATTTTTCTCATCCCTTGGCATAATGGTGGGTTATATCAAAAATTCTTTCAGACAAAAGTTTTAGGTAATTATTATGGGAATATTGTCCATTTTGTACGGTTTTGATATTGTGCCTATTAAGAGAGATATGATTAATGTTTCCCGAAAAACCCACTTTTTCCCACCCCTTTGGTCAATGGTTGGTGCTATAAAAAAAACTCTTCAAACATACATTTTTGGGCTTTATCCGACACATAGTATGAATGTTGAACGGATTCGATATTTCACATATTAAGAGAGTTATAGCAATATTTCACTTTTTCGAAAAACAAGCCCCCCATTTTCACCCCCCAACGACCGATTTAGCCCAGTAACGAACTCGACCGAGATTTTATAGGTATACGTATTCGGTAAAAAATTCAAAGTGATTGGTACAAAATTACGGCAGTTATCGTGTCCACAATAAACTGATATACATATACATACATAAATTATATATAACTTTTGAACTGACGGTGGTTTTGGGGCCTGGGGATGTGAAACGCGAAGATATGTCGAAATTTTCCGGAAGTCGAAACATGGTACCCATTGCAATAGTTAGCTTTCTAACGAAATCTACCTCTGGTTGGTTCCTCAGTTTAGGGGCTGCGACAACGCGGTCATCTAACCCCGTGTACTTTGGGTGAGTGTAGAATCTGTCTGATACACGGTGTGAATTGTAATGGCTGTATTAGTCTTAATTCATGTAAGTACTGCAGACGGTCAATTTCAAGCAGTAGTTCCTAATGTTGCTACCAGGTACAACCGTCAACGACACCTAGCTGTGAACTTGGCTACTAGATGCCACCCCAACCATCAACTCGCAACGAACGTTGGAACTTCCCCTCCAAAGGAAAGCATACTGAGGGATTCTAGTGCTCTTAGAAAATCCGACGACTTCGGCCGGCTTTGAAACCGCGACATTGGGCATAGACATTCAGCATGCTACCAGTTACGTCACCGAAGCCGCTTCCCACTTTATCAGGCGGCTTTGGTGGCGTAGTCGGTAACATGCTGAGCTTCTATCCCCAAGATACCGGGTTCAAACCCGGCCGAAGCCGTCGGATTTTTTAAGAGCGTTAAATATCCCTCAGTATGCCTTCCTTCGGAGGGGAAGTAAAGCCGGCGGTCCCATGTCATAGATTTATGGCATGTTAAAGATCCTTCCACTAATTGCACCTGTGTGAAGCTAAATTGGATAGGTTAAGAATGTATACAACGCTCTTAGGTTTCTATGTTCGTTGCCAAGAGCCGACTGCGGCGGCGTCTAGTAGCTCAGTTCTGAACTTGGCCTCGTAGTCGTTGACAGTGGCGCTTGGCGGCAAAAGTAGGAACTATCTGAAAATTGTTAGTTGCAGTACTTAAATTAACAAACAGATAACACACACTAATACAGTCATCACAATTAACACCGGTTATCAGACAGATTCTACACACACCCAAAGTACACGGGGCTACATGACCGCGTTGTCGCAGCCCCTAAACTTAAGAACCAACCAACCAACCACTTAATCAGATGGAAATACTGAATCTGATCTCGTGCAAGTGCGTTGTCATGGCAACGTCTGATGGTCCATGCCTCATCAATTTAGTAGTGTTGCCATGGCAACCACTGATAGCTCTTGGCATTTTCTTATAATTCCGAAATCATTTTTCTCGTCCCTTGGCGTAATGGTGGGTCATATCAAAAATTCTTTCAGACAAAAGTTTTAGGTAATTATTAGGGGAATATTGTCCATTTTGTACGGTTTTGATATTGTGCCTATTAAGAGAGATATGATTAATGTTTCCCGAAAAACCCACTTTTTTCCACCCCTTTGGTCAATGGTTGGTGCTATCAAAATTCTTATTTGACATAAATTTTTGGCACTTATCCGACACATATTATGAACTTTGAATGGATTCGATATTGCACGTATTAAGAGAGTTATAGCGAAATTTCACTTTTTCGAAAAAAGCCCCCCATTTTCACCCCCTTCGACCGATTTAGCCCAGTAACGAACTCGACCGAGATTTTATAGGTATACATCTTCGGTAAAAAATTCGAAGTAATTGGTGCAAAATTACGGCAGTTATCGTGTCCACAAGAAACTGATATACATATATATATACATATATATATACATAAATTATATATAAACTTTTGAACTGACGGTGGTTTTGGGGTCTGGGGGATGTGAAACGCGAAGATATGTCGAAATTTTCCGGAAGTCGAAACATGGGACCCATTGCAATAGTTAGCTTTCTAATGAAATCTACCTAATATGGTAGATTCCCAGAATAAATGTCAAAATCATTTTAAAAGTATTGAGGGTAAAATTGGTACCATGGAAAATAAGTTTGATTCTATAGAAACTAAATTAATTAACATAGAAACAAAGGGTGATGAGTGTGAAAAGAAACTTGTAACCCAGATCCAAGGTGTGCAGAAAGAATTGAAAGCTCAGATAGAATCTAACAAGAATATTTGTGAAAGTTCCCGGGATGAAATAAAGAAAAGTGTGAATGAGCTAGGAACCCGATTTGGAAAGGTTGAGGAGAAAGTAGGGACCCTTGAGAACAAAATCGGTGCAGTTCAGACTGAAGTAACTGAGATGAAAAATCAAAATATAAAGGATGCGCGGGATATGAAAGGTCAATTTGAGCTGTTTACCGGGCAGGTAGATGATAACTTAAAGAAGTATGAGGGTGAAATAAATCGAAGATTAGGTATCTACGAGGGGCATCTCCAGGGTGAAAGAAAACAACGAGAGGACGAAAAGAAGGATAACACCCATAAAATAAATGAAATAAGTCAGGGTATTAATGAGGTTCAGGAAACCATCGGAACATTAAAGGTTCACGTAGGAAAAACCAATAAGGAAGTCAATCAGGTCCAAGATGAAATGATGAAATTGTATAAGAGTCAAGAGAAAACTGAGGGAAAGCTTGAAGGAATTAAAGTAGATATGGTCAAAGGACGAAAAGAAGTGGAAAAGCAAATAAAGGAGATACGAGAGGGCCTGGAGACCATAGGTGACATTAAGCCAGAAATTATAGACCAAAGGGTCATGATCTTTAAGAAAGAGGTAGAAGAAAAACTAAATGAATTCAGGGATAGTTACAGGGATGAGAAATTCCAATCCAAAAAGGTAGAGGAAGATATTAAAAGGAATCAAGAAAGAATTCAGAATGAATTAGGATCCCGATTAGAGAGGACTGAACATAAGAATAGTCAAATGGAAATTCAACTCATGGCTAATGAAGAAAGTGCTCGAAGGGAAAGGAAGTTAGAATTTGAGAATCAGGAGGAGTTTCCAAAGACAGGATGGGTAGATTCTCGTGAGCAAGGCACAGATACGGAGAGGGACTTAGGAGGGGAGAGCCCTTATAAGAACCCAGGATATCCGATGGCGATGTCAACCCCGTACATGAATCAGACAAATGGCCAGATAATAAACATTATTAAATCCAATGAGGACAGACCAGTAAAGTTTACGGGTAATAACATGTCTATTACTCCAAAATACTGGCTAAAAGAAGTGACAGAGTATCTCAACGAAATGAAGGTTCCTCAGGATCGGAGACTGAGAGCTATTGAAAAGCTGTTGGCAGGTGATTGTCTCACCTGGTTCAGAAGCTTTAGATACACCTTTGATACGGTGGAAGGCTTTAGGGAAGCATTTTTAAAACGATATTGGGCAGCAGACGTCCAAGAGAATTTAAGGCTAGATCTGTACTCTAGGAAGTACAGCACCAATGCACCTACTAAATACTCGGAATTTTTCACCGCTCAGCTGTGTAAATTCCGCGAACTGGATATTGCTCCGGCAGAAAACGACCTGTGTGCCGCCATTGCAAGACAGCTTCCGTATGAGATTCAGAGGCTGCTAATCTCATCCAAAGCCAGAAGTGCTGTGGAAGTGGAGAGTGTATTACGTCAGTTAGATATGACGACTTCGCACGTAACTCCTCGGCATCAAAGACAAACTGAGCAAGTACACATGGCCAGCAGTCAGGAAACAGGAGAAAAACCAGCGACCAGGAATCAGTCCACCAGCACGGATACTCAAGGACTAGATCGAGAGTATGGGCACCAGGAGCCTAGAAGGATACAGCCATATTACAGGGGAGGATATCGAGGAAGAAATCCTAGGACTACGGGTTATAGGCAACAAGAGAGCCGACCCTATAACAATAACCATCAAAGGCCAGACAACAGAAAGAAATGGGAGAATTATCCCAGAAGGAATGTAAGGCCAGACGATAGGGATGATGAATATCGGGCCGAAATAGAAGAAAGATATCAGGAAAGTCTTCGTTATATGAACGAAAGACCAGATGAACCTGATAGGCAAAAAGTCCGTTGGAGTGAGGCAATCAAGAACCGGAAATCACCCGACCGACTAGACGGAGCTCAAAGCTTGGAACTACAAGCTCAGTTAAAGAATGAGGGAAAAGGGAGCCCTCAGGATAAAAAAAACTCCAAATTTAAATTGTCAAAAGTGGAAACATACCAGGAGCTGGGAGGAGGTAGAAATTGTAAATTGGATAGCCAGACCAGATGAGCTAATTAACGAGGATGTGGAAGGAATCCCACCTGTTAAAAGAGAACTACCTATAATTATGCTTAGGATAGAAGGATTACTGGTCAGAGCATTGATTGATACTGGATCCACAATAAGTCTAATTACACAAACCCTTTTAAATGAATTGGAAACAAGGGGCCGAGTATTAAAGATTCCCACATCAACTGTAAAGATTAAGGGAATTATCCCTGAAAAGTCTTTGACATGTAAATTTCAGGTATACATTGATCTGATCATGGGTAACGCTGAAATTTCGCAGTGCTTTTTGCTGGTAAATCAATTACCGTATAATGTCATATTAGGTATTGATTTTATCCGTGAGAACAAGGTCATTATAGACCTAGCGCAAAACTGCATTAGAGTTCAAAGAGAGGATGTGGATAAACAAAACATTAACCTACAGGAACAGGATGCGAAAATAGAAGAACAGGTATGGCATATGGAAGAAGTGAGTGAGGAAGATTATAAGGACATAGAAAAGATATTTGAAGTCCTCAACATAGAACTCGAAGATAATGTGGAAAATGAGTTCGAGACCAACCTGTCAGGAAAAGTGGAGGAAGCTAAAGTCAGCCTCGAAATTAAGGAACAGTTAAAGAAATTATTATTGGATTATAGGGACGTATTTGATTCCAAGCCAGGGAAGATTGAAAATTTTAAATACGCGTTCCAAGTCAATGATTGGGCACCGTTCAAACAAAAACCATACCCGGTTGCGGAAAAACATTACCCACAAACCAAGAAAACACTGCAGGAGATGATGAATGCAGGTGTTATAGAAAAGATGGCGACACCATATGTTAGTCCATTAGTGATTGTGAGTAAACCGGATGGCTCAGTAAGGGTGTGTTTAGATGCCAGAAATTTAAATGCAAAAATTATACCAGAAAATGATTCGGCACCACCCATAAAAGAAATACTGAGGAAGTTCAAAGGTAAGAAGATTTTTACAAATATTGACATGACTTCTTCGTATCATCATCTCGAACTGGAAGAGAAAACCAGCTTGTTGACTGGATTTCAGTTCGACCAACAAACATACTGCTTTAGAAGATGTCCGTTTGGATTGAAGACTGCAGGATCTGCATTAATAAGAGCGCTTGATCGAAACCTGTCAGAGGAAGTGAAAGATTGCACTATCCGATACGTGGACGACATTTTGCTTACCTCGGAGAACATTGAGGAACATTTAGAAAATTTGAAGAAATTATTGGAAGACTTAAGAAGGGCAAATTTTAAAATAAATTTAAAGAAATCGAATTTTTGTCAAAGGCAAGTGACATTTTTAGGGCATGTGATTGACAAGGATGGTGTTAAACTAAATCCATGCAAACTGGAATCGATAAGGGATTTTCCAAGGCCTTTGAAGGTAAAGAACGTTCGCCAGTTTTTGGGATTGATTGGGTTCTTCTCAGGACATTGTCCATCATACACCAAAACTGTTGCACCACTACAGGACCTTCTGAAGAAGGGGGGCAAGTGGAAATGGACGGAGGAAGCAGAAAAAGCATTCGTGGAGGCCAAGGAAATGCTCTTAAATTACGTGAAGCTAGGATATCCTGATTTTAATCAGAGATTTATCATTCAAACAGACGCATCCCAGATTGGAATAGGGGCAATGCTATATCAGGAGAACCCGGAAAACCCTGATAAGAAGAACTATCTAGCTTTCACAAGTAGGAGACTGAAACCACACGAGAAAAATTATACGATCAGCGAGATCGAGCTGTTAGCGATATTGCACGCGTTGCAATATTGGCGGAAGATCGTATGTGGGTTTCAGGTCATTCTAAGAACGGATCATAAAGCCTTAACCTTTTTGATGAAGACTGATTTATCCAGTCAAAGGTTGATGCGTTGGGCTTTATACATTCAACAATTTGATGTCAAGATAGAGTACTGCCCAGGAAAGGAAAATATAGTTCCAGACTACTTAAGTAGACAGCCAGAGTCCATAGAAGAGAAAGTAATGGCTATAGATTTGGAAGACAGGGATCAGCGTACTCTTAATGAGTTAAGAAGCATTAGTCAAAGACAACGGGAGGATCCATGGATGAACATGCTCATATCTTTCCTTGAGGGAAGCTTGATAAGAGGAACACCAGCGTACACGGAAGCTGAGAAGATAGCACAAGACTACACGTTTTATAATGGATTGTTATATAAGTTTGTGGACTCTGACCATACAAAATTAAGGATTGTTGTACCTGCAATTTTGCAGAGGAAAATAGTATGGTTAGCCCATAGATCGTTCGGACATATGGGAGTCGACAAAACAGTCTCGATGCTGAAAGAAGCATTTGTATGGCCGAGACTGAGAGAAACTGTAAGGGACACGCTAAAGACATGTGATCTATGTCAAAGGATCAAACCTAATGCATTTCTGATGAGACAGAAGCCTATACCATTGTTGCCCGAAAGGCTCGGCCAAATCATATCTATCGATAATTTTGGACCTTTGCCAAAGGCAAGAAGAGGAAATCGACACATAATGGTGGCTATGGATGTCTTCACTAAAATGGTTGTCCTTGCTCCCATACAGAAGACTGGTACCAAACAGGTGTTAAAACGACTTAAAGAAAAAGTGATACCGATTCTGGGGAAACCTGAGAATTTGTTGTCGGATCACGGCAGTTGTTTCACCAGTGTAGAGTTCAGACGAGAATTAGAAAGACTTGGAATACGTCAAATTTTGTCAAGTATTCGCCATCCTGAGGCAAATCCTGTAGAAAGAGTGATGAGAGAGACGGCCAAGTATTGTAGAATATACTGTGCCGAAGAAAATTGGAAGTGGATAGATATCTTGGATATTATCGAATTTTGTATAAATAATACGATCCATGAATCCACAGGAGAGATACCCATAACGTTACATAGGAATGAGCAACCAGAAAGACCTTGGAGTCTGGTAATTCCTAGGCCAGCAGACGCTCAGCCTGGAAGAGATGTACGAATTAGAAGAGCCTTTGAGCACCTAAAAGCTCAAGCCGACAGGAGGCAGAGAAGAAATAGGCATAAGAGGTATCATCGACCATTATTAGCAGGAGAAATGGTGTTAGTGAAAAGACCAGCCATTTCGGATCCAGGGAACCGTGTGTACAAGAAATTCCAGAAAATGTACCACGGACCATATCAAATAATCAGGGATTTGAGGAATAACGCATATAGAATTCGGCACTGTGAAACGGATCACGAAGTGACCATGAATTCAGCAAATTTGAAATTATATTACCCTCCCGAAGATTTTGATGAAGAAAATGAACAAGCCCTGGTTATGGAAACATGTAGAGAGGAATCCGCTTTTGACATAAACAAGAATAAGGAAGAAATAGAAAATAGAGCTCAAGCATTCGAGTGCGAATGCGAATTGGAGAAATTATATTGGGAAATTAAAGAAATAATTGAATTTATTGAAGAAGAAAATTCCAATTTAAGAAAAGAGAATGATGAAATAAGGAAACGGGTAGGGATAGACCAAACCCGTAAGGAAGAATGAGGTTCTGGGAACTTAAAGTCCAGACAAACAAAGAAAGAAAGAAAGGGTAGGGACAGAGCATACCCGACCTACACAATTACCGGATACGACTTTAAAGAAGTAAAAACAACGGAAGGTACGGACAACGTTATGATGGCTTCGACGAATAAAGAAATACAAATTTAATTGAAATAAATTTCCTCAAGAATTTTCGAAAATTTATTTACCTAAGGAGGGGAGAGATGAACCCATGTGCCATCAGGTCCATGGATGGTCGAATCCATGCATTTGAGGAAGAAATCAAAGAAGCGTACAGTTTCTAATGTAACTTTAAGAAAGATCCAGCTAGGAGGCCAGTATAAGGTTGTGCAACTAACGAGGACCAGGTGGTCGAGAGGATGATATCATCCCTCTTGACATTCTGAAGGGAGCGAGTCACGAGTATTAATAACCGAGTGGAAATTTCCCAGGATTAAACAAGGAAGCCTGAATCGGAATTCGAGCTGACGTTGCTGGAAATTGACAACACCGCTTATGCGCCAGAAGAGGAATAATTAAAATTAACACGTTTACGAGCATAATAATGAGTAAACAAGTACAGTACAGTGAATCATTTTGAATGAGAGATTTTTCAGTAAAGAGAAACCATTTAATAATTGCGCAGAAAAAAACTGCTAACGTAAGACGACGTCATTGGGGAAGTACCACGGCCTCTGTGGAGGGGATAGAGCAAAAGAAATGCAACACCCACACAATTGAGGACGAGAAATTAATCAATATCTCCGAATTGCACGATCGATTCTTAGGTGCAATGAGATTATGTGACATTGAGAAGACGAGCTTTCGGAAGGTATAATCTTTATATTTGTGGCACCATTATTTTAGAAGTTGACCACAGAAAAGGCTAGAGTCTTATTTTTTTGTAGTAAAATAGTATAAAGCTTCGGGCTTTACCAAGCCAAAGATGCAGTCATTCCGACAGTCCGTGAGGGGACGTGACGCTGGAGCATCAGCACATCAGTATTCAGACAGCCGTGTGGGGCGTAACTCTGCGTCACATCGAAAACAGCTACCAGTACTCCGTGAGGGGATAAACGCTGTGTTACACCGCAGAAGTAATATCCGATAGCCACAGGCATCGCAGTATTAACGACTTGCTTGCCTCCATAAGGAGTGGTCAAGACGAAATTTTAAGTATCGCCGTATTGAAATATTAGGAAAATCCTACTTACAGGATTTAGGCCCGACTGTATACCAGTAATAGTGAAAGTTCGTAAGATATAGTCAGAGCAGGCTGCGAACGTCGGACTTAAAGGCGATAGGTCGTTAAATAGACGAACGAATAGATCATAACGTACGGAAGTACCGTACCAGAAAGATAAACTAATATCTAAATTAAAGAACCCGAAAAAGGGAAGAACAGAATAAGGTTCGGAACGTATATCAGAAACGCAGGAGTGCTAAAATAGTTCCAATAAAGAAGATAGGAGACTATAAACATTATCTCCAGAAAGCAGGCGAACTATTCTAAAAGTACTAGACTCGAGAAGTGCTAGCTGCTATAGACTAAATCTATAGGTCATTGAGGAGACCTCGATCCGAATAGACTTTCGCTAGGATCGATAGACAGATCTACAAAGAAGCCGTTCAAGCTAGATAAATAGCCGGTCATCCAGGATAGGAGTAGCAGAATTGGACTCCAGGGAACAGTAGATGTTTCGAGACTTTCGCATTCTGCAGGATAGGAAGCCGACATCGAATAAATTTCACCCTTGGAAACGGGAAATTAAGAAGATCACGTGTGATAGGCTCAGAAATACGGCCTAGTGATCGAGAATTGTGAAGTGTAAAATAATCAAGATTGTGTGTTAAATTAATATTGTTAGTGTTTATTATGTGTTCAAAAGGGACACATCAGTGTATAAAAATGTCGTCAATGTTAAGTGTTTTAAATATATGCAGTGGCGGCTGGTGATTTTTCACTTGGTGGTGCCAGCATATTAAAAATTTGCAATAAAATCATTCAAAGTTGCAGGTACGGATAGTGCATATTTTATGCAATAAGTTATATGTTTAACATTATTTAACTGTGCTATTGTAGAAGACGTTTTGGAACTCGTGTAGTATACGTTGCCCGGCGCCATTAAAATCCGAAAAATTTTCTATAGATATGGCCAATGTTACTAATATACAGCAGTTGAATATTTCATCGCTAGAGAGTGTTACGGTATTTTTTCAGAGTGCCAACATTATTGTTTCCAGACCAATATTTTCATCCAGCCCAATGGTTTTCGTCTAGGCCAATAAAGGTTAGGTAGCCCGTCCCTGCGGGCCGCGTTAGGCTAATGGATAACACCCCTGGTTTTTGTCACGCACAGTGGGGTAGTCACGCATCAATAATCTTTAACCAGGCCAATGATTTTGCCTAGTAGTACAATCAGTAAGTTGGCAGCATTACGTAATCAAACATGGCGACGTGCTTTTTGATAAGTTTATTACTTGAAAGTTAAGGTTGACAATTTCCTTTTTTGGAAGTGTTTACGCGGTGTTTGTTAATGGCAAATGGCTTTAATAACGTGGCAGAGTAAATACAAACCATTTTCAGAGCGCTACTAAGTAAAATAACGCACTTTCGAAACGGGCAACGTATACTACAGGAGAGCCGACGTTTTTAATTGAAGTGTCAGCTGAAGTGAATTGAGAAATTGCATAACTACTACAAATATTTTAGTCTCGGGATTTTTCGCCAAAACAAAAGTTCTTCCTTTCTCTACTAGAAAGCGCTAAAGTGTCAAGGAGGTTAGATATCTAAGCTCCAAGGAACAACAAAAATTCGACAAGCAAGCTGCCCTTTGGGTGTCAAACAACAACGCTTTCACCTGGCACCGAGGCCATACGATATTATATCATACACATATTTTGATCCATATGCATTTTAAATAAAAACCACTTTTAAGAATTATAATTGAACAAACCTCTCAGAAAAATAATTTGAAGAAAACAACATATGCTAGGCCTACTCATCAAAAATATTTGTTCCAAAACCTCGATCGACACCTTCATTTGAATTAATAAGAGCGGTCCTATCGCTAAATGGAGATTGTAACAACTCACTTATTTTATTCATTGTTACACTTCCGAAAGGTTACACAGAGCTCATTGAGATTCCTACGGCTTCGTACGTTGCGCTCGAGCTATGCGATCTTCAAACATGAAACAAATCAAATTTTATTAAGGAACCTAGCTTGCATGTATCGATTCCAAAAGCACACTTATTAGATTAAAACGGTGTTTATATGGTCAATGCCGCATTATGCTATGCAAGTTTATGTAACATGTCTATATAGGAAAAAAATAAGCATGGCTATTGCTAACACACACGTGACCACAGCCTCTTTGTCGCAATTTCAGTTGCTGTCTCAAAATAAATAGGTGAGATGAAATGAACACGATGACCTACCTCTAAGACAACCTTACTTATCGTACATACGGATTGATTGGAAAGGATATCCCCTGCATCTAATATAAATGAACACAAAAGCTATTTAACGACGGACACTATTCATACACATTTGCAGTCAAACTTGAGAATTTGTGTTTACGCTTGGGACGTGAAACTGTGCCGCCAAATTAAATTAACGAAACACAGTAAAACTCGTTGAAAAATTCCGAATTTTTACATTACAAAGAGAGAACAAATAATCCCCGTCATCAATATGCGCCTAAAAAGTTGCTAAATGTCAAACAATAAAGAACTAATACTATTTTGTAGTTTGAATTTATTTAATAGTCAGACACAGTGATATATCGTCAAGCTGGTACCACTGGAGCTGTGCTGCCATATGCTGCACTCTAGTGGTGGAAAGATAAAGCAGTTCAGCAGTTCTAACGTGTATGTAATTTGTGCTTGTAGCCTGCCTGTGACGTGCTGCTATCTCGTGGATAGAATTGAAGCTCCGCGTCACGGGGCCGTTGGCTCTACCTCAGGGTAATATGCGTCTCAACACAACACAAACAAACTCAAGCCAAACTAGTCCTTATTGCAGTACAGTGTCTGATGTTCGTAGGTAGTGCCGGTTGGCTCTGGCTCAGTAATTCAATAAAGCGCCACCAGAACGCATGTCAGTTTGCGCGCTCGTTCAAATAGTGCAGAATATGTATACAATTTCCTCAAAATGTAAATGTAATATAAACTGTTCTTGAGAGGAAAAAGTCACATATTCTCTCTTCATTACACTGGTGGTGCCATGGCACACGGGCACCACCTCAGGAGCCGCCCCTGAATATATGTCAAAAAGTGTTTTTACATAAGATGAATTCCTTTAATATGGAGTAAAAAGTTCAAAGTGGGCCCAAAAATGAAGCACCGCACAAGAATAAAGATCATGGGACGATCTTAAAACATGTGAGTACTAAATTCATTCTATTTTTGGTGTCAGAAATTGGTTGTGTACAAATCCACCGGAGTTTTTGAGTAAAAGGGATGTGTTTTAATAAATAAATACTGAATAAGCAAGAACGCGGTCTGAACAATAATAAAAAAAATGAGAAATTATAAATAATTATGTAAAGAATAAATCCCGTAGAGGAAATATGTGAATAAAGGGTTAATGTATTTACCAAATGTCATAAGAGCAAGCGAAATATCACTAATTATGATGAAAGATATTTAAATAAAGTAAAGTTGAGATATGAAAGAAATAGCTTTTGAGCTTGTATAAAGAATAAAGATAATAATAATAATTAAATATGGAAATGTTAAATAAAGATCAAATAAATTGATATGAATATAAGAGCGTTAAAGCCTTAATGTATGTGTAAGATATGATGTTCAATGGAATATTTTAAAAGGGGAGCGATTTATCGGCAACAGAAAAGATTAATATGAGAATTAAAATAATATGAATTGTTACTAATGAGATTTATCAGTTCTTGGGAAGACATTTCGGCTTAAAATAAGGCATAGCGCAAATGAGCGCAATAATATTAAAGTGTCACGCTAGGAACGCGTAGTGGTTAAAATACTTGGTAAATTACTTATGGAGGGTAGTTGATTGCAGTGAATGGATAATTGTATAAGTCCTCTATTTGTGACATAGTATCACGAGGCATTGTGTATGTATTTAAAAAGGGAGCTAATATATGGTATTATTGAGCGTATGTCATATGGGCCACGGCCGACTTTAAATCGCATTTTGTATAAGTCCTTTGTAAGGGAATGGTTCCCGAGGCACGTGAAGAGATTCGAACGCAGAATCTTCTTATGATAAAAGCCCCTTAATTTCTTCGTCGTTGAATGTGTATTAATCTTCCCAATCAAGGAGGACCCTCTCATAATTAATAAATGCCAAGGTTACGAAAGTGGTCTTTGAACCAAAGAATAGTCGTTTGAATGAATACGGTACAGTAAAAGCCTGGTCTCTCCCCAGAACTGAATATAATGTAAAGGTTTGTTTTGAAAGCCTTGGAAATAAGATACTAACGTGGGGTAGACAAGGAGTCGCCGTCACCCCTCGTGCCATAAATCGCGCCCGAGTAGTAGGGTCTAGCTCTCTTAAAGCGAGAGGGACCAGAGACCGTCTTGTAAGATGTTGTAAAGAGAATGAATACACCAGGAGTGTTTAAAGTTGTTAACGACCCGGGCGTTGAACCGAGGTCCTTGTAGATTGATATTTTCGTTTGCCTGTTCAGATCGTAGTTTCTTATATGATAATGGTCTTATAAGACATAAGAGATAAATAACAGTCCCTATTGTAATGATGTATGGACGTAGGATTCCACGAGTTAATTGAAGGCAACTGAGTTTCGGGAGTAACTATAGTTTTTTGACTGTGTCAAGTATCTTCACGCTCTGGAGTACACAATTGATTTCCTGATTACCTTAATATATTTGTGAAATAAAGAGAGATGATAACAACTGAATGTGTGGACATGCCCCAATATATTGAGTTAGATAATTAACCTAGATTTTAAATATAATTATATATTTGTTTTTGAGAAATAAGAAAATATAAAGGATAGTGTTTGAGGTGTACAAGAATGACACCATAATTATGTAAATGCATGGAGCCAAAAGAGCTCGGAGTTATATAAACTTAATGTTAATGCTTTATGGAAGTGAGACTAAGTAAGAATTGTTGGTTTATGTGGAAACCATATGTTTTAAATACAATATTTGTTTTATTATATTTGTGATTCCTTGTTCATTTGGAACAAGTAGATGATTATGGGTCAGTAATTAAATTGTTAAAGTGTTTGTAGCGCCATTAATTTTATGAATTAAATGTGTTTAAAATAGGAGTTGATTTTGTTGTGATTTTTGCAAGTGTATCCTCTAATTAATCCAAAATATGTGAGTCACAGAGTGGGGGAACTTACCGCTGCCCCGAAATTCCGAATTGAGCTACGCTGGTATACTGTGATTGGCATATTTCTTGCTAAATGGGCACAGTACTAAATGGAATAATCGAATTAGTGATGTATGGCCCCGATTGGTACGGCGTTGGGTTGATTTAATTAGTATTAAGACGTTTCTTGCATTGGATATGCGTAAAGTTACCCGTAGCACCCTTGAAGTTCGGGATTCGATTCCCCTCCCTTGTTCTAAGTGGAATAATCGAATTTGCGTTGTATGGCCCTAATTGGTGCGGTGTTGTGTTGATTTAATTAGTATTATGACGTTTCTTGCATTGGATGTGCGAAATGTCACCCCTAGAACCCTTAAAGTTCGGGATTCGATTCCCCTACCATGTACTAAGTGGAAAAATCCTCTTTGTGATGTATGGCCCCGATTGGTACGGCGCTGGCTTGATTTAATTAGTATTAAGACGTTTCTTGCATTGGATATGCGTAACGTCACCGGTAGCACCCTTGAATTTCGGGATTCGATTCCCCTTCCATGTACTAAGTGGAATAATCGATTTTTCGATTTATGACTCGGAACTGTACGGTGTTGTGTTGATTGAATTATTATTAAGACGTTTCTTGCAATGGATATGTGAAAAGTCACCCGTAGCACCCTTGAAGTTCGGGATTCGATTCCCCACCCACGTACTATATGGAATAATCGTATAAGCGATGTATGGCCGCGATTGGTACGGCATTGTGTTGTTTTAATTAGTATTAAGACGATTTGTCATTGGATATGCGTAAAGTCACCCGTTGCACCCTTGAAGTTCGGGATTCGATTCCCCTCCCATGTACTAAATGGAATAATCGAATTAGCGATGTATGGCCCCGATCGGTACGGCGTTGTGTTGATTTAATTAGTAATAAGGTGTTTCTTGCATTGGATATGCGTAAAGTCACCCGTCGCACCCTTGAAGTTCGGGATTCGATTCCTCTCCCATATACTGAATGGAATAATCGAATTTGCGATGTATGGCCCCGATTGGTACGGCGTTGGGTTTATTTAATTTGTTTTATGACTTTTCTTGTATTGGATTTGCGATAAGTCACCCGTAGCACCCTTGAATTTCGGGATTCGATTTCCCTCCCATGTAGCCTACTAAGTGGAATACTCGACTTTGCGATGTATGGCCCCGATTGGTACGGCGTTGTGTTGATTTAATTAGTATTAAGACGTTTCTTGCATTGGATATGCGAAAAGTCACCCGTAGCACCCTTGAAGTTCGGGATTCGATTCCCCACCCATGTACTAAATGGAATAATCGAATATGCGACGTATGGCCGCGATTTGTACGGCGTTGTGTTTATTTAATTAGTATTATGACGTTTCTTGCATTGGATATGCGAAAAGTCACCCGTAGCACCCTTGAAGTTCGGGATTCGATTCCCCACCCATGTACTGAATGGAATAATCGAATTTGCGAGGTATGGCCCCTATTGGTACGGCGTTTTGTTGATATAATTAGTATTAAGATCTTTCTTGCATTGGATATGCGTAAAATCACCCGTAACACCCTTGAAGTTCGGAATTCGATCCCCTCTCCCATGTACTAAGTGGAATTATCGAATATGCGTTTTATGACCCCGAACCGTACGGTGTTGTGTTGATTTCATTATTATTAAGACGTTTCTTGCATTGGATGTGCGAAAAGTCACCCGTAACACCCTTGAAGTTCGGGATTCGATTCCCCAAACATGTACTAAATGGAATAAACGAATTTGCGACGTATGGCCCCGATTGATACGGCGTTGTGTTTATTTAATTAGTATTAAGACTTTTCTTGCATTGGATATACGAAGAGTCACCCGCTGCACCCTTGAAGTTCGGGATTCGGTTCCCCTCCCATGTACTAAGTGGAAAAATCGAATTTGCGATGTATGGCCGCTATTGCTGCGGCGTTGAATTGGTTTAATTAGTATTAAGACGTTTCTTGCATTGTTTTTGAGTAAAGTCACCCGTAGCACCCTTGAAGTTCGGGATTGGATTCCCCTCACATGTACTATATGGAATAATCGAATTTGCGATGTATGGCCCCAATTGGTGCGGTGTTGTGTTGATTTAATTAGTATTATGACGTTTCTTGCATTGGATGTGCGAAATGTCACCCTTAGAACCCTTGAAGTTCGGGATTCGATTCCCCTACCATGTACTAAGTGTAATAATCGATTTTGCGATTAATGACCCGGAACTGTACCGTGTTGTGTTGACTAAATTATTATTAAGACGTTTCTTGAATTGGATATGTGAAAAGTCACCCGTAGCACCCTTGAAGTTCGGGATTCGATTCCCCACACATGTACTATATGGAATAATCGAATTTGCGATGTATGGGCCCGATTGGTATGGGGTTGTGTTGTTTTAATTAGTATTATGACGTTTCTTGCATTGGATATGCGAAAAGTCATCCCTAGCACCCTTGAAGTTCGGGATTCGATTCCCCTCCCATGTACTAAATGGAATAATCGAATTCACGATGTATGGCCGCGATTGGTACGGCATTGTGTGGTTTTAATTTATATTAAGACGTTTCTTGCATTGGATATGCGTAAAGTCACCCGTAGCACCCTTGAAGTTCGGGATTCGATTCCCCTCGCATGTCAAAAGTCAACCCCTGGCACTATACAGCCCTTGACAGGCTAAGGCCGACCAAGCAACCGCTGCCCAGCCATTCGGCCTGCAGATATTGGGGTGACGCGTGATCAGCGCGTCTGGTCCCCTCGGTCGTTAATCTTGATTTTCGTGATCGGGGCGCTGTCTCACTTCCCCTCCCATGTACTAAATGGAATAATCGAATTAGTGATGTATGGCCCCGATTGGTACGGCGTTGTGTTGATTTAATTAGTATTAAGACGTTTCTTGCATTGGATATGCGTAAAGTCACCCGTAGCACCCTTGAAGTTCGGGATTCGATTCACCTCTCATGTTCTAAGTGGAATAATCGAATTTGCGTTGTATGGCCCTAATTGGTGCGGTGTTGTGTTGATTTAATTAGTATTATGACGTTTATTGCATTGGATGTGCGAAATGTCACCCCTAGAACCCTTGAAGTTCAGGATTCGATTCCCCTACCATGTACTAAGTGGAAAAATCCTCTTTGCGATGTATGGCCCCGATTGGTACGGCGTTGGCTTGATTTAATTAGTATTAAGACGTTTCTTGCATTGGATATGCGTAACGTCACCGGTAGCACCCTTTAATTTTGGGATTCTATTCCCCTTCCATGTACTAAGTGGAATAATCGATTTTTCGATTTATGACCCGGAATTGTACGGTGTTGTGTTGATTGAATTATTATTAAGACGTTTCTTGCAATGGATATGTGAAAAGTCACCCGTAGCACCCTTGAAGTTCGGGATTCGATTCCCCACCCACGTACTATATGGAATAATCGTATAAGCGATGTATGGCCGCGATTGGTACGGCATTGTGTTGTTTTAATTAGTATTAAGACGATTTTATCATTGGATATGCGTAAAGTCACCCGTTGCACCCTTGAAGTTCGGGATTCGATTCCCCTCCCATGTACTAATTGGAATAATCGAATTAGCGATGTATGGCCCCGATCGGTACGGCGTTGTGTTGATTTAATTAGTATTAAGGTGTTTCTTGCATTGGATATGCGTAAAGTCACCCGTCGCACCCTTGAAGTTCGGGATTCGATTCCTCTCCCATATACTGAATGGAATAATCGAATTTCCGATGTATGGCCCCGATTGGTACGGCGTTGTGTTGATTTAATTAGTATTAAGACGTTTCTTGCATTGGATATGCGAAAAGTCACCCGTAGCACCCTTGAAGTTTGGGATTCGATTCCCCACCCATGTACTAAATGGAATAATCGAATTTGCGAGTTATGGCCCTTATTGGTACGGGTTTTTGTTGATATAATTAGTATTAAGATGTTTCTTGCATTGGATATGCGTAAAATCACCCGTAACACCCTTGAAGTTCGGGATTCGATCCCCTCCCATGTACTAAGTGGAATTATCGAATTTGCGTTTTATGACCCGGAACCGTACGGTGTTGTGTTGATTTCATTATTATTAAGACGTTTCTTGCTTTGGATGTGCGAAAAGTCACCAGTAACACCCTTGAAGTTCGGGATTCGATTCCCCAACCATGTACTAAATGGAATAAACGAATTTGCGACGTATGGCCCCGATTGGTACGGCGTTGTCTGTTAGGTAGTCAGCCCGAAGGCTGGTTGGATCCTCAAAAAGTACCGCCGTTAGGTTATGTGAGTAGATACCCACAAAAACCCAAGGCAGCGCTATATTGAGGCGTACTAGGCAAGAAGAGGAGTTGTGTTTATTTAATTAGTATTAAGACGTTTCTTGCATTGGATATGCGAAGAGTCACCCGTTGCACCCTTGAGGTTCGGGATTCGGTTCCCCTCCCATGTAGCCTACTAAGTGGAAAAATCTAATTTGCGATGTATGGCTGCTATTGGTGCGGCGTTGTATTGGTTTAATTAGTATTAAGACGTTTCTTGCATTGGATTTGCGTAAAGTCACCCGTAGCACCCTTGAAGTTCGGGATTCGATTCCCCTCCCATGTACTATTTGGAATAATCGAATTTGCGATTTATGACCCGGAACCGTACGATGTTGTGTTGATTTAATTATTATTAAGACGTTTCTTGCATTGGTTATCCGAAAAGTCACCCGTAGCACCCTTGAAGTTTGGGATTCGATATCCACCCATATACTATATGGAATAATCGAATTTAGGATGTATGGCCCCGATTGGTACGGCGTTGTGTTGATATAATTAGTATTAAGACGTTTCTTTCATTGGATATGCGAAAAGTCACCCGTAGCACCCTTGAAGTTCGAGATTCGATTCCCCACCCATGTACTAAATGGAATAATCGAATTTGCGACGTATGACCGCGATTTGTACGGCGTTGTGTTTATTTAATTAGTATTAAGACGTTTCTTGCATTGGATATGCGAAAAGTCAACCGTAGCACCCTTGAAGTTCGGGATTCGATTCCCTACCCATGTACTAAATGGAATAATAGAATTTGCGAGGTATGGCCCCTATTGGTACGGCGTTTTGTTGATATAATTAGTATTAAGATGTTTCTTGTATTGGATATGCGTAAAATCACCCGTAACACCCTTGAAGATCGGGATTCGATCCCCTCCCATGTACTAAGTGGAATTATCGAATTTGCGTTTTATGATCCGGAACCGTACGGTGTTGTGTTGATTAAATTATTATTAAGACGTTTCTTGCATTGGATGTGCGAAAGGTCACCCGTAACACCCTTGAAGTTCGGGATTCGATTCCCCACACATGTACTAAATGGAATAAACGAATTTGCGACGTATGGCCCCGATTGGTACGGCGTTGTGGTTATTTAATTAATATTAAGACGGTTCTTGCATTGGATATGCGAAAAGTCACCCGCAGCACCCTTGAAGTTCGGGATTCGATTCCCCTCCCATGTACTAAGTGGAAAAATCGAATTTACGATGTATGGCCGCTATTGCTGCTGCGTTGTATTGGTTTAATTAGTATTAAGACGTTTCTTGCATTGGATTTGCGTAAAGTCACCCGTAGCACCCTTGAAGTTCGGGATTCGATTCCCCTCCCATGTACTAATTGGAATAATCGAATTTGCGATTTATGACCCCGATTGGTACGGCGTTGTGTTGATTTAATTAGTATTAAGACGTTTCTTGCATTGGGTATGCGTAAATTCACCCGTAAAACCCTTGAAGTTCGGGATTCGATCCCCTCCCATGTACTAAATGGAATAATCGAATTTGCGACGTATGGCCCCGATTGGTATGGCGTTGTGTTTATTTAATTAGTATTAAGACGTTTCTTGCATTGGATATGCGAAAAGTCATCCGTAGCATCCTTGAAGTTCGGGATTCGATTCCCCACCCATGTACTTAATGGAATAATCGAGTTTGCGAGGTATGGCCCCTATTGGTACAGTTGATATAATTAGTATTAAGATGTTTCTTGCATTGGATATGCGTAAAGTCACCCGTAGTGCTCTTGAATGTCGGGATTTAAATCCTCCTTTCATCTAAAGGTGTGGATATGTCACACCTTGCGCCGAAACAGTAGGTCTCTGTGTTGTTCTTTCTTGTGATATTCTTTGCCTTCATAGAATAACAGATGACTGCTGTCCCCAGAGCCAAGAGAGTGCGTAGAAATTGTGTTGCTATTGACTGCATTTCGTGTACTTCCGGTACTTCATTTGTTCGCAGGCGCGAGTTCACCGTGCGCATGCGCGCGGTGGGCTCGCGCCTGCGCATTGTAGTATCTTACGGACTTGTAATATCCCGGCCTCAGCCGTCACCACAAAGAACGAATATCCGGAAATTACTTACCATTTAACTAAAGACATTTACAAAACACGATCAATGTCCTTCAAGGCCAAACTGAGGCACTACGTTACCGTTATTCGCCCGAAGGCGCTATATGCATCAGAATGCCTGGCGATGAATAAGAAAGGCCTGGCAGAACAACTCGAAGCCAAAGAGAGGAAGATTCTGAGAAAGATCTTGGGCCCGGTCAAGGAACAAGGAGAGTATTGAAGACGACACAACGATGAACTTTATCTACATGTGGAGAAAATAACGGACACTATTCGCAAAAGAAGACTCTCCTTTAATGTACTCCGGAAGATTGTCCAATCGAATCTGTGCCTACTTACTGGGAAAGAAAACCAAAGGGATCTGGTTTACAGAGGTGGAAAAAGACCTACAAGAACTGGGGATATCACATGAGGACATCTTGGAACGTGACTCTTTGAAGAAGAAACTTGGGGAGATACAGAGTTTTCAGCCAATTCCATCTCTCATCCCGGGCGCCCATGGGCGTCGACTAGAGAGACCTGCACTCGGCCTCTCAAGAGGCCACACGACAAAAAAAAAAAGCCAAAACCTATATTGAAAACCGGCAAGAAGTGGACCAAAGAACGAAAAGAAGCTCACCGAAGAAGAATGCGCGAATACTGGGCCAATGTGACAGAACGAGAGAAAAGGCAGATGAAATAACGTGGTCCATAGACGACCGAAACGATTATAAAACAAGTAGTTTCGTGAAGAACTATATAGCCCGTTTTCATATAACCTAAGTATGTTAATTGCCACTATCAACATACAAAATTTCAATTTGATTGCTGTAATAGATTCGTAGATATTGAGAACCAACTAAATATTTCGGATGGTCGCCATGTTGGATTTTTATATAAGTAGGTCCTAGAGGTATGTACTGTTACATGAAGATTATTGTGTACGTGTAGAATTCACACTTCAATCGCAAGATTAGGACACAAGAAGTAAAAACGAGATTTTAAAATTTCGCACAGCTGCCATCTTGTGGTTATGGAAACAATGGAAATAAATTAGATGCCAGTGGATTAACATTTGTATAAGGATTTACTGTACCAAGTTTCACTGCACTTGGATAATAAAATTGCGAGAAACGTCCATGTGAATATTTATACTTCACGTCGCCGCCACGTTGGATTTGTGATCACCAGGTTATTGAAAATGTATAGGTGAACTTATGTTCATTGCCCCTATGAACATAAAAAAATCAGTTTGATTGCTATAATAGATTCGTAGATATTCAGAGCCGTCTAAACATTTCGGATGGTCGCCATGTTGGATTATTATATGTATAGGCCATAGGGTCATGTACCATTAAAGGAAAAATATTGCGTAGGTTCATTATTCAAACTTTTATTTCGATCGCATGATTACGACACAAGAAATTAAAACTTAATTTTAAAATTCGCACAGCCGCCATCTTGGGGTTATGTAAAAAATTGAACTAAATTAGATACCAGTACATTACAATGTGTATAAACATTTCCTGTACCAAGTTTCATTGCGATTGGATCATTAAATCGCGAGAAAGGTCTAATTAAAATTTTCAACTTCGCTTGGCCGCCATGTTCGGCTTGTAGTTAAACGGTTTTTGAAAGTCTTATAGATGAACTTCCAGTAATGTCCTTTATCTCCGTACAAAATTTCAGGGTCATACTGCTAATAGTTTCAGAGATATAGAATGCCGGTGAAATATTTCGCACTGACGCCATTTTGAGGTTATGTAAACAATTGAACGAAGTTAGTTGTCTGTACATTACAATGTGTATAAACATATACTGTAACAAGTTTTATTGCGTTTGGTTGGTTAAATCGCGCGAAACGTCTATTTAGAAGTCACAAATTCGCTTGGCCACCATGTTGGTCTTGTAGTTACCAGGTTTTCAAAAGTCACATAGGTGAACTTCTAGTAGTTCCCCTTATCATCGTAATACATTCCAGGGTGATATCGGTAATAGTTTCGGAGATATTGAATGTTGGATTGGTGAGACGTAACAAAATTTGAAGGGCACTGTCGGGATCGTCCGGAATAGTTCTATGACCTTAACGAGTTTCATTGTTATCGCTACAGCCGTTTAGAAGTTATTAGGGGGGACACACACGCACACACACACGGACAAAAGGTGATCTCATAAGCCTTTTTTTCATAAATGAAAATAGGCTAAAAATAAAAATAAAATAATAATACTGTTTTCTTTTATTATTATTATTTGAAGTAATGCGGATAGTTTAGATGGTTGTATCACAGGCATGTGGCTAAAGACTGTACTCTAATACACGGGGCTGATCATTTTGATGCAAACCTAGTCGGAACAGAAAACCTACAAAAACATCCACAGCGTTTAAAAAGAAGTCGTGTGCCAATGGCTACAATAAGAGTTGCCGGTTGCCGCATGCATTGAGTGGACAATACGGTACGGATGTTCGTGTCTATATCTCACATTAGTTGAGGACCGGGTGAGTTAGCCGTGGTCGTTACGGCATGACTAATGGCAGTCGCTCACATCCGGGAGGTGAGGAGGTTCGAATCCCCCCGCCGGCAACCTTGAAGATGGTCTTCTGTGGTTTCCCATCTTCCTTCCAGGCAAATGCCGGGGTTGGTCCCTCACTATAGGCCACAGCCGCTACCTTCCAACTCCTCGCCCTTCCCTTCCAACTTTCCTCCCCAACGGTACTTGTAGCTCACCCATTGGGTGTCCGTCTCGAAGCAGCTACAAAACTGGCGAGCCGAACATGTCCTCGGACACTCCCGGCCAAAAGCCATACGCTAAAAAAAAAAAAAAAAAAATGAGTTGAGGTCCTCGTCCGATTTTCTCCCTAGTGTTTAGCGGTTACCGATTATACTGTATTCCACATTTCACACTCTCTCCATAACTTTCACTTATTTTTCTCAGTGAAACGTCAAGGTCGCAAATGTGCATAGCATGTCTTTCAAGGTTCTCCACAGACAGTTCATGGAAGAAGCAGCCGCAACATATCACAATATCTGGGTTGATGGCGATTGTTATCGAAAGGAGAGAAACATTGAGGTTATCTGCCTCAAATGATAAGGATGATAGTGAAAATATTTACTAGTACTAGCCTACTAAAAATATTAAGTCTGGAAGCAAATAAAGAGAGAAAATTAGTGTTGGTTATTTTCAGGAAAGAAACATCCAGGTCATCCGTCCCTAATGGTTTTGATGATGATGATGATGAAACGAAAAAGACAAATAAAACTAACTACTGACTTACAACTAACTTAGTACAAGATGAAGAAAGGAATGAAGGAAACAAAATACTGTATAGGAAAAAGAAATATCCTCAATCCTCGAAGAATGAGGATTTAGTGAAAGAAGTAGAGCCACGAAAGGCGGAAAGAAAGGAAAAAGTGACAGTCAGTCTGAAAGACTAGACTGTGTATCATTTTAAATGCTGTAAATGCTGAAAAATGCTAGAAAGGCTGGAGGCCAAAATTCTCTTGACATGTTAGAAACTTATCTGCATAATACTTATCTTGCTTAACTTGTTTCAAATTACTCGCGAACGGCAAGTGCAAACCAAGGGCAAAGCAAGGTCAAGCGCGCGGGATGCCGTCACGCTCACCAGAGCGCGCGGGGACGTGCCCCTTCCATCCAGTCTAAAAATACTTATAGTGGGCGATGTATTGAAGATAGAGATATGCTCTCCCGGACTTTTTTGTAGAACTTTTCATGCCGACCAATTATTACGCTCATAGTATATTGATATTTTTAACGGTTTGCCCAGCGTAAGTTTAAAGGAAGGAAGGAAGCTTGTAGTTTAACGTGACCGTTAATCTCGAGATCATGAGCCACGGGACCTCCTTTTTACGTGGAATCCGAACCACAGGACATGGCATTTCACTTCGAAAATCTCACATGTATTGACCGGGAAAAAGCGTAAGTTCAAGAAGCGCACGGACGCCAAGTTTCTTTTCGACTTTTTCAGTGAAATCGTTACTGCTCGGCTTCCTTTGATCATACATAAATTATTTTCTACTGAATCTTTCCTCGAGATATCCTTTACAGAATGGTGAAAACCGCATCAAAATCCATCCAGTGGTTCTCGAGATTACCCGTGACATCCAAGAATCGGGGATTTTTGTCTTATACGAAGTAGAGATTGTCGGGGAACACATGCACCAAGTGGTACTATGACGTCACACACCTCAGTGCATCTGGGTACATTTCGTCCCGTCACCGTAACGTAACGCCAGACCCCAGCGTAACGACGAAGTCGACAAGATCATTTAAAATGATAAAATAGGTGAGGGTCACCCGAAAGTCAATGGACAATGGGGAAAACGGACACAGTTCAGGAATCCCTCGGGGTCTTCAACTCTTCACCTGTCGTGAGCCATTGAGGGTGTAGCACTATCGAAGATGCACTATGAGTGATGGGGCTACATACACCCTGCTTCCTTTAGGGCCTTGTACATAAGGATGATGATGACGATAATTGTTTTAAGGGGCCCGCCATCTAGCTTATCGGCTCCTGATGGTTTGGGTGATCGTGAAAATGGAAACAAAAAGGATAAAACAATAACTAGCAGTGCTTGATTTGTAAAAAGAGAGGTTCCGGTACTGCGGGCTACTAGGTTGTGGTGGGAGGGGGGCTTTATGGAATATTGAAATATAGATTTCCAAAAACGATATTTTTACGCTTTTGTGAACACCTTTAAACATTAATCAGATTTTTTTTATACCTAGATATCCAATATTCCGGCAAACCCCACACCCTAACTTTTTGTAGTGTACAATAAGCCAACTGTATTTTTTACAAAACTCGTTCTTTTGTTCTAAAGTCCAACAGTCTGGCCACTGTTTATCACCTCCTTTGATGTCGTCATTAGAAGAAGATGAAGTAACGCTGGAGGATGTAGGCTGTGTTGACTCCGGTTGATCTAATTCTATTGGAAGTGTCGTGCATTTTTCAGTTTCTTCGTCTAGTTTTGGTTTCTTCGGTTTACTAAAATAATTAGTTATTTTATGCATTGCAAAGGCACGTACACGTACAACAACACATAATTAAGGAAATTTATGCACTTTGATTCCGAAAGACTACACGATTAAACAGAACAAAACCGTATAACAGTGACAGGCCGTCGAATGTTCTGACTGCACTGACATTGACGGCTAAGTGAAAGCTGAACTGTTGCGCGGTAAGGGAGGGGAAGGATAAGTCAGCTAGCACCTTGCGTACGGCTAGAAGTCCAGTCCAATCAAAGACCAAGTTGAAATTGACTTACAACTAACGTCATGTTATATATTCGACTTTTCCCCCGATCGGAGGTTTCGGTACGGCGTACCGGTGCGTACCGTCACAAATCTAGCACTGGACTAAAACTAACTACACACTTACAACTAACTACTGACTTCCATACTAACCCATTCACTCAGAAGATCTCGCGTCGGTCTCACAAAATGCCTCCACTGAACTCTGTTCTGGGCGAGTTCTTACCAGTTGTCAATATTCAGATGTCTACAAAGTTTGGAGATTTCATTTTTCCAGGAACTTCATGGTCTTCCTATTGGCATTTTTCTCTTGGTTCTTCTTTAAAGATTTGTAAGACCACCCTATCATCTCCCATCCTTAGTAAATGACCAGCCCATTGAAGTCTTCTGGAGTTAATGATGTTGAGTATTGATGCTTGCTGTGAGTGTACAGTATGTCTTTATTTGATCTTTCTTTCCAGCTTTGAGATGCGAAGTAAAAAAGTGGTCCAAAAATGTTCCTATACACCTCGAAAAACAGCAACTGGTGTTCTTCCTGTTTTGTTAAACTCCATGATTCGGCACCATGCGTTAGAATTGGCCTAATGATGGTGTTGTATATTTTCTGTTTTGTATTTCTCGTCAAAAATTTGGATCCCAATAAAAGCTGCAAAGAGTAATACACTTTGATAGCATTTCTGCCCTCTAACTTTAATATCCACTTCTCTGTGATTCTGTTCATCATTCATGACTCCTAAGAATTTGAAATGTTCAACCCGCTCAAAACTATGCTTGCCAATACGAAGAGATTCGGTAACAGATTCCCAAACACGTCAATATTCCGCTTTATTACCATGTACTGAGTATAATATAATTATAATAATAATAATAATTATTATTATTATTATACCATGTACTGAGTTTTTTTGGTCATTAATTCTAAGGCCTAATTTTAAAGCTATCTCCTCTAGTTCAACAAACAATTTCCTTACCTCTATCTCATTCCTTCCTATGATTACGATACCATCTGCGTATGCAAGCACTTTATGATACTGTCCGAGATGCAAGCCAGCTGGAACTATAAGGTGCGTTCAAAAAGTAACGAGCCGGAGGCTGGAATGCGCAAACCGGTGACTACATCGGCTAATCGTGGCGTGCGTATCGATGTGTGGTTCCGACCAGAGCGTGGGAGGTCACAGCCCGTCGCTAGAGGGCACGTGTGCACGCCACGTGACGATACAAAGCGAGCAGCAGCATGCATCAATCGTCCAACGCTGCCAGTCGTATTGCAAACAGTGACATGGAGGCGTCAAACGAAGAGCAAAGAGGTGTTGTTCGGTTTCTGACAGCGGAAGGAGTAGGGGGAACGTACATTCATCGCCGAATGTCACAAGTGTACGGCGAACACTGCATGTCCCTTGCAAGTGTCAAGGCGTGGCACAAGCGCTTCAGGGAAGGACGGGTGTCGTTAGCCGACGATGCCCGGTCTGGGGTACCCTCCTGCATTACCGATGACGACGTCCAGCTGGTTGATGCACTCATTTCCCAGGACCGCCGAGTGACAGTGAACGCCATAGCGGCCGTGGTCGCTCCACGACAATGCACGACCTCATACGGCCAACACAGTCGCGGCACTCCTGCAGAAAATCAAATGAGAGGTTCTCGGCCATCCTCCATACAGTCCAGACCTCTGTCCCTGTGATTACGCCATGTTTGGTCCCCTGAAAAGGGCTCTGCGGGGCCAACGATTCACCTCGGACGCCGACGTCCAGCAGTACGTGCGGAACTGGTTCACATCGCAGACCCAGGGAATTTTATGAGACAGCCATTCACCACCTCGTGTCACAGTGGGACAAGTGCTTCAACAGATACTTCTAACATACAGATACTGGTTTCTGTAATTATGCCTCCGGCTCGAACGCACCTTATAATTTTAGTGTTCTGATAACTTTTTCGAGACCAATGTTGAAGGGAAGAGGGGACAAAGCATCGCCCTGTCTTAGCCGAGTTCTGTTTGTGAAAGGGTCAGATCTTTTCCCATTCAGGAGAATTCTTACACAATGTACACAGGTTAATAATTTTAAGAGGGAAACCGAACTCTGTCATGACATTCCACAGGCTCTCTCTATGAATTGAATCATATGCTTTGAGGAAATCAATAAACAAACAGTGAATACATTGATTATATTCCCACACTTACACACTAGAAGAGAAAATTGAAAAACAAAAAGAAGAAGGGAAATAAAAGACAGGAGGAAAGGAAATGGCCTTAACCTTCGAAGAATGAGAACTAAGGGACTTGAAGAAAGGAGAGTCATGAAGAACAGATAGGAAATGGAAAGAGGATAGGGTATGCTCCAAAGGCAATGGAAAGAAGGGTTTACACCGAACCCAGCTCAGGAATCCCTCGGGGTCACCAACGCCAGAACTCATCAGACGTGGGCCCTTAAGGGTGTAACACTATCACGGGTGCACCGTAAGTGGTGGGGCTACAAACACTCTTTCTCCTTTAGGGCCTTGAGCAGAAGACAGGAGATACTATGGAAAGAAAAAGAACAGCTGTGACCCCCTCAAAGATTAAGGGAAATTCGAGACAAAGGTCAATTAAGGCGGAAAAGTGAATGACACCCTAGGCCTCGGATACCCTAATACTGTCGGGGTAGGAGGAGAACAGGAGTTGGCCAAGGAAGGGTGACAGGAAATATGATGGAGAGGAGCTCGACACAAATAAGTGGAAGCAATGCTGGGGTGCCGTGGCCACCAATCCACATTCCACAGGTTGTGAGTCCCTATGGGAGGGAACAATCCTAACATTGCGCGGAATACTAGTGGTGACACCATGGAAAACCACTTCTAGGACAATTGTGGTATGAATTGAACCTATCTCTTCTCAGTTATCCTCACGAGGACATGTGAACCCCGTTCCAGCTCTCAGACCACGATTAAATTCATTGGCAGAGCTCGGAATCGAACCCGGAATTCAGGACTGTCATTTCAGGATGCTAGCCACTGCACCATAAGGGGAATTTTTTTCCCTTTCGTAGGATGGGCCACTGTGTCATTACTGTACGTCGATCACCGACCCTGTGGTTTAATAAGCCGCTGGGATTTACTGAATCAAAGATGTTACAGGAGATAAATATGTGTTCTTCCTCAATAGAATTCCCCAATTATAAAACAGAACCTCTTCCTGAGGCCATCAATTACTAAATTGACGAGTCGAAGGAAATACATTCTGACGTCAAGGGTTTCGCACTTAATACTGACGAAAGTTGACTATCGTAGGCTTGGTTACTTTTCGACCAAACATCGAATAAATTGCCCCCAGGGTCTCATTACTAGTGGGACATGGGTTGGTCACCACGGGACTCCAGCTCAGTCTGGTATGATTCCACTTACTTGTGTCGAACTCCTCTCTTTCGTGTTTCCTGTCGAGCTCTCTTGGTGTACTTTTGTCCATATTACGGTATCTGAGGGTCAAGTTATCTTTCATTTGTCCGTTTTTATTGGCTTCTGTCTTTTTGTTCTAGTATCATCAGTTTTCGAGGTATCAATCATCTTATTTTTTATGGTATCTCCTGCTTTCTCTAAGAGGGCCTAAAGGGGGCAACGCAGTGAAGGTACACCCTGGATAGCGTTACGCCCTCAAGGGCTCACTGCATGTGAGTTCGGATGATGGTGACCCTGAGGGATTCCTGAGCTGGGTCCATTTTCTCCCCTCTTTCCTGTGACTCTGGGGCGGACCCTCTCCTCTATTCCCTTCCTTTCTACCTTTCGTGGCTCTACTTCCTTCCATTTACCTCAATCCTCATTCTTCGAAGGTTGAGGCATTTCTCTTCCCTTGTCTTTTATTACCCATATTCCTATACTACCCGTTAATTTCTTTTATTATTATTATTAATCTATGGCATATAGTAATATTAGATATCACTAAAGAACAACATATTTACAACATATTTACAAATTAATGTCCAAGTTCCTCAAATAGTCCACTTAATCTGGAGTCACACGCACAAAATCCCCGAGGGCGCCTGGATATGCTCTCAGAGAACAATCGCGTACAATATGGGAGATGGTCCGTCCCTCATCACCACAATCACATGCAGGAGATGGTAATTTGTTCCATTTGAACATCGCATCAGCACAAACACCATGGCCAGTCCATATTCTGTTCAGTCTAGTCCATGTCCTTCTGGGTAGATTTATTCCAGGGTCCTCCACAGTTACGGATGGCATATCACGGAGCTCGGCAGTACAAGTTGAGTTCTTCTCCGTAGTCCATTGATTCATGGCATCAAAGTTTCCATCCGCTAGTTTCTGAGCTGTATGTAATGGTGGGATCCTCATTTGAGCCTCCTAAGCTGTAGATCAGCAATATCGGAATTAATAGGCAACTGCTAATTAATTGATAGCCTATAATATTCCCTTACCAAAGCATGACGTCTGCGAATTCGTGGAGGAGCAATGTGACTGAGTACAGGAAGCCATTCAGTTGGAGTTGACTTTATAGTGCCTGAGATTATGCTCATGGTATTATTGAGTTGCACATCAATTTTCTTTACATGTGGGATGTTTAACCAAACAGAGGCACAATACTCTGCAGCAGAAAATACTAGACCAATATTCGAACACCGAAAGGTAATGGCATTTGATCCCCAAGTTCTGCCACAAAGCTTGCGGAGGATGTCATTTCGAGTGTTTTGTTTGGCAGCATTCCATGTCAGATGATGCTTGAAGGAGAGTGTTCTATCTAGTATAACTCCCAAGTACTTTGGAAACCTGTTATACTTTAGCAGTGTATTCCCAAAATAAACAATGATAACTCTTTTTGCCTCTCGATTGTTAAGATGAAAAGAGGAAACTTCGGTTTGGTCAAACTAGGCTGGCGCCTCCATTTACAGAATAAATATCTAAGTTTAGAGGGATCTTCAGTGAGAATATCTTCAGTGGCTTCAAAGGTGCAGTTCCTTGTAGCTATTGCCCAGTCATCCACATAACCAAATTTACTGGACCTCGTCATCGGCATGTCAGCAATATACAAACAGAATAGGCGTGGGGCAAGCACCGATCCTTGAGGAAGACCGTTACTTAATTTCTTCGTTCTGGTTATTGAATCACCAATTATAACCCGAAACATTCTGTCGCTCAACATGTTGTTAATGAGCCGAGCTACAGTTTGACAGGGAATCACGCGTAGAATTTTATATATAAGTCCCTCTCTCCAGACAGTATCGTATGCAAATCACAGACGTCTTAAGCCCGGTTCACAATAGCCCGGGAACGAAAACCAGAACGAGAATGGGAACGAGAAGGAAGTTGAAATGCACGCTACCTCATGGGTCGGTTCGCAATCAATCTCTGGGAACGAGAAGCTAAAAGTAGCCTGGGAAGGCCAACGGGAAACATGGTCAAGTTTCATGTTTGACGTTCTCGGAGCTTCCCCGAGACAATCAGAAACGTTGTACCTGCACATGCGCAGTACGGAAGGAGTAGCCAGCGATGTAAACATAACCTGTGAATGAGATCTCTAATCTTGCTTCTCTAAAGCGCACAATTTGTGTTTAATTCTTTCTTCTTTTCTTAGTCGTTTACCCTCCAGGTTGGTGGAACCCACGGACTCAGCGAGGGAACTCATCACTACTGCCTCTACGGGCAGTGTCCTAGAACTGGGAACATCTAATCGGAGGGGATACAACTGGTGAGGCATGATTGGTGCCTCGCCCAGGCGGCCTCACCTGCAAAGCGAACAGGGGCCTCATGAGGGAAGGTAAAGGATGGTCAGGATGGATAGGCAAGGAAGAGGGAAGGAGGCGGCCGTGGTCTTAAAGTAGGTAACATCCCGGCATTTGCCCGAAGACGAAGTGGGAAACCACGGAAAACCACTTCGAGGATGGCTGAGGTGGGAATCGAACCCCCTCTACTCATTTGGAACACCCGAGGCTGAGTAGACCCCGTTCCAGTCCTCATACCACTTTTCAAATTTCGTGGCAGAGCCGGGAATCGAACCCAGGACCTCCGGGGCGGCAGATAACCATGCTGATCGCTACGCTACGGAGGCGACTGTGTTTAATAAAGTTATTATAACCCTCTGAAGCATTTCAGTTGTGTAATTGGTGTTTATTAGTGGGCGCTTGCTGATTGTTTTAATATTATTACGCTATAGTTGATTGCGCGCGTATGTACAAGTTAATGTTCCTGGGCCAATTGTAAACCGGGCCCCAGGGAAGCTTCGCGTTCTTGTTTACGTTGTCGTTCCCGGGCCAATTGTGAACCAGCCTTTAAGCTGAAGCTGAAATCGTGCCTCAATGTAAGCACAGTTTAAGCTGAAGCTGAAATCGTGCCTCAATGTAAGTACAGTAGTTAGGGACAGTACCTGGTCGATACAGCTGCGTTGGGGCCGAAAGCCAGCCTGTTCAATAGGGATGTGCTCAAGCAGAGTAGGAGCAATTCTGTTGAGGAGAAATCTTTCCAAAAGCTTGTAGCAAACACTCAATAATGCAATAGGTCAATAACTATCAGGTTTATCTGCAGGTTTTCCGGGCTTCAAAATGGCAATAACAGTTGTTTGTTTGAAGAGACCACTTTGAACTTACCACTTTGCGGAATGTTAGTACAGAACCTTCTTAGCCACAGGCAGGTGTTCTTCCCACAGTTTATTAGGAATTCAGGGAGAATATTATCAAATGCAGGAGCATTACCAGCCTTCATATCCTTGAGACCCCTTTTGATGTCATCAATGGTGAAAGGCTGAGAATATTCCCAATTTGGTAAACAACATTCCTTTAGGACCTTTGGCTCTTTTCTAACATACCTAGCATTTTCTTTATAATTCGATACTTTAGAGTTGGACAATGAAGCGATGTATACAGCCACCTTCTTTGGTGTTGTGCTAGGTCTTTGAAATCCTGATATAGGCTACTGTGTCCACCAATATTTCTTAAGAGAGAATATGTCTTCCTACTTGAGTGTTGAAGTCCATTGATTCAACAGTTTCATTCCACTTTTGCTTTCGAACATCAACTAGGCTGTGCAGCAGTTCATCGACTAGTTCTTGATCACCACTACTAAGAAATTCTTGATAGAGTTTATCACTAGCTTCAGACCATCCCGGTATATACTGTACTCCTTACGATATCCTCTTGGAATGTGCTCTATTGCGCTAACAAAGCGGTCGTAGTTTTCTCTGATAGGAGGGATGAAACGAACATATTTGTCCAAAGTATATACGAAGCCTTTCCAGTCAGCCTTCTTTAAGTTCCAACGTGGGTGAGGGTAGGAATTCACCAGAGGGATTTGGAGCCCAACGTCAAGTAACATAGTACGATAGTGACTGTAAGTAAGTGTAAGTGAGTAATAAGTATAGAAGCCTATTCATTTCAGGTGGCTTCGGTGGCGTAGATGCTAGAATGCTGAGCTTCTATGCCCATGATCGCGGGTTCAAACCCGGCCGAAGTCGTCGGATTTTTTAAGAGCGTTAAAATCCCTCAGTATGCCTTCCTTCGGAGGGGAAGTAAAGCCGGCGGTCCCATGTCATAGATTTATGGCATGTTAAAGAACCTTCCACTAATTACACCCGTGTGAAGCTAAATTATATAGGTTAAGAAATAAAACAAAGCTCTTAGGTTCCTACGTTCGTTGCCAAGAGCCGACTGCGGTGGCGTCTAGTAGCTAAGTTCTGAACTAGTAGTCATTGACGGTGGCGTTTGGCGGCAAAAGTAAGAACTATTTGAAAAATTGAAAGTCTGCAGTCCTTACTTGAATTAAAAAACAGATAACACACACTAATACAGTCATCACAATTAACACCGGTTATCAGACATATTCTACACACACACCCAAAGTACACGGGGCTACATGAGCGCGTTGTCGTAGCCCCTAAAGTGAGGAACCAACCAACCAACCTATTCATTTCATATTCATTCAATTTCATTATCATTCTTATCATGAGGGACAGATGACCCATATGTTTGGACAGGCCGGTGGGAAGCGGGGGGCATCTCAAATGTAGTGCTGCGATGCGACGAATGTCTGAACAAATGTGGAGACTATGTGGGAAAATAGTATAAGGTACGTAGAACAGTAGGTATATTTGAAATTACCTGTGTGCATTTTCTTTTTGCTAAAACAATACGGGCAAATACTTTTCGATTTGCCCTCGTAGACCAATAACAGATCAGAACAACATCCAACACGAACACGCTCGGCAGCTAGTAGCGAAAGCAGAGTGTATGCATGCATAGCTCTTGGGGCTTACTTAGTTGCCAAATTATACGCACACACCTTGATAAGCGACCACAAAGACTAATTACTAGGGCCCGGATGTTGATGCCTTAAAAAAGTTTTAAAAATGCACTTAAAATTTTCAAAAATGACTGTAATGAATGACCTAAAAATCGAAAAATGCACTATAAAATGGAGAAAATGATCGTATAAAAATATACTAAACTCACCAATATTTCAAAAATTCGAAAAATGCACTATAAAAAGGAGAAAATGATATTGTGATAATAAACTCGCCAATATTTCAAAAATGACATCTGAAGTTCAAACTAAAAAGCCAATCAAAATAGATTTCTAGCACTTAACAAAAGGTTTATGTTCATAGCTACTAGCTTTTTCTTAACTCGGAGAGACGTAACTCCCTCATATAAAAATGCTGTGACATGACTAAATTGAAAAAAAAAAAAATGAAAAAAAATAAATAAAAAACAAGATGTTCAGTAAAGAACATATAGCCTACTTTCTCCTAAATGCATGGGTATTGTTATAACTCTTTGTCCTTTTCAAGGAGTATGATTGAATGTTGGTTGTAGGAGCTTGTTGAAATACAACGTGCTATAGGGATATTAAACATGAATATGAGGTGCCCTTTGCTAGTGCTACCTCTGTACCAAATTTCGTTCAATTCGGTTTCACCGTGTTTGAATTGATAGGGGGAATCGATTTGCACACATACTTGGCCACCATCTGCAAACTATTGGGCTGATGTTCTTGCAGTTTGGTCAGAATATGTTTCCCACATAAAGATATGGTGTTGCAAAATTAGGTAGAGACTAGATTATTAGGTTGGTCGTAATTACATTTTAGCTTTTAACATTTGGGTGGCCGCGATTACGTTTCCATCAAGATAGCGGTGATATAAAACATGACACTGAGGTGCCCTTTGCTAGTGCTACCTCTATACCAAATTTCGTTCCATTTGGTTTCAGCGTGTTTGAATTAATAGGGGGAATCGATTCTGACACAAAGATGGCCGCCATCCGCAAACTATTAGGCGAATGACCTATTAGATTGGTCAAAGGATGCTCCCTCCATAAAGGTATGTAGTTGCAAAATTTGGTAGAGATCGGATGATTAGGTTAATCGTAATTTGATTTAAGCTTTGAACATTCGTGTGGCCGCCATTACGTTTCAGTCAAGATGGCGGCGATATAAAACATGACACTGAGGTGCCCTTTGCTAGTACTACCTCTGTACCAAATTTCGTTCCATTCGGTTCCACCGTGTTCGAATTAATAGGGGGAATCAATTTTGACATAAAGATGGCCTCCATCCGCAAACTATTAGGTGAATGACCTATTAGATTGGTCAAAGGATGCTCCCTCCATAAAGGTATGTAGTTGCAAAATTTGGTAGAGATCGGATGATTAGGTTAATCTTAATTTGATTTAAGCTTTGAACATTCGTGTGGCCGCCATTACGTTTCAGTCAAGATGGCGGCGATATAAAACATGACACTGAGGTGCCCTTTGCTAGTGCTACCTCTGTACCAAATTTCGTTGCATTCGGTTCCACCGTGTTCGAATTAATAGGGGGAATCAATTTTGACATAAAGATGGCCGCCATCCGCAAACTATCAGGTGAATGGCCTCTTAGATTGGTCAAAGGATGCTCCCTCCATAAAGGTATGTAGTTGCAAAATTTGGTAGAGATCGGATGATTAGGTTAATCGTAATTTGATTTAAGCTTTGAACATTTGTGTGGCCGCCATTACGTTTCCGTCAAGATGGCGGCGATATAAAACATGACACTGAGGTGCCTTTTGTTAGTACTACCTCTGTACCAAATTTCGTTCCATTCGGTTGCACCGTGTTCGAATTAATAGGGGGAATCGATTTTCACATAAAGATGGCCGCCATCCGCAAACTATTACGCTGATGACCTATTGGTTTGGTCAAAGGATGCTCCCCCCATAAAGGTATGTTGTTGCAAAATTTGGTAGAGATCGGATGATTAGGTTAATCGTAATTTGATTTAAGCTTTGAACATTTGTGTGGCCGCCATTACGTTTCCGTCAAGATGGCGGAGATATAAAACATGACACTGAGGTGCCTTTTGTTAGTACTACCTCTGTACCAAATTTCGTTCCATTCGGTTGCACCGTGTTCGAATTAATAGGGGGAATCGATTTTCACACAAAGATGGCCGCCATCCGCAAACTATTACGCTGATGACCTATTGGTTTGGTCAAAGGATGCTCCCCCCATAAAGGTATGTAGTTGCAAAAGTTGGTAGAGATCGGATGATTAGGTTAGTCGTAATTTGATTTAAGCTTTGAACATTTGTGTGGCCGCCATTACGTTTCCGTCAAGATGGCGGCGATATAAAACATGACACTGAGGTGTCCTTTGCTAGTGCTACCTTTGTACCAAATTTCGTTCAATTCGCATTCACCGTGTTCGAATTGATAGGGGGGGACAGACATCCAGAGTACACACACTCACACACACACAGACACACAGACACACACACACACACAGACTCACACACACACACACACACACACAGACAGACACACTTTTTTCGCCCTGTGTTGATCTCATAAGTCTACTTTCATTTTTTGCAAAAATCGAAAGTAGGCTAATAAGACGACCTTAAAAGGCTGATTTCTCTAAAATATGACCAAAAAATCTACCAAACTTAAAAATAAAAAAAATGCTCTTAAAATGGAAAAGTAGCAAAAATGCAAAAAGATGCAAAATAAAAATTACATAGGCTATTTGAAGACGGGGTGGCCCGTCCGGAGTTTCTATGCACTTCAGCAATGTTTTAGACAGCTCAGTAAAAAGATGGCATGTCATCAACATCCGGGCCCTACTAATTACCAACATAAAACATCCGGTATACTATGGAAGCACAAAGACAGCCTCAAACCAATAGGCACCGTTTTGTCACCTACTCATTCTTCTTCTCAAAACTGATGTTGCTGCTACACTGCACTGTAAATCACCATCTAGCTTTGCAGAGGAGTAAATGGTCCACTAATTTAAAAGGGACAGCTACTCACTAATCTGCCCTGAGAACACACATATTTGCAACACTGCAGGGGTGGCCATGAAACTACGCCTGCTAATCTCAGCCTCGCCGTTTCATCTTCATCCAACTGAATAGGCTATACAACATTCATACACTAACTGCTAAAAATACTTTCGAAGCAGTAGATGTAAAAATTAATTGACTACATTTTCATACGATTTGTGCTGGACTAAGCGGAGACAGACAGATTTTTCTCCTGGTACTCCGGTTTTCCTGTCGCAATTTAATCACAGCAACACTCTCAACTATCATTTCATTTCATCGGTCATTCATTTAATCATTGCCCCAGGGGGAGTGCGACAGGCTTCAGCAGCCGGCACAGTTCATATCCTCGCCGCTAGATGGGGCTTCATTCATTATATCCCCGAACCCGGTCGGTCGACAGGAAGGAGGATGTGGATTTTCATTTTTCATACGATAAGTTTTTCTCAATAACAGGGCATAAAGAGCACGTTATGAGGCACCAGGTTCCCACTATCTCCAAGGCATTAAATATGTCTTCCTGCCTGAGATAAGCAATGTTACACCAAAAAAATAATGCACGTTTTAAAAATAAATATTACGATGGACATCTTTTTGTTCAGTCTGGGGAAAATATCTAAATTCTTAACATCTGTGATAGTGTTGCGCAGTTTGTGAAATTCTCAACTCCATTGTCCAAGGTTCTAGAATCGAATGGTTGTCGACAGGGAGAAATCCGGCAGATGTACGAGGAAACAATGCCGGACTCAGCTGGAGTTCCGTGGCCACCAACCCACGATCCACTAGTTGGTTGGTTGGTTGGTTGGTTCCTCAGTTTAGCGGCTGCGACAACTCGGTCATGTAGCCCCGTGTACTTTGGGTGTGTGTAGAATCTGTCTGATAACCGGTGTTAATTGTGATGACTGTATTAGTGTGTGTTATCTGTTTCTTAATTCAAGTAAGGACTGCAGACTTTTGAATTTTTCAAATAGTTCCTACTTTTGCCGCCAAACGGCACCGTCAATGACTACTAGTTCAGAACTTAGCTACCAGACGCCACCGCAGTCGGCTCTTGGCAACGAACGTAGGAACCTAAGAGTGTTGTTTACATTCTTAAGCTAGACAATTTAGCTTCACACAGGTGTAATTAGTGGAAGGTTCTTTAACATGCCACAAATCTATGACATGGGCCGCCAGCTTTACTTCCCCTCCGAAGGAAGGCATACTGAGGGATTGTTAACGCTCTTAAAAAATCCGACGACTTCGGCCGGATTTGAACCCGCGATCTTGGGCATAGAAGCTCAGCATGCTACCAACGACGCCACCGAAGCCGCCGATCCACTAGTTGTGAGCCCCTTGGGGGTGTAACGGTGGCTCTCTGGAGCCTGTCTTTCCATACGGATGCGGAATGGGTTACGCAATAACGCGCATGATATTCCAAAGTGCTGCCAAGAAACTGGATTAGAACCTTTATGATAATATGTTAAAACTTATAAGGTTAAAGTCGAGGCCTGTCCCGGGAGATCTTCCTCGAAATGATGTAACTCAAGACGTGTACTGCACGTGAGGAATCTACCCAGTGGGATGATCATTCAAGTGACGTGCTGTGCACGGGATAGGTCAAAGTTATATTGATAAATCAGCCGACACTGTGCTGCAAAATGCCAGCTTATCAATGAAGGAGGGAGTACGAAACTGGATCAGATCAGATGATATATTGAGGTTGTCGACCATTGCTCTTTAGAATAATCTTGCTGTTGTTTCATTTAAGGGGCTTGGACATTGTGGTATTTAGCCCCGTGTACTTGTGACTAGCTCACCACAAAAGTGAAAAAGAGCTGCCCTTTTATAGGAGGCCTTTGCCCTTTAAGGGACATTCGAGGCTGCTCTTTATTCTTTATTACTTGGGTGTATAAATACATATGATGATGATTGTTGTTTTAAGGGGCCTAACATCTAGGTTATCGGTCCCTAATGGTCTGGGTGATAGTGAAGATGAAAATGAAATGGAAACAATTCGGTAAAACTAACTACTGACTTACAAACTAGAAGAACAAATGGATAAAAAAAATAAAAGGTAAATAAAAGTAAGGACGAAAAGAAATGCCTCAAACCTCGAAGACTGAGAATTGGGTGACTTGAAGGAAGGAGAGCCATGGAATATGAATTTAAATGTTGAATTTATTATTATTTCTCTTATACAGGTCACTGAGGCTCTTTATGCAGCTCTCTTCATTAAGAGGGCGGTTGAATACAATAAAATAAATACATAAAGAAAGAAACAAAGCTTAACCTAAACATTCAGTTGACAATCGAAGTTCATGTTATTACATCTGTTCACCTTGATCATGATAATTGTATAGCTGATAATTGTATACTGATAGATTACCATGAAGGAAGTGTTTTATCGCTCTGATGGGAGGTCCGAATACTGGTGCAATTTATATTTATACCAGAGAATACTAGCTGACATACGGAATGAACCTTTGCATTTCTCGGTTCTATGATGAGGTATCTGGAGCATTTGTGCAGTGTGTCTATTCGCACGGTTATGCACTGACTGCATGGGAGTTAGTATGCAGATAGGAAAGGGAAAGATGAGAGGGCTCACCCCAAAGGCAATGGAAAAAGGGAAAAAACTTGACCCAGCTCAAGAATCCCTCGGGGCACCAACTCCTGAGCTCACCAACCGTGAGCCCTTGAGTGTGTTGCACTATCCAGGGTGCACGTAAGTGGTGTGGCTACACATACCCTGCCTCCCCAAGGGCCTTGAGCAGAAGGCAGGAGATACCGTGGAAAGAAAAGATGAGGTCTGACCCGTCGAAGAATGAGGGTATCTAGAAAGAATTATCTGAGGTCAATAAGGCGGGAAAGTGAATGACACCCTAGATCTCGGATACCCTTAGTCAGGGCTGGAAATGAACAATACCAACCCATGTCTCAGATTGTGAGCCCCAGAGGAAGAAAACTGCAAAGTACCGAAATGGCGCGCGAGATATAGCTAGTGTTCATAGAGTCTTAGCACAAGGCTTGTCCTGTAATTAGTATGAACTTTGGTCACCCCTCCACACCAGCCTGATAGCGAAAGCTTCCAACTGAAGCACAATATGGAACGCTGTAAGCCTCCACGTCATGTGCTGCGGTGTCCGAGTGGTTAAGGAGTTGGACTTGAAATCCAATGGGTACTACCCGCGCAGGTTCGAATCCTGTCCGCAGCGGTAAATTTTGGATTAGTTTAAAGTACAATTGTCAAACAGAAGAACTGTAACAAGGAAAGTTATGATGATGATGATAATTGTTGTTTTAAGGGGCCTAACATCTAGGTTATCGGCCCAAGGAAAGTTAATTAGTGCACATGAATTTCCTCTCGTCGCTTACAAATATACATGGAAATGAAGCCGTGGCAAATCTCTTCGGTGCATTAGGGTAGAGCAGGCGCGTATATGCAATTAAATTTCGGTGGGAGGCTGACTTTCCTGGAAAATTGTGAGTATTCTCCGGGGATTGTCACCGCAAAATACCCAGAAACATCAACCAATATCTTAAAGTATATAACTTTTTTTTTTTTTTTTAGATAAGAGTTAATTGTGAAATTCTAAGTTTATATAGTCTACAATAATAGTGGCAATACAAAAATGTTGTAAAATACAATACAATACACAAATAAAATTTTATACTTTGAATTTTCTATGGAGTAAGAATGGCAAATATATAAATATTTGACAATTTATTACACAGAAAGGTAACAGTTTTTTTTAAATTATTATTATTATTATTTATTTATTTTCGTTTACCCTCCAGGTTGGTGGAGCCCACGGACTCAGCGAGGGAACTCACCACTACCGCCTCTACGGGCAGTGTCCTAGAGCTGGGAACATCGGATCGGAAGGGATACAACTGGTGAGGTGGGATTGGCACCTCGCCCAGGCGGCCTCACCTGCAAAGCGAACAGGAACCTCATGAGGGAAGGTAAGGGATGGTTAGGTTGGATAGACAAGGAAGAGGGAAGGAGGCGGCCGCGGCCTTGAAGAAGGTACCATCCCGGCATTTGCCCGAAGACGAAGTGGGAAACCACGGAAAACCACTTCGAGGATGGCTGAGGGGGAATCGAACCCCCTCTACTCATTTGGGCCACCCGAGGCTGAGTAGACCCCGTTCCAGTCCTCGTACCACTTTTTCAAATTTATTTCTCAAAAGTACCTTACTGTGGAATTTTCCGTTCCAACCCTCAGACCAGAATTAAAATTTCTTGGCAGACCCAGGAATCGAATTCGGGCCTCCGGGGAGGCAGCCTACAATGCTAGCCCCTACACCACGAGGTAGTCTAATTTCAATCATAATATTGTTTGTAACTTAGCCAATAAGTTACGATTAGGGTACAACCAAATTTACAATTATTTTATACTTTTACCAAAGCAACACTTTCTTAATTTTTATTTTTTATTTTATTTAGTCAATTTACCCTCTAGGTTGGTGGTTCCCACGGACTCAGCGAGGGAACTCACCTCTACCGCCTCTATGGGCAGTGTCCTGGAGCTTGGAACATCTGGTCGGGATGGATACAACTGGGGAGGTGTGATCAGCACTTCGCCCAGGCGGCCTCACCTGCAAAGCGAACAGGGGCCTCATGAGGGATGGGAAGGGATGGAAGATTGGGATGGATAGGCAAGGAAGAGGGAAGGAGGCGGCCGTGGCCTTACAGTAGGTACCATACCGGCATTTGCCCGAAGACGAAGTGGGAAACCACGGAAAACCACTTCGAGGATGGCTGAGGTGGGAATCGAACCCCCTCTACTCATTTGGAACACCCGAGGCTGAGTAGACCCCGTTCCAGTCCTCATACCACTTTTCAAATTTCGTGGCAGAGCCGGGAATCGAACCCAGGACCTCCGGGGCGGCAGCTAACCATGCTGACCGCTACGCTACGGAGGCGACACTTCTTAATTTGTATTGGCTTTTTTCGGGGGGTGCTGGAGCCCCCATAGCCCCCCCCCCTTATATACGCCCCTGGGGTAGAGCAATGGAGTGGGAGCCCAAGGCGTAACAACAGGGGGTGATCAGGGATATCAACCCCCCCGCCAGAGCTAAGTAATGAAAACGTGACATTTGATGAAGTTTCAAATTTTGTATAAAACCATTCTTCGTATTGATGAGAAAAGATTGGATTGTGTTTGAAAGCATTTCTTTTCACTCGTGAAACATTTAATAGCCTTACCCTAACTTTACACTTACTGAATGATTTAGCCTGAGGGGTGGCAGTGAGATGAGTGTGGCACTATCCCTCCTAACCCCTTTCTAAAAAGTAACCTAGTGTAAGTGCCATTTTGGAAAGTGATTAATATTGTGTTTACTTGTATTGCTGTTTTAGGTTTAACTTTAGTTGGAAACTGTAGTTTATTAATTTTTACACAATGACGGGGAATAGAAAGAGCCAGATGATTTCTCGAAGACTGGATAGTTTTATGTCTGCAAAATTGTTATATATATATATATTTAGAATTTGGCCAATTATAGACCGCTTTGAACCTAAGACTACGGTACATTGTTTCGTTTTTTCTTTTCTTCCCAAAACTTCTTCATACGTTGGCTGATGGCCTGCCTCTGTTCCGTTGATAACACTCTCCGTGGTTGATGTGGAACTTGCAAAATCGAAAAATCTGCAGTAGTGATCAGTCGCCGGAATTCCACCCTATTAGAAATGATGTTGTTTGTGATCTTCAGTTTTTGCAGATCACACCGTATCTCTTCCAGCCATCTAGTGGTGTTTTTTAATTTGGAGATGTAGTCAAAATTTTTCTTAGTTAACCTGCTGCTATCAATTCTATGAAGGTGACCATAAAATCGTAGTCTCCGTCTTTTAATTGAGTCTGTAATTTTTTCCACATTTCGGTAAAGGTCTTCATTTTTTCTCTTCATCCAAATATCTTTATTCTTTTGGGGACCCAAAATTTTCCTAAGTATTTTCCTTTCTTTCTTTTCCAGTTCCTCTTGTTCACCTCTTTTGTTCAACGTTAAACATTCTGATCCGTATAATACCTCTGGTTTAATTACAGTTGTGTAGTGCCTGATTTTTGCCTGGAATGAAATTGATCGTTTGTTGTATCTATGTTGGGTGAGTGTATAGGCAGTTTCCATCTTTCTGAATCTCTCCTTGCAGGATGTGTTATCAAGTCCATTTGACTGGATCCATTCTCCCAAATATTTAAATTTATCAACTCTTTGAATCTGTCCATGTTGAGTTGTTAGATATTTTTCTCCATTGTGTCTGTGTTCAATATATTTGGTTTTTTCATATGAAAACTGAAGACCAGTTTTTATTGCTATTTCATGTAGGGTTTCAACCATTATTTGTGCTTGAAATCTGTCTTCTGAAATGATTGCTATGTCATCAGCAAAGGCAAGACATTTCACCTCAAATCTTCCTTTTCCTTGCCCCAAATGGACCCCTTCAATGTTTCTTTCGCATAATTTAAGTTCCCATTCCTTCATGATTTTGTTTAATATCAAATTAAATAGAAGTGGTGAAAGCCCATCACCTTGTCTAACTCCGGTTTTGATTTGGAAGGGTTCTGAAATGTCGTTTAGAAATTTAACTCTTGAGGTTGTATTTGTTAGTGTTTGTTCAACCAGTTGTCTGGTATTTTTATCTATCCCTAATTCTGCTAGCGTTAGGAATACAGACTGTCTGTCTATTGAATCATAAGCCTTTCTGAAATCAATGAAAGATACAACTGTGTTGAGGTTACGTATTGTTCTGATTCTAAGGATTGTTTTGAGATTGAAAATTTGCTCTGGACAAGATCTCCCTTTTCTAAATCCGGCTTGGTATTCGCCGATAGTATGTTCTGCTTGTTCTTCCAGATTGTGTAGCAATGCTTTAGAAAGAACTTTGTATGCGATTGGCTGTAAGGAAATACCTCTATAATTGTTGGGGTTTGTCTTATCTCCTTTCTTGTGCAAGGGATGGATTATTGCCTGTTTCCAATCATTTGGAATTGTTCCTTTTTCCCAACATTCCTTGATAACTTTGTGTAAAGCTTCAGCTGCAAATTTACCACCGAGTTTCAACATTTCAGTTAGTATCCCATCCTCACCAGGTGCCTTATTATTTTTAAGATTGTCAATATATTGTTCTATTTGTTGGACAGTTGGTGGTTCTGACGGAGGGTTCTCTTTTTGTGGTGATGTAAACTGTAGTCTTTCTAAAGGTTCTTCGCAATTAAGAAGTTCCTCAAAGTATTTAGCTAGTAACTCGCAGTTGTCTTTATTATTAGTGACCAGTCTACCAGTTGAATCCTTGAAATTGAGGTTCATTGGTTTGTATCCTTGGATCTCCTCTCGAAATACTTTGTAGAATTGTCTGGTGCAGTTCTTTTTAAAATCTATATCTATCTCTTCCAATCGCTTCTTATCATAATTACGTTTCTCTATCCTGATGATTTTGGATGTTAGCTTTTCCGTTGTGGTTTACCATTATGTCTTAAGTTGAGATTATTTTGGAAGGAGGTTTACTCCCCTTCGATGTTACATCTGTGATCAAATGCTGATGAAATAGAAAATGAAAAACAAATATAGTTAGGAGGTTTTGAAGCTTCGGGACCTGTATTTTATTATGTCTCATTCATGTGTGAGCTCTTACCCCCCCCCCCTCACCCAATGTAATTTTGATTTAGCTCATCCCCCTCGAGAAGCAGACCCTAGTTACGCCACTGAGTGGGGACGCTATACATTGCTGTGAGTGCTGGTTGTAGCGGCTACGCTGGCGACTGCCCCGGTGGAGAAAATTGAACTACAGTACACCAAAACAAAAACAAAAAGGGAAAACTCAAATCAAGGTCGCCTCCGTAGCGTAGCGGTCAGCAATGGTTAGCTGCCACCCAGCAAGTTCTGTGTTCGATTCCCGTCTCTGCCACGAAATTAGAAAAGTGGTATGAGGACTGGAACGGGGTCTACTCAGCCTCGGGTAGTCCAAATGTGTAGAGGTGGTTCGATTCCCACCACAGCCATCCTCGAAGTGATTTTCCGTGGTTTCCCACTTCGTCTTCGGGCAAATGCCGGGATGGTACCTACTGTAAGGCCACGGCCGCCTCCTTCCCTCTTCCTTGCCTATCCATCCCAATCTTCCCTTCCCTTCCCATCCCTCATGACACCCCTGTTCGCTTTGCCTGTGAGGCCGCCTGGGTGAAGTGCTGACCACACCTCCCCAGTTGTATCCAATCCGACCAAGTGTTCCCAGCTCTAGGACACTGCCTGGAAAGGCGGTAGTGGTGAGTTCCCTCGCTATGTCCGTGGAAACCACCAACCTGGAGGGTAAAATTGACTAGAAAGATATAATTATTAAAAAACGCAAAAATTCCTACTCCAGCAAGAGGATCATTTAATTACATCGGTGGCTGGTACTGCACTGCTCACAAACGAGACTAGAAGTACTAGGGATGCTATTTTATTTGTTGTGAAATGGAGGGTAATGCGCGAAAGTGAAGGATATTATCTGATCAACTAGGCCTACACAAATTTAACGAAAGCTAAAATAATAATTGAAATACACAAGAAAGCAATAACAAACTACCTTACTCCTCAGCTTGCCTAGTATGCTCATTATAGAGCTGTCATTGTTTTTGTGGGTTTCTACAAAGGTTACAGCGATATGTTTTGAGGATCCGACGAGCCTTCAGGCGTAGTCGGTAGCATGCTGAGCTTCTATGCCCAAGATAGCGGGTTCAAACCCGGCCGAAGCCGTCGGATTTTTTTAAGAGCCTTAAAAATCCCTTCCTTCGGAGAGGAAGTAAAGCCGGCGGTCCCATGTCATAGATTTATGGCATGTTAAGAACCTTCCACTAATTTCACCTGTGTGAAGCTAAATTGGATAGGTTAAGAATGTAAACAACGCTCTTAGGTTTCTACGTTCGTTGCCAAGAGCCGACTGTGGTGGCGTCTAGTAGCTAAGTTCTGAACTAGGCCTAGTAGTCGTTGACGGTGGCGCTTGGCGGCAAAAGTAGGAACTATTTGAAAAATTCTAAGTTGCAGTCTGTACTTAAATTTAAAAAAAAAACAGATAACACACACTAATACAGTCATCAAAATTAACACCGGTCATCAGACAGATTCTACACACACCCAAAGTACACGGGGCTATATGACTGCGTTGTCGCAGCCCCTAAACTTAAGAACCAACCAACCAAGCCTTCAGGCTGACTACTTAACAGTCAGACATTGAAATATCAGGAACTATTGTTCAGAATTGACTAAGTAATTTATTTTTAGAAGCTTCTATTATAGCCTACAGTATCCAAATATACGAGCATTTTCAAAAATGAAAGTTTGTCTGTTTTCCTCATTTTCCTCATTTTCCATGGAATTTTGCTTTATTTACGCCTTTCAGACAGTTTTATGATGGATGCGCGCAAAAATACATTTTTGTCTGTCAGTTTGTGTATCTTTTTGTACGCTTATAACTTGAGAACGGCTGGGTGGATCAACGTAGAAGGTGGTATGGGTATCCATCGGAGGCTAGACACCAATCATTTATACAACTTTTCACAGAACTTCTCATAAAAGGAGGGTTATGCGGGGAAACCACTCAAAATATATGCTACATTAGTCTAAATATCAAAATGAACGTAGAGGGATGAGACAAAGCACATTTTGAACACCTCAATGAGAGAAAAAGAACTCGGTTTGAAAACCACATTTTAATGCCCTAAAACCAACAGTTTCTAAAATATTGTCAGAAAGGAATCGCAAGCCCGTTACTATGACAACAGTAGCTCAAGACGTGACATCGAACTTTCCATCTATCTCAATAAGAGAGTCGACTTCGGTGGCGTAGTCGGTAGCATGCTGAGCTTCTATGCCCAAGATCGCGGGTTCAAACCCGGCCGAAATTGTCGGATTTTCAAGAGCGTCAAAAATCCCTCAGTATGCCTTCCTTCGTAGGGGAAGTAAAGCCGGCGGGCCCATGTCATAGATTTATGGCATGTAAAAGAACCTTCCACTAACTACAATAATGTGTGAAGCTATTTGTATGTTAGATTTGACTAACGCTCTATTAAGTTCCAACATTCGCCGCCACGCGCTGGTTGCGGTGGCTAGTAGCCAAGTTCGCAGCTAGGTGTTGTTGACGGTAGCATTTGGTAGCAAAAGTAGGAACTATTTGGAAATTTATCGTCTGCAGTCCTTGCCTGAATTACAGATAACACAAACTAAAACTGCTATCATAATTAACACTGATTATCAGACAGATTCTATACACACCCAAAATGCACGGGGCTACATGACAGCGTTGTCGCAGCCCCTAAATTGAGGAACCAACCATCAGTAAGAGAGTTTGTGAGTTCTTCACAGATCGGCCAGGTCTACACACTCCAAGATGATGATAATTCATGTTTTAAGGGGCCTGACATGTAGGTTATCGGCCCCTATTGAAATGATATGAAATTGAATTAAGATAAAACAGCCCACTGCCAGGGGGCCATATTTGGATAAAAGAAGAGAAAATGTGGACAATAATGAGCAATAAAACAAACAAGGCGTTTTGAACAATAAAAAACGTCAAAAAGACTAAAACTAAACTAAAAGTATTAAACTACATTAGAACTTTAAAAAAATGTGGCCACCCTCTCTTGTGAACCGGATGACGAGGTCTGCTGACGGCCCATCATCACGTGGAAATAGGAAGAGGGGACACTCCAAGAGTGGGCCGATAACTTAGATGTTAGGCCCCTTATAACAACAATTATCATCATTATTATCACACTCCAAGAGAATGTGTGATACGGTAAGATGGGCGCCGCAAGTACACACAGTGAGAGCTGCTCTCTATAACAAGTGGGAGTACGTAGCAATCCCATGGCCGATTCGGAGTCGACAGAGTCGGGTATATCGGAAGGACGATTTCCATACCTTCGTTGTCTCCTTGATGGCTCTCTGTTTATTGGTAAAAGGCGTCCCTAGTGATCGTCCAGTTGTAACAGATTGTGATAGGTTCTGCTAATGACCAATAGATTCTTCATACGATAAACAGGACCACGGAATATTCTGGATGTACAACTTTCAAGGGTGGTCTTCCAAGTGTTTTTTCTCCGAATTCGTTCGAAATTAGTACAAGGGTAACTGATTTACTGTACATCATAACAGTAAAAGCCGCATCAGCCCAGTTGAATACTCGATGCCATTTAAAAACAAGTTGTTCCGTGAAGAAATAAACAGCCTATTTTCATATATCCTACTTATGTTAATTGCTTCTATCAACCTACAACATTTCAGCTTGATTGCTGTAATAGATTCGTGGATATTGAGAACCGTCTAAATATTTCGGTTGGTCGCCATATTGGATTTTTATATATGTAGGCCATAGAGTTATGTACTATTAGATGACGATTATCGCGTAGGTTCATTATTCAAACGTTCACATCGATAGCATAATTAGGACACAAGAAATACAAATAATAATTTCAAAATTTCGCACAGCCGCCGTCTTGAGTTTATATACACAATTGAACTAAATTGGATGACAGTGCATTGCAATATTTATTAACCATTGCTGTACCATGTTTCACTGCACTCGGATGGTTAAATCGCAAGAAAAGTCTATTTACATGTTTCAACTTCGCTTGGCCGCCATGTTTGTTTTGTATTTAACAGATGTTTGAACGCCACATAGGTGAACTTCTAGTAGTGCCCTTTATCACCGTACACGATTTCATGGTGATAGCGGTAATAGTTTCGGAGATATAGAATTTCGGTGAAATATTTTGCACAGCCGCCATGTTGGATTGGTGAGTCATAACAAAATATGAAGAGCATGGTCGGGGTCGACATAGTAGTACTATTTCCTTGACGAGTTTCATTGAAATCTCTCCAGCCGTTTAGATTTTATTATAGGGGGAAACACACTCATACATACACACACGGACTAAAGGTGATCTCATAAGCCTATTCTTTCATACATGAAAATAGGCTAAACGCCGTGGCTAAACACGTAGAAGCAGGCTATTTACAAGCAGAATGCATTCTAGGCAGCAGAGTGTCAAGCGGAGTTCCGGGAATGGTGTAAACTAAACATCGACTGATAACTTTCCAACTTCAACAACGAAGTAATGACAACACATATTTAACTTGGCCGATGCGATTTTCACCGTTATGATGAAACGGTTATTGTGAAACCATATTTGAACAGAAACAAAGTGAAACACTTCGATGACTTTCCTTGTTAGCCTACTGATAAACTGCATCAGTTAACCATGCGGATTCCTAGTGACCGCCCAGCTGTAACACATTGTGATGACTAAAATAGACTCACCATATGATAGCAACAAGTAAACAAAGATAATCGCAAGTTTGACTCATCCTGTACCGCTCCTGGAGGAGAATCTGCATCTTTGAATGGAAATGTGAATCCCAGGGAGCAGAAGTTCAGACGGAAAACCAATAAATTAAATTGACATTGTCCAGAAAGCTCTTGATACAAATCGTAAATATTGTTTCAAGGAGGTATTATGGCGTTAATAATATCGTATGGCCTCGGGTGCTGGGTGCAAACTTTGTTATTTGACGCCCATAGGGCAGCTTGCATGTCGAATTTTGTAGTTGATTGGAGCGCTATGAAAGTCAAGGGAGTTAGATGTCTAATCTCGTTGACACTATAGCGCTTTCTAGTAGAGAAATGAGGAACTTTGTGTTGGCGAAAAATCCCGAGATTCATTTTGCCATTATGAACACGGCCTACTGAATTCGAACAGGTTCTTTAGCATGCCAACTACGTATGACAAGAGTGCTGTGATTTTTGTCGCCTTTCAAAAATCACTTACCACGGCCAGGAGCGAACCTGCAAGCTTGGGGTTGGTAGTCCGACACGATGACCACTCACCCACCGTGACAAGCATTATGGCGTTTAAACAATGTCATCATCAGCACCGCGTCCTTGTGTGTGTGTGGGACTGCTTGAAAATCTGTATTACTGTATTGTAGTCCGTATTGGTGTTTGCACTAGTAATTAAAGATACTAGTGATTCCATGCGATAACTCACGCTTTATTGGTATGCAGGCTCGACGAAACACAGTTCTGGCAGGGGCTATCATCCCTCGCTATATTATTCTGCTAAGGTCCCATTCCAGTTTTGTACCGAAAATAAGGTCCCATTAACACCAACCTACACATATGGGGTACCTACAGGTTCAGCATAACCCAATGCGTAAGCGAAACGCACTCACTTACTCTTTAAATGCATCACAATTAAATAAATACCTTAAAACATGTATATTTACAATGAAATAATGAAAGAATGCAACACGGTAACCATGGTAACAGAATCTCACAGGTCCATCTATTTCTGTAAGACGCAATGCAATTCCAATTATTACATTACTGTGAAAGTTTCCAGACGGTTATAAGGTTATCACGAAACCAAATTAAGCTGTAAAATTCATCAATACATACAGTATAATGCGCTTAAGGGGGTGAAGGGGAACTCTAGAATTTTTCACGCAATTTTCACGTGTGAGTGTGGTACGAAAGGTCTTTTTCACTCGACTATAAAGGGTCTCCGAAAACCACATTTAAAGGCCCTTAAATTAACAGTGTCTGTGATATTCCCAGAAAACTAACTTCGCTCTGATATACCTATGAATAAATGACAAACCCCTAACCACTGCACCAGTAGCTGAATTGATAAAGTCTGATTATTCACACCAAGGATAAATCAGTCATAGCATTCATGATTGAGATTTTGCTAAGTGTAGGCTACTCTTTACAACTACAATATTCGCGGGCGAAGCCGCGACGGGTAATGCTAGTCTTATTTATTTGTTTAATCGAGATTTATGAAGTCCGAGTGCAATTCATCACTACTGCGGGTAATTCTCTTTCTTTTGAATGCTCATTTGTTACGATAGGTTACTTGAGGAACTGGCTGGGTAGTGTAGTATAACGTTGACTTTTCACGAAATGCAAGATTTTTCCTGCACTATTGAAACGATTTGGAAGATCTTGGTGAAAACCACACCTTCTAACTCCCTCTGGTTTAGTAGTTTGAGTTTTGTGAAACATACACCTTAGCGCTTATTGATGATGATAGCTTGCCACGGTGGGTGATTGGTTATCGAGTTGCACAACCAATCCCAAGCTTGCAGGTTTGCTCCTGGCTGTGGTAGGTGATTTTTGAAAGGCGGCAAAAATCACGGCACGCATGTCATACGATGTTGGCTTGTTAAACAACCAATTTGAATACAGTAGGCCATGTTCATAATGGCAAAATTAATCTCGGGATTTTCCGCCAACACAAAAGTTCCTCCATTCTCTACTAGAAAGCGCTATAGTGTCAAGGAGCTTAAATATCTAACCTCCTTCACTTTCATAGCGTTCCAAGGAACAACAACATTCGACATGCAACCTGCCCTTGGGGCGTCAAATAACAAATTTTGCACCCGGCACCCCCGGCCATACGATATTGTTATTATTGATATGATGATGATGGGGAAGGAGCCGCCCTAAACTAGTCTCTATCGCGGCATTTTACTAAGAGTTAAAATAGGAAATTTGAAAAAAAAAAAAAAAAAAGGCCATAGAAGATGTTGTTATTTCATTTGAGAGGCTTGGACATCGTGGTCATTAAGCTCTGTGTATTTGTGTGTGTATATAATTTGTCTGATAACCTGTGTTATTGTAATTGTGTGTGTATTTGTGATTCAGGTGAGGATTGGGAAGGAGGTGGCCGTGGCCTTACCTTAGGAACCATCCCGCAATTGCCTAGAGTGAGTGTAGAAAACCCCGGAGAAAACCACACTCAAAATAGCTACTGTCAGCGACGGGATTAGAACCTGCGATGTCCGGACTTCGTGCAGCTTCCCTCGCGGCCGTGGTGCACGATTGAAATAGCACTGCTACGCCGCGAGACGCCAAAACGGTAAAACCTTATTCTTTCATTCATTCATTTACTTTATTTGCAAATGGGTGTAATTCCCCGGTGGCAAATTGTACAATTACATAAAATTACCAAGAATAATATCAAACACACTTAATGTACGCTAGTCGCGATTTGGAAACTATAGTTAAGGCCCTGCGCGGATGCAGATATAGTTTACATGGCTGTGCGGATAGCGGATAAGCTGCGGATAATGTTTGGAGTAAATTTGCGGATAGTTTTTTAGAATACAATCCGAACTTTTGAATACCATTACTAAAACCCGTATGTTTATGACATATCATATTTTTAGCCTACTTTTCAAATTTTGCAAAAATGAGGAAAAAGTAGACTTATGAGATCGGCCAAATGTGTGTCTGTCTGTCTGTCCTTCTGTCTGTCTGTCTGTCTGTCTGTCTGGCTGGCTGTGTGTGTCCCCCCTCTATCAACACCTAAACGGCTGGAGCAATCGAAACAAAATTTGGTAGAAGTAAAGATCTATACCTGAATATCTCACGGCCCTATTTGAAAATGATGTCAGTGCTACCAACTGCTGAAAAATCGCAACTGAATTTTGAGCTTCATGTTGGATATCTTGGAAGGTATGAACGGGAGCTATTTCAAAATTGGAACACGTATAGATAATAATATTGCAGTTTAATTTCCAGGAGGCCATACATGGCAGTGTTGCCAAAATGATTATAAGCCTGCTGATAGGTCCAATTTTTAAATGCATATAACCTCTACACTATCAATTGGAATTCAACCAAATTTCGTATGTTGTATGTGTACTTAACCAGATATGACTGAGCGTATTCTTAAGAACCACCAGGGCTGCCAAGTGTTAATAAATGCTCTTAATTTATTTTATCCAGATACCAATATATCAGAAAGTATGCAAGCCGACAGCTTTCAACTATGCACACGTATAGTACCTGGCATTCTATATTAATTTGGAGTAACTTATATACGTCAGTGCTACCAACATGATTCTAAGCCTGCTGAGATGTCCAACTTTAAATACATGTAACTTCCATACTATCATTTGGATTTCAACCAAATTTCGTATGTGCTATGTGTACCATAACAGATATGACTATGCGTATTCTTAAGAGCAACCAGGGCTGCCAAATGTTAATATGTGCTGTCTCCATTTTTTTAACCCTAATATCAATATATCAGAAAGTATGCAAGCCAATAGCTCTAAACTTTGCACACGTATAGTACCTGGCATTCTAGGTGAATATGGAGTAACTAATATACGTCAGTGCTGCCAACATCATTCTAAGCCTGGTGATAGGTCCAATTTTAAAATGCATGTAACTTCTATACTAATTAATGGATTTCATTCAAAATTGGCACTACAATAGATCATATTATTTCAGATTATTTCTGACCAATACATGCATGATATTGTTGCCAACATGATTTTACGCGCGCTGTTAGATCCAATGTTTAACTGCATGTAACGTCCATGCTTTTCATTGGACTCCAACCAAATTTTGTATTCTGTACCTTAAGAGATGGAACTAAGAATATATTCAGTCACCGGGGCTGCCAACTGTAGTGCTCTATTAGGTTACATTATGCCAGGTATACAGTATTTCGAACTAATTAAAAATTTCGATTTTACCAACTTAATTTCGTAATTATTCTAGATAGATCCATATAGATTAATCATTGGCATGATTCTTAAATTTTAAGAAAAGTAGGCTCTTTTGTTCGTCACGGAACTTCTTTTTTTCGTTATGTTTTTTCCATGACAAATGTACGATGATGATTTTAGCTAATCTCATTAAAATTATGTCATTAAGCATAATTACCACTCCGAACTGAAAAGGGTTGCAATTCTGGGTGTATAACATTCATTTTAAACATAGCACATGACATACATATCGTATGGGAACGACTTTCTCCTGAAATGTCTAAATGTGTTCCTCTATGCTTTATCTAATTAAAAATATTATTGTAGTGCCAGTAGATTCGGATAACAAACGGGGAGATGCAGATAAAAGTCGTGCGGATGCGGGGCGGATGTGGATAACGTTTTGTTTCTGCGCAGAGCTCTAACTATAGTAATTACATCATAGTATTTACACAGAATTTCAGTCTTCTCTTAAACACATCAATATGTTTGGGGAAAGGCTCTAAGACTGAGGCAGGTAATGAGTTCCAATTATCAATACTATGATTAATGAAAGAACATTTCCCATACGTAATTTGTATGCTGTGGTCGGCCTTAACTTTATCTGGATGATCTGCCCTGCTCAGGTAAGTGGGATTTCCCAGACGTTTGCTTAGTTCTTCCATGCTGGCCGATTAGTGTAAATGTTAAACATAGAGTATGGTCTGGATTTCGTCCTATCTTCCAGAGATACGCACCCCAGTTTTTTAGCCTAATTTCATTTATGAAAAAAAATAGGCTTATGAGATCACCTTTTGTCCGTGTGCCTGTCTCGGTGTGCGTGTGTGTGTGATTCGTGTGTGTGTGTGTGTGTGTCCATAATAACTTCTAAACAACTGGAGCGATTTCAATGAAACTCGGTAAGTTAATAGCACTATTCCGAACGACCCCAACCGTGCCCTTCAAATTTTGTTATGTCTCACCAATCCAACATGGCGACTGTGCGAAATATTTCTCCAGCATTCAATATCTCCGAAACAATTACCGATATCACCCTGGAATTTTGTACGGTGATAAAGGGAACTACTAGAAGTTCACCTATTGACTTTTGACAACCTGGTAACTACAAAACCAACATGGCGGCCAAGCGAAGTTGCGACTTTTAAATAGACGTTTCTCGCGATTTAACCAACCAAACGCAATGAAACTTGGTACAGTATATATTTATACACATTGTAATGCACCGACAACTAACTTCGTTCAATTGTTTACATAACCTCAAGATGGCGGCTGTGCGAAATATTTCACCGGCATTCTATATCTCTGAAACTATTACCGGTATCACCCTGAAATTGTGTACGGAGATAAAGGGTACAGCTGGAAGTTTATCTATGATACTTTCAAAAACCGGTTAACTACAAAACGAACATGGTGGCCAAGCGAATTTGAAGTTTTTAAATAGACTTTTCCCGCCATTTAATAATCCGAATCCAATGAAACCTGGAACAGCAAATGTCTATACACATTGTAATGCACTGGTATCTAATTTAGTTCAATTATTTACATAGCCTCAAGATGGCGGCTGTGCGATTTTTAAAATTAAGTTTTTATTTCTTGTGTCGTAATCATGCGATCGAAGTGAATGTTTCAATAATTAACCTACGCAATAATTTTCCTTTAATGGCACATGACTCTATGGCCTATACATATAACAATCCAACATGGCGACCAACCGAAATATTTAGACGGATCTCAATATCTACGAATCTATTACAGCAATCAAACTATTTTTTTAAATGCTCATAGGGGCTATGAACTGATCTCACAATTTAACCATCCGAGTGCAGTGACACTTGTTACAGTAAATCCTTATACAAATGTTAATCCACTGGCATCAACTTTTTTCAATTGTTTTCATAACCACTAGATAGCAGCTGTGCGAAATTTTAAAATCTCGTTTTTACTTCCTGTGACCTCATCATGCGATTGAAGTTTGAATACTACACGTACACAATAATCTTCATGTAACAGTACATAACTCTTAAGACCTACATATATAAAAATCCAACATGGCGACCATCCGCAATATTTAATCGGTTCTCAATATCTACGAATCTATTACAGCAATCAAACTGAAATTTTGTATGTTGATAGTGGCAATTAACATAAGTAGGATATATGAAAATAGGCTTTAGTTCTTCACGGAACTACTTGTCTATCAATGGATTAAAATCGTTGATCACAAACCTAGCAGCCTTCGTTTGTACCATCTCTATCTGGGATGATTTGATCAGTTTTATAAAGTTAATCTAGTGATTGGAATAATACCTGGGGCAATATTCCTTTGTTTCTTTCTGGAGAAAAGTTATGTTTCTTATGATCTTTTTGGTACATATTTTAAAGGGTAGTTTTATTGTAATTATTACACCTAGAACTTTTTCCCCATTTCAAATATATACCTTACATCTATTATATTCTGTAAGTACAGAATGTATGTGCCAACTTTAGACTGAATTTGATTAATGTTGAGCCAGAAAACCAGGAACTTTGCACATATCTCAGAAACGGTCCGTTCTGGGACCTCATTACATGGTTTTTGAAGTCATCTGGGACCTTCTGAATATTTTTTCTCACATTGAAGAATGTACAATTAGCTTTATTCGGTCTGTCTACGGAAACTTTGATATTTTGCGTACATTAATCAACCTATGTGCCTAAGTTTGCCGATAACCTAGATGTTAGACTTCTGTAAACAATATATGCCTAAGACCTAAATAGAAGGAAAGAGCTGTGATATCCAAATTTCATATAGCTGGGTACTAAAAGGTAAGTCTGAATATTTTGTTCAGATCTGTGGAATGGTACAGTATACAGCAGAATTGTACAAGGAACAGACTTTCTGTTTTATATTAACAGGATATTTAACAATTTACTACCCTATTACTAATGAATTCCACTAGAAGTGAATAAAGATCCAACGCAGATTCCATGGTTAGAAATGCTCCTGTTCACTGTTATTCAAGCCTATCTTTGAAAATGACATTGCTTGGTCTGAGCAATGAGAAACTCGACAGTCTCACAATCTCTTAAGTCAAACAGTAATGTTGCTTGGTACACGACGGAACGCTCACTGATTTTACTGATAATGCTCTAAGTTCTTGTGAGTCACTTTATGTAAGACAGGACGATCAGTTGAGACATGCTGATCTTGGCTAGCTTGTTGAACATTTCACATTAACTGAAGCCCCCCTCCCTCCGGAACACACAAACATTGGGACGTGGGTTTGTTGATTCTGGGACCCCAGCTGGGTCCGACATTACTTGTGCCCAGCTCCTGTCTTTCAACTATCCTCTCGACCGCCCTTGGTCAACTCCAGTTCTCTTAAGGCCGCAACGCCTTAATTGGACCTCGTCACTTCTTTCCTCATAATTTCATTTTTCGAGGGGTCAAACGTTAATTTTTATCATGCCATCCCCTTCCTACTGTAACAGGGTTTAAAAAGGGCAGGCATGGTGACCCTGAATAGCGCTACACCTTCAAGGACTTAACGCCGGTAACTGGGGAGTTGGCATCTCCTTGGGACTCTTAAATCGGGCCCATTGTTCATTTTTTAGCCTATTTCCATTTATGAAAAAAATAGGCTTATGAGATCACCTTATGTCCGTGTGCCTGTGTGTGCGTGTGTGTGTGATGGTGTGTGTGTGTGTGTGTGTCCCCTAATAACTTCTAAACGGCTGGAACGATTTCAATGAAACTCGGTAAGATCATAGCACTATTCCGGACGACCCCGACCGTGCCCTTCAAATTTTGTTACGTCTCTCCAATCCAACATGGCGGCTATGCGAAATATTTCACCAGCATTCAATATCTCCGAAACTATTACCGATATCAAACTGGAATGATTTACGGTGATAAGGGGAACTACTAGAAGTTCACCTATGTGACTTTTGAAAGCCTGGTAACTACAAAACCAACATGGCGGCCAAGCGAATTTGTGACTTTTAAATAGATGTTTCTCGCGATTTAACCAACCAAACTCAATAAAACGTTGTACAGTATACTGCCCTGCTAAGAAAAAGAGCAGTATCTGCAAAATTTTTACTTTTAATATATATATGTAGATCCATGTTTTAAATTATGCTGAATCCATTGGACTAAGTAAAAAAGCAGTATCTGCAATGGTTACTGAGATATAGTCTATGTCATAAGCAGTAAGTACAAGGAAAACACACTATTTCTAAGCAAGAGAGCAGTAACTACAGTGCACCAAACAGGAAAGCAGTATCTGCATGCAGTTACTGCTTTTATTCTTAGCTTGAAGTAGTTACTGCTGATTTGCTTGGCATTGGCTTCCAACTCTTTCAGGTTACTGCCACTAGTTCCAGTCTGCAGTTGTTAGCAAGTTGGGTGTGATCTAAGGTTGAGGTTATGTTTCATTGTGTTTTATGTTATTAATTGATTTCTTACAATGAGTAATATTTGTGTTTCTTCAAGAAGTAAACGTATTTACGAGTTAGCAATTGAAGAAAGTTTATTACGTGAGTCATTCACAAATACTGGAACATTAGCTAGTGTAACTGAGCAAGACAAGACATCAGTGTCAACAGTATTTGATGAAGTAGACCTAGAAGCTAACAAAAAGGTTGAATCAAAGGTTTTTCTATTTGAAAATAAATTGCAAATTTATAAGGATAATGGTCAGTTAACCAAAAGTGTAGAGGTAGAAGTTGTTTCTACATGGACAGACGACAGTTTTAATGACAATAACACAACTCTACATGAAATTACCGAAACTTCTCTTGAGCTGCCGCAGCTATTACCAACAAATAATTCAAACCTTGATGAAACCCTGCCAGCCGATAATACCATTGTTAATTTTAGTTTTGATTCCATCATTGATTTAGATGAAGGCCTAAATTCTCCATATTTGCTACAGGTGGTGGAGCCAAGCCATAACGAGAAAATTTTAGATTTTAATACAGCCCATTCCTCTCCAAGCAAGCCTAATTCATCGAATAATAGCTTAAATCCATCTCTGTTGCCAGATGACAATTATAGCAATCATGTTGAGCAATCAGTATGCACTACAACTGTTGCAGATGCACAACGTAAGCGAAAGAAGAAGGAATTTACATCTGTGGAACGAAAAAGCTAAAACTAGATAAAGCTGAGGAATCTCGTCCCGTTCAGCCTCCTTGTAATGAATGTAAAAAGAAGTGTATTACAAAAGTTGACGAGGAACGTCGACAATCTATCAATGAGTCTTTTTGGAGTATTGAAAATTTAGAGGAAAGGAGAAGCTTTATTTTTAATCAATGCGACAGACATGATGTTAAAAGGCGAACAACTAACGGTGACGAAATCAGAAGGAACAAAACAGTTACATACTTTCTAACGGATTAAAATGACCAAAAGCAAGAAGTATGCAAAACATTTTTTTTAACCACTTTGGGTTTTAATAAGAAACAAGTAGTTCCGTGAAGAACTATACAGACTATTTTCATATATCCTACTTATGTTAATTGCCACTATTTAACATACACAATTTCAGTTTGATTGCTGTAATAGATTCGTAGATATTGAGAACCGACTAAATATTTCGGATGGTCGCCATGTTGGATTTTATATATGTAGGTCCTAGAGTTATGTACTGTTACATGCAGATTATTGTGAACGTGTAGTATTCAAACTTCAATCGCATAATTAGGACACAAGAAAAAACAAGGAGATTTAAAAAATTTTCACAGCTGCCATCTTGAGGTTATGGAAACAATTGAAATAAATTAGATGCCAGTGGATTAACATTCGGATAAAGATTTACTGTACCAAGTTTCACTGCACGCGGATGGTTAAATTGCGAGAAACGTCCATGTGAATATTTATAATTTCCGTCACCGCCATGTTGGATTTGTGATCACCAGGTTATTTAAAGTCCTATAGGTGAACTTAAGTTCATAGCCCCTATGAACATTAAAAAAAGCAGTTTGATTGCTAAAATAGATTCGTAGATATTCAGTATCGTCTAAATATTTCGGATGGTCGCCATGTTGGATTGTTAAATGTATAGGCCATAGAGTCATGTACCATTAAAGGAAAATTATTGCGTAGGTTCATTATTCAAACTTTCACTACATCACAAGAAATACAAACTTAATTTTGCAATTCGCACTGCCGCCATCTTGAGGTTATGTAAACAATTGAACTAAATTAGATACCAGTGGATTACAATGTGTATAAATATTTCCTGTACCAGGTTTCAGTGCGCTTGGAACATTAAATCGCGAGAAAGGTCTATTTAAAATGTTCAAATTCGCTTAACCGCCATGTTCGTTTTGTAGTTAACCGGTTTTTGAAAATCTTATAGATGGACTTCCAGTAGTGCCCTTTATCTCAGTACAAAATTTTAGGGAGATACGGCTAATAGTTTCAGAGATATAGAATGCCGGTGAAATATTTCGCACATCCGCCATCTTGTGATTATGTAAACAATTGAACGAAGTTAGATGTCGGTGCATTACAATGTATATAAATATATACTGTACCAAGTTTCATTGCGTTTGGTTGGTCAAATCGCGAGAAACGTCTATTTAAAAGTCGCAAATTCGCTTGGCCGCCATGTTCGTTTTGTAGATACCAGGTTTTCAAAAATCACATAAGTGAACTTATAGTAGTTCCCTCTATCACCATAGAAAATGTCAGGGTAATATCGGTAATAGTTTAGGAGATATTGAATGCTGGTGAAATATTTCGCACAGCCGCCATGTTGGATTGGTGAGTCGTAACAAAATTTGAAGGGCACGGTCGAGGTCGCCGGGAATAGTGCTATTAACTTTCCGAGTTTCATTGAAATCGCTCCTGCCGTTTAGATTTTATTAGGGGGGGACACACACACGAATCACACACACACACACGCACACACACACGGACAAAAGGTGATCTCATAAGCCTATTTTTTCAAAATTGAAAATAGGCTAAAAATGATAAGTTTTTGACCACGATACTTTCTACAGCTAAGGGTGCGATAACACCGAGAAAGAGCATGAGAGGGAGACATCCATCAGTGAAGAAAGGTCCTCACCAAGCTATAATCAATCACATTGAGACTTTCAATCCAGAAGTACCGCACTACAGAAGAGAACATGCTCCTCTAACTCGATATTTACCAAGTGATTTAAATATTATGCTTATGCATGGAGACTTCCTTATCAAACACCCACAATTTAAGTCTTGTGTCTCATATGAACTTTATAGACACATCTTGAAAGAAAACAAAATTTCATTTGCAAGACTAGGGAATGAAGAGTGCGAGACTTGTGAAAATTTTAATCTTCACAAGCTCACTAAAGATAACTTGGATGAGGACTGTGAAACCTGTACTTCATGGATATTCCATGACAAATTAGTTAAAGAGAGCAGGGCATTATACAATGAATTTGCAGAAAAGACAGATGAAATAGACCAAAACAAGGAAGTTATATTTAGTGCAGATTTAGAAAAAATAATTATGTTACCTCGACTTGAAATGTTCAAGCAAATCATCTTTGCACCACGCCTTACAACTTACAATCAGACATTTGCTCCTTTGGGGAGAAAATCTAAGCTTAAACCATTGGCAGTGTTGTGGCACAGTGCGATAACTGGTAGAAATAAAGAAGACATTGTAAGTACCTTCAATGTATTTTTCAACCATTACCGTGACACTAAAAAGTTTATTTTGTGGTTAGATAACTGTAGCACACAAAACAAAAACTGGTGCTTATTGACATTTTTTATTAAAATTGTAAACTCAGCTGCAGTTGCAGCTACTGAGATTCAAGTTTACTGCTTTGAGCCTGGGCACAGCTTTATGAGCGCCGACAGTTTCCACCATCAAGTGGAACTGTCACTAAAAGCACAGAAAAAACCTTATTATTTTGATGATTTTGCTTATGCTGTAGGGGCTGCTAATAAAGGAAATGTTGATGTAGTTAAAATGAGCCTCGACAACTTTTTCATGTGGAAAGATGGGAAGTCAGAAGCGAAAATGAAAACCAAGCCGGACAAACCTTATCTCAAGGATATTGTTCACATGAAGTTCGAAAGAGGAAAAAACAGCCTACAGTTCAAAAACACGTATGAAAAAGCAGATGACTTCAAGGAGCTTGATTTCTTGCAGCCGAGAATTTTGAAAAAGGGCATATCAGAACCATTCAAACTAGACTCACCTAAGGGATTCCCACAAGGGAGGAAAGATCAGTTGCTTCATGCCTTAAAAAATATTATACCAGAAAACAGAAAAGTATTTCGGGAAAGGAGATTTTAAAAGACTTTTAGGCCCTTCTAATTGTACCTTTGTGTTTCTAGGTTTATTTAATTTTATTTGTTTTAAAACGTGGTGCAACCAGTCGATTTTGTACTAGCCAAAATAAGATTGTTTATATTGGAGTTGTGTCACAATAGCCTTATTTTAAATTATTAGGCCTAAGTAAATTTAAAAACTTGTCCTGTTTTTTAAAGTGTGAAACCAGTCACTTTTGTAGTAGCCTAAATTTGTTCATTTTTGATAGTGAGTATCACTAGCCTTAATTTAAATTAGGTCTAAGTAAATTTAAAGACTTCTCCTGTTTTTAAAATGTAAAACTGGTCAGTTTTGTATTGTACCCAACTGTCATCATGTGGAACATGTGTTCGTATCCCAGCTAACTCACGGTCTTTCGAGGTATGGGACGTTCCTGCCCACCATACGACCACATGCTCAGGATTTGAGTCTAATAGATAACTACTCTACATGAAAGAAAAAGGAAGCGGAAGGAAGGAAGCTTGTAGTTTAACGTGACCGTCAATCTTGAGATCATGAGCCACGGGGCATGAAAGAAACAACATATTCCTAAATAAGACATTTACTGATCTAAAGTCATGGCTATACAACAAATACAAACATAGGACAATTTACATTTAATTTCCCACAATGCAAATCAGGGTTATTTTGTGAGTCTCTTCTTAATTAGTGCTACACTGCACTCAAATCTATTTCTAGCATCCTATCATTGATACTTTCAGACCTCTACGAGTCTCCATAGTGTTCTTTATGTGACACAATTTTACTTAACAGGAGTATCACAACACAAAAGTCACATATCACTTTAAATGACATTAATTCTGTAATAATAAAACATTAATCCGTTTCATACGGGCATTTACTTTCATTAGCATAAATTCATTATTCTATGCCTTAATTAACAAATGTTGTTGTGTCGTGTGAATCATCTTCCTCCTTCCCATCAATATGAAACGCTAATAAGTGGTACGTTTCCCTTCCAAAATACACATGGACAAAAATGTTTATAGTTTCACCATACAACGCTTTTCTGGGTCTGGTCGGAATTATTATCGTTACAAACGTGTCATGTTCTTAGAAATCATCTACCCGTCTGCATAAATTAGCGTGAACTGGCAAAAATGCACTTTAAAAAGATGCCTCCATTTTATTTGGTTCAGCGTTCCTCCTCAGAGAATAACTGGGCCAAATAATATCCGATTTCAATGATCCGACAATGTATGTGTGTTGAAACACGTCATTCAATTCAATTGGCATCATCATAACAATCATATCTTAATTGCATATCGAAATATCGAGATTCTTCAGTGTCCCACTATGCTTATAAAATTAAAGGGATCCGTCCGACCGACCTCCCCTCCCCTAGCAGGCAATACAATTAGTTCCAGCTGGCCGCGCAAGTTGGCCGCTTGTCTCAGTGGACTACTTCCCACCCCTCTCCTCTGCTAGCAAGGCCATCTTTGTTTACAATTGCAGTACAGTGGAGTGACCCAGAGTATTGTCTCAAGTAATTGAGTCATTCTGATTATTTAACACCTATATTTATAGTGTATTGGGCTCAACTCGGCTCCTTAATTACCATTCATGGCTGGGGATGGATTCTGTAATAGCCTTGCCGTTCTATGGTGAATACTAGTGGCTTTGTACGCGCGTCATAATGAGAATACAAGATTCTCACCAGCAGCCGTCTCAATAATATAAGGAAATCTGCGTTTCCTAAACGACGAACTTTGATTCTTACCTCTCAGGGCAGATCAACCAATACATGTGCTCACGGAGTCTCGGAGAACATCCCTTGTGGCAATTATTCCTGCAAGCGATGGATACAGACAGGCTCTGTCCAATTCGCTGCGAATAATATAAGTACGCTCCACGGCGGTACTAACTCGTAGATTAGCCAACTTTTCACCTAACGTGCAAGCTATGCTAGCTTGGTCCCCGCAACTTTATTTACGTAAATCACTGGATTCTACGTTATATTGCTCGCTCAATGCGGCTCAAACAATACTTCTCATAGATGACTCAATTATTGAGGTACCCGCGACCTCTTCTGCAATTACACTTAAGCCAAAGCTTCAAATAGCTCCTAAAACAAGTATAAATTTACTGGCTTACATTACTTTAATGGTTCTCAACAACAATCCTAAGAATTGACCATATTAAATATTCATTCAACACTTCATTGACACTGAAAAACTCTCGTATCTCGCTATATTTCACGTGACATTCCTACTGTTTACCAAAATACAGTATATTTATATTAGACATGACACACTTTGAACGTTATTTAGGCCTGAAATGCCTATTACTTCACTTTACTATTACCGACCCCAGATATTATTATTATTATTATCATTTAACGTTACCGTTACATTCATCACAATTTTAGCCTGACTGGCCATAAACAAATCACCTTCCAAGCCATATTCTACCAAATACGAGTGGTGAAAGCTCGTACAATAAGTGACTGTTACATCTTATTCTCAAAGTGATGCATCGTTGCATGGTGAACTATTTCGTTAGAATAACATTGTAAATTGGTACTCACTTTTTCATTTTCGCTGGATTATACCAGCACGCCAGCTCCGGGCCTACCATGACGCTTGATTTAAGCCATCATGCTATATCTCACACGACACTTGATTTCACATATTTCCCACATGATAATCATACTCTTATCAGTGGCTTTTCTCACTTTTACACAATACATATTAATCACAATACACATAAACACTTTTGAAAACACTATAATAAGATTTATATACACTTTTTAACTATTTCACAGGTTAATCCTTAATCGGACTCCTCCTAACGCCTGACCCTAGAGATGCGATGACTATGATAACCGCTGGTCTCCGTGAAAGTCTATCTGCGTATCCGTGTGTTCGATTCTCGTTCCCTTCAATACTGTTTATTTCACCGTCATGATTACTTGTGATGCCTCTCGGCTCCCATAACTGCAATGGTCTTGACGATACTGCGTCATTTATAAGTATGACAATACCTCCTGGTATTCAGTGTCCAAAACCATCCTAAATTATTGCTACGCTGTAGCAAACTACACTTGCGTATAATAATGGATAAATATCTTCTGTAAATTAAATCTTATGCGATTCATGATTTATATTTAGAAGCTGTATGATACGCTTCCATTGTTCTTCAAATATATTCTAACATTTCGCGCACTTATTGGCAGCGTTTAGTTTACGTGTAGACTGCAGATGAACTCAAGACGAACTGAAGAATAACTCGAAGACAACTAAAGACGAACGAAGACAACTGGCTTGGTCTGTCTGCTTCCTCTATATAAAGGTTTCTCGTAAAATGTAGTCCACAGGACACACGAGAGCGACTCCCTTCTTGAAATAATGTATTTCCATTCCAAATGACGTATACACCTTGTTCATCTAGGTGTGGAGGTCCCATAATCACTTGCGTGCAAGCGATCGCTTCGGCCAATTAATTACAATTAATTGCCTTATTCCATCGCGTCATGACGCCACCATGGTGATTCCCCTCTGGCTGGTCACCAAATCACTCCTCTCGAGCGTAAGCTCGGTGTTAACACGCTCATTTGGAGATATAGGCTTTAATTTAGGTGTAGGACCACTCCTAAATTATCTCTCCTAAAATATATTCACCTGGGTGTACATTTCACTCCATTTCGATGCTCCAATTGGCTGCAATCAATTAATTTCCGTGGGCAATCATCCCCACTACAGTATCAAGCGTTGCCCATTGGGGACTCCCAGGGTCATTAATTTCGAGCTGTCTCCTCGGTCCAGACGGAAAAAGTTCCACCGGCGCCCTGAATCTCCTCCCATTCGCTAGCTGCAATTAGTAAAATGTCAAGCTGGCCTGCTTTCACGTTTCTATACTTTGAAAATGTACATATGACTGCAATTTCTGACAATTATTCCTTAAATAGCTATGATATTCACATACTGGCCGTGAAATCATGCTATATTATTATATGTCATAATACATCTCATTGCTCTTCGGGTTCCCTGTAGCTGTTCCCCCTCAGAGGTCAATGGTTCGACTCTAGGCAGAATCATGTGCCTGGTCTTCTCTGATAAGACCTGCGTTCGATGCCAGTCTGCCGTGACCGATTGGGCACAGTGTTAAATCTGTCAAGTTTTGATTTTAAGTCTCAATTGTAGCCTTAAGATGTTTATTAACTAGCTAATAAAACCTTGTTAAAAAAATAGTGTAGTTACTGTCCTTGTTAATTTTACATTTGCTAAGGAAAAGGGTAGTAACTGGTAGATACCGCCTTTTTGCTTTGCATTTATTCAGATCAAAAAGAAGTAAGTGATTTTACTTATCCAAAACAAAATTATTTTTGGGATATTATGGTTTTAAAGCATATTTAATACCATACATGACAATAAAACAAAAATACCTCACGAAAATAATTCATTGTTAAATATGAAAATCCAGTTTGAAACTTTGTTTATATTTTACCCAAAACAGATGTTTTGCAGATACTGCTCTCTTCGTTGGCAGGGCAGTATATGTTTATACACATTGTAATGCACAGACATCGAACTTCGTTCAATAGTTTACATAACCTCAAAATGGCGTCAGTGAGAAATATTTCACCGGCATTCTATATCTCTGAAACTACTGTATTACCGGTATCACCCTGAAATTTTGTACGGAGATAAAGGGCACTACTGGAAGTTCATCTATGAGACTTTGAAAGACCGGTTAACTACAAAACGAACATGGCGGCCAAGCGAAGTTGAAAGTTTTAAATATACTTTTCTCGCGATTTAATGATCCAAACGCAATAAAACGTGGTACACATTGTAATGCACTGGTATCTAATTTAGTTCAATTGTTTACATAACCTCAAGATGGTGGCTGTGCGAATTTTAAAATTAAGTTTTTATTTCTTGTGTCGTAATAATGCGACCGAAGTGAAAGTTTGAATAATGAACCTACGCAATAATTTTCCTTTAATGGTACATGACTCTATGGCCTATACATGTAACAATCCAACATGGCGACCATCTGAAATATTTAGACGATTCTCAATATCTACGAATCATTTACAGCAATCAAACAGATTTGTTTTATGATCATAGGGGCTATGAAAATAAGTTCACTTATAGGACTTTCAATAACCTGGTGATCACTAATTCAACATGGCGGCGACGCGAAGAATAAATATTCACATGGAGGTTTCTCGCAATTTAACCATCCGAGTGCAGTGAAACTTTGTACAGAAAATCCTTAAACAAATTTTAATCCACTGGCATCTAATTTATTTCAATTGTTTCCATAACCACTATATGGCAGATGTGTGAAATTTTAAATCTCGTTTTTACTTCTGGTGTCCTAATCATGCGATTGAAGTTTGAATACTACACGTACACAATAATCTTCATGTAACAGTACATAACTCTAAGGCCTATATATATACAAATCCAACATGGCGACCATCCGCAGTATTTAGTCGGTTCTCAATATCTACGAATCTATTACAGCCATCAAACTGAAATTTTGTATTTTACCTAACTGCCTTTCATGATTCTACTTCCTTATAAATCCCTCATTCGTGGAGGGTTGAGGGCACTTCTTTCTTTATTTCTCTCTCTATTCAGCCTATTCTCGATTTAACGTCCTCTTCGTGGCATAGAGACTAGCATTCTCTGCTGTCATCGCGGAGGTTCTGGCTCGACTCTCGACTCTGCCATGAAATTTAATTTAGCTCTGGGGGCAGGAACGGGGTTCACTCAGCCTCATAGGGCAGAGTTCGATTCCTACTTTAGCCATCCTAGAAGTGGTTTTCCGTGATTTCCCACCGAATGCTGGGATGGCGACTCACATTTAAGTCACTGCCGTCTCCTATCCAATCCTAGGCCCAATAACAAATACACACACTAATACATCCGAAACAATAACACAGGTTACTAGACACATTTCATACACACTCAAGTACACGTGGCTACATGATCACGATGACGCAAGACCCATAAATGAATCAACAACAACAACAATATTATTGTTTTTCCATTTCTTCCTCTAGTAGTTACAGTGCAGTCGGCGGCAGCAGCAGCAGTAGTAGTAGTAGTAGATAGTACAGTGAGTCCGGGAATGTTCTCCGCAGCGCCTACATGCGTCTGCGAGAGCTAGCTACAGAAGTTACGTTGGCAGCACGGCTGCCACTTGCATCATATTAGCCTTTCACGAAATGATTGCCGGCGGTCGAGATGGGAACTATTCATTGTTTACTTGTGTCACACGTCAGCCTGCTTCGTTGACAGGTACAGTTGCGTGAGTAGGATATGACTCAGCTCAAGTAGCCTCTGTCATCGTTTAACTGTCCGTGGTGACATGAGCTCCTATGACGCGCAATGCTGCTTGAATTATGTGCAGAATACATTCTGTCATCGCTGTGTTCACTAATAACAAGCAAAGAGTATACTTTGTACTCACCACAGCCATTCATAACAGATGCTGGAAGTGCTGATGACACAAACGCTCGCTAATTGCAATACACAATGACGATTTCAACAGGCTACAGCCCACACATGTGGGATTCACCCTGTCAAAGACACCGTGCTGCCAACTAAACCGATGAGCCAACCACTCACAGCTGCTCGTAACCACTGCGGAGAACATTCTCGGTCGCCCTGTAGTAGTAATAATGATGATGTTAATGATAATGAATTTTTGTTTTAAGGAACCTAACACCTAGGTTATCGACCCCTAATGGATTGGGTGATCGTGAAAATGAAAAATTGAAACTAGAGCTAACTACAGACTTACACACTAGAAGAACAAATGGAAAACAAAAGAAAGGAAAAAGGACGAATAGAAAATCCCTCAGTTCTCAAAGAATGAGGATTGAAGGATTTGGAAGGAGGGAGAGCCATGAAAGGCAGATAAGAAAAGAAAAAGTGGGGAGTAAATCGGACCAAGCTCAGGAATCCCTCGGGGTTGGCAACTACCGAACTCACCAGCCGTGAGCCCTTGAATGTGTAGCACTAACCAGGGTGCACCATAAGTGGGCAGGATATATCATGAAGTGAAAAAAAACAAAAGGTCTGACTTCATGAAGAATGACGGATCAACAAAGATGAGACAAGGACCAATTAAGGCGGGAAATTGAAAGACACCCTAGGCCTTGGATACCCTAACACCGTTGGGGTCGTAAGAGAACAAGAGTTGACGAAGGAAGGAAACAGGAAAGAAGACAGAGAGGACCCCGACACAAGTGGAAGCAATGCCGGACTCGACTGGAGTCCCGTTGTCGCCAACCCACGTCCTACTAGAAGTGAGGCCTTGAAATCTACAGCCTGTTTCCAGTCGACCGACCGGGTCAGGAATGGAATAAAGCCCCCCATCTAGCGGCGAGGATAGGAACTGTGCCGGCTGCCGAAGCCTCCTCTGAGGCAATGATTAAATGAATGACAGATGAAATGAAACGATAGTGGAGAGTGTTTCAGGAATGAAATTTTTGACAGGGAAAACCGGAATACCCGGAGAAAATCCTGACTACTTCCACTTTGTCCAGTACAAATCTCACATGGAGTGACCGGGATATGAACCGCGGACCCAGCGGTGAGAGGCCGGCGCGCTGCCGCCTAAGCCACGGAGGTTTAGTAGTAGTAGTAGTAATCTCTTATATATAATCCAAAATTGACTCATCACCGCAGGACTCAAACCACTAGACCTAGAAAGCTGAAATTTTGCATGTTGGTTGGTCCGAGTATGTAGAGGCGCACTAAGAAACGGTTTTGAAAATTCAATTTGTAAGTGACTTTTTTCGGCCCTTTGGCATTGACAATACAAAGTTGACTCATCGACGCAGGGCTCAAACCACTAGACCTAGAAAGCTGAAATTTTGCATGTTGGTTGATCCGAGTATGTAGAGGCCCACTAAGACACGGTTTTTGAAAATTCAATTTGTAAGTGACTTTTTTCGGTCCTTTGGCACTGAGCAAGGACAGTCGGTACAAAGTTCGGATTTAGCTCATTTTAAGCCGCCAGATACGAAAAACAATACTCGGAGGTCCTGAGGGACCCCGAAACACACTTTTTAAGTTCCTAAAATGAACGGTTTCGGAGATATTTCCAAATAACTGTGTTCCCTCTGAGAAACAGATCAACGTTACTATGGCAACCGCTGAAATTTCGCAGACCGGGGATAGTTTTCTGGCAATATCTCGAAAACCGTTCGTTTTAGGGCCTTAAAACGCTGGGTTCGGTTCCCACTTCTTAGAAGTGGAAACCACGAACATTGCTTCTCACATTGATACGCGCAAAAAGAGCTATAATCCATATTTCTACGAGCAAATCGACTTGGAAAGTCTCATCACTTATATATAATCCAAAATTGACTCATCACCGCAGGGCTCAAACCACTAGACCTAGAAAGCTGAAATTTTGCATGTTGATTGATCCGAGTATGTAGAGGCGCACTAAGAAACAGTTTTTGAAAATTCAATTTGTAAGTGACGTTTCTCGGCCCTTTGGCATTGACAATCCAAAATTGACTCATCGACGCAGGGCTCAAACCACTAGACCTAGAAAGCTGAAATTTTGCATGTTGGTTGATCCGAGTATGTAGAGGCCCACTAAGAAACGGTTTTTGAAAATTCAATTTGTAAGTGACTTTTTTCGGCCCTTTGGCACTGAGCAAGGACAGTCGGTACAAAGTTCGGATTTAGCTCATTTTAAGCCGCCAGATACGAGAAACAATACTCGGAGGTCCTGTAGGGACCCCGAAACACACTTTTTAAGTTCCTAAAATGAACGGTTTCGGAGATATTCCCAAATAACTGTGTTCCCTCTGAGAAACAGATCAACGTTACTTTGGCAACCGCTGAAATTTCGCAGACCGGGGATAGTTTTCTGGCAATATCTCGAAAACCGTTCGTTTTAGGGTCTTAAAACGCGGGGTTCGTTTCCCACTTCTAACCACGAACATTGATCCTCGCATTGATACGCATAAAATGAGATATATTGTATTTATAGAGGTGGCTTTTGGGGTCGGATACGATCGTGATTTTGAGTCTAATTTTATACTCTTTGAGCTGGTTATTGTAAGCGAGCTTTCAGATCTTTACTCTAATTTACAAGGTTAAGATGTCTTCTATTTTCCACGGTATGCTTTCATTTTCATTATAAATTTGTTTTTTGTTAACTGAATATTTTTGTTTGCCAATTTTGATCTGCCCTTTTTCGCTTTTTACCATGATCAGCAACCCATATTCACAGTCGAATGTGTCGTATTCTACCGGCTGTCACTTTAATTATTATTTTTTCTTAATTACTCTTACTGAGGAATTGGGCAAACTTATTTCAATAAAGTTGGTATTTTGTCTTTCACGGCCATTGAATCCCCGCACAAGGCACGGCTTAAACCTAGAAACGTTGCTGAGCTGGACTAATGGATTAATGGTGCAGCAGAAAAGAGGAGAATTGAAGCTTTTGAAATGTGGTGATACAGGAGAATGATGCTCAGATGGGTAGATAGGGTAACAAATGAAGAGGTATTAAGACGAGTGGGAGAGGAGAGATGTTTCTGGCGACTGCTAATGACGAGAAGAGATAGGAGGGTAGGACACATATTAAGACACCCAGGAATAGCAAGCTTAATTATGGATGGGAGAGTCGCGGACAAGAACTGTAGGGGTAAACCAGGGTTAAACAGATTGCCTCGGATGTAGGGTGTGGTAGCTATGTAGAGATGAAACTATTAGCTCAGGAGAGGGAAACATGGAGGGCTGCATCTAACCAGTTAAAAACCTGAAGACTCAAACAATAACAATCAGGAATTATAATTACCTAGAGAGGCATGTGAGGCAAAAGGGTGGTTGGAGAATTTCAATTCCTGGGATGTAACACTGGAAGAGACTGCATAATGTACATCAGCGGCCAAGGTGAGAGATATTTAACTAGAGGTCTATTAATAGCGATATGTTGACGTTCAAATCATCAATAAGTATGGCCAAATTACATCCAGAATAGCTTAAGTAAGAATACTTTTAATTCCCCATATTTCGGAAGATTTGCCATTCCAGTGTGCAAGAGTGCAGTTCCCTCTTCAAACAATATTCGCAATTTCTTTAACAAAGCGCAATGACACACACTTAACAGTAGCACGTGTACATTTAGACAAAACCATTTTTTCCCATGGGCAACTGTATATGGCGTGCTCGCGAGTATCCGGACAACAAAATCGTTATGTCGCAGCAGAAAATGGCAAAACCAAAAACGTAATTTTAAAATGTGTTAACATAATGTAACATCGAACCCTGCAGACTTTCACAACTCCATAAAATTCCCACTTTGCTGCTCATATCAATATACTGTATGTATCAGTATATTCAGAATTAGAATGGACCCACCTATAGCCGCGATTGCTGTAATAGAATAGACCAAAATTTTCAACAATAATGCATCGTCCCCATTGTATTGATCGCGGGCGAAGCCGCGGGTACCTGCTAGTAATCTATATAAATAAAGTATGTTTCCCGTCTGAACATTTGGAACTTTTGGCTAAAACTTGGCATTTATCCCGGATAAGATGAATAATGACCAAATATATCCTCAGTTGGAATTTTATCTGTTTGTTATGGATTGTTGTCAAAACTACTGTAGCAAATCACATTAAAAATCGTCAAGTAGAAGGCGTCCCCAAAAGAAAACTAAGCTACAAATTATTTAGCATAAATGCCTCTTGGGGAGGGGATGAATTTTTGGAAATTGAAATCTTAAATATCTCAGTTGATATTAGTCCCATGGTAATATTTAACATAACAAACGTACACAACAATGTACAGTGAGAGCCTTCCCTATAGAATGGAGCCTCGTAAGCACCGTGTGGTGTGTGTGGCAGCTTGTCGAGCAAGTCATTGGCGCTAGCAGCAGCGTAGCGCCTAATTAGATTAAAACATTTACACTTCTTAACGTTTTTGATGTGTAACATCCTTCCACTCGGTTGCTGTATATTTTCTGTGGGGGTGATTTTGGAAAAGGGACGAAAATGGGACGCAAATGGGACTAAAATGGGACGGAAACAATGACCGCACGCGATTGCGGAGATTGGTACAACGACGTATTGTCGGCCATGTGGCTATGTGGCTATATCGCATACGGTTTACTTCAAGGTTTGGAGGCCCCATTAAAGATATTCCTACAATAAATCATCTTCAAATTGTCGTTCTTTGGTATGAAAATATTAATTATATCATATTTGCTGAAAACAATTATGATTTATTAAATCTTCATACTTTTGCTGTATTCATATTTAATGTAAGCATTCGAGGTACTGTCGGCAAAAATACAGCACTATGTGGAATGTACATCGCATACGGTTTACTTTAAGGTTTGGAGGCCCCATTAATGATATTCCTACAATAAATCATCTTCAAGTTGCAGTTCTTTGGTGTGAAAATATTCATTATATCATATTAATTGCTGAAAGGATTTGGCACAGGAGTTTTACAAGTAGTTATTTCAATGACCAACAGAGTTCACTGTTAACAAGGGATTTGCGCTCCCGGCAGACACATAGCCTTGTAGGATAACATGTCTCTTGTTACATATCATAAGCGACTACCGTAAGGCTCGTTTTTTTTTCGTTATCTTTTACCCTCCAGGGTTGGCCAAGCGGACTAAGCGAGGGATCCCACCTCTAGCGTCACTAAGGGCAGTGTCCTGGAGCTTGAGACTCTGAATTAGGGATACAACTGGGGTGTGTGACCAGCACTACGCCCAGGCGGCCTCACCTGCAAAGCGAACAGAGATCTGATGAAGGGATGGGAAGAGTCGGAGGGTTAGGCAAGGAAAAGGGACGGAGGCGGCCGTGGCCTGACGGTAGGTACAATCCCGGCATTTTCCCGAAGACGAAGTGGGAAACCACGGAAAACCACTTAAGTATGGCTGAGGTGGAAATCGATCCCCCTCTCTACTCATTTGGACCACCCGAGGCTGAGGAGACCCCGTTCCAGTCATCATACCATTTTTTCAAATTTCGTGGCCGAGTTGGGAATCGAACCTCGGACCTCCGGGTGGCAGCTAAGCACACTGACCACTACACCACGGAGGCGACCTTAACCTATTTAATAATCATAATTACTTACATGAATTTCAGAGTACTGTAGTTGCTGGAAATGCGGTCCTTTACATTCTAAACACACATTGCACCAATGTAGGAAAATTGTTACACTCACTGTCTGTCTGGCTCCGTGGCTAATAGCTTAGCGGGCTAGGCATTCGTCCGAAGGGTCCCGGATTCGATTCCCGGCCGAGCCATTGAAAATTTAATCTCCTGAGGTTAATTCCTCTGACTTGGGGACTGGGTGTTTGTGACGTCTTCGATGTACAAATAAACCAACCACTGGAAACATGTAAACAGTAACAAGTAAAAAAAAAAGTGAATCATCCGAACTGATAGTCTATTTCGAATCAGTGCAGTTATTTCGTTCTCGAGAGCCTCTAGAGTACGCAGATTGTTTCTGTAGGCCTTTTGTTTGAGCCCCCCTCCCAAGTAAAAATCGCATGGCGCTGAAACTTACGAACGAATAAACTGCAAGACTTCTTGAGAAAATAAGTTTCCACCAGGAATATTCGATGTTTTGCTCTACACCTAACCATGTTCACGGGATACGAGATAGAATAGAGTACTTCACAAACAAGTCTCAACTAAGATATCGTGCCAGCTACGTATGTGATAAATGCTATGAGAGCATCCGGGGCTTCTCGACCCACTGTTGTAAATTGGTACATGCTATAAATTTGGCGGTGACTCATTACGACCTGTCTACCGCATGGCCTTTGCGAGGCTCCGTTCGATAGCGGATCTCTCATTGTATTTAACATTTTATGACTCTTGTTATTTTAATGATGATGATGATGATGATTGTTGCTGTTTTAAGGGGCCTAACATCTAGGTTGTCGGTTCCTAATGTTTTGGGTGAAGGCGAAGAAAACTGAGAATGAAATGAACCTACTACTACTACAGCTACAACTAACTCCAATTACAATTATTGTAATTATTGTAATTCGCTTACACACTAGAAGAAGGAACTTGAAACAAAATAAGAAAGATAAATGTACCGATTTTGCAAATCAGTACATGTTCATCTTTATCTTCGAGACGCAGTAAGAACTCCAGGTCTGACCGGATTATCATGGGAGCATACACCAAGCCTCTTCTGGGAATTCATTTCGCCTCTCTGGCGCCTGACTGTTGGTGAAATGGTTTCGCCAAGCCCTTTTCTGCCAGGATTTGTCCCCTTTGTGTGTCCTGTCACTTAAAGTATTATCGCTGATGGAAACTTGTCGAGGGAGATAAATCAAGCTTTGTATCTGTGAACATTGGAAAAGTGAACATTTCCTGTCAGCTACATTCGCCAAGCTCTTGTTCTAAGAACAATCTTGCATGAACATTGTGTAACGCCTCAACTCCTGGCAAGTTTCTACGCACTAACTGTGTGGGGTGATATTCAATGGTACCAACTCAAACCTTGGACTCTGGCCTTGTTTTGGCCCGTTGCGCCACTAGTCGCATTTGGTATTACTGGAGTAGTGTGGTGAGGGTACACTGGAATACAGGGTTGTGGCCTGTGAATCCAGAGACAGTGTGTGAAGGACCTTCCCGACATAAAGACTCTTAAGCAATTGCCTCCGGGGAAACTAATAGTGCAGTTTCCTCGGAGGGCTGGAAGACACCAGGTGGTACTATCATAACTTAATTCTAAGGGACAACAAAAAAAAGGTTGAATACTAACTTTGACTGCAAAATTTTGGTAATGTGATTCTAAGGCCATGTGTCGGTGGACCATAATGTGAACTAGATACAGATTTTGATATTTTATTTAGTATATCAGTATGTAATATTTTGGAATTTTATTTAGTATATTAGTATGTAATATTTTGGAAGGTCTTGTATAATTTGGTGATACGGTTCTATGTAGGTTACTGCAGGGTGGGTTACTTATTGCCCTATTTCCCGTTAGCTGGATGGGAACCTCGTGGACTTAATTTTAGTCAGATAGGCTTCAAAGGACAGTCAGTGCTGGACTCTGAAGCTTCTCGGACGCTTTCGTTCGCTAAGGAACGCGTTTGTTGCTTTATGCAATTTGTTTGTGAAATGGCACCCGGCCTGAATTTCATGTTGTTATATTTCCTTTTATCCTTGTGGATGATATTACCCTCTGTTCAGTAATTCAATTAATCGTATGATGGGGAAATGAAATTTTGCCAACTGGGCAATGACTGACTTTATTTTATTCACAATATTACCCGGAACTTGATTCTGCATTACCTTTTAAATATTAGCCTAAGCGGTTAAGGGTTTTAGTTGTAATTTAATTGTAATTTAATTGTATCATTCCTAGGTTTTTATTATACTTTGACATTTGGATGTTGTTTTTTATTTAATGATGGCTGTCAGTAGGAAGATTGTTTCTGTTCCTTTCACCATGTGTGGCAAGATTAAAATTGTCGGCCTTTCTGAGTACGTCCAGCCTTCCATTCAACAAGCTGGTCTTGACATTAGCTTCGTCCCGCCTGATCTCTTATCCTAAATCAAATCAGGGTGTTCTTGAATACCACGAAAATTGGAACATTCACTCCTAGTTTTTTTTGCTGTGAACTCAGCTGACCTAGCGAGTAATTAAATTAGGCCTTTTCTGTGTGTTATAAATTATTAATTTTTGGTATGGTAATATCATGTTGATGAATTATATTTTGATATGCTAATATTATTATTATCATTTGGTTATTCAAAGGGTAAAGGGGGGATGAGAGCCATTACAGTGGTAGCGAGAGCATGCTTCTGATCTTCTTGTCACAACATTATGCCAAATGACCTTCCTTATGGCTGCATGTATCTATTTAATAACTTAAATTCAGGAACTAATTTAAACTGGGCCCTCCTCCTTACTAATCTTTTCTCCACATAGGTAGGATTGTTTCAAACTCTGTGTAATGATTAATTTGTGTTCTGTTACATGACATTTATGTACGATGGTTTCCCGCAAAATCATCGTGAAATACTTATCAGATGAAGAGGTAACCTACGAATTGCTGTTACGTAACCTTGAAGTGCCCAGGGATGCAGAACTAGCGCGCCAGAGTCTAGAGTATGCCGTAAATTTTGCAGCAACCCTTCCAAAGCTGTCAACTGCTGAATTCAAACTTGGTGAGTCTAAGTTATGTGACTCAGTTAAAGAAATTTGTAACGTAATTAAGTATTGTTTCAGTGAAGTAGAATGTAGACCTGTTGATCTCACCAAATTGAAAGCTCGAATTGATTACCTATATCTCCGATGTGTGGATTTGTTGCAATCTGATGAGGAACGTCCCATCGCCGAGTTGAAAGGTTTATCAGAGGCTGAAGTTAATTTAGTGGAATGTGCTCAGACCTTGGACACTGTTAATCGTGTTAGTGGAAGTGGGGATTTATTGAATTCAACTCCTGCATGTAGCCGTAATGTCTCGACAAGTCTAGGCGCCAGTCTGGCTGAAAATGCGACTGGCCAAGTTGGTAATCGTGTCACTGAACCTGCCGCACTCCGTGGCAACGGAAAAGCTCGCTTGCCCGACAGCTGTGAGAGTCGAGAGATTTTACCCATTGTCGGTAACCGTACCTTTAATCATGAAACTGTGACAACAAATTCTGTGCTTGACCAGGCAGCGTTAGGTCCTGATATTGTGATACCAGTTTCGAATACCATTAATCCTAATGCTGTGATGGCTTCTGTGCCAAATAATACCAGCAACGTAACCTTCAACCTCCCCGGACGTGAAAATTGTACTTGCAGTTGTAATTGTGTAACTTGTAACTCGGTCTCCGCTGTTGTCACCTCGCCTCGTGTAAGGAGGTCGGTAATCGAACCCCAGTCTGTCTTAAATTTCCCCTCATCTAGTTGTAATCCTGTTAGTGTCGGTGCTCGAGAAGTAAATTCTAGGGGTAATTCCGGGTCTGTTTCATCATTTAAAGTGCCGGCTAACTCAGGTCATCAGGGGCCTACAGTGACACAAAATTCTCCTTCAGAACCGGTTAGGGATTTAAATTCTGTTTATCGGGACTCTCAGGGGAGTGTTTCAAATTCAGGGCGTAACCTCGTTTCTTCATCTTGTTCCGGAAACCAAAATTATGTGCCGAAATGCCAGGTCGTAACGTGTCCAATGATGAGCATTCTAATTATTCTGTTTTTTCTAAGGCCAGCTTTGGTTCTGTCAGTCGCCCCATTTTGGGTTTTGTTTCAAAGTTATCGGGTAGAAGTATGGACACGGTTGAAGGCGTCGTTGATTTTTTGAGAATATTGGCCGATATTCATGAGTGTGCTATCCAATTCGGTGTCAGCGACCAAGTGGTCTTTCAATTAATATCCTCCCATGTGTCGCATACGTTGGGAACCTATGTGACTAGTGCCATGTGTGAAGGTTGGAGTGTGGAGAATTTTATGTCCGAGGTGTTGCGAGTATTTGTGTCCATCAGGTCGCTCGATACTGTGAAGGGACGTTACCTGTACCGAGCTCAGGGTATTAACGAGCCGTTAAATTCATACATTGTGGACATATCCAGGTTTGTAAAAGTCTTTAGAGTAGATATGCCAGAGGCAGAAGTGGTAAGGCTTATTTTGGCCGGTGCTACGCCGGAATTTCGGAATTGCCTATGTGTTGGAACTAATCCGAGTACGATTAGGGAACTGCGTGAAGCCGCTATTCAGGCCGAATCCGTGCGTTCGGTTGATATCATAAGGTATGCAACTAGCATGCCCCCTCCCTTCATTAACCCTGTTCCGTTTGTTCGACCTCCTTCGGTTCGACCACCACCTGGGGCCGGTCGTCCTTCCCATAATTCGCCTAGGAGTAGTAGTAATCGTCCTGTGACGTGCTTCAACTGTGGACAGCAGGGCCACATGGCGTGGAACTGTCCGATGAAAAAGAATTGACTATTCCGAGACAGGCATCCTGAAATCCACCTTGCCAAGGATCAGCGATGTGCATTGGAAAATGAGATGACGAGGGATGACGCCAAAGTTATAGGAGCAAATGGTGTCTGTTCTAAAGTTTCAGATGTAGTTCTACCCTCTCCTATGGTTGAAATTGCAATTAATGACGCATGTGTAATAGCTTTGTTAGACTCAGGAAGTGCTGTTTCATTGGTTAGCGAGGATTGGTATTTGTCTATGAAACTCATTTGTAAATTCAGTAACCTGTCAAATGTAGATGTTAAGTTGGTTTCTGCCAACGGTGCTCAATTGGACGTTCTTGGTTCTGTGAAGTTTAAAGTTCGGATTCATAAATTTTGTTGGAAATTTTCCTTTTGGGTCATTAAGAATTTGTCATGTCCTATTATTCTGGGCACTAATTTTTTTGCTTATACTGGCTTACTGCTAGATATGCAACATGAATCATTCTGGTTCAGGTTTTGTTCTGAGGTAAAATTTAAATTTCTTTCTACTGCTGTCCCTAGCACGAGTGCTCATGTTGTCAACCGTGATGCTGAATCCGTCTTGTCCACCGGGGTTGAATCCTTGGATTTAAGTAATTTATCTGACGCTCAAGCTAAAGGGATTCGAGATTTGTGTGGGTATTTTCCCGAGATGTTCACTGACGAATTAGGAATGACTAAGATCCTGGAGTATAAAATTGAAGTAACGGATACTATACCCGTCAGACATCCTCCCTATCGTTTGAGTCCACCCAAAATGTTGGAATTAAAGAAATTAATCGATCAGATGTTACTGGATGGAGTGATTCGACCCTCCACATCAGCATATTCCTCGCCCATGTTCTTAGTACCTAAGCCAAATGGTGGTTTTCAGCCAGTCGTAGATTATCGTAGGTTAAACAAAAAGATTGTTTTAGAATCCATCCCTCTTCCTGATTTACATAGCTGTTTATCCTGGTTCAAAAACGCCTCCTATTATAGCCTCATTGACCTGACGCAGGCATATTTCCAAATTCCGTTAGCTGAAGAATCTAAGCATCTGACTGCATTCGCCACCGATTGGAATCTCTTTGAGTATTGTCGATTGCCTTTTGGCCTCTCTACAGGGGGCGCTGTGCTTAGTAGGCTTCTTGATCACGTGTTTTCTGGCATCAAATTTGATTATTTGTATCACTACCTGGACGATGTTTTTGTTTACAGCGAGACGTTCGAAGACCACGTGCGCCATCTTCGTGAAGTATTTGGGAGGTTAAAATCTGCTGGTCTAACCGTAAAGTTGTCTAAAGTGTCCCATGCTAAACCTAAAATTGCCTTTCTTGGACATGTTGTTTCTGCTGAAGGTGTTTCGGTCGATGAATCCCGAACCCAAGGAATTAGAGATTTTGCACCCCCTAAAAATGTGAAAGGAGTAGCCCGATTCGTGGGAATGGTTGGCTTTCTGCGCAAATTTATACTCAATTTTGCACATCGGGCGTTGCCACTTAATCATCTGCGAAGGTCTGACGTGAAATTTGAATGGGGCCCGTCGCAGCAAGCAGCTTTTGACGATTTGAAGGAGGCACTGTGTAGCGCTCCTGTCCTCGCTGTCCCTGATTTCAGTAAGAAGTTTATAATCCAGACTGATGCGTCGCTCGGTGCTGTAGCTGCTGTGTTGTTACAAGAAAGTGAGTTAGGTAGACGACCTATTGATTTTGCTTCTCGAACTCTGTCACCTGCTGAAGTAAATTATTCCGTATACGAGCTTGAGGGGCTCGCAGTGATGTTTGGACTGGAGAAATTCCGAATGTATGTCGAACATGTTCCTTTCGAACTTGAAACCGATAACCAGGCCCTGAGCTGGGTCCTGGCTAGACCTCGAACCACTGGGCGAATCGCCAGGTGGGCAACCCGTATTTCATCATTTCAGTTCACCGTTCGTCATATAAAGGGTTGTGAAAATGTCATAGCCGACTCCCTTAGCCGCATGTATGAAGAAGTTCCTAATAAATGTAAGAATCTCGTTCCCGAGGAAAATCATGAAAATATTTGTGCTGTGTCACTTAAGCGTCTCTATGGAGAAATTCCTGACAGGTGTGAAACTCCCTCTTTAGAGGAACCTGTTGTTGTTGGGGCTAATTCAGCTCAACACATGTTAGTAAATTCACCGTAATTGTTTGGAGACATTGCTGACCATCAGAAGGAAGATCCCGTCTTGTGTGACTTAATTGCTCGATTAGTTTCTGGAGAAGAGATAAAACCTTATATTTTAAAGTCTGGTGTACTGTGTTGTGTAACTAGGCGTGATATAAAGCCTAAAGTTGTTTTGCCTACTCAGCTAATAAATGACATGCTAATGTATTTTCACGAGTCACCCGCTGGAGGCCACCTAGGAATATTCAAAACTCGACAGAAAATAAGGCAGTCTTTTGTTTGGAAGGGTCTCGATAAGGATGTGAGAAAGTTCGTGCTGGGGTGTCATGATTGTAAAGTGAGTAAGCCTACCGTCAGTGGTAAGGGTGGTAAGTTAGCTTCCGAATCTGCGTCCAGGCCCATGGAACGCTTGTATGTGGACTTCGTTGGGCCCCTGCCGAGGTCTAAACTAGGTAATCATTTTGCCTTTGTTTGTGTTGATGGTTTTTCTCGCTTTTCGTGGATTTTTCCCACTAGCAATTGTGTCTCTGCTACTGTCATAAGATGTTTAAAGTCTGTTTTCTCTTCCTTTGGTCCTAGTCAATACCTGGTGTCAGATAATGCCAAGGCTTTTGTTTCTCATCAGTTTAGAAAATTTTGTTTTGATTATTCTATTTCCCATGTCACCACGACACCTTATTACCACAACCCTAGTTTGGCAGAGAGAGTTAACTGAAATTTGAGAGCTGCGCTTATCGCATACCATCGTGACAATCATTCCAAGTGGGATTCGCCATTACATTGGTTACCCTACGCCTTCAATACTGCTGAGCATGAATCCCATGGGAAAACGCCGTTTTCACTTATGTATGCGTTCGTCCCAAATTCCCCTCTAACGAATCTGTGGTCACTTCATGATCTGCTTCCTGACCAACCCTCTCCTGATCGTGTCAGAGAAATCTGGAAGGAGGCCAAAGCTGCTATAAAGATCTCGCATGATAAGCTGGCTAAGAGATATAATTTGGGCCGAAAACAGGGTGGATATTCTGTCGGAGATTTTGTGTATGCAAAAAACTTCTGGGCTAAGGCCCCAGGTCGTCAGGTATCAGGTAAACTGCAGCCAAAATATGAGGGCCCCTATGAGATTCTGTCCTTTCCTTCTGAAGTAACAGTGTTATTAGAGGACCTGTCTAGGAAACGTGTTTTTAGGACTCATATATCGAATTGTAAACCTGCTAGTGAACGAGAAACTCGAGGTGTGTAAAAGGTGAAATTATGATGTTCTATTTCCTGTGAATGCAATGATATGAAGTTCAGGGCAATGGGAGATGGTCTAGTTGTTCCTCTGAAGTCAAATCTCTTATGTCATTTTTAGTAATCCTCAAGAAAGGCTGTGATCTGCTTCTGTTAGCTGAGTTTTGTTCATCGTATTCGTGGTTGATATTTTTGAGTAAATTTTTTGGGTAATTTAGTGATAATTTTGTTAGGTTGGTAGTGAAATTTCGATTTTATGTGGAAATAAGGTGTAATGCTTCAGAGTGATGCTCATTTCACTGTGTTGTTCAGCTGCTGACGTGAGGGCTTTAGAAATTGTATCGGTGATCTGGAAAATCTTCGAATTGCAATCTCTTGTCGGTTGAAAATGTATCTGGTTAGGTTAGTCAGTAGGTTACTTGTAATCTGCGGTATATACTGTTAGACTGCTGACTTGCTGGTATTGTCACAACGTTCATGTGGTTGTAGTTGGAATCATAGTTCATGTATCCCCGTATACTTGGGTGTGAAAAAGAAAAATTAAGTTCGATTAGCATCAGCTTCGAGCTGGTAGCCAGGCTATAGCGTTAGTCAGTTGTTCTATGCATCGAGATAGTGTTGCACTGGAGATGTCGTGCTGGTTCTGGAGACATTTGAGGTATCTATTAGTTGGTGAGCTAACTCTCGTTCTGTGTAAGGTGCATTTTCCTTGGGGACTATAACCACCCCGTGCATTTTGAAAATTTATCATTTTGTCACCTCAGTGACCTTGTAATTCTGTGTGTGGAACATGATGGGGTGTGTGCGAGATGTTGAAAGTGGAGAACATGTGAATTTGGGGACAGTAACCACCCCGTGCATTTGAAAATTTATCATACCATCACATCTGTGATCCTGTAATTCTGTATTTTGAGCATGCTGTGGCATGTCGAGGACCGCTGAGTTAGAGTATCTGAAGTTTTGAGGATATTAATCACCTTGTGCTTGTAGAAATGTGTCACATGACACCTATGGGTATTCGTTGTAGTAAGGTAGATCTGTGTATGGGACCATGGAAGTGGTTTGTTGTCTGTGTGGGTGTAAAAGTTATAAGTAATTTGTGTTTTTTTAATGGTGGAGCCACGTTCGATTAGGTATGTCTTGAAAATTGGTTGGTACCAACTTGAATTTGTGTCTAGTTCTGCTGAGCTATGTGCTTTGGGAGTAGAATTAGTGTGGCCTCTGCACCGGGCTCGTAGTTGTTGTTGGTTTGATATTGGTTAGGTTCCGTGCCTAGAAGGTGGCATCTTGATTTTGAGAAGATGTTTTAATTTTGAACATTTGGTGTAACTTTTGTGAGTTGGTTCTCAGGATAGGTGTGATCACCTTAGTGTCCTGAGTTCGGTTGGTCATCCTAAAGGAACTCTTGGGGGTGTGTAGACTGTTAGGATGCGTTGGCGAGTAGCGATGAAGTTATTTGGTGAAATTTGGTTAGGTGCTGGTATGTAAATTGGTTGGATCGTGGTGTCTATTGTTTAACGTGGTCTCCCCATTTGGTTATTGTTCTCGTGGAAGGTAGTTGCTGTTTTCTGTCGTTCGTCGGATGGCCACCGTGGACGGTTAGGGGCAGCGACTGGTGAAATGAGACAGTGACTTTGGTATTCATTATGTTTTAATATGTGTCACATACCTGAGACGATCCATATGGTTTGATTATGGTATGTTGTGTTTGTTTTAAAATGTTTGGTGCTTCCTAAATGTGTTCTGATTTCCTACGGTACTGCGTGAGGCCATCAAAGTAAATGTAAATTCATTTTTGAGTATGTTTAACTGTTTTGGAAGGGTACCAGTGAATTCCCCCTTGCATTATTTCTATTTTGATAGTGTTGCCCATAAAATTTCAGGGAATTTCGGTGGGAAAAATCTGAAATTTTGTAAATATTATGGTTTCTGGATGTTTTAGTCAAAAATTGGTTGATATAAGTTGATTTGGTTGTTCTTGCAAAGTATTGTAGTGAACTTTCAATTAAGCTTGTTAACGTCAGTCATATCGTATAGTTGGTTGCCCCTTTCGGTGATTTTCATACTTCAGTGAACTTTAACTATGCCCTGGAACCCCTGTCTTGGCACAGAACCTTGTTCGTGGCCTCAAGCATCCCGTGTGTGACTTGAAAGACTCAAGTGAACTTCGATGGCACACTAATGCATCGTGTGTTTTTTTTTAATCCTTCCTGGGATAACTTAAGTTGTTTAGGGCTGGTTGACTGGCCTGGAACGCTTGTTCCCTTTAAGGGAACCGTATTTGGACCATACGCTGCTGTTCTGATGTGTGTTTCAGTGGTCACTATGTGGGACGTGTACTACCAATCTGGGCCCAGTTTGGAGGTACCATCTAGGTCCCATGGCATCACTCTACCCGAGGAGATCTACTTCAAGGTCTGCTGGCGGAGATTGGAGTAGCCTCTTCAGCTGCCAAGAGACCGGCTGGACACCATCACCCTGTTTGTCATCTCCCCGTCGTCTTCCTTTGGAGGAGGAGCGTGTACCGATTTTGCAAATCAGTACATGTTCATCTTTATCTTCGAGACGCAGTAAGAACTCCAGGTCTGACCGGATTATCATGGGAGCATACACCAAGCCTCTTCTGGGAATTCATTTCGCCTCTCTGGCGCCTGACTGTTGGTGAAATGGTTTCGCCAAGCCCTTTTCTGCCAGGATTTGTCCCCTTTGTGTGTCCTGTCACTTAAAGTATTATCGCTGATGGAAACTTGTCGAGGGAGATAAATCAAGCTTTGTATCTGTGAACATTGGAAAAGTGAACATTTCCTGTCAGCTACATTCGCCAAGCTCTTGTTCTAAGAACAATCTTGCATGAACATTGTGTAACGCCTCAACTCCTGGCAAGTTTCTACGCACTAACTGTGTGGGGTGATATTCAATGGTACCAACTCAAACCTTGGACTCTGGCCTTGTTTTGGCCCGTTGCGCCACTAGTCGCATTTGGTATTACTGGAGTAGTGTGGTGGGGGTACACTGGAATACAGGGTTGTGGCCTGTGAATCCAGAGACAGTGTGTGGAGGACCTTGCCGACATAAAGACTCTTAAGCAATTGCCTCCGGGGAAACTAATAGTGCAGTTTCCTCGGAGGGCTGGAAGACACAAGGTGGTACTATCATAACTTAATTCTAAGGGGCAACAAAAAAAAGGTTAAATACTAACTTTGACTGCAAAATTTTGGTAATGTGATTCTAAGGCCATGTGTCGGTAGACCATAATGTGAACTAGATACAGATTATGACATTTTATTTAGTATATCAGTATGTAATATTTTGGAATTTTATTTAGTATATTAGTATGTAATATTTTGGAAGGTCTTGTATAATTTGGTGATACGGTTCTATGTAGGTTACTGCAGGGTGGGTTACTTATTGCCCTATTTCCCGTTAGCTGGATGGGAACCTCGTGGACTTAATTTTAGTCAGATAGGCTTCAAAGGACAGTCAGTGCTGGACTCTGAAGCTTCTCGGACGCTTTCGTTCGCTAAGGAACGCGTTTGTTGCTTTATGCAATTTGTTTGTGAAATGGCACCCGGCCTGAATTTCATGTTGTTATATTTCCTTTTATCCTTGTGGATGATATTACCCTCTGTTCAGTAATTCAATTAATCGTATGATGGGGAAATGAAATTTTGCCAACTGGGCAATGACTGACTTTATTTTATTCACAATATTACCCGGAACTTGATTCTGCATTACCTTTTAAATATTAGCCTAAGCGGTTAAGGGTTTTAGTTGTAATTTAATTGTAATTTAATTGTATCATTCCTAGGTTTTTATTATACTTTGACATTTGGATGTTGTTTTTTATTTAATGATGGCAGTCAGTAGGAAGATTGTTTCTGTTCCCTTCACCATGTGTGGCAAGATTAAAATTGTCGGCCTTTCTGAGTACGTCCAGCCTTCCATTCAACAAGCTGGTCTTGACATTAGCTTCGTCCCGCCTGATCTCTTATCCTAAATCAAATCAGGGTGTTCTTGAATACCACGAAAATTGGAACATTCACTCCTAGTTTTTTTTTGCTGTGAACTCAGCTGACCTAGCGAGTAATTAAATTAGGCCTTTTCTGTGTGTTATAAATTATTATTTTTTGGTATGGTAATATCATGTTGATGAATTATATTTTGATATGCTAATATTATTATTATCATTTGGTTATTCAAAGGGTAAAGGGGGGATGAGAGCCATTACAATAAATACAAGACAGGTAGAAAAATGAGCATTGCCGGACTTGGAAGGAAGAAGAACCATGAAAGGCTGATCGAAAAGGGAAAGTGAAGAGGGTCTGCCCCATAGGCAATGTAAAAGAGGAGAAACCGGAACCATAGACTATCATTAGCGACTGATGGGCAACAATACTTATCGAACCTTCATCCGGTCACGCCCGCGGTAGATTACCATCCTATTGAAAAGAACGTGCGTAGAGCTCCTCTGATCGTCACGAAGTCCGCAAAAGGCACATGTATTCTCAAGGGACGATATCCTTCGCTAGATGACAGAGGAGTAGTGGTTTTTGATGGCGACGCTTTCGCTCAGTTGTTCATCAAAGTCCTAAGGGCGCAGTCGAGCGGTAGACTACCGGAAGTGCATTTTTAGCCTACTTTTCACATTTTGCAAAAATGAGGAAAAAGAAGTCTTATGAGATCGGGCAAATGTGTGTCTGTCTGTCCTTCTGTCTGTCTGTCTGTCTGTCTGGCTGTGTGTGTGTGTGTCCCCCCCCCCCCATAAACTCCTAAATGGCTGCAGCAATCGAAACAAAATTTGGCAGGAATAAAGATCTATATCTGAATATCTCACGGCCATATTTGAAAATGATGTCAGTGCTACCAACTGCTGAAAAATTTCAATTGAAATTTGAGCTCCATGTTGGATATCTTGGAAGGTATGAATGGGACCTATTTCAAAATTGGCACACGTACAGATAATAAAATTGCAGTTTAATCTCCAGGAAGCCATACATGGCAGTGTTGCCAAAATGATTATAAGCCTGCTGATATTCCCAAATTTTAAAGGCATATAACTTCTACACTATCAATTGGATTTCAAGCAAATTTCGTATGTGCTATAAGTACGTAAACAGATATGACTGAGCGTATGCTTAAGAGCCACCAGGGCTGCCAACTGTTAATAAATACTCTCAATTTGTTTTAATCCAAATACCCATATATCAGAAAGTATGCTAGCCGACAGCGTTAAACTATGCACACGTATAGTACCTGACATTCTATATTAATTTGGAGTAACTTATATACGTCAGTGCTTCCAACATGATTCTAAGCGTGCTGAGAAGTCCAAATTTAAATACATGTAACTTCCATACTATCATTTGGATTTCAACCAAATTTCGTGTGTGCTATGTGTACCATAACAGATATGACTATGCCGATTCTTAAGAGTAACCTGGGCTGCCAACTGTTAATAAATACTGTCTCTATTTTTGTTACCCTAATATCAATATATCAGAAAGTATGCAAGCCAATAGCTCTAAACTTTGCACACGTATAGTACCTGGCATTCTAGATTAATTTGGAGTAACTAATATAGGCCTACGCCAGTGATGCCATCATGATTCTAAGCCTGCTGATAGGTCCAATTTTAAAATGCATATAACTTCTATACTAACTAATGGATTTCATTCAAAATTGACACAACAATAGATCATATTATTTCAGATTATTTCTGACGAAAACATGTATGTCATTGTTACCAGCATGATTTTACGCGCGCTTTTAGATCCAATATTTAACTGCATGTAACGTCCATGCTATCCATTGGACTTCAACCAAATTTTGTATTCTGTACCTTAAGAGATGGAACTAAGAATATATTCAGTCACCAGGGCTGCCAACTGCTGTTCTCTATTAGGCTACATTTTGCCAGGTATACAGTATTGAGAACTAATTAGAAATTTCGATATTACCAACTTAATTTCGTCATTATTCTAGATAGATCCATATAGATTAATCATTGGTATGAATCAAATTTTAAGAAAAGTAGGCTCTTTAGTTCGTCACGGAACCTCTTTTTTTTTTTTTTTTGCCGACCGCACAAAACAAAATGTGAGTATTTATCATAGTATTTCCTCATTTCTAACACATTTCATTCAGTATTGATAGCCCAGTTGCTCATTCTCCCGCCGACATCCACACACAAGCATGCACACAATACTGTCTTTAAAGCTGTCATAGAGTGCTTTTTCATTTTGGCCACCACCATTGTCGCTCCTATTATGGATTATTAGCCTAGTTTTCACATTTTGCAAAAATGAGGAAAACGTAGTCTTATGAGATCGATCCGGGAAAATGTGTGTGTGTCTGTCTGGCCTTCTGTCTGTCTGTCTGTCTGTCTGTCCTTCTGTCTGTCTGTCTGGCTGGCTGTGTGTGTGTGTCCCCCCCCCCTATCAACTCCTAAACGGCTGCAGCAATCGAAACCAAATTTAGTACGAGTAAAGATGTATACCGGAATATCTAGAGCCCATATTTGAAAATGATGTCAGTGCTACCATCTGCTGAAAAAACGCACTAGATATTTGAGCTCCATGTTGAATATCTTAGAAGGTATGCATGGGATCTATTCCAAAATTGGCACACATGTAGATAATACTATTTCAGTTTAATTTCCAGGAGGCCATACATGACAGTGTTGCCAAAATAATTTTAAGCCTTCTGATAGATCCAATTTTTAAATGCATATAACTTCTACACTATCAATTGGATTTCAACGAAATTTTGTATGTAATGTGTGTACATAAACAGATATGACAGAGCGTATTCCTAAGAGCCACCAGGGCTGCCAACTGTTAATAATTGCTCTCTCTATATTTAAAAAACATCCAAATACCAATATATCAGAAAGTATGCAAGCCGACACCGACAACTTTAAACTCTTCACGCGTATAGTACCTGAGATTTTAGATTAATTTGGAGTAACTTACATACGTCAGTTCTGCCAACATGATTCTAAGCCTGCTGATAGGACCAATTTTTAAATACATGTAACTTCTATACTATCAGTTGGATTTCAAGTAAATTTCGTATGTGCTATGTGTAACATAACAGATATGACTATAAGTATTCTTATGAGCAATTAGGGCTGTCAACTGTTAATAAATGCCATCTATATTTTTTAACCCTAATATCAATATATCAGAAAGTATGCAAGCCAACAGCACTATGCTTTGCACACGTATAGCACCTGACATTCTAGATTAATTTGGAGTAATTAATATATGTCAGTGCTGCCAACATGATTCAATGCCTGCTGATAGGTCCAATTTTAAAATACATGTAACTTCTATACTAATAAATGGATTTCTTCCAAAATTGGCACAACAAGATGTCATAATATTTCAGATTATTTCTGACCAGCACACGCATGACATTGTTGCCAAAATGCTTTTACGCGTGCTGATTAATCCAATGTCCAACTGCAAGTAACGTACATTGGACTTCAACCAAATTTTGTATTCTGTACCTTAAGAGATGGAACTAAGAATATATTCAGTCACCAGGGCTGCCAACTGTAGTGCTCTATTAGGCTACATTATACCAGGTATATTTCGAACTAATTAGACATTTCGATATTACCAACTTAATTTCGTCATTATTCTAGATAGGTTCATATACTGTAGAATAATCATTGGCATGAAATGTAGGCTCTTTAGTTCGTCACGGAACTTCTTGTTATTGAATAAATGTTTCTATATTAACACCTCTGTATGTCAATTACATGTTCGATCAACCTCAAAGCCAGTCATATTGCCATTGAAAGTGAAAGAGAAACTCATAATTGAAAAAAAAAAACTGAGGACGGTAGATTACCTTCGAGCGACCGCGTGTGTTACATGAAGGGGCGCGACCGCAAGGAGGTTAACCTATTCATAGGGCTGATGGAGTACTGGTTGGTGTTTGCCAGTTCTGTTTTGTGGTACTGGAGGGGCAAGCCACTGAAGTGTGGTCAATTTGGAAGGCTTGCACCAGGCTAGTGGGTGACGTAGGTCTTCTGTCATTCTTCATTTCTCACGCTTATCGTTTCAGAAGCAGGGAGAGAGACGGAGAAAGTAGATGTATTGTATCACGAGCAACGAGCTAGAGAAAGGTATATAGAGAGGCAAGGAGCCGCGTAGCAGCGCTCTGGGCGGAGGCAACCTGAGTTAAGGCGGCCATGATTCAGAACGTCGTCTGACAAGAGCTTGTTGTGATTGTTCGCGTTGAGCGGGAACACGTGTTGAATGAAATTTATTTAAAAATACATTGACCATGCCATCAGCGTGTTCGGTCTCTCACCCGGAGGCTCCGGGTTCGATCCCCGGCTCCGTCAGGGATTTTAAAACTGACGTGAGGGTTGGAACGGGGTGCACTCAGCCTCGTGAGGACAATTGAGTAGCTGTCTGACAGTGAGACAGCGCCCCGATCACGAATACCAAGATTAACGGCCGAGGGGACCCGACGCGCTGATCACGCGTCACCCCAATATCTGTAGGCCAAATGGCTGGGCAGCGGTCGCTTGGTCGGCCTTAGCCCGTCATGGGCTGGATAGTGCCAGGGGTTGACTTTTTTTTTTTTGACTATCAGTGTGTTCGTCATTCAATTGTACGAATAGAAGTTATAAGACAACAGGAGTGTCGTATTTCAGGTAAGAAATGTCATCCAAATTCATAAATTAATGAGGTAGACTCTATACGAAAACGTGATGCAGCAGTTTAAGTTTGTGTGATATTTACATTTCAGATTACCTTTGCAGACCAGGAACTAACAAAACAATGGGTTGTCAACATGAAAAGCAATAAATGGTACCCCACGAGATACAGCTTAATTTGTTCTCTACACTTTGAAGATAAATATATGTATGTAGCAAATGAAAGGCGACGTCTACTAGCTAATGCAGTGCCTACAATTTTCAATTTTCCTGCACATCTGCAGAAGAAGCGTAGTTTCCAGGAAACTACAGAACACTCGCATTCAGATACGGTAGCATTGTTGCAGAAGACCTTGATATCAGTAGGTAAATATATTAGGCTGTCTTAAAATTTAAGCCAAGATAGTTGTGAGCCATAATAATAATTACGGTAATAATAATAATAATATCGTATGGCCTCGGGTGCCGGGTGCAAGCTTTGTTTTTTGACACCCAGAGGGTAGCTTGCATGTCGAATTTTGTTGTTCCTTGAAGCACTAAGAAAGTCAAGGAGGTTAGATAACTAAGCTCCTTGACATTATAGCGCTTTCTAGTAGAGAAATGAGGAACTTTGTGTTGCCAGATAATCCTGAGATTAATTTTGCCATTATGAGCACGGCCTACTGAATTCAAATGGGTTCTTTAACATGCCAACATCGTATGACATGCGTATCGTGATTTTTGCCGCATTTCAAAAATCACTTACCACGGTCATGAGCGAACCTGCAAGCTTGGGGGTTAGTAATCCGACACGATAACCACTCACCCACCGTGACAAGCTATAAAATAAAATATATTGTTCAAATATCAATCTCCGTAAGCCAACGAGGTATACTTTCTCTAGTTCGTTGTTTTGAACTAATTATGGGAAACGTAACAGGCTTTACTAATCTTTCTTTCTTTCTTCTCAGAAATTTCAGATGGAAAGCTTATTTGTGATTCCAGCAGAAAGATGCCAATATACGGTTTGATTATTGATTTCTTAAGTGTGATACAACTAGCAGAAACATACGTGTGGGGACAAAGTTCTGTATCGAGATACTTATTAACACGCAGATTGAGTCAGGATCACTTATAGCTATTTTTTTCTTCTATTCGCTCCAGAAGTGGGATTAGAAATAATCCAAATGCAGTACAATTTAATTCAGCTATTAGGAAGTGTTTAATTGCGAGGGTACGCCCATCCATGAATTCCAACTGTAAGCCTATTGAGTGTGACCTACTTGTGACAACTGCAAGAGCAAATATTCATGGTGTCAATGGGAAGGACGATACTATGCTGACAGACAGATCATGGTTACTGTGCACATTATAATTCACCGAGCTTGTATGTAGGAAATGTTGTTCATTACATAGCAGGAAGTGTCGTTCGCCAAGTGTCAAAAAATGCGTATTGAATGCCTAGGAGTGCTTATATCAGGTCAAGATGTTCGGAAAGAAGGAGTGATTGAAGAGAAAGACGTGAAAGAATGCCCTTTGAATCCATCAAATGATGTAGTGAAATTATGTAAAACAGCTGAGAGTGTCATCAGGAAGAATGAGTGTATGTTGCGAAAGAACACGAATAATCTCATGCTGAAGTTGCAGACAGATGTCTATGATATGCTGCCGGGTTATCTGTTTCAGAAATCTGACCATCTATTTACAGCTACTGAACCTGGGGAAAAGCCTCACTATGCTTCACTCATCGAGCGAATTGTGAAACAGTATTATAAAAGCAGGCTTCACACTTCTGCAGAAATACAGCTCAAGGTGAGAGGTCAACAGGTGCGTCAGTTGTACACAAAACGTTTTCTTTTTAAAGAAGAATGGAATCATGCAATGTACTGTGCATAAGCAACGTAGCTTACGTAGGCCTAATCTTACGCCTCGTTAGTCACGCCTCTCCCTCCCTGCCTCCCACCCTCTTGACAGGGTATATCATGGTGGCTGCCAGTTCAACCTTCATCAAATATGGCGGCGCCATTTCCACTCTATATACCTTTCTCTAGCTCGTTGATCACGAGACTGAGGGCAGCCGGAAACATGAAATTACCAGTTCTGCTGAGCCCTCCCCTCTAGTTTCGACTCACTCTTACCGACATGCCGCATCAGCTGTTCCAATGTCACGTGAAGTGCAGTTCCAGAGAGACAGAGGGAGGCTCGCCGCCTATAACCGACTCGCTTTCTGTTGCAGGCTGCTGGCATTGACCTTCCACAATGCATTCTTCAGGTTGTCACAAAATGGAACAAACATTTATTTGCTTATTTATTTATTCTTTAATTAAATAATGTATTTCTTCTTCTTCGTCGTCATTTACCCTCCAGGTTGATGGAACCCACGGACTCAGCGAGGGAACTCACCACTACCGCCTCTACGGGCAGTGTCCTAGAGCTGGGAACATCTAATCGGAGTGGATACAACTGGTGAGGTGTGATTGGCACCTCGCCCAGGCGGCCTCACCTGCAAAGCGAACAGGGGCCTCATGAGGGAAGGTAATGGATGGTCACGATGGATAGGCAAGGAAGAGGGAAGGAGGCGGCCGTGGTCTTGAAGAAGGTACTGTCCCCGTTAACCCGGATAGTAGGCTGTCAGATATCCGCCCCCTCAATCGGATTGCCAATAATCAATCGCACCGGCACAGCTACATCAATGAAAATGGCACTGACAGATACTACCGAGATTAGAGCACAGCAGTTAACAAGAAATTATTGTGGAACACACCAAAATATACGGGGGTTCATACTTACCTTTACTTACCTATTCAAATTAATCTCGGGTATGGGTTGCCAACTGGATCACTTAAAGTATGCCCTCACAATAACCTCCACCATGATATTTAAAATGAACCAAAACGGAAACAAGAAACTTTAAACTGTACAATAATTTATTTCACATAAGGGAATGATTCTAACAAAATTCAACAAAATACACGTGGCAATCAGAAGCCATTGTCAATGTAATCATGTCCTCCTGTAGGACTTGTAAACTTAGCATACAACATTTTATCTTACACTAGCTTATAAGAACGGAATAATCATAATACACTTGGAATGGATGAGGGAATTGGGACGAGACATGTAGCAATTGTTTTCCTCTTTCATAGACATCACACTTTATTTATAACTGCAAGCCTGCTATGTAGTCGACCTTGCCCTCTAACATACAGTTGTCAGGCCAGCTGCGATCCACCCTACAACATGTCGCATGCCTACGTCGTCAAATGGACCCACCTGTCCAGCCAACGTTAGCATAAGCTCGTTACCTCAGAGCCTAGCTCCTTTTCAAACACTTTAAATGTCCTCAACTCAACTCAAATATTATCACGCAAATCTTTTAAATGCTTCAATCACATATCACTGGATTACTCTAATAATCCCCAAACTTGTTTAATGGTATACTCCAATTGTTTAACTAGCGTTGTTTAGAATATAATAACAAAACGTTAAATGTTTATAACAAACTCTCATTAATTGTTTATAACAATTATAAATTGTTTATAATATTGTCAAATGACAATTGAAAAATATATACACGCCTCTATTAATTCCTTTCATTTCCAATTATTATTAAAGATATTTACATAATTATTTACAATATTAATATTATTTATTTTAGAAATACATTAAACCACACGTTTATCCCGTTGATAATTACTCAAATCGGGTTGATATAATCGACCAATGAAGGTTAGTTATATTTATGCTTATATTCAGGTTTAATAAGTTTTAATAATAATAATTATTATTAGTGACGGTAACCTCCATTCAAAATCGTTATCTCAAATTATTTAACACTCTTGTTAATTTTAACAGTAATTTCACATGATTAATTTTCAAAGGACCTGGACAATAAACTCAGCGGAAAAATACCTCGCTCAAACGCACAAAATTGCACAAAATAGGCCCAGAATTCATCATATATTTCAATATATATGGCATAAAAATCTTCCACAATACATACAAAAAAACCTCCACTTACAAATTCTTCAACATCATTAATATTACTGTGGGAATCTCCTTCACTTATTCAAGGGCATTATTCATCAGCGACTTTTACACGCCCACTGAACTAACGATTATACATCCATAGTTCCACTTTAAATATTCTTATATTCATTAATTGTGTCAAACTGTTATTGTTTTTAACCTTCGTGGGTTTCATTCATGAATCGATATGAAGTAAAAATTTGCCAATCACAAATAAATTTAATAGCAAATACGATTATACACGCCTCTCTGGTCTATCAAAATTGAGATTAATATCTCCTAAGTATCGTAGTATAAAAATACTATCTTCAATCAAAGTTCATCTAAACTGCATAAATAGTCGAATAGAATACAATTAGACTGTGGAATGCAAACATTATTGTTCCAATCTAGAATTGAGAAAAATTCCTATCAAAAGTTAATTACTATAGTGTATTCACTAAATCGTAATCAAAGTTCATATTTCATAAAATTGTCTATAATGCAATGGTAATTTCAGAACTGACGATAAATGTCTATGTTGCAATCATGTTCATAAAACGACTAGTATTTCCAAGATCGTCGTTACAGTAATAGATTTTAACGCTCTAAAATCTTTTAATTATTCTTCTTTCTTGAGGATGACAGAAAATTGGTCAAAGTAATTTACTGACTAAAATTACTTTAATAAAGTGACACGCTGTCTGAATTCAAATCTGCCATAGAAAATCGTTAACTTTACAGTCAAATCGTGACTACAAAAATATGCAAATTACTGAAAGAATATAAATTATCAGTCTCAACTGATCCAAAATTATTTAAATCTGCCAATGACATAACAATGTCTTAATAAATCGTAGAAAAAGGCATAAATCATCAAAGTGTACTGAGTACAGAAATATCAAGCAAGAATATGGGGCAAAATATAGGACAGAAAATATGGGAAAAATTGTTGCTCAGATATCGCTAAATGACTCAAATAAAACAAGAAACGTTCACGACTACCTTATCTGTTGATTGAAGTTCTAGAGGAAAATCTTCCAAAGAAGACTGGTGATAGTTCCATTTCAGCAAAAAGATGTGCTCCGACCTCGAACCTTGAACCAGCGCCCTCGGAGAATAGAACTGCTTCCTCCTCCGGAAATTGCACTGCTCCGTGTAGGCGATAGACATCCTTCTGGCAAAACTCTTCTTTGTGAGCCGGGTCCACCCTGGCCTCTCTTGATAGTTCCCTGAAGTTCTGGCAGAAATTCGCCATGAAGTTTATTGCAGTTATTTCCGCAGAAATATTCATAATCGTGGAGTATGAAAATATTTCCACTGCCATTTGATATAATTCAGCGTTGGACAACGATGCATGAGTGTAGTTGGATGTTCACTACATGCTCGCTTTTGTAGAAAGACGATTAGCGAAGTTCCATGCTGCTATTTCACTCCATTGATATATGTCCCAATTGCATTAAAGTCCTTAGCCTTCCATCTCCATTTCCGTTATAATAGTTGAAAGAACTGTCATATTATATTGTTGCATCGTAGAATGTAGCGTTATATCATCAAAATCAATATGTAGTATCACGGTTGCAATACACGTGTCAGCCGTAGCGTAAAATGTGATGTTATAAAAGTGCTTCTCAGGTGGCGAGAAAATCACTTTTGTCTGCCGTCTTAAAATGCCAATATCTTCCAAATTATAATCTTGAAAATGTTCAACCTTTCTACACACTTTAATATAGTACTGCACAATCGAATTAGCTTAAAGTCATTAGTCAACTCTTGATATATTATCTTGTAGACTCGTTAATGTGTGCGTTTCAACTTCGCCTAGTTTCAATCACCGTAAAATGGAACTGCGGCACGCTCCGTGCTCGTTCAATGCGGTGGGCTTTACCACACGCGCTAAAAAGGAATTGCTTCACTTATTCACTCGAAAACGACTATATGACATCAGAAATATATATGCGGTATGAGAGCTTCTCTCTGCTGTGCAAGACCTTTTATCAACTTCTTAACGGGCGTATCCATCCCTTCCATAGCTTGTTTCTCCGTCATCGCTAGAAGTTCTAACTTTGGCAATACTTGACGGATTTTCAAATTTCAAAAACTCAAAAATAATTTCTTCAAAATTCCAAATCAATGCCATAACTGAAAATAGATTTCCACAATTCTGCATTCCAAAAGTAATTAAATATGATAGTTTCAGTAATCTCCGTCTCCCTCCAAACTATCATTCATTGGTTCGAGTCTTTCCTCCAATCGCGTAACTTCTTCCTCAGCACAATTCCATGTTTCCCTGCGACTGCGTCGTAAATCTCAGATCTTTCTCGAACAAAATCATGACGTCACCAAGAATCTCAGCTCAATCAGCCTACTTGCGTGAAGTCTGCGTCATCCGTGCCTACGTCATGAATATCCACGTCACAACTATGACAGCCATAACTTTCTTCATATTTGCCAATACAGCCACCGTGGTCTCAATATAATTCAATTTACGGGGGCAGTACCATCCCGGCATTTTCCCGAAGACGAAGTGGGAAACCACGGAAAACCACTTCGAGGATGGCTGAGGTGGGAATCGAACCCCCTCTACTCATTTGGAACATCCGAGGCTGAGAAGACCCCGTTCCAGTCCTCATACAACTTTTCAAATTTCGTGGCAGAGCCGGGAATCGAACCCAGGACCTCCGGGGCGGCAGCTAACCATGCTGACCGCTACGCTACGGAGGCGACTTATGTATTTATTTAGTTAGTTATTGATTCAATTTTTTATTTATATTTTCTTAACCTTTCTTTTTTTTTCTTTCTTAAATAGCCAGCTTGGGAAAGGAGGCACACTTCATTTTGTCAATAAAAAGGTGAAACTGAAATTTAAAGAAATCAACGCTTAATTTATTAGGACAGTTTTTTCGCTCATCTGTATAATTAAAATATTTGACTAGCGCCACTTTTCACCGGCATTGTAGATACACTTTCTTTAAAGCACAACTTTCTTCTTCATAAACAATACGTGTATAGATGTAATGCTAAGGAACTTGAATAAAGCCATGTTCTGGGGTCTCGAGGTACGTATTGAGATTCCAGATCCAGACATCCTGACTCTTGCTTTTTCTCTGTCATCCTACAACTTATACTACCATATTTGCAGTGACGTTATCGATAGCTCAACGCGCAGCGCCAGACCATGGGTAAGAGCCCTGCGCGGATAAATAAACGTTATTCGCATCCACCCCACGACAGCACAGCTATTATCCGTATCCGCATGACATTTTTCCGCATTACCACGTTTGTTATCCGAATCTACTGGCATTAAATAATATTTTATCATTTCAAATGATCTTGTCGACTTCATCGTTATGGTTGGGGTCCATCGTTATGCATTACGGACACGGTGACGGACGTGACGTCATGAAGCCGCGCGGGAAGTGACGTCATGCAGCTGCGCGGGAACGTGACAACATGGTCACGCGGGGAGCGAGAACCAGACGCTAATGATTATTGGAGTCTGTTGAAAGAGGCCTGGCGTCGAGCGACCTTTTAAAAATCAGAAACTCACTCCACAAATCTGTAAATCAGTATTCTTCCCTTATTTCAGATACACTATTCATTAAACAAACATATATGGCATAGTCATGACCCCTTCATGGAGTAGGCTATTGTCTAAATCTGGACACTCATACTACCGGTACATCCTTACACTAATTCAAATTTACGGCCAAATGATCCTTCTGACAGGGAGGCAAAGGGTTCCGCCGGCCTTCCTGGGATGATGGGCCACAAATCCGCTATCAAAAAGTACACAATTTACGCTTTATTCAACCAAACACATCTCTAATACAAGTACAAGAAACACATTTCTTCCCGTGACCCTTAAAGAGGTGTCCGCGCGGGAAGCCTAAGTTAATGGGTATTGCAGTCTATTGAAAGAGTCCTGGGGCTTCGAGCAAAGCGAGAAGCCCTCATGAGCCTTTGTTACATGTGTAGCATTTGTAGCATGCGTCATTTGAAATGATACAACGTCTATTCTTTCAGACTGACTGTGATTTTTTAAATTAGATGAAGCATAAATTACTAAAGCCTCCGTAGCTTAAGCAGAACGCCGGCCTCTCACCGCTGGGTCCGTGGTTCAAATCCCGGCCACTCAGTCCATGGTTGAGATCTGTGCTGGACAAAACGGAGGCAGACAGGTTTTTCTCCGGGTACTGCGGTTTTCCCTGTAAAAAAATCATTCCAGCAACACTCTCCACTATCATTTAATTTCATCTGTCATTCATTTAATCATTGCCCCAGAGGAGTGCGTCAGGCAGCCGGCACAGTTCATATCCTCGCCGCTAGGTGGGGGCTTCATTCATTCCATTCCTGACCCGGTCGGAGACTGGAAGCAGGCTGTGGATTTTCATAATTTACTAAAGCAACATATTTAGACATTTGAGGAATAAGTCGTTCCCTTAGGCTTTGTATGTCATGTGCTATGTTTAAAATGAATATTATACAACCAGAATTACAACCCTTTCCTGTTCGGAGTGTTAATTATGCTTAATGACATAATTTGAATGAGATTAACTTTAATCATCATCTTACGTCATGAAAAAAGAACATAGCGAAAAATATGATACCTGTATGTCATAAATATCTGGATCCTAATACTGATATTGGACAACTTCGGATTGTATTCCAAGAACTATCCGCAAATTTTCTCCAAACATTATCCGCTGCTTATCCGCTATCCGCACAGCCATGCAAACTATATCTGCGTGGCAATTTTTTTGCGGATATTCGCATCCGCGCAGGACTTTAGCCATTGGTCCAAGCTATCTGTGGGCTCGGTAGACGTTGGTTCGAACTCCACCGTCGACTGTCCATGATTTTTCAATTCAAGAAAATTCCTACATGGTACCTTATAATAAACCACGGCCGCTTCCTGCCATCTCCTTGCCCAGTTTCGTTCATCTTCATTCATTTTATTTCTCATTAACTCCTTTAGGGAGGTTGGCGTCAGGGAGGGCATCCGGCCGTAAAAGCCACTCTCCACATAGTCCTTTTATCTCATCCCCAATACCGTTGAAAACGGGAATCATAGGGGGTAGACATACAGAAATACTATACATTCTAGTCCACTGACCGTCCTTTGTCAGCTAGTGGAAAGTTCAAGGCCACGTCACACCGTAGTATGTACAGAAGGCTGATGGACGGATAATCGATATGGAGCACGTTAAAGAATGCATTCGCTATGTAGGCGTGTCCTTGCGCAGGTGCTCCCATTATATGATTAACCTGCTTTATGCAGCCTTGGTACTGTACTTCGTAGAACAGATCAGTCGCTAAATAAACCTTTCCCAGACCTTGGAAAACAGTAAGCTGATATTCGTAAGAAACTGAGTGACAATATTCTACTTCACAACTTGTCGTTGGTCTACGCAGCATAAATTAACATGATTGAGCTATTGTAAAGATGATGATGTTGATGATAATTCGTGTTTTAAGGGGCCCAACTTCTAAGCTATCGGCCCCTAATGAATATTGTAAAGAAACTAGAGCGTAATATGTGGATAGTTTGATACTCATTTAGGTTTCTATCTCCACTAATTCTTGAAGTCATCAATCGTTTTAAGTTTTTCACTGATCATGGAAAGAACTGAAGCACTTTTCAACTGAATACAGAGGTGTTAATGATCTACAGCGATCAGATAATTACCAAATGATTCATTTCGTTGATTCCTTTTTAGGGGCTTTTGCGACATGGTGGTCATGTAGTCCCGTGTACTTGAGTGTATGTAGACTTTTTCTGATAACCGGTGTGACTGTGATGTCTGTATTAGTTTGTGTATTTGTAATTAAGGTAGGATTTGGGTAGGAAGCGGCCATGGCCTTACGTTAGGTACCATCCCGGAAAACCACGGAAAACCACTTCCAGGACGGCTGAGGTAAGAATCGAACCCACCTCTTCTATTTTTGCCTCACGAGGATGAGTGTACCCCGTTCCAACCCTCAGACCAGAATATAATTTCTTGGCAGAGCCAGGAATCGAACCCGGATCTCCGTGGTGACAGCCAAAAATTTCGAAATGAGTAACAGCTCTCCAGGAAGGTTGATATTTAATCTGCAAACTAAAGAACCCTCTTTAGAATAATGCAACATACCACTGGGTTTATCTAACGTACCCTACCCTCCTTTAGCCCAACATACGTGCGCAATATTAAGGTCCGCGAGATGAGGTCCGGCCGATAATCTACCCCCAATTGATCCTTATTTGAAGAGCTGTCTGCTGCGAGACGAGGTGGCATTCTGACAGTCCATGTACTACAGTACAGTGAGTAGCAGTGCTGGATTATCCATTAGGCCCGACTAGGGCCCCCAATTATCTGGGGCCCCCAAGCAATTTCTAATTTAGTTCAATTTTATTCCGAAGATTTAGATTTTTTTTTATCCGGAACTGAGACAGTTCCAGCATTATATTAAATTACAAAGTCCTTTAAAAACTGAGTTCACTCATTCTGAACTTTACGAAATTCTTATTCGAGACAACCTAGAGTCTGTTTTTTCCGAACGTTGAAATTGCTTTTCGCATTTTCCTGACCCTCATGATAACGAATTGTTCTGCGGAGTACTCGTTTTCAAAATTGAAACGGATCGAAAGTGCGCTAAGAAGTATCATGTCACAGGAACGATTAGACATGCTAAGTTTAATGTATATTGTCGCCTCCGTAGCGTAGCTGTCAGCATGGTTAGCTGCCGCCCCGGAGGTCCTGGGTTCGATTCCTGGCTCTGCCACGAAATTTGAAAAGTGGTATGAGGACTGGAACGGGGTCTACTCAGCCTCGGGTGTTCCAAATGAGTAGAGGGGGTTCGATTCCCACCTCAGCCATCCTCGAAGTGGTTTTCCGTGCAAATGCCGGGATGGTACCTACTGTAAGGCCACGGCAGCCTCCTTCCCTCTTCCTAGCCTATCCATACATATCTTCCATCCCTTCCCCTCCCTCATGAGGCCCCTGTTCGCTTTTCAGGTGAGGCCGCCTGGGCGAAGTGCTGATCACACCTCCCCAGTTGTATCCATCCCGACCAGATGTTCCAAGCTCCAGTACACTGCCCATAGAGGTGGTAGTGGTGAGTTCCCCCGCTGAGTCCGTGGGAACCACCAACCTAGAGGGTGTATGTCTACCCCTTATTATACCCGTTTTTCCTACGGGGTCGGGGATGAGATGCGATGGAAATCTTTGTGGCGGATGATTTTTACGGCCGGATGCCCTTCCTGACACCAACCTCATGAGAGGAGTTAATGAGAGATGAAATGAATGACGGTGAATGAAACTGGCAAGGATGTGGAAGGAAGCGGCCGTGGCCTGTCAGAAGGTACCGTCCCAGCATTTTCCTGGAGTTGAAAATGGGAAAGCACGGAAAACCATTTCAAGGACGGACGACGGTGGGGCTCGAACCCACGCGTCTACCGAGTCAGCAGAGAGCTTGGCCCCATGACCTAACGCAGCGCTTTAGCGAGCGCAGCCACTACTGTCGGTAACCACCAACCTAGAGGGTAAATTGACTAAATAAAATAAAAAATAAAAAAGTTTAATGTATATCGAGTCAGATGTTCTGCGGAAAATTGATTTTGATGACATTGTAGAAGCAGGGACGGATTTACATATCTGCCGCCCCTAGGCACCTTCTGACACCCCGCCCCCCCCCCTCCCACGTTGGTCGCCCAGGGCTGGGGGTGGCACCTGAGAGTGATCCTTAACTCACGCACGCACACAAATGCAGCCGACCGGCTAATTAATCATCTAATTCATCGGCCGGTTGGCTTTATTTGTGTCCGAGTAAGGGTAAGCCCCGCTGGACGGCTGAGTATAGGATAAATCTTGCACGTCATTTTTATTTTAGACATTATTGATTGTAGATAAAGCAGATAGATTATTTAAAAAAACTAATCTAAATTGTGGGGTTGATGTTAATAAAAACTAAAAGTTATTGATCTAAGATTGATTTAATTACATAAGAATTAAGAATATTCTTACAAACTGGCATATTTCCAATGGGTTAAATTTACTCAATAGAAAAGTTTCCTTTACACTTTGATAAAGTTTTAAAGTGATTGTTAAGTCTTTGTATCAGCTACAATAAATGATACATCAAGTCTATTAAGGATTTTACAATTTTTAAAAACATAATTCAATGTTCATAATTAAGAACAAAATTAGATGTTAAAAACTAGCAAATCAATACACATATCTTATGCATCAATACAGTACATTTGCACCAGCGGCGTTTTTTATTTACGTAGATTTTCTCCTGGATTTCATAATTGAGAACTCCTCTATTAGATCTTCAACATTCATCTTGTCACTGTTCAAAAGTTCAGCCTCGATGTGTAGGATAGCCAACGAGTTTAATTTGTCTTCATTCATCCTTGATCTAAGACAAGACTTTATTCTTTTTAAGACAGAAAATGAACGTTCCGCTGAGCAGTTGGAAACAGCTGTGCACAAATACATACGAAGAGCTATATCAATGTTGGAGAATGTCGATTGGAGTTGTTCTTCTCTAATATATTTCATCATGACGAGTGGGTTGTTTCTAATTCCACTACTCTTCAACAGACAAGAAAAATGTACACATTCATTTGAAAATGACTTTTCTAGATCATTGGCATACATTGACTGAAGTTTGTTTGCACGCTCTATTATTGTTTCAGTTGAGGAGGACAGATCGTTCAAAACTGAAAACTTGTCTGCTATTTCACCATATTGTACAGTCCCCCAGGGGGTTGCACCCCCTGGAAGCCACCCTCCATCGTCTATCAAAACCATCCCTAACTGGCAAATCTCATAAGTCCAGAACAACATCTTTCACACAGCAAGGGCAGCTAACCAACCTGGAAGGCTTGCCAAACACTTGCATCACACCATAAACAGCTACACATAACTATCTGGGGCAGCTATGCCAGTGGAATGCTGACAGCACAACAGCATAACCTATAAGAAGGACCTTAATGAGGACAGGTTCTACTCTCTACTCTCTACTACTGTCATACAGTGCGTGTCGCCGAAGGCTCTGCAGGCTGCTATCTCCAGGTGAGCATCAGTGAAGTGTTCAGAGTTCCTATATTTTGTAACCTACCCCACAGACTTGTACACATAATTTGCACTATTGTTCACACTTCCCTAAAAGGGACATACTATTTCATACATCACTGACCAATAAATACTTGGTCAGTAAACTACACCTTGTATTCGTAATTACACGCCTCTTCACATCCTAACGCCCTTCCTGTATCTCGTCACGAGTAAGCGTGACAATAGTAGCCAAATAGTTGCTAGCTCAAGCTTCATCGTACTTCCTGCAGCGGCCCGGCTGTCTAAGCAGCGAGCCGCCAACACAGCTGACGCCGCACGGCGGTTATATAACTATCTCCAACCAGCTGATAGGCTAGTACATTAACCTGTACACAGAGGTTCATCCCCCGAATCACACTTACGTCTTTATAGGAGCATCCCCTAGCATCCTAACACTGAACAACACCCTACACTGGTCAGCTTACCCAGCTACGGGAAGCTACCCCCTCCTAGGCATCACCTTATAAATTAGTACATTAACACATCCGTTTTAGATCTAACTACCCCCCAACTAAGGGATCTAAAACAGATTGGTGGAGGCCGGGTACCACGCACAGTAAAATAGGGCTCATACAACGAGTTCTCGTGGTCAAAACGGCCCGTACCGCACATAGCCAAGCGAGACTGGATTTTTTTTCCCCTGACAGAAAGCATCATTTTTTCGTCGCACTACCTACACAGGGGAAATTCTTGTTAAACCAACCCCCCAGCCCCCAGAAAGAATCAGAGAGATACAAGATACACTGGCAAACACGCACAGTTTTTTTTATATATTAGAAGACGCATACACTTTATTCAAAATGGCCCCCCTATATCGCCTAGCTGTGCTGAGGAGCATTGGGGAGTACCAGGAATTAATTGCCTGGCACAGAGTCTTTGAAACTAGGCAGGACTACCTCAGAAGGTTTCAGCAGCTCCTGCACGCCCAATATATGCGGATCATAAGAGCACTTGTCCGGCCAATCCGCAGCGCTAAGAATCGCAAGATTCGGGCGAAAATCCCCACCCTCCGTACACAGATCATTAAGGCACACTGGCAATTACACTGCCGACATGAGTTCATGTTCCAGCAATGGGAGACACTCATCAGGGAACACCAGCGGATAGGGACTAATGGCACAAAAGTCGCTGAGCAGGCCATGAGCCTCAACAGGCAATAAACCCAAATTTGGGACGAGTACCGCGAGCTCCAGGATAACAAGGCCATTTTTGAGTTCATGGTAGGGCCACAAGCCCAGCCGAGAGAGGACATAAGCGTAGATACGCTAACTCGGCAATTTGCGAGGATGTCCCTCTCGCCATGTACTGCCACACCAGGGAAGGAGTTCACCGTGGCCACAGTCCAGAAGACGGCCAGGTTAGACTCCAATACACTGCGGGGACAAAGTTACACCATTACACATCCCTTAGCTCCGGTTCGGAAGGCAACTTTGCCAAACCGAGGAGCAGAACCTAGGCCAACCCCCTCGGAACGGACGAACGAGAGGGAGTTGACGCCAGGACTATCCGTCACACAAAACATAACAGGGAGTAAACGGGAGGTAACCACGTCATGGGCTGAGGACGTAGAGCCCGCCCTACAGCACATTAAGCCTACACACACCTACACAAATAGGCAAACACAATGGCAGGGTTCTACCGTGGCCACAGACCAGAAAGCGGTCAGATTACACGCCACTACATCGCTAGGGCATACACAGGCAATCAAACGGCCTTTGCCGCTAGTCCAAAGGGCAATTCTGCCAGGACGAAAGCGGGCACCGGCATCTGTACCCCAGGTGCGAATGCATAAGAGGGTGTTGCCTTCAGGCCCTCAGGATGCACAACACACACCCACACAATCTGACCAGGCGCAAACACTCAGTACCCGGGGCATAAGAAAGATCCTATTACCTACCCCACGAGACCGGTCAGTCAAAAATACACACACCCCCGTAAACTCTACTAGGGTAGCGCAGAGCGCAAGTAGTCCCTCGAACACAGGCACATTCAGGCCAACAGCCAGACGCTACGGTGAAAGTAGGCCCAGGCTTACTTTGCTAGAAAAACCGCCAGAAAATGGCAAAGGAGCGCCTCAATGGGTTTCAGGGGCCTATGCCCTAGTAGCAGGGCGAAAGTATTCACCTTTCAGACCAAGGACGCTCGGACGGGAATAACGACTTCCACCAGGCACACAAAAATAAACTAATATCACTTGCACCTATATTATAGATACACGTAAGCTCGTTTACACGTGAGAAATACGACAATAGACACACAGAGACTCACAAACATAAACTGCACATTTTTTTTCATGTATATGCAGTGCAACATGGCTAAACCAAACTAAAATCCTTCTTGGTTTTTTTTTTGGCCCTTAGCATTTTTTCTCAGGCCATCAATGGTTATTGATCATAGTGGTCCACATTATAACTTGGATAACGTAAAGTTTTTAATATGCAACGCCAAGCGGAAGCCAATCAGGCGAGCCACGCGGCTTAAGACCGGAAAGAGCTATTCTGAACACAGCTTAAGCATCAAATCACAGCATAGAGCTTAGGCGGGTCTTTCTAGGTAGAAATGACTAAATGTTCTATGTTCCGGTCCCACAGTTTGATAGATTCTCTTGTGACGGGCGAGAGCCCTGATTGTAGCAAGAATTAAGAATCGCAAACTATTTTTCAAAAGTGGTAGATTCCCCTGAGACGTAACTAGATTACTGTCGTACCAACGTCACCAAATAGGTGGATAGTACACTCAGCTCCTACTTCTCATTTTTAAACATTTTTGATATTGTTTACGACACAATTTTTACAGACTACCGCCGCCTGGCAACCCGCTTTAATAAGCATAAAGCAGTGTGCAGGAGAGATACAATATAGTTTCTCTATTTTTTTTTCAAAATACTCTCTTAACTCGGAGCGTGGCATAACTCATTTTTTTGACTCACTCATTAATCCCGAGAAAGGAAAGTGGCCAAGTTGAACTGTATGTATTTAATCCATAGGCATACGTGACACATTACACTGCCTATAACATGACTTTTTCTCACCTCCATAACAACACGCAAGCTAAAACGCAAACACCATAGGGTGAAAATCCCAGACTTTGGGAAAGCCTACATATTTTCGGACGGCACACAGCCAATTCACATTGCCACATAACAAGTTAATACGCTAACAGAACTGTCCCGGAGACACAGCCTAGAATGGCACCAGAAACAATTACTCTGGTTAGAGACGGTCCCGAACCCGCAACCTTATGAATACCAGGAATGTAAGGTCGGGTAGCTATCCAGTTGCAGGATAGGAAAGTAAGGGACGGTTCCACTAACAGATACTCATAAGCGGAAAACAACAAAATCACCTCCGACACCTAGTCACCAAACACGCGACTAGCGGCCCGGAGACAGTCGTGCATAACGACATTTAATACCATTCATAGGGATATATTCGACCCACGCTACATTAACACAAAACTTGGGGACACGAATGTAGTCGGTGGAAGGTTCTTTTACATTACGGAAAGCCCTACTCGCAATTACAGAGATAGCACTCAGGTCCAGACACACACACGTGCCGGACACGGAGCATTATCAAAACAAGTAACAAGTGAGTGCGCACGCCATTGTAATTCAACACTATCGCCGTCAGCGATGAGACGCTCGTGACTGGGCGACCTGCACACTTACAGACAGCAATATGCAGGCAGCTCTGAAAGCAGAACACACGGCATCATTCACGCCAAGCCCAGAACCCCATAACCTCCAAAATTACAATCCGAGGACCATTCCCAAAAACACAAACTCTTTACAGGAATGCGTATTTTCATCCCCATGCCTTAAATACACGATGCGTGTGCCATAGTATATACGGCACAGGTAGCATCATACCAAGGCCTTACAGCAAGCCGGATTCGAACCCACGACCACTCAACACAGTCGTGCCAAAAACTAACTAACCAATGGTATTTTTGGCACGAAAGACACAATCAAAAACCACACTGGGGACGACTAAACCCCAAAACACAACGCAGACATAGAACACGGAGAATTACATAATTACGGGTCCGAATGCCAGCAAAAATTGGACGCCGTGGAAAACAACTATCCAGGCTCCCAAATACACCGAAATTGGCACATACAAGTACACAAACAGGTAATACCACATTTCCTCCTTCCAAATACCATGCAAAAATTTCGATTACACCTGACATAGGAAATAGATTTCCCAGACACATGTATAGAAATTTCATAAGACAAAAAGTCTTATGGAATAGTGTCCACACAACAGTACTAGCAAAAATAGGACGAATTGGCACACTGGCCCGCCCGGAATCTCAACCAGTGACAACACTCACATACTGGGAAAAAGTCACGTTCCGACAAGCGACATACGCAACGTCAGAGACTTCATGTACACAAACAAATGAAGGCATAACATGACGAAATACTGACTTGCAGATTCCCCCGCATTGCCACACTGCCGACGACAGACACTATTGTTATATCGGAAGTGACCATGAAATGACAAACACAAACCAATTATCATGCCATACATTTTTCAGCACTGCTACAACAATGTGACATTTAGCAATGCACAGACATAATAAGCCGGACTTATATTAGGGCCACAGGGACATATCTACAAAGATTTTGACAAGTTGCACGCGCCATTTGACACTCAGACACGCGATGTACGATTGGACTTAGCCGATAACAGGCCTTCCGCCCGCATGGCGTAGCGGAACATAGTCCCATTCACACGCGCTCACTAATCAGGGGCGAATACAGACAGGGGCTCTGAGGGAACAAGACCTCCCCCTAATAACTTCTTTTCTCGACTTTATTTCTAAAATATCATTACAGGCAATCAGGACATGGCCAGGCACACTATGATCACTTGCTATATTCACACTACAAATGGGAGGACAGATTAGGCCGTGACGTCACAGCGTCACCACACTTTACTATCCCAAGGAGCGGATAGGGAACAGATGGACCAAGGGAGGATGACAGGAGCATAGGTGGACAATCCCACCCACAGGCTACCATTTTAATACCTTACTCCCCTTCCATAACCTTCCCAATTACAACATTAACCAACACAGACATACAGACACGATCAAGACAGCTACACTACATGACAAAATTTACATCGGGGTTGATAGACTTCATGCGTTTAAAGAGAGGGCTTACTACGCCCTGGATCTCAATGCTAGCACCTGAATATTAGGGGTGTGTCGGAAAACGACAATTAAGCGTAATGCGCATCTCTAAGTCAGAGATGAGGCCAAATTTATATACTAATCATTCTTTTTAAATTAAATAACCCGCATGAAAGGGACATAGTATTATTACGCCTCACCCTACGCCCATCCTTACATGAGTGCGGGGACGCCTCATATCCAGATACATGCATGGAATATCCCATCCATATACCGAGGGTTATTATTATTAAACCTGCATGACACTTTGAAAAAAAATTTTTTTTGCAATCCCGGGAAATACCTACCCCCGTCCACTCATCGTAGAAGCATCCTGGTAGCATCACCGGCTTTAGGCCACCATTTACATGAAGCCCAAGGATGCGCAACCCTCTCCTACTTTGCTTCAAGCCTACTCTACAAATAACACCCCCCGGATCCTAATAACAGGGAACCTAACGCCGTTACCCCTACTAACGCCTCCAAGAGGATTAACAAGGCATTATCACTGGAAATCCGACGTAGCAACAGTAGACCTAAAGTAGTCTATGCACTTAGAAGTCTCTACAACCCCAAAACACTTGAAAAATTTTACATTTTTCACACAACGAATTATTTACAGGTTACACTATATTTTTATATATATAGATAACACAAAAGGAATCTCATAACACGCTGATTGGTGATAACGCCATAAGCAGAAGGCCAGAGGCACCACACTGGAGCAGAGCTGGGGAAGGTGATGTTGACCCTTACCCCAGTTGGCTCAACAGCTCAATGACCCTAGTTAACTTAACGACTAGACCAAAAATACGAACCACGTAAGGATGAGGCATTCACGGCCTGGCACGGGCAAGCTTCAGAATCTCAGGGGGCCTAGCCTGTTCCCGGGACGAAGAGATGCTACACCCACTATGTGCCACGGGCGTCGAAGCCAAGACCTGCAGGGGAGACTTTCTGAGGATGGTGGGAGAAATAGCCAGCTCCACGCCGGACTCAGGAGATGACCCTAGGGACGACCCAATTATGACTAGACTATTAGTTTAGCATATAAGTAGGTAGAGCTTCCAGGGCGGGAAGTTAGACTCCTATTCGTCAGGAGTGAAGCAGGATCCTAGGGTTCAGCAGGACCAACCCTAGATCCGACAAGTCCTTGCCCCGCGAGGCGAAGGTGAAGACTACGAAATCAACAAATAATGAAGAATGAAATATGAATATATATGGAATGTACGCGCTCATTCGGTCCTGCGCCCACGTAAATGGCTGACAACGGGTCACCAGAGTTATTAAATGAGTAGCATCGCGAGCAACTCAAAGGGGTTCATGTGGGCCAACCCAACAATGCCAACAAAGGCGAAGAGGACCCGGACGCTCAAATCCCGGATGACTATTATTGCGGCCAACAAAGGCGAAGAGAATACGATTATTGCTAATAAAGGCGAAGATGATACTATGCCATTGGACGATGTCCAATGCCCACATAAATGGTGACGCAGCGGGCAGCCAAGGGCATTAAATGAGGGGCATCGCGAGCAACTCACAGGGGTTAAAGTGGGCAGACCCAACAACGACAACAATGCAGATACAACGGCAATGAGCAGATAAATACAGCGGGTGAGACGGTTTGCTTAGAGGCACCGTAAGCCGCCTGCGACTAAGTTAATACTAGTTAGTAATCATTAGCATAAGCGTCGACAACTAGTATTAAGGGGGCGGAATCCGGCGGTTCTAGAGACAACCGGTGTTTCTAGAATACGTACGGGTGGTGATCTGAGGACGTAAATTGCCTCAGGCGATCGCCCTGGTCAAAATTTTAGCCGTAAGACAGTTGCATTTGACACGCAACTTAGGATTAAGCAAATTTACTAACCGCTGTTGCTAAATAATAGCACAGCATATTTCGGCAATAGAGTAAGGCCACCCATTCGGCTTATTAATAGCAACCATTTTTTTACTTACCATAATTAAGGTAGAATATTTCGGCACCTGGCGACCCAAATCCGTTGCCAGGGTAAGCCCGATAACACCCTAGAATAAGTCAGATTTAGGCTAAATATCTCGGCACCCGGTAACTAAAATTTCGCTACCGGGATAAGCCCGATAACATATTACGATAAATGGTATTAGGATAATACATTAAGTTAGACAACACTAGATTAAGGCAATATTTGGAGCCACTTTTTCATATCTATAGTCTATAAGTAGACATAAGGTTAGTTGGCAGACAGGAGTACACTATCACGTTGGTAGACAGGAGTAAAACAATTTCATATGAACAGTGATATTAATCATATATTTGCTTGATTTACAGCCATGAGCTCCAACGTGGGACACCCGCTCCCAATATAGGGTGCTCCATCATTATGGACATTTATTTTTATCAGCGTAGAGAGTGGCGCCAATATGGGCACTCTCCAGATTTTTTATGGCTATATCATTGTTATTGTTATGCTTATATCATGTTACATTCTCTTGCACCCCGCCAGGTATCGGTCCAGCGCCGACAACCGACCACTGGGTACCGGCAGCCGCTACCAGGTAGCAACCATGGGTTGAGCACCAGGCTCATGATGTCATGTTTTACAGGCCGCATGGCAAGGGTGAACACCCCATACATACACATACATGTCCATTAATTTATTTCCTTTACCAACAGGTGGCGACATTGTATATAGCCCTCTGTAAATATTTTGCCCACGCCCATACACGTCTTGATAACCCCCACTCAGACACACAATTTCCTCCCCTCTACACACATCAACAAATCTTGCTTACAGGTAATAAATCCGCACCACGGGGGAGATATGCCTGTGGGATATACCCTACCGCAGGTCGGATCAACATTTAGTAAACATCTCACCTAATATGAGAGGTGACATACGGCCACACAACGCGGACTCCTCATGTACAGGACGGGTTGTGTCGCCATGATAGCCGCGCCCACCCACAGGGGGCAAAGCTATTAGCATAAATTGTGGTTAGAAAGGATAACAATGAGGTACCATATGAACTAGAATCATAGAAATTTAGCGCGCTTAAGTTAGTCCGTAAGATAATTGTAATTGATAATGGTAAATTGTAACTCAACACGAAGTAATGCGCCCACGGGCAATTATTCTCCTATAAGTGTACAAATAATACTTCGCACCCCCACATTGTCTGCGGAGGTGATAAATGATATTCATAAACCTTAATATATGCACATCTCAAAATCACACATTAAACAGTATACCCTTTTTAAGATCACATGTACACAATGCTTATGATTTGTTTTCTTTCATTTTCTTTCTTCTAACTTCCCAATTTGTACAGGTGTTCCGTTTTATCCCAAATCAATAAACACATTTTGAATATTTCCCTTAACTTATACCCTGGAACACCTATTTTTTTCTACTTCTTCTATCTTTCTCATTGCAGGGAGCAATTTTTTCCCCCAAGACAGAGGAGGACGGCACAATCATCCGTCCAGCCCTGGATTTTTTCCTCCCTGCACAACAATATATTAACAAAAACATGTATTTTTTGGAACTTTTTATACTGCAAATGGCATTTTTTTATTTTTATGAACTGTTGCAAATTTAAATCATCACATGTATATGTATATCCCAAAACCCACCACTCTGAACACGAGCTGATCTCACACCTACACGACATCACTACATCAACACGCAATCACCGACTTTTCACCGAACAGAAGAAACGAAGATCAGACACCAGGAAGATTCCACTACGACCTACTACGACGACACCCCAACTACACGTTCCGCTCCCGTTCGCGGGGACGCGAACTAAACAGAGGAAGAGGCTTGTACAGTCCCCCAGGGGGTTGCACCCCCTGGAAGCCACCCTCCATCATCTATCAAAACCATCCCTAACTGGCAAATCTCATAAGTCCAGAACAACATCTTTCACACAGCAAGGGCAGCTAACCAACCTGGAAGGCTTGCCAAACACTTGCATCACACCATAAACAGCTACACATAACTATCTGGGGCAGCTATGCCAGTGGAATGCTGACAGCACAACAGCATAACCTATAAGAAGGACCTTAATGAGGACAGGTTCTACTCTCTACTCTCTACTATCTGTCATACAGTGCGTGTCGCCGAAGGCTCTGCAGGCTGCTATCTCCAGGTGAGCATCAGTGAAGTGTTCAGAGTTCCTATATTTTGTAACCTACCCCACAGACTTGTACACATAATTTGCACTCTTGTTCACACTTCCCTAAAAGGGACATACTATTTCGTACATCACTGACCAATAAATACTTGGTCAGTAAACTACACCTTGTATTCGTAATTACACGCCTCTTCACATCCTAACGCCCTTCCTGTATCTCGTCACGAGTAAGCGTGACAATAGTAGCCAAATAGTTGCTAGCTCAAGCTTCATCGTACTTCCTGCAGCGGCCCGGCTGTCTAAGCAGCGAGCCGCCAACACAGCTGACGCCGCACGGCGGTTATATAACTATCTCCAACCAGCTGATAGGCTAGTACATTAACCTGTACACAGAGGTTCATCCCCCGAATCACACTTACGTCTTTATAGGAGCATCCCCTAGCATCCTAACCCTGAACAACACCCTACACTGGTCAGCTTACCCAGCTACGGGAAGCTACCCCCTCCTAGGCATCACCTTATAAATTAGTACATTAACACATCCGTTTTAGATCTAACTACCCCCCAACTAAGGGATCTAAAACAATATGCGCTTTTCCGCTTCTGCAACTCAGTTTTTAGTTGGTCGAGAACTACATAAAATGTTTCGACTCTAAATTTGTCACGTCCTTCAAGAAGTATTTCAGTTTCTTTGTTTTCGTCAGCCTGGAATTTTCTCTTTTTTTGACGTTTGTAGCAAGTCTCATAGTCCCAAATCACATCGTTTTTAGCCCTTTTTTCATATACGGCAAACATGTCTCGGAGAGAATCAATAAAAAGGACTAAAGAATCATACAGTCTCACATCTCTTTCTATGGACGTTTCTATTTTCTGAAGAGTTTGGCTAACTTGTTCAAACCTGTCCAATATATCACTCCAAAGTTCCATCATGAATACCGTTTCCAGCCTATTCAATGATCTCAAAAGTCCCGTGGCTTCACTTTCACGAGCACTCCGCCTTGTTTCTGACAAACCCTTAAGAGTTTTACTTTCAGATTGACTAAAGGTAACTAGAATTTCCCATCTCTTAGTAGATGCAACAAAAAGTTGTAAACGTTTTGTATAAGGTTAAAGAAAGCACATGCTTCTGGACAACAGCTTGCAGCACACGTACCTACAATGTTAAGTGAATGTGCCGAACAAGGAACAAACAGTGCTTTGGGATTTTCATCCTTTATTCTAGCTTGTAAGCCACTATACACGCCTGACATGTTGCTAGCATTATCGTGTGATTGCCCTCTACAGTCGGATAGATCGATGGCATTTGATCTTAAAACAGCCATAACAGCATTGGCTAAGTCTTCGGATTTGTGCCCAGTATTCGACAAAAACATGAGAAAGCGTTCAACAGGATTGCCATTTTCTTGTACAAACCACAGAACAAATGAAAGCTGATCAGTGTGACTTATGTCAGGCGTTGAATCCACTATTATGGAGTAATACTTCGCTTGTTTCACTTCACTGATTATGGTATCTCTAACTTTAGAGGCTAACAGTACAATTACCTCATTGCAAATAAATGAAGACAGATAGGACGTTTTCCCTGAACCTAGATTACCAAATTTACGTATGTGTTCAGCGAGAAAAGGATCGAATTCCCCTACTAATTCCAGTGACATCATGTACTCCCCATTGTGTAGAGACCCAAATGTTTCATCAGCTCCTCGAAACGGACGTCCTCGGCTTGCCAGCCTTTTCACCACAGCGAACACTCTTTCCAAAACGTGTTTCCAATACTTCCTTTCAGTTTCGACGATGGAATCGTATTGACTGTCTGGCGTTCCAATTCTTCTCTTGCGGGTCAAAAGTGCCAGTTCAGAATTGATGTGTTCTTGTGAGCTTTCATGTGCGGACAAAATCGCTCCAATATTTTTCCAATCCGAAACACCTTCACTGGCTAGTTTAGAACACGTCTTCTGAAAGCCAAATAATCTGCAGGAAGCGCAAAATACCGAACCTGTACCTTTTGAATACACCAAGTAATCTCTTGAAATGAGTTCTCCATTTTGTAATTTCCTACTAAAGATTTGTTTATTTAAATATCTGGTTTTATTGCCAAAATCCCTTTTAGAGTTTTTAAAATCACAATCTTTATACTGATTGATTCCTCTGTGTAATAATACTTCGATCGTGGTGTCATTTATTTTCCACTCAATGGGGTCGTCACTAACAGTAAAATTTATATCAGTTTGTTGTGAAACGGAATCATTTGAACTTTTACTTATTTGTGTACTCTCGGAACTACGTTCGTTATCACCACTCAATATAAAATTATCCGTTTCAGGGGCACTTGTTGCTTGATCATTATTTTCATTGTTTGAACCACTTGTGTTGAAATTGTACTGTTCCCAAGATGAGCAGCCTTCTCCACTCAGTCCACTCTCTTTGGATTTTTCAAGAGGTTTAAAAAATCTGTCAACCGTCTTAATATTTTTCAAAAATATAGTTTATTTTTCACGTTTTTCACTTGCGATTTTGCGGTAACCTGAACCACTATGCTTCCGACGTTTTTCACTCATTGGTACTTTTTAGTTCAGCATTATAAATAAAATAAAATTATAACACACTTTATCTAAGCAATGTGGCAATGTGAACGACTTGATAAGGATAACAACTGAACGTGAAGACGTTAAGCAATCGACTATAATCTGATTTACAAAATATGCTCGGTGAAAGCTGTCATACGCTTGATGGGTGTGGTGAGGGAGGAGTGGAGACGAGAGGGTTAACGGTCTCCATGGCGCCAACAGTGAGCAATGTTGCAATGTATGCCGACACAGCAATAAGCACATGGTTTGACTCAGTGTGTCTTCACTCGTCACGGTCATTAGACCGCCAGACAGAGGGGCTAACTTCCACAGTATTTGTGTCTTCCTGCAAGCCTCTTGGAATGTTATGCGTCATGATCTGCCTCAGTGGCAACGCAGCATTTCCCCACGTGCTAGCTTTGACAGCTGTCAGCGAGCTTTATTGGTAATTCAGACTTATAATACACTAGCTTTGACAGTCTGCTGTATCCCCACTGACTGGCAGTGTTGCCTGTCTGTTGACTACCGGCATAAAATATACCCATATTAAATAAAACAAAACTTCACACTTGACTTGTAAAATAGATTTTTTTTTAGTTTATGAATTGTATTTAGATTTCAAATTTACGTGAGAAAATGCGAAGTAAGCTCCCTTTGACTGCCGTTCTCGGTCACTGCGCCTGGCGCTTGGCACGGCAATTCACCCGTCGGACGTCAGGCTATGCCGCCCCTCAGGCCGTGCCGCCCCTAGGCACGTGCCTAGTGTGCCTAGTGGGAAATACGTCCCTGTGTAGAAGATTTCATTGACCAAAAAAAGAGAAAAAAAATGATTACATTTTACAGAAGTAAAAAACAAAAAGTCCTCTCGGCACGCCGGAAGGCGGAGGTAGATTTCAACGGACAAACTTGGAGATAGGTGAAAATAGGCAGAATATGCAGGTTTTCGTAGAAGGATCAGACCTCATTTATCGCGTGAAAGTATTTTATAATTGGAGATTAATTAACTTTGTTTTTCTTCATTTTAAACATATTTTAAACATTTTATTGTCTTACGGGGACGGTGACCTTCTTGTCATTTGGAGTCCATTTTTAGCCTATTTTCAATTTTGAAAAAATAGGCTTATGAGATCACCTTTTGTCCGTGTGTGTGTGCGTGTGTGTGTGTGTGTGAGGTGTGTGTGTGTCCCCCCTAATAAAATCTAAACGGCTGGAGCGATTTCAGTGAAACTCGGTAAGTTCATAGCACTATTCCCGGCGACGTCGACCGTGCCCATCGAATTTTGTTACGTCTCACCAATCCAACATGGCGGCTGTGCGAAATATTTCACTAGCATTCAGTATCTCCGAAACTATAACGGATATCGCCCTGAAATTGTGTACGGTGATAAAGGGTACTACTAGAAGTTCACCTATGAAACTTTCAAGAACCTGGTTACTACATAACCAACATGGCGGCCAAGCGAAATGGAGACTTTTAAATAGACTTTTCTCGCGATTTTACTATCCAAACGTAATGAAACTTGGTACAGCAAATATTTATACACATTGCAATGCACTGGAGTCTAATTTAGTTCAATTGTTTACATAACCTCAAAATGGCGGCTGTGCGAAATATTTCACTGACATTCTATATCCCCGAAACTATTACAGATCACCCTGCAATTTTGTACGGTGATAAAGGGTACTGATACAAGTTTACCTATGCATAATTCATAAACCTGTAAAGTACAAAACGAACATGGCGACCAAGCGAATTTGAAATATTTTAATAGACTTTTCTCGTGAGTTAACTCTCTGAGCGCAGTGAAATGTGGTACAGTAAATGATTTTGCAGATTGTAATGTACTGCCATCTAATTTAATTCAATTGTTTACATAACCTCAAGATGGCGGCTGTGCGAAATTTTAAAATTAAGTTTTTATTTCTTGTGTCGTAATCATGCGATCGAAGTGAAAGTTTGAATAATGAACCTAGGAAATAAGTGACCTTGAATGGTACATAACTCTATGGCCTATACATATAACAATCCTAAATGGCAAGCTTCCGTAATATTTAGACGTTTCTCAATATATATGAATCTTTTACAGCAACCAAACTGAAATTTTTATGTTCATAGAGACTATGAACATATGTTCACCTATAGCACTTTCAGTAACCTGGTGAGCACGAATCCAACATGGCGGCGACGCAAAGTATAAATATTTAAATGGACGTTTCTCGCGAATTAACTATCCGAGTGCCGTGAAACTTTGCACGTTTTAAATGCTTACACAAATAATGATCCACTGGCATCTAATTTATTTCAATTGTTTGCATAATCACAAGATGGCTGCTGTGCGTAATTTTAAAATCTCGTTTTTACTTCTTGTGTTCTAATCATGCGATTGAAGTTTGAATACCACACTTACACAATAATCTTAATATAATAGTACAAAAATAAAAATCCAACCTGGCGACCATCTGAATTATTTAGACGGTTCTCAATATCTACGAATCTGTTACAGCAATTAAACTGAAATTTTGTATGTTGATAGAGGCAATTAACATGAGCAGGATATATGAAAATAGGCTGTACAGTTCTTCACGGAACTACTTGTTATACTTGTGGTCACACTGTCCTTAGGCAAAGTTTCGACACTGATGTGTAACTATGTAACGGTCTGTTACTTCTTCACGCAAAATTATATCTCCCGCAGAGATGTTGGTTGGTTCCTCAGTTTAGGGGCTGCGACAACGCGGTCATATAACCCCGTGTACTTTGGGTGAGTGTAGAATCTGTCTGATAAACGGTGTGAATTGTGATGGCTGTATTAGTCTGTAATTCAGGTAAGGAATGCAGACGCTAAATTTCAAGCAGGAGTTCCTAATGTTGCTACCAGATACTAACGTCAACGCCACCCAGCTGTGAACTTGGCTACTAGATGCCACCTCAATCAGCAACTCGCAACGAACGTTGGAACTTCCCCTTGAAATGAAAGCTTACTGAGGGATTTTTAGCGCTCTTAGAAAATCCGACGACTTTGGCCGGCTTTGAACCCGCGACCTTGGACATAGAAGTTCAGCATGCTACCAGTTACGTCACCGAAGCCGCTTCACACTTAGTCAGATGGAAATCTGAATCTGATCTCGCGCAAGTGCGTTGTCATGGCAACGTCTGATGGCTCATCCCTCATCAATTTAGTAGTGTTGCCATGTGAACCACTGATAGCTCTTGGCATTTTCTTATAATTCCGAAATCATTTTTCTCATCCCTTGGCGCAATGGTGGCTCATATCAAAAATTCTTTCAGACAAACGTTTTAGGTAATTATTAGGGGAATATTGTCCATTTTGTACGGTTTTGATATTGTGCCTATTAACAGAGATATGATTAATGTTTCCCGAAAAAACCACTTTTTCCCACCCCTTTGGTCAATGGTTGGTGCTATCAAAAAAACGTTTCAAACATAAATTTCTGAGCTTTATCCGACACATAGTATGAACTTTGAACGGATTCGATATTTCTCATATTAAGAGAGTTATAGCAATATTTCATTTTTTCGAAAAAAAAAGTCCCCCATTTTCATCCCCTTCGACCGATTGTAATATGCTGAACTCGTTGAATTATTATTATTAGTAGTAGTGCTTTCATATATTGGATCACATGTCAGGTGACATACTTTGATTCACTTATTATTATTATTACTTATATTATTATCATTTTGATTATTGGTTTTTTTTTTTAGACATTTAGCCGTCATTTCAATGCATAAGAATTCATTTCATTTGGCTGGAGGAATATAGCGATGGGAAGCGTGGTAGTTTGCAAGATTTTAGAGTTGAAAGGCTGGCTCCAAGAGGATTACTGAGACGACAATTCACAGCATGAGTTGTCCCAACCATAGCTTCGATGAGGGCAGTGCACGTTCCTGGAAACTCGCCGGGGAGGCAGGCCTTTTGTCCCAGGTCTATCGCTGCTCGTGGGGACATGGATACAAGGCACTGACGTGAGTGCTTTTGTCTGGAGATTGGGTGTAACGAAGACACGAGAGGGGGTGAACTCGCTGGTGGAAGGTGTGGGGCAGTTTGAAATACCGAGAACAAGGGGGAAGGCAGGCGGCTGAACATTACAAGATCAGCTTCTCTGACTAGTGGACACAACAGACAGGGTTCTCTGTGAGCTCGGAAGTAAGACAGTATATCGGTCGAGTGTGGTAGGCGAATTCATGCCTATATGCACCAATGGGGATAGTCGTGTCTGGGCTATCACCATAAGAGTGATTTTAGGGATTATATCCCATCACTAACCAAACATCAGAGCAGATATCAAATCACTGATAAATGCAATAAACATAATTCAGCGCATCATGACGAGCAGACGAGGGACGACAACGAACCTGCCCAACATCACATCATTGCCATGAACCACGGGGACGAGAGATGATCTACATCGGTAAGCCAAATGACGCGAATTACGCAAAGCCTCTATTTGCAGTAAATTCATCGGCACGTAGATTCCAGCTTTTGTTTTTTTTAACTTTAACTTATAGACCGCCTCCAGTTGCTATTTTCGCCGAGCCTTAGTAAATTCAGTAGAGTCATTTAATTTTTATCATTTATCATTTATTTTATCGTCATTTTCTTGTTTTTAACTTTATTAAATCTTCTATATTATTTGATGCAGGTCTTTTCTTCCTTAGTAGTTAGAAATAGCTTTAAGTCATCCCTTATTCCCAAAACAAATACTATCTCGGTTAAAGACGGAGTCTTACCACGTCCTTGAGAGGAAGAGAACTCAGCTGCTCTACAAATTGTGTAAGTGACTATATGTTTGGTCATATGTTACATGACCATGGCGCCCACCGAGTAATTAATTTATCCATCTTTAATACCTCAATCAATATCTTACAATCAATTATTATTTCAAAATTATAAATTCAAATGTCATTCATCAGTCAAGAGGGAGAGTTGCCGTGTAATTTCCTCAGACCAACCTGGAGCAAAACAGTTACATTTGACCCCCAACTGTGGAGATTTATATATATGCATATTTACGTGCAAGGTTGGTAACGAAACGGTTACATTTGGCACCACAACGTAAGGCCGAAAACCGGATGGTATTTGTGGAGGGAAGAAGTGATATTTCTGTGCAAGTTTTTTTTTTTTGGGTTTTTACAGTGAGTGATACTATATCAGCATGGATGATGACAGCGATATGCTGTTGAGAAGCGGGCAACAGTTAGGCGGTTGTATGGAGGAGGAGAGCGTAGATGAGCATGATCAGTTGGCAGGGGGGAGTGAGAATAGTACAGGGTTAGCGGAGGTAGACCTTGATACTGACAAGAAGGGAGAAAGTCATGAATGTTTTCAAACCCTAATGTTGAAACTCATGCAGGACTTAAGCGGCAAAATGGAGGCCACAAATAGCAAAATTGAAGCCACAAATAACAAGATAGATGCAAACAATCAGGAGATGACGGAAAAATTGGATAGAAATAGCAGGGAGATGAAGGATAGGTTGGACAGCGTGGTCAAAGTGAATGAGGAGTTGAACAGGAAGTATGGAACACTGCAGGAAAGCATTAAGGGGGTAGAACAACAAATTAGGGGAGAAATTAAAGGGGTGGTGGAAGAAGAGGCTAGGAAAATTATAGAAATTTTAGATCAGAAATTGGGAAAGGAAAAAGAGGAAAGTCAGGAGAGGAGTGGTACTCAGATGGAAATTCTCAAGGAATTAGTGCAGGTGGAGACAAGACAGGTGAAGGAACAGCTGGGGGGAGAAATTAGTAAAGTTCAGAAAGATTTAAGTAAGAGGGTAGAGGATTGCAATCAGAAGAATCATGAGAGCATTCAAGAGATTAGGGAGAAGCAGGGTGTGCTGACGGAGATGGGAAAAGAGAGAGATAGAAATATGAAAGAGAGATTTGAGGATATAGAAAGAAAAACAGACAGGAACATAGCTGAGAAGGTAGCTGAGGCGGAAGCCAGAATAAGGGTCAAAATGAGACAAGAGACGGGGAGGGAGAGAACAGGTTTTTCCGGCAGCTGTAATTACAAGGAAATAGAGCTGGCCAAGTTCAGTAATCGGCAAGGTTGCCCGATGGAATTTCTGGGAGCTGTGGAGAACAAATTTAAAGAAAGATTGGATGAGGGCAGTATCGAATGGGGACAGGTGTTAGAAATTTTAGAGCAAGCTTTTGTAGGAGAAACAAAAAGCTGGTATGCGGTTTACAAAAACACTCTAGAAAGCTTAGACGACTTCAAAGCTAAATTTCATGAAAAGTTTTGGAATGAAGCCATTCAGTCACAACACAGAGAGGCAGTGGCGTGCGGGAGATACAATGCGAGGGGGAGCCAAAATATGACCGAATACTTTCTGAGCCAGGTGTTGGTATGTAAGCATTTGGACGGGTTATCGAGGGAAGGAGACGTGGTCAGGTTGTTGTTGCGACACTTTCCTTATAGGGTAAAGGAGGCGGCCTGTATTCAAAAAGTCGGAAGTATACAGGAACTCGAGAAATTATTAGGGACGTTTGATACTTTGGGTAGGGGGAATGGCGAAGAGCAAAATGCAAATTATGCCAGAAACCAGGACGTCAGGAGCCAAGGCTCACTAGGCAGAGGCAGTGGCGGCGGCCAGAATTTCCAGAATAGGGGTGGTGGAAATCCTAGTTTCCAAAACCGTGGGAACATGATGAATCCACAGTACAGTAGAAACAATAACACTCAGGGTCCCAATTACAATCAAAGGAGTAATCAGGGTCAAGGTAATGGTCCACAGGGGGGTCAAAGGACCGGTGGCTACCAGAACTCCTACTACAACCAGAACCACCGAGGTTTTGGAAGGGGAAACCCTGGAGGCAATAGCGGTAACCAGAGAGAGGAGAGGGAACCAAATGACAATAACCAGACCAGTGGCGTGAACAATGGGGGGGGAGAACGACAGAAGCCGTAATTTAAACGAGCGCCAGACTGCGATGTGAGGTCAAAATCACAGTCTGCGCTGATCCCTGTTATAACCCTAGTACAGGAACCCTATGACCTGAATGTCAGAGATGATTTGTTAAGAGAATTTATTGAGGAGGAAACTGTAGCTAAAACATTAGATGTGAGCCCCGTCGTAGAATTATGCGTGTTGCGGGCGCGACACGCAGTTTTAATCGATACTGGGTGTGGAGCGTCTTGCGTTAGCCAGAAATTTTATAATCAAATAAGAGAAGCAGGGGTGGAGCTTGAAGAAATGCCAATTAAGACTACGTACGTTATAACTGCAGTTGGAAAGAAGTCGCAGTTAATTAGCAAGCAGGTTATAGTAGAAATCAATATTAACGGTCATATAGAGAACCAGGTGTGCCTAGTTATTCCAAATTTAATTTATGCAATGATACTTGGGTGTGACTGGTTAACCAAAGTTCAGGGTAAAATATTTTATGACGAAGGGTGCATTAAACTCAAGTGGGGTGAAGAGGAAGTAATCATGGAATTCGTAAATCAGAATAAGGGGAGTTATATTTCTAGTTGTTTATGCACGATAAACGAAGTGTCGAGAGCAAGAGATGTAGGGGATATAGAACAGGTGTCTGAGAACATAGAGCCTGAGTCTTTAAATTTTGTGGGCAGTGTGCTGACCAACAGAGATCTTGAGGATTCGTTACGTCAGGCTGCGGATCAGGGGAATATAGAAGAAGATGAGTGTAATCTCCTTTACGAAGTTTTGTTGAAGAATCAGAGAGTTTTTGAAAACAGGATTGGCAAGGCCAATTGCTATGTGCACTCTTTAAACGTCCATGATTACTCAGTCTTTACTGGCCACAGGTATCCCATACCATTTAAATACCAACAGGCAGTTGAAGCACAGATTAAACAAATGCTCGAGGATGGCATAATAGAGTATTCCAGTAGTCCCTACGTAAATTCTTTAATTACTGTCCCGAAAGCCGATGGAAAAGTCAGAATTTGTCTGGACGCACGCCTGGTAAATGCACACATCTCTTTTGACCAATTAAAATCCATGTCCATTGAAGAGCTCATGCAGAGTTTTGAAGGGAAAAAGTATTTTACGTGCGTGGACTTAAGTTCTAGCTTCTGGCAGGTTCCTCTAAGGGAAGAAGACCGTCCATTTACTGCATTTAGCCACCAGTACAACCTTTTCCAATTTCAGAGAGTTCCATATGGTCTCAAAAGTAGCTCAGCCGCACTTATCCGTGCACTAAACATAGCGCTAGGGGATGATACAGGAGATTACGTCACGATCTACGTAGACGATCTAGTGATCAGTTCTAGAACATTTGCAGAACACTTAGACCACTTAAACATAGTTTTCCAGAAGTTAGACAGAGCAGGCTTTACTTTAAAATTATCGAAGTCATATTTCTGCAGAACAGAAGTCACGTTCCTGGGTCATAGGGTGTCCCGATTAGGAGTTACGCCGGAAGCAAGCAGAGTGGACAAAATTCTCGATGCAAGTGTACCAAAAAACGTTAAGGAGCTTAAAAGTTATCTGGGGGTCTGTAATTTTTTTCGTCGTTTCGTGTTAAGGTATTCAGGACTGGTTGAACCATTTAGGGAGCTCCTTAAATCAGGAAGCAGATGGAGGTGGGATGAAAGTCATGACAAAGCGTTCCGTGCTCTGAAACGTGGATTCGAGCAAGCAGTAGTATTGAAGTATCCGCTTAGAGACCAAGAGTATGTATTGATGACGGATGCGTCACATATTGGGGTTGCGGGGGTATTGTGTCAGAGGGACACGGAGGGAAATTTAGGTATTGTATCTCTAGCCTCGCGTGGACTTTCAGCCGCCGAGAAGAAGTATACGATAACAGAATTGGAACTGCTCGGAATAGTTTTCAGCCTAAGTAAATTTCGAATGTATGTGCTAGGGAGTAAATTTCAAATCTACACAGACCACCACGCTCTACTTTTTATGCAAACATGTAAGCTAAGCTCAAACCGTGTAAGCAGATGGATTCTTGCTCTCCAAGAATACGATTTTGAGGTAAAGCACATCAAGGGTAAAGAAAATGTCTTAGCGGATATGCTATCTAGGGATTCGAATTTAAATAAGGACAATTCACTTGTAAAAGCAGAAGAGGGAATTTTGCTCTGCGCGTGTGTGGATCCGAGCAACAGGAGATCGCTTGAAACCTTGAGAAAAATGTTGGTTGAGCAGCGGGATGACGCAACCTTGGGTGAGGCACTGGCCAGGTTGGAGGCGGGTGAGTCACAGGTTGTGAAGGTCGGGCGGTTTGCATACAGAATGCAGGACGGGCTTCTTGCACGAAAGTGTAAGAATGACCGCTGGGCAATATGCGTGCCGGCCACCCTAAGGGAAGAACTTATATGGTTCATACACAAGGAGCTAGGACATTTTGGAGTGACCAAAGTGTTCTATGAACTTTCACGTGATTTTATATGGGAAAAAATGGGAAGGGATGTTAGAAAAACACTCGCTAGGTGTGACCTCTGTCAGAAGAGTAAATATCCTGTTAAGAATTTAAAAGGGGAAATGCAGGCGATCCTCACCAGTAGTCCCGGGGAACTACTGTGTGTGGACCTATTTGGACCTGTAGTTAAGGGTCAGTACGGCTACGAATACATCTTTGTTGTGATTGATGCATTCAGTAAATACATCAAACTTTATGCGCTAAGGAAAGCCACGGGACTCGCATGTAGCCGACTGATTATTGAAAAGTACATTCCTGAGTTTGGCACTCCACTCAGAATTTTATCTGACAGTGGGCCGCAGTTCACTGCAAAGAAATGGAAAACCAATATGCAGAAAGCCGGCATTTCACACGTTCACTCATCGGTAAGATTTCCACAAGGTAATCCTTCGGAACGACCGATGCGAGAGGTGGGCCGTCTATTCCGAGCTCTCGTGCACGATAAGCATACGGCATGGGTCGCACAACTTCCCAAAGTTGAGACCTGGCTAAACTCTGTCCAGCATGATAGCACGAAGTTGACGCCCCATGAAATTCATTTGGGAAGGAGACCCCAAAATGAGCTAGCGAGAGTACTGGGTTTATCTGCGGGAAAACAACCGGGGATGGACTATTTTGTCCAGTTGGCGAAACAAAATTTAAGGAAATCAGCAGCTAAGAGAATTCGTCAACAAAAACAGACCAAATTCGACCTTTTCAATCAGGGAGATCAAGTATTATTGAGAGTCCCAAAACAGTCGAATGCCTCCGATAAAGTCACGAGGAAGTTCTTTTTATTGTTTTCTGGACCATATATAGTGTCCAGGAGGATTGGTAACACCGCGTATGTTCTGGAAAATGAACTAGGAGAGAAACTTTATGGAACATACCATATACAAAGCTTGCGAAAATATATTTCGTAAAGTAAGGCAGGCAATGAGAGGTCAAAACCATGTCTTTTGGAGTTAAGACTGTTCTTAACGATTATCATACATGGAGAGTATACGCACGTTAGCACGTGGTCAGTTGCGTACCCATTTACGTGGTGAGGAAGTCAACAGACCGACTGGTGAGTGACATAGCGTGACGTTGTGAGTTATGTATTTAAAGGAATACTAGGCAGGTCATTGTCACGAAGGTCGACTGGTCTGGAAGATTGCCATTTAAGGTATTTTAAGGAACGAGACAGAGAGAGAAGGGTGAGTGGTGCTGTCTACAGATGGTCAGATAAGATAAGCATAGCGGGAAGTGGAGCTCGCTTAGGTCTGTTATGTGATCAGGCTCTAAAGGAACTTAATTGTGACGACAATTGCACAGACATATCTTGACTTTAAGGATATTTCTATATTTGTGTATTATTTTGTAGGATCACAAATGTAAAACTTACAGAGATTTTGAGTAACTCAGTCAGGAGGCACCTTCTCCGACGTGTGATCTGTGAGCGTATGAAGTGTGTCATGAATGGGTGGAGTATCATACACCAACATGGCGTGTGTTTTGAGTTCGGCCAACCAGGTCGACACCGATAGCGACCGAGTGTGATAAATGTCATGCAGTGGCATGGAAGTTACGTGACGGAACAATAAGGTCACTAAATGAAGCTAGGTGAAGTGAAATAATGAATGCATACATAGTGTGACACATAAATGTATCTCTCTCCTAACACATAGGAAATAAAGACAATGAAAAGCGAATATATCGTAATGAAATGATGTAACTATGAACAATTTACGAGCAACCCACGCTGGTAGACAGAGAAAGACAATGACGTGAGGCGTCGAAGATGTTGAAATTGTACAGATCTAAGGGTATAACGGAATGTTTGTATTGTTTTATATGTATGTATATATTTTAGGGTTTTCTGTTTCTTTTATGCGTGTTCTTGGGATATCGCGGGAATATAGGGATTCTATATGTCACGCGATCTCCCAGGGCGAATGTAATATGCTGAACTCGTTGAATTATTATTATTAGTAGTAGTGCTTTCATATATTGGATCACATGTCAGGTGACATACTTTGATTCACTTATTATTATTATTACTTATATTATTATCATTTTGATTATTGTTTTTTTTTCTAGACATTTAGCCGTCGTTTCAATGCATAAGAATTCATTTCATTTGGCTGGAGGAATATAGCGATGGGAAGCGTGGTAGTTTGCAAGATTTTAGAGTTGAAAGGCTGGCTCCAAGAGGATTACTGAGACGACAATTCACAGCATGAGTTGTCCCAACCATAGCTTCGATGAGGGCAGTGCACGTTCCTGGAAACTCGCCGGGGAGGCAGGCCTTTTGTCCCAGGTCTATCGCTGCTCGTGGGGACATGGATACAAGGCACTGACGTGAGTGCTTTTGTCTGGAGATTGGGTGTAACGAAGACACGAGAGGGGGTGAACTCGCTGGTGGAAGGTGTGGGGCAGTTTGAAATACCGAGAACAAGGGGGAAGGCAGGCGGCTGAACATTACAAGACCAGCTTCTCTGACTAGTGGACACAACAGACAGGGTTCTCTGTGAGCTCGGAAGTAAGACAGTATATCGGTCGAGTGTGGTAGGCGAATTCATGCCTATATGCACCAATGGGGATAGTCGTGTCTGGGCTATCACCATAAGAGTGATTTTAGGGATTATATCCCATCACTAACCAAACATCAGAGCAGATATCAAATCACTGATAAATGCAATAAACATAATTCAGCGCATCATGACGAGCAGACGAGGGACGACAACGAACCTGCCCAACATCACATCATTGCCATGAACCACGGGGACGAGAGATGATCTACATCGGTAAGCCAAATGACGCGAATTACGCAAAGCCTCTATTTGCAGTAAATTCATCGGCACGTAGATTCCAGCTTTTGTTTTTTTTAACTTTAACTTATAGACCGCCTCCAGTTGCTATTTTCGCCGAGCCTTAGTAAATTCAGTAGAGTCATTTAATTTTTATCATTTATCATTTATTTTATCGTCATTTTCTTGTTTTTAACTTTATTAAATCTTCTATATTATTTGATGCAGGTCTTTTCTTCCTTAGTAGTTAGAAATAGCTTTAAGTCATCCCTTATTCCCAAAACAAATACTATCTCGGTTAAAGACGGAGTCTTACCACGTCCTTGAGAGGAAGAGAACTCAGCTGCTCTACAAATTGTGTAAGTGACTATATGTTTGGTCATATGTTACATGACCATGGCGCCCACCGAGTAATTAATTTATCCATCTTTAATACCTCAATCAATATCTTACAATCAATTATTATTTCAAAATTATAAATTCAAATGTCATTCATCAGTCAAGAGGGAGAGTTGCCGTGTAATTTCCTCAGACCAACCTGGAGCAAAACAGTTACATTTGACCCCCAACTGTGGAGATTTATATATATGCATATTTACGTGCAAGGTTGGTAACGAAACGGTTACACGATTTAGCCCAGTAACGAACTCGTCCTAGATTTTATGGGTATACATATTCGGTAAAAATTCAAAGTGATTGGTGCAAAATTACGGCAGTTATCGTGTCCACAAGAAACTGATATACATATATACATATATTACATAAATTATATATAAACTTTTGAACTGACGGTGGTTTTGGGGTCTGGGGGATGTGAAACGCGAAGATATGTCGAAATTTTCCGGAAATCGAAACATGGTACCCATTGCAATAGTTAGCTTTCTAATGAAATCTACCTAAAATACTGCCGTCAACGACACCTAGCTGTGAACTTGGCTACTAGATGCCACCTCAATCAGAAACTCGCAACGAACGTTGGAACTTCCCCACCGAAGGAAAGCAAACTCAGGTTTTTTAGCGCTCTTAGTAAATCCGACGACTTCAGCCGGGTTTGAACCCGCGACCTTGGGCATAGAAGTTCAGCATGCTACCAGTTCCGATACCGAAGTCGCTTCCCACTGACATATGAAAACTGAATGTGATCTCGTGCAGTGGCGTTGTCATAGCAACTGCTGATGGTCATCCCTTATCAATTAAAAGTAAAGTTGTCATGGCAACCTCTCTTGGCACTTGGCATTTTCTTATAATTTAAATCATTTTGTTCACCCCGTGGCGTAATGGTGGGTCATATGAAAAATTCTTTCAGACAAAGGTTTTAGGTAATTATTGGAGGAATATTGTCCATTTTGTACGGTTTTGATATTGTGCCTATTAACAGAGATATGATTAATGTTTCCCGAAAAACCCACTTTTTCCCACCCCTTTGGTCAATGGTTGGTGCTATCAAAAAACTTATTTGACATAAGTTTTTGGCACTTATCCGACACATATTATGAACTTTGAAGGGATTCGATATTTCATGTATTAAGAGAGTTATAGCGATATTTCACTTTTTCGAAAAAAAAGCCACCCATTTTTACCCCCTTTGACCGATTTTGCCCATTAACGAACTCGACCGAGATTTTATAGGGATACATATTATGAAAAAAATTCAAAGTGATCGGTGCAAAATTACGGCAGTTATCGTGTCCACAAGAATCTGATATATATATATATATAGATAGATAGATAGATAGATACATATATACATAAATTATATATAAACTTTTGAACTGACGGTGGTTTTGGGGTCTGGGGGATGTGAAACGCGAAGATATGTCGAAATTTTCCGGAAATCGAAACATGGTACCCATTGCAATAGTTAGCTTTCTAATGAAATCTACCTAAAATACTGCCGTCAACGACACCTAGCTGTGAACTTGGCTACTAGATGCCACCTCAATCAGAAACTCGCAACGAACGTTGGAACTTCCCCACCGAAGGAAAGCAAACTCAGGTTTTTTAGCGCTCTTAGTAAATCCGACGACTTCAGCCGGGTTTGAACCCGCGACCTTGGGCATAGAAGTTCAGCATGCTACCAGTTCCGATACCGAAGTCGCTTCCCACTGACATATGAAAACTGAATGTGATCTCGTGCAGTGGCGTTGTCATAGCAACTGCTGATGGTCATCCCTTATCAATTAAAAGTAAAGTTGTCATGGCAACCTCTCTTGGCACTTGGCATTTTCTTATAATTTAAATCATTTTGTTCACCCCGTGGCGTAATGGTGGGTCATATGAAAAATTATTTCAGACAAAAGTTTTAGGTAATTATTGGAGGAATATTGTCCATTTAGTACGGTTTTGATATTGTGCCTATTAACAGAGATATGATTAATGTTTCCCGAAAAACCCACTTTTTCCCACCCCTTTGGTCAATGGTTGGTGCTATCAAAAAACTTATTTGACATAAGTTTTTGGCACTTATCCGACACATATTATGAACTTTGAAGGGATTCGATATTTCATGTATTAAGAGAGTTATAGCGATATTTCACTTTTTCGAATAAAAAGCCACCCATTTTTACCCCCTTTGACCGATTTTGCCCATTAACGAACTCGACCGAGATTTTATAGGGATACATATTATGAAAAAAATTCAAAGTGATTGGTGCAAAATTACGGCAGTTATCGTGTCCACAAGAATCTGATATATATATATATAGATAGATAGATAGATAGATAGATAGATAGATAGATAGATACATATATACATAAATTATATATAAACTTTTGAACTGACGGTGGTTTTGGGGTCTGGGGGATGTGAAACGCGAAGATATGTCGAAATTTTCCGGAAATCGAAACATGGTACCCATTGCAATAGTTAGCTTTCTAATGAAATCTACCTAAAATACTGCCGTCAACGACACCTAGCTGTGAACTTGGCTACTAGATGCCACCTCAATCAGAAACTCGCAACGAACGTTGGAACTTCCCCTCCGAAGGAAAGCAAACTCAGGTTTTTTAGCGCTCTTAGTAAATCCGACGACTTCAGCCGGGTTTGAACCCGCGACCTTGGGCATAGAAGTTCAGCATGCTACCAGTTCCGATACCGAAGTCGCTTCCCACTGACATATGAAAACTGAATGTGATCTCGTGCAGTGGCGTTGTCATAGCAACTGCTGATGGTCATCCCTTATCAATTAAAAGTAAAGTTGTCATGGCAACCTCTCTTGGCACTTGGCATTTTCTTATAATTTAAATCATTTTGTTCACCCCGTGGCGTAATGGTGGGTCATATGAAAAATTATTTCAGACAAAAGTTTTAGGTAATTATTGGAGGAATATTGTCCATTTTGTACGGTTTTGATATTGTGCCTATTAACAGAGATATGATTAATGTTTCCCGAAAAACCCACTTTTTCCCACCCCTTTGGTCAATGGTTGGTGCTATCAAAAAACTTATTTGACATAAGTTTTTGGCACTTATCCGACACATATTATGAACTTTGAAGGGATTCGATATTTCATGTATTAAGAGAGTTATAGCGATATTTCACTTTTTCGAAAAAAGCCCCCCATTTTTACCCCCCTTTGACCGATTTTGCCCATTAACGAACTCGACCGAGATTTTATAGGGATACATATTATGAAAAAAATTCAAAGTGATTGGTGCAAAATTACGGCAGTTATCGTGTCCACAAAAATCTGATATATATATATATATATAGATAGATAGATAGATAGATACATATATACATAAATTATATATAAACTTTTGAACTGACGGTGGTTTTGGGGTCTGGGGGATGTGAAACGCGAAGATATGTCGAAATTTTCCGGAAGTCGAAACATGGGACCCATTGCAATAGTTAGCTTTCTAAAGAAATCTACCTAAAAATAGTATGATTTGTTAAATTGTTCATTAAATCATCTGAAAGGTTTTCAAATAACGATGATCGTTTCAATTGAAATGTATGTATATATATAGGCCTATGTATGATATAATAAAAAGTGTATTATTCATCTTGAGAAAAAGAACACTTGTATATACTTTATTAAATGTACAGGTGCTAAAATATAAAAATTATTTGAAAAAATAAAGGGGCCCCAAAAATCTGAGGGACTTGGGCCACATTTTATCATAATCCGGCACTGGTGAGTAGTCACTACCAAACGTCAGGTCAAGTCTTGAGGAAAATATCCCTCAACGCGTCTCCTCTCTCTCTCTCTCTCCTTTCTTGTGTTTCCGGCATGGAAACTCTAGATTGTCAACCCTCAACCTACTATGTATGTATGTCTACCCCTTATTATTCCCGTTTTCCAACGGGGTCGGGGATGAGATGCGATGGAAGTCTTTGTGGCGATGGGTTTTACGGCCGGATGCCCTTCCTGACGCCAACCTCATGAGAGGAGTTAATGAGAGATGAAATGAATGATGGTGAATGAAACTGGGCAAGGATGTGGAAGAAAGCGGCCGTGGCCTGTCAGAAGGTACCGTCCCAGCATTTGCCTGGTGTTGAAAATGGGAAACCACGGAAAACCATTTCAAGGACGGCCGACGGTGGGGCTCGAACCCACGCGTCTACCGAGTCAGCAGAGAGCTTGGCCCCATGACCTAATGCTGCGCGTTAGCCAGCGTAGCCACTACTGTCGGTCGACCCTCAACCTACTATATACATATAAAATCATTTGTTTGCTCCTTTTACTCAATTTATCTCCACTTTTATTACCTTTCAAGTATTTTATTGGTGATTAAAGCTTTACATCTCCAGATTGAACACGTTGTGTACTTGAGGAAACCATGTTGAACTTTGTGCACTCGTAACAGTGTTGCAAACCTTTGAGCCTCATTCGCCATAAAATCGAATTACTCGGGTGCTCTTTTGCCGCTCAAACAAGGCTTGTAAAAAACCAAAATGTAATATAATATCAAATTCGTACTGAATCACTCTGCCTATCGTTCCAAATACCACTAAAACTGTATTCACACACACAATTCATCACATGAAAAGCAAGTTGGTAAAGCTCCCAATTAACGTAATAATAATAATAATAATAATAATAATAATAATAAAATTACGAGCCTTACAGTAGTCGCATATGATGTGTAACATCTGACATAGAAGAAACCTCACGTGAAATTGTTGATACACCGGTATTTTATACTATTATAGGCACAAATATTAATCTATTGTAAAAGGGAGTGTTTTACAGATATTGTAGTTTATAATACGGAACTCATTTTATTAGGCCTAGATGATTTGTAGCTTCCACCAGCACTAGCCTAAATAAAGAATACGATATGGATCAACTAGATTAATAGACGCGACACCGCTCATAATCTTAAATTCCTTATAAACAGGTCTTCTTCATTCACAGACCAACACGTAATTTCATATGGATTCTGTTAAAATTAGTCATATTGATATGATAAATATCGTTTAAAATGATAATCTGGTAGCAAAAATATCTACCCCTTCCGGGATTCGAACCCCTGATCTCTAGATTCACAGTCATAAGCACTAACTCACGGCTATTTCGACTACGCAAATTGTGTGCACAAGATGGTGACTTATTTCCACGTTCCAATAATACTGCATTACGGAATTAAGTTTCATTTATATTTTGCTTGTTTCGATAATGTTCCTGCGTGAAATTGAGTTTAAAATGCCTTATGAATAGGCCCTCTTGTGGGTAAAGAGAATGCATTCAGTAATAGTTCATGAAGGCTTGCTCAATTCTCGTATAACCACAACGATTATAGTATATTCATGACTGCATTACCGTTATGTGGGTTAATATTCGAATAGCCATTTTGCAGAAACATAATATCGGCAATGCCGACTACTTACAATGTTTGATATTAAGGCATTTTACCATTTAAATACTGATACGAAGACTTCGAACATGTACCATGTCATTTGTTTCAATCACTTGACACCAGAGTTCGCATGAGCGTTTTCCGTTCAGTATGTCATATACATTACACATGGCCGAGAGTACGTCATGGTATCAATTTCCGACACCGCGCGCTCATTGTTTCTCGTACCGCTGCCAGCTGGGTCTTACCACTGCCCGCTGGATCTTTCGAGTTGGCAGTGCATCTTATACTTCCGTTCGTTCCACCACTGCCAGCTAGTACACTTCCGTTCGATCGATCGAGCGGGCAGTGCATACTTCCGTTTTCCACCACTGCCAGCTAGTACACTTCCGTTCGATTGATCGAGCGGGCAGTACTTACTTCCGTTTTCCACCACTGCCAGCTAGTACACTTCCGTTCGATTGATCGAGCGGGCAGTGCATACTTTTGTTTTCCACCACTGCCAGCTAGGGCACACTTCCATTCGATCGATCGAGCGGGCAGTGCATACTTCCGTTTTCCACCACTGCCAGCTAGTACACTTCTGTTCGATTGATCGAGCGGGCAGTGCTTACTTCCGTTTTCCACCACTGCCAGCTAGTACACTTCCGTTCGATCGATCAAGCGGGCATTGCATACTTCCTTTCGATCCACCACTGCCAGCTCGATCGTTCCGATCCACTTCCGTCCCCAATTTTCAAAATCACCCCCACAAAATTATCCAGCAACCGAGCGGAAAGATGTTACACATCAAAAATCATAGATTTTTACAAAGGACATTCTGAAAAGTAGCCAGCTTATGGAAACATAGAAACACGCGTTGGAAAATCTTGTGCGCTAAAAACAAGCAGAAGTGGGAACTATTTCCTGGCGCGTTAGACCCTTCACTGACCAGAACATCAAGAAGACCGCTTAGGTCTTGAGGTGACCAGAAGTTTATAGTGTTTCTTGCGGGTTTCTTTCTCTCCGCTGATGTCCCTCTCGTGGCGGATGTCACCGTAGATGCCCAGTTCGAATCCCAGCTCTGCCAAGAAATTTAATTCTGGAACGCGGTACACTCAGCCTCGCGAGGCATAACTGGCAAGATAATCACATGATAAATTATTTCATTAACGTTTTCCCTCTTCCCATATGGAGCTTACGTTGACAACGTGAGCCCTTGAGGGTGTAGCACTATAGCTTAAGTGGTGGGGCTACACACACCCTGCCTCCTTGTGGGCATTGAGCAGAAGGCAAGAGGTATCATGAAAGGAAAAGAAGACGTCTGAGGTCTGACCCCTCGAAAAATGAGAGAATCGGGAAAAATGACAGAAGGTCCAATTAAGGCGGGAAAGTGAAAGCAACCCTAGGCCTACGATACCCTAATACCATCGGAGTCGGAAGAAGAAGGAATATTGTAGTTGTACGTGACCTTGAATCTTGTGATTATGAGCCACGGGACCTCCATTTTACGTGGTATCCGAACCACAGGGCATGGCATTTCACTTCGAAAATCTCACATGCACTGACCGTGAATCGAACCCAGTCCACCAGGAGGAGTCGGGAAAGAACAAGAGGTGTTCAAGGGAAGTCGACAGGAAAGATATCAGAGAGGAGCCCGGCACATGTAAGTGAAAGCAATTCCGGATTCGGCTGGGATCCCGTGGTCGCCAACCCATGTCCAACTAGTCGTGTGAACCCCTGGGAGAAAGTGGTCTATAAACATGGAGACTTCGAAACAAGGATGACGACAGTAAATGATTCAATGCAACGGCAAGAAATATTACTGTAATTCATATGTTTGTAATGATGGAGCACAATGGTAGGCTCTGTAATTAGAGTCATCTTACTATAGGTAGAGCCCTGCGCGTATAAACGAAACGTTATCCGCATCCGCCCCGCATCCGCACTACTGTTATCCGCATCCGCACGTTTGTTCTCCGAATCCTCTGGCATTAATATAATATTTTTAATCTTTACTCATTATAAAACAAAGTCCCGATTCTTGGATGTCACGGGTGATCTCGAGACCCACTGGATGGATTTTGATGCGGTTTTCACCATTCTGTAAAGGATGTCTCGAGGAAGATTTCTGTAGAAAATCATTTATTATATGATCAAAGGAAACCAAGCAGTAACGATTTCAGTGAAAAAGTCGGGGAAAAACCTGGCGTTCATGCGCTTTTTAAGCTTACGCTGGGCAAACCGTTAAAAATATCAGTATACTATGAATGTAAGAATTGTTCAGCATGAAATGTTATACAAAAAAGTCCGCGACACCATATCTCTATCTTCAATACATCGCCCACTATAAGTGTTTTTAGGTTCTCATTTCTTCCAACAATCTCTATTCAATTACTGAGGCGACAGTTTACGAGCTAGTTAGGGAAAAGAAGCGCTTATCACGTAATGCATCCATAACTGTTCCCGAGTGAAGCTAGTTGATTAGATAAAGCATAAAGTATGAAACCAACACATTTAGATATTTGAGGAGAAATTCGTTCCCCTAGGCACTGACTGAGTTTTGTCCCTCTGAGTAACGGCAAGTTAAACAGCGGTGGCACTTACTTAGGCGTCGGATATACCCACGCGGGCAGGCGCAGGTATAAAGGAATATTTATTTTTTGCCTCAAGTCAACACTAATTGAGGGTATTTCCGTGACTGACTTCTCTCACTTCTCTATAATTCTCATACAATCCAAGCGAAAGCAATTAGGGAAATAACAAAAAACATGAAAGACGCAGATCTTAGCAAACACTAAAATTATTTAAAAAAAATCCAGCTCAACATCGTATTCTAAAAACAGTCCGCAAATTTACTCTAAACATTATCCGCAGCTTATCCGCCTTCCGCACAGCCATGCAAACTATATCCGCATGTCTAAAATATTTGCGGATATCCGCGGTTTTATCCGTGGATATCCGTATCCGCGCACGGCTTAAACTGGAGGCTAACCACTGGAAAGCAAGCTACAGTATTGTTATTCTTTGAATAAAATTTTGTCTACCGAGATCATATTGGTAACATAAAGGCTATTTGCTTTCGTAACTACCGTAGTATCACTCTGCAATAACATACAAGGTCAATTATTATAGATGGCGTAATCTTGTGCCACAGCCAATCACGGCCTTCATGAAGTGAAACAGTATCACCTTTCTTTAACCCTAGAACGGTGGCGCTAATTGTAACGCTATCATCGGTAGAGGTTCGCATCGACGACGACTACGATTCTAGAAACTGATAATAAATACCACTTTCGTCAACTTTTATTACACTCTCTAGGCTAGCAGAATGGTGACTATTTTTTGATTATTTTTTTTCATTTTCTTATTTTGACTTAATTTTTATTTTTTATTTTTGATTCTTTTGAGCTGATTTTCACTAATTTTGACTAATTGTCATTGTTTTCTTTTTGGATTCTGACTACTTCTTTTTCCTTTTTGAGCTTTTTTGACTAATTTAGATTGTTCGTTTTTGTATTTTGACTAATTTTGATTCATTGTGTTTTTATAAATTTTAAGCAATTTTGTTTTCTGTTTGAGCTTTTTTGACAAATGTTTACTAATTTTGATTGTTCTTTGAGGTTTTATATTTATATATTTATATTTTTTTCATATATTTTGAATAATTTGCTTTTGTATTTTAGGACTGCCAAACACGGGTGGGGATTGGACTAAAGGGGAGAAGTGGGGGAAGCAGAAGTGTATCCCGATTTCGTCGCGGAGACGAATGCTACATTTCCAGGGTTAACAGGCATTACATTATAGGTTATGTTCTTGTGTTATCAGACTAAACTGTTACGGCTGTGAGTTTGTGTCATCACTCGCCGCATGAGTCACAACTGCCCCAGGGCTGGGCTGTGCCTTGCCTCCTGTATTGCGCGCGCCTTATGCAACAGGGCTACTAGGACAAAGGGATAGTCCAGAATATTCGTGACTGGACCAGCGATGGAAACCTCGAGAAGCCGTGGACCCTGGATGGATGTGTTCTGAGTGAGTGTGCTTTCACCGAGTGTCTGAGATATTGTGGTGTCAAAATCCAGTGACATTGTTTCTCCCAGCTTGTGAACAGCGTGCAGCAAGTGCTCGTAAGTACTGTAGTAGGCGCATATTAGGAAGAAGTTGCATGTAGTTCTGTCAAGGCCACTAGGCTCATTAGCGGCAGGATTAACTTCTGTGGTTTGTTGACAAGTGAAAGGGCAAGAGCTCTCCACAAGCAAGAGACTTGAGGAAACTGGAGTAAGGTTCCTATTGTCTGTAATTGCTGATGAGTAGTGTAATTTTCTGGCCGCAATAAAGTTAATTATTTCTTTAAGCAGTAATTGCTGTTGTGCTTCCTACCCACCGTAATCCAGTTAACAAAAGTGCCACTAGGGGGATGGCACGCAACAACTGGTGTCAGAAGCCGGATTACGAACTCAAGCACAACACCTGACGGTCCTGGTTTCAAAACCCGAGCAGGTCATTTTCTCTAATTTTCCTGTGAGTGCATGCCCTTTACAAGGCAAACGACTAAAATGGAGGCGCAATTGGCAGCATTGCTGGAAAAGTTAAATGGCATAGAAGACGGCCAGAAGAATTTAACCAAGGAGCTAACTACCAAATTAGAAGACAGCCAGAAAAGTTTAGCCGAGGACCTAACTTCCAAATTAGAAGAAGGTCAGAATAAGCTAGCAGAGGACCTGAAGGACGGCCAGAATAAGTTAGCAGAGGACCTAACCGCCAAATTTCTGGATGGCCAGAAAAATCTGGAAGAGTGTCTGCTGACGAAATTAGAGGAGAGCCAAAGGAAATTAGAACAGGGCCTACGTGAGGAAGTCGCAGCAGTGGAAAAGAAGTTCGACGCCTTACAAGTGGAAGTTGCCGAGCTGCGCCAACGCCCGCTGACGGGGGTGGAGGAGAAGTTCAATGCCTTGCAAGTGGAAGTTGCCGAGCTGTGCCAACGACCGCTGATGGGGGTGGAGGAGAAATTCAACGCCTTACAAGTGGAAGTTGCCGAGCTGCGCCAACGCCCGCTGATGGGGGTGGATGAGAAGTTCGACGCCTTAAAAGAAGTTGCCGAGCTACGCCGACGCCCGCTGACGGGGGTGGAAGAGAGATTCAACGCTCTACGAAAGGAATTTGCTGAGCTGCGCCGACACCCGCCGACAGGGATGGAAGATAAATTCAAAGCCCTACAAGAGGAAGTCGCCGAGCTGCGCTGACGCCCGCCGACCGGGGTGGATGAGAGAGTCAAAGCCCTACAAGAGGAAGTTGCCGAACTGCGCCAACGCCCACTCACGGGGGTGGAAGAGAAATTCAACGCTCTTCAAGAGGATGTTGCCGAGCTGCGCCGACGCCCACCCACAGGTACACCGGGGACATCAGGAACGGGACAGAACAGAGTGACGCCCCCCAACCTTCGACGGAAAGGTCCCGTGGAGCCCCTATTTACGTCAGTTCGAGGCAGCCTGTTCCATAAACAACTGGAACAGCACGGAAAAGGCTACAGCTCTCATTGTAGCGCTGAGAGGTGACGCCCTGAACGTCCTTCAGGCCATCCCGACTGGATTCCTGGACTACGCTTCACTGATCGCCCATATGGAGTCCCGATATGGAGATAGCCATCTTCAGCAGGCCTACCAGATGCAGCTCCGGACCCGGGTACAGAAGAACGCGGAAACCCTGCAGGAGTTCGAGATGGACATCGCACGCCTCGTAAGGCTCGCCTACCCAACAGCGCCGGCCGATTTTCTGGAGCAGATAGTGACGCAGACTTTCACCGACAGGCTACGGGACTCGGACACTCAACAGGCGCTGCGTCTCGCGCGCAATAAGACCCTGGCAGATGCGCTGAGCTACGCACTTGAGTTCGAGACGGCAAAACAGGCATCCAGAATGCACGCGCGGGTGCGTCAAGTGGACGTCGACGAACCAGTAAAAGCCAACGAGAACAAGCCCCTAGCCGACGAATTAATGGAGGCGCTAAGCAGTTTCTTCGATAGTCGCGGCACCACCAGCAACGACACAGCCGGAAGGCAACCGGAGAGGCGGCCCGGAAGAGGACTACCGACCTGCTGGACCTGCGGTAAGAAAGGCCACCTGAGCAAGGACTGCGGTGATCGCCGCCGCCGAGGGTATCCGACGGGAAATCAGTCGTCTGAAAACCGCGCGACCCAGGGAAACGGGTATTAGCCAGCCTTGGGGGGCAAAGGTTGGCTTGTGACAGTCGTCAAGCCCCGGCAGTCCAGGTTCGTGTGACGAAGTTACGGAGGGACAATAGCAGCCTGATGGTCGACGGAGTCGTCAACGGAGAGTGCTGGCCCATGCTAATCGACACGGGAGCATCGAGAACCATCGTCAGTCCCACCGTGATCCCGAAGTGGAGAGTGCAACCCACACAAAGGAACCTCCAGCTAATCACCGCGACCGGAGAGACCGCACCAGTACATGGCGAAGCATCACTGGAGTTCGTCAATGGTCGACGGGCGATAAAGCATCCAGTGCTTGTGGCTGACGTATCAAATGAAGTGATCATCGGACTGGACTTCCTGGACCAGAACAACATCATCTTGGATCTGAGTACCAACACTCTGCACTTCGGAGGTGAGGAACTTGCTTTGCAACCTGCGCACGAGTCCATCACCGCACGGCGAGTAAGGCTGAGAGAAGACGTCAACGTTCCCGCCAGGACGGAGGTCAGCGCTGCCGTAATTGTCGACGGAGCTGCTGAGGGAGTGGCGGCTGTCATCGAGCCAAAATATGAGGACATCCAGACAAAAGGATTGCTAGTTGCCAAGACCCTCATCAACACGACGTCTCGGCCGTACGTCCGCCTGTCCAACCTGAACGACTACGACATTACGGTTCACCGGGACACCAACCTAGGAGTCTGCGAGCCCGTTACCTGGATTGCCCGCATCACAGATACGACAGACGGACACCTGCAGACGGACAATCGAAGAAGACGCACACTGCCAGAAGAACTACAGAAGCTGTACCAAGGATCCCAGGACCATTTAGACGAGGAACAATCACGCCAACTTCAGGACCTGCTACGCGAATTCCTGGACGTCTTCTCCGTGGGGAGCAAAGACTTCGGCAGGACAAGCTTGGTTCAGCACAGAATCGACGTTGGGGACAGCGCACCGATTAGGGCCCCATTCCAACGTGTCCCGCTCGCCAGGCAAGCTGAAGTAGACCGGATGGTAGAAGAGATGAAGGAGCAAGGGGTGATCGAGCCATCACATAGTCCTTGGAGTCCTCCGGTCGTGCTAGTGAAGAAGAAGGACGGTTCCACCAGGTTCTGCGTCGATTACAGGCGGGTGAATGACGTCACGAAGAAGGACAGCTACCCTCTACCCCGGATCGACGACACCCTGGACACCATATCAGGGTCGAGATGGTTCTCCACCTTGAATTTGAAGAGTGGCTACTGGCAGGTGGAGGTCCACCCTAAGGACCGCGAGAAAACTGCGTTCTCTGTGGGCAGCGGGCTCTGGCAGTTCACCGTCATGCCATTCGGTCTGTGCAACGCCCCTGGGACCTTCGAAAGGCTAATGGAGTCCATTCTGAGGGGACCTGCCTGGTCTACCTAGACGACGTCATCGTTCTGGGGAGAAGCTTCGAGGAGCACTACAGCAACCTGAAGGAGATATTGTTGAAGCTACGGGCTGCCCAGCTGAAGTTGAGCCCCAAGAAGTGTCAGCTCTTCCAGAAGCGGGTCCAGTACCTTGGGCATATCGTCTCCGAGGAAGGGGTGCGCACCGACCCAGAGAAGACCGCAGCTGTGAGGGAGTGGCCAGTTCCGAAGGACAAGTCCCAACTACGAAGCTTCCTGGGACTCTGCACTTATTACCGTCGCTTCGTGAGAGGATTCGCCGACATCGCCAAACCTTTACATCGACTGACTGAGAAGGACCAACTCTTCACGTGGACAGCAGAATGCCACAGTGCCTTCGAACAACTCAAGCAGGCTCTGTGCACCGCGCCTATTCTGGCCTACCCCAGACCTGGAACATGGTTCATCGTCGATACCGATGCCAGCGACTTTGGCATAGGGGGGATCCTGTCGCAAGTAGTGGACGGCGAGGAGAGAATAGTGGCCTACTTCAGCAAGGCCTTGTCAAAGCCAGAGAGGAACTACTGCATCACCAGGAAGGAGCTGCTCGCCATCGTGAAGACCATTGAACACTTCCACAAGTACCTGTACGGGCAAGAATTTCCCATCAGGACCGACCATGCATCCCTGCGGTGGCTCCTGAACTTCAAGCATCCCGAGGGTCAACTCGCGCGGTGGTTAGAGAGGCTTCAACAGTACAACTTTGAGATTCAACACAGGAAAGGCCAACTGCATTCTAACGCCGACGCCCTGTCAGGAAGACCGTGCCCCGAAGACTGCACCTTCTGTACTAGGAGGGAGGAGAACACCGGGATACAGTGCCGAAGGACTACCGTGGAACTTCAAGGGAGCTGGAGCCGCGAATCTTTCACGCGGGCACAAGCAGAAGATGATGACCTGGGACTGATAGCCGAATGGAAGAGGGCCTGTGTCCCCAGACCCGGGTGGAACATTGTGAGTGACTGCAGCCCAAAGTTTAAGTCCTACTGGGCGCAGTGGGACTCGCTGATTGTAAGGGATGGCCTCATCTGCCGTACCTGGGAGAGCACCGACGGGAAGACATCTCGGGAACAAGTCGTCGTTCCAAAGGCTATGACGGAGGAAGTCCTGAAGGAAGTTCATGGAGGATCATCTGGTGGACACCTAGGGATAAAGAAGACCCTGGAGAAGCTGAGAGAGCGGTTCTACTGGATCGGATGCCGAACAGACGTGGAGAACCATTGCGCGAGGTGCCACGATTGCGTAGCCAGCAAGGGCCCAGGACGAAGACGACGGGGTCCACTGAAGACCTACAACGTGGGCGGCCCCATGGAGAGAGTGGCCATCGATGTTGCTGGGCCATTCCCGTTAATCGAGGCAGGGAACCGCTACATATTAGTCGTCAGCGACTACTTTACCAAATGGCCGGAGGCGTATGCGCTCCCTAACCAAGAAGCCGCGACGATTGCAGAGACCCTGGTGAAGGAATTCGTCAGCCGGTACGGAGTACCCCTGGAGCTGCACTCCGACCAAGGGAGGAACTTCGAGTCGCAGGTGTTCCAGAACCTATGCCAGCTGCTGGGAATCCGGAAGACAAGGACAACGCCGCTACACCCTCAGTCCGACGGGATGGTAGAGCGATTCAATCGCACTATCGAGAACCATCTCCGAATAGTTGTCAGCGAGCACCAGAGGGATTGGGACAAGCATCTTCCACTATTTCTCCTGGCCTACCGCGCCGCCGTGCATGAAGCCACCGGGTGCACACCAGCCCGGGCCATGTTTGGGAGGGAGCTCCGTCTATCCGTCGATTTTGCCTTCGGCCGACCTGGGAATGATCCGATCCCGGTAAGCCAGTTTTGTCAAGAACTGGTCGACCAACTGGAGGACGTGCACGCTTTCGCGAGGAGGAAACTGCGGATCGAGACCGACCGAATGAAGACCCGATACGACCAGCAGACGGATGCCGGAGGATTCCACGAGGACGACCTGGTCTGACTCTTCAACCCATTACGGAAGAAAGGCCTGTCACCCAAACTGCAGAAGTCCTGGGAGGGCCCGTACCGAGTCGTGAAACGGATCAACGATGTCGTCTACAGGATCCAGCGGAGTCCGAGGGCGAAGATGAAGATCGTGCATCGAGATCGCCTGGCAGCTTACGGAGGGACACAGACGGACCAATGATTGATCGGGACGATCAGCCTTTTTAGGAAGGGGGTGGTGTTACGGCTGTGAGTTTGTGTCATCACTCGCCGCATGAGTCACAACTGCCCCAGGGCTGGGCTGTGCCTTGCCTCCTGTATTGCGCCCACCTTATGCAACAGGGCTACTAGGACAAAGGGATAGTCCAGAATATTCGTGACTGGACCAGCGATGGAAACCTCGAGAAGCCGTGGACCCTGGATGGATCTAGAAGCATTTATTTAGTCACCGGCCTGCTATATAAGAGTGACCCGTCAAGCAGTGGTTGTTGTTGTGTTTTACGAGCTAGTGTGAGCGTTTATTCTGAGCGACAGAAGTGTGGTGACTTGCGAAACCCCTAGTGTAGCGGCGAAGTGAGAAACATAAGGGGACTGCCTGTGTTCTGAGTGAGTGTGCTTTCACCGAGTGTCTGAGATATTGTGGTGTCGAAATCCAGTGACATTGTTTCTCCCAGCTTGTGAACAGCGTGCAGCAAGTGCTCGTAAGTACTGTAGTAGGCGCATATTAGGAAGAAGTTGCATGTAGTTCTGTCAAGGCCACTAGGCTCATTAGCGGCAGGATTAACTTCTGTGGTTTGTTGACAAGTGAAAGGGCAAGAGCTCTCCACAAGCAAGAGACTTGAGGAAACTGGAGTAAGGTTCCTATTGTCTGTAATTGCTGATGAGTAGTGTAATTTTCTGGCCGCAATAAAGTTAATTATTTCTTTAAGCAGTAATTGGTGTTGTGCTTCCTACCCACCGTAATCCAGTTAACAAAAGTGCCACTAGGGGGGGTGGCACGCAACAAAACGATGTGAACATTGGAGACCCTGAATAACGTCACAAAAGACAGACACGATCAGCTCATACTGCCGACTTTTAAATGAAATACTTGTCAGTTTTAGGACTGCAAATGATCTGCAAATACGGTGACATTGAAACATGGGGAGTAGTATAGATTGCGATACCGTACACTACAAAATTCCTCTAGACACAAAATGGCGGCAATCAGGCGTCATGGACGACTCTAATGGTTTAAACGATGCATACATGGGGATTGCACCCCCGATCCCCTTGCGTGTACTACAAGCAATAATATTCGTCCAGGCAGTGGTCTAACCTAGTAGCGGATAATGATTTCGTCCAGACTGTCGTCTAACCTAGTAGCGACCAATGGTTTTGTCCAGACAGCCGTCTAACCTATTAGCGACCAATGGTTTCGTCCAGACAGTGGTCTCACCTAGTAGCAACCAATGGTTTTGTCCAGACAGTCGTCTAACTTAGTAGCAACCTATGGTTTCGTCCAGACAGTCGTCTAACCTGTTAGCGACCAATGGTTTCGTCCAGACCGTGGTCTAACCTGGTAGCGACCATTGGTTTCGACCAGACAGTGGTCTAACCTAGTAGCGACGAATGGTTTCGACCAGACAGTGGTCTAACCTAGTAGCGACCAACAGTTTCATCCAGGCAGTGGTCTAACATACTGTAGTAGCAACCAATGGTGTCGTCCAGACAGTGGTCTAACCTAGTAGCGACGAATGGTTTCGTCCAGACAGTCGTCTGACGTAGTAGCAACCAATGGGTTTTGTCCAGACAGTCGTTTAACCTGATAGCAACGATTGGTTTCGTCCAGACAGTCGTCTAACGTAGTAGCAACCAATGGGCTTTGTCCAGACAGTCGTCTAACCTAGTAGCAACGAATGGTTTTGTCCAGTCAGTGGTCTAACCTAGTAGCGACAAATTGTTTCGACCAGTCAGTGATCTAACCTAGTAGCGAGTCCTAGCGACCAATGACATAGCGTTAGAAGAGTTCAGTGCAACTTTTCAATTAAATGAACAACTCATTCATTCATTTCCGTGTCCGATCATTTCCAGAATGTAGCAACTCCGATGGCCTTGTTGTTTGCCTCGATCAGGTCCTGGGTAGTGCAGGGTTGTTCTAGTAGTGGACAAATGAGCAGGTGGGCTGGGTCTTGTGTTGCTCCACACTCGCAGGACGTGTCTCCATCAGCTGGAAGGATACCCCATTTCTGCATGTTGGTCTTGCAACGAGGGACGCCTACCCTGAGACGATTAAGTGATTTCCAAACAGGGTAAGGCAGGTCATTTCCTGGGGCTAGCTCTTCCTTAACAGGGATATCCGGCGGCAGCTTGCTCTTCCACCTGGAGATGCGGTTAGATTCCGATGTTCCCTCCAGTGGTTGAGTCCTGGCGATGAAACTCTTCTTGATTTCAGTCGACGGACAACAGCCTGATGATTATGCAGTGGATGACGGGGATCATTAATCTGCTTCGCCCTCTCTGCATCAGCAGCAACAGCCCTTCTGATAGTTGGGGGAGCTATCCCAACAATCGGGTAGAGTTTGTCGACTGGAGTAGGCTTCATACATCCCGACAAGATTCGTATGGTCTCGTTGATGGCAATGTCAATTTGCTTGGTGTGACTGGATGCACTCCACACAGGTGAAGCGTACTCTGCAGCAGACATGCACAAAGCAAGAGCAGAAGTTCTTAGGACGTGAGGACTTGCCCCCCAGGTGGTGGCTGTGAGCTTCCTCAAAATATTGTTCCGTGAACTAACTTTCAGCCTGGTCTTATGGCAATGTTTCTTGAAGGACAGTGTTCGGTCAAGAGTAACACCCAGATACACGGGTGTTGGACAATGTTGGAGTTGTTTGCCTTGCCATGTAACATCCGGTTCCCGCCGAGCTTCTCTATTCCTTAAGTGAAATGCACATACTTGAGTCTTGTTGGGATTTGGCTTAAGATGATTGGCTTCATAGTAAGATCCAAGGGTATCTAGTGCAGAAGTCAACTTTCCCTCCATCTCTTCAAATGTTTTTCCTTGGGAAGCCACTGCAGTATCATCAGCATAGATGAAAAGCCTAGAATGTTCTGGTATGGGCTGATCGTTAGTGTAAATATTAAATAGCACAGGAGCGAGTACACTGCCTTGAGGTAAGCCGTTCTTTTGTATGCGCCATCTGCTCTTTTTACCATGGAGAAAGACTTGGAACCTTCTATTCTGCAGGAGAGTGCCAATAAGGGATGTTAGTTGGTAGTCGTTGGAGGTCTGGTACACTTTCCTCAGCAACTTTCTGTGGTTGATAGTGTCGTAAGCAGCTGTTAGATCGACAAAGGCAACTCCAGTTATCTCACCTTGTTCATACCCATCCTCGATGTATTGAGTGAGGTTCAGTATCTGACTGCAACATGACTTTCCAGATCGAAACCCAGCTTGTTGGGGAATGAACTTATCTTCAAGGATGCCGCTAATTCGGTTCAGGATAAGGCGCTCGAAGATCTTGAAACAGTGACATAATAAGGATATTGGGCGAAAGTTTTTAGCATCGTTTGGCTCCTTACCAGGCTTAAGCAGTGCAACCACTCGGGCTTTCCTCCAGAGCCTGGGGATATAAAGCTTAGATACACACTCATTAATCATCGTAAGCAGCCATTGTAGGGTGGTCTGGCCGAACTTTTTGATCTGTTCTACTCTGATGTCATCGATGCGAGCAGCTTTATTCAATTTCAACGTGGAGATGGCAGATTCTAGTTCATTCAAGGTGAAAGGTTCTCGTAGGTTATGGTTCTCATGTCCTGAAGTTCGTTCCAGTTGCTCCCGTGAGCTCCGACCTTTAGTCTTCCCGTTCATGAGTAATTGGGTTGCAATCTGGTCTGCTGTTATTGTGGTGAAGTTTCTAGATGTCGTTGGGTCACCGCTGAGGTTTTTCAGGAGATTCCAGGCCCGCCTACTATTTAACTTCATGTCGAGATTCTCCACCAGTGAGGTCCACTTAGCTTTGCAATGTGCTGAGATAGTTTGCAACAATTCCTCGCCAACATGGATAGTATCATCAGAAAATGGGTCTGCCTCAAAGAGATCTTTGTAGTGGTTCATCAGCTGTTTGCTGTTATCAGTCAGTCCTGGTATGTAGCTTGTTCTACAACTTCTTGGGATAGTCCTTCTAGAAACTGTATGGACGCATTTGACAAATGCCTCATACATCTCAGGTTGCGGCGGGATTTTGGCAACTTCTGTATCAAGCTCTTTGGCAAATCTTTCCCAGTCGGCCTTCTGAAAATTAAACCTTCGCTTGAAAGCACCTCCTGTGGCACAACCATAATGAACAACTAAAAGTAATATATTAACATTCATATCTCACCACCAAACCACGCACTTGAACACATGTGTCTACACCCGCATGTACGGCGCACTGTTTGAAACCTCATGCAGCTAAGTAATATGGCAGAATTCAAGCCACAGCATCAAGCAAACGAACATCGTCATCCATGACATCGACAACACTAAAAAAAAAACTAGATACTGAACCCTTATTGATCTACGATAAATAAGTATTCATATTTATTATTATTATTACTGCAGCCCAGGCAGTACTTGAGGAAGTGGACATGGATAAAAGGCAGGCTAGCGTTTCATAATGATTGCAACAGGAGTAGAGCTGGTAGCTATTCTTGGGGGACGGCCAGATTTAGCCGGGTTCAAGGCCAAATTGAGCAACTACTTGCTCCAGAATTGGAAGCATAAAGGAATGATCACGAGTCACTTGCAACGAACATACGATTGAATCAGCCAATCACGAGAGACCAAGCCATGATCACGCGATGGACTGCGTCAGTAGTAAAAAGCCCGCGTAATTGATTATTTAAAGAACCGCCGATCGGACCGATCTCCGCACGAGTGCATTGAGACGTTTGATTTCTTTGAAGAAGATTGACACTAGTCCCATATTTGTGAGATAAAAACTCTGGTAATGTTTATCCAATTCCACCCCACTCCTCCGTCCCCTGTCAGTTTCTAATAAATAGTTTGGCATGACGCTACTCTAAGTCATTCGTTTTGGAGCCTTGAGAGGCTAACTTCACGCCCGTTTGTGCAACGATTTTTAACGCTCGAAATTATTCAAAGTCGTTCGTTTTGGAGCCTTGAGAGGCTAACTTCACGCCCGTTTGTGCAACGATTTTTTAACGCTCGAAATTATTCAAAGTCATTCGTTTTGGAGCCTTGAGAGGCTAACTTAACGCCCGTTTGTATAACTATATTTTAACGCTCGAAATTATTCAAAGTCATTCGTTTTGGAGCCTTGAGAGGCTAACTTCACGCCCGTTTGTATAGCAATTTTAACGCTCTGAATTAGTTGAAGTTATTTGTATTTGTGAGCTCTGAGGAGCTAAATTCACATCAGTCGTAATAACAAATTTTAACGCTCTAGTACATTTTATCTGAAATCAAATTTATTTTGTGAGCTAATATTTCACGCCTGTGAGCGTGGTGACTTGTAACATTTTCTTAAAGACGACTATTTCAGCTCTGAGGGGCAAGTCTTGTAACAGCCTAATTAGCGCTCACCAGAGCGGAGGTCAACAGTACAGTACGGAAATACCGAGCAAGATAGCGACTGCCTGTGCAGTCAAGATTTTAAACTTATTATCGAGCCAGTGACGTGGTCTCGAGGTGTATATTTTATGTACAAATTTCAGTGTATTTTCATGTGTTTATTTTGCGTGTGTGCGAGATATCTAGGGCAAGTCTTCGCAATTAATCGCATTAGGACAATTTGTGGGCGAATTGAGTAACCTGCAAGCGATTATAGCTAGGTCAAATAATTAACATTGAACTTTTCTGCCAAGGAGACGATACCAAGATGCTCAACACGTGGTTTGGAGTAGGGATGATCTTCAACGATTCAACGCAGACGACCACGATGGAGTGTTAATCTGTCCATAGGGACATGGCTGAGAAGGATATCATAAGTTCTACAAGCTGATCGGTGATGTACAACAATTGAATTATTTCAATTATGTAGTTAGATTTGGCCGGGGAACTTTTGTAAATAGTCATGTTTCTTTTCTTGTTGTTTAGAATTTTCTTGCACCGACACTAAATGTTTTAAATGTCCGTTGGCGCGTGGCCAAAGTGTTTGTTGTATATTTGTTTTTCTTTGGAGTCATATTTAATGTGCGCGGCGTGCGTACGTGATTTTTATCCATGCAAATGCGAAACCCGTTACATTCGATAAATGGTGCTTTATTAACGTTAATATTGTGATAGGAAAAGGGAGGTAATTACTGTAAGATATTTGCTGAACAGGTTATTATTCATATTAGGGTTGCCAAGCGCACCAACTTAAAATGTAATTTGTAGAACACCTTCGTTCTAATTTTGATAGATTTTTTGAGCCCTTTTCAGGTTAACTAGTCACGGCATAGAACGGGGGCGCCAGCAAGTGGAATATATTTATGTCTTTTTATTTCAGGGTCTGTCAAAACCCATACGTGTGATTCTGTGTGTGTTACTGGGTCATGTGTGTGTTGATTCTACGTGAGGAGGGGGTAGAGGTCCTACCGCCCTCATATTGTTGTTGTTGTATTTTTTTTGATGGAAAGACAGGGTACTCTAGGGAGACCGCTGTTTCTTGTCCATATGATTCTGACACACACACGTATTATTGTGCTTTGGGGCACACTTCTTCGAGATTCGACCCCATGTCCTGGGAGGTCGAGGTTATTGACACGTGGGTTGACAGATATGCAGAGTTCCACAAATCGCCCGTTTTGCCTGTGACTTATTTTGATAGGCAGTCCTGATTGTCCGACTGGCCCCTGTAAGCTTTCATGCAGCAAACCTGTTCATTGTGATGGTAATTTTTAAGCCATAATTAATTTGGGAGTTCGCCATGTGTGTAACGGCTTCTTGTACGTTGTATGGGTAACATATTGTATTACTAACGTAAATGTTGGCTGTGAGCCTATTGTTTTGTTTATGACTCGATTCATGTATTTTTGTGTGTGACACCTGTGTGGTGTAGTGGTAGAGTACTTGTAAATTTGACGGCGGTCATATGTGTATTTTTTTATTGGTCACGTGTTAATGTACTTGTGTTGATTTGTGTGAGAAGTCCTAAGTTTTTAGGCAGTAATGTTGCTACGGCAATTTGATTCCAATTTCACACGGAAATGTTTGTGTTGTTTATATTAGGTCTAGGAAGTGTCGGTTTAGTTTTTAAGTATTGTAGTTGTGTTCCCCCGTGTCGGTCTAGCTCTAAGAAATGTGGATTCGTTGTCTGAATGATTATTCTGGATGATGACGAATCACGCATTCGTTTGTACACATCGTGAAGCATGTAGAACGACATATGCGCATACATAGTCACTTTTGTTATTTTCTTTAGGGACACTTGGTCCATGTAATTAATTTCTCCAGAGATTTTGGCCTAGTTTTTGGCATTTTATTAAGTGGGAGTCAGATGGGAGTTTTATTTTGTTAATTGTTGAGTGTAAATATGGTGATTTGTTTATTAAATTCATTTATTTTAACCCTGGCTTCACTCTTTCCTGCATGTTATTTTGTTATATGTTACCCTGCAAGTTAATGAAGCGCTTTGACAACAACTTACGATATGAACCGATACACCCCCCGAAACTGAGTCTCATATGCTTCTTTGCAAGGGTTCAATACGTACGTATCGCGGTGTGTACTTGAACGAAAACATGAGTGGCAACAATGCCTGATTCGTTCTAACAGCTAGAAATCATGCTTTAAATCATCATATCTATAGTGATAGGAGACAGATGGTATGGGTACACTGTTAGTTACTTATTAAAGGTGACGCGGACTGTACGTGTTCATCCTTAGTGTAACGTGACGCGGACTATACTAATCAAATACCGTACCTTCTGAGATTTCTGGGAACTGCCTTTCCTTTGTTCCCGCCGAATTACGGCACCGCTTCTTTTCTAATTAGATTAACGGTGGGCAAATAACACAAATAGGAACAGACATTAGGGTCACATAACACAGGCTTGGCCTTGGTCTACAAAGTTTTCAATTTGACCAAGTTCAGATCCTCTTCATTGTAACCATGGGCGCTCATAAATCTCTGCTGACAACTGCTCAAATAATGCACAAGCAGACAACCAGATAGGGCAGGGAATTGACCTCAATGGTCATCCGTGTAATGGTGGTGATTGTCATTTCAAGGGGCGAAACAACTAGTCCATCTGCTCTAAATGATAATGATGATAATGATGATGATGACAATTCTTGTCTCATGAGGCATAACATCGAGGGTATTTGCCCCTAATGGTTTGAATGACAGTGAAAATAAAAGATGATGGCATGAATCCTACAACTAAAACTAACTATTGTATTAACGACTACCTTACGTACTAGAAGATAAAAAAGGACAAAAAATTAATGAATTAGAAAAGAAAAGCAGACAGGGAAAAGAATTGTCCTCAACTCTCGAAAAAGAAGGACTGAGGGACTAGGGAATAAGGAGAGCCAGGAAGGGTAATGGAATCAGGACCATCTCAGGAATCCCACGGGGTCGCTAACTCCCGATCTCACCATCCGTGACCCCTTGAGTGTTTAGAACTATGACGGGTTCACCATATAGCCGGGCTACATACACCCCGCCTCCCTTAGGGCCTTGAGCAGAAGGCAGGTGGAAGAATGAAAAGAAAATCAATAGGTTTGACCCCTCGAAGAATAAGGGTATCAGGAAAGATGAGATAAAGGCCAAGTAAGGAGGGAAAGTGAAAGACTCCCTAGGACACCCTAATACCGCCGGAGTCGGAAGGGAACAAGAGTTGACCAGGGAAGGTTGACAGGAAAGAAGATATAGAGGAGTCCGGCACAAGTAAGTGGAAGCATTGCTGGACTCAGCTGAGGTCCGGGGTCGCCAACCCACGTCCCACAAGTCGTGAGCCCCTGGCGGATGTTCCAACTGAGGAGGTTCCTTAATTTGTTTGGTGTTTATTTGCACATTGGGTTCAAATTAACCGTGGAGCGAACATTCATGTTGCATTTCTAGTACATAGCAATACTTTAAGACTACTAGCTTATTTTCAACAAAGACTTCCTAGCCTTATAGCCTATATTTGTTACAAATTTTACCAAATATATTATTAAAATAAGTTAATCACTAACGTATGGATCAGAAACTTGGGTGATGAGGGAGAGAGATAAAATCAGAATACAAGCAGTGGAAATGAAGTTTCAGAGGAGTCGTATAGGTGTAACTAGAATGGACAGTCAGAAATGATAGTCAGAGAAATATTAAAGGAAGAACCCCTACAGAATAGGATTGAAAAATCAAGGCTACAGTGGCATGGACACGTGAAAGAATGGGAGAAGAGAGAATTCCGCGGAAAATATTGGAAATGGAGTGGAAGAAAAAGAGACCTAGAGGAAGACCAAGGGATAGGTGGATAAAGGGGGTGATGAAAAGTGTCGAGAGAAAAGGAGTTAATTAACAGTGACAGAAGAGAAGTGGTGGATGGACAGAAAACGATGGAGAGGCTTGTGCTCCAAGCAGACCCAACCTGTGGTTGGAAACTGCTCTAGTTGATGATGATGATGATGATGAATCACTTAGACATTCCACCTGTACCGAAATATTGTGACATAACTTTCAGTTTTGAGTTTCGATTTTTAGCCTATTTTCATTGTATGAACAAATATGCTAATGCGATTGGAATTGTCCGTGTGTGTGCGTATGTGTGTGTGTCGCTAATAAAATCTAAACGGCTGGAAGGGTTCAATGAAACTCGGTAAGCCAAGGGTAAGTTACTATTTTGTCCGAACCCAACCGCCTTTCAAATTTTAATACGTTTCACCAATCCAACATGGCGACCGCGTGAATTATTTCACCGACATTCTATATCTCCGAAACTATCAGTCTACTGATATCACTCCTGAAATTTTGTAGGGTGATAGAGAATACAAAGGTAAGTCCAGTTATGTGACACTTTAAAACCTGTTGAGTACAAAATTAACATGGCAGCCAAGCGAATTTAAAATATTTAAATGGCATTTTCTCGCGACTTAATCATCCGAGCACATTAAAACTTGCTACGATAAATGCTTAAACAAGATGTAATCAACTGGCATCTAATTCAATTCAATTGCTTTCGTAAACTCAAGATGGCGGCTGTGCGATATGTTGAAATTAATTGTTTATTTTTTGTGTCCTGATCATGCAAGCATGTGAACGTTTGTATAATGAACCTACAGAATAATCTTCATCTTATAACTCTAAGGCCTATATATAGAACAAACCAACATGGTGATCATCCGAAATATTTGGTCGGTTCTTAATATTTACGAATCCATCCTACAGCAATCAAACTTAAATTTTGTAAGTTGAAAATAGGCTAGTGGTTTTAATATGCTGGTAGGCACTGTACTATTCTGAGTTTTACATTAAATAATATATCAGTTCCACCCCAATGCTACAGAATATGGTTACACTCTCTTTTATTTTATGAATGTAAGATGTCTATCGGAGAGTTAGTGACATATTTAACTCGAAATAGGCGACCTGAAAGTGAGAACAAAAATTCATCTATTGTGTCACAACCATATATTGCGCAATCTGCAGGAAGAGAAGTCGTGCAAAACTAGGTCTCGTGCCTTTTGTCTTTTGCATGAGTGTCATCAGGTGAAGGATCATTTCCTGCCCAGTTATGGCAAGTATTGTTGATATTGACGCGAAGCAAGTGTCTGCACAAAGGTGTCACCTCCAAGGTTAAGTAGCATACAATGAGACATGATCTGCACAGCCGCAGCTGAGCCAGGGAAAGGATGGATACAAGGCCACCAGGTGATTGGAACAATACCCACTGTTCTCTTTTCATATTCTTAAAACTACTTTGTCAAAGCAATGTTCTTATCTTGTATTTCCAAAACAATCATCAGTAATGAGGTATTTGAAAGCGTACCTGAATTGATTTAGGTCACAGATACCATCTACAAAGACCGCCTCCTGGTGTACTGGCTCTTACCGCTCGGGTCCAGCAGGGCTCGATTTGCGGTCCCGACAAGAATTTTGATTCTGGCCTGTGGGTTGAAACGGGGTACAATTAAGATAATTGTTGTTTTAAGGCAAAATGATAAGGGTGATTCAGAAAATGAACATGAAATGGAAAAACTAGTAGTACTGCTACAACTATTGACTTACATACTAGGGGAAGAAAGATTGCAGGGAGGAGCGAGGGGGGGGGGGGGGGGCGACTCTGTGTTGTTGATGATGATGATGAAGATGATGATATTTGGTGTTTTAAGGGGCCTAACATCGCGGTTATCGCCCATAATGCTTTGGGTGACAATCAAAAATTATTAGAACAAAAATTAATTGCAACTTACAACTAACTTGCACACTAGAAAAATAAAAAGGGAAATAAAGGATAGGAGAACATAGATTGAGAGGGAAGAAGAACCATCAAAGGCAGGTAGGGAAGGGAAGGATGCGAGGGTCCACCCCAGAGTTACTGGAAATCGGGGAAAAAACGAAGCGGCTCAGGAATCTTTCGGGATTGCCCACTCTCGAACTCACCAGCCGTGAGGTCTTGAGGGTGTAGTACAATCCAGGGGTGCTTAATAAGAGGGTCGGCTACACACACCCTGCCTCCTTTAGGGCCTTGTGCAGAAGGCAGGAGATATCATGAAAAGAAAAACAAGGGGTCTGACCAATCGAAGAATGAGAGAAACAGGAAAGATGAGGAAAGGACCAATTAAGGTGGGAAAGTGAAAGACTCCCTAATGCTCGTATATTCTAATACCGTCGGGGTCAGAAGAGAACAAGAGTTGACAAAGGGAGGTCGACAGGAAAGATGACAGAGAGGAGCCCGGTACAAGTCAGTGAAAGCAATGCTGGACTCTGTTGGGGTCCCATAGCCGCCAACCCATGTTCCACTAGTTGTGAACCCCTGAGGGGGGGGGGGGTCGAAGTGAAATATCCTGCGGTAGCACGGTTTCCCTATGTACGTACATGTCTGTACATGCGTTAGAACGGTGACGCAGTTGGTATCATGCTGAGCTTCTATGTCCAAGGTCGTGGGTTCAAACCCGGCCTAAGTCGTCGAATTTATTTAAGAGCGTTAAGAATCCCTCAGTATGCCTTCCTACGGAGGGTAAGTAAAGCCGGCAGGCCCATATCATAGATTTGTGGCATGTAAAAGAACCTTCCAGTAACTAAACTTGTGTGAAGCAAACATTGTAGGTTAGGTTTGATTAATGCTCTGAAGTTCCCACGTTCGTCACCAGGCCCTGGTTGCGATGGCATCTAGCAGTAGCCAAGTTCACACCTAGGTGTCGTGGACGGTAGCATTTGGTAGCCAAAGTAGGAGCTACTTGAAATTATTGTCCGCAGTTCTTACTTGAATTAAAACAAATAGCACACACTAATACAGTCATCACAATTAACACCGGTTATCAGACAGATACTACACACACCCAAAGTACACGGGGCTACATGACCGCGTTGTCGCAGCCCCTAAACTAAGGAACCAACCAACCAACCAAGTCGAGACGCGAATAAACATTATGCTCGCGCATACTGCGGGCCGTGGAAATTCTGTTACAATAGGCTACATAATACATTTCACAATCAAAAACTGACACATTGACGATATGTTGTGAATTCAGTCTCGATCTACGGACTGAGAAGCAAGTTTATCATTTATTACTGGATTTAAAAATACATGCGAGGGCCGGGAATCGAACCCGGATCAACTGCTTGGAAGGCAACTATGCTCACCATTACACCACCATCGCACGATGCTTTAAACTGAGAGATAATCAACTCTTATATCGCTTCTCTGACGTCACGAGCTATTGTGTTCATACTGTTGGCAATATTCGTACAGTGATTTACTGCTGAGTGCTGACTGTGTTGTTAATGTTGATACATTTATGGTCTTGCGACATCGTGGTCCCTTAACCCTGTGTACTTGGGTGTGCGTAGCCTAGCATTTATTTTTATGGACTTGGGACATCTTGTTCATCAGCCCTAATATAACCTGTGTTAACCTGAGTTATTCTGATGTTCGTGGTAGTGTGTGTCTATGCAATTGAGACTAGGTTGGCAGAAGGTGGCCGTAGCCTTAAGTTAGGAACCATCCCGGCATTTGCCTGGAGTAGAAGTGGGAGAAACCTTCTAAAATGGCGAGGTGGGATTCGAACACACCTACTCTCAGTTCTGCCTCACGAGGCTAAGTGTACCCCGTTCCAACATTCAGACCAGAATTAAATTTCTCGGCAGAACCAGGAATCGAAATTGGATCTCAGGGATGCCAGCCACTATTACTAGCCACTACACCAGGGGGTAGTACTACGATCGTCAGTGCTGGGGAAAGGTACACACTCCGACCAATAAGGGCACTACAGTCAATGCGAACAGCCAGTACACTGCCAACAGTATGAACACAATAGCTTGTGATGTCAGAGAAGCGACATCAGGTTTCATTATCTCGTCGATTAACGCATCGTGCGATGGTGGTGTAATGGTGAGCATAGTTGCCTTCCAAGCAGTTGATCCGGGTTCGATTCCCGGCCATCGCATGTATTTTTAAATCTATACTAATATAATAAAGCTGAATAGTTTGTTTGAGTGTTTAAACGTGTTAATCTCTGGAACTACCAGTCGGATTCGAAAAATTATTTTTGTATATGACAGCCAGATTCAAGAGGAATGGTTTAGGCTATGTAGCATTAGACTACACCTCCGCTGCATTTAGGCCCTTTGGCACAAATCTACACCATTTCACCGATCTGAACCAAAATTTGTATTCTTATCATTTGGAACCCTGCGAGTACCACTGCATTTAGGCCCTTTGGCACAAATCTACACCTTTTAACCGATCTGAACCAAAATTGTATACTTACCCTTTGGAACCCTGCGAGTAACACTGTTCACATGACATTTCGGACAAACCACTCCATTCTCTGCATTTAGGCCTTTGGCACAAATCTACACCGTTTCACCGATCTGAACCAACATTTGTATACTTACCCTTTGGAACCCTGCGAGTAACACTGTTTACATGAAATTTCGGACAGACTACTCCATTCCCTGCATTTAGGCCCTTTGCAACAAATCTACACCGTTTCATCGATCTGAACCAAATTTTATATACTTACCCTTTCGAACCCGACGAGTAACACTGTCTGCTTGAAGTTTCGGACAGACCACTCCATTCCCTGAATTTAGGTCCTTTGGCACAAATCTACACCGTTTCACCGATCTAAACCACATTTTGTACACTTACCCTTTGGAACCCTGCGGGTGTCACTGTCCACTTTAATTTTCGGACAGACCACTCCATTCCCTGCATTTAGGCCCTCTATCACAAATCTACACCTTTTCTCCTAATTGCACCAAATTTTACATACACTTTGAAACCCTGCTGGCAACACTGTCCACTTGATGTTTTGGACAACGCTCTCCATTCCCTACCATTTAGAATAACAGACAAAATGAACATGAAAACCACGTATTAAGGCCCTAGAACCATTCATTTCCGTAGTAGTATAACTGTAAGAGTATTTTAGCAAGTCTATTGTTGTCTGGCAATTCCGGCTGCACGTCACCCCTACCAGTGTTCTGGTGCAGAATTGCGAAAATAGTTAAATCTTGCGCAGCTTATAAATTGCAGTCACGAGGAGTAATTAGTGCAAAAAGATTTCTTAGGCCCCTTAAAGCAGTTATCATCATGAAAATAGTATGCCTCTGTATAAGTGCAATGGATTTGGTGCAATACATTGAGGTTATCAGCTGCAATAAGCGTTATTGCTTTCAAATTTACTTTCATTTATTCCGAACCTCATCGTTGAGCGCTATGTGGCGACAGCCGAAGTTTTCCAAAGTGTTCTGATTATTTTCCTACGGCGCTATGCGACAAAAGACTACACTATTGGTCTCTACATTTCAAACAGCCAATGAGATATAGGCCCTAGGCAGTGTCTTTTATTTCACTTACTCCTCTTTCTAATATTATTTAAATTCGTGTCATAAATTACATGTGTCAGTGCTGTAGTTAGTAAATAGCCGTTTCCCTATTAATTATTATTATTATTATTATTATTATTATTATTAGACTATTATTATTATCATTACGGGAAAATGACCTGAATGTTACGCCCATTATACTGTACTACTTATCACCCCCACTACAACCGCCACCACCACCACCACCACCACCACCGCCGCCACTACGACCACCACCACCACCACCACCACCACAAAAAGTTATATTTTTAAAATATTTTTTCTGTTAGTTTAAGTATCATTTGCCAGTTCTGTAGTAGTATTCATTACCATCCATAATACAGATAAATCCACCGGGCGAAGGCGGGCACTACTGCTAGTCCAGTAATAAAAGGTAAACTTGCTCCTGAAGTCCGTAGATCGAGACTGAATTCACTACATATCGTCAACGTGTCTGCTTCTTGATTGTGAAATGGGTTAAGTGTAGTAACAGAATTGCCACTGTCGCAGTATGCGCGAGCATAATGTTAATTCGCGTCTCAGTTTCTTAATCATAATTTGCTAGTGATGATTTTTGTTTTAAGGAGCGGAACAGCGAGGACATCGGCATTTAATGACCGCATTTGTAACGCATGTAAGCCTCCGTGGCTTAGGCGGCAGCACGCCGGCCTCTCACCGCTGGGTCCGTGGTTCAAATCCCGGTCACTCCATGTGAGATCTGTGCTGGACAAAACGGAGGCAGACAGGTTTTTCTCCGGGTACTCCGGTTTTCCCTGTCAACATTTCATTCCAGAAACACTCTCCACTATCATTTCATTTCATCTGTCATTCATTTAATCATTGCCCCAGAGGAGTGCGTCAGGCCTCGGCAGCCGGCACAGTTCATATCCTCGCCGTTAGATGGGGACTTCATTCATTCCATTCCTGACCCGGTCGGAGACTGGAAGCAGGCTGTGGATTTTCATTTTCATTTGTAACGCATGTACAGCCATGTACGTACATAGGGAAACCGTACTACCGCAAGAAATTTTACTAAAGACCCCCCCAGGGGTTCACAACTAGTGGGACGTGGTTGGCGGCTACGGGACCCCAACTGAGTCCGGCATTGCTTCCACTGACTTGTACCAGGCTCCTCTCTGTCATCTTCCCTGTCGACCTCCCTTTGTCAACTCTTGTTCTCTTCTGACCCCGACGGTATTAGAATATATGAGCCCTAGGGAGTCTTTCACTTTCCCACCTTAATTGGTCCTTTCCTCATCTTTCCTGATTCTCTCAGTCTTCGATTGGTCAGTCCCCTTGTTTTTCTTTTCATGATATCTCCTGCCTTCTGAAAGAGGCCCTAAAAGAGGCAGGGTGTGTGTAGCCGTACCACTTATGAAGCACCCTTGGATTGCACTACACTCTCAAGACCTCACGGCTGGTGAGTTCGAGAGTTGGCAATCCCAAAAGATTCCTGAGCTGGGATCGTTTGTTCCTCTTTTTCCATTATCTCTGGGATGGACCCTCACATACTACCTGACGATTGTTCATAAATGCGAGTTCTCAGTCGTGGCCGAGTGGTTGAGGCGTCTGATTTGAAATCGGATTCCCTTTGGGAGCACAGCCTCGAGTCCTGCCGACTGCGAATGTTTTGATACCAACGGTTTCGGAAAATTATCCTTTCTCATATTCGTTGGTGTGCAGATGTGTGTGGCAGTCTTGGCTGAGTGGTTAAGGCGTCTGATTCGAAATCAGATTCCCTATTACGAAAAATAAATAAATAAATAAACGAATCAATATAGAGTATGATGACAATCAGTCGCATACTTATATTCTTTCTCTCTTGCTTTATGGGTTACCCTCCAGGGTTGGCTTTTCCCACGGACTAAGCGAGGGATCCCACCTCTACTGCCACCGGCAGTGTCCTGGAGCTTGAGACTCTGAATCGGGGAACAACTGGGAAGTGTGACTAGCACGTCGCCTAGGCATCCTCACCTGAAAAGCGAACAGGGGCCTGATGAAGGGATGGGAAGGGTGGGAGGGATAGTCATGGTCGAGGGAATGAGGAGAAACGTGACCTTACATCCAAAGATTAGACTGTGAAATCTTCGAGCACTTCCTTTTTATGGCAGATTTCATCCAGATGTCAGTAGAAAATGTTAAGTCACATTTGGAGCAACTCCACATGCAGTTAAGGGAGTACAGTCCAGTAACAGACGAAAGGGACATATGGATAACGAATCCATTTGCTGATGGGCTTTCAACCAACCTGTCTCTCACTCCACAGGAAGAAGATTCATTGGCAGAACTTTCAACTGACAGTTCACTGAAATGGCAGTTTTCACAATTGCAACTAACAGACTTTTGGTTGTGTCATCATGAATGACTATCCTGAACTCTCGAAGAAGGCTTTGAAGTGCTTGATAGTGTTCCCCACTACTTACTTATATGAATCTGCATTTTCCCATCTCACATATTATTTGAAATCTACGTTGGGATCTACACTTGAAATTGAGAGAAAGTTAATTTTGAAAATAACAAATATTAAAAGTCGCCTCCGTTGAGTAGTGATCAGCGTGATTAGCTGCCGCCCCGGAGGTCCTGAGTTCGATTCCCGGCTCTGCCACGAAATTTGAAAAGTGTTATGAGGACTGGAACGGGGTCTACTCATCCTCGGGTGGTCCAAATGAGTAGAGGGGGCTCGATTCCCACCTCAGCCATCCTCGAAGTGGTTTTCCGTGGTTTCTCACTTCGTCTTCGGGCAAATGCCGGGATGGTCCCTACAGTAAGGCCACGGCCGCCTCCTTCCTTCTTCCTTGCCTATCCCTTCCAATCTTTCCCTCCCTTCCCATCCCTCATGAAGGCCCCTGTTCACTTTGCAGGTGAGGCCGCTTGGGCGAGGTGCTGATCTCCACCACCCCAGTAGTATCTCCCCCGACCAGATGTTCCAAGTTCCGGGACATTGCCCGTAGAGGCGGTAATGGTGTAATCCCTGGCTGAGTCCGTGGGAAAAACCAACCTGGAGGGTAAAATCGACTAAAAGAAAATTAAACCTAACATTTAAGAAATCAGCTTCATTGTGTTTGACAATTATATTATAATTTTGCTAATTAAATTCTTTTTTCTGGGCGAATGTCTTAAAACTTACACTAATAATTTTTCCTTTGAATTATTAAACCATAAATAGCCTATATGAGTTGGAAATATTATTGTTTGGTTCATGTCAAAACTGAGAAAGAGTCCATGAGTATTTTTTCCTCTTTCAAGGGGTCCACGGAATGGAGAGTTCGGGAACCCCTGCTCTATACGACTGTGAAAACAGGAATGACCGGCCAAAAACCGTGGCGTGAACTTGTAAACATTCAGTGTTCTTACGTCGCGTTGTGGCATGTGATAATGATGATGGTAATTACTGTTTGTATATACAAGAGGTCTAACGCCTATGGACGTCGAATTGGCAGTTCAAGAGCTAAAAGAAGTAGGAGAGTTCTGTTACTTAGGAAGCAAAATAACCAGTGATGGACGAAGCAAAGAGGATAAAAAGGGAAGCATTTCTACAGAAAAGGAATCTGTTGACATCAAATATAGATTTAGGTGTTAGGAAGTCATTTTTGAAAGCCTTTGTCTAGACTCTAGAGCGTGGCACTCTATGGAAGTGAAACTTGGACTGTTGGAACAGCAGAAAAAAGGAGAATTGAAGCGTTTAAAATGTGGTGTTACAGGAGAATGATTAAGATCAGATGGGTAGATAGGGTTACACATGAAGAGGTATTAAGACGATTGGGAGAGGTAAGATATTTCTGGCGACTGCTAATGAAGAGAAGAGATAGGTAGGTAGGACACATAGCCTACTAAGACACCCAGGAATAGCAAAGTTAGTTATGGAAGTGAGGGTCGAGGATAAGAAATGTAGGGGTAGACAAAGGTTCGAATATGTCAAACAGATTGACTCGGATGTAGGGTGTGGTAGCTATGTAGAGAAGAAACGATTAGCTCATGACAGGGAAGCATGGAGGGCTGCATCATACCAGTCAAAACACTTAAGACTCAAACAGCAACAACAACAACGCCTCTTAAAACGACAAATAGCCTATTATCATCATGGTCTGTCTGCGACCGGTTTGATGACTCAATGACGTTTCATGCTGAGAGGTCGTGTATTGTACAAAGAGTACGTGCCAGACAGATGGATGGTAGAAAATTAACATGTCGAACGGATGCGGGAGCATACAGCTTTTAGAATTGAAATTACTTATATCACTTACCCCAGCACGAGTTGTTAATTTATTCTTGGGACCAGGGAAGTCATAGTCGCGACTCGCGATCCCTGTGTGTGGATTTGTTTGTTTCTGTAGAGGCTGTAGTTGTGTAGTTTAATGGTAGCTTGTCCCGGGATTTGAAGTACAATGTCCCTGGCATGTGATTGGGGGACGTGTGGGTAACACTCAGGATTGACACTGTTTCTAATAAGCAGTCAAGACCACATAAATGTTGCTGATAAGGTGTTAGCTGTCTCCAAGCAGCTGATTGCTGTGAGCATCGGTGGTTCAGTGGTAGAATGCTCGCCTGCCACGCGGGCGGCCCGCGTTCGATTCCCGGCCGATACACTTTATATTTTAACAGAAAACGAACGAAGAAGTGTGTTATGTTCATTTAAGGAGCGGAACAATAAGGTCATATGCCCCTGGAAAAGACGTAGTTTGCGTTTGATGAAATCTTTTTTGTACTCTATCTAATCGCTATTCCCAACTCGCCTTCACTCGCGAACTCGGCGAGCAATCATTCCTCTATCGTCACAAGGACGGTGTCAACTGCTAAACTGCAAATATGTCATCAGTGAAGCGGGGTTATGCAGAAGATTCAAGATGTGACTGTGGAGAATTCCAGACTCCACAACACTTGCTCACGTGCTAAGATCTGAGTGACACCTGCAGCCAAGAAGACCTTATGTTGGCCACAGACCGGGGGATAATAGCTGCAGAGTTCTGAAAAGGAATATTTTAGTCTCTCCCGGACACGGAAATATAAAATATAATATAACACGTCAACGACAGACTTCCTTCCATATAAGTAAAACCCCGTTATTGCGCTCTTCAAGGGACTGTGGTTTAAACGCGTAATAAGCGGGACAGCGCTAAAGACGGGGAATGGTTTGTGAGGCGGAAAACAATTTTTCAGTAATGTACAGTATTGTTTAAAAAAACCGTTATTGCGCTCTTCAAGGGACTGTGGTTTAAACGCGTAATAAGCGGGACAGCGCTAAAGACGGGGAATGGTTTGTGAGGCGGAAAACAATATTTCAGTAATGTACAGTATTGTTTTTAACTGTATTACTATTATTATGATTATTATTAAAATATCTGGGGAGCGTAAAGGCGCAGTGCCTTAGCTGCTCGTCTTTCACCCGGACGGTCGGGGTTTGAATCCCAGTGACAATGGGGCGGAATTTTCATCTGATAAATCACGTGGTGTCAGGAATGGCACCCGGCCATAAATCCTCGGTCAACACACCAAAATAACCCTGGTTGGCTCCGGCGACCGCAATTAAATGGGAAAAGCCGAAGCAAGTTTATGTTTATTATTAAAACATCTGAAATACAGTGCTCTTTTTATTACAATTTATACGGAATTTTCCCTCTTTTTTTGACATGCTCTTTCTTTTTTCTTCTTCTTAGTCATTTACCCTCCAGGTTGGTGGAACCCACGGACTCAGCGAGGGAACTCACCACTACCGCCTCTACGGGCAGTGTCCTAGAGCTGGGAACATCTAATCGGAGTGGATACAACTGGTGAGGTGTGATTGGCACTTCGCCCAGGCGGCCTCACCTGCAAAGCGAACAGGGGTCTCACGAGGGAAGGTAATGGATGGTCAGGATGGATAGGCAAGGAAGAGGGAAGGAGGCGGCCGTGGCCTTGAAGAAGGTACCATCCCGGCATTTGCCCGAAGACGAAGTGGGAAACCACGGAAAACCACTTCGAGGATGGCTGAGGTGAGAATCGAACCCCCTCTACTCATTTGGACCACCCGAGGCTGAGTAGACCCCGTTCCAGTCCTCGTACCACTTTTCAAATTTCGTGGCAGAGCCGGGATTCGAACCCAGGACCTCCGGGGCGGCAGCTAAGCATGCTGACCGCTACGCTACGGAGGCGACTTTTTGACATGCAAAAAGCAATATCAGCTGGATTTAGAAGCGTTATAATAGGGTTCAATTATGCAGTATTACATATGAACCAACCAGGCTCCTTACAAAGGAAACTTAATAAACTGGATAGCGTATCAAGCGGGTATAGTAATTAACTAAAGGTTAAAACAGCGGAAAAACAAGTAGTTTCGTGAAGAACAAAAACTTATTTTCATCTAACCTACTTATGTTAATTGCCACTATCAACATACAAAATTTCAGTTTGATTGCTGTAATAGATTCGTAGATATTGCGAACCGACTAAATATGGCGGATGTATTTTTAGCCTACTTTTCACATTTTTAAAAAATGAGGAAAAAGTAGACTTATGAGATCGGGCAAATGTGTGTCTGTCTGTCTGTCTGTCTGGCTGTGTCTGTGTCCACCCCCCCCCCCCTATCAACTCCTAAACGGCTGCAGCAATCGAAACAAAATTTGGTAGGAGTAAAGATCTATACCCGAATATCTCACGGCCATATTTGAAAATGATAACAGTGCTACCAACTGTTGAAAAATCGCAATTGAAATTTTAGCTCCATGTTGGATATCTTGGATGGTATGAATTGGAGCTATTTCAAAATTGACACACGTATAGATAATAATATTTAAGTTTATTTTCCAAGAGGCCATACATGGCAGTGTTGCCAAAATGATTATAAGCCTGCTGATATGTCCAACTTTTAAATGCATATAACTTCTACACTATCAATTGGAATTCAACCAAATTTCGTATGTGCTATGTGTACATAAACAGATATGACCGAGCGTATTCTTGAGAGCCACCACGGCTGCCAACTGTTAATAAATGCTCTCATTAAAAAAAATCCAAATACCCATATATCAGAAAGTATGCAAGCCGACAGCTTTAAACTATGCACACGTATAGTACCTGGCATTCTAAATTAATTTGGAGTAACTTATATACGTCAGTGCTACCAACATGATTCTTAACCTGCTGAGAGATCCAACTTTAAAGACTTGTAAATTATATACTATCATTTGGATTTCAACCAAATTTCGTGTGTGCTATGTGTACCATAACAGATATGACTATGCAGATTCTTAAGAGTAACCAGGGCTGCCAACTGTTAATAAATTCTGTCTCTATTTTTGTTACCCTAATATCAATATATCAGAAAGTATGCAAGCTCTAAACTTTGCACACGTATAGTAGCTGGCATTCTAGATTAATTTGGAGTAACTAATATAGGCCTACGCCAGTGCTGCCAACATGATTCTAAGCCTGCTGATAGGTCCAATTTTAAAATGCATGTAACTTCTAGACTATACTAAGTAATGGATTTCATTCAAAATTTACACAACAATAGATCATATTATTTCAGATTATTTCTGACCAATACGTGTATGTCATTGTTGCCAACATGATTTTACGCTTGCTGTTAGATCCAATGTTTAACTGCATGTAACGTCCATGCTATCCATTGGACTTGAACCAAATTTTGTATTCTGTACCTTAAGAGATGGAACTAAGAATATATTCAGTCACCAGGGCTGCCAACTGTAGTTCTCTATTAGGCTACATTATGTCAGGTATATAGTATTTCGAACTAATTAGAAATTTCGATATTACCAACTTAATTTCGTCTTTATTATAGATAGATCCATATAGATTAATCACTGGTATGAATCAAATTTTAAGAAAAGTAGGCTCTTTAGTTCGTCACGGAACGTCTTGTTATATATGTAGTCTTAGAGTTATGTACTGTTACGTGAAGATTATTGTCTACGTGTAGTATTCAAACTTCAATCCCATGATTAGGACACAAGAAGTAAAAACGAGATTTTAAAATTTCGCACAGCTGCCTTCTTGTGGTTATGGAAACAATTGAAAGAATTAAATGCCAGTGGATTATATTTGTATAAGGATTTTCTGTACCATGTTTCACTACACTCGGATAGTCAAATTGCGAGAAACGCCCATGTGAATATTTATACTTCGCGTCGCCTCCATGTTTGATTGTGATCACCAGATTATTTATAATAATAATAATAATAATAATAATAATAATAATAATAATAATAATAATAATAATAATACAATAATATCGTATGGCCTCGGGTGCCGGGTGAAAGCTTTGTTATTTGACACCCAAAAGGTGGCTTGCATGCCGAATTTCGTTGCTCCTTGAAGCACTATGAAAGTCAAGGAAGTTAGATATCTAATCTCCTTAAACACTATAGCGCTTTCTAGTAGAGAAATGAGGAACTTTGTGTTGGCAGTAAATCCCGACATTAATTTTGCCGTTATGAACACGGCCTACTGAATTCAAATGGGTTCTTTGATATGCGAACATCGTATGACATGGTGTCGTAATTTTTGCCGCCTTTCAAAAATCACTTACCACGGTCAGGAGCGAACCTGCAAGTTTGGGGTTAGTAGACCGACACATTGACCACTCACCCACCGTGGCAAGCTACCAGGTTATTGAAAGTCCTATAGGTGAACTTATGTTCATGAACATAAAAAAAATTCAGTTCGAATGCTGTAATAGATTCGTAGATATTGAGAACCGTCTAACTATTTCGGATGGTCGGCATGTAGGATTGTTATATGTTTAGGCCATAGAGTCATGTACCATGTACCATTAAAGGAAAATTATTGCGTAGGTTCATTATTCAAACTTTCACTTCGATCGCATGATTACGACACGAGAAATAAAAACTTAATTTAAAAATTCGCACAGCCGCCATCTTGAGGTTATGTAAACAATTGAACTAAATTAGACACCAGTGCATTACAATGTGTATAAACATTTGCTGTACCAGGTTTCATTGCGTTTGGATCATTAAATAGCGAGAATTGTCTGTTTAAAACTTTCAAATTCGCTTGGCCGCCATGTTTGTTTTGTAGTTAACCGGTTTTTGAAAGTCACATAGGTGAACTTCTAGTAGCTCCCCTTATCACAGTACAAAATTCCAGGGTGATATCTGTAATAGTTTCGGAGATATCAAATGCTGGTGAAATATTTCGCACAGCCGCCATGTTGAATTGCTGAGACGTAACAAAATTTGAAGGACACGGTCATGGTCGTCCGGAATAGTGCTATGAACTTTCCGAGTTTCATTGAAATCGCTCCAGCCGTTTGGATTGTATTAGGGGACACACACACACACAAATCACACATATACGCACATACGCACAGACACACGGATAAAAGGTGATCTCATAATTCTATTTTTTTTTTCATAAATGAAAATAGGCTATGATAGTAAAGAGTAAAGATTGATGTTGAATGTGATGATTTAACGACGTTTATGTAACAATAAAGTAATAGTCGAATGAAGACGCAATATTATGTTGAAAGTATAATATGGAATTGAAATAAAAACATTCTACGAATTGATAATAATAATAATAATAATAATAATAATAATAATAATAATAATAATAATAATACGAATTGATAAAACAGTAAGATAGTAGGAAGAACGCTTTATGAAGTGTTTTGTAATATAAAAAACCGAAAAGAATAGTGTAAATATGTTGATAATGTAAATATTTGTTATGTTATGACGTAAGTGAACAGCTGATCGCTCGATGACAGTTTGTGGATTGAGCTGTAGTTAAGATTTAACGGAGTTTTTTTTAAATAGATTTAAAGAAGTTATGTAATGGGATGAAGTAAGTGAGACTAATATTTGAATATCATTATTATGATAATAATAATATTATTATTTTCTTTTGTAACTCTGGAACAGCTGTTAGCATTTTAATTTCAAGATGAGCGGTTGATTGGAATGTCAAGTTGGACATTTACCAAGGATATATTTTAATGACAAGAGTGTCACGTATGTCGTTTATTTAAATTTATTGAGGGAGGTTTTATTTTATTTTAATTGTAGTGTTTTAGATTTAATAAATGTCTTCGTTCGTTTTTCATAAATCGATAGTCGTAATTTATATGAGTTGTGTAGAGAGATTGTGTTATGGAAGCGGATTCAGGTATAAGGAACCCCTTTTCCATATATCGTTACTCCCCGAGAATCGTAAGTTTCTCACTCTCCTAAGCAGTTTGAGTTATTTGCCCTAGTAGTATAGTCCATAACACAATCAAAATTACTCTTGTATCCCCATGTAGCACATATCAGTAGGATTTACAGGTTTTTCTAGCTGGGGACCTTGAAGATTTTACGATCCACCTGATCTTCGGATTCGACTTGTGCATCTTCATGAATATTCGGGTACAGTATGTTTCAGCACCGTGCGATTTTTATTTCTGGGGGAACCTCAAACAAATGTTATACAGAAGTAATCCGCATACTCTGGAGACTCTGGAGAACGAAATAGCTGCACTGATACGTAATATCAGTGAGGATGAATTACAGCGAGTGTACGTTTAGGTGCAATGTGTGTTTAGAAAATGAAGGACAGCATTTCCAGCAATTACTCTGATATTCATGTAAGTAATGATGGTTATTAAATACTGTATGTTAAAGAGTGTAATGTGTTAAAGTAGTTGGGCGCTACGCTGCAGCTAGCACGGAGCCTTGCTCGACTGGTGGCCTGTCCGTCACACGGCAACGTCGAGGTTCCGTTCTATAGAGAAGGCTCTCACTGTATAAGTGTTATTACATAATACTGGATCTCTCTCGCCACCTATGCTCTACATGAACTGTAGGTATGTGTAGTTGAACGATAATAGCTATACAGCAATATTAAGAGTGCTTGGTATTTGGTCTACTACGTAATTTAAAAAAAAATATTTGGCCCAAGGGGGGATCGAACCCACGACCTTCGCGTTATTAGCATGACGCTCTAACCACCTGAGCTAATGGGCCACTGGAACGTCCGTCTCATGATGGATAGTGTAGCGATAAAGCTCACTTGACCTCGGATCATTTTGTTACTGTGTGGATGTCTGTGGATGTCTTAAAAGGAACTTAATCCAGACACACATACAGAACACCAATACAAATCTCTGCATTCATTTGGCATCAAACGAATGGATAACATAATATTTCTTGGTTCTATACTACTGTATATACAGACAAAACTTCCTTTATTCATAAGAAGGCAATAAAGATTCATTATAAGCAGGCGCGGATCTAGAGTTTGGCTTTGGAGGGGGTCAGAGAATCGAAATTGGTAAGAAAAATGGTAGCACTAAAAACGCAATCACAAAATAACCAAACGTACAAAACCAGTCCAATTTTTTTTTGCAAGCTACATGGATAGAAATTTGATGCGTTTAGCGTACCAAAAATATTCGTACAAATTGCAACGGCGTGTTTTGCGACTTTTACATCGAGCTTCGAGAAAAGTATCAAGGTATGTTACAGTTTCGGCAAGTCGAGTTGGTACCGACGAAGGGAGAAAGTCACAGCTTAAATTGCCAACCAAGCTTGCAGTTTGGACGTCAGCAAAAAATTTTGGTGCGAAAAAAGCCCCGAATTCCTATCCGTGTACATATATATGACAAACAAAAAATGTTCTTTTTATAAACCAATATAAATATTCGGCACAACAATTAGCGGGCCACTTTTCAATGCATTTTGAAGGTCAAGTGGCCCGTTAATTGTTGTGCCAAGTATATAAAAAATAGTTGTGTAAGAAATAGGTATGAAGTTGTAAATATGTACAGTTGTAACAGAATTTAATAATTGCAATAAACATATTTTCAGTATTGAATAAAATGATAAAAAAAAAACTGTTTTTCAGTTAAAATTCGTTAAGTTTTATTTTTCTGGTTATTGTGTTTTCATTTTTTGAGTTAGCAAAAAAAAAAAAAGGTCTCCGTTTGGGGGGGGGGGGTCATGACCCCCGTGACCCCCCCCCCTTTGAATTCCCGCCTGATTATAAGTTATGCAACTGTCCACTTTACAATACAAAATTATCTTTTTATATATCACTTGATGTCAATATACATTTTGAGACATGTATACTGACATCAAGTGATATATAAAAAGATAATTTTGTATTGTAAAGTGGACAGTTGCATAACTTATCAAAATCAATACGGGAAAACTTGGAAAAATGACTAAAGTCATAGATATTCAAGATTCATTATGCCAAGTGTTTCACAGCGTTTGGATGAAGGTAATCAGAAAAGTCAATTTCAATATTTGTGCCGCATAGCCGCCATGCTGGTTTTATGCTTACTAGGTATTTTAATGTCACATATACAGGGCGCTCGAGAATGTTCTCCGCAGTGGGTACGTGCAGCTGTGAGTGGTTGAGTCATGAGTTTTAGTTGGCTGCACTGCACTGTGTCTTTCAAAGCGGGACTTCCCCGTGTGAACTGTCGATGTGTATCGCGATAAGCGCGCCAACCTGCATGTCTTCAGCGTGTATTACAGTCAGCGAGCGTTCAGATATATTATTGGAAGAGTGCAACAGTATATAGGCGGTAATGTTTACTACTGAAGAGAGAGTTTTTTTTGGTGGAATACGTTTTTCGCGAAGGCGATCGGTTTACAGAAAATGTAAAATTAAGATTTCAGGCGCGGTTTCCTAATTTAAAGTGTCCAAACCGTGATACCGTTTGGGATTTGGTAAGTAAATTTCGTGTGACTGGCTCAGTTCACGATGTACCGGGAACAGGCAGGCCTACGCTTTTAACAGACGGAGAACTTGATGAAATCTCCGATATAATGCTGCGTAGTCCAAGTAAATCAACACGAAAATTAGCTCAACAAACAGGAATCTCTAAGTCGACAGCACATAGAGCTGTAAGAGACAAGCTTCAGTTGTTCCCTTATAGTGAGCGATGTATGGAAGATAGACATATGCTCTCGCGGACTTTTTTCTAGAACTTTTCATGCTGAACAATTCTTACATAGTATTTAGATATTTTTAACGGTTTGTCCAGCGTAAGCTTCCAAAGCGCTCGACGCCAGGTATTTTATCGACTTGTCCTCTAAAATCGTTACTGCTCGGCTTCCTTTGATCATAAATAAATTATTTTCTACAGAAATCATACTCGATATATCCTTTACAGAATGGTGAAAACCGCATCAAAATCCATCCAGTGGTTCTCGAGTTTATCCGTAACATTCAAGAATCGGGGACTTTGTTTTATACTAAGTAGAGATGTTGCAAGCGGCAGCCGTGCTACCAACGTAACTGCTGTAGCTAGCTCTCCCAGACGCATGTAGGCGCTGCGGAGAACATTCCCGGACTCATATAAACATTATATCATCATACAAAATGCCATGTTGATTTCTGCATTAAGAGGTGTTGAGAACTGGTGAAATATTTTGCGTGTCTGCCATATTACACTGAAGTTTTTACTGCAGGTGTGTCCAACCCGCGGCCCGAAGTGATATTTGCTCTATCACATCAAGTTCTGCCCGCAGTGATATTTGTAAGTTATAATATTATTTATGAAATAAGTAATTCTATTTGGAATAAGATAAACTTGAAAGAGCAAGACTTTTTCCGTTCACAATACATGTGTTTGTGAAAGTTCATCTTATTCAAAACATGGATAAATACATCCGTTTATATAGATTTATATTTATGATCCTACCTACCGCGCATCGCTTTGAAGTCTCCGGGTATTGTTGACCGCGCGGTAACGTTACTACTTTCAAAGGCGAGGGCGTGCCAGATGTTTTATTGTCGTTGCATTGTAGAACTTTCAAATTAGTTTACTGCTTGGAGTTGTTCGCTCACGTTGTATTGTCAGTACTAGTGAGATGTTTGAAGAATATAATTAATTCTGTGATTTTTATTTTTATAAGTGATAATTATGGTTTCTAAGTGTAGCGGCAAGAAAAGTTTTCCGACGAAGGTAGATCATTTCAAATAAAGTGGGCAAATCAGTACTTTTTTACTGAAATAAACAAGAAAGCAGTGTGTTTAATTTGCAGTGAAACAGTTTCAGTGTTTAAGGAGTATAACATAAAGCGACATTACGACACCAAAACATGCGTCTTCATATGATAAATTTGAGGGGCAATTTCGTAAAGACAAGGTATCTGAACTTAAAATTAAACTTTCGGGACAGCAGTTATTCTTTAATAATGTGTCACTTCAAACCAAATCTCTGGTAAAAGCGAGTTACTCAGTAGCAGAAATTTTTGCAGAAAAATCTAAACCATTTTCAGATGGCGAGTTTGTTAAAGAAGCATTGAGAGTGTTGCTGATATTATATGTCCGGACAAGAAAGCGTAGTTTGCAAAATTAAGCTTGTCGCGACAGACTTTATGTAGCTCGCCGTATTAGCGTCCAATATAGAGAGAACTTTAAAATACCGAGCCACAAATTTCCAGTTCTATTCTCTGGCACTTGATGAGAGTAGTGATGCTAGCGATACTGCCCAATTAGCAATTTTCTTAAGGGGAATTGATAATGATTTCAATATTACAGAAGAATTAGCTGCTCTTGTCCCTCTTAAAGGCACCACTAAAGTCAATGATTTAATGGGGGGGGGGAGGGGTCACTGAAACCTTGAACCGCCTTGGCTTGAAATATACAAATCTATCTGGTGTAACAACAGACGGAGCTCCTGCATTTGCAGGAAAACGAGAAGGGTTAGTTAAATTAATGCAAGCAGAGGCAGCTAAAGTAGGAAACATTTCTGTAATGCAATATCACTGCTTAATACACCAAGAAAACCTTTGTGCTAAAACTCTAAATTTAAATAGTGTTTTGAAAGTCGTTGTGAAAGTAGTGAATTTCATTCGTTCACATGGTTTGCGACACAGAGAATTTCAAAATTTCTTTCAAAATCTCTATTCAGAGTTTGAAGATATTGTATATTATACTGAAATAAGATGGCTGAGTCGTGGCAAAATGTTGAAGCGAGTGTTTGACCTAAAAACCCGAAATACAAACATTTATGGATGAGAAGGGCAAACCTATCGTTGAATTTATAGACTTAGAATGGATGTGTTATTTTGCCTTTCTGGTAGATATAACAACACAACTGAACGAACTTAATTCACGTCTCCAAGCTAAGAACCAATTGATAACTACTATGTTTGATCACGTGAAGGTCTTTGAAACAAAATTGCGACTTTGGGAATCACAAATAAAAAACAACAACTTTGTGCATTTCCCAGCTCTACAAAACTGTAATAATCAAAATTCTCAAAAGTACGCAGAAATCATATCAGTTAAGAAACGAATTCCGCGTTAGATTTCAAGACTTCAAGGAGAACGTTATAAGTTTCAATATTTCCTTCCCCTTTCTCCATTAACATAAACGAGGTCCCTGAGGATCTGCAAATGGAGTGCGTTGATTTTCAATGTGCGTCAGACCTAAAGAATAAGTTTAAAAATGTCCCCTTACTACAATTCTATCGCGACTACTTTCCCAAAGAAATATATCCGGGCATTAATAGACAAGCACTACGTTTTGCATCACTTTTTGGTAGCACATACATATGCGAACAAGTGTTCTCCAGGATGAAACATGTGAATTGCGCAACGAGAACGCGGATCACCGACAGTAATCTGGAGAGTTCACTTCGAGTTGCTACAACATCAATCAAACCAGATATTGGATGCCTTGTTCGTGAGAAGCAGTGCCAATAGTCGCATTGACAGGTAAAATATTAATTATATTATTTTAATATTACATTTATATACAGTATATTTAATTTAATTTTAAAAATAACTTAACTAATATAAGATTAATATTTTAATAAAAAATAACTTATCAATATATTAGCTTTTTTTAAATTAAATGGTTTATCTTAGAATTTAGATCCTATTTAAAACGGTAGAAAAATCGAATCATGTGGCCCGCGAACCAATTCGCCTTAACGACAGTGGCCCTTTTCCAAAAAAAATGGTTGGACATGCCTGATTTACTGGAATCAGTGCTGGATTACCCATTAGGCCCGACTGGGCCCAGGCCTAGAGCTCTCAATTATCTGGGATCCCCAAAATCTATAAACTGAAAAAGGAAAAACAAATCATCTGAAATGGTTTCAAATACCGATGATCGTTTCAATTGAAATCTATGTACATATGTAGAGGGAAGTGACCAAAGTCGGACCCCTGCATTATTTTACTTGGACAGTGCTGCCGCATGGTGGCACAATAATGAATGTGAAAATATGAAAAGAAATGTTATGTTGTGGAAGTGGCAGCACTGGACTGTGGGGAGTATCCCGTCAGTTCCTCCATTACTGGTTTTCATGTGAGTGGATGTTTTTACACGTGCTCATGAAATAGTGATTGTTTTATATTTCAAAGAGGGTAAGTCACATTGTGTTTACATTACTGTCTTTAGTAAGCGATACACTTGATAAATGTTGTATTTGCTTGTCGAAATACCCATTCATTTTTTTTTCATAGCCTCGAAAATATCAAATACAAGATGTCCTAAGTAGGACCCCCGCGGCTTTCCTAAGTCGGACCCCTAAAAATCCTAAGTCGGACCCCTAAGAACCCTGAGTGGGACTCTTGAAATTCAAATTCAAATTTATTGGGTTTTATTTAAGCCGTTCAAAATATTTTTTCAGATGACCCAGAAAAATATCAGTTCTTGCGTGAGAAATTATATAATGTTATATAATTATATAATGTAAAAATAAAGTATTTTCACGTTCTTCATTACTTTTCTAGTGTTTTTATGTGATTTTACGTTCATTCTTAAGAGGGGTCCGACATGGGCATACTTTTTCCAAGACGTCATTTTTGTTACTTTTAATGAAAACATTTCATATGAAAAACTGGGCAGTGATAAGTTAATCTGAACCAGATACAATGTTATAAAACATATCAAAGAACTCATCTAGCTAAAATTCAAATTTAAAATGATGAAATTAATAACAATACATGTAAAAACAAAATTGGGGTCCGATTTTGGTCACTTTCCTCTATATATGATTTAATAAAAAGTGTATTATTCATCTTGAGAAAAAAAAACTCTTGTATATACTTTATTAAATGTACAGGTGCTAAAAAATAAAAATTATTTGAAAAAAATAAAGAGGGTCCAAAAATCTGAGGGACTTGGGCCTCATTTTACCTTAATCCGGCACTGACTGGAATGCGAAATCCGCAGTCGGGGTCGATCTGGATAGTATTATGTCCTTACCAAATTACGGTACATTAAAAAGTTCCACACACTCACAGATATACAGACCGACAGATATTCATACACACGCACACACAAATTAAGGATGACCTCTTAAGCCTCTATTTCATACTGTTTTCCCACCATTGACCAGTTGGCGTCTTAACTGTAAGAGGCAAGTGTCAATCTTTATTACGTAATGTGTACTCACTTACCCTCGCATCTGATGCTGCTCGAGTGAAGCTTGTTTCAGTGTTAAGTGACATATTATCATGGATTGCAATGTTGAACCTTCCTGAACTCCCCTCATTGTGCCATTTGTGTGGCACATCACACCTTAATAATACTCAACAAACACGTTGGTACTCCCCTTCCTATATATCAAACTAAATATCAAGGGTCGAGTATTCCATTCAGTTCCCCGAGATTATCTAGTCCTTTCAAAAATATCAATAATTCAGTAAAATCACATAAGCACAAATATTTTGTAGGAAAGGAATGTTGGGTTGCGAAATTGTTCGACTATATTTTTTCTTTTTTAATTGCTTATCCCCCAGTTCAACTAAACCCCAGTTTTTGCGAGGGCATTGGTTGAGAGAGAGAGTTCCTATTCCATCTCAGTCGTGCTGAAAATGTATTTGTGGTTTCCCATTTTCACCACCAGGTAAATGCCGCACTGTTCCTTTCAACAGCTCCAATTCCTTCCTAAAATCCCTTCCTTAATAAGCCCCAAGTTAGAGGTCGCCTATCACCATCCCCAGTTGTATCTGCTGACAAAGACACCATCCTTATGACGGTAGAGGAATGATCCCTCGCGCATAGACCGCGGGTGAGGACGAGTTAGGAGAAGTAGCGATTAGAAAGGACAGAAATGACTTAATCAAAGGACTGCTTCCTTTCCAGAGTATATGGCCTTATTGTTGAAAATCCACAGCCTGCTTCCAGTCTCCGACCGGGTCAGGAATGGAATGAATGAGGCCCCCATCTAGCGACGAGGATATGAACTGTGCCGGCTGCCGAGGCCCGACGCACTCCTCTGGGGCAATGATTAAACGAATGTCAGATGAAATAAAATGATAGTGGAGAGTGTTGCTGGAATGAAATTTTGAGAAAGAAAACCGGAGTACCCGGAGAAAAAACTGTCTGCCCGCCCCCGTTTTGTCCAGCAAACTTCTCAAATGGCGTCACCGGGATATGAACCACGGACCCAGCGGTGAGAGTCAGGCGTGCTGCCACCTAAGCCACGTAGTCTTATGGCCGTTTTGTTCTGTTCCTTAAGTTAACATAACTAAGCATTCCTTTTGCTTTCTGCTAAAATGTAATTTGAATCGGCCGGGAATCGAAACCGGCCCAGCCACGTGGCAGGCAAGCATTCTACCACTGAACCACCAATGCTGACGGCGCAGTGGTGAACGGAGACTGGTGACACAATATTAGCCATTCTTGTTTATTAGAGACTGTGAGAATCCTCAGTGTTGTACGCATACGTCCTCCAGCCAATACTTCCATACTTCAAGTCCCGGGACAAGCTACCATTAAACTGCACAACTACAGCCTCTACAGAAACACCTGCTAGCAAACAAATCCAACACACACATGGATGATGATTGTGACTTCCCTACCCCCAAAATAAATTAACAACTCGTTCCGGGGTAAGTGAGACAAGTTATTTCCATTACCTAGACTGTATGTTCCCGAGACCTATCAGTAAGTAACTGGGAAGGTCACACCGTGGGCTTCGTTGCATTCCACGGCAGTCGTGGCCGAGTGGTTAAGGCGTCTGACTTGAAATCAGATTCCCTCTGGGAGCGTAGGTTCGAGTCCTGCCGACTGCGCGTTTTTGATACCAACGGTTTGTGAATATTGACCCTTCTCATTGGCCTATTCCCAGTTGTTCTGTTCCTGGTTAATGCTGTCCGGCTCCGTGGCTAATTGGTAAGCCTCCTAGACATTAGCACAGTTTCGATACCCAGCCAGGCCATGCGGATTATAAGCGCCTGTGATTAATTCCCCTGGCCGGGGGACTGGGAGTGTGTAGCGTAATGATATAAATACCTCAAGTAAAAGTGAATAAAAAAGAGGACAGTTAAATGAAGGTAAAAAAAAACAAACAAGAAAAATGTTATGTTAGATTTTCGATGTGAAATATCACTTCAGATTCCATGTAAATATGGAGGTCCCATGGCTCATGATCGTGAGGTTAAATACAGACTCTCTTCCTTTTCATATACTTCTTCTTCTTCTTAGTCATTTACCCTCCAGGTTGGTGAAACCCACAGACTCAGCGAGGGAACTCACCACTACCGCCTCTACGGGCAGTGTCCTAGAGCTGGGAACATCTAATCGGAGGCGATACAACTGGTGAGGTGTGATTGGCACCTCGCCCAGGCGGCCTCACCTGCAAAGCGAACAGGGGCCTCATGAGGGAAGGTAATGGAAGGTCAGGATGGATAGGCAAGGAAGAGGGAAGGAGGCGGCCGTGGTCTTGAAGAAGGTACTGCCCCCGTAATTGAATTATGTAGAGACCACGGTGGCTATATTTGAAATTATAATGAAAGTTATGGCTGTCATAGTTATGACGTGGGTAGTCATGACGTAAGCACGGATGACGTAAATGTTATGCCAGCAAGCTACTTGAGCTGAGATTCTCAGTGACGTCATGTATTTAGTCGAGAATGTTCCAAGATTTACGACGCAGTCGCAGGAAACGAGGAATTCGGCTGAGGAAGAAACTATGCTATTGGAGGAGAGGCATGAACCAATCAACGATACTTTAAAGAAAGACGGAGATTGCTGAAACTATGGTATTTTTATTACTTTTGGAATGCAGAATTGTGGAAATCCATTTGCAGTAAAAGCATTGATTTGGAATTTTGGTGAAATTTATTTTCAGTTTTTGAATTTTGAAAATCCGTCATGTATTAACGAAGTTGGAAGTTCTAGCGATGACGCAGTATCACGCTTTGGAAGGGATGGTAACGCCCCTCGTGAAGTTAATAAAAGGGCTTGCGCAGAAGAGAGGAGCCTCCTTTCGTTCTCTGATTATTCTGAGATCTCATTCTCAGATCATCGAAGTCTATTGTGAAAGTTCTTTTCTTATACATTCATTATAGTGAGACGTCGAAGTGAACAGCAGTGAAAAGAATCGTCTTTATAACGCGTGGCGAGGCCACTATATTAACGAGATCCAAGTCAAACTAGGTGAAGTTGAAACGGACCTTAGAAAGCTTCTACAAGTTTAGCTTTGAACAGTTAGCGGTCACCGATAAGCTAATTGCATTGTGCAGTGCTACGTGCAGTTATAGAGAAAAGCTGAACAATTTCGACCGATTAGTTCGAAAGATATTAGCAGTTTTATACGACTGAGAAAAGTGATTATCTCGCCACAAGAGAAGCACTTTTGTGAAGCCAGAATCAACGCAACGGCTGACGCTGCGAGTGGAATAGAAAGACTTCAGATTGCTTGGTTACAGAACGATACAGTATAATGGAGCAATTGAATACGGCAGTTTGTTCTTCTGACACTACAACCGAAGAGCAGATGGAAGGCTAAGGCGCTTATTGCAATTGGGACATACTTCAACGGAGTAAGATAGCGACATGGAACTTCGCTAATTGCTATTCCACACAAGCGAACATGCGGTGAATACCATCTACACCCATGTTTCGTAATTAAAGGCTGAATACCATCGAACAGCCATAGAAACAATTTCATACTCTGTATATGAATAATTTCTTCGGAAATTTCTACAAAACTTCATGGCGATTGTCTGCTGGAACTTCAGGGAATTTTTCAAGAGAGGTCAGGGATATCCCGACTCACAAAGAAGATTATTGCCGGAAGGATGTCTATTCGTCTTCGAGGAGCAGAGCGATTCATGGAGAAGGAAGCAGTTCGACTCTCCGAGGGTGCTATTTCCTATTTCGAGGATGGAGCTCAGCTTTAAAGTGGTGAAATGGATCCATCAGCAGTCTTCTTTGGGGAATTTTCCTCTGGAACGTCAATCGGCAGATAAGGTAGTCGTGAACGTTTATTGTATTTGAGTATATTAATGATGTTTGAGCAACCATTTTTCCCATATTTTTATCCTTATGTATTTTTGCCCTATTTTCTTGTTGAGATTCTTATTCTCAGTACACCTTGATGAGTTTTGCATTTTTCGACGATTTATTAAGACATTGTTATGTCATGGGCATAGTTAACGATTTTGAATTAGTTGAGACTGATATTTAGAATTTTCAGTAATTAATATTTTTGTAGTCACGATTTGACTGTAAGTTAATGATTTTTATGGCAGATTTAAATTCAGACAGCGTGTCACTTTATTAAAGTAATTCTACCCCTGTTTAATTACTTTGAACAATTTTCTGTCATCATCAAGAAGGAAGAACATTTAAATGATTTTAGAGCGTTAAAATCTTATTACGTTGTCGACGATCTTGGAAATACTAGTCGTTATTTGTATTGATTGCAACAAAGACATTTATCGTCAGTTATGAATGAACATTGCATTATAGACACTTTTGTGAAAGAGTAACTTTAATAATGAATTATTGAATGCATTAAAGTCAAGTACTTTTGTTAGGAGTTTTTCTCAATTAGAGATTTATATAACGATGTTTGCATTCCCCAGTCTAATTGGATTCTATTCGACTACTTTGCATTTTAGTAGCACTTTATTTGAAGATAGTATTTTTATACTACACATTTCTTTTAAGATGTTAATCTTAAATTTTGATAGACCAGACAGGCGTATATAAGCGTATTCACTATTAAATTTGTTTGTGATTGGCAAGTTTTGACTTCATTTCGGTTCATGAATGAAATCCACGAAGGTTATAGAAAAACAGTTTTGAAACAATTAATGATTATAAATTTTTTTTAAGTGGAACTATGAATGTATAATAGCTAGTGCAGCGCGTGTTGAAAGTCGCTGAGATATAATGCCCTTGAATATGAAGGAAGTTCCCACAGGAATAAATGTTAAAGAATTATTTGTGGAAGTTTTGTAAGTTATGTGAAAGTTGAATGCCATATAGATTAATATATGATGATTTTGGGCATATTTTTAATGCAGTTTGTGCATTAACTTGTTAGCGAAGGATTTTCCGCTGGAGTAAGGTTGTCATAGTTCGTTGAAAATAAATCAAGTGAATTACTGTTATAATTAACACGAGTTTTGAAAGAATTTGAGATAAGATTTTGAATGAAGGTTGCCGTCACAAATCATTATTAAAACCTTTATTAAACCAGATTGTGACATTAACATGTATAACTAACCTTCATTGGTCGATTATATTAAACACGATTATAAAAATTACCAACCGAATGAACATGTGGTTAATGTATTTATTAAATTAATAATTTAAACAATTTAAATGTTAATATTGTAAATAATTGCTGTAAATATTTTTGAAAATAATGTAAAACGAGAGTGATGTTAAAGACGTGCTTATAATATTTTTATTGTCTTTGACAAATATGATAAACAATTTCTAATTGTTATAAATAATTTATGTGATTTTGTTATAAACATTTAAGAGCTAATTAAACATTTGGATTGAACTTAACAAGTTTAAGAAATTAACATAATGATTCAATAGGATGTGAGCAAAGTACTTGAAAGATTTGCGTAAATAATGTGAGTTGTCTTATAGACATTTAAAAGCTTGAGAGAGCAAGCTGTATGTTACGCAACACAGCGTGTGAGAAGGGAGTGCATTTGACCAGGCTGCAACAGGTTCGAGGGTAGCTCGCAGCTGGGCCAACATCTGGTTATCAGAGTGAGGTCGTACACACTCCGGCCTTGCGACTATAAATACCATTCTCTTGTTTATTAAAAGGAAACCAAATGCTCTATATATGTCACACCCTGACGTCCTTTTCCAATCCAATAGTGTTATGAATATTACGTTATTTGGAGCTCTTGGGAGCTAAAATGTTTTATATTATGTTGTATAATAATTTTTGCAAGTCCTACAAGAGGACGTAGTCAGATTGACTTGGGCTACTGATAGCCACGTTGATTTTGTTGTGTTAGTAAAATCATACCCTTTATTAGAAATAAAGCTTGTGTACAGTTCAAAGTTCTCGTCTTCGTCTTGGCTCATTTTTAAATGTCATGGTGGAGGTTATAGTGTGAACAGACTTTTAGTGATCCTGTTGTCAACTCAAACCCCGAGATAATTAAGAGGTAAGTAACGGTAAGTATGAACCCCCGTCTATTTTGGTGTGTTCCACAATGATTTCCTGTGAACTTCTGTGCTCTTATCTCGATAGTATCTGTCAGTGCCATTTTCATTGATGTAACTGTGCCGGTGCTATTGATAATTGGCAATCCGATTGAGGGGGCGGATATCTGACAGCCTACTATCCAGGTAAACGGGGACAGAAAGATTGGCGCCGTCAACGTGTGGGGCATGTTCAACAACAATGGATTACCAGGTTGAACAATAGAAAGATTGGCGACCCAAGAGCGTGGGGCTGAGTCAACAGAAAGATTGGCGCACCTAAAACGTTGGGGCTCGATTCAACAAAACTGGATTACCAGGTTGAACGCCAGAAAGAGTGGCAAACCTAAAACGTAGGGTTCGATTAGACTCAAATAAAGAGGTTGATTCTTTGTTAGATGTCTAGGCCAATTGTAGTATTTAAGAGTGTGATTATATAGGAATTAAATGTTGTATTGTATTAGGAAAATTACACTCAGAAAAGATCAGATCTTATACAACTTGAGAAAGGTTAAATAGGCTGAAAACTTAGAAAAATCGCCTATGATCTGGAATCTTATTTTATTTGACCGGCTTATGACATTCTAGTCATGTTAAAGATAGATTTAAATTATTTGGATTGTAAATGTAAATTATTTGTGTTAGGATATTTTAAAATGAGCCAGAGAAATTTGAACATGTACTTGAGTTTGTTTCAACATGAAGTATCTTCGAAGATTAATTATAAGGTAGTTATAAGTTAGATTTAAGACAGAAAATTGATCAAAAATAATATATGGTGAAAAGTGTTGCTCAAATGTTGTTATTTTGCTCTTTTGATGTATGTCCCTACAGCAGTCCATTTTTGAATAATATTGTAATGGCAGATGAAAGCATGAAGAAAATGTTAGAGGAGATGTCTGCTAACATGAAGCAGATGATGGAGGAAAATGCTAGTAATATGTCTGCTAATTTGAAAGCAAGCATGACTAGTAGTATGAAGCAGATGCTGAATGAAAGTATAAAGGAGATGGAAGTTAGGAATAACAGTCGAATGGAGGAGAATGCTAGTAATTTGAATGCAAGAATGGAGGAGAATGCTAGTAATATGTCTGCTAATTTGAAGGGTATCCAAACTAGCGCTGCTAATTTAGAGGAGAATATGTCGCGTTTACAGATTAATACCCTAGGAATTGAGAATACTGTAAGTGACATGCGTACAGAGGTGTCTAATGTCCATAAAGATGTGTCTATTGTGCATAAAAGTGTTGATGATGTTAAATTTGATGTGTCTAAGGTACAGAAAGACCTTACAATGTTAAATCTATATGTAGCTAATGTCCGAGGGGATATTTCTTGTGCTAGAGCCGAAGTAGTTGTTGTCAAAAACGATGTAGCGACTGTCCAAGACAAGGTCGAGGAAGTCCAGAAATAAATTCAAAAAGCTAGAACTGATGTATCTAATGTTCAGGTAGACATTAATAACATTCATGCGGATATAACTGAGGTGCAAAGTGACATAACTAAGATTCAGGTAGAGGTCAACACAGTTTTCGTAGATATTACTAAAGTCCAAACTGATGTAAATAAAGTCAGGGAAGAAATCGAAAACTCAAAAACTCTTTGTACGCGGAATATAACTGCATTAGCGACTAGGTTAGTCGATGAATCAGTTAGAACAACAACGTCTTTAGCAGAGTTGAAGTATGATGTAGAGGTCATGAGAACCCAGGTATTAGACCACAATAGAGTATTAAAAGAGGATATCGAAGTAGACATAGCCGAAATGTTAACAGCAAACGTAGCGGTATGGAAAGACGAGTGGAATAAGTCAAGTGGGGAACATGTAACCCAAATTCAGGAAAGGATTGAAAGAAAACTTGCCAGTACGCAGATAGAAATTAACAATGAAGTAGTACAGATTAGGAAAGATTTAAGCGTCAGGATAAATTCGTTATCCGAAAAACAAGTTGACGATAGAACACAACTAGATCAGGATATGCAAACTTTAAAATCTACATTAGAGGATCAAATTCATAAAGTTGTCTCGGATGTAAATGAAACGACGAGTAAACTGAAAAATTTGAAGTTAGGAGAGACTAGTTTAATGGAGAACTACAAAGAAGAGATTATCAAGAAAGTCTTAACAGAAATCACCGACAAGGATACAGAAGGCTTAGCTTGCGAATTGAATAGGAATTATGCTAGAAGACATAACCTAGAGCCAGAAGAAAGAGACGTGACTCCTGAAGAACGTGTATCCAGATTCAGAGAGGAGGATGACGAGAGAAACATGGAACCTGAGTGGAACTATAGAGATAGTGGGAAAAACTATCCGGATTCATATCCGAGGAACGTGACGGTCATTAGGAATTTCGAAGACAAACCACAAAAATTCAGTAACACTGATAGTTTGACACCTATAGAGTATGTAAGGAATCTCAAAGATTATTTCATCGAAGCTCACATTCCCAGAGAGAGAGAGATGAAGATAGTAGAGAGATATCTGATTGGAGGACCCCTTGAATGGTTTCGCGCATTTAGATACACATTCAGTAACTTTGACGAGTTTGCAGAGGCATTAATCAAGCGATTTTGGTCTATAGAGGCGCAGAATTCGTTAAGAGCGGAGGTGTATTCAAGAAAATACTCAGGTACTCTTCCAACGAGGTACGCTGATTTCTTTACGAGTCAGTTGTCCCGCTTGAGATTTTTGCAACCCCCATTGTCCACGGAGCAACTAATAGATGCGATTTCTCGTATGCTGCCAGTTGAGGTGTGGAGACTTATAATTTCGTCCAACATCAGGGATTTATCCAGCATGGATGAATTACTGAGAAGGTTAGACTACACAAGTCCAATGCCTAACGTAGTCCAGAAAGGTCAAAGGCAGGAGTTTAAGGAAATCAATACGGTATACATGGACCAAGTCCAACAAACTGACAAGCCAGAGCAGGAGAAAACTGATAATGTAGGTCCTCACAGGAATAATCAGTTTAGAAATTACAGATCACAAGGTTACCGACCGTATCAACAGAGAAGAGGTTGGAACTACAACCGAGGAAACTACAATGGAAGAGGCAGATATTACAACAATAATGGGTATAACCGTAACTATAATAGGAATAACCAAAACCAAAATAGAAACCAGAATACTCAAAGTCAGGTTATGACACCCGATCAATATCAGCAAAGAGAAAAGGAAAGCCAGCAATACTTAAAAGAATTAAGGGATAAAGAAGCTGACAATCAAAAGAAAAGGCAGGATGTTGTAATCGATCCTGGGCCTTCTACGAGCCAGCAGAATTTGGAGGTCGGTAACACAAAAAAAACGCCGATTTCTCAACGTTAGTGAGAACCTGTAAATACATTGCCACACCACACCTGATTACGATTAATGAGATATACGAAGTTACCGATGAAGATTTACTAGAAGAGAGGGGTATTGTTAAAGAGGAAAGACCATGTGCCTTACCTATTATTGCTGTACGGATAGATGGACAGCAGTACAAAGCCCTGATGGATACTGGTGCTATTATTTCCATCATTTCAGAGGAATGTTATCAAAGTCTGCTAAGAGGAGAGAACATGACAGTTCTACCTGTTTCTACCGTCAAAGTGAGAGGGATATTCCAAGATAAGGCAGTGAAATGCAAGATTCAAGTGTTATTGAACTTTGAGATCAATGGAAGGAATTATGAACAGATCTTCATTGTGGTGAGCAAGATCAATTTTGATATGGTGCTTGGAATCGATTTTATATCGAAGGTCGGAGCTATTATTGACATGAAGAACAGAAGTATTAGCTTTAATGATGGGTACATAATCACAGAAGAGATAGAAGAACAGGACGTGAAAAACAGTCTGGAAATAGACCTTAGGGAAGAAATTTTGAATACAATAATTAATGAAGTGGAAAACTTAGAAGAAATACCCAGTAGAAAAACTGAAGGATTTGAAGAAATTCAGGGGGAATTTGAGGATCTGATAAAGGAATTCCAAGATATTTTCGATGAAAAGCCTGGATTGATTAAGGATTATAAGTACAAGATAAGGCTGACAGATGAAACCCCTTACCAGAAGAGAATATACCCCATTCCTGAGAAATACTATCAAGAAGTACGAGGGTTAATCAGACAAATGGAGGTAGACGGGATTATTAGAAAACAGGCGTCGTCTTATATAAACCCCATCACAGTAGTAAAGAAAAGTAATGGTCAGATACGTCTTTGTCTCGATGCCAGGACCATCAACTTGAAGATTCTTCCAGAAAATGACAGACCACCCAAGATTAGAGATCTGCTTCGGAAATTCAAAGGAAGAGCTTGTTTCAGTGTTCTTGACTTGACGTCTTCATTTTATCAAGTTCAATTAGAAGAGGATAGTATGCAGTACACTGGATTCCTATTTGACCAGACGTCATGGGTCTTTGCCAGAATGCCTTTTGGAATGGTTAACAGTGGACCAGCACTTATTCGAGCACTTGATAGTAAGCTCACTGACGAAGTGAAAGAAAATGTAATCTGCTACATTGACGATTTAATCGTATCTTCACCCAGCGCTGCAGAACATTTAGTGCACTTGAGAAAGTTGTTCGAGAATATAAGAGAGGCCAACATAAAGGTGAACTATGGAAAATGTCAATTCTTGAAGAAGGAGATAAATTATTTGGGGCATACTATTGATAAAGATGGATATCATCCAAACATGAAAAAAGTAGATGCGATCACGAGATTTCCAAAGCCAACTAAGGTAAAACAAGTCAGAGAATTTGTAGGTGCATGCCAATTTATTAGCAGCCACTGTCCAAGATACTCGGAAATTATGGCTCCTCTGTATGACTTACTCAAGAAGAACAACAGATGGAAATGGAGTACCGCTGCAGACGAGGCTTTTGAGAAAGCAAAAGAAATGCTCAGAAATAATGTGAAACTGGAGTACCCAGACTTTGAGAAGGTGTTCTATATTGAGTCTGATGCATCAAGAATAGGCATTAGTGCAGTCTTATACCAGAAAGACGAGGCAGGCAACAAGCACTACATTGCGTTCACTAGTCGGAAGTTGAAAAAGCACGAGGAAAACTACTTCACGACAGAGCTTGAAGCGTTAGCTTTTGTGACAGCTTTACAAGCCTGGAAGAAAATCCTGCTGGGACATAAGGTCATAATTATTACTGACCATAAAGCACTACAGTTTATGTTGCAAACTGACATGTCAAGTGATAGATTGACACGTTGGGCTTTGTTCACCCAACAGTTTAACGCTACTATCGTCCACCAGCCTGGGAAAGATAACTTACTGGCTGATGCTCTATCACGTAACCCTATTAAAAATGTGCAGATACACCATGTACAATTGGAGCAAGAAGATGAAGAAACCGTTAGGAGGTTAGCCCGAATCGGTGTGTCACAGAAGAGACACGCTCCAATAAGGAAAATGTACAGGTTCCTCAAGGGTTACATGGACAATACAGATGTTGACTATGAAGCTACACGGAGAAATTCACGACACTTTGTCTTGAGTGGAGACATCGTATGCAAGTATGCTGACTCTGCGCATACAAAACTCCGAATAGTCGTGCCACCTAAACTTATTGTCAATTTAGTGTGGGTAGCTCATCACGCAACTGGACATGCCGGTTTAGATAAAACTCTTAATACACTTAAAGAGAGATTTATCTGGACTAACATGCGTTCCAGCATTGCCAAGGTCATTAGATCCTGTGACAAATGTCAAAGAGCAAAGTATGCTTCTGCTTTACTAAAGGGAAAACCGAAGGCGATGATTCCTTCTAAGCCAAACGAACTTATGGCGACGGATATATTTGGCCCCTGTCCGAAGGGATACCAGGGTAACCAGTACTTGTTAGTGACCGTGGATGTTTTCTCAAAATTTGTTACAATGAGTCCCATGCAGAAAGCGAACACGAGGAACGTAGTAAGCAGACTGGAAAATGCTGTATTTCCTAAAGCTGGTATACCGGAATATCTACTGTCAGATCATGGAACACAGTTTACGTCCGTGGAATTTGCAGCGGATATGGAAAGGCTTGGCATTAAGCACTTATTTTCAAGCGTGCGTTACCCTGAATCGAATTCCTCAGAAAGATATATGGCTGAATTTTCGAAATTCTGTCGAATTTTCTGTCCAAATGATCATTCTGGTTGGGTGAGATTTGTACCCCTTATTGAGGAATGTCTGAACTCTACAGTGCAGGAGAGCACAGGAGAAGTGCCAATGCGACTTCATCTAGGAAGAAACCCAGAAAGGCCATGGGATAATCTTTTCAACCACATACCGAGAGATCCCGACATAGGAAGACAGCAGAGGATTGACAAGGCAAAGGAACAACTCCAGAAAGCAGCAGAGAAACGATTGAAGAGAGTAGCTGGAAAACGTTTTGGTACACCTTTTCAAGTTGGAAATCTTGTATTATTACGCAGACCTGTCAAGGCTGATATGACCAAGAAAATCTACCCCAAATTTGGATTAGTGTTCCTGGGGCCGTTTAGGATTACGAACGCTTATGGAAACAACTGTTATGAACTCTACGATGATGAGAATAATGTCGTTTACGGCAAGTTCAATGCTGGAAATTTAAAAAGATACTATCCTAGAGTAAACCAGTAATAATTCAATTTCGTGTTCAAGAGAGTTGAGATACTTGTAACATTGAGTTTAAAAACAATTTGCAACTGTTTTTAAAACGTGGTGGGAGGAGAATGCCCCCGTAATTGAATTATGTAGAGACCACGGTGGCTATATTTGAAACTATAATGAAAGTTATGGCTGTCATAGTTATGACGTGGGTAGTCATGACGTAAGCACGGATGACGTAAATGTTATGCCAGCAAGCTACTTGAGCTGAGATTCTCAGTGACGTCATGTATTTAGTCGAGAATGTTCCAAGATTTACGACGCAGTCGCAGGAAACGAGGAATTCGGCTGAGGAAGAAACTATGCTATTGGAGGAGAGGCATGAACCAATCAACGATACTTTAAAGAAAGACGGAGATTGCTGAAACTATGGTATTTTTATTACTTTTGGAATGCAGAATTGTGGAAATCCATTTGCAGTAAAAGCATTGATTTGGAATTTTGGTGAAATTTATTTTCAGTTTTTGAATTTTGAAAATCCGTCATGTATTAACGAAGTTGGAAGTTCTAGCGATGACGCAGTATCACGCTTTGGAAGGGATGGTAACGCCCCTCGTGAAGTTAATAAAAGGGCTTGCGCAGAAGAGAGGAGCCTCCTTTCGTTCTCTGATTATTCTGAGATCTCATTCTCAGATCATCGAAGTCTATTGTGAAAGTTCTTTTCTTATACATTCATTATAGTGAGACGTCGAAGTGAACAGCAGTGAAAAGAATCGTCTTTATAACGCGTGGCGAGGCCACTATATTAACGAGATCCAAGTCAAACTAGGTGAAGTTGAAACGGACCTTAGAAAGCTTCTACAAGTTTAGCTTTGAACAGTTAGCGGTCACCGATAAGCTAATTGCATTGTGCAGTGCTACGTGCAGTTATAGAGAAAAGCTGAACAATTTCGACCGATTAGTTCGAAAGATATTAGCAGTTTTATACGACTGAGAAAAGTGATTATCTCGCCACAAGAGAAGCACTTTTGTGAAGCCAGAATCAACGCAACGGCTGACGCTGCGAGTGGAATAGAAAGACTTCAGATTGCTTGGTTACAGAACGATACAGTATAATGGAGCAATTGAATACGGCAGTTTGTTCTTCTGACACTACAACCGAAGAGCAGATGGAAGGCTAAGGCGCTTATTGCAATTGGGACATACTTCAACGGAGTAAGATAGCGACATGGAACTTCGCTAATTGCTATTCCACACAAGCGAACATGCGGTGAATACCATCTACACCCATGTTTCGTAATTAAAGGCTGAATACCATCGAACAGCCATAGAAACAATTTCATACTCTGTATATGAATAATTTCTTCGGAAATTTCTACAAAACTTCATGGCGATTGTCTGCTGGAACTTCAGGGAATTTTTCAAGAGAGGTCAGGGATATCCCGACTCACAAAGAAGATTATTGCCGGAAGGATGTCTATTCGTCTTCGAGGAGCAGAGCGATTCATGGAGAAGGAAGCAGTTCGACTCTCCGAGGGTGCTATTTCCTATTTCGAGGATGGAGCTCAGCTTTAAAGTGGTGAAATGGATCCATCAGCAGTCTTCTTTGGGGAATTTTCCTCTGGAACGTCAATCGGCAGATAAGGTAGTCGTGAACGTTTATTGTATTTGAGTATATTAATGATGTTTGAGCAACCATTTTTCCCATATTTTTATCCTTATGTATTTTTGCCCTATTTTCTTGTTGAGATTCTTATTCTCAGTACACCTTGATGAGTTTTGCATTTTTCGACGATTTATTAAGACATTGTTATGTCATGGGCATAGTTAACGATTTTGAATTAGTTGAGACTGATATTTAGAATTTTCAGTAATTAATATTTTTGTAGTCACGATTTGACTGTAAGTTAATGATTTTTATGGCAGATTTAAATTCAGACAGCGTGTCACTTTATTAAAGTAATTCTACCCCTGTTTAATTACTTTGAACAATTTTCTGTCATCATCAAGAAGGAAGAACATTTAAATGATTTTAGAGCGTTAAAATCTTATTACGTTGTCGACGATCTTGGAAATACTAGTCGTTATTTGTATTGATTGCAACAAAGACATTTATCGTCAGTTATGAATGAACATTGCATTATAGACACTTTTGTGAAAGAGTAACTTTAATAATGAATTATTGAATGCATTAAAGTCAAGTACTTTTGTTAGGAGTTTTTCTCAATTAGAGATTTATATAACGATGTTTGCATTCCCCAGTCTAATTGGATTCTATTCGACTACTTTGCATTTTAGTAGCACTTTATTTGAAGATAGTATTTTTATACTACACATTTCTTTTAAGATGTTAATCTTAAATTTTGATAGACCAGACAGGCGTATATAAGCGTATTCACTATTAAATTTGTTTGTGATTGGCAAGTTTTGACTTCATTTCGGTTCATGAATGAAATCCACGAAGGTTATAGAAAAACAGTTTTGAAACAATTAATGATTATAAAAAATTTTTAAGTGGAACTATGAATGTATAATCGCTAGTGCAGCGCGTGTTGAAAGTCGCTGAGATATAATGCCCTTGAATATGAAGGAAGTTCCCACAGGAATAAATGTTAAAGAATTATTTGTGGAAGTTTTGTAAGTTATGTGAAAGTTGAATGCCATATAGATTAATATATGATGATTTTGGGCATATTTTTAATGCAGTTTGTGCATTAACTTGTTAGCGAAGGATTTTCCGCTGGAGTAAGGTTGTCATAGTTCGTTGAAAATAAATCAAGTGAATTACTGTTATAATTAACACGAGTTTTGAAAGAATTTGAGATAAGATTTTGAATGAAGGTTGCCGTCACAAATCATTATTAAAACCTTTATTAAACCAGATTGTGACATTAACATGTATAACTAACCTTCATTGGTCGATTATATTAAACACGATTATAAAAATTACCAACCGAATGAACATGTGGTTAATGTATTTATTAAATTAATAATTTAAACAATTTAAATGTTAATATTGTAAATAATTGCTGTAAATATTTTTGAAAATAATGTAAAACGAGAGTGATGTTAAAGACGTGCTTATAATATTTTTATTGTCTTTGACAAATATGATAAACAATTTCTAATTGTTATAAATAATTTATGTGATTTTGTTATAAACATTTAAGAGCTAATTAAACATTTGGATTGAACTTAACAAGTTTAAGAAATTAACATAATGATTCAATAGGATGTGAGCAAAGTACTTGAAAGATTTGCGTAAATAATGTGAGTTGTCTTATAGACATTTAAAAGCTTGAGAGAGCAAGCTGTACGTTACGCAACACAGCGTGTGAGAAGGGAGTGCATTTGACCAGGCTGCAACAGGTTCGAGGGTAGCTCGCAGCTGGGCCAACATCTGGTTATCAGAGTGAGGTCGTACACACTCCGGCCTTGCGACTATAAATACCATTCTCTTGTTTATTAAAAGGAAACCAAATGCTCTATATATGTCACACCCTGACGTCCTTTTCCAATCCAATAGTGTTATGAATATTACGTTATTTGGAGCTCTTGGGAGCTAAAATGTTTTATATTATGTTGTATAATAATTTTTGCAAGTCCTACAAGAGGACGTAGTCAGATTGACTTGGGCTACTGATAGCCACGTTGATTTTGTTGTGTTAGTAAAATCATACCCTTTATTAGAAATAAAGCTTGTGTACAGTTCAAAGTTCTCGTCTTCGTCTTGGCTCATTTTTAAATGTCATGGTGGAGGTTATAGTGTGAACAGACTTTTAGTGATCCTGTTGTCAACTCAAACCCCGAGATAATTAAGAGGTAAGTAACGGTAAGTATGAACCCCCGTCTATTTTGGTGTGTTCCACAATGGTTTCCTGTGAACTTCTGTGCTCTTATCTCGATAGTATCTGTCAGTGCCATTTTCATTGATGTAACTGTGCCGGTGCTATTGATAATTGGCAATCCGATTGAGGGGGCGGATATCTGACAGCCTACTATCCAGGTAAACGGGGACAGTACCATCCCGGCATTTGCCCGAAGACGAAGTGGGAAACCACGGAAAACCACTTCGAGGATGGCTGAGGTGGGAATCGAACCCCCTCTACTCATTTGGAACACCCGAGGCTGAGTAGACCCCGTTCCAATCCTCATACCACTTTTTCAAATTTCGTGGCAGAGCCGAGAATCGAACCCAGGACCTCCGGGGCGGCAGCTAACCATGCTGACCGCTACGCTACGGAGGCGACTTGAGAATAAAACGATAGCGGGAAAAAAAAGTATGCATTTCAGTGCATGCGGAAGTCATGACCATAATATTCAAAGTCTGTTACATCAGTCCCCGGGCCAGGGGAATCAATCACAGGCGATTATAATCGAACCTGTGCCTATGTGTAGCAACGGAGCCGGACTGCGTTAACCAGGAACAGAAAAACTAAGAGAAGGGTCAATATTCACAAACCGTTGGTATCAAAAAGTCGCAATCGGCAGGACTCGAACCTAGGCTCCCAGGTGGAATCTGATTTCAGTCAGACGCCTTAAGCACTCGGCCACGACTGCCTGACGATATACCAAAGCCCATGGTTTGATCTTCCCAGTTACTTACTGATAGGTCTCGGGAACATACAGCCTAGGTAATGGAAATAACTTGACTCACTTACGCCGAAACGAGTTGTTAATTTATTTTGCGGGCTAGGGAAGTGATAGTCACCATGCTTGTGTGTGTTGGATTTGTTTGCTAGCAGGTGTTTCTGTAGAGGCTGTAGTTGTGTAGTTTAATGGTAGCTTGTCCCGGGACTTGAAGTATGGAAGTATTGGCTGGAGGACATGTGAGTACAACACTGAGGAGTGAGGATTCTCACTGTCTCTAATAAACAAGAATGGCTGACATTGGGTCACCAGTCTCCGATCCCCATCGCGCCGCCAGCATCGGTGGTTCAGTGGTAGAATGCTCGCCTGCTACGCGGGCGGCCCGGGTTCAGTTCCCGGCCGATGCAGCTTACAATTTATCAGAAAGCAAAATAAATAGGTATGTTCATTTAAGAAGCGGAACAAAGACGCCATATGCCGTTGATAAACATGCAGTCCTTTCCTTTAATGAAGTCATTTTTGTCCACTTTCTAATCGCAATTTTCCCAACTTGGCCTCACACGCGGACTCTGCGAGAGATCACTGCTCTACCGCCGCAAGGACGTTGTCTGTGAGCTGAACATGCTTTTTCAGCTGATACAACTGGGGATGGTGAAAGGCGACCTCTAACTTGGGCCTTATTAAGGAATGGATTATTGGAAGGAAGTGGACCTGTTGAAAGGAACTATATCGGCATTTACCTGGTGGTGAAAATGGGAAACTACAAAAACGTTTTCAGGACGACTGAGATGGAATTGGAACTCTCTCTCAACCAATGACCTCGCAGAGGCTGTGGGTGTAGTCGTGCTGAGGGATAAGCAATTAAGAAAGAATACAAAAAAGATTACGAGCCTTACAGTAGTCGCATATGCTAGTCCGGTGTTAATTGTACAAAAAATAGGCTCCCGTGTGCTCCTTGATTATGTAAGTGTGGAAGTAGTCTCAATCTCTTCGTTTGACCTTGAAGAAACATAATTTCGATGGTGGCACTCTTGAAAATGGTGCGTTTGAATGCTGCGGGCAAAAAACAAAATGGCCGCCATCGCAACACGTTTATCTACTTATATCAGTAACCGTTGGGATTACGGAAAAAGGTTTCAAACAAAACATGTAGCTACGCATATTCTGCACAGAAAAGGTTATTACAACTTTTTATGTAATATCAACCGTTTCCTCATAAAAAGTACTTTTATCTTTTTTTTTTATAAAAATGATTATGCCTCAGTATGAGGGTTTTGCAAGCGCATATTTGTATGCTTGACATTATTATTAGGACCTGCTATTAACTATTAAGCTATTATTATATTATATTTCACCAACCAATCAATCAGTGCAGCTTACTGTGATGAAGCAGTTGGAGAAACTTAATACCTTAGTCCATGATACAAGTTCAGATGTAGAGGCCACGAAGAAAAGGAAGACGCTAGTTGTTACAGTTGACATGGCTCTTTACAAACCAATAAAACAGCTGGAAATGGCTGTCAATGACTATAAGGGAAAATGGCTTTTGAAGCCTGGTGAGCTGCATATTATAATTGCTCAGCTCCGAACAATTAGAGAGCTCATTGAAGGTTCTGGTATTCCTGAAGTGTGGGTTGAATGTGGATTATATTCTGCTGCAACAATGAAACAAATCCTTGACGGTAAACACATCAGAAGAGCAATTGAAGCTCACATAACTACTGCCTCTGCGCTAACTATCCTACGTCTAGAAGAATTTGAGAATGAATATCCAGGACAATTAGACTGTTTGAAGCCTCATCTGCAAGAACTGGTCGAAGAACTCACAGCTAGTGTGAACAAAGATCTGGAAGAGATACATTCCGCAGTAGTTTCTACCATTAAAGAAAGAAGACTTGTTGAAGAAATAGAACATTTTTCAGCAACAAGAAAGCTCAAGCATCCTGTTTTCAAACTAGCCTGCACATATATGGATATGGTCCAAGCTATGATGAATTTCATAAGAGCTGTCAGAACATCGGATTGGATGCTGTATTTAGCATCTCTCCACTTGTTTGTTAAATACTTCTTTACATTTAATAGATTGAACTATGCTCGGATGATCACCCTATATATTTCAGAGTTGGAAAACCTGGAATCCACAGATCCAGAGATTTGGAAACAATTTATGGAAGGTAATTGGGTTGTGAACAGAAGTATAGTTCCATTTTGTGCTCTAGGTGCTGATGAAGCTCTGGAACACCAAAATCGAAAATTAAAGGTACATGGGGGCCTGGTTAGTATAACACTTAATGAGAATGCTCGAAATCGATTCTTCCTTGCTAATTCGGAACTAACTAGAATTGCAAGCGAAACCGAAAAACTGATAGAACTGAGAGCACGAAGTAAACATCATGAAGTGTCTGTTAAACTTCAACAGCGCCAGGATGATAATGTACGTAAACTAAAGGAAGCGTTTCAAAACTCGACAAATCCCTTCCAATGCAAAACTGATGACCTCACTCATATCCTAACTCAGCGAGTCTTTCCACAGGAAATAAAAGTGTCTTTAGGCAGTGTTGCGGAAGTTGGTCAAGATCTGCATAACATTTTCTTAGATCAACGAGTTCATACTAACAACATTCCGTTCTGGGCTCCTATGAAAAAGAATTTCATTAGAACGTGTAAAACAGCAGCGATAAAGGTTAAAATTACCATCAAGGACAAAACCATTGCCATAAAGAGAGACTTATCTCTTATTTCAAGATTGTTGATAACTTCCAGAAGCAGACCTGATATAGATTTGAGGCACAATATGAGCAACTACGAATTTTCAGCACTACCGAAGTCGTTGTTTGCAGTTGACGGGAGTATGCACCATTGTCTAGCTAAGTACAAACTTACGGATGCTCTTGAATCAATGCAAGAGATACCAGCCGAAGGAAACGAAGATAATCATGCTTCCACCACACGTGATGTTATGAAGAGCTACAGGAAAAAGCTATGATAGTAGATGGCAAGGCGCTTCTTCATACCTACCACAAACCTAACACAGTGAAGACTTGTAGTGACCTCGGTGTAAGCTTCAGCCAAGGGATTGGACAAAAATTCGGCAATTACAGTGAGGTAAATATAGTTTTTGACTCTTACAAAGACAACTCATTGAAGAAAGCGATGCGAGAGACTCGGCAAAAGGGCTCAGATCCAATGAGGTACAAAATCGGACCAGAAACGAAAATTGGAAGTATACCAATGCACTAATTATTGGCCCATGATAAGACGAAAGACGAACTAACAGAGTTCCTTTCCGATCAGATTCTTCAATTTGGCGTGATAAACAACAGAAGGTTCGTACTTAGTTGGAGGGACAAAGCAGCTTCATCACATGGTGATGATATATCCAGTCTTGCAAGTACGCAGGAGGAGGTCGACACAAAGATCATATTACATGCAGCTTATTTAGCACAGAAAGGAATTAAAACTACTCATGTGTTCTCCCCCGATACTGATGTCCTGATTTTAGCACTAAGGCGATATCCTCAACTCTCGAAAAATTTTGCGTTTTTCCTGGGCCATGGCATGAAAAGGTTCGTTCAGATAGGTTCAATTTACAGAGCACTCGGACCTCTGAAAGCCTCTGCACTCCCTGGAATACACGCTCTTTCAGGAGCGGATGGATCAGGATCATTTGCTGGCAAAGGGAAAATAAAGTGGTGGAAAGCTTTTAATTCCGCAAGTGATACCCTGCTATAAACTTTAGCTAAATTGGGGACTACACCGTCATTCACTGAAGATATCAGGACTAACTTGGAAGCGTTCATTTGTCAGCTTTATATCCCCAAAACAACACTGACCGACATAGGAGCTGTGCGATGGTTGTTGTTTACACAGAAACAATGTCAAGATGAGAATCTTCCTCCAACAAGATCTGCACTGGATCCTGCATTGCTAAGGGCTCACCTTCAGTGTTTTGAGTGGAATCAGGACCTAATTCAGCATCCCAATAACCCACCACCCTCAGATTTTGTATGGAACAAGGTAGGGGGTGCATACGAGCCTGTTGCTTGTACCAACTCTTGTGCACCAGAGCTTATCTTGGAACTTTGTCGCTGCTCATGCTCCAAAAGACGTTGCTCTTCTCCATGTACATGTCAGTCAAATGGGCTCCGGTGTACTGAAATGTGCAAGTGCGAAGGTAATCCCGACCGTTGTGACAATATGGCAGAGTGCGAGCTAGAAGATGATGAAGATTTAGGTCTATGTGGGATTTGCATTGAAAGTGACGATGACTGTAGTTAAAAATATAATTATAGGAGTGACAAGTATTATTGCCTCCACTCTGTCTGTATAAATCTGTAAACATAGTATTTCTTCCACAGTATTTTCATTAAAGGTTAAAGCTATAGTGGTGCTTTTTATCTTTCAGTTTCCTACGGCACAACATAAGGGAAAGGGGATATTATTTAATTTATTAGTGTTTAGTGTATTATTTATTATTCGATTTATCCAGTGGCCATGTAAATAATGTCAAGTACGTAAATATGGGCTTGCAAGACCCTCATACTGAGACATATTCATTTTTATTTTCGAAAAATATTGCACCCTTCCATAAAGCATGGTTTTGTCGAGAGTCGTCTACGGGGTCGTGTTCAGTCCTGACTGCGTTACTTAGCAAAGTTCGCTTAAAACAACATGCTCTAATGAATAGAAAGGTTCATGACAGAGGCTATACTAGAAATAAAATGAATAACAAGTAGAATAAAAGAAATTTAATGACTGAAAAGTATGTGCATAATAATAATAATAAATAAAAAACAAATCCTCCCTATTTTCACCCCCTTAATAAATAATAATAATAAAACTGAGCGGTAGGAACTCGCTCGTCACAACAAGGCAATGTGAATGCAGCTTCACATAAATGATAAAATCATAACATAAGCATTTGAGCGGTAAGAACTCACTCGTCACAACATATGGATACAAGTCCATTTTTCTGGTCAAGAAGTTATATAATGTGTGGTGTACTGTTCGTTAATAAGAAACTGAGTACTGATGCGAGTCCGTTTACAACTGAAACAAACATGTTGCTTACGGAGTGCATCTTTTAAATCACACTACGGCTATGGGACCCACCCTTAATTAATACACCATAATAAATACTGACACATGCAAGATCTAATAATATAAACAGAATGAAGAATCTCCCTGAGATTCTAGCTAGTGCAGGAGCACACGGAATAAAAAGAGCATGCCAGAAATAGACCAAAAACCGCTCTCATCAACTTGGGAACATAGCTCCGCGCACCCTAACTTGACACGGGTCAAGAACGCATCAAAATAAACACACCAAAATTGAACCAACAACAACAAAATACAAGCCTAACGGCTGAAAAACAACGATTACATTTATATGAAATGCCAGACAAACATGAATTTCGGTGGCTACCTTACAATTATGGACAGCTCCCATTTAATCAAGCAATACTCATTATAACCGATCAGGTTTTGTGAATTTAAAACAACATCATAAATTTCAGTATAGGAAGCAGATCTGTTACTAATGACAAGACACGTTATCTGATTGAGCTCCCCCCTCTTGTATGAGTCACGCTGCCCTTCAAATACCTCTCTCAAGATGGCAAGCTAGGTGCAGTTTTCCCTCTGAAAAAATCAACATATTTCACGCATCCCCTAGATGGCGAGAAACAAATATATACCACGAGTTCAGCCTCGCGAGGTCATGGACTGGGTTGACGTGGAGCAAGTCAGAATAATCACCATGATATATTCTCGCTAGCACATCATAACAAATCACATAACGCACCCATAGCTTGGACTGAATCTCAAACACACTCACTCTGGGTCGGCTCAAACAGATCAACAAAACTGCGTCCATCGACACGTTAACAAAAAATACACAACAAAAACACGGGTGCAAAGTGCCATCCCGTTCAAATCTGCTGGAAAGCAACTATCAAAAACAATCCTGATCCGTCATAAAATTCTACTCACAAATAATCTTTTACCCTCCAAATTCTATTTTTAATCTCAAATTAATTCAGTTCCATTTTTGTTGTAAGACAAATCTCCGAATAATAATGCTTGACCGCGATTTACGCAAGCGAGATCGAGCATCGGCTTCGCGTCCCTGCGTAAAGTTAAACCAAATACAATCACAAAATATATAAATTACGCAACGCTCGGCTAGTCCCATATTTAATGTGTCAGTAAAACAAAAACTAATAATCTACATTACCAAGCAAGCAAACAATTATTTACAAAAATATCCCATAACACCGTAGCTGATTTAATAAATAAATAAATTTATTTGGTACTCAATCCTTTAAACAACGCCAAGAATACGTCTGCAGCCATCTCCTTTAAGATGTTTATCTGGTCATTGACATCTTCAGGCAAATGTCCTGCTGGTTCCCAGATCCATCCTCGTTCTTAGACGTCATCACGTGCTGAATTAAATAAAGTTTTGTCAGATACACACACGATATAATTCCTACTATATTCACCTATCAAGTACTAAATTCCTTGACAGTCTATTTGGTGAATTACTTGGATGAACTGGTCCTACTGATAGTGCTGGGACTATAAATAAATCACTGAAGTTACACTTATGATTTGACGACACTGTTCCATGTTCACAAACATGAAATATTCAGAGTATGAATCTCACGTCCTCAGACGCACAGAAATAAGTAATACGTTCCGTCCTCAGACGAACAAAAATTAGTAATCCTCCTCGAAGCATCTTGGATCCGTATAAATGACACTGACTAGGGTAGGTGTGGAAGGGGATCTATTAAAAAATATTCCATAATAACTATCAGACTAGCACGCGATCGGTATCATTGAGTTCGTAGCAGTGTGGAGGTTACGATTATGCTGAAGCCAGCTTGAATCGATCGTGGAATTAATCTGTAGATAACTCCCGCGTTAATCTACTCGTGCGCGTTCCCAAGCCGAGTTCCCGCTAAGACAAGGCGTCTTGATATTATTGGCCTAGACTCTTGTATGTCTTTGCGCGTTTTTACATACATTTCTGCCGTAGGGAGTGGTTCACATGATGATAGACCAATTACCTTGTAGCATTCGATTTCTTCCTTGGTGCCAACCTTCATAGCAACAAGCCATAGTGTGCGTCCCCAAGCCAACATTCGCGCTAAAAGTTGCACCTGTTCTATGTCTCAAGAATATATACGCATCCTCCTAAAATACCACAGGAGCTTAAACCATTGTGTCCTCTCGGCCACTGATTTCTCAATATTTTCCCAACACCGTCTGGCTCGCATATCTGTTGTCTGTTTAATGTATCAGAAGACGATGAATAATTATTAGAATCCTTTATACAGCCTGTGGACAAAGGGTTCAATATAAAAGTACTTTTTATGAGGAAACGGTTGATATTACATAAAAAGTTGTAATAACCTTTTCTGTGCAGAATATGTGTAGCTACATTTTTTGTTTGAACCTTTTTTCGGTAATCCCAACGGTTACTGATATAAGTAGGTTAAGGTGTTGCGATGGTGGCCATTTTGTTTTTTGCCCGTAGCATTCAAACGCACCATTTTCAAGAGTGCCACCATCGAAATTATGTTTCTTCAAGGTCAAACGAAGAGATTGAGACTACTTCCACACTTGCATAATCAAGGAGCACACGGATGTACATTTGACACCGGACTATGATGTGTAACATGTGACATGTCATCCCTTGTTAACAGTGAACTCTGTTGGTCATTGAAATAACTTCTTGAAAAACTGCAGTGCCAAATCCTGACCAGTTTTAAGCAAATATGATATAATGAATATCTTCACTCCAAACAACGACAACTTGAAGATGATTTATTGTGGGAAGAATATGTTTAATTGGGCCTCCAAACCTTGAAGTAATTTTCTATGCGATATAGATTCCACATAGCCACCTAGCCGACAGTACCTCGAGTGCTTACATTAAATAAGAATACAGCAAAAGTATGAAGATTTAATAAATCATGATTGTTTTCAGCATATACGATATAATGAATATTTTCACACCAAACAACGACAATTTGAAGATGATTTATTGTAGGAATATCTTTAATGGGTCCTCCAAACTTTGAAGTAAACCGTATGCGATATGCATTGCACATAGCCACATGGCCGAAAGTACGTCGCGGTATCAATCTCCACCTCCGCGCGCGCTCATTGTTTCCGTCCCATCCATATCCGTTTCATTGTTTCCGTCCCATCCATTTCCGTTTCATTTTTCAAAATCACCCCCACAAAAATATACAGATACCGAGTGGAAAGATTTTACTCATCAATAGCCGAACTACTTCGCAACACAAGATTCCTTTCCGACAAAATATTTGTACTTACGTATTTTTACTGAATTATTGATATTCTTAAAGGACCATATAATCTCGGGAAACTGAATGGAACACTCGACCCTTGATATTTAGTTTGATATATAGCAAAGGGAGTACAATCGTGTTTGTTCAGTAATATTAAGGTGTGATGTGCCTCACAAATGGCACAATGAGGTGAGATCAGGAAGAATCAACATTGCATTCAGTGATAATATATGTAACTTTCCACTGAAACAAGCTTCACTTGAACAGGACCAGTGGCCAGTGGCGAGGAGAAGTGAATACACATTACGTAATAAAGATTGACACTTGTCTCTCTTACAGACGCCAACTGGTCAATGCTGGGAAAACAGTATGAAATAGAGGCTTAAGAGGTCATCTTTTGTTTGTGTGTGCATGAGTGTGAATGTCTGTAGGTCTGTGAGTGTGTGGAAGGTTTTACAGTAATAAGGTAAAGACTTATTACTATCCAGACCGACCCAGACTGCGGATTTCGCATTCCAGTAGGCATAAGTGCCACCAGTCTAATTTGGCACACACGCGAAATATTTCTCCTAATGGAGAAATCAACATGAATTTTTTATCATGATATATGTTCATATTCTTTTCTTCTTAGTCGTTTACCCTCCAGGTTGGTGGAACCCACGGACTCAGCGAGGGAACTCACCACTACCGCCTCTACGGGCAGTGTCCTAGAGCTGGGAATATCTAATCGGAGTGGATACAACTGGTGAGGTGTGATTGGCACCTCGCCCAGGCGGCCTCACCTGCAAAGCGAACAGGGGCCTCATGAGGGAAGGTAATGGATGGTCAGGATGGATTGGCAAGGAATAGGGAAGGAGGCGGCCGTGGCCTTGAAAAAGGTACCATCCCGTCATTTGCCCGAAGACGAAGTGGGAAACCACGGAAAACCACTTCGAGGATGGCTGAGGTGTGAATCGAACCCCCTCTACTCATTTGGAACACCCGAGGCTGAGTAGACCCCGTTCCAGTCCTCATACCACTTTTCAAATTTCGTGGCAAAGCCGGGAATCGAACCCAGGACCTCCGGGGCTGCTGCTAACCATGCTGACCGCTACGCTACGGTGGCGACTATATGTTTATATACGTGACTTTAAACAACCTAGTAAGCATAAAACCAGCATGGCGGCTATGCGGCACTAATAATGAAATTGACTTTTTGATGACCTTAATCCAAAAGCTGTGGAACTTGGCATAATGAATCTTTATTGCCTACCTATGAATAAAGTTCAGTTTTGTCTGTACATACATTAGTAGACTATAGAACCAAGAAATATTATGTTATCCATTCGATTGATGTCAAATGAATGCAGAGGTTTGTATTGGTATTCTGTATGTGTGTCTGGATGAATGTTCTTTTTAAGACATCCACACAGTAACAGAATGATCCGAGGTCAAGTGCGCTTTATCGCTACACTATTCATCATGAACGAAATAATCAAGTGGCCCATTAGCTCAGTTGGTTAGAGCGTCGTGCTAATAACGCGAAGGTCGTGGGTTCGATCCCCCCATGGGCCATTAATACTTTTAAATTACGTAGTAGACCAAATACCAAGCACTCTTAATATTGCTGTATAGGTATTCTCGTTCAACTACACATACCTACAATAGGCTACATGTCATTATAGCCTAGGTGGAAAGAGAAATCCAGTATTATGTAATAACACTTAAACAGGGAGAGACTTCTCCATAGAACGGAACCTCGATGGGGCCGTGTAACAGCTGTGCCACTGTTCAAGGATCTGGCGATAGCAGCAGCGTAGCGCCCAACTAGTTTAACACATTTACACTCTTTAACATATTAATAACCATCATTACTTACATGAATATCAAAGTAGTTGTTGGAAATACTGTCCTTCATATTCTAAACACACTTTGCACCTGAACGTACACTCGATGTAATTCATCCTCACTGATATTACGTATCAGTGCAGCTATTTCGTTCTCCAGAGCCTCCAGAGTATGCGAATTACTTCTGTATAACATTTGTTTGAGGTTCCCCCGCAAGTAAAAATCGCACGGTGCTGAAACGTAAGAACACATTTACTGGAAGTCTTCCTCTTAAGGAGATAAGTTTCCACAAGGAAAATTCGATGTTTTGTTCTATACCTGTTTACGGGATACGAGATAGTCTACAGTACTTACGGTATCTTGCCAGCTGGGAATGTAATCAATGATATGACAGCATCTGGCGCCTCCAAACTCGCTGTTGTGTAACGATAGAGGCCAGTTAACTGGAGGTGCATATTCACTCTCTTTCTCTCCGTCACACAGTCCCGGCGAAGTTCCGTTCTATATAGAAGGCTTTCACTGTAGAATCAAGTTGGTTTTTGTAGTTTCCAAATCTCCTAACAGACTTGGAATATCATGGTCATGAGTTCCGCATGAGCGGCTTCGGTGGCGTAGTCGGTAGCATGCTGAGCTTCTATGCCCAAGATAGCGGGTTCAAACCTGGCCGAAGCCGTCGGATTTTTTGAGAGCGTTAAAAATCAACAGTATGCCTTCCTTCGGAGGGGAAGTAAAGCCGGCGGTCCCATATCATAGATTTATGGCATGTTAAAGAACCTTCCAATAATTGCACCTGTGTGAAGCTAAATTGGACAGGTTAAGAATATAGACAACGCTCTTAGGTTTCTACGTTCGTTGCCAAGAGCCGACTGTGGTGGCTGTGGGGCGTCTAGTAGCTAAATACTGAACTTGGCCTAGTAGTCGTTGACGGTCGCACTTGGCGGCAAAAGTAGGAACTATTTGAAAAATTCTAAGTTGCAGTACTCAAATTTAAAAAAAACTCATAACACACACTAATACAGTCATCACAATTAACACCGGTTATCAGACAGATTCTACACACACCCAAAGTACATGGGGCTACATGACCGCGTTGTCGCAGCCCCTAAACTTAAGAACCAGCCAACCAGTTCCGCATGCACTGAAATGCTTACATGAGATTTCACGGCGTTGATTTATTTAAGAAGAACCCTCGTATGAAGTGACAAATTATAATTGTATGAAGGTAATGAATAGACCTACAGTATATGAAAAGGAAGAGGGTTTGTATTTAATCTCGCGATCATGAGCCACGGGACCTCCATGTTTACAAGAAATCCGAATCACAGGAAGTGATATTTCACTCCGAACATCTAACATTCCGTTTTTTTTTACTTTTATTTTATTGTCCTCTTTTTATTTCACTTTTACTTCCGGTATTTATATCATTACGTTACACACACTCAGTCCCCAAGCCAGGAGAATTAATCACAGTCGATTATAATCCACATGGCCTGGCTGGGAATCGAACCTGTGCCAATGTCTAGCACGCTAACCAATTAGCCACGGAGCCAGACTGCATTAACCAGGAACAGAACAAATAGGCCTATGAGAAGGGTCAATATTCACAAACCGTTTGTATCAAAATCTCGCAGTCGGCAGGAGGGAATCTGATTTCAAGACAGACGCCTTAACCACTCGGCCACGACTGCCTGAGAATACGCTAAGGCACACGGTGTGACCTTCCCCGTTACTTACTGATTGGTCTCAGGAACATACAGCCTAGGTAATGGAAATAACTTGACTCACTTTCCCCGGAACGAGTTGTTAATTTATTTTGGGGGCTAGCGAAGTCATAGTCACCATGCTTGTGTGTGTTGGATTTGTTTGCTAGCAGGTGTTTCCGTAGAGGCTGTAGTTGTGTAGTTTAATGGTAGCTTGTCCCGGGACTTGAAGTATGGAAGTATTGGCTGGAGGACGTGTGCGTACAACACAGAGGATTCTCACCGTCTCTAATAAACAAGAATGGCTGACATTGGGTCACCAGTCTCCATGAGCCTACGCTCCGTCAGCATCGGTGGTTCAGTGGTAGAATGCTCGCCTGCCACGCGGGCGGCCCGGGTTCGATTCCCGGCCGATGCAGCTTACATTTTAGCAGAAAGCAAAATAAATAGTTATGTTCATTTAAGAAGCGGTACAAAGACGCCATATGCCGTTGATAAACATGCAGTCCTTTCCTTTGATGAAGTCATTTTTGTCCACTTTCTAATCGCAATTTTCCCAACTTGGCCTCACACGCGGACTATGCGAGAGATCACTCCTCTACAACCGCAAGGACGTTGTCTGTGAGCTGAACATACTTTTTCAGCAGATACAACTGGGGATGGTGAAAGGCGACCTCTAACTTGGGCCTTATTAAGGAAGGGATTATTGGAAGGAAGTGGACCTGTTGAAAGGAACATTATCGGCATTTACCTGGTGGTGAAAATGGGAAACTACAAAAAACGTTTTCAGGACGACTGAGATGGAATTGGAACTCTCTCTCTCAACCAATGACCTCGCAGAGGCTGTGGGTGTAGGCGTGCTGGGGGATAAGCAATTAAAAACGAATACAAAAGAGATTACGAGCCTTACAGTAGTCGCCTATGATGTGTAACATGTGACTTATCATCCCTTGTTAACAGTGAACTCGGTTGGTCATTTAAATAACTTCTTGTAATACTGCAGTGCTAAATCCTGACCAGTTTTAAGCAAATATGAATATTTGTTTTAGTCGTTTACTCTCCAGGTTGGTGGAACCCACGGACTCAGCGAGGGAACTCACCACTACCGCCTCTACGGGCAGTGTCCTAGAGCTGGGAACATCGAATCGGAAGGGATACAACTGGTGAGGTGGGATTGGCACCTCGCCCAGGCGGCCTCACCTGCAAAGCGAACAGGGGCCTCATGAGGGAAGGTAAGGGACTGTTGGGATGGATAGACTAGGAAGAGGGAACGAGGCGGCCGTGGCCTTGAAGAAGGTACCATCCCGGCATTTGTCCGAAGACGAAGTGGGAAATCACGGAAAACCACTTCGAGGATGGCTGAGGGGGAAACGAACCCCCTCTACTCATTTGGGCCACCCGAGGCTGAGTTGACCCCGTTCCAGTCCTCGTACCACTAAAATGTAAGTTGCATCGGCCGGGAATCGAACCCGGGCCGCCCGCGTGGCAGGCGAGCATTCTACCACTGAACCACGGATGCTGACGCAAATATGAAATATTGAATATTTTCACAACAAACGACGACAACTTGAAGATGATATATTGTGGGAAGAATACCTTTAATGGGGCCTCCAAACCTTGAAGTAATTCTCTATGTGATATAGATTCCAAATAGCCACATAGCCGACAGTACCTCAAGTGCTTACATTAAATAAGAATACAGCAAAAGTATGAAGATTTAATAAATCATGATTGTTTTCAGCAAATATGATATAATGAATATTTTCACACCAAACAACGACAATTTGAAGATGATTTATTGTGGGAAGAATACCTTTAATGGGGCCTCCAAACCTTGAAGTAATTTTCTATGCGATATAGATTCCAAATAGCCACATAGCCGACAGTACCTCAAGTGCTTACATTAAATAAGAATACAGCAAAAGTATGAAGATTTAATAAATCATGATTGTTTTCAGCAAATATGATATAATGAATATTTTCACACCAAACAACGACAATTTGAAGATGATTTATTGTAGGAATATCTTTAATGGGGCCTCCAAACCTTGAAGTAAACCGTATGCGATATGCATTGCACAAAGCCACATGGCCGAAAGTACGTCGCGGTATCAATCTCCACCTCCGCGCGCGCTCATTGTTTCCGTCTCATCCATATCCGTTTCATTGTTTCCGTCCCATCCATTTCCGTTTCATTTTTCAAAATCACCCCCACAAAGAATATACAGATACCGAGTGGAAGGATTTTACTCATCAATAGCCGAATAATTTCGCAACTCAAGATTCCTTTCCGACAAAATATTTATACTTACGTATTTTTACTGAATTATTGATATTTTTAAAGGACCATATAATCTCGGGAAACTGAATGGAATATTCTACCCTTGATATTTAGTTTGATATATAGCCCCTGTTCGCTTTGCAGGTGAGGCCGCCTGGGTGAGGTGCTGATCACACCTCACCAGTTGTATCACCTCCGACCAGATGTTCCAAGCTCCAGGACACTGCCCATAGAGGCGGTAGTGGTGAGTTCCCTCGCTGAGTCCGTGGAAACCTCCAACCTAGAGGGTAAATCGACTAAAAAAAAATGAATAAAGTTAATTTTTGTCTGTACATACATTAGTAGACTATAGAACCAAGAAATATTACGTTATCCATTCGTTTGATGCCAAGTACGTGTGTCTGGATGAATGTTCTTTTTAAGACATCCACACAGTAACAGAATGATCCGAGGTCAAGTGCGCTTTATCGCTACACTATTCATCATGAACGAAATGATCAAGTGGCCCATTAGCTCAGTTGGTTAGAGCGTCGTGCTAATAACGCGATCGTCGTGGGTTCGATCCCCCCATGGGCCATTAATAATTTTTAGCCTATTTTCAATTTTGAAAAAATAGCCTTATGAGATCACCTTTTGTCCGTGTGTGTGTGTGTGTGAGAGGTGTGTATGTGTTCCCCCCCTAATAAATTCTAAACGGCTGGCGCGATTTCAATGAAACTCGGTAAGTTCATAGGGCTATTCCCGGCGACCTCGACCGTGCCCTTCAAATGTTGTTACGTCTCACCAATCCAACATGGTGGCTGTGCAAAATATTTCACTTGCATTCAATATCTGCGAAACTATTACAGATATCGCCCTGAAATTGTGTACGGTGATACAGGGCACTACTAGAAGTTTACCTATGAGACTTTCAAAAACCTGGTGTCTACAAAACTAACATGGCGGCCAAGCGAATTGAGACTTTTAAATAGACTTTTATCGCGATTTAACTATCCAAACGTAATGAAACTTGGTACAGCAATTGTTTATACAAATTGTAATGCACTGGAGTCTAATTTAGTCCAATTGTTTACATAACCTCAAAATGGCGGCTGTGCGAAATATTTCACTGACATTCTATATCTCAGAAACTATTACAGATATCACCCTGCAATTTTGTACGGTGATAAAGGGTACTGATACAAGTTTATCTATGTATATTTCATAAACCTGTAAAGTACAAAACGAACATGGCGACCAAGCGAATTTGAAATATTTGAATAGACTTTTCTCGTGATTTAACTCTCTGAGCGCAGTGAACTGTGGTACAGTAAATGATTTTACAGATTGTAATGCACTGCCATCAAATTTAATTCTATTATTTACATAACCTCAAGATGGCGGCTGTGCGAAATTTTAAAATTAAGTTTTTATTTCTTGTGTCGTAATCATGCGATCGAAGTGAAAGTTTGAATAATGAAGCTAGGCAATAATTGTCCTTGAATGGTACATAACTCTGTGGCCTATACATATAACAATCCTAAATGGCGAGCTTCCGAAATACTTAGACGGTTCTCAATATCTATGAATCTTTTACAGCAACCAAACTGAAATTTTTCATGTTCATAGAGACTATGAACATATGTTCACCTATAGGACTTTCAGTAACCTGGTGAGCACAAATCCAACATGGCGTCGACGTGAAGTATAAATATTTAAATGGACGTTTCTCGCGAATTAACTATCCGAGACTCGTGAAACGTTGCACGTTAAATGCTTATACAAATGTTGATCCACTGGCACCTAATTTATTTCATTTGTTTGCACAAGATGGCTGCTGTGCGTAATTTTAAAATCTCGTTTTTACTTCTTGTGTTCTAATCATGCGATTGCAGTTTGAATACCACACGTACGCAATAATCTTAATGTAATAGTACAAAAATAAAAATCCAACCTGGCGACCATCTGCAATATTTAGACGGTTCTCAATATCGACGAATCTGTTACAGCAATTAAACTGAAATTTTGTATGTTGATACAGGCAATTAACATGAGCAGGATATATGAAAATAGGCTGTATAGTTCTTCACGGAACTACTTGTTAAATTACGTAGTAGACCAAATACCAAGCACTCTTAATATTGCTGTATAGCTATTCTCGTTCAACTACACATACCTACAATAGGCTACATGTACAGCATTATAGCCTAGGTGGCAAGAGAAATCCAGTATTATGTAATAACACTTATACAGTGAGAGCCTTCTCCATAAAACGGAACCTCGATGGTGCCGTGTGACGGCTGTGCCACTGTTCAAGGCTCTGGCGCTAGCTGCAGCGTAGCGCAACACTAGTTTAACACATTACACTCTTTAACATATTTAATAACCATCATTACTTACATGAATATCAGAGTAGTTGCTGGAAATGCTGACCTTCATATTCTAAGCACACATTGCACCTACACGTACACTCGCTGTAATTCATCCTCACTGCTATTAGCCTACGTATCAATGCAGCTATTTCGTTCTCCAGAGCCTCCAAAGTATGCGGATTATTTCTGTATAACATTTGTTTGAGGTTCCCCCACAAGTAACAGTCGCACGGTGCTGAAACGTACGAACACTTTTACTGGAAGGCTTCTTGAGAAGATAAGTTTCCACTATGAAAATTCGATGGTTTGTTCTATAACTAACCATGTTTACGGGATACGAGATAGTCTACAGCACTTCACCATAACTCTCTCAACTAAGGTATCTTGGCAGCCGGGAATGTAATCAATGTTATGACAGCATCTGGTACTTCCCGACTCGCTGTTGTGTAACGATAGAGGCTAGTCAACTGGCGGTGCATAATCACCCACTCTCTCCGGCACACGGACCGGGCTAAGTTTCGTTCTATATAGAAGGCTTTCACTGTAGAATACAATTCGTTTTGTTGTTGCTAAATCTTGTAACAGACTTGGAATATCATGGTCATGAGTTCCGCATGCACTGAAATACGTACATGAGATTTCACGTCTTTGATTTATTTAAGAAGAACCCTCGTTTCTGTCTGTTAGGTAGTCAGCCCGGAGGCTGGTTGGATCCTCAAAAAGCACCACCGTTAGGTTATATGGGTAGAAACCCACAAAAACCCAAGGCAGCGCTATATTGAGGCGTACTCGGCAAATAGGAGGAGTGAGGTAGTTTGCCATTGCTTTCCCTCGTTTGAAATGACAAATTATAATTGTATGAAGGTAATGAATAGACATGCAGTATATGAAAAGGAAGAGGGTTTGTATTTAATCTCCATATTTACATGGGATCCGAATCACAGGAAGTGATATTTCACTTCGAAATTCTAACATTCCATTTCTTTTTTTAACTTTTATTTTACTGTCCTTTTTTTATTTATCTTTTACTTCCGGTATTTATATCGTTACGTTACACACACCCAGTCCCAAAGTCAGGAGAATTAATCACAGTCGATGGCCTGGCTGGGAATCGAACCTGTGCCAATGTCTAGCACGCTAACCAATTAGCCACGGAGCCAGACTGCATTAACCAGGAACACAACAAATAGGCCTATGAGAAGGGTCAATATTCACAAACCGTTGGTATCAAAAACTCGCAGTCGGCAGGACTCGAACCTACGCTCCCAGAGGGAATCTGATTTCAAGTCAGACGCCTTAACCACTCGGCCACGACTGCCTGAGAATACACAAAGGCGCGCAGTGTGACCTTCCCCGTTACTTACTGATAGGTCTCGGGAACATACAGCCTAGGTAACTGAAATAACTTGACTCACTTACCCCGGAACGAGTTGTTAATTTATTTTGGGGGCTAGGGAAGTCATAGTCACCATCCTTATGTGTGTTGGATTTGTTTGCTAGCAGGTGTTTCCGTAGAGGCTGTAGTTGTGTAGTTTAATGGTAGCTTGTCCCGGGACTTGAAGTATGGAAGTATTGGCTGGAGGACGTGTGCGTACAACACTGAGGATTCTCACTGTCTCTAATAAACAAGAATGGCTGACATTGGGTCACCAGTCTCCAATCCCCATTGCGCCGTCAGCATCGGTGGTTCGGTGGTGGAACGCTCGCCTGCCACGCGGGCGGCCCGGGTGCGATTCACGGCCGATGCAACTTACATTTAAGCAGAAAGCAAAAGAAATGGTTATGTTCATTTAGGAAGCAAAACAAAGACGCCATACGCCGCTGGTAAACAAGCAGTCCTTTCCTTTGATGAAGTCATTTTTGTCCTCTTTCTAATCGCTATTTTCCCAACTCGGCCTCACCTTCGGACTCTGCGAGGGTTAATTCCATTGCCGTCGCAAGGACCTTGTCTGTCAGCTGGACATACTTTGTCATCAGATACAACTGGGGATGGTGATAGGCGACCACTAACTTGGGACTTATTTAGGAAGGGATCATTGGAAGGAAGTGGACCTGTTGAAAGGAACAGTCTTGGCATTTACCTGGTGGTGAAAATGGGAAACCACGAAAACATTTTCTGGATGACTGAGATGGAATTGGAACTCACTCACATCCGATGCCCTCTCTGAGTCCGCGGGTGTAGTCGAGCTGGGGGATAAGCAATTAAAAAAGGAAACAAAATAGCCGAACTATTTGGTTCTGCAGAGCCTCCAGAGTATGCAGATTATTTCTGTATAACATTTGTTTGAGCTTCCCCCACAAGTAACAATCGCACGGTGCAGAAACGCACGAACACATTTACTGGAAAACATCCTCTTGAGAAGATAAGTATCCATTAGGAAATTTCGATGGTTTGTTCTATACTTAACCATGTTTACGGGACACGAGATAGTCTACATCACCACACCCAACTCGCTGTTGCGTAACGATAGATGCTAGTCAAATGGCGGTGACTAATTGCTCTATCTTTCCGTATCACGGCCCCGACGCGGTTTCGTTGTATATAGAAGGCTCTCACTGTAGATTGCAGTTAATTTTGTTGTTGCTAAATCTTGTAGGACTTGGATTATCATGGTCATGAGTTCCGCATGCACTGTAATGCATAGATGAGATTTCACAGCTTTGATTTATTTGAAAAGCCATTACTATCGTATGAGGGCAATGAATAAACCTATATGAAAAGAAAGAGAGTTTGTAGTTATGTCACGATCATGAGCCACGGAGGAACCACAGGAAGTGACATTTCACTTCGAAAATCTCACATGCAAACTATCTTTTTTTCCTTGTTATTTTTACTGTCCTCTTTTTATTTCACTTTTACTTGCGGTATTTATATTATTAAGACGTTACATAATCCCAGTCGCCTCCATGGTGTAGTGGTCAGCGTGCTTAGCTGCCACCCTGGAGGTCCAAAGTTCGTTTTCCGACTTTGCCACGAAATTTAAAAAGTGAAATGAGGACTGGAACAGGGTCTACCCAGACTCTGGTGGTCCAAACGAGTAGAGGGGGTTTGATTTCCACCTCAGCCATCCTCGAAGTAGTTTTCCGTGGTATCCCACTTCGTTTCCCGGCAAATGCCGGGATGGTAACTAACGTAAGGCCACCGCCGCCTCCTTCCCTCTTCGTTGCCTTTCCCTCCCAATCTTCCCATCTCATATAAGGCCCCTGTTCGCTCTGCAGGTGAGGCCACCTCCCCAGTTGTCCCCGAAGTTTCAAGCTGTTGGTTAAACGATACACCATTGATACGATGGGAACCTTAGTGATGTCAAAATGAACAACTTACAAGCGACATTTTATCATTTTAAATGATCTTGTCGACTTCGTCGTTACGTTACGGCGACGTCGCAAAATGTACCGAGAATGCACTGAGGTGTGTGACGTCATAGTACCGCTTGGTGCATGTATACTGAGTTCACTGGTGACTCTGGCGTTACGAGACGTCAACGACACGGCTAGCGTGACGTCATCCAGCCAGCTCCCTCCTTTCACCGCGCGCTCCAGCTCCCTCATGACTTGTAACTTTCTAGCGTTCTGATATTTTCTTGATCATCTAACATGTCAGGAGTCTTTGGCTTCCATCGAATCGAGCATGTGAACCCGAGGGGGTTATGCTGACTGGTATCGAACGTCGATCTCAGGGACTGTGAGCTCAGAATGAAGGTTCCTCCTAGGAACGAACCCGAGATCTTTTGAGGGAGTTTTAGTTGTACAAACCCCTAGAGGAAATTATATATGAAGTCACTGTTGTGATATCAACTGATGATGACATTATTTATTAAAATAATGCAGGGAAAATGAGTGGAATACAGCATTATTGGGCTGTATGATGGAAGCTATGCTGCATTTGAGCACAAAAGTTGGAGAGTTTGACATCTAACTAATAGCCCCAGAATTGTGGGAGGAGACTCGTGGAGCCGTGTCACTCTCGTTGACCTACTTATGTCGTCTGGAGCTAGCCAAGGGGACAACTAATGATCTAGTTCTTCCCCGTTTCAGAAAAGAAATGTGAATGGGGTGGGAAGATCCCAATGAAAATCATTGATTACTCGTGATTGGGGCAACGCAATGACATGAAAGTTGCACACATGTAAATCTTTAGCCAGGAGGGTAATTATCAAGCCTTTAAACTGTGAAATCGAGGCATATTTAAGGGAATGCGCAAGAACACAGGACTTTTGGTGTTCGCTGCGTGACCTTACTAGGTCGCCGGGGATTTTTACAGGACGCCGCGTACCCACGCCATGGCAAAGGCAATTAATATTAATTAATTGGCCGATCGATCCTCGAGCACGCAGATTTTTTGTGACCAGCAAGGAAAAAGGAACATATGAACAGTATTTCAAGACCAGAATCATCCTGGGGGAGGAGATGATACAGCGAGGGAATCCTAGGTCTACTTTTTCCTGTGAAACGAATATAAGGGAGTGGACTCAGGTCAGAGAGGACACTTGTACCAGAATCTAGCTTGGAGCGTATGTCGCCCGACACCAGGGAAAGAAGCGCGCACAAAGACTTGAACATTTGAGTTTTAAGCAGTATATTCGCCGTGCAGTGTAATGCACAAATTAAGTCATGAAGTAATAATAAGTACTATAATCAAGAAACATTATTAGGCGAAATGCGCGTTACCGAAGTCAAGGAGTGATGCTCGGACTTCAGTATGAGAAGCCGTGCAGTAAACATTTATAATCCTCTTTATTAAAGACTGTCGTGCTGTATGTGTATAGTCGGCAGTACGAGCAATTGTTTGTGTTCACATAGAAAAGTACCGTGTGATATAACTTGCAGAACTATTGAAAGTAATAATTTGTAAAAATAAAATGTACAATGTTGAGCGCAGTGTGTAAAATATTGATTGGACATATATTAGTATGCCGAGCTGCGCAAGAGATAAACTTTATGATGCGTTTGGTGAAATGTCATAAGAATACCAAATAGTAACGCTCAGGACGAAAAGTAAGCATATTCAAGCAAAGCAGGAAGTTTATCGTAGGATAATGGATAGACAGTTGATGAATCCGTAGGCAGATGATCGAGACTTTCAGTCAGGATGTGGAGAGGAGCGAGGAAGAGTCCGTCAACACCTGCAGTTCTGATATCTTGCCAGGGAAATTCAACCAGTAAGAAATGTAAATAGTGACGTGTGTTTTTTAGTGTTGATCTGTGAAATATCTATAAAATTATTGTTGTAACAAGTGTTATACAGTGTTATGTGCCTCAATATGGAAAAGAAAATTGCCGTGTGTTTCGGGAGGCAAAGGTTTTATAATATGTGTATTATCAGTGTGGAAATGCCTCGCTAAGTATGCAAATGGCAGGCGATACTGGAAGATGTGAGTGGTTGGAACCACCTGGATAGCCTACAGAATGTAAGTACCCAAAAACCATGATGTTATAGTAGCTATAGTACACTGTATGTTACGTGATTTCAGAATTATAAAAATGTGCCAGTAAGAATCAATATTAGGAGGTAGAACTTCAAATGTTTATTTATTGTTGTGTTGATTTTAGTAGAGTTGAGATGTTGTTATACATCATTGAGTGGATTAATCGTTACCACTATTATTTAAAAAAATGGCAAATCCGTTATGTAAAAACTTAACGTAACGAACACGGATGTTCGATTATTAAAATGGTTACGTTGTATCGGGTTATGGTAATTTATGTCAGTAATAATAATAATAATAATAATAATAATAATAATAATAAAAATAAAAGGTATAAATGAATACATCAGGGTAAAATGTTGTTGCAAGAAATATTTACGCTAATTGGAATATTTATCTATCCAAGCAGTAAGATAATACCTTAAGGGCTGAGAAAGCAGTTTAATGTCAGAGTATATTGTGTTAATGGGAATATAATTATGCAAGGAAATGGAAGAGTTTAATAGTGAATTGAATTTGGAGCTTGTGAATAAGCTTGTAGAGTAATGGATAGAGTTCTCTTACTAATTAAAGGACGAGATCAGAGCATCGGGTCATGGAGCCAGGTAATCTGTTCGACGTGTGAGATCTCGTATAGCTTTGGGCATACAGAGATAATTATTATGTGCCAGAGTGTATTTAGTGTTGTACCCTAACTCTGATGATGGATATGGAATGTTCCGGGTTCGAACCCTGTGGTAGGTGAGAGGAGGGCAATGGAAACCTCTGCACCATACCTGATCGACCGAGAACTTGTTATTGAATGATTCGGCTCTTGTGAAGCGAATCTTTTTGACGGCAGCTTGTGACTGACCGTAGCATTTATTAAGATACCGGCTATCCAACTCGACCCGTGTTTATGAATCTCGTGCCTTCATATCATGAAATGGACCTATTGAGGCCAGTTATTAATATCCTAAGGTTAGGAATAAATGTATAAACTCGTCCAGAAACTAAATGGCATACCATTCAGTTAAAATCGTATGGGATATGTGGGTCATTGGGACCACACTATTGTATTTAGAATCTTGTTACTGCTTGGGGATTAAAAAAAACAGAAGTCAGAAAGCGAGGGATGGTACACGTGCTGTAACCACTCCACTCCGCTCTATTGTATACGAGCCGCTCTAAGGGGGCTGAGTTGTAAAACGAACCGTGAAAGTTAACGTTTTGAAAGGACAGATTTGAGACCCTGTTTGTATTGAAAGGAAACATTGTTATATTGTGTAATGAATTTATGTGCTTTAAGAACACATTGGTAATCATAGAGCACCCTGATGATTTAAATTTTAGCCATCTTACGAATGGTCGGAAGATGCAATTTGTACTGACACTGACACGTATTTATGAAGTTGGGCACTTGATGCCACAGGCTACGCTCACAAGGGTAGCTTAATAATACCATCCGACACAGCGATAACGAAAGTTTTGAAATTGAAATCACAACGGCATGCAGTGGAACTATAAAAAGGGAACCTTAGGGGCATATTTACATAATGGTGGAGTTGCAAGTAGATTTGTAGTGCAACCCATGAATTGGCTAATGCATGCTAACGCATTTTTTGGTGGGAAGAGAGATACAGAACACAGAAGGCACTCATGATGTAAAGTAAAACACAGAAGGCACTCATGATGTAAAGTAAAACACAGAAGGCACTCATGATGTAAAGTAAAACACAGAAGGCACTCTTAATGTAAAGTAAGATGTGTTTTGAGAACATAATGTAAAGTAAGATGTGTTTTGAGAACATAATGTAAAGTAAGGTGTGTTGTGAGGAATAATTATTCTTGTGAAAATTAAAGAAGTCACACCAGGTGACGTACGATAAAAAGGTACAGTTTTTATGGAAGTTACATGTGCATCAGCGCACTTGAGAGTGGATGAAGAAGTCAACCTAAGGGTAAAGGATTGAATAATTATGTGAATTTAATAGAATAATTTGTGAATAATTAGTGGATTGTGGGAGTAAATTTTGTTTGATGTTGTATTATGTTTGTTGGGATTGTGTCCTTATATTGTTTGAAGCCATGATTTAATGCTGAATTAAAGTCTTTAGAATAGAGTTGTGCTTTGTCATTGTAGAGTTGATACCTTTTAGTTTCGAATCAAAATTATGCAACTGCTCAGTGGAAGAACGGTACACGCCGAGAACTGAAGCTAGCTGGAGGCAGGAGCATATTTGCCATGGAGATTACTCACATGGGTACATGGAGATTGATGTCCTGTACAGTGATTTGAGCTATAGGTACAACTAAAGTCGGTCTAGATTTAGTGCAAGCAACTCTATTAAAGGAACGAATAACATGAATTAGGGGATGACCGCACCTAACCTTAGCTAAGCTCCGATACAAACAATATAAATTTTGATAAACACCTTATTTACCATGATCCAGGTAACAGGGGGCGGTATTATTCTATCGTGGAATCACCTCAGTAGTGCAATATGTATATCTTGGCATTGCAAGACCTGATACTTCATATTATTGTTATGGACCAAGCTCTATTTATTTATCATGTCGCCCGTCTGTGGGCCAAGGCATGTGTTACTTCTCTCATTTATTTATCATGGCGCTGATATGTGGGCCAGTTTAAAATACAGGTCACCATAGGCGCAGAGGTGTATTAAATTATCATGGCAAGGCCCAAGTGGGGCATTCGACAGTACAACCGAGTCCTTGGATGGTTGATGCAATGTCTTACGTGGCCAAACCATCTATTAAATTATCATGGCGCCCAGGTTTGTGGAGCTTATGGGATTTAGGGAAACCCCATAGATTTTTATGGTATTTCATGGGGAAAACCATAGTAATTATTTTGCCTCAAACTGTGTTTGAGTGATTTTTGAGTTCAGTAGGCTTTTGACGTAACGCAGAATCTCTCTATTGAGAAGAGAATTACCCAAGGGTATGAGCGCTACACACCCAATCCACAATTTATCCTAAAATTCAATGTTTTAGTACAGTCTTGCACTATGGGTGCAGTGTCTTGTATCTCTCTTCAAAACGTATCCACACATGTTTCCAGGAAGCCTGCCTGTATCTCAAAGTGTATTGTTGTAAGAATGGCTGGTACAGAGGAGATTTTGCAGGTGATTGTGGGGTTAAGGCAGAATTTTGACGCTGTTAATGAACAGAATAAGCTGGAAGCCAAGGCTTTCCAGGATGGAATAAACTCTCGTTTAGATGCCAATCAGGAGGCAATCAATACAAATCAGAGTGAATTGAGTAACCGTTTAGATGCTAACCAGGTTGAATTGAATAACCGTTTGGATGCTAATCAGGTTGAAATAAACAACCGATTGGATGCAAATAAGGTTGAATTAAATGATAAGCTAGGTCAAATGCAAGAGACAATTAAAACCGAAGTAACAGAAACTGTTGTAAGCATTATATCATAAATGCAGGTTAAGACAGATAAACGTTTCGAGGCTATAGAAGCCAAGCTTGAAAGTAATTTACAGGCGTGTAAGCATGCGCAGGATGAAACCAACAGTAGGTTAGATGCGCTGTCTAATGACATTAAGGATATTCAAATCCAAAATGAGGCGAATCTCGAACGCCAAGCGAAACAGTTTTCAGAATTTACTAGAACGGTAGATCAGAGGTTAGAAGAGAACGACAATAAATGGGACGAGAAATTGAAAAGCTATGCTAGAGCAATTAACGGTGATCTAAAGAAACAGGATCAGAACATATTAGATCAATGTCAGAAAATAGGAGAGATTAGGGCTATCGCTAATGAAAGTAAAGAGCTGGTAGGCAACATGAAAGGTCAGATGAGCAAAGTTCATCAAGAATTGGACCAAATTCACAGTGACATTATCATCGTTAATAAAAGGCAAGAGGAGAACAGAGGTGAAATTATTCAGGTCCGAAATGAAATGTCAAAGGTAAATGGACATATCCAAGAGGAAATTAAGGGGTTGAGAGAAGAACTCGAAGTAAGAGATGGCCAGAAGACAGAGGCAAGCGACAAGACCCTTGCTCAAATAAAGGAAGATGTAGAGGATGAAATATCCCATATCAAGCAAAGCCTGAAGGAAGATAAGAAGAAAATATTTCAAGTGGCCGAAGAGAATAGAGATAGGCTTACCAGAATCGAAAAAGAGGTAATTACTCGACTGGAAAGAGCAGAGATGCGCCACAATCAAATGGAGACTAGGATAATCGGACAGGAGGAAACCCTGATGAAAGATCCTAAGTCAAGTGAAGGCAGCGTGAAAGATATGAGGAAAACTAGGTGGGCAGATTTGGAAACCCAACCTATAATAAGGAATGCTACAGGCCCAGGCGAAAGTACTTATATGACGCCAGATGCACCAGTTGCAGCCTCTACGCCGCTTGAAAATGCTATGCACACCCAGGTGATAAACATCATTCGAGCAAGCGAAGAGAAACCAAGGAAATTCTCAGGTAGCCATTGTAATATGACACCGAAGTATTGGATGAAAGAAGTGTCTGAATATTTGAATGATGCGCGGATACCACAAGAGCGCAGGCTACGAGCCATAGAGAAACTAACAGAGGGAGAATGTGCGTTATGGTTTCGCAGCTTCCGTTAAACTTTCGATACTGTAGAGGAGTTTCGGGAGAGTTTTTTGAAACGGTACTGGGATCCAATGATACAGCAGAATTTGCGATTGGATTTGTATTCAAAAAGATACAGCACCAACAATCCAACGAAGTACGCAGAATTCTTCATCTCTCAGATGAGTCGGTTCAAACAACTGGACCAAAAACCTAGCGAGCTGGAGCTATGTATTGCTATCGCCAAACAGCTTCCTTACGAAATCCAAAGGCTGCTGATTTCGGCAAATGCAAAAACCGCTATGGAAATGGAGGCAGTTCTCAGGAAACTAGACCTCACAACATCAAATACTATGCGTCAGAATCGAACCGTGGAACAGGTACACGTGACCAACACGCAGACTGACCAGTACCAAGCTCCGAAGAACAACAAAGCTACTAGCACGGAAACGTTAGATTCCATCGGACGTCAATGGGAAGAGGAACCCAGAAGATGGCAGCCGAAGTACAAAGGGAATGCTGGTAGAGGAAGAGGAGGCCGAAATTCTTGGAATAAACAGAATACCAGGGGCAGACCGTACCAAAACAATGGAGGTAACAATGACCAAGAAGGAAACAATAGGAATTGGAGACCCCAGGAAAGAAGACGTAACTTCGATGACGAGGTAGAGGAACGATATCACGCTTCATTGCAATACCTCGATGAAAGGGGAGAAGAGCCCCAGAAGCAACAAGTCCTCTGGCAAGAAGCTATGCAGAACAGGACGTCGCCAGACAGATATGGAGACGGAGCCAAGAGTTTGGAGTTACAGCGCAGCGAACAAGAGAGAAGAGACTCTAAGGGGACTGGCGCTGTAGAAAAAAACTCCAAAATTAGAAGATTTCGAAAATGATGGATGGAAGTCGGTCAACATCATCAATTGGATAGCCAAACCAGAAGAGTTAATCGAGGATACAGGAGGATCACAGGTCATGGTCAAGAGAGAATTGCCTATTATAATAGTAAGAGTGGCAGGGTTGAAAATAAGAAGTCTGTTAGAGACGGGTTCAACAGTGTGTCTTATGACACAAGCTTTGTATAATGAAATAGCCCAGAGAGAGAATGTTTTGAAAATACCTATCTCAAGTGTCAAAATAAAAGGTGTAATTCCAGACAGAACGATGATATGCAAATATCAGATATTCCTTGATTTACAGATAGGAGGCTCTATGTTTTCACAGAGTTTTCTACTAGTAAACAAACTGCCTTTTAACCTACTTATTGGGGCAGAGTTTATAAGGGAATACAGAGTGGTAATAGACCTATCACAGGGCAGAGTTAATGTTCCGTGTGAATGAGGAAGCCGAAGGCTTAGAGGTCTCACTCAATCAGAATGAACCAGGGACAGATGAACAAGTATGGCATACATACAGAGACGTGGCTGAGGAAGAAGTGTTAGCTATTGAGCAGTTAGAAGAGGAACTGGAAACACTAGCCGCAGACATGGAGAAAGATCTGGAACCCGAACTGGAAGGACATATTTCGGAAAACTTGAAGAAGCAAAAATTGGGCCAAGAGAGAAAGAAAATCTGAAGAAATTATTATTGGAACAGAAGGAAGTCTTAGACTCGAGACCTGGTCGTATAAAGAACTTCACTTATGCTTTCCAAGTTAGTGACTGGACACCATTTAGGCAGAAACCCTACCCTCTAGCCGAAAAGCACTATGCTAAGGTCAAAGAGGCAATTCAGGTGATGTTGGAGGCCGGTGTTATTGAGAAAACACCTACGCCTTATGTAAGCCCATTGGTAATCGTACCTAAGACAGACGGGACTGTCAGAGTATGTCTGGACCTGAGACACTTAAATATGAAGGTAATTCCGGAGTTCGACCAAGTGCCACCTATTAAAGAAATCCTCAGGAAGTTTAAAGGGAACACCATATTCACAAATTTAGATATCACTTCAAGTTTTCACCATCTTGAATTAGAGAAGAAAACTAGTCTGTTGACAGGATTTATGTTTGATCAACACACATACACATTTTTAAGGCTATCTTTTGGTTTGAAAACAGCTGGTTCAGCCCTGATAAGAGCGTTAGATCGCAATCAATCAGATGAGGTTAAAGAGAGTACCATCAGATACGTAGACGACATTCTACTCACATCAGAATCTCTGGAGGAGCACATGAGAGACTTGAAGAAGTTGCTGGATGACCTTCGAGAAGCTAATTTTAAGGTTAATATCAAGAAATCGCACTTCTGTCAGAGGGAAGTTAAATTCCTAGGGCATGTTATTGATGAAAACGGAGTTAAGCCAAACCCAGAGAAATTAAAGGTAATTCGAAATTTTCCTCGACCCACGAAAGTAAAGCACGTCCGACAGTATTTGGGAGTAATTGGATTTTTTTCGAACCACTGCCCAAATTATACTACGACTGTGGCACCCCTGCAGGATCTATTGAAGAAAGGCGACAGGTGGAATTGGACGGAGTAATGTCAAGAAGCATTCGTGAGGTCAAAACAAATGCTTTTGGAATATGTGAAGCTGGGATACCCTGATTTTACCCAGAAGTTCATCATACAGACGGATGCATCACTTGTTGGGATAGGAGCGATGCTGTTCCAAGAAAATGTTGATAAGCCCGAAAAGAAAGTCTTTATTGCCTTTATAAGTAGGAGGTTGAAAGCCCATGAGAAAAATTAGAGAGATAGAGTTGCTCGAAATTTTGTACGCGTTGCAGTACTGCCGCAAACTCGTGTATGGTTTTCAAATAGTCCTCAGAACAGACCATAAAGCTTTAACGTTTTTGTTAAAAACGGACTTGTCTAGCCAGAGGTAGACAAGATGGTCCCTGTATATTCAACAGTTCAATGCGGAAATAGAATACTGTCCAGGGAAAGAAAATATAATACCGGACATATTAAGCCGATATCCGAGAGAAGAGGAAACTCTAGCTGTCCAGATTGAGAATCGAGATCAGAAGACCTTGGATGACTTGAAGAATCTTACCAACCTACAACGTGAAGACCCGTGGTTGAAAATGATGATTGATTACTTCGAGGGACGCTTAGCAAGGGGAACTGCGATATACAGAGAGGCAGAGGCATTATCAACAGACTATGTATGGTACAATCAGATGCTACATAAGTGGGATGATGTGGAACATACCCGCCAAAGAATTGTTATTCCTGCATCTTTGCAGAGGAGATTGGTATGGCTAGCACACAGAGCGTTTGGACATCCCGGGATAGCAAAATCACTGCTCTACTGAAAGAAGCATTCACTTGGCCAAAGTTGAGAGAAACTGTGAGAAATGCTATTAGGACATGCGATTTGTGCCAAAGGGTAAAGCCAATGAGACAACGAGCCATTCCGTTTTTACCAGAAAATCCAAGGCAGCTAATGAGCGTAGACAATTTTGGACCACTGCCTAGAGCACGTAGAGGCAATAGACATGTTTTTGTAGCCATGGATGTATTCTCAAAAATGGTGGTATTATGCCCCATACAGAAGCCAAGCTCAAAGCAGGTATTGAAACGCCTGAAAGAGAGAGTTATTCCGATACTTTGAAACCGGATAACCTACTCTCAGACCATGGGAGCTGCTTCACTAGCGCAGAATTTCGTCGGGAATTGGAAAATTTAGGAATTAGGCAGATTTTATCTACCATTCGCCATCCTGAGGCAAGTCCTGTTGAGAGCGTTATGAGAGAATTACAGAAGTACGTGAAAATTTACTGCTCTGAAGAGAACTGGAAATGGATCGATTTCCTGGAAGTAATAGAATACTGCATAAATAATACTGTGCATGAAGCGACAGGTCAGGTGCCCGTGACTCTACATTTGGATCAGAGACCAGAGAGACCGTGGACTGGTGTTATTCCATTACCTGTAGACGCACAGCCAGGACGAGAATTGAGGATCCAGTGAACATTCGAATATCTCCAAGCACAGGCAGAGAGACGCCAGAGAAGAAATCGTGCGAAGCGATATCACAGACCGCTTCTCATTGGGGAAAAAGTTTTAGTCAGAAAGCCAGCCAGTTCAGATCCAGAAGCACGGAAGTATAAAAAGTTCAATTTCGGTTATCACGGCCCGTTCGAGGTTATCAGAGACCTACAGAATAAAGCATTTAGAAACAGGAAACGAGGTCGTTATGAATGTAGCCAATCTCAAAATTTATTATTCACCCGAAGAATTTGACGAACAAGAGGAAGCTTTAGCAGCACACACCCAACTGGACGTGGACAGCAAAGTCAGGCCTGAAGGTTCGCGCGGCGAGATGGAACGAGGAACAAGCAGCTTGCCCAGTGAAAGGGACGAACGGCTAGAATGCTAGTGCCTGCGAGAGCTTTACAAAGACTTGATCGAAGCGGCCAGGAAAGTTGAAGCAATAAATAAGACCCTCCGTCTAGAGAATGCACAGCTTAGGGCCGAGCGCAGAGTGGAAGGGGGAACCAGACAAACACACTCGCAGCCAGACGAGGTGAAGGACCCCTAATGTAAACACAGAAAGAGGACAGTCAGCTGGTTACTTACAGAAGGTCACTTGCAATTGACTTCTATAAGTTTTGCAAGGGGAATATGAACCCGAGGGGGTTATGCTGACTGGTATCGAACGTGGATCTCAGAGACTGTGAGTTCAGAATGAAGGTTCCACCTAGGAACGAACCCGAGATCTTTTGAGGGAGTTTTAGTTGCAAAAACCCCTAGAGGAAATTATATATGAAGTCACTGTTGTGATATCAACTGATGATGACATTATTTATTAAAATAATGCAGGGAAAATGGGTGGAATACAGCATTATTGGGCTGTATGAAGGAAGCTATGCTGCATTTGAGCACAAAAGTTGGAGAGTTTGACATCTAACTAATAGCCCCAGAATTGTGGGAGGAGACTCGTGGAGCCGTGTCACTCTCGTTGACCTACTTATGTCGTCTGGAGCTAGCCAAGGGGACAACTAATGATCTAGTTCTTCCCCGTTTCAGAAAAGAAATGTGAATGGGGTGGGAAGATCCCAATGAAAATCATTGATTACTCGTGATTGGGGCAACGCAATGACATGAAAGTTGCACACATGTAAATCTTTAGCCAGGAGGGTAATTATCAAGCCTTTAAACTGTGAAATCGAGGCATATTTAAGGGAATTCGCAAGAACACGGGACTTTTGGTGTTCGCTGCGTGACCTTACTAGGTCGCCGGGGATTTTTACAGGACGCCGCATACCCACGCCATGGCAAAGGCAATTAATATTAATTAATTGGCCGATCGATCCTCGAGCACGCAGATTTTTTGTGACCAGCAAGGAAAAAGGAACATATGAACAGTATTTCAAGACCAGAATCATCCTGGGGGAGGAGATGATACAGCGAGGGAATCCTAGGTCTACTTTTTCTTGTGAAACGAATATAAGGGAGTGGACTCAGGTCAGAGAGGACACTTGTACCAGAATCTAGCGCGGAGCGTATGTCGCCCGACACCAGGGAAAGAAGCGCGCACAAAGACTTGAACATTTGAGTGTTAAGCAGTATATTCGCCGTGCAGTGTAATGCACAAATTAAGTCATGAAGTAATAATAAGTACTATAATCAAGAAACTTTATTAGGCGAAATGCGCGTTACCGAAGTCAAGGAGTGATGCTCGGACTTCAGTATGAGAAGCCGTGCAGTAAACATTTATAATCCTCTTTATTAAGGACTGTCGTGCTGTATGTGTATAGTCGGCAGTACGAGCAATTGTTTGTGTTCACATAGAAAAGTACCGTGTGATATAACATGCAGAACTATTGAAAGTAATAATTTGTAAAAATAAAATGTACAATGTTGAGCGCAGTGTGTAAAATATTGATTGGACATATATTAGTATGCCGGGCTGCGCAAGAGATAAACTTTATGATGCGTTTGGTGAAATGTCATAAGAATACCAAATAGTAACGCTCAGGACGAAAAGTAAGCATATTCATGCAAAGCAGGAAGTTTATCGTAGGATAATGGATAGACAGTTGATGAATCCGTAGGCAGATGATCGAGACTTTCAGTCAGGATGTGGAGAGGAGCGAGGAAGGGTCCGTCAACACCTGCAGTTCTGATATCTTGCCAGGGAAATTCAACCAGTAAGAAATGTAAATAGTGACGTGTGTTTTTTAGTGTTGATCTGTGAAATATCTATAAAAATATTGTTGTAACAAGTGTTATACAGTGTTATGTGCCTCAATATGGAAAAAAGTGCCGTGTGTTTCGGGAGGCAAAGGTTTTATAATATGTGTATTATCAGTGTGGAAATGCCTCGCTAAGTATGCAAATGGCAGGCGATACTGGAAGATGTGAGTGGTTGGAGCCACCTGGATAGCCTACAGTATGTAAGTACCCAAAAACCATGATGTTATAGTAGCTATAGTACACTGTATGTTACGTGATTTCAGAATTATAAAAATGTGCCAGTAAGAATCAATATTAGGAGGTAGAACCTCAAATGTTTATTTATTGTTGTGTTGTATTTAGTAGAGTTGAGATGTTGTTATACATCATTGAGTGGATTAATCGTTACCACTATTATTTTAAAAAAAAGGCAAATCAGTTATGTAAAAACTTAACGTAACGAACACGGATGTTCGATTATTAAAATGGTTACGTTGTGTCAGGTTATGGTAATTTATGTAGTAATAATAATAATAATAATAAAAGGTATAAATGAATACATTAGGGTAAAATGTTGTTGCAAGAAATATTTACGCTAATTGGAATATTTATCTATCCAAGCAGTAAGATAATACCTTAAGGGCTGAGAAAGCAGTTTAATATCAGAATATATTGTGTTAATGGGAATATAATTATGCAAGGAAATGGAAGAGTTTAACAGTGAATTGAATTTGGAGCTTGTGAATAAGCTTGTAGAGTTATGGATAGAGTTCTCTTACTAATTAAAGGACGAGATCAGAGCATCGGGTCATGGAGCCAGGTAATCTGTTCGACGTGTGAAATCTCGTATAGCCTTGGGCATACAGAGATATTTATTATGTGCCAGAGTGTATTTAGTGTTGTACCCTAACTCTGATGATGGATATGGAATGTTCCGGGTTCGAACCCTGTGGTAGGTGAGAGGAGGACAATGGAAACCTCGGCACCATACCTGATCGACCGAGAACGTGTTATTAAATGATTCGGCTCTTGTGAAGCGAATCTTATTGACGGCAGCTTGTGACTGACCGTAGCATTTATTAAGATACCGGCTATCCAACTCGACCTGTGTTTATGAATCTCGTGCCTTCATATCATGAAATGGACCTATTGAGGCCAGTTATTAATATCCTGAGGTTAGGAATAAATGTATAAACTCGTCCAGAACCTAAATGGCATAAAATTCAGTTTAAATCGTATGGGATATGTGGGTCATTGGGACCACAGTATTGTATTTAGAAAAAAAAACAGAAGTCAGTAAGCGAGGGATGGTACACGTGCTGTAACCACTCCACTCCGCTCTATTGTATTCGAGCCGCTCTAAGGGGGCTGAGTTGTAAAACGAACCGTGAAAGTTAACGTTTAGAAAGGACAGATTTTAGACCCTGTTTGTATTGAAAGGAAACATTGTTATATTGTGTAATGAATTTATGTGCTTTAAGAACACATTGGTAATCATAGAGCACCCTGATGATTAAAATTTTAGCCATCTTACGAATGGTCGGAAGATGCATTTTGTACTGACACTGACACGTATTTATGAAGTTGGGCACTTGATGCCACAGGCTACGCTCGCAAGGGTAGCTTATTAATACCATCCGACACAGCGATAACGAAAGTTTTGGAATTGAAATCACAACGGCATGCAGTGGAACTATAAAAAAGGGAACCTTAGGGGTATATTTACATAATGGTGGAGTTGCAAGTAGATTTGTAGTGCAACCCATGAATTGGCTAATGCATGCTAAAGCATTTTTTGGTGGGAAGAGAGATACAGAACACAGAAGGCACTCATGATGTAAAGTAAAACACAGAAGGCACTCATGATGTAAAGTAAAACACAGAAGGCACTCATGATGTAAAGTAAAACACAGAAGGCACTCTTAATGTAAAGTAAGATGTGTTTTGAGAACATAATGTAAAGTAAGATGTGTTTTGAGAACATAATGTAAAGTAGGGTGGGTTGTGAGAAATAATTATTCTTGTGAAAATTAAAGAAGTCACACCAGGTGACGTACGATAAAAAGGTACAGTTTTTATGGAAGTTACATGTGCATCAGCGCACTTGTGAGTGGATGTTGAAGTCAACCTAAGGGTAAAGGATTGAATAATTATGTGAATTTAATAGGATAATTTGTGAATAATTAGTGGATTGTGGGAGTAAATTTTGTTTGATGTTGTATTATGTTTGTTGGGATTGTGTCCTTATATTGTTTGAAGCCATGATTTAATGCTGAATTAAAGTCTTTAGAATAGAGTTGTGCTTTATCATTGTAGAGTTGATACCTTTTAGTCTCGAATCAAAATTATGCAACTGCTCAGTGGGAGAACGGTACACGCCGAGAACTGAAGCTAGCTGGAGGCAGGAGCATATTTGCCATGGAGATTACTCACATGGGTACACATGCTAGCTTTTTCAGCATATTTAGCATTTAAAATGATATAAAGTCCAGTCTTTCTGACTGACTGTCTCTTTTTAACTCCTTTAACGGCAAAAGATATATTTTCTCAATCGATAATAAAGGAATACAGCGATGTTTGACTGTTGCTTGGTTGATTTTGAAAACTCGAGTTGGCAACTCTTTGTCGTTCTTAGTAAGGAACAGAAGAAGAAATGGAAAACTAAAGGAAAATAAGGCAAATAAATGACAGGAGGAAAAGAAATGCCCTCAACCCTCGAAGAATGCGGATTGAGGGACTTGGAAGGAAGGAGAGCCATAAAAGGCAGATAGGAAAGTGAAAGAGGAGAGGAAGTACCCCACAGGTAAGGGACTAATGGGGGAAACCGCACCTAGCTCAGGAATCCCCAGGGGGCGTCAACTCCCGAACTCACCAGCCGTGAGCCTCTGAGGGTGAAGCACTACCTAGGGTGCACCAAAAGTGGTGGGGCTACAGACACCCGGCCTCCTCTAGGGCCTTGAGCAGAAGGCAGGAGATAACATGAAAAGAAAAAGAAGGCTGACCCCTCGCAGAAGGAGGGTATCAGAAAAGATGAGACAAGGGCCAATTAAGGCGGGAAATGAAGAGACTCCCTAGGCCTCGGATACCCTAATATCGTCAGGGTCGGAAGAGAACAAGAGTTGACCAAGTGAGGTCGACAGGAAAGAAGACGGAGAGGAGCCCGTCACAAGTAAGTGGAAGCAATGCCGGACTCGGCTGGGGTCCCGTGGTTGCCAACTCACGTCCCACTAGATGTGAGCCCCTAGCGGGGCACGTGGTTGATAACAGGTCATAATCTGCTTCTGTTTCTTTTGGCATTTGTTTCTCTGCCGGCAGAACTTGTACTTGCACTTGCGAATGCCTTCTGGAATGACAAGATTTGTAGTGAAATAACGCGTGCCATTTAGCGAAATTCTGATTATGTTTCCCTCCGCTCTGTCAAGATGGACACCAAATATTGTAACTTGTGTAAAGCACGTTCATTACAGTTCGAATTTAGGAATATTTGTTCAAACCAACGCTGCACAACGCAAACTGGCTTCAAATACATTTTGGACGTGTTAATTAAAGTCCTAGGTGGAACGTGCATTGGGTTTTACAAGTATGTTAACGTTATCACCAACGGAATATTGTTTCAGCCCTGTACTTTGCAGGTGAGACCGCCTGGGCGAGGGGCTCGTTCCACCTCCCCAGTTGTCCCCGGTGTTTCAAGCTCCAGGACACTACCCTGGAGGCGGTAAACGGTGAGATCCCTCGCTGAGTCCGAGGGAATAGCCAACCCTGGAGGGTAAACTCACTAGAAAAAAAAACCACAATCCCAGTCCCCAGGTCTGGGAAATTAATCACAGGAGATTAAAATTCACACGGCCCAGCTGTGAATCGAACCTGGGTCAATGCCTAGCACGCTAACCAATTAGCCACGGAGCCGGACTGCATTAACAAGGAACAGAACTCGGTCCGTTTTGGTGAGAGGCAAGCAGGTTGACCACTCCACACCTAATATAAAAATATCCCGCAGTCAGCAGGTTTCGGACCTGCGCTCCTGTAGGTATACAGTGAATCAGACTTCTACTTACACAGTCAGATGCCTCAACCACTCGTCCACGACTGCCTCGGAGGACATTGAGGCTCACTCTGTGACTTTCCCAGTTACTTGCTGATAGATCTCGGGAGTTGTTAATTTGGGGGGGGTATTGGGAAGTCATACTCATCAACCCTGTGCGTGTTGGATTTGTTTGATAGCCAGTGTTTCTGTAGGGACAATAGTTGTGTAGTTGAATCATGGCTTATCTCGGGACTAGAAGTATGGTGTCCCTGGCACCCGGCTGAAAGATAATCACACTGAGGATTATCACTGATTCTAATAAACAAGAATGCCTCATATTGTGTCACCAGTCTCCAATCGATTACAGTCAGCATTTGTCGTTCAGTGGTAGAATGCTCGCCTGCACGCGGGCGGCCTGGGTTCGATTCCCGGCCGATGCAACTTATATTTTTGCAGAAAGGAATAGTTATGTTCATTTAAGGAGCGGAACAATAAGGCCATATGCTCTGGAAGAGAAGTAGTCCTTTGATGAAGTCATTTCTGTCCTCTTTCTGATCGCTACTCTCCTAACTCGGCCTCGCCCGCGGACTCTGAGCCAGGGATCGTTCCTCTACCGTCATAAGGATGGTGTCTGGGAGCTGAACATACTTTGTCAGCAGATATAACTGGGGATGGGGATAGGCGACCGCTAACTTGGGGCTTATTAAGGAAGGGACTTTTGGAAGGAAGTGGACATGTTGAAAGGAACAGTTGGGCATTTATCTGGTGGTGAAAATGGGACACAACAAAATATTTTCAGAACGACTGAGGTGCAATTGGAACTCACTCTCATCCGATGCCCTCGCAGAGTCCATGGGTTAAGTCGAACTGGGGCATAAGCGATTAAAAAAGAAAAAAAAATAGTCGAACAATTTCGCAACTCAACATTCTCTTCCGACAAAATATGTGTAGGTCTACTTAAGTGATTTTATTGAATTATTGATATTTTTAAAAGGACTAGATAATCTCGGGGAACTGAATGGAATTCTAGACCCTTGATATTTAGTTTGATATATAGGAAGGGGAGAATATAAGTGTTTGTGCAGTAAGGTGTGATGTGCCACACAAATGGCACAATGAGGTGAGTTCAGGAAGGTTCAGCATTGCATTCCAATATACAGTAATATGTAACTTTACACTGAAACAAGCTTCACTCGAGCTGCACCAGAGGCGAGGAGAAGACGTAATAAAGATTGACACTTATTTCACAGTTAAGATGCCAACTATTCAATGCTGGGAAAATCGTATGCGTGTGGGTGAATGTCTATCTGTCGGTCTGTGATTGTGTGGAACTTTTTAATGTAATTTGGTAAGGACTTATTACTATCCAGACCGACCCCGACTGCGGATTTCGTATTCCAGTAGGCCTAAGTACCACCAGACTAAAACGGCGGCGACGCGAAATATCTCACCAGTACTCAACACCTCCTAATGCAGCAATTAACCTGAAATTTTGTATGATGATCTATGTTTATATGCCTGATTTAAAAACCTAGTAAGCATAAAACCAACAAGGCGGCTACCGTACATGACACAAATATTGAATTTGACTTTCCTGATTATTTTAATCCGAACACTGTGAAACTTGGCATAATGTAGCCTATCTTTATAGGCTACTTATGAATAAAATTAAGATTCGTCTGTACGTGGTATAGAACAGAGAAATATTATGTTATCCATTCGCTTGATGCCAAATGAATGCAGAGGGTTGTATTGTATGTGTGTCTGGATGAATGTTCTTTATAAGACATCCACGGAGGAACATAATGATCCGAGGTCAAGTGCGCTTTATCGCTATACTATCCACCATGGGGATAATGACAGAGTGGCCCATTAGCTCAGTTGGTTAGAGCGTCGTGCTAATAACGCGAAGGTCGTGGCTTCGATTCCCCCATGGGCCAGATGTTTTTAACACATAACTGAGTAGACCAAATGCCAGGCACTCCTAATGTTGTTGTATAGCCTAGTTATTCTCGTTCAACTACACGTAGAGAATTGTTGCCCAGGTGGCAAGAGAAATCCAGTCTTATGCAGTAACTCTCATACATTGAGAGCCTTCTCTATCGATCGGAACCTCGCAGGCGACGTGTGACGGACATGCCACTGTGGCTAGCCACCTTTCGAGCAAGGCACTGCCGCTAGCAGCAGCGTAGCGCCCAACAATTTCAACAAATTTACACTCTTTAACATACTAAATAATCATCATTATTTACTGTCGCCTCCGTGGTGTAGTGGTCAGCATGCTTAGCTGCCGCCCCGGGGGTCCTGGGTTCGATTCCCGGCTCTGCCACGAAAATTTGCAAAGTGGTATGAGGACTGGAACGGGGTCTACTCAGCCTCGGGAGGTCCCTAATCAGCAATCCTCGAAGTGGTTTTCCGTGGTTTCCCACTTCGTCTTCGGGCAAATGCCGGGATGGTACTGTGCCCGAAATACCTACCCTTTACCTGTTGAAATCCCTCGATGGTAGCTGGATCGTAGGACCTGAAAACCCCCCCGGCTTAGAAAAGTCCCCAAATCCTACCAACAGGGAAAAGGAGTAATAGGGTGCAGTAAAACCTAACAGAGGTGGCATTAAGCACGACCAAAGCATAACAGCGAACAGCTCTAAGAACACGAGAATCGTGGGCAAACACCCTCTCAGGGTTGTGGGAAACTCTAGAAATATCTAGCTGTGGCCCCCCTTAATGCGACCTCTTTATACTTCTGTAAATCATCACATCACGCGATTAAAAGAACTGACCAAAATTTATTTCAAAAGAAATCTGACAGAAGGTCAGACCAAATTGTCCTTGACTGGACAAAAACAAAGAAACTGGGCACTAGAATCATGCCAATAAATGCATTAACAGTCCCCATGGACCAAGAGTGCATTTAACCCTCAATAGAAAATGTTAATCATGAGAACAATACAAACCCCCCTCCCCCCCCAAAAAAAATTAGACAAATCACCTTAATGGTTCTACCACCCATTCCAACATTAGAGAACACGTGAATTATTTCATATATATATATATATATATATATATATATATATATATATATACATATTTACTTATTTACAGCAAAATCATTATTTATGTTATTACACCCTCAGATGTAAATGCCTTTCCAAACATGTAATTCTGCACTCCTTATCTGCTTTGTCAAAATTGAAATTGCATAACTCATATTGCCTTAGCAATGTATTCAAAAATTTATTTTTTTCAATCAAGCACTCAAGCTAAAAAAGACGTGAAATTCGTAATTCAGAATCTCTAAAGATTCAATAATATTTCAGAATGAATGTACTTATTTAAATTCATCCAGAATTTAAAATATAACGATCGTGAATCATACTAGCATTGCCTAAATCTTATAAACTGAACACAACCGAAGAATTAATTAAATGGGGATGCCACACAAAAACAAACTCTGAAGCTTGACAAAAGAATTACTGTCATAATAATGGTCACTCATGACCTCGATTTCTGAATACGGTGGGCATCACCACCAACATTACCAAGTTTATATTTTATAATCGCATTACACATGATGCTTTTACTAGCATTTTAATATGAACGTACTTCAACGAGTACCATCGTAAATAAATAACACGCCCATTGACGTTTCTTCACACACTATCACCCACATGGTGATTATTTTATTCGATAACTAGTGATCAGATATGATCAGCTGTATTTCTTAATTATTATGATTTCTCAATCCAATGCAACATGAATTTAACATGAGTGGCTACTTAATCAAGTGCACTGGATCACAAAAAGCTTGCCTTACAGTGTTGTATTCACAGTCACATAAGAATTCATTTCCCCTTAAAGTTAATCCCTGGGATCTGTCTCGTAAAAGATTCTTGTTCTTCAAATAGTTCTCTAAAGCAATGTTCTAAACAAGAAAAACTCGAAATACTGAATCAAAGTTCAGTTATAGCACTATTAATAAATATAAAAATCAACGAGGTGTATCCAAGTACACGTGACTACAAAATCGAACGTTAACGTTGATCAGACAAAAATAGAAATGTCCCCTCAAGAGAATTCACGAAAATCAAACTGAATCTACAGCATGTGTCCAGATAACGACTCCAGTTAAATTCTGTTGACACATTAGAATTGCAGTATGACCTCGCTTACCCTCAAGAGAAAAGAAAATTCCCATTCTAAAAGAATGATCAAATTCCACATTCTAAACTGTAATTTAATAATAATAATACATGAGCGCATAAGAAAAATTCGAAGCTCGCAATCGTCGAACACAAAAATAAGGGAACGATGACCCCTCAAGCCAAAGCTTGATGAAAAAAAAAATAACAATTCCCTATGAGAATAACGTAGATTTCTTCCCCTACGAAGATCTGTTCTTCACAATCAAGAAGTTCGGAATAAATTTAATGAATTTAATTTAATAGATTATTAAGCTTAAAAATGAACAATTAATTCATAATAAAATGTTATGAAATGAGTGCACCTGGTTAGTCAGGCCTAAACTCGACTGAAAATGAAGTCACACATGACATGGAATAGCCATGCATAAACTCCACTCCACAATCATACTACTCAAAATAAAATAAAAATAAAAAAAATAGATGGCAAAGTGTTTAAACTGGACTATCTACCTTGCAACGCTACATGAAAAGTAGATTCTCTACCTGGCTGGAGATTCTCGAAGGCAATATGGAGCGTGAAGATGCCCACCATCTGATTCCACCATGGTGTAGCGGGACTACACGGTTCCATTCCAATTTCCAATGAACGCGCTGGGGATCCCTTACTCCAATGTCCCAAGTCCACTGGTAGTAAACGAACTGCTTCCTCATCTCGGAAATTGTCCTAGCCCGAATTTCGAATAGTTCCAGGCCGGTTCGGAAATACATCACGCGCGCAAATGCAACATTTCGATAAGCATGTGAATACATGACGGTAGCCTGAGTTATTTTCGGCTGCATGTTACCAAAAGTTCATGTTGCACAAGCCAATAGTCCGCGTCGCGAATATGCTATGATCCACTTCGCAAACGGCATCGTGGTTACTCGTGACGTCCGCTGCATTTGCTTGGAGAGCGATGTCCACACTAAAATGCCTAGCCGCTCTTGGCTAATATGTTTATATGCATTCTAAATATCTCCCCCAACACCTCGGACTTCCAAGCACTGTACATTGTTAAAAAGCTTCACTCGGAATGTGCTTGATATTTAGTTGCAATAGTCTTGGCGCGAGAAAAGATAGCACGCCTTCTCAGTATGCATAGGCTTCAGAAACAAGCCTCCTTTATGTATCACTGCATTTCGCTCCGTAACACGTGAAAAGAGTGATTCCACTAACAGAATACTGCCCGCATACAATGCCAGGCGCTCTGACGACTGAAGTTCTCATTCGACACTGAACTTTTATTATAATGACCTTAATCCGTCACCACACGATGTATAAATATCAACTAGCACCGCCGTGAACTCAAAATAGCTTGACACTTCTTCCAGCCGAAACAACATTGCGATACAAGTTCTGCTTAGGCGTGAATTCGTCTGAGTTGAAACGTGTTCTGTCAGTCGCGCACCTGTGTCGGCCTGCAGGAGGCAACTCGCGCACTGTCTCTACTGGGCATGACAAGACGATCTCTCTGAGACAGGTCGATATATAAATCTATATTCTTGATGTTACAGATGCCATAACTAAAAAGCACGACTGCATTGTCCCTCTCTGCTGTAAAATCGAACTCCAGTATATACTTGACATCATATCTGTATCACATTTCCAAATAATATTCAAATGTAAATGTCAATCTCCCTCTACTGCCAGCTCAAGGACACCTGCGCATCCTCGCGGCCTACAACCGAAACACTCTCTTCCGAAGGTTGTTGATGAGACAACAGCTGAGCAAACGATCACATGGCTATGCGCGCTGTCAAAACTAGGTCAAAACCTGCCGTGTGGTGTAGCGGTTCGTATAGGTTTATGTACCGTAAATCAGGCCGAATAAAAGAAAACGGTACATCTCTCTCCTAACACCTCAAATAAAAATTGGCTCGACTTTTATTTCATCATTCCAGATATTCCCGCTACAATACATGGCTACATACAGAGTTAAACTAACTTCTTGTAGTATCTGCGCATGTTCTTGGCATTGAAGCGACCTATAATATCCCTTCCGTCTATGCTGGTGACTTCATAACAATTGTTCCCAAAGCATCGAGCTATTTGGAACGTTTCCTCGGCTACAGTTTCACTAGCCTCTTCCTTATCTCTCTTTCTTGGTATATCCCAATGGTAGTGCAGAATTACCTGTTATCTCTAATTTCTTGTTCCTCCTTTTCTTTTATCTTTATCTTTATCTCTTTCTGGGGTTCTTTCACTGCTACCCTGGCGACTAGTACTTGCATGAGCATCATTTATTGTATCCTTTCTCTTCTCATCTTTCTTTCTTCGTCCTTCCCCATCGGACTTTTCCTGCTCCCCTCTGAGCCTTTCCTGGTCTCTCCTTCGATAAAACTCTTCCGTCCTATAGTTCTTGTACCTGCTGTACCCCTGACGTGGTCTGTAATTAGTGTCATAGGGCGCATCACGATAATTGTTACGGTTCTTGCCGTAGTCCCTTCTATAGAAATTTCGTTCCTCATAACGTCTCTGCCACGGTGGTTCCGTGTATTCCCTATACTGGTTTTGGTATCTCTCATCCTTTTGGTAGTGGTTTCGAGTTTGCCCTATCCTCTCCGGATTCCTCTGATCGGATCTGACCTGATCGGTTTGCTGGGTTCGGTTCATTACTACCGTGTTGATCCCTTTAGACTCCTGTCGACTAGCACGCGATATGATAGGTGTTGACATTGCGTTTACGTGGTCCAAACGACGTAGCAAGTCGTCCATCGTGGCTAAGTCAGTCACTCCTGATGAAATTATTGACTTTCTGACATCCACGGGAAGTTGCTGCGATATAGCTTCTACTAACTGACCCTCGGTCATCGGGGGTTGCAGAAACCGCAGTTTCGAGAGCTGACTCGCAAAGTACTCCGCGTAATTTGTGGGTCCTGTATTTGCATACTTTCTCGAGTAAACTTCTGACCTTATATTCTGTTGCACTTCAATGCTCCAGAATCTTTTGATGAATGCGTCAGCAAACTCCTCGAAATTATTGAAGGTGTACCTAAACGCCTTATACCACTGAAGTGGGGCATCAGTCAAATAGCGCTCCACTACTCTAACCTCGCGTTCGTGTGGCACCTGCGATTCCACGAAGTAATCCCTTAATCCACGAATAAATTCGAGAGGGGTAGTCCCATCTAAATTACTGAATTTGCGAGGTTTATCCTCAAAATTTCTAATAACAGTGATGTTGGACGCTCTTTCAACAGGCCTGTGTATATAACCTCCTGTATTGACGTTAGTGTTAGGATAAGTGTACCCACATGGTTGTAGTTGCGTGAAATTTAGGCTGAGTCAAATTGGGTTGAGTTGGACCTAACCGTTCCGCAACTCTAGACTGAGGACTAATCCCAATGTCAGGAGACATGTGGCAAAGCTTCATCTCTTTCCTGTAATCTAGGTTCCATTTGATCTAAAGCAGCATGAAAGTCGCTATTCCAGCTTGACCTTAATTGCTCCTTAATACTTTCCACGTTAACATTCCCCCCAAGGTTAATGGTTTCTAATTGTGCTCGAATTGCATTTAATTCCGAAGTTTTCTTTTCCCTGTCTTCGTTCAGTTCTATCTTGTTCTGATCCACCTTAACCTCAATGGACTTTAATTTATTTTCTAGACTGGTTAAATTAACTGTTTGAGAAATTTGAAGACCAGTAATCTTCTTATCGACATCTTCCCTCACATCTAATATTTTTTTAGAAGCTTTTAATTCGCTAGTGGCAAGTTTTTGTTCCATTTCCTGTTTCATCTCATTGAAAGAATCTTCATTAATCCTAAGCATACCATTTCTTAACAAGTCTATGTTTTCTTTAATAATTGCCTTAAGATCTATGTCAAAGTCATCTTTCAATAATTTATTATGATCACTGACTTGAATTCGAAAAGAATTCATTTCAGTTCTCAATTGATCTATGGAAGCCTGAGTATTGATAGTGTCGTTAGTGAATTGTAGTTGCAAAGCTTCCAAATTATCCTTTGCCAACCGTTTACTGATATCTAAATCTAATTTAATTTCCATTTGGAAATCTTTATTAGTTTTCTCTATTTCATTAATCTGGATTTGCATAAGGTTTTGATTAGCTTCTACAATGCTAACTTTAGACTGGATGTTAGTTACATCTTCCTGTACATTAGTGACTTTAACTTCAATAATATTTTGACATGTTTGCTTCTGGTTCTGACTAGCCTGCATTTGACTTTGACTGCTCTGCATTTGACTTTGACTGCTCTGCATTTGACCTTGACTGGATTCGACCTTAACAATTTTCGATTGAATGCTATAAATGTCTGCTTCTATTTTTGTTTGACTACTCTGCATTTGACTTTGACTGCTCTGCATTTGTATTATACTAATCTGCATTTGACTTTGACTAGATTGCATTTGTTCTTGACTAGTTTGCATTTGTTCTAGACTAGTCGGCGTTTGATTTTGACTGGGTTGCATTTGTTTTTGACTAGTTTGCATTTGTTCTAGACTAGTCTGCGTTTGATTTTGCCTAGCTCTAAGGTCTCTGTTGCCGGACTGAAGGTCATTTAAAGAGCCTTTAATACTCTCTGCAAGAGCATCTTGGATCTGCATCTGTTCTTGAAGCAGTTTATAAAGTTTCTCAATCTCACTAGGAGATCCTTTTCCCTCGTTCTCAGACATATCAAATATATATCACACAAAAGCTGAAACACATGGACACCACTCCACCAAACAAAGCATAGACATCACAGAGTAAACCACATTTGCCATCATACGAACTTCTTGATTGTGTTGCGTTAACTTAAAATATAATTAAAATTATCAATCAGTGCTCAATGTTAGAATCGAGGAATTCCCAGAACCTACTCGTACTATGTGTGATGATTTATATCAGTATATATCCTAAGTATTCCTATTATGACCATCTTTAAATTAATGAAAATGGTTTTACATTTAAAATGGGCTCAGAAATACCCATCCGCCGGTTGCAAGAAAATGGGACACCTTGAGTGCAACTCACCCACGAGCTACATCTCAACGCCCTACTCGACTGATCAAGTCAATTCAGTTTTTCAGAGAATGCCTTTCATTGATCTTGGCTCTAGTCGTATATTATTTCCAAATCAGTGTAGCACCACTTAAAAATCCACAAAATCTATCAATGGTTGCAATTCTACACGTATACCGTGTAGATCGAGAATACTCTTAATTGCTTTATTCACGAATGAATTCCAATATCTTGTGCTAAAAACATTGGTGAACCATTATTTCCCGACGTTCATTCAACGAGTTCACAATTGATCGCTGTAATGTTGTCGGAATTGACTAGCATATAACGTCACCACGTGTTCGAAAGCAAGATTCGAAACGATCATGAAATGGCGTCATATCACCAGTCAGATGCCCTTCCACGAGGTTCGACATCTATAATGGCCTCAAACTATGTTCCCGTCTCTGGTATTCCAGTTTTCTCGAGTCCATCATCTGTATGCCATTTTACTCAATTGGCACCTCCCATAAAGACACGATATCTCTATTCGATGCCCCTTAAGTTTGGGCCGCCAATTTACTGTGCCCGAAATACCTACCCTTTACCTGTTGAAATCCCTCGATGATAGCTGGATCGTAGGACCTGAAAACCTCCCTGGCTTAGAAAAGTCCCCAAATCCTACCAACAGGGAAAAGGAGTAATAGGGTGCAGTAAAACCTAACAGAGGTGGCATTAAGCACGACCAAAGCATAACAGCGAACAGCACTAAGAACACGAGAATCGTGGGCAAACACCCTCTCAGGATTGTGGGAAACTCTAGAAATATCTAGCTGTGGCCCCCCTTAATGCGACCTCTTTATACTTCTGTAAATCATCACATCACGCGATTAAAAGAACTGACCAAAATTTATTTCAAAAGAAATCTGACAGGTCAGACCAAATTGTCCTTGACTGGACACAAACAAAGAAACTGGGCACTAGAATCATGCCAATAAATGCATTAACAGTCCCCATGGACCAAGAGTGCATTTAACCCTCAATAGAAAATGTTAATCATGAGAACAATAGAAAACCCCCCAAAAAAATTAGACAAATCACCTTAATGGTTCTACCACCCATTCCAACATTAGAGAACACGTGAATTATTTCAGATATATATATATATATATATATATACATATTTACTTATTTACAGCAAAATCATTATTTATATTATTACACCCTCAGATGTAAATGCCTTTCCAAACATGTAATTCTGAACTCTTTATCTGCTTTGTCAAAATTGAAATAGCATAACTCATATTGCCTTAGCAATGTATTCAATTTTTTTTTTCAATCAAGCACTCAAGCTAAAAAAGACGTGAAATTCGTAATTCAGAATCTCTAAAGATTCAATAATATTTCAGAATGAATGTACTTATTTAAATTCATCCAGAATTTAAAATATAACGATCGTGAATCATTCTGGCATTGCCTAAATCTTATAAACTGAACACAACCGAAGAATTAATTAAATGGGGATGCCACACGAAAACAAATTCTGAGGCTTGACAAAAGAATTACTGTCATAATAATGGTCACTCATGACCTCGATTTCTGAATACAGTGGGCATCACCACCAACATTACCAAGTTTATATTTTATAATCGCATTACACATGATGCTTTTACTAGCATTTTAATATGAACATACTTCAACGAGTACCATCGTAAATATATAACACGCCCATTGACGTTTCTTCACACACTATCACCCACATGGTGATTATTTTATTCGATAACTAGTGATCAGATATGATCAGCTGTATTTCTTAATTATTATGATTTCTCAATCCAATGCCACATGAATTTAACATGAGTGGCTACTTAATCAAGTGCACTGGATCACAAAAAGGTTGCCTTACAGAGTTGTATTCACAGTCACATAAGAATTCATTTCCCCTTAAAGTTAATCCCTGGGATCTGTCTCGTAAAAGATTCTTGTTCTTCAAATAGTTCTCTAAAGCAATGTTCTAAACAAGAAAAACTCGAAATACTGAATCAAAGTTCAGTTATAGCACTATTAATAAATATAAAAAACAACGAGGTGTATCCAAGTACACGTGACTACAAAATCGAACGTTAACGTTGATCAGACAAAAATAGAAATGTCCCCTCAAGAGAATTCACGAAAATCAAACTGAATCTACAGCATGTGTCCAGATAACGACTCCAGTTAAATTCTGTTGACACATTAGAATTGCAGTATGACCTCGCTTACCCTCAAGAGAAAAGAAAATTCCCATTCTAAAAGAATGATCAAATTCCACATTCTAAACTGTAATTTAATAATAATAATACATGAGCGCATAAGAAAAATTCGAAGCTCGCAATCGTCGAACACAAAAATAAGGGAACGATGACCCCTCAAGCCAAAGCTTGATGAAAAAAAAAAAACAATTCCCTATGAGAATAACGTAGATTTCTTCCCCTACGAAGATCTGTTCTTCACAATCAAGAAGTTCGGAATAAATTTAATGAATTTAATTTAATAGATTATTAAGCTGAAAAATGAACAATTAATTCATAATAAAATGTTATGAAATGAGTGCACCTGGTTAGTCCGGCCTAAACTCGACTGAAAATGAAGTCACACATGACATGGAATAGCCATGCATAAACTCCACTCCACAATCATACTACTCAAAATAAAATAAAAATAAAAAAATAGATGGCAAAGTGTTTAAACTGGACTATCTACCTTGCAACGCTACATGAAAAGTAGATTCTCTACCTGGCTGGAGATTCTCGAAGGCAATATGGAGCGTGAAGATGCCCACCATCTGATTCCACCATGGTGTAGCGGGACTACACGGTTCCATTCCAATTTCCAATGAACGCGCTGGGGATCCCTTACTCCAATGTCCCAAGTCCACTGGTAGTAAACGAACTCCTTCCTCATCTCGGAAATTGTCCTAGCCCGAATTTCGAATAGTTCCAGGCCGGTTCGGAAATACATCACGCGCGCAAATGCAACATTTCGATAAGCATGTGAATACATGACGGTAGCCTGAGTTATTTTCGGCTGCATGTTACCAAAAGTTCATGTTGCACAAGCCAATAGTCCGCGTCGCGAATATGCTATGATCCACTTCGCAAACGGCATCGTGGTTACTCGTGACGTCCGCTGCATTTGCTTGGAGAGCGATGTCCACACTAAAATGCCTCGCCGCTCATGGCTAATATGTTTATATGCATTCTAAATATCTCCCCCAACACCTCGGACTTCTAAGCACTGTACATTGTTAAAAAGCTTCACTCGGAATGTACTTGATATTTAGTTGCAATAGTCTTGGCGCGAGAAAAGATAGCACGCCTTCTCAGTATGCATAGGCTTCAGAAACAGGCCTCCTTTATGTATCACTGCATTTCGCTCCGTAACACGTGAAAAGAGTGATTCCACTAACAGAATACTGCCCGCATACAATGCCAGGCGCTCTGACGACTGAAGTTCTCATTCGACACTGAACTTTTATTATAATGACCTTAATCCGTCACCACACGATGTATAAATGTCAACTAGCACCGCCGTGAACTCAAAATAGCTTGACACTTCTTCCAGCCGAATCAATATTGCGATACAAGTTCTGCTTAGGCGTGAATTCGTCTGAGTTGAAACGTGTTCTGTCAGTCGCGCACCTGTGTCGGCCTGCAGGAGGCAACTCGCGCACTGTCTCTACTGCGCATGACAAGACGATCTCTCTGAGACAGGTCGATATATAAATCTATATTCTTGATGTTACAGATGCCATAACTAAAAAGCACGACTGTATTGTCCCTCTCTGCTGTAAAATCGAACTCCAGTATATACTTGACATCATATCTGTATCACATTTCCAAATAATATTCAAATGTAAATGTCAATCTCCCTCTACTGCCAGCTCAAGGACACCTGCGCATCCTCGCGGCCTACAAGCGAAACACTCTCTTCCGAAGGTTGTTGATGAGACAACAGCTGAGCAAACGATCACATGGCTATGCGCGCTGTCAAACCTAGGTCAAAACCTGTCGTGTGGTGTAGCGGTTCGTATAGGTATATGTACCGTAAATCAGGCCGAATAAAAGAAAACGGTACAGTAGCTTCTTCAAATGCCGGGATGGTACCTTCTTCAAGGCCACGGCCGACTCCATTCCTCTTCCTTGTCTATCCATCCTAACCATCCCTTACCTTCCCTCATGAGGCCCCTGTTCGCTTTGCAGGTGAGGCCGCCTGGGCGAAGTGCTGATCACACCTCCCCAGTTGTATCCATCAACCAGATGTTCCAAGCTCCAGGACACTGCCCATAGAGGCGGTAGTGGTGAGTTCCCTCGCTGAGTCCGTGGGAACCACCAACCTAGAGGGTAAATTGACTAAATAAAAAATAAAAAAAATCATTATTTACTGTCGCCTCCGTGGTGTAGTGGTCAGCATGCTTACCTGCCATCCCTGAGGTCTGCGGTTCGATTCCCGGCTTCTGCACGAAATATGAAAAGTGGTACGAGGACTGGAACGGGGTCTACTCAGCCTCGGGTGGTCCAAATGAGTAGAGGGGGTTCGATTCCCACCTCTGCCATCCTCGAAGTAGCTTTCCGTGGTTTCCCACATCGTTTCGGAGCAAATTCCGGGATGGTACTGTACCTGAATTAAATTATGAGAATGCATTTGTCGACTCCGAAGATCGGCTGGATTGTAGAATTTTCAAGGTCCCCGGCTTGATAAACCTGTACATCCTACCTAGTCATTCGATTGTGTTATGGACTATTCCACTGGGCAAACAACTCAAGTGAGAATCCTACAAATCTCGGGGCAAATGGGATATGGAGAAGGGGTTCCTTATACCTGAATCCATACATAACTTATAGGCTCTAAATGACGAAAGTCGGTTTATAAAATCCAACAATTAAATTTATTAAAATATAATAATTACAATTAAAACAAAATCAAATAAAATAAAAATTCCTAAAATGAAATTGAATCCTTTTAACAAATGACACGCTCGTCATCAAAACAGAACAAAAAACAATGCAAATGTCCATCTGACATCGTAATCCACAGATCCTCTCAAATAAAATAACATTCAGCTGTTTCTGAGTTTTAAAAATTAAAATAAAATAAATAATATTATTAAAATATTATTCTGGGTTACATAAACTTCTTTTACTCTATACATGAAACTCCGATTTTATAACTTGAATGCAAATGCTACGGCTCAAGTTAACACTATGATGATGATGATAATTGTTGTTTTAAGGGGCCTAACATCTAGGTTATTGGCCCCTGATGGTGGGTGATCGTGAAGATGAAAATGAAATGCAAACTTACAAACTAAAACTAACTACTAACCTACATACTAGAAGAAGAAATGGAAAACAAAAGGAGAATAAGGCAAATAAAGGACAGGAGGAAAAGAAATGCCCTCAACCCTCGAAGAATGTGGATTGAGGGACTTGGAAGGAAGGAGAGCCATGAAAGGCAGATAGGAAAGTGAAAGAGGAGAGGGTGTACCCCACAGGTAAGGGACAAAAGGGGAAAACGGACCCAGCTCAGGAATCCCTCGGGGTCGCCAACTCCCGAACTCACCAGCCGTGAGCCCCTGACGGTGTAACATTATCTAGGGTGCACCAAAACTGGTGGGGCTACATACACCCGGCCTCCTTGAGGGCCTTGAGCAGAAGGCAGGAGATAACATGAAAAGAAAAAGAAGGCTGACCCCTAGCAGAAGGAGGGAATCAGAAAAGATGAGACAAGGGCCAATTAAGGCGGGAAAGGAAGAGACTCCCTAGGCCTCGGATACCCTAATACCGTCGGGGTCGGAAGAGAACAAGAGTTGACCAAGTGAGATCGACAGGAAAGAAGACAGAGAGGAGCCCGGCACAAGTAAGTGGAAGCAATGCCGGACTCAGCTGGGGCCCCGTGGTCGCCAACCCACGACCCACTAGATGTGAGCCCCTGGGGGCGTTAACACTATCGTCAACCGATCAACTGTTCACTGTCGTCTTGACAAACTTCACATACTCCACTTATTTACGTTATCTTTACATTACTATATTACAAAAACACTACATTAATATTCTCCCCTCTTTCTCATTGATATATTCATTCGTAGAATTATTTACATTAGTTACAAATACACTTTCGATAAGGTATTGCGCTGTCATACGAATTCTTACGCCTAATACACTTACAATCACTCTCTACTTTTTTAACCAACATTTCTCATAAATATTAATCTCAGGTTAATTATTCCTGCTTCACAATATTTATTTATGTTATAAATAACCTTATGGGGTTTGAAGCCATTTTTCAGTGTTGCCTTAGTAAACAAAAGTTTGGTGCTTTTCAGTCGGTCAACACGAATGTACCCAAACGAGTTGGGTAATACCCTAATCCTGAAAAAAATACATGAGATTAATGAGATTACTAAATAATATATTAATAAAGATTTATTAATCTCATGTAATTTTTTCAGGATTAGGGTTTAACCCAACTCGTTTGGGTACATTCGTGATGACCGACTTAAAAGCACGAAACTTTTGTTATAAATATCCATAATGTTTCATTTATTATTATTAATAATTATTCTATAATTATTAATGGTTCATTTATTTATTATTCATTAATATGTCTTACTTTATTACTGTAAATTACCGTCGACATAATTATATAGTAGTTTATTCCTCTTCCGAACAGATATGGCCAAGCAATTAAGCCAAGCTCATACGTAAACATTGTCTAAATCTTGTTAATTTGTTAATAGAATTAACAAACCAATAGTTAAAAATCACCTCAATACTTCTTTCCGCCAACTCTCTCCGGTCATTTCTTCTGTAAGTCAATTAAATAATAATACTTTGATCTTATACTCTTTATTTTTGCAACACTACTGTTGTGGTTAATAGAAATGGATAGCGGGAACACTACAATCTGATCTTTATTATCTAACCAAGATGTCACAAGTCAAGTAGTAACAATAAAAACAAAATACAATCATAAATCGCAATCCATAGATTGCAACTCTCATGAGTTGCAACATCTCAATTCCCCACATCCTCCCCACCCTGGTCAACCTCCAGGGGAATGACTAGCTGAATGGGGCGGGTTATTGTGGGTCCGGTAGGGGTACGAAGAACCACCGTCCTGACGACTGCATCTCTACCAACACGGAGCTCCTTAATGCGGACCTTTGCCCACATGTGCCTCGGCGTCTTGTCTTCTTGGAGAAGTGCCTTTCGCAGACACCACTTGGTGGTGCCTACCATCCTCTCCCACCATCCTCCCCACCAAGCCGCCCTTGGAGCAATAAATCTCCAGGTGATGTTGTGATGAGCGAAGTACTGATGTGTAGGAGGGGCTGTGAGAGATGTCCAGATGGACTCGAGTTCACTGTTGGTCGCGTGAAATGTCTGAGCATTATCAGTATATACCGTGTGTGGTATCCCTCGTCTATCAACGAATCTCTGAACCTCCAGAAATGGGCTGAAGTGGGCTATTCTTGATTCATTTGGCAGAGCTACACCGTCTCTTAGAGCCAGATATTCTGCAGGGAAACACTCTTTTTGTACCGTTTGAATCCAATATTTGCGTGAGTTTTGAAGCTCTGGCGCTGTTAACTCCCCAGAGAACCGTTCTTTTCTTCGAACATGTTGCAAGAAACGAAGTATCCAATTATGCCAATGCACGCCTGTATCATGTGGTAAGAGTTCGTCCCATCCAATCCCTTTGCACCAGGTTTCTTGGAACACTATTTTCCCAATAATCGATACCGGTGTTAAAAGTCCCAAGGGGTCATAAAATCGGGAAGTAGTTTGTAACAGTAATCTCTTACTAGCGGGTTCCTGCTTGAGATTATCGGTGATATCATGGTCGTCTATGTAGAAAGTGTCAGTTTCAGTGGACCATTTCACTCCTAATACTTGCGTATTGGTCTCTAGGAGAACAGAAAGTATCTCAGGCAGTAAATTTGGCCCCATTTCGAGGGCCTCATTAAGGGACGGACCACCTCCTTGACGAGAGGATGCATCAAACACAATCCTCCATTTCGTTTTCCCAGATTTACACTTCTTAACTAAATGGTGAGGCAAGTAGAACGTATCACCAGTTGTTTCAGAAGGAGCATGTTCAACATGACGTTTTATAATATAATCCATCATCTGTGAATAATAAATCCCCTTCAAAGGTTCATTCGCCTCTAGTCTCTTTTGCAATGCGTTGAATCGTTTTACCGCATTAGCATGGTTGTTGGGCAAGATGATACCTGATTTTCTAGGAAGAGAGACCACACGCCGATGGTCTTCTATTCGGTAAGAATAATGAAATTCCTTAAGTATCGCAGAGTTTTTGGAACTGAAATATTTATCCTGACTTTCCCTTATTCCCATTGTTTCCAGATCCCAGAACTGTCTGAGTGTCTCATCTAAAGGTGAGTTTATCTGTTCAGAATGAATATGGTTTACTAGTGATGAATTCAAAGTAATGCCTGATCGATTTCCAGTCAATACCCATCCAAACATGGTTGGTATGAGTACCACGGAGGTGGAAATCCGCACTGGTGAAGTGTCCTTTACGATTTTCCAATAACAATCTCCTCCAATAAGTATTTCGATGGGCAAAGGTTGCTGTGATTCATTCTGTGGGTCAGCCAACTGTAGTTTTTGAGTGTGTGCTAACATATTAACATCAGGAACGACCGGATGAGCTGAAAAGGCATGGATACTCTCAAATGCAGTAATATTTGTAGCCGAGTTTGTCCAGATGCTCTTTATGGAAAACTTAACAAGGTTACGTACACTCCGATTGGTTGGAGACGATTCAAAGGCGCCAATAGTTAAGTCTTGGCGGCCAATAACTTCGAGTTTCAGTTCGTTAACTAGAGACTCAAGGATAAAACTGGATTGACTTCCAGCATCCAGTATGCAACGCGTCTGTTTAGTTCGCCCATTGGGACCCGTAACCCAAACTCGCGCGGTCTGCAGGTAAGTAAAGTCGGATGGAAGAGAATCTATCTTGTTAACGGACGTAATGGTTGCCGCTGCATTAGTAGATAAGTTTCTACTGCAGACAGATCTGTGATGTGAGGCTTTGCAGGAAGAACAGAATGCCTTACCCTTTCGGTTGCAGTTCTTCACGGAGTATCCACGGTTCAAGCATAGGAAGCAGCGGTTCGTGTTCCTGAGTTTGGTAAGTCTATCCTTAACGTTAGATACTGTCTTGCATTCTTGCGCCCAGTGTCCGCGGGATTCGCAAAAGACACAAAATGGTTCCGGCGCAACCTTCCTATTGGATGGTTTCTTATTTGAATCAACGTGCAGTGATGCTGTTGTGGGAACATGAGTCGAAGCAGATGTAGATCCACGAATCTTGTGCGTCACCATAGTCCCATCTACTTCTTTTCCCAAGAATTCCATGAGCTTGAGAATATCGCCTTCCGAGATATTTTCCCTCTTCGTCTGAATTATCCAACGGCGACAAATATCAGCGGGAAACGTTCTAAGTATTTTCGGAGCAAGAACTCTCCCGTAGCCATTTACGTCTTCTCCCAGCGCACGAAGAGCTTGTATGTGTCGATGGCAATCGATGAACGTGTCGTTGAGTGCTTCAGGAGTAGCGAGCTGAATAGGTCTGATCCCCTCTAAGTAGTCTAAGTGCGCCTGTATTATTCTGTTTTTATCGCCATAGCGAGCTTGTAGGATCCGTTTCGTTTGCTCGTATGTATCTGCTATTACGGCGATTCCATCGACTAGCCGCTTCGGCTCGGCTTCCAAGTACCCGCGCAAAAATATGTGTTTATTTATGGTAGGAAGGAAAGGGTCTTTATCAACGGATGATTCGAATTGCTCCCAAAAACGTGGCCAAGTTGCGATGTCACCAGCGAAGGATTCTAGCTTAATTGGCGGGAGTCGAACTGAGTGTGAAGCCAGAATTGGAATAGTAGGTGTAGTTGGCCGTGATTCAGGGATACTTAAATTAGCGGCTGAATTTGACAATTTACTTGTAATTGTTCTCGATGACCTTGTGATAGCGCGTTTCGCTGAGTCTATATATTCTTCACAACTCTGAACATCAGTATCGTATTCAGTGTCCGATAGTAACTCATGTATAGAATCATCAAGTGTGGTTAAGTTGTTGAGAGTTTCCTGTAGTCTATCTCGGTAGTGCTCCCAGACTTCGAATGAAGTATTATCAGTGAAACTGTTAATTTCCGTAACAAAGCGTGTTGTATTTGCCCTCTGCCTGGTTCGCTTTCTTCTTAGATTGTGTAAAGTTCCATCTGTTTGATCGTTATTGCTCATGTTGCTAGTGTGTTCACGGAAATGTGCAAGGCAAAGAGTTGTCAATCTGTTATCTGAAGTATCGAATGATTTTCGGTCAGGTGCTACTAGGATCGCTAGTGTCGACGCTTAGATTGTGCGTTAATTACTATGGTCAGTTTTATATTATCTATGGCCTGCGCTCCAAATTTATAATATCTATGCTTAGCACCAGTTGACACTACAATATGCACGAACGAAACATACTGTTATTACACACATACATAACCAAACAAGAAGTTATTTGAGTTATTCAACAGTTATTCGGTTTACAAATGTGTAGCTTTGTCACTTATCTGTAGTCGGTTGCGAAGTTGGAAACCTTCCGTCCAGTATAGTGTAATTGCAAGTCTTCCCTCACAGTCTGGAGGTTCCGTAATGCAATTGCAGAGTAAAAACTTACGAGAGGCTTCAATTCCTGCAGTATAGACCTAACCAGATTATTCCTTAAAAGCACTTGATATCATGCGATATCCCGGGTTTCGGCACCAAATGTTGTGGTTAATAGAAATGGATAACGGGAACACTACAATCTGATCTTTATTATCTAACCAAGATGTCACAAGTCAAAATAGTAACAATAAAAACAAAATACAATCATAAATCGCAATCCATAGATTGCAACTCTCAAGAGTTGCAACGTCTCAATTCCCCACAACTACTGCTCTATAATGCATCACAATCCTCCATAATACGTCTATACTACGTATTAGAGCTTCCATAAAATAACTTTGCTCTAAAAAGCCTTACCACTTCTTTCAATATGAATTCAATCCTCCATAATACGTTTATACTACGTATTAGAGCTTAATATCTTCGCTAATGCTCTCCCATTACATTAATAAACGCATACACGGCATTTCCTGCTCATATAACGAAACTTAAAACTTGATATCAGAACTTTCACACTAGTTCTCCACTTCATATTAACTCAATACGATCTTCACAATATACTTTTGTTACTTCGCTGCCTTAATACTTTCATTTATCTTGACCTTATATTACAGTGAATTAACTTTCCTTGGTTTACTTTCGTAGTTACTATGTTTAAAGCAATAGTTGTTAATATTTAATAAGTATAAGTGTAAGGGCACTTAAGATTGCGCACTTTATATATTTATGTCCATAGATAAACTACTTTTGTGACCAATTTAACACAAAATTTATTAACAAGACTTCAAATAATTACGAACACAATGCGTAGGCGAATGCCGAGCGCGGACAGGTTCTAACTTAAGCCAGTGCACACTCGCTTGCATTCGTGTAGCCACGCACGCGCTCTGTCTACAGTATTCAGGGCAGTGATAGTTGATTATTTATTTGTTAACTGGTTAACGTTTTTTGTTTGTTTTTGTCCTAAAGACTTGAAACTTGGTTTGGGGGTAGAGGGGTTAAGGACCATTCATTTACGTGAAACAAACATTTTTGTAAACTTCCTAGTTTCCAAAATATAGGAGTTTCAAAAATGGACTTATTTGAAAAAAAAAAAAGTTTTGTTCCAACGATAAAGGTCACAATGAGTGGGTTTGGCGGTAATGTTTTGCAGCGAATACGCACGATTGGGTTCGGCATGGTTTGGGATGCACATTCGTCTACATTCGCGGTCGCAATCCCACCCGAACATGTTCGGCGATAGTGTACTGCCCACGTAAGATTTTTGACGTAAATGTAAGTTTCCTGTCTGATTTTCTTGAGTATGTTGAGCTCATACTGCCTTAAAGGAAATGTTGACACAGCTAGGGCAAGAATGTGGAAGGAAAGAACTGCTCATCTGTCCGGCTAGATGACCCCAAGAGAAAGCCTTCCTCCGGGCCATATGGAAGGTTGTGCAACATGGAAGGCGTTCAACAGACTGCGGACTGGAGTTGGAGGAACCAAGATGAAGCTGCAGAAATGGGTTTTTTCGAGTGACTCTCTCCTCTGTGATTGTGGGGAACTACAGACAATCCAACATCTTTACCAGTGCCCACTATGTCCAGCAACATGCACAATGGAAGACTTAACACTTGCCAACCCGAATGCTATTGACGTCGCCCGTTACTGGACAAAGAACATTTAATTTGGTTGCGGGCTACCTGGCAGTCAGATGTTTGTGTGTTGTACAACTGACTTGTATGTTTCTGTCCTCACTTAATATTAGATCTAGAATAGTTTGTGTCTTTTTTAATTATCATTATTATTTTTAGCCTATTTTCAATTTTGAAAAAATAGGCTTATGAGATCACCTTTTGTCCGTGTGTGTGTGCGTGTGCGTGTGTGTGTGTGTGTGATTCGTGTGTGTGTCCCCCCCTAATAAAATCTAAACGACAGGAGCGATTTCAATGAAACTCGGAAAGTTCATAGCACTATTTCCGGCGACCTCGACCGTGCCCTTCAAATTTTGTTACGTCTCACCAATCCAACATGGCGGCTGTGCGAAATATTTCACCAGCATTCAATATCTCCGAAACTATTACCGATATTACCCTGACATTTTCAATGGTGATAGAGGGAACTACTATAAGTTCACTTATGTGACTTTTGAAACCCTGGTAACTACAAAACCAACATGGAGGCCAAGCGAATTTTCGACTTTTAAATAGACGTTTCTCGTGATTTGACCAACCAAACGCAATGAAACTTGGTACAGTATATGTTTATATACATTGTAATGCACCGACATCTAACTTCGTTCAATTGTTTACATAATCACAAGATGGCGGATGTGCGAAATATTTCACCGGTATTCTATATCTCTGAAACTATTAGCGGTATCTCCCTAAAATTTTGTACGGAGATAAAGGGCACTACTGGAAGTCCATCTATAAGACTTTCAAAAACCGGTTAACTACAAAACGAACATGGCGGCCAAGCGAATTTGAAAATTTTAAATAGACCTTTCTCGCGATTTAATGTTCCAAGCGCACTGAAACCTGGTACAGGAAATATTTATACACATTGAAATCCACTGATATCTAATTTAGTTCAATTGTTTACATAACCTCAAGATGGCGGCAGTGCGAATTTTAAAATTAAGTTTTTATTTCTTGTGATGTAGTCATGCGATCGAAGTGAAAGTTTGAAAAATGAACCTACGCAATAATTTTCCTTTAATGCTACATGACTCTATGGCCTATACATTTAACAATCCAACATGGCGACCATCCGAAATATTTAGACGATACTGAATATCTACGAATCTATTTTAGCAATCAAACTGCATTTTTTAATGTTCATAGGGGCTATGAACTTAAGTTCACCTATAGGGCTTTAAATAACCTGGTGATCACAAATCCAACATGGCGGTGACGCGAATTATAAATATTCACATGGACGTTTCTCGCAATTTAACCATCCGAGTGCAGTGAAACTTGGTACAGTAAATCCTTATACGAATGTTAATCCACTGGCATCTAATTTATTTCAATTGTTTCCATAACCTCAAGATGGCAGCTGTGAAAAATTTTAAAATCTCCTTGTTTTTTCTTGTGTCCTAATTATGCGATTGAAGTTTGAATACTACACGTTCACAATAATCTGCATGTAACAGTACATAACTCTAGGACCTACATATATAAAATCCAACATGGCGACCATCCGAAATATTTAGTCGGTTCTTAATATCTACGAATCTATTACAGCAATCAAACAGAAATTGTGTATGTTGATAGTGGCAATTAACATAAGTAGGATATATGAAAATAGGCTGTATAGTTCTTCACGGAACTACTTGTTTTATCTGAATTTGATTCTCACTGTTTACCATTTGTGATATATATTTGTGATTGGTGCTCCTGATGCGAATAAAGAAAGATACTGCCGTTAAATAGACGTCTGCAAGAAAGAATATCCTAGATATAAACGATTTCTACAGAACAAGAATGTGCCTGTAAGATGGCGCACAATGTCTCCAAGACTGCGCAGAGTGCGCGGTCTTACAGGTTTCTGCGTAGTTCAACACTTACGCTAATAGATGGCAGAAGCAGTTAAGCTACGTATACACACATCGAGCTGTTCACAGCCTTTGTTAGGAGTTCCCATTGTAAGAGGAGTATTTGTTTCAACTAAATCATAATTTAATTGAGCCCTGAGGCTTATTTTTTAAGAATCCTCCCTATATTATTCTGCTAAGGTCCCATTCCGGTTTTGTACCGAAAATATGGTCCTGCCAACACCAACCTACACATATATGCCGTACCTACAGGTTCCGCATAACCCCGTGTGAGACCGAAACGCACTCACTTCCTCTTTAAATGCCTCACAATTAAATAAATACCTTAAAAATGGTACATTTACAATGGGAGCACCGTAACCTGGCGAGCCTGCTGCTAGAGCGCAGGGCAGCGCGGCGGCGGCAGCCACCTAGCGGGAGCGCGGCGTACTACTACGCGAGCCTGCCGTTAGAGCTAGCTGAGGAGTCTCTCAGCAGATGGCTCCGGTGTGGTCTCGCCAAGACTTTCTGTAGGGTTCAATCCTTTGCAACCCTATTGGGGAAAGTGTGGTTTATGAGCATGCGAGATTACTCGCACGGGTCCGCTAGTACAAATTATATCAAATAGGATGATAAGTTATTCTTACCTCTTAATTATTTATACAAGTAGAATCAGCAACATTTTCACACTTTCGAAGAACACTTTGCAAGCCACGTTTCTCAACAGAATGGTTTGGGTCACCAATGCTGCCAACTGTAAAAAAAATGCCAATGCGTAATCTTAAATGCTGCGCAATCTTAAAAGCCTTTACCTCCAATAATTTAACACCTCACTGGTCATATCTCATTCCTTCAATGCAATATTTAAATGTTAACAACAATATCATTTATGTTGCAAAACGTTTACTAGAATTCTGGTTGTTAAACATATCACGATTTATAGGGAAGCAAATTCACCTAAATCTGATATACCCAAAGTGTCTACTCATAAAAATGGAACTATCTTAAAGACTTGACTAGTCTTACTAAAGAACAAATTTTAATGACGTCCATAGATCCAAATTATTATACATTCAAGTGTATCTTCAATCCTAATAATTATTGTTATATCAAATATAACATAAAGTACAATCATCGCAAATATTCTTGCCTAGATCGTCATAATAAAATAAAACATGATGTCAATGTTTTATAAAATGATCTTCTTCGTATTATCTTCATCCGGTGCTTCCCGGCCCGCTGTTGCGTAGCGATACACGATAGTCAACTGGCGGTGACTAATCGCTCTCCGGCCGTCACACGGCCCCATCGAGTTTCCTTTCTATAGAGAAAGCTCTCACTGCAGAATACAGTTGGTTTTGTTGGTGCTAAATCTTGTAACGGACTTGGGATATATTGGTAATGAGTTCCGCATGCACTGAAATGTATGTGACTTCACGGACATGTAAGAAGAACCCTCATAGGAAATAACAACTTATTATTGTATGAGGGTAATGAATATATGAGAAGAAACGGATTGTGTCGTTAATCTCTCGAATATGACCCACGGACTCCCGTATTAACCTGGAATCCGAACCACAGGGAGTTATACTTCACTTCGAAAATATCACATGTATTTTATATTTTTTTTCATTTTTTACGGTACCGGTACTGTCCTTTTTGTATTTCACTTTTTCATTTTCACTTCCACTATCTGTATTATATCATTAAGACGTTACATACACCCAGCTCCCGAATCAGCGGTATTAATCACAGGAGATTAAAATGCACACTTGGCGGCCGGAAATCTAACCCGTGCCTAGGACGTTAACCAATTAGCCACGGAACCGGACTGCATTAACAAGAAACAGGACTCGGTGAGAGGCAAGCACGTTGACCACTCCACACCAAATATGAGACGGTCAATTTCCAAAAACCGGTAGTGTAAAATAACCCGCAGTCGGCAGGACTCGAACCTGCGCTCCCAGAGGGAATCTGATTTCTAGTCAGACGCCTTAACCACTCGGCCACGACTGCCATAACGAGCACTACTTTTACTTGCTGGTAGGTCTCATCCCCAAGACACAGTGCGACCTCGTGCGAATGGCGATATTTTAGCTGCTGGCGCTCCAAGCGGCGACTCGCTCACTGAGTCCAGGGGGCCTCCTACCACAGATTACCTTGCCTCCTACCTCCGAGCTTCGGCTTTCCATTGCGTAGTCTGTTACTTGACGTCACCGGGTGGACTCTTTGGTGACCAACCCTGTATAACAGTACAGCGGCGCGCGACAGCTCAGGGACAAGACTGTTTTGTCGCAGTATCTTCTGCGCACACTAGGGACATTTTGTGGCGGGACAGTTTTGTCCCTGTCTACCACTGCGCGTGACAGCTCAGGGACAAGACTGTTATGTCGCAGTACCTGAACACACTACGAACAGTTTAGCTGCGGTGCTCGCTTGGGTTTCTTTATTTATTGTTGTTTATTCATTTGAGGAGCTTGGGACATCTTGATCATCATCACCGTGTAGTTTGGTGTGCGTTGAACTTTTCTGATAACCTGTATTATGTGATGAATGTTGTAGTGTGTGTAATAGAGTCACTGTGGTCTACTGAGATCCGTAAGTCTCGCTATTGGTTGAATGTAAACCAACACTACCGGTACGGGCTTATTGATTACTATTTCGCGCGGTCAGTATGGGTAGTCTGTTTTCAGCGTGTGCATATCTTTGGATTGGTAATCGATCGTATTGTATTGAATAGTGTAATGTGTTCGTAATAGTGCTGTGCGACTGAATAATTAATATTAGACTGAGTCTGCAGTACAGTAATATCTCAATTTAGCCCAGCTATAATAATTATCTTTATGTTCGACCATGGCGAAATGTAAATATTATATGTCAGAAAACTGTACTATAATGAGGCTCATTATAGTACAAGTTTTCATTATGATACAGTTTCTCCCACCAATCAGAGCTCAAGAAACAGTTGTGTGACCAATTAGGTAAGATAGCATCGAACCTGAGCTGACTACCATGGCCTTCCTATTTTAAATTTCACTGCGTGCCTAATGTCAAAGTGGGGTATTCCAGGAGGCCATGGTCAAATACAAGGTATTCTCTGCGTCCCATGCGCTCTGTTCAGTACATAAAACTGGCTAAATCTCGATAGATGAAAATGAAAATCCACTCCTGCTTCCTGTCTCCAACCGGGTCAGAAATGGATTGAATGAAGCCCCCATCTAGCGGCGAGGATATGAACTGTGCCGGCTGCCGAGGCCAGACGCACTCCTCTGGGGCAATGATTAAATGAATGACAGATGAAATGAAATGATAGTGGAGAGTGTTGCTGGAAATAAATTTTGACAGGGAAAACCGGAGTACCCTGAGAAAAACCTGTCTGCCTCCTTTTTGTCCAGCACAGATCTCACATGGAGAGACCGGGATTTGAACCACGGACCCAGCGGTGAGAGGCCGGCGTGCTGCCGCCTAAGCCACGGAGGCTTTCGAAATCTCGACAGATATTGATAAATATTTATGTTCGAACATAAAATATTTATAATTATCGTCGAACATAAACAGTCGTATGCAACTCGCCTATAATGGTAATTAAGACACTCGTATGCGAATTATAAAACTCGCTACGCTCGTTTTATAGACATACTCGTGTCTTAATTATTGCCATTCGTTGCATAATGCTCGACGATGGCGAAATGTAAATATTATATGTCAGATAACTGTACTACAATGAGGCTCATTATAGTACAAGTTTTCATTATGATACAGTTTCTCCCGTCAAACAGAACTCAAGAAACAGTTGTGTGACCAATTAGGTAACGATAGCATCGCACCTGCGCTCACTTCCACGGCCTCCTATTTTAAATGTCACTGCGTGGCTAGTGTCATAGTGGGGTATTCGAGGAGGCCATGGTTGAATAGAAGGTATTCCCTGCATCCTAAGGGCTCTGTTCAGTACATAAAATTAGCGAAATCTTGACAGATATTTATGAATATTTATGTTCGAACATAAGATAGTTATAATTATAGTCGAACATAAACAGTCGTTTGCAAACTCGCCTATAATGGTAATTAAGACACTCGTATGGAAATTGTAAAACTCGCTTCGCTCGTTTTATAAACATACTCGTCTCTTAATTATTGCCATTATAGGCTTGTTGCATAATGCACTATAAGTTAATAACTAGCCTATTATATTACGTCCTACACATTAAAAAAATCAGCAGTCACCACTGGTGCCTGGCCAAGTTGTCTGACTTAAGCATGAACATTTTCTGAACTCTGAGATAGCCTATACGGTACCTCAACTGGTTGCGGGTAGGTGACCCGGGACTTCAAATAAGGTACTATCGCGGCAATCGCATTGAGGGAGTGTGGAAAATAACGCGGAAAACCCACACCCAGGATAGCCCCTGGGATTCGAACCTGCGATCTCCAGAATTGCTGCAGCTGCCATCACTGCCGTGGTGCACAATTAAACGTCTCGGGGATCTTTTTTTTTAAGTACAAGAATGATTAACAGACTATCGCATTTTCTTGTATCGCTGAACTTATCCGCGAACATTCAGTGTTATTATCATTTGGTGGCATGTGATGATGATGATGATAATAATTGTTTTTAAGGGACCTAACATCTAGGTTATCAGCCCCGAATGGTTTTGGATTAGTGAAAATGAATCTCTGAGTAAATCTAACTACAAACTTACAACTAAAACTAACTACTGACTTATATACTCGAAGAAGACACAGAAAACATAAGAAGGAAAATAAAAAGACAGGAGGAAAGGAATAGCTCTCAGCTCTCGAAGAATGAGGATTAAAGGACTTGGAGAGAAGTAGAGCCATGAAAGGGTGTCGGAAAGGGGAAACGGAAGAGGGTCCGCCCCAAAAGGCAATGGAAAGTGAGAAACACGGATCAAGCACTGGAATCCCTCGGGGTCGCCAACTCCCGAACTTACAAGTCGTGAGCCCTTGAGGTTATAGCAACATCCAGGGTGCAGCAGAAGTCATAGGGACACACACTCTGCCTCCTTCAGGTCCTTGAGCAGAAGGGAGGAGATAACATAAAAAGAAGAAAAAGAGGTCTGTCACCTCGAAAAATGAGGGTATCAGGAAAGAAGATACAAGGGCCAATTAAGGCGGGAAAGTGAAAGACACCCTTGGCCTCGGATTCCATAATACCGTCGAGGTCGGAAGAGAACAAGGTTGACATGAAAGATGGTAGAAAGGAACCCGGCACAATTAAATGGAAACAATACCATTCTCAGCTGGGTTCCCGTGGTCGCCAACCCACATCCCACAAGTTGTGAGACCTTGGGGGAGTACAGCTATGGCCATGGTTCTCGTCAGAAAGGTCAGTCGTGAACTGGAGATCAATAAGAATACAATAGGTTGTGACGTCACTAAACACAAGCCAAGTGATAGCACATACCATTCTCCTTCTTTATAGTGCATCGTTCGATGGTGGTGTAATGGTGAGCATAGTTGCCTTCCAAGAAGTTGATCCGGGTTCGATTCCCGGCCATAGCAAGTGTTTGTGAACTAACTTGTATGGAGGAACAGTTTGTTTTTGGCATCAATAGTTAACATGCTTAACTACTACCCTGCGAGTTGCTGTGTCTTTTCTTTTCTTAGTCGTTTACCCTCCAGGTTGATGGAACCCACGGACTCAGCGAGGGAACTCACCACTACCGCCTCTACGGCCAGTGTCCTAGAGCTGAGAACATCTAATCGGAGTGGATACAACTGGTGAGGTGTGATTGGCACCTCGCCCAGGCGGCCTCACCTGCAAAGCGAACAGGGGCCTCATGAGGGAAGGTAATGGATGGTCAGGATGGATAGGCAAGGAAGAGGGAAGGAGGCGGCCGTGGCCTTGAATAAGATACCATCCCGGCATTTGCCCGAAGACGAAGTGGGAAACAACGGAAAACCAATTCGAGGATGGCTGAGGTGGGAATCGAACCCCCTCTACTCATTTGGAACACCCGAGGCTGAGTAGACCCCGTTCCAGTCCTCATACCACTTTTCAAATATCGTGGCAGAGCCGGGAATCGAACCCAGGACCTCCGGGGCGGCAGCTATGCATGCTGACCGCTACGCTACGGAGTCGACATTATTATTATTATTATTATTATTATTATTATTATTATTATTATTATTACCGTGTTATCATTAATATGGTCGTATTATTATTAACTTACAATTATAATTGTCGCCTCCGTAGCGCAGCGGTCAGCTGCCGCCCCGGAGGTCCTGGGTTCGATCCCCGGCTCTGCCACGAAATTTGAAATGTGGCATGAGGAATGGAACGGAGTCTACTCAGCCTCGGTAGATCCAAATGAGTAGAGGGGGTTAGATTCCCACCTCAGCCATCCTCCAAGTGGTTTTCCGTGGTTTCCCACTTCGTCTTCGGGCAAATGCCGGGATGGTTCCTACTGTAAGGCCACGGCTGCCTCCTACCTCTTCCTTGCCTATCCATCCCATTCTTCCCTTCCCGTCCCTCATGAAGCCCCTGTTCGCTTTGCAGGTGAGGCTGCCTGGGCGAAGTGCTGATCACAACTCCCCAGCTGTATCCAATCCGACCAAGTGTTCCCAGCTCTAGGACACTGCCTGGAAAGGCGGTAGTGGTGAGTTCCCTCGCTCAGTCCGTGGGAGCCACCAACTTGGAGGGTAAAATTGACTTTAAATATATAATGGAGGTAGGTCTAAGCTAAAATAAATAAACCATGGACATGCCTATAATGGACATTCTTTCTTTTCTTAGTCGTTTACCCTCCAGGTTGGTGGAACCCACGGACTCAGCGAGGGAACTCACCACTACCGCCTCTACGGGCAGTGTCCTAGTGCTGGGAACATCTAATCGGAGTGGATACAACTGGTGAGGTGTGATTGTCACCTCGCCCAGGCGGCCTCACCTGCAAAGCGAACAGGGGCCTCATGAGGGAAGGTAATGGATGGTCAGGATGGATAGGCAAGGAAGAGGGAAGGAGGCGGCCGTGGCCTTGAAGAAGGTACTGTCCCCGTTTACCCGGATAGTAGGCTGTCAGATATCCGCCCCCTCGTACTTCTTGATAGTATTTCTCAGGAATGGGGTATATTCTTTTCTGGTAAGGGGTTTCATCTGTCAGCCTTATCTTGTATTTATAATCCTTAATCAATCCAGGCTTTTCATCGAAAATATCTTGGAATTCCTTTATCAGATCCTCAAATTCCCCCTGAATTTCTTCAAATCCTTCAGTTTTTCTACTGGGTATTTCTGCTAAATTTTCCACTTCATTAACTATAGTATTCAAAATTTCTTCCCTAAGGTCTATTTCCAGACTGTTTTTCACGTCCTGTTTTTCTATCTCTTCTGTGATTATGTACCCATCATTAAAGCTAATACTTCTGTTCTTCATGTCAATAATAGCTCCGACCTTCGATATAAAATCGATTCCAAGCACCATATCAAAATTGATCTTGCTCACCACAATGAAGATCTGTTCATAATTCCTTCCATTGATCTCAAAGTTCAATAACACTTGAATCTTGCACTTCACTGCCTTATCTTGGAATATCCCTCTCACTTTGACGGTAGAAACAGGTAGAACTGTCATGTTCTCTCCTCTTAGCAGACTTTGATAACATTCCTCTGAAATGATGGAGATAATTGCACCAGTATCCATCAGGGCTTTATACTGTTGTCCATCTATCCGTACAGAAATAATAGGTAAGGCACATGGTCTTTCCTCTTTAACTATACCCCTCTCTTCTAGCAAATCTTCATCAGTCACTTCATATATCTCATTAATCGTAATCAGGTGTGGTGTGGCAATGTATTTACAGGTTCTCACTGACGTTGAGAAATCGGCGTTTTTTTTTTGTGTTACCGACCTCAAAATTCTGTTGGCTCGTAGAAGGCCCAGGATCGATTACAACATCCTGCCTTTTCTTTTGGTTGTCTGCTTCTTTTTCCCGTAATTCTTTCAGGTATTGCTGGCTTTCCTTCTCTCTTTCCTGATACTGATCGGGTGTCATAACCTGACCTTGAGGATTCTGATTTCTGTTTTGGTTCTGGTTATTCCTGTTATAATTTCGGTTATAACCATTATTGTTATAATATCTGCCTCTTCCATTGTAATTTCCTCGGTTATAGTTCCAGCCTCTTCTCTGTTGATACGGTCGGTAACCTTGCGATCTGTTATTTCGAAACTGATTATTCCTGTGAGGACCTACATTGTCAGTTTTCTCCTCATCTGGCTTGTCAGTTTGTTGGACTTGGTCCATATATACAGTATTTATTTCTTTAAAGTCATGCCTTTGACCTTTCTGCACCACGTTAGGCATTGGACTTGTGTAGTCTAACCTCCTCAGTAATTCATCCATGCTGGTTAAATCCCTGATGTTGGACGAAATTATTAGTCTTCTCACCTCAACTGGCAGCATACGAGAAATCGCATCAATAAGTTGCTCCGTTGACAATGGGGGTTGTAATAATCTCAAGCGGGATAATTGACTCGTAAAGAAATCAGCGTACCGCGTTGGAAGAGTACCTGAGTATTTTCTTGAATACACCTCCGCTCTTAACGAATTCTGCGCTTCTATGGACCAAAATCGTTTGATTAATGCCTCTGCAAACTCGTCAAAGTTACTGAATGTGTATCTAAATGCGCAAAACCATTCGAGGGGTCCTCCAATCAAATATCTCTCCACTATCTTCATCTCTCTCTCTCTGGGAATGTGAGCTTCGATGAAATAATCTTTGAGGTTCCTTACATATTCGATAGGTGTCAAACTATCCGTGTTACTGAATTTTTGCGGTTTATCTTCAAAATTCCTGATGACCGTTACGTTCCTCGGATATGAATCCGGGTAGTTTTTCCCACTATCACGATAGTTCCACTCAGGTTCCATATTCCTCTCGTCATCTTCCTCCCTGAATCTGGATATACGTTCTTCAGGAGTCACGTCTCTCTCTTCTGGATCTAGGTTATATCTTCTGGCATAATTCCTACTGGTTTCGCAAGCCAAGCCTACTGTATCCTTGTCAGTGATTTCCGTTAAGACTTTCTTGATTAACTCTTCTTTGTAGGCGTCCATTAAATTAGCCTCTCCTAACTTCAAATTCTGCAGTTTACTCGTCGTTTCATTCACATCAGAGACAACTTTATGAATCTGTTCCTCTAATGCAGATTTTAATGTTTGCACATCCCGATCTAGTTGTGTTCTATCTTCAACTTGTCTTTCGGATAGCGAATCCATCCTGACGCTTAAATCTTTCCTAATCTGTACTACTTCATTGTTAATATCAATTTGAGTACTGGCAAGTTTCCTTTCAATACGATCCTGAATTTGGGTTACATGTTCCCCACTTGACCTAATCCACTCGTCTTTCCATATTGCTACATTTTCCGTTAACATTTCTGCTATGTCTAATTCAATATCCTCTTTCAATACTTTATTATGGTCTAATACTTGGGTTCTCATGACCTCTACATCAAACTTTAAACCTTCTAAAGACGCTGTCGTTCTAACTGACTCATCAACTAGCCTAGTCGTTAATGCACTTATATTACGTGTACAAAGAGTTTTCGAATTTTCTATCTCTTCCCTGACTTTATTTACATCAGTTTGGACTTTAGCAACATCTACGAAAACTGTGTTGACCTCTACTTGAATTTTATTTATGTCACTTTGCATCTCGTTTACATCCGAATGAATGTTATTAATATCAACCTGAACATTGGACACATCAGTTCTAACATTTTGGATTCCTCTTTGGACTTCCTCAACCTTGTCTTGGACAGTCGCAACATCATTTTTGACAACAACTACCTCAGCCCTAGCACAAGAAATATCACTACGGACATTAGCAACATCTAAATTCAACATTGTCAGATCTTTATGCACATTAGCAACATCAATTTTAACATCAGCAACATTTTTATGCATATTAGACACATCTATTTTAACATTGGACATGTCTGAGCGGATGTCAGTTACAGTATTCTCAATTCCTTGGGTATTAATCTGTAAACGCGACATATTATCCTCTAAGTTAGCAGAACTGGTCTGAAGAGTTTTCATATTCTCCTCCATTCGACTAGTACTCCTAGCTTCCATTTCCTTCATACTCTCACTCATGCTTGCTTTCAAGTTAGCAGACAAATTACTAGCATTCTCCTCCATTCGACTATTATTCTCCTTCATACTTTCATTCAGCATCTGCTTCATACTACTATTTATGTTAGCAGACATCTCCGCTAACATCATCTTCAAACTTTCATCTGCCATTACAATATTATTCAAAAATTAGACTGCTGTAGGGACATACATCAAAAGAGCAAAATAACAACATTTGAGCAACACTTTTCACCATATCTGAATTTGATCAATTTTCTGTCTTAAATCTAACTTATAACTACCTTATAATTAACTTTCGAAGACACTTCATGTTGAAACAAACTCAAGCACATGTTCAAATTTCCCTGGCTCATTTTAAAATATCCTATCACAAATAATTTACATTTACAATCCAAATAATTTAATATAATTTTTAATATGACTAAAATGTCATAAGCCGGTCAAATAAAATAAGATTCCAGATCATAGGCGATTTTTCTAAGTTTCCAGCCCATTTAACCTCTCTCAAGTCGTATAAGATCTGATCTTTTCTGAGTGTAATTTTCCCACTGCAATGCAACATTTAATTCCTATATAATCACACTCTTAAATTCTACAATTGGCCTAGACATCTAACAAAGAATCAACCTCTTTATTTGAGTCTAATCGATCCACACGTTTTAGGTTTGCCAATCATACTGGCGTTCAACCTGGTGATCCAGTTATGTTGAATCGAGCCCCAACGTTATAGGTGCGCCAATCCTTCTGTCCCCGTTTACCCGGATAGTAGGCTGTCAGATATCCGCCCCCTCAATCGGATTGCCAACAATCAATCGCACCAGCTCAGCTACATCAATGAAAATGGCACTGACAGATACTACCGAGGTTTGAACACAGAAGTAACCAAGAAAAATTATTGTGGAACACACCAAAATAGACGGGGTTTTATACTTACTTTTACTTACCTCTTATAAATATCTCGGGGATTGGGTTGACAACAGGATCCTTAAAGTATGCTCTCACAATAACCTTCACCATGACATTTAAAAATGAACCAGACCGAAGACGAGAACTTTGAACTGTACAAAAGCTTTATTTTCAAATAAAGAGTATGATTTTAACAACTCAACAAAATAAACGTGGCTATCAGTAGCCTATGTCAATCTGACTACGTCCTCCTAAAGGACTTGCAAAGTTATCAAACAATATGTTAGCTCCCATGAGCTCAAAATAACGTAACATTTTAAAACACATTTGGATTGGATGAGGAAGTCAGGGTACGACATATATAGAGCATTTGGTTTCTTTTAATAAACATTGCACTTTTATTAATAGGCACAAGGCCGGAGTATCGACCTCACCCGCTTATAACCAGATGTCTGGCCGGCTGGTCTACTCTTTAACCTGGCTCACACCTGTCAAATGGGGCTCCCTCGTCACGCCACACTTGCGTAAGAATTCAGCTCCTTTTAAAGCTTTAAATGTCTACAAGACAACTCATACATATTGACGCAAATCTTTCAAATGCTTAACTCACATCCCACTGGATTATTTTAACTATCCTTAAACTTGTTAAGTTATCATCCAAATGTTTAAAAAGCATAGTTTAGAGTATGAAACACACTCTTAAATGTTTATAACAAAATCACATAAATTATTTATAACAATTAGAAATTGTTTATAATATTGTCGAAAATAATTACCAACATTTTTAAACACGCCTTTCACATTACTTTCGTTCCACATTATTGTCAAAGATATTTACATTTATTATTTACAATATCAACATTTAAATTATTTAAATTATTAATTTAAGAAATACATTGAACCACATGTTTTATCCGGTTGGTAAATTCATAATCGTGTTTAATATAATCGACCAATGAAGGTTAGTTATACATGTAAATGTCACAATCTGGTTTAATAAAGGTTGTAATAATTTTAATTATTTTTGACGGTAATCTTCATTCAAAATCTTATCTCAAATTCTTTCACAACTCTTGTTAATTATAACAGTAAATTCACTTGATTAATTTTCAACGAACTATGACAATACGCTCCAGCGGAAAATACTTCGCTTACAAAATAATGCACAAACTGCATTCAAAATAGCCCAAAATTCATCATATATTATAATATACGGCATCAAAATCTTCCACAGCATTTACAAAAAACCTCCCCTAACACAATCTTTATCATTATTAATTACTGTGGGAATCTCCTTCATTTATTTAAGGGCATTATACATCAGCGACTTTCAACATGTCCGCTGCACTATCGATTATACATTCATAGTTCCACTTAAAAATTCATATATCAATAATTGTTTCAAAACTGTTGTCATTTAAACTTCGTGGATTTCATTCATGAATCGAAATGAAATAAAAATTTGCCAATCACAAACAAATTTAATAGTGAATACGCTTATATACGCCTGTCTGGTCTATCAAAATTTAAGATTAACATCTTCAAAGAATTGTAGTATAAAAATACTATCATCAAACAAAGTGCGACTAACTGCAAAATAGTCGAATAGAATCCAATTAGACTGGGGAATGCAAACATCATTATATAAATCTCTATATGAGAAAAAACCTAACACAAGTTTCACGAATTTAATGCATTCAATAATTCATAATTAATGTTCATCTTTCACAAAATTGCCTAAGATGCAATGGTCGTTCATGACTGACGATAAATGTCTGTGTTGCAATCAATTCAAATAACGACTAGTATTTCCAAGATCGTCGACAACGTACTGGATTTTAACGCTCTAAAATCATTTAAATGTTCTTCCTTCTTGATGATGACAGAAAATTGGTCAAAGTAATTAAACTGGGGTAGAATTACTTTAATAAAGTGACACGCTGTCTGAATTTAAATCTGCCATAAAAATCATTAACTTACAGTCAAATCGTGACTACAAAAATAAGCAAATTACTGAAAAATCTAAATATCAGTCTCAACTGATTCAAAATCATTTAACTATGCCCATGACATAACAATGTCTTCATAAAACGTCGAAAAAGGCATAACTCATCAAGGTGTACTGAGAATAGGAATCTCAAACAAGAATATCGGGCAAAAAATACATGAGGACAAAAATATGGGAAAATTGGTTGCTCAAATATTGCTAAGAAACTCAAATACAATAAACGTTCACGACTACCTTATCTGCCGATTGACGTTCCAGAGGAAAATTCCCCAAAGAAGACTGTTGATGGATCCATTTCACCAAGTTAAAGCTGAGCTCCATCCTCGAAACCAGAAACAGCACCATCGGAGAATCGAACTGCTTCACGAAGACGAACGACATCCTTCCGGCAATAATCTTCTTTGTGAGTCGGGACAACCCTGACCTCTCTTGAAAAATCCCTGAAGTTCCAGTTGAAAATCGCCATGAAGTTTTTGTATAAATTTCCGAAGAAATATTCATATTCAGAAAGTATGAAATCATTTCTATTGCTGTTTGATAGTATTCAGCCTTTAATCACGAAACATGGGTGTAGATGGTTATTTACCACATGTTCGCTTGTATGGAATAGCAATTAGCGAAGTTCCATGCTGCTATCTTACTCCGTTGAAATATGTCCCAATTGCATAAAGTCCTTTAGCCTTCCATCTTCTCTTCGGTAATAGTATTAGAAGAACAAACTGCCATATTAGACTGCTCCATAGTACTGTAGCGTTGTGTCACAAAAGCAATCTGAAGTCTCCCTATTTCACTACCCGGGTCAGCCGTAGCGTAGAGTCTGGCTACACAAAGTGTTTCTCCTGTGGCGAGAAAATCACTTTTGTCAGTCGTCTAAAATTGTCAATAACTTCCACTATACTTCCACGAAATTGTTCAGCTTTTCTACAGTCCTTACTGTAGCAATGCACAAGAGAATTAGCTTATAGGCGACCGCTAACTGTTCACAGCTAATCTTGTAGAAGCGTTATAAGGGTCGTTTCAACTTCACCTAGATTTACTTCACAGTAAACCTGCACTGCTTGTATGTTCGACTCTCGTTTAATGCAGTGGCTTCGCCACGCGTTACAAAGACGACTTTTTCACTACTAATCTCACTCGACGTTTCACTGAAATGACTATTTGAAATCTCACGATTGAACTGTCAGACGATTGATAATCTGAGAGAATGAGGCTCCTCTCTTCTGCGCAAGGCCTTTTATGAACTTCATGAGGGGCGTATCTATCCCTTCCATCGCGTGTTACTGCGTCATCGCTAGAAGTTCCAACTTCGTCAATACATGACGGATTTTCATAATTCAAAAACTGAAAATTAATTTCACCAAAATTCCAGATCAATGCCTCTACTGCAAATGGATTTCCACAATTCTGCATTCCAAAAAGTAATAAAAATACCATAGTTTCAGCAATCTCCGTCTTCCTTCAGACTATCGTTCATTGGTTTGAGCCTCCCCTCCAATAGCATAATTTCTTCCTCAGCAGAATTCCACGTTTCCTGCGACTGCGTCGTACATCTCGGATCCTTCTCGAATAAATGCTGACGTCACTGAGAATCTCAGCTCAAGTAGCCTGCTGGCATAACGTCTGCGTCATCCGTGCTTACGTCATGACTACCCACGTCATAACTATGACAGCCATAACTTTCGCTATAATTTCCAAAATAGCCACCGTGGTCTCTATATAATTCAATTACGGGGGCAGTACCATCCCAGCATTTGCCCGAAGACGAAGTGGGAAACCACGGAAAACCACTTCGAGGATGGCTGAGGTGGGAATCGAACCCCCTCTACTCATTTGCAACACCCGAGGCAGAGTAGACCCCGTTCCAGTCCACATACCACATTTCAAATTTCGTGGCAGAGCCGGGAATCGAACCCAGGACACCCGGGGCGGCAGCTAACCATGCTGACCGCTACGCTACGGAGGCGACTCCTAAATACTTGAATTCGTAAATTCTTTCTAAAATTTTACCATCCAGACAAATTTTACTGGGGATTGGGTCCTTACCCTTACTTTAGTCTTTTCAGCAGAAATGCACATGCTGAATTTTGATGCCACTTTCTGGAGGTTGAATACTGACCACTGCAGATCATCTTCAGATGCTGCTACCAATGCATCATCATCAGCAAATAATATAGCGTCTAATGATTTGGTTGCCTGCTGATAGGTATTGAACCATGTCTTTCACACCTCCATTCCCTTATTATAGCATATTCCTGGTTGGATACAGAATCAACTGCTACAGCAGATAACGTAAGGAAGGAAACTTGTAGATTTACGTGACCGTTAATCGTGTGATTATGAGCCACGGGACCTCCCTTTTACACGTAATCCAACCCACAGGACATGGCATTTCACATCGAAAGTCTCACATGCACTGACGGGGAATCGAACATGGCCCACCTTGGTGAGAGGCCAACAGCTTGACTGCTGCACCACCACGCCCCCTTGCAGATAACGTAGAATTTCACAGGATGCCTCAACATTTTTTTAAGACTGCATTGCCGCGGTGGCCGAGAGTACTAACGCGTTACCTCGTATCTCGCTAGCATCGGGAGAGCGTGGGTTCGAATCCCACCTCGGCCGTCCTGAGATAGTATTCGTGGTTTCCCATTTTCACCACCAGTCAAATGCCGGGACGGTTCCTTTCAATAGGTCCACGGCCGCGTTGTCCGCGTTTAATGAAGGAAATTTAACACGTTAGTAAGTTATTGTTTTTTAAGGGGGCGGAACATCGAGGCTGAACACGTTTTTCACATCGAAGTTCACGGGACCGTAAAATATTTCCGTTTAAGACAAGTTTCCGTTTAATAACGGGTCTGTTGAAGGCAGGATTTATTATGTAATTATCCATGTGTCATTAATATTAATGAAAATCCACCGCTTGCTTCCAGTCGACCGACCGGGTCAGGGAATGGAATGAATGAAGCCCTCATCTAGCGACGAGTATATGAACTGTGCCAGCTGCCGAAGCTTGTCGCACTCCCCTGGGGCAATGATTAAATGAATGACAGATGAAATGAAATAATAGTGGAGAGTGTTGCTGGAATCAAATTGTGACAGGGAAAACCGGAGTACCCGGAGAAAAACCTGTATCCTCCATTTTGTCCAGCACAAATCTCACATGGCGTCACCGGGATTTGAACCGCTGACCTAGCCGTGAGAGATCGGCGAGCTGCCGCTTAAGCCACGAAGGTTCCTCATTAATATTAGTATTAACATAATTAATGCTATCCTTATTAATCATCATCATCAACTTGTATGTATAGCATTTCATGAAATTGCTCCATTTGTATCATATTGCGTGGTTAAGTGTAAGAGAGAGCCATGAGGCATAACTTTTCCACTACAGTACCAAAGACATTAAAGAAAGAAAAAAGTACAATATGAGGTATTAAAGGTCAAAGTTCACAAAATCAAATTACGAAGATCTTGGTTTGCGTGCGTTCTACAAGGTGGACCTGTGCACTTAAACAAAACGTTATCCGCACCCGCCTGACAATTATCCGCACCCAACCCTCATCCACACGTTTGTTATCCGAATCTACTGGCATCACAATAATATTTTTAATTAGATATAGCATAAGGTATTAAAGCAACACATTTAGACAATTGAGGAGAAAGTCGTTCCTCTAGGTTATGTAGGCCCTATGTCATGTGCTATGTTTAAAATGAATGTTTACAGCCAGAATTGAAAAACCTTTTCAGTTCAGAGTGTTAATTATGCTTTAGCTTAGATCAGGGACGGTGCGTCATTAAGGGCCGAATGGGCCCTGCCCACCCAAGGCCGTTGAGGAAGCAGTGGACATAGCACTGTCTTGCAAATAATTTGTTTAAAAAATGTTTTATAAAATTACTTTATATTGCAAATACTCAACTTAAAATAAGTGTTTTACTCTTCTAGAATCTCTAAAGAGAATTCATTATAAATAACTCATCCCTAGGTTAAGATCCTGACAGTCTTGTACGGTGTATCGTCATAGCTAGTGCCGGCCCACAGAAAGTCCCATGTAAAGTATATGGCTTCATGGGCCGGGTGAGGAAACAGTGGACATAGCACTGTCTTGCACGCGAATTCTTCAGTGCTATGAAGGGAATTTTCTTCCTCTTCAAGGGCCAGCTGATTGGGCCCATGGCGTTTCTTTGAAGCGAAACAGAAGATCTCTTCATTTCACTTCCTGCTTCTGTCTCCGTTAAATACGGGAGAAGGGTCCACCCCACCCCACGCCCCTTAACAGGTATTCAGCCATTGTTCGCAGCTTTCTGACGTTAGACAAAACTATATTTATACATTTTCAGTTGTCTGAAGTTAATTCTACTGTATAAATGTGTTGTTAACTTTTGTGGCACGATACATAGTTATTTAATATGTCGATTGTATGCGACATAGGAAAATGAAAGTGGAATTTTTATTAACAAATCCATTTTCTTCTATAGCTCTGAACACAAAGTTAGAAATTAAATAATTATGACCTCATCAACAAAGCTGATAGATAAATTTGCTTCATCCAAGCACAGTAGAGAATATATTTATAAATAAAGAGCCATGTGAGTACAGTTTTTAATGCACCAACTATTTATTAAAATTTGTTTCAAATGTTGTGTTGTGTGGAATGATGATGATGGCAATAATAAATGCCAAATATAAAACAATCTTTAATATGAAACAACAATAGTATCATCTGGCGCACCCTAAAATTTTAATCAGGAGCCGCCCCTGGCTTAGATCATCTTACATTTGCCATGGAAAAAACATAACGAAAAAAATATGATATATAAAAAACATCCGGGTCCTAGTAATGATATGCAACAAGATCGGATTGAATTCTAAAACTATCCGCAAATTTATTCCGAACATTAACCGCAGCTTATCCGCTATCCGTACAGCAATGCAAACTATATCCACATGGCGAAAAATTTTGCGGATATCCGCAGATATCCGAATCCTCGCAGGGCTTTAGTTATCATTAAAAGTTTCTACCGCATGATAGATTACAGTACATGCATATTTCATACAGAGAACCGCTTTCCAGTTATAGCGCGGAGAAGTGTAGGCGTATGAATTCTTTCGTTTAATAAATAATGCTGTATAAATCGTGGAGTGATGTGTATAATGCACTTTGCAACGCTGATTATGTAATGAAAGTATTAATATTGGATCGTGTTATGTTTTTTAAACACCTGTTGCTAATGAATTGGAAAAATGAGTATTGATGGTTGTTCGCATTTACGAAGGCTACTAAAGCCTGTAAATTATTCATTTTAGCTTTACGTAATTTTCGAGAGAAAAAAAAAGTAAAATGTCAGCTGTTGCTTAACCTATAATTTGGCATGTGCATACACGTGTTTTATGTGTTCTTGTTTCAGTCTTAATCGACTGTTTTGTAAAATTATTTATAATATTCTGTAAAAGATGGTATATTGGCTTTCACGACCGGTGAATTAAAACTCAGCAATTCTTCTAGGTTTGTGCCGTGTCTTATGTGGGGTTTCGCCTAGGACACCAAGCTGGCTCATCAGCGGACTCTTGGTGTCCCCGCCCGGACCCCCACAGGAGTAACGAACTGCGCGAAACCTCCCTTTATATGTAGTGCAACTGCGAGGGAACTCACCACTACCGCCTCTACGGGCAGTGTCCTAGAGCTGGGAACATCTAATCGGAGTGGATACAACTGGTGAGCTGTGATTGGCACCTCGCCCAGGCGGCCTCACCTGCAAAGCGAACAGGGGTCTCATGAGGGAAGGTAATGGATGGTCAGGATGGATAGGCAAGGAAGAGGGAAGGAGGCGGCCGTGGCCTTGCAGAAGATACCATCCCGGCATTTGCCCGAAGACGAAGTGGGAAACCACGGAAAACCACTTCGAGGATGGCTGAGGTGGGAATCGAACCCCTTCTACTCATTTGGAACACCCGAGGCTGAGTAGACCCCGTTCCAGTCCTCATACCACTTTTCAAATTTCGTGGCAGAGCCGGGAATCGAACCCAGGACCTCCGGGGCGGCAGCTAACCATTAAATAGCCTATATGAGTTTGAAATATTATTGTTTGGTTCATGTCAAAACTGAGAAAGGGTCCATGAGTATTTTTTCCTCTTTCAAGGGGTCCACGGAATGGAGAGTTCGGGAACCCCTGCTCTATACGACTGTGAAAAGAGGAATGACCGGCCAAATACTGTGGCGTGAACTTGTAAACATTCAGTGTTCTTACATCGCGTTGTGGCATGTGATAATGATGATGGTAATTACTGTTTGTATATACAAGAGGTCTAACGCCTATGGACGTCGAATTGGCAGTTCAAGAGCTAAAAGAAGTAGGAGAGTTCTGTTACTTAGGAAGCAAAATAACCAGTGATGGACGAAGCAAAGAGGATAAAAAGGGAAGCATTCCTACAGAAAAGGAATCTGTTGACATCAATATAGATTTAGGTGTTATGAAGTCATTTTTGAAATCCTTTGTCTAGACTCTAGAGCGTGGCACTCTATGGAAGTGAAACTTGGACTGTTGGAACAGCAGAAAAAAGGAGAATTGAAGCGTTTAAAATGTGGTGTTACAGGAGAATGATTAAGATCAGAAGGGTAGATAGGGTTACACATGAAGAGGTATTAAGACGATTGGGAGAGGTGAGATATTTCTGGCGACTGCTAATGAAGAGAAGAGATAGGTAGGTAGGACACATAGCCTACTAAGACACCCAGGAATAGCAAAGTTAGTTATGGATGTGAGGGTCGAGGATAAGAAACGTAGGGGTAGTCAAAGGTTCGAATATGCCAAACAGATTGACTCGGATGTAGGGTGTGGTAGCTATGTAGAGAAGAAACGATTAGCTCATGACAGGGAAGCATGGAGGGCTGCATCATACCAGTCAAAAGACTTAAGACTCAAACAGCAACAACAACAACAACAACGCCTCTTAAAACGGCAAATAGCCTATTATCATCATGGTCTGTCTGCGACCGGTTTGATGACTTAATGACGTTTCATGCTGAGAGGTCGTGTATTGTACAAAGAGTACGTGCCAGACAGATGGATGGTAGAAAATTAACATGTCGAACGGATGCGGGAGCATACAGCTTTTAGAATTGAAATTACTTATATCACTTACCCCGGCACGAGTTGTTAATTTATTCTTGGGACTAGGGAAGTCATAGTCGCGACTCGCGATCCCTGGGTGTGGATTTGTTTGTTTCTGTAGAGGCTGTAGTTGTGTAGTTTAATGGTAGCTTGTCCCGGGATTTGAAGTACAATGTCCCTGGCATGTGATTGGGGGACGCGTGGGTAACACTCAAGATTGACACTGTTTCTAATAAGCAGTCAAGACCACATAAATGTTGCTGATAAGGTGTTAGCTGTCTCCAAGCAGCTGATTGCTGTGAGCATCGGTGGGTCAGTGGTAGAATGCTCGCCTGCCACGCGGGCGGCCCGGGTTCGATTCCCGGCCGATGCAGATTATATTTTAACAGAAAACGAACGAAGAAGTGTGTTATGTTCATTTAAAGAGAGGAACAATAAGGTCATATGCCCCTGGAAAAGAAGTAGTTTGCGTTTGATGAAATCTTTTTTGTACTCTATCCACTCGCTATGCCCAACTCGCCTTCACTCGCGAACTCGGGGAGCAATCATTCCTCTATCGTCTCAAGGACGGTGTCAACTGCTAAACTGCAAATATGCCATCAGTGAAGCGGGGTTATGCAGAAGATCCAAGATGTGACTGTGGAGAATTCCAGACTCCACAACACTTGCTCACGTGCTAAGATCTGAGTGACACCTGCAGCCAAGAAGACCTTATGTTGGCCACAGACCAGAGGATAATGGCTGCAGAGTTCTGAAAAGGAATATCTTAGTCTCTCCCGGACACGGAATTATAAAATATAATATAACACGTCAACGACAGACTTCCTTCCATATCAGTAAAACCCCGTTATTGCGCTCTTCAAGGGACAGTGGTTTAAACGCGTAATAAGCGGGACAGCGCTAAAGACGGGAAATGGTTTGTGAGGCGGAAAAACAATATTTCAGTAATGTACAGTATTCTTTTTAACTGTATTACTATTATTATGATTATTATTAAAACATCTGGGGAGCGTAAAGGCGCAGTGCCTTAGCTGCTCGTCTTTCACCCGGACGGTCGGGGTTTGAATCCCGGTGACAATGGGGCGGAATTTTCATCTGAAAAATCACGTGGTGTCAGGAATGGCACCCGGCCATAAATCCTCGGTCAACACACCAAAATAACCCTGGTTGGCTCCGGCGACCCTAATTAAATGGGAAAAGCCGAAGGAAGTTTATGTTTATTATTAAAACATCTGAAATACAGTGCTCTTTTTTTATTACAATTTATACGGAATTTTCCCTCTTTTTTTTGACATGCAAAAAGCAATATAAGCTGGATTTAGAAGCGTTATAATAGGGTTCAATTATGCAGTAATTCATATGAACCATCCAGGCTCCTTACAAAGGAAACGTAATAAACTGGAGAGCGTATTAAGCGGGTATAGTTATTAACTAAAGGTTAAAACAGCGGAAAAACAAGTAGTTTCGTGAAGAACAAAAACTTATTTTCATCTAACCTACTTATGTTAATTCCCAATATCAACATACAAAGTTTCAGTTAGATTGCTGTAATAGATTCGTAGATATTGCGAACCGACTAAATATTGCATGTATTTTTAGCCTACTTTTCACATTTTAAAAAAATGAGGAAAAAGTAGACTTATGAGATCGGGCAAATGTGTGTCTGTCTGTGTGTCATTCTGTCTGTCTGTCTGTCTGGCTGGCTGGCTGTGTCTGTGTCCCCCCCCCCCTATCAACTTCGAAACGGCTGGAGCAATCGAAACAAAATTTGGTAGGAGTAAAGATCTATACCCGAATATCTCACGGCCATATTTGAAAATGATAACAGTGCTACCAACTGTTGAAAAATCGCAATTGAAATTTTAGCTCCATGTTGGATATCTTGGAAGGTATCAATGAGAGCTATTTCAAAATTGGCACACGTATAGATAATAATATTTTAGTTTAATTTCCAGGAGGCCATACATGGCAGTGTTGCCAAAATGATTATAAGCCTGCTGATAGGTCCAATTTTTAATGCATATAACTTCTACACTATCAATTGGAATTCAACCAAATTTCGTATGTGCTATGTGTACATAAACAGATATGACCGAGCGTATTCTTGAGAGCCACCAGGGCTGCCAACTGTTAATAAATGCTCTCATTTAAAAAATCCAAATACCCATATATCAGAAAGTATGCAAGCCGACAGCTTTAAATTATGCACACGTATAGTACCTGACATTCTAAATTAATTTGGAGTAACTTATATACGTCAGTGTTACCAACATGATTCTTAGCCTGCTGAAAGGTCCAACTTTAAATACTTGTAAGTTCTATACTATCATTTGGATTTCAACCAAATTTCGTGTGTGCTATGTGTACCATAACAGATATGACTATGCCGATTCTTAAGAGTAACCAGGGCTGCCAAATGTTAATAAATTCTGTCTCTATTTTTGTTACCCTAATATCAATATATCAGAAAGTATGCAAGCTCTAAACTTTGCACACGTATAGTAGCTGGCAATCTAGTGTACCCTTGGATAATAGCATGTAGACAAGATTGGAGGTTTCGGGGTCGTAATGGATTCTTGTGAATGTGATTTAGAGATTTTATGCTATCAAAATAACTTCCAGGGTTCATAAGGTTAACTAATTATTACAAAGCCAAGAAAACAACAGGATCTACTAACAAATAAAATTTTAATAACTGAACCAATCATAAAAACACTTAACAATAAACCACCCTTATATAGTTCACTCCCACGTGAACAGATCTGACACTGACCAGCCTGACGTGCCATGATAACACGGCATGACAGCTGTCAAACAAGCGTTGTGACTGCAATGTCACTTAATTCAAAGTAACAAAAGAAAACGGATCACAATATCCAAAAATAACAAACAAATAAAATAGTACAAGAATTTAATATTTATGAGCGACACGCGTTTTAAGACTAGTTCAAGTAATGAGCACTTTGACGGGCGCTCGTTTCCGACCAAAACAGTCGGTTCGGGAACGAACTCCGCACTGCGAAGACGAACTACGGAAATGTGGGAACAACAATTACATATTTAAATACACTACTGACATGCTCTAACCTTAGATTACCACAACCAAATACACGTGTGTATTATTTAAAATAAGGGCTACGGAATTACCGTCTTATACCTCAAACACTAGGAAAGCATAACATGACATGAACAAGTTTGGCCGGTTGCCAAATTATATTTATAATGAATTCAATGGCCTTGGAAATAAGAGCCAACAACAACAAATACATTTTTTTAATTCACGCCGGAAAATTTGGCGTTTAAACAATGAACAAATAAGTCGTAGTCATGATAAAAACCCTCGGATCGACAACATGGCAACTCCCCAAATTAAACCAAATAAAATAACCTTAACTCATCAGGCTTCAAAGCAAACATTTACGTGTCATAACAGAGCTGGAGACAGCCGGGTCTGCTATCGCATATCTGAGTAAGTGGCTGATTCCTTCCCCCAACGTAGTAATGTGTGCCACGCCAAATATAGATTCTGGCCCACAGCCAGCGTCCAGCGACCTTTGCCAATCGTCACCTGTTAAACGCGTAAATACAAAATATCACATTATCTCAAAACATCCTCTCAGGGATTTTCAAGAACACATCTCCAGGTCAAACTTAGCCCCAAGGGTAACTAATTTGCCGGAATGATTTCGCAGTCAAGGACAGGCTTTACCTTTCCTCACCATCACACTTACACCTAAGAACACGTGGCACACTCTCGAAGATCTCGTCGCAGCATATGAACCAGCACACCCCTCAGATAAATGACACACACCTTGTCCAAATGACAATAAAGAATTAATAACTGGAATCAGAATTAGTCCGAAATCAAAGCAACTAAAACACTAATTTTCCCCCACGTCTAGTTTTTGTTTACATTATCATTAATCCAGTCCATTTATCATTGTTGTTCCTAGGTTCTCATTCATGGCTACACTTTTTATTGATACATTAATCATATGCGGCCATTTCGCTATAAGAATTACGTATACATAAGGACAACATTTAAGTTACAAAAATTATTGTACAACATAATTGTCACGCAATGCCAAAAAATACTACACGCATGTCAGTTAAGAAATCAAACCCTAAATTTAAATTAAACCACACAAATAAAATCTGTACAAAGTTCAACACATCTCTCGCGATTCCCCTCGTCCAAAATCAATAAATCAATTTTTTAATACTCATCACTTAAACCGCTCTCCAGAGGCCTCCCGCCTCGTCATCTCCCACCAATAGGCCTTTAGCCAATAACACTGATGGTAATGGAGGATGAAACTTGTTGTCTTCTTTCTATGTTCGTCATCTTGCCGCTGTTAAAACACAATTAAATTAAAGTTTTAAAAATGTTCTATCTGCTTTATGAGTATTTTATTTCCTCATATAGTCCTATGCAGAATCGTAGACTTTCCCTATTTTATGGCTAATTGCCATCTCACAAATTATGAAATTATAACTTAGTTATCGACACACAACTAGAATTTTAAAACATAGGCCGTCATAAGGACGTCTTAAATTGACTGTCGAAGAATAATTAGGAGTGCCCCGGTTCATCTCAGACATTTGTTTATATACAGAAAACCTAAAGTTTCCATGGAGGGAGAAATATCTCCTCAATATTTTTAATAATGGGCCTATAATTATGTGTGACCTCTCAAAAATCTTGTAATTTCTCACAGGTCGCGAATCTGCCGCCGAACACGCAAACCGATCGCTAGATCTTTTTTATAACCGATTGGCGCACAAATACACACTGATGCTATGTTCGGGCGTCCTGTCCTCTCATTTGTCAGTTAAGTTAGCGTCGGAGTTCTGACCTTACAAATCCTCGCCCTTATTTTGACGTCACGACACTTCTCCTCTCTCTCACTCCTTGCCTTGGACCAAGCATCGTGGCCTGTCGAGAGTCACGTACGCCTCAGCGTCATACCTGATTTTCTCAGAAGAATAAGAATAGCATTGGTTGTGAAACTGTCAGTAGCTTCCAGCCAGCACGTAGCCCATCTTGCCAAGTCCAGTTTGATTGCTACATCAATTTTACTCAAATATCCAGCATATCATGTATTTAGTATTTCCAGAAATTTTAATAATATGAAACATTATTATAGGACACAATGATAAGGGTTCATCTGACCCATAGTTGATGAAATTCGAACTGAGTATGAAGTCGAATTTCACACCCTTAACTTTTCTGGGTCAAATTTGAAGTTGCTGGTCACCCTCAAAATATAAATGACTGTCCGCCTCTGTCTGTTTCAGTAGCCGTCTTGCACCAACTCATTAGTAAATTCCTATACGCTTGTGCCCTCCGGCCTCTCTCCTCGCTAATCGTCTCCCCTCTCACTCTTTCAAAACATCAACATTGCTCATTTACAACTTCCGCCTGAATTTGTAAACACGTCAGGGCTGTCTTTCGAGCGCATTCACTACTAGTGAACCCCCGTATCTTTTGTTGTATGTTATCACGCGAATGTTAATTTGCTGCAGTAACATTATTTCTCGGTTCGTATGGCTTTCTCTGATGATACAATTTTAAGTTTGAAATATTATACACTGCCATGTTTCCTGTGCTCACCTCCCGGACTCAGTAGGCGTTGTTACCTAAATTCCGTAACCCCTAGTTGAACGTCCTTAAGCCGCTCCTGTCTTTTCTCCATTCTACCGTGATGTCATTTCCTTCTTCTCCCCGCGTTGCCATCTTCTCCCTTCTCCCTTCTTGTTCTCCGATTCCCGTACGATCATTTTTTTACCATTTTTCGAGACCCTTGCCTGACATGGCCTGCGAATCTCTCCTGCTATTCTTCTGTTTCCTATTTCTGGCTGCTCTATTTTCTTCCTCTCCATGCAGCTCCTCCAAATATCTCTGGGTTTCTACATGCATGGCCTCCAACATTTGATGTGTTCCGTTTTCCTCCTCGTGGGTGTCGGGATTCTTCCGCCGATCTATTGTTCTTTCCCATTTATCCTTATTGTTTCCATCCTTGTTACGTGGATTCTCCAGGTACTGTTGCGGGTCAGCGTGTCTCTCGTTCCAATTTCTTCGGTCCTCCCTTGGATCCGATTGCTCGTTAATCCGCTGATTATCTTGTGCGTTATGTTGTTGGTTGTAACGCCTATTGTCCCTGGGCCTGTATTGTTGATTATAGTGTCCTCCACGCCATCCCTGATTATAAGGTGCGTTATTATTATTATTCCTATTGTATGACGTTTGGTATCTCCTATTATCTCGCCACTGCTGATTGTTTGTGTTCCGGTAGCGGTTAGTTTTTTCCTGATTGTAATGGTTTTTGTCCCTATTTTCATATCTCGGTTGAGATCTCGGCTCATATTCTTCTGTGGTCTGCCGTCTTTGATTATCCCCAGTGTTTGTAGTTTGCGACCTCGTGTTTTTGTTCGGTGTCTTGACTACTTCGACTGCATTAACTAACTCTATCTGTCTCTTCTCTCTCGGGTTGATGTAATTAGTGGTTTCATCTATCCTCCTCAATACCTCTTCTGCCTGGACCACGGTTGTAATATTTGCTGCCACCAAGAATTGCTGAACGCTAACAGGCATCTGTTTTCCTATAGTAGTTATTAGCTCCATTTCGCTCGGGGGATTATCAAGATCTTGCAATTTGACAAGTTGCATGGCGAAAAAATCTGCATATTTCGTCTGATGCGTGGAATGGTATTTGCGCGAGTATAAGGCCATTCGCAAGCTTTGTTGATATGAACTACTCCAGTATTTGCTTAGGAAGGCCTTCTGGAACCCTTCCATTGATTTAAATGTGTTCTTAAATCCTAGATACCACGCAAGTGCTGAGCCCGCCAAAAAAAATTCAACCATTCTTAACTGTCGCGTTGAGCTAACATTTTGGTCCGAAAAATATTCTGTCAGTTCTCTTATGAAAGCTTTAGGTGTCCCTCCGCTCTCTGGTAAAAACTTATTCGGTTTAAATTTATTTCCACGGATGACTTGTATAACTTGCGTGGGAAGTTGTGTGTTTTGAGGTGTCGAGCTACGACCCTCATAATTTCGAAATGCTTGCGTGTCTATCGTTCTTGGACTTTGCCCAAGCTCGTGGCTGTCTACTGTGTGCTCTCTTTCCGCATTCTCCCCTTTTCCCTTATCCATTAGTGTCGCAAACATCGTATTATGTCCAAGTGACTGCAATTCCGATTTTATCATGCGGTCCTCTTGAATTTGAAATCTTAACTTCATATTTTCTTCTAACGCCTGTATTTTCGCGTTATTTTCCCTAGCTTCTTGCTTACTGCGAGCCGTTCATCTTTCGAATCAGCGCTCATCTTGGTCCAATCTCTTCTAATAGTATCCTTCAATTTATCAATGTGCTTTTCGACTTCCTGTTGACTAGCCTCCTGATTATCTTCGAGTTTATCTATCCTTTCTCCCAGAGAAATGTTGTTCTGCTCTAATGTTTGTTTAATTTCTTCCTGGTCAATTTCTAACTTTTTCCATTTCTCAAATGATTGTATTTCTAATTTGTTGAGTTCCGTCACTAAGCCAGTGATATTGTTATCTACTGTAAGTATCTGATCTTGCATAACCTGTGTCCCTCGTTCGATCTTCTCAAACCTTTTTTCTAAGTTTGTGTGTGCTTCTTTAATCTCAGACGAGTTGGTCAAACACGCTTGCTCGACTTGTGCTAGTTTTGCCATAACAGTTTCATCCATTCCTTTTATTTCCTTTTTAAACGAATCTTCGATACCTTTTATTATTCCTAATTGTTTGGTATTGTTAGTGCTAACGTCCTTTGCTAATTGGATTAGCTGTTCTTTTGTGTGCTCTTTGATTTCTACCGTTAGCGCAGCTAAATTTTGAGTGTTCCTTTCGTCTTGTGCGTTTAACATTTCATTGTTTCTCTCGGACTGCCTATGTAGTTGTTTACTAACCAGAATGTTTTGTGTAGCGATTTTCTGATTTATATTCTCGTTAACTTCAGATAGTTTTGTGTTTAACTGTGTCTGTATTTCTACACTATTAGCCGCTAACTGTGTCTGCAGTTCTACCGATTGTTTATTATTACTAGCAGCTAACTGTGTCAGTAGGGGGGTAGTGGGTGTTCCAAATAGTGTCATGGCCGCCGCGTGAGTCCAAGCCAATATTTCGCGAACCCATGGTCGGATGTTGACATATGAGGTGTCGTTGAACTCGAGCTGACGTCCTCTTTCCTATTGACCATGTATTATATTTTTCAAAAATTCTTTGTTTTGTTTTGTTTTCGAAAATAGGCGATAGTTTGAAAACCAAACAGGATAGAACGTTGTGCCATGGCTCAAACGAATGGTCTTTATGATCTTTATTTTCTATAATAAAACTTTTTTATTTTTTATGTTTTTTTGAAAAAAACTCGAATTTTGAAAATTCTATATTTTGGAAACTAGGAACTCTACAAAAAACATTGTTTGACGTAAATCAATGGTCCCTACCCCCTCTACCCCCAAAATAAATTTCAAGTCTCTAGGTTGAAAACCTGCAGTAGTGGGATGATGACAGAGCTGCTTCCAAAAGCAAGTGGTGAGCCCCTGCGACCTTGGAATGGAAGGAGCCATGCTAGGAGGGCGTGCTTGGATTCGTTTTTTTCGTCTCGTCGTGCTCTTTACGGGAATGTCGGTGTCGAAAATGTGAAAATCTGGAAACACAGTCTTTTTGGGGTAAAAACGTGATTTTAGACTTTTTGCTATATCTCACGAACCAATAACGCTAGAGGCGTGTTCGACAGGTCCAAGGACTCGGGGTAACGTCCTCTCTGCTATGGACTACTCGTTATAATTTTTAATAAAATTGGAAACTCGATTTTGGGGTAAACACGTGTTTTTGTGATTTTGCCGATATCTCGTGAACTAATCATGCTAGAGGTGTGTTCGACAGGTCCAAGTACTCAGGGTGATGTCCTCTTTGCTATGGACTACTCATTGTAATTTTAAAAAAATTTAGGAAACGCGATTTTGGGGTAAACATGTGTTTTTTGTGATTTTGCCGATATTTCACGAAGCAATAACGCTAGAGGCATGTACGATGGGTCCAAGGATTCGGGAAGACGTCCTCTTTGCTATGGACCACTCGTTGTAATTTTAAAAAATTTTGGAAACGCGATTTTGGGGGTAAACACGTGTTTTTTGTGATTTTTGCCGATATCTCACGAACCAATAACGCTAGAGACATGTACGAGGTATCCTAGGACTCGGGCTAACACCCCCTTTCAAATGTGGTAGATATTTTTTTTCAAAAAATAATTCACATGGGTCTAACGCCATACATGTTGAAAAAACGTTTTCTTTTTCTTTACCTGTTTATAATGTTCATGAAGCGTGGTGGTTGAGAGAGACGATACGGCTGGGTGTGTGTGTTTCAACGAACCTGTCGCTGACCATGGTGGCTGTGTTCAATAGATCAATTGCTATTTCGGCGGGTCGGTGTATGAAAGAGCGAGCGTGCGTTTTTCTGATATTTTACCTTTAACGTGTAAACGGTGATGAGAACTTGGTTCTATGTTGGTCGAAGCGAGTACCGAAAACAAACGAGCAGGAGGTGAATGCCATTTGAGCTTATTGGATGGCGTTGATCTGACTTGACAACAGGTGACGCTTGAAGGTGAAATAATCTGACCATCGTGGTGGTAGGGGAGTGTGAAAGGCATGCACACACATGTGTGAAACCACAGGCACGCTAAACCAGTGACATCCTGTTTTGCTTCGTACGTGACAAAATGCAAGTTCATGTGAAATTTGATCTACCGCAGGTGTTCGCTTGGGACGTTATCTGTCCACGTGCGCGATAACTGTTAACAAGTTACATCCTGTTTTGCTTCGTACGTGACAAAATGCAAGTTCATGTGAAATTTGATTCGCCACAGGTGTTCGCCTGGGACGTTAGCTGTCCACGTGCCTGATAACGGAATGGTCAAAGCGTGGGAATCCCTGAATCAGTAAAAAGTATGATGCAACTTGTCGGAATGATGTCACAACCAATAGACAGGCAAGAACTGCAAACAGCAGTGGTGGGAGGTGAAGGGAGGGAGAGGGGAGGGGGTGATGTATGAGAGAACACAGGAGGAAGGGGAAAGACAAACATGTATGAACATGCATGAAGCGCGGAGCGCTGTATACATAGAGCTATAGGTAGTGTACAACATGGGTGAATAAATAAAAAGTACACAGGTTCACACAACATGTAGTTTATTGATCCAAGAATTAAACGTAGAGTTAAACCCTAACCATTTGACGTAGAGTTTATTTCCTTTTTGTTTCAACACTTTTTCCACAAGATAGTGCTGAGGAAATGCTGTTTTCTGAAGTTCATGGAGATAAAATCTACCTTTTATGGGTTGATGGTTGAGGTCCTCGAGTAAATAGGTGACTAGAGTGTTCAAGTAGGCTCGACGAATTCGAAATAGTTCAGTCCCCCACTGAGGCGTGTAGCCCTTATTGAAGGCAGACTTAAATTTGCTCACACGAACAAAATCCCCAATGTTCAGTCGGTGACGTTTAGGATCAGCTGTTTTTATGGGGTTAAACAGTTTATCCAATCGCTGAATATTTTTAGTTACGAGACGTGGCTTGGTTCCAATCGTTCTATGTTTGGTGTCATTGTAACGTGATACTAGCTCAGGTAACATGTCCAACCAGCGATACGTGCCCTGAGCGGTAAACGCTTTCCACATATGGGTTTTCAATGTTCGGTTGAACCGCTCGACCACACTGGCTTTCAGATTGCTGTACGTGGTGTAATGGTGAATATCCTTAGATTTGAGAAAACTGGAGAAATCCTTGTTGAAAAATTCTTTCCCCTGGTCGGTTTGTAGCAGCTGAGGTTGACGTTTGGAGTGTTGAATAATATGTTGAAAGGCCTTGGTAACTAGTGGGCCAGACTTGCGACGCACAGGTTCAACAAAGGCCATTTTGGAATAGACATCAATGACGGTCAACATATAGCGTACACCGTCGTTAACGCCAGCATAGGGTATCATTTCAACCAAGTCAGCCTGCCAAAGTTCATCCACACCTCGTGAAATCACCTTGAGTCGCGGATAGTGACGCCTAGCTGGGCGATGCAACTCGTGAGCAATACCCATTTTAATGGGTGAGGGCTTAAACAATAATTTTGGCATTTCGAAGTTCTTGTTCAATTTCTTGAATTTCCCAATCGTGACCGGTATGGCCAGCTTGACGTGAGGCATGCAACAACTGTAGCCGCTGGACGAGCTTATTGGGATTGTGCCAGTAGGTAACATCCACAAGGGGTTTTAATGGTTTAAAAGTCACTCCCGAAGCGGACACTTTACGACGAATACTTTGACTAGTGGGAAACATTTTTGCAATGATGGTTTTATATTTTTGAGATATATTGGCATTCACTTGTTGCGTGGGATCATACTGTCTTTTGTGAGCATGGGTATACAATAAAATGGATTTATATTTGTCAAGGTCCTCTGACGTATAATCATGGGAAGAGGGGGTCCGAGAAAAGAGCAGCTTTAACAGTCCTGGCGTTAATTTATAGTTGATGTTTTTAATGACAGCTTTAGTACGAGCAAATTTAATGGATGAATCGCCAATTTTAAAACTATCATCCTCATAGCGAACACCATACGTGGTATCTGTGTTTCCAATAAATAGATCGGTGAAATAGGGTTCCAATGTTGATCCATAATATTTTATTAAAATGGTTTTCAGTTGAGCTTTATGTTGAGGGGTGGCCAAGAGTTGTGAAAACGGAGACGCTCTGGAAGGGCAAGGTGTTTCGACCATGGCCAAGGATTTCTTTTTTCTCAAAAACTCTGCAAGGGGTGCGGCCTTTTTTTGAGGCGTAAACACTTGTTCCTCCTCATCCTCAACTTCACTAACACTAGTCAAATCTTCCTGTTCCTCTTCCTCTTCCTCAGGGTCCTCGTGCAGCGTCTGCGTGGCTTGTGAAACGGTGGGTAGAGTTTCAGATGGCTTGAAAGAGGGTTTCAACATGGCTTTTAGCGGAGGTGCTAAATGTTGTTGAATAAACAAAGCATGATTCGCACGTGATTGTTTCAATTGACGAAACTTTTGGCGAATAGTATTTTTTGCTCTAATAATATGCTTTTTTAATTGACTCTCTGCTAACGCCATGGTGTCTTGGCAAATGACTTGCCGGGGAATGAGACAAGGCCTTAAATAGCAATAAAATGATCAAACCCTAAGCGATACCGTCCTTGGTTGAGTTCACTTTGTTTGTCAATCACTAAACAGGCATGACGTTGAGTGTTCCAGCACTTGGCACACAATTCTGTAAACATTTGAAAGGTCATATCCGGATTCACATGTTCATTATAAATGTGACGACTGTTCCTCTCGTCCTGACGAAATAAAACAATGACATTGGCATTGTCACGAATCAACTGTTTGGACATTTTAGAATACGTTTGCCCAAGATAGAAGCAATCGATATGTTTGTGTCGACCCATGCTGAAATAGCTTTGAATGATGCCTTGACGTTCAGTGGATACATCATCGAAAATCATGAGTGAATCAGGCTTTACTTCATCCGGTGAAATCACATTTTCTTGCATGGAAAATGTAAAATAACCCATATTCTCTTTTTGTAATCCAGACATGACTTGATCCAGAAACACGTAAAGGGGTTGGTAGAGAGATTTTGCAAAAATATAAATATTTTGAAAACGCAGACCATTGGGCGCTGTAATGAGCGTTAGCAAAAGATTAGTCTTTCCACAGCCGGAAGGCCCCACAATGATGCAGCGAATGGAAGATGGAAACAGTGAACCATGGCGTTGTTCACGTGATGTGGGACAGAGATGGGAAACCATGTCCCCCACGGGGAATGACTCTTGCTGCTTAATAATCTTCATGTCAACTAAGGCTTAGACAGGCTAGCCGGCTGTCTATATACAGGACACCGAACCTTGTCATAGAAACAGTAGACTGCTACTACAGGTTGACGATGGATGTCTTTGGACGTGCGTTGATGGCCAAAGATAGGCCTGTCCTCATACATGATCCTAAACAGGAAACAGATCCTGCTAATAAACACTATGTGGATAGGTCAGTAGTGCCACGCACAAAACAGGGAGATTATGACTTTAAGGGAAAGCGGTTAACCCATGTAAAACATCCTCAAGTGTCTACAGACGTTACTACGAAAAAGTATGTGGATAACAAAGTGTATGAGTTTTATGACAAAGTGCCACAGCTTATGGTGAATGGCTATAGCGCTAATCACCATCGGATTATTCACGTGGAAGACCCACAAGACGAAGACGATGTCTGTACCAAGCGTTACGTGACCCATGAAATGAAAAGGCTTTATAAATTTATCCCATGTGTATTTTTAGTGTATCTGACAAATGATAAACCTGTGAATGACAGAAACCATTTACCGCTAGTCCATGATCAGCACTCGACCTATGTGCTTGCTTCGGGTTTAAGCCACTATCGATTACACTATGATGGAACCATTCACATCAAATATGCCATACCTGATGAGAACCATTTACGAATAAAGATAAATGGTCATAGGATGTTGATCCATAACCATGAAATGGTCAATGCAGGGGACGAATTATCCTTTCACCTCATGTTGACATGGGATGAAAAGCAAGCGGGAAAAACCATAAACGACTTCCCACTTTATGTGGAATTGGAATATACAGCCATGAAATAACCATCTGACGTTAGTTGTGATTTAAACTTTCTTGTGAAAGGTTGTTGGTCATTATCATCATGGTGAAACAAAGGTATGTGGTGAGAAAGACTAAAAAAAGGACATTGTCCTTGGCAAAGCCAGGGTTTTCAACATTCGAGGACAAGCCCTTGTGAAAGAAAAAAAGAAAAAATAATGTATTGACCATAAGGAAAGCCCTTCGAGCAGCACAGAGACAGGTTATTCCAAAACGTCGGCGACAGGTTTCAAACCAAGGGCGAGTGATTCCCGTCCCCAAACGAGCGGGATTTTTACCTGCATTATTTGCTGGTTTGGCTGCTCTGGGCTCACTTTTGGGCGGTGCCAGTGCAGTGGCGAAAACCATTAAAGCCGCGCAGCAGGGCAAGCAACAACTCAAAGAAAGTCAGCGACACAATGAAACGATGGAAGCGATTGCCTTGGGGGCTAGAAATGCCAATTTAAAGCCAGCCTTTTATCAACAAGGATTTGGGATTTCACCATTTCGAAATATTAAAAAAAAAAATTTAACCTCTGCCATAGCGAGACATGCCCTGACGCATGAACAAGTGGAATGCTATGCTAAACAACTAAAGCTTTCTCATTTTCGAGGTGTGTTTATGCGAAACCAATTACCCCCACGACCCTGGAAACAGGAATGTGCTGTTGTCAATTTGGATGATCACCGAGGACCAGGAACGCATTATGTAGCTTATGTCAAAGAGGGATCCACGGTATGGTACTTTGACAGTTTTGGGAATTTGCCCCCGCCCATGGAACTAGTGACCTATTTTGGAAACAGGATCAAGATATATTATAATGTGAAACGAGAGCAAACGTTTAACAGCCAACAGTGTGGACGTTTGTGTTTAATTTTTTTATATAAGACGCAGCATAAGCAAAAACGCCATCAGTATGTCGGCAGAAAGTAAAACGTTTACAGTGCATGGACGTGGACCTGAAGTCAGCCTAGACTTCTACCCGCCTATCGAATTGAGTGAAAAACCCTATGGTTTAGGACTTGTTTCTCTTGAAACGTACAATCGAATATACAACATACGTGAAAATGTGAACAACAAGTTTTACTATGATGATTCTGTGCTCACCTTGAACTCTGGTGGATACACGATCGATGATATTTATGAACACATTTATGTGGTGTTGATCAATCAATATGGTTTAAAGTCATTTCTTGACGGAACGCACAAGTTTGAACTTGTAGGCAATACTAACACTCATTGCTGCAGTATTTTCTCCTCATTCAACATTGACTTTAAAACACACCCCGATTCCATTGGTCCATTACTAGGATTTAAACCACGTGTGTTGGAGCCCAACAAAAAACATGAATCAGACCATGAAGTGAAATTCATTGAGGACCATCATGTGTCGGTGACGTGTAATATTATTAGCCAAGTGTACACCAATCAAGAACCATCGCATTCACTTTATGACTTTATTGTGACATCGCCCAATGGCTATATTATTCGTGAAAACCCTCCAGTGGTGCTTTTTCATGCTGTGGCTGTTGATAGTATTAGTAATATAACATTAAGACTGATCAATAGAGATCAACAACTCATTGATCTAGATTCTACCACACCAGTGACTTACAAGTTGGTGCTAAAGCCACTATGAAGTTTGTGTATAAAGCAACAACACCGTCTAGGAATGGTGTTAGTTGTTTGCCACGTGAATACACGTTAACATCTCAGAACAAGCAGATTTTACAGCATTTGGGTTACCACGTCAACCCTCATGATGAATTCTATCCTAGAGATAGCGAACCGCATCGAGGAGCAACCAGGAGTGGTAAGAATTGATCTCCATTCCTATCAAGCTCAAACACCTGGACTCAATAACAATGATGAAATTCAATTTGTTATCAACAACCAAGATATTTACACCCTACCGCATGAAAGTGTCATTCAGATTGAAGGTCGGCTCACCAAAGCCGATGGCTCTACACCTACCACATCCAAGTTGGCCAACCATGGTTTAGCCTTTCTGTTTTCTGAAGTACGTTATGTCATTAACGATATCGTGGTGGATAGCACTCGAAATGTGGGCATTTCCAGTGTCATGAAACTATACCCCTCTTATAGTGAGGAAGAAGGTAAAACACTTTGCATGGCAGGTTGGTGTCCTGACTCGACCAATGACTGGATGGTACACACCGATGGAACCTTTACTGGATATTTACCTCTTAAACTAATTCTAGGCTTTGCTGAAGATCACCAACGCATTGTGGTCAACGCAAGGCAAGTGCTTTATCTGGTGAGAGACAGGAGTGATAACAATGCACTCAAGGGAGCCGACAATGCCCCCATCGATTCAAAAATTCAACTACAACGCTTGCTATGGAAAGTGCCTCATGTGACCCTTAACGATAGCAAAAAACTGGACATACTCAAAATGGTAAAGAGAGATATGCCTCTACCCATGGAATTTAGAAGCTGGGCACTCCATGAGTATCCGCTATTGCCCACCACCAACACACACAGTTGGTCTGTAAAAACAGCTCGCTATACAGAGAGACCTCTCTACCTGATTGTGGGTTTTCAAACGAATCGCAAGTATCAACAAACCAAAGATGCCACGCAATTTGATCACCTGCAATTGAGAAATGCACGTCTTTTCCTCAACGGAGCTGTGTTTCCCTATGAAGGACTGGATTTGGATTTTTCAAAAAATAAGTTTGGGCCCCTGTACGACTTGTTTTCTAAATTTCGATGGTCGTATTATCAAAAAGAGAACGGCCCCATGCTACTACCCCAAGCGTTTAAGGCAAGAGCACCACTGATTGTCTTTGACTGTTCTTACCTGGAAGAGTCTGTCAAGCCATCCAATATCGACATTCGACTAGATTTTGAAACGCATGACAATGTACCAGCTAATACCACGGCCTACTGTTTGATTATTCATCACAAACAAGTCAACTATTATCCACTGTCCAACCAAGTGACGAGTGTATAAATAACAGGTCATCCCACGTCAAGCCGCTCAGTCATGTCTTGCTTTAAAGCCTCAAGAGACGTTACATCCATGAATTTAAACTCTGAGGAACAACGTTTCAAGACTTTTGCCACATGGCCAGTGCCTTTCATAAACCCTCAAGCCTTGGCGGCCGCTGGATTCTACTATTTAAAAACAAGAGATGAAGTGAAATGTGCCTTTTGTCCCATCATCATAGACCAATGGCAGGAGGGCGATGAACCCATGCAGGAACATCAACGCTGGTCACCCACCTGCCCCTACCTGTGCAGAATGAAAGTGGGAAATATACCCTGTCATTCAAGCTATCCCTCACTTGTGTCTCTGGGTGATGAAAAAAAAACAAGTTACGATACGTGTGGACCGTATGGTATCCATGGTGCTTCAGTGAGCAGCTCACCATCAAAAACACCTAGTTTAGAGACATTGGGACATCATCGGTGTTATGGACGTTACAAACACAAGAGACTATATTGTTGTATCAGTTGCTATCGTCCATATCCTAAAATGAGAAAAGCCTGTAAGACGTGTAATGATAATAAAATGATGTAATTCTTAAATTCTTATTTTTGCATGTCCCCCTGTCCTACCCTAACCTCAATTTGAAACTAGCATGGAAGGTAAGTCCATGCCATGATCACACGTGATCGTCAGTCAGTCGTCAGTTGAACTTGGTCCAGGCAAGCGTCAACATGTTGCGCACACTCATTGTGGATTGCCAAGGGTTTAAAATTGGTGACAACAAATTTATATTTAAACAAGTGGCCGTGATCGATTGTACCACGTTTTGGATATCACAAGCTACGCATTTGCTATTTAAACCACCCCATGCTTTTGATTTGTTGTGTGAAAAAGACCGTAAACAAACCCAGTGGATTGAAAATCATAGGCAACTAGACTGGAATCAGGGAACCATTTCCTATAAATATTTGGACGTGGTTATGAAAGCACACTTGTCCTCGGCCAATATGGTATTTGTGAAAGGTAATGAAAAACGTCAATGGTTGCAACCATTTTTGGCGTCTTACTGTCAATGTATCGACCTCATGGAGTTGGGCTGCCCCTCCCTGCAAACGCTCATGGATACTTGTTCCTGTGGCAACATTACCCATACAGCCCTATCACATGCGTGGCATCTCTTTCATTGGTTAACCACCCATGCCTGCTGGGAGTTGTTGAACAAAATTATAACTCAAGATTTACCTGTGAATGACGTCAGTGAGATTTCTACAAGCGACGTGTAAACATCTACAGCACGTGATACCATGGAGAAAGGCAATGCTACGGACAAAGCCATCGGCAAGTTCTTTGTGTGCAAAAAGAAACTAGACAGTTTTACCAAAGAGGAACTCTTGGCGCTGCCCAAGTCGTTCATTTATTATGTGGCCGCCAACGCAGTGAAAGAAATCTGGCAACATGTACCAAAATCATGGACTCAAGACCCTGTGTTGAGTGAATTGCAACCCTGTACGGATTACGATCACCATAAGCAAGTGGCCATGGCAAAAATACCGTCTATGCGTCAGTGTGCGACTTGCCAGCTAGTGAAACTGTATCACGGTCATAAGAGTCCATGTAAAGACTTTGTTGAATCATTCCACGGGTGTCATGGCGAGAAAAAGCAACAACAACAACAAACACAAACATCGTCCACAGAGGAGGAGGAAGACCAAACCTTCTTACCATCGATGGAAAAGGATATGCCAGACCTGTACTGGCAATGGCGTCATTGACAAAGTGATTCAATACTTACCTTTCGAAATCCATCTTCCAGGTTATCGTTTTTGCGGCCCTGGAACTCGTCTCGAAAAACGTTTACAACGTGGTGATGTACCCATTAATCTTTTGGATCAAGCATGCAAGGAACATGACCTTTCTTATCGCCATAGTCATTCTGGTTTAAGACATGTGGCAGATAAATTGTTATTGAAGAAAGCTAAACAACGTTTCACATCCAGTGATGCCTCAGTGGGTGAAAGGATGGCAGCCCTAATTGTCATGAGTGCTATGAAAGGAAAGTTGATGATGCATGGACATAAACATTGAGGAGTGAGGAATTGGGATTTGTTTGTATTCTATTTTTCTTTTGTCAATTCACTATGACTATGAAATAAAAACAAAAGTTTTCCAGAGCACGATGTTTTGTTATTTTTAATTTTAAGAAATCGTGATGTTGATGGCTGATTTTTTCATTTTACACATTTCACACATGATGAATTCCACACACTGTCATTTATCATTTTGCAATTTACAGTTTTTGAAAACGTTCGTTTCAAGTTTAACGTTTTTGATGATATGGAGTTTTCCATTTTGCTGATGACACATTTTAAACAATGTCCGTTTGAAGTTTTTGAATTTTCAAATTTCACACATGGCCATTTCCAGTTTTTAAAAATGTCCGTTTTAAGTTTTGCTGTTTTGGTGATATGGAAACATGGAATTTCCATTTTGCTGTTTTCACATTTTTCCATTTGGTGTATGTCGAAAGTTGAGATTTGACAATGATGTTGATGCAAGTGCTTGACCATGGCGATGCTGCAATGTGTTGATGTGTGTTTGGAGAAACGTCAAGGTCTACGACTACTGCAGGTAAGACTGTTTTTACAAAAATAATGTCTTTTGACTGCCACATTTCAATGAAAAAACGAAACTATTTAAAACAAAATGAGTATATAAGTGACCATTTACCCCCTCCCCACCCACCCACCCTACCTCACCGTGTTTGCTCTAGTCAATCATACACACCAGTTTTCTCTCTCCACTCATACATTCACACCTGTCTTTGGAAACAAACACAACCACTTTATTTATTCCCAAAAGCACATTCTCGACATGCTCACTCATCCCAAAAGAACTTTTTTTATTTGATCATTTACATTACGAAAAATAATTAAATACTAGTTATTCAAGTTACTAAAAATCTTACTTATTTCATATTTACAAAAAAAAAACTTTGTACAGCGTTAAAAGAATCATACTATTTACCAATCAAAAAAATTTAAAAAAATAAGTTTGCATAGAACTTTTAAAGAGCAAAAGGTCCAAGTGGGTTGTCACTATTTTACAAAATCTACTATTTACAATTGCAGAAACCAATATTTACAAAATTCTAAATCTACAAGTTACAAAAAGCCATGTCCCATAAACGATTAAACAATGAAATCACACCTCCTCCTCGTTGCGATTATAACCCCAGGGCATGCTGGTGAGCAGGTCATCAGCCCACACACGCTTGTTATCCATGGAGGCGAGGGTGCGTTTTCTCTGTTCCACAAGATACAAATAATGGTTGCTGGATTGTATCCTGCACTGTGTATGAGACATAGCTTTGCCAGTAAGTAAAACCGCTAGGTAATCGTCTACACGTAGCGATTTTACCACTGCCTTACCTACACCTTTTGCTCTTTTGGCTTCCTTAGAGTCGAGTGTGCGATAAGCATACATTTTCGAAGCCAAACCTATGAATTCCGTCATAATGGAATCACCGCATTCATCTTTTAAAACGCCCATTTCCTTTTTGTTTTTTATGGGCAGCTGAAACACATTGTCAGCGCTATAGCAAGAGGTGTCGAACCAGTCACTATGTTGCCTCATGACGTCATAGGGGTTGCAGTGGCGAATGTGGTAAATGAATGAGTCCGTGTCCATATACAAAAGAGAGACGTCCTCAAAATGGCGTTTGGCGAACTCATAGTGGAATCGATACATGACCGATTTAGAAAAGTCTAAAATGACTTGACCCAAGTAAATGGGCTTATCCATGGTCACGCTGGTCTTACTCATTTCAATAGTAGCCAAATCCTCATCGATAATTTTGATCGATTTGAAATTTGGCTTGGCAATGTACCGCCGGGCACCCCACCGCCCCTCCCAGACATTCACTAATTTAATGTCACGGTATTTGCGGACATTCTCCATGGACTTGCCATAGATGCAATTGTTCATTAATTTAAAAAAGTTAATTTCAAACTGCTGTGTTGCCATTTGTCGGTGCTCTGTGTTGAGTCGCATGTACGGCTCAAGCCATGATTTTTGAGCAAAAGAAATACCCCTGTGGATTTTCTTCAACACAAAGCCTTGGGCGAGGCATTGCACCAACATTTGGATATGTACCACATACCGATTTTTGTTGTAAAGTGTGCCCATGAGTTTTTCAATTTTCACTTTACTGTCAGGGGGAACCATTTGCTCAAGGCAGAATGGGAAATCGGCATGTTCATCATACAAGGATGAGGGGTATTCAATATCCACTTCTAGCACATATCCACGGCCTGTTTCTTGGCTAGCCATGTTCACATCAAATTCTGACACTTGTTTCTCTGTCAGCCAAGCAAACTTCCCATAGGGCAAAGGCTGACTCATGGCGTAACCGTACAAATTATTCACGTCATAGTACATTAAGTACGATTCTTGTTTTTCCGGTGAATAATCAGGCATGTAGACATTGTTCGCTTTGGCATGGCGTTGGTTAAGTGACACAAAGCCGCCACGAATGCCCTTTTCAAAAAATAGAACCATGTCTACGTCAGTGAGTAAATCCAATTCCACTTGAGTGTATTTCAAAGCGGCATCAAACGAGAGTCCAGGACTCGTGTAATAGTGAGCCGGGTCAAGACCGTAAATGTGTTGACACAAGTTACGGAATTTTTCAAACACATCAGTGAGCAGCAATACATCCAGTTTTAGGTAATGCAAAGCATATTCACTTAGCGTGTTCATGCCAAACACTCGCCAAACTTGACATGCATGTGCATAGTCTTCATCGGAAATGGTACTGCGTGTTAGTTTGGAGTAAAATTTCTCTTGTGGTGGGAGTTTTCTTTGCTTTAACACGTCCCAGCTGTTGCAGAAATCATACGGGAATATACCTTTCCGAATGCACAATTGAAATTGCTTAGGATCATTAAAATGCATTCTAGTATTTTTTAATTCCTCCTCATTCAAGCCATTCACAAGGCTGTCTAGCGAGGACGTCATAAACTTAAAGGAATCCAAAAATCGAATGCTAAAGTTGCTCAACCTCCATGTCAGGGCTGTAAAACGCTCATGGTTTTGGGGGATAATGGTAAACGAGCCCTTGTTGACATGGCCCAATTCACGAATCAAAAACTGAATGTCATAATTTGCCAGATTATGGAAAAAGACACTGATGAAACGAGGAGCTGGAAAGTTCAAGTTGCATTTACTATGCGCAGCTCCACGAAACTCCCCCGTAAAGTGCGAGTGATCACGAACGGTGTCTTCAGCATTGATCAGTGGCTTTTCGCAAATATGACATGTTGTGGCATGCTCATACCACTGCTGCTGTTCTTGAGATAGGCTCATGGGTACTGGGTGGTCCAGTATTTCCTGTACATGGTCGGCCAACTTGATAAGTTCATCCAAGAACCATTTGGCACAATCTGGCCCCTCACGGTATTTGTACACGGATTGTGTGGGGTCATAGGCACACACCACATTAAATCCTATGGCAAAGGGTTCATGTTTTTGAATGGGTGTGGTTGAGCTGATGGAGGGATCTGGTTCACATCCCGCCATGGGTGTAGTGAGAGCTTCGAAATCTGCATATACCACATAGGGGACAGTGTCACGCTTATGAATGTCCTTAAACTTTAACAAAGCCTTGTCCCCTTGTGGCAATATCAGTCTCACTGCTTCCTGAGAAACACAATCTACCCTATGACGTTCCAAAAGCGTAAGAGTGGTAAAATATTGCAGACAACGGTCACAAATATGTTTCTTAGGTTTATGTTTAGACATTTGACTGCTTAGCAATCTACTCAGGCTTTTAATGAGGCAATAGTGATTCACCTCTCCTACAGATAAATATAAAAGATGAATGTGATGTCGTTTCGGTTCTTTTGTAGCATAAAGAGGACCCACAATCTCATTACCATCAAGGCCATACACCATGAACGAAAAGTCCTGGTTATCTTGTTCAAACCTATGGATCTCGGTTAAGTCCATAGGGAACGATACTCGAGTTAAATTTAAAGTTTGTTTTAATTCATTAAACTTGGCCTTGTACTTTCCCGGCCAACAACCATTATGTTGCACTGGCTGCAAAAAGGCAGCCACAGACCACAGAAAGCAATCATTGTCACGATTCTTTATATTGACCACAGCATTTTTCGAAGCTATAGCTGGTGGTGTTTTAATATAGCTAGACCCAGCATTCAACGGGTTGAATTGACAAATGTTGATTTGCAAATAATGAATTTTGTCTAAGGCTAGACCACTCGGTCCTTGTTGCAGTTTATCAAATTTTGATAGCAAGGCATTCACCACGTGGGTTTCATACCAATGTTCCAAATTATGGGCTATGAATAGCTCTTGCATTTTACTGCAAATATAAAATGTCTCTTTATGCTCTACGTCCTTTTTTATATATATAAAATCGCACACCAGTTCTGTATTCACCTTTAAAGCCGTATGCAACCTTTGCGCTGTACAAATTTCAATTTTAAAAATTTCAAAACAAGATTCTAAAAATTCTTTGGGAATCAAACTTTTTCTAACATTGACCACGCGGCCAGAGCACACACGCGATTTGAAACAACTGTTTATGGGTTCCCAAGTTAACGTATTCTCAGCAGTAAAAGACATTATTTTGAAAGAACACTCTCACCTGAGTTTTCACCTGTAGACTGCTTGACAAGGGTTCCACTCTAAAGCCTCTTGGTTTTCAACTGTATTTATTATAGCAGTGAACCCTTTTTTTCCAAATATCTAAAAAGAAATAAAATAAACCACCATAAGTATATCCATTCCATATAGTTTATGCATTTCATAAACAAAAACAAAATCAAACAGGTTATATTATATAAAAAAACAAATCTCACCTTGACGTGTAATGCTTTTCTATATTCCCGTCTCGTGGGCTAGTATGGAAATGGTTTTCTTTTCTAGTTGTCCGTTTTTCTCTCTTTCTTTAATATATTTCCCACAGACACACGACAGGCAGGCTATACACGTTATCTGCAAACAAATAAATAAATAAAATCATTAATTACCTAATCAATAAATAATTGCATGTATTTATATAAAAATCAATAAATATATAAATAAATAAATAAATACCTACCCCACAACAAGGTCAAGTATTTTCCACCAACACCAAAACTGTTAAACAAGACCAGAGTTTTCTTGCAACGCAATGTGTTCAAAGGTAGTCACCTAAGTGAACGTGGAAATGATAACGACATGTCTTTATATATGCTACGTTGCATGTATAATCTTTTTTTTTTTTTCCACGCTTTGACCATTCTGTTATCAGGCACGTGGACAGCTAACGTCCCAGGCGAACACCTGTGGCGAATCAAATTTCACATGAACTTGCATTTTGTCACGTACGAAGCAAAACAGGATGTAACTTGTTAACAGTTATCGCGCACGTGGACAGATAACGTCCCAAGTGAACACCTGCGGTAGATCAAATTTCACATGAACTTGCATTTTGTCACGTACGAAGCAAAACAGGATGTCACTGGTTTAGCGTGCCTGTGGTTTCACACATGTGTGTGCATGCCTTTCACACTCCCCTACCACCACGATGGTCAGATTATTTCACCTTCAAGCGTCACCTGTTGTCAAGTCAGATCAACGCCATCCAATAAGCTCAAATGGCATTCACCTCCTGCTCGTTTGTTTTCGGTACTCGCTTCGACCAACATAGAACCAAGTTCTCATCACCGTTTACACGTTAAAAGTAAAATATCAGAAAAACGCACGCTCGCTCTTTCATACACCGACCCGCCGAAATAGCAATTGATCTATTGAACACAGCCACCATGGTCAGCGACAGGTTCGTTGAAACACACACACCCAGCCGTATCGTCTCTCTCAACCACCACGCTTCATGAACATTATAAACAGGTAAAGAAAAAGAAAACGTTTTTTCAACATGTATGGCGTTAGACCCATGTGAATTATTTTTTGAAAAAAAAATATCTACCACATTTGAAAGGGGGTGTTAGCCCGAGTCCTAGGACACCTCGTACATGTCTCTAGCGTTATTGGTTCGTGAGATATCGGCAAAAATCACAAAAAACACGTGTTTACCCCCAAAATCGCGTTTCCAAAATTTTTTAAAATTACAACGAGTGGTCCATAGCAAAGAGGACGTCTTCCCGAATCCTTGGACCCATCGTACATGCCTCTAGCGTTATTTCTTCGTGAAATATCGGCAAAATCACAAAAAACACATGTTTACCCCAAAATCGCGTTTCCTAATTTTTTTTAAAATTACAATGAGTAGTCCATAGCAAAGAGGACATCACCCTGAGTACTTGGACCTGTCGAACACACCTCTAGCATGATTAGTTCACGAGATATCGGCAAAATCACAAAAACACGTGTTTACCCCAAAATCGAGTTTCCAATTTTATTAAAAATTATAACGAGTAGTCCATAGCAGAGAGGACGTTACCCCGAGTCCTTGGACCTGTCGAACACGCCTCTAGCGTTATTGGTTCGTGAGATATAGCAAAAAGTCTAAAATCACGTTTTTACCCCAAAAAGACTGTGTTTCCAGATTTTCACATTTTCGACACCGACATTCCCGTAAAGAGCACGACGAGACGAAAAAAACGAATCCAAGCACGCCCTCCTAGCATGGCTCCTTCCATTCCAAGGTCGCAGGGGCTCACCACTTGCTTTTGGAAGCAGCTCTGTCATCATCCCACTACTGCAGGTTTTCATCCTAGAGACTTGAAATTTATTTTGGGGGTAGAGGGGGTAGGGACCATTGATTTACGTCAAACAATGTTTTTTGTAGAGTTCCTAGTTTCCAAAATATAGAATTTTCAAAATTCGAGTTTTTTTTCAAAAAAACATAAAAAATAAAAAAGTTTTATTATAGAAAATAAAGGTCATAAAGACCATTCGTTTGAGCCATGGCACAACGTTCTATCCTGTTTGGTTTTCAAACTATCGCCTATTTTCGAAAACAAAAAAACAAAGAATTTTTGAAAAATATAATACATGGTCAATAGGAAAGAGGACGTCAGCTCGAGTTCAACGACACCTCATATGTCAACATCCGACCATGGGTTCGCGAAATATTGGCTTGGACTCACGCGGCGGCCATGACACTATTTGGAACACCCACTACCCCCCTACTTGTGTCTGCATTTCTACACTATTTGCCGCTAACTGTGTCTGCATTTCTACACTATTTACCGCTAACTGTGTCTGCATCTCTGCCGATTGTTTATCATTGCTAGCAGCTAATTGTGTCTGTATTTCATTGGTTATGTCCTTTCTCATCTCACTAAGTTGTTCTCGCGTGCGTGCGGATGCTAGTTCAAGCACTTCGCGGATTTCTCCTAGAGTTGCCATCACAACAATAATATAGTTGAGACATAGGGAAATGACATAAGGGCGGAGCCCTGGATACGCGCGCTCACATATATTAAATATACATACATTAACCCTTTACATACTCAGTTCATTTACTTTAAATTACTCCCACAAACTATAGCATCACTGAGTATAATTTACTTATTATTCCATTTAATTTTTTAACCCTTTGATTCAGGTATAATCTTCCTGACCTTACTTCAATTACAAATTTTAACCAATTAATAGAGTATTAATTAGTTTTTCAGGTCTAACCTTCCTGTCAAATAGTTCTTTGAGTTTGGCTTTATATACAAAGCTAATTTAAATTTATTGGGCGCCTGGAACAGTTTGTTCTAATTTTAATCAAAGTTCAAACACTTAACTTGTTCCACATTTACTTTACTGCAAACTCCATGACTTTATAATTTCACACATTTGGCGGTACTATCTTCGCCTAACTTACGTTAATAAACTTATCACATGCCGGTGATCTATTTTTTTAAATCTAAAACATAAATGCCACACGTTCGGAAGCCAAAGTAACTCTTATGTACCCTTGGATAATAGCATGTAGACAAGATTCGAGGTTTCGGGGTCGTAATGGATTCTTGTGAATGTGATTTAGAGATTTTATGCTATCAAAATTACTTCCAGGGCTCATAAGGTTAACTAATTATTACAAAGCCAAGAAAACAACAGGATCTACTAACAAATAAAATTTTAATAACTGATCCAATCATAAAAACACTTAACAATAAACCACCCTGATATAGTTCACTCGCACGTGAACAGATCTGACACTGACCAGCCTGACTTACCATGATAACACGGCATGACAGCTGTCAAACAAGCGTTGTGACTGCAATGTCACGTAATTCAAAGTAACAAAAGAAAACGGATCACAAGATCCAAAAATAACAAACAAATAAAATAGTACAAGAATTTAATATTTATGAGCGACACGCGTTTTAAGACTAGTTCAAGTAATGAGCACTTTGACGGGTGCTCGTTTCCGACCAAAACAGTCGGTTCGGGAACGAACTCCGTACTGCGAAGACGAATTACGGAAATGTGGGAACAACAATTACATATGTAAATACACTACTGACATGCTCTAACCTTAGATTACCACAACCAAATACACGTGTGTATTATTTAAAATAAGGGCTGTGGAATTACCGTCTTATACCTCAAACACTAGGAAAGCATAACATGACATGAACAAGTTTGGCCGGTTGCCAAATTATATTTATAATGAATACAATGGCCTTGGAAATAAGAGCCAACAACAAGAAATACATTTTTTTAAAATTCACGCCGGAAAATTTGGCGTTTAAACAATGAACAAATAAGTCGTAGTCATGATAAAAAAAAACTCGGATCGACAACATGGCAACTCCCCAAATTAAACCAAATAAAATAACCTTAACTCATCAGGCTTCAAAGCAAACATTTACGTGTCATAACAGAGCTGGAGACAGCCGGGTCTGTTATCGCATATCTGAGTAAGTGGCTGATTCCTTCCCCCAACGTAGTAATGTGTGCCACGCTAAATATAGATTCTGGCCCACAGCCAGTGTCCAGCGACCTTTGCCAATCGTCACCTGCTAAACGCGTAAATACAAAATATCACATTATCTCAAAACATCCTCTCAGGGATTTTCAAGAACACATCTCCAGGTCAAACTTAGCCCCAAGGGTAACTAATTTGCCGGAATGATTTCGCAGTCAAGGACAGGCTTTACCTTTCCTCACCATCACACTTACACCCAAGAACACGTGGCACACTCTCGAAGATCTCGTCGCAGCATATGAACCAGCACACCCCTCAGATAAATGACACACAACTTGTCCAAATGACAATAAAGAATTAATAACTGGAATCAGAATTAGTCCGAAATCAAAGCAACTAAAACATTAATTTTCCCCCTCGTCTAGTTCTGGTTTTACATTAACATTAAACCAGTCCATTTATCATTGTCGTTCCTAGGTTCTCATTCATGGCTACACTTTTTATTGATACGTTAATCATATGCGGCCATTTCGCTATAAGAATTACGTATACATAAGGACAACATTTAAGTTACAAAAATTATTGTACAACATAATTGTCACGCAATGCCAAAAATTACTACACGCATGTCAGTTAAGAAATCAAACCCTAAATTTAAATTAAACCACACAAATAAAATCTGTACAAAGTTCAACACATCTCTCGCGATTCCCCTCGTCCAAAATCAATAAATCAATGTTTTAATACTCATCACTTAAACCGCTTTCCAGAGGCCTCCGGCCTCGTCATCTCCCACCATTAGGCCTTTAGCCCATAACACTGATGGTAATGGAGGACGAAACTTGTTGTCTTCTTTCCATGGTCGTCATCTTGCCACTGTTAAAACACAATTAAATTAAAGTTTTAAAACTGTTCTATCTGCTTTATGAGTATTTTATTTCCTCATATAGTCCTATGCAGAATCGTAGACTTTCCCTATTTTATGGCTAATTGCCATCTCACAAATTATGAAATTGTAACTTAGTTATCGACTCACAACTAGAATTTTAAAACATAGGCCGTCATAAGGACGTCTTAAATTGACTGTCGAAGAATAATTAGGAGTGCCCCGGTTCATCTCAGACATTTGTATACAGAAACCCTAAAGTTTCCATGGAGGGAGAAATATCTCCTCAATATTTTTAATAATGGGCCTATAATTATGTGTGACCTCTCAAAAATCTTGTAATTTCTCACAGGTCGCGAATCTGCCGCCGAACACGCAAACCGATCGCTAGATCTTTTTATAACCGATTGGCGCACAAATACACACTGATGCTATGTTCGGGCGTCCTGTCCTCTCATTTGTCAGTTAAGTTAGCGTCGGAGTTCTGACCTTACAAATCCCGCCCTTCTTTTGACGTCACGACACTTCTCCTCTCTCTCACTCCTTGCCTTGGACCAAGCATCGTGGCCTGTCGAGAGTCACGTACGCGTCAGCGTCATACCTGATTTTCTCAGAAGAATAAGAATAGCATTGGTTGTGAGACTGTCGGTAGCTTCCACCCTGCACGTAGCCCATCTTGCCAAGTCCAGTTTGCTTGCTGCATCAATTTTACTCAAATATCCAGCATATCATGTATTTAGTATTTCCAGCAATTTTAATAATATGAAACATTATTATAGGACACAATGATAAGGGTTCAGTATAGTAGCTGGCATTCTAGATTAATTTGGAGTAACTAATATAGGCCTACGCCAGTGCTGCCAACATGATTCTAAGCCTGCTGATAGGTCCAATTTTAAAATGCATGTAACTTCTAGACTATACTAAGTAATGGATTTCATTCAAAATTTACACAACAATAGATCATATTATTTCAGATTATTTCTGACCAATACATGTATGTCATTGTTACCAACATGATTTTACGCTTGCTGTTAGATCCAATGTTAAACTGCATGTAACGTCCATGCTATCCATTGGACTTGAACCAAATTTTGTATTCTGTACCTTAAGAGATGGAACTAAGAATTTATTCAGTCACCAGGGCTGCCAACTGTAGTTCTCTATTAGGCTACATTATGTCAGGTATACAGTATTTCGAACTAATTAGAAATTTCGATATTACCAACTTAATTTCGTCATTATTCTAGATAGATCCATATAGATTAATCATTGGTATGAATCAAATTTTAAGAAAAGTAGGCTCTTTAGTTCGTCATGGAACTTCTTGTTATATATGTAGTCTTAGAGTTATGTACTGTTACGTGAAGATTATTGTCTACGTGTAGTATTCAAACTTCAATCCCATGATTAGGACACAAGAAGTAAAAACGAGATTTTAAAATTTCGCACAGCTGCCATCTTGTGGTTATGGAAACAATTGAAAGAATTAAATGCCAGTGGATTATACTTGTATAAGGATTTTCTGTACCATGTTTCACTACACTCGGATAGTCAAATTGCGAGAAACGCCCATGTGAATATTTATATTTCGCGTCGTCGCCATGTTGGATTGTGATCACCAGGTTATTTATAATAATAATAATAATACAATAATATCGTATGGCCTCGGGTGCCGGGTGAAAGCTTTGTTATTTGACACCCAAAGGGTGGCTTGCATGGCGAATTTCGTTGCTCCTTGAAGCACTATGAAAGTCAAGGAAGTTAGATATCTAATCTCCTTGAACACTATAGCGCTTTCTAGTAGAGAAATGAGGAACTTTGTGTTGGCAGTAAATCCCGACATTAATTTTGCCGTTATGAACACGGCCTACTGAATTCAAATGGGTTATTTGATATGCCAACCTAGTATGACATGGTGTCGTAATTTTTGCCACCTTTCAAAAATCACTTACCACGGTCAGGAGCGAACCTGCAAGTTTGGGGTTAGTAGACCGACACATTGACCACTCACCCACCGTGGCAAGCTACCAGGTTATTGAAAGTCCTATAGGTGAACTTATGTTCATGAACATTAAAAAATTCAGTTTGAATGCTGTAATAGATTCGTAGATATTGAGAACCGTTTAACTATTTCGGATGGTTGGCATTTAGGATTGTTATATGTATAGGCCATAGAGTCATGTACCATGTACCATTAAAGGAAAATTATTGCGTAGGTTCATTATTCAAATTTTCACTTCGATCGCATGATTACGACATGAGAAATAAAAACTTAATTTAAAAATTCGCACAGCCGCCATCTTGAGGTTATGTAAACAATTGAAATAAATTAGATACCAGTGCATTACAATGTGTATGAACATTTGCTGTACCAGGTTTCATTGCGTTTGAATCATTAAATCGCGAGAAAAGTCTATTTAAAACTTTCAAATTCGCTTGGCCGCCATGTTTGTTTTGTAGTTAACCGGTTTTTGAAAGTCACATAGGTGTACTTCTAGTAGTTCCCCTTATCACAGTACAAAATTCCAGGGTGATATCTGTAATAGTTTCGGAGATATCAAATGCTGGTGAAATATTTCGCACAGCCGCCATGTTGGATTGGTGAGACGTAACAAAATTTGAAGGACACGGTCATGGTCTTCCGGAATAGTGCTATGAACTTAACGAGTTTCATTGAAATCGCTCCAGCCGTTTGGATTTTATTAGGACACACACACACACACGAATCACACACATACGCACAGACTCACGGATAAAATGTGATCTCATAATTCTTTTTTTTTCATAAATGAAAATAGGCTATGATAGTAAAGAGTAAAGATTGATGTTGAATGTGATGTTTTAACGACGTTTATGTAACAATAAAGTAATAGTCGAATGAAGACGCAATATTATGTTGAAAGTATAATATGGAATTGAAGTAAAAACATTCTACGAATTGATAATAATAATAATAATAATAATAATAATAATAGGAATTGAAAAAACAGTAAGATAGTAGGAAGAACGCTTTATGGAGTGTTTTGTAATATAAAAAACCGAAAAGAATAGTGTAAATATGTTGATAATGTAAATATTTGTTATGTTATGACGTAAGTGAACAGCTGATCGCTCGATGACAGTTTGTGGATTGAGCTTTAGTTAAGATTTAACGGTGTTTTTTTAAATAGATTTAAAGAAGTTATGTAATTGGATGAAGTAAGTGGGACTAATATTTGATTATTATTATTATTATTATTATTATTATTATTATTATTATTATTATATTATTATTTTCGTTTTGAAACTCTGGAACAGCTGTTAGCATTTTAATTTCAAGATGAGCGGTTGATTGGAATGTCAAGTTGGACATTCACCAAGGATTTATTTCAATGACAAGAGTGTCACGTATGTCGTTTATTTAAATTTATTGAGAGAGATTTTATTTTATTTTAATTGTATTGTTTTAGATTTAATAAATGTCTTCGTTCGGTTTTCATAAATCGATAGTCGTAATTTATATGAGTTGTGTAGAGAGATTGTGTTATGGAAACGGATTCAGGTATAAGGAACCCCTTTTCCATATATCGTTACTCCCCGAGAATCGTAAGTTTCTCACTCTCCTAAGCAGTTTGAGTTATTTGCCCTAGTAGTATAGTCCATAACACAATCAAAATTACTCTTGTATCCCCATGTAGCACATATCAGTAGGATTTACAGGTTTTTCTAGCTGGGGACCTTGAAGATTTTACGATCCACCTGATCTTCGGATTCGACTTGTGCATCTTCATGAATATTCGGGTACAGTATGTTTCAGCACCGTGCGATTTTTATTTGTGGGGGAACCTCAAACAAATGTTATACAGAAGTAATCCGCATACTCTGGAGACTCTGGAGAACGAAATAGCTGCAATGATACGTAATATCAGTGAGGATGAATTACAGCGAGTGTACGTTTAGGTGCAATGTGTGTTTAGAAAATGAAGGACAGCATTTCCAGCAACTACTCTGATATTCATGTAAGTAATGATGGTTATTAAATACTGTATGTTAAAGAGTGCAATGTGTTAAAGTAGTTGGGCGCTACGCTGCAGCTAGCAAGGAGCCTTGCTCGACTGGTGGCCTGTCCGTCACACGGCACCGTCTAGGTTCCGTTCTATAGAGAAGGCTCTCACTGTATAAGTGTTATTACATAATACTGGATTTCTATCGCCACCTATGCTCTACATGTACTGTAGGTATGTGTAGTTGAACGATAATAGCTATACAGCAATATTAAGAGTGGTTGGTATTTGGTCTACTACGTAATTTAAAAAATTATCTGGCCCATGGGGGGATCGAACCCACGACCTTCGCGTTATTAGCACGACGCTCTAACCAACTGAGCTAATGGGCCACTGGGTCGTTCGTCTCATGATGGATAGTGTAGCGATAAAGCGCACTTGACCTCGGATCATTCTGTTACTGTGTGGATGTCTTAAAAGGAACTTACATCCAGACACACATACAGATTACCAATACAAATCTCTGCATTCATTTGGCATCAAACGAATGGATAACATAATATTTCTTGGTTCTATACTACTGTATGTACAAACGAAACTTCCTTTATTCATAAGTAGGCAATACAGATTCATTATGCCAAGTGTTTCACAGCGTTTGGATGAAGGTAATCAGAAAAGTCAATTTCAATATTTGTGCCGCATAGCCGCCATGCTGGTTTTATGCTTACTAGGTATTTTAAAGTCACATATACAGGGTGCTCGAGAATGTTCTCCGCAGTGGGAACGTGCAGCTGTGTGTGGTTGAGTCATGAGTTTTAGTTGGCTGCACTGCACTGCACTGTGTCTTTCAAGGCGGGACTTCCCCGTGTGAGCTGTCGATGTGTATCGCGATAAGCGCGCCAACCTGCATGTCTTCAGCGTGTATTACAGTCAGCGAGCGTTCAGATATATTATTGGAAGAGTGCAACAGTATATAGGCGGTAATGTTAACTACAGAAGAGAGAGTTTTTTTTTTTTTTTTTTGTGGAATACGTTTTTCGCGAAGGCGATCGGTTTACAGAAAATGTAAAATTAAGATTTCAGGCGCGGTTTCCTAATTCAAAGTGTCCAAACCGTGATACCGTTCGGGATTTGGTAAGTAAATTTCGTGTGACTGGCTCAGTTCACGATGTACCGGGAACAGGCAGGCCTACGCATTTAACAGACGAAGAACTTGATGACATCTCCGATATAATGCTGCGTAGTCCAAGTAAATCAACACGAAAATTAGCTCAACAAACATGAATCTCTAAGTCGACAGCACATAGAGCTGTAAGAGACAAGCCACCTTATAGTGAGCGATGTATGGAAGATAGACATATGCTCTCGCGGACTTTTTTGTAGAACTTTTCAAGCTGAACAATTCTTACATAGTGTTTAGATATTTTTAACGGCTTGTCCAGCGTAAGCTTCCAAAGCGCTCGACGCCAGGTATTTTATCGACTTTTCCACTAAAATCGTTACTGCTCGGCTTCCTTTGATCATAAATAAATTATTAGCCTATTTTTAATTTTGAAAAAATAGGCTTATGAGATCACCCTTTGACCGTGTGTGTGTGCGTGTGCGTGTGTGTGTGTGTGAATTGTGTGTGTGTCCCCCCCCCCCCCCCTAATAAAATCTAAACGGCTGGAGCGATTTCAATGAAACTCAGAAAGTTCATAGCACTATTCCCGGCGACCTCGACCGTGCCCTTCAAATTTTGTTACGACTCACCAATCCAACATGGCGGCTGGGCGAAATATTTCACCAGCATTCAATATCTCCGAAACTATTACCGATATTACCCTGACATTTTCTATGGTGATAGAGGGAACTACTATAAGTTCACTTATGTGACTTTTGAAAACATGGTAACTACAAAACGAACATGGCGGCCAAGCGAATTTGAAAATTTTAAATAGACCTTTCTCGCGATTTAATGTTCCAAGCGCACTGAAACCTGGCACAGGAAATATTTATACACATTGTAATCCACTGGTATCTAATTTAGTTCAATTGTTTACATAACCTCAAGATGGCGGCAGTGCGAATTTTAAAATTAAGATTGTATTTATTGTGATGTAGTCATGCGATCGAAGTGAAAGTTTGAGTAATGAACCTACGCAATAATTTTCCTTTAATGGTACATGACTCTATGGCCTATACATTTAACAATCCAAAATGGCGACCATCCGAAATATTTAGACGATACTGAATATCTACGAATCTATTTTAGTAATCAAACAGCATTTTATAATGTGCATAGGGGCTATGAACTTAAGTTCACCTATAGGACTTTAAATTACCTGGTGATCACAAATCCAACATGGCGGTGACGCGAATTATAATTATTCACATGGACGTTTCTCGCAATTTAACCATCCGAGTGCAGTGAAACTTGGTACAGTAAATCCTTATACGAATGTTAATCCACTGGCATCTAATTTATTTCAATTGTTACCACAATCTCAAGATGGCAGCTGTGAAAATGTTTAAAATCTCCTTGTTTTTTCTTGTGTCCTAATTATGCGATTGAAGTTTGAACGTTCACAATAATCTGCATGTAACAGTACATAACTCTAGGACCTACATATATAAAATCCAACATGGCAACAATCCGAAATATTTAGTCGGTTCTCAATATCTACGAATCTATTACAGCAATCAAACTGAAATTGTGTATGTTGATAGTGGCAATTAACATAAGTAGGATATATGAAAATAGGCGGTATAGTTCTTCACGGAACTACTTGTTTTCTTCAGAAATCATACTCGATATATCCTTTACAGAATGGTGAAAACAGCATCAAAATCCATCCAGTGGTTCTCGAGTTTATCCGCAACATTCAAGAATCGGGGACTTGGTTTTATACTAAGTAGAGATGTTGCAAGCGGCAGCCGTGCTACCAACGTAACTGCTGTAGCTAGCTCTCCCAGACGCATGTAGGCGCTGCGGAGAACATTCCCGGACTCATATAAACATTATATCATCATACAAAATGCCATGTTGATTTCTGCATTAAGAGGTGTTGAGAACTGGTGAAATATTTTGCGTGTCCACCATATTACACTGAAGTTTTTACTGCTGGTGTGTCCAACCCGCGGCCCGAAGTGATATTTGCTCTATCACATCAAGTTCGGCCCGCGGTGATATTTGTAAGTTATAATATTATTTATCAAATAAGTAATTCTATTTGGAATAAGATAAACTTGAAAGAGCAAGACTTTTTCCGTTCACAATACATGTGTTTGTGAAAGTTCATCTTATTCAAAACATGGATAAATACATCCGTTTATATAGATTTATATGTATGATCCTACCTACCGCGCATCGCTCTGAAGTCTCCGTGTATTGTTGACCGCGCGGTAACGTTACTACTTTCAAAGGCGAGTGCGTGCCAGATGTTTTATTGTCGTTGCATTGTAGAACTTTCAAGTTAGTTTACTGCTTGGAGTTGTTCGCTCACGTTGTATTGTCAGTACTAGTGAGAGGTTTGAAGAATATAATTAATTCTGTGATTTTTATTTTCATAAGTGATAATTATGGATTCTAAGTGTAGCGGCAAGAAAAGTTTTCCGACGAAGGTAGATCATTTCAAATAAAGTGGGCAAATCAGTCCTTTTTTACTGAAGTAAACAAGAAAGCAGTGTGTTTAATTTAATTTGCAGTGAAACAGTTTCAGTGTTTAAGGAGTATAACATAAAGCGACATTACGACACCAAAACATGCGTCTTCATATGATAAATTTGAGGGGCAATTTCGTAAAGACAAGGTATCTGAACTTAAAATTAAACTTTCGGGACAGCAGTTATTCTTTAATAATGTGTCACTTCAAACCAAATCTCTGGTAAAAGCGAGTTACTCAGTAGCAGAAATTATTGCAGAAAAATCTAAACCATTTTCAGATGGCGAGTTTGTTAAAGAAGCATTGAGAGTGTTGCTGATATTATATGTCCGGACAAGAAAGCGTAGTTTGCAAAATTAAGCTTGTCGCGACTGACTGTAGCTCGCCGTATTAGCGTCCAATATAGAGAGAACTTTAAAATACCGAGCCACAAATTTCCAGTTCTATTCTCTGGCACTTGATGAGAGTAGTGATGCTAGCGATACTGCCCAATTAGCAATTTTCTTAAGGGGAATTGATAATGATTTCAATATTACAGAAGAATTAGCTACTCTTGTCCCTCTTAAAGGCACCACTAAAGCCAATGATTTAATGGGGGGGGGGGGGGGGGGGGTCACTGAAACCTTGAACCGCCTTGGCTTGAAATATACAAATCTATCAGGAGTAACAACAGACGGAGCTCCTGCATTTGCAGGAAAACGAGAAGGGTTAGTTAAATTAATGCAAGCAGAGGCAGCTAAAGTAGGAAACATTTCTGTAATGCAATATCACTGCTTAATACATCAAGAAAACCTTTGTGCTAAATCTCTAAATTTAAATAGTGTTTTGAAAGTCGTTGTGAAAGTAGTGAATTTCATTCGTTCACATGGTTTGCGACACAGAGAATTTCAAAATTTCTTACAAAATCTCTTTTCAGAGTTTGAAGATATTGTATATTATACTGAAATAAGATGGCCGAGTCGTGGCAAAATGTTGAAGCGAGTGTTTGACCTAACAACCCGAAATACAAACATTTATGGATGAGAAGGGCAAACCTATCGTTGAATTTAAAGACTTAGAATGGATGTGTTATTTTGCCTTTCTGGTAGATCTAAGAACACAACTGAACGAACTTAATTCACGTCTCCAAGGTAAGAACCAATTGATAACTACTATGTTTGATCACGTGAAGGTCTTTGAAACAAAATTGCGACTTTGGGAATCACAAATAAAAAACAACAACTTTGTGCATTTCCCAGGTCTACAAAACTGTAATAATCAAAATTCTCAAAAGTACGCAGAAATCATATCAGTTAAGAAACGAATTCCGCGTTAGATTTCAAGACTTCAAGGAGAACGTTATAAGTTTCAATATGTTTCCTTCCCCTTTCTCCATTAACATCGACGAGGTCCCTGAGGATCTGCAAATGGAGTTCGTTGATTTTCAATGTGCGTCAGACCTAAAGAATAAGTTTAAAAATGTCCCCTTACCACAATTCTATCGCGACTACTTTCCCAAAGAAATATATCCGGGTATTAATAGACATGCACTACGTTTTGCATCACTTTTTGGTAGCACATACATATGCGAAGAAGTGTTCTCCAGGATGAAACATGTGAATTGCGCAACGAGAACGCGAATCACCGACAGTAATCTGGAGAGTTCACTTCGAGTTGCTACAACATCAATCAAACCAGATATTGGATGCCTTGTTCGTGAGAAGCAGTGCCAGTAGTCGCATTGACAGGTAAAATATTAATTATATTATTTTAATATAACATTTATATACAGTATATTTAATTTAATTTTAAAAATAACTTAACTAATATAAGATTAATATTTTAATAAAAATAACTTATCAACATATTAGCATTTTAGGTAGATTTCATTAGAAAGCTAACTATTGCAATGGGTCCCATGTTTCGACTTCCGGAAAATTTCGACATATCTTCGCGTTTCACATCCCCCAGACCACAAAACCACCGTCAGTTCAAAAGTTTATAAATAATTTATGTATATATATCAGTTTCTTGTGGACACGATAACTGCCGTAATTTTGCACCAATCGCTTTGAATTTTTTACCGAATATGTATTGAACCCGAGGTGGTCATGCTGACTGGTCTCGAACGTGGATCTTGGAGATAAGTTGAGCTCTGAATGAAGGTTCCACCAGGGAACGAACCCGAGATCTGTGGAGGGTATTTCATTGTAAGAACCCCTAGAAGAAATTATATATTTAATTACTGGTGTGATATCAGTTGTTACTGACATTATTTAGTGAAATAATGCAGGAAAATAGTGGAAGATAGCATTATTTGGACTACATGAAGTAGGCTATGCTGTACTCGAAACACAGGAGTTTCAAAGTTTGACGTTTAGCAAATAGCCCCAGAATTGTGGGAGGAGGCCCGTGGCACCACGTCAATCTTGCTGACCCAGATAAGTCGTCTGCAAGGGGTCGGGAGGTTAAATAATGACCAGGTTATTCCCCGTTTGAGAATAGACTTGAGAATGGAACGGGAAGATCACAAGGAAAATCATTGATTACTCATGATTGGAGCAATGCAATGACATGAGAGTTGCGCACAGGTGAATCTTTAGCCAGGAGGCTAATTTTAGAGCCATAAAACGGCGAAATCAAGGCATGTTTAATGCAGTGCGTAATGTTACAGGACTATGGGTGTTCGCGGATGGACTTGAGGATGTTGCCAGGGATTCCCAGTGAAGTAGAGTCCCCAAGCCATGGATAAGATAATTAATATAAATTAAGTGGCCGATCGATCCTCGAACACACATACATTTTTGTGACCAGCGAAGAAAAAGGAACAATATGGATATTATTCCAAGTTCAGAATCACCCTAGGAGAGGATCTGATTTATCGCGGGAATTCTTGCCCTACTTTCTGTGTGAAACAGATATAAGAGGGTGGACCCAGTCGAGGGGGACAGTTGACAGTTTTTACAAGTTACAGTTGACAGTACAGTTTTAGACCCAGTCGGAGGGAGAGTTGTTTTGAAGCAGTCGCAGTTGAAAAGGACACGCAGCGCCCAGGCGCACACAAAGACTTAAACATTTCACTGGTAATCGGCATGTTAGCTGTACAATGTAACACACATGTGAGAATATATTCATGCATGGTCGTGAACTAAGAATGAAGTCGGTAATTAACAAACTTGATTATGCGTAATGCATATTACCGAAGTTAGGAGAGGATGCTCGGACTTCAATGTGGGAAGCCGTGCAGTAAGACTGTTATATAATGTTTATTAAGTGCCGTGTGATACTAGGCAGGACTGTGAAAAGTGATAATTCATGTAAATACAATGTACAATGTTGAGCGCAGTAAAGTATAGTGATTGGTTATACATATTTGGAGTATACCAGTAAGTAGCGTTCATTACGAGATGTTCGCATATCGCTGCAATACTAAGAAGATTATCAAGGGATGATCGAGGAACTGTTGGTGAATCCGTGAGCAGATGATCGGGAGATTCAATCAGGAAGGGGTAGGACCGAAGGAAGGGCCATCAGCACCTGTACTTTCGATACATGCTAGGGAATGTCAACCAATCAGGAATTAAAGTGTAACGTGTGTTTGTGCACCGATGTTATGTAAATATCTCTTAAAGTCATAATATAACCACTGTTATATAGTGTTATGTGTTTTGGAAGCATTAGTTTCAGTATAAAAAGGGAAAAGTGTCATGTGTTTCGGAAGCATTAGCTTCATTATAAAAATGGAAAAGTGTCGTGTGTTTATGAATCAGATGTCATATAATATGTGTATTAGCAAGATGGCAATGTGTCACTAAGTAAGCCGATGGCAGGTGACACTGGAATATGGTGGTTGGGGCCACCTGGATAAAGCCGACGTAAGTACCCCACAAATCATGTTACTATAGAGGGATAGTCACTGCATGTAATGTGATTTCGGAAGTATAAAATATGCCAGTAAGAATCAATATTAGGAGGCATATCCTCATATGTTTATTGTTTGATTTCAGTAAAGTTAAGTTGTTGTATACATCAGAGAGTGGATTAATCTTTACCACTATTAATGCTACTAATAAATAATGACAATTCAGTTATGTGAAACTTAACGTGACGAACGCGAGTGTTCGGTCATCGAAGCAGTTACGTTGTGTCGGAAGGATAATGTATGTCAGTAATAATAATAATAATTATTATAATAATGATAAACGGTATAATTGAATACATCAGGATGAAAGGTTTTAAGCAAGATATAGTTACGCTAATTGGATTATTTATCTAGCCAAGCAGTAGATTACATTAAGGGAAGAGAAAAGAGTTAATATTAAATAGATTGTACTATTGGCGATATAATTATGCACGGGAATGTTGGAGCTTGACAGTGAATTGAATTTGTGGCTTGATTAAGCATTGTAGAGTAACAGATAGAGTTCTCTTTATTATAAGGCGAGATTATGGATAGGTAAGGGGCCAGGTGATCTAATCAACGTGTGAAATCTCGTACAGCATGAGCGTACAGAGATATTAATTTATGCCGGAGCGTATTTAGTGTGTAACCCTATCTCCGATGTTGGATATGAAATGTTCCGGGTCCGAATCCCGTGGTAAGCGCGGGGAGAACATTGGACACCTCGACGCTATACCTGATTCCCCGAGAACTTATTGTTGAGTGATTCAGCTCGTTGAAGCGAATCATTGGCGGCAACTGTTGGCTGACCGTAATATTTTATTTGAGATACCGGCTAACCACTAGACCTGTGTTCTATGAATCTCGTGCCTTCATATTGTGACACGGACCTGTTGAGGCCGTTATTAATGTCCTAAGGATAGGATTAAATATTCAAGCTCACCCAGAACCATTGCATAATATTCAGTTCAGATCATATGGGATCACGTGGATCATTGTGACCACAATGTTATATTCAAAGTTGTAATACTGCTTGGGAGATAAAAGTCCAGGAAACGGGGAGACAAAGGGGCGGTTCACAGCCGTGAACGACCCTATCCGGTCCATTGTGTGCAGGCAGTCCAAGGGGCTGGGGTAACTAAACTAACTGTGAAGGTTTGCGTTCTTGAGCGGACAGATTTAAGACCTTGCTTGTCAATGAAAGGAAGAATTGTTATAATGTGTAATAAATGTGTGTGGCTTAAAAACACATTGCTAAACATAGATTTCCCTGATGATATAGAAATTTAGCAATCTAACGAATGGTTGGATGTTGTATTCGTTACTGTCACTGACACCTAGTTGATGAAGTTGGTTACTCGTTGCCACAGGCTACGCTCGTAAGGGTAGCGTAATAGTATACTATCCGACACAACGATAACAGAAATTATTTAGTGAAATCACAATGACATGCAGTGTAACTATAAAAAGAAGGGAGTGGAGGGGGTAGACTTACGTAACTGTGGTGTTGCAAGTAGATGTAGTGCAAACCATGAGTTGGCTAATGCATGAAAGCATTTGGTGGGAGAGAGAGATGTAACACAGATAGTACACATGATGTAAATTAAGATGTATTGTAGGATACAAGTAACTTTGTGAATCTAAAGAAGTCACATTAGATGACATGAATGTAATAGTTCAGTTTTGTAAGACATTACATATGCATCAGTGCACTTGAGTAAAGTTTAAAGTCCACATAATGGTAAAAGATTGAATAGTGATATGGATTTAATTTGTTCAACTATGTGAATAATTAATGGATTGTGGGAGTAACTTTGTTTGGTTGTGTATTGTTTATGGGATTTGTGTTCTCATTATTTGTTTGAAGCCATGAGTTTTACTGAATTAAAGTCTTTAGAGTAGAGTTGTGCCTTATCATTGTAGAGTTTATACCTTTTAGCCTCAAATCCAAAATATGCAACTGCTCAATGGGAGAACGGTACACGCCTGAGTCCTGATGCTAGCCGGAGGCAGAAGCATTTATTTTCCATCGAGATTACTCACATGGGTACAGTATACCTATAAAATCTCGGTCGAGTTCGTTACTGGGCTAAATCGGTCGAAGGGGGTGAAAATGGGGGTCTTTTTTCGAAAAAGTGAAATATTGCTATAACTCTCTTAATATGTTAAATATCGAATCCGTTCAACGTTCATACTATGTGTCGGATAAAGCCCAAAAATTAATGTTTGAAGAGTTTTTTTATAGCACCAACCATTGACCAAAGGGGTGGGAAAAAGTGGGTTTTCGGGAAACATTAATCATATCTCACTTAATAGGCACAATATCAAAACCGTACAAAATGGACAATATTCCCCTAATAATTACCTAAAACTTTTGTCTGAAAGAATTTTTGATATGACACACCATTACGCCAAGGGACGAGAAAAATTATTTTGGAATTATAAGAAAATGCCAAGAGCTATCAGTGGTTGCCACGGCAACACTACAAAATTGATGAGGCATGAGCCATCAGACGTTGCCATGACAACGCACTTGCACGAGATCAGATTCAGTATTTCCATCTGACTAAGTGGTTGGTTGGTTCTTAAGTTTAGGGGCTGCGACAACGCGGTCATGTAGCCCCGTGTTCTTTGGGTGTGTGAGGAATCTGTCTGATAACCGGTGTTATTTGTGATGACTGTATTAGTGAGTGTTATCTGTTTGTTAATTTAAGTACTGCAACTAACAATTTTTCAGATAGTTCCTACTTTTGCCGTCAAGCGCCACTGTCAACGACTACGAGGCCAGGTTCAGAACTGAGCTACTAGACGCCGCCGCAGTCGGCTCTTGGCAACGAACATAGAAACCTAAGAGCGTTGTATACATTCTTAACCTATCCAATTTAGCTTCACACAGGTGCAATTAGTGGAAGGTTCTTTAACATGCCATAAATCTATGACATGGGACCGCCGGCTTTACTTCCCCTCCGAAGGAAGGCATACTGAGGGATTTTTAACGCTCTTAAAAAATCCGACGGCTTCGGCCGGGTTTGAACCCGTTATCTTCGGCATAGAAGCTCAGCATGCTACCGACTACGCCACCGAAGCCGCCTGACAAAGTGGGAAGCGGCTTCGGTGACGTAACTGGTAGCATGCTGAACTTCTATGCCCAATGTCGCGGTTTCAAAGCCGGCCGAATTCGTCGGATTTTCTAAGAGCGCTAGAATCCCTCAGTATGCTTTCCTTTGGAGGGGAAGTTCCAACGTTCGTTGCGAGTTGCTGGTTGGGGTGGCATCTAGTAGCCAAGTTCACAGCTAGGTGTCATTGACGGTAGTACCTGGTAGCAACATTAGGAACTACTGCTTGAAATTGACCGTCTGCAGTCCTTACCTGAATTACAGACTAATACAGCCATCCCAAAGTACACGGGGTTACATGACCGCGTTGTCGCAGCCCCTAAACTGAGGAACCGACCAAAATCTCTGCGGGAGATATCATTTTGCGTGAAGAAGTAACAGACCGTTACATAGTTACACATCAGTGTCGTAACCTTGCATAAGGATAGTGTGACCACAAGTATAACAAGAAGTTCCGTGAAGAACTATACAGCCTACTTTTCATGCCAATGATTATTCTACAGTATATGAACCTATCTAGAATAATGACGAAATTAAGTTGGTCATATCAAAATATCTAATTAGGTCAAAATATACCTGGTATAATGTAGCCTAATAGAGCACTACAGTTGGCAGCCCTGGTGACTGAATATATTCTTAGTTCCACCTCTTAAGGTACAGAATACAAAATTTGGTTGAAGTCCAATGGACGTTACATGCAGTTAGACACTGGATCTATCAGCACGCGTAAAAGCATGTTGCCAACAATACCATGCGTGTGCTGGTCAGAAATAATCTGAATTATTATGATATCTTGTTGTGCCAATTTTGGATGAAATCTATTTGTTAGTATAGAAGTACCGACAGCAGTGGCTATGCTCGCTAAAAGCGCAGCGTTAGGTCATGGGGCCAAGCTCTCTGCTGACTCGGTAGACGCGTGAGTTCGAGCCCCACCGTCGGTCGTCCTTGAAATGGTTTTCCGTGGTTTCCCCATTTTCAACTCCAGGCAAATGCTGGGACGATACCTTCCGACAGGCCACGGCCGATTCCTTCCACATCCTTGCCCAGTTTCATTCATCTTCATCCATTCCATCTCTCATCCCGACACGCAGGTCGCCCACGGGCGTCGACTAGAAAGACCTGCACTCGGCCTCTCAGGAGGTCACACGAAAAAAAAAGTATAGCAGTTACATGTATTTTAAAATTGGACATATCAGCAGGCATAGAATCATGTTGGCAGCACCGCCTTGTATTAATTACTCCAAATTAATCTAGAATGTCAGGTGCTATACGTGTGCAAAGTATAGAGCTGTTGGCTTGCATACTTTCTGATATATTGATATTAGGGTAAAAAGAATATAGACAGCATTTATTAACAGTTGGCAGCCCTGATTGCTCTTAACAATACTTATAGTCATGTCTGTTATGGTACACATTGCACATACGAAATTTGGTTGAAATCCAACTGATAGTATAGAAGTTACATGTATTTAAAAATTGGTACTATCAGCAGGCTTATAATCATGTTGGTAGAACTGACGTATATAAGTTACTCCAAATTAATCTAAAATGTCAGAATATACGTGTGCATAGTTTAAAGCTGTTGGCTTGCATACTTTCTGATATATTGGTATTTGCATTTTAAAAAATAGAGAGAGCAATTATTAACAGTTGGCAGCCCTGGTGGCTCTTAAGAATACGCTCAGTCATATCTGATTATGTACAGATATTACATACAAAATTTGGTTGAAATCCAGTTGATAGTGTAGAAGTTATATGCATTTAAACATTGGACTTCTCAGAAGGCTTAAAATTATTTTGGCAACACTGTCAAGGTTTGCCTCCTGGAAATTAAACTGAAATAGTATTATCTACAGGTGTGCCAATTTTGGAATAGCTCCCATGCATATCTTGCAAGATATCCAACATGGAGCTCAAATTTCTAGTGCGTTTTTTCAGCAGTTGGTAGCACTGACATCATTTTCAAATATGGACGTGAGCTATACCGGTGCACATCTTTACTCATACTAAATTTGGTTTTGATTGCTGCAGCCGTTTAGGAGTTGATAGGGGGGACACACACACAGCCAGACAGACAGACAGACAGAAGGACAGACAGACAGACAGACAGACACACATTTTCCCGGATCGATCTCATAAGACTACTTTTTCCTCATTTTTGCAAAATGTGAAAAGTAGGCTAAAAAATGGACCCCAAATGACAAGAAGGTTACCGTTCCCATAAGACAATAAAATGTTAAAAATAAACATAAAATGACGAAAAACAAAGTTAATTAAGCTCCAATTATAAAATACCTTCTCGCAATAAATGAGGTCTGATCCTTCTACGAAAATCTGCATATTCTGCCTATTTTCGCCTATCCCCAAGTTTGTCCGGTGAAATCTACCTCCGCCTTCCGGCGTGCCGAGAGGACTTTTTTTTTAAATTAAATGGTTTATCTTAGAATTTAGATCCTATTTAATACTGTAGAAAAATCAAATCATGTGACCCGCGAACCAATTCGCCTTAACGACAGTGGCCCTTTTCCAAAAAAAAATGGTTGGACATGCCTGATATACTGGAATCAGTGCTGGATTACCCATTAGGCCCGACTGGGCCCAGGCCTAGGGCCCTCAATTATCTGGGATCCCCAAAATCTAAAAACTGAAAAAGGAAAAACAAATCATCTGAAATGTTTTCAAATACCGACGATCGTTTCAATTGAAATGTATGTATATATGTAGAGGGAAGTGACCAAAGTCGGACCCGAGTCCCTAAGTCGGACCCCTGCATTATTTTCTTGGACAGTGCTGCCGCATGGTGGCACAATAATGAATGTGAAGATATGAAAAGAAATGTTATGTTGTGGAAGTGGCAGCACTGGACTGTGGGGAGTATCCCGTCAGTTCCTCCATTACTGGTCTTCATGTGAGTGGACGTTTTTACACGTGCTCATGGAATAGTGATTGTTTTATATTTCAAAGAGGGTAAGTCACATTGTGTTTACAGTACTGTCTTTAGTAAGCGATACACTTGATAAATGCTGTATTTGCTTGTCGAAATAAACACTAATTTTTTTTTTCATAGCCTCGAAAATATCAAGTACAAGATGTCCTAAGTAGGACCCCCGCGGCTTTCCTATGTCGGACCCCTAAAAATCGTAAGTCGGAGCCCTAATAACCCTGAGTGGGACTCCTGAAATTCAAATTCAAATTTCTTGGGTTTAATTTAGGCCGATCAAAATATTTTTTCAGATGACCCAGAAAAATATCAGTCCTTGCGTGAGAAAATGGGAAACTCTCAAGGTGGTCGGTTTCTGGATTTTGTGGTCATAACAATAAGTTATGTTCCTAACAAGACATTATATAATGTTAAAATAAAGTATTTTCACGTTCTTCATTACTTTTCTAGTGGTTTTATGTGATTTTACGTTCATTCTTAAGAGGGGTCCGACATGGGCATACTTTTTCCAAGACGTCATTTTTGTTACTATTAATGAAAACATTTCATATGAAAAACTGGTCTGTTATAAGTTAATCTGAACCAGATACAATGTTATAAAACATATCAAAGAAATCATCCAGCTAAAATTCAAATTTAAAATGATGAAATTAATAACAATACATGTAAAAAACAAAATGGGGGTCCGACTTTGGTCACTTTCCTCTATATATGATTTAATAAAAAGTGTATTATTCATCTTGAGAAAAAAAACTCTTGTATATACTTTATTAACTGTCCAGGTGCTAAAAAAATAAAAATTATTTGATAAACATAAAGGGGATCCAAAAATCTGAGGGACTTGGGCCTCATTTTACCTTAATCCGGCACTGACTGGAATGCGAAATACGCAGTCGGGGTCGATCTGGATAGTATTATGTCCTTACCAAATTACGGTACATTAAACAGTTCCACACACTCACTGATATACAGACCGACAGACATTCATACACACGCACACACAAATTAAGGATGACCTCTTAAGCCTCTATTTCATACTGTTTTCCCGACATTGACCAGTTGGCGTCTTAACTCTAATATAAGTGTCAATCTTTATTACGTAATGTGTACTCACTTCCCCTCGCATCTGGTATGCTCAAGTGAAGATTGTTTCAGTGTAAAGTTACATATTATCATGGATTGCAATGTTGAACCTTCCTGAACTCTCCTCATTGTGCCATTTGTGTGGCACATCACACCTTAATATTACTCAACAAACACGTTGGTACTCCCCTTCCTATATATCAAACTAAATATCAAGGGTCGAGTATTCCAATCAGTTCCCCGAGATTATCTAGTCCTTTCAAAAATATCAATAATTCAGTAAAATCACATAAGCACAAATATTTTGTCGGAAAGGAATGTTGGGTTGCGAAATTGTTCGACTATATTTTTTCTTTTTTAATCGCTTATCCTCCAGTTCAACTAAACCCCAGTTTTTGCGAGGGCATTGGTTGAGAGAGAGAGTTCCTATTCCATCTCAGTCGTGCTGAAAATGTATTTGTGGTTTCCCATTTCCACCACCAGGTAAATGCCGCACTGTTCCTTTCAACAGGTCCAATTCCTTCCAAAAATCCCTTCCTTAATAAGCCTCAAGTTAGAGGTCGCCTATCACCATCCCCAGTTGTATCTGCTGACAAAGACACCATCCTTATGACGGTAGAGGAATGATCCCTCGCGCATAGACCGCAGGTGAGGACGAGTTAGGAGAAGTAGCGATTAGAAAGGACAGAAATTACTTAATCAAAGGACTGCTTCCTTTCCAGAGTATATATGGCCTTATTGTTGAAAATCCACAGCCTGCTTCCAGTCTCCGACCGGGTCAGGAATGGAATGAATGAAGCCCCCATCTAGCGACGAGGATATGAACTGTGCCGGCTGCCGAGGCCTGACGCACTCCTCTGGGGCAATGATTAAATGAAATGAAATGCTAGTGGAGAGTGTAGCTGGAATTAAATTTTGAGAAAGAAAACCGGAGTACCCGGAGAAAAACCAGTCTGCCTCCGTTTTGTCCAGCAAATTTCTCACATGGCTGACCAGGATTTGAACCACGGATCCAGCGGTGAGAGTCAGGCGTGCTGTCACCTAAGCCACGGAGGCTTATGGTCTTATTGTTCTGTTCCTTAAATTAACATAACTAAGCATTTATTTTGCTTTCTGCTAAAATGTAATTTGCATCGGCCGGGAATCGAACCCGGGCCGCCCGCGTGGCAGGCGAGCATTCTACCACTGAACCACCGAAGCTGAAGGCGCAGCAGTGAACGGAGACTGGTGACACAATGTCAGCCATTCTTGTTTATTAGAGTCGGTGAGAATCCTCAGTGTTGTACGCACACGTCCTCCAGCCAATACTTCCATACTTCAAGTCCCGGGATAGGCTACCATTAAACTACACAACTACAGCCTCTACAGAAACACCTGCTAGCAAACAAATCCAACACACACAAGGATGATGACTGTGACTTCTCTAGCCCCCAAAATAAATTAACAACTCGTTCCGGGGTAAGTGAGTCAAGTTACTTCAATTACCTAGGCTGTATGTTCCCGAGACCTGAGACCTATCAGTAAGTAACTTGGAAGGTCACACCGTGGGCTTCGGTCCAGTCAGCGGCAGTCGTGGGCGAGTGGTTAAGGCGTCTGACTTGAAATCAGATTCCCTCTGGGAACGTAGGTTCGAGTCCAGCCGACTGCGCGGTTTTGATACCAACGGTTTGTGAATATTGGCCCTTCTCTTTGGCCTATTCCCAGTTGTTCTGTTCCTGGTTAGTGCTGTCCGGCTCCGTGGCTAATTGGTAAGCGTGCTAGACATTAGCACAGTTTTGATACCCAGCCAGGCCATGCGGATTATAATCGCCTGTGATTAATTCCCCTGGCCCGGGGACTGGGAGTGTGTAGCGTAATGATATAAATACCTGAAGTAAAAGTGAATAAAAAAGAGGACAGTTAAATGAAGGTAAAAAATAAACAAGAAAAATGAAATGTTCGATTTTCGATGTGAAATATCACTTCAGATTCCATGTAAATATGGAGGTCCCATGGCTCATGATCGTGAGATTAAATACAGACTCTCTTCCTTTTCATATACTTCTTCTTCTTCTTAGTCATTTACCCTCAAGGTTGGTGGAACCCACGGACTCAGCGAGGGAACTCACCACCACCGCCTCTGCGGGCAGTGTCCTAGAGCTGGGAACATCTAATCGGAGGCGATACAACTGGTGATACAACTGGTGAGGTGTGATTGGCACCTCGCCCAGGCGGCCTCACCTGCAAAGCGAACAGGGGAAGGTAATGGAAGGTCAGGATGGATAGGCAAGGAAGAGGGAAGGAGGCGGCCGTGGCCTTGAAGAAGGTACTGCCCCCGTAATTGAATTATAGTGAGACCACGGTGGCTATATTGAAAATTATAAAGAAAGTTAAGGCTGTCATAGTTATGACGTGGATGGTCATGACGTAAGCACGGATGACGCAGACGTTATACCAGCTGGCTACTTGAGCTGAGATTCTCAATGACGTCAGCATTTATTCGAGAAAGTTCCGAGATTTACGACGCAGTCGCAGGAAACGTGGAATTGTGCTGAGGAAGAAATTATGCTATTGGAGGGGAGGCTTGAACCAATGAACGATTGTTTGAAGGAAGACGGAGATTGCTGAAACTATGATATTTTTAATACTTTTTGGAATGCAGAATTGTGGAAATCCATTTGCAGTAGAGGCATTGTTCTGGAATTTTGGTGAAATTTATTTTCAGTTTTTGAATTTTGAAAATCCGTCACGTATTGACGAAGTTGGAACTTCGAGCGATGACGCAGTAACACGCTATGGAAGGGATGGATACGCCCCTTATGAAGTTTATAAAAGGCCTTGCGCAGAGGAGAGGAGTCTCAATCGTCAGATCTCAAATCGTCAGTATCAGTGCTTATATAGTCGTTTTGGTGAAACGTCGAGTGATATTAGTAGAGAGAGTCGTCTTTATAACGCGTGGTGAAGCCACCGCATTAAACGTGATTCGAGCAGACAAGCAGTGCAAGTTTACTGTGAGTAAAACTAGGTGAAGTTAAAACGCACATTATAACGCGTCTACAAGAGTGGCTATGAACAGTTAGCGGTTGTCTACAAGCTAATTCTATTGTGCGGTGCTACATTAAGCAGTGTAGTAAATTTGAACAATTTCAAGGAGTTATTTTAGAAGATATTAGCAATTTTAGACGTCTGACAAAAGTGATTTTCTCGCCACCTGAGAAGCACGTTATAGCGTCAGATTCTACGCTACGGCTGACACTGCTAGTATAACAGGGAGACTTCTGATTGCTTTTGTGACACAACGCTACAGTATTATGGAGCAGTTTAATAAGGCAGTTTGTTCTTCGATTACCATAACCGAAGAGAAGATGGAAGGCTAAAGGACTTTAATGCAATTGGGATATACATCGTTGGAGTAAGATAGCAACATGGAACTTCGCTAATTGCCATTCCATACAAGCGGACATGTGGTGAACAACCATCTACACCCATGTTTCGTGGCTCAACGCTGAATACTATCAAATAGCAATGAAAACGATTTCATACTCTCTGAATATGAATATTTCTATGGAAATTACTACAAAAACTTCATGGCGATTTTCTACAAGATCTTCAGGGATTTTTCAAGAGAGGTCAGGGTTGTCCCGACTCACAAAGAAGAATTTTGCCGGAAGGATGTCTTTCGTCTTCATGGAGCAGTGCAATTTCCGGAGAAGGAAGCAGTTCGATTCTCCGAGGGTGCTGTTTCCTGTTTCGAGGATGGAGCTCAGCTTTAACTTGGTGAAATGGATCCATCAGCAGTCTTCTTTGGGGAATTTTCCTCTGGAACTTCGATCGGCAGATAAGGTAGTCGTGAACGTTTATTGTATTTGATTTTTCTAGCAATATCTGAGCAGCCATTTTCCCATATTTTTGTCCTCATGTATTTTGCCCTATATTCTTGTTTGAGATTCCTATTCTCAGTACACCTTGATGAGTTATGCCTTTTTCGACGATTTATTAAGACATGGTTATGTCATGGGCATAGTTAAATGATTTTGGATCAGTTGAGACTGATATTTAGATTTTTCAGTAATTTGCTTATTTTTGGTAGTCACGATTTGACTATAAGTTAATGATTTTCATGGCAGATTTAACTTCAGACAGCATGTCTCTTTATTAAAGTAATTTCTACCCCAGTTTAATTACTTTGACCAATTTTCTGTCATCATCAAGAAGGAAGAACATTTAAATGATTTTAGAGCGTTAAAATCTCTTGCGTTGTCGACGATCTTGGAAATACTAGTCGTTATTTGAAATGATTGCAACACAAACATTTATCGTCAGTTATGAACGACCATTGCATCATAGACAATTTTGTGAAAGATGAACTTTAATTATGAATTATTGAATGTATTAAAGTCGTGAACTTTTGTTAGGAGTTTTTCTCAATTAGAGATTTGAATAATAATGTTTGCATTCCACAGTCTAATTGGATTCTATTCGACTATTTTGCAGTTTAGTCGCACTTTATTTGATGATAGCATTTTTATACTACAATACTTTGAAGATGATAATCTTAAATTTTGATAGACCAGAGAGGCGTATATAAGCGTATTCACTATTAAATTTGTTTGTGATTGGCAAATTTTTACTTCATTTCGATTCATGAATGAAATCCACGAAGGTTAAATGACAACAGTTTTGAAACTATTAATGATTATAAGATTTTTTGAAGTGGACCTATGAATGTATAATCGCTAGTGCAGCGAACGTGTTGAAAGTCGCTGATGTATAATGCCCTTGAAGTAAATGAAGGAGGTTCCCACAGTAATTAATGATATTAAAGAATTTGTTAGTGAAAGTTTTAGTAAATTCTGTGGAAGATTTTGATGCCGTATATATTAATATATGATGAATTTTGGGCCTATTTTTGTAAGCGACGTATTTACCGCAGGAGTGTATTGTATTTGTCCTTTGAAAATTAATCAAGTGAATTTACTGTTATAATTAACAAGAGTATTGAAAGAATTTGAGATAAGATTTTGAATGAAGATTACCGTCACAAATAATTATAATAATTATTAAACCTTTATTAAACCAGATTGTGACATTAACATGTATAACTAACCTTCATTGGTCGATTATATTGACACGATTTTGAAATTACCAACCGGATGAACATGTGGTTAATGTATTTCTCAAATTAATAATTTGAATAATTTAAATGTTAATATTGTAAATAAATAATGATGTAAATATCTTTGACAATAATGTGGAACGGAAGTAATGTTAGAGGCGTGTTTAAAATTCTTTTTGTCTTTAACTATATTATAAACAATTTCTAATTGTTATAAATTAATTTATGAGTTTTGTTATAAACATTTAAGAGTTTGTTTTATACTCTAAACAATGCTTATTAAACATTTGGATGCTAATTAAACAAGTTTAGGGATTGTCAGAATAATCCAGTGGTATGTGAGTAATGCATTGGAAAGATTTGCGTAACAATATTTGTGATGTCTTGCGGACATTTAAAGCTTTTGAGAGTGCTGGATTCTTACGCAACGTGGCTTGACAAGGGAGCCCATTTGACAGGTGTATGTCAGGTTGAAGGGTAGATGGCAGCTGGCCAGACAACTGGTTATCAGGGGACGAGGTCGTCTGCAGTGTGGCCTTGCGCCTATAAATACAAGTGTCATGTTTATTAAAAGAAAACAAATGCTCTATAAATGTGTCTCATCCTGACTTCCTTATCCAATCCAAGTGTGCTATGAATATTACGTTATTTTGAGCTCGTGGGAGCTAACATGTTGTATGCTAACTTTGCAAGTCCTATAGGAGGACATAGTCAGATTGACATGGGCTACTGATAGCCACATTTATTTTGTTGAGTTGTTAAAATCATACCCTTTATTTGAAATAAAGCTTTTGTACAGTTCAAAGTTCTTGCCTTCGTTCTGGTTCATTTTTAAATATCATAGTGAAGATTATTGTGGGAGCATACTTTAGAGATCCTGTTGTCAACCCAATCCCCGAGATATTTATAAGAGGTAAGTAGAGGTAAGTATGGACCCCCGTCTATTTTGGTGTGTTCCACAATAATTCCTTGTTAACTTCTGTGCTCAAATCTCGGTAGTATCTGTCAGTGCCATTTTCATTGGTGTAGCTGAGCCGGCGCGGTGGATTATTGGCAATCCGATTGAGGGGGCGGATATCTGACAGCCTACTATCCGGGTAAACGGGGACAGTACCATCCCGGCATTTGCCCGAAGACGAAGTGGGAAACCACGGAAAACACTTCGAGGATGGCTGAGGTGGGAATCGAACCCCCTCTACTCATTTGGACCACCCGAGGCTGAGTAGACCCCGTTCCAGTCCTCATAACACTTTTCAAATTTCATGGCAGAGCCGGGAATCGAACCCAGGACCTCCGGGACGGCAGCTAACCATGCTGACCGCTACGCAACGGAGGCGACTTATATGTTTATATACGTGACTGTAAACAACCTAGTAAGCATAAAACCAGCATGGCGGCTATGCGGCACTAATACTGAAATTGACCTTTTGATGACCTTAATCCAAAAGCTGTGAAACTTGGCATAATTAATACTTATTGCCTACTTATGAATAAAGTTAAGTTTTGTCTGTACATACATTAGTAGACTATAGAACCAAGAAATATTACGTTATCCATTCGTTTGATGCCAAGTACGTGTGTCTGGATGAATGTTCTTTTTTAGACATCCACAAAGTAACAGAATGATCCGAGGTCAAGTGCGCTTTATCGCTACACTATCCATCATGGATGAAATGATCAAGTGGCCCATTAGCTCAGTTGGTTAGAGCGTCGTGCTAATAACGCGAAGGTCGTGGGTTCGATCCCCCCATGGGCCATTAATACTTTTAAATTACGTAGTAGACCAAATACCAAGCACTCTTAATATTGCTGTATAGCTATTCTCGTTCAACTACACATACCTACAGTAGGCTGCATGCCATTATTGCCTAGGTGGAAAGAGAAATCCAGTATTATGTAATAACACTTAAACAGGGAGAGACTTCTCCATAGAACGGAACCTCGATGATGCCGTGTGACGGCTGTGCCACTGTTCAAGGCTCTGGCGCTAGCTGCAGCGTAGCGCCCAACTAGTTTAACACATTACACTCTTTAACATATTTAATAATCATCATTACTTACATGAATATCAGAGTAGTTGCTGGAAATGCTGACCTTCATATTCTAAACACACATTGCACCCACACGTACACTCGCTGTAATTCGTCCTCACTGTTATTAGCCTACGTATCAGTGCAGCTATTTCGTTCTCCAGAGCCTCCAGAGTAAGCGGATTATTTCTGTATAACATTTGTTTGAGGTTCCCCCACAAGTAACAGTCGCACGGTGCTGAAACGTACGAACACTTTTACTGGAAGGCTTCTTGAGAAGATAAGTTTCCACTAGGAAAATTCCATGGTTTGTTCCATACCTAACCATGTTTACGGGATACGAGATAGTCTACAGCACCTCACCACAACTCTCTCAACTAAGGTATCTTGGCAGCCGGGAATGTAATCAATGTTATGAGCATCTGGTACTTCCCGACTCTCTGTTGTGTAACGATAGAGGCTAGTCAACTGGCGGTGCATAATCACTCACCTCTCCGGCACACGGACAGGGCGAAGTTTTGTTCTATATAGAAGGCTTTCACTGTAGAATACAATTCGTTTTGTTGTTGCTAAATCTTGTAACAGACTTGGAATATCATGGTCATGAGTTCCGCATGCACTGAAGTACGTACATGAGATTTCACGTCTTTGATTCATTTAAGAAGAACCCTCGTTTGAAATTACAAATTATAATTGTATGAAGGTAATGAATAGACATGCAGTATATGAAAAGGAAGAGGGTTTGTATTTAATCTCCATATTTACATGGGATCCGAATCACAGGAAGTGATATTTCACTTCGAAATTCTAACATTCCATTTCTTTTTTTTTTTTACTTTTATTTTACTGTCCTCTTTTTATTTATCTTTTACTTCCGGTATTTATATCATTACGTTACACACACCCAGTCCCAAAGTCAGGAGAATTAATCACAATCGATGGCCTGGCTGGGAATCGAACTTGTGCCTATGTCTAGCACGCTAACCAATTAGCCACGGAGCCAGACTGCATTAAACAGGAACAGAACAAATAGGCCTATGAGAAGGGTCAATATTCACAAACCGTTGGTATCAAAAACTCGCAGTCGGCAGGACTCGAACCTACGCTCCCAGAGGGAATCTGATTTCTAGTTAGACGCCTCAACCACTCGGCCACGACTGCCTGAGAATATACTAAGGCGCACGCTGTGACCATCCCCGTTACTTACTGATAGGTCTCTGGAACATACAGCCTAGGTAATTGAAATAACTTGACTCACTTACCCCGGAACGAGTTGTTAATTTATTTTGGGGGCTAGGGAAGTCATAGTCACCATGCTTGTGTGTGTTGGATTTGTTTGCTAGCAGGTGTTTCCGTAGAGGCTGTAGTTGTGCAGTTTAACGGTAGCTTGTCCCGGGACTTGAAGTATGGAAGTATTGGCTGGAGGACATGTGAGTACAACACTGAGGATTCTCACACACAGTCTCTAATAAACAAGAATGGCTGACATTGGGTCACCATTCTCCAATCCCCATTGCGCCGTCAGCATCGGTGGTTCGGTGGTGGAATGCTCGCCTGCCACGCGGGCGGCCCGGGTGCGATTCACGGCCGATGTAACTTACATTTTAGCAGAAAGCAAAAGAAATGGTTATGTTCATTTAGGAAGCAAAACAAAGACGCCATACGCCGCTGGTAAACAAGCAGTCCTTTCCTTTGATGAAGTCATTTTTGTCCTCTTTCTATTCGCTATTTTCCCAACTCGGCCTCACCTTCGGACTCTGCGAGGGTTAATTCCATTGCCGTCGCAAGGACCTTGTCTGTCAGCTGGACATACTTTGTCATCAGATACAACTGGGGATGGTGATAGGCGACCACTAACTTGGGACTTATTTAGGAAGGGATCATTGGAAGGAAGTGGACCTGTTGAAAGGAACAGTCTTGGCATTTACCTGGTGGTGAAAATGGGAAACCACGAAAACATTTTCTGGATGACTGAGATGGAATTGGAACTCACTCACATCCGATGCCCTCTCTGAGTCCGCGGGTGTAGTCGAGCTGGGGGATAAGCAATTAAAAAAGGAAACAAAATAGCCGAACTATTTGGTTCTGCAGAGCCTCCAGAGTATGCAGATTATTTCTGTATAACATTTGTTTGAGCTTCCCCCACAAGTAACAATCGCACGATGCAGAAACGCACGAACACATTTACTGGAAAACATCCTCTTGAGAAGATAAGTATCCATTAGGAAATTTCGATGGTTTGTTCTATACCTAACCATGTTTACGGGACACGAGATAGTCTACATCACCACACCCAACTCGCTGTTGTGTAACGATAGATGCTAGTCCAATGGCGGTGACTAATTGCTCTATCTTTCCGTATCACGGCCCCGGCGCGGTTTCGTTGTATATAGAAGGCTCTCACTGTAGATTACAGTTAATTTTGTTGTTGCTAAATCTTGTAGGACTTGGATTATCATGGTCATGAGTTCCGCATGCACTGTAATGCATAGATGAGATTTCACAGCTTTGATTTATTTGAAAAGCCATTACTATCGTATGAGGGCAATGAATAAACCTATATGAAAATAAACAGAGTTTGTAGTTATGTCACGATCATGAGCCACGGGGGAACCACAGGAAGTGACATTTCACTTCGAAAATCTCACATGCAAACTATCTTTTTTTCCTTGTTCTTTTTACTGTCCTCTTTTTATTTCACTTTTACTTGCGGTATTTATATTATTAAGACGTTACATAATCCCAGTCGCCTCCGTGGTGTAGTGGTCAGCGTGCTTAGCTGCCACCCTGGAGGTCCAAAGTTCGTTTTCCGACTTTGCCGCGAAATTTAAAAAGTGAAATGAGGACTGGAACAGGGTCTACTCAGACTCTGGTGGTCCAAATGAGTAGAGGGGGTTTGATTTCCACCTCAGCCATCCTCGAAGTAGTTTTCCGTGGTATCCCACTTCGTCTCCCGGCAAATGCTGCCTCCTTCCCTCTTCGTTGCCTTTCCCTCCCAATCTTCCCATCTCATATAAGGCCCCTGTTCGCTCTGCAGGTGAGGCCACCTCCCCAGTTGTCCCCGAAGTTTCAAGCTGGTGGTTAAACGATACACCATTGATACGATGGGAACCTTAGTGATGTCAAAATGAACAACTTACAAGCGACATTTTATCATTTTAAATGATCTTGTCGACTTCGTCGTTACGTTACGGCGACGTCGCGAAATGTACCGAGCATGCACTGAGGTGTGTGACGTCATAGTACCGCTTGGTGCATGTGTACAGAATTCACTGGTGACTCTGGCGTTACGAGACGTCAACGACACGGCGAGCGTGACGTCATCCAGCCAGCTCCCTCATGACTTGTAACTTTCTAGCGTTCTGATTGTTTCTTGACCATCTAACATGTCAAGAGTCTTTGGCTTCCATCGAATCGAGCATGCTAGCTTTTTTCAGCATATTTAGCATTTAAAATGAAATAAAGTCCAGTCTTTCAGACTGACTGTCTCTTCTTAACTCCTTTAACGGCAAATGATATATTTTCTCAATCGATAACAAAGGAATACAGCGATGTTTGACTATTGCTTGGTTGGTTTGCAACTCTTAGTCGTTCTTAGTAAGGAACAGAAGAAGAAATGGAAAACTAAAGGAAAATAAGGCAAATAAATGACAGGAGGAAAAGAAATGCCCTCAGCCCTCGAAGAATGCGGATTGAGGGACTTGGAAGGAAGGAGAGCCATAAAAGGCAGATAGGAAAGTGAAAGAGGAGAGGAAGTACCCCACAGGTAGGGGACTAAAGGGGGAAACCGGACCCAGCTCAGGAATCCCCCGGGGTCGCCAACTCCCGAACTCACCAGCCGTGAGCCCCTGAGGGTGAAGCACTATCTAGGGTGCACCAAAAGTGGTGGGGCTACAGACACCCGGCCTCCTCTAGGGCCTTGAGCAGAAGGCAGGAGATAACATGAAAAGAAAAAGAAGGCTGACCGCTCGCAGAAGGAGGGTATCAGAAAAGATGAGACAAGGGCCAATTAAGGCGGGAAATGAAGAGACTCCCTAGGCCTCGGATACCCTAATATCGTCGGGGTCGGAAGAGAACAAGAGTTGACCAAGTGAGGTCGACAGGAAAGAAGACGGAGAGGAGCCCGTCACAAGTAAGTGGGAGCAATGCCGGACTCGGCTGGGGTCCCGTGGTTGCCAACTCACGTCCCACTAGATGTGAGCCCCTAGCGGGGCACGTGGTTGATAACAGGTCATAATCTGCTTCTGTTTCTTATGGCAGTTGTTTCTCTGCCGGCAGAACTTGTACTTGAACTTGCGAATGCCTTCTGGAATGACAAGATTTGTAGTGAAATAACGCGTGCCATTTAGCGAAATTCTGATTATGTTTCCCTCCGTTCTGTCAAGATGGACACCAAATATTGTAACTTGTGTAAAGCACGTTCATTACAGTTCGAATTTAGGAATATCTGTTCAAACCAACGCTGCACAACGCAAACTGGCTTCAAATTCATTTTGGACGTGTTTATTAAAGTCCTAGGTGGAACGGGCGTTGGGTTTTACAAGTATGTTAACGTTATCACCAACGGAATATTGTTTCAGCACTGTACTTTGCAGGTGAGGCCGCCTGGGCGAGGGGCTCGTTCCACCTCCCCAGTTGTCCCCGGTGATTCAAGCTCCAGGACACTACCCCGGAGGCGGTAAACGGTGGGATCTCTCGCTGAGTCCGAGGGAAAAGCCAACCCTGGAGGGTAAACCCACTAGGAAAAAACACAATCCCAGTCCCCAGGTCTGGGAAATTAATCACAGGAGATTAAAATTCACACGGCCCAGCTGTGAATCGAACCTGGGTCAATGCCTAGCACGCTAACCAATTAGCCACGGAGTCGGACTGCATTAACAAGGAACAGAACTCGGTCCGTTTTGGTGAGAGGCAAGCAGGTTGACCACTCCACACCTAATATAAAAATATCCCGCAGTCGGCAGGATTCGGACCTGCGCTCCTGTAGGGATGCAGTGAATCTGACTTCTACTTACACAGTCAGATGCCTCAACACTCGGCCACGACTGCCTCGGAGGACATTGAGGCTCACTCTGTGACTTTCCCAGTTACTTGCTGATAGATCTCGGGAGTTGTTAATTGGGGGGGGGGTATTGGGAAGTCATACTCATCAACCCTGTGCGTGTTGGATTTGTTTGATAGCCAGTGTTTCTGTAGGGACAATAGCTGTGTAGTTGAATCATGGCTTATCTCGGGACTGGCACCTGGCTGAAAGATAATCACACTGAGGATTATCACTGTTTCTAATAAACAAGAATGCCTCATATTGTGTCACCAGACTCCAATCGATTACAGTTAGCATTGGTGGTTCAGTGGTAGAATGCTCGCCTGCACGCGGGCGGCCCGGGTTCGATTCCCGGCCGATGCAACTTATATTTTTGCAGAAAGGAATAGTTATGTTCATTTAAGGAGCGGAACAATAAGGCCATATGCTCTGGAATAGAAGTAGTCCTTTGATGAAGTCATTTCTGTCCTCTTTCTGATCGCTACTCTCCTAACTCGGCCTCACCCGCGGACTCTGCGCCATGGATCATTCCTCTGCCGTCATAAGCATAGTGTCTGGGAGCTGAACATACTTTGTCAGCAGATACAACTGGGAATGGTGATAGGCGACCACTAACTTGGGGCTTATTAAGGAAGGGATTTTTGGAAGGAAGTGGACCTGCTGAAAGGAACAGTTGGGCATTTACCTGGTGGTGAAAATGGGACACCACAAAAATATTTTCAGGACGACTGAGGTGCAATTGGAACTTACTCTCATCCGATGCCCTCGCAGAGTCCATGGGTTAAGTCGAACTGGGGGATAAGCGATTAAAAAAGAAAAAAAATAGTCGAACAATTTCGCAACCCAACATTCTCTTCCGACAAAATATTTGTAGGTCTACTTAAGTGATTTTATTGAATTAATGACATTTTTAAAAGGACTAGACAATCTCGGGAAACTGAATGGAATTCTAGACCCTTGATATTTAGTTTGATATATAGGAAGGGGAGAATATAAGTGTTTGTGCAGTAATATTAAGGTGTGATGTGCCACACAAATGGCACAATGAGGTGAGTTCAGGAAGGTTCAGCATTGCATTCCAATATACAGTAATATGTAACTTTACAAGCTTCACTTGAGCAGCACCAGATGCGAGGATAAGACGTAATAAAGATTGACACTTATTTCACAAGTCGCCTTCGTAGCGTAGCGGTCAGCATGGTTAGCTGCCACCCCGGAGGTCCTGGGTTCGATTCCCGGCTCTGCCATGAAATTTGAAAAGTGGTACGAGGACTGGAACGGGGCCTACTCAGCCTCGGGTGGCCCAAATGAGTAGAGGGGGTTTGATTCCCCCTCAGCCATCCTCGAAGTGGTTTTCCGTGGTTTCCCACTTCGTCTTCGGGCAAATGTTACCTACTGTAAGGCCACGGCCGCCTCCTTCCCTCTTCCTTGCCTATCTATCCCAATCTTCCATCCCATCCCTCATGAGGCCCCTGTTCGCTTTGCAGGTGAGGCCGCCTGGGCGAAGTGCTGATCACACCTCCCCAGTTGTATCCATCCCGACCAGATGTTCCAAGCTCCAGGACACTGCCCATAGAGGCGGTAGAGGTGAGTGCCCTCGCTGAGTCCGTGGGAACCACCAACCTAGAGGATAAATTGACTAAATAAAAAAGAAACTCATTTCCCAGTTAAGATGCCAACTAGTATGAATGTGGGTGAATGTCTCTGTCGGTCTGTGATTGTGTGGAACTTTTTAATGTAATTTGCTGAGGACGTATTCCAGTAGGCCTAAGTACCACCAGTCTAAAACGGCGGCGACGCGAAATATCTCACCAGTACTCAACACCTCCTAATGCAGCAATTTATCTGAAATTTTGTATGACGATCTATGTTTATATGCCTGACTTAAAAACCTAGTAAGCATAAAACCAGCAAGGCGGCTACCGTACATGACACAAATATTGAATTTGACTTTCCTGATTATTTTAATCCGAACGCTGTGAAACTTGGCATAATGTAGCCTATCTTTATAGGCTAAAGATTCGTCTGTACGTGGTATAGAACAGAGAAATATTATGTTATCCATTCGCTTGATGCCAAATGAATGCAGAGGGTTGTATTGTATGTGTGTCTGGATGAATGTTCTTTATAAGACATCCACAGAGGAACAGAATGATCCGAGGTCAAGTGCGCTTTATCGCTATACTATCCACCATGGGGATAATGACAGAGTGGCCCATTAGATAGTTGGTCACTGGTCGTGGCCGAGTGCGGTACGTGTGTGTGCGCTGTGTGACCGCATTGGAAGAGGTTACGGTTCCTAATACCGGTGCTTCCTTAGTTCCACGTGTGTACTGACCTTCCGTGTGTCATTCGGACAATATTTTTTTAAGTAGTGTTCCACATAGGACAACAAAACCAGAAACCCAGAAAACCCCGCTGAAAATCATGTCCGGATACCAGAGAAAAAACACCGTTCGCTGCCAATGGGACAGGCAGAGTTCTCGCCCCTCACCAGGAGAAATTCACCGCTGGATTGGCGATACCCTCCGGTTGACTGTCGACCAAGTAGAAGCCATCCAGTTAAATGCGCACGAAAAAACCATGTACATTAAGGTAATCACCATATCCATTTATCAGAAATTGTTAAATACTTTTGCAGATCCTATTAAATTTCAGTATGATTCTGGCGAAATGACCAATGTTAAGCTCTCCACAGCGGATTCCAATTTTACCACAGTGCGTATATTTAATGTCCCACTCGAAGTACCCCCTGAAATTTTCAAATCCGTCCTGTCGAAATATGGCACTGTGAGTGACGTCAGGAAAGAACAATGGTCTTCTGCTTATCAGTTCCCGGTGTATAATGGAATACGTGCCGTAACTATGGAAATCAAGCAGGATATCCCCTCCACTGAGGCTTTTGGTAGCCATTCTGGCTATATAACGTATAATGGACAGAAACAGACCTGTTTAATTTGCAATGCTACCACACATCTCCGTATTAACTGCCCAAAGAAAATGATTCCCCTCGGTATAACTCCTACACAACAACGACGTGTACAATACTCGGAAGTTGTGACGCAGCAAACGTCATATGAAAACATGATCATTGATCAGTCAGCTGGGACAACACCAGGAGTGACCTCGGATACATCTGACGCAGAACTGATACCTTGCCCTGAACAGAGCTGCGAGACACAGAGTGCCCCTGTGCTCTCGGCAACCTGTATCGCAGCCTCAGAACCAACTCTGCCGTTACTACAGGCTGCCACAGAAATTTTGTCTTCACTGCCCCAGACTTCGCTGGTCCCTACCGACTCACTTAAGACTGTTGATCGGGGATCCGAGAACGTCTCTAAGAAGATTAAAACAAATGCCTCGATTGCCGTACCAGCCCCGAAGAATAAAACTGGCTCCACAAACGTTTCCGCAGCTGTGAAAAAGAAACAAAATCTTCTTTCTACGTCATCTAGGGACCCACGAACGCTCTCACCCGCTGACAGCCGGCCTATGAATGGCAGTCAAAAGGAACTATCTCAACCTAATTTGACATAGTGCACCAGGATAATTCTCACCTGTGTCTTCTTTCGAGTCCACCTTCCAGTATGTCTAGCACAGCTTTTATACTTCTCGTAATGGCGCAATTTCTCACTGTGGCCACTGTGAATATCAATGTAATAGAATGCCCTCTGAAATTTCAACTGTTGGAGAGATTCCTTCGAGATGCTGACATTGACATTGCTTTCCTTCAAGAAGTTGCTATACCGTGTTTACCCATATCTGCCTTCTACAAACAATACATCAATACCGGTAATACGAATAGAGGGACCGGATTCCTCATAAGACATGATATCCCACTCGCAGGTGTGCTATGTCATCCATCAGGACGCATAATATCTGGACACATAAACAATACCACCCTGATAAATGTATATGCCCCATCCGGGTCTAATAAACGTGTGGAACGGAAAATGTTCTTTCAACAGAGTATACTGCCTCATCTGCACGACGTTAAGGAAAAACTTATTCTTGCAGGGGATTTCAATTGTATTCAACGCCCAGAGGATTCCACTAGTCCATACAGAGGTGTCAACCCGGCTCTCAGGACCCTTCTTACCTCCCTACACCTCATTGATGCTGTGGATAGTTTAAGGGTGCCCCTGCCCCATTACACCTGTATAAGTCACAACTCCTCATCACGACTTGACCGCATCTACTTTTCACAGGAACTCATCCAGCCTAGACGATATGAAGTGATTCCTGCCAGTTTCACTAACCATCATGCTGTCGTATGTACAATCTCTTACCCCCATCCCATATTTCACATAGGAAGAGGTTATTGGAAGCTGAATTGCTCGCTGTTACTGGAGGAGGAATGCCAAGATATTTTCAGACAACACTGGATTCGATGGGTCCAACAAAAAGGCAAATTTCGCGACTGCACAGACTGGTGGGATATTTTAGTTAAACCAGGGATCCGCCGCGTCTTTAAGAACATATCTTACCAACGAGGTCGGGAAAGACGGGATACAGTTGAATTTTACTATCGAGTTCTTCGCCAGCTCCAGCAAAGATCTGATGCTGGGGAGCGTATATATGACCAGATCCGGGAAGTTAAAACCAAGCTCCTGTCTCTACAGCAACGAACGCTCGCTCATATCAACGTGGCTTTAAAAGATCGTACAGTGCTCCCGGACGAAAGTGCAAGTGTATACCATATCGCCAAAGGACAACGTGAGCGGCAACGTAAATATATCCACCGCCTCCGCACCAGTACTGGAAATGTCGTCACCTCCCCTGACGCTATACGTAGTGAAATATCATTATTTTATCAACGGTTCTACGCTAAGGCTCCCATTGATCCACAGCAGGTGACCCTATTGCTGTCATCTTGCAGTACCAAACTATCTCCGGACAACAAAACTCTGCTCAGAGCGGATATTACGGATGAAGAGATTCACTCCGTGGTTAAACGACTCCCAAACAACCGCTCACCTGGCATTGATGGACTGCCATATGAAATGTATAAACACTTCTGGCCTCTCATTGGCAAAGAATTTTGTCATGTCCTGCGTACCATTCTCCAACGTCATGCTCTTTGTCAATCACATCACGAGGGTACCATAGTCCTCATACCAAAAACATCCTCTCCCATGGCAGTTGGTGACTTCCGACCAGTTACTCTGCTCTGCAGTGACTATAAAGTCCTTACCAAAGTACTTGCATGCCGATTGAAGACTGTTTTACCTGATATCATTGGTGATGAACAATGTTGCAGTATTCCTGGAAGAACTCTGTTAACAAACTTAGCGATACTACGGGACCTACACCTAAAAGCCGAAATGCTCCCCACTGAGCCAATGAGTTTTCTCACCTTAGATCTTGATAAAGCTTTCGACCGCATCAGTCATGAATACTTGTACATGGTCTTGCAACACTACGAATTTCCTGAAATCCTTATTGACTACATTCGTATGATAAATTGTAATGCTACGTCTAGAGTGCTCGTCAACGGTTTTCTTTCCCCTCTGATTCCAATACAACGATCAGTTAGGCAAGGATGTCCCCTTTCTATGCTACTTTTTGTCATTGGCCTTGAACCGTTCATTCGGACTACCCAGGTGAAGCTACAGGGTTACAAACTGTCCACACATGTTTTTGGAATGTGCGCCTATGCTGATGACGTATCAATATTGATCCGCAATGAAGAAGACATCTCCCACATCGATAGCGTCCTTCAGCTCTACCATATCGCCTCTGGAGCACAATCGAACCCCCAGAAAACTGCTTTGCTTCCGCTCAATACTAACTCAGTGATTACCCCACAGCCCTGGTTCCGGATAGTAAATGAGGTGAAAATTCTTGGCATTACCTGGAAGCAATCGCTTCTGGACACAGTGCAAGTTAACTGGACTAAGGTCATTGCCAAAGTTAGGGGAGTCCTGATCCAATTTGGTCAAAGAAACCTCAATATAGTGCAACGGGTCATGGTCCTCAACGTGTTTGCGCTCTCTAAAATATGGTATGTCGCACAACTTTTCCCACTTCCCAAAATGTTTGAGAGCCAATTGGCAAAATATACAGGTTGGTTTATATGGCAAGGATTTTTGTTCCGAGTACAACGGGAACAGTTGTATCTCCCATCCCGGCAAGGCGGGCTAGGGCTAACAGCTCATGGCATGAAATGCCGTGCACTCCTCTGCAAGAACGATATCACCATTCTTTCCCAACATGACACTTTTACGAAAGCGCTATACAAAGATATTCGAAACACAGCCCGTGGTTGTGATAGAGCTTTGCCGAAGATATTTAGGGACCATCAACAGCACCTTCTGGAAACTGTTCGCCAAATGCCATCAGGGATTGTTCCAACGACGAAAAGTATCTATAACATGTTGCGGCAAGTGGTACACTCCAAACCGCGAATAGAGGCCACCACCCTCTATGTCCATTGGCCCACTGTTTGGAAAAATTTTGGGGCTATGTCCATTTCTTCTGCTGTACACTCCCAAGTTTTTATCTTCCTCAACGATCTCATCCCAACCGCTCTACGGCGATATACCATCCATCTTGAAGCTTACCCATGGTGTACTATATGTGGTCAAACTGATACGGCGATACACCGCTTCACATCATGCACGCGAGTTGCCTCCACGTGGCTGTGGTGTAAGGGAAAAGTATGTCAACTATTAAATGTGCCCTCGAATGACCTTGATGACAGGAAGTTGGTTCGTTTGTCGGTGACCGCCTTCCCCCAAATTAAACAGACTGCCATTGTGTGGATAATGGGCCAATATGTACACTTCGTGATGGACAATGATCAACATTTCTCTTTCCTGGATCTCAGGTATCACCTGCAAAAAGAGCGTTGGAAGCTTAGTGAAAGTGGACAATTATACGATAAATATGGACACTATCTGGATTTCTTGTGATGTATTAGTCTGGTATTTATCATATCTGAAAATTCTGTAATTCTGTAAAGAGCTAATAAAAAAAAAAAAGTGGAAAAAAAAAAAAAAATAGCTCAGTTGGTTAGAGCGTCGTGCTAATAACGCGAAGGTCGTGGGTTCGATCCCCCCATGGGCCAGATGTTTTTAACACATAACTGAGTAGACCAAATGCCAGGCACTCCCAATGTTGTTGTATAGCCTAGTTATTCTCGTTCAACTACACGTAGAGAATTGTTGCTCAGGTGGCAAGAGAAAGCCAGTATTATGCAGTAAATCTCATAGAGTGAGAGCCTTCTCTATCGATCGGAACCTCGCAGGCGACGTGTGACGGACATGCCACTGTGGCTAGCCACCTTTCGAGCAAGGCACTGCCGCTAGCAGCAGCGTAGCGCCCAACAATTTCAACAAATTTACACTTTTTAACATATTAAATAATCATCATTATTTACTGTCGCCTCCGTGGTGTAGTGGTCAGCATGCTTAGCTGCCGCCCCGGAGGTCCTGGGTTCGATTCCCGGCTCTGCCACGAAAATTTGCAAAGTGGTATGAGGACTGGAACGGGGTCTACTCAGCCTCGGGAGGTCCAAATGAGTAGAGGGGGTTCGATTCCCACCTCAGCAATCCTCGAAGTGGTTTCCCACTACGTCTTCGGCAAAATGCCGGGATGGTGCCTTCTGTAAGGCCACGGCCGCTCCTTCCCTCTTCCTAGCCTATCCATCCCAGTCTTGCCTCCCTTCCCATCCCTCATGAGGCCCCTGTTCGCTTTGCAGGTGAGGCCGCCTGGGCGAAGTGCTGATCACACCTCCCCAGTTGTATCCATCAAGACCAGATGTTCCAAGCTCCAGGACACTGCCCATAGAGGCGGTAGTGGTGAGTTCCCTCGCTGAGTCCGTGGGAACCACCAACCTAGAGGGTAAATTGACTAAATAAAAAATAAAAAAAATCGTTATTTACTGTCGCCTCCGTGGTGTAGTGGTCAGCATGCTTACCTGCCTTCCCGGAGGTCCGCGGTTCGATTCCCGGCTTCTGCACGAAATATGAAAAGTGGTACGAGGACTGGAACGGGGTCTACTCAGCCTCGGGTGGTCCAAATGAGTAGAGGGGGTTCGATTCCCACCTCTGCCATCCACGAAGTAGCTTTCCGTGGTTTCCCACATCGTTTCCGAGCAAATGCCGGGATGGTACTGTACCTGAATTAAATTATGAGAATGCATTTGTCGACTCCGAAGATCGGCTGGATTGTAGAATCTTCAAGGTCCCCGGCTAGATAAACCTGTAAATCCTACCGACATGTACTACATGAGGATACACTAGTCAATCGATTGTGTTATGGACTATTCCACTGGGCAAACAAGTCAAGTGAGAATCCTACAAATCCATTTCCACAACTTATTCTCTGTACATAACTTATAGGCTATAAATGACGAAAGTCGGTTTATAAAATCCAACAATTAAATTTATTAAAATATAATAATTACAATTAAAACAAATCAAATAAAATAAAAATTCCTAAAATGAAATGGAATCCTTTTAACAAATGACACGCTTGTCATTAAAACAAAACAAAAAACAATAGCAAATGTCCATCTGACATCGTAATCCACAGATCCTCTCAAATAAAATTACAATCAGCTGTTTCTGAGTTTTAAAAGTTAAAATAAAATAAATAATATTATTAAAATATTATTCCGGGTTACATAAACTTCTTTTACTCTATACATGAAACTCCGATTTTATAACTTGAATGCAAATGCTACGGCTCAAGTTAACACTATCACGATGATGATAATTGTTGTTTTAAGGGGCCTAACATCTAGGTTATCGGCCCCTGATGGTTTGGGTGATCGTGAAGATGAAAATGAAATGCAAACTTAAAAACTAAAACTAACTACTAACCTACATACTAGAAGAAGAAATGGAAAACAAAAGGAGAATAAGGCAAATAAAGGACAGGAGGAAAAGAAATGCCCTCAACCCTCGAAGAATGTGGATTGAGGGACTTGGAAGGAAGGAGAGCCATGAAAGGCAGATAGGAAAGTGAAAGAGGAGAGGGTGTACCCCACAGGTAAGGGACAAAAGGGGAAAACGGACCCAGCTCAGGAATCCCTCGGGGTCGCCAACTCTCGAACTCACCAGCCGTGAGCCCTGACGGTGTAGCATTATCTAGGGTGCACCAAAAGTGGTGGGGCTACATACACCCGGCCTCCTTGAGGGCCTTGAGCAGAAGGCAGGAGATAACATGTAAAGAAAAAGAAGGCTGACCCCTAGCAGAAGGAGGGAATCAGAAAAGATGAGACAAGGGCCAATTAAGGCGGGAAAGGAAGAAACTCCCTAGGCCTCGGATACCCTAATACCGTCGGGGTCGGAAGAGGACAAGAGTTGACCAAGTGAGATCGACAGGAAAGAAGACAGAGAGGAGCCCGGCACAAGTAAGTGGAAGCAATGCCGGACTCAGCTGGGGCCCCGTGGTCGCCAACCCACGACCCAATAGATGTGAGCCCCTGGGGGCGTTAACACTATCGTCAACCGATCAACTGTTCACTGTCGTCCTGACAAACTTCACATACTCCACTTATTTACGTTATCTTTACATTACTATATTACAAAAACACTACATTAATATTCTCCCCTCTTTCTCATTGATATATTCATTCGTCGAATTATTTACATTAGTTACAAATATACTTTCGATAAGTTATTGCGCTGTCATACGAATTCTTACGCCTAATACACTTACAATCACTCTCTACTTTTTAACCAACATTTCTCATAAATATTAACCTCAGGTTAATTATTCCTGCTTCACAATATTTATTTATGTTATAAATAACCTTATGGGGTTTGAAGCCATTTTTCAGTGTTGCCTTAGTAAACAAAAGTTTGGTGCTTTTCAGTCGGTCAACACGAATATATGAGATTAATGAGATTAATAAATAATATATTAATAAAGATTTATTAATCTCATGTAATTTTTTTCAGGATTAGGGTTTAACCCAACTCGTTTGGGTACATTCGTGTTGACCGACTGAAAAGCACCAAACGTTTGTTATAAATATCCACAATGTTTCATTTATTATTATTAATAATTATTCTATAATTTTTAATGGTTCATTTATTTATTATTCATTAATGTGTCTTACTTTATTACTGTAAATTACCGTCGACATAATTATATAGTAGTTTCTTCCTCTTTCGAATAGATATGGCCAAGCAATTAAGCCAAGCTCATACGTAAACATTGTCTAAATTTTGTTAATTTGTTAATATAATTAACAAAACATAGTTAAAAATCACCTCACTACTTCTTTCCGCCAACTCTCTCCGGTCATTTCTACTGTAAGTCAATTAAATAATAATACTTTGATCTTATACTCTTTATTTTTGCAACAATACTGCTCTATAATGCATCACAATCCTCCATAATACGTCTATACTGCGTATTAGAGCTTCCATAAAATAACTTTGCTCTAAAAAGCCTTACCACTTCTTTCAATATGAATTCAATCCTCCATAATACGTTTATACTACTTATTAGAGCTTAATACCTTCGCTGATGCTCTCCCATTACATTAATAAACGCATACACGGCATTTCCTGCTCATATAACGAAACTTAAAACTTGATATCAGAACTTTCACACTAGTTCTCCACTTCATATTAACTCAATACGATCTTCACAATATACTTTTGTTACTTCGCTGCCTTAATACTTTTATTTATCTTGACCTTATATCACAGTGCATTAACTTTCCTTGGTTTACTTTCGTAGTTACTATGTTTAAAGCAATAGTTGTTAATATTTAATAAGTATAAGTGTAAGGGCACTTGAGATTGCGCACTTTATGTATTTATGTCCATAGATAAACTACTTTTGTGACCAATTTAACACAAAATTTATTAACAAGACTTCAAATAATTACGAACACAATGCGTAGGCGAATGTCGAGCGCGGACAGGTACTAACTTGAGCCAGTGCACACTCGCTTGCATTCGTGTAGCCACGCACGTGCTCTGTCTACAGTATTCAGGGCAGTGATCGTTGATTATTATTTATTTGTTAACTGGTTAACTTTTTTTTGTCCTAAAGACTTGAAACTTGGTTTGGGGGTAGAGGGGTTAAGGACCATTTATTTACGTTAAACAAACATTTTTGTAAACTTCCTAGTTTCCAAAATATAGGAGTTTCAAAAATGGACTTATTTGGGGAAAAAAAGTTTTGTTCCAACGATAAAGGTCACAATGAGTGGGTTTGGCGGTAATGTTTTGCAGCGAATACTGTTTCGGGATGCACATTCGTCTACATTCGCGGTCGCAATCCCACCCGAACATGTTCGGCGATAGTGTACTGCCCACGTCTGATTTTTGACGTAAATGTAAGTTTCCTGTCTGATTTTCTTGAGTATGTTGAGCTCATACTGCCTTAAAGGCAATGCTGACACTGCTAGGGCAAGAATGTGGAAGGAAAGAACTGGTCATCTGTCCGGCTGGATGACCCCAAAAGAAAGCCTTCCTCCGGGCCATATGGAAGGTTGGGCAACATGGAAGGCGTTCAACAGACTGCGGACTGGAGTTGGAAGAACCAAGATGAACCTGCAGAAATGGGTTTTTTCGAGTGACTCTCTCCTCTGTGATTGTGGGGAACTACAGACAATCCAACATCTTTACCAGTGCCCACTATGTCCAGCAACATGCACAATGGAAGACTTAGCACTTGCCAACCCGAATGCTATTGACGTCGCCCGTTACTGGACAAAGAACATTTAATTTGGTTGCGGGCTACCTGGCAGTCAGATGTTTGTGTGTTGTACAACTGACTTGTATGTTTATGTCCTCAATATTAGATCTAGAATAGTTTGTGTCTTTATTAATTATCATTATTATTTTTAGCCTATTTTCAATTTTGAAAAAATAGGCTTATGAGATCTCCTTTTGTCCGTGTGTGTGTGCGTGTGTGTGTGTGTGAGGTGAGTGTGTGTGTCCCCTAATAAAATCTTAACGACTGGAGCGATTTCAATGAAACTCGGTAAGTTCATAGCACTATTCCCGGCGACCTCGACCGTGCCCTTCAAATTTTGTTACGTCTCACCAATCCAACATGGCGGCTGTGCGAAATATTTCACTAGCATTCAATATCTCCGAAACTATTACCGATATCGCCATGAAATTGTGTATGGTGATAAAGGACAATACTAGAAGTTCACCTATGAGACTTTCAAAAACCTGGTGACTACAAAACCAACATGGCGGTCAAGCGAAATTGAGACTTTTAAATAGACATTTTTCGCGATTTAACTATCCAAACGTAATGAAACTAGGTACAGCAAATGTCTATACACATTGTAATGCACTGGAGTCTAATTTAGTTCAATTGTTTACATAACCTCAAAATGGCGACTGTGCGAAATATTTCACTGACATTCTATATCTCCGTAACTATTACAGATATCATCATGCAATTTTGTACGATGATAAAGGGAACTAATACAAGTTTACCTATGTATATTTCAGAAACCTGTAGAGTACAAAACGGACATGGCGACCAAGCGAATTTGAAATATTTTAATAGACTTTTCTCGTGATTTAACTCTCTGAGCGCAGTGAAATGTGGTACAGTAAATGATTTTGCAGATTGTAATGCACTGCCATCTAATTTAATTCAATTGTTTACATAACCTCAAAATGACGGCAGTGCGAAATTTTAAAATTAAGTTTTTATTCTTGTGTCGTAATCATGCGATCGAAGTGAAAGTTTGAATAATGAAGCTAGGCAATAATTGTTCTTTAATGGTACATAACTCGATGGCCTATACATATAACAATCCTAAATGGCGAGCTTCCGATATATTTAGACGGTTCTCAATATCTATGAATCTTTTACAGCAACCAAACTGAATTTTTTTATGTTCATAGAGACTATGAACATATGTTCACCTATAGGACTTTCAGTAACCTGGTGAGCACAAATCCAACATGGCGGCGACGCGAAGTATAAATATTTAAATGGACGTTTCTCGCGAATTAACTATCCGAGTGCCGTGAAACGTTGCACGTTAAATGCTTATACAAATGTTGATCCACTGGCATGTAATTTATTTAAATTGTTTGCATAATCACAAGATGGCTGGTGTGCGTACTTTTAAAATCTCGTTTTTACTTCTTGTGTTCTAATCATGCGATTGAAGTTTGAATACCACACGTACACAATAATATTAATGTAATAGTACAAAAATAAAAATCCATCCTGGCGACCATATGAAAAATTTCGACGGTTCTCAATATCTACGAATCTGTTACAGCAATTAAACTGAAATTGTGTATGTTGATAGAGACAATTAACATGAGCAGGATATATGAAAATAGGCTCTATAGTTCTTCACGGAACTACTTGTTATTTTTTATCTGAATTTGATTCTCACTGTTTACCATTTGTGATATATATTTGTGATTGGTGCTCCTGATACGAATAAAGAAAGATACTGCCGTTAAATAGATGTCGGCAAGAAAGAATATCCTAGATATAAACGATTTCTACATAACAAGAATGTGCCTGTAAGATGGCGCACAATGTCTCCAAGACTGCGCAGAGTGCGCGGTCTTACAGGTTTCTGCGTAGTTCAACACTTACGCTAATAGATGGCAGAAGCAGTTAAGCTACGTATACACACATCGAGACGTTCACAGCCTTTGTTAGGAGTTCCCATTGTAAGAGGAGTATTTGTTTCAACTAAATCATAATTTAATTGAGCCCTGAGGCTTATTTTTTAAGAATCCTCCCTATATTATTCTGCTAAGGTCCCATTCCGGTTTTGTACCGAAAATATGGTCCTGCTAACACCAACCTACACATATATGGCGTACCTACAGGTTCCGTATAACCCCATGTGTGACCGAAACGCACTCACTTCCTCTTTAAATGCCTCACAATTAAATAAATACCTTAAAAATGGTACATTTACAATGGGAGCACCGTAACCTAGCGAGCCTGCTGCTAGAGCGCAGGGCAGCGCGGCGGCGGCAGCCATCTAGCGGGAGCGCGGCGTACTACTACGCGAGCCTGCCGTTAGAGCTAGCTGAGGAGTCTCTCAGCAGATGGCTCCGGTGTGGTCTCGCCAAGACTTTCTGTAGGGTTCAATCCTTTGCAACCCTATTGGGCAAAGTGTGGCTTATGAGCATGCGAGATTACTCGCACGGGTCCGCTAGTACAAATTATATCAAATAGGATGATAAGTTATTCTTAGCTCTTAATTATTTATACAAGTAGAATCAGCAACATTTTCACACTTTCGAAGAACACTTTGCAAGCCACGTTTCTCAACAGAATGGTTTGGGTCACCAATGCTGCCAACTGTAAAAAAATGCCAATGCGTAATCTTAAATGCTGCGCAATCTTAAAAGCCTTTACCTCCAATAATTTAACACCTCACTGGTCATATCTCATTGCTTCAATGCAATATTTAAATGTTAACAACAATAACATTTATGTTGCAAAACGTTTACTAGAATTCTGGTTGTTAATCATATCACTATTTATAGGGAAGCAAATTCACCTAAATCTGATATACTCAAAGTGTCTACTCATAAAAATTGAACTATGTTAAAGACTTGACTAGTCTTACTAAAGAACAAATTTTAATGACGTCCATAGATCCAAATTATTATACATTCAAGAGTATCTTCAATCCTAATAATTATTGTTACATCAAATATAACATAAAGTTCAATCATCGCAAATATTCTTGCCTAGATCGTCATAATAAAATAAAACATGATGTCAATGTTTTATAAAATGATCTTCTTCGTATTATCTTCATCCGGTGCTTCCCGGCCCGCTGTTGCGTAGCGATACACGATAGTCAACTGGCGGTGACTAATCGCTCTCCGGCCGTCACACGGCCCCATCGAGTTTCCTTTCTATACAGAAAGCTCTCACTGCAGAATACAGTTGGTTTTGTTGTTGCTAAATCTTGTAACGGACTTGGGATATATTGGTAATGAGTTCCGCATGCACTGAAATGTATGTGACTTCACGGACTTGTAAGAAGAACCCTCATAGGAAATAACAACTTATTATTGTATGAGGGTAATGAATATATGGGAAGAAACGGATTGTGTCGTTAATATCTCGAATATGACCCACGGACTCCCATATTAACCTGGAATCCGAACCACAGGAAGTGATACTTCACTTCGAAAATATCACATGTATTTTATATTTTTTTCATTTTTTACGGTACCGGTACTGTCCTTTTTGTATTTCACTTTTTCATTTTCACTTCCACTATCTGTATTATATCATTAAGACGTTACATACACCAAGTTCCCGAATCAGCGGTATTAATCACAGGAGATTAAAATCCACACTTGGCGGTCGGAAATCTAACACGTGCCTAGGACGTTAACCAATTAGCCACGGAACCGGACTGCATTAACAAGGAACAGAGGCAAGGACGTTGACCACTCCACACCAAATATGAGACGGTCAATTTCCAAAAACCGGCAGTGTAAAATAATCCGCAGTCGGCAGGACTCGAACCTGCGCTTCCAGAGGGAATCTGATTTCTAGTCAGACGCCTTAACCACTCGGCCACGACTGCCATGAAGAGCTCCACTCTTACTTGCTGGTAGGTCTCATCCCCAAGACACCGTGTGACCTCGTGCGAATGGCGATATTTTAGCTGCTGGCGCTCCAAGCGGCGACTCGCTCACTGAGTCCAGGGCGCCTCCGACCTCCGCGCTTCGGCTTGGCATTGCGTAACCTGCTCCTTGACGTCACCGGGTGGACTCTTTCGTGACCAACCCTGTATAACATTACAGCTGCGCGTGACAGCTCAGGGACGAGACTGTTATGTCGCAGTATCTTCTGCGCACACTAGGGACATTTTGTGGCGGGACAGTTTTGTCCCTGTCTACCACTGCGCGTGACAGCTCAGGGACAAGACTGTTATGTCGCAGTACCTGAGCACACTACGAACAGTTTAGCTGCGGTGCTCGCTTGGGTTTCTTTATTTATTGTTGTTAATTCATTTGAGGAGCTTGGGACATCTTGATCATCATCACCGTGTAGTTTGGTGTGCGTTGAACTTGTCTGATAACCTGTATTATGTGATGACTGTTGTAGTGTGTGTAATAGAGTCACTGTGGTCTACTGAGATCCGTAAGTCTCGCTATTGGTTGAATGTAAACCAACACTACCGGTACGGGCTTATTGGTTACTATTTCGCGCGGTCAGTATGGATAGTCTGTTTTCAGCGTGTGCATATCTTTGGATTGGTAATCGATTGTATTGTATTAAATAGTGTAATGTGTTCGTAATAATGCTGTGCGACTGAGTAATTAATATTAGACTGAGTCTACAGTACAGTAATATCTCAATTTAGCCCAGCTATAATAATTATCTTTATGTTCGACCATGGCGAAATGTAAATATTATATGTCAGAAAACTGTACTATAATGAGGCTCATTATTGTACAAGTTTTCATTATGATACAGTTTCTCCCACCAATCAGAGCTCAAGAAACAGTTGTGTGACCAATTAGGTAAGATAGCATCGCACCTGAGCTGACTACCACGGCCTTCCTATTTTAAATTTCTCTGCGTGCCTAATGTCAAAGTGGGGTATTCCAGGAGGCCATGGTCAAATACAAGGTATTCTCTGCGTCCCATGTGCTCTGTTCAGTACATAAAACTGGCGAAATCTCGATAGATGAAAATGAAAATCCACTCCTGCTTCCAGTCTCCGACCGGGTCAGGAATGGATTGAATGAAGCCCCCATCTAGCGGCGAGGATATGAACTGTGCCGGCTGCCGAGGTCAGACGCACTCCTCTGGGGCAATGATTAAATGAATGACAGATGAAATGAAATGATAGTGGAGAGTGTTGCTGGAAATAAATTTTGACAGGGAAAACTGGAGTACCCTGAGAAAAACCTGTCTGCCTCCGTTTTGTCCAGCACAGATCTCACATGGAGTGACCGGGATTTGAACCACGGACCCAGCGGTGAGAGGCCGGCGTGCTGCCGCCTAAGCCACGGAGGCTTTTGAAATCTCGACAGATATTGATAAATATTTATGTTCGAACATAAAATATTTATAATTATCGTCGAACATAAACAGTCGTATGCAACTCGCCTATAATGGTAATTAAGACACTCGTATGCAATTTATAAAACTCGCTACGCTCGTTTTATAAACATACTCGTGTCTTAATTATTGCCATTCGTTGCATAATGCTCGACGATGGCGAAATGTAAATATTATATGTCAGAAAACTGTACTACAATGAGGCTCATTATAGTACAAGTTTTCATTATGATACAGTTTCTCCCATCAATCAGAGCTCAAGAAACAGTTGTGTGACCAATTAGGTAACGATAGCATCGCACCTGCGCTCACTTCCACGGCCTCCTATTTTAAATGTCACTGCGTGGCTAGTGTCATAGTGGGGTATTCGAGGAGGCCATGGTTGAATAGAAGGTATTCCCTGCATCCTAAGGGCTCTGTTCAGTACATAAAATTAGCGAAATCTTGACAGATATTTATGAATATTTATGTTCGAACATAAGATAGTTATAATTATAGTCGAACATAAACAGTCGTATGCAAACTCGCCTATAATGGTAATTAAGACACTCGTATGGAAATTGTAAAACTCGCTTCGCTCGTTTTATAAACATACTCGTGTCTTAATTATTGCCAATATAGGCTTGTTGCATAATGCACTATAAGTTAATAACTAGCCTATTATATTACGTCCTACACATTATAAAAGTCAGCAGTCACCACTGGTGCCTGGCCAAGTTGTCTGACTTAAGCATGAACATTTTCTGAACTCTGAGATAGCTTATACGGTATCTCAACTGGTTGCGTGTAGGTGACCCGGGACTTGAAATAAGGTAGTATCGCGGCAATCGCATTGAGGGAGTGTGGAAAATAACGCGGAAAACCCACACCCAGGATAGCCGCTGGGATTCGAACCTGCGATCTCCAGAATTGCTGCAGCTGCCATCACGGCCGTGGTGCACAATTTAACGTCTCATGGATCTTTTTTTTTTTTTTTTTTTTTTTTCAAGAATGATTAACAGACTATCGCCTTTTCTTGTATCGCTGAACTTATCAGGAAAAAGGAAGATTGTAGTTTTACGTGACCGTGAATCTTGTGATTATGAGCCACGGGACCTCCTTTTTACGTGGAATCCGAACCACAGGACATGGCATTTCACTTCGAAAATCTCACATGCATTGACCGGGAATCGAACCCGGACCGCCTTGGTGAGAGGCATACAGCTAGACCGCTGAGCCACCACGCCCCTACTGAACTTATCAGAGAACATTCAGTGTTATTATCATTTGGTGGCATGTGATGATGATAATAATTGTTTTTAAGGGGCCTAACATCTAGGTTATCAGCCCCGAATGGTTTTGGATTAGTGAAAATGAATCTCTGAGTAAATCTAACTACAAACTTACAACTAAAACTAACTACTGACTTACATACTCGAAGAAGACACAGAAAACAAAAGAAGGAAAATAAAAAGACAGGAGGAAAGGAATAGCTCTCAGCTCTCGAAGAATGAGGATTAAAGGACTTGGAGAGAAGTAGAGCCATGAAAGGGTGTCGGAAAGGGGAAACGGAAGAGGGTCCGCCCCAAAAGGCAATGGAAAGTGAGAAACACAGATCAAGCCCAGGAATCCCTCGGGGTCGCCAACTCTCGAACTCACAAGTCGTGAGCCCTTGAGGTTATAGCAACATCCAGGGTGCAGCAGAAGTCATAGGGACACACACTCTGCCTCCTTCAGGTCCTTGAGCAGAAGGGAGGAGATAACATAAAAAGAAGAAAAAGAGGTCTGTCCCCTCGAAAAAATGAGGGTATCAGGAAAAAAAAATACAAGGGCCAATTAAGGCGGGAAAGTGAAAGACACCCTTGGCCTCGGATTCCATAATACCGTCGAGGTCGGAAGAGAACAAGAGTTGACCAAGGGAGGTTGACATGAAAGATGGTAGAAAGGAACCCGGCACAATTAAATGGAAACAATACCATTCTCAGCTGGGTTCCCGTGGTCGCCAACCCACATCCCACAAGTTATGAGCCCATGGGGGAGTACAGCTATGGCCATGGTTCTCTTCAGGAAGGTCAGTCGTGAACTGGAGATCAATAAGAAGACAATAGGTCACAAGCCAAGTGATAGCACATTCCATTCTCTTTCTTTGTAGTGCATCTTGCGATGGTGGTGTAATGGTGAGCATAGTTGCCTTCCAAGCAGTTGATCCGGGTTCGATTCCTGGCCATCGCAAGTGTTTTTGAACTAACTTGTATGGTGGAACAGTTTGGTTTTGGCATCAATAGTTAACATGCTTAACTACTACCCTGCGAGTTGCTGTTTCTTTTCTTTTCTTAGTCGTTTACCCTCCAGGTTGGTGGAACCCACGGACTCAGCTAGGGAACTCACCACTACCGCCTCTACGGGCAGTGTCCTAGAGCTGGGAACATCTAATCGGAGTGGATACAACTGGTGATGTGTGATTGGCACCTCGCCCAGGCGGCCTCACCTGCAAACCGAACAGGGGCCTCAAGAGGGAAGGTAATGGATGGTCAGGATGGATAGGCAAGGAAGAGGGAAGGAGGCGGCCGTGGCCTTGAATAAGATACCATCCCGGCATTTGCCCGAAGACGAAGTGGGAAACCACGGAAAACCACTTCGAGGATGGCTGAGGTGGGAATCGAACCCCCTCCAATCATTTGGAACATCCGAGGCTGAGTAGACCCCGTTCCAGTCCTCATACCACTTTTCAAATTTCGTGGCAGAGCCGGGAATCGAACCCAGGACCTCCGGGGCGGCAGCTAACCATGCTGACCGCTACGCTACGGAGGCGACATTATTATTATTATTATTATTATTAATAATATTATTATTATTATTATTACCGTGTTATCATTAATATGGTCGTATTATTATTAACTTACAATTATAATTGTCGCCTCCGTAGCGCAGCGGTCAGCATGGTTAGCTGCCGGCCCGGAGGTCCTGGGTTCGATCCCCGGCTCTGCCACGAAATTTGAAAAGTGGCATGAGGAATGGAACGGAGTATACTCAGCCTCGGGAGGTCCAAATGAGTAGAGGGGGTTAGATTCCCACCTCAGCCATCCTCCAAGTGGTTTTCCGTGGTTTCCCACTTCGTCTTTGGGCAAATGCCGGGATGGTTCCTACTGTAAGGCCACGGCTGCCTCCTTCCCTCTTCCTTGCCTATCCATCCCATTCTTCCCTTCCCGTCCCTCATGAGGCCCCTGTTCGCTTTGCAGGTGAGGCTGCCTGGGCGAAGTGCTGATCACACCTCCCCAGCTGTATCCGATCCGACCAAGTGTTCCCAGCTCTAGGACACTGCCTGGAAAGGTGGTAGTGGTGAGTTCCCTCGCTCAGTCCGTGGGAGCCACCAACTGGGAGGGTAAAATTGACTTTAAATATATAATGGAGGTAGGTCTAAGCTAAAATAAATAAACCATGGACATGCCTATAATGGACATACTGAGGAAAATAAAAAAGTGTACTGTACTTATTCAGAGTGGTATTTACATATTTCTGCTACGAATTAGTACAGTACTGTGCAAGCAAAACTTACAATGAACATATAGATAGGTGTATGTTGGTCAACAGCTTATTAAAACGAGCATTGGAAAAGACTTGGGCAACAGGAAATAGGTGAGTAAACGTACACTTTGACGTGTACGTTGGAGAACAAAAATAGGAAGACCTATCTGAATATTCCTGGCCTTCTTCTTCTTCTTCTTCTTCCAAGTACTGGGCCAAATGTCCCATTACGGCCTTGCACTTTCCCTCCATCTCTTCATCGGACGTCCTATCGATCTATTGCCCCGTGGCTGGTAGCGAAGGATCTCCTTTGGTAATCTTCCAGGTTCCATCCTTTGGACATGATGCTCCCAGTTCTCTTGGCAGTCACAAATGTATGTAGTTATTGGTTTCACTTTTAGTTCCTTCAGCACATCCTCATTTCTCTTATGATCCCCGTTCTTCTGCTGTTCGGCGCGAAGGTCATTTCGGGTGCTGTGAGTCTGGAGATGTCCAGAGATCTTATTGTCCATGCCTCGCTGCCATAGCATAGGGTTGGTCTGGCTAATGTGTTATACAAACGTAAGCGTGAATGCCTTTGGACAAGAGATGGCTTGATGACGTGATTGATAAGTCCTGTTGTTCTGGTATAATTTGTTATTTTTGCAGTTATGTCTCGTTCATCTTGAAAAGATAAATGCTATCCTAAATACTTGAATTCGTTAATTCTTTCTAAAATTTTACCATCCAGACAAATTTTACTGGGGATTGGGTCCTTACCCTTACTTTAGTATTTTCAGTAGAAATGCACATGCTGAATTTTGATGCCACTTTCTGGAGGTTGAATACTGACCACTGCAGATCATCTTCAGATGCTGCTACCAATGCATCATCATCAGCAAATAATATAGCGTCTAATGATTTAGTTGCCTGCTGATAGGTATTGAACCATGTCTTTCACACCTCCATTCCTTTATTATAGCATATTCCTGGTTGGATACAGAATCAACTGCTACAGCAGATAACGTAAGGAAGGAAAGTTGTAGATTTACGTGGCCGTTAATCGTGTGATTATGAGCCACGGGACCTCCCTTTTACACGTAATCCAACCCACAGGACATGGCATTTCGCATCGAAAGTCTCACATGCACTGATGGGGAATCGAACGTGGCCCACCTTGGTGATAGGCCAACAGCTTGACTGCTGCACCACCACGCCCCCTTGCAGATAACGTAGAATTTCACAGGATGCCTCAACATTTTCTAAAGACTGCATTGCCGCGGTGGCCGAGAGTGCTAACGCGTTACCTCGTATCTCGCTAGCATCGGGAAAGCGTGGGTTCGAATCCCACCTCGGCCGTCGTGAGAATGATTTTCGTGGTTTCCCATTTTCACCACCAGTCAAATGCCGGGACGGTTCCTTTCATTAGGTCCACGGCTGCGATCCGCGTTTAATGAAGGAAATTTAACACGTTAGTAAGTTATTGCTTTTTAAGGGGGCGGAACATCGAGGCTGAACACGTTTTTCACATCGAAGTTCACGGGACCGTAATATATTTCCGTTTAAGACATGTTTCCGTTTAATAACGGGTCTGTTGAAGGCAGGATTTATTATATAATTATCCATGTGTCATTAATATTAATGAAAATCCACCGCTTGCTTCCAGTCGACCGACCGGGTCAGGGAATGGAATTAATGAAGCCCCCATCTAGCGGCGAGGATATGAACTGTGCCGGCTGCCGAGGCCTGACGCACTCCTCTGGGACAATGATTAAACGAATGACAGATGAAATGAAATGATAGTGGAGAGTGTTGCTGGAATGAAATTGTGACAGGGAAAACTGGAGTACCCGGAGAAAAACCTGTCTGCCTCCGCTTTGTCCAGCACAAATCTCACATGGAGTGACCGGGATTTGAACCGCTGACCTAGCCGTGAGAGATCGGCGAGCTGCCGCTTAAGCCACGAAGGTTCCTCATTAATATTAGTATTAACATAATTAATGCTATCCTTATTAATCATCATCATCAACTTGTATGTATAGCATTTCATGAAATTTCTCCATTTGTACCATATTGCGTGGTTAAGTGTAAGAGAGAGCCATGAGGCATAACTTTTCCACTACAGTACCAAAGACATTAAAGAAAGAAAAAAGTACAATATGAGGTATTAAAGGTCAAAGTTCACAAAAACAAATTACGAAGATCTTGGTTTGCGTGCGTTCTACAAGGTGGAACTGCGCACTTAAACAAAACGTTATCCGCATCCGCTTGGCAATTATCCGCACCCAACCCTCATCCACACGTTTGTTATCCGAATCTACTGACATCACAATAATATTTCTAATTAGATAAAGCATAAGGTATTAAAGCAACACATTTAGACAATTGAGGAGAAAGTCGTTCCTCGAGGTTATGTAGGCCCTATGTCATGTGCTATGTTTAAAATGAATGTTTACAGCCAGAATTGAAAAACCTTTTCAGTTCAGAGTGTTAGGTAGATTTCATTAGAAAGCTAACCATTGCAATGGGTACCATGTTTCGACTTCCGGAAAATTTCGACATATCTTCGCGTTTCACATCCCCCAGACCCCAAAACCACCGTCAGTTCAAAAGTTTATATATAATTTATGTATATATGTATCTATCTATCTATCTATATATCAGTTTCTTGGGGACACGATAACTGCCGTAATTTTGTACCAATCACTTTGAATTTTTTTGCGTAATATGTATCCCTATAAAATCTCGGTCGTGTTCGTTAGTGGACAAAATCGGTCGAAGGGGCTGAAAATGGGGGGCTTTTTTTTTTCGAAAAAGTGAAATTTCGCTATAACTGTCTTAATACGTGAAATATCGAATCCATTCAAAGTTCATAATATGTGTCGGATAAGTGCCAAAAATTTATTTCAAATAAGTTTTTTGATAGCACCAACCATTGACCAAAGGGGTGGAAAAAAGTGGGTTTTTCGGGAAACATTAATCATATCTTTCTCAATAGGCACAATATCAAAACTGTACAAAATGGAAAATATTCCCCTAATAATTACCTAAAACTTTTGTCTGAAAGAATTTTTGATATGACCCACCATTACGCCAAGGGATGAGAAAAATGATTTCGGAATTTAACAAGATGTTCAGCAAAGAACATATAGTCTACTTTCTCCTAAATGTATGGGTATCTTTATGACTCTTTGTCCTCATCCCTAAAACAATCACCCCAACCACAATGTATTGTTTGTTTTCTTTTATATTGATAATAAGCCAGTAAGTGTCAAGATCAATATTATATACTTTATGATGATTGAATAACAAAACTACTAACTTATTGTAATGCATTCACGTCCGTTAATCTCTATATTAAGCCAGCCTGCAAAATTAAGAATCTTCCGCCCCAATCATCTTCCGCCCCAATCACAGTAGGTGGTGCTGCGACCTATCAGTGAATTAATCTTTATCTTGTACGCCTATGCACTGCCATCGTAATGTACTACGATGGCAGTGTTCTATGGGTGTTGAATGAGTAGGCAGTTTAAAGTAGCCAAGAGGGAGGCGATCCAGCTGGCAGTGTTTAAAGGTATTCGGAGCGCGATCGTGGCTAATAGTTGAACTACCAGTATTACAAAATTGCCATATTTCAGGAGGCCAGCTCAGGCATTTACACAGCGTTATGTTTGGAACAATATTACCCACATAACCCACAAGAGGACAGCACCGTACAGAGGCATTAAGAAGGCTGTGGTTAATGACAACGTGTATCTAGTTCTTCTATTCTCCTTTTTCTAATGTCTTCTGTTTATGTGCGATGCTGGGACTGTGATTTTATTAATATACGAGTGTATACTTTATCCTCTCCTTTGAGCTAAATGACATTTTATTCAGTATCTGTGGGAAAAGCTCGTGCACATCATTTGTAAAAGAATTCAAGAAAAAAAAACCTAACTGTAGCAGTATTCGATCCCCAGTCAACTGCGTGTCAGACTAACATGCTAGCCCAGAGCTAACCATATCCATGACGTCAGGTGTTCTTAACTGACATATTAGATACAAACTGTTGGCAAATAATGACTTTAAATAAACGATTTCTTCACTGCAGTACATCTTCATTAAAGATCATTTCATACAAAGTTTATATTATTGTATCAGTACGGCATATCACATACAACATACTAAAACTACTGAAATATAAGACAGGCACATGAGGACAGCTGCCATCTTGTCGTGTGACACAAACGGCTCAGCTCTTTTAAGCCACTCATACTGTATAATATTATAATATTACATTATAATAAATAACGGATCACGACCTTCAGGATAGCTTAAACCCCCCTAGGCTCGATAATCGGAATTGGTGGGTCTTAAGGTATTTATTAAAATGGTTGCATAATTCACACGGCCGCCATCCTGAAATGGCATGGCCGATGACCTTGAATTTTGGGTGAAAGACGCGTCCTATATAAAGGTATGTTGTCACCAAATTTGGTAGAGATCGGATGATTAGTTTAGCCGTAATTTGATTTTACGTTTTGAACATTTGAGTGGCCGCCATTCTGTTTTGGTAAAGATGGCGGCGATATAAAGTATGACACTGAGGTGTCCTTTACTATTGCTACCTCTGTACCAAATTTCGTTCAATTCGGTTTCACCGTGTTCGAATTGATAGGGGGGGACAGACATTCAGAGTACACACACTCACACACACACAGACACACACACACACACAGACTCACACACACATACACACACACACACACAGACTCACACACACACATACACACACACAGACAGACACACTTTTTTCGCCCTGTGTTGATCTCATAAGTCTACTTTCATTTTTTGCAAAAATCGAAAGTAGGCTAAAACAAGATGTTCAGTAAAGAACATATAGCCTACTTTCTCCTAAATGCATGGGTATTGTTATAACCCTTTGTCCTTTTCAAGGAGTATGATTGAATGTTGGTTGTAGTAGCTTGTTGAAATACAACGTGCTATAGGGATATTAAACATGAATATGAGGTGCCCTTTGCTAGTGCTACCTCTGTACCAAATTTCGTTCAATTCGGTTTCACCGTGTTTGAATTGATAGGGGGAATCGAGTTGCACACATACTTGGCCAACATCTGCAAACCATTGGGCTGTTGTTCTTGCAGTTTGGTCAGAATATGTTTCCCACATAAAGATATGGTGTTGCACAACTTGGTAGAGACTAGATTATTAGGTTGGTCGTAATTACATTTTAGCTTTTAACATTTGAGTGGCCGCGATTACGTTTCCGTCAAGATAGCGGTGATATAAAACATGACACTGAGGTGCCCTTTGCTAGTGCTACCTCTGTACCAAATTTCGTTCATTCGGTTCCACCGTGTTCGAATTAATAGGGGGAATCAATTTTGACATGAAGATGGCCGCCATACGCAAACTATTAGGCTAATGACCTATTAGATTGGTCAAAGGATGCTCCCTCCATAAAGGTATGTTGTTGCAAAGTTTGGTAGAGATCGGATGGTTATGTTAGTCGTAATTTGATTTAAGCTTTAAACATTTGTGTGGCCGCCATTACGTTTCTGTCAATATGGCGGCGATATTAATCATGACACTGAGATGCCCTTTGCTAGTGCTATCTCTGTACCAAATTTCGTTCCATTCGGTTTCACCGTGTTTGAATTAATAGAGGGAATCGATTCTGGCACAAAGATGGCCGCCATCCGCAAACTATTAGGCGAATGACCTATTAGATTGGTCAAAGGATGCTCTCTCCATAAAGGTATGTAGTTGCAAAATTTGGTAGAGATCGGATGATTAGGTTAATCGTAATTTGATTTAAGATTTGAACATTCGTGTGGCCGCCATTACGTTTCAGTCAAGATGGCGGCGATATAATACATGACACTGAGGTGCCCTTTGCTAGTGCTACCTCTGTACCAAATTTCGTTCCATTTGGTTAAACCGTGTTCGAATTAATAGGGGGAATCAATTTTGACATAAAGATGGCCGCCATCCGCATACTATTAGGCTAATAACATATTAGATTGGTCAAAGGATGCTCCCTCCATAAAGGTATGTTGTTGCAAAGTTTGGTAGAGATCGGATTGTTATGTTAATCGTAATTTAACTTAAGCTTTGAACATTTGTGTGGCCGCCATTACGTTTCTGTCAATATGGCGGCGATATAAAACATGACACTGAGATGCCCTTTGCTTGTGCTACCTCTGTACCAACTTTCGTTCCATTCGGTTTCACCGTGTTTGAATTAATAGGGAGAATTGATTTTCACACAAAGATGGCCGCCATCCGCAAACTATTAGGCTAATGACCTATTCATTTGGTCAAAATATGCTTCCTCTATAAGGGTATGTTGCTGAAAAATTTGGTAGAGATCGGATGATTAGGTTAATCGTAATTTGATTTAAGCTTTGAACATTTGTGTGGCCGCCATTACGTTTCCGTCAAGATGGCGGCGATATAAAACATGACACTGTGGTGCCTTTTGATAGTACTACCTCTGTACCAAATTTCATTCCATTCGGTTGCACCGTGTTTGAATTAATAGGGGGAATCGATTTTCACATAAAGATGGCCGCCATCCGCAAACTATTACGCTGATTACCTATTATTTTGGTCAAAGGATGCTCCCCTCATATAGGTATGTGTTTGCAAAATTTGGTAGAGATCGGATGATTAGGTTAGTCGTAATTTGATTTAAGCTTTGAACATTTGTGTGGCCGCCATTACGTTTCCGTCAAGATGGCGGCGATATAAGACATGACACTGAGGTGTCCTTGGCTATTGCTACCTTTGTACCAAATTTCGTTCAATTCGCATTCACCGTGTTCGAATTGATAGGGGGGGACAGACATTCAGAGTACACACACTCACACACACACAGACACACACACACACACAGACTCACACACACACATACACACACACACAGACTCACACACACACAGACTCACACACACACAGACAGACACACTTTTTTCGCCCTGTGTTGATCTCATAAGTCTACTTTCATTTTTTGCAAAAATCGAAAGTAGGCTAACAAGTGCCATCAGAGGTTACCATAACAACGCTTCTAAATTGATAAGGGATGATCTATCAGAGGTTGCCAAGACAACGCCATTGACGAGATCACATTCATTTTTAGCCTACTTTTCACACTTTTCAAAAATGAGGAAAAAGTAGACTTATGAGATCGATCCGGGAAAATGTGTCTGTCCTTCTGTCTGTCTGTCAGTCCTTCTGTCTGTGTGGCTGTGTGTGTGTGTGTGTGTGTGTGTCCCTATCAACTCTTAAACGGCTGCAGCAATCGAGACCAAATTTAGTATGAGTAAAGTTGTATACCGGAATATCTCAGGCCCATATTTGAAAAAGATGACAGTGCTACCAACTGCTAAAAAAACGCACTAGAAATTTGAGCTCCATGTTGGATATCTTGGAAGGTATACATGGGAGCTATTATAAAATTGGCACACATGTAGATAATACTATTTCAGTTTAATTTCCAGGTGGCCATACATGACAGCGTTGCCAAAATATTTTTAAGCCTTCTGATAAGTCCAATATTTAAATGCATATAACTTCTACACTATCAATTGGATTTCAACCAAATTTTGTATGTAATATGTGTACATAAACAGGTATGACTGAGTGTATTCTTAAGAGCCAACAGGGCTGCCAACTGTCAATAAATGTTATCTCTATTATTTTATCCAAATACCAATATATCTGAAAGTATGCAAGCCGACAGGTTTAAACTATGCACACGTAAAATATCTGATATTTTACATTAATTTGGAGTAACTTATTTACGTCAGTTCTACCAACATGATTCTAAGCCTGCTGATAGGACCAATTTTTAAACGCATGTAACTTCTATACCAACAAATGGATTTCATCCAAAATTGGTTCAAAAAGATATAATATTTCAGATTATTTCTGACCAGCACTCGCATGACATTGTTGCCAACATGCATTTACGTGTACTAATAGATCCAATGTCTAAATCCATGTAACGTCCTTTGAACTTCAACCACATTTTGTATTCTGTACCTTAGGAGATGGAAGTAAGAATATATTCAGTCACCAGAGCTGCCAACTGTATTGCTCTATTAGGCTACATTATGCCTAGTATACCTTATTTCGAACTAATTAAGACATTTCGATATTACCCACTTAATTTCGTCATTATTCTAGATAGGTTCATATACTGTAGATTAATCTATGGCATGAATCTTAATTTTAAGAAAAGTAGGCTCTTTAGTTCGTCACGGAACTTCTTGTTCCATCTGACTATTAGGGAAGCGGCTAACTGGTAGCATGCTGAACTTCTTGCCGAAGGTCGCTGGTTCAAAGCCGGCCAAAGTCGCCGGATTTTCTAAGAGCGCTAAAAATCCGTCAGCATGCTTTCCTTCGGAGGGGAAGTTACAACGTTCGTTGCAAGTTGCTGGTTGCGTTGGCATCTAGCAGCCAAGTTCACAGCTAGGTGTCGTTGACGTTAGTATTTGGTACAAAATTAGGTACTACTACTTAAAATTGACCGTCTGCAGACCTTACCTGAATTACAGACTAATACAGTCATCTCAAATAACACCGTTTATCAGACAGATTCTACACACACCCAATGTACACGGGGTTGCATGAACACCTTGTCGCAGTCCCTAAACTGAGGAACTAACCAACATCTCTGCGGGAGATAAAATTTTGCGTGAAGAAGTAACAGACTGTTAGATAGTTACACATTAGTTCCAAACCTTGCATAAGGACAGTGTGATCACAAGTATAAAAAATGAACCCCAAATGACAAGAAGGTTACCACCATCCCCATAAGACAGTAAAATGCTAAAAAATATGCATAGAAAGACGACAAAATGTTAACTAACCTCCAATTGTAAAATACTTTCTCGCAATAAATGAGGTCTCATCCTCCTACGAAAACCTGCATATTTTGCCTATTATAGTCTATCCCCTAGTTTGCCCGGTGAAATCTACCTCCGCCTTCCGGCGTGCCGAGAGGAATTTTTAATTATGCTTTAGCTTAGATCAGGGACGGTGCGTCATTAAGGGCCGAATGGGCCCTGCCCACCCAAGGCCGTTGAGGAAGCAGTGGACATAGCACTGTCTTGCAAATAATTTGTTTAAAAAAATGTTTTATAAAATTACTTTATATTGCAAATACTCAACTTAAAATAAGTGTTTTACTCTTCTAGAATCTCTAAAGAGAATTCATTATAAATAACTCATCCCTAGGTTAAGATCCTGACAGTCTTGTACGGTGTATCGTCATAGCGAGTGCCGGCCCACAGAAAGTCCCATGTAAAGTATATGGCTTCATGGGCCGGGTGAGGAAACAGTGGACATAGCACTGTCTTGCACGCGAATTATTCAGTGCTATGAAGGGAATTTTCTCCCTCTTCAAGGGCCAGCTGATTGGGCCCATGGCGTTGCTTTGAAGCGAAACAGAAGATCTCTTCATTTCACTTCCTGCTTCTGTCTCCGTTAAATACGGGAAAAGGGTCCACCCCACCCCACGCCCCTTAACAGGTATTCAGCCATTGTTCGCAGCTTTCTGACGTTAGACAAAACTATATTTATACATTTTCAGTTGTCTGAAGTTAATTCTACTGTATAAATGTGTTTTTAACTTTTGTGGCACGATACATAGTTATTTAATATGTCGATTGTATGCGACATAGGAAAATGAAAGTGGAATTTTTATTAACAAATCCATTTTCTTCTATAGCTCTGAACACAAAGTTAGAAATTAAATAATTATGACCTCATCAACCAAGCTGATAGATAAATTTGCTTCATCCAAGCACAGTAGAGAATATATTTATAAATAAAGAGCCATGTGAGTACAGTTTTTAATGCATCAACTATTTATTAAAATTTGTTTCAAATGTTGTGTTGTGTGGAATGATGATAATGGCAATAATAAATGTCAAATATAAAACAATCTTTAATATGAAACAACAATAGTATCATCTGGGCACACTAAAATTTTAATCAGGAGCCGCCCCTGGCTTAGATCATCTTACATTTGCCATGGAAAAAACATAACGGAAAAAATATGATGTATCAAAACATCCGGGTCCTAGTAATGATATGCAACAAGATCGGATTGAATTCTAAAACTATCCGCAAATTTATTCCAAACATTATCCGCAGCTTATCCGCTATCCGTACAGCAATGCAAACTATATCCACATGGCGAAAAATTTTGCGGATATCCGCGGATATCCGAATCCTCGCAGGGCTTTAGTTATTATTATAAGTTTCTACAGCATGATAGATTACAGTACATGCATATTTCATACAGAGAACCGCTTTCCAGGTATAGCGCGGAGAAGTGTAGGCGTATGAATTCTTTCGTTTAATAAATAATGCTGTATAAATCGTGGAGTGATGTGTATAATGCACTTTGCAACGCTGATTATGTAATGAAAGTATTAATATTGGATCGTGTTATGTTTTTTAAACACCTGTTGCTAATGAATTGGAAAAATGAGTATTGATGGTTGTTCGCATTTACGAAGGCTACTAAAGCCTGTAAATTATTCATTTTAGCTTTACGTAATTTTCGAGAGAAAAAAAAGTAAAATGTCAGCTGTTGATTAACCTATAATTTGACAAGTGCATACACGTGTTTTATGTTTTCTTGTTTCAGTCTTAATCGACTGTTTTGTAAAATTATTTATAATATTCTGTAAAAGATGGTATATTGGCTTTCACGGCCGGTGAATTAAAACTCAGCAATTCTTCTAGGTTTGTGCCGTGTCTTGTGTGGGGTTTCGCCTAGGACACCAAGCTGGCTCATCAGCGGACTCTTGGTGTCCCCGACCGGACCCCCACAGGTGTAACGAACTGCGCGCTACCTCCCTTTATATGTAGTGAAACTGCGAGGGAACTCACCACTACCGCCTCTACGGGCAGTGTCCTAGAGCTGGGAACATCTAATCGGAGTGGATAAAACTGATGAGGTGTGATTGGCACCTCGCCCAGGCGGCCTCACCTGCAAAGCGAACAGGGGCCTCATGAGGGAAGGTAATGGATGGTCAGGATGGATAGGCAAGTAAGAGGGAAGGAGGCGGCCGTGGTCTTGCAGAAGATACCATCCCGGCATTTGCCCGAAGAAGAAGTGGGAAACCACGGAAAACCACTTCGAGGATGGCTGAGGTGGGAATCGAACCCCCTCTACTCATTTGGAACACCCGAGGCTGAGTAGACCCCGTTCCAGTCCTCATACCACTTTTCAAATTTCCTGGCAGAGCCGGGAATCGAACCCAGGACCTCCGGGGCGGCAGCTAACCATTAAATAGCCTATATGAGTTGGAAATATTATTGTTTGGTTCATGTCAAAACTGAGAAATGGTCCATGAGTATTCTTTCCTCTTTCAAGGGGTCCACGGAATGGAGAGTTCGGGAACCCCTGCTCTCTACGACTGTGAAAAGTGGAATGACCGGCCAAAAACCGTGGCGTGAACATGTAAACATTCAGTGTTCTTACATCGCGTTGTGGCATGTGATAATGATTATGGTAATTACTGTTTGTATATACAAGAGGTCTAACGCATATGGACGTCGAATTGGCAGTTCAAGAGCTAAAAGAAGTAGGAGAGTTCTGTTACTTAGGAAGCAAAATAACCAGTGATGGACGAAGCAAAGAGGATAAAAAGGGAAGCATTTCTACAGAAAAGGAATCTGTTGAATTCAAATATAGATTTAGGTGTTAGGAAGCCATTTTTGAATGCCTTTGTCTAGACTCTAGAGTGTGGCACTCTATGGAAGTGAAACTTGGAATGTTGGAACAGCAGAAAAAAGGAGAATTGAAGCGTTTAAAATGTGGTGTTACAGGAGAATGATTAAGATCAGATGGGTAGATAGGGTTACACATGAAGAGGTATTAAGACGATTGGGAGAGGTGAGATATTTCTGGCGACTGCTAATGAAGAGAAGAGATAGGTAGGTAGGACACATAGCCTACTAAGACACCCAGGAATAGCAAAGTTAGTTATGGAAGTGAGGGTCGAGGATAAGAAATGTAGGGGTAGACAAAGGTTCGAATATGTCAAACAGATTGACTCGGATGTAGGGTGTGGTAGCTATGTAGAGAAGAAACGATTAGCTCATGACAGGGAAGCATGGAGGGCTGCATCATATCAGTCAAAAGACTTAAGACTCAAACAGCAACAACAACAACGCCTCTTAAAACGACAAATAGCCTATTATCATCATGGTCTGTCTGCGACCGGTTTGATGACTCAATGACGTTTCATGCTGAGAGGTCGTGTATTGTACAAAGAGTACGTGCCAGACAGATGGATGGTAGAAAATTAACATGTCGAACGGATGCGGGAGCATATAGCTTTTAGAATTGAAATTACTTATATCACTTACCCCAGCACGAGTTGTTAATTTATTCTTGGGACTAGGGAAGTCATAGTCGCGACTCGCGATCCCTGGGTGTGGATTTGTTTGTTTCTGTAGAGGCTGTAGTTGTGTAGTTTAATGGTAGCTTGTCCCGGGATTTGAAGTACAATGTCCCTGGCATGTGATTGGGGGACGTCGCCTCCGTAGCATAGCGGTCAGCATGGTTAGCTGCCGCCCCGGAGGTCCCGGGCTCTGCCAATCACACCTCACCAGTTGTATCCCGTCCGATTAGATGTTCCCAGCTCTAGGACACTGCCCGTAGAGGCGGTAGTGGTGAGTTCCCTCACTGAGTCCGTGGGTTCCACCAAACTGGAGGGTAAACGACTAAGAAAAGAAGAAGAAGAAAAATGTGATTGGGGGACGTGTGGGTAACACTCAGGATTGACACTGTTTCTAATAAGCAGTTAAGACCACATAAATGTTGCTGATAAGGTGTTAGCTGTCTCCAAGCAGCTCATTGCTGTGAGCATCGGTGGTTCAGTGGTAGAATCCTCGCCTGCCACGCGGGCGGCCCGGTTTCGATTCCCGGCCGATGCATGTTATATTTTAACAGAAAACGAACGAAGAAGTGTGTTATGTTCATTTAAGGAGCGGAACAATAAGGTCATATGCCCCTGGAAAAGACGTAGTTTGCGTTTGATGAAATCTTTTTTGTACTCTATCTAATCGCTATTCCCAACTCGCCTTCACTCGCGAACTCGGCGAGCAATCATTCCTCTATCGTCACAACTGCTAAACTGCAAATATGTCATCAGTGAAGCGGGGTTATGCAGAAGATCCAAGATGTGACTGTGGAGAATTCCAGACTCCACAACACTTGCTCACGTGCTAAGATCTGAGTGACACCTGCAGCCAAGAAGACCTTATGTTGGCCACAGACCGGGGGATAATAGCTGCAGAGTTCTGAAAAGGAATATTTTAGTCTCTCCCGGACACGGAAATATAAAATATAATATAACACGTCAACGACAGACTTCCTTCCATGTCAGTAAAACCCCGTTATTGCGCTCTTCAATGGACTGTGGTTTAAACGCGTAATAAGCGGGACAGCGCTAAAGACGGGGAATGGTTTGTGAGGCGGAAAAACAATATTTCAGTAATGTACAGTATTGTTTTTAACTGTATTACTACTAATATGATTGTTATTAAAACATCTGGGGAGCAGTGCCTTAGCTGCTCGTCTTTCACCCGGACGGTCGGGGTTTGAATCCCGGTGACAATGGGGCGCAATTTTCATCTGAAAAATCACGTGGTGTCAGGAATGGCACCCGGCCATAAATCCTCGGTCAACACACCAAAATAACCCTGGTTGGCTCCGGCGACCCCAATTAAATGGGAAAAGCCGAAGAAAGTTTATGTTTATTATTAAAACATCTGAAATACAGTGCCCTTTTTTATTACAATTTATACGGAATTTTCCCTCTTTTCTTTTACAAGCGTTATAATGGGGTTCAATTATGCAGTATTACATATGAACCATCCAGGCTCCTTACAAAGGAAACTTAATAAACTGGATAGGGTATTAAGCGGGTATAGTAATTAACTAAAGGTTAAAACAGCGGAAAAACAAGTAGTTTCGTGAAGAACAAAAACTTATTTTCATCTAACCTACTTATGTTAATTGCCACTATCAACATACAAAATTTCAGTTTGATTGCTGTAATAGATTCGTAGATATTGCGAACCGACTAAATATTGCGGATGTATTTTTAGCCTACTTTTCACATTTAAAAAAAAATGAGGAAAAAGTATACTTATGAGATCGGGCAAATGTGTGTCTGTCTGTCTGTCTGTCCTTCTGTCTGTCTGTCTGGCTGGCTGTGTCTGTGTCCCCCCCCCCCCCCCTATCAACTCCTAAACGGCTGCAGCAATCGAAACAAGATTTGGTAGGAGTAAAGATCTATACCCGAATATCTCACGGCCATATTTGAAAATGATAACAGTGCTACCAACTGTTGAAAAATCGCAATTGAAATTTTGGCTCCATGTTGGATATCTTTGAAGGTATGAATGGGAGCTATTTCAAAATTGGCACACGTATAGATAATACTATTTTAGTTTAAATTCCAAGAGGCCATACATGGCAGTGTTGCCAAAATGATTATAAGCCTGCTGATAGGTCCAATTTTTAAATGCATATAACTTCTACACTATCAATTGGAATTCAACCAAATTTCGTATGTGTTTTGTGTACATAAACGGATATGACCGAGCGTATTCTTGAGAGCCACCACGGCTGCCAACTGTTAATAAATGCTCTCATTAAAAAAAAATCAAAATACCCATATATCAGAAAGTATGTAAGCCGACAGCTTTAAACAATGCACACGTATAGTACCTGACATTCTAAATTATTTTGGAGTAACTTATATACGTCAGTGCTACCAACATGATTCTTAACCTGCTGAGAGGTCCAACTTTAAAGACTTGTAAGTTCTATACTATCATTTGGATTTCAACCAAATTTCGTGTGTGCTATGTGTACCATAACAGATATGACTATGCAGATTATTAAGAGTAACCAGGGCTGCCAACTGTTAATAAATTCTGTCTCTATTTTTGTTACCCTAATATCAATATATCAGAAAGTATGCAAGCTCTAAACTTTGCACACGTATAGTAGCTGGCATTCTAGATTAATTTGGAGTAACTAATATAGGCCTACGCCAGTGCAGCCAACATGATTCTAAGCCTGCTGATAGGTCCAATTTTAAAATTCATGTAACTTCTAGACTATACTAAGTAATGGATTTCATTCAAAATTTACACAACAATAGATCATATTATTTCAGATTATTTCTGACCAATACATGTATGTCATTGTTGCCAACATGATTTTACGCTTGCTGTTAGATCCAATGTTTAACTGCATGTAACGTCCATGCTATCCATTGGACTTGAACCAAATTTTGTATTCTGTACCTTAAGAGATGGAACTAAGAATATATTCAGTCACCAGGGCTGCCAACTGTAGTTCTCTATTAGGCTACATTATGTCAGGTATACAGTATTTCGAACTAATTAGAAATTTCGATATTACCAACTTAATTTCGTCATTATTCTAGATAGATCCATATACTATAGATTAATCATTGGTATGAATCAAATTTTAAGAAATGTAGGCTCTTTAGTTCGTCACGGAACTTCTTGTTATATATGTAGTCTTAGAGTTATGTACTGTTACGTGAAGATTATTGTCTACGTGTAGTATTCAAACTTCAATCCCATGATTAGGACACAAGAAGTAAAAACGAGATTTTAAAATTTCGCACAGCTGCCATCTTGTGGTTATGGAAACAATTGAAAGAATTAAATGCCAGTGGATTATATTTGTATAAGGATTTTCTGTACCATGTTTCACTACACTCGGATAGTCAAATTGCGAGAAACGCCCATGTAAATATTTATACTTCGCGTCGCCGCCATGTTGGATTGTGATCACCAGATTATTTATAATAATAATAATAATAATACAATAATATCGTATGGCTTCGGGTGCCGGGTGCAAGCTTTGTTATTTGACACCCAAAAGGTGGCTTGCATGCCGAATTTCGTTGCTCCTTGAAGCACTATGAAAGTCAAGGAAGTTAGATATCTAATCTCCTTAAACACTATAGCGCTTTCTAGTAGAGAAATGAGGAACTTTGTGTTGGCAGTAAATCCCGACATTAATTTTGCCGTTATGAACCCGGCCTACTGAATTCAAATGGGTTCTTTGATATGCCAACATCGTATGACATGGTGTCGTAATTTTTGCCGCCTTTCAAAAATCACTTACCACGGTCAGGAGCGAACCTGCAAGTTTGGGGTTAGTAGACCGACACATTGACCACTCACCCACCGTGGCAAACTACCAGGTTATTGAAAGTCCTATAGGTGAACTTATGTTCATGAACATAAAAAATTTCAGTTCGAATGCTGTAATAGATTCGTAGATATTGAGAACCGTTTAACTATTTCGGATGGTCGGCATGTAGGATTGTTATATGTATAGGCCATAGAGTCATGTACCATGTACCATTAAAGGGAAATTATTGCGTAGGTTCATTATTCAAACTTTCACTTCGATCGCATGATTACGACACGAGAAATAAATACTTAATTTAAAAATTCGCACAGACGCCATCTTGAGGTTATGTAAACAATTGAACTAAATTAGATACCAGTGCATTACAATGTGTATAAACATTTGCTGTACCAGGTTTCATTGCGTTTGGATCATTAAATCGCGAGAAAAGTCTATTTAAAACTTTCAAATTCGCTTGGCCGCCATGTTTGTTTTGTAGTTAACCGGTTTTTGAAAGTCACATAGGTGAACTTCTAGTAGTTCCCCTTATCACAGTACAAAATTCCAGGGTGATATCTGTAATAGTTTCGGAGATATCAAATGCTGGTGAAATATTTCGCACAGCCTCCATGTTGGATTGGTGAGACGTACCAAATTTGAAGGACACGGTCATGGTCGTCCGGAATAGTGCTATGAACTTACCGAGTTTCATTGAAATCGCTCCAGCCGTTTGGATTTTATTAGGGGACACACACACACACACGAATCACACACATACGCACAGACACACGGATAAAAGGTGATCTCATAATTCTATTTTTGTTTCATAAATGAAAATAGGCTATGATAGTAAAGAGTAAAGATTGATGTTGTATGTGATGTTTTAACGACGTTTATGTAACAATAAAGTAATAGTCGAATGAAGAAGCAATATTATGTTGAAAGTATAATATGGAATTGAAGTAAAAACATTCTACGAATTGATAATAATAATAATAATAATAATAATAATAATAATAATAATAATAATAATAATAATAATAATAATAATACGAATTGATAAAACAGTAAGATATTAGGAAGAACGCTTTATGAAGTGTTTTGTAATATAAAAAACCGAAAAGAATAGTGTAAATATGTTGATAATGTAAATATTTGTTACGTTATGACGTAAGTGAACAGCTGATCGCTCGATGACAGTTTGTGGATTGAGCTGTAGTTAAGATTTAACGGAGTTTTTTTAATAGATTTAAAGAAGTTATGTAATGGGATGAAGTAAGTGAGACTAATATTTGAATATTATTATTATTATAATAATAATATTATTATTTTCTTTTGAAACTCTGGAACAGCTGTTAGCATTTTAATTTCAAGATGAGCGGTTGATTGGAATGTCAAGTTGGACATTTACCAAGGATTTATTTTAATGACAAGAGTGGCACGTATGTCGTTTATTTAAATTTATTGAGGGAGGTTTTATTTTATTTTAATTGTAGTGTTTTAGATTTAATAAATGAAGAGTAGAAATGTCAAACGTTCTAAGTGCCACTTTTTCAAAAAATGGTTTTATTTCACAAATACGTTCTATGTGCCCATGAGCATATTCCTAGCTGGGTTCCAAGAGCCAATACACGGAGTAAGTAGTTAAAATAATCTGTAACAGATAGTGGTGTTCTAAGAACCATCCTGTGCTGCCATCTCTTGTTCCAAGTGCCATGCCCTTTTTACGAGTGTTGTGTTCTGTGTTTAGAGCGGGAAATTGTATGTGGTTAGAAAGTACCTTAATTAATTGAATAAAACCTTGTTTATAATGGAAGGAGAAAATGTGAGATCGGGAAAGGTAAAATATAACTGGAGAAGAGAACAAACGAAGAAACGAATATCAGGAAAATGTTATGAGAAGAGAAATACAAAAGCTGCCCACGAACGAGGTTAGTAATCCCTTTAACTATACAATAGTGAAAATGTTGTGTTATTTCACTTGGAATGGATATCAAAAATAAACTTTGAATTCTCTGATCAATATTTTATGTATTATCTGTCCTATCATCCTCTTTAATGCTACTTCTACAGTAAAGGAATTTTATTTGCATATTGTTTTAGGTGTCCTGTAGGTGCAGTTACAAGTGTGCAGATGTCCCCTTTCACTGGAAGCTGAAACTTTTCAATGATTACCATGGATTAAGGAGTGAAAGCGAACAAGGAATATACTGGTTAGGTTTAATGCAGATCGCTGAAATCCGCAGACGCAGACATGGTAAATATGACGATCCTGCCAGCAGCCATCGTCAGTGTACCGTGTGCTATTTAATACCTGATACTGAAGGTGGCACAAGACAGGTATCTAAAATAACTTTCCAAGAAATCTTTGGCGTCTGGCACAGATTTCTACAAACTCTTCAGGGTTGAAAGAAGAAAGGGGTATCTGTCTATGTGGATATCCGGGGGGAGAATGCACATCGAAAGAAATTTAGTGACTCTGATGTACAGCAAATTAAAGAGCACATAAACATTTTCCCGCGTGATGAAAGTCATTACTGACGTTCAAAGTCAAGGAAAGAATATTTAAGCCCTGATTTGAATGTATCTAGAATGTATAACTCTTATAGGGCAATGTATTCACAAACATCTGCTTCTTACACATTTTACATGTCTGTTTTTAGGAAATATTTTCCACATGTTTCCTTTCACAGGCTTCGTACACAAACATGTAAACAATGTGATTTGTTAAATTTCCAGGTCCATGGTAATAACGGACACTCACCAAAAGCCAAAATAGGAGCTTCATCATAAAAAGAACAAACGTGCAATGGAGATAATGGCTATTGATTCAGCTGATTCAAAGCTCCCCAGTTGTGAAAGCACTGTACTGTCCGTTGATATGCAACAAGTATTACCTGTACCAACATTAACACATAGCAATATGTTTTACTGTAGGCGTTTAAGTTGTTACAATTTGGGAGTTCATATCAGTGATCAAAATACTGCTCATATATGTATGTGGGACGCAAGTATTGTTTCAAGACGTAGCTGTGAAGTTGCATCATGCTTATTCAAAATTTTCAATCTAGGAATATTGAAACGTAAAAAACTTATTATCTGGTCAGACAACTGCACGGGTCAGAATAAAAACAGCACGATTGTATTTTTAATGATGTTTCTGGTTAGTTTAGGGTGGTTTGAAGAGACTGTGCACAAATTCTTAGTAAGTGGCCATAGTTTTTTGAGTTGCGATCGAGACTTCACCATTATAGTGAAAAGAAGGAGGGTAAGTAGGTCCCTGTATGATCCGGACATCTAGCGAGGTGCCTCCGTGGCGAATCCCGCGTCCAGAAATTCGGTTAGATCTTCACCAAGGTCCTAAGGTGAACACGGATGGGTCCGTTTACCGGAGGCAGTTCCACAGCCTAGTTCACCAATTTCCCGACGCTGGCATTCTATACACGGATGGTTCGAAGGTGGACGAGAAAGTGGGTTGTGCTTACGTTATTGATGGTGCAAATACCAAGATCTCTTTGCCTGAGGCCTGTAGTGTGTTTACTGCGGAGCTCGTTGTCATCTATGAAGCTCTGCAGTTTGCACTACAGGATGCACGAATCCACTTTCTCGTGTGTACCGACTCTTTGAGTTCGTTGCAGTCAATTGCTACATGTTTCCCGCAACACCCCCTAGTGCAGCGAATCCACGACCTACTAGCCGGGCTGTGCCACGCTGACACTCGAATCACCTTTCTGTGGCTTCCAAGCCACATGGGAATTGCGGGAAATGAGTTAGCAGATCAAGCTGCAAAAGAGGCGGTATCACTACCACCTCGACCAATGGAGGTACCCGCTAGAGATATTCGCTCTCAGTTACGCCTACAAGTTCTGGCTTTTTGGGAGAGTCAGTGGCTAGCTGACCCACTGTCCAGTAAACTGAGAGCGATCAAGGGAACTACACGCGTGTGGCGGAGCTCCTTCTGGGCCCGGAGAGAGTCCGTCATTTTGTGTAGGCTAAGGATAGGTCATACAAGATCCACCCACTCGTACCTAATGAGAAGGGAAGACCCCCCACTTTGTACCTGTGGAGCCGTATTCACCGTGGCCACATTTTCACCCAGTGTGTGGATCTTGCTGACTTACGAAGAAACCTTGGTTTGCAGACGACACTCAAACTTATATTAGCCGATGACGCGGTGGCTGCTGATCGCGTTATCCGCTTTATAAGTGAGAGTGGGTTAGGGCCAGCAATCTAAATTTTCCAGTGAACTTTGACTCAACGACTTGTTCGTTTTTGAATGATAATGTTTTGTTTTTTCCGTAATTTTTGTTTATTTTTATAATTTTTACTTTTTATTTAATTGTTTGTTTTTGTTTTATTAATTTTTGGTCTTTTTAAATTTAGATGTCCACCTCAAAATTTTAAATTCAATTCAAAATTTGTATTCTTTAATCTGTGTTAAGAGGGGCAGATGACCTCGTAGTTCCGCCCCTTAAAACAACAATAACTAACTAACTAACTAACATACAGGCAGCTTCCTTGATTCTATATGGAAAATGTCTTATTAATAGCCTGACTACATCACTTTCCTCCCTCAAACCATCCAGATATTTACACGTCAATACCTGTCCTAAAAAGTATTCTGTCATAGTGTAGTTTCCTCTCTGGTTATATTTCCCACACACAATTCCCTCACGATGCTGAGGCTGAATTACCTCATTCCAAAACTTCTCACAAAATTTAACTTTAAAATCTGAAATGTCCTCGAAATTGTCTCTGTAGACAGCATACCAGTTTCTTGTCTCCCCTACAAACGCTTGCTCTAAAATCTCAACTACCTGGCACCACTCAATACTACCATCCTCCAACCTCTCCTTGAATTTATTTTCTATTGTATTCATGAATTCCATGAGACAACCCTGTCGATTGCTGTACTTTCCCAACTCTATCTCCCTGTGTGTGCTATTTACATAAACTGGCCTACTCTGACTATTTTCCTGCCTAATTCTAGCTTTCAGTTTTTGTTCTAATTCAGCAATTTTGTCCTCAACTTTTCTTTCAATACTATTTCCAGTTAACCTAATGCTCCCTTCCGATGCTTCAACTTTATCACTTAACTTAGCTCGTTTCTCCTGAATCTTATTAATGCTTTCCTTATTCCTCTCCCTTAAATCATTAACTTCAGTGATGATTTCTGCATGAACTTTATCAATTCTACCCCCAAGCTGTTCTTTAACCTCTTTAGTTGCTACCTGAATCTTATGAATTTCTCCCCCCAATTGCTTTTTAACCTGCTTTGTTTCAAGTTGAACTAATTCTTTTAAATGCTCAGCCTGTGTACTGATTCTACTTTCCAACTCCTGTACTTTTCCCAATTTTCTATCTACATCTATATATATAAAGCTCAATGTTTGTCTGTCTGTCTGTCTGTCTGTCTGTTATGTATACAAATCCACACCGTTTCACCGATCTGAACCAAAATTTGTATACATACCCTTCGGAACCCTGCGGGTAACCCTGTCCACTTGAAATTTCCGACAGACCACCCCATTCCCTGCATTTAGGCCCTTTGGCCCAAATCTACACCGTTTCACCGATCTCAACCAAAATTTGTATACATACGCTTTGGAACCCTGCGAGCAACACTGTCCACTTAAAATTTCGGACAGACCACCCCATTTCCTGCATTTAGGCCCTTTGGCAAACATCTACACCGTTTCACCGATCTCAACCAAAATTTGTATACTTACCCTTTGGAACCCTGTGAATAACACTGTCCACTTAAAATTTCGGACAGACCACCCCATTTCCTGCATTTAGGCCCTTTGGCAAACATCTACACCGTTTCACCGATCCGAACCTAAATTTGTATACTTACCCTTTGCAACCCTGCGGGTAACCCTGTCCACTTGAAATTTCGGACAGACCACCCCATTCTCTGCATTTAGGCCCTTTGGCCCAAATCCACACCGTTTCACCGATCAGAACCAAAATTTGTATACTTACCCTTTGGTACCCTGCGAGTAACACTGTCTGCTTGAAATTGCGGACAGACCACTCCATTTCCTGCATTTAGGCCCTTTGGCCCAAATCTACACCGTTTCACAGATCTCAACCAAAATTTGTTATTTACCGTCTGGAACCCTGCGAGTAACACTGTCTGCTTGAATTTTCGGACAGACCACTCCATTCCCTGCATTTAGGCCCTTTGACACAAATCTACACCGTTTCACCGATCAGAACCAAAATGTGTATACTTACCCTTTGGTACCCTGCGAGTAACACTGTTTGCTTGAAATTGCGGACAGACCACTCCATTCCTTGCATTTAGGCCCCTTGGCTCAAATCTACACCGTTTCACCGATCTGAACCAAAATGTGTATACTTACCCTTTGTAACCCTGTGAATATCACTGTCCACCTAAAATTTCGGACAGACCACCCCATTTCCTGCATTTAGGCCCTTTGCCAAAAATCTATATCGTTTCACCGATCCGGACCAAAATTTGTATACTTACCCTTTCGAACCCTGCGGGTAACCCTGTCCACTTGAAATTGCGGACAGATCACCCCATTCCCTGCATTTTGGCACTTTGGCACAAATCTACACCGTTTCACCGATCAGAAGCAAAATTTGTATACTTACCCTTTGGTACCCTGCGAGTAACACTGTCTGCTTGAAATTGCGGACAGACCACTCTATTCTCGGAAAGAGGACAGGGTCCGTCCCAAAGGCAATGGAAAAAAGGGGTAAAACCGGACCCGCTCAGGAAACCCTCAGGGTTGCCAGCTCCCGAACTCACCAGCCATGAGCCCTTGAGGATGTAGCACTATCCAGGGTGCACCAGAAGTGGTGGGGCTACACACACCCTGCCTCCTTGAGGGTCTTGAGCAGAAGACATGAGATATTAAGAAAAGAAAAAGAAGGCTGACACCTCGAAAAATGAGGCTATGAGGAATGATTAGACAAGGGCCAATTAAGGCGGGAAAGTGAAAGAGTCGCTAGGCCTCGGATACCCTGATACCATCGGGGTCGGAAGAGAACAAGAGTTTGACCAAGGGAGGATGACTGGAAAGAGAACTGAAAGGAGCCCGGCACCAGTAAGTAGAAGCAATGCCGGACTCAGCTGGGGTCCCGTGGTCGCACACCCACGTCCCACAAGTTGTGAGACCCTGGTGGGTGGAGGGGGGAGGAGGGGGCAGGTGTGAGAATAGCTTGCTGATTCATCGCGAGGTGGCATGAGAGAAATGTCCAGACCCCGCCGTGTTACCTGGTATTGCTATGCTGATGTTCATACAGGGTCTTCGCTCAAACCACTGTAGTGTTACGAAAGAATGAGTGATTTACCGGTCAATGTGAATAGGACCGGGACCCCCCCCCCCCCTTGAACGTCTGTCATCATATATCGTCATCATCTGCGATATTCTCAGGTTCGTGCAGCTTGGACCCGAGCAGTACTCGATAAGCTGTTTCACTACACGCATCGAGTATAGGCCTAAGCCAGAAAATAACGTTCAGACTTTGGAAGACATCGAAGGTAGAAATCTGAATTACCTATATCAGATTTAAAATTACACCAAGTTCGTTTAGTAGTCATTTTTCATTACCTTATTATTATCATCATAAGGGCAAATGACCTGGATGTTACGCCCAATATACCACTAAACACCACACACAATAAGTCTTTATCGCCTGTGAATTTTGAAATATTTCTTTCTATCACGGTAGTTTGTAAGTTTGTCGTGTCAATTCAACAGTAGTATTCATTACCATCCTCATCAAAAGGGCAAATGACCTAGATGTTACGTCCATTATACTACTAAGTAACACCACAATCTTCATCGCCTGTGATTTTTAAAATGTGTATTTCCATTAGTTTGTAAGTTTGATATACCCGTTCAGTAGTAATCGTCTTCATTATCATCCTCATCAAAGGGGCAAATGACCTAGATGTTACGTCCATTATACTACTAAGCAACACCAGAGTCTACCTAGCCTGTGATTTTAAAAATATGTATTTCCATTAGTTTGTAAGTTTGATATACCCGTTCAGTAGTAGTCGTCTTCATTAGCATCCTCATCAAAGGGGCAAATGACCTACAGTAGATGTTACGTCCATTATACTACTAAGCAACACCAGAGTCTACATAGCCTGTGATTTTAAAAATACGTATTTCCATTAGTTTGTAAGTTTGATATGCCCGTTCAGAAGTAGTAGTAGTCTTCATTGTCATCCTCATCAAAAGGGCAAATGACCTCTCATTCCTTTAAAGTACGGTATCAATTTTTCCCATTCGTTGATAAGTTACATGTGCCAGTAGTCGCTTCTATGTTCATCATCACTATGTAGAAGATGTTTTGCGTCAGAAGAAAAGACAACTGGATGCTCAGGAACGTTAACGATATATCGACTGCGAAATCTGGAAGCTTCTCTTTGAGGAATTGCTTCAGACATTTATCGTACAGTTTAAACTTTAACATGACGAAACTTTTAACCAGATAGCGATCTAAGTGGGAGCTCTTTGGCAAAAAATGATCAAGTCTTTCCCGAAATGTGAGTCCTAAAGAATAACTTTTTCTATTATTTTCTAAGTTTCATATGTCAGTTATGTAGTAATTTTCAATATCATCCTGATCAGTAGGGCAAATTACCTAGATGTTACGCCCTCAACGTCATTGGGGGCAAATGACCTGGAATTTAAGTCCATTATATTTCTAATCACCACCACATAAAGTCTTCTACGACTGAGATGTCACGAATTCTGGGACAGCTAACGACATAACTCGACTCGGACTGAAGACAAATATCACGAGAATGATCATTATTTTACAGAGCCTTCCCATAGTGACTTAAGTATAAACATTGTCACTGGGTTTGATAATGTAAGAAATGAATACATAAATAAATATAATTTATGACGTTGAGTGTTAAGGAGACTGGAATATTATCATCATTCCACCGGGCGAAGCCGGGTACTACTGCTAGTCTATATATATAAAGCTCAATGTTTGTCTGTCTGTCTGTCTGTCTGTCTGTCTGTCTGTCTGTTATGTATACAAATCCACACCGTTTCACCGATCTGAACCAAAATTTGTATACATACCCTTCGGAACCCTGCGGGTAACCCTGTCCACTTGAAATTTCCGACAGACCACCCCATTCCCTGCATTTAGGCCCTTTGGCCCAAATCTACACCGTGTCACCGATCTCAACCAAAATTTGTATACATACCCTTTGGAACCCTGCGAGCAACACTGTCCACTTAAAATTTCGGACAGACCACCCCATTTCCTGCATTTAGGCCCTTTGGCAAACATCTACACCGTTTCACCGATCTCAACCAAAATTTGTATACTTACCCTTTGGAACCCTGTGAATAACACTGTCCACTTAAAATTTCGGACAGACCACCCCATTTCCTGCATTTAGGCCCTTTGGCAAACATCTACACCGTTTCACCGATCCGAACCTAAATTTGTATACTTACCCTTTGCAACCCTGCGGGTAACCCTGTCCACTTGAAATTTGGGACAGACCACCCCATTCTCTGCATTTAGGCCCTTTGGCCCAAATCCACACCGTTTCACCGATCAGAACCAAAATTTGTATACTTACCCTTTGGTACCCTGCGAGTAACACTGTCTGCTTGAAATAGCGGACAGACCACTCCATTTCCTGCATTTAGGCCCTTTGGCCCAAATCTACACCGTTTCACAGATCTCAACCAAAATTTGTTATTTACCGTCTGGAACCCTGCGAGTAACACTGTCTGCTTGAATTTTCGGACAGACCACTCCATTCCCTGCATTTAGGCCCTTTGACACAAATCTACACCGTTTCACCGATCAGAACCAAAATGTGTATACTTACCCTTTGGTACCCTGCGAGTAACACTGTTTGCTTGAAATTGCGGACAGACCACTCCATTCCTTGCATTTAGGCCCCTTGGCTCAAATCTACACCGTTTCACCGATCTGAACCAAAATGTGTATACTTACCCTTTGTAACCCTGTGAATATCACTGTCCACCTAAAATTTCGGACAGACCACCCCATTTCCTGCATTTAGGCCCTTTGCCAAAAATCTATATCGTTTCACCGATCCGGACCAAAATTTGTATACTTACCCTTTCGAACCCTGCGGGTAACCCTGTCCACTTGAAATTGCGGACAGATCTCCCCATTCCCTGCATTTTGGCACTTTGGCACAAATCTACACCGTTTCACCGATCAGAAGCAAAATTTGTATACTTACCCTTTGGTACCCTGCGAGTAACACTGTCTGCTTGAAATTGCGGACAGACCACTCTATTCTCGGAAAGAGGACAGGGTCCGTCCCAAAGGCAATGGAAAAAAGGGGTAAAACCGGACCCGCTCAGGAAACCCTCAGGGTTGCCAGCTCCCGAACTCACCAGCCATGAGCCCTTGAGGATATAGCACTATCCAGGGTGCACCAGAAGTGGTGGGGCTACACACACCCTGCCTCCTTGAGGGTCTTGAGCAGAAGACATGAGATATTAAGAAAAGAAAAAGAAGGCTGACACCTCGAAGAATGAGGCTATGAGGAATGATTAGACAAGGGCCAATTAAGGCGGGAAAGTGAAAGAGTCGCTAGGCCTCGGATACCCTGATACCATCGGGGTTGGAAGAGAACAAGAGTTTGACCAAGGGAGGCTGACTGGAAAGAGAACTGAAAGGAGCCCGGCACCAGTAAGTTGAAGCAATGCCGGACTCAGCTGGGGTCCCGTGGTCGCACACCCACGTCCCACAAGTTGTGAGACCCTGGTGGGTGGAGGGGGGAGGAGGGGGCAGGTGTGAGAATAGCTTGCTGATTCATCGCGAGGTGGCATGAGAGAAATGTCCAGACCCCGCCGTGTTACCTGGTATTGCTATGCTGATGTTCATACAGGGTCTTCGCTCAAACCACTGTAGTGTTACGAAAGAATGAGTGATTCACCGGTCAATGTGAATAGGACCGGGAACCCCCCCCCCCCTTGAACGTCTGTCATCATATATCGTCATCATCTGCGATATTCTCAGGTTCGTGCAGCTTGGACCCGAGCAGTACTCGATAAGCTGTTTCACTACACGCATCGAGTATAGGCCTAAGCCAGAAAATAACGTTCAGACTTTGGAAGACATCGAAGGTAGAAATCTGAATTACCTATATCAGATTTAAAATTACACCAAGTTCGTTTAATAGTCATTTTTCATTACCTTATTATTATCATCATAAGGGCAAATGACCTGGATGTTACGCCCAATATACCACTAAGCACCACACACAATAAGTCTTTATCGCCTGTGAATTTTGAAATATTTCTTTCTATCACGGTAGTTTGTAAGTTTGTCGTGTCAATTCAACAGTAGTATTCATTACCATCCTCATCAAAAGGGCAAATGACCTAGATGTTACGTCCATTATACTACTAAGTAACACCACAGTCTTCATCGCCTGTGATTTTTAAAATGTGTATTTCCATTAGTTTGTAAGTTTGATATACCCGTTCAGTAGTAATCGTCTTCATTATCATCCTCATCAAAGGGGCAAATGACCTAGATGTTACGTCCATTATACTACTAAGCAACACCAGAGTCTACCTAGCCTGTGATTTTAAAAATATGTATTTCCATTAGTTTGTAAGTTTGATATACCCGTTCAGTAGTAGTCGTCTTCATTAGCATCCTCATCAAAGGGGCAAATGACCTACAGTAGATGTTACGTCCATTATACTACTAAGCAACACCAGAGTCTACATAGCCTGTGATTTTAAAAATACGTATTTCCATTAGTTTGTAAGTTTGATATGCCCGTTCAGAAGTAGTAGTAGTCTTCATTGTCATCCTCATCAAAAGGGCAAATGACCTCTCATTCCTTTAAAGTACGGTATCAATTTTTCCCATTCGTTGATAAGTTACATGTGCCAGTAGTCGCTTCTATGTTCATCATCACTATGTAGAAGATGTTTTGCGTCAGAAGAAAAGACAACTGGATGCTCAGGAACGTTAACGATATATCGACTGCGAAATCTGGAAGCTTCTCTTTGAGGAATTGCTTCAGACATTTATCGTACAGTTTAAACTTTAACATGACGAAACTTTTAACCAGATAGCGATCTAAGTGGGAGCTCTTTGGCAAAAAATAATCAAGTCTTTCCCGAAATGTGAGTCCTAAAGAATAACTTTTTCTATTAATTTCTAAGTTTCATATGTCAGTTATGTAGTAATTTTCAATATCATCCTGATCAGTAGGGCAAATTACCTAGATGTTACGCCCTCAACGTCATTGGGGGCAAATGACCTGGAATTTAAGTCCATTATATTTCTAATCACCACCACATAAAGTCTTCTACGACTGAGATGTCACGAATTCTGGGACAGCTAACGACATAACTCGACTCGGACTGAAGACAAATATCACGAGAATGATCATTATTTTACAGAGCCTTCCCATAGTGACTTAAGTATAAACATTGTCACTGGGTTTGATAATGTAAGAAATGAATACATAAATAAATATAATTTATGACGTTGAGTGTTAAGGAGACTGGAATATTATCATCATTCCACCGGGCGAAGCCGGGTACTACTGCTAGTCTGCTATAATTTCTTTAGCCTTCTCTTCCATCACCCCTCTGATTTCTCCTCTAATGTGCTCAAATTTCTTATCTAATTTTAGATTGTTCTCTTCAAATTTCTCACTTAATTTTGTTTCTAGTTTTTTGCTCAGCACTTCCGTATTTTCTTTACTTTCCCTACTGTTTTGCTCAAGTTTAGCTTTTGAAGCATCTGTACTCTCTTCAATTTCCTTACTATTTTGTTCAAGTTTAGCATTTAAAGCGTCTGTACTTATTTTATTTTGTTGCATAAACTGGAGAAGCAAACTTTCCAACCCTGCCTGACAGTTATGATTACCCCCCTTGGTATCGGGATTTACCTCCGAAATCCCTGTACTGCTTTCAATGTCAAGACTAGCCATACTGCTCGTATCTTCACTATCCAACTGGTGACCACTACGCAACTTCATCTCTTCCTCAACACTACCCATGCTGATACACACCGATAAATGAACCCCCCCCCCCCCCAAATACAGGCACAGAAATATATACCCTTCTCCTTCCACAAATGCTATTAGATTTTCGGCCTCACGGTAGCGACAAATGTAACTGTTTCGTTGGCTATGTGGTAATTTCCCCTCGTTGTGTTGACAAATGTAATGTTTACTCCTGACTAAGATAAGTTGTATTAATGGGAGCCAAGACCTCAACGCTAAGTTGAAATCTAAATTTATATTTAACAACACCTAGCTCGGGCAGAACACCTTTAGGAATCTTTACACTCAGACCATGGCATGATTGGATCATTAACCCAACTAACAATTGTATCAGGAGAAGGAATTTAGTCTATATCTAATGCTACCTACTGAAAGCAAAGATTGCATAGTATAAGAAATGAATTTATTATACACTCACCGGCAATAAAAGCGAAACACTACAAATTTCAAACTAAACTCAATGTTGGACCGCTAAACCTTGTATTAATCAAATACTATGGCATTACAACAATATGGCAATGTATGTTAAGTTATTTACCTTAATTAGTACATTAATTGACAAACATTATTGATCAAGACAATCGCAACAGGGCACAAACACGAATTTGGAAATGTCGAAACATGGAATCCATTGTACTGTAACACTGTATGATTACGAATGTTGTAGACAAACCCTAATGTCCACAAAATACGCGGCACGAGAATTCACAGCAATAAACCTTAAGACAGCCGTTTGTGGTTATTCTTGTCCAAAGGCGGGAAACGGTATCATTAGTGTCGTGATTGTCACGATCAACAATGTGTATCAATATTATTGGGCTGAAACTTCTCAAATGAGCTAATTAACTCATGATTAACTCACGACACAGTGCCATGTCGCAGGAAAGTTACAACATTCAATTTATAACAGATATGAAACTGATAAACATTTGCGTTTTGTCCGAGATTCGTAGTGTTTCGCTTTTTATGCCGGTGAGTGTATAAAAAACAAGTAGTGGCAATTTTAATAATAATTTAAAATGGAGCGTAACGATTTGAATTTTACCACTAGAAAATTACGTGAAAACGGAGTCGGATGAATTACTGAATTTACTATTATTCCCAAGCTAAAAGTTACTCAAATTCTGATTATGAAACAATGAAGAGAGAGAGATTACGTAGTTCTGCGTCATTCGCGCTTACCATTGGAAATTGCAGTAGCATTTTCATCGTACATGATGAATCACGAGAACTTCCATCAGCCTTCTGGACGTCGCCTTCTTCTTCGTCACTTGCGGAGATCGTTGTTAAGAAATGTTAAAGTTAAGTGCTTGATAGTGGTGGATCCAAAATCCATTAGCCACCTACGCTGACTCCCTGTTCACAAGAGCTCGCGTATTTCTCATGACTAATGTGTCAGTTGAGAATAGCAGTACTGAAAAGTTCGCCATCGAACACAAATACGAAGTCCATAGACTATGCCAAAACAATGTTCAAGTTACGGTCCGATCACAACGGAACCATCCAAAAGAGCGTCCACCTCGGACAAGTTTTACAATGTTACTAGCCTCTCTTCACGCTGCGCAGTCGCTATATTGACTCGCCGTTACCCCCACCAAAGTCCCACTCCTCAGCTACTCACCTCGCCTGTAGACCAATCAACGTGCGTCACGTCTCCCCTCCTTGGCCTGAGACAGGCACGCGGGACCTCCCGCCACAAACTCCATCGCACTCGGTAAATTTACCGTTCCAGTCCAATTCGCCTTTTCTTGAAACAGCCAGTTGTAAATGTTCCTCGATGTCATCGCTTCACGACGAGATTATTCCTGTAGCGGAAATTTCCGATGACTCAACTCTCTCGCAATAAACCATTAACTGAATAAAAATCCGTAAATCTCCGCAATCATATAATTTACCGTGATAATGTTGTTCGTAATAAATCGCTAGATAGAGTTTTCTCTAAAATCGAAAACCTATCTGTATAGTTATAATCTTTAAAGAAAAATCTCCAAAAAAGGACATTAATAATAAGTTAAATGAAAATTATCGTGGCTGAACACGTTGCCACGTAAACAAACATTAAGTGGCTTCCATCTGAACTATTTCAGTTGCATAAAATACCCTCAAAAAACACGTTACAACACTTGTGTGCAGACTGGTACAAAAATGGCCTTTGGTGTCTGCCACAGATTCTATGGACACTGCGGATGGTGCCCCTCTCACAGAATCTACTACTTTCAATATTATCTTCTGGTATTGTGGCAAAAATTAGCATTGATGAATATTTTAATAATTGTGTGTTTTACACTGGTTATAAGGTACTCACAGCCTTCGTTCGCAATTTTTCCACACATCGTGGAACGATGAATCATGCAAGATGGTATCGCGTTGGTTGACCACGTGCACGAAGAATGGATATTTCACGATTTTAATCGCAAATTTAATACTTTCTTCACTTATTCGCACCCGACATGGCATCTTACCAATTATTATGCACTTTAGAGTGTGCTGTAGACACGATGCTCACAGATTTGAATTCTCACTTGAGTTTCGGGGACTCTCCCCATAAAATCACGTCAATTCAACTTGACCGTCGAGTAGCGACTATTTAAATCCACTTCGCATATCTGCGAGGAAAATACCTTTACCAAAGATTTAAAGTATTATAAAAGGCCACTATAATGTGGTAAGTTATACGTAGAGGTGTTAGAAAGTGTTTTTAATTTTTTGAAGATTTGTTGATTTAAAATTCAAAAGGTGGTGTTTTGTGTTTTTATTATTTTTTCGGGGGATAACATGTTAAAATTTGGAAAGCGATAAGATTTGTACAATAAGTGGTCTCAGCCGTATGACGCGATTTGTAGTTTTCACGATCGAACACGGAGAAAAATCGTGGTTTACATAATCTGTGTCACTTTTAGTGGTTCGACGAGATTTCTATTGTCCTTGAGGTCGGGCGCGGATAAATATAGTATTATTACGCAATCGGCGCCGTTTGCTGTCCGTTTGACAAGAATCCAGAGGAACTTGTCATCGAATGCGGAGAATTATCGCAATATATCGCAATCGCTACCACTCTCGGTCATTTTACGAGATTCACGTTGTACTCACAGTTGGACACTGAGAACGCAATATTGTGCAATCGGCACCGCATCCGGCCGTTCAATGATTATCTGCCTGTCTATCTGTCCTGGTAGAATTGCGGAGGCAAGCTCGAAGGTTGGACATGGTTAAAATTCACGAGCAGTTATGGACATGTTGTATGGTCGGCGCCGTGATTTCCGCTGTCCCTATGCTGTGGTTGGAAGTTCACGGTGGATCACGAGAAGAAATGAGTAAAGCGATGCTACGTAGTCTGTTATTTCTAAGTGGGTCGATGCACCTCTCGCTCCCCGTACACTTTTAAGTATACGGTAAAATTAAATGCCATTTAAAAGTTCTTTAGATGCCGTATTATTTGAATAATTCACTTTTTCGGCCTTAAAATTAGCAAAAGATGCAATTATTTTCCAATAATTGTTACGGGAAAATTAGCGACAAGTCGAGACATCTAGCGGACTTTTATGAAACGCCATTTTGGATAGCAGTTTTATGCTCCATTTCCGGGCTTTGTAGCCAACAGGCGGCGCCGTAGAGCCGCCAGACCGGTCCAGGCGCAGCCACGCTGCCCATGCGGCGCTGCCTGGGCAGCGGCGGCGGAGTTCGAAATGTATCCCATCTAAATACACGTGGAGCGGTAGTGAGCTTCTGCCTTGGCGGGGAGGATCCAAATCGTACCTTTAGAGTTAAACTTTTACGAGGAGCCATTTCAGATGCACTCAACTGTAACGCACAGGGCCTACAATAGATTTAATAACTTTCACGGTAAAACTGACCAGATAATGAAAGTATGAATTTCCTTATCCCAACCATTTAAAGTTCAAGAGAACAATTAAAGCGATACTGTTAGCCCTAGGTTTATTTTTGGAGCGGTGCAGAAGATAGGGGATGGGAAGGTCAGCGCTAACAGGCTTCCAGGAAGCACAGGATGTGTCGAAAGTACATTAACACAACAGAGTGTTAATACAAGACTAATAGACCTACAGAGATGTGATTTCTTTTCAAAACAAGTGTCCGCTAAGAGAGGTTGGTTGATTTTTTAAAATGCGGCCGGGGTGTCCGTGCCAGTAGTAGCGCGTGTACGCATAAGAAAGATTAATTAATAATATACTTAATAGGGGTTTGGTCCGTTATGAAGGGGTGTCCACCTTAGTGGAGTGGCCATTAAGAGAGGTTTCACTGTATTAGTTATGATCACTGCCCCATTATAACGGTGATCATAACTAATACATGTTTTTTGTACATACTATATGTAGTACATACTGTATGTATTGCATGCATTGTACCCTGCCCGGTTTTGGGCAAGGTTGTGTTGACCGACTGAAGAGCTACAAATAACTGTATAAATTATAAATAATACAGATGTTAATATTTGAAAAGGAAGTTCTATTGAATCAATTTGCCATAAAATATTATTTTTGTATTTATTGCCTACAATGTTTGGATACTGAGTTTTAAGTAGGTCATGTAACAAAAGCTCTTTGCAGCTAGCCCACCACATGGAAAATCTATTTAATTGACAGGTGAGTTTTGGAATGGAAAATACAGTATATATGAAAACAGGCTGTATTCCAAATTTTGTGTTTAATAGTACTACAATACAGTATTCTTAAATCACTATCAAGTAATGGAATGGAATGGTTATGTCTGGCCAAAGGTCAATGGGATTATCTGCTGTAGTAATGATTCTCCTCACTACTTGGTATGCCAATGGCACAGCCGTACGCGTTTAATCGCTTACCAGGACTGCGATGGGAAACTGCAACAAGTCATGAGATCGGAGGTTAGAGTTCCGGCCCTTACAGAAGCTGTACTGTGTTTGGTTTTCTCCTGGTTCTCCAGGCAATGCCGGGATAGTACCTTACTTTAAGCCCCAGAGCACCTACCCCATAACCGATCCTATTAATTACAGTTACACGTACTAAAACTACCGTCACCACAGAAACACAGGTTATCAGACAAATTCAACACACACTATGCTCGGGGCTGATGACCAATGATGTCCCAAGCGCCTAATACAAAATAATAACAACAACAGTAACAACATTGTGGAGCTATCTGCATTGTCAAATAAGACCGAAAGCCAAGACATGTTTTAATACACTATTTCCTTATCTCTGGAGTAAGATCCACTAATTATGTATTTCGTAATTCGCCCGGAGGACCAACAAATAAAATAAATATAATAGTTTGTTACTGGTTTCTTAGCAAGTTAACTTGACTATTATCAAAACCTCGCACAGTTCAAAATTGAGTTGATATGTAATAGTTATCTATACCAGATTGCTGATAATTTTGGTGAAGTGAATATTTGACGTTTGTAAGTACTGTTTATGCGGGTGTGGTTAGACACACTTTAGGGGCAGATGACCTCGTAGTTCCGCCCCTTAAAACAACAATAACTAACTTAGACACACTTTGTCACCTTGTGGGTGAGGGGTCTTCTCTCTGCGGTGAACTTAGCTATTGTGAGTTTCAGAGTACTTTTACATGGAGTTCCGTTTAACCCGGAAACTAATACATAATGGTGTTCATTGGAAGAGGATAGTTTCCGCCTCTAATGGAGGTCTAAGTTGAAAAATTCAGTTTATTATTATAATTATTATTATCATTATCATCATCATATTTTACTAGGCTGCTTTCCATTTTCTCCGTCTTACTGCAGTTGCCCTTCTCCTTTCTTTCCTGGCAGGGGCGTGGTGGTACAGTGGCTAAGCTGCTTGCCACTCATCAAGGTCAATGCAGGTGAGATTTTCGAAGTTCGTATTCCACGTAAAAATGGAGGTCCCGTGGCTCATGAAATCGCGAGGAAAAGCAACAAGCTCCCTTCCCTTTCTTTCAGGATTCACTCATTTTTCCAGCGAGAAGACCTATCATTTTCTTCTTCTTCTTCTTCCCAACTGTGGGTGGGAAGTTGAATACACTCGCTGCACTACCTGCCTGTCGTAAGGGGCAGTTAGAGGAGTAGGGTGTGTTTAGTGGTACCCCTATAGCTGGTGAGTTTGGGGAATTGTTAACTCTGGGTCCGAGTTTTCTAGTGACTCACTTCCCCTTCTGTTTTGCGTGGCTTAGTCCTTTATACCTTATTCTTCGAGGGTGGAAGCATTTCCTTCCTCTCCTTTTTATTTCCTTGGTCATTTATTCTTTTTCTCTTGGTAAGTACTTATAGACTCTCGAAAATCCGGACCAATGTGGCGGACGGCCGATCCGGATTCCGAAAAATCCGGATTTCCCGGAGACAGAGTGACGTCGGTCGCGGCAGTGGTTTGCGTGCCGCGATCGCCGCCACTCCGTGCCGATATGTGTACTTTATTGTTACTCGCATAAAACAGTTCTGAACTGCAATTAACTGAACACAGGGGTAGAAAAAATAGATGGTTAATAGTATTGAACAACTTTAATAAGACTTAAGAATTTACATTACAGTACTACAGTATGCAAAATAAATGAAAATAAATCATCAGAAACAGTGCCGCACAGCCAGTAGAATAGAAAAGACGTCATTCTTGTAATGCGGAATGGTCGCGGAGAAATTGAAGGCGCTTAAGCATCACGTTACCTACATTTTACTGATTTTGTATTACAAAAAATATTTTTTGAGCGGTCCGGATTTGCCGGAGTCCGGATTTTTGAGGTCCGGATTTGTGAGAGGCTACTGTATTATTTCTTTATTTTTGATAAGTACCTTACTCATTTCTTGCATGTATAGGCCTATGTAGGTATATGGTCAAATCTGTCTACTTTTCCGTGGTTATGGTTTGTCCATTGGTCTCGCGACATTTAAGAAATATTTTTCGCAATTCTGAACGATTATAAACCGCGTGACTTGTTTCGATTTGTGAAAATCTTAACCATTTTTGTTGTTGAGTTAACCAGTGTTAATAAGGGGATAATCATCTGTGTCAAATTCTATAGCATTATATTTTAAACTCTGGGAGTTAAAATACTTTTTTTTACTGGAGTGCAATTTTGCATACGTCCCCCTTAATTTGCATTTTGTGACTATTTTGAATCTAAATTGCATTTTGTAAGTATTTTCTATCTAAATTGCATTTTGTAAATATTGTCAATTCAAATAACAGTACAGTAAGTATGTAGTTAGTTTTAGTTGTAAGTAGGTTGTTAGTTTGTCTATTAGATATATGTCATTGTTCTATTAGACTGTGGTGTGTGAGTGTGTCTGGTAGCAGTTGCATTGTTTATTAGTTATAGTTCATTGTTTCAGTAGACTGTGATGTGTGAGGGTGCATGTGAGTGTGCCTGGTGATAGACTGTTTTAGTGGTAGTATCTGTTGTTGGTGGAAATTTAGTTTTTTTTGTTTTGTTAGTAGAATATTGGTATTTAATAGTCAGTACGGTAGAAGGTTAGTATTTTTGTTAGTAGAATTGCTCTTTACTTATTCTGAAAGGGAGTAGCAGCCTTTCAGAATAAATCAATTCTTTACTAGTCTTATAGACGGTTAAGATATTGATAATACAAGCCAAATAATGGCTACACTGCGTCCTGCTGCACGGCTGAAAGCAACGGGAAACTACAGCCGTATGCTATTCCCGAGGATATGCACCTCTCTATGCATAATTACATGTGATGATGGCCTCCTCCCTTGTAAAATTTCAATCCGGAGGTAAACTAGTCCCCCGTTCGGATCTCCGGGTGGGGACTACTCGAGAGGGGGTTAACATCACAGAAGTGACAAAGAGGAAATCTGACATTCTACGGATCGGAGCGTGGAATGTTAGAAGTCTGCTAGGAAGTGGAAGGTTAGAAAACTTAGAAAGGGAAATGGATAGGTTGAGGTTGGATTTGGTTGGGATTAGTGAAATGCGCTGGCAGGAAGAACAGGACTTTTGGTCAGGAGACTATAGGGTCATTAGCACTAAATCAAACAATGGCCAAGCAGGGGTTGGCCTCATATTGAGTAGGAAACTTGGACAGCGGGTGGAATATTATGAGCAATATAGTGAACGGATTATTGTAGCAAAAATCAATACTAAACCTGCCTGCACCACAGTGGTACAAGTCTATATGCCTACCAGTCAAGCTGATGATGAGGATGTTGAAAAGGTCTACGAAGAAATAGACGAAATTCTGAGGTATATCAAGGGTGATGAAAATGTTATAGTAATGGGAGATTGGAATGCTGTGGTAGGAAAAGGGAGAGAAGGGAAGATAGTAGGAGATTACGGATTAGGTGAAAGGAATGATCGAGGAAGCAGGCTGGTAGAATTCTGCACCGAGCATGAATTGGTCATAGCTAACACCTTATTCAATAACCACAATAGAAGAATATACACATGGATGAGACCAGGAGATACAGGGCGTTACCAAATCGACTTCATTATGGTCAAGCAGAGGTTTCGAAACCAGATTTTGGATTGTAAAACATATCCTGGTGCTGACATAAACTCTGACCACAATCTGGTTGTAATGAATTGCAGATTAAAGTTGAAGAAACTGAAGAAAAGTCAAAAGCCAAAAAGGTGGGCAATAGACAGACTGAAAGAGAAGGATGTAAACGAAAGATTCAAGAAGAGTATAAAGGAAGGACTAATGAAAAACCCTAAACAAACTTCAATTGCAGACGAATGGGCACTTTTGAAGAATGAAATAACAAAATCCGCAGAAGAAAACATTGGTAGGAAAGAAAGTATAGGGAGAAGACCGTGGATCACTCAGGATATACTAGAATTGATGGATGAAAGGCGGAAACACAAGAATGTAAGAGATGAAAAGGGGAAAGCAGAATACAGACGTCTGAGAAATGAGGTTAACAAGAAGTGCAAGGAAGCGAAAGAAGAATGGTTGAAAGAGAAATGTGCAGGTATAGAAAATTGTCTGAAATTAGGAAAAGTAGACACAGCTTATCGAAGGATTAAGAATACTTTTGGGGAAAAGAAGACTAAGTGCTGTAATATTAAGGACACAAATGGAAAGCCTCTAACAGATAGGGAAGAAAAGGTTGAGAGATGGAAAGATTACATCGAGAGTTTGTATAAGGGAAAGGAGATTGAGAATCATGTAATGGAAAGGGAGGAGGAAATTGATGAGGATGCGAAAGGAGATTTAATATTGAGATCAGAATTTGATAGAGCTTTGGAAGACTTGAGCAGGAACAAAGCACCAGGCATAGATGATATACCGATTAAGTTGCTACGCTGCATAGGAGATGAAGGTCTGATCAGGTTATTTCTCTTGGTGTGTAGGATTTATGAGACAGGTGAGGTACCCCCTGATTTCAAGAAGAATGTAATCATCCCTATACCAAAGAAAGTGGGAGCTGACAGATGTGAAGATTACCGTACAATCAGCTTGGTTGCTCATGCTTCAAAGATCCTGTCTAGAATAATTTACAAGAGGATTGAAAGCCAGATAGAAACGGAGTTGGGTGAAGACCAGTTTGGTTTCAGGAGAAATGTAGGAACAACGGAAGCTGTACTAAGTCTTAGGCTGATTTTGGAAGGTAGAATAAGGAAAGATAAGAGAACGTTCATGGCTTTTGTAGACTTAGAAAAGGCTTTTGATAATGTTGATTGGACTAAATTGTTTGACATTTTGAAATCGATTGGAATAAAGTACAGGGATAGGAGGGAGATATACAATCTGTACAGAAACCAGACAGCAGTCATTCGAGTTGAAGGACATGAGAGAGAAGCTGGTATTCAGAAAGGTGTAAGGCAAGGCTGCAACTTATCACCCATACTTTTCAATCTTTACATTGAACAAGCAATGAAGGAAATTAGAGAAAAATTTAAAGTGGGAGTGAAGATTCAAGGAGAAATAATTTCAACTCTGAGATTTGCTGATGACATCGTCATCTTGGCCGACAAGCCTGAGGATTTGAATGAGTTTTTGAAAGGTATGGACTCCGTCTTACGGAAAGAATTCATGATGACAATTAATAAATGTAAAACAAAAATACTGGAATGCAGCCGAAATAAATCAGAAACCTCTATGGAGATCAAATTGGCAGGTGAAAAGCTGAAGGAAGTAGGAGACTTCTGTTACTTAGGAAGCAGAATAACCAGTGATGGACGAAGCAAAGAGGATATAAAAAGTAGGTTGGCTCAGGCAAAGAAAGCATTTCTACAAAAAAGGAATCTGCTGACATCGAATATAGATTTAGGTATTAGGAAGTCATTTTTGAAAGCCTTTGTCTGGAGCGTGGCACTCTATGGAAGTGAAACTTGGATTATTGGTGTAGCAGATAAGAGGAGAATTGAAGCGTTTGAAATGTGGTGTTACAGGAGAATGATGAAGATCAGGTGGGTAGATAGGCTTACAAAAGAGTGGGAGAGGAGAGATGTTTCTGGCGACTGCTAATGAAGAAAAGAGATAGGTTGATAGGGCACATACTAAGACACCCAGGAATAGCGAGATTAGTTATGGAAGGAAGGGTCGAGGACAAAAACTGTAGGGGTAGGCCAAGGTTAGAATATGTTAAACAGATTGCCTCGGATGTAGGGTGTCGGAGCTATGTAGAGATGAAACGATTAGCTCAGGACAGGGAGGCATGGAGAGCCTCATCAAACCAGTCAAAAGACTGAAGACTCAAACAACAAGTAGAGCCCTCATTCCCCAAGATTTGCATAGGATTGTGGAGTTAGAAAAAGCTATAAATCCTTTTCATGTACTTCCAATGGAGTCAAGTGACTTTTTTGATTTTAAGAATATAGCTGATACATAAGTGTAACAAATTAAAATGCACAATGCTGAAAGTATCTCAGTCTCATCCATCTCAAATAGCTATTAAATACACTTATTCAGAATTGGAAGCGTGGAAGGTTATGAATGTTTTAAGGAGAGGAAAATCAGTGGTTGATATACAGCAAGCTGTGCTTCATCTGAAAGATCTGCCCCGTTTATCAGTTGAAAAAAGAATGACCTCTCGACTATGTTGCCATTCCTTCCTGAAGAGCACAGAGAGTTTTATGAGACATTAATTTCAACCCCTGTGTAAGAACTGTCTGTTGTCAAGAGAGAATTTGAAAATTGATAGCCATTTTTTCTTAAATAAAATACATTTTTGTACTAATCTCCTTATTCTTATTCTCCTTATATTTTGTGTTTAATTCAATTATATATGTTCCTGCTAATCATTTATGCCATTTTTATTAATATATCCTTCTAAAACCTTCAATAAAATGTAACAACAGGTGGAATGGCACTTTTAACTTACTCTTTCATGATATGGCACATAGAACGTTCTTATTGTTATTGCTGTGTTCCTCCTAAACCATTGTATTTTTGGCAAAGATTTGCTATACAAAATAATTATGTGGTAGGAACCTGCCTCCATAAGTATTTTTGGTGTAATAAATTAAATACAAACAGAGATAGATAGTTTTTTCCTTCTCCTGTAAAATTTTAAAAATGGCACTTAGAACGTTTGACATTTCTACTCTTCAAATGTCTTCGTTCGTTTTTCATAAATCGATAGTCGTAATTTATATGAGTTGTGTAGAGAGATTGTGTTACGGAAACGGATTCAGGTATAAGGAACCCCTTTTCCATATATCGTTACTCCCCGAGAATCATAAGTGTCTCACTCTCCCAAGCAATTTGAGTTATTTGCCCTAGTAGTATAGTCCATAACACAATCAAAATTACTCTTGTATCCCCATGTAGCACATATCAGTAGGATTTACAGGTTTTTCTAGCTGGGGACCTTGAAGATTTTACGATCCACCTGATCTTCGGATTCGACTTGTGCATCTTCATGAATATTCGGGTACAGTATGTTTCAGCACCGTGCGATTTTTATTTGTGGGGGAACCTCAATCAAATGTTATACAGAAGTAATCCGCATACTCTGGAGACTCTGGAGAACGAAATAGCTGCACTGATACGTAATATCAGTGAGGATGAATTACAGCGAGTGTACGTTTAGGTGCAATGTGTGTTTAGAAAATGAAGGACAGCATTTCCAGCAATTACTCTGATATTCATGTAAGTAATGATGGTTATTAAATACTGTATGTTAAAGAATGTAATGTGTTAAAGTAGTTGGGCGCTACGCTGCAGCTAGCACGGAGCCTTGCTCGACTGGTGGCCTGTCCGTCACACGGCACCGTCGAGGTTCCGTTCTATAGAGAAGGCTCTCACTGTATAAGTGTTATTACATAATACTGGATCTCTCTCGCCACCTATGCTCTACATGTACTGTAGGTATGTGTAGTTGAACGATAATAGCTATACAGCAATTATGAGAGTGCTTGCTATTTGGTCTACTACGTAATTTAAAAAAATATCTGGCCCATGGGGGGATCGAACCCTCGACCTTCGCGTTATTAGCACGACGCTCTAACCACCTGAGCTAATGGGCAACTGGATCGTCCGTCTCATGATGGATAGTGTAGCGATAAAGCGCACTTGACCTCGGATCATTCTGTTACTGTGTGGATGTCTTAAAAGGAACTTACATCCAGACACACATACAGAATACCAATACAAATCTCTGCATTCATTTGGCATCAAACGAATGGATAACATAATATTTCTTGGTTCTATACTACTGTATGTACAGATAAAACTTAACTTTATTCATAAGTAGGCAATAAAGATTCATTATGCCAAGTGTTTCACAGCGTTTGGATGAAGGTAATCAGAAAAGTCAATTTCAATATTTGTGCCGCATAGCCGCCATGCTGGTTTTATGCTTACTAGGTATTTTAAAGTCACATACACAGGGCGCTCGAGAATGTTCTCCGCAGTGGGTACGTGAAGCTGTGACTGGTTGAGTCATGAGTTTTAGTTGGCTGCACTGCACTGCACTGTGTCCTTCAAAGCGGGACTTCCCCGTGTGAGCTGTCAATGTGTATCGCGATAAGCGCGCCAACCTGCATGCCTTCAGCGTGTATTACAGTCAGCGAGCGTTCAGATATATTATTGGAAGAGTGCAACCGTATATAGGCGGTAATGTTTACTACTGAAGAGAGAGTTTTTTTTTTGGTGGAATACGTTTTTCGCGAAGGCAATCGGTTTACAGAAAATGTAAAATTAAGATTTCAGGCGCGGTTTCCAAATTCAAAGTGTCCAAACCGTGATACCGTTCGGGATTTGGTAAGTAAATTTCGTGTGACTGGCTCAGTTCACGATGTACCGGGAACAGGCAGGCCTACGCTTTTAACAGACGAAGAACTTGATGAAATCTCCGATATAATGCTGCGTAGTCCAAGTAAATCAACACGAAAATTAGCTCAACAAACAGGAATCTCTAAGTCGACAGCACATAGAGCTGTAAGAGACAAGCTTCAGTTGTTCCCTTATAGTGAGCGATGTATGGAAGATAGACATATGCTCTCGCGGACTTTTTTGTAGAACTTTTCATGCTGAACAATTCTTACATAGTATTTAGATATTTTTAACGGTTTGTCCAGCGTGAGCTTCCAAAGCGCTCGACGCCAGGTATTTTATCGACTTTTCCACTAATATCGTAACTGATCGGCTTCCTTTGATCATAAATAAATTATTTTCTACAGAAATCATACTCGATATATCCTTTACAGAATGGTGAAAACCGCATCAAAATCCATCCAGTGGTTCTCGAGTTTATCCGTAACATTCAAGAATCGGGGACTTTGTTTTATACTAAGTAGAGATGTTGCAAGCGGCAGCCGTGCTACCAACGTAACTGCTGTAGCTAGCTCTCCCAGACGCATGTAGGCGCTGCGGAGAACATTCCCGGACTCATATAAACATTATATCATCATACAAAATGCCATGTTGATTTCTGCATTAAGAGGTGTTGAGAACTGGTGAAATATTTTGCGTGTCCGCCATATTACACTGAAGTTTTACTGCAGGTGTGTCCAACCCGCGGCCCGAAGTGATATTTGCTCTATCACATCAAGTTCGGCCCGCAGTGATATTTGTAAGTTATAATATTATTTATCAAATAAGTAATTCTATTTGGAATGAGATAAACTTGAAAGAGCAAGACTTTTTCCGTTCACAATACATGTGTTTGAGAAAGTTCATCTTATTCAAAACATGGATAAATACATCCGTTTATATAGATTTATATTTATGATCCTACCTACCGCGCATCGCTCTGAAGTCTCCGTGTATTGTTGACCGCGCGGTAACGTTACTACTTTCAAAGGCGAGTGCGTGCCAGATGTTTTATTGTCGTTTCATTGAAGAACTTTCAAGTTAGTTTACTGCTTGGAGTTGTTCGCTCACGTTGTATTGTCAGTACTAGTGAGAGGTTTGAAGAATATAATTAATTCTGTGATTTTTAATTTCATAAGTGATAATTATGGATTCTAAGTGTAGCGGCAAGAAAAGTTTTCCGACGAAGGTAGATCATTTCAAATAAAGTGGGCAAATCAGTACTTTTTTACTGAAGTAAACAAGAAAGCAGTGTGTTTAATTTGCAGTGAAACAGTTTCAGTGTTTAAGGAGTATAACATAAAGCGACATTACGACACCAAAACATGCGTCTTCATATGATAAATTTGAGGGGCAATTTCGTAAAGACAAGGTATCTGAACTTAAAATTAAACTTTCGGGACAGCAGTTATTCTTTAATAATGTGTCACTTCAAACCAAATCTCTGGTAAAAGCGAGTTACTCAGTAGCAGAAATTATTGCAGAAAAATCTAAACCATTTTCAGATGGCGAGTTTGTTAAAGAAGCATTGAGAGTTTTGCAGATATTATATGTCAGGACAAGAAAGCGTAGTTTGCAAAATTAAGCTTGTCGCGACAGACTGTAGCTCGCCGTATTAGCGTCCAATATAGAGAGAACTTGAAAATACCGAGCCACAAATTTCCAGTTCTATTCTCTGGCACTTGATGAGAGTAGTGATGCTAGCGATACTGCCCAATTAGCAATTTTTTAAGGGGAATTGATACTGATTTCAATATTACAGAAGAATTAGCTGCTCTTGTCCATCTTAAAGGCACCACTAAAGCCAATTATTTAATGGGAGGGGGGGGGGGGGGCGGGGTCACTGAAACCTTGAACCGCCTTGGCTTGAAATATACAAATCTATCTGGTGTAACAACAGACGGAGCTCCTGCATTTGCAGGAAAACGAGAAGGGTTAGTTAAATTAATGCAAGCAGAGGCAGCTAAAGTAGGAAACATTTCTGTAATGCAATATCACTGCTTAATACACCAAGAAAACCTTTGTGCTAAATCTCTAAATTTAAATAGTGTTTTTAAAGTCGTTGTGAAAGTAGTGAATTTCATTCGTTCACATGGTTTGCGACACAGAGAATTTCAAAATTTCTTACAAAATCTCTATTCAGAGTTTGAAGATATTGTATAATATACTGAAATAAGATGGCTGAGTCGTGGCAAAATATTGAAGCGAGTGTTTGACCTAAAAACCCGAAATACAAACATTTATGGATGAGAAGGGCAAACCTATCGTTAAATTTAAAGACTTAGAATGGATGTGTTATTTTGCCTTTCTGGTAGATATAACAACACAACTGAACGAAACGAACTTAATTCACGTCTCCAAGGTAAGAACCATGATAACTACTATGTTTGATCACGTGAAGGTCTTTGAAACAAAATTGCGACTTTGGGAATTACAAATAAAAACAACAACTTTGTGCATTTGCCAGCTCTACAAAACTGTAATAATCAAAATTCTCAAAAGTACGCAGTAATCATATCAGTTAAGAAACGAATTCCGCGTTAGATTTCAAGACTTCAAGGAGAACGTTATAAGTTTCAATATGTGTCCTTCCCCTTTCTCCATTGACATAGACGAGGTCCCTGAGGATCTGCAAATGGAGTGCGTTGATTTTCAATGTGCGTCACACCTAAAGAATAAGTTTAAAAATGTCCCCTTACTACAATTCTATCGCGACTACTTTCCCAAGGAAATATATCCGGGCATTAATAGACATGCACTACGTTTTGCATCACTTTTTGGTAGCACATACATATGCGAACAAGTGTTCTCCAGGATGAAACATGTGAATTGCGCAACGAGAACGCGAATCACCGACAGTAATCTGGAGAGTTCACTTCGAGTTGCTACAACATCAATCAAACCAGATATTGGATGCCTTGTTCGTGAGAAGCAGTGCCAGTTGTCGCATTGACAGGTAAAATATTAATTATATTATTTTAATATAACATTTATATACAGTATATTTAATTTAATTTTAAAAATAACTTAACTAATATAAGATTAATATTTTAATAAAAATAACTTATCAATATATTAGCTTTTTAAAATTAAATGGTTTATCTTAGAATTTAGATCCTATTTAATACGGTAGAAAAATCGAATCATGTGGCCCGCGAACAAATTCGCCTTTACGACAGTGGCCCTTTTCCAAAAAAAATGGTTGGACATGCCTGATTTACTGGAATCAGTGCTGGATTACCCATTAGGCCCGACTTGGCCCAGGCCTAGGGCCCTCAATTATCTGGGATCCCCAAAATCTAAAAACTGAAAAAGTAAAAACAAATCATCTGAAATGTTTTCAAATACCGATGATCGTTTCAATTGAAATGTATGTATATATGTAGAGGGAAGTGACCAAAGTCGGACCCGAGTCCCTAAGTCGGACCCCTGCATTATTTTGCTAGGACAGTGCTGCCGCATGGTGGCACAATAATGAATGTGAAGATATGAAAAGAAATGTTATGTTGTGGAAGTGGCAGCACTGGACTGTGGGGAGTATCCCGTCAGTTCTTCCATTACTGGTTTTCATGTGAGTGGATGTTTTTACACGTGCTCATGGAATAGTGATTGTTTTATATTTCAAAGAGGGTAAGTCACATTGTGTTTACATTACTGTCTTTAGTAAGCGATACACTTGATAAATGTTGTATTTGCTTGTAGAAATACCCATTCATTTTTTTTCATAGCCTCGAAAATATCAAGTACAAGATGTCCTAAGTAGGACCCCCGCGGCTTTCCTAAGTCGGACCCCTAAAAATCCTAAGTCGGACCCCTAATAACCCTGAGTGGGACTCCTGAAATTCAAATTCAAATTTCTTGGGTTTTATTTAAGCCGTTCAAAATATTTTTTCAGATGACCCAGAAAAATATCAGTCCTTGCGTGAGAAAATGGGAAACTCTCAATCTGGTCGGTTTCTGGATTTTGTGGTCATAACAATAAGTTATGTTCCTAACAAGACATTATATAATGTAAAAATAAAGTATTTTCACGTTCTTCATTACTTTTCTAGTGGTTTTATGTGATTTTACGTTCATTCTTAAGAGGGGTCCGACATGGGCATACTTTTTCCAAGACGTCATTTTTGTTACTTTTAATGAAAACATTTCATATGAAAAACTGGGCTGTTATAAGTTAATCTGAACCTGATACAATGTTATAAAACATATCAAAGAACTCATCTAGCTAAAATTCAAATTTAAAATGATGAAATTAATAACAATACATGTAGAAAACAAAATGGGGGTCCGACTTTGGTCACTTTCCTCTATATATGATTTAATAAAAAGTGTATTATTCATCTTGAGAAAAAAAAACTCTTGTATATACTTTATTAAATGTACAGGTGCGAAAAAATAAGAATTATTTGAAAAAAAATAAAGAGGGTCCAAAAATCTGAGGGACTTGGGCCTCATTTTACCTTAATCCGGCACTGACTGGAATGCGAAATCCGCAGTCGGGGTCGATCTGGATAGTATTATGTCCTTACCAAATTACGGTACATTAAAAAGTTCCACACACTCACAGATATACAGACCGACAGACATTCATACACACGCACACACAAATTAAGGATGACCTCTTAAGCCTCTATGTCATACTGTTACGTGCCATCCCCTAGTGGCACTTTTGTTAACTGGATTACGGAGGGTAGAAAACACAACACCAATTACTGCTTTAAAGAGAAGTTAGCTTTATTGCTTGCAGGAAGAGGTACATTACTCATCGGCAAATACAAACAATTGGAACCTTACTCCAGTTTCCTCAAGTCCCTTCCTTGAGCGCTCTTGGCCCTTTCACTTGTCAACAAACCACAGAAGTTAAACCGTCCTAATGAGTACGGTGGCCTTGACAGTAACTACCGGCTCCTCTCCCTTATGTGCCCAACTCCAGTTACTTACGATAATCCGCTACCCGCTGTCCACAAGCTGGGGAAACAATGTCACTGGATTTCGTAACTCGCACGGCACTTCGTCACCACACTTCTGTCGCACTCGCTCAAAAACACACACCCACAGAAAACTCAGTCCCCTCACTTTGAGGCCGCTTATATAGCAAGCTGGTGACTCAATGAATTCTAGAATCGTCCAGGACACACGGCTTCTAGAGATTTCCTTCACTGGCTGGGTCACGAACTTTCTGGACCGTCCCTTTCACTTCGCAGCCCGTTGCATAACGCGCACGTAATATACTGAGGCAGAGCACACACAGCCTGGAAGCAGCTGTGACTCAACGCAGCGAGGCGACAAAACAAACTCACAGCCGTAACAATACTGTTTTCCCACCATTGACCAGTTGGCGTCTTAACTGTAAGAGGCAAGTGTCAATCTTTATTACGTAATGTGTACTCACTTACCCTCGCCACTGGTGCTGCTCGAGTGAAGCTTGTTTCAGTGTAAGGTGACATATTATCATGGCTTGCAATGTTGAACCTTCCTGAACTCTCCTCATTTTGCCATTTGTGTGGCACATCACACCTTAATATTACTCAACAAACACGTTGGTACTCCCCTTCCTATATATCAAACTAAATATCAAGGGTCGAGTATTCCATTCAGTTCCCCGAGATTATCTAGTACTTTCAAAAATATCAATAATTCAATAAAATCACATAAGCACAAATATTTTGTCGGAAAGGAATGTTGGGTTGCGAAATTGTTCGACTATATTTTTTCTTTTTAAATCGCTTATCCCCCAGTTCAACTAAACCCCAGTTTTTGCGAGGGCATTGGTTGAGAGAGAGAGTTCCTATTCCATCTCAGTCGTGCTGAAAATGTATTTGTGGTTTCCCATTTTCACCACCAGGTAAATGCCGCACTGTTCCTTTCAACAGGTCCAATTCCTTCCAAAAATCCCTTCCTTAATAAGCCCCAAGTTAGAGGTCGCCCATCACCATCCCCAGTTGTATCTGCTGACAAAGACACCATCCTTATGACGGTAGAGGAATGATCCCTTGCGCATAGACCGCGGGTGAGGACGAGTTAGGAGAAATAGCGATTAGAAAGGACAGAAATGACTTAATCAAATGACTGCATCCTTTCCAGAGTATATGGCCTTATTGTTGAAAATCCACAGCCTGCTTCCAGTCTCCGACCGGGTCAGGAATGGAATGAATGAAGCCCCCATCTAGCGACGAGGATATGAACTGTACTGGCTGCCGAGGCCTGACGGACTCCTCTGGGGCAATGATTAAATTAATGACAGATGAAATGAAATGATAGTGGAGAGTGTAGCTGGAATGAAATTTTGAGAAAGAAAACCGGAGTACCCGGAGAAAAACCTGTCTGCCTCCGTTTTGTCCAGCAAATTTCTCACATGGCGTGACCGGGAGTTGAACCACGGACCCAGCGGTAAGAGTCAGGCGTGCTGCCACCTAAGCCACGGAGGCTTATGGCCTTGTTGTTCCTTAAATTAACATAACCAAGCATTTCTTTTGCTTTCAGCTAAAAAGTAATTTGCATCGGCCGGGAATCGAACCCGGGCCGGCCGCGTGGCAGGCGAGCATTCTACCACTGAATCACCGATGCTGACGGCGCAGTGGTGAACGGAGACTGGTGTCACAATATCAGCCATTCTTTTTTATTAGAGACGGTGAGAATCCCCTGTGTTGTACTCGCACGTCCTCCAGCCAATACTTCCATACTTCAAGTCCTGGGACAAGCTACCATTAAACTACACAACTAAAGCCTGTACAGAAACACCTGCTAGCAAACAAATCCAACACACACATGGATGATGACTGTGACTTCCCTACCCCCAAAATAAATTAACAACTCGTTCCGAGGTAAGTGAGACAAGTTATTTCCATAACCTAGACTGTATGTTCCCGAGACCTGAGACCTATCAGTAAGTAACTGGGAATGTCTCACCGTGGGCTTCTGTACATTCCGCGGCAGTCGTGGCCGAGTGGTTAAGGCGTCTGACTTGAAATCAGATTCCCTCTGGGAGCGTAGGTTCGAGTCCAGCCGACTGCGCGTTTTTGATACCAACGGTTTGTGAATATTGACCCTTCTCATTGGCCTATTCCCAGTTGTTCTGTTCCTGGTTAATGCTGTCCGGCTCCGTGGCTAATTGGTAAGCGTCCTAGACATTAGCACAGTTTCGATACCGAGCCAGGCCATGCGGATTATAATCGCCTGCGATTAATTCCCCTGACCCGGGGACTGGGAGTGTGTAGCGAAATGACATAAATACCTGAAGTAAAAGTGAATAAGAAAGAGGACAGTTAATTGAAGGTAAAAAAAAACAAGAAAAATGTAATGTTAGATTTTCGATGTGAAATATCACTTCAGATTCCATGTAAATATGGAGGTCCCATGGCTCAAGATCGTGAGATTAAATACAGACTCTCTTCCTTTTCATATAATTCTTCTTCTTCTTCTTAGTCATTTACCCTCCAGGTTGGTGGAACCCACGGACTCAGCGAGGGAACTCACCACTACCGCCTCTACGGGCAGTGTCCTAGAGCTGGGAACATATAATCGAAGGCGATACAACTGGTGAGGTGTGATTGGCACCTCGCCTAGGCGGCCTCACCTGCAAAGCGAACAGGGGCCTCATGAGGGAAGGTAATGGAAGGTCAGGATGGATAGGCAAGGAAGAGGGAAGGAGGCGGCCGTGGCCTTGAAGAAGATACTGTCCCCGATAATCCGGATAGTTGGCTGTCAGAAATCCGCCCCCTCAATCGGATTGTCAATAATCGATTGCACCGGCACAGCTACATCAATGAAAATGGCACTGACAGATACTACCGAGATTAGAGCACAGTAGTTAACATGAAATTATTGTGGAACACACCAAAATATACGGGGTTTCATACTTACCTTTTACTTACCTATTCAATTTAATCTCGGGTCTGGGTTTTCAACTGGATCACTTAATAGTATGCCCTCACAATAACCTCCACCACGATATTTAAAATGAACCAAGTCGGAGACCAGAAAATTTAAACTGCACAATAATTTATTTCACATAAAGAAAAAAAAATATTTTAACAAAATTTAACAACAAAATAGTTATGGCTGTCTGAAGCCATTGTCAATGTAACCATGTCCTCCTGTAGGACTGTAGACTTCACATACAAAAATTCAGCTTTCTCTAGCTCAAAAGAACGTAATAATAACATCAATGCACATTGGAATGGATAAGGGAGCTGGGACGAGACATATAGCATTTGTTTCCTTGTTCATGAACTTCATAATTTAGTTCATTGACACACATTTATTAATAACCGCAAGGCCGCTAAGTAGTTGACCTTGACCTCCACCATTCAGTTATCTGGCCACCTGCATTACACCCTAAGCAGTGTTGCATGCTTGCTTCGTCAAATGGACGCAGCTGCCTAACCAGAGTCACCAAATGCTGGCCAACGCAGAGTCTAGCTCTCATTCAAAACAATTTAAATGCTCACATCTCAACTCAAATATTATCACGCAAAATTTATACAAGTTCCGTTCACATTGCAATGGATTACTCTGTTAATCTCAAATCTTATTTAAATGTTTATTCCAATTATCGAACTAGCGTTGTTTAAATGTTAATAGCAAAACGCATAATGTTATATCATAGTGTTCAATAATTATTTATAACATTTAGATTGTTCATAACTTAGTCAAACGACAATTGAAAAAATGTACACGCCTCTATTAATCCCGTTTGTTTCAAATTATTATTATAGATATTTACATAGTTATTTACATTATTTATATTTTATTTATATTTGAAATACATTAACCACACGTTTATCCGGTTGATATTTTCTTAAATCGTGGTAATATAATCGACCAATGAAGGTTACTTATATTTAAATTTTAGATTCAGGTTTAATAAGGTTTAATAATTATTATTTGTGACGGTAACCTCCATTCAAAATCTATAATTCAATCAATTTAACACTCTTGTTAATTTTAACAGTAACTTCACATGAATAATTTTCAATGGACCTGAACAATACAACTCAGCGGAAACATACCTCGCACAAACGCACAAAATTGGCCCATAATTCATCATATATCTCATTATATATGGCATCAAAATCTTCCACAATACACACAAAAAACCTCCACTTATAAATTCATCATCATCATCAATATTACTGTGGGAACCTCCTTCACTTATTAAAGGGCATTATTCATCAGCGACTTTTACACGTCCACTGAACTACCGATTATACATCCATAGTTCCTCTTTAAAAATTCTTATATTCGTCAATTGTATCGAAAATTGTTATTATATTTAACCTTCGTGGGTTTCATTCATGAAGCGATATGAAGTAAAAATTTGCCAGTCACAAATAAATTTAATAGCAAATACGATTAGACACGCCTCCCTGGTCTATCAAAATGAATTAATCTCATCATAATTATCGCAGTATAAAAATACTATATTCAAGCAAAATTTATTTAACTGCAGAAATAGTCGAATAGAATGCAAATAGACCAGAAAATGCAAACATTATCGTTTCAATCTAGAATTGAGAAAATCTCCTATCAAATGTTCATTACTATAGTGTACTGAATAAATCGTATTCAAAGATCATATTTCATAAAATTGTCTATAATGCAATGGTATTACAGAATTGACTAAAAATGTCTGTGTTTCAATCATGTTCATAAAAACGACTAGTATTTCCAAGATCGTCGATAAAGTAGTAGATTTTAACGCTCTAAAATCTTTTAATCATTCTTCTTTCTTGAGGATGACAGAAAATTGGTCAAAGTAATTTACTGGAAAGAATTACTTTAATAAAACGACACGCTGTCTGAATTCAAACTTGCCATAGAAAATCGTTAACTTTACAGTCAAATCGTGACTACAAGAAAAATTCAAATTCTCGAAAGAATATTTAACTTCAATATAAACTGATCCAAAATGTTTAAATATGCAAATGACATAATAATGTCTCAATAAATCGAAGAAAATGGCATAAAGCTGCAAAGTGTACAGAGTACAGAAACATCTAGCAAAAGAATATGGGGCAATCAAATATATGACAGAAAATATGGGAAAGATAGTTGCTCAGATCTCACTAAAATGGCTCAAATAAATCAAGAAACGTTCACGGCTACCATATCTGTTGGATTGAAGTTCTAGAAGAAAATTTCACAGAAGACTGCTGCTGGTTCCATTTCACCACAGGATAGATGTGCACCGACCTCGAACCTGGAACCTGCGCCCTCGGAGAATAGAACAGCTTCCTCCTCCGGAAATCGCACTGCTCCGTGTAGACGATAGACATCCCTCTGGCAAAACTCTTCTTTGTGTGCTGGGAAAAACCCTTGCCCCTCTTGAAAGTTCCCTGAAGTTCTTGTAGAAATCAGCCATGAAGTTCATTGCAAATATTTCCGCAGAAATGTTCATAATTGTGGAGTATGAATTTATTTCCACTGCCATTTGATGTAATTCAGCGATGGATTACGATGCATGAGTGTAGCTGAATGTTCACTACATGCTCGTCTTTGTAGAATGACGATTATCGAAGCTCCATGTTGCTACTTCACACTACTGATGTATGTCCCAATTGCATTAAAGTTTTAGTTTTCCATCTCCACTTCCATTATAATGTTAGTCGAAAGTACTGCCAGATTGTATAGTTCCATTGTAGAATGTAGCGTTGTATCACCAAATGTAATCTTCAGTATCACGGTTGCAATACACGTGTCTGCCGTAGCGTAGAATGTGGTAGTAAAAGTGCTTCTCAGGATTCGAGAAAAACACTTTTCTCTGCAGTCTTTAAATGCGAATATCTTCTGAAGTATTATAATGAAAATGTTCAACTTTCGCACACGCCTCAATATTGTAATGCAGTATTGAATTAGTATAAATGCAGTAGCTAATTCTTGATAGATAAACTTGTAGAATCGTTTATGTGTGCGCTCCAACTTCGCCTAGATTTAGTAACAGTAAAATTGCACTGCTGGATACCCAATACTGTTCGATGCGTTGGGCTCTGCCACGCTTGCTTATGACGATATGCTTGTTCTATCAGAACACGAAGTCAGACTATGAAGTCAGAATAAAACCACGAAGTGAGAAACTCCTCTCTGCTGTGCAAGGCCTTTTATCAACTTTGAAGGGGCGTATCCATCCCTACCATAGCTTCTTCTTCCATCATTACTCGAAGTTCCAACTTTGGCTATTCTTGACGGATTTTCAGATTTCAAAAACATATAATTAATTTTTTCAAAATTCCAAATCAATGCCATAACTGAAAATAGTTTTCCACAATTCTGCATGCCAAAAGTTATTAAAATTGTTAGTTTCAGTAATCTCCGTCTCCCTTCAAGCTATCATTCATTGGTTCGAGCCTCTCCTCCAATAGCGTAACTTCTTCCTCAGCACGTTTACTTGCTTCCCTGCGACTGCGTCGTAAATCTAAGATCCTTCTCGAACAAAATCGTGACGTCAGCAAGAGTCTAAGCTCAGCCAGCCTACTTGCTCGAGCGTTGCGTCATCCACGCCTACGTCATGAATATACACGTCACAACTATGACGGCCATAACTTTATTCACATATGCCAATACAGCCACCGTGGTCTCAGTATAATTCAATTTACGGGTGCATTCTCCCTTCACCACGTTTTAAAAACAGTTGCAAATTGTTTTTAAACTCTGTTACAAATATCTGAATTCACTTGAACACGAAATTGAATTATTATTGGCTTACTCTTGGATAATATTTCTTCAAGTTTCCAGCATTGAACTTGCCATATACGACATCATTCTCATCATCATAGAGTTCATAACAGTTGTTTCCATAAGCATTCGTAATTCTGAACGGACCCATAAATACTATTCCAAACTTGGGATAGATTTTCTTACTCGCGTCAGTCTTGACAGGTCTGCGTAGTAATACCAGATTTCCAATTTCTAAGGGAGTACCAAAACGTTTTCCAGCTACTCTTTTCAGTCGTTTTTGTGCTGCTCTCTGGAGTTGTTCTTTCGCTCTGTCAATTCTCTGCTGCCTTCCTAGGTCGGGATCTCTAGGAACGTGGTTGAAAAGATTGTCCCACGGCCTTTCTGGGTTTCTTCCTAGATGAAGTCTCATTGGCACCTCTCCGGTGCTCTCCTGCACTGTAGAATTTAGACACTCCTCAATAAGGGGTAGAAATCTCACCCAACTAGTATGATCATTCGGACAGAAAATTCGACAAAATTTCGAATATTCAGCCATGTATCTTTCTGAAGAATTCGATTCCGGATAGCGCACGCTTGAAAATATGTGCTTAATTCCAAGCCTTTCCATATCTGCAGCAAATTCTAAGGATGTAAACTGAGCTCCATGATCCTATAGTAGATACTATGGTTTACCGGCTTTTGGAAATACAGCATGTTGCAGTCTGGTTACAACGTTCCTCGTGTTAGCTTTTTGCATGGGACTCATTGTTACAAATTTCGAGAAGGCATCCACGGTAACCAACAGGTACTGATTACCCTGGTATCCCTTCGGACAGGGGCCAAATATGTCCGTCGCCATGAGTTCATTCGGTTTAGAGGGAATCATAGCCTTAGGTTTTCCTTTTAATAGAGCGGAAGCTTACTTTGCTCTTTGACATTTCCTCTCTCTTCTAATAGATCCTCATCAGTTACTTCGTAAATTTCATTGATAGTAATTATGTGTGGTGTGGCAATGTATTCATTGTTTCTCACTTTCGTTGAGAAATCGGCGGTTTTTTTTTTGTGTTACCATTTTCAAAGTTCCCCTGCTGGCTTGTAGAAGGACCAGGATCGATCACTAAATCCTGTCTTTTCTTCTGGTTTTCAGCTTCCTTCTCTCGTAATTCCTTCAAATACTGCTGACTTTCTTTCTCTCTCTCTTGATACTTGTCCGGTGTCATAACCTGACCTTGAGAATTTTGATTCCGATTCTGGTACTGGTTATTTCTGTTGTAGTTCCTATTGTACCCATTGTTATTATAATATCTACCTCTTCCGTTATTATAGTTCCCTCTATTGTTATTCCAGCCTCGTCTTTGCTGATATGGACGGTAACCTTGTGATCTGTTGTTGCGAAAATAATTGTTCCTGTGAGGACCTACATTTTCAGTTTTCTCTTCAGCAGGCGTATCAGTTTGCTGAACTTGATCCATGTAGACTGTATTAATGTCTTTGAATTCGTGCCTCTGACCTTTTTGAACCAAATTTGGCACCGGACTCGTGTAATCAAGCCTTCTCAATAGTTCGTCCATACTGGTCAAATCCCTTATATTTGACGATATAATAAGTCTTCTTACCTCAACAGGTAGCATACGTGAAATGGCATCTATTAACTGCTCTGTAGACAATGGGGGTTGTAAAAATCTTAAGCGCGATAACTGGCTCGTGAAGAAATCAGCGTACCGTGTTGGAAGAGTACCCGAATACTTCCTCGAGTATACCTCAGCTCTTAATGAAGTTTGTGCTTCTATTGACCAGAATCGTTTTATCAGTGCCTCTGCAAATTCATCGAAATTACTAAAAGTGTACCGAAATGCTCTGAAACACTCAAGAGGTCCTCCAGCTAGAAATATTTCTACGATTCTCATTTCTCTTTCTCTAGGAATATGGGCTTCAATAAAATAGTCTTTCAGGTTTCTGATATACTCTATCGGTGTTAGACTATCTGTATTACTAAATTTCTGAGGCTTGTCCTCAAAGTTTCGGATGACTGTCACATTTCTTGGATATGAATCCATGTAATTCTTCCCACTATCACGATATTTCCATTCAGGTTCAATATTCCTATCCTCTTCGTCTTCCCGGAATCTGAATATACGTTCCTCAGGACTAATAACTCTCTCTTCAGTAGCGAGGTTACATCTCACGTAATTCCTATTATCTTCAAAAGTCAACCCTTCTGGATCCTTATCTGTGATTTCCGTGATGACTTTCCTAATCAACTCTTCTTTATACGTTTCCAACATGCTAGCTTCTCCTAGGTTTAAATTCTGAAGTTTGCTCGTAGTTTCATTGACATCAGAGACAACCTTATGAATTTGTTCCTCTAACGCGGTTTTTAATGCTTGCACGTCCTGGCTTATTTGAGTTCTATCCTCTACCTGCATTTCGGATAGCGATTCCATCCTTATACTCAAATCCTTTCTAATTTGAACTACCTCATTATTTATATCTACTTGTGTACTGGCTAGTTTTCGTTCAATTCGCTCCTGAATCTGATTGACATGTTCCCCACTTGACTGGTTCCTTTCATCCTTCCAAACCGTTACATTTGCAGTTAACATTTCAGCAATATCTACTTCAATGTCTTCCTTAAGTAAACGATTATGATCTAAGACTTGGGTCCTCATGACCTCTACATCATGTTTTAATCCAGCTAGTGAAGCTGTTGTCCTAACAGACTCGTCAACCAATCTAGTTGTTAAAGCACTAATGTTACGAGTACAAAGCGTTTTTGCAGTTTCAATTTCTTCTCTAACCTTATTAACATCAGTTTGAACTTTGGCAATGTCTACAAAAACTGTATTAACTTCTATTTGCACCTTATTGATATCGCTTTGCATATCATTAATATCAGACTGAATATTATTTATGTCTACTTGAACGTTTGACACATCGGTTCGAACATTTCTAATCTCTCTTTGAACTTCTTCTACCTTGTCTTGTACAGTAGCAACATCATTCCTAACAACGATTACTTCTGCTCTAGCACATGAAATATCACCCCGGACATTAGCAACATCAAGATTTAACAAAGTAAGGTCTTTCTGGACTGAATCAACTTTTCCCTGTACATTGGAAACATCAATTTTTACATCTGAAACATCTTTATGGACATTGGATAAATCTACTTTAACATCTGAGACATCCTTGTGAATGTCAGTCACGGCATTCTGGACCTCCTGTGTACTGGTCTGTAAACGCGACATGTTATTTTCCAAATTTGCAGAACTGGTCTGGAGATCCTTCAAATTCTCCTTCATCATCTCCTGCATTCGACTAGCATTCCTAGATTCCATCTTCCTCACACTTTCATTCATGCTAGCTTTCAAACTGTTGGACATCTCCTACAACATCTTTCTCATACTCTCATCTGCCATCTCAATAATATTTCAATAATAGACTGCGTTAGGGACATACATCAAATAGAACAAGATAACAACATCTGAGCAACGCCTTTCACCATATATAAAGTTTGAGCAATTTTCTGTCTTAAATCTAACTTATAATTAGCTTATCACTAACTTCATAAACACCCTATGTTGAAATAAACTCAAGCACATGTTCAAATTTCTTTGGTTCATTTTAAATATCCTAACATAAATAATTTACATTTACAATCCAAATAGTTTAATTTTATCTTTAATATGACTAAACATGTCATAAGCAGGTCAAATAAAATAAGACTCCAGATCATAGGCGATTTTTCTAAGTTTCCAGCCTATTTAACCTCTCTCAGGTTGTATAAGATCTGATCTTTTCTGAGTGTAATTTTCCTAATACAACACAACATTTAATCCCTATATAATCACACTCTCAAATTCTACAATTGGCCAAGACATCTAACAAAGAATCAACCTCTTTATTTGAGTCTTCACAATCCCATTGACATCGATAACTTGGTAATCCAATGTTATTCGAGTCCCACACGTTGATTGCGCCAATCCTTCTGTCCCCGATAATCCGGATAGTAGGCTGTCAGAAATCCGCCCCCTCAATCGGATTTCCAATAATCAATCGCACCGGCACAGCTACATCAATGAAAATGGCACTGACAGATACTACCGAGATTAGAGCACAGTAGTTAACATGAAATTATTGTGGAACACACCAAAATATACGGGGTTTCATACTTACCTTTTACTTACCTATTCAATTTAATCTCGGGTCTGGGTTTTCAACTGGATCACTTAATAGTATGCCCTCACAATAACCTCCACCACGATATTTAAAATGAACCAAGTCGGAGACCAGAAAATTTAAACTGCACAATAATTTATTTCACATAAAGAAAAAAAAAAATATTTTAACAAAATTTAACAACAAAATAGTTATGGCTGTCTGAAGCCATTGTCAATGCAACCATGTCCTCCTGTAGGACTGTAGACTTCACATACAAAAATTCAGCTTTCTCTAGCTCAAAAGAACGTAATTATAACAACAATGCACATTGGAATGGATAAGGGAGCTGGGACGAGACATATAGCATTTGTTTCCTTGTTCATGAACTTCATAATTTAGTTCATTGACACACATTTATTAATAACCGCAAGGCCGCTAAGTAGTTGACCTTGACCTCCACCATTCAGTTATCTGGCCACCTGCAATACACCCTAAGCAGTGTTGCATGCTTGCTTCGTCAAATGGACGCAGCTGCTTAACCAGAGTCACCAAATGCTGGCCAACGCAGTGTCTAGCTCTCATTCAAAACAATTTAAATGCTCACATCTCAACTCAAATATTATCACGCAAAATTTATACAAGTTCCGTTCACATTGCAATGGATTACTCTGTTAATCTCAAATCTTATTTAAATGTTTATTCCAATTATCGAACTAGCGTTGTTTAAATGTTAATAGCAAAACGCATAATGTTATATCATAGTGTTCAATAATTATTTATAACATTTAGATTGTTCATAACTTAGTCAAACGACAATTGAAAAATTTTTACACGCCTCTATTAATCCCGTTTGTTTCAAATTATTATTATAGATATTTACATAGTTATTTACATTATTTATATTTTATTTATATTTGAAATACATTAACCACACGTTTATCCGGTTGATATTTTCTTAAATCGTGGTAATATAATCGACCGATGAAGGTTACTTATATTTAAATTTTAGATTCAGGTTTAATAAGGTTTAATAATTATTATTTGTGACGGTAACCTCCATTCAAAATCTATAATTCAATCAATTTAACACTCTTGTTAATTTTAACAGTAACTTCACATGAATAATTTTCAATGGACCTGAACAATACAACTCAGCGGAAACATACCTCGCACAAACGCACAAAATTGGCCCATAATTCATCATATATCTCATTATATATGGCATCAAAATCTTCCACAATACACACAAAAAACCTCCACTTATAAATTCATCATCATCATCAATATTACTGTGGGAACCTCCTTCACTTATTAAAGGGCATTATTCATCAGCGACTTTTACACGTCCACTGAACTACCGATTATACATCCATAGTTCCTCTTTAAAAATTCTTATATTCATCAATTGTCTCGAAATCTGTTATTATATTTAACCTTCGTGGGTTTCATTCATGAAGCGATATGAAGTAAAAATTTGCCAGTCACAAATAAATTTAATAGCAAATACGATTAGACACGCCTCCCTGGTCTATCAAAATGAATTAATCTCATCATAATTATCGCAGTATAAAAATACTATATTCAAGCAAAATTTATTTAACTGCAGAAATAGTCGAACAGAATGCAAATAGACCAGAAAATGCAAACATTATTGTTTCAATCTACAATTGAGAAAATCTCCTATCAAATGTTCATTACTATAGTGTACTGAATAAACCGTATTCAAAGTTCATATTTCATAAAATTGTCTATAATGCAATGGTATTACAGAATTGACTAAAATGTCTGTGTTTCAATCATGTTCATAAAAACGACTAGTATTTCCAAGATCGTCGATAAAGTAGTAGATTTTAACGCTCTAAAATCTTTTAATCATTCTTCTTTCTTGAGGATGACAGAAAATTGGTCAAAGTAATTTACTGGAAAGAATTACTTTAATAAAACGACACGCTGTCTGAATTCAAACTTGCCATAGAAAATCGTTAACTTTACAGTCAAATCGTGACTACAAGAAAAATTCAAATTCTCGAAAGAATATTTAACTTCAATATAAACTGATCCAAAATGTTTAAATATGCAAATGACATAATAATGTCTCAATAAATCGAAGAAAATGGCATAAAGCTGCAAAGTGTACAGAGTACAGAAACATCTAGCAAAAGAATATGGGGCAATCAAATATATGACAGAAAATATGGGAAAGATAGTTGCTCAGATCTCACTAAAATGGCTCAAATAAATCAAGAAACGTTCACGGCTACCTTATCTGTTGGATTGAAGTTCTAGAAGAAAATTTCACAGAAGAGTGCTGCTGGTTCCATTTCACCACAGGATAGATGTGCACCGACCTCGAACCTGGAACCTGCGCCCTCGGAGAATAGAACAGCTTCCTCCTCCGGAAATCGCACTGCTCCGTGTAGACGATAGACATCCCTCTGGCAAAACTCTTCTTTGTGTGCTGGGAAAAACCCTTGCCCCTCTTGAAAGTTCCCTGAAGTTCTTGTAGAAATCAGCCATGAAGTTCATTGCAAATATTTCCGCAGAAATGTTCATAATTGTGGAGTATGAATTTGTTTCCACTGCCATTTGATGTAATTCAGCGATGGATTACGATGCATGAGTGTAGCTGAATGTTCACTACATGCTCGTCTTTGTAGAATGACGATTATCGAAGCTCCATGTTGCTACTTCACACTACTGATGTATGTCCCAATTGCATTAAAGTTTTAGTCTTCCATCTCCACTTCCATTATACTGTTAGTCGAAAGTACTGCCAGATTATATAGTTCCATTGTAGAATGTAGCGTTGTATCACCAAATGTAATCTTCAGTATCACGGTTGCAATACACGTGTCTGCCGTAGCGTAGAATGTGATAGTAAAAATGCTTCTCAGGATTCGAGAAAAACACTTTTCTCTGCAGTCTTTAAATGCGAATATCTTCTGAAGTATTATAATGAAAATGTTCAACTTTCGCACACGCCTCAATATTGTAATGCACTATTGAATTAGTATAAATGCAGTAGCTAATTCTTGATAGATAAACTTGTAGAATCGTTTATGTGTGCGCTCCAACTTCGCCTAGATTTAGTAACAGTAAAATTGCACTGCTGGATACCCAATACTGTTCGATGCGTTGGGCTCTGCCACGCTTGCTTAAGACGATATGCTTGTTCTATCAGAACACGAAGTCAGACTATGAAGTCAGAATAAAACCACGAAGTGAGAAACTCCTCTCTGCTGTGCAAGGCCTTTTATCAACTTTGAAGGGGCGTATCCATCCCTACCATAGCTTCTTCTTCCATCATTACTCGAAGTTCCAACTTTGGCTATTCTTGACGGATTTTCAGATTTCAAAAACATATAATTAATTTCTTCAAAATTCCAAATCAATGCTATAACTGAAAATAGTTTTCCTCAATTCTGCATGCCAAAAGTTATTAAAATTGGTAGTTTCAGTAATCTCCGTCTCCCTTCAAGCTATCATTCATTGGTTCGAGCCTCTCCTCCAATAGCGTAACTTCTTCCTCAGCACGTTTACTTGCTTCCCTGCGACTGCGTCGTAAATCTAAGATCCTTCTCGAACAAAATCGTGACGTCAGCAAGAATCTAAGCTCAGCCAGCCTACTTGCTCGAGCGTTGCGTCATCCACGCCTACGTCATGAATATACACGTCACAACTATGACGGCCATAAATTTATTCACATATGCCAATACAGCCACCGTGGTCTCAGTATAATTCAATTTACGGGGGCAGTACCATCCCGGCATTTGCCCGAAGACGAAGTGGGAAACCACAGAAAACCACTTCGAGGATGGCTGAGGTGGGAATCGAACCCCCTCTACTCATTTGGAACACCCGAGGCTGAGTAGACCCCGTTCCAATCCTCATACCACTTATTCAAATTTCGTGGAAGAGCCGGGAATCGAACCCAGGACCTCCGGGGCGGCAGCTAACCATGCTGACCGCTACGCTACGGAGGCTACTCATATACTGTAGGTCTATTCATTACCTTCATACAATTATAATTTGTCATTTCATACGAGGGTTCTTCTTAAATAAATCAGAGCCGTGAAATCTCGTGTCGCCTCCGTAGCGTAGCGGTTAGCTGCCACCCCGGAGGTTCTGGGTTCGATTCCCGGATCTGCCACGAAATTTGAAAAGTGGTATGAGGACTGGAACGGGGTCTACTCAGCCTCGGGTGGCCCAAATGAGTTGAGGGGGTTCGATTCTCACCTCAGCCATCCTCGAAGTGGTTTTCCATGGTTTCCCACTTCGTCTTCGGGCAAATGCCGGGATGGTTCCTACTGTAAGGCCACGGCCGCCTCCATCCCACTTCCTGGCCTAACCGCCTCTTTCCATCCCTTCATCAGGCCCTCTTTTCGCTTTGCAGGTGAGGCCGCCTGGACGTAGTGCTGGTCACACCCCCAGTTGTATCCCTATCTCAGAGTCTCAAGCTCCAGGACACTGCCCTCAGTGGCGGTAGAGGTGGGATCCCTCGCTTAGTCCGTGGGAAAAGCCAACCCTGGAGAATAAAACTTCTTCTCTTTTTCTCTTCTTAGTCGTTTACCCTCCAGGTTAGTGGAACCCACGGACTCAGCGAGGGAACTCACCACTACCGCCTCTACGGGCTGTGTTCTAGAGCTGTGAACATCTAATCGGAGTGGATACAACTGGTGAGGTGTGAATGGCACCTCGCCCAGGCGGCCTCACCTGCAAAGCGAACAGGGGCCTCACGAGGGAAGGTAATGGATGGTCAGGATGGATAGGCAAGGAAGAGGGAAGGAGGCGGCCGTGGCCTTGAAGAAGGTACTGTACCATTTTCTTTTATTTGGTCTGATTTACGGTACATTTTCCTTTGGGAACCGCTGCCGCAAATGACAGGTTTTGACCTAGTTTGGAGAGCGCGAATAGCCATGTGATCATTCGGCTCAGCTGGTGTCTCATCGACAACCTTCGGAAGAGTGTTTCTCTTTTAGGCCACGAGGATGCGCGGGAGTCCTTGAGCCTTGCAGTAGTGGGGAGATTGACATTTATATTCGAACATTATTTGGAAATAAGGCTCAGTTATGATGTCAAATGTATATTGAAGTTCGATATTACAGCAGAGAGAGACAGTGCTGTATTGCTTTTATGGAAATAGCATTTGTAACGTCAAGAATATAGATTTAATATATCGACCTATCACAGAGAGATCGTCACGTCATGCGCTGGAGTGACAGCGTGCCAGCTGTGACCTGCAGGCAAACGCATGCGTGCGACAGACAGATCATTTTTAAACTCAGACGAATGTACATCTAAGCAAGGATTCGTATCGCAATGTTGTTTCGGGCAGAAGAAGTGCCAAGTTATCATAAGTTCACGGCGGTGCCAGTTCATGGTTATACTTCGTGTTGTGACGTATTAAGGCCAATATACTTAAAGTTCAGTGTCGAATGAGAACTTCAATCGTCAGAGCGCCTGGCATTGTATGCGGGCAATATTCAGTTAGAGGAATCCGTCTCTTTTCATGTTATTTAAATGCAGGTGTAGATGAGGAGCGAAGTGCAGTGATACATTATGGGGCTTGTTTCAGAAGTCTATGCTCACTGAGAAGGTGTGCTGTCTTTTCTCACGCCAAGACTATTGAAATTCAACGTCATGTACATTCCGAGTGAAGATATGTAACCATGTATAGAGCTTGGAAACCCGAGGTGTTGGGAGAGATGTCTTGGATGTATATAAACATATTAGCCATGTGCGGCTAGGGATTTTAGTGTGGACATCGCTCTCCAAGCAAATGCAGTGGACGTTACGAGTGACTACAATGCTGTTTGCGAAGTGTAACATAGCCCACTCGCGATGCGGGCTATTGGCTTGTGCAACATGAACTTTTGGTAACATGCAGCCGAAAATAACTCAGGCTACCGTCATGTGTCCACCTGCTTATCGCGATGTTGCATTCGCGCGCGTGATGTATTTTCGGGCCGGGCTGGAACTATTCGAAATTCGGGCTAGGACAATTTCCGGGATGAGGAAGCAGTTCGTTTACTATCAGTGGACTTGGGACATTGGAGTAAGAAATTCCCAGTGCGTTCATTGGAAATTGGAATGGAACCGTGTAGTCCTGCTATACCATGTTGGAATCAGATGGTGGGCATCTTCACGCTTCATATCGCCTTCGAGAGTCTTCAGCCAGGTAGAGGAACAATTTTTCACGTAGCGTTGCAAAGTAGATAGTCCAGTGAAAACACTTTGCCATCTGTTATTCATTTTGAGTAGTATGATTGTGGAGTGAAGTTTATGCATGGCCGTCCCATGGTCTGTATGACTTCATTTGCAGTCGAGTTTAGGCCTGGTTCTCCAGGTGCACTCATTTCGTAATATTTTATTATGAATTAATTGTTTATTTTTTCAGCTTAATAAATGTTATTAATTAAATTCATTAAATTTATTCCGAACTTCTTGATTGTGGAGAACATATCTACATAGGGGAAGAAATGTACGTTATTCTCAAAGGGAATTTTATTTTATTTTGTGGATTCGATATTTTCCAAATTTTGGAGTAGTTCTTGTTTGTTTTTTTATCAAGCTTTGGCTTGAGGTGTTGTCGTTCCATTATCTTCGTGTTCGACAATTGCGAGATTCGAACTTGCCTATGCGCTCTTGCATTATAACTATTAAAATATAGTATAGAATGTGAAGTTTGATCATTCTTTTAGAATGGTTTTTTTTCTCCCTCTTGAGAGTGAACGCTGTCATACTGAATTCTAATGTGTCTTCAGGAGTTAACTAGAGTCGTTACCTGGATACATGCTGTAGACCCAGTCTGATTTTCGTGAATTCTCTTGAGGGGACATTTCTATTTTCATCTGATCAACTTTAACGTTTGATTTTGTAGTCACGTGTACTTGGATACACCTCGTTGATCTTTATATTAATTAATATTGCTAAAACTGAATTTTGATTCAGTCTTTCGAGTTTTTCTTGTTTAGAACGTTGCTTAAGAGTACTATTTGAAGAACAAGAATCTCTTTTGAGACAAATCCCAGGGATTAACTTTAAGGGGAAGTGAATTCTTATGTGACTGTAAATACAACTCTGTAAGGCAAGTTTTTGTGATCCAGTGGACTTGATTATGTAGCCACTCATGTTAAATTTATGATGCATTGGAATGAGAAAACATAATAGTTAAGAAACACAGCTGAATATATCTGATTACTGGTTATCGTATAAAATAATCACCATGTGGGTGATAATGTGTGAAGAAACGCCAATGGGCGTGTAATTTATTTACGTTGGTACTCGTTGAAGTACGTTAATGTTAAGATGCTAGTGAAAGCATAATGTGTAATGCGATTATAAAAATATAAACTTTGTGATGTTGGTGGTAATGCCCACCTTTATTCAGAAATTGAGGTCATGAGTGACCATTATAATGACAGTTTTTCAGTGCAAGGTTATACTAATTTCCAAATGTTATTGAAAGAACATAGTTTTTGTTCTTTTTTGCATTTCTTGTTACGATTTATTGATAAATTGGCAATTCCAATTATGGATCTAGTTTTTGTCAAGCCTCAGAGTTTGTTTTTGTGTGGCATCCCCATTTAATTAATTCTTCGGTTGTGCTCAATTTATAAGATTTAAGCAATGTTAGATATGATTCATGATCGATATACTATAAATTCTGGATGAATTTAAATAAGTACATTTATACTGAGAAGTTATTGAATCTTTAGAGATTTTGAATTACGAATTTCACGTCTTTTTAGCTTGAGTGCTTGATTGATAAAATAAATTTTGACTACATTGCTAAGGCAATATAATTTATACAATATCAGTTTTGACAAAGCACCAATGAGGAGTGCAGAATTACCTGTTTGGGAAGGCATTTACATCTGAGGGTGTAATGATATTAATAATGATTTCGCTGTAAATAAGTAAATATATTTATATATCTGAATTAATTCGCGTGTTTGAAAATGTTGGAATCGGTGGAAGAACCATTAAGGCGATTTATTTATTTATTTTTGCTTCTTATTGGATCACATGTTGTTCATATAATTAATAATTTCAATTCAGGGTCAAATGCATTCTTGGTCCATGGGGACTGCTAATGCATTTATTGGCATGATACTAGTGCCTACTTTCTTTGTTTTTGTGTCCTGTCAAGGACAATTTGGTCTGACCCTCTGTCAGATTTTCTTTTGGAAATAAATAATTTGTCATTTCTTTTAATCGCGTGATGTGATGATTTACAGAAGTATAAAGAGGTCGCATTAAGGGGGGCCACAACTAGATATTTCTAGAGTTTCCCACACTCCTGAGAGGGTGATTTCCTACGATTCTCGTGTTCTGAGAGCTGTTCGCTGCTATGCTTTGGTCTTGCTTAATGCCACCTCTGCTAGGATTTACTGCACCCTATTACTCCCTTCCCCTGTTGGTAGGATCTGGGGATTTTTCTGAGCCGGTGGGTTTTCAGGTCCTACGATCCAGTTACCATCGAGGGATATCAACAGGTAAAGGGTAGGCATTTTCGGGCACAGTACCATCCCGGCATTTGCCCGAAGACGAAGTGGGAAACCACGGAAAACCACTTCGAGGATGGCTGAGATGGGAATCGAACCCCCTCTACTAATTTGGACCACCCGAGGCTGAGTAGACCCCGTTCCAGTCCTCGTACCACTTTTCAAATTTCGTGGCAGAGGCGGGAATCGAACACAGGACCTCTGGGGCGGCAGCTAACCATGCTGACCGCTACGCTACGGAGGTGACTTGAGAATAAAACGATAGCGAAAAAAATGTATGCATTTCAGTGCATGCGGAATCAATCACAGGCGATTATAATCGAACCTGTGTCAATGTGTAGCCACGGAGCCGGACTGCATTAACCAGGAACTAACTATGAGAAGGGTCAATATTCACAAACCGTTGATATCAAAAAGTCACAGACGGCAGGACTCGAACCTAGGCTCCCAGGGGGAATCTGATTTCAAGTCAGACGCCTTAACCACTCGGCCACGACTGCCTCACAATATACCAAAGCCCACGGTTTGATCTTCCCAGTTACTTACTGATAGGTCTCGGGAACATACAGCCTAGGTAACGGAAATAACTTGACTCACTTACGCCGAAACGTGTTGTTAATTTATTTTGCGGGCTAGGGAAGTGATAGTCACCATGCTTGTGTGTGTTGGATTTGTTTGCTAGCAGGTGTTTCTGTAGAGGTTGTAGTTGTGCAGTTTAATGGTAGCTTGTCCCGGGACTTGAAGTATGGAAGTATTGGCTGGAGGACGTGTGCGTACAACACTGAGGATCAGAGGCGGCTCCAGTGCCAAGTAAAAAAAATATAAAAATATTGGTATTTTCATAACAGTATATCAGAGCAGGGTTCGATTTCTTCTTCTTCTTCTACTTCTTAGTCGTTTACCCTCCAGGTTGGTGGAGCCCACGGACTCAGCGAGGGAACTCACCACTACCGCCTCTACGGGCAGTGTCCTAGAGTTGGGAACATCTAATCGGAGTGGATACAACTGGTGAGGTGTGATTGGCACCTCGCCCAGGCGGCCTCACATGCAAAGCGAACAGGGGCCTCATGAGGGAAAGTAATGGATGGTCAGGCCGTGGCCTTGAAGAAGGTACTGTGCCCGAAATACCTACCCTTTACCTGTTGAAATCCCTCGATGGTAGCTGGATCGTAGGACCTGAAAACCCCCCGGCCTAGAAAAGTCCCCAAATCCTACCAACAGGGAAAAGGAGTAATAGGGTGCAGTAAAACCTAACAGAGGTGGCATTAAGCACGACCAAAGCATAACAGTGAACAGCTCTAAGAACACGAGAATCGTGGGCAAACACCCTCTCATGAGTGTGGGTAACTCTAGAAATATCTAGCTGTGGCCCCCCTTAATGCGACCTCTTTATACTTCTGTAAATCATCACATCACGCGATTAAAAGAACTGACAAAAAAAATTATTTCAAAAGAAATCTGACAGAAGGTCAGACCAAATTGTCCTTGACTGGACACAAACAAAGAAACTGGGCACTAGAATCATGCCAATAAATGCATTAACAGTCCCCATGGACCAAGAGTGCATTTAACCCTTAATAGAAATTGTTAATCATGTGAACAATAGAACCCCCCCCCCCAAAAAAAAAAAAATTAGACAAATCACCTTAATGGTTCTTCCACCCATTCCAACATTAAAGGACACGTGAATTATTTCAGAGATATATATATATACATATATACTTATTTACAGCGAAATCATTATTTATGTTATTACACCCTCAGATGTAAATGCCTTTCCAAACATGTAATTCTGTACTCCTTATCTGCTTTGTCAAAATTGAAATTGCATAACTCATATTGCCTTAGCAATGTATTCAAAATGTATTTTTATCAATCAAGCACTCAAGCTAAAAAGACGTGAAATTCGTAATTCAGAATCTCTAAAGATTCAATAATATTTCAGTATGAATGTACTTATTTAAATTCATCCAGGATTTAAAATAAAACGATCGTGAATCATATCTAGCATTGTTTAAATCTTATAAACTGAGCACAACCGAAGAATTAATTAAATGGGAATGCCACACAAAAACAAAATCTGAGGCTTGACAAAAGAATTACTGTCATAATAATGGTCACTCATGACCTCGATTTCTGAAAACGGTGGGCATTACCACCAACATTACCAAGTTTATATTTTATAATCGCATTACACATGATGCTTTTACTAGCATTTTAATATGAACGTACTTCAACGTGTACCATCGTAAATATACAGTATATCACGCCCATTGACGTTTCTTCACACACTATCACCCACATGATGATTATTTTATTCGATAACTAGTGATCAGACATGATCAGCTGTATTTCTTAATTATTATGATTTCTCCATCCAATGCAACATAAATTTAACATGAGTGGCTACTTAATCAAGTGCACTGGATCACAAAAAGCTTGCCTTACAGAGTTGTATTCGCAGTCACATAAGAATTCGTTTCCCCTTAAAGTTAATCCCTGGGATCTGTCTCCTAAAAGATTCTTGTTCTTCAAATAGTTCTCTAAAGCAATGTTCTAAACAAGAAAAACTCGAAATACTGAATCAAAATTCAGTTATAGCAATATTAATAAATATAAAAATCAACGAGGTGTATCCAAGTACACGTGGCTACAAAATCGAACGTTAACGTTGATCAGACAAAAATAGAAATGTCCCCTCAAGAGAATTCACGAAGATCAAACTGAATCTGCAGCATGTATCCAGATAACGACTCCAGTTAAATTCTGTTGACACATTAGAATTGCTGTATGACCTCGCTTACCCTCAAGAGAAAAGAAAATTCCCATTCTAAAAGAATGATCAAATTCCACATTCTATACTGTAATTTAATAATTATAATACACGAGTGCATAAGAAAAATTCGAAGCTCGCAATTCTCGAACACAAAAATAAGGGAACGATGACCCCATCAAGCCAAAGCTTGATGAAAAAAAAATAGTAACAATTCCCTATGGGAATAACGTAGATTTCTTCCCCTACGAAGATCTGTTCTTCACAATCAAGAAGTTCGGAATACATTTAATGAATTTAATTTAATAGATGATTAAGCTGAAAAATGAACAATTAATTCATAATAAAATATTATGAAATGAGTGCACCTGGTTAATCAGGCCTAAACTCGACTGGAAATGAAGTCACACATGACATGGAATACCCATGCATAAACTCCACTCCACAATCATACTACTCAAAAAAAATAGATGGCAAAGTGTTTAAACTGGACTATCTACCTCGCAACGCTACATGAAAAGTAGATTCTCTACCTGGCTGGAGATTCTCGAAGGCAATATGGAGCGTGAAGATGCCCACCATCTAATTCCACCATGGTGTAGCAGGACTACACGGTTCCATTCCAATTTCCAATGAACGCACTGGGGATCCCTTACTCCAATGTCCCAAGTCCACTGGTAGTAAACGAACTGCTTCCTCATCTCGGAAATTGTCCTAGCCCGTATTTCGAATAGTTCCAGACCGGTTCGGAAATACAACACGCGCGAATGCAACATTTCGATAAGCAAGTGAACACATGACGGTAGCCTGAGTTATTTTCGGCTGCATGTTACCAAAAGTTCATGTTGCACAAGCCAATAGCCCGCGTCGCGAATATGCTATGATCCACTTCGCACACATGCATTGTGGTTACTCGTGACGTCCGCTGCATTTGCTTGGAGAGCGATGTCCACACTAAAATGCCTAGCCGCTCATGGCTAATATGCTTATATGCATTCTAAATATCTCCCCCAACACCTCGGACTTCCAAGTACTGTACATTGTTAAAAAGCTCCACTCGGAATGTACTTGATATTTAGTTGCAACAGTCTTGGCGTGAGAAAAGATAGCACGCCTTCCCAGTATGCATAGACTTCAGAAACAAGCCTCCTTTATGTATCACTGCATTTCGCTCCGTAACACGTGAAAAGAGTGATTCCACTAACAGAATACTGCCCGCATACAATGCCAGGCGCTCTGACGACTGAAGTTCTCATTCGACACTGAACTTTTATTATAATGACCTTAATCCGTCACCACACGATGTATAAAATGTCAACTAGCACCGCCGTGAATTCAAAATAGCTTGACACTTCTTTCAGCCGAAACAACATTGCGATACAAGTTCTGCTTAGGCGTGAATTCGTCTGAGTTGAAACGTGTTCTGTCAGTCGCGCACCTGTGTCGGCCTGCAGGAGGCAACTCGCGCACTGTCTCTACTGCGCATGACAAGACGATCTCTCTGAGACAGGTCGATATATAAATCTATATTCTTGATGTTACAGATGCCATTACTAAAAAGCACGACTGCATTGTCCCTCTGTACTGTAAAATCCAACTCCAGTATATACTTGACATCATATCTGTATCTCATTTCCAAATAAAAAATTCAAATGTAAATGTCAATCTCCCACTACTGCCAGCTCAAGGACACCTGCGCATCCTCGCGGCGTACAAGCGAAACACTCTCTTCCGAAGGTTGCTGATGAGACAACAGCTGAGCAAACGATCACATGGCTATGCGCGCTGTCAAAACTAGGTCAAAACCTGTCGTGTGGTGTAGCGGTTCATATAGGTATATGTACCGTAAATCAGGCCGAATAAAAGAAAACGGTACAGTACCATCCCGGCATTTGCTCGAAGACGAAGTGGGAAACCACGGAAAACCACTTCGAGGATGGCTGAGGTGGGAATCGAACCCCCTCTACTCATTTGAAACACCCGAGGCTGAATAGACCCCGTTCCAGTCCTCATACCACTTTTCAAATTTCGTGGCAGAGCCAGGAATCGAACCCAGGACCTCCGGGGCGGCAGATAACCATGCTGACCGCTACGCTACTGAGGCGACAGGGTTCCATTTCCGGTGTATATTGTACAATACCCAAGGGGTATGCACCCCTTAGAGATCATCCCCCCCATCATCTGTCTAAATCTCATAAAAGGCAACCCTTTAAAAGCCTACCCAATATCCATCAATACTATAAGGGCAGCTGGCTACTCCATAAAGCAGCTCAACCCTTGCGTAATTATGACACACAGCGACATACTACAAACTGGTTCAACTATGCCACAACGCGCTGACAGAACAGAGGCTAAAGGTATAAAAGGTGCCTTAAGTGGGTCACGAGAATCTCTCCATCACCAGTGCTTCGACGAGACAGCCGGAGGCTAACGACAGTGTCAACCGAGGTGAGTCAGTCAGTCAGTGTTCAGAATCCTATTTTTGTAACCTAACACCCACAGTTTGTACTCACATTATAACATCACAAGATCCCTTAAAAGGGACTAACAGTTACTCATTGCTGACCAATAAACACTTGGTCAGTCTCTTACACTTGCATTACTGATCTACACTCTTCTTCACGTCCCCACGTCCTTCCTTACTCCCGTCACGGTCAGACGTGACACACCGTAGTAATAACGCCAACTCAGACGTCCTTGTATTCCTCACAGCGGCTAGCGTGCTCAATTGAAGCGCGTGCCGAACCGCTGACACTAGCAAGGTGATTATATAATAAGTAGCCGGCTGGGCGACTAGTACACCGACCCGCGTGCTAAGGCTACATCCCTTAAACCACATTTACAGTCTTTATAGGAACGCCCCCTAGTTCCTAGCACACCACAACACACTACACTGGTCAGCTTGCCCTGTCAAGGGGAGCTACCCTCCTTTAGGCACAAACTCATAAATTAGTACAGCAACTCTCCCTTTTAGATCCACCCCCAAATAAGGGATCTAAAACACTGGTGGAGGCGGGGTCCTACGCATAGAGAAAAGGGACTCAACCAACGAGCCCTCGTAGGTAAAACGACCCCTTCCGTACCGCAAAAAGCCAAGCAAATTAGTGAGAAAATTTTTTCCCCCAAATAAAAAGCACCATTTTTTTTTTTGAGTGCTCCAAACTAGCTACACAGGGGAAATTCTTAACAAACCAACCCCCCAGCCCCATACAGAATCAGAGAAATATAAGAATACACTGTCAAAACACGCACAGATTTTTTTATTATTATTTTTTCACATACACTCCATTCAACATGGCCCCCCTATACCGCCTAGCTGTGCTAAGGAGCATTGGGGAGTACCAGGAATTAATTGCCTGGCATAGAGTTTTTGAAACTAGGCAGGACTACCTCAGAAGGTTTCAGCAGCTCCTGCACGCCCAGTACATGCGGATCATAAGAGCCCTTGTCCGGCCACTCCGCAGTGCTAAGAATCGCAAGATTCGAGCGAAAATCCCCACCCTCCGCACACAAATCATAAAAGCACACTGGCAACTACACTGTCGACACGAGTTTATGTTCCAACAATGGGAAACACTCATCACGGAACACAGACGGATAGGGACTCAGGACACCAAAGTCGCTGAACTGGCCATATGCCTCAATAGGCAGTACACCCAAATTTGGGACGAATACCGTGAACTCCAAACCAACAAGGCCATTTTTGAGTTCATGGTAGGGCCACCAGCCCAGCCGAGAGAGGACATAAGCGTAGATACGCTAACTCGACAATTTGCGAGGATGTCCCTCTCGCCACGTACTGCCACAGAATGGCAGGAGTTCGCCGTGGCCACAGTCCAGGAGACGGCCAGGTTAGGCTCCAACATACTAAAGAATACATCCTACACAGACACACGTCCTTCAGCTCCGGATCGGAAGGCAATTTTGCCAAGCCGAGGGGAAGAGCCTAGAACAATCCCCTCGGACCGGATGAACGAGAGGGAGTTGAAGCCAGGACCTTCAATCACACATAATACGACAGAGGGACAACAGGAGGTAACCTCGTCATGGGCTGACGACGTAGAGCCTGACCTACCACATATAAAGCCTACATACACTCACACAGATAGGCTAACACAGTGGCAGGAGTCTGCCGTGGCCACGGGCCAGAAAGCGGACAGGCTACACGACACCACATTGGCAGGACAAAAACAGGCACTTAAGCGGCCCTCACCGCCAGTTCAAAGGGCAAATTTGCCAGAACGGAGGCGAACACCGGCATTAGTCCCTCAGGATGCACGGTACACGCACATACAGATTAAACAGGCATTACCATACAATACACGGGGATTAGGAAAGGTATTATTACCCACCCCACAAAACCTCGCAGTCAAACATACATACACTCCCGCAAAATCTGCTAAGATAGCGCCAAGCGCAATAACGCCCTTAAATACAGGTACACTTAGACCTAGAAACACGCGCTACGGTGGAAGTAGGGCAAGGCTTACTTTGCTAGAAATTCCGCCGGAAAACAGCAAAGAAACACCTCAATGGATTTCAGAGGCCTATAATATCGTAACAGGGCAAAACCCTTCACCTTTCTGAGCACTGAAGCTCGAAAGACGATAACGACTTCCACCAAGGCCAAAGAAATAAAATAACATCACTTCCCCCATCATAAATGGCCACACAAGTTCTTTCACGCGGGAGATATCAGAAAATAGACCGACAATTACATAGTAAACATAAACTGCGCATTTTTTTTTCTTTCTCGTATTTTATGTATATACAGGGCAACATGGCCAAATTAGAAGTGAGTAATTTTAAATCCTTCTGTGTTTTTTTTTGGGAACCATGGCATCTTTCTATCAGGCCATCACTAAGCCAAGTGAAAGCCCATCAGGCTTAAGGCCGGAAAGAGATATTTTGAACACAACTTAGGCATAAAATCACAGCATAGAGCTTAAGGGAGTCTTTCTAAGTAGAAATGACTAGACGTTCTACATTATGGTTCCACAGTTTGACAGATTCTCTTGTTGCGGGCAAAAAAAAAAAAAAAAAACGTAAGCATGGCAAGAATTAAGAATCTCAAACTAGTTTCAAAAAAAAAAAAATTTTGGGAGGTGTGCTTTAACCAACTAAAAAGCCCAATTGCACACCGGGATGAGACACTGTCATTTTGGTGAGTTACAATTACTTTGATAGGCAGGTTTGACTCCCACAGTGCACTGGCTTTGCTCGGGACGTGGATACAAGGGTATCAGTTACGTCTGGCAATGGCCTTCCTAAGGTGTACTAGACAGTGTCGGTAGATTCCCCTGAGACGTAACCAGATTACGGTAGTACTCACGTTACCAAAATGGTAAATACTACACTCAGGTCCCAATCACCATTTTTTTTCAAAAACATAGTGCTCACGACATAATTTTTAGAGACTAACGCCACCTACTATTATTTTCTTTCAATGTGCTCTCTTAATGCAGAGCGGGGCATAAATAATTTTTTTTTTGTTTCACACATTTAGCCCAAGAAAGAAAAATGGCCAAATAAACTATATATATATTTTACACATAGGTATACATAACACAACACTCGGGGACACAAGTGTAGTCAATGGGAGGTTCTTTTGCAGACGGCCAATGCATATGAGATTTCCGAAGTGAAATGCCATGGCCTGTGGTTTGGATTCCAAGTAAAACGGAAATCCCGTGGCACACGATCTCCAGAAATGGTCACGTTAAACCACAAAATTCCCCTCTTGCCTTTTTATAATGCGAAGAGCACTAACAGAAAAGCAGGCTGATTAAGAACACATGTTCGGATACACAGCGTTATCGAAACAAGTAAACAAGCGACCGCGCAAGACATTGCAACCCGACACCCTCATACTCAGCATTAAAGCAGACGTCAGTGATAAACTGCGAGCCTTACAGACGACAGTTCCCAAAGCACACTGCACGGAATCATTCATAGCCAACCTAAGAACCCTATATCTTCAAAATTTACACTACGAGGAGAGGGCAAAAATAAGCAAACTCCTCGCAGGAAGGTATACTAGGGGTTGCGCATAGAAAAACACACAGCCCATTTGCCATAGTGTAGGCGGCACAGAAATGGCCACCAAATCTTTACAGACAACCGGCTTCGAACCCATGTCCACACACAAAAACCTCGTACCGAAAACTAACTAAACAACGGTATTTTCGGTACGAGAAACACAAACAAAATACAGGCAGAATGCCCGCAGAACATGAACAACGCAGACATATAACACAGAGAATTACATAGAACACGGGTTCGAACCCCAGAGAAAATTGCACGCCAGGGAAAAACAAGCAGACGGCCTTCCAATCACACCAAAATTGGCCCATATAACGGCTTAGACAGATAATACTACATTCCTGCGGCCAAATGACAGGCATAAAATTCCAGAAATACACTTGACAGGGAAAATGGACTTTCCAGACAGAGACATATAAATTTCGTAAGACAACGGTCTTACGGAATAATGGCCACACAACGGCAATAGTAGCAGGGCGGATTACCACATCGGGCCGCCAGGAATTTAACACAATGACCACACTGGCATACGTGCAGAAAAACACGCAACAGTGGTTAACCTACATAAAATCCCGGCCTGAAGTTACACACACAAACTGATGACTTGCAGACTTAGCCACTTTGCAACACTGTCGATGACAAAACGCGATTGTGTAGTGGCAGTGACCATGAATAAACAAATGCAGAACAATCATAACACTATACATTTTTCAACACTGCGAAAGCATTTATCAACAAGCAGACGTCACAGACCAAAACTTGTCGCAGGCCCAGAGTAGCACGTTCGTAAAGACGTTGGCAGGCCACGGGCGCTTCCTACCCATACACAATATACACAGTAGGACTTAGCTCTACAGCAGACCAGGCGTCCGCGTGGTGTAGCGGAGCGTAGTCACACACACACACACAAACGCGCTCACCAATCAGGGGCGAACATAGGGACTTTGAGGAAACGGGACCTCCCCTTAACAACTTCTTTTTGCGACCCTAGTCCCGAAACAAATCATTCCAGGCGACTAGGACTTAGCCCTATAACGGACCAGAGTAGGTCGTGAAGCTTCGCTATCCCAAAGCGCGGATAGAAAACCAACATGGACCAAGGGAGGATGACAAGAGAACATGCTAACAGCGTCCCACTCTACTCCCTTCCCATAACCTTCTCAAGCCTGACATAAACAACGCAAACACATCTACACGACCATAAACAGCTACACTACACTACAAAGTATACATAAGGGTTGGTAAACTTCATGTGTTTACAGAAAGGGCATGCTACGCCTTGAGCCCCACCGCTAGCACCTGAATGAGAGGGGTGCATCGGCCAACACCAACTAAGCGTAATGCACATCTCCATATGAGAGATGAGGCCATAAGTAATAAATACTAACCATTTTTTTTTAAATTTAAATCATCCCGCATGAGAGGGAAATATATTAGTATTATGCCTCAACCTACACCTATCCATACATGAGTGCAAACGCCTCATATCCAGACGCATGCATGTATATCCCATCCATTCACCAGGGGATATTGATATCAGACCGGCATGGATTTTTATTTTATTTTTTGCAACCCCGGGAATTACCTGCCCCGTTCCACTCACTGTAGGAGCATCCCAGCACAAAAACCGGTTCCAGGCCGCCACTAACGCGGAATTCGGAAGTGCGCAACCTCCTCCTACCCTGCTTTAACCCACTCTACAGATAACTACCCCCAGATCACAATAACAGGGTACCTGACGCCACAGACCCTACTAACACCTCCATCAAGGTTAAAAAAGAGCATTATCGCTGGAGAAGCTGATATAGCACAGGTAGCCTAAAGTAGTCTACGTATGTAGAGGTTTTACCAGCCCACCACACTGGAAGTATTTTACATTTGACACTTTTTACACAGGTTACACCTATATTTAAAAAAAAAAGGGAATCTGAAACACCCTGGCTGATGATACCGGCGTTAGCCAAAGGTCAAAAGCACAACACTAGGGGCAGAACTGGGGTAGGTAATGACAACCCTTACCCCAGTTGGCTCGACAAATCACCTAACTTGACGACTAGACCAAACAGACGAACCACGTGAGGTCAAAGCATTCGCGGCCTGGTCGGGCAAGCTCTGGAATCCTAGGTGCGCATAAACCGCCCCTGGGAGGAAGGGATGCTAAACCCACTTTGTGCCACGGTCGTCGAAGACAAGACCTGCAGGGAGACTTTCTGAGAATGGCGGGAGAAATAGCTCACTCCGCGTCGGCCTCGGGAGCTATCCCTAGAGACGACCATATTATGACTAGACTGCTAGCTAAGTTTAAATTTAAGTAGGCAAGACTTCCATGGCGGGAAGCAAAACTCCTGTGCGTTGGAGCATACTACGGCGGCCCATAGAGGCAAATTTATATATCAATGCGAAAATGCATACTACGGCGGCCCATAGAGGCAAATTTATATATCAATGCGAAAATGCATACTACGGCGGCCCATAGAGGCAACTTTATATATCAATGCGAAAATGCATACTACGGCGGCCCATAGAGGCAAATTTATATATCAATGCGAAAATGCATACTACGGCGGCCCATAGAGGCAACTTTATATATCAATGCGAAAATGCATACTACGGCGGCCCATAGAGGCAACTTTATATATCAATGCGAAAATGCATACTACGGCGGCCCATAGAGGCAAATATCACTGCGAAAGCAGATTGCGACGGCCGATTAAGGCGGAGAGGATATTATGCCATTGGACCACACTGTCCAATGCCCACATAAATGACGACGCATCGGGCAGTCAGAGTGCATTAAGAGATGGGGCATTGCGCGCCCCTCACAGGAGCCAAGTGGGCGGCTCACCTACGACTAATCGGAACGGCAAAACGAGCACGACAAGGAAGTTACAGCGGGCGGAACGGTTAGCTTAGTGGCACCGTAAGCCGCCCGCGGATAGATTAATCCTAGTAATAGACGTCGACACTAGACTTAAGGGGACGGAATCTAGCGACCCTAGAGACAACCGGTGTTTCTGGGGCTCGTGCGGGTGGTGATCTGGGGATTTAATTGCCCCAGGCGATCGTCCTAGGCCAAATTTAGTTATAGACGGTTGCATTTGACACGCAACCTAGGATTAAGCAAATTTAATGAACACTGTTGCAATTCAGCACAGCATCTTTCGGCCATAGATTAAGGCAACCCTCTCGGCTTAGATGTAGTTTTTTTTTTATATATACCATAAGTAGAATAAGTAGTATAAGAGAACGCCGTTCGGCGCCTGATGACCCACAAATCCGTCATCAGGGTAAGTCCGATAACTCATGATAAGTTATTATAATGTAGCATAGTCTTACATTTAAGACAATTTTTTTTAAATCCATATATTGAGGTAAAATTTCGGCGCCTGGCGGCCCAAATTCGTTGCCAGGGTAAGCCCAATACTACAACACATTAGGAAATGACGTCACGGCACCATATAGGGTAAGCCCGGCCATATATCGAGTAATAATAACCATGCCATTCTTTTCACAGGTAAAAAGGGGCTTCAGACTGTGGCAACGATGCCACAGGAAGCGGCATATGGAATAGGGAATTTCAATGTTTTGTTAACCTCTCCATTTTTTTTTTGCAGGCATTGTCACCTAGAATATGACACGTGTAATTATGATTTTGCTGCCAGATAGCAGCAACATGCTATTTAATGCCCCCTTATTGTAGTATTATACCTGTGCATACTAACCTCCATTTAACATTCATTCTCACTTACACACTCACTACATTTTTTTTTACAGCTACACGTCAATAATCTGCACAGCGGGAATGATGCCTGTGGGGCATCAAGCTTGCTGGCAGATCTACATAAAACAAAAACACTTGAAGCGTCAAAATGCGACGCAGCTTACGGCGATGAGGGCGCAACCGGCATGTGGCGGCGACCCTCATGGCCAAGTGTGCAAGCATTCACCCACAGAGGATGCTTCACAGACTAGGTATTAAGAATACACTGCAAGCGGTACGACCACTCAACCGTGCCAAGAGGTGGCCGTATAGGATCAGCCGTGATACGGCAAGCGTACGTACAAACAGGTAGCGTGCACGCGAGGATCCAAATAAAAACTAGAATTATAAGGGTTTAGCGCGCTTAAGTAGACATAAGGTCATTGTAGTTCATAATTTTAAAGAGTAAACTACATACATATTCATGCGCCCACGGGCAATTATTCCAATGGAAATTCCTAAATGTCAGCATCGCAACATAATATTTTTGTCTGTTTATCAAGTTCACGTGTACACGATGTCTATATTTTTGTTTTGTTTTGTTTCGTTTGCTAAGGTAACACGTAACCAATGTCTGTGAATTGTTTTCTTTCATTTTTCTCTCTTCTAACTTCCCCATTTGTCAGGGTGTTCCGTTTTATCCCACACCAATAAATACATTTTAAATATTTCCTTTAAATTATACCCTGGAACACCCATTTTTTTCTATTCTCTCCTATCTTCTTTATTGCGGGGAGCACTTTTTCCCCAAGATAGGGCGGACGACGCAATCATCCGTTCGGCCCTGGGTTTTTCCTCCCTGCACAACTATGTAACCATGTATAACCATGTTTTTTTTCTTTTTTATGCCGACAACGGCAATGGCGATTGTGCCTCAATAGCAATTATTTTCTTTATTCAACAATGTTAATGCACATTTCACCATGCAATGTAAAATTTATATACATATATATCTATGTACACCCCATAACCCTCCCCTCTGAACACGGGCTGACCGCACACCTACACTTCTGCACGACGACACCCGTTCCATACGACGACGCTTACGACGCCACCACCAGAAGAGACGAGGGGGATTCAAAAACTACTACGACAACATCCCAACCCCAAGTGCCCTTCCCGGTCGCGAGGACGCGACCAAATGGAGGAAGAGGCTTGTACAATACCCAAGGGGTATGCACCCCTTAGAGATCATCCCCCCCATCATCTGTCTAAATCTCATAAAAGGCAACCCTTTAAAAGCCTACCCAATATCCATCAATACTATAAGGGCAGCTGGCTACTCCATAAAGCAGCTCAACCCTTGCGTAATTATGACACACAGCGACATACTACAAACTGGTTCAACTATGCCACAACGCGCTGACAGAACAGAGGCTAAAGGTATAAAAGGTGCCTTAAGTGGGTCACGAGAATCTCTCCATCACCAGTGCTTCGACGAGACAGCCGGAGGCTAACGACAGTGTCAACCGAGGTGAGTCAGTCAGTCAGTGTTCAGAATCCTATTTTTGTAACCTAACACCCACAGTTTGTACTCACATTATAACATCACAAGATCCCTTAAAAGGGACTAACAGTTACTCATTGCTGACCAATAAACACTTGGTCAGTCTCTTACACTTGCATTACTGATCTACACTCTTCTTCACGTCCCCACGTCCTTCCTTACTCCCGTCACGGTCAGACGTGACACACCGTAGTAATAACGCCAACTCAGACGTCCTTGTATTCCTCACAGCGGCTAGCGTGCTCAATTGAAGCGCGTGCCGAACCGCTGACACTAGCAAGGTGATTATATAATAAGTAGCCGGCTGGGCGACTAGTACACCGACCCGCGTGCTAAGGCTACATCCCTTAAACCACATTTACAGTCTTTATAGGAACGCCCCCTAGTTCCTAGCACACCACAACACACTACACTGGTCAGCTTGCCCTGTCAAGGGGAGCTACCCTCCTTTAGGCACAAACTCATAAATTAGTACAGCAACTCTCCCTTTTAGATCCACCCCCAAATAAGGGATCTAAAACAATATATCGGACCTACACCAATCTTGATAGTCAACATTTCATATCGGGACTTACCGAATATAATATATACGATAAGAAAATATAGGCTATAAAAGAAACTTTTTCAGCACTCAACCATTCACTCACTAATAGCCTACAACACAAACTCAATGTTTGACTCTTTAACACCTTGACTCACTGAAAATAACCACGAACCGCTAACAAGAACTGAAGATAGACTAGACTACAAATAGGAATTCGCGCGATTTCATCCAAGGATGACAGTTGCAGATGGTTTATCAACCATAAATATTTAGCTACCGAGAGTAATCCGTGAAGTCTTAACATGTATGCCTACGGTAGTCATGATCTTACTTTTTTTCTCTTTTATTCATTCTCTTATTTATTCACTTTACCAAATAAGGAATTAATAAATGCATACATATAATTTTCACTAATTATTACGGCAAGTTTAAATTTCAACATTGGACCCTGAAATAATTCTTTCAGGACTATGAATAATTTATTTTCTCTTAGAGGGCAGTGCCATGGCACGGTGGAACTACGCCAAGAACCGCCCCTGCTGAGGATTCTCACTGTCTCTAATAGACAAGAATGGCTGATATTGTGTCACCAGCTTCCAATCCTCAATGCGCCGTCAGCATCGGTGGTTCAGTGGTAGAATGCTCGCCTGCCACGCGAGCCGATGCAACTTACATTTTAGCAGAAAGCAAAATAAATAGTTTTGTTCATTTAAGAAGCGGAACAAAGACGCCATATGCCGTTGATAAACATGCAGTCCTTTCCTTTGATGAAGTCAATTTTGTCCACTTTCTAATCGGAATTTTCCCAACTTGGCCTCACACGCGGACTCTGCGAGAGATCACTGCTCTACCGCCGCAAGGACGTTGTCTGTGAGCTGAACATGCATTTTCAGCAGATACAACTGGGGATGGTGAAAGGCGACCTCTAACTTGGGCCTTATTAAGGAATGGATTATTGGAAGGAAGTGGACCTGTTGAAAGGAACTATATCGGCATTTACCTGGTGGTGAAAATGGGAAACTACAAAAACGTTTTCAGGACGACTGAGATGGAATTGGAACTCTCTCTCAACCAATGACCTCGCAGAGGCTGTGGGTGTAGTCGTGCTGAGGGATAAGCAATTAAGAAAGAATACAAAAAAGATTACGAGCCTTACAGCAGTCGCATATGATGTGTAACATGTGACATGTCATCCCTTGTTAACAGTGAACTCTGTTGGTCATTGAAATAACTTCTTGAAAAACTGCAGTGCCAAATCCTGACCAGTTTTAAGCAAATATGATATAATGAATAAATATCTCCACTCCAAACAACGACAACTTGAAGATGATTTATTGTGGGAAGAATATCTTTAATTGGGCCTCCAAACCTTGAAGTAATTTTGTAAGCGATATAGATTCCACATAGCCACATAGCCGGCAGTACCTCGAGTGCTTACATTAAATAAGAATACAGCAATTGTATGAAGATTTAATAAATCATGATTGTTTTTAGCAAATATAATATAATGAATATTTTCACACCAAACAACGACAGTTTGAAGATGATTTATTGTAGGAATATCTTTAATGGGGCCTCCAAACCTTGAAGTAAACCGTATGCGATATGCATTGCACATAGCCACATGGCCGAAAGTACGTCGCGGTATTAATCTCCACCTCCGCGCGCGCTCATTGTTTCCGTCTCATCGATATCCGTTTCATTGTTTCCGTCCCATCCATTTCCGTTTCATTTTTCAAAATCACCCCCACAAAAATATACAGATACCGAGTGGAAGATTTTACTCATCAATAGCCGAACTACTTCACAACCCAAGATTCCTTTCCGACAAAATATTTGTACTTACGTATTTTTACTGAATTATTGATATTTTTAAAGGACCATATAATCTCGGGAAACTGAATGGAATACTCGACCCTTGATATTTAGTTTGATATATAGCAAAGGGAGTACAAACGTGTTTGTTCAGTAATATTAAGGTGTGATGTGCCACACAAATGGCACAATGAGGTGAGATCAGGAAGAATCAACATTGCATTCAGTGATAATATAAGTAACTTTCCACTGAAACAAGCTTCACTAGAACAGGACCAGTGGCCAGTGGCGAGGAGAAGTGAATACACATTACGTAATAAAGATTGACACTTGTCTCTCTTACAGACGCCAACTGGTCAATGCTGGGAAAACAGAAGTCATCTTTTGTTTGTGTGTGCATGAGTGTGAATGTCTGTAGGTCTGTGAGTGTGTGGAAGGTTTTACAGTAATAAGGTAAAGACTTATTACTATCCAGACCGACCCAGACTGCGGATTTCGCATTCCAGTAGGCATAAGTGCCACCAGTATAATATGGCACACACGCGAAATATTTCTCCTAATGGAGAAATCAACATGAATTTTTTATCATGATATATGTTTATATTCTTTTCTTCTTAGTCGTTTACCCTCCAGGTTGGTGGAACCCACGGACTCAGCGAGGGAACTCACCACTACAGCCTCTACGGGCAGTGTCCTAGAGCTGGGAATATCTAATCGGAGTGGATACAACTGGTGAGGTGTGATTGGCACCTCGTCCAGGCGGCCTCACCTGCAAAGCGAACAGGGGCCTCATGAGGGAAGGTAATGGATGGTCAGGATGGATTGGCGAGGAAGAGGGAAGGAGGTGGCCGTGGCCTTGAAGAAGGTACTGCACCATTATTCCTAAAGGTCTTAAGTACAGATATGGATACAGTATTTTGGAACGCCCTGTAACTTTCTAGCTAGCCACTGGAGTCTATCATAACAGCTGGTCTACAGCAAGCAAAAGTTCTGCTATCAAGAATGGATCGGTCGAGCTCGTATTTCCGACGAGAAGCCCGAAGGACATCGATAATAATCATGTTGACTTTGTCTAACATTATATCGATCGATTCACCTGAGAATGATTAATACGAATTAAAGTATATTTAGCGCTATATTTAAGCAGTTATTTATGTCTGTATGCATATTTCCATGGCAGAAAGCTATTACAAAGCAAGTATGAAAAACAGAGGAAGATCCGTTAAGTCACTAGTGATTATACTTCGACTGCGATATATTTTATATCGACTCGTGGCGTATAGAGGAGTGGGGGAAGCGGATGTCTTGCTCAAGCGACCTCGTGTGGAGAGCCGGTACTTGAGAGACTGACAACGTGCAGTAATAACCCTGGCAATAGTGAAAGTGAAGTCGCCAGTTAGCGGGATTTTCAAAACGTGTGAGCGTGCCGAAGGTTATACGCTGGTTCGTTCAGCATTCTACGTGGAGTAGAGACTTGATTAATGGGGATCAGACATGGTTTTAAACATGTAATAAGTTTATCTTTGCGACCGTGTGTCCACAGCCACTAACGGGCTATGCGGAAGAATACATTCGTAATCCCGGCCACCAGTTCGGGTGTATTATGTCGTAACACTCTGCTTGTAAACTTTCATGAAAATGCAGCCTAGAGTTGATTCAAACTTGTCGCAGTGGCAATACTTCTTTAAAAAAAGCACATTCTTAAGCAAGGTGTCAGAGGGAAGGAATACAATGAAGCCTATATCCATTACGGTGATAGGCTAGGTTACAATAGGAATACTGCATTAGCAGAGTGGTAGCGGAAACAGTTTGCAGCAACGTTCATTTACTATGAAGTGTACAAGCGAGTTTCGTAATGCAAGGGACCGCGTGGACACGTGTGAACTTGGTCACATTCGCATCCTTGTATTGGAACTATTTAGCAGCTGTTCGAATTCACTCTCGCTTCGTGACGAGTTGATAAACTGTTTGCGGTTCAGCCATCGGCATTCTAATGCGTGTGGAAAGATATCGCCAGGATATATTGGGACCATTTCGACCGGTCGGGAGTTGTTCGAGCCTAGAAGACTATGGTTCGTTCTCTGGAGACCCAGTCGGAGTCCGGCATGTTTTGTGTTGGTCTGGAGCCTAGTATGGCCAACGATATCCTTTTTTTCCCTCATCCAGATTCGCCAAAGGTAGAGATCACTTCAACTTGTTACAGTAGTGTAGCGTGGACATGTGAACAATCACAAATTGCCATATTTGATTTTTGTAGATTAAATGGTTGAATAGAAAGTGCAGGTTCGATGCCTATTTCGAAGCTGACCTTCTATGATGCCAGGATTTTGACTCACAAAAATGAGTGCATCCTTTGTGTATTTTGATTGATAAATTTAAAATTTCAATAGTATTTTACAGTATTTAAACTGATATGCTCATCCTTATTTGTCGAGAAGTCACTGTAGGAGGAAGATCTCCAGATTTTTGTGTAAGATTATTGGTTATAATCAGGGTATTTTTGTGTAAGATGTTCATTAAGTTAGTGAACCGAAATGAATCCAATCTATGCAATTCATATAATATTTTTTTTGTGTGTGCTTATCCGATGGGATCGAATTTTTTTTTTTTTTTTTGAAAGAACTAAAAGTTAGTTGAGATAATGGGTAATTCATTTTGGAAGCCTTTCCCATATTCCATAGCTGAAAGACAGTCCAGTATAATTAATGACATTTTTGATTGGTCGTGGTATCGACAAAATTTATATTTCTTGTCATGTTTCTTCTTCTTCTTCGTCGCGAATGGGTCTCTTAGGACCACGCGGAATCAACAATGGTTAGCCTTTCTTGCAGCCCAGTACTCCTTCATACGCAACGAATGGGTTTGCTTCCGTTGTGCAGACCAGATATGGTGGTATGGCCGTCTTTCTTACTCCTCGAAACCCCGTGTGAGTGCAAGTGTTCTGATGACATTTCGGTCTAGGAGATTTGGCGATCCTAATTCTTGCAAGTCTTTTTCAGTCTGTTTGTACCAATTTGATCTAGTTGTTTTGTTTTTCAAGTATGTGTGAATTTTGTGAGTTAGTCTATTTGGGTCCATTCTTTCCAGGTGCCCCAAGAATTGAATTCGTCGCATACGCATTTTGTCTGTGATTTTGGAGATGGTTTTATATATTTCAGCATTTGGCTTTGGAAGATGAACACCATCTTTTATTCTCGGCCCTAAGATTTTCCTCATTATTTTACGTTCCTTCACTTCCAACTGATCTCGAAGTGTTCTATGTTGAAGAGTGAGAGTTTCTGAAGCGTAGAGAGCATCGGGCCCGATCACTGTTATATAATGTTGAATTTTGCATTTCCAGGAAAGACTCTTTTTGTTGTAAGTATTTTTCGTTAACTGAAAAGCAGTTTCCATTTTTTGAATTCTTGTTGTAATGGACCTCTTCTCATTACAATTGTCGGTAATCCATTCACCCAAATATTTAAATTCCTTCACACGAGATATATGGTCAGTACCAATTTCAATTTCAGATGGGGCATTCTTTATATCTGTCATAAATTTTGTTTTATCAAATGAGATTTGCAATCCAATTTTCTTTGCTTGTTCTTGTAGAAGTTCAAGTTGGTATTGCGCATCAGAGATGTTTTGGGCAATTAATGCCATGTCATCAGCAAATGCCAAACAGTCTAATTCTATGCCTTTAAGTTTTGGTCCTATCCTATGCGTCGGTGCACCTGCTTTTCGCCATTCTCGTACAACCTTCTCTAGTGCACAATTAAAAAGCAACGGGGACAATCCATCTCCTTGTCGAACTCCTGTGTCAATGAGGAATTCTCTGCTCAGTTCTCCCATAAATTTAACCTTAGATTTGGTTTCCATGAGTGTTTCCTTAATAATATTTGTTGTCTTTTGATCTAATCCAAATTCTTTGAGTATTTCGAAAAGGGATTCACGGTCGATGCTATTATACGCCTTTTGGAAGTCAACAAATGTAATGACATAGTGTTTGTTCGATGTATTGCGGAAATATTTCATTGAGTTTTTTAAATTGATAATTTGTTCCACACACGACCTGCCTTTCCTGAAGCCACCTTGGTATTCACTGATTACTGGATCCAATTGAATTTCTGCACGATTCAGGAGAGCTTTAGGCAAAACTTTGTATGTTTTGGATAGTAATGAAATTCCACGATAATTGTTGGGATCCGTCCGATTTCCTTTTTTGTGCAAGGGATGTATGAGTGCCATCTTCCAGTCAGCGGGGATTTTTTCAGTTCGCCAAACTTCTTCTAAAATTTCTTGGAGTTTTACAATGAGATTTTCTCCTGCATTTTTCCACAACTCTGCAACAATTTGGTCTTCCCCCGACGCTTTGTTGTTTTTCAATTATTTAATAATCTCTCTTATTTCCTGAACGTTGGGTGGATGAGAATCTTGGTTTTGTTGCGTGTGGATAAATGTGAATGTTTCTTGAGGTTTCTCACAATTGAGCAATACCGAAAAGTAGTTTGCAAGGTTTTCACAGTTTGCTGTGTTACTATGAGCAATATCCCCATGTTCATTTTTGAATTGAAGTGATGGAGGGGAATATTTAGTGAGCTTCTGGCGAAAAGTTCTATAGTAGTTTCTAGAATTATGTTGATTGAAGTCAGCTTCTATTTCTTGTAATATTTTGTTGTCATTCTGCTTGCGAATTCTTCGCATTGATTTCGTGACTGTTCTTCTGACATCCTTCAGATCTTGCAGAGTCTTAGGAGTTTTGTTGCAAGACCAATTGTGCCATGCCTGTTGCCTGAGCCTTACAAGGTCATCACATTCGGCTGTCCACCACGGATGTTTGCGTGTTCTCATGTGTGGTGCTATTTTCTCGGCTGCTTTTATTAATCCTGCTTGGAGCTGTTGCCAGTTTTGTGGATTCAATTGTTGAGTCTCGTTTTTAAATTTATCATTACCTTGAATATTTTGAACATCATATTTACGGGGTGGGATTTTCTGAGAGAATCGCCTTTTCTCTGGAATAATATTTAATGAAAATTTTGTAGGGTAATGGTAAGAATCCAGAGCTAACCCCTTAAGGACTTTAAGTTTCATTATTTCGAGAGTATTTACTCTGGAGATCAGCACATGGTCCAGTTGATATTCTCCTAACAGTGGGTTAGGTGACACCCACGTCTTGGACTGAGAGGTTTTCTTTTTGAAAAATGTTGATTTGAAGAATAAGTCATGGTTCTTGCAGATTTCAAGAAGACGCATACCATTCCGATTGGTCTGATTATGTCCTGACCATTTACCTACCCATTATCTATATTTTTTTTCTTTGCCAATTTGGGCATTAAAATCACCCATAAGTATTTTAACATGATTCCTCGGGATTCTTTGAAGTATATCATCTAATTGGTTCCAAAATTCTTCGACTTTTCCTACAGCCTTTCTGTTGGTGATATTAGTTGGGGCATGTCCATTAATGAGAGTGTAAATTTTGTTTGCTGATTTTATTGTCATGGTGGAGAGACGACCGGAGGGAGAGTGGAAGGTTGTAACTGAATCAAGTAAGGAATGATGGACTATAAATCCAGTACCAAATTGTGGGCAATTTTTCATAGCTCGTTCTCCTGGCTTCCCTTTGTAAATCCTGTAACCTTCAGATTAGAAAGGATATTCATCTGTAAATCTAGATTCTTGAAAAGCAATAATCTTGATTTTACGTTCTCGTGATTTGTCTAAAATGGATTTGAGTTTCCCCATCTTCAAGAGAGAATTTACGTTAAATGTCATTAGCCAAATCTTTGACTTAGGTTTAATTTTCCTACGGGGTGTCGAGGCACTCCGACTTACCTCATCGTACACGTCTGTGGTCTCCCCAGAATCCGAATAGACCACTTGCGGTTTTTCAACCGTGGGATTTGACCCACTGGGGTAAGTTGTTTTTGAACGTGCTACATCCATGTTGATTAACTTGGATTAGGAATTTGACTAGAATTGAGGTTCTAGTCGGGTTAAGCTCAGAGTTCCACTTCTGAGTGTTATTAATCAGCCGCCACTAACATGTGGAACAGACGCTGTCGGAGTATCGCCACTAACATGTGGAACCGTCATACCCCTAAGACTGATATATGGCCTCCACATACCTTTTACTCATTAACCCGAGCACTGGGTTGCCCCTTCCGCCAATTATGCTGTACCGAAAGTTACCTTCTCCACCATAAATGCCGTTGAGGTCTTCACCGTTACCCTGGTAACTCACCTTTTGTCCTGGCTTGTGACAGGCAGAGCCTGGCTTCCCAAACAAAGGGTCCAGGTTGGCAGGTTTTCTTGTCATGTTTATTCTTGCAATAAACTAATTTATTATTTGGTTTTAATTATTGCGTGATGCTTTATAGAGGTGATGGAAGGGTGTATTAAGGGGGCCATCGCTAGGTATTTTAGGGTTTACCACACCTTTGAGATTCATTCTTCCTTTTGAAGAATTCTTGTGTTTTGAACTAGTCTTTTCTTTCTCTGAGCCTTGGTCAGTCTTAATACATCCTGTTAGGTATTCGAGTGGCCCTATTATCCCTGTGTCTGTTGGTAGAACTTGGGGGGTTTTTCTAGCCGGGGATTTTTCAGGTTCTACGATCCAGCTGTTATCCAGGGATTCAACAGGTATTGGTAGGTAAATACGGGTACAACACCATCCCGGCATTTGCCCGAAGACGAAGTGGGAAACCACGGAAAACCACTTCGAAGATGGCTGAGGTGTGAATCGAACCCCCTCTACTCATTTGGAACACCCGAGGCTGAGTAGACCCCGTTCCAGTCCTCATACCACTTTTCAAATTTCGTGGCAGAGCCGGGAATCGAACCCAGGACCTCCGGGGCTGCTGCTAACCATGCTGACCGCTACGCTACGGAGGCGACTATATGTTTATATACGTGACTTTAAACAACCTAGTAAGCATAAAACCAGCATGGCGGCTATGCGGCACTAATAATGAAATTGACTTTTTGATGACCTTAATCCAAAAGTTGTGGAACTTGGCATAATGAATCGTTATTGCCTACCTATGAATAAAGTTCAGTTTTGTCTGTACATACATTAGTAGACTATAGAACCAAGAAATATTATGATATCCATTTGTTTGATGCCAAATGAATGCAGAGGTTTATATTGGTATTCTGTATGTGTGTCTGGATGAATGTTCTTTTTAAGACATCCACACAGTAACAGAATGATCCGAGGTCAAGTGCGCTTGATCGCTACACTATTCATCATGAATGAAATGATCAAGTGGCCCATTAGCTCAGTTGGTTAGAGCGTCGTGCTAATAACGCGAAGGTCGTGGGTTCGATCCCCCCATGGGCCATTAATACTTTTAAATTACGTAGTAGACCAAATACCAAGCACTCTTAATATTGTTGTATAGGTATTCTCGTTCAACTACACATACCTACAATAGGCTACATGTCATTATAGCCTAGGTGGAAAGAGAAATCCAGTATTATGTAATAACACTTAAACAGGGAGAGACTTCTCCATAGAACGGATCCTCGATGGGGCCGTGTGACGGCTGTGCCACTGTTCAAGGATCTGGCGCTAGCAGCAGCGTAGCGCCCAACTAGTTTAACACATTTACACTCTTTAACATATTAATAACCATCATTACTTACATGAATATCAAAGTAGTTGCTGGAAATACTGTCCTTCATATTCTAAACACACATTGCACCTGAACGTACACTCGATGTAATTCATCCTCACTGATATTACGTATCAGTGCAGCTATTTCGTTCTCCAGAGCCTCCAGAGTATGCGGATTACTTCTGTATAACATTTGTTTGAGGTTCCCCCGCAAGTAAAAATCGCACGGTGCTGAAACGTAAGAACACTTTTACTGGAAGGCTTCTTCTTAAGGAGATACGTTTCCACAAGGAAAATTCGATGGTTTGTTCTATACCTGTTTACGGGATACGAGATAGTCTACAGTACTTACGGTATCTTGCCAGCTGGGAATGTAATCAATGATATGACAGCATCTGGCGCCTCCAAACTCGCTGTTGTGTAACGATTGAGGCCAGTTAACTGGAGGTGCATATTCACTCTCTTTCTCTCCGTCACACAGTCCCGGCGAAGTTCCGTTCTATATAGAAGGCTTTCACTGTAGAATCAAGTTGGTTTTTGTAGTTTCCAAATCTCCTAACAGACTTGGAATATCATGGTCATGAGTACCACATGAGCGGCTTCGGTGGCGTAGTCGGTAGCATGCTGCGCTTCTATGCCCAAGATAGAGGGTTCAAACATGGCCGAAGCCGCCAGATTTTTTGAGAGCGTTAAAAATCAACAGTATGCCTTCCTTCGGAGGGGAAGTAAAGCCGGTGGTCCCATATCATAGATTTATGGCATGTTAAAGAACCTTCCACTAATTGCACCTGAGTGATGCTAAATTGGACAGGTTAAGAATGTAGACAACGCTCTTAGGTTTCTACATTCGTTGCCAAGAGCCGACTGCGGTGGCGTCTAGTAGCTAAATACTGAACTTGGCCTAGTAGTCGTTGACGGTCGCGCTTGGCGGCAAAAGTAGGATTTTTTTTATTTAGTCAATTTACCCTCTAGGTTGGTGGTTCCCAAGGACTCAGCGAGGGAACTCACCACTACCGCCTCTATGGGCAGTGTCCTGGAGCTTAGAACATCTGGTCGGATGGACACAACTGGGGAGGTGTGATCAGCACTTCGCCCAGGCGGCCTCACCTGCAAAGCGAACAGGGGCCTCGTGAGGGATGGGAAGGGATGGAAGATTGGGATGGATAGGCGAGGAAGAGGGAAGGAGGCGGCCGTGACCTTACAGTAGGTACTGCCCCCGTAAATTGAATTATACTGAGACCACGGTGGCTGTATTGGCATATGTGAATAAAGTTATGGCCGTCATAGTTGTGACGTGTATATTCATGACGTAGGCACGGATGACGCAGACTTCATGCAAGTAGGCTGGATGAGCTGAGATTCTTGGTGACGTCATGATTTTGTTCGAGAAGGATCTGAGATTTACGACGCAGTCGCAGGAAGCAAGGAATTGTGCTGAGGAAGAAGTTACGCTATTGGAGGAGAGGCTCGAACCAATGAATGATAGCTTGGAGGGAGACGGAGATTACTGAAACTACCATATTTAATTACTTTTGGCATGCAGAATTGTGGAAAACTATTTTCAGTTATGGCATTGATTTGGAATTTTGAAGAAATTAATTATGAGTTTTTGAAATTTGAAAATCCGTCAAGTATAGCCAAAGTTAGAACTTCTAGCAATGACGGAGGAACAAGCTATGGAAGGGATGGATACGCCCCTTAAGAAGTTGATAAAAGGCCTTGCACAGCAGAGAGCAGGTTCTCAAGTTCTCATGGCTCATTTTTCTGATTCTCATATTGTCAGACTTCGAGTTCTTAAGTGAAGCAAGTCGTCATTAGCACGTGTGGTAAGAGCCCACAGCATCGAACAAGCACTGAGCGTGCAGCAGTACAATTTTACGGTTACTGAAACTAGGCGAAGTTGGAGCGCACACATAAACGAGTCTACAAGATTATCTATCAAGAGTTAGCTACTGCATTTATGCTAATTCAATTGTGCATTACAATATTGAGGCGTGGACGAAAGTTGAACATTTTCACTTTTATACTTTGGAAGATATTCGCATTTTAAGACTGCAGACAAAAGTGATTTTCTCGACACCTGAGAAGCACTTTTATAATACCACATTCTACGCTACGGCTGACACATGTATTGCAACCGTGATACTGAAGATTACATTTGGTGATACAACGCTACATTCTACAATGGAACTATATAATCTGGCAGTACTTTCGACTATTATTATAACGGAAGTGGAGATGGAAGACTAAAACTTTAATGCAATTGGGACATATATCAATGGAGTGAAATAGCAGCATGGAGCTTCATTAATCGTCATTCTACAAAAGCGAGCATGTAGTGAACATCCAACTACACTCATGCATCGTAATCCATCGCTGAATTACATCAAATGGCAGTGGAAATATCTTCATACTCCACAATTATGAACATTTCTGCGGAAATAATTGCAATAAACTTCATGGCGAATTTCTACCAGAACTTCAGGGAAATTTCAAGAGAGGCCAGGGTGGACCCGGCTCACACAGAAGAATTTTGCCAGAAGGATGTCAACCGTCTACACGGAGCAGTGCTATTTCAGGAGGAGGAAACTGTTCTATTCTCCGAGGGCGCAGGTTCCAGGTTCGAGGTCGGAGCACATCTTTACGGTGGTGAAATGGAACCATCAGCAGTCTTCTTTGGAAATTTTCCTCTAGAACTTCAATCAACAGATAAGGTAGTCGTGAACGTTTCTTGATTTATTTGAGCCATTTAGCGATATCTGAGCAACCATTTTCCCCATGTTTTCTGTCCCATATGTTTTGCCCCATATTCTTGCTTGATATTTCTGTACTCTGTACACTTTGCTGATTTATGCCGTTTTCTACGACTTATTGAGACATTATTGTGTCATTGGCATATTTATATAATTTTGGATCAGTTGAGACTGATATTATATATTCTTTCAGTAATTCGCATAATTTTGTAGTCACGTTTAACTGTAAAGTTAACGATTTTCTATGGCAAATTTGAATTCAGACAGCGTGTCATTTTATTAAAGTAATTCTATTCAGTAAATTACTTTGACCAAATTTCTGTCATCCTCAAGAAAGAAGAATGATTAAAAGATTTTAGAGCGTTAAAATCTACTACTTTATCGACGATCTTGGAAATACTAGTCGTTTTATGAACATGATTGCAACATAGACATTTATCGTCAATTCTGAAATACCATTGCATTATAGACAATTTTATGAAATATGAACTTTGAGTACGATTTATTGAGTACACTATAGTAATGAACATTTGATAGGAGTTTTTCTCAATTGTAGATTGGAACAATAATGTTTGCAGTCCACAGTCTAATTGTATTCTATTCGACTATTTATGCAGTTTAGATGAACTTTGATTGAAGATAGTATTTTTATACTGCGATACTTTGATGATATTAATCTCAATTTTGATAGACCAGGGAGGCGTGTCTAATCGTATTTGCTATTAAATTTATTTGTGATTGGCAAATTTTTACTTCATATCGCTTCATGAATGAAACCCACGAAGGTTAAATATAATAACAGTTTTCGAGACAATTGATGAATATAAGAATTTTTAAAGAGGAACTATGGATGTATAATCGTTAGTTCAGTGGACGTGTAAAAGTCGCTGATGAATAATGCCCTTTAATAAGTGAAGGAGGTTCCCACAGTAATATTGATGAAGATGATGAATTTATAAGTGGAGGTTTTTTGTGTGTATTGTGGAAGATTTTGATGCCATATATAATGAGATATATGATGAATTATGGGCCAATTTTGGTGCAATTTTTTGCGTTTTGAGCGAGGTATTTTTCCGCTGAGTGTATTGTTCAGGTCCATTGAAAATTATTCATGTGAAGTTACTGTTAAAATTAACAAGAGTGTTTAAATAATTTGAGATAACGATTTTGAATGGAGGTTACCGTCACAAATAATTATTATTAAATCTTATTAAACCTGAATCTAAAATTTAAATATAACTAACCTTCATTGGTCGATTATATCACACCGATTTAAGTAATTATCAACCGGATAAACGTGTGGTTTAATGTATTTCTAATATAAATAATATAAATAATATAAATAATGTAAATAACTATGTAAATATCTTTAATAATAATTTGAAACGAACGGGATTAATAGAGGCGTGTATAAATTTTTCAATTGTCGTTTGACATTACTATAAACAATTTAAAATGTTATAAATAATTAATGAACTTTTTGTTATAAACATTAAGCGTTTTCGGTATTATACTCTAAACAACGCTAGTTAAACAATTGGATTATACAATTAAACAAGATTTGGGATTATTAGAGTAATCCATTGGTATTTGAACGGAGCATTTAAAAGATTTGCGTGATAATATTTGAGTTGAGATGTGAACATTTAAAGTGTTGAAAAGGAGCTAGGCTCTGATGTAACTAGCATATGCTAACATTGGCTGGACAGGTGTGTCCATTTGACGATGCAAGCATGCGGCATGGTGCAGGGTGTATCGCAAGTGGCCAGATAACTGTATGATAGAGGCCAAGGTCATCTACATAGCAGCCTTGCGGTTATAAATAAAATGTGAAGTTCATGAACAAGGAAACAAATGCTATATGTCTCGTCCCAGCTCCCTTATCCATTCCAAAGTGAATTGTTATTATTACGTTCTTTTGAGCTAGAGAAAGCTGAAATTTTGTATGTAAAGTCTACAGGTCCTACAGGAGGACATGGTTGTATTGACAATGGCTTCTGATTGCCACGTATATTTTGTTGTTAAATTTTGTTAAATTATTTCCCTTTATGTGAAATAAATTATTGTGCAGTTTAAATTTTCTTGTTTCGCGTTGGTTCATTTTAAATATTGTGGTGGAGGTTATTGTGAGGGCATACTATTAAGTGATCCAGTTGAAAACCCAGACCCGAGATTAAATTGAATAGGTAAGTAAAAGGTAAGTATGAACGCCAGTAGGATTGGCGCCGCAATTTCGTGGGGCTCGACAAAACTGGATTACCAGGTTGAACGCCAGTAGGATTGGCACCGCAAATTCGTGGGACTCGAATAACATTGGATTACCAAGTTATCGATGTCAATGGGATTGTGAAGACTCAAATAAAGAGGTTGATTCTTTGTTAGATGTCTTGGCCAATTGTAGAATTTGAGAGTGTGATTATATAGGGATTAAATGTTGTGTTGTATTAGGAAAATTACACTCAGAAAAGATCAGATCTTATACAACCTGAGAGAGGTTAAATAGGCTGGAAACTTAAGAAAAATCGCCTATGATCTGGAGTCTTATTTTATTTGACCGGCTTTTGACATGTTTAGTCATATTAAAGATAAAATTAAACTATTTGGATTGTAAATGTAAATTATTTGTGTTAGGATATTTTAAAGTGAACCAAGGAAATTTGAACATGTGCTTGAGTTTATTTCAACATAGGATGTCTACGAAAGTTAATTATAAGGTAATTATAAGTTAGATTTAAGACAGAAAATTGCTCAAACTTATATATATGGTGAAGGATGTTGCTCAGATGTTGTTATCTTGCTCTGTTTGATGTATGTCCCTAACGCAGTCTATTATTGAAATATTATTGAGATGGCAGATGAGAGTATTAGGAAGATGTTGGAGGAGATGTCCAACAGTTTGTCTGCTAATTTGAAAGATAGCATGAATGAAAGTGTGAAGGAGATGGAAGCTAGGAATACTAGTCGAATGAAAGAGATGGAAGCTAGGAATACCAGTCGAATGGAGGAGATGGAAGCGAGGAATACTAGTCGAATGGAGGAGAATGCTAGTAATTTGTCTATTAGGCTTGGTGAAAGTTTGAAAGTTCTTCAGACCAGTTCTGCAAACTTGGAAAATAATGTGTCGCGTTTACAGACCAGTACCCAGGGAATCCAGAATGCCGTGACTGACATTCACAAGGATGTCTCAGATGTTAAAGTAGATTTATCCAATGTCCATAAAGATGTCTCAGATGTTAAGACTGATGTTTCCAAAGTACAGAAAGACCTTACTATGTTGAATCTTGATGTTGCTAATGTCCGGGGTGATATTTCATGTGCTAGAGCAGAAGTAATCGTTGTTAGGAATGATGTTGCTACTGTACAAGACAAGGTAGAAGAAGTTCAAAGAGAGATTAGAAATGTTGGAACCGATGTGTCAAACGTTCAAGTAGACATAAATAATATTCATTCTGACGTTAATGATATACAAAGCGATATCAATAAGATGCAAATAGAAGTTAATACAGTTTTTGTAGACATTGACAAAGTTCAAACTGATGTTAATAAGTTTAGAGAAGAAATTGAAACTTCAAAAACGCTTTGTACTCGTAACATTAGTGCTTTAACAACTAGATTGGTTGACGAGTCTGTTAGGACAACAGCTTCTCTAGCTGGATTAAAATATGATGTAGAGTTCATGAGGACCCAAGTCTTAGATCATAATCGTTTACTTAAGGAAGATATTGAAGTAGATATTGCTGAAATGATAACTGCAAATGTAACAGTTTGGAAAGATAAATGGAACAGGTCAAGTGGGGAACATGTCAATCAGATTCAGGAGCGAATTGAACGAAAACTTGCCAGTACACAAGTAGATATAAATAATGAGGTAGTTCAAATTAGAAAGGATTTGAGTATAAGGATGGATTCGTTATCCGAAAAGCAGGTAGAGGATAGAACTCAAATGGGTCAGGACGTGCAAGCATTAAAAACCGCGTTAGAGGAACAAATTCATAAGGTTGTCTCTGATGTCAATGAAACTACGAGCAAACTTCAGAATTTGAAACTAGGAGAAGCTAGCATGATGGAAACGTATAAAGAAGAGTTGATTAGGAAAGTCATTACGGAAATCACAGATAAGGATCCAGAAGGGTTGACTTGTGAAGATAATAGGAATTACGTGAGAAGATGTAACCTCGCTACTGAAGAGAGAGATATTAGTCCTGAGGAACGTATATTCAGATTCCGGGAAGAAGAAGAGGATAGGAATATTGAACCTGAATGGAAATATCGTATTAGTGGGAAGAATTACATGGATTCATATCCAAGAAATGTGACAGTCATCCGAAACTTTGAGGACAAGCCTCAGAAATTTAGTAATACAGATAGTCTAACACCGATAGAGTATATCAGGAACCTGAAAGACTATTTTATTGAAGCCCATATTCCTAGAGAAAGAGAAATGAGAATCGTAGTAATATTTCTAGCTGGAGGACCCCTTGAATGGTTCAGAGCATTTCGGTACACTTTTATTAATTTCGATGAATTTGCAGAGGCACTGATAAAACGATTCTGGTCAATAGAAGCACAAAATTCATTAAGAGCTGAGGTATACTCGAGGAAGTGTTCGGGTACTCTTCCAACACGGTACGCTGATTTCTTCACGAGCCAGTTATCGCGCTTGAGATTCTTACAACCCCCATTGTCGACAGAGCAGTTGATAGATGCTATTTCACGTATGCTGCCTGTGGAGGTAAGAAGACTTATCATATCGTCAAATATCAGGAATTTGACCAGTATTGACGAACTATTGAGAAGGCTTGATTACACGAGTCCGATGCCAAATTTGGTTCAAAAAGGTCAGAGGCACGAATTCAAAGACATTAATTCAGTCTATATGGATCAAGTTCAGCAAACTGATACGCCTGCTGAAGAGAAAACTGAAAATGTAGGTCCTCACAGGAACAATTATTTTCGCAACAACAGATCAGAAGGTTACCGTCCATATCAGCAAAGATGAGGCTGGAATAACAATAGAGGGAACTATTATAACGGAAGAGGTAGATACTATAATAACAATGGGTACAATAGGAACTACAACAGAAATAACCAGTACCAGAATCGAAATCAGAATTCTCAAGGTCAGGTTATGACACCGGACAAGTATCAAGAGAGAGAGAAAGAAAGTCAGCAGTATTTGAAGGAATTAAGGGAGAAGGAAGCTGAAAACCAGAAGAAAAGACAGGATGTAGTGATCGATCCTGGTCCTTCTACAAGCCAGCAGAATTTGGAAAACAGGAATACAGGACAGAAGAGAAAGTAGAGAGGAGAGAATGCATTAGCCACACACAACCCAGAGAAGAAGAGACTTATGATTAAGGAACATAGAGGAAATATCATCCAAGAGTAAGCCAATAATAATTCAATTTCGTGTTCAAGTGAATTCAGATATTTATAACACAGAGTTTAAAAACAATTTGCAACTGTTTTTAAAACGTGGTGAAGGGAGAATGCCCCCGTAAATTGAATTATACTGAGACCACGGTGGCTGTATTGGCATATGTGAATAAAGTTATGGCCGTCATAGTTGTGACGTGTATATTCATGCCGTAGGCACGGATGACGCAGACTTCATGCAAGTAGGCTGGATGAGCTGAGATTCTTGGTGACGTCATGATTTTGTTCGAGAAGGATCTGAGATTTACGACGCAGTCGCAGGAAGCAAGGAATTGTGCTGAGGAAGAAGTTACGCTATTGGAAGAGAATCTCGAACCAATGAATGATAGCTTGGAGGGAGACGGAGATTACTGAAACTACCATATTTAATTACTTTTGGCATGCAGAATTGTGGAAAACTATTTTCAGTTATGGCATTGATTTGGAATTTTGAAGAAATTAATTATGAGTTTTTGAAATTTGAAAATCCGTCAAGTATAGCCAAAGTTAGAACTTCTAGCAATGACGGAGGAACAAGCTATGGAAGGGATGGATACGCCCCTTAAGAAGTTGATAAAAGGCCTTGCACAGCAGAGAGCAGGTTCTCAAGTTCTCAAGTTCTCAAGTTCTCATGGCTCATTTTTCTGATTCTCATATTGTCAGTCTTCGAGTTCTTAAGTGAAGCAAGTCGTCATTAGCACGTGTGGTAAGAGCCCACAGCATCGAACAAGCACTGAGCGTGCAGCAGTACAATTTTACGGTTACTGAAACTAGGCGAAGTTGGAGCGCACACATAAACGAGTCTACAAGATTATCTATCAAGAGTTAGCTACTGCATTTATGCTAATTCAATTGTGCATTACAATATTGAGGCGTGGACGAAAGTTGAACATTTTCACTTTTATACTTTGGAAGATATTCGCATTTTAAGACTGCAGACAAAAGTGATTTTCTCGACACCTGAGAAGCACTTTTATAATACCACATTCTACGCTACGGCTGACACATGTATTGCAACCGTGATACTGAAGATTACATTTGGTGATACAACGCTACATTCTACAATGGAACTATATAATCTGGCAGTACTTTCGACTATTATTATAACGGAAGTGGAGATGGAAGACTAAAACTTTAATGCAATTGGGACATATATCAATGGAGTGAAATAGCAGCATGGAGCTTCATTAATCGTCATTCTACAAAAGCGAGCATGTAGTGAACATCCAACTACACTCATGCATCGTAATCCATCGCTGAATTACATCAAATGGCAGTGGAAATATCTTCATACTCCACAATTATGAACATTTCTGCGGAAATAATTGCAATAAACTTCATGGCGAATTTCTACCAGAACTTCAGTTAATTTTCAAGAGAGGCCAGGGTGGACCCGGCTCACACAGAAGAGTTTTGCCAGAAGGATGTCTATCGTCTACACGGAGCAGTGCTATTTCCGGAGGAGGAAACTGTTCTATTCTCTTAGGGCGCAGGTTCCAGGTTCGAGGTCGGAGCACATCTTTACGGTGGTGAAATGGAACCATCAGCAGTCTTCTTTGGAAATTTTCCTCTAGAACTTCAATCAACAGATAAGGTAGTCGTGAACGTTTCTTGATTTATTTGAGCCATTTAGCGATATCTGAGCAACCATTTTCCCCATGTTTTCTGTCCCATATGTTTTGCCCCATATTCTTGCTTGATATTTCTGTACTCTGTACACTTTGCTGATTTATGCCGTTATCTACGACTTATTGAGACATTATTATGTCATTGGCATATTTATATAATTTTGGATCAGTTGAGACTGATATTATATATTCTTTCAGTAATTCGCATAATTTTGTAGTCACGTTTAACTGTAAAGTTAACGATTTTCTATGGCAAATTTGAATTCAGACAGCGTGCCATTTTATTAAAGTAATTCTATTCAGTAAATTACTTTGACCATATTTCTGTCATCCTCAAGAAAGAAGAATGATTAAAAGATTTTAGAGCGTTAAAATCTACTACTTTATCGACGATCTTGGAAATACTAGTCGTTTTATGAACATGATTGCAACATAGACATTTATCGTCAATTCTGAAATACCATTGCATTATAGACAATTTTATGAAATATGAACTTTGAGTACGATTTATTGAGTACACTATAGTAATGAACATTTGATAGGAGTTTTTCTCAATTGTAGATTGGAACAATAATGTTTGCAGTCCACAGTCTAATTGTATTCTATTCGACTATTTATGCAGTTTAGATGAACTTTGATTGAAGATAGTATTTTTATACTGCGATACTTTGATGATATTAATCTCAATTTTGATAGACCAGGGAGGCGTGTCTAATCGTATTTGCTATTAAATTTATTTGTGATTGGCAAATTTTTACTTCATATCGCTTCATGAATGAAACCCACGAAGGTTAAATATAATAACAGTTTTCGAGACAATTGATGAATATAAGAATTTTTAAAGAGGAACTATGGATGTATAATCGTTAGTTCAGTGGACGTGTAAAAGTCGCTGATGAATAATGCCCTTTAATAAGTGAAGGAGGTTCCCACAGTAATATTGATGAAGATGATGAATTTATAAGTGGAGGTTTTTTGTGTGTATTGTGGAAGATTTTGATGCCATATATAATGAGATATATGATGAATTATGGGCCAATTTTGGTGCAATTTTGTGCGTTTTGAGCGAGGTATTTTTCCGCTGAGTGTATTGTTCAGGTCCATTGAAAATTATTCATGTGAAGTTACTGTTAAAATTAACAAGAGTGTTTAAATAATTTGAGATAACGATTTTGAATGGAGGTTACCGTCACAAATAATTATTATTAAATCTTATTAAACCTGAATCTAAAATTTAAATATAACTAACCTTCATTGGTCGATTATATCACACCGATTTAAGTAATTATCAACCGGATAAACGTGTGGTTTAATGTATTTCTAATATAAATAATATAAATAATATAAATAATGTAAATAACTATGTAAATATCTTTAATAATAATTTGAAACGAACGGGATTAATAGAGGCGTGTATAAATTTTTCAATTGTCGTTTGACATTGCTATAAACAATTTAGAATGTTATAAATAATTAATGAACTTTTTGTTATAAACATTAAGCGTTTTCGTTATTATACTCTAAACAACGCTAGTTAAACAATTGGATTATACAATTAAACAAGATTTGGGATTATTAGAGTAATCCATTGGTATTTGAACGGAGCATTTAAAAGATTTGCGTGATAATATTTGAGTTGAGATGTGAACATTTAAAGTGTTGAAAAGGAGCTAGGCTCTGATGTAACTAGCATATGCTAACATTGGCTGGACAGGTGTGTCCATTTGACGATGCAAGCATGCGGCATGGTGCAGGGTGTATCGCAAGTGGCCAGATAACTGTATGATAGAGGCCAAGGTCATCTACATAGCAGCCTTGCGGTTATAAATAAAATGTGAAGTTCATGAACAAGGAAACAAATGCTATATGTCTCGTCCCAGCTCCCTTATCCATTCCAAAGTGAATTGTTATTATTACGTTCTTTTGAGCTAGAGAAAGCTGAAATTTTGTATGTAAAGTCTACAAGTCATACAGGAGGACATGGTTGTATTGACAATGGCTTCTGATTGCCACGTATATTTTGTTGTTAAATTTTGTTAAATTATTTCCCTTTATGTGAAATAAATTATTGTGCAGTTTAAATTTTCTTGTTTCGCGTTGGTTCATTTTAAATATTGTGGTGGAGGTTATTGTGAGGGCATACTATTAAGTGATCCAGTTGAAAACCCAGACCCGAGATTAAATTGAATAGGTAAGTAAAAGGTAAGTATGAACCCCCGTATATTTTGGTGTGTTCCACAATAATTTCTTGTTAACTACTGTGCTCTAATCTCGGTAGTATCTGTCAGTGCCATTTTCATTGATGTAGCTGTGCCGGTGCGATTGATTATTGGCAATCCGATTGAGGGGGCAGATTTCTGACAGCCTACTATCCGGATTATCAGGGACAGTACCATCCCGGCATTTGCCCGAAGACTAAGTGGGAAACCACGGAAAACCACTTCGAGGATGGCTGAGGTGGGAATCGAACCCCCCTCTACTCATTTGGACCACCCGAGGCTGAGTAGACCCCGTTCCAGTCCTCATACCCCTTTTCAAATTTCGTGGCAGAGCCGGGAATCGAACCCAGGACCTCCGGGGCGGCAGCTAACCATGCTGACCGCTACGCTACGGAGGCGACATAAAAGTAGGAACTATTTGAAAAATTCTAAGTTGCAGTACTCAAATTTAAAAAAACTCATAACACACACTAATACAGTCATCACAATTAACACCGGTTATCAGACAGATTCTACACACACCCAAAGTACACGGGGCTACATGACCGCGTTGTCGCAGCCCCTAAACTTAAGAACCAGCCAACCAGTTCCGCATGCACTGAAATGCTTACATGAGAGTTCACGGCTTTGATTAATTTAAGAAGAACCCTCGTATGAAGTGACAAATTATAATTGTATGAAGGTAATGAATAGACCTGCAGTATATGAAAAGGAAGAGGGTTTGTATTTAATCTCGCGATCATGAGCCACGGGACCTCCATATTTACAAGAAATCCGAATCACAGGAAGTGATATTTCACTCCGAACGTCTAACATTCCGTTTTTAGCCTATTTTCAATTTTGAAAAAATAGGCTTATGAGATCACCTTTTGTCCGTGTGTGTGTGCGTGTGTGTGTGTGTGTGTGTGTGTGTGATTCGTGTGTGTGTCCCCCCCTAATAAAATCTAAACGGCAGGAGCGATTTCAATGAAACTCGGAAAGTTCATAGCACTATTCCCGGCGACCTCGACCGTGCCCTTCAAATTTTGTTACGACTCACCAATCCAACATGGCGGCTGTGCAAAATATTTCACCAGCATTCAATATCTCCGAAACTATTACCGATATTACCCTGACATTTTCTATGGTGATAGAGGGAAATACTATAAGTTCACTTATGTGACTTTTGAAAACCTGGTAACTACAAAACCAACATGGCGGCCAAGCGAATTTGCGACTTTTAAATAGACGTTTCTCGCGATTTGACCAACTAAACGCAATGAAACTTGGTACAGTATATGTTTATATACATTGTAATGCACCGACATCTAACTTCGTTCAATTGTTTACATAATCACAAGATGGCGGATGTGCGAAATATTTCACCGGCATTCTATATCTCTGAAACTATTAGCGGTATCTCCCTAAAATTTTGTACGGAGATAAAGGGCACTACTGGAAGTCCATATACAAGATTTTCAAAAACCGGTTAACTACAAAACGAACATGGCGGCCAAGCGAATTTGAACATTTTAAATAGACCTTTCTCGCGATTTAATGTTCCAAGCGCACTGAAACCTGGTACAGGAAATATTTATACACATTGTAATGCACTGGTATCTAATTTAGTTCAATTGTTTACATAACCTCAAGATGGCGGCAGTGCGAATTTTAAAATTAAGTTTTTATTTCTTGTGATGTAGTCATGCGATCGAAGTGAAAGTTTGAATAATGAACCTACGCAATAATTTTCCTTTAATGGTACATGACTCTATGGCCTATACATTTAACAATCCAACATGGCGACCATCCGAAATATTTAGACGATACTGAATATCTACGAATCTATTTTAGCAATCAAACTGCATTTTTTTATGTTCATAGGGGCTATGAACTTAAGTTCACCTATAGGACTTTAAATAACCTGGTGATCACAAATCCAACATGGCGGTGACGCGAATTATAAATATTCACATGGACGTTTCTCGCAATTTAACCATCCGCGTGCAGCGAAACTTGGTACAGTAAATCTTTATCCGAATGTTAATCCACTGGCATCTAATTTATTTCAATTGTTTCCATAACCTCAAGATGGCAGCTGTGAAATTTTTTTAAATCTCCTTGTTTTTTCTTGTGTCCTAATTATGCGATTGAAGTTTGAATACTACACGTTCACAATAATCTGCATGTAACAGTACATAACTCTAGGACCTACATATATAAAATCCAACATGGCGACCATCCGAAATATTTAGTCGGTTCTCAATATCTACGAATCTATTACAGCAATCAAACTGAAATTGTGTATGTTGATAGTGGCAATTAACATAAGTAGGATATATGAAAATAGGCTGTATAGTTCTTCACGGAACTACTTGTTTTTTTACTTTTATTTTATTGTCCTCTTTTTTATTTCACTTTTACTTCCGGTATTTATTTCATTACGTTACACACACCCAGTCCCCAAGCCAGGAGAATTAATCACAGTCGATTATAATCCGCATGGCCTGGCTGGGAATCGAACCTGTGCCAATGTCTAGCACGCTAACCAATTAGCCACGGAGCAGACTGCATTAACCAGGAACAGAACAAATAGGCCTATGAGTTTTTTTATTTTTTTTATTTAGTCAATTTACCCTCTAGGTTGGTGGATCCCACGGCCTCAGCGAGGGAACTCACCACTACCGCCCCTATGGGCAGTGTCCTGGAGCTTGGAACATCTGGACGGAATGGATACAACTGGGGAGGTGTGATCAGCACTTCGCCCAGGCGGCCTCACCTGCAAAGCGAACAGGGGCCTCATGAGGGATGGGAACGGATGGAAGATTGGGATGGATAGGCTAGGAAGAGGGAAGGAGGCGGCCGTGGCCTTACAGTAGGTACCATCCCGGCATTTGCCCGAAGACGGCTGAGGTGGGAATCGAACCCCCCTACTCATTTGGACCACCCGAGGCTGAGTAGACCTCGTTCCAGTTCTCGTACCACTTTTCAAATTTCGTGGCAGAGCCAGGAATCGAACCCAGGACCTCCGGGGCGGCAGCTAACCATGCTGACCGCTGCGCTACGGAGGCGACTAGGCCTATGAGAAGGGTCAATATTCACAAACCGTTGGTATCAAAATCTCGCAGTCGGCAGGAGGGAATCTGATTTCAAGTCAGACGCCTTAACCACTCGGCCACGACTGCCTGAGAATACACCAAGGCGCACGGTGTGACCTTCCCCGTTACTTACTGATTGGTCTCGGGAACATACAGCCTAGGTAACTGAAATAACTTGACTCACTTCAGGCGCGGATCTAGAGTTTGGTTTTGGGGGGGTCAGAGAATCGATCTACAGTTTGGCTTTGCGGGGGGGGGGGGGGGGGGGCGGCTGGCGGGGGGGGGGGGGGGGTCAGAGAATCGAAATTGTTAAGAAAAATGGTATCACTAAAAACGCAATCACAAAGTAACCAAACGTACAAAATCAGACCAATTTTTTTGCAAGCTACATGGATAGAAATTTGATCCGTTTAGCGCTCCAAAAATATTCGTACAAATTGCAACGGCGTGTTTTGCAACTTTTACATCGAGCTTCGAGAAAACGATGAAGGTACGTTACAGTTTCGGCAAGTCGAGTTGGTACCGACAAAGGGAGAAAGTCACAGCTTATATTGCCAACCAAGCTTGCGGTTTGGACGTCGGCAAAAAATTTTGGTGCGAAAAAAGTCCCAGTTTCCTATCCGTGCATTGCTGCACATTCATCGTGACATCACTATAAACATCGATTCGGTGATCACAAGGTTTGCTAAACAAAATAGACGAGTTGATTTTGTTGTATAACTAATAGTTATTATACAAGAGGTTTGAAGTTGTAAATATGTACAGTTGTAACAGAACATAATAATTCCAATAAAGATAATTCAGTATTGAAAAAAAGGAAAAAAAACTGTTTTTCAGTTAAAATTCGTTAAGTTTTATTTGTCTGGTAATTGTGTTTTCGTTTTTTGAGTTTGCAAAAAAATTTGGTCTCCAATTTGGGGGGGGGGGGGTCATGACCCCCGTGACCCCCCCCTTGAATCCGCGCCTGACTCACTTACCCCGGAACGAGTTGTTAATTTATTTTCGGGGCTAGGGAAGTCATAGTCACCATACTTGTGTGTGTTGGATTTGTTTGCTAGCAGGTGTTTCCGTAGAGGCTGTAGTTGTGTAGTTTAATGGTAGCTTGTCCCGGGACTTGAAGTATGGAAGTATTGGCTGGAGGACGTGTGCGTACAACACTGAGGATTCTCACAGTCTCTAATTAACAAGAATGGCTGACATTGTGTCACCTGTCTCCATGCGCTTGAGCTCCGTCAGCATCGGTGGTTCAGTGGTAGAATGCTCGCCTGCCACGCGGGCGGCCCGGGTTCGATTCCCGGCCGATGCAGCTTACATTTTAGCAGAAAGCAAAATAAATAGTTTTGTTCATTTAAGAAGCGGAACAAAGACGCAATATGCCGTTGATAAACATGCAGTCCTTCCTTTGATGAATTCATTTTTGTTCACTTTCTAATCGCAATTTTCCCAACTTGGCCTCACACGCGGACTATGCGAGAGATCACTTCTCTACCACCGCAAGGACGTTGTCTGTGAGCTCAACATATTTTTTCAGCAGATACAACTGGGGATGGTGAAAGGCGACCTCTAACTTGGGCCTTATTAAGGAAGGGATTATTGGAAGGAAGTGGACCTGTTGAAAGGAACATTATCGGCATTTACCTGGTGGTGAAAATGGGAAACTACAAAAACGTTTTCAGGACGACTGAGATGGAATTGGAACTCTCTCTCTCTCAACCAATGACCTCGCAGAGGCTGTGGGTGTAGTCGTGCTGGGGGATAAGCAATTAAAAACGAATACAAAAGAGATTACGAGCCTTACAGTAGTCGCATATGATGTGTAACATGTGACATGTCATCCCTTGTTAACAGTGAACTCTGTTGGTCATTTAAATAACTTCTTGTAATACTGCAGTGCTAAATCCTGACCAGTTTTAAGCAAATATGAATATTTGTTTTAGTCGTTTACTCTCCAGGTTGGTGGAACCCACGGACTCAGCGAGGGAACTCACCACTACCGCCTCTACGGGCAGTGTCCTAGAGCTGGGAACATCGAATCGGAAGGGATACAACTGGTGAGGTGGGATTGGCACCTCGCCCAGGTGGCCTCACCTGCAAAGCGAACAGGGGCCTCATGAGGGAAGGTAAGGGATTGTTGGGATGGATAGACTAGGAAGAGGGAAGGTGGCGGCCGTGGCCTTGAAGAAGGTACCATCCCGGCATTTGCCCGAAGACGAAGTGAGAAATCACGGAAAACCACTTCGAGAATGGCTGAGGGGGAATCGAACCCCCTCTACTCATTTGGGCCACCCGAGGCTGAGTTGACCCCGTTCCAGTCCTCGTACCACTAAAATGTAAGTTGCATCGGCCGGGCAGGCGAGCATTCTACCACTGAACCACGGATGCTGACACAAATACGATATAATGAATATTTTCACACCAAACAACGACAATTTGAAGATGATTTATTGTAGGCCGAAAGTACGTCGCGGTATTGTAGGAATATCTTTAATGGGGCCTCCAAACCTTGAAGTAAACCGTATGCGATATGCATTGCACATAGCCACATGGCCGAAAGTACGTCGCGGTATCAATCTCCACCTCCGCGCGCGCTCATTGTTTCCGTCTCATCGATATCCGTTTCATTGTTTCCGTCCCATCCATTTCCGTTTCATTTTTCAAAATCACCCCCACAAAAATATACAGATACCGAGTGGAAAGATTTTACTCATCAATAGCCGAACTACTTCGCAACACAAGATTCCTTTCCGACGAAATATTTGTACTTACATATCTTTACTGAATTATTGATATTTTTAAAGGACCATATAATCTCGGGAAACTGAATGGAATACTCGACCCTTGATATTTAGTTTGATATATAGCAAAGGGAGTACAAACGTGTTTGTTCAGTAATATTAAGGTGTGATGTGCCACACAAATGGCACAATGAGGTGAGATCAGGAAGAATCAACATTGCATTCAGTGATAATATAAGTAACTTTCCACTGAAACAAGCTTCACTTGAGGAGAAGTGAGTACACTACCTTACAGACGCCAACTGGTCAGTGCTGGAAAAACACCATGAAATAGAGGCCTAAGTGGTCATCTTTTGTTTGTGTGTGAATGTCTGTATGTCTGTGAGTGTGTGGAAGGTTTTACAGTAATGACTTATTACTATCCAGACCGACCCCGACTGCGGATTTCGCATTCCAGTAGGCATAAGTGCCACCAGTCTAATATGGCAGACAGTAGACATGCGAAATATTTCACCAGTACTCAACACCTCATAATGGAGAAATCAACATGAAAATTTGATCATGATATATGTTTATATACGTGACTGTAAACAACCTAGTAAGCATAAAACCAGCATGGCGGCTACGCGGCACTAATACTGAAATTGACCTTTTGATGACCTTAATCCAATAGCTGTGAAACTTGGCATAATGAATTCTTATTGCCTACTTATGAATAAAGTTAAGTTTTGTCTGTACATACATTAGTAGACTATAGAACCAAGAAATATTACGTTATCCATTCGTTTGATGCCAAGTACGTGTGTCTGGATAAATGTTCTTTTTAAGACATCCACACAGTAACAGAATGATCTGAGGTCAAGTGCGCTTTATCGCTACACTATCCATCATGGATGAAATGATCAAGTGGCCCATTAGCTCAGTTGGTTAGAGCGTCGTGCTAATAACGCGAAGGTCGTGGGTTTGATCCCCCCATGGGCCATTAATATTTTTAAATTACGTAGTAGACCAAATGCCAAGCACTCTTAATATTTCTGTATAGCTATTCTCGTTCAACTACACATACCTACAATAGGCTACATGTACAGCATTATAGCCTAGGTGGCAAGAGAAATCCAGTATTATGTAATAACACCTATACAGTGAGAGCCTTCTCCATAAAACGGAACCTCGATGGTGCCGTGTGACGGCTGTGCCACTGTTCAAGGCTCTGGCGCTAGCTGCAGCGTAGCGCCCAACTAGTTTAACACATTACACTCTTTAACATATTTAATAACCATCATTACTTACATGAATATCAGAGTAGTTGCTGGAAATGCTGACCTTCATATTCTAAACACACATTGCACCTACACGTACACTCGCTGTAATTCATCCTCACTGTTATTAGCCTACGTATCAGTGCAGCTATTTCGTTCTCCAGAGCCTCCAGAGTATGCAGATTATTTCTGTATAACATTTGTTTGAGGTTCCCCCACAAGTAACAGTCGCATGGTGCTGAAACATACGAACACTTTTACTGGAAGGCTTCTTGAGAAGATAAGTTTCCACTAGGAAAATTCGATGGTTTGTTCTATACCTAACCATGTTTACGGGATACGAGATAGTCTACAGCACTTCACCACAACTCTCTCAACTAAGGTATCTTGGCAGCCGGGAATGCAATCAATGTTATGACAGCATCTGGTACTTCCCGACTCGCTGTTGTGTAACGATAGAGGCTAGTCAACTGGCGGTGCATAATCACTCACTCCCTCCGGCACACGGACCGGGCGAAGTTTTGTTCTATATAGAAGGCTTTCACTGTAGAATACAATTCGTTTTGTTGTTGCTAAATCTTGTAACAGACTTGGAATATCATGCTCATGAGTTCCGCATGCACTGAAATACGTACATGAGATTTCACGTCTTTGATTTATTTAAGAAGAATCCTCGTTTGAAATGACAAATTATAATTGTATGAAGGTAATGAATAGACATGCAGTATATGAAAAGGAAGAGGGTTTGTATTTAATCTCCATATTTACATGGGATGCGAATCACAGGAAGAGATATTTCACTTCGAAATTCTAACATTCCATTTCTTTTTTACTTTTATTTTACTGTCCTCTTTTTATTTATCTTTTACTTCCGGTATTTATATCATTACGTTACACATACCCAGTCCCAAAGTCAGGAGAATTATCACAGTCGATGGCCTGGCTGGGAATCAAACCTGTGCCAATGTCTAGCACGCTAACCAATTAGCCACGGAGCCAGACTGCATTAACCAGGAACACAACAAATAGGCCTATGAGAAGGGTCAATATTCACAAACCGTTGGTATCAAAAACTCGCAATCGGCAGGACTCGAACCTACGCTCCCAGAGGGAATCTGATTTCAAGTCAGACGCCTTAACCACTCGGCCACGACTGCCTGAGAATACACAAAGGCGCACAGTGTGACCTTCCCCGTTACTTACTGATAGGTCTCGGGAACATACAGCCTAGGTAACTGAAATAACTTGACTCACTTACCCCGGAACGAGTTGTTAATTTATTTTGGGGGCTAGGGAAGTCATAGTCACCATCCTTATGTGTGTTGGATTTGTTTGCTAGCAGGTGTTTCCGTAGAGGCTGTAGTTGTGTAGTTTAATGGTAGCTTGTCCCGGGACTTGAAGTATGGAAGTATTGGCTGGAGGACGTGTGCGTACAACACTGAGGATTCTCACTGTCTCTAATAAACAAGAATGGCTGACATTGGGTCACCAGTCTCCAATCCCCATTGCGCCGTCAGCATCGGTGGTTCGGTGGTGGAACGCTCGCCTGCCACGCGGGCGGCCCGGGTGCGATTCACGGCCGATGCAACTTACATTTAAGCAGAAAGCAAAAGAAATGGTTATGTTCATTTAGGAAGCAAAACAAAGACGCCATACGCCGCTGGTAAACAAGCAGTCCTTTCCTTTGATGAAGTCATTTTTGTCCTCTTTCTAATCGCTATTTTCCCAACTCGGCCTCACCTTCGGACTCTGCGAGGGTTAATTCCATTGCCGTCGCAAGGACCTTGTCTGTCAGCTGGACATACTTTGTCATCAGATACAACTGGGGATGGTGATAGGCGACCACTAACTTGGGACTTATTTAGGAAGGGATCATTGGAAGGAAGTGGACCTGTTGAAAGGAACAGTCTTGGCATTTACCTGGTGGTGAAAATGGGAAACCACGAAAACATTTTCTGGATGACTGAGATGGAATTGGAACTCACTCACATCCGATGCCCTCTCTGAGTCCGCGGGTGTAGTCGAGCTGGGGGATAAGCAATTAAAAAAGGAAACAAAATAGCCGAACTATTTGGTTCTGCAGAGCCTCCAGAGTATGCAGATTATTTCTGTATAACATTTGTTTGAGCTTCCCCCACAAGTAACAATCGCACGGTGCAGAAACGCACGAACACATTTACTGGAAAACATCCTCTTGAGAAGATAAGTATCCATTAGGAAATTTCGATGGTTTGTTCTATACTTAACCATGTTTACGGGACACGAGATAGTCTACATCACCACACCCAACTCGCTGTTGTGTAACGATAGATGCTAGTCAAATGGCGGTGACTAATTGCTCTATCTTTCCGTATCACGGCCCCGACGCGGTTTCGTTGTATATAGAAGGCTCTCACTGTAGATTGCAGTTAATTTTGTTGTTGCTAAATCTTGTAGGACTTGGATTATCATGGTCATGAGTTCCGCATGCACTGTAATGCATAGATGAGATTTCACAGCTTTGATTTATTTGAAAAGCCATTACTATCGTATGAGGGCAATGAATAAACCTATATGAAAAGAAAGAGAGTTTGTAGTTATGTCACGATCATGAGCCACGGAGGAACCACAGGAAGTGACATTTCACTTCGAAAATCTCACATGCAAACTATCTTTTTTTCCTTGTTATTTTTACTGTCCTCTTTTTATTTCACTTTTACTTGCGGTATTTATATTATTAAGACGTTACATAATCCCAGTCGCCTCCATGGTGTAGTGGTCAGCGTGCTTAGCTGCCACCCTGGAGGTCCAAAGTTCGTTTTCCGACTTTGCCGCGAAATTTAAAAAGTGAAATGAGGACTGGAACAGGGTCTACTCAGACTCTGGTGGTCCAAATGAGTAGAGGGGGTTTGATTTCCACCTCAGCCATCCTCGAAGTAGTTTTCCGTGGTATCCCACTTCGTCTCCCGGCAAATGCCGCCTCCTTCCCTCTTCGTTGCCTTTCCCTCCCAATCTTCCCATCTCATATAAGGCCCCTGTTCGCTCTGCAGGTGAGGCCACCTCCCCAGTTGTCCCCGAAGTTTCAAGCTGGTGGTTAAACGATACACCATTGATACGATGGGAACCTTAGTGATGTCAAAATGAACAACTTACAAGCGACATTTTATCATTTTAAATGATCTTGTCGACTTCGTCGTTACGTTACGGCGACGTCGCAAAATGTACCGAGAATGCACTGAGGTGTGTGACGTCATAGTACCGCTTGGTGCATGTATACTGAGTTCACTGGTGACTCTGGCGTTACGAGACGTCAACGACACGGCTAGCGTGACGTCATCCAGCCAGCTCCCTCCTTTCACCGCGCGCTCCAGCTCCCTCATGACTTGTAAGTTTCTAGCGTTCTGATATTTTCTTGATCATCTAACATGTCAGGAGTCTTTGGCTTCCATCGAATCGAGCATGTGAACCCGAGGGGGTTATGCTGACTGGTATCGAACGCCGATCTCAGGGACTGTGAGCTCAGAATGAAGGTTCCTCCTAGGAACGAACCCGAGATCTTTTGAGGGAGTTTTAGTTGTAAAAACCCCTAGAGGAAATTATATATGAAGTCACTGTTGTGATATCAACTGATGATGACATTATTTATTAAAATAATGCAGGGAAAATGAGTGGAATACAGCATTATTGGGCTGTATGATGGAAGCTATGCTGCATTTGAGCACAAAAGTTGGAGAGTTTGACATCTAACTAATAGCCCCAGAATTGTGGGAGGAGACACGTGGAGCCGTGTCACTCTCGTTGACCTACTTATGTCGTCTGGAGCTAGCCAAGGGGACAACTAATGATCTAGTTCTTCCCCGTTTCAGAAAAGAAATGTGAATGGGGTGGGAAGATCCCAATGAAAATCATTGATTACTCGTGATTGGGGCAACGCAATGACATGAAAGTTGCACACATGTAAATCTTTAGCCAGGAGGCTAATTATCAAGCCTTTAAACTGTGAAATCGAGGCATATTTAAGGGAATGCGCAAGAACACAGGACTTTTGGTGTTCGCTGCGTGACCTTACTAGGTCGCCGGGGATTTTTACAGGACGCCGCGTACCCACGCCATGGCAAAGGCAATTAATATTAATTAATTGGCCGATCGATCCTCGAGCACGCAGATTTTTTTGTGACCAGCAAGGAAAAAGGAACATATGAACAGTATTTCAAGACCAGAATCATCCTGGGGGAGGAGATGATACAGCGAGGGAATCCTAGGCCTACTTTTTCTTGTGAAACGAATATAAGGGAGTGGACTCAGGTCAGAGAGGACACTTGTACCAGAATCTAGCGCGGAGCGTATGTCGCCCGACACCAGGGAAAGAAGCGCGCACAAAGACTTGAACATTTGAGTGTTAAGCAGTATATTCGCCGTGCAGTGTAATGGACAAATTAAGTCATGAAGTAATAATAAGTACTATAATCAAGAAACTTTATTAGGCGAAATGCGCGTTACCGAAGTCAAGGAGTGATGCTCAGACTTCAGCATGAGAAGCCGTGCAGTAAACATTTATAATCCTCTTCATTAAGGACTGTCGTGCTGTATGTGTATAGTCGGCAGTACGAGCAATTGTTTGTGTTCACATAGAAAAGTACCGTGTGATATAACTTGCAGAACTATTGAAAGTAATAATTTGTATAAATAAAATGTACAATGTTGAGCGCAGTGTGTAAAATATTGATTGGACATATATTAGTATGCCGGGCTGCGCAAGAGATAAACTTTATGATGCGTTTGGTGAAATGTCATAAGAATACCAAATAGTAACGCTCAGGACGAAAAGTAAGCATATTCATGCAAAGCAGGAAGTTTATCGTAGGGTAATGGATAGACAGTTGATGAATCCGTAGGCAGATGATCGAGACTTTCAGTCAGGATGTGGAGAGGAGCGAGGAAGGGTCCGTCAACACCTGCAGTTCTGATATCTTGCTAGGGAAATTCAACCAGTAAGAAATGTAAATAGTGACGTGTGTTTTTTAGTGTTGATCTGTGAAATATCTATAAAATTATTGTTGTAACAAGTGTTATACAGTGTTATGTGCCTCAATATGGAAAAGAAAATTGCCGTGTGTTTCGGGAGGCAAAGGTTTTATAATATGTGTATTATCAGTGTGGAAATGCCTCGCTAAGTATGCAAATGGCAGGCGATACTGGAAGATGTGAGTGGTTGGAGCCACCTGGATAGCCTACAGTATGTAAGTACCCAAAAACCATGATGTTATAGTAGCTATAGTACACTGTATGTTACGTGATTTCAGAATTATAAAAATGTGCCAGTAAGAATCAATATTAGGAGGTAGAACCTCAAATGTTTATTTATTGTTGTGTTGATTTTAGTAGAGTTGAGATGTTGTTATACATCATTGAGTGGATTAATCGTTACCACTATTATTAAAAAAAATGGCAAATCAGTTATGTAAAAACATAACGTAACGAACACGGATGTTCGATTATTAAAATGGTTACGTTGTGTCGGGTTATGGTAATTTATGTCAGTAATAATAATAATAATAATAATAATAATAATAATAATAATAATAAAAATAAAAGGTATAAATGAATACATCAGGGTAAAATGTTGTTGCAAGAAATATTTACGCTAATTGGAATATTTATCTATCCAAGCAGTAAGATAATACCTTAAGGGCTGAGAAAGCAGTTTAATGTCAGAGTATATTGTGTTAATGGGAATATAATTATGCAAGGAAATGGAAGAGTTTAATAGTGAATTGAATTTGGAGCTTGTGAATAAGCTTGTAGAGTAATGGATAGAGTTCTCTTACTAATTAAAGGACGAGATCAGAGCATCGGGTCATGGAGCCAGGTAATCTGTTCGACGTGTGAAATCTCGTATAGCTTTGGGCATACAGAGATATTTATTATGTGCCAGAGTGTATTTAGTGTTGTACCCTAACTCTGATGATGGATATGGAATGTTCCGGGTTCGAACCCTGTGGTAGGTGAGAGGAGGACAATGGAAACCTCTGCACCATACCTGATCGACCGAGAACTTGTTATTGAATGATTCGGCTCTTGTGAAGCGAATATTTTTGACGGCAGCTTGTGACTGACCGTAGCATTTATTAAGATACCGGCTATCCAACTCGACCCGTGTTTATGAATCTCGTGCCTTCATATCATGAAATGGACCTATTGAGGCCAGTTATTAATATCCTAAGGTTAGGAATAAATGTATAAACTCGTCCAGAAACTAAATGGCATTCCATTCAGTTAAAATCGTATGGGATATGTGGGTCATTGGGACCACACTATTGTATTTAGAATCTTGTTACTGCTTGGGGATTAAAAAAACAGAAGTCAGAAAGCGAGGGATGGTACACGTGCTGTAACCACTCCACTCCGCTCTATTGTATACGAGCCGCTCTAAGGGGGCTGAGTTGTAAAACGAACCGTGAAAGTTAACGTTTAGAAAGGACAGATTTGAGACCCTGTTTGTATTGAAAGGAAACATTGTTATATTGTGTAATGAATTTATGTGCTTTAAGAACACATTGGTAATCATAGAGCACCCTGATGATTTAAATTTTAGCCATCTTACGAATGGTCGGAAGATGCAATTTGTACTGACACTGACACGTATTTATGAAGTTGGGCACTTGATGCCACAGGCTACGCTCACAAGGGTAGCTTAATAATACCATCCGACACAGCGATAACGAAAGTTTTGGAATTGAAATCACAACGGCATGCAGTGGAACTATAAAAAGGGAACCTTAGGGGTATATTTACATAATGGTGGAGTTGCAAGTAGATTTGTAGTGCAACCCATGAATTGGCTAATGCATGCTAACGCATTTTTTGGTGGGAAGAGAGATACAGAACACAGAAGGCACTCATGATGTAAAGTAAAACACAGAAGGCACTCATGATGTAAAGTAAAACACAGAAGGCACTCATGATGTAAAGTAAAACACAGAAGGCACTCTTAATGTAAAGTAAGATGTGTTTTGAGAACATAATGTAAAGTAAGATGTGTTTTGAGAACATAATGTAAAGTAAGGTGTGTTGTGAGGAATAATTATTCTTGTGAAAATTAAAGAAATCACACCAGGTGACGTACGATAAAAAAGGTACAGTTTTTATGGAAGTTACATGTGCATCAGCGCACTTGAGAGTGGATGGAGAAGTCAACCTAAGGGTAAAGGATTGAATAATTATGTGAATTTAATAGAATAATTTGTGAATAATTAGTGGATTGTGGGAGTAAATTTTGTTTGATGTTGTATTATGTTTGTAGGGATTGTGTCCTTATATTGTTTGAAGCCATGATTTAATGCTGAATTAAAGTCTTTAGAATAGAGTTGTGCTTTGTCATTGTAGAGTTGATACCTTTTAGTCTCGAATCAAAATTATGCAACTGCTCAGAGGGAGAACGGTACACGCCGATAACTGAAGCTAGCTGGAGGCAGGAGCATATTTGCCATGGAGATTACTCACATGGGTACATGGAGATTGATGTCCTGTACAGTGATTTGAGCTATAGGTACAACTAAAGTCGGTCTAGATTTAGTGCAAGCAACTCTAGTAAGGAACGAATAACATGAATTAGGGGATGACCGCACCTAACCTTAGCTAAGCTCCGATACAAACAATATAAATTTTGATAAACACCTTATTTACCATGATCCAGGTAACAGGGGGCGGTATTATTCTATCGTGGAATCACCTCAGTAGTGCAATATGTATATCTTGGCATTGCAAGACCTGATACTTCATATTATTTTTATGGACCAAGCTCTATTTATTTATCATGTCGCCCGTCTGTGGGCCAAGGCATGTGTTACTTCTCTCATTTATTTATCATGGCGCTGATATGTGGGCCAGTTTAAAATACAGGTCACCATAGGCGCAGAGGTGTATTAAATTATCATGGCAAGGCCCAAGTGGGGCTTTCGACAGTACAACCGAGTCCTTGGACGGTTGATGCGATGTCTTACGTGGCCAAACCATCTATTAAATTATCATGGCCCCCAGGTTTGTGGAGCTTATGGGATTTAGGGAAAACCCATACATTTTTATGGTATTTCATGGGGAAAACCATAGTAATTATTTTGCCTCAAACTGTGTTTGAGTGATTTTTGAGTTCAGTAGGCTTTTGACGTAACGCAGAATCTCTCTATTGAGAAGAGAATTACCCAAGGGTATGAGCGCTACACACCCAATCCACAATTTATCCTAAAATTCAATGTTTTAGTACAGTCTTGCAATATGGGTGCAGTGTCTTGTATCTCTCTTCAAAACGTATCCACACATGTTTCCAGGAAGCCTGCCTGTATCTCAAAGTGTATTGTTGTAAGAATGGCTGGTACAGAGGAGATTTTGCAGGTGATTGTAGGGTTAAGGCAGAATTTTGACGCTGTTAATGAACAGAATAAGCTGGAAGCCAAGGCTTTCCAGGATGGAATAAACTCTCGTTTAGATGCCAATCAGGAGGCAATCAATACAAATCAGAGTGAATTGAGTAACCGTTTAGATGCTAACCAGGTTGAATTGAATAACCGTTTAGATGCTAATCAGGTTGAAATAAACAACCGATTGGATGCAAATAAGGTTGAATTAAATGATAAGCTAGGTCAAATGCAAGAGACAATTAAAACCGAAGTAACAGAAACTGTTGTAAGCATTATATCAGAAATGCAGGTTAAGACAGATAAACGTTTCGAGGCTATAGAAGCCAAGCTTGAAAGTAATTTACAGGCGTGTAAGCATGCGCAGGATGAAACCAACAGTAGGTTAGATGCGCTGTCTAATGACATTAAGGATATTCAAATCCAAAATGAGGCGAATCTCGAACGCCAAGCGAAACAGTTTTCAGAATTTACTAGAACGGTAGATCAGAGGTTAGAAGAGAACGACAATAAATGGGACGAGAAATTGAAAAGCTATGCTAGAGCAATTAACGGTGATCTAAAGAAACAGGATCAGAACATATTAGATCAATGTCAGGAAATAGGAGAGATTAGGGCTATCGCTAATGAAAGTAAAGAGCTGGTAGGCAACATGAAAGGTCAGATGAGCAAAGTTCATCAAGAATTGGACCAAATTCACAGTGACATTATCATCGTTAATAAAAGGCAAGAGGAGAACAGAGGTGAAATTATTCAGGTCCGAAATGAAATGTCAAAGGTAAATGGACATATCCAAGAGGAAATTAAGGGGTTGAGAGAAGAACTCGAAGTAAGAGAAGGCCAGAAGACAGAGGCAAGCGACAAGACCCTTGCTCAAATAAAGGAAGATGTAGAGGATGAAATATCCCATATCAAGCAAAGCCTGAAGGAAGATAAGAAGAAAATATTTCAAGTGGCCGAAGAGAATAGAGATAGGCTTACCAGAATCGAAAAAGAGGTAATTACTCGACTGGAAAGAGCAGAGATGCGCCACAATCAAATGGAGACTAGGATAATCGGACAGGAGGAAACCCTGATGAAAGATCCTAAGTCAAGTGAAGGCAGCGTGAAAGATATGAGGAAAACTAGGTGGGCAGATTTGGAAACCCAACCTATAATAAGGAATGCTACAGGCCCAGGCGAAAGTACTTATATGACGCCAGATGCACCAGTTGCAGCCTCTACGCCGCTTGAAAATGCTATGCACACCCAGGTGATAAACATCATTCGAGCAAGCGAAGAGAAACCAAGGAAATTCTCAGGTAGCCATTGTAATATGACACCGAAGTATTGGATGAAAGAAGTGTCTGAATATTTGAATGATGCGCGGAAACCACAAGAGCGCAGGCTACGAGCCATAGAGAAACTAACAGAGGGAGAATGTGCGTTATGGTTTCGCAGCTTCCGTTAAACTTTCGATACTGTAGAGGAGTTTCGGGAGAGTTTTTTGAAACGGTACTGGGATCCAATGACACAGCAGAATTTACGATTGGATTTGTATTCAAAAAGATACAGCACCAACAATCCAACGAAGTACGCAGAATTCTTCATCTCTCAGATGAGTCGGTTCAAAGAACTGGGCCGAAAACCTAGCGAGCTGGAGCTATGTATTGCTATCGCCAAACAGCTTCCTTACGAAATCCAAAGGCTGCTGATTTCGGCAAATGCAAAAACCGCTATGGAAATGGAGGCAGTTCTCAGGAAACTAGACCTCACAACATCAAATACTATGCGTCAGAATCGAACCGTGGAACAGGTACACATGACCATCACGCAGACTGACCAGTACCAAGCTCCGAAGAACAACAAAGCTACTAGCACGGAAACGTTAGATTCCATCGGACGTCAATGGGAACAGGAACCCAGAAGATGGCAGCCGAAGTACAAAGGGAATGCTGGTAGAGGAAGAGGAGGCCGAAATTCTTGGAATAAACAGAATACCAGGGGCAGACCGTACCAAAACAATGGAGGTAACAATGGCCAAGAAGGAAACAATAGGAATTGGAGACCCCAGGAAAGAAGACGTAACTTCGATGACGAGGTAGAGGAACGATATCACGCTTCATTGCAATACCTCGATGAAAGGGGAGAAGAGCCCCAGAAGCAACAAGTCCGCTGGCAAGAAGCTATGCAGAACAGGACGTCGCCAGACAGATATGGAGACGGAGCCAAGAGTTTGGAGTTACAGCGCAGCGAACAAGAGAGAAGAGACTCTAAGGGGACTGGCGCTGTAGAAAAAAACTCCAAAATTAGAAGATTTCGAAAATGATGGATGGAAGTCGGTCAACATCATCAATTGGATAGCCAAACCAGAAGAGTTAATCGAGGATACAGGAGGATCACAGGTCATGGTCAAGAGAGAATTGCCTATTATAATAGTAAGAGTGGCAGGGTTGAAAATAAGAAGTCTGTTAGACACGGGTTCAACAGTGTGTCTTATGACACAAGCTTTGTATAATGAAATAGCCCAGAGAGAGAATGTTTTGAAAATACCAATCTCAAGTGTCAAAATAAAAGGTGTAATTCCAGACAGAACGATGATATGCAAATATCAGGTATTCCTAGATTTACAGATAGGAGGCTCTATGTTTTCACAGAGTTTTCTACTAGTAAACAAACTGCCTTTTAACCTACTTATTGGGGCAGAGTTTATAAGGGAATACAGAGTGGTAATAGACCTATCACAGGGCAGAGTTATGTTCCGTGTGAATGAGGAAGCCGAAGGCTTAGAGGTCTCACTCAATCAGAATGAACCAGGGACAGATGAACAAGTATGGCATACATACAGAGACGTGGCTGAGGAAGAAGTGTTAGCTATTGAGCAGTTAGAAGAGGAACTGGAAACACTAGCCGCAGACATGGAGAAAGATCTGGAACCGGAACTGGAAGGACATATTTCGGAAAACTTGAAGAAGCAAAAATTGGGCCAAGAGAGAAAGAAAATCTGAAGAAATTATTATTGGAACAGAATGAAGTCTTTGACTCGAGACCTGGTCGTATAAAGAACTTCACTTATGCTTTCCAAGTTAGTGACTGGACACCATTTAGGCAGAAACCCTACCCTCTAGCCGAAAAGCACTATGCTAAGGTCAAAGAGGCAATTCAGGAGATGTTGGAGGCCGGTGTTATTGAGAAAACACCTACGCCTTATGTAAGCCCATTGGTAATCGTACCTAAGACAGACGGGACTGTCAGAGTATGTCTGGACCTGAGACACTTAAATATGAAGGTAATTCCAGAGTTCGACCAAGTGCCACCTATTAAAGAAATCCTCAGGAAGTTTAAAGGGAAGACCATATTCACAAATTTAGATATCACTTCAAGTTTTCACCATCTTGAATTAGAGAAGAGAACTAGTCTGTTGACAGGATTTATGTTTGATCAACACACATACACATTTTTAAGGCTATCTTTTGGTTTGAAAACAGCTGGTTCAGCACTGATAAGAGCGTTAGATCGCAATCAATCAGATGAGGTTAAAGAGAGTACCATCAGATACGTAGACGACATTCTACTCACATCAGAATCTCTGGAGGAGCACATGAGAGACCTGAAGAAGTTGCTGGATGACCTTCGAGAAGCTAATTTTAAGGTTAATATCAGGAAATCGCACTTCTGTCAGAGGGAAGTTAAATTCCTAGGGCATGTTATTGATGAAAACGGAGTTAAGCCAAACCCAGAGAAATTAAAGGTAATTCGAAATTTTCCTCGACCCACGAAAGTAAAGCACGTCCGACAGTATTTGGGAGTAATTGGATTTTTTTCGAACCACTGCCCAAATTATACTACGACTGTGGCACCCCTGCAGGATCTATTGAAGAAAGGCGACAGGTGGAATTGGACGGAGTAATGTCAAGAAGCATTCGTGAGGTCAAAACAAATGCTTTTGGAATATGTGAAGCTGGGATGCCCTGATTTTACCCAGAAGTTCATCATACAGACGGATGCATCACTTGTTGGGATAGGAGCGATGCTGTTCCAAGAAAATGTTGATAAGCCCGAAAAGAAAGTCTTTATTGCCTTTATAAGTAGGAGGATGAAAGCCCATGAGAAAAATTAGAGAGATAGAGTTGCTCGCAATTTTGTACGCGTTGCAGTACTGCCGCAAACTCGTGTATGGTTTTCAAATAGTCCTCAGAACAGACCATAAAGCTTTAACGTTTTTGTTAAAAACGGACTTGTCTAGCCAGAGGTAGACAAGATGGTCCCTGTATATTCAACAGTTCAATGTGGAAATAGAATACTGTCCAGGGAAAGAAAATATAATACCGGACATATTAAGCCGATATCCGAGAGAAGAGGAAACTCTAGCTGTCCAGATTGAGAATCGAGATCAGAAGACCTTGGATGACTTGAAGAAACTTACCAACCTACAACGTGAAGTCCCGTGGTTGAAAATGATGATTGATTACTTCGAGGGACGCTTAGCAAGGGGAACTGCGATATACAGAGAGGCAGAGGCATTATCAACAGACTATGTATGGTACAATCAGATGCTACATAAGTGGGATGATGTGGAACATACCCGCCAAAGAATTGTTATTCCTGCATCTTTGCAGAGGAGATTGGTATGGCTAGCACACAGAGCGTTTGGACATCCCGGGATAGACAAAATCACTGCTCTACTGAAAGAAGCATTCACTTGGCCAAAGTTGAGAGAAACTGTGAGAAATGCTATTAGGACATGCGATTTGTGTCAAAGGGTAAAGCCAAATCCCTTTTTAATGAGACAACGAGCCATTCCGTTGTTACCAGAAAAGCCAAGGCAGCTAATGAGCGTAGACAATTTTGGACCACTGCCTAGAGCACGTAGAGGCAATAGACATGTTTTTGTAGCTATGGATGTATTCTCAAAAATGGTGGTATTATGCCCCATACAGAAGCCAAGCTCAAAGCAGGTATTGAAACGCCTGAAAGAGAGAGTTATTCCGATACTTAGGAAACCGGATAACCTACTCTCAGACCATGGGAGCTGCTTCACTAGCGCAGAATTTCGTCGGGAATTGGAAAATTTAGGAATTAGGCAGATTTTATCTACCGTTCGCCATCCTGAGGCAAGTCCTGTTGAGCGCGTTATGAGAGAATTACAGAAGTACGTGAAAATTTACTGCTCTGAAGAGAACTGGAAATGGATCGATTTCCTGGAAGTAATAGAATACTGCATAAATAATACTGTGCATGAAGCGACAGGTCAGGTGCCCGTGACTCTACATTTGGATCAGAGACCGGAGAGAGCGTGGACTGGTGTTATTCCATTACCTGTAGACGCACAGCCAGGACGAGAATTGAGGATCCAGTGAACATTCGAATATCTCCAAGCACAGGCAGAGAGACGCCAGAGAAGAAATCGGGGGAAGCGATATCACAGACCGCTTCTCATTGGGGAAAAAGTTTTAGTCAGAAAGCCAGCCAGTTCAGATCCAGAAGCACGGAAGTATAAAAAGTTCAATTTCGGTTATCACGGCCCGTTCGAGGTTATCAGAGACCTACAGAATAAAGCATTTAGAAACAGGAAACGAGGTCGTTATGAATGTAGCCAATCTCAAAATTTATTATTCACCCGAAGAATTTGACGAACAAGAGGAAGCTTTAGCAGCACATACCCAACTGGACGTGGACAGCAAAGTCAGGCCTCAAGGTTCGCGTGGCGAGATGGAACGAGGAACAAGCAGCTTGCCCAGTGAAAGGGACGAACAGCTAGAATGCCAGTGCCTGCGAGAGCTTTACAAAGACTTGATCGAAGCGGCCGGGAAAGTTGGAGCAATAAATAAGACCCTCCGTCTGGAGAATGCACAGCTTAGGGCCGAGCGCAGAGTGGATGGGGGAACCAGACAAACACATTCGCAGCCAGACGAGGTGAAGGACCCCTAATGTAAACACAGACAGAGGACAGTCAGCTGGTTACTTACAGAAGGTCACTTGCAATTGACTTCTATAAGTTTTGCAAGGGGAATATGAACCCGAGGGGGTTATGCTGACTGGTATCGAACGTGGATCTCAGAGACTGTGAGTTCAGAATGAAGGTTCCACCTAGGAACGAACCCGAGATCGTTTGAGGGAATTTTAGTTGCAAAAACCCCTAGAGGAAATTATATATGAAGTCACTGTTGTGATATCAACTGATGATGACATTATTTATTAAAATAATGCAGGGAAAATGAGTGGAATACAGCATTATTGGGCTGTATGAAGGAAGCTATGCTGCATTTGAGCACAAAAGTTGGAGAGTTTGACATCTAACTAATAGCCCCAGAATTGTGGGAGGAGACTCGTGGAGCCGTGTCACTCTCGTTGACCTACTTATGTCGTCTGGAGCAAGCCAAGGGGCTAACTAATGATCTAGTTCTTCCCCGTTTCAGAAAAGAAATGTGAATGGGGTGGGAAGATCCCAATGAAAATCATTGATTACTCGTGATTGGGGCAACGCAATGACATGAGAGTTGCACACATGTAAATCATTAGACAGGAGGCTAATTATCAAGCCTTTAAACTGTGAAATCGAGGCATATTTAAGGGAATGCGCAAGAACACAGGACTTTTGGTGTTCGCGGCGTGACCTTACTAGGTCGTCGGGGATTTTTACAGGACGCCGCGTACCCACGCCATGGCAAAGGCAATTAATATTAATTAATTGGCCGATCGATCCTCGAGCACGCAGATTGTTTTGTGACCAGCAAGGAAAAAGGAACATATGAACAGTATTTCAAGACCAGAATCATCCTGGGAGAGGAGATGATACAGCGAGGGAATCCTAGGTCTACTTTTTCTTGTGAAACGAATATAAGGGAGTGGACTCAGATCAGAGAGGACACTTGTACCAGAATCTAGCGCGGAGCGTATGTCGCCCGACACCAGGGAAAGAAGCGCGCACAAAGACTTGAACATTTGAGTGTTAAGCAGTATATTCGCCGTGCAGTGTAATGCACAAATTAAGTCATGAAGTAATAATAATTACTATAATCAAGAATTTTTATTAGGCGAAATTCGCCCTACCGAAGTCAAGGAGTGATGCTCGGACTTCAGTATGAGAAGCCGTGCAGTAAACATTTATAATCCTCTTTATTAAGGACTGTCGTGCTGTATGTGTATAGTCGGCAGTACGAGCAATTGTTTGTGTTCACATAGAAAGGTACCGTGTGATATAACATGCAGAACTATTGAAAGTAATAATTTGTATAAATAAAATGTACAATGTTGAGCGCAGTGTGTAAAATATTGATTGGACATATATTAGTATGCCGGGCTGCGCAAGAGATAAACTTTATGATGCGTTTGGTGAAATGTCATAAGAATACCAAATAGTAACGCTCAGGACGAAAAGTAAGCATATTCATGCAAAGCAGGAAGTTTATCGTAGGATAATGGATAGACAGTTGATGAATCCTTAGGCAGATGATCGAGACTTTCAGTCAGGATGTGGAGAGGAGCGAGGAAGGGTCCGTCAACACCTGCAGTTCTGATATCTTGCTAGGGAAATTCAACCAGTAAGAAATGTAAATAGTGACGTGTGTTTTTTAGTGGTGATCTGTGAAATATCTATAAAAATATTGTTGTAACAAGTGTTATACAGTGTTATGTGCCTCAATATGGAAAAAAGTGCCGTGTGTTTCGGGAGGCAAAGGCTTTATAATATGTGTATTATCAGTGTGGAAATGCCTCGCTAAGTATGCAAATGGCAGGCGATACTGGAAGATGTGAGTGGTTGGAGCCACCTGGATAGCCTACAGTATGTAAGTACCCAAAAACCATGATGTTATAGTAGCTATAGTACACTGTATGTTACGTGATTTCAGAATTATAAAAATGTGCCTGTAAGAATCAATATTAGGAGGTAGAACCTCAAATGTTTATTTATTGTTGTGTTGTTTTTAGTAGAGTTGAGATGTTGTTATACATCATTGAGTGGATTAATCGTTACCACTATTATTTAAAAACAAAATGGCAAATCAGTTATGTAAAAACTTAACGTAACGAACACGGATGTTCGATTATTAAAATTGTTACGTTGTGTCAGGTTATGGTAATTTATGTCAGTAATAATAATAATAATAATAATAATAATAATACTAATAATAAAAGGTATAAATGAATACATCAGAGTAAAATGTTGTTGCAAGAAATATTTACGCTAATTGGAATATTTATCTATCCAAGCAGTAAGATAATACCTTAAGGGCTGAGAAAGCAGTTTAATATCAGAATATATTGTGTTAATGGGAATATAATTATGCAAGGAAATGGAAGAGTTTAACAGTGAATTGAATTTGGAGCTTGTGAATAAGCTTGTAGAGTTATGGATAGAGTTCTCTTACTAATTAAAGGACGAGATCAGAGCATCGGGTCATGGAGCCAGGTAATCTGTTCGACGTGTGAAATCTCGTATAGCCTTGGGCATACAGAGATATTTATTATGTGCCAGAGTGTATTTAGTGTTGTACCCTAACTCTGATGATGAATATGGAATGTTCCGGGTTCGAACCCTGTGGTAGGTGAGAGGAGGACAATGGAAACCTCTGCACCATACCTGATCGACCGAGAACGTGTTATTGAATGATTCGGCTCTTGTGAAGCGAATCTTATTGACGGCAGCTTGTGACTGACCGTAGCATTTATTAAGATACCGGCTATCCAACTCGACCTGTGTTTATGAATCTCGTGCCTTCATATCATGAAATGGACCTATTGAGGCCAGTTATTAATATCCTGAGGTTAGGAATAAATGTATAAACTCGTCCAGAACCTAAATGGCATACAATTCAGTTTAAATCGTATGGGATATGTGGGTCATTGGGACCACACTATTGTATTTAGAAAAAAAAAACAGGAGTCAGTAAGCGAGGAATGGTACACGTGCTGTAACCACTCCACTCCGCTCTATTGTATTCGAGCCGCTCTAAGGGGGCTGAGTTGTAAAACGCACCGTGAAAGTTAACGTTTAGAAAGGACAGATTTTAGACCCTGTTTGTATTGAAAGGAAACATTGTTATATTGTGTAATGAATTTATGTGCTTTAAGAACACATTGGTAATCATAGAGCACCCTGATGATTTAAATTTTAGCCATCTTACGAATGGTCGGAAGATGCATTTTGTACTGACACTGACACGTATTTATGAAGTTGGGCACTTGATGCCACAGGCTACGCTTGCATGGGTAGCTTATTAATACCATCCGACACAGCGATAACGAAAGTTTTGGAATTGAAATCACAACGGCATGCAGTGGAACTATAAAAAGGGAACCTTAGGGGTATATTTACATAATGGTGGAGTTGCAAGTAGATTTGTAGTGCAACCCATGAATTGGCTAATGCATGCTAAAGCATTTTTTGGTGGGAAGAGAGATACAGAACACAGAAGGCACTCATGATGTAAAGTAAAACACAGAAGGCACTCATGATGTAAAGTAAAACACAGAAGGCACTCATGATGTAAAGTAAAACACAGAAGGCACTCTTAATGTAAATGTAAAGTAAGATGTGTTTTGAGAACATAATGTAAAGTAAGATGTGTTTTGAGAACATAATGTAAAGTAAGGTGTGTTGTGAGAAATAATTATTCTTGTGAAAATTAAAGAAGTCACACCAGGTGACGTACAATAAAAAGGTACAGTTTTTATGGAAGTTACATGTGCATCAGCGCACTTGTGAGTGGATGTTGAAGTCAACCTAAGGGTAAAGGATTGAATAATTATGTGAATTTAATAGGATAATTTGTGAATAATTAGTGGATTGTGGGAGTACATTTTGTTTGATGTTGTATTATGTTTGTTGGGATTGTGTCCTTATATTGTTTGAAGCCATGATTTAATGCTGAATTAAATAGAATAGAATAGAGTTGTGCTTTGTCATTGTAGAGTTGATACCTTTTAGTCTCGAATCAAAATTATGCAACTGCTCAGAGGGAGAACGGTACACGCCGAGAACTGAAGCTAGCTGGAGGCAGGAGCATATTTGCCATGGAGATTACTCACATGGGTACACATGCTAGCTTTTTTCAGCATATTTAGCATTTAAAATGATATAAAGTCCAGTCTTTCTGACTGACTGTCTCTTTTTAACTCCTTTAACGCAAAAGATATATTTTCTCAATCGATAACAAAGGAATACAGCGATGTTTGGCTATTGCTTGGTTGATTTCGAAAACTCGAGTTGGCAACTCTTTGTCGTTCTTCGTAAGGAACAGAAGAAGAAATGGAAAACTAAAGGAAAATAAGGCAAATAAATGACAGGAGGAAACGAAATGCCCTCAACCCTCGAAGAATGCGGATTGAGGGACTTGGAAGGAAGGAGAGCCATAAAAGGCAGATAGGAAAGTGAAAGAGGAGAGGAAGTAAGTACCCCACAGGTAAGGGACTAAAGGGGGAAACCGCACCCAGCTCAGGAATCCCCCGGGGTCGTCAACTCCCGAACTCACCAGCCGTGAGCCTCTGAGGGTGAAGCACTATCTAGGGTGCACCAAAAGTGGTGGGGCTACAGACACCCGGCCTCCTCTAGGGCCTTGAGCAGAAGGCAGGAGATAACATGAAAAGAAAAATAAGGCTGACCCCTCGCAGAAGGAGGGTATCAGAAAAGATGAGACAAGGGCCAATTAAGGCGGGAAATGAAGAGACTCCCTAGGCCTCGGATACCCTAATATCGTCAGGGTCGGAAGAGAACAAGAGTTGACCAAGTGAGGTCGACAGGAAAGAAGACGGAGAGGAGCCCGTCACAAGTAAGTGGAAGCAATGCCGGACTCGGCTGGGGTCACGTGGTTGCCAACTCACGTCCCACTAGATGTGAGCCCCTGGGGGGGGGGGGGCACGTGGTTGTTAACTGGTCATAATCTGCTTCTGTTTCTTATGGCAGTTGTTTCTCTGCCGGCAGAACTTGTACTTGCACTTGCGAATGCCTTCTGGAATGACAAGATTTGTAGTGAAATAACGCGTGCCATTTAGCGAAATTCTGATTATGTTTCCCTCCGCTCTGTCAAGATGGACACCAAATATTGTAACTTGTGTAAAGCACGTTCATTACAGTTCGAATTTAGGAATATTTGTTCAAACCAACGCTGCACAACGCAAACTGGCTTCAAATTCATTTTGGACGTGAGTAGTGGGATGAGGAGAGAGCTGCTTACCTTTTTATTGAGCCACCCTCGTATTTGCCCCGAACCTGATATCTCGCTAACCAAACATGGGATTAGAACATACAGGGTGTCCTAGCACTGCTAGTAATGCCCCCTACTTTCCTATAGCCTCTTTATATAATGAAACGACCAAAACTAAAAGGTCATTCGCGAGTAGTGGGGTAGTGTTGGTTTCCTCAAGTTGCGCTCGTGCTTGAATATGTATGGTTATGTTGGGAAAGGGTTAGGTGGTGGGGGAGGAGTAGGGGTCGAGTGAGGGGTCGTTTAGAAGGTATTTTTTCCGCTCTAGATGATGGTGAGGTTATTTTTTAAAAATGGATGGAATTGGGAAACGCCATTTGGGGTAAACATGTTGTTTTGACATTTTGGCGATGAATGTTTTTTTATACGCATGCGCACTTGAGGGGTTTTGTAAGAGGGCGGGCTTTTTAAATGATGATTTATAAATGAGTTTTTTTAATATGTATTGAAATAAACACCAAAAAACTAATAGGTCATGGGCTTTTTACTATCTCGCTAACCAATAATCGGATTTAAACCTATGAGGTGTCGTAGGACTCGTGGTGAACTCTCTTTTTCTATGGACGGAGTATATTCACCCCAAAATAAAAACTACCCTTACCCGGGGGATGAAATAGTAATTTATTTTTGTATGCTTACGAACTTGGCGGTTTTTGTAAAAGAGCGGGCTTTTTAAATGATGATTTATAAATGAGTGTTTTTTTAATATGTATTGAAATAAACCAAAAAACTAATAGGTCATCGGCTTTTTAGTATCTCGCTAACCAATAATCGGATTTAAACCTATGAGGTGTCGTAGGACTCGTGGTGAAATCCCCTTTTCTATGGACGGGGCATATCCACTCCAAAATAAAAACTACCCTTACCCGGGGGTTGAAATAGTAATATTTTTTGTGTGTGCGCGCACGGACGGCTTTTGTCAAAAGGACCTAACTATACGTTAGTTAATATTTTCTGAACCCCTCATGGGATTTTGCCATAGGCAGTATTCTAGCCCTGGGGGTGACGCCCCGTTTTTGAATGTATGATTCATTTTTGTCGAAAGGGCCTAACTACACTTTTGTTCATATCTCGCGAACCAATCATGCTAGGGACTTGTATGAGGGGTCCTAGCACTTGGGGCAACATTCCCTGTTTGGGGGTGAAACTACCCCCTAAAATTGAAAAATCCATATCTTGGAAACGAAGAAGCCTAAAAGTAGGTGTGATAGCTTAAAAAATAGGGGATGATATGGGCTTTTACCTCGATTGATCATTTCACCCCTAAAACAGTAAATAGTCATGTTATGGGGAAAAAACGTGTTAAACACCTAAAAATGATAAATGAACCTAAGATCTTTTGTTTTTGATGAAAAATAGCAGGGGGATGCAAACAACCCCCAAATTGAAAAATCCTTATCTAGGAAACGAAGAATCCTAAAATTAGGTGTAATGGCTTAAAAAATAGGTCATGATATACGCTTTTACCTGGATAGGTCATTTCACCCCTAAAACAGCAAATAGTCATGTTATGAGGAAAAATGTGTTATACACCTAAAAGCATAAGCATCTTTGTGAAACCATGCTTTAATGGACATGTGTATGGAGGATGATTGTTATTATTATTATTATTATTAGGTAATTATGGATTAATGTGTGTATAGATAACTAACCTGTGGGGAGCGTGATGGCGCAGGTGCTTAGATGCTCGTCTTTACCCGGACGGCTGGGGTTCAAATCCCGGTGCCAGCGGGGGTTGGAATTTTCACCTGAAAAATCACGTGGCGTCAGGAAGAGCATTCGGCCTTAAATCCCCGGCCAAAACCAAAATGAGCCTGGTTGGCTCCGGCGACTTAAAATAATAGGGAAAAGCCGAAGAAATAAAAAAAGAAGAAGAAAGAAAGGTAACTCACTAGTATTAGTAAACATTGGTTGGAGGTGTTGAAGAAGTCAGGATGGCCAACCCTTTGCCATGGTTCACGAATGGACCCCAAAAAGTTTTACCTGTCAAGACTCAGTATATCCTGTTGCAGCCTTTAGAAAAAAAATCGAATCGGGGCCTCTGTGGTGACAGTGGACTTATATTCATGATGCTTTTTAAACAAACATAGGCTTGCATACTACCACTGGGTTGAATCTGCACAGAGACACTGGCTTTGGTGATAACAGCACAGCGATCTTGTCAGGAAGTTTCATATTACTCATCTGCTTGATAGCGGACGTGCTCTGCACATGACTAGATCGTTGTTAGGTTTGACAAAGGCTTAGTGAAGCTTATGCCAACCTTGAAATGAATGTCATGGTATAGCCGGGGTTGGAAGCCAAGACCTTAGGGTTGACAACCATGTAGGTTAACCACTACATGGTGAGATGGTCAAATAATAATGTAACAGAACATATAGAAACGTTTTCTATAGTTTAACGAATTGCCATACCTTGAGAGGTGTAGGTAATGGAAATTGAATCCTTAGCTGATGATTATACTACTTTCTATGCCCACGTATAAGCTATCATGTTGGAAAAAGAATTTTATGGCTTGTTTTAAACGGAGAATAATTGTGTTTACTATGAAACACAAATCTGAATTTAAAATTAATTTAAAATAATTAATTTTAAATTAACTAATTTAAAATTAGTTTAGTGCGCTGAAGTTAAAATGAATAATGATCACGTTACAGACAGCCAGTTTCAAAGCCATGAGAACTAAGTGAACAAAGAATAAAATTCATGAGCCAGTGAGGAATTCAGCATGCTGTCCTTTGGACAAAAGAGAAGCGTTCTACAAATTTAACCACCAAGCTGTCCTATCGACCCTCAATGGTTTGGGTCATCGTAAAGATGAAAATTAAATCTAAGCTACTACACTCTTATATACTAGAAGAAAAAATGGAAAACAATAGGTCAAATCAAGGACAGAAGGAATAAAAAATGGCCCTCAACCCTCAAGCATAAGGATTGAGGGAGTTGTAAGGAAGGAGAGCCATGAAAGGCAGATAAAAAGTATACTAGGAGTGGCTCTGCCTCAGAGGTAATGGATAAAGAGGAGGAAAACTGGACTCAGCTCAGAAATCCCTTGGGGTCGCCAACTTCCAAACTGATCAGCCCTTGAGGGTGTAGCCATATGCAGAGTGCACCGCAAGTGGTGGGGCTTCTTGAGGGGGGGCTTGAGCAAAAGACAGGAAAATAACATGAAAATAAAAACAAGGCTGCCTCCTCAGGATATCAGAAAAAATAAATAAACAAGGGCCAATGAAGTTGCAAAGGAAGAGACTCCCTAGGGCTCGGATACTCTAATCATGTTGGGGTCGGTAGAGAACAAGAGTTGAGCAAGTGTGGTCGACAGGAAATAAGACAGAGAGGAGCCTAGCACAAGTTAGTGGAAGCAATGACGGTCTCAGCTGGGACTCCGTGATCGTCAACCTACATGACACTAGATATGACGCCCAGGGGTGGAATTAAAGACCTCTATTGTTTTATATCACTGGCTTTTAAGAACGCTAACACATGGCATGCCTTATAATGCAATACTGGTCCTAGGGTATGCAAAATTGTATTAGAAACTCAGCTAATAATAGTGTGCTTGCCCATGATTATTTTCCCAAGGACTGATAACCATGATTTCCAAGCCCCTAAGTAAGACAAAAAACAAATGGTTTTCATTTTCCAATGAGTTGGGGTGCGGTGAGGTGAGTTTTCTATACACCAAACTGATGTGGTTTCCCACTTCTACTCCAGGCAAATGCACATTTGCTGTTAAGAATAGTCAAATGGTTTACAACTGCCCAATGCTAGGACCTGATTAGTGGCTTTTAAAAAATGTAATGGAATGGAGTACACTTCCCCCAAAACCAACAAGAGGAGTGTTCGATCCCCCACAACAACCATCCTTAAAGTCAATATAAATGACTATGCACTTCAGCTCATGACGGTCTCCTCTCTCCAATCCTACCCCTTGCTGGTGAAAGACACACTCTAATACAACCATCATAGTGACAGGTTATCTGTTAAATACCTAACTATCCCCAGATTTACCTTAAATTTTCCTAAAATCCACTATATTTTCCGAAAATTGACCAAATGACACAACATTCCAGCAAAATTCAACAAATGACTACCAGATTTATTGAAATTCCATTGATTTACCTAAGCATGGTTTAAACTACCTCAAATTTATATAAAATTAGACGAATATAGATGAAAATTCACTAAAATTTACCAAACTTACCCAAAGTGGGCTACAAACCACGAAATTTATTCATTTTTTTTGTAAATTCACTATATGTACTCGAAAATTTCTAATATTGCCTTTACATGTATGCTTTTATTGTTGTTGTTGTTTCGTTTACCATACTCTCTGCAGACAAATACCTCAACATGAATTTCTCTTAGACTAGGAGCTCTACATTCGACATGATAGCTGAGTTTCATTTCCCATAAACTTGTCTCTGAGGCGGGTGTCAGGAAAAGGCATTCAGCTGTAAAAACCACACTCTCACATAGACTTTCATAACCTCTTACGTTGAGGTTCCTAACGCTAACGACATTGAATGATTGAACGGTTTACTTTTCACTATTCCTGTCTATACTTTCCTCTTTAATGTTGCGAGATGTTTGCAAGATTCCTAAAATGCAATTAAACTTAATAAATACCTTAAGATGGTTTGATTTGTTTAATGATAATGGTGTTGATGATTGTTATATATACGTTAAGACTAATTATTTAGGTCTTGACTGGCCTTGCAATAAGAATTGACTAACCACACATGAGTTACCTATGAGGGAAACATTTTAGCCCACTATGTTGGTTATTGACCAGTGAGTACAGTTGTAGAAAGCTGTTTATTATTATTTTTTTGAAATCATATACAACAGAGGCTTAAACCTATAGACAAACCGTGTGACCATGTTTGTTAAACACGACATTATACCAGGGACAATTAGGAAACTTGTGTAGAGCTTACCAAAAATAATGTTGAGTAACAGTAAATGCTAGTCAACAAACAGTTATGCCATACTAAAAAAATCATCATACAATACCTGAGAGAGCTCTTCTAAAAGTATTAATGCGTAACATGTTTCCACTCGCTAGCTATATATTTTTCGGCGTGGGAATGATTCTCAAGAAATGAAATGCAAATGGAACTGAAATGCAACACAAACGAATAATGAGCGCGCGCGGTGACCGAGATTGATAACATGACGTACTGTCGGTTATGTAGCTATGTGGAATGTTTATCACATATGGTATACTTAAGGTTTGGAGATCCCATTTAAGATATTCCTACAATATATTATCATGACATGATCATTCTTTGGTGTGAAAATATGTATTATATGATATTTCATGAAAACAATTATGATTTATTAAATGTTTATACGTTTACTGTATTCTTATTTAATGTAAGCACTCGAGGCACTATCGACCAAAATACGGCACTATTAGGAATATATATTGCATACTTGAAGGTTTGGTGATCCCATTAAAGGTATTCCTACAATAAATGATTTTCAAGTTGTCGTTCTATGGCGTGAAAATATTTAATATATGATATTTGCTAAAAGGATTTACCACTGGAATTATTTTACAAGTAGTTATTTTAATGACCAACAGAGTTCACTGTTAAGAAGGTAGAGCCCTATGTGGAATGTAGGATAACATGTTATACATGATACGTGACAACTGTAAGGCTTGTGATTTTTAAGATGCCTTTATCCCTATATTAATCACCCAGTTTGCAATACTGATAACTGCAATGTTACTGAAAAAAAATTTGAAACAAAACAAAAATCAGCATTGAAAAACCAAAAAGTGGTTGAGCATATATATAGTGGGGAAAAGAAAAGTTTTGTAAACACTAATGTCCAACAAGATTAATTAAATCAGTAACTGTCAGGGTGGCTGAGTGGTTAAGGCATTTGACTTAAGATCAAATTTCCAAATATATAAGGAAGGAAGGGTTCGAATGCCTTCCCTGACATAACTATTGCTTGAACATGCAAGAAAACAAGAAATATACACAAACTATGTTTATCAATTTAATCATTTTTTTTTTATTTTTTTTTACAAGAGATAGACACACAGAATACAGCTCTTTTGGTTTATCAGTTCTTTTAAACATAACACTTGTTGAAAATTATTTTTTAGGGGATGGGGGCTGTTGCTAAGTAGACCCATCACACAATAATAGCAGCTTTACGAAGTTCATTTTCTATATTTAATAGCTCTTACTCATAACCAATATGACCAAGCTGTTTACAGGCATGCAAGAGCTGTAGACGTTCGACTAATATATTAGGATCGTTCCATTTACTATTTTTTATGAATGGTTTCAGAATCTCGGGAAGCAGTTCATCATTATCACCATCATTATGATTATCATCCTCATTATTATAATCATTTTCATAATGATGATCATTATCATCGTTATCATTACCATGATAATTTCCACCTGTGTCCACAGTCTGTTCAATGGTTTGAGTTGTCTTTGATAGTGTTGAAAGCTTTTTTTTAGATGTGCTAGAATGCTTTAACATTGTTATGTTATTATTACCACTATTACCTTTCCCCACTAACTTTTTGATGGGGTATATTGTCTCTGATAGGGTTGAGGGCTTTTGAGATGTGGGTGCATGTCTGAACATGGGTTTCACAGGAGGTGTTAAAGGTTTCTCATTAAACAACTCGCTAACAGCATGAGTGCGTTGTAGTGTATTAAACTTGAGGTTAATATTATCTTGAGCAGTACTATCTTTCTCTTGGACTTGGTTTCTTGCTTTGGTTTGGGTTTTCCTTACATTTAGACTAGCGTGATTATTAAGTTTACATTCATGATTGTTTGAAGAAAGTACGTCCAATTCTTTTGTTTTAAGCATTCCTCGACACTGTTTCGATCGTTGCTTTGAACAGCGCCAAATAACAGTTCCATTTTTATTGCTTCGTTTCACAATATATGAATATCCTTTATAGTATGCATAAGGCTTACCATACCTAGTCACTGATACTTCCATATCAACTGTCAAGCACAAACTAATCTCTAGTAAAGACAACTTGGTAATAACAAAAATAGTTTAATGTGGGAGCATATATACATGCAAAAAGTGGGAGCAAAGGTGGTGGGTAAAAAGTGGGAGCAAAAGTGGTAGCAAATGTGGGAGAAAAAAAACTGTGAGAAAAAAGTGGGAGCAAATACGGGATCAAATGTGGGAGCAAAGCAAATATAAAAAAGTGGGAGCAAATATGCTAACAAATATGTCAACAAATATACCATCAAAAGTAAATACACAAGTAAAGATCGATTAAAGTGCAAAGAAAATATGGAATAAATATGAGAGCAAAAATGGTGTTTTTCTAAAACAACTAGACATAACAAACTTAGTCATAACCTAACCTCACCTAACCTCACCTACCCTCACCTAACCTCACCTCACCTAACCTAACCTAACCTCACCTCACCTAACTTCACCTAACCTAACCTAACCTAACTTTACCTAACCTAACTTGACTGAACTTTACCTAACCTAACCCATCATAACTTCACCTAACCTAACTTTACCTAATCTAACTTCACCTAACCTAACTTTCAACTCACAGATCAAGATTAAATTCTAGGCATAGTTGAGTTGGAACCCAAGACTTCAGGGATAACACACAAGTATACTAGCCACTACACCGCAAAAATGAGCAAATTACCATGCAACACAACATAAAGTAAAAGTTTCCTGTAGTGTAACTCATTGGCTGTCAACCATAGTTCGGGAAATCAAACCCAAGACCTCAGGACTTTTTGTTTTGAACATTATCAGAAATATTATTCCATTTGCATTTTGCTGCTGCTGCTTATAGTTATAAGAGTTGACATTAATATGGAAAGCAAAAAAAATGTGTGAGCATAAAGTGAGAGCAAAACGTGTAAGCAGAAGTGGGAGCAAACAAGTGTGAGCAAATATGGGAGCAGAAAGTGGGAGCAAATGTGAAAGCAAAAGTGGGAGCAAAAAGAGCGAGCAAAAGTGAGTGCACAAAGTGGGAGCAAAATGTGTGAGTAAAAAGTGGGGGCAAATGTGGTGTTTTACTAAAACAATCTCCCCTAACCTAACCTAACTTCACCCAACCTAATTTCACCTAACCTAACTTCACCTAACCTAACCTTCCAACTCTCAGATCAAAAATTAAATTCTGGCCATAGTCGAGTTGGAACCCAAAACCTCTGGGATAACACCCAAGTATACTAGCCACTACATCGCGAAATGGGCAAATTATCATGCAACGCAACACAAAAATAAAAAGTTTTCTGTAGTGTAACTCATTGGCTGACAATCATAGTTGAGAATTCAAACTCAAGACCTCAGGACTTTTGTTTTGAACATTATCAGAAATATTATTCCATTTACATTTTGCTGTTGCTTATAGTTATAAGAGTTGGCATTAATATGGGAGCAAAAGTGAAAGCAAAACGTGGGTGCAAGCATGGCTGGTTGTAGAGACTTTCATATCAACTAATACACATAAATTAAATTTTAGTAAAGTGACTTGGCTAATAATAATAATAATAATATTAACAGTTTAAAAAAAATCAAGGGGATTGATATTTTTCAGGGTGTAATTTCCAAATTACTGTCAAGAATAATAATTACATGAACAGATTCCAAGAACTCTAGAGTGTTTTTAAGGTTAATGATTGGCTAGGAGTGAGATAGAGCTAGCTAACCTAAGTTAACCTCAGCTCAGTAAACCTAACCTTGTCACATGGCATGTTCTACAAGTATAGACTTGCTTTGAGACTGGCTATGACGTCACAGATGAATGGCGGTGGGAGGCTGGCAAAAACATAATGTTTTTGGGTAATAAAAAGTCATGTCCAGCCTCCCACCGCCATTCATCTGTGACGTCATAGCCAGTCTCAAAGCAAGTCTATACTTGTAGAACATGCCATGTGACAAGGTTAGGTTTACTGAGCTGAGGTTAACTTAGGTTAGCTAGCTCTATCTCACTCCTAGACAATCATTAACCTTAAAAACACTCTAGAGTTCTTGGAATCTGTTCATGTAATTATTATTCTTGACAGTAATTTGGAAATTACACCCTGAAAAATATCAATCCCCTTGATTTTTTTAAACTGTTAATATTATTATTATTATTATTAGCCAAGTCACTTTACTAAAATTTAATTTACGTGTATTAGTTGATATGAAAGTCTCTACAACCAGCCATGCTTGCACCCACGTTTTGCTTTCACTTTTGCTCCCATATTAATGCCAACTCTTATAACTATAAGCAACAGCAAAATGTAAATGGAATAATATTTCTGATAATGTTCAAAACAAAAGTCCTGAGGTCTTGGGTTTGAATTCTCAACTATGATTGTCAGCCAATGAGTTACACTACAGAAAACTTTTTATTTTTGTGTTGTGTTGCATGATAATTTGCCCATTTCGCGATGTAGTGGCTAGTATACTTGGGTGTTATCCCAGAGGTTTTGGGTTCCAACTCGACTATGGCCAGAATTTAATTTTTGATCTGAGAGTTGGAAGGTTAGGTTAGGTGAAGTTAGGTTAGGTGAAATTAGGTTGGGTGAAGTTAGGTTAGGTTAGGGGAGATTGTTTTAGTAAAACACCACATTTGCCCCCACTTTTTACTCACACATTTTGCTCCCACTTTGTGCACTCACTTTTGCTCGCTCTTTTTGCTCCCACTTTTGCTTTCACATTTGCTCCCACTTTCTGCTCCCATATTTGCTCACACTTGTTTGCTCCCACTTCTGCTTACACGTTTTGCTCTCACTTTATGCTCACACATTTTTTTTTTGCTTTCCATATTAATGTCAACTCTTATAACTATAAGCAGCAGCAGCAAAATGCAAATGGAATAATATTTCTGATAATGTTCAAAACAAAAAGTCCTGAGGTCTTGGGTTTGAATTCCCGAACTATGGTTGACAGCCAATGAGTTACACTACAGGAAACTTTTACTTTATGTTGTGTTGCATGGTAATTTGCTCATTTTTGCGGTGTAGTGGCTAGTATACTTGTGTGTTATCCCTGAAGTCTTGGGTTCCAACTCAACTATGCCTAGAATATAATCTTGATCTGTGAGTTGAAAGTTAGGTTAGGTGAAGTTAGATTAGGTAAAGTTAGGTTAGGTGAAGTTATGATGGGTTAGGTTAGGTAAAGTTCAGTCAAGTTAGGTTAGGTAAAGTTAGGTTAGGTTAGGTTAGGTGAAGTTAGGTGAGGTGAGGTTAGGTTAGGTTAGGTGAGGTGAGGTTAGGTGAGGTTAGGTGAGGTTAGGTGAGGTTAGGTTATGACTAAGTTTGTTATGTCGAGTTGTTTTAGAAAAACACCATTTTTGCTCTCATATTTGCTTCCATATTTTCTTTGCACTTTAATCGATCTTTACTTGTGTATTTACTTTTGATGGTATATTTGTTGACATATTTGTTAGCATATTTGCTCCCACTTTTTTATATTTGCTTTGCTCCCACATTTGATCCCGTATTTGCTCCCACTTTTTGCTCACAGTTTTTTTTCTCCCACATTTGCTACCACTTTTGCTCCCACTTTTTACCCACCACCTTTGCTCCCACTTTTTGCATGTATATATGCTCCCACATTAAACTATTTTTGTTATTACCAAGTTGTCTTTACTAGAGATTAGTTTGTGCTTGACAGTTGATATGGAAGTATCAGTGACTAGGTATGGTAAGCCTTATGCATACTATAAAGGATATTCATATATTGTGAAACGAAGCAATAAAAATGGAACTGTTATTTGGCGCTGTTCAAAGCAACGATCGAAACAGTGTCGAGGAATGCTTAAAACAAAAGAATTGGACGTACTTTCTTCAAACAATCATGAATGTAAACTTAATAATCACGCTAGTCTAAATGTAAGGAAAACCCAAACCAAAGCAAGAAACCAAGTCCAAGAGAAAGATAGTACTGCTCAAGATAATATTAACCTCAAGTTTAATACACTACAACGCACTCATGCTGTTAGCGAGTTGTTTAATGAGAAACCTTTAACACCTCCTGTGAAACCCATGTTCAGACATGCACCCACATCTCAAAAGCCCTCAACCCTATCAGAGACAATATACCCCATCAAAAAGTTAGTGGGGAAAGGTAATAGTGGTAATAATAACATAACAATGTTAAAGCATTCTAGCACATCTAAAAAAAAGCTTTCAACACTATCAAAGACAACTCAAACCATTGAACAGACTGTGGACACAGGTGGAAATTATCATGGTAATGATAACGATGATAATGATCATCATTATGAAAATGATTATAATAATGAGGATGATAATCATAATGATGGTGATAATGATGAACTGCTTCCCGAGATTCTGAAACCATTCATAAAAAATAGTAAATGGAACGATCCTAATATATTAGTCGAACGTCTACAGCTCTTGCATGCCTGTAAACAGCTTGGTCATATTGGTTATGAGAAAGAGCTATTAAATATAGAAAATGAACTTCGTAAAGCTGCTATTATTGTGTGATGGGTCAACGTAGCAACACCCCCCCATCCCCTAAAAAATAATTTTCAACAAGTGTTATGTTTAAAAGAACTGATAAACCAAAAGAGCTGTATTCTGTGTGTCTATCTCTTGTAAAAAAATAAAATTAAAAAAATGATTAAATTGATAAACATAGTTTGTGTATATTTCTTGTTTTCTTGCATGTTCAAGCAATAGTTATGTCAGGGAAGGCATTCGAACCCTTCCTTCCTTATATATTTGGAAATTTGATCTTAAGTCAAATGCCTTAACCACTCAGCCACCCTGACAGTTACTGATTTAATTAATCTTGTTGGACATTAGTGTTTACAAAACTTTTCTTTTCCCCACTATATATATGCTCAACCACTTTTTGGTTTTTCAATGCTGATTTTTGTTTTGTTTCAATTTTTTTTCAGTAACATTGCAGTTATCAGTATTGCAAACTGGGTGATTAATATAGGGATAAAGGCATCTTAAAAATCACAAGCCTTACAGTTGTCACGTATCATGTATAACATGTTATCCTACATTCCACATAGGGCTCTACCTTCTTAACAGTGAACTCGGTTGGTCATTAAAATAACTACTTGTAAAATAATTCCAGTGGTAAATCCTTTTAGCAAATATCATATATTAAATATTTTCACGCCATAGAACGACAACTTGAAAATCATTTATTGTAGGAATACCTTTAATGGGATCACCAAACCTTCAAGTATGCAATATATATTCCTAATAGTGCCGTATTTTGGTCGATAGTGCCTCGAGTGCTTACATTAAATAAGAATACAGTAAACGTATAAACATTTAATAAATCATAATTGTTTTCATGAAATATCATATAATACATATTTTCACACCAAAGAATGATCATGTCATGATAATATATTGTAGGAATATCTTTAATGGGATCTCCAAACCTTAAGTATACCATATGTGATAAACATTCCACATAGCTACATAACCGACAGTACGTCATGTTATCAATCTCAGTCACCGCGCGCGCTCATTATTCGTTTGTGTTGCATTTCAGTTCCATTTGCATTTCATTTCTTGAGAATCATTCCCACGCCGAAAAATATATAGCTAGCGAGTGGAAACATGTTACGCATTAATACTTTTAGGAGAGCTCTCTCAGGTATTGTATGATGATTTTTAGCCTATTTTCAATTTTGAAAAAATAGGCTTATGAGATCACCTTTTGTCCGTGTGTGTGTGTGTGTGTGTGTGTGTGATTCGTGTGTGTGCCCCCCCCTAATAAAATCTAAACGGCAGGAGCGATTTCAATGAAACTCGGAAAGTTCATAGCACTATTCCCGGCGACCTCGACCGTGCCCTTCAAATTTTGTTACGACTCACCAATCCAACATGGCGGCTGTGCGAAATATTTCACCAGCATTCAATAACTCCGAAACTATTACCGATATTACCCTGACATTTTCTATGGTGATAGAGGGAACTACTATAAGTTCACTTATGTGACTTTTGAAAACCTGGTAACTACAAAACCAACATGGCGGCCAAGCTAATTTGCGACTTTTAAATAGACGTTTCTCGCGATTTGACCAACCAAACGCAATGAAACTTGGTACAGTATATGTTTATATACATTGTAATGCACCGACATCTAACTTCGTTCAATTGTTTACATAATCACAAGATGGCGGATGTGCGAAATATTTCACTGGCATTCTATATCTCTGAAACTATTAGCGGTATCTCCCTAAAATTTTGTACGGAGATAAAGGGCACTACTGGAAGTCCATCTATAAGATTTTCAAAAACCGGTTAACTACAAAACGAACATGGCGGCCAAGCGAATTTGTACATTTTAAATAGACCTTTCTCGCGATTTAATGTTCCAAGCGCACTGAGACCTGGTACAGGAAATATTTATACACATTGTAATCCACTGGTATCTAATTTAGTTCAATTGTTTACATAACCTCAAGATGGCGGCAGTGCGAATTTTAAAATTAAGTTTTTATTTCTTGTGATGTAGTCATGCGATCGAAGTGAAAGTTTGAATAATGAACCTACGCAATAATTTTCCTTTAATGGTACATGACTCTATGGCCTATACATTTAACAATCCAACATGGCGACCATCCGAAATATTTAGACGATACTGAATATCTACGAATCTATTTTAGCAATCAAACTGCTTTTTTTAATGTTCATAGGGGCTATGAACTTAAGTTCACCTATAGGACTTTAAATAACCTGGTGATCACAAATCCAACATGGCGGTGACGCGAATTATAAATATTCACATGGACGTTTCTCGCAATTTAACCATCCGCGTGCAGTGAAACTTGGTACAGTAAATCTTTATCCGAATGTTAATCCACTGGCATCTAATTTATTTCAATTGTTTCCATAACCTCAAGATGGCAGCTGTGAAAATTTTTTAAATCTCCTTGATTTTTCTTGTGTCCTAATTATGCGATTGAAGTTTGAATACTACACGTTCACAATAATCTGCATGTAACAGTACATAACTCTAGGACCTACATATATAAAATCCAACATGGCGACCATCCGAAATATTTAGTCGGTTCTCAATATCTACGAATCTATTACAGCAATCAAACTGAAATTGTGTATGTTGATAGTGGCAATTAATATAAGTAGGATATATGAAAATAGGCTGTATAGTTCTTCACGGAACTACTTGTTTTAGTATGGCATAACTGTTTGTTGACTAGCATTTACTGTTACACAACATTATTTTTGGTAAGCTCTACACAAGTTTCCTAATTGTCCCTGGTATAATGTCATGTTTAACAAACATGGTCACACGGTTTGTCTATAGGTTTAAGCCTCTGTTGTATATGATTTCAAAAAAATAATAATAAACAGCTTTCTACAACTGTACTCACTGGTCAATAACCAACATAGTGGGCTAAAATGTTTCCCTCATAGGTAACTCATGTGTGGTTAGTCAATTCTTATTGCAAGGCCAGTCAAGACCTAAAAAATTAGTCTTAACGTATATATAACAATCATCAACACCATTATCATTAAACAAATCAAACCATCTTAGGGTATTTATTAAGTTTAATTGCATTTTAGGAATCTCGCAAACATCTCGCAACCTTAAAGAGGAAAGTATAGACAGGAATAGTGAAAAGGAAACCGTTCAATCATTCAATGTCGTTAGCGTTAGGAACCTCAACGTAAGAGGTTATGAAAGTCTATGTGAGAGTGTGGTTTTTACAGCTGAATGCCTTTTCCTGACACCCGCCTCAGAGACAAGTTTATGGGAAATGAAACTCAGCTATCATGTCGAATGTAGAGCTCCTAGTCTAAGAGAAATTCATGTTGAGGTATTTGTCTGCAGAGAGTATGGTAAACGAAACAACAACAACAATAAAAGCATACATGTAAAGGCAATATTATGAAATTTTCGAGTACATATAGTGAATTTACAAAAAAATGAATAAATTTCGTGGTTTGTAGCCCACTTTGGGTAAGTTTGGTAAATTTTAGAGAATTTTCATCTATATTCGTCAATTTTATATAAATTTGAGGTAGTTTAAACCATGCTTAGGTAAATCAATGGAATTTCAATAAATCTGGTAGTCATTTGTTGAATTTTGCTGGAATGTTGTGTCATTTGGTCAATTTTCGGAAAATATAGTGGATTTTAGGAAAATTTAAGGTAAATCTGGGGATAGTTAGGTATTTAACAGATAACCTGTCACTATGATGGTTGTATTAGAGTGTGTCTTTCACCAGCAAGGGGTAGGATTGGAGAGAGGAGACCGTCATGAGCTGAAGTGCATAGTCATTTATATTGACTTTAAGGATGGTTGTTGTGGGGGATCGAACACTCCTCTTGTTGGTTTTGGGGGAAGTGTACTCCATTCCATTACATTTTTTAAAAGCCACTAATCAGGTCCTAGCATTGGGCAGTTGTAAACCATTTGACTATTCTTAACATCAAATGTGCATTTGCCTGGAGTAGAAGTGGGAAACCACATCAGTTTGGTGTATAGAAAACTCACCTCACCGCACCCCAACTCATTGGAAAATGAAAACCATTTCTTTTTGTCTTACTTAGGGGCTTGGAAATCATGGTTATCAGTCCTTGGGAAAATAATCATGGGCAAGCACACTATTATTAGCTGAGTTTCTAATACAATTTTGCATACCCTAGGACCAGTATTGCATTATAAGGCATGCCATGTGTTAGCGTTCTTAAAAGCCAGTGATATAAAACAATAGAGGTCTTTAATTCCACCCCTGGGCGTCATATCTAGTGTCATGTAGGTTGACGATCACGGAGTCCCAGCTGAGACCGTCATTGCTTCCACTAACTTGTGCTAGGCTCCTCTCTGTCTTATTTCCTGTCGACCACACTTGCTCAACTCTTGTTCTCTACCAACCCCAACATGATTAGAGTATCCGAGCCCTAGGGAGTCTCTTCCTTTGCAACTTCATTGGCCCTTGTTTATTTATATTTTCTGATATTCTGAGGAGGCAGCCTTGTTTTTATTTTCATGTTATTTTCCTGTCTTTTGCTCAAGCCCCCCCTCAAGAAGCCCCACCACTTGCGGTGCACTCTGCATATGGCTACACCCTCAAGGGCTGATCAGTTTGGAAGTTGGCGACCCCAAGGGATTTCTGAGCTGAGTCCAGTTTTCCTCCTCTTTATCCATTACCTCTGAGGCAGAGCCACTCCTAGTATACTTTTTATCTGCCTTTCATGGCTCTCCTTCCTTCCAACTCCCTCAATCCTTATGCTTGAGGGTTGAGGGCCATTTTTTATTCCTTCTGTCCTTTATTTGACCTATTGTTTTCCATTTCTTCTTCTAGTATATAAGAGTCTGGCTGCGTGGCTCAGGGGTAACGTTCTCGCTTGCTGAGCCCAAGGTTGCAGGTTCGAAACCTGGCGCAGTCAGCTGGCATTTGAGGGTGCGCAAATGCGAGGGAGCCGTGTCAGTACATTTACTGGCACGTTAAAGATCCCCTTCGGGGCAAAATTCCGGCACCCCGGCGTCTCTAAAAGCCAGTGTAGTTAAAAGTGACGTAAAACCAATAACATTATTATTATCTAGTATATAAGAGTGTAGTAGCTTAGATTTAATTTTCATCTTTACGATGACCCAAACCATTGAGGGTCGATAGGACAGCTTGGTGGTTAAATTTGTAGAACGCTTCTCTTTTGTCCAAAGGACAGCATGCTGAATTCCTCACTGGCTCATGAATTTTATTCTTTGTTCACTTAGTTCTCATGGCTTTGAAACTGGCTGTCTGTAACGTGATCATTATTCATTTTAACTTCAGCGTACTAAACTAATTTTAAATTAGTTAATTTAAAATTAATTATTTTAAATTAATTTTAAATTCAGATTTGTGTTTCATAGTAAACACAATTATTCTCCGTTTAAAACAAGCCATACAATTCTTTTTCCAACATGATAGCTTATACGTGGGCATGGAAAGTAGTATAATCATCAGCTAAGGATTCAATTTCCATTACCTACACCTCTCATGGTATGGCAATTCGTTAAACTATAGAAAGCGTTTCTATATGTTCTGTTACATTATTATTTGACCATCTCACCATGTAGTGGTTAACCTACTTGGTTGTCAACCCTAAGGTCTTGGCTTCCAACCCCGGCTATACCATGACATTCATTTCAAGGTTGCCATAAGCTTCACTAAGCCTTTGTCAAACCTAACAACGATCTAGTCATGTGCAGAGCACGTCCGCTATCAAGCAGATGAGTAATATGAAACTTCCTGACAAGATCGCTGTGCTGTTATCACCAAAGCCAGTGTCTCTGTGCAGATTCAACCCAGTGGTAGTATGCAAGCCTATGTTTGTTTAAAAAGCATCATGAATATAAGTCCACTGTCACCACAGAGGCCCCGATTCGATTTTTTTTTCTAAAGGCTGCAACAGGATATACTGAGTCTTGACAGGTAAAACTTTTTGGGGTCCATTCGTGAACCATGGCAAAGGGTTGGCCATCCTGACTTCTTCAACACCTCCAACCAATGTTTACTAATACTAGTGAGGTACCTTTCTTTCTTCTTCTTTTTTTATTTCTTCGGCTTTTCCCTATTATTTTAAGTCGCCGGAGCCAACCAGGCTCATTTTGGTTTTGGCCGGGGATTTAAGGCCGAATGCTCTTCCTGACGCCACGTGATTTTTCAGGTGAAAATTCCAACCCCCGCTGGCACCGGGATTTGAACCCCAGCCGTCCGGGTAAAGACGAGCAGCTAAGCACCTGCGCCATCACGCTCCCCACAGGTTAGTTATCTATACACACATTAATCCATAATTACCTAATAATAATAATAATAATAATAACAATCATCCTCCATACACATGTCCATTAAAGCATGGTTTCACAAAGATGCTTATGCTTTTAGGTGTATAACACATTTTTCCTCATAACATGACTATTTGCTGTTTTAGGGGTGAAATGACCTATCCAGGTAAAAGCGTATATCATGACCTATTTTTTAAGCCATTACACCTAATTTTAGGATTCTTCGTTTCCTAGATATGGATTTTTCAATTTGGGGGTTGTTTGCATCCCCCTGCTATTTTTCATCAAAAACAAAAGATCTTAGGTTCATTTATCATTTTTAGGTGTTTAACACGTTTTTTTCCCCATAACATGACTATTTACGGTTTTAGGGGTGAAATGATCAATCGAGGTAAAAGCCCTAATCATCCCCTATTTTTTAAGCTATCACACCTAATTTTAGGCTTCTTCGTTTCCTAGATATGGATTTTTCAATTTTTGGGGGGTAGTTTCACCCCCCTGCTATTTTTCATCAAAAACAAAAGATCTTAGGTTCATTTATCATTTTTAGGTGTTTAACAGGTTTTTTCCCCATAACATGACTATTTACTGTTTTAGGGGTGAAATGATCAATCGAGGTAAAAGCCCATATCATCCCCTATTTTTTAAGCTATCACACCTAATTTTAGGCTTCTTCGTTTCCAAGATATGGATTTTTCAATTTTAGGGGGTAGTTTCACCCCCAAACAGGGAATGTTGCCCCAAGTGCTAGGACCCCTCATACAAGTCCCTAGCATGATTGGTTCGCGAGATATGAACAAAAGTGTAGTTAGGCCCTTTCGACAAAAATGAATCATACATTCAAAAACGGGGCGTCACCCCCAGGGCTAGAATACTGCCTATGGCAAAATCCCATGAGGGGTTCAGAAAATATTAACTAACGTATAGTTAGGTCCTTTTGACAAAAGCCGTCCGTGCGCGCACATACAAAAAATATTACTATTTCAACCCCCGGGTAAGGGTAGTTTTTATTTTGGAGTGGATATGCCCCGTCCATAGAAAAGGGGATTTCACCACGAGTCCTACGACACCTCATAGGTTTAAATCCGATTATTGGTTAGCGAGATACTAAAAAGCCGATGACCTATTAGTTTTTTGGTTTATTTCAATACATATTAAAAAAACACTCATTTATAAATCATCATTTAAAAAGCCCGCTCTTTTACAAAAACCGCCAAGTTCGTAAGCATACAAAAATAAATTACTATTTCATCCCCCGGGTAAGGGTAGTTTTTATTTTGGGGTGAATATACTCCGTCCATAGAAAAAGAGAGTTCACTACGAGTCCCTCGACACCTCATAGGTTTAAATCCGATTATTGGTTAGCGAGATAGTAAAAAGCCCATGACCTATTAGTTTTTTGGTGTTTATTTCAATACATATTAAAAAAACTCATTTATAAATCATCATTTAAAAAGCCCGCCCTCTTACAAAACCCCTCAAGTGCGCATGCGTATAAAAAAACATTCATCGCCAAAATGTCAAAACAACATGTTTACCCCAAATGGCGTTTCCCAATTCCATCCATTTTTAAAAAATAACCTCACCATCATCTAGAGCGGAAAAAATACCTTCTAAACGACCCCTCACTCGACCCCTACTCCTCCCCCACCACCTAACCCTTTCCCAACATAGCCATACATATTCAAGCACGAGCGCAACTTGAGGAAACCAACACTACCCCACTACTCGCGAATGACCTTTTAGTTTTGGTCGTTTCATTAAATAAAGAGGCTATAGGAAAGTAGGGAGCATTACTAGCAGTGCTAGGACACCCTGTATGTTCTAATCCCATGTTTGGTTAGCGAGATATCAGGTTCGGGGCAAATACGAGGGTGGCTCAATAAAAAGGTAAGCAGCTCTCTCCTCATCCCACTACTGACGTGTTTATTCAAGTCCTAGGTGGAACGTGCATTGGGTTTTACAAGTATGTTAACGTTATCACCAACGGAATATTGTTTCAGCCCTGTACTTTGCAGGTGAGACCGCCTGGGCGAGGGGCTCGTTCCACCTCCCCAGTTATCCCCGGTGTTTCAAGCTCCAGGACACTACCCTGGAGGCGGTAAACGGTGAGATCCCTCGCTGAGTACGAGGGAATAGCCAACCCTGGAGGGTAAACTCACTAGAAAAAAAAAACCACAATCCCAGTCCCCAGGTCTGGGAAATTAATCACAGGAGATTAAAATTCACACGGCCCAGCTGTGAATCGAACCTGGGTCAATGCCTAGCACGCTAACCAATTAGCCACGGAGCCGGACTGCATTAACAAGGAACAGAACTCGGTCCGTTTTGGTGAGAGGCAAGCAGGTTGACCACTCCACACCTAATATAAAAATATCCCGCAGTCAGCAGGTTTCGGACCTGCGCTCCTGTAGATATACGGTGAATAAAACTTCTACTTACACAGTCAGATGCCTCAACCACTCGGCCACGACTGCCTCGGAGGACATTGAGGCTCACTCTGTGACTTTCCCAGTTACTTGCTGATAGATCTCGGGAGTTGTTAATTTGGGGGGGTATTGGGAAGTCATACTCATCAACCCTGTGCGTGTTGGATTTGTTTGATAGCCAGTGTTTCTGTAGGGACAATAGTTGTGTAGTTGAATCATGGCTTATCTCGGGACTAGAAGTATGGTCTCCCTGGCACCCGGCTAAAAGATAATCACACTGAGGATTATCACTGATTCTAATAAACAAGAATGCCTCATATTGTGTCACCAGTCTCCAATCGATTACAGTTAGCATTTGTCGTTCAGTGGTAGAATGATCGCCTGCACGCGGGCGGCCTGGGTTCGATTCCCGGCCGATGCAACTTATATTTTTGCAGAAAGGAATAGTTATGTTCATTTAAGGAGCGGAACAATAAGGCCATATGCTCTGGAAGAGAAGTAGTCCTTTGATGAAGTCATTTCTGTCCTCTTTCTGATCGCTACTCTCCTAACTCGGCCTCGCCCGCGGACTCTGAGCCAGGGATCGTTCCTCTACCGTCATAAGGATGGTGTCTGGGAGCTGAACATACTTTGTCAGCAGATACAACTGGGGATGGGGATAGGCGACCGCTAACTTGGGGCTTGGGACTTTTGGAAGGAAGTGGACATGCTGAAAGGAACAGTTGGGCATTTATCTGGTGGTGAAAATGGGACACCACAAAATATTTTCAGAACGACTGAGGTGCAATTGGAACTCACTCTCATCCGATGCCCTCGCAGAGGCCATGGGTTAAGTCGAACTGGGGGATAAGCGATTAAAAAAGAAAAAAAATAGTCGAACAATTTCGCAACTCAACATTCTCTTCCGACAAAATATTTGTAGGTCTACTTAAGTGATTTTATTGAATTATTGATATTTTTTAAAAGGACTAGATAATCTCGGGGAACTGAATGGAATTCTAGACCCTTGATATTTAGTTTGATATATAGGAAGGGGAGAATATAAGTGTTTGTGCAGTGATATTAAGGTGAGATGTGCCACACAAATGGCACAATGAGGTGAGTTCAGGAAGGTTCAGCATTGCATTCCAATATTCAGTAATATGTAACTTTACACTGAAACAAGCTTCACTCGAGCAGCACCAGAGGCGAGGAGAAGACGTAATAAAGATTGACACTTATTTCACAGTTAAGATGCCAACTAGTCAATGCTGGGGAAATCGTATGCATGTGGGTGAATGTCTATCTGTCGGTCTGTGATTGTGTGGAACTTTTTAATGTAATTTGGTAAGGACTTATCACTATCCAGACCGACCCCGACTGCGGATTTCGTATTCCAGTAGGCCTAAGTACAACCAGTCTAAAACGGCGGCGACGCGAAATATCTCACCAGTACTGAACACCTCCTAAAGCAGCAATTAACCTGAAATTTTGTATGATGATCTATGTTTATATGCCTGACTTAAAAACCTAGTAAGCATAAAACCAGCAAGGCGGCTACCGTACATGACACAAATATTGAATTTGACTTTCCTGATTATTTTAATCCGAACGCTGTGAAACTTGGCATAATGTATCTTTATAGGCTACTTATGAATAAAATTAAGATTCGTCTGTACGTGGTATAGAACAGAGAAATATTATGTTATCCATTCGCTTGATGCCAAATGAATGCAGAGGGTTGTATTGTATGTGTGTCTGGATGAATGTTCTTTACAAGACATCCACGGAGGAACTGAATGATCCGAGGTCAAGTGCGCTTTATCGCTATATTATCCATCATGGGAGAAATGATAGTGTGGCCCATTAGCTCAGTTGGTTAGAGCGTTGTGCTAATAACGCGAAGGTCGTGGGTTCGATCCCCCCATGGGTCAGATGTTTTTAACACATAACTGAGTAGACCAAATGCCAGGCACTCCTAATGTTGTTGTATAGCCTACTTATTCTCGTTCAACTACACGTAGAGAATTGTTGCTCAGGTGGCAAGAGAAATCCAGTATTATGCAGTAACTCTCATACAGTGAGAGCTTTCTCTATCGATCGGAACCTCGCAGGCGACGTGTGACGGACATGCCACTGTGGCTAGCCACCTTTCGAGCAAGGCACTGCCGCTAGCAGCAGCGTAGCGCCCAACAATTTCAACAAATTTACACTCTTTAACATATTAAATAATCATCATTATTTACTGTCGCCTCCGTGGTGTAGTGGTTAGCATGCTTAGCTGCCGTCCGGGAGGTCCTGGGTTCGATTCCCGGCTCTGCCACGAAAATTTGCAAAGTGGTATGAGGACTGGAACGGGGTCTACTCAGCCTCGGGAGGTCCAAATGAGTAGAGGGGGTTCGATTACCACCTCAGCAATCCTCGAAGTGGTTTTCCGTGGTTTCCCACTTCGTCTTCGGCAAAATGCCGGGATGGTGCCTTCTGTAAGGCCACGGCCGCCTCCTTCCCTCTTCCTAGCCTATCCATCCCAGTCTTGCCTCCCTTCCCATCCCTCATGAGGCCCCTGTTCGCTTTGCAGGTGAGGCCGCCTGGGCGAAGTGCTGATCACACCTCCCCAGTTGTATCCATCAAGGCCAGATGTTCCAAGCTCCAGGACGCTGCCCATAGAGGCGGTAGTGGTGAGTTCCCTCGCTGAGTCCGTGGGAACCACCAACCTAGAGGGTAAATTGACTAAATAACAAATAAAAAAATCATTATTTACTGTCACCTCCGTGGTGTAGTGGTCAGCATGCTTACCTGCCATCCCGGAGGTCCGCGGTTCGATTCCCGGCTTCTGCACGAAATATGAAAAGTGATACGAGGACTGGAACGGGGTCTACTCAGCCTCGGGTGGTCCAAATGAGTAGAGGGGGTTCGATTCCCACCTCTGCCATCCTCGAAGTAGCTTTCCGTGGTTTCCCACATCGTTTCCGAGCAAATGCCGGGATGGTACTGTACCTGAATTAAATTATGAGAATGCATTTGTCGACTCCGAGATCGGCTGGATTGTAGTAATCTTCAAGGTCCCCGGCTAGATAAACCTGTAATTCCTACCGACATGTACTACATGAGGATACACTAGTCATTCGATTGTGTTATGGACTATTCCACTGGGCAAACAACTCAAGTGAGAATCCTACAAATCTCGGGGCAAATGGGATATGGAGAAGGGGTTCCTTATACCTGAATCCATTTCCACAACTCATTCTCTGTACATAACTTATAGGCTATAAATGACGAAAGTCGGTTTATAAAATCCAACAATTAAATTTATTAAAATATAATAATTACAATTAAAACAAAATCAAATAAAATAAAAATTCCTAAAATGAAATTGAATCCTTTTAACAAATGACACGCTTGTCATCAAAACAAAACAAAAAACAATGCAAATGTCCATCTGACATCGTAATCCACAGATCCTCTCAAATAAAATTACAATCAGCTGTTTCTGAGTTTTAAAAATTAAAATAAAATAAATAATATTATTAAAATATTATTCCGGGTTACATAAACTTCTTTTACTCTATACATGAAACTCCGATTTTATAACTTGAATGCAAATGCTACGGCTCAAGTTAACACTATCATGATGATGATAATTGTTTTTCTAAGGGGCCTAACATCTAGGTTATCGGCCCCTGATGGTTTGGGTGATCGTGAAGATGGAAATGGAATGCAAACTTAAAAACTAAAACTAACTACTAACCTACATACTAGAAGAAGAAATGGAAAACAAAAGGAGAATAAGGCAAATAAAGGACAGGAGGAAAAGAAATGCCCTCAACCCTCGAAGAATGTGGATTGAGGGACTTGGAAGGAAGGAGAGCCATGAAAGGCAGATAGGAAAGTGAAAGAGGAGAGGGTGTACCCCACAGGTAAGGGACAAAAGGGGAAAACGGACCCAGCTCAGGAATCCCTCGGGGTCGCCAACTCCCGAACTCACCAGCCGTGAGCCCCTGACGGTGTAGCATTATCTAGGGTGCACCAAAAGTGGTGGGGCTACATACACCCGGCCTCCTTGAGGGCCTTGAGCAGAAGGCAGGAGATAACATGAAAAGAAAAAGAAGGCTGTCTCCTAGCAGAAGGAGGGAATCAGAAAAGATGAGACAAGGGCCAATTAAGGCGGGAAAGGAAGAGACTCCCTAGGCCTCGGATACCCTAATACCGTCGGGGTCGGAAGAGAACAAGAGTTGACCAAGTGAGATCGACAGGAAAGAAGACAGAGAGGAGCCCGGCACAAGTAAGTGGAAGAAATGCCGGACACAGCTGGGGCCCCGTGGTCGCCAACCCACGACCCACTAGATGTGAGCCCCTGGGGGCGTTAACACTATCGTCAACCGATCAACTGTTCACTGTCGTCCTTGTACCAATTTTGCAAATCGGTACATGTTCATCTTATCTTCGAGACGCAGCAGGAGGTCCCGGCCTGGCCGGATTATCATGAGAGCATACACCTGGGCTCTTCTGAGAATTCCATTCGCCAGCCTGGCACCTGACTACTCGTGAAATGGGATCGCCACACCATCCTGCCAGGATTTGTGCCTTTGTGTGTCCTGTCACTTATAGGCTTATCGTGATAGACACTTCTCAAGGGAGATAAATCGAGCTTTGTGTCTGCAAACTTTGGAAAAGCGAACATTTACTGTCAGCTGCATTCGCCAAGCTCTTATTCTGAGAAAATCTTACAAAGGACATTGTGTAACGCCTCGACTCCTAGAAGGTTTCTACGCAGTAACCTGTATGGGCTGATATTCTATAGTACCCACTCAAGACCTTGAACTCTGGCTTTGTTTTGGCCGGTTGAGCGGCTGGTCGCAGTTGGTACTACTGGAGGGTTGTGGAGGGGGATACGCTGATATACTAGGGTGGAATCTGTGACTAAAACAGACAGTACGAGAGGAAGCTTGGTGACGGAAGGACTTAAAAGCGATCGCCTCCGGGGGAACAAAAAGGCAGCTCCTCCGGAGGGCTGAAATAAACCAGGTGGTATGAAGTTTTGGTTAGAAGGGGCAACCTTTCGGTGGAACACTAAACTGTGTCATTTTGCTATGTCGTTAAGGCCATGTGACGATGGACCGTATTTTGAGCGGACTGACATTATTATTTTTAGTATGTAATATTTTGGAAGGGTTTGTACAATTTGGGTGGTACCTTTATATGTAATTACTGCAGAGTGGATTATTATTGCCCTATTTCCCGTTAGCTGGATGGGAACCTCGTGGGTTTTAATTCTTGGTCAGACAGCCTTGACGGGACGGTCAATGCTGGACTGTGGAGGTTGTCAGACCTTTCCGTTCCACTAAGGGGCGTTTCGGTTGTTTGATGCAGCATTGTTTTTTGAGAAGGCATTGCCTTTCTCATGTTGTTTTCCTTTTTCTTCTTCTTCTTCTTCCGGATCCATTTTGAAATTCATGTTTTAACCTCAAATGTAACTGCGTAAATTGCCATGCGGGAAAAATGACAATTATTTAGTCCTTGTTGGACATTAATTTCTGGGAATCATTCTAGATAAATTCATTTCTATCACAAATGTAGATGTGTGAAACCTTGCCAAGGGGGCAAGTGTCTGGTTTGTTTAAACTAAGTCATTCATTTGTGTTTAATTAGATCATATTTGTCAGTTAGTTAATTAAGTGGTGGAAGGCTGTCTCTTGTAATTGTTTTATTTTACTGCTCAATACATGTTAGAATATTTCGATTTGTCATATTATTTATTGCATGAAGTCACTAGGAAGATTATTCCCCTTTTCTTCTTCATCTTTGGCAGGGTCAATTTAATACGGCCTGCTGAGGTACGCATCCAGCGTTCCACTCAACAAGCTGGTCTTGACACATGCTTCGTCCCGCCTTATCTTTTCTCCTAATTCAAATCGGGGATGTTCTTGAATACCACGAAAATTTGGAACATTCACTCCTAGGTTTTATTTGCTGTGAACTCAGCTGGCCTAGTGAGTAATTAAATTAGCCTTTTCCTGTGTGTTATCATTTATTAATTTCTGATGTGGTAATATCATGTTAATAAAGCATTTTTGATATGCTAATTTTATTATCACATCTTGGGTAATCGAATGGGGAAGGGGGGATGAGGCTACTGTTACAGTCCTGACAAACTTCACATACTCCACTTATTTACGTTATCTTTACATTACTATATTACAAAAACACTACATTAATATTCTCCCCTCTTTCTCATTGATATATTCATTCGTAGAATTATTTACATTAATTACAAATATACTTTCGATAAGGTATTGCGCTGCCATACGAATTCTTACGCCTAATACACTTACAATCACTCTCTACTTTTTAACCAACATTTCTCATAAATATTAACCTCAGGTTAATTATTCCTGCTTCACTATATTTATTTATGTTATAAATAACCTTATGGGGTTTGAAGCCATTTTTCAGTGTTGCCTTAGTAAACAAAAGTTTGGTGCTTTTCAGTCGGTCAACACGAATGTACCCAAACGAGTTGGGTAACACCCTAATCCTCAAAAAAATACATGAGATTAATGAGATTAATAAATAATATATTAATAAAGATTTATTAATATCATGTAATTTATTTCAGGATTAGGGTTTAACCCAACTCGTTCGGGTACATTCGTGATAACCGACTGAAAAGCACGAAACTTTTGTTATAAATATTCATAATGTTTCATTTATTATTATTATTAATAATTATTCTATAGTTATTAATGGTTCATTTATTTATCATTCATTAATGTGTCTTACTTTATTACTGTAAATTACCGTCGACATAATTATATAGCAGTTTCTTCCTCTTCCGAACCGATATGGCCAAGCAATTAAGCCAAGCTCATACGTAAACATTGTCTAAATCTTGTTAATTTGTTAATAGAATTAACAAACCAATAGTTAAAAATCACCTCACTACTTCTTTCCGCCAACTCTCTCCGGTCATTTCTACTGTAAGTCAATTAAATAATAATACTTTGATCTTATACTCTTTATTTTTGCAACAATACTGCTCAATAATGCATCACATTCCTCCATAATACGTCTATACTACGTATTAGAGCTTCCATAAAATAACTTTGCTCTAAAAAGCCTTACCACTTCTTTCAATATGAATTCAATCCTCCATACGTTTATACTACGTATTAGAGCTTAATACCTTCGCTGATGCTCTCTCATTACATTAATAAACGCATACACGGCATTTCCTGCTCATATAACGAAACTTAAAACTTGATATCAGAACTTTCACACTAGTTCTCCACTTCATATTAACTCAATACGATCTTCACAATATACTTTTGTTACTTCGCTGCCTTAATACTTTTATTTATCTTGACCTTATATTACAGTGCATTAACTTTCCTTGGTTTACTTTCGTAGTTACTATGTTTAAAGCAATAGTTGTTAATATTTAATAAGTATAAGTGTAAGGGCACTTAAGATTGCGCACTTTATGTATTTATGTCCATAGATAAACTACTTTTGTGACCAATTTAACACAAAATTTATTAACAAGACTTCACATAATTACGAACACAATGCGTAGGCGAATGCCGAGCCCGGACAGGTACTAACTTGAGCCAGTGCACACTCGCTTGCATTCGTGTAGCCACGCTCGCGCTCTGTCTACAGTATACAGGGCAGTGATCGTTGATTATTTATTTGTTAACTGGTTAACTCTTTTTTGTTTTTGTCCTAAAGACTTGAAACTTGGTTTGGGGGTAGAGGGGTTAAGGACCATTCATTTACGTGAAACAAACATTTTTGTAAACTTCCTAGTTTCCAAAATATAGGAGTTTCAAAAATGGACTTATTTGGGGGAAAAAAGTTTTGTTCCAACGATAAAGGTCAGAATGAGTGGGTTTGGCGGTAATGTTTTGCAGCGAATACGCACGATTGGGTTCGGCATGGTTTGGGATGCACATTCGTCTACATTCGCGGTCGCAATCCCACCCGAACATGTTCGGCGATAGTGTACTGCCCACGTAAGATTTTTGACGTAAATGTAAGTTTCCTGTCTGATTTTCTTGAGTATGTTGAGCTCATACTGCCTTAAAGGCAATGCTGACACTGCTAGGGCAAGAATGTGGAAGGAAAGAACTGCTCATCTGTCCGGCTGGATGACCCCAAAAGAAAGCCTTCCTCCGGGCCATATGGAAGGTTGGGCAACATGGAAGGCGTTCAACAGACTGCGGACTGGAGTTGGAAGAACCAAGATGAACCTGCAGAAATGGTTTTTTTTTTCGAGTGACTCTCTCCTCTGTGATTGTGGGGAACTACAGACAATCCAACGTCTTTACCAGTGCCCACTATGTCCAGCAACATGCACAATGGAAGACTTAACACTTGCCATCCCGAATGCTATTGACGTCGCCCGTTACTGGACAAAGAACATTTAATTTGGTTGTGGGCCACCTGGCAGTCAGATGTTTGTGTGTTGTACAACTGACTTGTATGTTTCTGTCCTCACTTAATATTAGATCTAGAATAGTTTGTGTCTTTATTAATTCTCATTATTATTTTTTTTATCTGAATATGATTCTCACTGTTTACCATTTGTGATTGGTGCTCCTGATACGAATAAAGAAAGATACTGCCGTTAAATAGACGTCTGCAAGAAAGAATATCCTAGATATAAACGATTTCTACAGAACAAGAATGTGCCTGTAAGATGGCGCACAATGCCTCCAAGACTGCGCAGAGTGCGCGGTCTTACAGGTTTCTGCGTAGTTCAACACTTACGCTAATAGATGGCAGAAGCAGTTAAGCTACGTATACACACATCGAGACGTTCACAGCCTTTGTTAGGAGTTCCCATTGTAAGAGGAGTATTTGTTTCAACTAAATCATAATTTAATTGAGCCCTGAGGCTTATTTTTTAAGAATCCTCCCTATATTATTCTGCTAAGGTCCCATTCCGGTTTTGTACCGAAAATATGGTCCTGCTAACACCAACCTACACATATATGGTGTACCTACAGGTTCCGTATAACCCCATGTGTGACCGAAACGCACTCACTTCCTCTTTAAATGCCTCACAATTAAATAAATACCTTAAAAATGGTACATTTACAATGGGAGCACCGTAACCTGGCGAGCCTGCTGCTAGAGCGCAGGGCAGCGCGGCGGCGGCAGCCATCTAGCGGGAGCGCGACGTACTACTACGCGAGCCTGCCGTTAGAGCTAGCTGAGGAGTCTCTCAGCAGATGGCTCCGGTGTGGTCTCGCCAAGACTTTCTGTAGGGTTCAATCCTTTGCAACCCTATTGGGGAAAGTGTGGCTTATGAGCATGCGAGATTACTCGCACGGGTCCGCTAGTACAAATTATATCACGGCCCCATCGAGTTTCCTTTCTATACAGAAAGCTCTCACTGCAGAATACAGTTGGTTTTGTTGTTGCTGAATCTTGTAACGGACTTGGGATATACCTGAGTTCCGCATGCACTGAAATGTATGTGACTTCACGGACTTGTAAGAAGAACCCTCATAGGAAATAACAACTTATTATTGTATGAGGGTAATGAATATATGAGGAGAAACGGATTGTGTCGTTAATCTCTCGAATATGACCCACGGACTCCCATATTAACCTGGAATCCAAACCACAGGAAGTGATACTTCACTTCGAAAATATCACATGTATTTTATATTTTTTCATTTTTTACGGTACCGGTACTGTCCTTTTTGTATTTCACTTTTTCATTTTCACTTCCACTATCTGTATTATATCATTAAGACGTTACATAAACCCAGTTCCCGAATCAGCGGTATTAATCACAGGAGATTAAAATCCACACTTGGCGGCCGGAAATCTAACCCGTGCCTAGGACGTTAAGAAATTAGCCACGGAACCGGACTGCATTAACAAGGAACAGGACTCGGTGAGAGGCAAGCACGTTGAACACTCCACACCAAATATGAGACGGTCAATTTCCAAAAACCGGTAGTGTAAAATAATCCGCAGTCGGCAGGACTCGAACCTGCGCTCCCAGAGGGAATCTGATTTCTAGTCAGACGCCTTAACCACTCGGCCACGACTGCCATGAAGAGCTCCACTCTTACTTGCTGGTAGGTCTCATCCCCCAAGACACCGTGCGACCTCGTGCGAATGGCGATATTTTAGCTGCTGGTGCTCCAAGCGGCGTCTCGCTCACTGAGTCCAGGGCGCCTCTGATCTCCGCGCTTCGGCTTGCCATTGCGTAGCCTGCAACTTGACGTCACCGGGTGGACTCTTTCGTGACCAACCCTGTATAACATTACAGCTGCGCGCGACAGCTCAGGGACAAGACTGTTTTGTCGCAGTATCTTCTGCGCACACTAGGGACATTTTGTGGCGGAACAGTTTTGTCCCTGTCTACCACTGCGCGTGACAGCTCAGGGACGAGACTGTTATGTCGCAGTACCTGAGCACACTACGAACAGTTTAGCGGCGGTGCTCGCTTGGGTTTCTTTATTTATTGTTGTTAATTCATTTGAGGAGCTTGGGACATCTTGATCATCATCACCGTGTAGTTTGGTGTGCGTTTTGATAACCTGTATTATGTGATGACTGTTGTAGTGTGTGTAATAGAGTCACTGTGGTCTACTGAGATCCGTAAGTCTCGCTATTGGTTGAATGTAAACCAACACTACCGGTACGGGCTTATTGATTACTATTTCGCGCGGTCAGTATGGATAGTCTGTTTTCAGCGTGTGCATATCTTTGGATTGGTAATCGATTGTATTGTATTAAATAGTGTAATGTGTTCGTAATAATGCTGTGCGACTGAGTAATTAATATTAGACTGAGTCTACAGTACAGTAATATCTCAATTTAGCCCAGCTATAATAATTATCTTTATGTTCGACCATGGCGAAATGTAAATATTATATGTCAGAAAACTGTACTATAATGAGGCTCATTATAGTACAAGTTTTCATTATGATACAGTTTCTCCCACCAATCAGAGCTCAAGAAACAGTTGTGTGACCAATTAGGTAAGATAGCATCGCACCTGAGCTGACTACCACGGCCTTCCTATTTTAAATTTCACTGTGTGCCTAATGTCAATGTGGGGTATTCCAGGAGGCCATGGTCAAATACAATGAATTCTCTGCGTCCCATGCGCTCTGTTCAGTACATAAAACTGGCGAAATTTCGATAGATGAAAATGAAAATCCACTCCTGCTTCCAGTCTCCGACCGGGTCAGGAATGGATTGAATGAAGCCCCCATCTAGCGGCGAGGATATGAACTGTGCCGGCTGCCGAGGTCAGACGCACTCCTCTGGGGCAATGATTAAATGAATGACAGATGAAATGAAATGATAGTGGAGAGTGTTGCTGGAAATAAATTTTGACAGGGAAAACCGGAGTACCCTGAGAAAAACCTGTCTGCCCCCGTTTTGTCCAGCACAGATCTCACATGGAGTGACCGGGATTTGAACCACGGACCCAGCGGTGAGAGGGCGGCGTGCTGCCGCCTAAGCCACGGAGGCTTTTGAAATCTCGACAGATAATGATAAATATTTATGTTCGAACATAAAATATTTATAATTATCGTCGAACATAAACAGTCGTATGCAACTCGCCTATAATGGTAATTAAGACACTCGTATGCAATTTATAAAACTCGCTACGCTCGTTTTATAAACATACTCGTGTCTTAATTATTGCCATTCGTTGCATAATGCTCGACGATGGCGAAATGTAAATATTATATGTCAGAAAACTGTACTACAATGAGGCTCATTATAGTACAAGTTTTCATTATGATACAGTTTCTCCCATCAATCAGAGCTCAAGAAACAGTTGTGTGACCAATTAGGTAACGATAGCATCGCATCTGCGCTCACTTCCACGGCCTCCTATTTTAAATGTCACTGCGTGGCTTGTGTCATAGTGGGGTATTCGAGGAGGCCATGGTTGAATAGAAGGTATTCCCTGCATCCTAAGGGCTCTGTTCAGTACATAAAATTAGCGAAATCTTGACAGATATTTATGAATATTTATGTTCGAACATAAGATAGTTATAATTATAGTCGAACATAAACAGTCGTATGCAAACTCGCCTATAATGGTAATTAAGACACTCGTATGGAAATTGTAAAACTCGCTTCGCTCGTTTTATAAACATACTCGTGTCTTAATTATTGCCATTATAGGCTTGTTGCATAATGCACTATAAGTTAATAACTAGCCTATTATATTACGTCCTACACATTATAAAAATCAGCAGTCACCACTGGTGCCTGGCCAAGTTGTCTGACTTAAGCATGAACATTTTCTGAACTCTGAGATAGCCTATACGGTACCTCAACTGGTTGCGGGTAGGTGACCCGGGACTTGAAATAAGGTACTATCGCGGCAATCGCATTGAGGGAGTGTGGAAAATAACGCGGAAAACCCACACCCAGGATAGACGCTGGGATTCGAACCTGCGATCTCCAGAATTGCTGCAGCTGCTATCACGGCCGTGGTGCACAATTTAACGTCTCAGGGATCTCTTTTTTTTTTTCAAGTACAAGAATGATTAACAGACTATCGCCTTTTCTTGTATCGCTGAACTTATCTGCGATCATTCAGTGTTATTATCATTTGGTGGCATGTGATGATGATAATAATTGTTTTTAAGGGGCCTAACATCTAGGTTATCAGCCCCGAATGGTTTTGGATTAGTGAAAATGAATCTCTGAGTAAATCTAACTACAAACTTACAACTAAAACTAACTACTGACTTACATACTCGAAGAAGACACAGAAAACAAAAGAAGGAAAATAAAAAGACAGGAGGAAAGGAATAGCTCTCAGCTCTCGAAGAATGAGGATTAAAGGACTTGGAGAGAAGTAGAGCCATGAAAGGGTGTCGGAAAGGGGAAACGGAAGAGGGTCCGCCCCAAAAGGCAATGGAAAGTGAGAAACACGGATCAAGCACAGGAATCCCTCGGGGTCGCCAACTCCCGAACTCACAAGTCGTGAGCCCTTGAGGTTGTAGCAACATCCAGGGTGCAGCAGAAGTCATAGGGACACACACTCTGCCTCCTTCAGGTCCTTGAGCAGAAGGGAGGAGATAACATAAAAACATGAAAAAGAGGTCTGCCCCTCGAAAAATGAGGGTATCAGGAAAGAAGATACAAGGGCCAATTAAGGCGGGAAAGTGAAAGACACCCTTGGCCTCGGATTCCATAATACCGTCGAGGTCGGAAGAGAACAAGAGTTGACCAAGGGAGGTTGACATGAAAGATGGTAGAAAGGAACCCGGCACAATTAAATGGAAACAATACCATTCTCAGCTGGGTTCCCGTGGTCGCCAACCCACATCCCACAAGTTGTGAGCCCTTGGGGGAGTACAGCTATGGCCTTGGTTCTCGTCAGGAAGGTCAGTCGTGTACTGGAGATCAATAAGAAGACAATACGTTGTGACGTCACTAAACACACGCCAAGTGATAGCACATTCCATTCTCTTTCTTTGTAGTGCACCGTGCGATGGTGGTGTAATGGTGAGCATAGTTGCCTTCCAAGCAGTCGTTCCGAGTTCGATTCCCGGCCATCGCAAGTGTTTTTGAACTAACTTGTATGATGGAACAGTTTGGTTTGGGCATCAATAGTTAACATGCTTAACTACTACCCTGCGAGTTGCTGTTTCTTTTCTTTTCTTAGTCGTTTACCCTCCAGGTTGGTAGAACCCACGGACTCATGGAGGGAACTCATCACTACCGCCTCTACGGGCAGTGTCCTAGAGCTGGGAACATCTAATCGGAGTGGATACAACTGGTGAGGTGTGATTGGCACCTCGCCCAGGCGGCCTCACCTGCAAAGCGAACAGGGGCCTCATGAGGGAAGGTAATGGATGGTCAGGATGGATAGGCAAAGAAGAGAGAAGGAGGCGGCCGTGGCCTTGAATAAGATACCATCCCGGCATTTGCTCGAAGACGAAGTGGGAAACTACGGAAAACCACTTCGAGGATATCTGAGGTGGGAATCGAACCCCCTCTACTCATTTGGAACACCCGAGGCTGAGTGGACCCCGTTCCAGTCCTCGTACCACTTTTCAAATTTCGTGGCAGAGCCGGGAATCGAACCCAGGACCTCCGGGGCGGCAGCTAACCATGCTGACCGCATGAGGAATGGAACGGAGTCTACTCAGCCTCGGGAGGTCCAAATGAGTAGAGGGGGTTCGATTCCCACCTCAGCCATCCTCCAAGTGGTTTTCCGTGGTTTCCCACTTCGTCTTCGGGCAAATGCCGGGATGGTTCCTACTGTAAGGCCACGGCCGCCTCCTTCCCTTCCTTGCCTATCCATCCCAATCTTCCCTTCCCGTCCCTCATGAGGCCCCTGTTCGCTTTGCAGGTTAGGCTGCCTGGGCGAAGTGCTGATCACACCTCCCCAGCTGTATCCAATCCGACCAAGGGTTCCCAGCTCTAGGACACTGCCTGGAAAGGCGGTAGTGGTGAGTTCCCTCGCTCAGTCCGTGGGAGCCACCAACTTGGAGGTTAAAATTGACTTTAAATATATAATGGAGGTAGGTCTAAGCTAAAATAAATAAACCATGGACATGCCTATAATGGACATACTGAGGAAAATAAAAAAGTGTACTGTACTTATTCAGAGTGGTATTTACATATTTCTGCTACGAATTAGTACAGAACTGTACAAGCTAAACTTACAATGAGCATATAGATAGGTGTATGTTGGTCAACAGCTTATTAAAACGAGCATTGGAAAAGACTTGGGCAACAGGAAATAGGTGAGTAAGCGTACACTTTGACGTGTACGTTGGAGAACAAAAAGAGGAAGACCTATCTGAATATTCCTGGCCTTCTTCTTCTTCTTCCAAGTACTGGGCCAAATGTCCCGTTACGGTCTTGCACTTTCCCTCCATCTCTTCATCGGACGTCCTATCGATCTATTTCCCCGTGGCTGGTAGCGAAGGATCTCCTTTGGTAATCTTCCAGGTTCCATCCTTTGGACATGATGCTTCCAGTTCTCTTGGTGGTCACAAATGTATGTATTGGTTTCACTTTTAGTTCCTTCAGCACATCCTCATTTCTCTTATTATCCCCGTTCTTCTGCTGTTCGACGCGAAGGTCATTTCGCGTGCTGTGAGTCTGGAGATGTCCTGAGATCTTATTGTCCATGCCTCGCTGCCATAGCATAGGGTTGGTCTGCCTAATGTGTTATACAAACGTAAGCGTGAATGCCTTTGGACAAGAGATGGCTTGATAACGTGATTGATAAGTCCTGTTGTTCTGGTATAATTTGTTATTTTTGCAGTTATGTCTCGTTCTTCTTGAAAAGATAAATGCTATCCTAAATACTTGAATTCGTTAATTCTTTCTAAAATATTACCATCCAGACAAATTTTACTGGGGATTGGGTCCTTACCCTTACTTTAGTCTTTTCAGTAGAAATGAACATGCTGAATTTTGATGCAACTTTCTGGAGGTTGAATACTGACCTCTGCAGATCATCTTCAGATGCTGCTACCAATGCATCATCATCAGCAAATAATATAGCGTCTAATGATTTAGTTGCCTGCTGATAGGTATTGAACCATGTCTTTCACACCTCCATTCCTTTATTATAGCATATTCCTGGTTGGATACAGAATCAACTGCTACAGCAGATAACGTAAGGAAGGAAACTTGTAGATTTACGTGACCGTTAATCGTGTGATTATGAGCCACGGGACCTCCCTTTTACACGTAATCCAACCCACAGGACATGGCATTTCACATCGAAATTCTCACATGCACTGACGGGGAATCGAACGTGGCCCACCTTGGTGAGAGGCCAACAGCTTGACTGCTGCACCACCACGCCCCCTTGCAGATAACGTAGAATTTCACAGGATGCCTCAACATTTTCTAACGACTGCATTGCCGCGGTGGCCGAGAGTGATAACGCGTTACCTCGTATCTCGCTAGCATCGGGAGAGCGTGGGTTCGAATCCCACCTCGGCCGTCCTGAGAATGATTTTCGTGGTTTCCCATTTTCACCACCAGTCAAATGCCGGGACGGTTCCTTTCAATAGATCCACGGCCGCGTTGTCCGCTTTTAATGATGGAAATTTAACACGTTAGTAAGTTATTGTTTTTTAAGGGGGCGGAACATCGAGGCTGAACACGTTTTTCACATCGAAGTTCACGGGACCGTAAAATATTTCCGTTTAAGACAAGTTTCCGTTTAATAACGGGTCTGTTGAAGGCAGGATTTATTATGTAATTATCCATGTGTCATTAATATTAATGAAAATCCACCGCTTGCTTCCAGTCGACCGACCGGGTCAGGGAATGGAATGAATGAAGCCCCCATCTAGCGACGAGTATATGAACTGTGCCGGCTGCCGAAGCTTGTCGCACTCCCCTGGGTCAATGATTAAATAAATGACAGATAAAATGAAATGATAGTGGAGAGTGTTGCTGGAATCAAATTGTGACAGGGAAAACTGGAGTACCCGGAGAAAAACCTGTCTGCCTCCGCTTTGTCCAGCACAAATCTCACATGGAGTGACCGGGATTTGAACCGCTGACCTAGCCGTGAGAGATCGGCGAGCTGCCGCTTAAGCCACGAAGGTTCCTCATTAATATTAGTATTAACATAATTAATTCTATCCTTATTAATCATCATCATCAACTTGTATGTATAGCATTTCATGAAATTGCTCCATTTGTACCATATTGCGTGTTTAAGTGTAAGAGAGAGCCATGAGGCATAACTTTTCCACTACATTACCAATGACATTAAAGAAAGAAAAAAGTACAATATGAGGTATTAAAGGTCAAAGTTCACAAAATCAAATTACGAAGATCTTGGTTTGCGTGCGTTCTACAAGGTGGACCTGCGCACTTAAACAAAACGTTATCCGCACCCGCCTGACAATTATCCGCACCCAACCCTCATCCACACGTTTGTTATCCGAATCTACTGACATCACAATAATATTTTTAATTAGATATAGCATAAGGTATTAAAGCAACACATTTAGACAATTGAGGAGAAAGTCGTTCCTCTAGGTTATGTAGGCCCTATGTCATGTGCTATGTTTAAAATGAATGTTTACAGCCAGAATTGAAAAACCTTTTCAGTTCAGAGTGTTAATTATGCTTTAGCTTAGATCAGGGACGGTGCGTCATTAAGGGCCGAATGGGCCCTGCCCACCCAAGGCCGTTGAGGAAGCAGTGGACATAGCACTGTCTTGCAAATAATTTGTTTAAAAAATGTTTTATAAAATTACTTTATATTGCAAATACTCAACTTAAAATAAGGGGTTTACTCTTCAAGAATCTCTAAAGAGAATTCATTTTGAATAACTCATCCCTAGGTTAAGATCCTGACAGTCTTGTACTGTGTATCGTCATAGCGAGTGCCGGCCCACAGAAAGTCCCATGTAAAGTATATGGCTTAATGGGCCGGGTGAGGAAACAGTGGACATAGCACTGTCTTGCACGCGAATTCTTCAGTGCTATGAAGGGAATTTTCTCCCTCTTCAAGGTCCAGCTGATTGGGCCCATGGCGTTGCTTTGAAGCGAAACAGAAGATCTCTTCATTTCACTTCCTGCTTCTGTCTCCGTTAAATACGGGAGAAGGGTCCACCCCACCCCCCACGCCCCTTAACAGGTATTCAGCCATTGTTCGCAGCTTTCTGACGTTAGACAAAACTATTTTTATACATTTTCAGTTGTCTGAAGTTAATTCTACTGTATAAATGTGTTTTTAACTTTTGTGGCACGATACATAGTTATTTAATATGTCGATTGTATGCGACATAGGAAAATGAAATTGGAATTTTTATTAACAAATCCATTTTCTTCTATAGCTCTGAACACAAAGTTAGAAATTAAATAATTATGACCTCATCAACCAAGCTGATAGATAAATTTGCTTCATCCAAGCACAGTAGAGAATATATTTATAAATAAAGAGCCATGTGAGTACAGTTTTTAATGCATCAACTATTTATTAAAATTATTTTCAAATGTTGTGTTGTGAGGAATGATGATAATGGCAATAATAAATGCCGAATATAAAACAATCTTTAATATGAAACAACAATAGTATCATCTGGCACACCCTAAAATTTTAAACAGGAGCCGCCCCTGGCTTAGATCATCTTACATTTGCCATGGAAAAAACATAACGGAAAAAATATGATATATCAAAAACATCCGGGTCCTAGTAATGATATGCAACAAGATCGGATTGAATTCTAAAACTATCCGTATATTTATTCCAAACATTATCCGCAGCTTATCCGCTATCCGTACAGCAATGCAAACTATATCCACATGGCGAAAAATCTTGCGGATATCCGCGGATATCCGAATCCTCGCAGGGCTTTAGTTATTATTATAAGTTTCTACAGCATGATAGATTACAGTACATGCATATTTCATACAGAGAACCGCTTTCCAGGTATAGCGCGGAGAAGTGTAGGCGTATGAATTCTTTCGTTTAATAAATAATGCTGTATAAATCGTGGAGTGATGTGTATAATGCACTTTGCAACGCTGATTATGTAATGAAAGTATTAATATTGGATCGTGTTATGTTTTTTAAACACCTGTTGCTAATGAATTGGAAAAAGAGTATTGGTGGTTGTTCGCATTTACGAAGGCTACTAAAGCCTGTAAATTATTCATTTTAGCTTTACGTAATTTTCGAGAGAAAAAAAAGTAAAATGTCAGCTGTTGCTTAACCTATAATTTGACATGTGCATACACGTGTTTTATGTTTTCTTGTTTCAGTCTTAATCGACTGTTTTGTAAAATTATTTATAATATTCTGTAAAAGATGGTATATTGGCTTTCACGGCCGGTGAATTAAAACTCAGCAATTCTTCTAGGTTTGTGCCGTGTCTTGTGTGGGGTTTTGCCTAGGACACCAAGCTGGCTCATCAGCGGACTCTTGGTGTCCCCGCCCGGACCCACACAGGAGTAACGAACTGCGCGCTACCTCCCTTTACATGTAGTGCAACTGCGAGGGAACTCACCACTACCGCCTCTACGGGCAGTGTCCTAGAGCTGGGAACATCTAATCGGAGTGGATACAACTGGTGAGGTGTGATTGGCACCTCGCCCAGGCGGCCTCACCTGCAAAGCGAACAGGGGCCTCATGAGGGAAGGTAATGGATGGTCAGGATGGATAGGCATGGAAGAGGGAAGGAGACGGCCGTGGCCTTGAAGAAGATACCTTCCCGGAATTTGCCCGAAGACGAAGTGGGAAACCACGGAAAACCACTTCGAGGATGGTTGAGGTGGGAATCGAACCCCCTCTACTCATTTGGAACACCCAAGGCTGAGTAGACCCCGTTCCAGTCCTCATACCACTTTTCAAATTTCGTGGCAGAGCCGGGAATCGAACCCAGGACCTCCGGGGCGGCAGCTAACCATTACATAGCCTATATGAGTTGGAAATATTATTGTTTGGTTCATGTCAAAACTGAGAAAAGGTCCATGAGTATTTTTTCCTTTTTCAAGGGGTCCACGGAATGGAGAGTTCGGGAACCCCTGCTCTATACGACTGTGAAAAGAGGAATGACCGGCCAAAAACCGTGGCGTGAACTTGTAAACATTCAGTGTTCTTACATCGCGTTGTGGCATGTGATAATGATGATGGTAATTACTGTTTGTATATACAAGAGGTCTAACGCCTATGGACGTCGAATTGGCAATTCAAGAGCTAAAAGAAGTAGGAGAGTTCTGTTACTTAGGAAGCAAAATAACCAGTGATGGACGAAGCAAAGAGGATAAAAAGGGAAGCATTTCTACAAAAAAGGAATCTGTTGAATTCAAATATAGATTTAGGTGTTAGGAAGTCATTTTTGAAAGCCTTTGTCTAGACTCTAGAGCGTGGCACTCTATGGAAGTGAAACTTGGACTGTTGGAACAGCAGAAAAAAGGAGAATTGAAGCGTTTAAAATGTGGTGTTACAGGAGAATGATTAAGATCAGATGGGTAGATAGGGTTACACATGAAGAGGTATTAAGACGATTGGGAGAGGTAAGATATTTCTGGCGACTGCTAATGAAGAGAAGAGATAGGTAGGTAGGACACATAGCCTACTAAGACACCCAGGAATAGCAAAGTTAGTTATGGAAGTGAGGGTCGAGGATAAGAAATGTAGGGGTAGACAAAGGTTCGAATATGTCAAACAGATTGACTCGGATGTAGGGTGTGGTAGCTATGTAGAGAAGAAACGATTAGCTCATGACAGGGAAGCATGGAGGGCTGCATCATATCAGTCAAAAGACTTAAGACTCAAACAGCAACAACAACAACGCCTCTTAAAACGACAAATAGCCTATTATCATCATGGTCTGTCTGCGACCGGTTTGATGACTCAATGACGTTTCATGCTGAGAGGTCGTGTATTGTACAAAGACTACGTGCCAGACAGATGGATGGTAGAAAATTAACATGTCGAACGGATGCGGGAGCATACAGCTTTTAGAATTGAAATTACTTATATCACTTACCCCAGCACGAGTTGTTAATTTATTCTTGGGACCAGGGAAGTCATAGTCGCGACTCGCGATCCCTGTGTGTGGATTTGTTTGTTTCTGTAGAGGCTGTAGTTGTGTAGTTTAATGGTAGCTTGTCCCGGGATTTGAAGTACAATGTCCCTGGCATGTGATTGGGGGACGTGTGGGTAACACTCAGGATTGACACTGTTTGTAATAAGCAGTCAAGACCACATAAAAGTTGCTGATAAGGTGTTAGCTGTCTCCAAGCCGCGGATTGCTGTGAGCATTCACTCGCGAACTCGGCGAGCAATCATTCCTCTATCTTCACAACTGCTAAACTGCAAATATGTCATCAGTGAAGCGGGGTTATGCAGAAGATCCAAGATGTGACTGTGGAGAATTCCAGACTCCACAACACTTGCTCACGTGCTAAGATCTGAGTGACACCTGCAGCCAAGAAGACCTTATGTTGGCCACAGACCGGGGGATAATAGCTGCAGAGTTCTGAAAAGGAATATTTTAGTCTCTCCCGGACACGGAAATATAAAATATAATATAACACGTCAACGACAGACTTCCTTCCATATCAGTAAAGCCCCGTTATTGCGCTCTTCAAGGGACTGTGGTTTAAACACGTAATAAGCGGGACAGCGCTAAAGACGGGGAATGGTTTGTGAGGCGGAAAAACAATATTTCAGTAATGTACAGTATTGTTTTTAACTGTATTACTATTATTATGATTATAATTAAAACATCTGTGGAGCGTAAAGGCGCAGGGCCTTAGCTGTTCGTCTTTCACCCGGATGGTCGGGGTTTGAATCCCGGTGACAATGGGGCGGAATTTTCATCTGAAAAATCACGTGGTGTCAGGAATGGCACCCGGCCATAAATCCTCGGTCAACACACCAAAATAACCCTGGTTGGCTCCGGCGACCGAAATTAAATGGGAAAAGCCGAAGCAAGTTTATGTTTATTATTAAAACATCTGAAATACAGTGCTCTTTTTATTACAATTTATACGGAATTTTCCCTCTTTTTTTGACATGCTCTTTCTTTTTTCTTCTTCTTAGTCATTTACCCTCCAGGGTGGTGGAACCCACGGACTCAGCGAGGGAACTCACCACTACCGCATCTACGGGCAGTGTCCTAGAGCTGGGAACATCTAATCGGAGTGGATACAACTGGTGAGGTGTGATTGGCACTTCGCCCAGGCGGCCTCACCTGCAAAGCGAACAGGGGTCTCACGAGGGAAGGTAATGGATGGTCAGGATGGATAGGCAAGGAAGAGGGAAGGAGGCGGCTGTGGCCTTGAAGAAGGTACCATCCCGGCATTTGCCCGAAGACGAAGTGGGAAACCACGGAAAATCACTTCGAGGAAGGCTGAGGTGAGAATCGAACCCCCTCTACTCATTTGGAACACCCGAGGCTGAGTAGACCCCGTTCCAGTCCTCGTACCACTTTTCAAATTTCGTGGCAGAGCCGGGATTCGAACCCAGGACCTCCGGGGCGGCAGCTAAGCATGCTGACCGCTACGCTACGGAGGCGACTTTTTGACATGCAAAAAGCAATATAAGCTGGATTTAGAAGCGTTATAATAGGGTTCAATTATGCAGTATTACATATGAACCATCCTGGCTCCTTACAAAGGAAACTTAATAAACTGGATAGCGTATTAAGCGGGTATAGTAATTAACTAAAGGTTAAAACAGCCGAAAAACAAGAAGTTTCGTGAAGAACAAAAACTTATTTTCATCTAACCTACTTATGTTAATTGCCAATATCAACATACAAAATGTCAGTTTGATTGCTGTAATAGATTCGTAGATATTGCGAACCGACTAAATATTGCGGATGTATTTTTAGCCTACTTTTCACATTTAAAAAAAGGAGGAAAACGTAGACTTATGAGATCGGGCAAATGTGTGTCTGTCTGTCTGTCTGTCCTTCTGTCTGTCTGTCTGTCTGGCTGGCTGGCTGTGTCTGAGTCCCCCCCCCCCCTATCAACTCCGAAACAGCTGGAGCAATCGAAACAAAATTTGGTAGGAGTAAAGATCTATACCCGAATATCTCACGGCCATATTTGAAAATGATAACAGTGCTACCAACTGTTGAAAAATCGCAATTGAAATTTTAGCTCCATGTTGGATATCTTGGAAGGTATGAATGGGAGCTATTTCAAAATTGGCACACGTATAGATAATAATATTTTAGTTTAATTTCCAGGAGGCCATACATGGCAGTGTTGCCAAAATGATTATAAGCCTGCTGATTTGTACAATTTTAAATGCATATAACTTCTACACTATCAATTGGAATTCAACCAAATTTCGTATGTGCTATGTGTACATAAACAGATATGACCGAGCGTATTCTTGAGAGCCACCAGGGCTGCCAACTGTTAATAAATGCTCTCATTAAAAAAATCCAAATACCCATACATCAGAAAGTATGCAAGCCGACAGCTTTAAACTATGCACACGTATAGTACCTGACATTCTAAATTAATTTGGAGTAACTTATATACGTCAGTGCTACCAACATGATTCTTAGCCTGCTGAAAGGTCCAACTTTAAATACTTGTAAGTTCTATACTATCATTTGGATTTCAACCAAATTTCGTGTGTGCTATGTGTACCGTAACAGATATGACTATGCCGATTCTTAAGAGTAACCAGGGCTGCCAACTGTTAATACATTCTTTCTCTATTTTTGTTACCCTAATATCAATATATCAGAAAGTATGCAAGCTCTAAACTTTGCACACATATAGTTGCTGGCATTCTAGTGTACCCTTGGATAATAGCATGTAGACAAGATTCGAGGTTTCGGGGTCGTAATGGATTCTTGTGAATGTGATTTAGAGATTTTATGCTATCAAAATAACTTCCAGGGTTCATAAGGTTAACTAATTATTACAAAGCCAAGAAAACAACAGGATCTACTAACAAATAAAATTTTAATAACTGAATCAATCATAAAAACACTTAACAATAAACCACCCTTATATAGTTCACTCGCACGTGAACAGATCTGACACTGACCAGCCTGACGTACCATGATAACACGGCATGACAGCTGTCAAACAAGCGTTGTGACTGCAATGTCACTTAATTCAAAGTAACAAAAGAAAACGGATCACAAGATCCAAAAATGACAAACAAATAAAATAGTACAAGAATTTAATATTTATGAGCGACACGCGTTTTAAGACTAGTTCAAGTAATGAGCACTTTGACGGGCGCTCGTTTCCGACCAAAACAGTCGGTTCGGGAACGAACTCCGTACTGCGAAGACGAATTACGGAAATGTGGGAACAACAATTACATATTTAAATACACTACTGACATGCTCTAACCTTAGATTACCACACCCAAATACACGTGTGTGTTATTTAAAATAAGGGCTGCGGAATTACCGTCTTATACCTCAAACACTAGGAAAGCATAACATGACATGAACAAGTTTGGCCGGTTGCCAAATTATATTTATAATGAATACAATGGCCTTGGAAATAAAAGCCAACAACAACAAATATATTTTTTTAAATTCACGCCGGAAAATTTGGCGTTTAAACAATGAACAAATAAGTCGTAGTCATGATAAAAACCCTCGGATCGACAACATGGCAACTCCCCAAATTAAACCAAATAAAATAACCTTAACTCATCAGGCTTCAAAGCAAACATTTACGTGTCATAACAGAGCTGGAGACAGCCCGGGTCTGTTATCGCATATCTGAGTAAGTGGCTGATTCCTTCCCCCAACGTAGTAATGTGTGCCACGCTAAATATAGATTCTGGCCCACAGCCAGCGTCCAGCGACCTTTGCCAATCGTCACCTGTTAAACGCGTAAATACAAAATATCACATTATCCCAAAACATCCTCTCAGGAATTTTCAGGAACACATCTCCAGGTCAAACTTAGCCCCAAGGTAACTAATTTGCCGGAATGATTTCGCAGTCAAGGGCAGGCTTTACCTTTCCTCACCATCACACTTACACCCTAGAACACGTGGCACACTCTCGAAGATCTCGTCGCAGCATATGAACCAGCACACCCCTCAGATAAATGACACACAACTTGTCCAAATGACAATAAAGAATTAATAACTGGAATCAGAATTAGCCCGAAATCAAAGCAACTATAACACTAATTTTCCCCCACGTCTAGTTTTGGTTTTACATTAACATTAATCCAGTCCATTTATCATTGTCGTTCCTAGGTTCTCATTCATGGCTACACTTTTTATTGATACGTTAATCATATGCGGCCATTTCGCTATAAGAATTAAGTATACATAAAGACAACATTTAAGTTACAAAAATTATTGTACAACATAATTGTCACGCAATGCCAAAAATTACTACACGCATGTCAGTTAAGAAATCAAACCCTAAATTTAAATTAAACCACACAAATAAAATCTGTACAAAGTTCCACACTTCTCTCGCGATTCCCTCGTCCAAAATCAATATATCATTTTTTTAATACTCATCACTTAAACCGCTTTCCAGAGGCCGCCCGCCTCGTCATCTCCCACCATTAGGCCTTTAGCCCATAACATTGATGGTAATGGAGGATGAAACTTGTTGTCTTCTTTCAATGGTCGTCATCTTGCCGCTGTTAAAACACAATTAAATTAAAGTTTTAAAACTGTTCTATCTGCTTTATGAGTATTTTATTTCCTCATATAGTCCTATGCAGAATCGTAGACTTTCCCTATTTTATGGCTAATTGCCATCTCACAAATTATGAAATTATAACTTAGTTATCGACACACAACTAGAATTTTAAAACATAGGCCGTCATAAGGACGTCTTAAATTGACTGTCGAAGAATAATTAGGAGTGCCCCGGTTCATCTCAGACATTTGTTTATATACAGAAAGCCTAAAGTTTCCATGGAGGGAGAAATATCTCCTCAATATTTTTAATAATGGGCCTATAATTATGTGTGACCTCTCAAAAATCTTGTAATTTCTCACAGGTCGCGAATCTGCCGCCGAACACGCAAACCGATCGCTAGATCTTTTTATAACCGATTGGCGCGCAAAAACACACTGATGCTATGTTCTGGCGTCCTGTCCTCTCATTTGTCAGTTAAGTTAGCGTCGGAGTTCTGACCTTACAAATCCCGCCCTTATTTTGACGTCACGACACTTCTCCTCTCTCTCACTCCTTGCCTTGGACCAAGCATCGTGGCCTGTCGAGAGTCACGTACGCCTCAGCGTCATACCTGATTTTCTCAGAAGAATAAGAATAGCATTGGTTGTGAAACTGTCGGTAGCTTCCACCCAGCACGTAGCCCATCTTGCCAAGTCCAGTTTGCTTGCTACATCAATTTTACTCGAATATCCAGCATATCATGTATTTAGTATTTCCAGCAATTTTAATCATATGAAACATTATTATAGGACACAATGATAAGGGTTCAGTATAGTAGCTGGCATTCTAGATTAATTTGGAGTAACTAATATAGGCCTACGCCAGTGCTGCCAACATGATTCTAAGCCTGCTGATAGGTCCAATTTTAAAATGCATGTAACTTCTAGACTATACTAAGTAATGGATTTCATTCAAAATTTACACAACAATAGATCATATTATTTCAGATTATTTCTGACCAATATATGTATGTCATTGTTACCAACATGATTTTACGCTTGCTGTTAGATCCAATGTTTAACTGCATGTAACGTCCATGCTATCCATTGGACTTGAACCAAATTTTGTATTCTGTACCTTAAGAGATGGAACTAAGAATATATTTAGTCACCAGGGCTGCCAACTGCAGTTCTCTATTAGGCTACATTATGTCAGGTATACAGTATTTCGAACTAATTAGAAATTTCGATATTACCAACTTAATTTCGTCATTATTCTAGATAGATCCATATAGATTAATAATTGGTATGAATCAAATTTTAAGAAAAGTAGGCTCTTTAGTTCGTCACGGAACTTCTTGTTATATATGTAGTCTTAGAGTTATGTACTGTTACGTGAAGATTATTGTCTACGTGTAGTATTCAAACTTCAATCCCATGATTAGGACACAAGAAGTAAAAACGAGATTTTAAAATTTCGCACAGCTGCCATCTTGTGGTTATGGAAACAATTGAAAGAATTAAATGCCAGTGGATTATATTTGTATAAGGATTTTCTGTACCATGTTTCACTACACTCGGATAGTCAAATTGCGAGAAACGCCCATGTGAATATTTATACTTCGCGTCACCGCCATGTTGGATTGTGATCACCAGGTTATTTATAATAATAATAATAATAATACAATAGTATCGTATGGCCTCGGGTGCCGGGTGCAAGCTTTGTTATTTGACACCCAAAGGGTGGCTTGCATGCCGAATTTCGTTGCTCCTTGAAGCACTATGAAAGTCAAGGAAGTTAGATATCTAATCTCCTTGAACACTATAGCGCTTTCTAGTAGAGAAATGAGGAACTTTGTGTTGGCAGTAAATCCCGACATTAATTTTGCCGTTATGAACACGGCCTACTGAATTCAAATGGGTTATTTGATATGCCTGTCGTAATTTTTGCCGCCTTTCAAAAATCACTTACCACGGTCAGGAGTGAACCTGCAAGTTTGGGGTTAGTAGACCGACACATGACCACTCACCCACCGTGGCAAGCTACCAGGTTATTGAAAGTCCTATAGGTGAACTTATGTTCATGAACATAAAAAAAATCAGTTTGAATGCTGTAATAGATTCGTAGATATTGAGAACCGTCTAACTATTTCGGATGGTCGGCATGTAGGATTCTTATATGTATAGGCCATAGAGTCATGTACCATGTACCATTAAAGGAAAATTATTGCGTAGGTTCATTATTCAAACTTTCACTTCGATCACATGATTACGACACGAGAAATAAAAACTTAATTTAAAAATTCGCACAGCCGCCATCTTGAGGTTATGTAAACAATTGAACTAAATTAGATACCAGTGCATTACAATGTGTATAAACATTTGCTGTACCAGGTTTCATTGCGTTTGGATCATTAAATCGCGAGAAAAGTCTATTTAAAACTTTCAAATTCGCTTGGCCGCCATGTTTGTTTTGTAGTTAACCGGTTTTTGAAAGTCACATAGGAGAACTTCTAGTAGTTCCCCTTATCACAGTACAAAATTCCAGGGTGATATCTGTAATAGTTTTGGAGATATCAAATGCTGGTGAAATATTTCGCACAGCCGCCATGTTGGATTGGTGAGACGTAACAAAATTTGGACACGGTCATGGTCGTCCGGAATAGTGCTATGAACTTACCGAGTTTCATTGAAATCGCTCCAGCCGTTTGGATTTAATTAGGGGACACATACACACACGAATCACACACATACGCACAGACACACGGATAAAAGGTGATCTCATAATTCTTTTTTTTTTTCATAAATGAAAATAGGCTTTGATAGTAAAGAGTAAAGATTGATGTTGAATGTGATGTTTTAACGACGTTTATGTAATAATAAAGTAATAGTCGAATGAAGACGCAATATTATGTTGAAAGTATAATATGTAATTGAAGTAAAAACTTTCTACGAATTGATAATAATAATAATAATAATACGAATTGATAAAACAGTAAGATAGTAGGAATAACGCTTTATGAAGTGTTTTGTAATATAAAAAATTCCTCTCGGCACGCCGGAAGGCGGACGTAGATTTCACCTGGCAATCTAGGGGATAGGCTATAATAGGCAAAATATGCAGGTTTTCGTAGGAGGATCAGACCTCATTTGAAAATGAAAATCCACAGCCTGCTTCCAGTCTCCGACCGGGTCAGGAATGGAATGAATGAATTTTATTGCGAGAAAATATTTTACTGTTGGAGGTTAGTTAACATTTTTTCGTCTTTCTGTGCATACTTTTAACATTTTACTGTCTTATGGGGATGGTAACCTTCTTGTCATTTGGGGTTAATTTTTATACTTGTGGTCACACTGTCCTTATGCAAGGTTTGGAACTAATGTGTAACTATCTAACAGTCTGCTACTTCTTTACACAAAATTTTATCTCCCGCAGAGATGTTGGTTGGTTCCTCAGTTTAGGGGCTGCGACAAGGTGGTCATGTAACCCCGTGTACATTGGGTGTGTGTAGAATCTGTCTGATAAACGGTGTTATTTGTGATGACTGTATTAGTCTGTAATTCAGATAAGGTCTGCAGACGGTCAATTTTAAGTAGTAGTACCTAATTTTGTACCAAATACTAACGTCAACGACACCTAGCTGTGAACTAGACCGCTAGATGCCACCGCAACCAGCAACTTGCAACGAACGTTGTAACTTCCCCTCCGAAGGAAAGCATGCTGACGGATTTTTAGCGCTTTTAGAAAATCCGGCGACTTTGGCCGGTGGGTAGATTATTGGCTGAGGAATAACCTAACCACCAAGGGAAGATGATAAAGAAAAGGAGGTGGGTTTCGGACTGGAGAAAAAGGATAGAGAAATAGGAGGAGAGTCCCACCAAAGTTATGAATTTAAATTTAATTGCTCTTAGAGGCGGTTGCCACTGCAAGTCCGTTCTCTGATACCTAAAGTGGGTAAGGACCTGGTCGAAGCTAACGGGAACCGCAGCTAGGACTTGGGCGGTTTGCCAGAGAATGGCTTTAGCGTATTCCCTCTCAAGCATGCATAAGACTACTATGGGGAAGGGTGATAGTCTTGCAAGACAAATAGTAACAGATTTATTCTGTGTTAACGAGAGCATGAACCTAGGAAGAGTTAGGAAAGCCAGGATCTTGCCTAACTGTAGTACTTGCGAAATGATAAATCCAAAAACAAATATTTAATTTATTTAACAATTCAAAGGAAGTTGATAACTTTAAAATAATATATATTTTCAATTTGGTTAACAATTTTGGTGTCACAGACCTCAGAAAACATTAAACGTTTGCGCCAGGCAATTAACAATTTATTAGGATTCAAACCTTTATAAAATCCTAGCAAGGATTTAAAATAGCGAAGATAAAAATTCAAAATTTAAAGACAATTAAGGTGATTAAAGTTTAACAATAAACAGAGTACAAGGTGTGTACTATAAGAAATCTTTGCGTACCTATCTTAGAAAAAGTTACAACTTCAAAATAACAAAAAAAAAAAAAAAGAGAACAGGTGGAATGAAAGAGAAGTTCCTATAACTTCTTATATTTATACTGGATTACTTTTATGATAGCTATGCAAAATAGAGCAGGTCACTTACTGTGAAACCTGAAAAGAAAGGCAAAAGGAAGGTTCTAAACTTCCTATGTTCAAGTAGGAATCACGAGACAAATGGGGCAGTTTCCCTTTCGTGAGACCTAGAAATAACTCACTCATGAGTTGAAAGAATTGTTTTCCCTGGTTATAAGGGAGAAACAATGTAAGCTTCAACCGTGTATAAGACACGTGGTTATGCAGAAATTAATTAATGATAAACAAGCAAGATGGAAGGGCACTTCGTTAGAGTGACACCTCATTGAAAATGATCTAGAGTTACAATTTTATTAATATGGTTTGTTAGTTGAAGGTTTAGGAAAGATCAATTGGGATTTAGGATCAATGTTCATGGCCTTATTTAAGGTAAACGGACGATCGCGACGCGGTAGAAAAGTTGAACAAGCACTAGTTATCACTATAGTCTGTTAAATGGATGAAAAGTTCACTGTAGTAACACGAAAGTTTATGGCAAAAAAATTATTGCAATGATGAAAAAGGACTGGTAGCACTAGATAGGCGAAAGTCTATTGCTTGAGAAAGTTGTGTATTACAATTAAATGCGCCATAGAACATTCCAACGGTGGAAGAAAATTAGCTATTGAGCTTTAATTCGGAAGGAAGATTCTTCAATTTTCAATAGTATTCTCACAAGTGAGTGAAAAATACATGACGGCAAGACTTGTAGATAAAGTACAGGATCTGGAAGGTTCCAGAACGATCCTAATAGAAGAATGGAGCCAAAGTTAATCCAGCGGAGGAACTAGCTTGGTATTTTATAGACAGCGGGTATTAGATAATATCCCACGTGGTGAGAAGATTTCTCATTTAAATAGCTTAAGAAAAGCTACTTTTTATTAAGGTTGGCTTAGACAGACAAAAGCCCAACATAGCAAATCCCGCGAAGGATGATTTTTGCCCCAAATAAGTAATCTCACACTGCCTATAAAATGATCATTGAAGTATGTAGAATTAAAACCGATGAAGATGAGGTTAAAACCTTAAGTCTGTACTTATCTTTGTTGCATGGCGAAGATGAAGTTCCCTTTGACGGATACCTAATGTGCCAACATGGCGTAGAATGTAGAGAGTGCCTCTTGGTTTGAGGAGACTGGCTCTGTTTGAGCCTTGACTGACCAAGTCAACTGCCGACTTACAAGTGAGACCCACTCAGCGAAGCGCGGAGGGTCCAAGGAAGGGAAAAGAGTGGGGGTAGGAGACAAAAGGAATACATATAAGCATGACCAATATTGTAAACTTAAATTCTCTTGAGGAAATGGTCTTCAAAGAGTTGATAGCAGCCGATACTAGCACAGCCTGGTGGGTGAAAGAGTAGACGAAGTTCTCTTGATCACGGAGATAATAGCTGGCGATGGCAACGAGAACTGGTGGCCAGATGGATAAGGAAGTCCTCTTGCACCAGGAAGAATTGAGGAGCTTCTGAGATTCGCTGCTAGATGACGCTAGGTGGGCCATGGAAGATATATATCTAGAACAGACTCACAAAGAACATAAGAGACATGACCAACAAAGAGAAAATAGAAGATCACTGTTGGTGTTTGATAAAAAAGGAAGAAATGAACAAGAAAAGAGCATTAAAATTTATATTCTCTCGTACCGTGTATTCCAAGAATACACCATACTGGGAGGGACAAACACCAACAGAGAACAAATAAGCAGTTAAACATTTAAAGGTAATGGAGCGATCAAAGGCAGTGGACTTGTGATCGGACCATTAGTGGTCAAGACTCTGACCACCCTGACTCTCCCATCCTTTCCAGGATAACACTCGGTCACTCTACCAGAAATCCAGACCAGGGGAGGGGAAACATCCCTAACCAAGACCAAGTCCCCCACTTTAATGTCGGGACTGGAAAGAAACCACTTCTGTCTCCGTTGCAGGGAAGTTAAATATTCCAAGTTCCACCTCTTCCAAAAGGAATTGCGGAGGGCTTCAAGTTTACGCCAAACAATAGGTAAATTAGAATCCCTGTAAGAATTGGGAAGGGGAGGAGGGGCAGAGAGAGAAGTGCGTGTAAGGAAGTGACCAGGTGTGAGTGGAAGCAGGTCATCAGGGTCATTGGAAAGCGGAGTTAAAGAACGAGAATTAACAACACCTTCAATCACAAAATAGCTAGAAGCTGCAAGAAGTATAGCTCTAGTAAAGATTGCGATAAGATGCGAAAGAAGAATTAACAAGTTTAAACAAAGCGTATAGAAACAAGTACATCTATTAAGGATAAGAATATACCAAATAAACAAAGGAACTATGAGAGTAGGAGGCAAGAACGCCATAGGTAAAAATCTAGTAGCAATAAACAATGACCTTATGTTATAATAAGTATCAAAGGGGTTAATCAGAAAAATACTTAAGTCAGCGAGAAACGTGACGTGAAAAGCATAAATACAAAAACACATCGAATGTAACGACAAGAAAAAACAAGTTTGTTTATCAATGAACAATAAGATTGCAAAATATGCAAGCAAGGACCAAACATGAGCGCGTGAAAAATACGCAACGATGTTATGAAACAAGAATCGAAGCAGTTGTAGGATACGAGCGTAAGCAAGTGGGAGAGACAGGCATGAACGACCTTGACCCACATAGTACAGCGAGATAAGGAATATAAATATCTGAAAGAGTCCTTGACCGGAACAAGTTTATTTTGGGAAGTAGGTGAGCAGCTTCCAAAATTACGGGAGCAACTCGCAAGACAATGGTTGGCAGTCAGCCAGAGTTGAGATAAGGGAAACTTGCTCTGACCTTTGGCAAGCATACAGGAAATAAACAGCAGCTTGGCGTTATCCGAGCTTGTATACAAACAAGATTGAAAAACAAGCAGTTCGAAATAAACAAACAACACAAGTGAAATCAGCTGAGACTTAAAGCGGAGCAAGTGACACGACATGCAGTCATTCGTGGCTTGGACGTGAAAAACCAATTTAGAGACATATGAAATAAAGTAGGAAATCAATTTCCCATGATTTTGAGGATCACGGAATCCGACAATTTTCGACAGAAAAAAGCTTAATTCTTCCGAAAAAAGAAGAGAAGCTGGGACATTGAGAAGGAGTTTATGCGTAAGAATCGTTATTCTAGATGCTAGAGAATTCAGATTTTCAAGCGGTTACAAAAGCGGCTTCCAATTGTGAGGAAGGGGGAAGGAGCCGGCCGTGGCCATCCTACTAAATAGCGAAAGAAGTGAAGCATAGCTTACAGCGAAATGATGGTGACTGATAGCCATTGTTTTACACAAGGGGAAGATAGTTTTCAATAGACAGTTTAAGCAACTACCTGCTATAAACATGACATGAGAAGTTAAACGAACTAACACAAGGCGAGGCGAACTTGAATTGCCATCTTGTGCGGGAAGAAAGCAAAATCATTTAAACAACTTACAAAGGTGGCGTAGTTGTTCACGATGAGACATCGTTTCGGCAAGTGTTTTTCAAAAGTATCGAGATAGAAAACATAGGTGTTCTCTTTTTCAGAAAGGGGATTTATATCAGCAGTAACGAAATGACATTGCGATTTGGTTTGAAGACTGGGATGTTGGATTTCACCAGTAATAACCCAACCAAAATCGGTGTCTCTGGCGACCACGTTTGAAGATAACTTGCGAACCTGTTTACGGAGGCAATTCCAAAAAACATTGGCACTGAAAAGTACATCAATGGGACCTTGAGCATTAAACTGAGGATCAGCTAACCTTAAGTGCGAAGGAATCTTTAAACCGGAAGTATTAATAGAGCTGCTAGGAGTGTCCTTGCCAATACTGGTAAGAATGAGACAGTTTAAGTTAAGATTGGTGTTTCTTTGACAAATGTCTCTGATTTTCAATTTTGAAGACTGCAAGGCTTGAGTTTTCAAATTGTCAATGCCGGATACATTGATGGGAGTAGGCGATGACGAAGGACCTAGTTTCTTAAATTAACGATTGCGAAACAAAGTTGTGAGTTGAAGCGGAATCGAGAAGACCGCAGGTTCGAAACCAATTTCCAAATTTATCTTGGATTTCGAATTGTACAGTGGACAAAAGGACTTGCGCACTGTGAGAAGTTTCGGCGTTAGAAATGCAGGAAGAAGCATTAGTTTGTTCGGAGCTGCTCTGCATGGAGTTTGAAGAAGCGGGTACTGGTGACCTCGATTTATCATGAACGTGCAATAAAGAATGGTGCGGTTTTTTACAATGGAAACAGAGATTGGAAGACGTACAGTTTGAAGAAGAATTCTTAGGTGACAAGCAGTTGAAGCAATGTTTACTATTGAAGACAAACTTCCTTCGGTCTTCGACAGACAATTCTTTAAAGGATTTGCACAAGTACAAAGTGTGCAACTTTTTGCAGAGCTTGCATTTTAAAATTTTTTGAGCGGCCTGATATGTTCTCTTGGATAGTTGAAAGAAGCAGAACGGGTTTGCTTGTTCTCGACAGATGGGGGCTGATGATCCTTTGAAGAAGCAAGTTTTTTTTCTCAAAAATGTGACACTGAAGACTCGTTTCGACATTTTCGCACTGAAATGAGAGTGCTGTAAGGACTTGGCACCGGCTATTGAGAAACGAGATGAGGTGTTCAAACGAATGTTCCTCGTTGCGAGTGAGTTCGATCTCCCAAGCCTTTAATGTTGAAAAATCGAATCTGGATGCAGCTAGATGAATAAGAATAGTGTCCCACGTTTGGACTGGTTGCTTGAGTTGATATAACGCTCTCACGTGCAATTGAATAGAGTCTAACAGGTCTCTTAAAGAGGTGACGTCATTAGGTTTGACGACTGGCAGGTTGAACAGACAGCGGATGTGGCGAGCCACACACAAACGTAAATTGCCATATCTCTCTTTAAGGAGATTAAAGGCGATGCGGTAGTTATCTGCGCTTAAAGGAAGTGACTCCACCAAGGCCAAGGCCTCGCCTTCCAAGGACGTACGCAAGAAGTAGAATTTATGAATGTCGAGAATGTCAGTATTTTCATGAATTAGGGAGCAGTAAATTTCATAAAAGGAATACCATTCACCTTCCTGGCCTGAGAAGTGAGGTAGGCTTATCTTTGGAAGTAATGGTTTCGGTTTATCCTTGTGAACTGAAGCGGGTGTGAACTGGGCCGGATTGATGACCCTAGTGTCCGGTTCTGAGATACTGCGGATCAGTTGGTGGGCCTTGGCAATCCCTTCAAAGTACAACGGTTCGACCTCGTCCCGATCCGATTGAAGTTCTGGGCAAGCGGATTCAATCTCGGTTTGAGTTTGATCGTAATAATCATAGGACCGTTCGTACAACTTAAGGCGTTGTGTCAAGATGTCTAGATCACACTCGGCGCGATTTAATTTGTTGATGAAATTTCTGAATCTGGTGAGTTGCCCTTTATAGGAAGAACGTCTGGCAATGAGAGTTTCATCCTTTTCAGTAGGAGCCATGTCAAAGAAAATAGATTAAAATGTAACTCACGAAACTGTGGAACCTTGGAGATGCTGTCAAGCTGGCAGCAGCCAATAAGTTGAAAGAAAAGGACACACCACGGGAGACAGGAGCGGCCTCTTTCCCCTTCACAGGCTTTGCATGATGTGGTTATAGCTGAAAGATTCAAAGCAGATATTAATAATTTGTAAGGTATTGTCAAATGACACTTGACAAAGAATAGAAATAGCAAATGGACTCTCCCGGGTTTCTGGTACCAATTTTTGGGTAGATTATTGGCTGAGGAATAACCTAACCACCAAGGGAAGATGATAAAGAAAAGGAGGTGGGTTTCGGACTGGAGAAAAAGGATAGAGAAATAGGAGGAGAGTCCCACAAAAGTTATGAATTTAACTTTAAATGCTCTTAGAGGCGGTTGCCACTGCAAATCCGTTCTCTGATACCTAAAGTGGGTAAGGAACTGGTCGAAGCTAACGGGAACCGCAGCTAGGACTTGGGCGGTTTGCCAGAGAATGGCTTTAGCGTATTCCCTCTCAAGCATGCATAAGACTACTATGGGGAAGGGTGATAGTCTTGCAAGACAAATAGTAACAGATTTATTCTGTGTTAACGAGAGCATGAACCTAGGAAGAGTTAGGAAAGCCAGGATCTTGCCTAACTGTAGTACTTGCGAAATGATAAATCCAAAAACAAATATTTAATTTATTTAACAATTCATAGGAAGTTGATAACTTTAACAAATATATATTTTCAATTTGATTAACAATTTTGGAGTCACAGACCTCAGAAAACATTAAACGTTTGCGCCAGGCGATTAACAATTTATTAGGTTTCAAACCTTTATAAAATCCTAGCAAGGATTTAAAATAGCGAAGATAAAAATTCAAAATTTAAAGACAATTAAGGTGATTAAAGTTTAACAATAAACAGAGTACAAGGTGTGTACTATAAGAAATCTTTGCGTACCTATCTTAGAAAAAGTTACAACTTCAAAATAACAAAAAAAAAGAGAACAGGTAGAATGAAAGAGAAGTTCCTATAACTTCTTATATTTATACTGGATTACTTTTATGATAGCTATGCAAAATAGTGCAGGTCACTTACTGTGAAACCTGAAAAGAAAGGCAAAAGGAAGGTTCTAGACTTCCTATGTTCAAGTAGGAATCACGAGACATATGGGGCAGTTTCCCTTTCGTGAGACCTAGAAATAACTCACTCATGAGTTGAAAGAATTGTTTTCCCTGGTTATAAGGGAGAAACAATGTAAGCTTCAACCGTGTATAAGACACGTGGTTATGCAGAAATTAATTAATGATAAACAAGCAAGATGGAAGGGCACTTCGATAGAGTGACATCTCATTGAAAATGATCTAGAGTTACAATTTTATTAATATGGTTCGTTAGTTGAAGGTTTAGGAAAGATCAATTGGGATTTAGGATCAATGTTCATGGCCTTATCTAAGGTAAACGGACGATCGCGACGCGGTAGAAAAGTTGAACAAGCACTAGTTATCACTATAGTCTGTTAAATGGATGAAAAGTTCACTGTAGTAACACGAAAGTTTATGGCAAAAAAGTTATTGCAATGATGAAAAAGGACTGGTAGCACTAGATAGGCGAAAGTCTATTGCTTGAGAAAGTTGTGTATTACAATTAAATGCGCCATAGAACATTCCAACGGTGGAAGAAAATTAGCTATTGAGTTTTAATTCAGAAGGAATATTCTTCAATTTTCAATAGTATTCTCACAAGTGAGTGAAAAATACATGACGGCAAGACTTGTAGATAAAGTACAGGATCTGGAAGGTTCCAGAACGATCCTAATAGAAGAATGGAGCCAAAGTTAATCCAGCGGAGGAACTAGCTTGGTATTTTATAGACAGCGGGTATTAGATAATATCCCACGTGGTGAGAAGATTTCTCATTTAAATAGCTTAAGAAAAGCTACTTTTTATTAAGGTTGGCTTAGACAGACAAAAGCCCAACATAGCAAATCCCGCGAAGGATGATTTTTGCCCCAAATAAGTAATCTCACACTGCCTATAAAATGATCATTGAAGTATGTAGAATCAAAACCGATGAAGATGAGGTTAAAACCTTAAATCTGTACTTATCTTTGTTGCATGGCGAAGATGAAGTTCCCTTTGACGGATACCTAATGTGCCAACATGGCGTAGAATGTAGAGAGTGCCTCTTGGTTTGAGGAGACTGGCTCTGGTTGAGCCTTGACTGACCAAGTCAACTGCCGACTTACAAGTGAGACCCACTCAGCGAAGCGAGGAGGGTCCAAGGAGGGGAAAAGAGTGGGGGTAGGAGACAAAAGGAATACATATAAGCATGACCAATATTGTAAACTTAAATTCTTCTGAGGAAATGGTCTTCAAAGAGTTGATAGCAGGCGATACTAGCACAGCCTGGTGGGTGAAAGAGTAGACGAAGTTCTCTTGATCACGGAGATAATAGCTGGCGATGGCAACGAGAACTGGTGGCCAGATGGATAAGGAAGTCCTCTTGCACCAGGAAGAATTGAGGAGCTTCTGAGATTCGCTGCTAGATGACGCTAGGTGGGTCATGGAAGATATATATCTAGAACAGACTCACAAAGAACATAAGAGACAAGACCAACAAAGAGAAAATAGAAGATCACTGTTGGTGTTTGATAAAAAAGGAAGAAATGAACAAGAAAAGAGCATTAAAATTTATATTCTCTCGTACCGTGTATTCCAAGAATACACCAGCCGGCTTTGAACCAGCACCTTGGGCATAGAAGTTCAGCATTCTACCAGTTAGCCGCTTCCCTCATAGTCAGATGGAACAAGAAGTTCCGTGACGAACTAAAGAGCCTACTTTTCTTAAAATTAAGATTCATGCCATAGATTAATCTACAGTATATGAACCTATCTAGAATAATGACGGAATTAAGTGGGTAATATCGAAATGTCTTATTAGTTCGAAATAAGGTATACTAGGCATAATGTAGCCTAATAGAGCAATACAGTTGGCAGCTCTGGTGACTGAATATATTCTTACTTCCATGTCCTAAGGTACAGAATACAAAATGTGGTTGAAGTCCAAAGGACGTTACATGGATTTAGACATTGGATCTATTAGTACACGTAAAAACATGTTGGCAACAATGTCATGCGAGTGCTGGTCAGAAATAATCTGAAATATTATATATTTTTGTGCCAATTTTGGATGAAATCCATTTGTTGGTATAGAAGTTACATGTATTTAAAAATTGGTCCTATCAGCAGGCTTAGAATCATGTTGGTAGAACTGACGTATATAAGTTACTCCAAATTAATGTAAAATGTCGGGTAATTTACGTGTGCATAGTTTAAAGATGTCGGCTTGCATACTTTCTGATATATTTGGATACAAAATAGAGAGCAATTATTAACAGTTGGCAGCCCTGGTGGCTCTTAAGAATACACTCAGTCATATAAGTTTATGTACACATATTACATACAAAATTTGGTTGAAATCCAATTGATAGTGTAGAAGTTATATGTATTTAAAAATTGGACTTATCAGAAGGCTTAAAATTATTTTGGCAACGCTGTCATGTATGGCCAATTGGAAATTAAACTGAAATAGTATTATCTACATGTGTGCCAATTTTAGAATAGCTCCCATGTATACCTTCCAAGATATCCAACATGGAGCTCAAATTTCTAGTGCGTTTTTTTTAGCAGTTGGTAGCACTGGCATCTTTTTCAAATATGGGCCTGAGATATTCCGGTATACATCTTTACTCATACTAAATTTGGTTTCGATTGCTGCAGCCGTTTAGGAGTTGATAGGGACACACACACACACACACAGCCAGACAGAGAGAAGGACAGACAGACAGACAGAAGGACAGACACATTTTCCCGGATATATCTTATAAGTCTACTTTTTCCTCATTTTTGAAAAGTGTGAAAAGTAGGCTAAAAATGAATGTGATCTCGTCAATGGCGTTGTCTTGGCAACCTCTGATAGATCATCCCTTATCAATTTAAAAGCGTTGTTATGGTAACCTCTGATGAAACTTGGCATTTTTTTAAATTCTGAAATCATTTTTCTCATCCCTTGGCGTAATGGTGGGTCATATCAAAAATTCTTTCAGACAAAAGTTTTAGATAATTATTAGGGGAATACTTTCCATTTCGTACGGTTTTGATATTGTGCCTATTAAGAGAGATATAATTAATGTTTCCCGAAAAACCCACTTTTTTCCACCCCATTGGTCAATGGTAGGTGCTATCAAAAAACTTATTTGACATAAATTTTTGGCACTTATCCGATTATGATCTTTGATTGGATTCGATATTTCACGTATTAAGAGAGTTATAGCGAAATTTCACTTTTTCGAAAAAAAAAGCCCCCCATTTTCACCCCCTTCGACCGACTTTGCCCATTAACGAACTCGACCGAGATTTTATAGGGATACATATTATGTAAAAAATTCAAAGTGATTGGTACAAAATCACGGCAGTTATCGTGTCCACTAGAAACTGATATATATATATATATAGATAGATAGATAGATAGATAGATAGATAGATAGATAGATAGATACATATATACATAAATTATATATAAACATTTGAACTGACGGTGGTTTTGGGGTCTGGGGGATGTGAAACGCGAAGATATGTCGAAATTTTCCGGAAGTCGAAACATGGTACCCATTGCAATAGTTAGCTTTCTAATGAAATCTACCTAAAAACAAAAAGAATAGTGTAAATATGTTGATAATGTAAATATTTGTTATGTTATGACGTAAGTGAACAGCTGATCGCTCGATGACAGTTTGTGGATTGAGCTGTAGTTAAGATTTAACGGAGTTTTTTTAAAATAGATTTAAAGAAGTTATGTAATGGGATGAAGTAAGTGAGCCTAATATTTGAATATTATTATTTTCTTTTGAAACTCTGGAACAGCTGTTAGCATTTTAATTTCAAGATGAGCGGTTGATTGGAATGTCAAGTTGGACATTTACCAAGGATTTATTTTAACGACAAGAGTGTCACGTATGTCGTTTATTTAAATTTATTGAGGGAGATTTTATTTTAACTGTATTGTTTTAGATTTAATAAATGTCTTCGTTCGTTTTTCATAAATCGATAGTCGTAATTTATATGAGTTGTGTAGAGAGATTGTGTTATGGAAACGGATTCAGGTATAAGGAACCCCTTTTCCATATATCGTTACTCACCGAGAGTCGTAAGTTTCTCACTCTCCTAAGCAGTTTGAGTTATTTGCCCTAGTAGTATAGTCCATAACACAATCAAAATTATTCTTTATCCCCATGTAGCACATATCAGTAGGATTTACAGGTTTTTCTAGCTGGGGACCTTGAAGATTTTACGATCCACCTGATCTTCGGATTCGACTTGTGCATCTTCATGAATATTCGGGTACAGTATGTTTCAGCACCGTGCGATTTTTATTTGTGGGGGAACCTCAAACAAATGTTATACAGAAGTAATCCTCATACTCTGGAGACTCTGGAGAACGAAATAGCTGCACTGATACGTAATATCAGTGAGGATGAATTACAGCGAGTGTACGTTTAGGTGCAATGTGTGTTTAGAAAATGAAGGACAGCATTTCCAGCAACTACTCTGATATTCATGTAAGTAATGATGGTTATTAAATACTGTATGTTAAAGAGTGTAATGTGTTAAAGTAGTTGGGCGCTACGCTGCAGCTAGCACGGAGTCTTGCTCGACTGGTGGCCTGTCCGTCACACGGCACCGTCGAGGTTCTGTTCTATAGAGAAGGCTCCCACTGTATAAGTGTTATTACATAATACTGGATCTCTCTCGCCACCTATGCTCTACATGTACTGTAGGTATGTGTAGTTGAACGATAATAGCTATACAGCAATATTAAGAGTGCTTGGTATTTGGTCTACTACTTAATTTAAAAAAAATATCTGGCCCATGGGGGTATCGAACCCACGACCTTCGCGTTATTAGCACGACGAGCTAACCAACTGAGCTAATGGGCCACTGGAGCGTACGTCTCATGATGGATAGTGTAGCGATAAAGCGCACTTGACCTCGGATCATTCTGTTACTGTGTGGATGTCTTAAAAGGAACTTACATCCAGACACACATACAGAATACCAATACAAATCTCTGCATTCATTTGGCATCAAACGAATGGATAACATAATATTTCTTGGTTCTATACTACTGTATGTACAGACAAAACTTCCTTTATTCATAAGTAGGCAATAAAGATTCATTATGCCAAGTGTTTCACAGCGTTTGGATGAAGGTAATCAGAAAAGTCAATTTCAATATTTGTGCCGCATAGCCGCCATGCTGGTTTTATGCTTACTAGGTATTTTAAAGTCACATATACAGGGCGCTCGAGAATGTTCTCCGCAGTGGGTACATGCAGCTGTGAGTGGTTGAGTCATGAGTTTTAGTTGGCTGCACTGCACTGTGTCCTTCAAAGCGGGACTTCCCCGTGTGAGCTGTCGATGTGTATCGCGATAAGCGCGCCAACCTGCATGTCTTCAGCGTGTATTACAGTCAGCGAGCGTTCAGATATATTATTGGAAGAGTGCAGCAGTATATAGGCGGTAATGTTTACTACTGAAGAGAGAGTTTTTTTGGTGGAATACGTTTTTCGCGAAGGCGATCGGTTTACAGAAAATGTAAAATTAAGATTTCAGGCGCGGTATCCTAATTCAAAGTGTCCAAACCGTGATACCGTTCGGGATTTGGTAAGTAAATTTCGTGTGACTGGCTCAGTTCACGATGTACCGGGAACAGGCAGGCCTACGCTTTTAACAGACGAAGAACTTGATGAAATCTCCGATATAATGCTGCGTAGTCCAAGTATATCAACACGAAAATTAGCTCAACAAACAGGAATCTCTAAGTCGACAGCACATAGAGCTGTAAGAGACAAGCTTCAGTAGTTCCCTTATAGTGAGCGATGTATGGAAGATAGACATATTCTCTCGCGGACTTTTTTGTAGAACTTTTCATGCTGAACAATTCTTACATAGTATTTAGATATTTTTAACGGTTTGTCCAGCGTAAGCTTCCAAAGCGCTCGACGCCAGGTATTTTATCGACTTTTCCACTAAAATCGTTACTGCTCGGCTTCCTTTGATCATAAATAAATTATTTTCTACAGAAATCATACTCGATATATCCTTTACAGAATGGTGAAAACCGCATCAAAATCCATCCAGTGGTTCTCGAGTTTATCCGTAACATTCAAGAATCGGGGACTTTGTTTTATACTAAGTAGAGATGTTGCAAGCGGCAGCCGTGCTACCAACGTAACTGCTGTAGCTAGCTCTCCCAGACGCATGTAGGCGCTGCGGAGAACATTCCCGGACTCATATAAACATTATATCATCATACAAAATGCCATGTTGATTTCTGCATTAAGAGGTGTTGAGAACTGGTGAAATATTTTGCGAGTCCGCCATATTACACTGAAGTTTTTACTGCAGGTGTGTCCAACCCGCGGCCCGGAGTGATATTTGCTCTATCACATAAAGTTCGGCCCGCAGTGATATTTGTATGTTATAATATTATTTATCAAATAAGTAATTCTATTTGGAATAAGATAAACTTGAAAGAGCAAGACTTTTTCCGTTCACAATACATGTGTTTGTGAAAGTTCATCTTATTCAAAACATGGATAAATACATCCGTTTATATAGATTTATATTTATGATCCTACCTACCGCGCATCGCTCTGAAGTCTCCGGGTATTGTTGACCGCGCGGTAACGTTACTACTTTCAAAGGCGAGGGCGTGCCTGATGTTTTATTGTCGTTGCATTGTAGAACTTTCAAGTTAGTTTACTGCTTGGAGTTGTTCGCTCACGTTGTATTGTCAGTACCAGTGAGAGGTTTGAAGAATATAATTAATTCTGTGATTTTTATTTTCATAAGGGATAATTATGGATTCTAAGTGTAGCGGCAAGAAAAGTTTTCCGACGAAGGTAGATCATTTCAAATAAAGTGGGCAAATCAGTACTTTTTTACTGAAGTAAACAAGAAAGCAGTGTGTTTAATTTGCAGTGAAACAGTTTCAGTGTTTAAGGAGTATAATATAAAGCGACATTACGACACCAAAACATGCTTCTTCATATGATAAATTTAAGGGGCAATTTCGTAAAGACAAGGTATCTGAACTTAAAATTAAACTTTCGGGACAGCAGTTATTCTTTAATAATGTGTCACTTCAAACCAAATCTCTGGTAAAAGCGAGTTACTCAGTAGCAGAAATTATTGCAGAATAATCTAAACCATTTTCAGATGGCGAGTTTGTTAAAGAAGCATTGAGAGTGTTGCTGATATTATATGTCCGGACAAGAAAGCGTAGTTTGCAAAATTAAGCTTGTCGCGACAGACTGTAGCTCGCCGTATTAGCGTCCAATATAGAGAGAACTTTAAAATACCGAGCCACAAATTTCCAGTTCTATTCTCTGGCACTTGATGAGAGTAGTGATGCTAGCGATACTGCCCAATTAGCAATTTTTTAAGGGGAATTGATACTGATTTCAATATTACAGAAGAATTAGCTGCTCTTGACCATCTTAAAGGCACCACTAAAGCCAATTAATTAATGGGGGGGGGGGGTCACTGAAACCTTGAACCGCCTTGGCTTGAAATATACAAATCTATCTGGTGTAACAACAGACGGAGCTCCTGCATTTGCAGGAAAACGAGAAGGGTTAGTTAAATTAATGCAAGCAGAGGCAGCTAAAGTAGGAAACATTTCTGTAATGCAATATCACTGCTTAATACACCAAGAAAACCTTTGTGCTAAATCTCTAAATTTAAATAGTGTTTTGAAAGTCGTTGTGAAAGTAGTGAATTTCATTCGTTCACATGGTTTGCGACACAGAGAATTTCAAAATTTCTTACAAAATCTCTATTCAGAGTTTGAAGATATTGTATATTATACTGAAATAAGATGGCTGAGTCGTGGAAAAATGTTGAAGCGAGTGTTTGACCTAAAAACCCGAAATACAAACATTTATGGATGAGAAGGGCAAACCTATCGTTGAATTTAAAGACTTAGAATGGATGTGTTATTTTGCCTTTCTGGTAGATATAACAACACAACTGAACGAACGTAATTCACGTCTCCAAGGTAAGAACCAATTGATAACTACTATGTTTGATCACGTGAAGGTCTTTGAAACAAAATTGCGACTTTGGGAATCACAAATAAAAAACAACAACTTTGTGCATTTCCCAGCTCTACAAAACTGTAATAATCAAAATTCTCAAAAGTACGCAGAAATCATATCAGTTAAGAAACGAATTCCGCGTTAGATTTCAAGACTTCAAGGAGAACGTTATAAGTTTCAATATGTTTCCTTCCCCTTTCTCCATTAACATAGACGAGGTCCCTGAGGATCTGCAAATGGAGTGCGTTGATTTTCAATGTGCGTCAGACCTAAAGAATAAGTTTAAAAATGTCCCCTTACTACAATACTATCGCGACTACTTTCCCAAAGAAATATATCCGGGCATTAATAGACATGCACTACGTTTTGCATCACTTTTTGGTAGCACATACATATGCGAACAAGTGTTCTCCAGGATGAAACATGTGAATTGCGCAACGAGAACGCGAATCACCGACAGTAATCTGGAGAGTTCACTTCGAGTTGCTACAACATCAATCAAACCAGATATTGGATGCCTTGTTCGTGAGAAGCAGTGCCAGTAGTCGCATTGACAGGTAAAATATTAATTATATTATTTTAATATAACATTTATATACAGTATATTTAATTTAATTTTAAAAATAACTTAACTAATATAAGATTAATATTTTAATAAAAATAACTTATCAATATATTAGCTTTTTAGGTAGATTTCATTAGAAAGCTAACTATTGCAATGGGTCCCATGTTACGACTTCCGGAAAATTTCGTCATATCTTCGCGTTTCACATCCCCCAGACCCCAAAACCACCGTCAGTTCAAAAGTTTATATATAATTTATATATGTATATATATATATATATATATATATATATATATATATCAGTTTTTTGTGGACACGATAACTGCCGTAATTTTGCACCAATCGCTTTGAATTTTTTACCGAATATGTATACCTATAAAATCTCGGTCGAGTTCGTTACTGGGCTAAATCGGTCGAAGGGGGTGAAAATGGGGGCCTTTTTTTTTTCGAAAAAGTGAAATATTGCTATAACTCTCTTAATATGTGAAATATCGAATCCGTTCAAAGTTCATACTATGTGTCGGATAAAGCCCAAAAATTTATGATTGAAGAGTTTTTTATAGCACAAACCATTGATCAAGGGGGTAGGAAAAAGTGGGTTTTTCGGGAAACATTAATCATATCTCTCTTAATAGGCACAATATCAAAACCGTACAAAATGGACAATATTCCCCTAATAATTACCTAAAACTTTTGTCTGAAAGAATTTTTGATATGACCCACCATTACGCCAAGGGACGAGAAAAATGATTTCGGAATTATAAGAAAATGCCAAGAGCTATCAGTGGTTGCCATGGCAACACTACTAAATTGATGAGGCATGAGCCATGAGACGTTGCCATGACAACGCACTTGCACGAGATCAGACTCAGTATTTCCATCTGACTAAGTGGTTGGTTGGTTGGTTCTTAAGTTTAGGGGCTGCGACAACGCGGTCATGTAGCCCCGTGTACTTTGGGTGTGTGTAGAATCTGTCTGATAACCGGTGTTAATTGTGATGACTGTATTAGTGTGTGTTATCTGTTTGTTAATTTAAGTACTGCAACTAACAATTTTTCAGATAGTTCCTACTTTTGCCGCCAAGCGCCACTGTCAACGACTACGAGGCCAAGTTCAGAACTGAGCTACTAGACGCCGCCGCAGTCGGCTCTTGGCAACGAACATAGAAACCTAAGAGCGTTGTATACATTCTTAACCTATCCAATTTAGCTGCACACAGGTGCAATTTGTGGAAGGATCTTTAACATGCCATAAATCTATGACATGGGACCGCCGGCTTTACTTCCCCTCCGAAGGAAGGCATACTGAGGGATTTTTAACGCTCTTAAAAAATCCGACGGCTTTGGCCGGGTTTGAACCCGATATCTTGGGCACAGAAACTCAGCATGCTACCGACTACGCCACCGAAGCCGCCTGAAAAATTGGGGAGCGGCTTCGGTGACGTAACTGGTAGCATGCTGAACTTCTATGCCCAATGTCGCGGTTTCAAAGCCGGCCGAATTCGTCGGATTTTCTAAGGGCGCTAGAATCCCTCAGTATGCTTTCCTTTGGAGGGGAAGTTCCAACGTTCGTTGCGAGTTGCTGGTTGGGGTGGCATCTAGTTGCCAAGTTCACAACTAGGTGTCGTTGACGGTAGTACCTTGTAGCAACGTTAGGAACTACTGCTTGAAATTGACCGTCTGCTGTCCTTACCTGAATTAAGACTAATACAGCCATTACAATTCACACCGTGTATCAGACAGATTCTACACTCACCCAAAGTACACGGGGTTAGATGACCGCGTTGTCGCAGCCCCTAAACTGAGGAACCAACCAGAGGTAGATTTCATTAGAAAGCTAACTATTGCAATGGGTACCATATTTCGACTTCCGGAAAATTTCGACATATCTTCGCGTTTTACATCCCCCAGACCCCAAAACCACCGTCAGTTCAAAAGTTATATATAATTTATGTATGCATATATTGAACCCTTCAGAATAGCAGTGTTTATATGCAAGAATCTTGATCAAGGGGTCGCGCTCAGTTCCTAGCGTGATGTTTACGTTCGCCAAACAACATGCTCTACTGAGGTAAGGGTCATAGGATTAAAACTATAATTAAGAAAGAAAAGTGACAAGACGTAGAATAATAACATGATTTAATGACTAATAGTGCATAAAAAGAATATAAACAACAATAAAAAATCCTCCCTGAATTTTTCCCATGACAGGAATATCTATCAATGTTGAGGAGTCAGACGGATCTCCCCTTTATAAAATGTGGATCCTAGTTCCACTAACTTGCATTTTGATTTTATGTACGCGTAATGACTAACTACGAGAAATGAGTACTTGGATGACTGTTCGTTTACAGCGGGTTAACAGCCACGATGCTTACGAACAATCATCTCGTAAATCAACGTTTACGGATATGGGACATGACACTAATAAAAACCCTTAAAAATTTAATGCTGACACACACACTAAAAATCTACTATTTACAGGAATCTCACTCGAGACCCTCCATTAGCGCAATGACGCACTTGACAAAATAAGCTGCCAACGCGGCCAATTGCTCAATACACAAACAAGGAATAGACAGCATCGCACGTGACTTCACGGGTCACTGATATGGAATATAAACATGGAATTAAACCAACAACAACAAAAGCCTCACCGGCTAAGATCACCTTATATGAACAAAAATGCACGTTAAGCTAACGCTTCGGAGATTATAATGATTCGTAGGCAAATCCCATTTATTTAAACAATTTTTACCATTGATCAGTTCTTAATTCTGTATTTCAAATAATTACGGAGCCAACAAGCACTCCCCACTAATGACCTCGCTTGCAACCTTCAGTCCGCCTTGTGAAACAGCTCCCCCTTCCTCAATACTTGTCATTGCCCCAACTCCAGTGTGTAAAAAATAACTGACCAGCTGTGCCGTTATCTCAAAGAATCAACAGCAACAAATCTCAACCACCTAAACATATGGTCAGACATTAATCAAAATAGCCACATATGCCCTCGCAAGGTAACAATATGGACTTGGCACCAAGCTGACAGAAATCAGTCTACGCTGAAATTCCCGCTTGTAATGACCACTAAAATACACACATACAGACTGCTGGGAATGACATAACGTTTTTCACACAGGTCGGTTGAATAGATGCTCACAAACTATTTAAAAATATTAAAACCTACGATAGAGCTGACTGCTCTTCGTCACAAATCACATTGCTCCAAAGGCAATAATCTCACTGAATCTGATCAATCTACTGTATAATTATATTACTTCAGTCCTACTTCTGAAACACAACATATCTCCGAGAGACGTTTTTAACCGCATTGCGTAACATATGCAAACACGGTCGTCCACATAGCTACGTTAGTTAAAACAAAACAAACAAGAACCTTCTACTAATAACATTTATGCGAGCTGTTTCCATGCAAAAGGTGTGTCAGACCAAAACTAAATATACTACGTTAATCACACAAGCAAAATATTTACAAAAATATGTCCCATATACCATAAGTTAATTTATCAGATAATAAGAATATTATTCAGTACTCATCCTCGGCCAGTCACCCGTCAAAGGACATCAGCTGCCATCTCCCAACTGAATGCTTCTTAGCTCATCTCAACCATCTGGACGGAGTGTTGATAGTTCCAAACTTCTTCCAGGATAAGCGATGTCATCTCTCGTGCTGATTCAAAAAGTTAGATTATTTTACACTTGATATCTGACTACTAAATTCGCCGTTTCAGGTAATAATTTCCCCGGAACAGTCTGTTGGCGAATTGTCGATGATACTGTCCCTACAAAATATAGTACTGTGACTATCTATCACTGATTTTAACACATTTATTAATAATTTCTGTGTCCCCATGACACGCAAAAGTATAAGTGTCTACGTCCTTAGACGCGCAAAATGTAAAGTAACCTGTGTCCTCGACACACAAAATGTAATGATAAACTTGTGTCTTCCGACACACACAATGTAATAGCCTGTGTCTTCCGACACACCAAAGTATAATAGCCTGTGTCCACCGACACACAAAATATAATAGCAATGTCTTGGCTCTTCACGCCACTTATAAATGAACCGGCCCTAGGTATCGATAGAGGGGGAAATTATATAAAAATTTCTCAAAATAATAGTGGTACAGGAATGAAATAAATATCACTGAACTCGTAAAATTGCGCAGGTCAAGAATATGCCCATTAATCCTAGAATCGATCGTAGAGATGTTGTCTAGCCGATCTCCCGCGTTAATGCTAGCCATCGCGTGCCCAAGCTAGACTTGGCGCGTTCGTAAGCATTCATTTCTTATTGGTTCCACATTTTCAATAACTTGGCGGTTTTTATCAGACCTCGGCCTCGTAGGAGTGTCTAGTATTTTCATCAGCCACTCACGTTACTGCATTATATTTTTTCTAGGCGCGAATATTACAATGAACATACCATAAGCGTGTCTCACTGCGCGTCCCTTCTATTTTGAGGTAGCCACCACCTGTCCGTCTGAAACATTGCTAGGGTCTTTCTTTTCACAATCCTAAGTATTTAGCCTTTTGTCAAACTGCTGCAGGTATGTCCCCATTGTCTCCAACAAATGCTTGAAATTTCCTCATCTCCGTCTGGCTCTTTCATGACGCTGGTGGAAATATTTATTAATTGAAGAAATAAAACATCGAATCTTTTATCCATCAGAGGATAAAGGGTTCACAACTCCTCCACTCACAAAATTTCGAACTTAGGATAAAGTCGATAATTTTAAAAAGACTTCCGTAGGCCAATTTGTTTTATTTCAGAATCACCCCTTTTCTATTACTTGGTCTAGCCGCTCCCGTCTTGAATGGCATTTACACGTTTCATTTCCTGCTTGTAATGACCCTCTCACTCTCAACTGCTTGCATGACGCGCTGATGCCTCGGGCAACACTCTGCTCGTCCCGTTAATGTTTGTCAACACCATTTCCACTTCCTTCTTCACGTGCCGTACTCAACTGTCCCCCGTCCACTTGGTTGATATAGGACGTCCATATATTTAAACTGCATCATTATTTCGGCGCTCTCATGGTTCATTTCTTCGATACTTTTTTAAGTTGGCTGCATTGTAGACCGACATTGTTCCTGTGCTTAACTCTTTCACTCTGTATGCATTATTTCCTAGGTTTCTTACAATAGAATAGGGTCCTATGAACTTTTCGCAGAATTTGCTGAAGATCTTCTTCTCTGGATCCGATGTAGCGGGTCGTTTCACCAAAACGAGCTGGTTGATTTCTAGATCACTGTGAAATCTCTTATTTCTCACTCGCCGTAATCTGCGATCTGCTTGTTTTCTCATGTAGGCTCTCGTTCTCTCAATTCGCAGGTCAGGTGCTATCATGGGATCTTGTGGGCAGTTAATGATGCTTTTCCACGTTCTCACTGGATACTCGGTTTTGTGTAAGACCATAGGGATCTGTCCTGTTGACTCGTGCCTGGTAGAATTCATGCATGTCTCTACATCCTTAATTGTATCCACCCATTTATGATGTTCTTTGGTAATGAAGATTCTCAAGTATGATGTTACACATTTTATTGCTCTCTCACTTGGATTAGCTTGGGCATGTCGGATACTGCTTAAAACGTGTTTTATACCCATGTCCTCCATACCTTTCTTGAATTCGGCGCTTGTAAAATAGCTGCCATGGTCTGACAATATAAATTCTGGTTTTCCAAGGATTGGAATAACTCTATTTCGAATACGACTGAGTACTTGTTTCGATGTAGTTTTCTGAATGGGGCATAATACGACAAACTTAGAAAACATATCAATGCACACTAGCAAGTGACGGCAACCTCGCCTTCCTCTCGGAATTGGACCGAAACAGTCCAGGGCCAGTAGCTCTCAGGGTTTCTGAGGTAGCAATGGTCTAGGATACTGCCTCATTAAATAGTTATTGGGCTTTGTCCTCTGACACGGATCACAAGTCGTAATGACGTCACATATAGTTGTTCTCATACGTGGCCATGTAAATGTCTCTCCTATTGTCGCTTCACACTTGTCTAATCCAACGTGTCCGTAACTTTTGTGAGTATGCCATGTCAGTCCTCGCTGTAAAGATGCAGGTACTAGTATGCGTAACTTGGTGTGGTCATTATCTACCCATTTGTGCAGCAAATTGTTGACAAAACATATCTTCCTTCTTTGGCTTTTGCTTCTCGAAATGCAGGTGTTCCTGTAGGTAGCTGCTTTCTAAAGTATTGAATTAATAGCATCATCCATGGTTCCGCTTCCTGTTCTCGCTGTATCTCACGTAACTCCTCCAAGAATTCCCGGTTTTTCGGTGTTAACTCCAAGTGTTGTACCATCGCTGTTTCTTCACTATCAGGCTCTGGGTTCCTGCTGAGTGCATCCGGAATCACGTTCATCTTCCCTGGACAATGTTCAATCTCAATGCTAAACTGCTGAATATATATAGACCAACGTGTCACACGTTCGCTTGCCATCGACGTCTTAAACAAGAATGTTAGTGCCTTGTGATCAGTCCTGACAACAATGGGGTATCCATAAATTATTATTTTCCATTGTTGGAGCGCATGAATGATGGCCAACAATTCTAGTTCCGTTACAGTATAATTGCGCTCGGGCTTACGCAATTTTCGGCTGACAAATGCCAAATATGTTTTATGTTGCAGGTTAGCTGGATCTTCTTGGTAGAGCATGGCACCTATACCAATTAGTGAAGCATCCGCTTGGATTATAAATTTGTGCTTGAAATCTGGATATCCTAACTTAATGCAGTTTTCCGGTAGCTGTTTTGTTGCTTGAAACGCCTTCTCACACTCCGCATTCCATAACCATTTATTATTCTTTTTTAGCATTTCCTGCATTGGAGCTACAGTCTCCGTGTAACCTGGACAGTTTTCCTTAAAGAATCCCGTTACGCCTAAGAAAGCCCGAATGTGCTTGACTCTCGTTGGTGTAGGGAAATTCTTTATCGCTTCGATCTTAGCTGGATTTGGCTTCACTCCCTCCTTGTCAATGATGTGACCCAAATATAAGATCTCGCTCTTGAAGAAATGCGATTTCTTCAGGTTTACTTTGAAATTTGATGCATTAAGAGTAGGGGGATGATAGGGGTTCTGCCCCACTTCAGAACATACATGTCATTACTACTAAGCCTTAGCCATGTAATATTTGTTGATATCTCGCGAACCCATGGTTGGATGTTGACATATGAGGTGTCGTTGAACTCGAGCTGACGTCCTCTTTCTTATTGACCATGTATTATATTTTTCAAAAATTCATTGAATTTTTTTGTTTTGCAACGTTGGTGATAGTTTGAAAACCAAACATGGTAGAACGTTGTGCCATGGCTCAAACGAACGGCCTTTATGACCTTTATTTTTTGTAATAAAACTTTTTTATTTTTTATGTTTTTTTGAAAACACTCGAATTTTGAAAATCCTATATTTTGGAAACTAGGAACTCTACAAAAAAGTTTGTTTGACGTAAATTAATGGTCCCTACCCCCTCTACCCCCAAAATAAATGTCAAGTCTCTAGGATGAAAACCTGTAGGTAGTAGTGTGGTAGTGACAGAGCTGCTCTACTTAGCAAGTGGTGAGCCCCTGCGACCTTGGAATGGAAGGAGTCATGCTAGGAGGGCGTGCTTGGATTCGTTTTTTTCGTTTCGTCGTGCTCTTTACGGGAATGTCGGTGTCGAAAAGGTGAAATGCTGGAAACACGGTCTTTTTGGGGTAAAACCGTGATTTTGAACTTTTTGCTATATCTCGCGAACCAATCATGCTAGAGGCATGAACGAGGGGTCCAAGGACTCGGGCTGACGTCCTCTTTGCTATGGACCACACGTTATATTTAAAAAAAATTTGGAAACGCGATTTTGGGGTAAACACGTGTTTTTGTGATTTTTGCCGATATCTCACGAACCAATAACGCTAGAGACGTGTACGAGGTGTCCTAGGACTCGGGCTAACGCCCCCTTTCAAATGTGGTAGATATTTTTTTTCCAAAAAGATAATTCACAAAGGGCCTAACGCCATACATGTTGAAATAACGTTTTCTTTTTCTTTGCCTGTTTATAATGTCCATGAAGCGTGGCGGTTGAGAGAGAGACGATACGGCTGGGTGTGTGTGTTTCAACGAACCTGTCGCTGACCACGGTGGCTGTGTTCAATAGATCAATCGCTATTTCGACGGGTCGGTGTATGACAGAGCGAGGGTACGTTTTTTCACACTTTTTACCTTTAACGTGTAAACGGTGATGAGAACTTGGTTCTATGTTGGTCGAAGCGAGTACAGAAAACACACTTGCCGAGGAGCAGGAGGTGAAGGTCATTTGAGCTTATGGGAAGGCGTTGATCTGACTTGACAACAGGTGACGCTTGAAGGTGAAATAATCTGACCATTGTGCTGGCAGGGAAGTGCGAAAGGCGTGCACACATGTGTGAAACCACAGGCACGCTAAACCAGTGACATCCTGTCTTGCTTCGTACGTGACAAAATGCAAGTTGACGTGAAATTTGATCTATCGCAGGTGTTCGCTTGGGACGTTATCTGTCCACATGCGCGATAACTGTTAACAAGTTACATCCTGTTTTGCTGCGTACGTGACAAAATGCAAGTTCATGTGAAATTTGATCCGGCACAGGTGTTCGCCTGGGACGTTAGCTGTCCACGTGCACGATAAGAGAATGTTCAAAGCATGGGAAAACAAAAGATTATACATGCAACGTAGCATATATAAAGACATGTCGTTATCATTTACACGCTCACTTAGGTGACTACCTTTGAACACACTGCGTTGCATGAAACCCCTGGTCTTGTTTAACAGTTTTGGTGTTGGTGGAAAATACTTAACTTTGTTGTGGGGTAGGTATATATTTATTTATTTATTGATTTTTATATAAATACATGCAATTATTTATTGATTAGGTAATTAATGATTTTATTTATTTATTTGTTTGCAGATAACGTGTATAGCCTACCTGTCGTGTGTCTGGGGAAATATATTAAAGAAAGAGAAAGACAGACCGATAGAAGAGGAAACCATTTCCACACTAGCCAACGAGACGGGAATATAGCAAAGCATTACACGTCAAAGTGAGATTTGTTTTATTATATAATATAACCTGTTTGATTTTGTTTTGTTTATGAAAGGCATAAACTATATGGAATGGATATACTTATGGTGGTTTATTTTATTTCTTTTTAGAGTGTTGGAAAACGCTTGACCTTTGTTAATAACCAGGAACGTGTGTGTTTGGGACCATTGTCAAGCAGTCTACAGCTGAAAACTCAGGTGAGAGTGTTCTTTCTAAAATAATGTCTTTTACTGCTGCTACCGATAGCCCAACTTGGGAACCTCTAAACAGTTGTTTCAAATCACGTGTGTGCTCTGGCCGCGTGGTCAATGTTAGAAAAAGTTTGATTCCCAAAGAATTTTTACAATCTTGTTTTGAAATTTTTAAAATTGAAATTTGTACAGCACAAAGGTTGCATACGGCTTTAAAGGTGAATACAGAACTGGTGTGCGATTTCATATATAAAAAGAAGGACGTGGAGCATAAAGAGACATTTTATATTTGCAGTAAAATGCAAGAGCTATTCATAGCCCATAATTTGGAACAGTGGTATGAAACCCACGTGGTGAATGCCTTGCTATCAAAATTTGATAAACTGCAACAAGGACCGAGTGGTCTAGCCTTAGACAAAATTCATCATTTGCAAATCAACATTTGTCAATTCAACCCGTTGAATGCTGGGTCTAGCTATATTAAAACACCACCAGCCATAGCTTCGAAAAAGGCTGTGGTGAATATTAAGAATCGTGACAATGATTGCTTTCTGTGGGCTGTGGCTGCGTATTTGCAGCCAGCACAAGACCGTCATGTTAACAGACCAGCAAAGTACAAGGCCAAGTTTGTCGAATTGAAACAAACTTTAAATTTAACTCGAGTGTCGTTCCCTATGGACTTAACCGAGATCCATAGGTTTGAACAAGATAACCAGGACTTTTCGTTCATGGTGTATGGCCTTGACGGTGATGAGATTGTGGGTCCTCTTTATGCCACAAAAGAACCGAAACGACACCACATTCATCTTTTATATTTATCTGTAGGAAAAGTGAATCACTATTGCCTGATTAAAAGCTTAAGTAGATTGCTAAGCAGTCAAGTGTCTAAATATAAATGTAAAAAGCATATTTGTGATCGATGCTTGCAATATTTTACAACCCCTACGCTCTTAGAACGTCATAGGGTAGATTGTGTTACTCAGGAAGCGGTGAGATTGATATTGCCACAAGGGGACAAGGCTGTGTTAAAGTTTAAGGACATTCACAAGCGTGACACTGTTCCCTATGTGGTATATGCAGATTTCGAAGCTCTCACCACACCCATGGCGGGATGTGAACCAGATCCCACCATCAGCTCAACCACACCCATTCAAAAACATGAACCCTTTGCCATAGGATTTAATGTGGTGTGTGCCCATGACCCCACACAATCCGTTTACAAATATCGTGAGGGGCCAGATTGTGCCAAATGGTTCTTGGATGAACTTGTCAAGTTGGCCGACCATGTACAGGAATTACTGGACCACCCAGTACCCATGAGCCTATCTCCAGAACAACAGCAGCAGTATGAGCATGCCACGACATGCCATATTTGCGAAAAGCCACTGATCAGTGCTGAAGACACCGTTCGTGATCACTCACACTTTACGGGGCAGTTTCGTGGAGCTGCGCATAGTAAATGCAATTTGAACTTTCCAGCTCCTCGTTTCATCGGTGTCTTTTTCCACAATCTGGCAAATTATGACATTCAGTTTTTGATTCGTGAATTGGGCCATGTCAACAAGGGCTCGTTTACCATTATTCCCCAAAACCATGAGCGTTTTACGGCCCTGACATGGAGGTTGAGCAACTTTAGCATTCGATTTTTGGATTCCTTTAAGTTTATGACGTCCTCGCTAGACAGCCTTGTGAATGGCTTGAATGAGGAGGAATTAAAAAATACTAGAATGCATTTTAATGATCCTGAGCAATTTCAATTGTGCATTCGGAAAGGTATATTCCCGTATGATTTCTGCAATAGCTGGGACGTGTTAAAGCAAAGAAAACTCCCACCACAAGAGAAATTTTACTCGAAACTAACACGCAGTACCGTTTCCGATGAAGACTATGCACATGCATGTCAAGTTTGGCGAGTGTTTGGCATGAAGACGCTAAGTGAATATGCTTTGCATTACCTAAAACTGGATGTATTGCTGCTCACTGATGTGTTTGAAAAATTCCGTGAGTTGTGTCAACACATTTACGGTCTTGACCCGGCTCACTATTATACGAGTCCTGGACTCTCGTTTGATGCTGCTTTGAAATACACTCAAGTGGAATTGGATTTACTCACTGATGTAGACATGGTTCTATTTTTTGAAAAGGGCATTCGTGGCGGCTTTGTGTCGCTTAACCAGCGCCATGCTGAAGCGAACAATGTCTACATGCCTGATTATTCACCAGACAAACCAGAATCGTACTTAATGTACTATGACGTGAATAATTTGTACGGTTACGCCATGAGTCAGCCTTTGCCCTATGAGAAGTTTGCTTGGCTGACAGACAAACAAGTGTCAGAATTTGATGTGATCAAGGCTAGCCAAGAAACAGGCCGTGGAAATGTGCTAGAAGTGGATATTGAATATCCCTCATCCCTGTATGATGAACATGCCGATTTCCCATTCTGCCTTGAGCAAATGGTTCCCCCTGACAGTAAAGTGAAAATTGAAAAACTCATGGGCACACTTTACAACAAAAATCGGTATGTGGTACATATCCAAATGTTGGTGCAATGCCTCGCCCAAGGCTTGGTGTTGAAGAAAATCCACAGGGGTATTTCTTTTGCTCAAAAAGCATGGCTTGAGCCATACATGCGACTCAACACAGAGCACCGACAAATGGCAACACAGCAGTTTGAAATTAATTTTTTTAAATTAATGAACAACTGCATCTATGGCAAGTCCATGGAGAATGTCCGCAAATACCGTGACATTAAATTAGTGAATGTCTGGGAGGGGCAGTGGGGTGCCCGGCGGTACATTGCCAAGCCAAATTTTAAATCGATCAAAATTATCGATGAGGATTTGGCTACTATTGAAATGAGTAAGACCAGCGTGACCATGGATAAGCCCATTTACTTGGGTCAAGTCATTTTAGACTTTTCTAAATCGGTCATGTATCGATTCCACTATGAGTTTGCGAAACGCCATTTTGAGGACGTCTCTCTTTTGTATATGGACACGGACTCATTCATTTACCACATTCGCCACTGCAACCCCTATGACGTCATGAGGCAACATAGTGACTGGTTCGACACTTCTTGCTATAGTGCTGACAACGTGTTTCAGCTGCCCATAAAAAACAAGAAGGAAATGGGCGTTTTAAAAGATGAATGCGGTGATTCCATTATGACGGAATTCGTAGGTTTGGCTTCGAAAATGTATGCTTACCGCACACTCGATTGTAAGGAAGCCAAGAGAGCAAAAGGTGTAGGTAGGGCAGTGGTAAAATCGCTACGTGTTAATGACTATCTAGCGGTTTTACGCACTGGCAAAGCTATGTCTCATACACAGTGCAGGATACAATCCAGCAACCATCATTTGTATCTTGTGGAACAGAGAAAACGCACCCTCGCCTCCATGGATAACAAGCGTGTGTGGGCTGATGACCTGCTCACCAGCCTGCCCTGGGGTTATGATCGCAAGGAGGAGGAGGTGTGATTTCACTGTTTAATCGTTTATGGGACATGGCTTTATGTAACTTGTAGATTTAGTATTTTGTAAATATTGGTTTCTGTCATTGTAAATAGTAGATTTTGTAAATAGTGACAACCCACTTGGACGTTTTGCTCTTTAAAAAGTTCTATGCAACCTTATTTTTTTTAAATTTTTTGATTGGTAAATAGTCTGATTCTTTTAACGCTGTACAAAGTTGATTTTTTTTTGTAAATATGAAATAAGTAAGATTTTTAGTAACTTTAATAACTAGTATTTAATTATTTTTCGTAATGTAAATGATAAACTAAAAAGTTTTTTTGGGATGAGTGAGCATGTCGAGAATGTGCTTTTGGGAATAAATAAAGTGGTTGTGTTTGTTCCCAAAGACAGGTGTGAATGTATGAGTGGAGAGAGAAAACTGGTGTGTATGATTGACCAGAGCAAACACGATGAGGTAGGGTGGGTGGGTGGGGAGGGGGAAAATGGTCACTTATATACTTATTTTGTTTTCAATAGTTTTGTTTTTTCATTGAAATGTGGCAGACAATAGACATTATTTTTGTAAAAAAAACAGTCTTACCTGCAGTAGTCGTAGACCTCGACGTTTCTCCAAACACGCATCAGCACATTGCAGTATTATCAAGGTCAAGCACTCGCATCAACATCATTGTCAAATCTCAACTTTCAACATACACTAAATGGAAAAATGTGAAAACAGCAAAATGGAAAATCCATGTTTCCATATCACCAAAAACGCAAAACTTAAAACGGACATTTTTAAAAACTGGAAATGGCCATATGTGAAATATGAAAATTCAAAAACTTCAAACGGTCATTGTTTAAAAAGTGTCATCAGCAAAATGGAAAACTTCATATCATCAAAAACGTTAAACTTGAAACGAACGTTTTCAAAAACTGTAAATTGCAAAATGATAAATGACAGTGTGTGGAATTCATCATGTGTGAAATGTGTAAAATGAAAAAATCAGCCATCAACATCACGATTTCTTAAAATTAAAAATAACAAATCATTGTGCTCTGGAAAACTTTTGTTTTTATTTCATAGTCATAGTGAATTGACAAAAGGAAAATAGAAGACAAACAAATCCCAATTCCTCACTCCTCAATGTTTATGTCCATGCATCATCAACTTTCCTTTCATAGCACTCATGACAATCAGGGCTGCCATTCTTTCACCCACTGAGGCATCATTGGATGTGAAACGTTGTTTAGCTTTCTTCAATAACAATTTATCTGCCACATGTCTTAAACCAGGATGACTATGGCGATAAGAAAGGTCATGTTCCTTGCATGCTTGATCCAAAAGATTAATGGGTACATCACCACGTTGTAAACGTTTTTCGAGACGAGTTCCAGGGCCACAAAAACGATAACCTGGAAGATGGATTTCGAAAGGTAAGTATTGAATCACTTTGTCAATGACGCCATTGCCAGTACAGGTCTGGCATATCCTTTTCCATCGATGGTAAAAAGGTTTGGTCTTCCTCCTCCTCTGTGGACGATGTTTGTGTTTGTTGTTGTTGTTGTTGCTTTTTCTCGCCATGACACCCGTGGAATGATTCAACAAAGTCTTTACATGGACTTTTATGACCGTGATACAGTTTCACTAGCTGGCAAGTCGCACACTGACGCATAGACGGTATTTTTGCCATGGCCACTTGCTTATGGTGATCGTAATCCGTACAGGGTTGCAATTCACTCAACACAGGATCTTGAGTCCATGATTTTGGTACATGTTGCCAGATTTCTTTGACCGCGTTGGCGGCCACATAATAAATGAACGACTTGGGCAGCGCCAAGAGTTCCTCTTTGGTAAAACTGTCTAGTTTCTTTTTGCACACAAAGAACTTGCCGATGGCTTTGTCCGTAGCATTGCCTTTCTCCATGGTATCACGTGCTGTAGATGTTTACACGTCGCTTGTAGAAATCTCACTGACGTCATTCACAGGTAAATCTTGAGTTATAATTTTGTTCAACAACTCCCAGCAGGCATGAGTGGTTAACCAATGAAAGAGATGCCACGCATGCGATAGGGCTGTATGGGTAATGTTGCCACAGGAACAAGTATCCATGAGCGTTTGCAGGGAGGGGCAGCCCAACTCCATGAGGTCGATACATTGGCAGTAAGACGCCAAAAATGGTTGCAACCATTGACGTTTTTCACTACCTTTCACAAATACCACATTGGCCGAGGACAAGTGTGCTTTCATGACCACGTCCAAATATTTATAGGAAATGGTTCCCTGATTCCAGTCTAGTTGCCTATGATTTTCAATCCACTGGGTTTGTTTACGGTCTTTTTCACACAACAAATCAAAAGCATGGGGTGGTTTAAATAGCAAATGCGTAGCTTGCGATATCCAAAACGTGGTACAATCGATTATGGCCACTTGTTTAAATATAAATTTGTTGTCACCAATTTTAAACCCTTGGCAATCCACAATGAGTGTGCGCAACATGTTGACGCTTGCCTGGACCAAGTTCAACTGACGACTGACTGACGATCACGTGTGATCATGGCATGGACTTACCTTCCATGCTAGTTTCAAATTGAGGTTAGGGTAGGACAGGGGGACATGCAAAAATAAGAATATAAGAATTACATCATCATTTTATTATCATAACACGTCTTACAGGCTTTTCTCATTTTAGGATAAGGACGATAGCAACTGATACAACAATATAGTCTCTTGTGTTTGTAACGTCCATAACACCGATGATGTCCCAATGTCTCTAAACTAGGCGTTTTTGATGGTGATCTGCTCACCGAAGCACCATGGATACCATACGGCCCACATGTATCGTAACTTGTTTTTTTTTTCATCACCCAAAGACACAAGCGAGGGATAGCTTGAATGACAGGGTATATTTCCCACTTTCATTCTGCACAGGTAGGGGCAGGTGGGTGACCAGCGCTGATGTTCCTGCATGGGTTCATCGCCCTCCTGCCATTGGTCTATGATGATGGGACAAAAGGCACATTTCACTTCATCTCTTGTTTTTAAATAGTAGAATCCAGCGGCCGCCAAGGCTTGAGGGTTTATGAAAGGCACTGGCCATGTGGCAAAAGTCTTGAAACGTTGTTCCTCAGAGTTTAAATTCATGGATGTAACGTCTCTTGAGGCTTTAAAGCAAGACATGACTGAGCGGCTTGACGTGGGTTGAGCTGTTATTTATACACTCGTCACTTGGTTGGATAGTGGATAATAGTTGACTTGTTTGTGATGAATAATCAGACAGTAGGCCGTCGTATTGGCTGGTACATTGTCATGTGTTTCAAAATCTAGTCGAATGTCGATATTGGATGGCTTGACAGACTCTTCCAGGTAAGAACAGTCAAAAACAATCAGTGGTGCTCTTGCCTTAAACGCTTGGGGTAGTAGCATGGGGACGTTCTCTTTTTGATAATACGACCATCGAAATTTAGAAAACAAGTCGTACAGGGGGCCAAACTTATTTTTTGAAAAATCCAAATCCAGTCCTTCATAGGGAAACACAGCTCCGTTGAGGAAAAGACGTGCATTTCTCAATTGCAGGTGATCAAATTGCGTGGCATCTTTGGTTTGTTGATACTTGCGATTCGTTTGAAAACCCACGATCAGGTAGAGAGGTCTCTCTGTATAGCGAGCTGTTTTTACAGACCAACTGTGTGTGTTGGTGGTGGGCAATAGCGGATACTCATGGAGTGCCCAGCTTCTAAATTCCATGGGTAGAGGCATATCTCTCTTTACCATTTTGAGTATGTCCAGTTTTTTGCTATCGTTAAGGGTCACATGAGGCACTTTCCATAGCAAGCGTTGTAGTTGAACTTTTGAATCGATGGGGGCATTGTCGGCTCCCTTGAGTGCATTATTATCACTCCTGTCTCTCACCAGATAAAGCACTTGCCTTGCGTTAACCACAATGCGTTGGTGATCTTCAGCAAAGCCTAGAACCAGTTTAAGAGGTAAATATCCAGTAAAGGTTCCATCGGTGTGTACCATCCAGTCATTGGTCGAGTCAGGACACCAACCTGCCATGCAAAGTGTTTTACCTTCTTCCTCACTATAAGAGGGGTATAGTTTCATGACACTGGAAATGCCCACATTTCGAGTGCTATCCACCACGATATCGTTAATGACATACCGCACTTCAGAAAACAGAAAGGCTAAACCATGGTTGGCCAACTTGGATGTGGTAGGTGTAGAGCCATCGGCTTTGGTGAGCCGACCTTCAATTTGAATGACACTTTCATGCGGTAGGGTGTAAATATCTTGGTTGTTGATAACAAATTGAATTTCATCATTGTTATTGAGTCCAGGTGTTTGAGCTTGATAGGAATGGAGATCAATTCTTACCACTCCTGGTTGCTCTTCGATGTGGTTCGCTATCTCTAGGATAGAATTCATCATGAGGGTTGACGTGGTAACCCAAATGCTGTAATATCTGCTTGTTCTGAGATGTTAACGTGTATTCACGTGGCAAACAACTAACACCATTCCTAGACGGTGTTGTTGCTTTATACACAAATTTCATAGTGGCTTTAGCACCAACTTGTAAGTCACTGGTGTGGTAGAATCTAGATCAATGAGTTGTTGATCTCTATTGATCAGTCTTAATGTTATATTACTAATACTATCGACAGCCACAGCATGAAAAAGCACCACTGGAGGGTTTTCACGAATAATATAGCCATTGGGCGATGTCACAATAAAGTCATAAAGTGAATGCGATGGTTCCTGATTGGTGTACACTTGGCTAATAATATTACACGTCACCGACACATGATGGTCCTCAATGAATTTCACTTCATGGTCTGATTCATGTTTTTTGTTGGGCTCTAACACACGTGGTTTAAATCCTAGTAATGGACCAATGGAATCGGGGTGTGTTTTAAAGTCAATGTTGAAGGTAGAGAAAATACTGCAGCGATGAGTGTTGGTATTGCCTACAAGTTCAAACTTGTGCGTTCCGTCGAGAAATGACTTTAAACCATATTGATTGATCAACACCACATAAATGTGTTCATAAATGTCATCGATCGTGTATCCACCAGAGTTCAAGGTGAGCACAGAATCATCATAGTAAAACTTGTTGTTCACATTTTCACGTATGTTGTATATTCGATTGTACGTTTCAAGAGAAACAAGTCCTAAACCATAGGGTTTTTCACTCAATTCGATAGGCGGGTAAAAGTCTAGGCTGACTTCAGGTCCACGTCCATGCACTGTAAACGTTTTACTTTCTGCCGACATACTGGTGGCGTTTTTGCTTATGCTGCGTCTTATATAAAAAAATTAAACACAAACGTCCACACTGTTGGCTGTTAAACGTTTGCTCTCGTTTCACATTATAATATATCTTGATCCTGTTTCCAAAATAGGTCACTAGTTCCATGGGCGGGGGCAAATTCCCAAAACTGTCAAAGTACCATACCGTGGATCCCTCTTTGACATAAGCTACATAATGCGTTCCTGGTCCTCGGTGATCATCCAAATTGACAACAGCACATTCCTGTTTCCAGGGTCGTGGGGGTAATTGGTTTCGCATAAACACACCTCGAAAATGAGAAAGCTTTAGTTGTTTAGCATAGCTTTCCACTTGTTGATGCGTCAGGGCATGTCTCGCTATGGCTGAGGTTAAATTTTTTTTTTTTAATATTTCGAAATGGTGAAATCCCAAATCCTTGTTGATAAAAGGCTGGCTTTAAATTGGCATTTCTAGCCCCCATGGCAATCGCTTCCATCGTTTCATTGTGTCGCTGACTTTCTTTGAGTTGTTGCTTGCCCTGCTGCGCGGCTTTAATGGTTTTCGCCACTGCACTGGCACCGCCCAAAAGTGAACCTAGAGCAGCCAACCCGGCAAATAATGCAGGTAAAAATCCCGCTCGTTTTGGGACGGGAATCACTCGCCCTTGGTTTGAAACCTGTCGCCGACGTTTTGGAATAACCTGTCTCTGTGCTGCTCGAAGGGCTTTCCTTATGGTCAATACATTATTTTTTCTTTTTTTCTTTCGCAAGGGCTTGTCCACGAATGTTGTAAGCCCAAGGCTTTGCCAAGGACAAAGTCCTTTTTTTAGTCTTTCTCACTGCATACCTTTGTTTCACCATGATGATAATGACCAACAACCTTTCACAAGAAAGTTTAAATCACAACTAACGTCAGATGGTTATTTCATGGCTGTATATTCCAATTCCACATAAAGTGGGAAATCGTTTATGGTTTTCCCCGCTTGCTTTTCATCCCATGTCAACATGAGATAAAAGGATAATTCGTCCCCTGCATTGACCATTTCATGGTCATGGACCAACATCCTATGACCATTTATCTTTATTTGTAAATGGTTCTCATCAGGTATGGCATATTTGATGTGAATGGTTCCATCATAGTGTAATCGATAGTGGCTTAATCCTGAAGCAAGCACATAGGTCAAGTGCTGATCATGGACTAGCGGTAAATGGTTTCTCTCATTCAAAGGTTTTTCATTTGTCAGATACACTAAAAACACAGATGGGATAAATTTATAAAGCCTTTTCATTTCATGGGTCACGTAACGCTTGGTACAAACATCGTCTTCGTCTTGTGGGTCTTTCACGTGAATAATCCGATGGTGATTAGCGCTATAGCCATTCACCATAAGCTGTGGCACTTTGTCATAAAACTCATACACTTTGTTATCCACATACTTTTTCGTAGTAACGTCTGTAGACACTTGAGGATGTTTTACATGGGTTAACCGCTTTCCCTTAAAGTCATAATCTCCCTGTTTTGTGCGTGGCACTACTGACCTATCCACATAGTGTTTATTAGCAGGATCTGTTTCCTGTTTAGGATCATGTATGGGGACAGGCCTAGCTTTGGCCATCAACGCACGTCCAAAGACATCCATCGTCAACCTGTAGTAGCAGTCTACTCTTTCTATGACAAGGTTCGGTGTCCTGTATATAGACAGCCGGCTAGCCTGTCTAAGCCTTAGTTGACATGAAGATTATTAAGCAGCAAGAGTCATTCCCCGTGGGGGACATGGTTTCCCATCTCTGTCCCACATCACGTGAACAACGCCATGGTTCACTGTTTCCATCTTCCATTCGCTGCATCATTGTGGGGCCTTCCGGCTGTGGAAAGACAAATCTTTTGCTAACGCTCATTACAGCGCCCAATGGTCTGCGTTTTCAAAATATTTATATTTTTGCAAAATCTCTCTACCAACCCCTCTACGTGTTTCTGGATCAAGTCATGTCTGGATTACAAAAAGAGAATATGGGTTATTTTACATTTTCCATGCAAGAAAATGTGATTTCACCGAATGAGGTAAAGCCTGATTCACTCATGATTTTCGATGATGTATCCACTGAACGTCAAGGCATCATTCAAAGCTATTTCAGCATGGGTCGACACAAACATATCGATTGCTTCTATCTTGGGCAAACGTATTCTAAAATGTCCAAACAGTTGATTCGTGACAATGCCAATGTCATTGTTTTATTTCGCCAGGACGAGAGGAACAGTCGTCACATTTATAATGAACATGTGAATCCGGATATGACCTTTCAAATGTTTACAGAATTGTGTGCCAAGTGCTGGAACACTCAACGTCATGCCTGTTTAGTGATTGACAAACAAAGTGAACTCAACCAAGGACGGTATCGCTTAGGGTTTGATCATTTTATTGCTATTTAAGGCCCTGTCTCATTCCCCGGCAAGTCATTTGTCAAGACACCATGGCGTTAGCAGAGATTCAATTGAAAAAGCATATTATTAAAGCAAAACATACTATTCGCCAAAAGTTTCGTCAATTGAAACAATCACGTGCCAATCATGCTTTGTTTATTCAGCAACATTTAGCACCTCCACTAAAAGCCATGTTGAAACCCTCTTTCAAGCCATCTGAAACGCTACCCACCGTTTCACAAGCCACGCAGACGCTGCACGAGGACCCTGAGGAAGAGGAAGAGGAACAGGAAGATTTGACTAGTGTTAGTGAAGTTGAGGATGAGGAGGAACAAGTGTTTACGCCTCAAAAAAAGGCTGCACCCCTTGCAGAGTTTTTGAGAAAAAAGAAATCCTTGGCCATGGTCGAAACACCTTGCCCTTCCAAAGCGTCTCCGTTTTCACAACTCTTGGCCACCCCTCAACATAAAGCTCAACTGAAAACCATTTTAATAAAATATTATGGATCAACATTGGAACCCTATTTCACCGATCTATTTATTGGAAACACAGATACCACGTATGGTGTTCGCTATGAGAATGATAGTTTTAAAATTGGCGATTCATCCATTAAATTTGCTCGTACTAAAGCTGTCATTAAAAACATCAACTATAAATTAACGCCAGGACTGTTAAAGCTGCTCTTTTCTCGGACCCCCTCTTCCCATGATTATACGTCAGAGGACCTTGACAAATATAAATCCATTTTATTGGATACCCATGCTCACAAAAGACAGTATGATCCCACGCAACAAGTGAATGCCAATATATCTCAAAAATATAAAACCATCATTGCAAAAATGTTTCCCACCAGTCAAAGTACTCGTCGTAAAGCATCCGCTTCGGGAGTGACTTTTAAACCATTAAAACCCCTTGTGGATGTTACCTACTGGCACAATCCCAATAAGCTTGTCCAGCGGCTACAGTTGTTGCATGCTTCACGTCAAGCTGGCCATACCGGTCACGATTGGGAAATTCAAGAAATTGAACAAGAACTTCGAAATGCCAAAATTATTGTTTAAGCCCTCACCCATTAAAATGGGTATTGCTCACGAGTTGCATCGCCCAGCTAGGCGTCACTATCCGCGACTCAAGGTGATTTCACGAGGTGTGGATGAACTTTGGCAGGCTGACTTGGTTGAAATGATACCCTATGCTGGCGTTAACGACGGTGTACGCTATATGTTGACCGTCATTGATGTCTATTCCAAAATGGCCTTTGTTGAAACTGTGCGTCGAAAGTCTGGCCCACTAGTCACTAAGGCCTTTCAACATATTATTCAACACTCCCAACGTCAACCTCAGCTGCTACAAACCGACCAGGGGAAAGAATTTTTCAACAAGAACTTCTCCAGTTTTCTCAAATCTAAGGATATTCACCATTACACCACGTACAGCAATCTGAAAGCCAGTGTGGTCGAGCGGTTCAACCGAACATTGAAAACCCATATGTGGAAAGCGTTTACCGCTCAGGGCAGTTATCGCTGGTTGGACATGTTACCTGAGCTAGTGACACGTTACAATGACACCAAACATAGAACGATTGGGACCAAGCCACGTCTCGTAACTAAAAATATTCAGCGATTGGATAAACTGTTTAACCCCATAAAAACAGCTGATCCTAAACGTCACCGACTGAACATTGGGGATTTTGTTCGTGTGAGCAAATTTAAGTCTGCGTTCAATAAGGGCTACACGCCTCAGTGGGGGACTGAACTATTTCGAATTCGTCGAGTCAACTTGGACACTCCAGTCACCTATTTACTCGAGGACCTCAACCATCAACCCATAAAAGGTAGATTTTATCTCCATGAACTTCAGAAAACAGCATTTCCTCAGCATTATCTTGTGGAAAAAGTGTTGAAACAAAAAGGAAATAAACTCTACGTCAAATGGTTAGGGTTTAACTCTACGTTTAATTCCTGGATCAATAAATGACATGTTGTGTGAACCTGTGTACTTTTTATTTATTCACCCATGTTGTACACCACCTATAGCTCTATGTGTACAGCGCTCCGCGCTTCATGCATGTTCATACATGTTTGTCTTTCCCTTTCCTCCTGTGTTCTCTCATACATCACCCCCTCCCCTCTCCCTCCCTTCACCTCCCACCACTGCTGTTTGCAGCTCTTGCCTATCTATTGGTTGTGACATCATTCCGACAAGTTGCATCATACTTTTTACTGATTCAGCGATTCCCACGCTTTGAACATTCTCTTATCGTGCACGTGGACAGCTAACGTCCCAGGCGAACACCTGTGCCGGATCAAATTTCACATGAACTTGCATTTTGTCACGTACGCAGCAAAACAGGATGTAACTTGTTAACAGTTATCGCGCATGTGGACAGATAACGTCCCAAGCGAACACCTGCGATAGATCAAATTTCACGTCAACTTGCATTTTGTCACGTACGAAGCAAGACAGGATGTCACTGGTTTAGCGTGCCTGTGGTTTCACACATGTGTGCACGCCTTTCGCACTTCCCTGCCAGCACAATGGTCAGATTATTTCACCTTCAAGCGTCACCTGTTGTCAAGTCAGATCAACGCCTTCCCATAAGCTCAAATGACCTTCACCTCCTGCTCCTCGGCAAGTGTGTTTTCTGTACTCGCTTCGACCAACATAGAACCAAGTTCTCATCACCGTTTACACGTTAAAGGTAAAAAGTGTGAAAAAACGTACCCTCGCTCTGTCATACACCGACCCGTCGAAATAGCGATTGATCTATTGAACACAGCCACCGTGGTCAGCGACAGGTTCGTTGAAACACACACACCCAGCCGTATCGTCTCTCTCTCAACCGCCACGCTTCATGGACATTATAAACAGGCAAAGAAAAAGAAAACGTTATTTCAACATGTATGGCGTTAGGCCCTTTGTGAATTATCTTTTTGGAAAAAAAATATCTACCACATTTGAAAGGGGGCGTTAGCCCGAGTCCTAGGACACCTCGTACACGTCTCTAGCGTTATTGGTTCGTGAGATATCGGCAAAAATCACAAAAACACGTGTTTACCCCAAAATCGCGTTTCCAAATTTTTTTTTAAATATAACGTGTGGTCCATAGCAAAGAGGACGTCAGCCCGAGTCCTTGGACCCCTCGTTCATGCCTCTAGCATGATTGGTTCGCGAGATATAGCAAAAAGTTCAAAATCACGGTTTTACCCCAAAAAGACCGTGTTTCCAGCATTTCACCTTTTCGACACCGACATTCCCGTAAAGAGCACGACGAAACGAAAAAAACGAATCCAAGCACGCCCTCCTAGCATGACTCCTTCCATTCCAAGGTCGCAGGGGCTCACCACTTGCTAAGTAGAGCAGCTCTGTCACTACCACACTACTACCTACAGGTTTTCATCCTAGAGACTTGACATTTATTTTGGGGGTAGAGGGGGTAGGGACCATTAATTTACGTCAAACAAACTTTTTTGTAGAGTTCCTAGTTTCCAAAATATAGGATTTTCAAAATTTGAGTGTTTTCAAAAAAACATAAAAAATAAAAAAGTTTTATTACAAAAAATAAAGGTCATAAAGGCCGTTCGTTTGAGCCATGGCACAACGTTCTACCATGTTTTGTTTTCAAACTATCACCAACGTTGCAAAACAAAAAAATTCAAAGAATTTTTGAAAAATATAATACATGGTCAATAAGAAAGAGGACGTCAGCTCGAGTTCAACGACACCTCATATGTCAACATCCAACCATGGGTTCGCGAGATATCAACAAATATTACATGGCTAAGGCTTAGTAGTAATGACATGTATGTTCTGAAGTGGGGCAGAACCCCTATCATCCCCCTACTATTAAGGTTGCCTAATACTTTATCTAAATTTTCCATGTGAGTTTCAGTGTTGTCGGATGCCAGCAGAATGTCATCAATGTAGCGCACCGTCATCTCCCTAACTTCCTCGGTTAGATTCCGATCCAGGGCTCGGATTAAAGCACAGCCCCCTGTTTTGACTCCAAAGGGCATTCGGACGAAGCAAAACGTTTGGTTATCGAATAAGAAGCCAGTTAGAAGCTGTGACTTCTCATCCAATTCAATATGGTGAAAACTGGACGTCAAGTCAACCGATGAATAAATGCTTTTGTTTTTAAAGCCTTTTAGTACGTCTCTGATAATTGGCGCTCTGTCATACTCAGGAAAAATGAGTCTCATGTTGAGATTTCTGGCATCTAAACAGTCTAATAGATCCATTTGGTTTTGTGACTGCCAAAATCGCATTTAGATAAGGTGTAGGTGTCTTCCTTATCACTCCAGCTTGTAACATCTCATCTATAATGACCTTGACTTGACCACGATATTTTTCCGGAATTTGGTACAATCTACTTTTGAAAGGTGACCAATCCTCGACTTGCATTGAATATTTGAAATTTAATATTGTCCCAGGTACTGTATCAAATACTGCTTTGTGTTTCCTTAAAATCTCTTCCAATTGTTTTCTATGTTCACCCCCAAGTTGAATGTCATTGAGCCGCTCCTGTAGTAACTCTTCAAATTGTGCCTCACTGTCATCTCCTTCCGTTAATAAAGACCATATCTCCTGGGATTCACTCTCCTCATCTTGTTCCACAACAGCTCCTTCTATGATGTTATCTTCTGCCTTTCGTATCTCCTCTTCCGTCTCTTCCGATATTGCTTCCAATGCCCAAGAATTTACATCTCTTCCGGTAGTGATTTCATCCATATGCAATCCCACGTTCTTCAGCTGATCATACTCTCTAAAACTGACTGTATTCTTGTGCAAATCTATCACTGCTTGATAGTCACAAATGAAATTTGCACCAAGAATTATATTGAAATTCATCTTTGCCATGATAATGAATGTTTGCCCAAAAGTATGTTGCAATATGTTCAGCTCTAAGTATGCCTGACGTTTACAAGTGACGGTGCGTTCAGGAATAACACCCCTCACTTTGAGTTGTGGTACGGGAATTACAGGAATATTCTGACTCCGTCCCAACTCTCGAACCAAGGCCTCCGATACCAGACTGATCTTCGACCCCGTATCCAATAAACATCTTATCTTAATTCCACCAATCCTCGCGTAAATAATGGGTAACTGCCTAATTTCATCGTTCCGTGGTTTCACCGTCTCCTCCAGGCAATCTTCTGGCAAAGCAATCCATTCTTGTATGTTCGCTACTATCCATCCATCTTCAACTTCCGACTGTTCCGTTTGTAGACTGTCTTCTTTATCCAGATTTAGCATTTTTTTTTAGCTCCGGTGCGACACCCATCATCCTTTTGTCGCCCATGCCCTTGATATTCCTCTTGTCTCAGTAGACTTCCAGCTTCCTCAGTATGTGTGTCTGGATTCTTCATGTTCCCGATGGCTTTTTCCCATCTTCCTAGCTCTCCACCTTGACTAGCGTGTAATTCCTCTAGGTAATTTTGTGATTGAGCGTGCCTATCATCCCAGTCATTTCGATAATTACGTGCCTCTCCTTGATTGTGATCTCTCCTTCCTTTCCATCTTTGATTAGCATTGTAATCACCGTATCTTCCATAAGGCCTGTCATTTCTTCGATTTTCACGCCATTGCTGATACCCTCTATGTTGATATCTATTGTTACCTTGATATGACCTATTGTTATAGTTATTCTCGTTACGCTGGTATGGTCTGTTTTCTCCTTCTTCCTGGTTTCGCCTAGGTGTGGAGGTGCTTGTATTAGTACCCTGCGTTTTAGTGTTTGCCTGTTTTGGTTTTATGACCTCTGTCGTATTGACTAACTCCAGCTGTCTTCCTCCTCTATAATGATTAGGAGATGTAGTCTCATCTATCTGGAGTAATATCTGCTCAAAATATTTGTAGGTCTACTTAAGTGATTTTATTGAATTAATGACATTTTTAAAAGGACTAGACAATCTCGGGAAACTGAATGGAATTCTAGACCCTTGATATTTAGTTTGATATATAGGAAGGGGAGAATATAAGTGTTTGTGCAGTAATATTAAGGTGTGATGTGCCACACAAATGGCACAATGAGGTGAGTTCAGGAAGGTTCAGCATTGCATTCCAATATACAGTAATATGTAACTTTACAAGCTTCACTTGAGCAGCACCAGATGCGAGGATAAGACGTAATAAAGATTGACACTTATTTCACAAGTCGCCTTCGTAGCGTAGCGGTCAGCATGGTTAGCTGCCGCCCCGGAGGTCCTGGGTTCGATTCCCGGCTCTGCCATGAAATTTGAAAAGTGGTACGAGGACTGGAACAGGGCCTACTCAGCCTCGGGTGGCCCAAATGAGTAGAGGGGGTTTGATTCCCCCTCAGCCATCCTCGAAGTGGTTTTCCGTGGTTTCCCACTTCGTCTTCGGGCAAATGGTACCTACTGTAAGGCCACGGCCGCCTCCTTCCCTCTTCCTTGCCTATCTATCCCAATCTTCCATCCGCTTTGCAGGTGAGGCCGCCTGGGCGAAGTGCTGATCACACCTCCCCAGTTGTATCCATCCCGACCAGATGTTCCAAGCTCTAGGACACTGCCCATAGAGGCGGTAGAGGTGAGTGCCCTCGCTTTGTTTTGTTTTTTCGTGTGGCCTCCTCGGAGGCCGAGTGCAGGTCTTTCTATTCGACGCCCGTGGGCGACCTGCGCGTCGGGATGAGAGATGGAATGGATGAAGATGAATGAAACTGGGCAAGGATGTGGAAGGAAGCGGCCGTGGCCTATCAGAAGGTACCGTCCCAGCATTTGCCTGGTGTTGAAAATGGGAAACCACGGAAAACCATTTCAAGGACAGCCGACGGTGGGGCTCGAACCCACGCGTCTACCGAGTCAGCAGAGAGCTTGGCCCCATGACCTAACGCTGCGCTTTAGACCGCGTAGCCACTGTTGTCGGTAGTGCCCTCGCTGAGTCCGTGGGAACCACCAACCTAGAGGATAAATTGACTAAATAAAAAAAAACTCATTTCCCAGTTAAGATGCCAACTAGTATGAATGTGGGTGAATGTCTCTGTCGGTCTGTGATTGTGTGGAACTTTTTAATGTAATTTGCTGAGGACGTATTCCAGTAGGCCTAAGTACCACCAGTCTAAAACGGCGGCGACGCGAAATATCTCACCAGTACTCAACACCTCCTAATGCAGCAATTTACCTGAAATTTTGTATGACGATCTATGTTTATATGCCTGACTTAAAAACCTAGTAAGCATAAAACCATCAAGGCGGCTGCCGTACATGACACAAATATTGAATTTGACTTTCCTGATTATTTTAATCCGAACGCTGTGAAACTTGGCATAATGTAGCCTATCTTTATAGGCTAAAGATTCGTCTGTACGTGGTATAGAACAGAGAAATATTATGTTATCCATTCGCTTGATGCCAAATGAATGCAGAGGGTTGTATTGTATGTGTGTCTGGATGAATGTTCTTTATAAGACATCCACAGAGGAACAGAATGATCCGAGGTCAAGTGCGCTTTATCGCTATACTATCCACCATGGGGATAATGACAGAGTGGCCCATTAGCTCAGTTGGTTAGAGCTTCGTGCTAATAACGCGAAGGTCGTGGGTTCGATCCCCCCATGGGCCAGATGTTTTTAACACATAACTGAGTAGACCAAATGCCAGGCACTCCCAATGTTGTTGTATAGCCTAGTTATTCTCGTTCAACTACACGTAGAGAATTGTTGCTCAGGTGGCAAGAGAAAGCCAGTATTATGCAGTAAATCTCATAGAGTGAGAGCCTTCTCTATCGATCGGAACCTCGCAGGCGACGTGTGACGGACATGCCACTGTGGCTAGCCACCTTTCGAGCAAGGCACTGCCGCTAGCAGCAGCGTAGCGCCCAACAATTTCAACAAATTTACACTTTTTAACATATTAAATAATCATCATTATTTACTGTCGCCTCCGTGGTGTAGTGGTCAGCATGCTTAGCTGCCGCCCCGGAGGTCCTGGGTTCGATTCCCGGCTCTGCCACGAAAATTTGCAAAGTGGTATGAGGACTGGAACGGGGTCTACTCAGCTTCGGGAGGTCCAAATGAGTAGAGGGGGTTCGATTCCCACCTCAGCAATCCTCGAAGTGGTTTCCCACTACGTCTTCGGCAAAATGCCGGGATGGTGCCTTCTGTAAGGCCACGGCCACCTCCTTCCCTCTTCCTAGCCTATCCATCCCAGTCTTGCCTCCCTTCCCATCCCTCATGAGGCCCCTGTTGGCTTTGCAGGTGAGGCCGCCTGGGCGAAGTGCTGATCACACCTCCCCAGTTGTATCCATCAAGACCAGATGTTCCAAGCTCCAGGACACTGCCCATAGAGGCGGTAGTGGTGAGTTCCCTCGCTGAGTCCGTGGGAACCACCAACCTAGAGGGTAAATTGACTAAATAAAAAATAAAAAAAATCGTTATTTACTGTCGCCTCCGTGGTGTAGTGGTCAGCATGCTTACCTGCCTTCCCGGAGGTCCGCGGTTCGATTCCCGGCTTCTGCACGAAATATGAAAAGTGGTACGAGGACTGGAACGGGGTCTACTCAGCCTCGGGTGGTCCAAATGAGTAGAGGGGGTTCGATTCCCACCTCTGCCATCCACGAAGTAGCTTTCCGTGGTTTCCCACATCGTTTCCGAGCAAATGCCGGGATGGTACTGTACCTGAATTAAATTATGAGAATGCATTTGTCGACTCCGAAGATCGGCTGGATTGTAGAATCTTCAAGGTCCCCGGCTAGATAAACCTGTAAATCCTACCGACATGTACTACATGAGGATACACTAGTCAATCGATTGTGTTATGGACTATTCCACTGGGCAAACAAGTCAAGTGAGAATCCTACAAATCCATTTCCACAACTTATTCTCTGTACATAACTTATAGGCTATAAATGACGAAAGTCGGTTTATAAAATCCAACAATTAAATTTATTAAAATATAATAATTACAATTAAAACAAATCAAATAAAATAAAAATTCCTAAAATGAAATGGAATCCTTTTAACAAATGACACGCTTGTCATTAAAACAAAACAAAAAACAATAGCAAATGTCCATCTGACATCGTAATCCACAGATCCTCTCAAATAAAATTACAATCAGCTGTTTCTGAGTTTTAAAAGTTAAAATAAAATAAATAATATTATTAAAATATTATTCCGGGTTACATAAACTTCTTTTACTCTATACATGAAACTCCGATTTTATAACTTGAATGCAAATGCTACGGCTCAAGTTAACACTATCACGATGATGATAATTGTTGTTTTAAGGGGCCTAACATCTAGGTTATCGGCCCCTGATGGTTTGGGTGATCGTGAAGATGAAAATGAAATGCAAACTTAAAAACTAAAACTAACTACTAACCTACATACTAGAAGAAGAAATGGAAAACAAAAGGAGAATAAGGCAAATAAAGGACAGGAGGAAAAGAAATGCCCTCAACCCTCGAAGAATGTGGATTGAGGGACTTGGAAGGAAGGAGAGCCATGAAAGGCAGATAGGAAAGTGAAAGAGGAGAGGGTGTACCCCACAGGTAAGGGACAAAAGGGGAAAACGGACCCAGCTCAGGAATCCCTCGGGGTCGCCAACTCTCGAACTCACCAGCCGTGAGCCCTGACGGTGTAGCATTATCTAGGGTGCACCAAAAGTGGTGGGGCTACATACACCCGGCCTCCTTGAGGGCCTTGAGCAGAAGGCAGGAGATAACATGAAAAGAAAAAGAAGGCTGACCCCTAGCAAAAGGAGGGAATCAGAAAAGATGAGACAAGGGCCAATTAAGGCGGGAAAGGAAGAAACTCCCTAGGCCTCGGATACCCTAATACCGTCGGGGTCGGAAGAGGACAAGAGTTGACCAAGTGAGATCGACAGGAAAGAAGACAGAGAGGAGCCCGGCACAAGTAAGTGGAAGCAATGCTGGACTCAGCTGGGGCCCCGTGGTCGCCAACCCACGACCCAATAGATGTGAGCCCCTGGGGGCGTTAACACTATCGTCAACCGATCAACTGTTCACTGTCGTCCTGACAAACTTCACATACTCCACTTATTTACGTTATCTTTACATTACTATATTACAAAAACACTACATTAATATTCTCCCCTCTTTCTCATTGATATATTCATTCGTCGAATTATTTACATTAGTTACAAATATACTTTCGATAAGGTATTGCGCTGTCATACGAATTCTTACGCCTAATACACTTACAATCACTCTCTACTTTTTAACCAACATTTCTCATAAATATTAACCTCAGGTTAATTATTCCTGCTTCACAATATTTATTTATGTTATAAATAACCTTATGGGGTTTGAAGCCATTTTTCAGTGTTGCCTTAGTAAACAAAAGTTTGGTGCTTTTCAGTCGGTCAACACGAATATATGAGATTAATGAGATTAATAAATAATATATTAATAAAGATTTATTAATCTCATGTAATTTTTTTCAGGATTAGGGTTTAACCCAACTCGTTTGGGTACATTCGTGTTGACCGACTGAAAAGCACCAAACTTTTGTTATAAATATCCATAATGTTTCATTTATTATTATTAATAATTATTCTATAATTTTTAATGGTTCATTTATTTATTATTCATTAATGTGTCTTATACTTTATTACTGTAAATTACCGTCGACATAATTATATAGTAGTTTCTTCCTCTTTCGAACAGATATGGCCAAGCAATTAAGCCAAGCTCATACGTAAACATTGTCTAAATGTTGTTAATTTGTTAATATAATTAACAAAACATAGTTAAAAATCACCTCACTACTTCTTTCCGCCAACTCTCTCCGGTCATTTCTACTGTAAGTCAATTAAATAATAATACTTTGATCTTATACTCTTTATTTTTGCAACAATACTGCTCTATAATGCATCACAATCCTCCATAATACGTCTATACTACGTATTAGAGCTTCCATAAAATAACTTTGCTCTAAAAAGCCTTACCACTTCTTTCAATATGAATTCAATCCTCCATAATACGTTTATACTACTTATTAGAGCTTAATACCTTCGCTGATGCTCTCCCATTACATTAATAAACGCATACACGGCATTTCCTGCTCATATAACGAAACTTAAAACTTGATATCAGAACTTTCACACTAGTTCTCCACTTCATATTAACTCAATACGATCTTCACAATATACTTTTGTTACTTCGCTACCTTAATACTTTTATTTATCTTGACCTTATATCACAGTGCATTAACTTTCCTTGGTTTACTTTCGTAGTTACTATGTTTAAAGCAATAGTTGTTAATATTTAATAAGTATAAGTGTAAGGGCACTTGAGATTGCGCACTTTATGTATTTATGTCCATAGATAAACTACTTTTGTGACCAATTTAACACAAAATTTATTAACAAGACTTCAAATAATTACGAACACAATGCGTAGGCGAATGTCGAGCGCGGACAGGTACTAACTTGAGCCAGTGCACACTCGCTTGCATTCAAGTAGCCACGCACGTGCTCTGTCTACAGTATTCAGGGCAGTGATCGTTGATTATTATTTATTTGTTAACTGGTTAACTTTTTTTTTGTCCTAAAGACTTGAAACTTGGTTTGGGGGTAGAGGGGTTAAGGACCATTTATTTACGTGAAACAAACATTTTTGTAAACTTCCTAGTTTCCAAAATATAGGAGTTTCAAAAATGGACTTATTTGGGGAAAAAAAGTTTTGTTCCAACGATAAAGGTCAGAATGAGTGGGTTTGGCGGTAATGTTTTGCAGCGAATACTGTTTCGGGATGCACATTCGTCTACATTCGCGGTCGCAATCCCACCCGAACATGTTCGGTGATAGTGTACTGCCCACGTCTGATTTTTGACGTAAATGTAAGTTTCCTGTCTGATTTTCTTGAGTATGTTGAGCTCATACTGCCTTAAAGGCAATGCTGACACTGCTAGGGCAAGAATGTGGAAGGAAAGAACTGATCATCTGTCCGGCTGGATGACCCCAAAAGAAAGCCTTCCTCCGGGCCATATGGAAGGTTGGGCAACATGGAAGGCGTTCAACAGACTGCGGACTGGAGTTGGAAGAACCAAGATGAACCTACAGAAATGGGTTTTTTCGAGTGACTCTCTCCTCTGTGATTGTGGGGAACTACAGACAATCCAACATCTTTACCAGTGCCCACTATGTCCAGCAACATGCACAATGGAAGACTTAGCACTTGCCAACCCGAATGCTATTGACGTCGCCCGTTACTGGACAAAGAACATTTAATTTGGTTGCGGGCTACCTGGCAGTCAGATGTTTGTGTGTTGTACAACTGACTTGTATGTTTATGTCCTCAATATTAGATCTAGAATAGTTTGTGTCTTTATTAATTATCATTATTATTTTTAGCCTATTTTCAATTTTGAAAAAATAGGCTTATGAGATCTCCTTTTGTCCGTGTGTGTGTGCGTGTGTGTGTGTGTGAGGTGAGTGTGTGTGTCCCCTAATAAAATCTTAACGACTGGAGCGATTTCAATGAAACTCGGTAGGTTCATAGCACTATTCCCGGCGACCTCGACCGTGCCCTTCAAATTTTGTTACGTCTCACCAATCCAACATGGCGGCTGTGCGAAATATTTCACTAGCATTCAATATCTCCGAAACTATTACCGATATCGCCCTGAAATTGTGTATGGTGATAAAGGACAATACTAGAAGTTCACCTATGAGACTTTCAAAAACCTGGTGACTACAAAACCAACATGGCGGTCAAGCGAAATTGAGACTTTTAAATAGACATTTTTCGCGATTTAACTATCCAAACGTAATGAAACTAGGTACAGCAAATGTCTATACACATTGTAATGCACTGGAGTCTAATTTAGTTCAATTGTTTACATAACCTCAAAATGGCGACTGTGCGAAATATTTCACTGACATTCTATATCTCCGTAACTATTACAGATATCATCATGCAATTTTGTACGATGATAAAGGGAACTAATACAAGTTTACCTATGTATATTTCAGAAACCTGTAGAGTACAAAACGGACATGGCGACCAAGCGAATTTGAAATATTTTAATAGACTTTTCTCGTGATTTAACTCTCTGAGCGCAGTGAAATGTGGTACAGTAAATGATTTTGCAGATTGTAATGCACTGCCATCTAATTTAATTCAATTGTTTACATAACCTCAAAATGACGGCAGTGCGAAATTTTAAAATTAAGTTTTTATTCTTGTGTCGTAATCATGCGATCGAAGTGAAAGTTTGAATAATGAAGCTAGGCAATAATTGTTCTTGAATGGTACATAACTCGATGGCCTATACATATAACAATCCTAAATGGCGAGCTTCCGATATATTTAGACGGTTCTCAATATCTATGAATCTTTTACAGCAACCAAACTGATTTTTTTATGTTCATAGAGACTATGAACATATGTTCACCTATAGGACTTTCAGTAACCTGGTGAGCACAAATCCAACATGGCGGCGACGCGAAGTATAAATATTTAAATGGACGTTTCTCGCGAATTAACTATCCGAGTGCCGTGAAACGTTGCACGTTAAATGGTTATACAAATGTTGATCCACTGGCATGTAATTTATTTAAATTGTTTGCATAATCACAAGATGGCTGGTGTGCGTACTTTTAAAATCTCGTTTTTACTTCTTGTGTTCTAATCATGCGATTGAAGTTTGAATACCACACGTACACAATAATATTAATGTAATAGTACAAAAATAAAAATCCATCCTGGCGACCATATGAAAAATTTCGACGGTTCTCAATATCTACGAATCTGTTACAGCAATTAAACTGAAATTGTGTATGTTGATAGAGACAATTAACATGAGCAGGATATATGAAAATAGGCTCTATAGTTCTTCACGGAACTACTTGTTATTTTTTATCTGAATTTGATTCTCACTGTTTACCATTTGTGATATATATTTGTGATTGGTGCTCCTGATACGAATAAAGAAAGATACTGCCGTTAAATAGATGTCGGCAAGAAAGAATATCCTAGATATAAACGATTTCTACATAACAAGAATGTGCCTGTAAGATGGCGCACAATGTCTCCAAGACTGTGCAGAGTGCGCGGTCTTACAGGTTTCTGCGTAGTTCAACACTTACGCTAATAGATGGCAGAAGCAGTTAAGCTACGTATACACACATCGAGCCGTTCACAGCCTTTGTTAGGAGTTCCCATTGTAAGAGGAGTATTTGTTTCAACTAAATCATAATTTAATTGAGCCCTGAGGCTTATTTTTTAAGAATCCTCCCTATATTATTCTGCTAAGGTCCCATTCCGGTTTTGTACCGAAAATAAGGTCCTGCTAACACCAACCTACACATATATGGCGTACCTACAGGTTCCGTATAACCCCATGAGTGACCGAAACGCACTCACTTCCTCTTTAAATGCCTCACAATTAAATAAATACCTTAAAAATGGTACATTTACAATGGGAGCACCGTAACCTGGCGAGCCTGCTGCTAGAGCGCAGGGCAGCGCGGCGGCGGCAGCCATCTAGCGGGAGCGCGGCGTACTACTACGCGAGCCTGCCGTTAGAGCTAGGTGAGGAGTCTCTCAGCAGATGGCTCCGGTGTGGTCTCGCCAAGACTTTCTGTAGGGTTCAATCCTTTGCAACCCTATTGGGCAAAGTGTGGCTTATGAGCATGCGAGATTACTCGCACGGGTCCGCTAGTACAAATTATATCAAATAGGATGATAAGTTATTCTTACCTCTTAATTATTTATACAAGTAGAATCAGCAACATTTTCACACTTTCGAAGAACACTTTGCAAGCCACGTTTCTCAACAGAATGGTTTGGGTCACCAATGCTGCCAACTGTAAAAAAATGCCAATGCGTAATCTTAAATGCTGCGCAATCTTAAAAGCCTTTACCTCAAATAATTTAACACCTCACTGGTCATATCTCATTGCTTCAATGCAATATTTAAATATTAACAACAATAACATTTATGTTGCAAAACGTTTATTAGAATTCTGGTTGTTAAACATATCACGAATTATAGGGAAGCAAATTCACCTAAATCTGATATACTCAAAGTGTCTACTCATAAAAATGGAACTATCTTAAAGACTTGACTAGTCTTACTAAAGAACAAATTTTAATGACGTCCATAGATCCAAATTATTATACATTCAAGAGTATCTTCAATCCTAATAATTATTGTTACATCAAATATAACATAAAGTTCAATCATCGCAAATATTCTTGCCTAGATCGTCATAATAAAATAAAACATGATGTCAATGTTTTATAAAATGATCTTCGTATTATCTTCATTCGGTGCTACCCGGCCCGCTGTTGCGTAGCGATACACGATAGTCAACTGGCGGTGACTAATCGCTCTCCGGCCGTCACACGGCCCCATCGAGTTTCCTTTCTATACAGAAAGCTCTCACTGCAGAATACAGTTGGTTTTGTTGTTGCTAAATCTTGTAACGGACTAGGGATATATTGGTAATGAGTTCCGCATGCACTGAAATGTATGTGACTTCACGGACTTGTAAGAAGAACCCTCATAGGAAATAACAACTTATTATTGTATGAGGGTAATGAATTTATGAGAAGAAACGGATTGTGTCGTTAATATCTCGAATATGACCCACGGACTCCCATATTAACCTGGAATCCGAACCACAGGAAGTGATACTTCACTTCGAAAATATCACATGTATTTTATATTTTTTTCATTTTTTACGGTACCGGTACTGTCCTTTTTGTATTTCACTTTTTCATTTTCACTTCCACTATCTGTATTATATCATTAAGACGTTACATACACCCCGTTCCCGAATCAGCGGTATTAATCACAGGAGATTAAAATCCACACTTGGCGGCCGGAAATCTAACCCGTGCCTAGGACGTTAACCAATTAGCCACGGAACCGGACTGCATTAACAAGGAACAGAGGCAAGGACGTTGACCACTCCACACCAAATATGAGACGGTCAATTTCCAAAAACCGGTAGTGTAAAATAACTCGCAGTCGGCAAGACTCGAACCTGCGCTCCCAGAGGGAATCTGATTTCTAGTCAGACGCCTTAACCACTCGGCCACGACTGCCATAACGAGCGCCATTCTTACTTGCTGGTAGGTCTCATCCCCAAGACACCGTTCGACCTCGTGCGACAGGCGATATTTTAGCTGCTGGCGCTCCAAGCGGCGATTCGCTCACTAAGTCCAGGGGGCCTCCGACCTCCGCGCTTCGGCTTGCCATTGCGTAACCTGCACCTTGACGTCACCGGGTGGACTCTTTCGTGACCAACCCTGTATAACATTACAGCTGCGCGTGACAGCTCAGGGACGAGACTGTTATGTCGCAGTACCTGAGCACACTACGAACAGTTTTGCTGCGGTGCTCGCTTGGGTTTCTTTATTTATTGTTGTTAATTCATTTGAGGAGCTTGGGACATCTTGATCATCATCACCGTGTAGTTTGGTGTGCGTTGAACTTGTCTGATAACCTGTATTATGTGATGACTGTTGTAGTGTGTGTAATAGAGTCACTGTGGTCTACTGAGATCCGTAAGTCTCGCTATTGGTTGAATGTAAACCAACACTACCGGTACGGGCTTATTGGTTACTATTTCGCGCGGTCAGTATGGATAGTCTGTTTTCAGCGTGTGCATATCTTTGGATTGGTAATCGATTGTATTGCATTGAATAGTGTAATGTGTTCGTAATAATGCTGTGCGACTGAATAATTAATATTAGACTGAGTCTGCAGTACAGCAATATCTCAATTTAGCCCAGCTATAATAATTATCTTTATGTTCGACCATGGCGAAATGTAAATATTATATGTCAGAAAACTGTACTATAATGAGGCTCATTATAGTACAAGTTTTCATTATGATACAGTTTCTCCCACCAATCAGAGCTCAAGAAACAGTTGTGTGACCAATTAGGTAAGATAGCATCGCACCTGAGCTGACTACCACGGCCTTCCTATTTTAAATTTCTCTGCGTGCCTAATGTCAAAGTGGGGTATTCCAGGAGGCCATGGTCAAATACAATGAATTCTCTGCGTCCCATGCGCTCTGTTCAGTACATAAAACTGGCGAAATCTCGATAGATGAAAATGAAAATCCACTCCTGCTTCCAGTCTCCGACCGGGTCAGGAATGGATTGAATGAAGCCCCCATCTAGCGGCGAGGATATGAACTGTGCCGGCTGCCGAGGTCAGACGCACTCCTCTGGGGCAATGATTAAATGAATGACAGATGAAATGAAGTGATAGTGGAGAGTGTTGCTGGAAATAAATTTTGACAGGGAAAACTGGAGTACCCTGAGAAAAACCTGTCTGCCTCCGTTTTGTCCAGCACAGATCTCACATGGAGTGAACGGTATTTGAACCACGGACCCAGCGGTGAGAGGGCGGCGTGCTGCCGCCTAAGCCACGGAGGCTTTTGAAATCTCGACAGATAATGATAAATATTTATGTTCGAACATAAAATATTTATAATTATCGTCGAACATAAACAGTCGTATGCAACTCGCCTATAATGGTAATTAAGACACTCGTATGCAATTTATAAAACTCGCTACGCTCGTTTTATAAACATACTCGTGTCTTAATTATTGCCATTCGTTGCATAATGCTCGACGATGGCGAAATGTAAATATTATATGTCAGAAAACTGTACTACAATGAGGCTCATTATAGTACAAGTTTTCATTATGATACAGTTTCTCCCATCAATCAGAGCTCAAGAAACAGTTGTGTGACCAATTAGGTAACGATAGCATCGCACCTGCGCTCACTTCCACGGCCTCCTATTTTAAATGTCACTGCGTGGCTTGTGTCATAGTGGGGTATTCGAGGAGGCCATGGTTGAATAGAAGATATTCCCTGCATCCTAAGGGCTCTGTTCAGTACATAAAATTAGCGAAATCTTGACAGATATTTATGAATATTTATGTTCGAACATAAGATAGTTATAATTATAGTCGAACATAAACAGTCGTATGCAAACTCGCCTATAATGGTAATTAAGACACTCGTGTCTTAATTATTGCCATTATAGGCTTGTTGCATAATGCACTATAAGTTAATAACTAGCCTATTATATTACGTCCTACACATTATAAAAATCAGCAGCCACCACTGGTGCCTGGCCAAGTTGTCTGACTTAAGCATGAACATTTTCTGAACTCTGAGATAGCCTATACGGTATCTCAACTGGTTGCGGGTAGGTGACCCGGGACTTGAAATAAGGTACTATCGCGGCAATCGCATTGAGGGAGTGTGGAAAATAACGCGGAAAACCCACACCCAGGATAGCCGCTGGGATTCGAACCTGCGATCTCCAGAATTCCTGCAGCTGCTATCACGGCCGTGGTGCACAATTTAACGTCTCAGGGATCTTTTTTTTTTTTTCAAGTACAAGAATGATTAACAGACTATCGCCTTTTCTTGTATCGCTGAACTTATCTGCGAACATTCAGTGTTATTATCATTTGGTGGCATGTGATGATGATAATAATTGTTTTTAAGGGGCCTAACATCTAGGTTATCAGCCCCGAATGGTTTTGGATTAGTGAAAATGAATCTCTGAGTAAATCTAACTACAAACTTACAACTAAAACTAACTACTGACTTACATACTCGAAGAAGACACAGAAAACAAAAGAAGGAAAATAAAAAGACAGGAGGAAAGGAATAGCTCTCAGCTCTCGAAGAATGAGGATTAAAGGACTTGGAGAGAAGTAGAGCCATGAAAGGGTGTCGGAAAGGGGAAACGGAAGAGGGTCCGCCCCAAAAGGCAATGGAAAGTGAGAAACACGGATCAAGCACAGGAATCCCTCGGGGTCGCCAACTCCCGAACTCACAAGTCGTGAGCCCTTGAGGTTGTAGCAACATCCAGGGTGCAGCAGAAGTCATAGGGACACACACTCTGCCTCCTTCAGGTCCTTGAGCAGAAGGGAGGAGATAACATAAAAAGAAGAAAAAGAGGTCTGTCCCCTCGAAAAATGAGGGTATCAGGAAAGAAGATACAAGGGCCAATTAAGGCGGGAAAGTGAAAGACACCCTTGGCCTCGGATTCCATAATACCGTCGAGGTCGGAAGAGAACAAGAGTTGACCAAGGGAGGTTGACATGAAAGATGGTAGAACGGAACCCGGCACAATTAAATGGAAACAATACCATTCTCAACTGGGTTCCCGTGGTCGCCAACCCACATCCCACCAGTTGTGAGCCCTTGGGGGAGTACAGCTATGGCCATGGTTCTCGTCAGGAAGGTCAGTCGTGTACTGGAGATCAATAAGAAGACAATAGGTTGTGACGTCACTAAACACAAGCCAAGTGATAGCACATTCCATTCTCTTTCTTTATAATGCATCGTGCGATGGTGGTGTAATGGTGAGCATAGTTGCCTTCCAAGCAGTTGATCCGGGTTCGATTCCCGGCCATCGCAAGTGTCTTTGAACTAACTTGTATGGTGGAACAGTTTGGTTTTGGCATCAATAGTTAACATGCTTAACTACTACCCTGCGAGTTGCTGTTTCTTTCCTTTTCTTAGTCGTTTACCCTCCAGGTTGGTAGAACCCACGGACTCATGGAGGGAACTCACCACTACCGCCTCTACGGGCAGTGTCCTAGAGCTGGGAACATCTAATCGGAGTGGATACAACTGGCGAGGTGTGATTGGCACCTCGCCCAGGCGGCCTCACCTGCAAAGCGAACAGGGGCCTCATGAGGGAAGGTAATGGATGGTCAGGATGGATAGGCAAAGAAGAGGGAAGGAGGCGGCCGTGGCCTTGAATAAGATACCATCCCGGCATTTGCCCGAAGACGAAGTGGGAAACCACGGAAAACCACTTCGAGGATATCTGAGGTGGGAATCGAACCCCCTCTACTCATTTGGAACACCCGAGGCTGAGTGGACCCCGTTCCAGTCCTCATACCACTTTTCAAACTTCGTCGCAGAGCCGGGAATCGAACCCAGGACCTCCGGAGCGGCAGCTAACCATGCTGACCGCTACGCTACGGAGGCGACATCATTATTATTATTATTATTATTATTATTATTACCGTGTTATCATTAATATGGTCGTATTATTATTAACTTACAATTATAATTGTCGCCTCCGTAGCGCAGCGGTCAGCATGGTTAGCTGCCGCCCCGGAGGTCCTAGGTTCGATCCCCGGCTCTGCCACGAAATTTGAAAAGTGGCATGAGGAATGGAACGGAGTCTACTCAGCCTCGGGAGGGCCAAATGAGTAGAGGGGGTTCGATTCCCACCTCAGCCATCCTCCAAGTGGTTTTCCGTGGTTTCCCACTTCGTCTTCGGGCAAATGCCGGGATGGTTCCTACTGTAAGGCCACGGCCGCCTCCTTCCCTTCCTTGCCTATCCATCCCATTCTTCCCTTCCCGTCCCTCATGAGGCCCCTGTTCGCTTTGCAGGTGAGGCTGCCTGGGCGAAGTGCTGATCACACCTCCAATCCGATCAAGGGTTCCCAGCTCTAGGACACTGCCTGGAAAGGCGGTAGTGGTGAGTTCCCTCGCTCAGTCCGTGGGAGCCACCAACTTGCAGGGTAAAATTGACTTTAAATATATAATGGTGTTAGGTCTAAGCTAAAAAAAATAAACCATGGACATGCCTATAATGGACATACTGAGGAAAATAAAAAAGTGTACTGTACTTATTCAGAGTGGTATTTACATATTTCTGCTACGAATTAGTACAGTACTGTACAAGCAAAACTTACAATGAACATATAGATAGGTGTATGTTGGTCAACAGCTTATTAAAACGAGCATTGGAAAAGACTTGGGCAACAGGAAATAGGTGAGTAAGCGTACACTTTGACGTGTACGTTGGAGAACAAAAAGAGGAAGACCTATCTGTATATTCCTGGCCTTCTTCTTCTTCTTCTTCTTCTTCTTATTATTATTATTCTTCCAAGTACTGGGCCAAATGTCCCGTTACGGTCTTGCACTTTCCCTCCATCTCTTCATCGGACGTCCTATCGATCTATTTCCCCGTGGCTGGTAGCGAAGGATCTCCTTTGGTAATCTTCCAGGTTCCATCCTTTGGACATGATGCTTCCAGTTCTCTTGGAGGTCACAAATGTATGTATTGGTTTCACTTTTAGTTCCTTCAGCACATCCTCATTTCTCTTATTATCCCCGTTCTTCTGCTGTTCGGCGCGAAGGTCATTTCGCGTGCTGTGAGTCTGGAGATGTCCTGAGATCTTATTGTCCATGCCTCGCTGCCATAGCATAGGGTTGGTCTGGCTAATGTGTTATACAAACGTAAGCGTGAATGCCTTTGGACAAGAGATGGCTTGATGACGTGATTGATAAGTCCTGTTGTTCTGGTATAATTTGTTATTTTTGCAGTTATGTCTCGTTCTTCTTGAAAAGATAAATGCTATCCTAAATACTTGAATTCGTTAATTCTTTCTAAAATTTTACCATCCCGACAAATTTTACTGGGGATTGGGTCCTTACCCTTACTTTAGTCTTTTCAGTAGAAATGCACATGCTGAATTTTGATGCAACTTTCTGGAGGTTGAATACTGACCACTGCAAATCATCTTCAGATGCTGCTACCAATGCATCATCATCAGCAAATAATATAGCGTCTAATGATTTAGTTGCCTGCTGATAGGTATTGAACCAAGTCTTTCACGCCTCCATTCCTTTATTATAGCATATTCCTGGTTGGATACAGAATCAACTGCTACAGCAGATAACGTAAGGAAGGAAACTTGTAGATTTACGTGACCGTTAATCGTGTGATTATGAGCCACGGGACCTCCCTTTTACACGTAATCCAACCCACAGGACATGGCATTTCACATCGAAATTCTCACATGCACTGACGGGGAATCGAACGTGGCCCGCCTTGGTGAGAGGCCAACAGCTTGAATGCTGCACCACCACGCCCCCTTCCAGATAACGTAGAATTTCACAGGATGCCTCAACATTTTCTAAAGACTGCATTGCCGCGGTGGCCGAGAGTGATAACGTGTTACCTCGTATCTCGCTAGCATCGGGAGAGCGTGGGTTCGAATCCCACCTCGGCCGTCCTGAGAATGGTTTTCGTGGTTTCCCATTTTCACCACCAGTCAAATGCCGGGACGGTTCCTTTCAATAGGTCCACGGCCGCGTTGTCCGCGTTTAATGAAGGAAATTTAACACATTAGTAAGTTACTGTTTTTAAGGGGGCGGAACATCGAGGCTGAACACGTTTTTCACATCGAAGTTCACGGGACCGTAAAATATTTCCGTTTAAGACAAGTTTCCGTTTAATAACGGGTCTGTTGAAGGCAGGATTTATTATGTAATTATCCAATGGTCATTAATATTAATGAAAATCCACCGCTTGCTTCCAGTCGACCGACCGGGTCAGGGAATGGAATGAATGAAGCCCCCATCTAGCGACGAGTATATGAACTGTGCCGGCTGCCGAAGCTTGTCGCACTCCCCTGGGGCAATGATTAAATGAATGACAGATAAAATGAAATGATAGTGGAGAGTGTTGCTGGAATCAAATTGTGACAGGGAAAACTGGAGTACCCGGAGATAAACCTGTCTGCCTCCGCTTTGTCCAGCACAAATCTCACATGGAGAGACCGGGATTTGAACCGCTGACCTAGCCGTGAGAGATCGGCGAGCTGCCGCTTAAGCCACGAAGGTTCCTCATTAATATTAGTATTAACATAATTAATTCTATCCTTATTAATCATCATCATCAACTTGTATGTATAGCATTTCATGAAATTGTTCCATTTGTACCATATTGCGTGTTTAAGTGTAAGAGAGAGCCATGAGGCATAACTTTTCCACTACATTACCAAAGACATTAAAGAAAGAAAAAAGTACAATATGAGGTATTAAAGGTCAAAGTTCACAAAATCAAATTATGAAGATCTTGGTTTGCGTGCGTTCTACAAGGTGGACCTGCGCACTTAAACAAAACGTTATCCGCATCCGCTTGACAATTATCCGCACCCAACCCTCATCCACACGTTTGTTATCCGAAATCTACTGACACTACAATAATATTTTTAATTAGATATAGCATAAGGTAATAAAGCAACACATTTAGACAATTGAGGAGAAAGTCGTTCCTCTAGGTTATGTAGGCCCTAGGTCATGTGCTATGTTTGAAATGAATGTTTACAGCCAGAATTGAAAAACCTTTTCAGTTCAGAGTGTTAATTATGCTTTAGCTTAGATCAGGGACGGTGCGTCATTAAGCGTCGAATGGGCCCTGCCCACCCAAGGCCGTTGAGGAAGCAGTGGACATAGCACTGTCTTGCAAATAATTTGTTTAAAAAATGTTTTATAAAATTACTTTATATTGCAAATACTCAACTTAAAATAAGGGGTTTACTCTTCTAGAATCTCTAAAGAGAATTCATTTTGAATAACTCATCCCTAGGTTAATATCCTGACAGTCTTGTACTGTGTATCGTCATAGCGAGTGCCGGCCCACAGAAAGTTCCATGTAAAGTATATGGCTTAATGGGCCGGGTGAGGAAACAGTGGACATAGCACTGTCTTGCACGCGAATTCTTCAGTGCTATGAAGGGAATTTTCTCCCTCTTCAAGGGCCAGCTGATTGGGCCCATGGCGTTGCTTTGAAGCGAAACAGAAGATCTCTTCATTTCACTTCCTGCTTCTGTCTCCGTTAAATACGGGAAAAGGGTCCACCCCACCCCCACGCCCCTTAACAGGTATTCAGCCATTGTTCGCAGCTTTCTGACGTTAGACAAAACTATTTTTATACATTTTCAGTTGTCTGAAGTTAATTCTACTGTATAAATGTGTTTTTAACTTTTGTGGCACGATACATAGTTATTTAATATGTCGATTGTATGCGACATAGGAAAATGAAAGTGGAATTTTTATTAACAAATCCTTTTCCTTCTATAGCTCTGAACACAAAGTTAGAAATTAAATAATTATGATCTCATCAACCAAGCTGATAGATAAATTTGCTTCATCCAAGCACAGTAGAGAATATATTTATAAATAAAGAGCCATGTGAGTACAGTTTTTAATGCATCAACTATTTATTAAAATTATTTTCAAATGTTGAGTTGTGAGGAATGATGATAATGGCAATAATAAATGCCGAATATAAAACAATCTTTAATATGAAACAACAATAGTATCATCTGGCCACCCTAAAATGTTTATCAGGAGCCGCCCCTGGCTTAGATCATCTTACATTTGCCATGGAAAAAACATAACGGAAAAAATATGATATATCAAAAACATCCGGGTCCTAGTAATGATATGCAACAAGATCGGATTGAATTCTAAAACTATCCGTATATTTATTCCAAACATTATCCGCAGCTTATCCGCTATCCGTACAGCAATGCAAACTATATCCACATGGCGAAAAATCTTGCGGATATCCGGGGATATCCGAATCCTCGCAGGGCTTTAATTATTATTATAAGTTTCTACAGCATGATAGATTACAGTACATGCATATTTCATACAGAGAACCGCTTTCCAGGTATAGCGCGGAGAAGTGTAGGCGTATGAATTCTTTCGTTTAATAAATAATGCTGTATAAATCGTGGAGTGATGTGTATAATGCACTTTGCAACGCTGATTATGTAATGAAAGTATTAATATTGGATCGTGTTATGTTTTTTAAACACCTGTTGCTAATGAATTGGAAAAAGAGTAGACTATTGGTGGTTGTTCGCATTTACGAAGGCTACTAAAGCCTGTAAATTATTCATTTTAGCTTTACGTAATTTTCGAGAGAAAAAAAAAGAGTAAAATGTCAGCTGTTGCTTAACCTATAATTGGATATGTGCATACACGTGTTTTATGTTTTCTTGTTTCAGTCTTAATCGACTGTTTTGTAAAATTATTTGTAATATTCTGTAAAAGATGGTATATTGGCTTTCACGGCCGGTGAATTAAAACTCAGCAATTCTTCTAGGTTTGTGCCGTGTCTTGTGTGGGGTTTCGCCTAGGACACCAAGCTGGCTCATCAGCGGACTCATGGTGTCCCCGCCCGGACCCACACAGGAGTAATGAACTGAGCGCTACCTCCCTTTATATGTAGTGCAACTGCGAGGGAACTCACCACTACCGCCTCTACGGGCAGTGTCCTAGAGCTGGGAACATCTAATCGGAGTGGATACAACTGGTGAGGTGTGATTGGCACCTCGCCCAGGCGGCCTCACCTGCAAAGCGAACAAGGGCCTCATGAGGGAAGGTAATGGATGGTCAGGATGGATAGGCATGGAAGAGGGAAGGAGGCGGCCGTGGCCTTGCAGAAGATACCATCCCGGAATTTGCCCGAAGACGAAGTGGGAAACCACGAAAAACCACTTCGAGGATGGTTGAGGTGGGAATCGAACCCCCTCTACTCATTTGGAACACCCAAGGCTGAGTAGACCCCGTTCCAGTCCTCATACCACTTTTCAAATTTCGTGGCAGAGCCGGGAATCGAACCCAGGACCTCCGGGGCGGCAGCTAACCATTACATAGCCTATATGAGTTGGAAATATTATTGTTTGGTTCATGTCAAAACTGAGAAAGGGTCCATGAGTATTTTTTCCTCTTTCAAGGGGTCCACGGAATGGAGAGTTCGGGAACCCCTGCTCTATACGACTGTGAAAACAGGAATGACCGGCCAAAAACCGTGGCGTGAACTTGTAAACATTCAGTGTTCTTACGTCGCGTTGTGGCATGTGATAATGATGATGGTAATTACTGTTTGTATATACAAGAGGTCTAACGCCTATGGACGTCGAATTGGCAGTTCAAGAGCTAAAAGAAGTAGGAGAGTTCTGTTACTTAGGAAGCAAAATAACCAGTGATGGACGAAGCAAAGAGGATAAAAAGGGAAGCATTTCTACAAAAAAGGAATCTGTTGAATTCAAATATAGATTTAGGTGTTAGGAAGTCATTTTTGAAAGCCTTTGTCTAGACTCTAGAGCGTGGCACTCTATGGAAGTGAAACTTGGACTGTTGGAACAGCAGAAAAAGGAGAATTGAAGCGTTTAAAATGTGGTGTTACAGGAGAATGATTAAGATCAGATGGGTAGATAGGGTTACACATGAAGAGGTATTAAGACGATTGGGAGAGGTGAGATATTTCTGGCGACTGCTAATGAAGAGAAGAGATAGGTAGGTAGGACACATAGCCTACTAAGACACCCAGGAATAGCAAAGTTAGTTATGGAAGTGAGGGTCGAGGATAAGAAATGTAGGGGTAGACAAAGGTTCGAATATGTCAAACAGATTGACTCGGATGTAGGGTGTGGTAGCTATGTAGAGAAGAAACGATTAGCTCATGACAGGGAAGCATGGAGGGCTGCATCATATCAGTCAAAAGACTTAAGACTCAAACAGCAACAACAACAACGCCTCTTAAAACGACAAATAGCCTATTATCATCATGGTCTGTCTGCGACCGGTTTGATGACTCAATGACGTTTCATGCTGAGAGGTCGTGTATTGTACAAAGACTACGTGCCAGACAGATGGATGGTAGAAAATTAACATGTCGAACGGATGCGGGAGCATACAGCTTTTAGAATTGAAATTACTTATATCACTTACCCCAGCACGAGTTGTTAATTTATTCTTGGGACCAGGGAAGTCATAGTCGCGACTCGCGATCCCTGTGTGTGGATTTGTTTGTTTCTGTAGAGGCTGTAGTTGTGTAGTTTAATGGTAGCTTGTCCCGGGATTTGAAGTACAATGTCCCTGGCATGTGATTGGGGGACGTGTGGGTAACACTCAGGATTGACACTGTTTGTAATAAGCAGTCAAGACCACATAAAAGTTGCTGATAAGGTGTTAGCTGTCTCCAAGCCGCGGATTGCTGTGAGCATCCGTGGTTCAGTGGTAGAATGCTCGCCTGCCACGCGGGCGGCCCGGGTTCGATTCCCGGCCGATGCAGATTATATTTTAACAGAAAACGAACGAAGAAGTGTGTTAAGTTCATTTAAGGAGCGGAACAATAAGGTCATATGCCACTGGAAAAGAAGTAGTTTGCGTTTGATGAAATCTTTTTTGTACTCTATCCAATCGCTATTCCCAACTCGCCTTCACTCGCGAACTCGGCGAGCAATCATTCCTCTATCGTCACAACTGCTAAACTGCAAATATGTCATCAGTGAAGCGGGGTTATGCAGAATATCCAAGATGTGACTGTGGAGAATTCCAGACTCCACAACACTTGCTCACGTGCTAAGATCTGAGTGACACCTGCAGCCAAGAAGACCTTATGTTGGCCACAGACCGGGGGATAATACCTGCAGAGTTCTGAAAAAGAATATTTTAGTCTCTCCCGGACACGGAAATATAAAATATAATATAACACGTCAACGACAGACTTCCTTCCATATCAGTAAAGCCCCGTTATTGCGCTCTTCAAGGGACTGTGGTTTAAACACGTAATAAGCGGGACAGCGCTAAAGACGGGGAATGGTTTGTGAGGCGGAAAAACAATATTTCAGTAATGTACAGTATTGTTTTTAACTGTATTACTATTATTATGATTATAATTAAAACATCTGTGGAACGTAAAGGCGCAGTGCCTTAGCTGCTCGTCTTTCACCCGGACGGTCGGGGTTTGAATCCCGGTGACAATGGGGCGGAATTTTCATCTGAAAAATCACGTGGTGTCAGGAATGGCACCCGGCCATAAATCCTCGGTCAACACACCAAAATAACCCTGGTTGGCTCCGGCGACCGAAATTAAATGGGAAAAGCCGAAGCAAATTTATGTTTATTATTAAAACATCTGAAATACAGTGCTCTTTTTATTACAATTTATACGGAATTTTCCCTCTTTTTTTGACATGCTCTTTCTTTTTTTCTTCTTCTTAGTCATTTACCCTCCAGGTTGGTGGAACCCACGGACTCAGCGAGGGAACTCACCACTACCGCCTCTACGGGCAGTGTCCTAGAGCTGGGAACATCTAATCGGAGTGGATACAACTGGTGAGGTGTGATTGGCACCTCGCCCAGGCGGCCTCACCTGCAAAGCGAACAGGGGTCTCACGAGGAAAGGTAATGGATGGTCAGGATGGATAGGCAAGGAAGAGGGAAGGAGGCGGCCGTGGCCTTGAAGACGGTACCATCCCGGCATTTGCCCGAAGACGAAGTGGGAAACCACGGAAAATCACTTCGAGGATGGCTGAGGTGAGAATCGAACCCCCTCTACTCATTTGGACCACCCGAAGCTGAGTAGACCCCGTTCCAGTCCTCGTACCACTTTTCAAATTTCGTGGCAGAGCCGGGATTCGAACCCAGGACCTCCGGGGCGGCAGCTAAGCATGCTGACCGCTACGCTACGGAGGCGACTTTTTGACATGCAAAAAGCAATATAAGCTGGATTTAGAAGCGTTATAATAGGGTTCAATTATGCAGTATTACATATGAACCATCCAGGCTCCTTACAAAGGAAACTTAATAAACTGGATAGCGTATTAAGCGGGTATAGTAATTAACTAAAGGTTAAAACAGCCGAAAAACAAGTAGTTTCGTGAAGAACAAAAACTTATTTTCATCTAACCTACTTATGTTAATTGCCAATATCAACATACAAAATGTCAGTTTGATTGCTGTAATAGATTCGTAGATATTGCGAACCGACTAAATATTGCGGATGTATTTTTAGCCTACTTTTCACATTTAAAAAAATGAGGAAAAAGTAGACTTATGAGATCGGGCAAATGTGTGTCTGTCTGTCTGTCTGTCTTTCTGTCTGTCTGTCTGTCTGTCTGTCTGGCTGGCTGTGTCTGAGTCCCCCCCCTATCAACTCCGAAACGGCTGGAGCAATCGAAACAAAATTTGGTAGGAGTAAAGATCTATACCCGAATATCTCACGGCCATATTTGAAAATGATAACAGTGCTACCAACTGTTGAAAAATCTCAATTGAAATTTTAGCTCCATGTTGGATATCTTGGAAGGTATGAATGGGAGCTATTTCAAAATTGGCACACGTATAGATAATAATATTTTAGTTTAATTTCCAGGAGGCCATACATGGCAGTGTTGCCAAAATGATTATAAGCCTGCTGATTTGTCCAATTTTAAATGCATATAACTTCTACACTATCAATTGGAATTCAACCAAATTTCGTATGTGCTATGTGTACATAAACAGATATGACCGAGCGTATTCTTGAGAGCCACCAGGGCTGCCAACTGTTAATAAATGCTCTCATTAAAAAAAAATCCAAATACCCATACATCAGAAAGTATGCAAGCCGACAGCTTTAAACTATGCACACGTATAGTACCTGACATTATAAATTAATTTGGAGTAACTTATATACGTCAGTGCTACCAACATGATTCTTAGCCCGCTGAAATGTCCAACTTTAAATACTTGTAAGTTCTATACTATCATTTGGATTGCAACCAAATTTCGTGTGTGCTATGTGTACCATAACAGATATGACTATGCCGATTCTTAAGAGTAACCAGGGCTGCCAACTGTTAATACATTCTTTCTCTATTTTTGTTACCCTAATATCAATATATCAGAAAGTATGCAAGCTCTAAACTTTGCACACATATAGTAGCTGGCATTCTAGTGTACCCTTGGATAATAGCATGTAGACAAGATTCGAGGTTTCGGGGTCGTAATGGATTCTTGTGAATGTGATTTAGAGATTTTATGCTATCAAAATAACTTCCAGGGTTCATAAGGTTAACTAATTATTACAAAGCCAAGAAAACAACAGGATCTACTAACAAATAAAATTTTAATAACTGAATCAATCATAAAAACACTTAACAATAAACCACCCTTATATAGTTCACTCGCACGTGAACAGATCTGACACTGACCAGCCTGACGTACCATGATAACACGGCATGACAGCTGTCAAACAAGCGTTGTGACTGCAATGTCACTTAATTCAAAGTAACAAAAGAAAACGGATCACAAGATCCAAAAATGACAAACAAATAAAATAGTACAAGAATTTAATATTTATGAGCGACACGCGTTTTAAGACTAGTTCAAGTAATGAATCCAGTCCATTTATCATTGTCGTTCCTAGGTTCTCATTCATGGTTACACTTTTTATTGATACGTTAATCATATGCGACCATTTCGCTATAAGAATTACGTATACATAAAGACAACATTTAAGTTACAAAAATTATTGTACAACATAATTGTCACGCAATGCCAAAAATTACTACACGCATGTCAGTTAAGAAATCAAACCCTAAATTTAAATTAAACCACACAAATAAAATCTGTACAAAGTTCCACACTTCTCTCGCGATTCCCCTCGTCCAAAATCAATATATCATTTTTTTAATACTCATCACTTAAACCGCTTTCCAGAGGCCGCCCGCCTCGTCATCTCCCACCATTAGGCCTTTAGGCCATAACATTGATGGTAATGGAGGATGAAACTTGTTGTCTTCTTTCCATGGTCGTCATCTTGCCGCTGTTAAAACACAATTAAATTAAAGTTTTAAAACTGTTCTATCTGCTTTATGAGTATTTTATTTCCTCATATAGTCCTACGCAGAATCGTAGACTTTCCCTATTTTATGGCTAATTGCCATCTCACAAATTATGAAATTATAACTTAGTTATCGACACACAACTAGAATTTTAAAACATAGGCCGTCATAAGGACGTCTTAAATTGACTGTCGAAGAATAATTAGGAGTGCCCCGGTTCATCTCAGACATTTGTTTATATACAGAAAGCCTAAAGTTTCCATGGAGGGAGAAATATCTCCTCAATATTTTTAATAATGGGCCTATAATTATGTGTGACCTCTCAAAAATCTTGTAATTTCTCACAGGTCGCGAATCTGCCGCCGAACACGCAAACCGATCGCTAGATCTTTTTATAACCGATTGGCGCGCAAAAACACACTGATGCTATGTTCTGGCGTCCTGTCCTCTCATTTGTCAGTTAAGTTAGCGTCGGAGTTCTGACCTTACAAATCCCGCCCTTATTTTGACGTCACGACACTTCTCCTCTCTCTCACTCCTTGCCTTGGACCAAGCATCGTGGCCTGTCGAGAGTCACGTACGCCTCAGCGTCATACCTGATTTTCTCAGAAGAATAAGAATAGCATTGGTTGTGAAACTGTCGGTAGCTTCCACCCAGCACGTAGCCCATCTTGCCAAGTCCAGTTTGATTGCTACATCAATTTTACTCGAATATCCAGCATATCATGTATTTAGTATTTCCAGCAATTTTAATAATATGAAACATTATTATAGGACACAATGATAAGGGTTCAGTATAGTAGCTGGCATTCTAGATTAATTTGGAGTAACTAATATAGGCCTACGCCAGTGCTGCCAACATGATTCTAAGCCTGCTGATAGGTCCAATTTTAAAATGCATGTAACTTCTAGACTATACTAAGTAATGGATTTCATTCAAAATTTACACAACAATAGATCATATTATTTCAGATTATTTCTGACCAATATATGTATGTCATTGTTACCGACATGATTTTACGCTTGCTGTTAGATCCAATGTTTAACTGCATGTAACGTCCATGCTATCCATTGGACTTGAACCAAATTTTGTATTCTGTACCTTAAGAGATGGAACTAAGAATATATTCAGTCACCAGGGCTGCCAACTGCTGTTCTCTATTAGGCTACATTATGTCAGGTATACAGTATTTTGAACTAATTAGAAATGTCGATATTACCAACTTAATTTCGTCATTATTCTAGATAGATCCATATAGATTAATAATTGGTATGAATCAAATTTTAAGAAAAGTAGGCTCTTTAGTTCGTCACGGAACTTCTTGTTATATATGTAGTCTTAGAGTTATGTACTGTTACGTGAAGATTATTGTCTACGTGTAGTATTCAAACTTCAATCCCATGATTAGGACACAAGAAGTAAAAACGAGATATTAAAATTTCGCACAGCTGCCATCTTGTGGTTATGGAAACAATTGAAAGAATTAAATGCCAGTGGATTATATTTGTATAAGGATTTTCTGTACCATGTTTCACTACACTCGGATAGTCAAATTGCGAGAAACGCCAATGTGAATATTTATACTTCGCGTCACCGCCATGTTGGATTGTGATCACCAGGTTATTTATAATAATAATAATAATAATAATACAATAGTATCGTATGGCCTCGGGTGCCGGGTGCAAGCTTTGTTATTTGACACCCAAAGGGTGGCTTGCATGCCGAATTTCGTTGCTCCTTGAAGCACTATGAAAGTCAAGGAAGTTAGATATCTAATCTCCTTGAACACTATAGCGCTTTCTAGTAGAGAAATGAGGAAATTTGTGTTGGCAGTAATTCCCGACATTAATTTTGCCGTTTTGAACACGGCCTACTGAATTCAAATGGGTTATTTGATATGCCAACATAGTATGACATGGTGTCGTAGATTAAAATGTAACTCACGAAACTGTGGAACCTTGGAGATGCTGTCAAGCTGGCAGCAGCCAATAAGTTGAAAGAAAGGGACACACCACGGGAGACAGGAGCGGCCTCTTTCCCCTTCACAGGCTTTGCATGATGTGGTTATAGCTGAAAGATTCAAAGCAGATATTAATAATTTGTAAGGTATTGTCAAATGACACTTGACAAAGAATAGAAATAGCAAATGGACTCTCCCGGGTTTCTGGTACCAATTTTTGGGTAGATTATTGGCTGAGGAATAACCTAACCACCAAGGGAAGATGATAAAGAAAAGGAGGTGGGTTTCGGACTGGAGAAAAAGGATAGAGAAATAGGAGGAGAGTCCCACAAAAGTTATGAATTTAACTTTAAATGCTCTTAGAGGCGGTTGCCACTGCAAATCCGTTCTCTGATACCTAAAGTGGGTAAGGAACTGGTCGAAGCTAACGGGAACCGCAGCTAGGACTTGGGCGGTTTGCCAGAGAATGGCTTTAGCGTATTCCCTCTCAAGCATGCATAAGACTACTATGGGGAAGGGTGATAGTCTGGCAAGACAAATAGTAACAGATTTATTCTGTGTTAACGAGAGCATGAACCTAGGAAGAGTTAGGAATGCCAGGATCTTGCCTAACTGTAGTACTTGCGAAATGATAAATCCAAAAACAAATATTTAATTTATTTAACAATTCAAAGGAAGTTGATAACTTTAACAAATATATATTTTCAATTTGGTTAACAATTTTGGAGTCACAGACCTCAGAAAACATTAAACGTTTGCGCCAGGCAATTAACAATTTATTAGGTTTCAAACCTTTATAAAATCCTAGCAAGGATTTAAAATAGCGAAGATAAAAATTCAAAATTTAAAGACAATTAAGGTGATTAAAGTTTAACAATAAACAGAGTACAAGGTGTGTACTATAAGAAATCTTTGCGTACCTATCTTAGAAAAAGTTACAACTTCAAAATAAAAAAAAAAAAGAGAACAGGTGGAATGAAAGAGAAGTTCCTATTGTTGTTGTTTGAGTCTTCAGTCTTTTGACTGGTTTGATGCAGCTGTCCATGCCTCCCTGTCCTGAGCTAATCGTTTCATCTCTACATAGCTACCACACCCTACATCCGAGGCAATCTGTTTAACATATTCTAACCTTGGTCTACCCCTACAGTTCTTGTCCTCGACCCTTCCTTCCATAACTAAGCTTGCTATTCCTGGGTGTCTTAGTATGTGTCCTACCAACCTATCTCTTCTCTTCATTAGCAGTCGCCAGAAACATCTCTCCTCTCCCACTCGTCTTAATACCTCTTTGTTTGTAACCCTATCTACCCATCTGATCTTCATCATTCTCCTGTAACACCACATTTCAAATGCTTCAATTTTCCTCTTTTCTGCTGCACCAAAAGTCCAAGTTTCACTTCCATAGAGCGCCACGCTCCAGACAAAGGCTTTCAAAAATGACTTCCTAATACCTAAATCTATATTCGATGTCAGCAGATTCCTTTTTTGTAGAAATGCTTTTCTTGCCTGAGCCAACCTACTTTTTATATCCTCTTTGCTTCGTCCATCACTGGTTATTCTGCTTCCTAAGTAACAGAAGTCTCCTACTTCCTTCAGCTTTTCACCTGCCAATTTGATCTCCATAGAGGTTTCTGATTTATTTCGGCTGCATTCCAGTATTTTTGTTTTACATTTATTAATTTTCATCATGAAATCTTTCCGTAAGACAGAGTCCATAGCATTCAAAAACTCATTCAAATCCTCAGGCTTGTCAGCCAAGATGACGATGTCGTCAGCAAATCTCAGAGTTGAAATTATTTCTCCTTGAACCTTCACTCCCACTTTAAATTTTTCTCTAATTTCCTTCATTGCTTGTTCAATGTAAAGATTGAAAAGTATGGGTGATAAGTTGCAGCCTTGCCTTACACCTTTCTGAATACCAGCTTCTCTCTCATGTCCTTCAACTCGAATGACTGCTGTCTGGTTTCTGTATAGATTGTATATCACCCTCCTATCCCTGTACTTTATTCCAATCGATTTCAAAATGTCAAACAATTTAGTCCAATCAACGTTATCAAAAGCTTTTTCTAAGTCTACAAAAGCCATGAACGTTCTCTTATCTTTCCTTATTCTACCTTCCAAAATCAGCCTAAGACTTAGTACAGCTTCCCTTGTTCCTACATTTCTCCTGAAACCAAACTGGTCTTCACCCAACTCCGTTTCTATCTGGCTCTCAATCCTCTTGTAAATTATTCTAGACAGGATCTTTGAAGCATGAGTAATCAAGCTGATTGTACGGTAATCTTCACATCTGTCAGTTCCTATAACTTCTTATATTTATAATGGATTACTTTTATGATAGCTATGAAAAATAGAAGAGGTCACTTACTGTGAAACCTGAAAAGAAAGGCAAAAGGAAGGTTCTAGACTTCCTATGTTCAAGTAGGAATCACGAGACAAATGGGGCAGTTTCCCTTTCGTGAGACCTAGAAATAACTCACTCATGAGTTGAAAGAATTGTTTTCCCTGGTTATAAGGGAGAAACAATGTAAGCTTCAACCGTGTATAAGACACGTGGTTATGCAGAAATTAATTAATGATAAACAAGCAAGATGGAAGGGCACTTCGTTAGAGTGACACCTCATTGAAAATGATCTAGAGTTACAATTTTATTAATATGGTTTGTTAGTTGAAGGTTTAGGAAAGATCAATTGGGATTTAGGATCAATGTACATGGCCTTATTTAAGGTAAACGGACGATCGCGACGCGGTAGGAAAGTTGAACAAGCACTAGTTATCACTATAGTCTGTTAAATGGATGAAAAGTTCACTGTAGTAACACGAAAGTTTATGGCAAAAAAGTTATTGCAATGATGAAAAAGGACTGGTAGCACTAGATAGGCGAAAGTCTATTGCTTGAGAAAGTTGTGTATTACAATTAAATGCGCCATAGAACATTCCAACGGTGGAAGAAAATTAGCTATTGAGCTTTAATTCAGAAGGAAGATTCTTCAATTTTCAATAGTATTCTCACAAGTGAGTGAAAAATACATGACGGCAAGACTTGTAGATAAAGTACAGGATCTGGAAGGTTCCAGAACGATCCTAATAGAAGAATGGAGCCAAAGTTAATCCAGCGGAGGAACTAGCTTGGTATTTTATAGACAGCCGGTATTAGATAATATCCCACGTGGTGAGAAGATTTCTCATTTAAATAGCTTAAGAAAAGCTACTTTTTATTAAGGTTGGCGTAGACAGACAAAAGCCCAACATAGCAAATCCCGCGATGGATGATTTTTGCCCCAAATAAGTAATCTCACACTGCCTATAAAATGATCATTGAAGTATGTAGAATTAAAACCGATGAAGATGAGGTTAAAACCTTAAGTCTGTACTTATCTTTGTTGCATGGCGAAGATGAAGTTCCCTTTGACGGATACCTAATGTGCCAACATGGCGTAGAATGTAGAGAGTGCCTCTTGGTTTGAGGAGACTGGCTCTGGTTGAGCCTTGACTGACCAAGTCAACTGCCGACTTACAAGTGAGACCCACTCAGCGAAGCGCGGAGGGTCCAAGGAAGGGAAAAGAGTGGGGGTAGGAGACAAAAGGAATACATATAAGCATGACCAATATTGTAAACTTAAATTCTCTTGAGGAAATGGTCTTCAAAGAGTTGATAGCAGCCGATACTAGCACAGCCTGGTGGGTGAAAGAGTAGACGAAGTTCTCTTGATCACGGAGATAATAGCTGGCGATGGCAACGAGAACTGGTGGCCAGATGGATAAGGAAGTCCTCTTGCACCAGGAAGAATTGAGGAGCTTCTGAGATTCGCTGCTAGATGACGCTAGGTGGGCCATGGAAGATATATATCTAGAACAGACTCACAAAGAACATAAGAGACATGACCAACAAAGAGAAAATAGAAGATCACTGTTGGTGTTTGATAAAAAAGGAAGAAATGAACAAGAAAAGAGCATTAAAATTTATATTCTCTCGTACCGTGTATTCCAAGAATACACCATACTGGGAGGGGAAACACCAACAGAGAACAAATAAGCAGTTAAACATTTAAAGGTAATGGAGCCATCAAAGACAGTGGACTTGTGATCGGACCATTAGTGGTCAAGACTCTGACCACCCTGACTCTCCCATCCCTTCCAGGATAACACTCGGTCACTCTACCAGAAATCCAGACCAGGGGAGGGGAAACATCCCTAACCAAGACCAAGTCCCCCACTTTAATGTCGGGACTGGAAAGAAACCACTTCTGTCTCCGTTGCAGGGAAGTTAAATATTCCAAGTTCCACCTCTTCCAAAAGGAATAGCGGAAGGCTTCAAGTTTACGCCAAACAATAGGTAAATTAGAATCCCTGTAAGAATTGGGAAGGGGAGGAGGGGCAGAGAGAGAAGTGCGTGTAAGGAAGTGACCAGGTGTGAGTGGAAGCAGGTCATCAGGGTCATTGGAAAGCGGAGTTAAAGAACGAGAATTAACAACACCTTCAATCACAAAATAGCTAGAAGCTGCGAGAAGTACAGATCTAGTAAAGATTGCGATAAGATGCGAAAGAAGAATTAACAAGTTTAAACAAAGCGTATAGAAACAAGTACATCTATTAAGGATAAGAATATACCAAATAAACAAAGGAACTATGAGAGTAGGAGGCAAGAACGCCATAGGTAAAAATCTAGTAGCAATAAACAATGACCTTTAGTTGTAATGAGTATCAAAGGGGTTAATCAGAAAAATACTTAAGTCAGCGAGAAACGTGACGTGAAAAGCATAAATACAAAAACACATCGAATGTAACGACAAGAAAAAACAAGTTTGTTTATCAATGAACAATAAGATTGCAAAATATGTAAGCAAGGACCAATACATGAGCGCGTGAAAAATACGCAACGATGTTATGAAACAAGAATCGAAGCAGTTGTAGGATACGAGCGTAAGCAAGTGGGAGAGACAGGCATGAACGACCTTGACCCACATAGTACAGCGAGATAAGGAATATAAATATCTGAAAGAGTCCTTGACCGGAACAAGTTTATTTTGGGAAGTAGGTGAGCAGCTTCCAAAATTACGGGAGCAACTCGCAAGACAATGGTTGGCAGTCAGCCAGAGTTGAGATAAGGGAAACTTGCTCTGACCTTTGGCAAGCATACAGGAAATAAACAGCAGCTTGGCGTTATCCGAGCTTGTATACAAACAAGATTGAAAAACAAGCAGTTCGAAATAAACAAACAACACAAGTGAAATCAGCTGAGACTTAAAGCGGAGCAAGTGACACGACATGCAGTCATTCGTGGCTTGGACGTGAAAAACCAATTTAGAGACATATGAAATAAAGTAGGAAATCAATTTCCCATGATTTTGAGGATCACGGAATCCGACAATTTTCGACAGAAAAAAGCTTAATTCTTTCGAAAAAAGAAGAGAAGCTGGGACATTGAGAAGGAGTTTATGCGTAAGAATAGTTATTCTAGATGCTAGAGAATTCAGATTTTCAAGCGGTTTCAAAAGCGGCTTCCAATTGTGAGGAAGGGGGAAGGAGCCGGCCGTGGCCATCCTACTAAATAGCGAAAGAAGTGAAGCATAGCTTACAGCGAAATGATGGTGACTGATAGCCATGGTTTTACACAAGGGGAAGATAGTTTTCAATAGAGAGTTTAAGCAACTACCTGCTATAAAAATGACATGAGAAGTTAAACGAACTAACACAAGGCGAGGCGAACTTGAATTGCCATCTTGTGCGGGAAGAAGGCAAAATCATTTAAACAACTTACAAAGGTGGCGTAGTTGTTCACGATGTGACATCGTTTCGGCAAGTGTTTTTCAAAAGTATCGAGATAGAAAACATAGGTGTTCTCTTTTTCAGAAAGGGGATTTATATCAGCAGTAACGAAATGACATTGCGATTTGGTTTGAAGACTGGGATGTTGGATTTCACCAGTAATAACCCAACCAAAATCGGTGTCTCTGGCGACCACGTTTGAAGATAACTTGCAAACCTGTTTACGGAGGCAATTCCAAAAACATTGGCACTGAAAAGTACATCAATGGGACCTTGAGCATTAAACTGAGGATCAGCTAACCTTAAGTGCGAAGGAATCTTTAAACCGGAAGTATTAATAGAGCTGCTAGGAGTGTCCTTGCCAATACTGGTAAGAATGAGACAGTTAAGTTAAGATTGGTGTTTCTTTGACAAATGTCTCTGATTTTCAATTTTGAAGACTGCAAGGCTTGAGTTTTCAAATTGTCAATGCCGGATACATTGATGGGAGTAGGCGATGACGAAAGACCTAGTTTCTTAAATTAACGATTGTGAAACAAAGTTGTGAGTTGAAGCGGAATCGAGAAGACCGCGGGTTTGAAACCAATTTCCAAATTTATCTTGGATTTCGAATTGTACAGTGGACAAAAGGACTTGCGCACTGTGAGAAGTTTCGGCGTTAGAAATGCAGGAAGAAGCATTAGTTTGTTCGGAGCTGCTCTGCATGGAGTTTGAAGAAGCGGGTACTGGTGACCTCGATTTATCATGAACGTGCAATAAAGAATGGTGCGGTTTTTTACAATGGAAACAGAGATTGGAAGACGTACAGTTTGAAGAATAATTCTTAGGTGACAAGCAGTTGAAGCAATGTTTACTATTGAAGACAAACTTCCTTCGGTCTTCGACAGACAATTCTTTAAAGGATTTGCACAAGTACAAAGTGTGCAACTTTTTGCAGAGCTTGCATTTTAAATTTTTTTTGAGCGGCCTGATATGTTCTCTTGGATAGTTGAAAGAAGCAGAACGGGTTTGCTTGTTCTCGACAGATGGGGGCTGATGATCCTTTGAAGAAGCAAGTTTTTTTTCTCAAAAATGTGACACTGAAGACTCGTTTCGACATTTTCGCACTGAAATGAGAGTGCTGTAAGGACTTGGCACCGGCTATTGAGAAACGAGATGAGGTGTTCAAACGAATGTTCCTCGTTGCGAGTGAGTTCGATCTCCCAAGCCTTTAATGTTGAAAAATCGAATCTGGATGCAGCTAGAAGAATAAGAATAGTGTCCCACGTTTGGACTGGTTGCTTGAGTTGATATAACGCTCTCACGTGCAATTGAATAGAGTCTAACAGGTTTCTTAAAGAGGTGACGTCATTAGGTTTGACGACTGGCAGGTTGAACAGACAGCGGATGTGGCGAGCCACACACAAACGTAAATTGCCATATCTCTCTTTAAGGAGATTAAAGGCGATGCGGTAGTTATCTGCGCTTAAAGGAAGTGACTCCACCAAGGCCAAGGCCTCGCCTTCCAAGGACGTACGCAAGAAGTAGAATTTATGAATGTCGAGAATGTCAGTATTTTCCTGAATTAGGGAGCAGTAAATTTCATAAAAGGAATACCATTCACCTTCCTGGCCTGAGAAGTGAGGTAGGCTTATCTTTGGAAGTAATGGTTTCGGTTTATCCTTGTGAACCGAAGCGGGTGTGAACTGGGCCGGATTGATGACCCTAGTGTCCGGTTCTGAGATACTGCGGATCAGTAGGTGGGCCTTGGCAATCCCTTCAAAGTACAACGGTTCGACCTCGTCCCGATCCGATTGAAGTTCTGGGCAAGCGGATTCAATCTCGGTTTGAGTTTGATCGTAATAATCATAGGACCGTTCGTACAACTTAAGGCGTTGTGTCAAGATGTCTAGATCACACTCGGCGCGATTTAATTTGTTGATGAAATTTCTGAATCTGGTGAGTTGCCCTTTATAGGAAGAACGTCTGGCAATGAGAGTTTCATCATTTTCAGTAGGAGCCATGTCAAAGAAAATAGATTAAAATGTAACTCACGAAACTGTGGAACCTTGGAGATGCTGTCAAGCTGGCAGCAGCCAATAAGTTGAAAGAAAGGGACACACCACGGGAGACAGGAGCGGCCTCTTTCCCCTTCACAGGCTTTGCATGATGTGGTTATAGCTGAAAGATTCAAAGCAGATATTAATAATTTGTAAGGTATTGTCAAATGACACTTGACAAAGAATAGAAATAGCAAATGGACTCTCCCGGGTTTCTGGTACCAATTTTTGGGTAGATTATTGGCTGAGGAATAACCTAACCACCAAGGGAAGATGATAAAGAAAAGGAGGTGGGTTTCGGACTGGAGAAAAAGGATAGAGAAATAGGAGGAGAGTCCCACAAAAGTTATGAATTTAACTTTAAATGCTCTTAGAGGCGGTTGCCACTGCAAATCCGTTCTCTGATACCTAAAGTGGGTAAGGAACTGGTCGAAGCTAACGGGAACCGCAGCTAGGACTTGGGCGGTTTGCCAGAGAATGGCTTTAGCGTATTCCCTCTCAAGCATGCATAAGACTACTATGGGGAAGGGTGATAGTCTGGCAAGACAAATAGTAACAGATTTATTCTGTGTTAACGAGAGCATGAACCTAGGAAGAGTTAGGAAAGCCAGGATCTTTCCTAACTCTAGTACTTGCGAAATGATAAATCCAAAAACAAATATTTAATTTATTAACAATTCATAGGAAGTTGATAACTTTAACAAATATATATTTTCAATTTGGTTAACAATTTTGGAGTCACAGACCTCAGAAAACATTAAACGTTTGCGCCAGGCGATTAACAATTTATTAGGTCTCAAACCTTTATAAAATCCTAGCAAGGATTTAAAATAGCGAAGATAAAAATTCAAAATTTAAAGACAATTAAGGCGATTAAAGTTTAACAATAAACAGAGTACAAGGTGTGTACTATAAGAAATCTTTGCGTACCTATCTTAGAAAAAGTTACAACTTCAAAATAACAAAAAAAGAGAACAGGTAGAATGAAAGAGAAGTTCCTATAACTTCTTATATTTATACTGGATTACTTTCATGATAGCTATGCAAAATAGAGCAGGTCACTTACTGTGAAACCTGAAAAGAAAGGCAAAAGGAAGGTTCTAGACTTCCTATGTTCAAGTAGGAATCACGAGACAAATGGGGCAGTTTCCCTTTCGTGAGACCTAGAAATAACTCACTCATGAGTTGAAAGAATTGTTTTCCCTGGTTATAAGGGAGAAACAATGTAAGCTTCAACCGTGTATAAGACACGTGGTTATGCAGAAATTAATTAATGATAAACAAGCAAGATGGAAGGGCACTTCGTTAGAGTGACACCTCATTGAAAATGATCTAGAGTTACAATTTTATTAATATGGTTTGTTAGTTGAAAATTTAGGAAAGATCAATTGGGATTTAGGATCAATGTTAATGGCCTTATTTAAGGTAAATGGACGATCGCGACGCGGTAGAAAAGTTGAACAAGCACTAGTTATCACTATAGTCTGGTAAATGGATGAAACGTTCACTGTAGTAACATGAAAGTTTATGGCAAAAAAAGTTATTGCAATGATGAAAAAGGACTGGTAGCACTAGATAGGCGAAAGTCTATTGCTTGAGAAAGTTGTGTATTACAATTAAATGCGCCATAGAACATTCCAACGGTGGAAGAAAATTAGCTATTGAGCTTTAATTCAGAAGGAAGATTCTTCAATTTTCAATAGTATTCTCACAAGTGAGTGAAAAATACATGACGGCAAGACTTGTAGATAAAGTACAGGATCTGGAAGGTTCCAGAACGATCCTAATAGAAGAATGGAGCCAAAGTTAATCCAGCGGAGGAACTAGCTTGGTATTTTATAGACAGCGGGTATTAGATAATATCCCACGTGGTGAGAAGATTTCTCATTTAAATAGCTTAAGAAAAGCTACTTTTTATTAAGGTTGGCTTAGACAGACAAAAGCCCAACATAGCAAATCCCGCGATGGATGATTTTTGCCCCAAATAAGTAATCTCACACTGCCTATAAAATGATCATTGAAGTATGTAGAATTAAAACCGATGAAGATGAGGTTAAAACCTTAAGTCTGTACTTATCTTTGTTGCATGGCGAAGATGAAGTTCCCTTTGACGGATACCTAATGTGCCAACATGGCGTAGAATGTAGAGAGTGCCTCTTGGTTTGAGGAGACTGGCTCTGGTTGAGCCTTGACTGACCAAGTCAACTGCCGACTTACAAGTGAGACCCACTCAGCGAAGCGCGGAGGGTCCAAGGAAGGGAAAAGAGTGGGGGTAGGAGACAAAAGGAATACATATAAGCATGACCAATATTGTAAACTTAAATTCTCTTGAGGAAATGGTCTTCAAAGAGTTGATAGCAGCCGATACTAGCACAGCCTGGTGGGTGAAAGAGTAGACGAAGTTCTCTTGATCACGGAGATAATAGCTGGCGATGGCAACGAGAACTGGTGGCCAGATGGATAAGGAAGTCCTCTTGCACCAGGAAGAATTGAGGAGCTTCTGAGATTCGCTGCTAGATGACGCTAGGTGGGCCATGGAAGATATATATCTAGAACAGACTCACAAAGAACATAAGAGACATGACCAACAAAGAGAAAATAGAAGATCACTGTTGGTGTTTGATAAAAAAGGAAGAAATGAACAAGAAAAGAGCATTAAAATTTATATTCTCTCGTACCGTGTATTCCAAGAATACACCAGCCGGCTTTGAACCAGCACCTTGGGCATAGAAGTTCAGCATTCTACCAGTTAGCCGCTTCCCTCATAGTCAGATGGAACAAGAAGTTCCGTGACGAACTAAAGAGCCTACTTTTCTTAAAATTAAGATTCATGCCATAGATTAATCTACAGTAAATGAACCTATCTAGAATAATGACGGAATTAAGTGGGTAATATCGAAATGTCTTATTAGTTCGAAATAAGGTATACTAGGCATAATGTAGCCTAATAGAGCAATACAGTTGGCAGCTCTGGTGACTGAATATATTCTTACTTCCATCTCCTAAGTTACAGAATACAAAATGTGGTTGAAGTCCAAAGGACGTTACATGGATTTAGACATTGGATCTATTAGTACACGTAAAAGCATGTTGGCAACAATGTCATGCGAGTGCTGGTCAGAAATAATCTGAAATATTATATATTTTTGTGCCAATTTTGGATGAAATCCATTTGTTGGTATAGAAGTTACATGTATTTAAAAATTGGTCCTATCAGCAGGCTTAGAATCATGTTGGTAGAACTGACGTATATAAGTTACTCCAAATTAATGTAAAATGTCGGGTAATTTACGTGTGCATAGTTTAAAGCTGTCGACTTGCATACTTTCTGATATATTTGGATACAAAATAGAGAGCAATTATTAACAGTTGGCAGCCCTGGTGGCTCTTAAGAATACACTCAGTCATATAAGTTTATGTACACATATTACATACAAAATTTGGTTGAAATCCAAAGGATAGTGTAGAAGTTATATGCATTTAAAAATTGGACTTATCAGAAGGCTTAAAATTATTTTGGCAACGCTGTCATGTATGGCCAATTGGAAATTAAACTGAAATAGTATTATCTACATGTGTGCCAATTTTAGAATAGCTCCCATGTATACCTTCCAAGATATCCAACATGGAGCTCACATTTCTAGTGCGTTTTTTTTAGCAGTTGGTAGCACTGGCATCTTTTTCAAATATGGGCCTGAGATATTCCGGTATACATCTTTACTCATACTAAATTTGGTTTCGATTGCTGCAGCCGTTTAGGAGTTGATAGGGACACACACACACACACACACAGCCAGACAGAGAGAAGGACAGACAGACAGACAGAAGGACAGACACATTTTCCCGGATATATCTTATAAGTCTTTTTTTTCCTCATTTTTGAAAAGTGTGAAAAGTAGGCTAAAAATGAATGTGATCTCGTCAATGGCGTTGTCTTGGCAACCTCTGATAGATCATCCCTTATCAATTTAAAAGCGTTGTTATGGTAACCTCTGATGAAACTTGGCATTTTTTTAAATTCTGAAATCATTTTTCTCATCCCTTGGCGTAATGGTGGGTCATATCAAAAATTCTTTCAGACAAAAGTTTTAGATAATTATTAGGGGAATATTTTCCATTTCGTACGGTTTTGATATTGTGCCTATTAAGAGAGATATGATTAATTTTTCCCGAAAAACCCACCTTTTTCCATCCCATTGGTCAATGGTAGGTGCTATCAAAAAACTTATTTGACATAAATTTTTGGCACTTATCCGATTATGATCTTTGATTGGATTCGATATTTCACGTATTAAGAGAGTTATAGCGAAATTTCACTTTTTCGAAAAAAAAAAGCCCCCCATTTTCACCCCCTTCGACCGACTTTGCCCATTAACGAACTCGACCGAGATTTTATAGGGATACATATTATGTAAAAAATTCAAAGTGATTGGTACAAAATTACGGCAGTTATCGTGTCCACTAGAAACTGATATATATATATAGATAGATAGATAGATACATATATACATATATACATAAATGATATATAAACTTTTGAACAGACGGTGGTTTTGGGGTCTGGGGGATCTGAAACGCGAAGATATGTCGAAATTTTCCGGAAGTCGAAACATGGTACCCATTGCAATAGTTAGCTTTCTAATGAAATCTACCTAAAAAACAAAAAGAATAGTGTAAATATGTTGATAATGTAAATATTTGTTATGTTATGACGTAAGTGAACAGCTGATCGCTCGATGACAGTTTGTGGATTGAGCTGTAGTTAAGATTTAACGGAGTTTTTTTTTAAATAGATTTAAAGAAGTTATGTAATGGGATGAAGTAAGTGAGACTAATATTTGAATATTATTATTTTCTTTTGAAACTCTGGAACAGCAGTTAGCATTTTAATTTCAAGATGAGCGGTTGATTGGAATGTCAAGTTGGACATTTACCAATGATTTATTTTAACGACAAGAGTGTCACGTATGTCGTTTATTTAAATTTATTGAGGGAGATTTTATTTTAATTGTATTGTTTTAGATTTAATAAATGTCTTCGTTCGTTTTTCATAAATCGATAGTCGTAATTTATATGAGTTGTGTAGAGAGATTGTGTTATGGAAACGGATTCAGGTATAAGGAACCCCTTTTCCATATATCGTTACTCCCCGAGAGTCGTAAGTTTCTCACTCTCCTAAGCAGTTTGAGTTATTTGCCCTAGTAGTATAGTCCATAACACAATCAAAATTACTCTTGTATCCCCATGTAGCACATATCAGTAGGATTTACAGGTTTTTCTAGCTGGGGACCTTGAAGATTTTACGATCCACCTGATCTTCGGATTCGACTTGTGCATCTTCATGAATATTCGGGTTCAGTATGTTTCAGCACCGTGCGATTTTTATTTGTGGAGGAACCTCAAACAAATGTTATACAGAAGTAATCCTCATACTCTGGAGACTCTGGAGAACGAAATAGCTGCACTGATACGTAATATCAGTGAGGATGAATTACAGCGAGTGTACGTTTAGGTGCAATGTGTGTTTAGAAAATGAAGGACAGCATTTCCAGCAACTACTCTGATATTCATGTAAGTAATGATGGTTATTAAATACTGTATGTTAAAGAGTGTAGTGTGTTAAAGTAGTTGGGCGCTACGCTGCAGCTAGCACGGAGCCTTGCTCGACTGGTGGCCTGTCCGTCACACGGCACCGTCGAGGTTCGGTTCTATAGAGAAGGCTCTCACTTTATATAAGTGTTATTACATAATACTGGATCTCTCTCGCCACCTATGCTCTACATGTACTGTAGGTATGTGTAGTTGAACGATAATAGCTATACAGCAATATTAAGAGTGCTTGGTATTTGGTCTACTACTTAATTAAAAAAATTATCTGGCCCATGGGGAGATCGAACCCACGACCTTCGCGTTATTAGCACGACGAGCTAACCAACTGAGCTAATGGGCCACTGGAGCGTACGTCTCATGATGGATAGTGTAGCGATTAAGCGCACTTGACCTCGGATCATTCTGTTACTGTGTGGATGTCTTAAAAGGAACTTACATCCAGACACACATACAGAATACCAATACAAATCTCTGCATTCATTTGGCATCAAACGAATGGATAACATAATATTTCTTGGTTCTATACTACTGTATGTACAGACAAAACTTCCTTTATTCATAAGTAGGCAATAAAGATTCATTATGCCAAGTGTTTCACAGCGTTTGGATGAAGGTAATCAGAAAAGTCAATTTCAATATTTGTGCCGCATAGCCGCCATGCTGGTTTTATGCTTACTAGGTATTTTAAAGACACATATACAGGGCGCTCGAGAATGTTCTCCGCAGTGGGTACGTGCAGCTGTGAGTGGTTGAGTCATGAGTTTTAGTTGGCTGCACTGCACTGCACTGTGTCTTTCAAAGCGGGACTTCCCCGTGTGAGCTGTCGATGTGTATCGCGATAAGCGCGCCAACCTGCATGTCTTCAGCGTGTATTACAGTCAGCGAGCGTTCCGATATATTATTGGAAGAGTGCAGCAGTATATAGGCGGTAATGTTTACTACTGAAGAGAGAGTTTTTTTTGGTGGAATACGTTTTTCGCGAAGGTGATCGGTTTACAGAAAATGTAAAATGAAGATTTCAGGCGCGGTATCCTAATTCAAAGTGTCCAAACCGTGATACCGTTCGGGATTTGGTAAGTAAATTTCATGTGACTGGCTCAGTTCACGATGTACCGGGAACAGGCAGGCCTACGCTTTTAACAGACGAAGAACTTGATGAAATCTCCGATATAATGCTGCGTAGTCCAAGTATATCAACACGAAAATTAGCTCAACAAACAGGAATCTCTAAGTCGACAGCACATAGAGCTGTAAGAGACAAGCTTCAGTAGTTCCCTTATAGTGAGCGATGTATGGAAGATAGACATATGCTCTCGCGGACGTTTTTGTAGAACTTTTCATGCTGAACAATTCTTACATAGTATTTAGATATTTTTAACGGTTTGTCCAGCGTAAGCTTCCAAAGCGCTCGACGCCAGGTATTTTATCGACTTTTCCACTAAAATCGTTACTGCTCGGCTTCCTTTGATCATAAATAAATTATTTTCTACAGAAATCATACTCGATATATCCTTTACAGAATGGTGAAAACCGCATCAAAATCCATCCAGTGGTTCTCGAGTTTATCCGTAACATTCAAGAATCGGGGACTTTGTTTTATACTAAGTAGAGATGTTGCAAGCGGCAGCCGTGCTACCAACGTAACTGCTGTAGCTAGCTCTCCCAGACGCATGTAGGCGCTGCGGAGAACATTCCCGGACTCATATAAACATTATATCATCATACAAAATGCCATGTTGATTTCTGCATTAAGAGGTGTTGAGAACTGGTGAAATATTTTGCGTGTCCGCCATATTACACTGAAGTTTTTACTGCAGGTGTGTCCAACCCGCGGCCCGAAGTGATATTTGCTCTATCACATCAAGTTCGGCCCGCAGTGATATATGTATGTTATAATATTATTTATCAAATAAGTAATTCTATTTGGAATAAGATAAACTTGAAAGAGCAAGACTTTTTCCGTTCATAATACATGTGTTTGTGAAAGTTCATCTTATTCAAAACATGGATAAATACATCCGTTTATATAGATTCATATTTATGATCCTACCTACCGCGCATCGCTCTGAAGTCTCCGTGTATTGTTGACCGCGCGGTAACGTTACTACTTTCAAAGGCGAGGGCGTGCCAGATGTTTTATTGTCGTTGCATTGTAGAACTTTCAAGTTAGTTTACTGCTTGGAGTTGTTCGCTCACGTTGTATTGTCAGTACTAGTAAGAGTTTTGAAGAATATAATTAATTCTGTGATTTTTATTTTCATAAGGGATAATTATGGATTCTAAGTGTAGCGGCAAGAAAAGTTTTCCGACGAAGGTAGATCATTTCAAATAAAGTGGGCAAATCAGTACTTTTTTACTGAAATAAACAAGAAAGCAGTGTGTTTAATTTGCAGTGAAACAGTTTCAGTGTTTAAGGAGTATAACATAAAGCGACATTACGACACCAAAACATGCGTCTTCATATGATAAATTTGAGGGGCAATTTCGTAAAGACAAGGTATCTGAACTTAAAATTAAACTTTCGGGACAGCAGTTATTCTTTAATAATGTGTCACTTCAAACCAAATCTCTGGTAAAAGCGAGTTACTCAGTAGCAGAAATTATTGCAGAAAAATCTAAACCATTTTCAGATGGCGAGTTTGTTAAAGAAGCATTGGGAGTGTTGCTGATATTATATGTCCGGACAAGAAAGCGTAGTTTGCAAAACTAAGCTTGTCGCGACAGACTGTAGCTCGCCGTATTAGCGTCCAATATAGAGAGAACTTTAAAATACCGAGCCACAAATTTCCAGTTCTATTCTCTGGCACTTGATGAGAGTAGTGATGCAAGCGATACTGTCCAATTAGCAATTTTTTTAAGGGGAATTGATAATGATTTCAATATTACAGAAGAATTAGCTGCTCTTGTCCCTCTTAAAGGCACCACTAAAGCCAATTATTTAATGGGGGGGGGGAGGGGTCACTGAAACCTTGAACCGCCTTGGCTTGAAATATACAAATCTATCTGGTGTAACAACAGACGGAGCTCCTGCATTTGCAGGAAAACGAGAAGGGTTAGTTAAATTAATGCAAGCAGAGGCAGCTAAAGTAGGGAACATTTCTGTAATGCAATATCACTGCTTAATACACCAAGAAAACCTTTGTGCTAAATCTCTAAATTTAAATAGTGTTTTGAAAGTCGTTGTGAAAGTAGTGAATTTCATTCGTTCACATGGTTTGCGACACAGAGAATTTCAAAATTTCTTACAAAATCTCTATTCAGAGTTTGAAGATATTGTATATTATACTGAAATAAGATGGCTGAGTCGTGGCAAAATGTTGAAGCGAGTGTTTGACCTTAAAACCCAAAATACAAACATTTATGGATGAGAAGGGCAAACCTATCGTTGAATTTAAAGACTTAGAATGGATGTGTTATTTTGCCTTTCTGGTAGATCTAAGAACACAACTGAACGAACTTAATTCACGTCTCCAAGGTAAGAACCAATTGATAACTACTATGTTTGATCACGTGAAGGTCTTTGAAACAAAATTGCGACTTTGGGAATCACAAATAAAAAACAACAACTTTGTGCATTTCCCAGCTCTACAAAACTGTAATAATCAAAATTCTCAAAAGTACGCAGAAATCATATCAGTTAAGAAACGAATTCCGTGTTAGATTTCACGACTTCAAGGAGAACGTTATAAGTTTCAATATGTTTCTTTCCCCTCTCTCCATTAACATAGACGAGGTCCCTGAGGATCTGCAAATGGAGTGCGTTGATTTTCAATGTGCATCAGACCTAAAGAATATGTTTAAAAATGTCCCCTTACTACAATTCTATCGCGACTACTTTCCCAAAGAAATATATCCGGGCATTAATAATAATAATAATATCGTATGGCCTCGGGTGCCTGGTGCAAGCTTTGTTAATTGACACCCAGAGGGTAGCTTGCATGTCGAATTTCGTCGATCCTATGAACGCTATGAAAGTAAAGGAAGTTAGATACGGTATCTACACTCCTTGACACTACAGCGCTTTCAAGTAGAGAATGGAGGAACTTTAGTTGGCGGAAAATCCCGAGATTAATTTTGCCATTGAACACGGCCTACTGAATTCAAATGGGTTCTTTAACATGCCAACAACGTATGACATGAGTGTCGTGATTTTTGTCGCCTTCAAAAATCACTTACCATGGTCAGGAGCGAACCTGCAATCTTGGGGTTGGTAGTTCGACACTATAACCACTCGCCCACCGTGGCAAGCATCCGGGCATTAATAGACATGCACTACTTTTTGCATCACTTTTTGGTAGCACATACATATGCGAACAAGTGTTCTACAGGATGAAACATGTGAATTGCGCAACGAGAACGCGAATCACCGACAGTAATCTGGAGAGTTCACTTCGAGTTGCTACAACATCAATCAAACCAGATATTGGATGCCTTGTTCGTGAGAAGCAGTGCCAGTAGTTGCATTGACGGGTAAAATATTAATTATATTATTTTAATATAACATTTATATACAGTATATTTAATTTAATTTTAAAAATAACTTAACTAATATAAGATTAATATTTTAATAAAAATAACTTATCAATATATTAGCTTTTTAGAATTAAATGGTTTATCTTAGAATTTAGATCCTATTTAATACGGTAGAAAAATCGAATCATGTGGCCCGCGAACCAATTCGCCTTAACGACAGTGGCCCTTTTCAAAAAAAAAAATGGTTGGACATGCCTGATTTACTGGAATCCGTGCTGGATTACCCATTAGGCCCGACTGGGCCCAGGCCTAGGGCCCTCAATTATCTGGGATCCCCAAAATCTAAAAACTGAAAAAGGAAAAACAAATCATCTGAAATGTTTTCAAATACCGATGATCGTTTCAATTGAAATGTATGTATATATATAGAGGGAAGTGACCAAAGTCGGACCCGAGTCCCTAAGTCGGACCCCTGCATTATTTTGCTTGGACAGTGCTGCCGCATGGTGGCACAATAATGAATGTGAAGATATGAAAAGAAATGTTATGTTGTGGAAGTGGCAGCACTGGACTGTGGGGAGTATCCCGTCAGTTCCTCCATTACTGGTTTTCATGTGAGTGGATGTTTTTACACGTGCTCATGGAATAGTGATTGTTTTATATTTCAAAGAGGGTAAGTCATATTGTGTTTACAGTACTGTCTTTAGTAAGCGATACACTTGATAAATGTTGTATTTGCTTGTCGAAATACCCATTCATTTTTTTTTCATAGCCTCGAAAATATCAAGTACAAGATGTCCTAAGTAGGACCCCCAAGGCTTTCCTAAGTCGGACCCATAAAAGTCCTAAGTCAGACCCCTAATAACCCTGAGTGGGACTCCTGAAATTCACATTCAAATTTCTTGGGTTTTATTTAAGCCGTTCAAAATATTTTTTCAGATGACCCAGAAAAATATCAGTCCTTGCGTGAGAAAATGGGAAACTCTCAAAGTGGTCGGTTTCTGGATTTTGTGGTCATAACAATAAGTTATGTTCCTAACAAGACATATTCTTCTTCTTCTTAGTCGTTTACCCTCCAGGTTGGTGGACCCACGGACTCAGCGAGGGAACTCACCACTACCGCCTGTACGGGCAGTGTCCTAGAGCTGGGAACATCTAATCGGAGGGGATACAACTGGTGAGGTGTGATTGGCACCTCGCCCAGGTGGCCTCACCTGCAAAGCGAACAGTGGCCTCATGAGGGAAGGTAATGGAAGGTCAGGATGGATAGGCAAGGAAGGGGGAAGGAGGCGGCCGTGGCCTTGAAGAAGGTACTGTACCGTTTTCCTTTATTCGGCCTGATTTACGGTACATATACCTATACGAACCGCTACACCACACGGCAGGTTTTGACCTAGTTTTGACAGCGCGCATAGCCATGTGATCGTTTGCTCAGCTGTTGTCTCATCAGCAACCTTCGGAAGAGAGTGTTTCGCTTGTACGCCGTGAGGATGCGCTGGTGTCCTTGAGCTGGCAGTAGTGGGAGATTGACATTTACATTTGAATTTTTTATTTGGAAATGAGATACAGATATGATGTCAAGTATATACTGGAGTTCGATTTTACAGCAGAGGGACAATGCAGTCGTGCTTTTTAGTAATGGCATCTGTAACATCAAGAATATAGATTTATATATCGAACTGTCTCAGAGAAATCGTCTTGTCATGCGCAGTAGAGACAGTGCGCGAGTTGCCTCCTGCAGGTCGACACGGGTGCGCGACTGTCAGAACACGTTTCAACTCAGACGAATTCACGCCTAAGCAGAACTTGTATCGCAATGTTGTTTCGGCTGAAAGAAGTGTAAAGCTATTTTGAATTCATGGCGGTGCTAGTTGACATTTTATACATCGTGTGGTGACGGATTAAGGTCATTATCATAAAAGTTCAGTGTCGAATGAGAACTTCAGTCGTCAGAGCACCTGGCATTGTATGCGGGCAGTATTCTGTTAGTGGAATCACTCTTTTCACGTGTTACGGAGCGAAGTGGAGTGATACATAAAGGAGGCTTGTTTCTGAAGTCTATGCATACTGGGAAGGCGTGCTATCTTTTCTCACGCCAAGACTATTGCAACTAAATATCAAGTACATTCCGAGTGAAGCTTTTTAACAATGTACAGTGCTTGGAAGTCCGAGGTGTTGGGGGAGATATTTAGAATGCATATAAGCATATTAGCCATGAGCGGCTAGGCATTTTAGTGTGGACATCGCTCTCCAAGCAAATGCAGCGGACGTCACGAGTAACCACAATGCATGTTTGCGAAGTGGACCATAGCATATTCGCGACGCGGGCTATTGGCTTGTGCAACATGAACTTTTGGTAACATGCAGCCGAAAATAACTCAGGCTACCGTCATGTGTTCTCTTGCTTATCGAAATGTTGCATTCGCGCGCGTGTTGTATTTCCGAACCGGTCTGGAACTATTCGAAATTCGGGCTAGGACAATTTCCGAGATGAGAAAGCAGTTCGTTTACTACCAGTGGACTTGGCACATTGGAGTAAGGGATCCCCAGCGGGTTCATTGGAAATTGGAATGGAACCGTATAGTCCTGCTACACCATGGTGGAATCAGATGGTGGGCATCTTCACGCTCCATATTGCCTTCGAGAATCTCCAGCCAGGTAGAGAATCTACTTTTCATGTAGCGTTGCAAGGTAGATAGTCCAGTTTAAACACTTTGCCATCTATTTTCTTTTTTCATTTTGAGTAGTATGATTGTGGAGTGGAGTTTATGCATGGCTATTCCATGTCATGTGTGACTTCATTTCCAGTCGAGTTTAGGCCTGATTAACCAGGTGTACTCATTTCATAACATTTTATTATGAATTAATTGTTCATCTTTCAGGTTAATAATCTATTAAATTAAATTCATTAAATGTATTCCGAACTTCTTGATTGTGAAGAACAGATCTTCGTAGGGGAAGAAATCTACGTTATTCTCATAGGGAATTGGTACAATTTTTTTTCATCAAGCTTTGGCTTGAGGGGTCATCATTCCTTTATTTTTGTGTTCGACAATTGCGAGCTTCGAATTTTTCTTATGCGCTCATGTATTATTATTATTAAATTACAGTATAGAATGTGGATTTTAATCATTCTTTTAGAACGGGAATTTTCTTTTCTCTTGAGGGTAAGCGAGGTCATACCGCAATTCTAATGTGTCAACAGAATTTAACTGGAGTCGTTATCTGGATACATGCTGTAGATTCAGTTTGATTTTCGTGAATTCTCTTGAGGGGACATTTCTATTTTTGTCTGATCAACGTTAACGTTTGATTTTGTAGCCACGTGTACTTGGATACACATTGTTGATTTTTATATTTATTAATATTGCTATAACTGAACTTTGATTCAGTATTTCGAGTTTTTCTTGTTTAGAACATTGCTTTAGAGAACTATTTGAAGAACAAGAATCTTTTACGAGACAGATCCCAGGGATTAACTTTAAGGGGAAATGAATTCTTATGTGACTGTGAATACAACTCTGTAAGGCAAGCTTTTTGTGATCCAGTGCACTTGATTAAGTAGCCACTCATGTTAAATTTATGTTGCATTGGATTGAGAAATCATAATTAAGAAATACAGCTGATCATGTCTGATCACTAGTTATCGAATAAAATGATCACCATGTGGGTGATAGTGTGTGAAGAAACGTCAATGGGCGTGATATATATTTACGATGGTACTCGTTGAAGTACGTTCATATTAAAATGATAGTAAAAGCATCATGTGTAATGCAATTATAAAATATAAACTTGGTAATGTTGGTGGTAATGCCCACCGTTTTCAGAAATCGAGGTCATGAGTGACCATTATTATGACAGTAATTCTTTTGTCAAGCCTCAGAGTTTGTTTTTGTGTGGCATCCCCATTTAATTAATTCTTCGGTTGTGTTCAGTTTATAAGATTTAGGCAATGCTAGATATGATTCACGATCGTTATATTTTAAATTCTGGATGAATTTAAATAAGTACATTCATACTGAAATATTATTGAATCTTTAGAGATTCTGAATTACGAATTTCACGTCTTTTTAGCTTGAGTGCTTGATTGATAAAAATACATTTTGAATACATTGCTAAGGCAATATGAGTTATGCAATTTCAATTTTGACAAAGCAGATAAGGAGTACAGAATTACATGTTTGGAAAGGCATTACAGATCTGAGGGTGTAATAACATAAATAATGATTTCGCTGTAAATAAGTAAATATGTATATATATATATATACATATATATATATCTGAAATAATTCACGTTTTCTTTAATGTTGGAATGGGTGGAAGAACTATTAAGGTGATTTGTCTTTTTTTTGGGGGGGGGGGGGTTCAATTGTTCTCATGATTAACATTTTCTATTGAGGGTTAAATGCACTCTTGGTCCATGGGGACTGTTAATGCATTTATTGGCATGATTCTAGTGCCCAGTTTCTTTGTTTGTGTCCAGTCAAGGACAATTTGGTCTGACCTTCTGTCAGGTTTCTTTTGAAATAAATATTTTGTCAGTTCTTTTAATCGCGTGATGTGATGATTTATAGAAGTATAAAGAGGTCGCATTAAGGGGGGCCACAGCTAGATATTTCTAGAGTTTCCCACACTCCTGAGAGGGTGTTTGCCCACGATTCTCGTGTTCTTAGAGCTGTTCGCTGTTATGCTTTGGTCGTGCTTAATGCCACCTCTGTTAGGTTTTACTGCACCCTATTACTCCTTTTCCCTGTTGGTAGGATTTGGGGACTTTTCTTGGCCGGGGGTTTTTAGGTCCTACAATCTAGCTACCATCGAGGGATTTCAACAGGTAAAGGGTAGGTATTTCGGACACAGTAAATTGGCGACCCAAACTTAAGGGGCATCGAATAGAGATATCGTGTCTTTATGGGAGGTGCCAATTGAGTAAAATGGCATACAGATGATGGACTCGAGAAAACTGGAATACCAGAAACGAGAACATAGTTTGAGGACATTATAGATGTCGAACCTCGTGGAAGGGCATCTGACTGGTGGTATGACGCCATTTCATGATCGTTTCGAATCTTGCTTTCGAACACGTGGTGACGTTATATGCTAGTCAATTCCGACAACATTACAGCGATCAATTGTGAACTCGTTGAATGAACGTCGGGAGATAATGGTTCACCAATGTTTTTAGCACAAGATATTGGAATTCATTCGTGAATAAAGCAATTAAGAGTATTCTCGACCTACACGGTATACGTGTAGAATTGCAACCATTGATAGATTTTGTGGATTTTTAAGTGGTGCTACACTGATTTGGAAATAATATACGACTAGAGCCAAGATCAATGAAAGACATTCTCTGAAAAACTGAATTGACTTGATCAGTCGAGTAGGGCGTTGAGATGTAGCTCGTGGGTGAGTTGCACTCAAGGTGTCCCATTTTCTTGCAACCGGCGGATGGGTATTTCTGAGCCCATTTTAAATGTAAAACCATTTTCATTAATTTAAAGATGGTCATAATAGGAATACTTAGGATATATGCTGATGTGTGCTCATCACACATAGTACGAGTAGGTTCTGGGAATTCCTCGATTCTAACATAGAGCACTGATTGGTAATTTTAATTATATTTTAAGTTAACGCAACACAATCAAGAAGTTCGTATGATGGCAAATGTGGTTTACTCTGTGATGACTATGCTTTGTTTGGTGGAGTGGTGTCCATGTTTTTCAGCTTTTGTGTGATATATATATTTGATATGTCTGAGAACGATGGGAAAGGATCTCCTAGTGAGATTGAGAAACTTTATAAACTGCTTCAGGAACAGATGCAGATCCAAGATGCTCTTGCAGAGAGTATTAAAGGCTCTTTAAATGACCTTCAGTCCGGCAACAGAGACCTTAGAGCTAGGCAAAATCAAATGCAATCCAGTCAAAATCAAACGCAGACTAGTCTAGAACAAATGCAAACTAGTCAAAATCAAATGGCGACTAGTCTAGAACAAATGCAGGGTAGTCAAAATCAAATGCAGATTAGTATAAAACAAATGCAGAGTAGTCAAAGTCAAATGCAGAGTAGTCAAACAAAAATAGAAGCAGACATTTATAGCATTCAGTCGAAAACTTTTAAGGTTGAATCCAGTCAAACAAAAATAGGAGCAGACATTGATAACATTCAGTCGAAAATTGTTAAGGTTGAATCCAGTCAAAGTCAAATGCAGGCTAGTCAGAACCAGATGCAAACATGTCAAAATATTATTGAAGTTACAGTCACTAATGTACAGGAAGATGTAACTAACATCCAGTCTAAAGTTAGCATTGTAGAAGCTAATCAAAACCTTATGCAAATCCAGATTAATGAAATAGAGAAAACTAATAAAGATTTCCAAATGGAAATTAAATTAGATTTATATATCAGTAAACGGTTGGCAAAGGATAATTTGGAAGCTTTTAACTACAATTCACTAACGACACTATCAATACTCAGGCTTCCATAGATCAATTGAGAACTGAAATGAATTCTTTTCGAGTTCAAGTCAGTGATCATAATACATTAATGAAAGATGACTTTGACATAGATCTTAAGGCAATTGTTAAAGAAAACATAGACTTGTTAAGAAATGGTAAGCTTAGGATTAATGAAGATTCTTTCAATGAGATGAAACAGGAAATGGAACAAACACTTGCCACTAGCGAATTAAAAGCTGCTAAAAAAATATTAGATGTGAGGGAAGATGTCGATAAGAAGATTACTGTTCTTCAAATTTCTCAAACAGATAATTTAACCAGTCTAGAAAATAAATTAAAGTCCATTGAGGTTAAGGTGGATCAGAACAAGATAGAACTGAACGAAGACAGGGAAAAGAAAACTTCGGAATTAAATGCAATTCGAGCACAATTGGAAACCATTAACCTTGGGGGGAATGTTAACGTAGAAAGTATTAAGGAGCAATTAAGGTCAAGCTGGAACAGCGACTTTCACGCTGCTTTAGCTCAAAGGGAACCTAGATTACAGGAAAGAGATGAAGCTATGCCACATGAGTCTCCTGACATTGGGATTAGTCCTCGGTCTAGAGTTGCGGAACGGTTAGGTCCAACTCAACCCAATTTGACTCAGCCTCATTTCACGCAACTACAACCATATGGGTACACTTATCCTAACACTAACGTCAATGCAGGAGGTTATACACACAGGCCTGTTGAAAGAGCGTCCAACATCACTGTTATTAGAAATTTTGAGGACAAACCTCGCAAATTCAGTAATTTAGATGGGACTACCCCTCTCGAATTTATTCGTGGATTAAGGGATTACTTTGTGGAATCGCAGGTGCCACACGAACGCGAACTTACGAGTAGTGGAGCGCTATTTGACTGATGCCCCACTTCAGTGGTATAAGGCGTTTAGGTATACCTTCAATAATTTCGAGGAGTTTGCTGACGCATTCGTCAAAAGATTCTGGAGCATTGAAGTGCAACAGAATATAAGGTCAGAAGTTTACTCGAGAAAGTATGCAAATACAGGTCCCACAAGCTACGCGGAGTACTTTGCGTGTCAGCTCTTGAAACTGCGGTTTCTGCAACCCCCGATGACCGAGGGTCAGTTAGTGGAAGCTATATCGCAGCAACTTCCCGTGGATGTCAGAAAGTCAATAATTTCATCAGGAGTGACTGACTTAGCCACGATGGACGACTTGCTACGTCGTTTGGACCACGTAAACGCAATGTCAACACATATCATATCGCGTGCTAGTCGACAGGAGTCTAAAGGGATCAACACGGTAGTAATGAACCGAACCCAGCAAACGGATCAGGTCAGATCCGATCAGTGGAATCCGGAAAGGACAGGGCAAACTCGAAACCACTATCAAAAGGATGAGAGATACCAAAACCAGTATAGGGAATACACGGAACCACCGTGGCAGAGACGTTATGAGGAACGAAATTTCTATAGAAGGGACTAACAATTATCGCGATGCGCCTTATGACACTAATTACAGACCACGTCAGGAGTACAGCAGGTACAAGAACTATAGGACGGAAGAGTTTTATCGAAGGAGAGACCAGGAAAGGCTCAGAGGGGAGCAGGAAAAGTCCGATGGGGAAGGACGAAGAAAGAAAGAAAGATGATAGGAGAAAGGATACAATAAATGATGCTCATGCAAGTACTAGTCGCCAGGGTAGCAGTGAAAGAACCCCAGAAAGAGATAAAGATAAAGATAAAAGAAAAGGAGGAACAAGAATTTAGAGATAACAGGTAATTCTGCACTACCATTGGGATATACCAAGAAAGAGAGATAAGGAAGAGGCTAGAGAAACTGTAGCCGAGGAAACGTTCCGAATAGCTCGATGCTTTGGGAACAATTGTTATGAAGTCACCAGCATAGATGGAAGGGATATTATAGGTCGCTTCAACGCCAAGAACATGCGCAGATACTACAAGAAGTTAGTTTAACTCTGTATGTAGCCATGTATTGTAGCGGGAATATCTAGAATGATGAAATAAAAGTCGAGCCAACTTTTATTTGAGGTGTTAGGAGAGAGATGTACCGTTTTCTTTATTCGGCCTGATTTACGGTACATATACCTATACGAACCGCTACACCACACGGCAGGTTTTGACCTAGTTTTGACAGCGCGCATAGCCATGTGATCGTTTGCTCAGCTGTTGTCTCATCAGCAACCTTCGGAAGAGAGTGTTTCGCTTGTACGCCGCGAGGATGCGCTGGTGTCCTTGAGCTGGCAGTAGTGGGAGATTGACATTTACATTTGAATTTTTTATTTGGAAATGAGATACAGATATGATGTCAAGTATATACTGGAGTTCGATTTTACAGCAGAGAGGGACAATGCAGTCGTGCTTTTTAGTAATGGCATCTGTAACATCAAGAATATAGATTTATATATCGACCTGTCTCAGAGAGATCGTCTTGTCATGCGCAGTAGAGACAGTGCGCGAGTTGCCTCCTGCAGGTCGACACGGGTGCGCGACTGTCAGAACACGTTTCAACTCAGACGAATTCACGCCTAAGCAGAACTTGTATCGCAATGTTGTTTCGGCTGAAAGAAGTGTAAAGCTATTTTGAATTCACGGCGGCGCTATTTGACATTTTATACATCGTGTGGTGACGGATTAAGGTCATTATCATAAAAGTTCAGTGTCGAATGAGAACTTCAGTCGTCTGAGCGCCTGGCATTGTATGCGGGCAGTATTCTGTTAGTGAAATCACTCTTTTCACGTGTTACGGAGCGAAGTGGAGTGATACATAAAGGAGGCTTGTTTCTGAAGTCTATGCATACTGGGAAGGCGTGCTATCTTTTCTCACGCCAAGACTATTGCAACTAAATATCAAGTACATTCCGAGTGAAGCTTTTTAACAATGTACAGTGCTTGGAAGTCCGAGGTGTTGGGGGAGATATTTAGAATGCATATAAGCATATTAGCCATGAGCGGCTAGGCATTTTAGTGTGGACATCGCTCTCCAAGCAAATGCAGCGGACGTCACGAGTAACCACAATGCATGTTTGCGAAGTGGACCATAGCATATTCGCGACGCGGGCTATTGGCTTGTGCAACATGAACTTTTGGTAACATGCAGCCGAAAATAACTCAGGCTACCGTCATGTGTTCTCTTGCTTATCGAAATGTTGCATTAGCGTGCGTGTTGTATTTCCGAACCGGTCTGGAACTATTCGAAATTCGGGCTAGGACAATTTCCGAGATGAGGAAGCAGTTCGTTTACTACCAGTGGACTTGGGACATTGGAGTAAGGGATCCCCAGCGCGTTCATTGGAAATTGGAATGGAACCGTATAGTCCTGCTACACCATGGTGGAATCAGATGGTGGGCATCTTCACGCTCCATATTGCCTTCGAGAATCTCCAGCCAGGTAGAGAATCTACTTTTCATGTAGCGTTGCAAGGTAGATAGTCCAGTTTAAACACTTTGCCATCTATTTTCTTTTTTCATTTTGAGCAGTATGATTGTGGAGTGGAGTTTATGCATGGCTATTCCATGTCATGTGTGACCTCATTTCCAGTCGAGTTTAGGCCTGATTAACCAGGTGCACTCATTTCATAACATTTTATTATGAATTAATTGTTCATTTTTCAGCTTAATAATCTATTAAATTAAATTCATTAAATGTATTCCGAACTTCTTGATTGTGAAGAACAGATCTTCGTAGGGGGAAGAAATCTACGTTATTCTCATAGGGAATTGCTACATTTTTTTTTCATCAAGCTTTGGCTTGAGGGGTCATCGTTCCTTTATTTTTGTGTTCGACAATTGCGAGCTTCGAATTTTTCTTATGCGCTCATGTATTATTATTATTAAATTACAGTATAGAATGTGGAATTTGATCATTCTTTTAGAATGGCAATTTTCTTTTCTCTTGAGGGTAAGCGAGGTCATACCGCAATTCTAATGTGTCAACAGAATTTAACTGGAGTCGTTATCTGGATACATGCTGTAGATTCAGTTTGATTTTCGTGAATTCTCTTGAGGGGACATTTCTATTTTTGTCTGATCAACGTTAACGTTTGATTTTGTAGCCACGTGTAATTGGATACACCTTGTTGATTTTTATATTTATTAATATTGCTATAACTGAACTTTGATTCAGTATTTCGAGTTTTTCTTGTTTAGAACATTGCTTTAGAGAACTATTTGAAGAACAAGAATCTTTTACGAGACAGATCCCAGGGATTAACTTTAAGGGGAAATGAATTCTTATGTGACTGTGAATACAACTCTGTAAGGCAAGCTTTTTGTGATCCAGTGCACTTGATTAAGTAGCCACTCAAGTAGTGGGAATGAGCCGGTTCTACAGCCTCCACCTCCACACCCTCCACACAAGATGGCTTCAGCCCGATAACTCCCGAACCCGTGGTCGGATTTTGACGAATGAGGTGTCATTGAACTCGGGATGATACCCCCTTTCCAATGGACACCATATTTCAACCCCAAAATAAAACCTACCCCTACTAGGGGGGTGAAATTGTATTTTTTTAGAGAATCTCTCTTTCCAATTGCAACATGTGAGAGTTTGAATGCCAATATGGAATGAAACGTTGTTCTACACAAGAGCCATGTGTACGGTGGCAAGCCACTATGAATTAACATGCTTGTTTTCTGTTTTTACGCATGCCCACTCATGGCTTTTGTAAGAGGGTGGGGGAGCGGATCCCTATGGATGGGTTATTGTTGACGAGTCATTGTTGGCGGGGGTCATTGTTGTCGGGTCATTGTGGACGAGCCCTTGTGGACGAGTCCTTGTTGACAAGTCCTTGTGGACGATTGCTTGTTGACGAGTCCTTGTGGACAGGTCCTTGTGGACGAATCCTTGTGGATGAGTCCTTGTGGATGAGTCCCTTTGGACTGATCCCTTTGGACGGGTCCCTTTGGCCTGGTTCCTACGGACTAGCCCATGAATTTATTTAAATTATGTCAAAGGGCCTAACTACATTTGTGTGTGTTGAATTGACTACTATAATGGGATAACGATTTGAAAGGAAAGTGACGAAATACATGTGAACATACAAGGGATCTAACTTGGTGGATGGATGTGTTCTAACGAGTCATTTTAGTTGAAAGAGAATAATACATGTTCTTAAGATGTTAAAACTGAGGAGATGGCACGTGCAGTAAGACGTCTTGTTACTTCCTGTGTCATATTACAGACATGACAGAGAGCGCGCAGATCTGTTGCTATGACTAACACTGCAGTAATTTGAAACCGCAAGTGTTCATTAAGACAATGGATGATGATCATGCAAAGTTAGCAGTTATTGGATATTACACAGGTGTTCCTTCCGGTGTCATGTTGCTGACATACCAGAGAGCACACACTGCTGTTGCTATGACTGACGCTGCAGTAATTTGAAACCCCATATGTTGATTAAAACAATGGGTGATGATCATGCAAAGTCAGCAGTCATTGGATACCACACAGGTGTTCCTAGTGACTTTGGACTCTCAGCTGTATTGGGAAAGGAATTGCAATGATCTGCAAAAAACTGCTGACACGAGCGATGAGAGTTTATATAAGAGGGGTGTCATATATCTCCCTACTGTCAGTCTGTATTACTCGCTTTGAGTGAACAGTGCTCTATTACTGCTCAAGAGTTGTAAGAAAAGCCGTTTTGGTAGAAAATCATTAAATTATTTTGCAAGGTAAGTACTTATTATTAATGGATTGTAGTCTTTTATTACTAATTGATGTTGAAGTTATTGATTGGAATGTATTTATTGATTGATTGATTGATTGATTGATTGATTTGTTTACAGATAATTGGGTACCTGTAGGTTACCAGATTCCTACAATCTGTTCATTCAGTGACAGCAGTTGATAAATTATAAAAAGGTAAGTGCCCCCTATAATAACTTCTAAACAGTTAGAGTGATATTTTCCAATGTTCACCTCTACATGTTACTGAAAATGGTATATTTGGCAGTCAAAAGATGGAACTACTTGACCATGGTGTGTAAAGCTAATTTTGTAGGTTAGATTTTGATTACCGCTCTATTAAGTCTGAATGTTCATTGCTAGGTGTCAGTGTTAGAGGGAATATTTAAAGACTTAACCTCAGTTCACCTAACATAACCTAACTTTACCTAACTTAACCTTATCATGTGACATGTTTTACATGTTTAAACTTGTTTTAAGACTGGCTATGACGTCACACTTAGCTCACTTCACTGGCGATCGCTGGTTTCTATCACGTGACATGTTCTACAAGTTTAGACTTGTTTTAAGACTGGCTATGACGTCACACTTAGCTCACTTAACTGGTGATCGCTGGTTTCTATCACATGACATGTTCTACAAGTTTAGACTTGTTTTAAGACTGGCTATGACGTCACACTTAGCTCTCTTAACTGGCGACCGCTGGTTTCTACCACTCTATCAAGTTCTAATGTTCACCGCTAGGTGTCAGTGACAGTGGTATATAGTAACCCCCAGTTAGAACTACATGAAGTTAGACTTGCTAGGAGTTCACAGATGATTGATTTAAATACCCTGCTATAACCATTGACTGGAATATAATTAAATTATCTATATTGTACTTTGTTTTATCATTTATTATCATTTATGATTTCTTTCTTTTATAGGTAATTTCGAAAGTGATCATAATGTTCAAGTGTGGTGACTGTAAGAAACAGTTCTCAAGACCTGACAACCTTCAACGACATGCAAATGCTAAACATGACATTAAAATGTTTGTGTGCAGTCATTGTGCTACCTCATTTAACAGACAGGATAGTCTTGGGCGGCATGTAAATTTAAAGCATGTCAGTTCAGCACCTTTTTCATGTTCAGTTTGTGATCTTGGTTTTTCTGCTGTAAAGCGATATCAATCCCACATGGTTGAAGTGCATGGGGAACAACAGGAATTAAAAACTGTAAAACCATCAACTAGCACGGAACCTTTAAATGAAAGTGATGCTCAAAAGCGTAAACGTTCTCAAGATTGTGAAAATAGTTGTGCAACAAAAAGAAAGAAGAATGGTGAACCTTCAATAACACATTGTGATGTATGTAATATTGATATACCTTCTTCAATCATTCATGGACATTTACGCAGTATTCAACATAAAAATAACGCTTGCCATGAAAGAAATTCTGGAAATATTCAACAAATTGGTAGTGCATTTAAAAGTCGAATTGCTAGTTATAGACTTTATAGTAAAGAAAAAACTCAAAGTATTGAATCATTTTTAAAAATATTCAACCTACTGTGTTTGGCTTGTTAGGTAATGTTTTATTAGAGCATAAAACAATTAAAATGAATTTTGAACTTTTTGGACTCTATGTAAAAACTGAGAGCGAAGGTGAAATTACGGATATCAAATCTTTTAATACAAAAAACATAATTGTTAGCGAATCAACTAATATTAGTGATATATATCAAAATATTTCAAGTGCTATCATTGTGAAGAGTGAAAAGTTCCAGGAAAGGGAGTCAGGCTGGGCGTTGGTTGAAGTACTTGATTTAGAAACCAACATGAATAAATACAACCCCCTTCGAGCATCATCATACATTGATTTGCCAGGATGGATTAAACGAAAGAAAGCTGTTGTGAACGTTTTGAATAATGATGACGCATATTTTGCGTGGGCTGTAACCTCAGCTCTCCATCCAGCTGTGATGAATGAGAATAGAACGTCATCTTATCCTCACTATTCTTCAGTGTTAGATTTAAAAGAAATAGAATTTCCTATGGCGATAAAAGACATTCAACGTTTTGAAGAGCTGAACAATGTAAGTATTAATGTTTATGGAATTGAAAATAAGAGTATAGTTGGTCCTCTATATTATACTCAGGAAAAAAAGGATGTTCATGTAAATTTACTTTACATAACCGAAGGTGAAAATGCTCACTATTGCTGGATAAAACATTTAAGTAGACTTGTCGGTAGTCAGCTATCAAAAAGAGAACATAAAAAGTGGTTGTGTTTAGGCTGTTTGCTCTATTTTACAAAAGAGGATCAACTAACTCAACATCAACAAGTAGTTCCGTGGAGAACTATACAGCCTATTTCATATATCCTACTAATGTTAATTGCCTCTATCAACATACACAATTTCAGTTTCATTGCTGTAATAGATTCGTAGATATTAAGAACCGACTAAATATTTCGGATGATCGCCATGTTGGATTTTATATATGTAGGTCCTAGAGTTATGTACTGTTACATGCAGATTATTGTGTACGTGTAGTATTCAAACATCAATCGCATAATTAGGACAAAAGAAAAAACAAGGAGATTTTAAAATTTTTCACAGCTGCCATCTTGAGGTTATGGAAACAATTGAAATAAATTAGATGCCAGTGGATTAATATTCGTATAAGGATTCACTGTACCAAGTTTCACTGCACTCGGATGGTTAAATTGCGAGAAACGTCCATGTAAATATTTATAATTCGCGTCACCGCCATGTTGGATTTGTGATTACCAGGTTATTTAACGTCCTATAGGTGAACTTAAGTTCATAGCCCCTATGAACATTAAAAATGCAGTTTGATTGCTAAAATAGATTCGTAGATATTCAGTATCGTCTAAATATTTCGGATGGTCGCCATGTTGGATTGTTAAATATATAGGCCATAGAGTCATGTACGGTACCATTAAAGGAAAATTATTGCGTAGGTTCATTATTCAAACTTTCACTTCGATCGCATGACCACATCAAAAGAAATAAAAACTTAATTTTAAAATTCGCACTGCCGCCATCTTGAGGTTATGTAAACAATTGAACTAAATTAGATACCAGTGGATTACAATGTGTATTAATATTTCCTGTACCAGGTTTCAGTGCGCTTGGAACATTAAATCGCGAGAGAGGTCTATTTAAAATTTTCAAATTCGCTTGGCCGCCATGTTCGTTTTGTAGTTAACCGGTTTTTGAAAGTCTTATAGATGGACTTCGAGTAGTGCCCTTTATCTCCGTACAAAACTTTAGGGAGATACCGCTAATAGTTTCCGAGATATAGAATGCCGGTGAAATATTTCGCACACCCGCCATCTTGTGATTATGTAAACAATTGAACGAAGTTAGATGTCGGTGCATTACAATGTATATAAACATATACTGTACCATGTTTCATTGCGTTTGGTTGGTCAAATCACGAGAAACGTCTATTTAAATGTCGCAAATTCGCTTGACTTCCATGTTGGTTTTGTAGTTACCAGGTTTTCAAAAGTCACATAAGTGAACTTATAGTAGTTCCCTCTATCACCATATAAAATGTCAGGGTAATATCGGTAATAGTTTCGGAGATATTGAATGCTGGTGAAATATTTCGCACAGCCGCCATGTTGGATTGGTGAGTCGTAACAAAATTTGAAGGGCACGGTCGAGGTCGACGGGAATAGTGCTATGAACTTTCCGAGTTTCATTGAAATCGCTCCTGCCGTTTAGATTTTATTAGGGGGGGACACACACACGAATCACACACACACACACACACACGCACACACACACGGACAAAAGGTGATCTCATAAGCCTATTTTTTCAAAATTGAAAATAGGCTAAAAATGGGGGTGGAATCATGTTCGTACGGTATTACCGACTCCTAAAAATAACATTCTAAAATTTAAGGATTATGAGAAGCAGCTTCGAGTACCATTTGTTATATATGCTGACTTCGAGGCTTTGCCAAAACCATTTAATACATGTTCATCGAATCCAGCCCTATCTTTTACCACCACTACTCACATTCATGAACCTTTTAGCTTTGCATATTATATTAAATGTAGTTATGATGACTCTTTAAATAAGTTTGAGCTCTATAGAGGACCTGATGCACCTAAAGTTTTTATGGAAAGGCTTGAGAAAGATGCCATCCGTATATCCTCTATTTTAAATACGATCATTCCAATGGAACCACTAACTTTATTAGAGCAAATTAATTTTGAAACTGAAACTAATTGTTTTATATGTGGTGAATGTTTATATACAAACAGTGTTCGCGATCATGACCATTTAACAGGACAATATCGTGGTGCTGTTCACCAAGAATGTAATTTAAATTATAGAGTAAGTAAATTCATTCCGGTCATTCTACATAACGGTAGCAAATACGATAACCACTTTATCGTTAAAGAATTTGGAGCTTCAGATGTGAAAATTGATGTGATTGCAAATAATAAGGAACAATACATATCGTTCACAAAATACATCAAAACTGACAATAAGATAACGATAAAACTACGATTTTTAGATTCATTCCGCTTTATGCCGAGTAGTCTTGATAAGCTTGCTAGTAATTTAAAATCAGATCAGTTTCATGAAATTCAACGTGTCTTTCCTAAAGAAGATGATTTTAATTTGATTTATCAAAAGGGTATATTCCCTTACGAATATATTAACTGTGTGGAACGTCTTGAGGAGTGTTCTTTTCCACCGAAAGATGCATTTTACAGTTCCTTAAACACAAGTCATATCAGTGATCAGGAATATTTACATGCACAACGTGTATGTGCACAGTTTGACATTCAAACTTTAGGAGAATTTTCAGACATATATTTGAAGACAGATGTGTTGTTATTAGCAGATGTTTTTGAAAATTTTCGGAATGTTTGTATGAAAACTTATGACCTTGATCCTTGTCAGTATTTCACAGCTCCTGGGTTAAGTTTCAGTTCAATGTTGAAAAAAACGAAAGTAAATTTAGAATTAATGACTGATATAGACATGATCAATTTTATAAAATCATCAATTCGAGGTGGATTAAGTCAATGTATTGGACGGTACTCTAAAGCGAATAATAAATACATGCCTAGCTACAACCCTTGTGAAGAGTCAAAGTATATTGTCTACCTCGATGCAAATAACCAATATGGTTGGGCTATGAGTCAATATCTACCACTGAAAGATTTTCGCTGGCTGACACAACCTGTAATTGATGTCTTACATGTTGACACTCTTAATGATAACGATGATAAAGGATATATTTTAGAGGTAAATCTTGAGTACCCTAAAGAGTTACATGATGATCATAATGATTTACCATTTTGTCCTGAGAATATGAAATCTCCATACATCACATCACGAACAAAAATGTTAATTGCTAATGTAAATAATAAATGTAAATATGTAATACATTATCGAAACTTGAAACAGTGTCTACAGCATGGATTGAGGATTTAGTTGTAATACAAATGAATCGTCTTAAAGTAACTTACAACAAACCCATATATGTGGGATACACCATTTTGGAATTATCAAAAACACTTATGTATGAATTTCACTATGATTATGTAAAGAAAAACTATCTTGATAATGCTAAATTACTCTACACAGACACAGATTCTTTTATTTATGAGTTTAAAACTGATGATTTTTATGAGGATATCAAAACTGAGCTAAATAGGTTTGATACAAGTGACTATCCCGAGGATAATATTTACCATTTACCTCGAGTAAACAAAAAGGTTCTTGGGAAATTTGAGGATGAATGTGCTGGTGTTATTATAGACACCTTTGTAGGCACAAAATCTAAATCATACAGCTATATGACAATTGATGATGTAGTAGTAAAAAAAATTAAAAGGAGTGAAAAAGAATGTTGTTGGTAAAGAGTTAGATATAAGTGATTATAAAAACTGTATAGTTAGTAACCCACCTGTATTATATAAGAAAATGAGTGTATTTAGAAGTAAAAATCATCAGCTACATACCAATTTGCTGAACAAAGTTGCTTTAAGTAATGAAGACAACAAACGATTCATTATACCCAACACATTTGATACTTTTGCTTGGGGAAACAGTCGCATTGACGACTATTACTTTACTTAAGTCTAATGATCACTATATTGTAATATTTGTAGTGTGTTTTATATTGTAATATTTTTTTGCAAAAACTGTAAGTAGAATGTATAATGTTAGGCTACTGTAGTTTAGTAAAAATAAGATAAGTAATACATTTTAGTGTAAAATGTTTGCTTTTGTATATTACGAAAAAAAAAATTAAAAAAATGTACAGTATGTGTGAACTACACAAGGGAAATGTAAAAATGTAAAGTGGAAAATTGTAAATATCCATGTGTGAAAAAGTGAAATAGTTATCACCATTTTAAAATTAAAAGACATTGTGATCTGGTAAACCTTGTTTTTATTTCACAACAACAAAAATGTACAGAATGTATAAACTAAACAAGAAGAATGTAAAAAAATGAAAAGTGGAAATTGTAAATATTCATGTGCGAAAAAATGAAAATAAAGAAATGGCTATCACCATTTTAAAATTAAAAGACATTGTGATCTTGTAAACCTTGTTTTTATTTCACAACATATATGGCTTTACAAAATAGAATACAAAGAAATACCATTTCCTCAATCCTTTTCAATGTTCATGTCCACTCATCATTAACTTCCCTTTTATAGCAGTAATCACAATGAGGGCTGCCAACCTCTCCCCCACTGAGCCATTATAGGATGTCAAACGTTGCTTAGCTTTTCAACGATACTTTATCCACCACACGTATTAAAGCATAATGACTATGACGATAAGAAATGTCGTGTTCCTTACATGCTTAATCCAAAGAAATAATAGGTATTTACTTAACACAGGGTCTTGAGTCCATGAGTTTGGTACATATTGCAAGATTTCTGTCACGGCATTGACTATCACAAAATAAATGAAAACTTGGAGAGCACCAATAATTCATCTTTGGTAAGACTATCCAGGATCTTGAGTCCATGATTTTGGTATAAGTTGCCAGATTTCTTTCACGGCATTGACTGTCACATAATAAATGAACAACTTGGAGAGCACCAATAATTCTTCTTTGGTAAAACTATCTGCATATCGATGACAGATAACCTTTTAGTTCCACCCTTAAAACAACAACACTACCTCTTGCATAATCTGCGATGTTGATGGCTCTTGAGACGTGAAAGATGGATTAAACATAACTTTTACATTAATAGGAGTTAGACTTTGCTCAGTAAACAATGCACTGTCATGAGCCACAGTATTTTTTTTCTTGGACTTGCGTTTTTCTTTTCTTTATAAGTGTTTGAAACGGTGTATTAAAAGAGATTGATAAACATCCAAAGGGTAAATAGAGTAACAAATAAAGAGAAATGAAAATGATACCTCCATATCATATGTCAAGCATGAACTAATCTCTAGCAAAGTTCACTCAATACTATAAATAATAGTTTAAAGTGGGTGCAAAAGTGGGTGCAAAAGTGGGTGCATGAGTGGTTGCAAATGTGGGTGCATAAGTGGGTGAAAATGTGGGTGCATAAGTGGGTGCAAATGTGGGTGCATAAGTGGGTTAAAAAGTGGCTGCATAAGTGAATGCAATAGTGGGTGCAAAGGTAGGTACAAAAGTGGGTGAAAAAATGCCCCCCCCCTTTTTTTGAATCTCGCTACGCCCCCTTTTTAATCTATTTTTGAAATTTTGACAAAGCGTCTAAGTGCACTTTTGTTAATATCTCGCGAACCAGTCTCTGTTGACGGGTCCTTGTTGACGGGTCCATGTGGGCGGGTCCTTTGGACTGATCCCTATGGACTGGCCCATGCATTTTATCCAAATTATGCCAAAGGGACCCGCCCACAGGGACCCGTCAACAAGGACCCGTCAACAGAGACCGGTTCGCGAGATATTAACAAAAGTGCACTTAGACCCTTTGTCAAAATTTCAAAAATAGATTAAAAAGGGGGCGTTAGCGAGATTCAAAAAGGGGGGGCATTTTTTCACCCACTTTTGTACCTACCTTTGCACCCACTATAGCATTCACTTATGCACCCACTTTTTCACCCACTTATGCACCCACATTTGCACCCACTTATGCACCCACTTTTTCACCCACTTATGCACCCACATTTGCACCCACTTATGCACCCACTTTTGCACCCACTTTTGCACCCACTTTAAACTATTATTTATAGTATTGAGTGAACTTTGCTAGAGATTAGTTCATGCTTGACAATTGATATGGAAGTATCATTTTCATTTCTCTTTATTTGTTACTCTATTTACCCTTTGGATGTTTATCATTCTCTTTAAATACACCGTTTCAAACACTTATAAAGAAAAGAAAAAAGCAAGTCCAAGAAAAAAAAATACTGTGGCTCATGACAGTGCATTGTTTACTGAGCAAAGTCTAACTCCGGTTAATGTAAAAGTTATGTTTAATCCATCTTTCACGTCTCAAGAGCCATCAACATCGCAGATTATGCAAGAGGTAGTGTTGTTGTTTTAAGGGTGGAACTAAAAGGTTATCTGTCATCGATATGCAGATAGTTTTACCAAAGAAGAATTATTGGTGCTCTCCAAGTTGTTCATTTATTATGTGACAGTCAATGCCGTGAAAGAAATCTGGCAACTTATACCAAAATCATGGACTCAAGATCCTGGATAGTCTTACCAAAGATGAATTATTGGTGCTCTCCAAGTTTTCATTTATTTTGTGACAGTCAATGCCGTGAAAGAAATCTTGCAATATGTACCAAACTCATGGACTCAAGACCCTGTGTTAAGTAAATACCTATTATTTCTTTGGATTAAGCATGTAAAGAACACGACCTTTCTTATCGTCATAGTCATTATGCTTTAATACGTGTGGTGGATAAAGTATCGTTGAAAAGCTAAGCAACGTTTGACATCCTATAATGGCTCAGTGGGGGAGAGGTTGGCAGCCCTCATTGTGATTACTGCTATAAAAGGGAAGTTAATGATGAGTGGACATGAACATTGAAAAGGATTGAGGAAATGGTATTTCTTTGTATTCTATTTTGTAAAGCCATATATGTTGTGAAATAAAAACAAGGTTTACAAGATCACAATGTCTTTTAATTTTAAAATGGTGATAGCCATTTCTTTATTTTCATTTTTTCACACATGAATATTTACAATTTCCACTTTTCATTTTTTTACATTCTTCTTGTTTAGTTTACACATTCTGCACATTTTTGTTGTTGTGAAATAAAAACAAGGTTTACCAGATCACAATGTCTTTTAATTTTAAAATGGTGATAACTATTTCACTTTTTCACACATGGATATTTACCATTTTCCACTTTACATTTTTACATTTCCCTTGTTTAGTTCACACATTCTGTACATTTAAAAAAAAAAATTTTTCGTAATATACAAAAGCAAACATTTTACACTAAAATGTATTACTTATCTTATTTTTACTAAACTACAGTAGCCTAACATTATACATTCTACTTACAGTTTTTGCAAAAAAATATTACAATATAAAACACACTACAAATATTACAATATAGTGATCATTAGACTTAGTAAAGTAATAGTCGTCAATGCGACTGTTTCCCCAAGCAAAAGTATCAAATGTGTTGGGTATAATGAATCGTTTGTTGTCTTCATTACTTAAAGCAACTTTGTTCAGCAAATTGGTATGTAGCTGATGATTTTTACTTCTAAATACACTCATTTTCTTATATAATACAGGTGGGTTACTAACTATACAGTTTTTATAATCACTTATATCTAACTCTTTACCAACAACATTCTTTTTCACTCCTTTTAATTTTTTTTACTACTACATCATCAATTGTCATATAGCTGTATGATTTAGATTTTGTGCCTACAAAGGTGTCTATAATAACACCAGCACATTCATCCTTAAATTTCCCAAGAACCTTTTTGTTTACTAGAGGTAAATGGTAAATATTATCCTCGGGATAGTCACTTGTATCAAACCTATTTAGCTCAGTTTTGATATCCTCATAAAAATCATCAGTTTTAAACTCATAAATAAAAGAATCTGTGTCTGTGTAGAGTAATTTAGCATTATCAAGATAGTTTTTCCTTACATAATCATAGTGAAATTCATACATAAGTGTTTTTGATAATTCCAGAATGGTGTAACCCACATATATGGGTTTGTTGTAAGTTACTTTAAGACGATTCATTTGTATTACAACTAAAACCTCATGAATAATTGAACAGCTATGAAAGTTAGGCTTGCTTATTAAGTTGCTCGCACCATACCTTTTACCATCATTCTCCCACTTTGTTATCAGCTTTACATCAACTCGTTTATCAACATTCTCCATAGTCTTTCCAAAAACACTATTATTCATGAGTTTATAAAAATCTTTTTCAAACGCGTTTGTTGACTGTGTTCTTAAATTATTGTTTAGATCAATATACGGTTTGAGCCATGCTGACTGATGAAATTGCAATACGCGATGAATTTTAGTTAATTTCAATCCATGCTGTAGACACTGTTTCAAGTTTCGATATTGTATTACATATTTACATTTATTACTTACATTAGCAATTAACATTTTTGTTCGTGATGTGATGTATGGATATTTCATATTCTCAGGACAAAATGGTAAATCATTATGATCATCATGTAACTCTTTAGGGTACTCAAGATTTACCTCTAAAATATATCCTTTATCATCGTTATCATTAAGAGTGTCAACATGTAAGACATCAATTACAGGTTGTGTCAGCCAGCGAAAATCTTTCAGTGGTAGATATTGACTCATAGCCCAACCATATTGGTTATTTGCATCGAGGTAGACAATATACTTTGACTCTTCACAAGGGTTGTAGCTAGGCATGTATTTATTATTCGCTTTAGAGTACCGTCCAATACATTGACTTAATCCACCTCGAATTGATGATTTTATAAAATTGATCATGTCTATATCAGTCATTAATTCTAAATTTACTTTCGATTTTTTCAACATTGAACTGAAACTTAACCCAGGAGCTGTGAAATACTGACAAGGATCATGGTCATAAGTTTTCATACAAACATTCCAAAAATTTTCAAAAACATCTGCTAATAACAACACATCTGTCTTCAAATATATGTCTGAAAATTCTCCTAAAGTTTGAATGTCAAACTGTGCCCATACACGTTGGGCATGTAAATATTCCTGATCACTGATATGACTTGTGTTTAAGGAACTGTAAAATGCATCTTTCGGTGGTAAAGAACACTCCTCAAGACGTTCCACACAGTTAATATATTCGTAAGGGATTATACCCTTTTGACAAATCAAATTAAAATCATCTTCTTTAGGAAAGACACGTTGAATTTCATGAAACTGATCTGATTTTAAATTACTAGCAAGCTTATCAAGACTACTCGGCATAAAGCGGAATGAATCTAAAAATCGTAGTTTTATCGTTTTCTTATTGTCAGTTTTGATGTATTTTGTGAACGATATGTATTGTTCCTTATTATTTGCAATCACATCAATTTTCACATCTGAAGTTCCAAATTCTTTAACGATAAAGTGGTTATCGTATTTGCTACCGTTATGTAGAATGACCGGAATGAATTTACTTACTCTATAATTTAAATTACATTCTTGGTGAACAGCACCACGATATTGTCCTGTTAAATGGTCATGATCGCGAACCCTGTTTGTATATAAACATTCGCCACATATAAAACAATTAGTTTCAGTTTCAAAATTCATTTCCTCTAATAAAGTTAGTGGTTCCATTGGAATGATCGTATTTAAAATAGAGGATATACGGATGGCATCTTTCTCAAGCCTTTCCATAAAAACTTTAGGTGCATCAGGTCCTCTATAGAGCTCAAACTTATTTAATGAGTCATCATAACTACATTTAATATAATATGCAAAGCTAAAAGGTTCATGAATGTGAGTAGTGTTGGTATAAGATTGGGCTGGATTCGATGAACATGTATGAAATGGTTTTAGCAAAGCCTCGAAGTCAGCATATATAACAAATGGTACTCGAAGCTGTTTCTCATAGTCCTTAAATTTTAGAATGTTATTTTTAGGAGTCGGTAATACCATACGAACATGATTACACCCCCATTTTTAGCCTACTTTCGATTTTTGCAAAAAATTAAAGTAGACTTATGAGATCAACACAGGGCGAAAAAAGTGTGTCTGTCTGTGTGTGTGTATGTGTGTGTGTGAGTCTGTGTGTGTGTATGTGTGTGTGTGAGTCTGTGTGTGTGTGTGTGAGTGTGTGTACTCTGAATGTCTGTCCCCCCCTATCAATTCGAACACGGTGAATGCGAATTGAACGAAATTTGGTACAAAGGTAGCACTAGCAAAGGACACCTCAGTGTCATGTTTTATATCGCCGCCATCTTTACTAAAACTGAATGGCGGCCACTCAAACGTTCAAAACGTAAAATCAAATAACGACTAACCAAATCATCCGATCTCTACCAAATTTGGTAACAACATACCTTCGTATAGGATGCGTCTTGTGACCAAACTACAAGGTCGTCCGCCATACCATTTCAGGATGGCGGCCGTGCGAATTATGCAAACTTTATAATCCATATCATGGGACCCACCAGTTCCGATTATCGAGCCGAGAATCGTTTTAACTGTTCTAAAGGAAGAGGCACGTTCGAAATTAAAAGTTTATTTTGTAATACTATAGTGCAGACGTGATTTTAAAAAGCTGAACTGATTCAGTAATAAGACAAGATGGCAGTGGATATCTTGTGCCTGACTTATATTTCACTAATTTGAGTATTGAATGCAATATAGCGTACTGATAAAAAATAAATAAACTTTGTATGAAATGCTTTATATATAAATAATATACTCCAGTGATGAAATCGTTTAGTATAAATCATTATTTGCTAACAAGTTCTATGTAAGTCATTTTAAATAGAACGATATTCGTTGACACAATTAGCTCAGTGGTAGAGCGATAGCCTGTCGCTCAGATGCCTATGGTTCAAACCCGATCAGAGCTAGGTTTTTTGCTTGAAATGTTATATGTTTATTGTTTTGTAATGACTCAGATGTTTTAAAATTAAGCGTTATATTGTGCAAATTATGGTGTAAAATATATATTTAATTAAAACATAATTCGCCAGCAGATTTACTCGAGACATCTAGCTGCCAAAAAGGTAACTTCCAGATTTTATTGAAAAGTTTCTTCTTCTGGCCGCTAGAATGCACTCGCTCTGTTAGGATTATATTGTTCGATATTTCACCACTAGATGTCCCGACTAGTCTACGTGGGGATCCATTGATTACTATACCATTATCATTCTATGCGCATCGAATTTGAAGAATGACAAGTTGATACTACGATACATTTTAACTTTTTATTTTAAAGGGTTTGTAACAGCCTAATTTGCGTTACTTGAAAATGTTATTAAGCGTTATATTGTCCACATTATGGTGTAAAATATATATTTAATTAAAACATAATTCGCCAGCAGATTTACTCGAGACATCTAGCTGCCAAAAAGGTAACTTCCAGATTTTATTGAAAAGTTTCTTATTCTGGCCGCTAGAATGCACTCGCTCTGTTAGGATTATATTATCGAAAATATCCACATAGTTTGTATACACACGTCTCTGTAGGGTCATGGAAAGATTTGTTAATTCAATTAGGGTTGTGAAAGCCATGCACAACCAGACGTGTAAAGACATGCCTCAACTCAAAGTTGGATGTTGCCCACGGCAGGTCGTAATAATAATAATAATAATGTTATTGGTTTTACATCCCTTTTAACTACTGCTGCTATTAGAGACACCGGGGTGCCGGAATTTTGGCCCGAAGGGGATCTTTAACGTGCCAGTAAATGTACTGACACGGCTCCCTCGCATTTGTGCACCCTCAAATGCCAGCTGACTGCGCCAGGATACGAACCTGCAACCTAGGGCCCAGCAAGCGAGAACGTTACCGCTGAGCCACGCCGCCAGTCCGGTCGATTATGTCTCCAGATCCATAACATTCTTGATATACTTCTTATCTTTCTTTCTTTCTTTCTTTCTTCAATGATGGTAGCAGTTTTTATCTAGGTCGTGGCGTTTGGTAGAGGTAAATCGTTTCTAAGGTCTTCAACAAAGAATAGTTCTATTATACTCTTTGATAATAACAACGAGTTATAACTATACTCATACATTTAGGAGAAAGTAGGCTATATGTTCTTTACTGAACATCTTGTTTGATGTTGAGTTAGTTGATCCTCTTTTGTAAAATAGAACAAACAGCCTTCACACAACCACTTTTTATGTTCTCTTTTTGATAGCTGACTACCGACAAGTCTACTTAAATGTTTTATCCAGCAATAGTGAGCATTTTCACCTTCGGTTATGTAAAGTAAATTTACATGAGCATCCTTTTTTCCTGAGTATAATATAGAGGACCAACTATACTCTTATTTTCAATTCCATAAACATTAATACTTACATTGTTCAGCTCTTCAAAACGTTGAATGTCTTTTATCGCCATAGGAAATTCTATTTCTTTTAAATCTAACACTGAAGAATAGTGAGGATAAGATGACGTTCTATTCTCATTCATCACTGCTGGATGGAGAGCTGAGGTTACAGCCCACGCAAAACATGCGTCATCATTATTCAAAACGTTCACAACAGCTTTCTTTCGTTTAATCCATCCTGGCAAATCAATGTATGATGATGCTCGAAGGGGGTTGTATTTATTCATGTTGGTTTCTAAATCAAGTACTTCAACCAACGCCCAGCCTGACTCCCTTTCCTGGAACTCTTCACTCTTCACAATGATAGCACTTGAAATATTTTGATATATTTCACTAATATTAGTTGATTCGCTAACAATTATGTTTTTTGTATTAAAAGATTTGATATCCGTAATTTCACCTTCGCTCTCAGTTTTTACATAGAGTCCAAAAAGTTCAAAATTCATTTTAATTGTTTTATGCTCTAATAAAACATTACCTAACAAGCCAAACACAGTAGGTTGAATATTTTTTAAAAATGATTCAATACTTTGAGTTTTTTCTTTACTATAAAGTCTATAACTAGCAATTCGACTTTTAAATGCACTACCAATTTGTTGAATATTTCCAGAATTTCTTTCATGGCAAGCGTTATTTTTATGTTGAATACTGCGTAAATGTCCATGAATGATTGAAGAAGGTATATCAATATTACATACATCACAATGTGTTATTGAAGGTTCACCATTCTTCTTTCTTTTTGTTGCACAACTATTTTCACAATCTTGAGAACGTTTACGCTTTTGAGCATCACATTCATTTAAAGGTTCCGTGCTAGTTGATGGTTTTACAGTTTTTAATTCCTGTTGTTCCCCATGCACTTCAACCATGTGGGATTGATATCGCTTTACAGCAGAAAAACCAAGATCACAAACTGAACATGAAAAAGGTGCTGAACTGACATGCTTTAAATTTACATGCCGTCCAAAACTATCCTGTCTGTTAAATGTGGTAGCACAATGACTGCACACAAACATTTTAATGTCATGTTTAGCATTTGCATGTCGTTGAAGGTTGTCAGGTCTTGAGAACTGTTTCTTACAGTCACCACACTTGAACATTATGATCACTTTCGAAATTACCTATAAAAGAAAGAAATCATAAATGTTAATAAATGATAAAACAAAGTACAATATAGATAGTTTAATTATATTCCAGTCAATGGTTATACAGGGTATTTAAATCAATCATCTGTGAACTCCTAGCAAGTCTAACTTCATGTAGTTCTAACTGGGGTTTACTATATACCACTGTCACTGACACCTAGCGGTGAACATTAGAACTTGATAGAGTGGTAGAAACCAGCGGTCGCCAGTTAAGAGAGCTAAGTGTGACGTCATAGCCAGTCTTGAAACAAGTCTAAACTTGTAGAACATGTCACGTGATAGAAACCAGCGATCACCAGTTAAGTGAGCTAAGTGTGACGTCATAGCCAGTCTTAAAACAAGTCTAAACTTGTAGAACATGTCACGTGATAGAAACCAGCGATCGCCAGTGAAGTGAGCTAAGTGTGACGTCATAGCCAGTCTTAAAACAAGTTTAAACATGTAAAACATGTCACATGATAAGGTTAAGTTAGGTAAAGTTAGGTTATGTTAGGTGAACTGAGGTTAAGTCTTTAAATATTCCCTCTAACACTGACACCTAGCAATGAACATTCAGACTTAATAGAGCGGTAATCAAAATCTAACCTACAAAATTAGCTTTACACACCATGGTCAAGTAGTTCCATCGTTTGACTGCCAAATATACCATTTTCACTAACATGTAGGGGTGAACATTGGAAAATATCACTCTAACTGTTTAGAAGTTATTAGAGGGGGCACTTACCTTTTTATAATTTATCAACTGCTGTCACTGATTGAACAGATTGTAGGAATCTGGTAACCTACAGGTACCCAATTATCTGTAAACAAATCAATCAATCAATCAATCAATAAATAAATACATTCCAATCAATAACTTCAACATCAATTAGTAATAAAAGACTACAATCCATTAATAATAAGTACTTACCTTGCAAAATAATTTAATGATTTTCTACCAAAACGGCTTTTTTTTACAACTCTTGGGCAGTAATAGAGCACTGTTCACTCAAAGCTAGTAATAAAGACTGACAGTAGGGAGATATATGACACCCCTCTTATATAAACTCTCATCGCTCGTGTCAGCAGTTTTTTGCAGATCATTGCAATTCCTTTCCCAATACAGTTGAGAGTCCAAAGTACACTAGGAACACCTGTGTGGTATCCAATGACTGCTGACTTTGCATGATCATCACCCATTGTCTTAATCAACATATGGGGTTTCAAATTACTGCAGCGTCAGTCATAGCAACAGCAGTGTGCGCTCTCTGGTATGTCAGCAACATGACACCGGAAGGAACACCTGTGTAATATCCAATAACTGCTAACTTTGCATGATCATCATCCATTGTCTTAATGAACACTTGCGGTTTCAAATTACTGCAGTGTTAGTCATAGCAACAGATCTGCGCGCTCTCTGTCATGTCTGTAATATGACACAGGAAGTAACAAGACGTCTTACTGCACGTGCCATCTCCTCAGTTTTAACATCTTAAGAACATGAATTATTCTCTTTCAACTACAAATGACTCGTTAGAACACATCCATCCACCAAGTTAGATCCCTAGTATGTTCACATGTATTTCGTCACTTTCCTTTCATATCGTTATCCCATTATAGTAGTGGGGGATTAGTGAACAACGTCAATTCATCACACACAAATGTAGTTAGGCCCTTTGACATAATTTAAATAAATACATGGTCTAGTCCGTAGGAACCAGGCCAAAGGGAACCCGTCCAAAGGGATCAGTCCAAAGGGACTCATCCACAAGGACTCATCCACAAGGACTCGTCCACAAGGACCTGTCCACAAGGACTCGTCAACAAGGACTCGTCCACAAGGACTTGTCAACAAGGACTCGTCCACAAGGACTCGTCCACAATGACCCGACAACAATGACCCCCACCAACAATGACTCGTCAACAATAACCCATCCATAGGGATCCGCTCCCCCACCCTCTTACAAAAGCCATGAGTGGGCATGCGTAAAAATAGAAAACAAGCATGTTAATTCATAGTGGCTTGCCACCGTATACATGGCTATTGTGTAGAACAACGTTTCATTCCATATTGGCATTCAAACTCTCACATGTTGCAATTGGAAAGAGAGATTCTCTAAAAAAATACAATTTCACCCCCCCCCCCCTAGTAGGGGTAGGTTTTATTTTGGGGTTTAAATATGCTGTCCCTTGGAAAGGGGGTATCCACGGGTTCGGGAGTTATCGGGCTGCCGCCATCTTGTGTGGAGGGTGTGGAGGTGGAGGCTGTAGAACCGGCTCATTCCCACTACTCACCAGTCAAGCTGATGATGAGGATGTTGAAAAGGTCTACGAAGAAATAGACGAAATTCTGAGGTATATCAAGGGTGATGAAAATGTTATAGTAATGGGAGATTGGAATGCTGCGGTAGGAAAAGGGAGAGAAGGGAAGATAGTAGGAGATTTCGGATTAGGTGAAAGGAATGATCGAGGAAGCAGGCTGGTAGAATTCTGCACCGAGCATGAATTGGTCATAGCTAACACCTTATTCAATAACCACAATAGAAGAATATACACATGGATGAGACCAGGAGATACAGGGCGTTACCAAATCGACTTCATTATGGTCAAGCAGAGGTTTCGAAACCAGATTTTGGATTGTAAAACATATCCTGGTGCTGACATAAACTCTGATCACAATCTGGTTGTAATGAAATGCAGATTAAAGTTGAAGAAACTGAAGAAAAGTCAAAAGCCAAAAAGGTGGGCAATAGACAGACTGAAAGAGAAGGATGTAAACGAAAGATTCAAGAAGAGTATAAAGGAAGGACTAATGAAAAACCCTAAACAAACTTCAATTGCAGACGAATGGGCACTTTTGAAGAATGAAATAACAAAATCCGCAGAAGAAAACATTGGTAGGAAAGAAAGAATAGGTAGAAAACTGTGGATCACTCAGGATATACTAGAATTGATGGATGAAAGACGGAAACACAAGAATCTAAGAGATGAAAAGGGGAAAGCAGAATACAGACGTCTGAGAAATGAGGTTAACAAGAAGTGCAAGGAAGCGAAAAAAGAATGGTTGAAAGAAAAATGTGCAGGTATAGAAAATTGTCTGAAATTAGGAAAAGTAGACACAGCTTATCGAAGGATTAAGAATACTTTTGGGGAAAAGAAGACTAAGTGCTGTAATATTAAGGACACAAATGGAAAGCCTCTAACAGATAGGGAAGAAAAGGTTGAGAGATGGAAAGCTTACATAGAGAGTTTGTATAAGGGAAAGGAGATTGAGAATCATGTAATGGAAAGGGAGGAGGAAATTGATGAGGATGCGAAAGGAGATTTAATATTGAGATCAGAATTTGATAGAGCTTTGGAAGACTTAAGCAGGAACAAAGCACCAGGCATAGATGATATACCGATTGAGTTGCTACGCTGCATAGGAGATGAAGGTCTGATCAGGTTATTTCACTTGGTGTGTAGGATTTATGAGACAGGTGAGGTACCCCCTGATTTCAAGAAGAATGTAATCATCCCTATACCAAAGAAAGTGGGAGCTGACAGATGTGAAGATTACCGTACAATCAGCTTGATTACTCATGCTTCAAAGATCCTGTCTAGAATAATTTACAAGAGGATTGAAAGCCAGATAGAAACGGAGTTGGGTGAAGACCAGTTTGGTTTCAGGAGAAATGTAGGAACAAGGGAAGCTGTACTAAGTCTTAGGCTGATTTTAGAAGGTAGAATAAGGAAAGATAAGAGAACGTTCATGGCTTTTGTAGACTTAGAAAAGGCTTTTGATAACGTTGATTGGACTAAATTGTTTGACATTTTGAAATCAATTGGAATAAAGTACAGGGATAGGAGGGTGATATACAATCAGTACAGAAACCAGACAGCAGTCATTCGAGTTGAAGGACATGCGAGAGAAGCTGGTATTCAGAAAGGTGTAAGGCAAGGCTGCAACTTATCACCCATACTTTTCAATCTTTACATTGAACAAGCAATGAAGGAAATTAGAGAAAAATTTAAAGTGGGAGTGAAGATTCAAGGAGAAATAATTTCAACTCTGAGATTTGCTGATGACATCGTCATCTTGGCCGACAAGCCTGAGGATTTGAATGAGTTTTTGAATGGTATGGACTCCGTCTTCCGGAAAGAATTCATGATGAAAATAAATAAATGTAAAACAAAAATACTGGAATGCAGCCGAAATAAATCAGAAACCTCTATGGAGATCAAATTGGCAGGTGAAAAGCTGAAGGAAGTAGGAGACTTCTGTTACTTAGGAAGCAGAATAACCAGTGATGGACGAAGCAAAGAGGATATTAAAAGTAGGTTGGCTCAGGCAAAGAAAGCATTTCTACAAAAAAGGAATCTGCTGACATCGAATATAGATTTAGGTATTAGGAAGTCATTTTTGAAAGCCTTTGTCTGGAGCGTGGCGCTCTATGGAAGTGAAACTTGGACTATTGGTGCAGCAGAAAAGAGGAGAATTGAAGCATTTGAAATGTGGTGTTACAGGAGAATGATGAAGATCAGATGGGTAGATAGGGTTACAAACAAAGAGGTATTAAGTCGAGTGGGAGAGGAGAGATGTTTCTGGCGACTGCTAATGAAGAGAAGAGATAGGTTGGTAGGACACATACTAAGACACCCAGGAATAGCAAGCTTAGTTATGGAAGGAAGGGTCGAGGACAAAAACTGTAGGGGTAGACCAAGGTTAGAATATGTTAAACAGATTGCCTCCGATGTAGGGTGTCGGAGCTATGTAGAGATGAAACGATTAGCTCAGGACAGGGAGGCATGGAGGGCTGCATCAAACCAGTCAAAAGACTGAAGACTCAAACAACAACACTCATGTTAAATTAATGTTGCATTGGATTGAGAAATCATAACTAAGAAATACAGCTGATCATGTCTGATCACTAGTTATCGAATAAAATAATCACCATGTGGGTGATAGGGTGTGAAGAAACGTCAATGGGCGTGATATATATTTACGATGGTACTCGTTGAAGTACGTTCATATTAAAATGATAGTAAAAGCATCATGTGTAATGCAATTATAAAATATAAACTTGGTAATGTTGGTGGTAATGCCCACCGTTTTCAGAAATCGAGGTCATGAGTGACCATTATTATGACAGTAATTCTTTTGTCAAGCCTCAGAGTTTGTTTTTGTGTGGCATCCCCATTTAATTAATTCTTCGGTTGTGTTCAGTTTATAAGATTTAGGCAATGCTAGATATGATTCACGATCGTTATATTTTAAATTCTGGATGAATTTAAATAAATACATTCATACTGAAATATTATTGAATCTTTAGAGATTCTGAATAACGAATTTCACGTCTTTTTAGCTTGAGTGCTTGATTGATAAAAATACATTTTGAATACATTGCTAAGGCAATATGAGTTATGCAATTTCAATTTTGACAAAGCAGATAAGGAGTACAGAATTACATGTTCGGAAAGGCATTTACATCTGAGGGTGTAATAACATAAATAATGATTTCGCTGTAAATAAGTAAATATGTATATATATATATATATATATATCTCTGAAATAATTCACGTGTTCTTTAATGTTGGAATGGGTGGAAGAACCATTAAGGTGATTTGTCTAATTATTTTTGGGTTTTTCTATTGTTCTCATGATTAACATTTTCTATTGAGGGTTAAATGCACTCTTGGTCCATGGGGACTGTTAATGCATTTATTGGCATGATTCTAGTGCCCAGTTTCTTTGTTTGTGTCCAGTCAAGGACAATTTGGTCTGACCTTCTGTCAGGTTTCTTTTGAAATAAATATTTTGTCAGTTCTTTTAATCGCGTGATGTGATGATTTATAGAAGTATAAAGAGGTCGCATTAAGGGGGGCCAAAGCTAGATATTTCTAGAGTTTCCCACACTCCTGAGAGGGTGTTTGCCCATGATTCTCGTGTTCTTAGAGCTGTTCTCTGTTATGCTTTGGTCGTGCTTAATACCACCTCTGTTAGGTTTTACTGCACCCTATTATTCCTTTTCCCTGTTGGTAGGATTTGGGGACTTTTCTAGGCCGGGGGGTTTTCAGGTCCTACGATCCAGCTACCATCGAGGGATTTCAACAGGTAAAGGGTAGGTATTTCGGGCACAGTACCATCCCGGCATTTGCCCGAAGACGATGTGGGAAACCACGGAAAACCACTTCGAGGATGGCTGAGGTGGGAATCGAACCCCCTCTACTCATTTGGAACACCCGAGGCTGAGTAGACCCCGTTCCAGTCCTCATACCATTTTTTTTCAAATTTTGTGGCAGAGCCGGGAATCGAACCCAGGACCTCCGGGGCGGCAGCTAAGCATGCTGACCGCTACGCTACGGAGGTGACAACAAGACTTTATACAATGTAAAAATAAAGTATTTTCACGTTCTTCATTACCTTTCTAGTGGTTTTATGTGATTTTACGTTCATTCTTAAGAGGGGTCCGACATGGGCATACTTTTTCCAAGACGTCATTTTTGTTACTTTTAATGAAAACATTTCATATGAAAAACTGGGCTGTTATAAGTTAATCTGAACCAGATACAACGTTATAAAACATATCAAAGAACTCATCTAGCTAAAATTCAAATTTAAAATGATGAAATTAATAACAATGCATGTAAAAAACAAAATGGGGTTCCGACTTTGGTCACTTTCCTCTATATATGATTTAATAAAAAGTGTATTATTCATCTTGAGAAAAAAAACTCTTGTATATACTTTATTAAATGTACAGGTGCTAAAAAATAAAAATTATTTGAAATAAATAAAGAGGGTCCAAAAATCTGAGGGACTTGGGCCTCATTTTACCTTAATCCGGCACTGACTGGAATGCGAAATCCGCAGTCGGGGTCGATCTGGATAGTATTATGTCCTTACCAAATTACGGTACATTAAACAGTTCCACACACTCACAGATATACAGACCGACAGACATTCATACACACGCACACACAAATTAAGGATGACCTCTTAAGCCTCTATTTCATACTGTTTTCCCACCATTGACCAGTTGGCGTCTTAACTGTAAGAGGCAAGTGTCAATCTTTATTACGTAATGTGTACTCACTTCCCCTCGCATCTGGTGCTGCTCGAGTGAAGCTTGTTTCAGTGTAAAGTGACATATTATCATGGATTGCAATGTTGAACCTTCCTGAACTCTCCTCATTGTGCCTTTTTTGTGGCACATCACACCTTAATATTACTCAACAAACACGTTCGTACTCCCCTTCCTATATATCAAACTAAATATCAAGGGTCGAGTATTCCATTCTGTTCCCCGAGATTATCTAGTCCTTTCAAAAATATCAATAATTCAGTAAAATCACATAAACACAAATATTTTGTCGGAAAGGAATGTTGGGTTGCGAAATTGTTCGACTATATTTTTAGCCTACTTTTCACATTTTGCAAAAATGAGGAAAAAGTAGTCTTATGAGATCTATCCGGGAAAATGTGTGTCTGTCTGTCCATCTGTCTGTCTGTCTGGCTGTGTGTCTGTCCCCCCCTATCAACTCCTAAACGGCTGCAGAAATCAAAACCAAATTTAGTATGAGTAAAGATGTGCACCGGAATAGCTCACTTCCATATTTGAAAATGATGTCAGTGCTACCAACTGCTGAAAAAACGCACTAGAAATTTGAGCTCCATGTTGGATATCTTGCAAGGTATGCATGGGAGCTATCCCAAAATTGGCACACATGTAGATAATACTGTTTCAGTTTAATTTCCAGGAGGCCAACCATGACAGTGTTGCCAAAATAATTTTAAGCCTTCTGATAGGTCCAATGTTTAAATGCATATAACTTCTACACTATCAACTGGATTTCAACCAAATTTTGTATGTAATATCTGCACATAAACATATATGACTGAGCGTATTCTTAAGAGCCACCAGGGCTGCCAACTGTTAATAATTGCTCTCTCTGCTTTTTAAAATCCACATACCAATATATCAGAAAGTATGCAAGCCAACAGCTTTAAACTATGCACACGTATATTCTGACATTTTAGATTAATTTGAAGTAACTTATATACGTCAGTTCTACCAACATGATTATAAGCCTGCTGATAGTACCAATTTTTAAATACATGTAACTTCTATACTATCAGTTGGATTTCAACCAAATTTCATATGAGCAATGTGTACCATAACAGATATGACTATATGTATTGTTAAGAGCAATCAGGGCTGCCAACTGTTAATAAATGCTGTCTATATTCTTTTTACCCTAATATCAATATATCAGAAAGTATGCAAGCCAACAGCTCTATACTTTGCACACGTATAGCACCTGACATTCTAGATTAATTTGGAGTAATTAATACAAGGCGGTGCTGCCAACATGATTCTATGCCTGCTGATATGTCCAATTTTAAAATACATGTAACTTCTATACTAACAAATGGATTTCATCCAAAATTGGCACAACAAGATATCATAATAATTCAGATTATTTCTGACCAGCACACGCATGGTATTGTTGGCAACATGCTTTTACGCGTGCTGATAGATCCAGTGTCTAACTGCATGTAACGTCCATTGGACTTCAACCAAATGTTGTATTCTGTACCTTAAGAGATGGAACTAAGAATATATTCAGTCACCAGGGCTGCCAACTGTAGTGCTCTATTAGGCTACATTATACCAGGTATATTTTGAACTAATTAGATATTTCGATATTACCAACTTAATTTCGTCTTTATTCTAGATAGGTTCATATACTGTAGAATAATCATTGGCATGAAAAGTAGGCTGTATAGTTCTTCACGGAACTTCTTGTTTCTTTTTTAATCGCTTATCCCCCAGTTCAACTAAACCCCAGTTTTGCGAGGGCATTGGTTGAGCGAGAGAGTTCCTAATCCATCTCAGTCGTGCTGAAAATGTATTTGTGGTTTCCCATTTTCACCACCAGATAAATGCCGCACTGTTCCTTTCAACAGGTCCAATTCCTTCCAAAAATCCCTTCCTTAATAAGCCCCAAGTTAGAGGTCGCCTATCACCATCCCCAGTTGTATCTGCTCCCAGACACCATCCTTATGACGGTAGAGGAATGACCCCTCGCGCAGAGACCGCGGGTGAGGACGAGTTAGGAGAAGTAGCGATTAGAAAGGACAGAAATTACTCAATCAAAGGACTGCTTCTTTTCCAGAGTATATGGCCTTATTGTTGAAAATCCACAGCCTGCTTCCAGTTTCCGACCGGGTCAGGAATGGAATGAATGAAGCCCCCATCTAGCGACGAGGATATGAACCGTGCCGGCTGCCGAGGCCTGACGCACTCCTCTGGGGCAATGATTAAATGAATGACAGATGAAATAAAATGATAGTGGAGAGTGTTGCTGGAATGAAATTTTTAGAAAGAAAACCGGAGTACCCGGAGAAACACCTGTCAGCCCCCGGTTTGTCCAGCAAATTTCTCACATGGCGTGACCGGGATTTGAACCACGGACCCAGCTGTGAGAGTCAGGCGTGCTGCCGCCTAAGACACGGAGACTTATGGCCTTAATGTTCTGTTCCTTAAATTAACATAACTAAGCATTTCTTTTGCTCTCTGCTAAAATGTAAATTGCATCGGCCGGGAATCGATCCCGGGCCGCCTGCGTGGCAGGCGAGCATTCTTCCACTGAACCACCGATGCTGACGCCGCAGTGGTGAACGGAGACTGGTGACACAATATTAGCCATTCTTGTTTATTAGAGACTGTGAGAATCCTCAGTGTTGTACGCACACGTCCTCCAGCCAATACTTCCATACTTCAAGTCCCGGGACAAGCTACCATTAAACTGCACAACTACAGCCTCTACAGAAACACCTGCTAGCAAACAAATCCAACACACACATGGATGATGACTGTGACTTCCCTAACCCTAAAATAAATTAACAACTCGTTCCGGGGTAAGTGAGACAAGTTATTTCCATTACCTAGACTGTATGTTCCCGAGACCTGAGACCTATCAGTAAGTAACGGGGAAGATCACACCGTGGGCTTCGGTGAATTCTCAGGCAGTCGTGGCCGAGTGGTTAAGGCGTCTGACTTGAAATCAGATTCCCTCTGGGAGCGTAGGTTCGAGTCCTGCCGACTGCGCGTTTTTGATACCAACGGTTTGTGAATATTGGCCCTTCTCATTGGCCTATTCCCAGTTGTTCTGTTCCTGGTTAATGCTGTCCGGCTCCGTGGCTAATTAATAAGCGTCCTAGACATTAGCACAGTTTCGATACCCAGCCAGGCCATGCGGGTTATAATCGCCTGTGATTAATTCCCCTGGCCCGGGGACTGGGAGTGTGTAGCGTAATGATATAAATACCTGAAGAAAAAGTGAATAAAAAAGATGACAGTTAAATGAATGTTTAAAAAAACAAGAAATATGTAATGTTAGATTTTCGATGTGAAATATCACTTCAGATTCCATGTAAATATGGAGGTCCCATGGCTCATGATCGTGAGATTAAATACAGACTCTCTTCCTTTTCATATACTTCTTCTTCTTAGTCATTTACCCTCCAGGTTTGTGGAACCCACGGACTCAGCTAGGGAACTCACCACTACCGCCTCTACGGGCAGTGTCCTAGAGCTGGGAACATCTAATCGGAGGAAGAGGCTAGAGAAACTGTAGCCGAGGAAACGTTCCGAATAGCTCGATGCTTTGGGAACAATTGTTATGAAGTCACCAGCATAGATGGAAGGGATATTATAGGTCGCTTCAACGCCAAGAACATGCGCAGATACTACAAGAAGTTAGTTTAACTCTGTATGTAGCCATGTATTGTAGCGGGAATATCTGGAATGATGAAATAAAAGTCGAGCCAACTTTGATTTGAGGTGTTAGGAGAGAGATGTGCCGTTTTCCTTTATTCGGCCTGATTTACGGTACATATGCCTATACGAACCGCTACACCACACGGCAGGTTTTGACCTAGTTTTGACAGCGCGCATAGCCATGTGATCGTTTGCTCAGCTGTTGTCTCATCAGCAACCTTCGGAAGAGAGTGTTTCGCTTGTACGCCGCGAGGATGCGCTGGTGTCCTTGAGCTGGCAGTAGTGGGAGATTGACATTTACATTTGAATTTTTTATTTGGAAATGAGATACAGATATGATGTCAAGTATATACTGGAGTTCGATTTTACAGCAGAGAGGGACAATGCAGTCGTGCTTTTTAGTAATGGCATCTGTAACATTAAGAATATAGATTTATATATCGACCTGTCTCAGAGAGATCGTCTTGTCATGCGCAGTAGAGACAGTGCGCAAGTTGCCTCCTGCAGGTCGACACGGGTGCGCGACTGTCAGAACACGTTTCAACTCAGACGAATTCACGCCTAAGCAGAACTTGTATCGCAATGTTGTTTCGGCTGAAAGAAGTGTAAAGCTATTTTGAATTCATGGCGGTGCTAGTTGACATTTTATGCATCGTGTGGTGACGGATTAAGGTCATTATCATAAAAGTTCAGTGTCGAATGAGAACTTCAGTCGTCAGAGTGCCTGGCATTGTATGCGGGCAGTATTCTGTTAGTGGAATCACTCTTTTCACGTGTTACGGAGCGAAGTGGAGTGATACATAAAGGAGGCTTGTTTCTGAAGTCTATGCATACTGGGAAGGCGTGCTATCTTTTCTCACGCCAAGACTATTGCAACTAAATATCATGTACATTTCGAGTGAAGCTTTTTAACAATGTGCAGTTCTTGGAAGTCCGAGGTGTTGGGGGAGATATTTAGAATGCATATAAGCATATTAGCCATGAGCGGCTAGGCATTTTAGTGTGGACATCGCTCTCCAAGCAAATGCAGCGGACGTCACGAGTAACCACAATGCATGTTTGCGAAGTGGACCATAGCATATTCGCGACGCGGGCTATTGGCTTGTGCAACATGAACTTTTGGTAACATGCAGCCGAAAATAACTCAGGCTACCGTCATGTGTTCTCTTGCTTATCGAAATGTTGCATTCGCGCACGTGTTGTATTTCCGAACCGGTCTGGAACTATTCGAAATTCGGGCTAGGACAATTTCCGAGATGAGGAAGCAGTTCGTTTACTACCAGTGGACTTGGGACATTGGAGTAAGGGATCCCCAGCGCGTTCATTGGAAATTGGAATGGAACCGTGTAGTCCTGCTACACCATGGTGGAATCAGATGGTGGGCATCTTCACGCTCCATATTGCCTTCGAGAATCTCCAGCCAGGTAGAGAATCTACTTTTCATGTAGCGTTGCAAGGTAGATATTCCAGTTTAAACACTTTGCCATCTATTTTCTTTTTTCATTTTGAGTAGTATGATTGTGGAGTGGAGTTTATGCATGGCTATTCCATGTCATGTGTGACTTCATTTCCAGTCGAGTTTAGTCCTGATTAACCAGGTGCAGTCATTTCATAACATTTTATTATGAATTAATTGTTCATTTTTCAGCTTAATAATCTATTAAATTAAATTCATTAAATGTATTCCGAACTTCTTGATTGTGAAGAACAGATCTTCGTAGGGGAAGAAATCTACGTTATTCTCATAGGGAATTGCTACAATTTTTTTTTCCATCAAGCTTTGGCTTGAGGGGTCATCGTTCCTTTATTTTTGTGTTCGACAATTGCGAGCTTCGAATTTTTCTTATGCGCTCATGTATTATTATTATTAAATTACAGTATAGAATGTGGAATTTGATCATTCTTTTAGAATGGGAATTTTCTTTTCTCTTGAGGGTAAGTGAGGTCATACTGCAATTCTAATGTGTCAACAGAATTTAACTGGAGTCGTTATCTGGATACATGCTGTAGATTCAGTTTGATTTTCGTGAATTCTCTTGAGGGGACATTTCTATTTTTGTCTGATCAACGTTAACGTTTGATTTTGTAGCCACGTGTACTTGGATACACATTGTTGATTTTTATATTTATTAATATTGCTATAACTGAACTTTGATTCAGTATTTCGAGTTTTTCTTGTTTAGAACATTGCTTTAGAGAACTATTTGAAGAACAAGAATCTTTTACGAGACAGATCCCAGGGATTAACTTTAAGGGGAAATGAATTCTTATGTGACTGTGAATACAACTCTGTAAGGCAAGCTTTTTGTGATCCAGTGCACTTGATTAAGTAGCCACTCATGTTAAATTTATGTTGCATTGGATTGAGAAATCATAATTAAGAAATACAGCTGATCATGTCTGATCACTAGTTATCGAATAAAATAATCACCATGTGGGTGATAGTGTGTGAAGAAACGTCAATGGGCGTGAGAAATATTTACGATGGTACTCGTTGAAGTACGTTCATTTTAAAATGATAGTAAAAGCATCATGTGTAATGCAATTATAAAATATAAACTTGGTAATGTTGGTGGTAATGCCCACCGTTTTCAGAAATCGAGGTCATGAGTGACCATTATTATGACAGTAATTCTTTTGTCAAGCCTCAGAGTTTGTTTTTGTGTGGCATCCCCATTTAATTAATTCTTCGGTTGTGTTCAGTTTATAAGATTTAGGCAATGCTAGATATGATTCACGATCGTTATATTTTAAATTCTGGATGAATTTAAATAAGTACATTCATACTGAAATATTATTGAATCTTTAGAGATTCTGAATTACGAATTTCACGTCTTTTTAGCTTGAGTGCTTGATTGATAAAAAATACATTTTGAATACATTGCTAAGGCAATATGAGTTATGCAATTTCAATTTTGACAAAGCAGATAAGGAGTACAGAATTACATGTTTGGAAAGGCATTTACATCTGAGGGTGTAATAACATAAATAATGATTTCGCTGTAAATAAGTAAATATGTATATATATATCTGAAATAATTCACGTGTTCTTTAATGTTGGAATGGGTGGAAGAACTATTAAGGTGATTTGTCTTTTTTTTTTTTTTTGGGGTTTTCAATTGTTCTCATGATTAACATTTTCTATTGAGGGTTAAATGCACTCTTGGTCCATGGGGACTGTTAATGCATTTATTGGCATGATTCTAGTGCCCAGTTTCTTTGTTTGTGTCCAGTCAAGGACAATTTGGTCTGACCTTCTGTCAGGTTTCTTTTGAAATAAATATTTTGTCAGTTTTTTTAATCGCGTGATGTGATGATTTATAGAAGTATAAAGAGGTCACATTAAGGGGGGCCACAGCTAGATATTTCTAGAGTTTCCCACACTCCTGAGAGGGTGTTTGCCCATGATTCTCGTGTTCTTAGAGCTGTTCACTGTTATGCTTTGGTCGTGCTTAATGACACCTCTGTTAGGTTTTACTGCACCCTATTACTCCTTTTCCCTGTTGGTAGGATTTGGGGACTTTTCTTGGCCGGGGGGTTTTCAGGTCCTACGATCCAGCTACCATCGAGAGATTTCAACAGGTAAAGGGTAGGTATTTCGGGCACAGTACTGTACCCGAAATACCTACCATAAGCATGTTGGAATCCCACGAAGACAGCTGGATCGTAGAGCCTGGGAACCCCGGCTATAAAATTTGCCAGATTCTACCCAACATAAGACGAGTAAATGGGGTACAGGAATTCCTGAGACTACGTTAAGAAAAACCATGGTGAACGACATAAGAAAGCTCAAAAGCACATGAATAACAATGAACGCAATCTCTGATGTGTGGGAAAACCACTGAAATACCCACCGCTGGCCTCTTATCGTTTCTATAAAGTACCACACTTCGAAGATTTCAAATTGATCAAAAAGAAAATTTATTCAGGAAAGGAAAATATAGTGTGTCACTATATTATACTTCAAGGCAGAGTGCCCAACTTCCATCCGAAGTTTCATGAACATGGGAGAAAAATGCCAGCCCCCACATTCATCAATGTTGTTGACTGCATTTTACCCAAGAATGAGTGAACACAAATCATATACATGGTCCAACATAAATGTTGACAGCAATTGGAACATTTAAATATAAACCCTGGAAATCTTCATATTTACAAGACATATATCAATTTATACCCTGAAAAAAAATTATTTAAAGCTATAATACAAATGTACAGTCATTTTGTAACACTTTCTTAGTGTGTTTCTTTTTATAGGATTCAGAAGTGACATCTTCCATGTGGTTTATTATACTTATGTTTGCTGGGTTTTTCTGATTTTATTTATCTCTTCTGACCGAGCAATAAAGCTAAGTCAAAAATTAACTTCTTTAATTTAATTTTAACACCCCTTTAAATGAACTGTCCTCACCAGACCGGAATTAGTGAATGTTAAAACGCCTGTTAAGCATTGTATTGATACAAATGGTCGAAAATTTTACCAGGTAGGTTTAATTCAACATGCCTAACATGCATGATTTTCACAACAGATTATTTACTTGAACTGATACTGAAGTAAACTGCCCTAATTTCACAATCTATCTGAGTGGATTACTTTCCATACTACAACTTGGAATATTCCATTGAATACCCTTTTAATAATCAAGGACATTAGCCTTTACATGGCCTTGCCATTAAATATCATGCTACACTAAGCATTCATATCATTTATAATATCAGGCATTACTACTATCTCTTTAGCGCTTCAATTAGTTATCTTTCTTAGTGAACAAAGAATTCGGCTTAATTGACAGATAACATTCACAATGAAATATTGTTGCTAAAATTATACAAGTTTCTTTACAGTTCAATTACTCACTGTTAAATTATTATTTCATTTGCTCTTATGTTATTATTATTCACGATCAATATGCATAGCTTTCAATAAGTGTTAAATAACAATTGCAGCTTTGGCGATATATCTGCTTCCACAAATATCTAGTCTGGGATTCGCGTTAATAACATAGGGTGAATGTATTCAAATGTCTTCAAACTGTGTTTAAAACATCTGTCTAGTCCATCAATAATGGATCTTGATCGAATCTAATAAAGCAAACGTAATGCAGAATCTCATAAAAAATTACGTTAGAAAGAACCTGGATCAAGTCAAAATTCGGAATAAATTCCTAGCAAATCAAAACAAATCCGCTTTCTTCACTGAACCTGCTTCATAAAGCTTACTGCAGTATTCGAAAATTAACCTGAATACTGAAATTTCACTTTCGAGTGTATAACAGTCTTCTAAGTAGACTTACGGAAGTAGAAACTCCAAACTGAGTCTACCCAAACTCGAGTAATGTCATATGAAGGCATAAAACTAGTGTTCATATACAATATAAATCAATCACGAAAAATGATGAATCTTGAGTGGCCTAAAGTTCCTCTTCTCTACATTAAATAAATTCCCCATAAAATGAACTTGAATCTACAGTAATCAAAAGAAAATTAAACTGTAATACATTTAATTACAATGGGTGCATTCTATTAGTAGAATCAAAACCCTGTCCAGAATAGAATCAGTCTTGACACTAGGATCAAACCTAAACTCCATTCTTAGACATTCTACGAAAGATCCTATATATATATGTGGGAAATGGTTTCCAGATCATGACACTCACAAGCATCGAATATAGAACTGAATTATTTATTAAAAACAATGAAACTGATTAAAATACAGTAAAGAATTAAGGGGATGTGTTTCGCGGCTCGTCGGAACTCGGAATAATGTTTCTCTTCTTTTTATTCTCAGACAATGGCGCTGAGCTTACTCCTGCGCCCGCTAGATCCCATACTCGGCCTTCTTGATCCTCATCCGGTTCCCACACTCGGCCGTCCTGATCCTCATCCGACCCGGATGAAGAAAATCCGCCCGGCCAGGGCCTCATGAACTCCGCACAGGACGATGTGATTCTTGGTCCAGCATGGTCTCCTTCTCTGCTGACGTCATATGTGTCGTTGAGTTTTAATCGAGTCACTCGATAAGGTCCTAGACTTTTGGTTTTTAGTTTCAGATGTGGACCGATCTGAGTGCGTTTGATGGCAACCAGGTCGTCGACCTGATACTTCTTAGGCTCCTTACGTCGTCGGTTGAATTCAGCACGATTTTCAGATTGTACTTTTTCTATCTGCTTTTTTGCATCTTCTCTCATCTGATCACGTTTTTCGTTGAACGAATCGATCAGCTCCTCTTCGATGAGTTGCACTATACGTAGATCATTTTGGTTGTGCATTCTGACTCCTGTCAGCAGCTCGAAAGGTGACATTCCGATGCTCCTCTGGAACGTAGAATTGATAGCTCGTTGGACGGATGGTACAACCTTGTACCATTTTGTTGGATCGTCTATGCTAAGTTTAGCGATGATCTTGGTCACTGTTGAGTTGACTCTCTCGATTTACCATTGGCTCTTGGCAGTCCAGCTGTGACCAAGACGTGCTTGATACTCTGCGATTTACAGTAGTCCTGGAACTCATGGGAGGTGAACGATGGCCCCCTGTCGGTGATCACTTGAACTGGGTTTCCAACGTTCGTCCTCTGAAACTCCATCTTTTCAATCGTCTGGGCCGATTTGGTAGTTTTCACAGGATACAGCCAGGTGAACTTCGTGAAGGCGTCTATCACACAGAAGATGTGTTCATATCCCTTGTGTGTAGACTTAAGTGGTCCAATGTGATCCATGTGGTAGGTGTGCAATGGCACACTCTCCTTGAACATCGGATGTAACCAACCTTCTTTCTTGCCTGCCTTCCTGTTAACCACCAGACACTTCACACAGTTGGCTATGACTCGTTTCACCTTGTTGGCCAAGTCTGGAATATAATATTCCTGCTTCACGTCTTCTTCAGTCCTTTTAACAGCGTAGTGTCCCTTCTCATGTGCATCTCTGATGATTTCATGGTGCATTGCTCGCGGGACCACCAACGTCTCTCGCCCGTCAACAAATTTAAATAGCAGTCCATCTCTGACGATGAAGTTTTCGTAAGGCCCTTTCTCCAGTGTCGCTTTTATCGCTGTCAATCCTTCGTCTTTTCTCTGGGCGATTTTGATCCTCGCTGCAAGGCCATCAGGGAATCCAAACATCACTGCTGGACATCGGCTCAAGGCGTCGACATGTTTCATCCTGGTTGCTGTTCGGTGTTCGATGGTATAGTCAAACTCCTCCAAGGCCATAGCCCATGTAGCTACTCGTGGGACCAGGTCCCTTTTGTGCATTGTCTTTTGGAATGCCATACAGTCAGTCACAATCTTGAACGGAATTCCATTTTAGGTAGATTTCTTTAGAAAGCTAACTATTGCAATGGGTCCCATGTTTCGACTTCCGGAAAATTTCGACATATCTTCGCGTTTCACATCTCCCAGACCCCAAAACCACCGTCAGTTCAAAAGTTTATATATAATTTGTGTATATATGTATCTATCTATCTATCTATCTATATATATATATATATATATATATATATATATACATATCAGTTTCTTGTGGACACGATAACTGCCGTAATTTTGCACCAATCACTTTGAATTTTTTACATAATATGTATCCCTATAAAATCTCGGTTGAGTTCGTTAATGGGCAAAATCGGTCAAAGGGGGTGAAAATGGGGGGCTTTTTTCGAAAATGTGAAATATCGCTATAACTCTCTTAATACATGAAATATAGAATCCCTTCAAAGTTCATAATATGTGTCGGATAAGTGCCAAAAATTCATGTCAAATAAGTTTTTTGATAGCACCAACCATTGACCAAAGGGGTGGGAAAAAGTGGGTTTTTCGGGAAACATTAATCATATCTCTGTTAATAGGCACAATATCAAAACGGAAAAAAACGGACAATATACCTCCAATAATTACCTAAAACTTTTGTCTGAAAGAATTTTTGATATGACCCACCATTACGCCACGGGGTGAACAAAATGATTTAAATTATAAGAAAATGCCAAGTGCCAAGAGAGGTTGCCATGACAACTTTACTTTTAATTGATAAGGGATGACCATCAGCAGTTGCTATGACAACGCCACTGCACGAGATCACATTCAGTTTTCATATGTCAGTGGGAAGCGACTTCGGTATCGGAACTGGTAGCATGCTGAACTTCTATGCCCAAGGTCGCGGGTTCAAACCCGGCTGAAGTCGTCGGATTTACTCAGAGCGCTAAAAAACCTGAGTTTGCTTTCCTTCGGAGGGGAAGTTCCAACGTTCGTTGCGAGTTGCTGATTGAGGTGGCATCTAGTAGCCAAGTTCACAGCTAGGCGTCGTTGACGGCAGTATTTTAGGTAGATTTCATTAGAAAGCTAACTATTGCAATGGGTACCATGTTTCGATTTCCGGAAAATTTCGACATATCTTCGCGTTTCACATCCCCCAGACCCCAAAACCACCGTCAGTTCAAAAGTTTATATATAATTTATGTAATATATGTATATATGTATATCAGTTTCTTGTGGACACGATAACTGCCGTAATTTTGCACCAATCACTTTGAATTTTTTACCGAATATGTATACCCATAAAATCTCGGACGAGTTCGTTACTGGGCTAAATCGGTCGAAGGGGATGAAAATGGGGGACTTTTTTTTTCGAAAAAATGAAATATTGCTATAACTCTCTTAATATGTAAAATATCGAATCCGTTCAAAGTTCATACTATGTGTCGGATAAAGCTCAGAAATTTATGTTTGAAACGTTTTTTGATAGCACCAACCATTGACCAAAGGGGTGGGAAAAAGTGGGTTTTTCGGGAAACATTAATCATATCTCTGTTAATAGGCACAATATCAAAACCGTACAAAATAGACAATATTCCCCTAATAATTACCTAAAACGTTTGTCTGAAAGAATTTTTGATATGAGCCACCATTGCGCCAAGGGATGAGAAAAATGATTTCGGAATTATAAGAAAATGCCAAGAGCTATCAGTTGTTGACATGGCAACACTACTAAATTGATGAGGGATGAGCCATCAGACGTTGCCATGACAACGCACTTGCGCGAGATCAGATTCAGATTTCCATCTGACTAAGTGTGAAGCGGCTCCGGTGACGTAACTGGTAGCATGCTGAACTTCTATGCCCAAGGTCGCGGGTTCAAAGCCGGCCAAAGTCGTCGGATTTTCTAAGAGCGCTAAAAATCCCTCAGTAAGCTTTCCTTTGGAGGGGAAGTTCTAACGTTCGTTGCGAGTTGCTGATTGAGGTGGCATCCAGTAGCCAAGTTCACAGCTGGGTGGCGTTGACGTTAGTATCTGGTAGCAACATTAGGAACTACTGCTTGAAATTTAGCGTCTGCATTCCTTACCTGAATTACAGACTAATACAGCTATCACAATTCACACCGTTTATCAGACAGATTCTACACTCACCCAAAGTACACGGGGTTATATGACCGCGTTGTCGCAGCCCCTAAACTGAGGAACCAACCAACATCTCTGCGGGAGATACAATTTTGCGTGAAGAAGTAACAGACCGTTACATAGTTACACATCAGTGTCGAAACCTTGCATAAGGACAGTATGACCACAAGTATAACAAGTAGTTCCGTGAAGAACTGTACAGCCTATTTTCATATATCCTGCTCATGTCAATTGCCTCTATCAACATACAAAATTTCAGTTTAATTGCTGTAACAGATTCGTAGATATTGAGAACCGTCTAAATATTTCAGACGGTCGCCAGGTTGGATTTTTATTTTTGTACTATTATATTAAGATTATTGTGTAAGTGTGGTATTCAAACTTCAATCGCATGATAAGAACACAAGAAGTAAAAACGAGATTTTAAAATTACGCACAGCAGCCATCTTGTGATTATGCAAACAATTGAAATAAATTAGATGCCAGTGGATCAACATTTGTGTAAGCATTTAAAACGTGCAACGTTTCACGGCACTCGGATAGTTAATTCGCGAGAAACGTCCATTTAAATATTTATACTTCGCGTCGCCGCCATGTTGGATTCGTGCTCACGAGGTTACTGAAAGTCCTATAGGTGAACATATGTTCATAGTCTCTATGAACATAAAAATTTCAGTTTGGTTGCTGTAAAAGATTCATATATATTCAGAACCGTCTAAATATTACGGAAGCTTGCCATTTAGGATTGTTATATGTATAGGCCACAGAGTTATGTACCATTCAAGGTCACTTATTGCCTAGGTTCATTATTCAAACTTTCACTTCGATCGCATGATTACGACACGAGAAATAAAAACTTAATTTTAAAATTTCGCACAGCCGCCATCTTGAGGTTATGTAAACAATTGAATTAAATTAGATGGCAGTACATTACAATCTGCAAAATCATTTACTGTACCACATTTCACTGCGCTCAGAGAGTTAACTCACGAGAAAAGTCTATTAAAATATTTCAAATTCGCTTGGTCGCCATGTTCGTTTTGTACTTTACTGGTTTATGAATTATACATAGGTAAACTTGTATCAGTACCCTTTATCACCGTACAAAATTGCAGGGTGATATCTGTAATAGTTTCGGGGATATAGAATGTCAGTGAAATATTTCGCACAGGCGCCATTTTGAGGTTATGTAAACAATTGAACTAAATTAGATTCCAGTGCATTGCAATGTGTATAAATATTTGCTGTACCAAGTTTCATTACGTTTGGATAGTTAAATCGCGAGAAAAGTCTATTTAAAAGTCTCCACTTCGCTTGGCCGCCATGTTGGTTATGTAGTAACCAGGTTTTTGAAAGTTTCATAGGTGAACTTCTAGTAGTACCCTTTATCACCGTACACAATTTCAGGGCGATATCCGTTATAGTTTCGGAGATACTGAATGCTAGTGAAATATTTCGCACAGCCGCCATGTTGGATTGGTGAGACGTAACAAAATTCGATGGACACGGTCGACGTCGCGGGGAATAGTGCTATGAACTTACCGAGTTTCACTGAAATCGCTCCAGCGGTTTAGATTTTATTAGGGGGGGACACACACCCACACCTCACACACACACACACACACGCGCACACACACACACGGACAAAAGGTGATCTCATAAGCCTATTTTTTCAAAATTGAAAATAGGCTAAAAATGGACTCCAAATGACAAGAAGGTTACCGTCCCCGTAAGACAATAAAATGTTTAAATATGTTTAAAATGAAGACAAACAAAGTTAATTAATCTCCAATTATAAAATACTTTCACGCGATAAATGAGGTCTGATCCTTCTACGAAAACCTGCATATTCTGCCTATTTTCGCCTATCTCCAAGTTTGTCCGGTGAAATCTACCTCCGCCTTCCGGCGTGCCGAGAGGACTTTTTTCTTTTTGACTACCACCACTTGGCATGTATATTCTGATTGACTCGGTTCTATGATATCTTCCTCCAGCCACGCCTCGACTTGCTCATCGACAAATTCGTTCTCAAGCGGTGCCATTCGTATGGGCCTGCTAAATATAGGTTTTTCTTCTTTCAATGTGATCTTCATCTTGACATCAGTAGATTTCGTCTTCTTTGGTACATATCTCGCTACCAAATCCTGGATCTGTTCCCTATTTTCCTCATCAACGCAGTTCTCGATATCAAATTCCTGTTCGTCGGCTACCCTGATCACCATCATTGGGACCTCAAGTTTCTTGATGGTAACTCCTTGCTTGCTCAGGATGACCTCACCCTGATCCAATAGATCGTTACCAATAACCATGTCCCACTCCATAGTATCATCAGAAACAACATAGACGTTGGTTTGGAACTCCAGCGCGTCTACTTCAACGACTGTTGTGAAGTAACCTTGAGGAGCAACAAAACCATTACCGAATCCTTTCAAAACAAGATCCGTGCTCTTCAATCCTGGGGAACCCATGGTCTTATGGATGTTTTGTCGCAGTAGGTTATAAGGACTGCCATTGTCGATAAGTGCCTGAAGTTTCTGCTGACCCAAACTAACCTCTTTGAACTTGAGGCAGCTTTTCTTTTCATCAATAAGATTGATACCTTGATTATTCCTCTTATCGTTCTTCCTCTCCTTTTTGCACTCGGATGAAATGTGGCCAAACTCATTGCAGTTGAAACATCTCTTGCCTTTATCCTTGTGCTCACATTCCTTTGAACTATGACCAGATCCACCGCAATTATAACATCTATCTACACTACTCGCCTCTTCCTTCTTTGTACTGTCCCAGCACTTTCCGTCCTTCTCGTTGGCACTCTTGGCACTTCCTTGAAAATTACTGTTATTATACTTTGTGCTTTTCTTTGGCAAAGACTTCACTGCCATCTCATAACTTTTCATTTTCTCCTTGAAATCCTTGGAATTTTTTGCTCCAGAGAGAAGAAGTTTTGATCCTGGATCGTCCTCGACCCCATCAATCACGTACTGACACAGAGAAACTTGCTCAACATCACCTCTACTGGCGATTTCCTTCATCACAAGAAAGTACTCCTGTAGAGATTCGTCGCGCTTTTTTCGTCGCTGGGTTAACAACTTGTGAATTTCTGCACTGCTTGCCGCCACGTCAAACTCCTCTTTCAAGGCCTTCTTCAGTGCAGTCCAGGACGTCAGTCCTTTCTCACCTTGAATAAAAAGCTTAGCTAAACCATCGAGTGATTTCTTAGCGAAAATAAACTTTTGCAGCTCACTCCATCCCATCAAGATTGACGTCTCCTCAAAATCTGCGATCCATTTCTTCACTGGGTAACCATCCTTACCATTAAATGTTTTCATAGCGCCCTCTACGTCGCGGAACGACAATGAAAACTTATGTTGTTCTCTATACCTTCTGTGCTGGTCTTCCCCTTCGCTCTCTTCGTCTTCTTCGTCTTCTTCATCTTCGTCATCATCGTCTATATTAGTTGCGAGTTCATCCAAATTTCTCAAGTAATAACAAATGGTGTTAATCATTACCTCCTTTGTCCCGATCTCGGTATTAAGAATCTCAGAAACACGCAACAGATCAGCCTTAGAAAATGTTTCTTCGATAAATTTCTTCTTAGCTTCCTCTTCAATGGAATTTTCGTCAAAATCGAATCCAGGAAACTCTCGCAGTCGCTTTCGATTCTTCCTGTCGTCTGGTATATGCTCGAAAATAAGGTTATGTAAAACTTTGATTGCTTTGACCGGAGCATCACTTATGTTCTTATTTATTTTCTCTATTGCACCGAGTGTAGTCATCTTATTTGTTTACTCACGTCTATCAAGTATATTTCCGTCAATATCACTTCCTCAAAACCTCGCTATCAAACCTGTTTAACCTCATTCACCAAACCGGTGATATTTGTAGGTGATATCGTTGAATACCACTTCCCGTCGTTTCTCTCTGACGAGTCGCTATCCTCTTACCATATCCACAATTCTCTGTCGTCGTTTAGATTCCAACCCTCGTCGTCGTCACGGCACCACTAATTGTCACTGAAACTGAAGAACAAATTTTGCTAGCCTATGAATCCTCGTCGTAGATTCGCACGTCGTGGGCTCACAAAACTGCACGTCGTATCGTCGTCAGCGTCGTAGGCAACAGCAACAAATATGTTTTGACGTTCACTTCGTCGAAAACAGAGTCGTATTTTGCGTCGTACTTCGTGTCGTGGATTGCGTCGTAACTCGTTGTTTCAGTCCATCCCGGACGAGCCCCCATTTGTGGGAAACGGTTTCCAGATCATGACACTCACAAGCATCGAATATAGAACTGAATTATTTATTAAAAACAATGAAACTGATTAAAATACAGTAAAGAATTAAGGGGATGTGTTTCGCGGCTCGTCGGAACTCGGAATAATGTTTCTCTTCTTTTTATTCTCAGACAATGGCGCTGAGCTTACTCCTGCGCCCGCTAGATCCCATACTCGGCCTTCTTGATCCTCATCCGGTTCCCACATATATATATAAAATGTGGCAGGGTGACAACGTTAGAATAAACATGCTTAGCTACGATTGAAGATGGTTAATTCAGTACCTTAGATGATTCTTGTAGACCACGAAAGGACACAGTCATGTCCTTTATGACTGTTCCCTCCATGTAAGCAATAGAAGTCTTCACTGTCCAGGGAAGCGAGAAACGAACCCTGGATCTCCAGACATCTCCCATCCTGACTGAATGTTCCACTCTAATACCAACGACAGTTTCTTTCATCTTCGGATAACGTCCTATCAACCGCAGCACGCAATGATGTCTATATAGGCCCGAACACCAAAGTTCACTGGCCTCGCGCAATCGGTTCATTGCGAAACACACTGTATTGCAATACAACAGCTGTGTTCGCACTCACCAGGACGGGCCGCACGACGTATAGCATCAGAATGAACGTAAATTCGCTCGCACAGTGACACTCATGTGTTTATATCGCCTAGCCGCACATGGTTAAGTCATTGAAGCACATAGCAACCTTTCCTCTCGACATGAAATTGCTCAACATAGTTGCAAGATCACAGACATATGAGTTAGGCCCTAAATATATAAAAAGTATATTCAAAACCAAGCACTCGTATTGAGAAATGCTTCTCAAATGGAGGTGCTAATTGTTCTGTCAGAACACACGAAATGAGTGTATCGATACGGCCAGTTCCAAAGCGAAGAATATCTACTGAAAGAACATTATGATTGTATGCTTGTCAAAAGCAAGTATTCACCTCACGAACACTATACGGCTGGCCTATAATGAACAGTTATCTAGCAAGACAAGCTGTGTTTTCATTTCGTTCGCAATGGCCTAATCGGAACTGATACTGGAATCCTTCACGGCACTAAGGAAAACTCCCTGCTGTACAGTGATCGTACACTACTCAAGGCGAACTTTCACTCACGGTGCAGGTGACATTTCGCCGCCGGTCACCGGTATAACTCGATACATGTGTAAACGTGTATGGTATAATCCAATCTACCCTCTCCGTTGTTCAAGCCAGAACGCGACTGCGAGGTCACCTATCGTCGCGCCACGAGTGTTCAAAACTGGACTGATAAGATGCAAATATCTTATTTCCGTGTTCCTAAGAATACAATTATGTGAAAGTAGTTAAAATCCAACACCTGCTATAATTACAGACATGTTAAAATATGCCAGAACGTATAAAAAACTTGAATACCCATCCAAAAAGCATAGTTTATCTCTTGTTGCTAGTCGATAAAAATAATCAATACCCCTAACCAATCAGCTGTGACAACAGTACTTGCAACGCATGCGCCCCGCTTCTCTCGTCGAGATCGCTATCCAAAGTCAACTTGTGGGTCGCGAAACATATGATCCTGACTCTCGCTTCATTTTCACAAGTAATTACATATTACCTTCCCATAAAGGCTATCCAGTCATGAGAATGAGGGTACAGTACCATCCCGGCATTTGCCCGAAGACGAAGTGGGATACCACGGAAAACCACTTCGAGGATGACTGAGGTGGGAATCGAACCCCCTCTACTCATTTGGAACACCCGAGGCTGAGTAGACCCCGTTCCAGTCCTCATACCACTTTTTTCAAATTTCGTGGCAGAGCCGGGAATCGAACCCAGGACCTCCGGGGCGGCAGCTAACCATGCTGACCGCTACGCTACGGAGGCGACAACAAGACATTATATAATGTAAAAATAAAGTATTTTCACGTTCTTCATTACTTTTCTAGTGGTTTTATGTGATTTTACGTTCATTCTTAAGAGGGGTCCGACATGGGCATACTTTTTCCAAGACGTATTTTTGTTACTTTTAATGAAAACATTTCATATGAAAAACTGGGCTGTTATAAGTTAATCTGAACCAGATACAATGTTATAAACATATCAAAGAACTCATCTAGCTAAAATTCAAATTTAAAATGATGACATTAATAAAAATACATGTAAAAAACAAAATGGGGGTCCGACTTTGGTCACTTTCCTCTATATTGTGCCCTTTCAGCAAGAAATATGCAAATCACTGTATGCCAGCATTGCTCAATTCGGGATTTTCGGGGTTGTAGTATGTTCTCCCACTCTGTGACTTACACATTTTGGATTAAATAGAGGATACACTTGCAAAATAACAACAAAATCAACTCCTATTTTAACACATTTAATTAACCAAAATTATGGCGCTACAAACAATAAAACAAATAAACTACTGACCAATATCTTTCTACTTGTTCAAAGTGAACAAGGAATAGTATAAGAATTAAACCAATATTATATTAAAACACATGGTTTCCTTTAAAACCAACCATTCATAATTATTTTTACTTCCATAAAGTATCTATCTTAAAGTTCCATATAACTACGAGCTCCTTTGGCTCGATACATTCCAATAACGACGGTGTCATTCTTTTGTACACCTCAAATACTATTTTTATATTTTCTTATCATCAAAACAAATATATAATTACATTTAAAGTACATGTTAATTCTTTACTTAAATATTTGGGCACTTCACATGTTCTCTGCATTTACCATCTCTCTCAAGTTTTACAAATTCACCATAGTGATTGGGAAAATACCTGTGTACTCCAGAGTTATAAAGATTACTTGACAAAGTCAAAAACTATGATTACTCCAGGAATCTAGTTACCTTCATTTAACTCGTGGAATCCTACTTCCATACAACATTACAATAGGGATTGTTATTTATTTTATTTGTCTTATAAGACCATTATCACATAAGAAAACTACGATCTGAACTGGCAAGCGATAATTTCATCTACAAGGACCTCGGTTCAAATCCCGGGTCATTAACAACTTTAAACACTCACGGTGTATTCATTCCTTCTTAGAGACGGCCTTCACCAACCCTCCTACTATTAGGGTCAGACCGTATACTTGAGCGAGATTTATGACTGGGAGGGTGACTTCCCGTGTAGTCTGCGGTTGGAGCTCTCCTCAATGCTTTTAAAACAAATCTTCCTTTCTTTTCAGTTCTATGGAGAGACTTGGCATTTTACTTCTCCTTTTACTTTCAACAATAATATTGGGCTCATAAACCACTTTCGTAACCTTGGCATTTATTAATTATAAAGGGTCCTCATTGATTGGAAAGAGTAATACACATTTTACGACGAATAATTAGGGGCTTCAACAACAAGAGGAGTCTAGGTTCGACTCTCTTAACATGCCTCGGGAACCATTCCCACATTGGAGGACTTTACAAAATGCGATTTAGGTTCGGCCGTGGCCTACATGACCTACGCTCAATAATACCATACATTTGCTCCCTTTTACAACATAATAACACACACACATGGCCTCGTGATCTACGTCACTATTGGAGGACTTACAACATATCTCAATTCACCGCAATCAACTACCCCTCATAAGTAATTTACCAAGTACATTTTTATTCTACGCATTCCTAGCGTGACATTTTATTTTAATTGCGCTCCATTGCGCTATACATTATTTACGGCCTAGGGTCTTCCAAAGAACTGATAAATTCCATATTAACAATTGATACATACCTCAATTTTTATATTAATCTTTTCCTCTGACAATAATCGCTCTTTTTTTTTATGAACATGCATTAACATCATGTCTTATACTTTTATTAAGGCTCCAATGCTCTTATTTTCATATCATTCAGTTTAATCTTTATTTATATTTCATGTATATTATTATTATTATTAATACGCTTGCTTTTATAACATTCGTCAAATACACTGACCTTTTATTCATACATTTCCTCTACAGGATTTATTCTTTCACATAATTATTTATAATTTCTCAAAATTCTATTTTTGTTCAGACCGCGTTCTTATTCTGTATTTAGTTATTTAGAAACATCCCTTTTACTCAAAAAAACTCCGGTGGATTTGTACACAATCATTTCCCCGACACCAAAACATAATGAAAATCTTTACTCACATGTTTAAGGTCGTTTCTTGACCTTTCTCCTCGTACGATGCGTCATTTTAGCCCACTTTTTTTAAATTACTCCATCTTGTACAAATTCATTGCATGTACAGACATATCTTGACACATATTTAACACGTATACATTTAACACTAATAACATTTTAAATACACTGGTGTATCCGTTTAGAACACACAATAAAAACACAAAAAATATATTACTTTTAACACAAAATCTTGATATATTTACACTTCACAAATTTTGATCACTAGGCCGCTATTTAAGCCTATCACACGTGACCTCTTGACCTCCCGTCTCCAAGGGTGAAATTTAGTAATGTCGGCTTCCTATCCTCTCTGAATATGAAAGTCTCGAATCATCTACTTCCTCCCTGCAATAGCACTCCTTCGAATCCCGTTCCTGACGATCTGCTATTTCTCTAACTTGAACGGCTCCCCTTTTAGATCCTATTTATTGATCTTAGCGAAAGTCTGTTCTGTTCACGGTCCCCTTGATAATCTATCGGTGACCTATGGATTTTTATAGCAACTAATGCTTCTCGAGTCTTAGTGCTTTTGAATAGTTCGTCTGCTTTCTTGAAACAATGTCTATAGTTTCCTGTCTTCTTCTTTGCTTATTCGGTTCTCGCACTTCTAATCTTCTAGAATACTCTGCGAACCTTATTCTATCTTTCCCTGCTCGGGTTCTTTAAATTTGATGAAATGTTTATCTCGCTGTTACGGTACTTCCGTACGTTATGATACTTTTGGTCGTTTACTTAAAGACCTATCGCCCTGAGTCCTAAGTTCGCAGCCTGCTTTGACTGTATTTTATGAACTTTTCACTGTAAACTTTCTACTGTCGGACCTAAATCCTGTAACTAGGATTTTCCTAATTTTTAACACGGCGATACTGTAATTTTACTTCTTTGCAACTCCTTACGGAGGCACGCAAGTTATTGATACCGCGACGCCCGTGGCAGTCGGATATTGTCTATGCGATGTGATGCAGCGTTTTCCCCCTCAAGGAAAGCTTGTATACTGTCTTCGGTGTGTTACAGCGTGACGCCCCCTCACGGACTGTCGGAATTCGGTGTCTGATGTAGCACAGTGACGCGCCCTCAGGCCGTTTGATAACTGCATGTACTGATACAGCGTGACGCCCCCCTGGGCTATCGGAAACTGCATGATTGGTCTGGTTTGGCCTGGACTTTTATACTATTTAGTCACAAAAAGATAAAACTCTAGTCCTTTTCGTGACCAACTTTTGAAATAATTTTCGTACAATTATAAAAATTATATCTCCAGAAAGCTCGTCTTCCAAACGTCAAATGATCTCACTGCGCATAAGAATCGATCGTGCATTTCGGAGATATTAATTAATTTTTAGTCTTCAGCTGCGTGGGTGGTGCTGTTCATTTTTAAATTCCCCACTCCTCTGGTATCAGTGAATCCCCGATGACGTATGCTGCGTTTGCAGTTCTTTCCTGTGCAATTATTACAAGCTTTTTCTTTACACAAAAATCTCTAATCCGAAATGACTCACAGTCCAGTAATTATTTACTTATTTTTATTCTTGCAAATGGGTTAACTTTAATTATTCTTCTACTGGCACAGCGGCGCTGTTGTCATTTTACTGCAAGCTAAGCTGGATTTCCGAGTCACGCTTCTCTGTCTTACAGTGAAAACTTTCCACTCGTTCTATTAATATCCATGACCAGCTCCCTCTCAATGAGTCAAGAGGCATGATCTCATCTTCTGAACACCTGGTCCCAGCTGCTTGCACAACGTTAGGCTAGAACCCATGCTTGAAATCTCTCTCCGTTCCCTTAGAGACTGTATGTTTCTTTCATTCCTTTCACAAAATACATGGATTCGACCCCTTTTGAGCCAATGGTACATGGGTTCATCTCACCCCTCCTTCGGTAAATAAATTTTCGAAAAATTTTGAGGAAATTTATTTCATTTATTCATAAAAATCTTATTTTTCTCTTTAACTGTCGAAGCCATCATAACGTTCATCCATACCTTCTGATTTTTGTTCCTTAAAAATCCCAGTATAATTTGGTTTCTTTCATCTTTTTAAGTCATATCCGGTAATTGTGTAGGTTGGGTACGCTCTGTCCCTACCCTTTCTTTCCTTTTCCTTTATTTGTCTGGACTTTAGGTTTCCAGAACCTCATTCTTCTTTACGGGTGTGGTCTATCCCTACCCGTTTCCTTATTTCATCATTCTCCTTTCTTAAATTGAAATTTTCTTCTTCAACAAAATCAATTATTTCTTTGATTTCCCAATACAATTTTTCCAATTCGCATTCGGACTCGAATATTTGAGCTCTGCTTCCCTTTTCTATCTTATTCTCGTTTCTATCAAAAGTGGATTCCTCATCTCTAAATTGTTCCATAACCAGGGTTTGTTCATTTGCTTCATCGAAGTCTTCGGGAGGGTAATATACTTTCAAATTCGCTGAATTCATGGTCACTTCGTGATTCGTTTCACAGTGCCGAATTCTATAGGCATTATTTCTCAAATCTCTTATTATTTGATACGGTCCGTGGTACATTTTCTGGAACTTTTTGTACACGCGGTTCCCTGGATCCGAAATGGCTGGTCTTTTTACTAACACCATTTCCCCTGCTAGTAGTGGCCGATGATACCTCTTGTGCCTATTTCTTCTTTGCCTCCTGTCGGCTTGAGCTTTTAGATGCTCAAAGGCTCTTCTAATACGTACATCTCTTCCCGGCTGAGCGTCTGCTGGCCTAGGAATTACCAGACTCCAAGGTCTCTCTGGTTGCTCATTCCGATGTAACGTTATTGGTATCTCTCCCGTAGATTCATGGATTGTATTGTTTATACAAAATTCGATAATATCCAAAATATCTATCCACTTCCAATTTTCTTCGGCACAGTATATTCTACAATACTTGGCCGTCTCCCTCATCACTCTTTCTACAGGATTTGCCTCAGGATGGCGAATTCTTGACAAAATCTGACGTATTCCAAGTCTTTCTAATTCTTGTCTGAACTCTACACTGGTGAAACAACTACCGTGATCCGACAACAAATTCTCAGGTTTTCCCAGAATCGGTATCACTTTTTCTTTGAGTCGTTTTAACACCTGTTTGGTACTAGTCTTCTGTATGGGAGCAAGGACAACCATTTTAGTGAAGACATCCATAGCCACCATTATGTGTCGATTTCCTCTTCTTGCCTTGGGCAAAGGTCCGAAATTATCAATAGAGATGATTTGACCTGGCCTCTCGGGTAACAATGGTATAGGCTTTTGTCTCATCAGAAATGCATTTGGTTTAATCCTTTGACATAGATCTCATGTCTTTAGCGTATCCCTTACAGTTTCTCTCAGTCTCGGCCATACAAATGCTTCTTTCAGCATCGAGACTGTTTTGTCGACTCCCATATGTCCGAACGATCTATGGGCTAACCATACTATTTTCCTCTGCAAAGTTGCAGGTACAACAATCCTTAATCGTGTATGGTCAGAGTCCACAAACTTATATAATAATCCATTATAAAATGTGTAATCTTGAGCTATCTTATTAGCTTCCGTGTACGCCGGTGTTCCCCTTATCAAACTTCCCTCAAGGAAAGATATGAGCATGTTCTTCCATGGATCCTCACGTTGCCGTTGACTAATGCTTCTTAACTCATTTAGAGTACGCTGATCCCTGTCTTCCAAATCAATAGCCATTACTTCCTCTTCTGTGGACTCTGGCTGTCTACTTAAATAGTCTGGAACTATATTTTCTTTTCCTGGGCAGTATTCTATCTTTACATCAAACTGTTGTTAATATAAAGCCCAACGCATCAACCTTTGACTGGATAGATCAGTCTTCATCAAAAAGGTTAAGGCTTTATGATCCGTTCTTAAAGTGACTTGAAACCCATATACGATCTTTCGCCAATATTGCAGCGCGTGCAATATCGCTAACAGCTCGATTTCGCTGATCGTATAATTTTCCTCGTGTGGTTTTAGTCTCCGACTTGTGAAAGCTAGATAATTTTTCTTATCAGGGTTATCCGGGTTTTCCTGATATAGCATTGCCCCTATTCCAATCTGGGATGCATCTGTTTGAATGATAAATCTCTGATTAAAATCAGGATATCCTAGCTTCACATAGTTTAAGAGCATTTCCTTGGCCTCCACAAATGCTTTTTCTGTCTCCTCCGTCCATTTCCACTTGCCCCCCTTCTTCAGAAGGTCCTGTAGTGGTGCAACAGTTTTTGTGTATGATGGACAATGTCCTGAGAAAAATCCAATCAATCCCAAAAACTGGCGAACGTTCTTCACTTTCAAAGGCCTTGGAAAATCTCTTATCGATTCTAATTTGCATGGATTTGGTTTAACACCATCTTTGTCAATCACATGCCCTAAAAATGTTACTTGTCTTTGACAAAAATTTGACTTCTTTAAATTGATTTTAAAATTAGCCCTTCTTAAGTCTTCCAATAATTTCTTCAACTTTTCTAAATGTTCCTCAATGTTCTCCGAGGTAAGCAAAATATCATCCACATAACGGATAGTGCAATCTTTCACTTCCTCTGACAGGTTTCGATCAAGCGCTCTTATTAAGGCAGATCCTGCGGTCTTCAATCCAAACGGACATCTTCTAAAACAATATGTTTGTTGGTCGAACTGAAATCCAGTCAACAGGCTGGTTTTCTCTTCCAGTTCGAGATGATGATACGAAGAAGTCATGTCAATATTTGTAAAAATCTTCTTGCCTTTGAATTTCCTCAGTATTTCTTTTATGGGTGGTGCCGAATCATTTTCTGGTATGATTTTTGCATTTAAATTCCTGGCATCTAAACACACCCTTACTGAGCCATCCGGTTTACTCACAATCACTAATGGACTAACATATGGTGTCGCCATCTTTTCTATAACCCCTGCATTCATCATCTCCTGCAGTGTTTTCTTCGTTTGTGGGTAATGTTTTTCCGCAACCGGATATGGTTTTTGTCTGAACGGTGCCCAATCATTGACTTGGAACGCGTATTTAAAATTTTCAATCTTCCCTGGCTTGGAATCAAATACGTCCCTAAACTTTAATAATAATTTTTTTAATTGCTCCTTATTTTCGAGGTTAACTTTAGCTTCCTCTACTTTTCCCGACAGGTTGGTCTCGAACTCAGTTTCCGAATTATCTTCGAGTTCTATGTTGAGAACTTCAAATATCTTTTCTATGTCCTTATAACCTTCCTCCGTTACTTCTTCCACTTGCCATACCTGTTCTCCTATTTTCGCATCCTGTTCCTGTAGATTAATGTTTTGTTCATCCACATCCTCTCTTTGAATTCTAATGCAGTTTTGCGCTAGGTCTATAATGACCTTGTTCTCACGGATAAAATCAATACCTAATATGACATTATACGGCAATTGATTTACCAGCAAAAAGCATTGCGAAATTTCAGCATTACCCATGATCAAATCGATGTATACCGGAAATTTACATGTTAAAGATTTTTCAGGGATAATCCCCTTAATCTTTACACTTGATGTGGGAATTTTTAATACGCGGCCTCTTGTTTCCAATTCATTTAGAAGGGTTTGCGTAATTAAACTTATTGTGGATCCAGTATCAATTAATGCCCTGACCAGTAATCCTTCTATCCTTAGCATAATTATAGGTAATTCTCTTTTGATAGGTGGGATTCCTTCCACCTCCTCGTTAAATAGCTCATCTGGTCTTGCTATCCAATTCACAATTTCTACCTCCTCCCAGCTCCTGGTATGTTTCCACTTTTGACGATTTAAATTTGAAGTTTTTTTTTTATCCTGAGGGCTTCCTTTCCCCTCATTCTTTAATTGAGCTTGTAGTTCCAAGCTTTGAGCTCCGTCTAGTCGGTCGGGTGATTTCCGGTTCTTTATTGCCTCACTCCAACGGACTTTTTGCCTTTCAGGTTCGTCTGGTCGTTCATTCATATAACGAAGACTTTCCTGATATCTCTCTTCTATTTCGGCCCGATATTCATCATCCCTATCCTCTGGCCTTACGTTCCTTCTGGGATAATTCTCCCATTTCTTTCGGTTCTCTTGCCTCTGGTGGTTATTGTTATAGGGTCGGCTCTCTTGTTGCCTGTAACCCGTATTCCTAGGATTTCTTCCTCGATATCCTCCTCTGTAGTATGGCTGTATTCCCCTAGGCTCTTGGTGCCCATCCTCCCGACCCAGTCCCTGAGTATCAGTACTAGTGGACTGATTTCTGGTCGATGGTTTCTCCCTGTTTTCCTGACTGCTGGCCATATGTACCTGCTCAGTCTTTGATGCCTGGGAGTAACGTGCGAAGTCGTCATATCTAATTGACGTAATACACTCTCCACTTCCACAGCACTTCTGGCTTTGGATGAGATTAACAGCCTCTGGACCTCATATGGAAGTTGTCTTGCAATGGCGGCACACAGGTCGTTCTCAGCTGAAGCAATGTCAAGTTCCCGGAATTTACACAGCTGAGCGGTGAAAAATTCTGAGTACTTAGTAGGTGCATTTGTGCTGTACTTCCTAGAGTACAGATCTAGCCTCAAATTCTCTTGGACATCTGCTGCCCAATATCGTTTTAAAAAGGCTTCTCTAAAGCCTTCCACCGTATCAAAGGTGTACCTGAAGCTTCTGAACCAAGTAAGACAATCGCCTGCCAACAGTTTCTCAATTGCTCTCAGTCTCCGATCCTGAGGAACTTTCATTTCGTTTAAATACTCTGCGACTTCCTTTAACCAGTATTTTGGAGTAATTGACATGTTATTACCCGTAAACTTTACCGGTCTGTCCTAATTCGACTTAATGATGTTTATTATCTGACCATTTGTCTGGTTCATGTACGGGGTTGACATCGCCATCGGATATCCTGGGTTCTTATAAGGGCTCTCCCCTCCTAAGTCCCTATCTGTATCTGTGCCTTGTTCACGAGGATCTACCCATCCTGTCTTTGGAAACTCATCCTGACTCTCAAAGTCTAACTTCCTTTCTCTTCGGGCACTTTCTTCATTAGCCATGAGTTGAATTTCCATTTGACTATTCTTGTGTTCAGTCCTTTCCAACCGTGATCTTAATTCATTTTGAATTTTTTCTTGATTCCTTTTACTATCTTCCTCTACCTTTTTGAGTTGGAATTTCTCTTCCCTGAAACTATCCCTGATTTCAGCTAATTTATCTTCTACCTCTTTCTTGATGACCATGACCTGTTCTGTTATAATTTCTGGTTTAACGTCACCTCTGGTATCTAGGTCTTCGCGTATTTCCTTTATTTTTTCTCCATCTCTCCCTTAATTCCTTCCAGCTTTTCCTCAGTTTTCCCTTGACACCTATACAATATCCTCAAGTGGTCTTGGACCTGATTTACTTCAGTATTGGTTTTTCCTACATGGACCTTTAATGTTCCGATGGTTTCCTGAGCCTCATTAATACCCTGACTTATTTCCTCTATCTTATGGGTATTTTCCTTATTTTCTTCATCTCGTTGCTTCCTTTCTCCTTGGAGATGCTCTTCGTAAGTCCCTAATCTATTACTTATTGTTTCCTCGTGCTTCCTCAATTTATCATCTACCTGCCCGGTAAATTGATTAATCTGATCTTTCATACCCTGTACATCTTTGTGATTCTGAGTTTCCATCTTATCAACTTTGGCCCGAATTTCATCGACTTTTTCCTCGAGTTTTTCTACTTTTCCCTCAACTCTTTCAAATTTGTCTCCTAATACCTTAAGACTTTCTTTTATCTCACGCCGGGAACTTTCACAAATATCGCTGTTAGATTTTATCTGAGCTTCTAATTTTTTCTGCACACCTTGGATCTGGTTCACAAGTTTCTCTTCACATGCCTCTACATTTTTTTACAAGATTTTTCCATTTCAACTAATCTAGTTTCCATAGAACCAATTTTACCCTCCTTTTTGGATTCTATACTATTTTTTTCTATAGTACTTATCTGGGTTTTCAATCCTGCATTAAACGTGTTACTCTCAATTTGCAATGCCTCTAGCTTGTCCCCAAATGTTTTATCCAATATTTGAAATTTGGACTCTATGTTTCCTTCTATTACTCCTAGTTTATCTTCCAAAACCCTGGATTGTGCTGACAAATGATTTGAATTTTCTGTTGTTATACACACATCAAAAAAAGTTTTGCATCACCTCGGTTCCCAGATCTCCGGCATATAGACGTTGACTGTGTATATTGTATCCAAGATACAGTCCCTTTGACTGTTCATAGATGTCACTAAAACTGCTCAAAGATGTAAACAACCATGCATGAGCAGGGCCTATTAGACGGAGGGGGTACGACAGCCGATCAGTTCCAGTCATTCCACCAGGACGAAGGTACGCTGCTCATGTTGTCTGTAGTTCTACCATGCCTAGAAGTCAATACCGCAGTTCGATCGCGTCCGCATTGTTACTTTGTGTCAAGAAGGGCTCTCAACAAGGGAAGTTTCCAGGCGTCTCAGAGTGAACCAAAGCGATGTTGTTCGGACATGGAGGAGGTACAGAGATACAGGAACTGTCGATGACAGGCCTCGCTCAGGCCGCCCAAGGGCTACTACTGTAGTGGATGACCGCTACTTACGGATTGCCGCTCGGAGGAACCCTGACAGCAATGCCACCATGTTGAATAATGCGTTTCGTTCAGCCACAGGACGTCGTGTTTCAACTCAAACTGTGCGCAATAGGCTGCATGATGCGCAACTTCACTCCCGACGTCCATGGCGAGGTCCAGCTTTGCAACCCCGACACCATGCAGCGCGGTACAGATGGGCCCAACAACATGCTGAATGGACCCCACGGAATTGGCATCACGTTCTCTTCACCGATGAGTGTCGCATATGCCTTCAACCAGACAATCGTCGGAGACGTGTTTTGAGGCACCCTGGTCAGGCTGAACGTCTTAGACACACTGTCCAGCGAGTGCAGCAAGGTGGTGGTTCCCTGATGTTTTGGGGTGGCATTATGTGGGGCCGACGTACGCCACTGGTGGTCATGGAAGGCTCCGAAACGGCTTTACGATACCTGAATGACATCCTCCGACCCATAGTGCAACCATATCGGCAGAATATTGGAGAGGCATTTGTCTTCATGGACGACAATTCTCGACCTCATCGTGCACATCTTGTGAATGCGTTCCTTCAAGATAACGACATCGCTCGACTACAGTGGCCAGCATGTTCGCCAGACATGAACCCTATCGAACATGCCTGGGATATGTTGAAAAGGGCTGTTTATGGACGTCTTGACCCACCAACCACTCTGAGAGATTTACGCCGAATTGTCGTTGAGGAGTGGGACAATTTGGACCAACAGTGTCTTGATGAACTTGTGGATAGTATGCCACGGCGAATACAGGCATGCATCAATGCAAGAGGACGTGCTACTGGGTATTAGAGGTAGTGGTGTGTACTGCAATCTGGACCACAAATGCTGAAAGTCTAGCTGTATGATGGTACAACATGCAATGTGTGGGTCTCATGAGCAATAAAACGAGCTGAAATGTTGTTTGTGTTGATCTCTATTCCCTTTGTATTTAACGGTTCCGGAACTCTTGGAACCGAGGTGATGCAAAACTTTTTTTGATGTGTGTACTATTAAATTTGATTTCTATCTCAGCCGTCAGTACATCGTTATTTGCTTTACTGTCGGCTTTTATAGACTCTAACGTCTCATTTTTTATAACTTTCAGCTGTTCTGCCATGTTATCCCCACTTTCTGTTTTAATCTCTTCTATCTTAGCCTTCAGTTCATTGTTCATTTTTATACAGTCGGCCTCGATAGCTTTTAATTTAGTCCCCATGCTATCACTATTAGTTTTTAGTGACTCTAAACTTTGATTGATGGATCCTAACTTTTGGTTATTTTCCTCCTGTTGGCTATCCAACTTATTCAAACTCTCATTTGTGGATCCTAAATCCCTTTTATTTTCACTCTGTTGGCTATCCAACTTATTCAAACTCTCATTTATGGATTCGAACTCTTTTTTATTTTCATCCTTTTGGAGGCCCAATGTATCGTCTATCGTTCCTAATTTATTGTTTATGGCCTCCAAGAAACGTTGCATCTCTTCACTCAATGCCATCTCATAAGAATATAGTGGGCTACTCATGCCACATCGCTAATACATGGTTGAGAGATGGTACTCTGATCCATTGTGTCCCAATTTCTTCAAAAATTTACTTTGGTACGGGTATTTACTACAACGTATCCTTTTGATCTCTTTATACAAACTCAAAAACTTTTATGGAAGTATTTAAAATTCAAAATTTTTAAAAACCATTTTTTTTTTCAAAAAAAATGAAAATTTTGATTTTTCGAGAAAACTCGGGTTTTCCCTAGGAAAACTCATCCCTGCGGACTGGGCGCCAAAAAGTAAAGATTTTCTGGGGGGGTTGTTTGATTCAGGGCTGCTCGGTGGGAGTTTCTAGGGACCCATGCGGTCAGTTAACATTACACGTTGTAGCTATTCCTATCCATACTTTACTTTACATGAAATGACCGTCTTAAGTGTTCCTCTAGTTATTAATCCAAGCACATTACTTTATATACCCCCATGTGCCCTTTCAGCAAGAAATATGCAAATCACAGTATGCCAGCATTGCTCAATTCGGGATTTTCGGGGTTGTAGTATGTTCTCCCACTCTGTGACTTACACATTTTGGATTAAATAGAGGATACACTTGCAAAATAACAACAAAATCAACTCCTATTTTAACACATTTAATTAACCAAAATTATGGCGCTACAAACAATAAAACAAATAAACTACTGACCAATATCTTTCTACTTGTTCAAAGTGAACAAGGAATAGTATAAGAATTAAACCGATATTATATTAAAACACATGGTTTCCTTTAAAACCAACCATTCATAATTATTTTTACTTCCATAAAGTATCTATCTTAAAGTTCCATATAACTACGAGCTCCTTTGGCTCGATACATTCCAATAACGACGGTGTCATTCTTTTGTACACCTCAAATACTATTTTTATATTTTCTTATCATCGAAACAAATATATAATTACATTTAAAGTACATGTTAATTCTTTACTTAAATATTAGGGCACTTCACATGTTCTCAGCATTTACCATCTCTCTCAAGTTTTAAAAATTCACCATAGTGATCGGGAAAATACCTGTGTACTCCAGAGTTATAAAGATTACTTGACAAAGTCAAAGACTATGATTACTCCCGGAATCTAGTTGCCTTCATTTAACTCGTGGAATCCTACTTCCATACAACATTACAATAGGGATTGTTATTTATTTTATTTGTCTTATAAGACCATTATCACATAAGAAAACTACGATCTGAACTGGCAAGCGATAATTTCATCTACAAGGACCTCGGTTCAAATCCCGGGTCATTAACAACTTTAAACACTCACGGTGTATTCATTCCTTCTTAGAGACGGCCTTCACCAACCCTCCTGCTATTAGGGTCAGACCGTATACTTGAGCGAGATTTATGACTGGGAGGGTGACTTCCCGTGTAGTCTGCGGTTGGAGCTCTCCTCAATGCTTTTAAAACAAATCTTCCTTTCTTTTCAGTTCTATGGAGAGACCTGGCATTTTACTCCTCCTTTTACTTTCAACAATAATATTGGGCTCATAAACCACTTTCGTAACCTTGGCATTTCTTAATTATAAAGGGTCCTCATTGATTGGGAAGAGTAATACACATTTTACGACGAATAATTAGGGGCTTCAACAACAAGAGGAGTCTAGGTTCGACTCTCTTAACATGCCTCGGGAACCATTCCCACATTGGAGGACTTTAGAAAATGCGATTTAGGTTTGGCCGCGGCCTACATGACCTACGCTCAATAATACCATACATTTGCTCCCTTTTACAACATAATAACACACACATGGCCTCGTGATCTACGTCACTATTGGAGGACGTACAACATATCTCAATTCACCGCAATCAACTACCCCTCATAAGTAATTTACCAAGTACATTTTATTCTACGCATTCCTAGCGTGACATTTTATTTTAATTGCGCTCCATTGCGCTATACATTATTTACGGCCTAGGGTCTTCCAAAGAACTGATAAATTCCATATTAACAATTGATACATACCTCAATTTTTAAATTAATCTTTTCCTCTGACAATAATCGCTCTTTTTTTATGAACATGCATTAACATCATGTCTTATACTTTTATTAAGGCTCCAATGCTCTTATTTTCATATCATTCAGTTTAATCTTTATTTACATTTCATGTATATTATAATTATTATTAATACGCTTGCTTTTATAACATTCGTCAAATACACTGACCTTTTATTCATACATTTCCTCTACAGGATTTATTCTTTCACATAATTATTTATAATTTCTCAAAATTCTATTTTTGTTCAGACCGCGTTCTTATTCTGTATTTAGTTATTTAGAAACATCCCTTTTACTCAAAAAAACTCCGGTGGATTTGTACACAATCATTTCCCCGACACCAAAACATAATGAAAATCTTTACTCACATGTTTAAGGTCGTTTCTTGACCTTTCTCCTCGTACGATGCGTCATTTTAGCCCACTTTTTTTAAATTACTCCATCTTGTACAAATTCATTGCATGTACAGACATATCTTGACACATATTTAACACGTATACATTTAACACTAATAACATTTTAAATACACTGGTGTATCCGTTTAGAACACACAATAAAAACACAAAAAATTTATTACTTTTAACACAAAATCTTGATATATTTACACTTCACAAATTTTTATCACTAGGCCGCTATTTAAGCCTATCACACGTGACCTCTTGACCTCCCGTCTCCAAGGGTGAAATTTAGTAATGTCGGCTTCCTATCCTCTCTGAATATGAAAGTCTCGAATCATCTACTTCCTCCCTGCAATAGCACTTCTTCGAATCCCGTTCCTGACGATCTGCTATTTCTCTAACTTGAACGGCTCCCCTTTTAGATCCTATTTATTGATCTTAGCGAAAGTCTGTTCTATTCACGGTCCCCTTGATAATCTATCGGTGACCTATGGATTTTTATAGCAACTAATACTTCTCGAGTCTTAGTGCTTTTGAATAGTTCGTCTGCTTTCTTGAAACAATGTCTATAGTTTCCTGTCTTCTTCTTTGCTTATTCGGTTCTCGCACTTCTAATCTTCTAGAATACTCTGCGAACCTTATTCTATCTTTCCCTGCTCGGGTTCTTTAAATTTGATGAAATGTTTATCTCGCTGTTACGGTACTTCCGTACGTTATGATACTTTTGGTCGTTTACTTAAAGACCTATCGCCCTGAGTCCTAAGTTCGCAGCCTGCTTTGACTGTATTTCATGAACTTTTCACTGTAAACTTTCTACTGTCGGACCTAAATCCTGTAACTAGGATTTTCCTAATTTTCAACACGGCGATACTGTAATTTTACTTCTTTGCAACTCCTTACGGAGGCACGCAAGTTATTGATACCGCGACGCCCGTGGCTGTCGGATATTGTCTATGCGATGTGATGCAGCGTTTTCCCCCTCAAGGAAAGCTTGTATACTGTCTTCGGTGTGTTACAGCGTGACGCCCCCTCACGGACTGTCGGAATTCGGTGTCTGATGTAGCACAGTGACGCGCCCTCAGGCCGTTTGATAACTGCATGTACTGATACAGCGTGACGCCCCCCTGGGCTATCGGAAACTGCATGATTGGTCTGGCTTGGCCTGGACTTTTATACTATTTAGTCACAAAAAGATAAAACTCTAGTCCTTTTCGTGACCAACTTTTGAAATAATTGTCGTACAATTATAAAAATTATATCTCCAGAAAGCTCGTCTTCCAAACGTCAAATGATCTCACTGCGCATAAGAATCGATCGTGCATTTCGGAGATATTAATTAATTTTTAGTCTTCAGCTGCGTGGGTGGTGCTGTTCATTTTTAAATTCCCCACTCCTCTGGTATCAGTGAATCCCCGATGACGTATGCTGCGTTTGCAGTTCTTTCCTGTGCAATTATTACAAGCTTTTTCTTTACACAAAAATCTCTAATCCGAAATGACTCACAGTCCAGTAATTATTTACTTATTTTTATTCTTGCAAATGGGTTAACCTTAATTATTCTTCTACTGGCACAGCGGCGCTGTTGTCATTTTACTGCAAGCTAAGCTGGATTTCCGAGTCACGCTTCTCTGTCTTACAGTGAAAACTTTCCACTCGTTCTATTAATATCCATGACCAGCTCCCTCTCAATGAGTCAAGAGGCATGATCTCATCTTCTGAACACCTGGTCCCAGCTGCTTGCACAACGTTAGGCTAGAACCCTTGCTTGAAATCTCTCTCCGTTCCCTTAGAGACTGTACGTTTCTTTCATTCCTTTCACAAAATACATGGATTCGACCCCTTTTGAGCCAATGGTACATGGGTTCAATATATGATTTAATAAAAAGTGTATTATTCATCTTGAGAAAAAAAACTCTTGTATATACTTTATTAAATGTACAGGTGCTAAAAAATAAAAATTATTTGAAATAAATAAAGAGGGTCCAAAAATCTGAGGGACTTGGGCCTCATTTTACCTTAATCCGGCACTGACTGGAATGCGAAATCCGCAGTCGGGGTCGATCTGGATAGTAATATGTCCTTACCAAATTACGGTACATTAAACAGTTCCACACACTCACAGATATACAGACCGACAGACATTCATACACACGCACACACAAATTAAGGATGACCTCTTAAGCCTCTATTTCATACTGTTTTCCCACCATTGACCAGTTGGCGTCTTAACTGTAAGAGGCAAGTGTCAATCTTTATTACGTAATGTGTACTCACTTCCCCTCGCCTCTGGTGCTGCTCGAGTGAAGCTTCTTTCAGTGTAAAGTGACATATTATCATGGATTGCAATGTTGAACCTTCCTGAACTCTCCTCATTGTGCCATTTGTGTGGCACATCACACCTTAATATTACTCAACAAACACGTTGGTACTCCCCTTCCTATATATCAAACTAAATATCAAGGGTCGAGTATTCCATTCAGTTCCCCGAGATTATCTAGTCCTTTCAAAAATATCTATAATTCAGTAAAATCACATAAGGACAAATATTTTGTCGGAAAGGAATGTTGGGTTGCGAAATTGTTCGACTATATTTTTAGCCTACTTTTCACATTTTGCAAAAATGAGGAAAAAGTAGTCTTATGAGATCGATCCGGGAAAATGTGTGTCTGTCTGTCTGTCTGTCTGTCCTTCTGTCTGTCTGTCTGTCTGTCTGGCTGTGTGTCTGTCCCCCCCTATCAACTCCTAAACGGCTGCAGCAATCAAAACCAAATTTAGTATGAGTAAAGATGTGCACCGGAATAGCTCACGTCCATATTTGAAAATGATGTCAGTGCTACCAACTGCTGAAAAAACGCACTAGAAATTTCAGCTCCATGTTGGATATCTTAAAGGTATGCATGGGAGCTATTCCAAAATTGGCACACATGTAGATAATACTATTTCAGTTTAATTTCCAGGAGGCCAACCATGACAGTGTTGCCAAAATAATTTTAAGCCTTCTGATAGATCCAATGTTTAAATGCAGATAACTTCTACACTATCAACTGGATTTCAACCAAATTTTGTGCGTAATATCTGTACATAAACAGATATGACTCAGCGTATTATTAAGAGCCACCAGGGCTGCCAACTGTTAATAATTGCTCTCTCTCTATTTTTTTAAAATCCAAATACCAATATATCAGAAAGTATGCAAGCCAACAGCTTTAAACTATGCACACGTATATTCTGACATTTTAGATTAATTTGGAGTAACTTATATACGTCAGTTCTACCAACATGATTATAAGCCTGCTGATAGTACCAATTTTAAATACATGTAACTTCTATACTATCAGTTGGATTTCAAGCAAATTTCGTATGTGCAATGTGTACCATAACAGATATGACTATAAGTATTGTTAAGAGCAATCAGGGCTGCCAACTGTTAATAAATGCTGTCTATATTCTTTTTACCCTAATATCAATATATCAGAAAGTATGCAAGCCAACAGCTCTATACTTTGCACACGTATAGCACCTGACATTCTAGTTTAATTTGGAGTAATTAATACAAGGCGGTGCTGCCAACATGATTCTATGCCTGCTGATATGTCCAATTTTAAAATACATGTAACTTCTATACTAACAAATGGATTTCATCCAAAATTGGCACAACAAGATATCATAATAATTCAGATTATTTCTGACCAGCACACGCATGGTATTGTTGGCAACATGCTTTTACGCGTGCTGATAGATCCAGTGTCTAACTGCATGTAACGTCCATTGGACTTCAACCAAATGTTGTATTCTGTACCTTAAGAGATGGAACTAAGAATATATTCAGTCACCAGGGCTGCCAACTGTAGTGCTCTATTAGGCTACATTATACCAGGTATATTTTGAACTAATTAGATATTTCGATATTACCAACTTAATTTCGTCTTTATTGTAGATAGGTTCATATACTGTAGAATAATCATTGGCATGAAAAGTAGGCTGTATAGTTCTTCACGGAACTTCTTGTTTCTTTTTTAATCGCTTATCCCCCAGTTCAACTAAACCCCAGTTTTGCGAGGGCATTGGTTGAGCGAGAGAGTTCCTAATCCATCTCAGTCGTGCTGAAAATGTATTTGTGGTTTCCCATTTTCACCACCAGGTAAATGCCGCACTGTTCCTTTCAACAGGTCCAATTCCTTCCAAAAAACCCTTCCTTAATAAGCCCCAAGTTAGAGGTCGCCTATCACCATCCCCAGTTGTATCTGCTCCCAGACACCATCCTTATGACGGTAGAGGAATGACCCCTCGCGCAGAGACCGCGGGTGAGGACGAGTTAGGAGAAGTAGCGATTAAAAAGGACAGAAATGACTTAATCAAAGGACTGCTTCTTTTCCAGAGTATATGGCCTTATTGTTGAAAATCCACAGCCTGCTTCCAGTTGCCGACCGGGTCAGGAATGGAATGAATGAAGCCCCCATCTAGCGACGAGGATATGAACCGTGCTGGCTGCCGAGGCCTGACGCACTCCTCTGGGGCAATGATTAAATGAATGACAGATGAAATAAAATGATAGTGGAGAGTGTTGCTGGAATGAAATTTTGAGAAAGAAAACCGGAGTACCCGGAGAAAAACCTGCCTGCCCCCGTTTTGTCCAGCAAATTTCTCACATGGCGTGACCGGGATTTGAATCACGGACCCAGCGGTGAGAGTCAGGCGTGCTGCCGCCTAAGCCACGAGACATATGGCTCTATTGTTCTGTTCCTTAAATTAACATAACTAAGCATTTCTTTTGCTTTCTGCTAAAATGTAAATTGCATGGGCAGAGAATCGAACCCGGACCGCCCGCGTGGCAGGCGAGCATTCTTCCACTGAACCACCGATGCTGACGGCGCAGTGTTGAACGGAGACTGGTGACACACTATTAGGCATTCTTGTTTATTAGAGACTGTGAGAATCCTCAGTGTTGTACGCACACATCCTCCAGCCAATACTTCCACACTTCAATTCCCGGGACAAGCTACCATTAAACTACACAACTACGGCCCCTACAGAAACACCTGCTAGCAAACAAATCCAACACACACATGGATGATGACTATGACTTCTCTAGCCCCCAAAATAAATTAACAACTCGTTCCGGGGTAAGTGAGACAAGTTATTTCCATTACCTAAGCTGTATGTTCCCGAGACCTGAGACCTATCAGTAAGTAACTGGGAAGGTCACACCGTGGGCTTCAGTGCATTTCGCGGCAGTCGTGGCCGAGTGGTTAAGGCGTCTGACTTGAAATCAGATTCCCTCTGGGAGCGTAGGTTCGAGTCCTGCCGACTGCGCGTATTTTATACCAAAGGTTTGTGAATATTGGCCCTTCTCATTGGCCTATTCCCAGTTGTTCTGTTCCTGGTTAATGCTGTCCGGCTCCGTGGCTAATTAGTAAGCGTCCTAGACATTAGCACAGTTTCGATACCCAGCCAGGCCATGCGGATTATAATCGCCTGTGATTAATTCCCCTGGCCCGGGGACTGGGAGTGTGTAGCGTAATGATATAAATACCTGAAGAAAAAGTGAATAAAAAAGAGGACAGTTAAATGACGGTTAAAAAAAACAAGAAAAATGTAATGTTAGATTTTCGATGTGAAATATCACTTCAGATTCCAAGTAAATATGGAGGTCCCATGGCTCATGATCGTGAGATTAAATACAGACTCTCTTCCTTTTCATATACTTCTTCTTCTTCTTAGTCATTTACCCTCCAGGTTGGTGGAACCCACGGACTCAGCGAGGGAACTCACCACTAACGCCTCTACGGGCAGTGTCCTAGAGCTGGGAACATCTAATCGGAGGCGATACAACTGGTGAGGTGTGATTGGCACCTCGCCCAGGCGGCCTTACCTGCAAAGCGAACAGGGGCCTCATGAGGGAAGGTAATGGAAGGTCAGGATGGATAGGCAAGGAAAAGGGAAGGTGGCGGCCATGGCCTTGAAGAAGGTACCATCCCGGCATTTGCCCGAAGACGAAGTGGGAAACCACGGAAAACCACTTCGAGGATGGCTGAGGTGTGAATCGAACCCACTCTACTCATTTGGAACACCCGAGGCTGAGTAAACCCCGTTCCAGTCCTCATACCACTTTTTCAAATTTCGTGGCAGAGCCGGGAATCGAACCCAGGACGTCCGGGGCGGCAGCTAACTATGCGTGATTCGAACCCAGGACGTCCGGGGCGGCAGCTAACTATGCTGACCGCTACGCTACGGAGGCGTCTCCCTTCCCATATATCAAACTAAATATCAAGGGTCGAGTATTCCATTCAGTTCCCCGAGATTATCTAGTCCTTTTAAAAATATCAATAATTCAGTAAAATCACATAAGCACAAATATTTTGTCGGAAAGGAATGTTGGGTTGCGAAATTGTTCGACTATATTTTTTTCTCTTTTAATCTCTTATCCCCCAGTTCAACTAAACCCCAGTTTTTGCGAGGGCATTGGTTGAGAGAGAGAGTTCCTATTCCATCTCAGTCGTGCTGAAAATGTATTTGTGGTTTCCCATTTTCACCACCAGGTAAATGCCGCACTGTTCCTTTCAACAGGTCCAATTCCTTCCAAAAATCCCTTCCTTAATAAGCCCCAAGTTAGAGGTCGCCTATCACCATCCCCAGTTGTATCTGCTCCCAGACACCATCCTTATGACGGTAGGGGAATGACCCCTCGCGCAGAGACCGCGGGTGAAGACGAGTTAGGAGAAGTAGAGATTAGAAAGGACAGAAATGACTTAATCAAAGGACTGCTTCTTTTCCAGAGTATATGGCCTTATTGTTGAAAATCCACAGCCTGCTTCCAGTTGCCGACCGGGTCAGGAATGGAATGAATGAAGCCCTCATCTAGCGACGAGGATATGAACTGTGCCGGCTGCCGAGGCCTGACGCACTCCTCTGGGGCAATGATTAAATGAATGACAGATGAAATAAAATGATAGTGGAGAGTGTTGCTGGAATGAAATTTTTAGAAAGAAAACCGGAGTACCCGGAGAAAAACCTGTCTGCCCCCGTTTTGTCCAGCAAACTTCTCACGTGGCGTGACCGGGATTTGAACCACGGACCCAGCGGTGAGAGTCATGCGGGCTGCCGCCTAAGCCACGGAGTCTTAGGGCCTTATTGTTCTGTTCCTTAAATTAACATAACTAAGCATTTCTTTTGCTTTCTGCTAAAATGTAATTTGCATCGGCCGGGAATCGAACACGGGCCGGCCGCGTGGCAGGCGAGCATTCCACCACCGAACCACAGATGCTGACGGCACAGTGGTGAACGGAGACGGGTGACACAATGTCAGCCATTCTTGTTAATTAGAGACGGTGAGAATCCTATGTGTTGTACGCACACGTCCTCCAGCCAATACTTCCATACTTCAAGTCCCGGGACAAGCTAACATTAAACTGCACAACTACGGCCCCTACTGAAACACCTGCTAGCAAACAAATCCAACACACACATGGATGATGACTGTGACTTCCCTACCCCCAAAATAAATTAACAACTCGTTCCGGGGTAAGTGAGACAAGTTATTTCCATTACCTAGGCTGTATGTTCCCGAGACTTGAGGCCTATCAGTAAGTAACTGGGAAGGTCACACCGTGGGCTTCGGTGCATTCCGCGGCAGTCGTGGCCGAGTGGTTAAGGCGTCTGACTTGAAATCAGATTCCCTCTGGGAGCGTAGGTTCGAGTCCTGCCGACTGCGCGTTTTTGATACCAACGGTTTGTGAATATTGACCCTTCTCATTGGCCTATTCCCAGTTGTTCTGTTCCTGGTTAATGCTGTCCGGCTCCGTGGCTAATTGGTAAGCGTGCTAGACATTAGCACAGTTTCGATACCCAGCCAGGCCATGCGGATTATAAGCGCCTGTGATTAATTCCCCTGGCCCGGGGACTGGGAGTGTGTAGCGTAATGATATAAATATGAAAATCCACAGCTTGCTTCCAGTCTCCGACCGGGTCAGGAATGGAATGAATGAAGCCCCCAACTAGCGGCGAGGATATGAACTGTGCCGGCTGCCGAGGCCTGACGCACTCCTCTGAGGCAATGATTAAATGAATGACAGATGAAATGAAATGATAGTGGAGAGTGTTGCTGGAATGAAATTTTGACAGGGAAAACCGGAATACCCGGAGAAAAACCTGTCTGCCTCCGTTTTGTCCAGCACAGATCTCACATGGAGTGACCGGGATTTGAACCACGGACCCAGCGGTGAGAGGCCGGCGTGCTGCCGCCTAAGCCACGGAGGCTTCAGCGTAATGATATAAATACCTGAAGTAAAAGTGAATAAAAGAGAGGACAGTAAAAAAAACAAGAAAAATGTAATGTTAGATTTTCTCTGTGAAATATCACTTCAGATTCCATGTAAATATGGAGGTCCCATGGCTCATGATCGTGAGATTAAATACAGACTCTCTTCTTTTTCATATACTTCTTCTTCTTCTTAGTCATTTACCCTCCAGGTTGGTGGAACCCACGGACTCAGCGAGGGAACTCACCACTACCGCCCCTACGAGCAGTGTCCTAGAGCTGGGAACATCTAATCGGAGGCGATACAACTGGTGAGGTGTGATTGGCACCTCGCCCAGGCAGCCTCACCTGCAAAGCGAACAGGGGCCTCATGAGGGAAGGTAATGGAAGGTCAGGATGGATAGGCAAGGAAGAGGGAAGGAGGCGGCCGTGACCTTGAAGAAGGTACCATCCCGGCATTTGCCCGAAGACGAAGTGGGAAACCACGGAAAACGACTTCGAGGATGGCTGAGGTGGGAATCGAACCCCCTCTACTCATTTGGAACACCCGAGGCTGAGTAGACCTCGTTCCAGTCCTCAAACCACTTTTTCAAATTTCGTGGCAGAGCCGGGAATCGAACCCAGGACCTCCGGGGCGGCAGCTAACCATGCTGACCGCTACGCTATGGAGGCTACTCATATACTGTAGGTCTATTCATTACCTTCATACAATAGGGATGTAGCCTGAGAAAGTTCGCGCCAGATAGCGCTCGTGTAGTACTGGGTAAGCGCAAGGCGATCGTCCTATGTTTCCCCCAGTCAGCTACGAGGAATGTATAGATTGTGACCGAGTTTCCTAAGCTAAAGTAAATTATATCTTCTCTAATTTTACTCCAAGACTATATTAATTAATTCTATAGGTATATCCTCTAATATATTATGATCGATTTTCAGCGTTTAAGCGTTAAACAGCTGTAAAATGAGCTACGGACTAGAGGCGCTAAAACTAGTGGGTGAAGGGAAGAATTAGTAGGCTACAGCGGTAATAACAAAATTCTAACACGCTTTATTATTCAAATTATGAATAGGAGTCAGCATGCTTGAGTATTGTAGGCCTATATTGATAAATAGCCTAAATCTCCATAAGACTTAAATCATAAATAGAGATTTCCCGGTCAATGCATGTGAGATTTTCAAAGTGAAATGCCTTGTCCTGTTCGGATTCCACGTAAAGAGGAAGTCCTCTGTGCCTTATGATCTCTAGATTAACGGTCACGTAAAACTATAATCTTCCTTTTATAAATAGAGATTTAAATATTCACTGGCTCCCCTTGCTTATAGACTTCGATTCGTGTTTTTTTTTTTTTTTTGATAGCGTACATGAAACGGTCTTGTTTTAAGGTAAACATAATCAAAGAAAGTTGATACCGGTATTGTTTACCTCAAAATGCATCGCAACGTTTGGTTCTTTTGTAATTTGTCAATTTCTTAATACAAATCGTTTCCGTACCCCTTGGAAACGACTTAGGGGTACAGTATTTAAAAAGTTTGAGAATCCCTGTTTTAAGGCCATGAACTGTTTCCATTCATCTGGCTAACTTAGGCCTATGACTCAAGAATGTAGAAGTCAGTCACTACCGGTACCACATTCTCCGTCGGGCAGATGTAAGTTGACGATTAATTCTGATTTCAAAAAACCAACCATAATACGTTTTTGACTGTTAATGTTGTGACATTTATTCTTGAAGTATTTGTCCGAGTATTGATGCCTTTGAAAATGGGAGTCACAAATGTTACATTCACTTCTTCCTGTATATTGACGATTTCTTCCCGTACCGTACTTCAATGGAGATAATTTATGCAGATTCCGATATTGTAGGCTTATCGTGGTAAACTGGCAATTTTCTTGTGTATGGCCTCTTCCTTATTTTTGTTGTGTTCGTGGTCCACGGAAAAAACGATGGAACAGTGCCCGGTTTTAATCTTGCTCTCTCACCTTCAAATACAAACGCATAAATTCAGTGGTTGTTATCGATATGTCTATTCAGTTTATAGATAGGAATTATTTCCCTTTCTAAATTACACTTGCCCAATACAGTTTTCGTGACGTCATCGAGTTGAAAACGATGGGAACACACTTTAATATTTTCGGTCAGATTTTCTTCACCGAAATGTTTCCTTCTAATAGCATGTAACCATTTCTTCCTCATTTCTTTATTTTGTGAAAATTGGTGACACGAAATCGGATTTCCCTGATTTTCGCAAAGAGGAACACTGCAATAGCTCGGCATAGTCACGAAATTAGCAATTTAAACAACTTAAATTCGTGGATATTAGCGGCATGAGAACACAGGAGACAAATGAAGAGCGCCTTGCGCTTACCCAGTACAACAGCAGTGCGCTCTATCGGTGCTAGTTCTATACATCCCTATTATAATTTGTCATTTCATACGAGGGTTCTTCTTAAATAAATCAGAGCCGTGAAATCTCGTGTCGCCTCCGTAGCGTAGCGGTTAGCTGCCGCCCCGGAGGTCCTGGGTTCGATTCCCGGATCTGCCACGAAATTTGAAAAGTGGTATGAGGACTGGAACGGGGTCTACTCAGCCTCGGGTGGCCCAAATGAGTAGAGGGGGTTCGATTCCCACCTCAGCCATCCTCGAAGTGCCTTTCCATGGTTTCCCACTTCGTCTTCGGGCAAAAGCCGGGATGGTTCCTACTGTACGGCCACGGCCGCCTCCATCCCACTTCCTGGCCTAACCGCCCCACTCTTTCCATCCCTTCATCAGGCCCTCTTTTCGCTTTGCAGGTGAGGCCGCCTGGACGTAGTGCTGCTCACACACCCCAGTTGTATCCCTATCTCAGAGTCTCAAGCTCCAGGACACTGCCCTCAGTGGCGGTAGAGGTGGGATCCCTCGCCTAGTCCGTGGGAAAAGCCAACCCTGGAGAATAAAACTTCTTCTCTTTTCTCTTCTTAGTCGTTTACCCTCCAGGTTGGTGGAACCCACGGACTCAGCGAGGGAACTCACCACTACCGCCTCTACGGGCTGTGTCCTAGAGCTGGGAACATCTAATCGGAGTGGATACAACTGGTGAGGTGTGATTGGCACCTCGCCCAGGCGGCCTCACCTGCAAAGCGAACAGGGGCCTCACGAGGGAAGGTAAAGGATGGTCAGGATGGATAGGCAAGGAAGAGGGAAGGAAGCGGCCGTGGCCTTGAAGAAGGTACCATCCCGGCATTTGCCCGAAGACGAAGTGGGAAACCACGGAAAACGACTTCGAGGATGGCTGAGGTGGGAATCGAACCCCCTCTACTCATTTGGACCACCCGAGGCTGAGTAGACCCCGTTCCAGTCCTCGTACCACTTTTCGAATTTCGTGGCAGAGGCGGGAATCGAACCCTGGACCTCCGGGGCGGCAGCTAACCATTGTCATTTCATACGAGGGTTCTTCTTAAATAAATCAGAGCCGTGAAATCTCGTGTCGCCTCCGTAGCGTAGCGGTTAGCTGCCGCCCCGGAGGTCCTGGGTTCGATTCCCGGATCTGCCACGAAATTTGAAAAGTGGTATGAGGACTGGAACGGGGTCTACTCAGCCTCGGGTGGCCCAAATGAGTAGAGGGGGTTCGATTCCCACCTCAGCCATCCTCGAATTGGTTTTCCGTGGTTTCCCACTTCATCTTCGGGCAAATGCCGGGATGGTTCTGTCCCCGTAAATCCGGATAGTAGGCTGTCAGATATCCGCCCCCTTCAATCGGATTGCCAATAATCAAACGCACCGGCACAGCTACATCAATGAAAATGGCACTGACAGATACTACCGAGATTAGAGCACAGCAGTTAACAAGAAAATTATTGTGGAACACACCAAAATATACGGGGGTTCATACTTACCTTCACTTACCTCTTCAAATTAATCTCGGGAATGGGTTGCCAACTGGATCACTTAAAGTATGCCCACACAATAACCTCCACCATGATATTTAAAATGAACCAAAACGATGACAAGAAACTTTAAACTGTACAATAATTTATTTCACATAAAGGGAATGACTTTAACAAAAACTCAACAAAATACACGTGGCAATCAGAAGCCATTGTCAATATAATCATGTCCTCCTGTAGGACTGGTAGACGTTACATACAAAATTTTATCTTTCACTTGCTTATAAAGAACGTAATAATAGTAATACACTTGGAATGGATGAGGGAATTGGGACAAGACACGTAGCAATTGTTTTCCTCTTTCATAAACATCACACTTTATTTATAACTGCAGGCCTGTTATGTAATCGGCCTTGGCCTCTAACATGCAGTTGTCAGGCCAGCTGCGATCCACCCTACATTATGTCGCATGTCCACGTCGTCAAACGGGCCCACCTGTACGGGCAGTGCTAGCATATGCTCGTAACCTCAGAGCTTAGCTCTGTTTCAAACGCTTTAAATGTCCTCAACTCAACTCAAATATTAACACGCAAATCTTTTAAATGCTTCATTCACATGTTACGGATTACTCTAATAATCCCAAAACTTGTTTAATGGTATAATCCACTTGTATAATTAGCGCTCTTTAGAGTATATTAACAAAACTCTTAATGTTTATAACAAATGCTCATTAATTGTTTATAACAATTACAAAATGTTTATAATATTGTCAAATGACAATTCAAAAATCTATACACGCCTCTCTTAATTCCTTTCATTTCCAATTATTATTAAAGATAATTACATAATTTATTTACAATATTTATATTATTTATTTTAGAAATACATTAAACCACACGTTTATCCGGTTGATAATTACTCAAATCAGGTTAACATAATCGACCAATGAAGGTTAGTTATATTTAAGTGTTATAAATCCAGGTTTAATAAGTTTTAATAATTATTATTATTATTAGTGACGGTAACCTCCATTCAAAATCGTTATCTCAAATTATTTAACACTCTTGTTAATTTTAACAGTAATTTCACATGATTAATTTTCAAAGGACCTGGACAATAAACTCAGCGGAAAAATACTTCGCTTCAAATGCACAAATTGCATAAAATAGGCCCAGAATTCATCATATATTTCAATATATATGGCATAAAAATCTTCCATAATCCATACACAAAACCTCCACTTATAATCTCATCAACATCATTAATATTACTGTGGGAACCTCCTTCAATTATTCAAGGGCATTATTCATCAGCGACTTTTACATGTCCACTGAACTACCGATTATACATCCATAGTTCCACTTCAAAAATTCTTATATTCATTAATTGTTTCAAAACTGTTATTTTATTTAACCTTCGTGGGTTTCATTCATGAATCGATATGAAGTAAAAATTTGCCAATCACAAAACTAAATTTAATAGCAAATACGATTATACACGCCTTTCTGGTCTATCAAAATTGAGATTATTATCTCCTAAGTATCGTAGTATAAAAAATACTATCTTCAAACAAAGTTCATATAAACTGCAAAATAGTCGAATAGAATACAATTAGACTGTGGAATGCAAACATTATTGTTCCAATCTAGTATTGAGAAAAATTCCTATCAAATGTTCATTACTATAGTGTATTCAATAAATCGTAATCAATGTTCATATTTCATAAAATTGTCTATAATGCAATGGTAATGACGATAACTGACGATAAATGTCTATGTTGCAATCATGTTCATAAAACGACTAGTATTTCCAAGATCGTCGATACAGAAATAGATTTTAACGCTCTAAAATCTTTTAATTATTCTTCTTTCTTGAGGATGACAGAAAATTGGTCAAAGTAATTTACTGAATAGAATTACTTTAATAAAATGACACGCTGTCTGAATTCAAATCTGCCATAGAAATTCATTAACTTTACAGTCAAAACGTGACTACTAAAATATGCAAATTACTGAAAGAAAATTAATTATCAGTCTCAACTGATCCAAAATTACACACATCAAAAAAAGTTTTGCATCACCTCGGTTCCAAGAGTTCCGGAACCGTTAAATACAAAGGGAATAGAGATCAACACAAACAACATTTCAGCTCGTTTTATTGCTCATGAGACCCACACATTGCATGTTGTACCATCATACAGCTAGACTTTCAGCATTTGTGGTCCAGATTGCAGTACACACCACTACCTCTAATACCCAGTAGCACGTCCTCTTGCATTGATGCATGCCTGTATTCGCCGTGGCATACTATCCACAAGTTCATCAAGACACTGTTGGTCCAAATTGTCCCACTCCTCAACGACAATTCGGCGTAAATCTCTCAGAGTGGTTGGTGGGTCAAGACGTCCATAAACAGCCCTTTTCAACATCTCCCAGGCATGTTCGATAGGGTTCATGTCTGGCGAACATGCTGGCCACTGTAGTCGAGCGATGTCGTTATCTTGAAGGAACGCATTCACAAGATGTGCACGATGAGGTCGAGAATTGTCGTCCATGAAGACAAATGCCTCTCCAATATTCTGCCGATATGGTTGCACTATGGGTCGGAGGATGTCATTCAGGTATCGTAAAGCCGTTTCGGAGCCTTCCAAGACCACCAGTGGCGTACGTCGGCCCCACATAATGCCACCCCAAAACATCAGGGAACCACCACCTTGCTGCACTCGCTGGACAGTGTGTCTAAGACGTTCAGCCTGACCAGGGTGCCTCCAAACACGTCTCCGACGATTGTCTGGTTGAAGGCATATGCGACACTCATCGGTGAAGAGAACGTGATGCCAATTCCGTGGGGTCCATTCAGCATGTTGTTGGGCCCATCTGTACCGCGCTGCATGGTGTCGGGGTTGCAAAGCTGGACCTCGCCATGGACGTCGGGAGTGAAGTTGCGCATCATGCAGCCTATTGCGCACAGTTTGAGTTGAAACACGACGTCCTGTGGCTGAACGAAACGCATTATTCAACATGGTGGCATTGCTGTCAGGGTTCCTCCGAGCGGCAATCCGTAAGTAGCGGTCATCCACTACAGTAGTAGCCCTTGGGCGGCCTGAGCGAGGCCTGTCATCGACAGTTCCTGTATCTCTGTACCTCCTCCATGTCCGAACAACATCGCTTTGGTTCACTCTGAGACGCCTGGAAACTTCCCTTGTTGAGAGCCCTTCTTGACACAAAGTAACAATGCGGACGCGATCGAACTGCGGTATTGACCTTCTAGGCATGGTAGAACTACAGACAACATGAGCAGCGTACCTTCGTCCTGGTGGAATGACTGGAACTGATCGGCTGTCGTACCCCCTCCGTCTAATAGGCCCTGCTCATGCATGGTTGTTTACATCTTTGAGCAGTTTTAGTGACATCTATGAACAGTCAAAGGGACTGTATCTTGGATACAATATACACAGTCAACGTCTATATGCCGGAGATCTGGGAACCGAGGTGATGCAAAACTTTTTTTGATGTGTGTATTTAAATCTGCCAATGACATAACAATGTCTTAATAAATCGTAGAAAAAGGCATAAATCATCGAAGTGTACTGAGTACATAATTATCAAGCAAGAAAAATGGGGCAAAATATATATAGGACAAAAATATGGGAAAAATGGTTGCTCAGATATCGCAAAATGGCTCAAATAAAACAAGAAACGCTCACGACTACCTTATCTGTTGATTGAAGTTCCAGAGGAAAATCTTCCAAAGAAGATTGGTGATGGTTCCATTTCACCAAAAAGATGTGCTCCGTCCTCGAACCTGGAATCAGCGCCCTCGGAGAATCGAACTGCTTCCTCCTCCGGAAATTGCACTGCTCCGTGTATACGATAGACATCCTTCTGGCAAAACTCTTCTGTGTGAGCCGGGTCCACCCTGGCCTCTCTTGATAGTTCCCTGAAGTTCTGGTAGTAATTCGCCATGAAGTTTATTGCAGTTTTTTCCGTAGAAATATTCATATTTGTGGAGTATGAATATGTTTCCACTGCCATTTGATATAATTCAGCGTTGGACTACGATGCATGAGTGTAGTTGGATGTTCACTACATGCTCGCTTTTGTAGAAAGACGACTAGCGAAGTTCCATGCTGTTAATTCACTCCATCGATATATGTCCCAATTGCATTAAAGTCCTTAGTCTTCCATCTCCACTTCCGTTATAATAGTTGAAAGAATTGCCATATTATATTGTTCCATGTTAGAATGCAGAGTTATATTATCAAAAGCAATATGTAGTAGCACTGTTGCAATGCCAGTGTCAGCCGTAGCGTACAATGTGATATATTTTAAAGTGCTTCTCAGATGGCGAGAAAATCACTTTTGTCTGCCGTCTTAAAATGCCTATATCTTTCGAATTATATTCTTGAAAATGTTCAACCTTTCTACACACTTTAATATAGTACTGCACAATCGAATTAGCTTAAAGGCATTAGTCAACTCTTGATATGTTAACTTGTAGACTTGAAAATGTGTGCGTTTCAACTTCGCCTAGTTTCCAATACCGTAAAATGGAACTGCGGCACGCTCGAAGCTCGTTCGATGCGGTTGGCTTTACCACACGCTAAAGACGACTTGTTTCACTTCATCACTCGAAAACGACTATAACATCAGCAATATATATGCGGTATCAGACACATGAGATATGAGACACATGAGATATGAGCTATGAGAGCTCCTCTCTGCTGTGCAAGACCTTTTATCAACTTCTTAAGGGGGCGTATCCATCCCTTCCATAGCTTGTTTCTCCGTCATAGCTAGAATTTCTAACTTTGGCAATACTTGACGGATTTTCAAATTTAAAAAACTCAAAAATAATTTCTTCAAAATTCCAAATCAATGCCATAACTGAAAATAGTTTTCCACAATTCTGCATTCCAAAAGTAACTAAATATGATAGTTTCAGTAATCTCCGTCTACCTCCTAACTATCGTTCATTGGTTTGAGTCTCTCCTCCAATCGCGTAACTTCTTCCTCAGCACAATTCCATGTTTCCCTGCGACTGCGTCGTAAATCACAGATCTTTCTCGAACAAAATCATGACGTCACCAAGAATCTCAGCTCAATCAGCCTACTTGCATAAAGTCTGCGTCATCCGTGCTTACGTCATGAATATCCACGTCACAACTATGACAGCCATAACTTTCTTCACATTTTCCAATACAGCCACCGTGGTCTCAATATAATTCAAATTACGGGAGCAGTACCTACTGTAAGGCCACGGCCGCCTCCTTCCCTCTTCCTAGCCTATCCCTACCAATCTTGCATCCCTTCCCATCCCTCATGAGGCCCCTGTTCGCTTTGCAGGTGAGGCCACCTGGGCGAAGTGCTGATCACACCTCCCCAGTTGTATCCATCCTGACCAGATGTTCCAAGCTCCATGACACTGCCCATAGAGGCGGTAGTGGTGAGTTCCCTCGCTGAGTCCGTGGGAACCACCAACCTAGAGAGTAAAATTGACTAAATAAAAAAAATTAGTTATTCAATTTACAGAATAAGGAATTAATAAATACATACATATTATTTTCACTAATTATTACGGCAAGTTTAAATTTCACTGTTGGACCCAGAGCCCCCTTTTAGAGAAATCGAGAATTAATGCTCTTTGTGTGAGAGCGATTGGTTGTCAGTTTGTGTCAACCAACGCCCCACCCCACCAATAACCAATGAGTCAAATTACTTCCAGCCAATCAGGCCAATGGCTCACACCCTCTTCCCTTTGTGACAGCTTGTGACAGGCATGTCGCTGGCCCAGTACCTCGTAATGGCCGATAGGTAGCATTGCACTTCACTTTCAGTACCGCTTTGAGCCATACTCTATTCGGCACGGAGACCAGCATATCTCCTCATAACGAGTGACGAGAGAGGTTACGGAAAAGATCGTAAATTGGACTGCGCATGCGTCAACCGGGCTGTATAGACCGCGGCTCAAGATATCACTGGGGCGAATATGGACTCAATGATCATTCTTTACGGACGGAATATTTTAACTACAAAGTAATTTGAAACTAATTAGATACCGGTATTAAACGTAGGCGTTCGAAATTATTCTTTCAGGACTATGAATAATTTATTTTCTCTTAGAGGGCAGTGCCATGGCACGGTGGCACTACGCCAAGAACCGCCCCTGTCTGTGAGCTGAACATGCTTTTTCAGCAGATACAACAGGGGATGGTGAAAGGCGACCTCTAACTTGGGCCTTATTAAGGAATGGATTATTGGAAGGAAGTGGACCTGTTGAAAGGAACTATATCGGCATTTACCTGGTGGTGAAAATGGGAAACTACAAAAACGTTTTCAGGACGACTGAGATGGAATTGGAACTCTCTCTCAACCAATGACCTCGCAGAGGCTGTGGGTGTAGTCGTGCTGAGGGATAAACAATTAAGAAAGAATACAAAAGAGATTACGAGCCTTACAGTAGTCGCATATGATGTGTAACATGTGACATGTCATCCCTTGTTAACAGTGAACTGTGTTGGTCATTGAAATAACTTCTTGAAAAACTGCAGTGCCAAATCCTGACCAGTTTTAAGCAAATATGATATATTGAATATCTTCACTCCAAACAACGACAACTTGAAGATGATTTATTGTGGGAAGAATATCTTTAATTGGGCCTCCAAACCTTGAAGTAATTTTGTAAGCGATATAGATTCCACATAGCCACATGGCCGACAGTACCTCGAGTGCTTACATTAAATAAGAATACAGCAAAAATATGAAGATTTAATAAATCATGATTGTTTTCAGCAAATATGATATAATGAATATTTTCACACCAAACAACGACAATTTGAAGATGATTTATTGTAGGAATATCTTTAATGGGGCCTCCAAACCTTGAAGTAAACCGTATGCGATATGCATTGCACATATCCACATGGCCGAAAGTACGTCGCGGTATCAATCTCCACCTCCGCGCGCGCTCATTGTTTCCGTCTCATCGATATCCGTTTCATTGTTTCCGTCCCATCCATTTCCGTTTCATTTTTCAAAATCACCCCCACAAAAATATACAGATACCAAGTGGAAAGATTTTACTCATCAATAGCCGAACTACTTCGCAACACAAGATTCCTTTCCGACGAAATATTTGTACTTACGTATTTTTACTGAATTATTGATATTTTTAAAGGACCATATAATCTCGGGAAACTGAATGGAATACTCGACCCTTGATATTTAGTTTGATATATAGCAAAGGGAGTACAAACATGTTTGTTCAGTAATATTAAGGTGTGATGTGCCTCACAAATGGCACAATGAGGTGAGATCAGGAAGAATCAACATTGCATTCAGTGATAATATATGTAACTTTCCACTGAAACAAGCTTCACTTGAACAGGACCAGTGGCCAGTGGCGAGGAGAAGTGAATACACATTACGTAATAAAGATTGACACTTGTCTCTCTTACAGACGCCAACTGGTCAATGCTGGGAAAACAGTATGAAATAGAGGCTTAAGAGGTCATCTTTTGTTTGTGTGTGCATGAGTGTGAATGTCTGTAGGTCTGTGAGTGTGTGGAAGGTTTTACAGTAATAAGGTAAAGACTTATTACTATCCAGACCGACCCAGACTGCGGATTTCGCATTCCAGTAGGCATAAGTGCCACCAGTCTAATTTGGCACACACGCGAAATATTTCTCCTAATGGAGAAATCAACATGAATTTTTTATCATGATATATGTTCATATTCTTTTCTTCTTAGTCGTTTACCCTCCAGGTTGGTGGAACCCACGGACTCAGCGAGGGAACTCACCACTACCGCCTCTACGGGCAGTGTCCTAGAGCTGGGAATATCTAATCGGAGTGGATACAACTGGTGAGGTGTGATTGGCACCTCGCCCAGGCGGCCTCACCTGCATAGCGAACAGGGGCCTCATGAGGGAAGGTAATGGATGGTCAGGATGGATTGGCAAGGAATAGGGAAGGAGGCAGCCGTGGCCTTGAAAAAGGTACCATCCCGGCATTTGCCCGAAGACGAAGTGGGAAACCACGGAAAACCACTTCGAGGATGGCTGAGGTGTGAATCGAACCCCCTCTACTCATTTGGAACACCCGAGGCTGAGTAGACCCCGTTCCAGTCCTCATACCACTTTTCAAATTTCGTGGCAAAGCCGGGAATCGAACCCAGGACCTCCGGGGCTGCTGCTAACCATGCTGACCGCTACGCTACGGTGGCGACTATATGTTCATATACGTGACTTTAAACAACCTAGTAAGCATAAAACCAGCATGGCGGCTATGCGGCACTAATAATGAAATTGACTTTTTGATGACCTTAATCCAAAAGCTGTGGAACTTGGCATAATGAATCTTTATTGCCTACCTATGAATAAAGTTCAGTTTTGTCTGTACATACATTAGTAGACTATAGAACCAAGAAATATTATGTTATCCTTTCGTTTGATGCCAAATGAATGCAGAGGTTTGTATTGGTATTCTGTATGTGTGTCTGGATGAATGTTCTTTTTAAGACATCCACACAGTAACAGAATGATCCGAGGTAAAGTGCGCTTTATCCCTACACTATTCATCATGAACTAAATGATCAAGTGGCCCATTAGCTCAGTTGGTTAGAGCGTCGTGCTAATAAAGCGAAGGTCGTGGGTTCGATCCCACCATGGGCCATTAATACTTTTAAATTACGTAGTAGACCAAATACCAAGCACTCTAAATATTGCTGTATAGGTATTCTCGTTCAACTACACATACCTACAATAGGCTACATGTCATTATTGCCTAGGTGGAAAGAGAAATCCAGTATTATATAATAACACTTAAACAGGGAGAGACTTCTCCATAGAACGGAACCTCGATGGGGCCGTGTAACGGCTGTGCCACTGTTCAAGGATCTGGCGCTAGCAGCAGCGTAGCGCCCAACTAGTTTAACACATTTACACTCTTTAACATATTAATAACCATCATTACTTACATGAATATCAAAGTAGTTGCTGGAAATACTGTCCTTCATATTCTAAACACACTTTGCACCTGAACGTACACTCGATGTAATTCATCCTCACTGATATTACGTATCAGTGCAGCTATTTCGTTCTCCAGAGCCTCCAGAGTATGCGGATTACTTCTGTATAACATTTGTTTGAGGTTTCCCCGCAAGTAAAAATCGCACGGTGCTGAAACGTAAGAACACATTTACTGGAAGGCTTCTTCTTAAGGAGATAAGTTTCCACAAGGAAAATTCGATGGTTTGTTCTATACCTGTTTACGGGATACGAGATAGTCTACAGTACTTACGGTATCTTGCCAGCTGGGAATGTAATCAATGATATGACAGCATCTGGCGCCTCCCCACTCGCTGTTGTGTAACGATAGTGGCCAGTTAACTGGAGGTGCATACTCACTCTCTTTCTCTCCGTCACACAGTCCCGGCGAAGTTCCGTTCTATATAGAAGGCTTTCACTGTAGAATCAAGTTGGTTTTTGTAGTTTCCAAATCTCCTAACAGACTTGGAATATCATGGTCATGAGTTTCGCATTAGCGGCTTCGGTGGCGTAGTCGGTAGCATGCAGAGCTTCTATGCCCAAGATAGCGGGTTCAAACCTGGCCGAAACCATCGGATTTTTTGAGAGCGTTAAAAAATCAACAGTATGCCTTACTTCGGAGGGGAAGTAAAGTCGGCGGTCCCATATCATAGATTTCTGTCATGTTAAAGAACCTTCCACTAATTGCACCTGTGTGAAGCTAAATTGGACAGGTTAAGAATGTAGACAACGCTTTTAGGTTTCTACGTTCGTTGCCAAGAGCCGACTGCGGTGGCGTCTAGTAGCTAAATACTGAACTTGGCCTAGTAGTCGTTGACGGTTGCGCTTGGCGGCAAAAGTAGGAACTATTTGTAAAATTCTAAGTTGCAGTACTCAAATTTAAAAAAAACTCATAACACACACTAATACAGTCATCACAATTAACACCGGTTATCAGACAGATTCTACACACACCCAAAGTACACGGGGCTACATGACCGCGTTGTCGCAGCCCCTAAACTTAAGTACCAGCCAACCAGTTCCGCATGCACTGAAATGCGTACATGAGATTTCACGGCTTTGATTAATTTAAGAAGAACCCTCGTATGAAGTGACAAATTATAATTGTATGAAGGTAATGAATAGACGTATACGAAAAGGAAGAGGGTTTGTATTTAATTTCGCGATCATGAGCCACGGGACGTCCATATTTACAAGAAATCCGAATCACAGGAAGTGATACTTCACTCCGAACATCTAACATTCCGTTTTTTTTTCCTTTATTTTATTGTCCTCTTCTTATTTCACTTTTACTTCCGGTATTTATATCATTACGTTACACACACCCAGTCCCCAAGCCAGGAGAATTAATCACAGTCGATTATAATCCGCATGGCCTGGCATCGAACCTGTGCCAATGTCTAGCACGCTAACCAATTAGCCACGGAGCCAGACTGCATTAACCAGGAACAGAACAAATAGGCCTATGAGAAGGGTCAATGTTCACAAAGCGTTGGTATCAAAATCTCGCAGTCGGCAGGAGGGAATCTGATTTCGAGTCAGACGCCTTAACCACTCGGCCACGACTGCCTGAGAAAACACTAAGGCACACGGTGTGACCTTCCCCGTTACTTACTGATAGGTCTCAGGAACATACAGCCTAGGTAACTGAAATAACTTGACTCACTTACCCCGGAACGAGTTGTTAATTTATTTTGGGAGCTAGGGAATTCATAGTCACCATCCTTGTATGTGTTGGATTTGTTTGCTAGCAGGTGTTTAATGGTAGCTTGTCCCGGGACTTGAAGTATGGAAGTATTGGCTGGAGGACGTGTGAGTACAACACTGAGGAGTGAGGATTCTCACTGTCACTAACAAACAAGAATGGCTGACATTGGGTCACCAGTCTCCAATCCCCATTGCGCCGTAAGCATCGGTGGTTCAGTGGTAGAATGTTCGCCTGCCACGCGGGCGGCCCGGGTTCGATTCCCGGGCGATGCAGCTTACATTTTAGCAGAAAGCAAAATAAATAGTTATGTTCATTTAAGAAGCGGAACAAAGACGCCATATGCCGTTGATAAACATGCAGTCCTTTCCTTTCATGAAGTCATTTTTGTCCACTTTCTAATCGCAATTTTCCCAACTTGGCCTCACACGCGGACTATGCGAGAGATCACTCCTCTACCACCGCAAGGACGTTGTCTGTGAGCTCAACATACTTTTTCAGCAGATACAACTGGGGATGGTGAAAGTCGACCTCTAACTTGGGCCTTATTAAGGAAGGGATTTTTGGAAGGAAGTGGACCTGTTGAAAGGAACATTATCGGCATTTACCTGGTGGTGAAAATGGGAAACTACAAAAACGTTTACAGGACGACTGAGATGGAATTGGAACTCTCTCTCTCAACCAATGACCTCGCAGAGGCTGTGGGTGTAGTCGCGCTGGGGGATAAGCAATTGAAAACGAATACAAAAGAGATTACGAGCCTTACAGTAGTCGCATATGATGTGTAACATGTGACATGTCATCCCTTGTTAACAGTGAACTCTGTTGGTCAATTAAATAACTTCTTGTAATACTTTTTTATTTTTATTTAGTCAATTTACCCTCTAGGTTGGTGGTTCCCACAGACTCAGCGAGGGAACTCACCACTACCGCCTCTATGGGCAGTGTTCTGGTGCTTGGAACATCTGGTCAGGATGGATACAACTGGGGAGGTATGATCAGCACTTCGCCCAGGCGGCCTCACCTGCAAAGCAACAGGGGTCTCATGAAGGATGGGAAGGGATGGAAGGTTGGGATGGATAGGCTAGGAAGAGGGAAGGAGGCGGCCGTGGCCTTACAGTAGGTACCATCCCAGCATTTTCCCGAAGACGAAGTGGGGAAACCACGGAAAACCACTTCGAGGATGGCTGAGGTGGGAATCGAACCCCCTCTACTCATTTGGACCACCCGAGGCAGAGTAGACCCCGTTCCAGTCCTCATACCACTTTTCAATTTTCGTGGCAGAGCCGGGAATCGAACCCAGAACCTCCGGGGCGGCAGCTAACCATGCTGACCGCTACGCTACGGAGGCGACTTTCTTGTAATATTGCAGTGCCAAATCCTGACCAGTTTTAAGCAAATATGAATATTTGTTTTAGTCGCTTACTCTCCAGGTTGGTGGAACCCACGGACTCAGCGAGGGAACTCACCACTACCGCCTCTACGGGCAGTGTCCTAGAGCTGGGAACATCGAATCGGAAGGGATACAACTGGTGAGGTGGGATTGGCACCTCGCCCAGGCGGCCTCACATGCAAAGCGAACAGGGGCCTCATGAGGGAAGGTAAGGGATTGTTGGGATGGATAGACTAGGAAGAGGGAAGGAGGCGGCCGTGGCCTTGAAGAAGGTACCATCCCGGCATTTGTCCGAAGGCAAAGAGGGAAATCACGGAAAACCACTTCGAGGATGGCTGAGGGGGAATCGAACCCCCTCTACTCATTTGGGCCACCCGAGGCTGAGTTGACCCCGTTCCAGTCCTCGTACCACTAAAATGTAAGTTGCAGGCGAGCATTCTACCACTGAACCATGGATGCTGACTCAAATATGATATAATGAATATTTTCACACGAAACGACGACAACTTGAAGATGATTTATGTTTTATTGTGGGAAGAATATCTTTAATTGGGCCTCCAAACCTTGAAGTAATTTTCTATGCGATATAGATTCCACATAGCCACCTAGCCGACAGTACCTCGATTGCTTACATTAAATAAGAATACAGCAAAAGTATGAAGATTTAATAAATCATGATTGTTTTCAGCAAATATGATATAATGAATATTTTCACACCATGCAACGACAATTTGAAGATGATGTATTCTAGGAATATCTTTAATGGGGCCTCCAAACCTTGAAGTAAACCGTATGCGATATGCATTGCACATAGCCACATGGCCGAAAGTACGTCACGGTATCAATCTCCACCTCCGCGCGCGCTCATTGTTTCCGTCTCATCCATATCCGTTTCATTGTTTCCGTCCCATCCATTTCCGTTTCATTTTTCAAAATCACCCCCACAAAGAATATACAGATACCGAGTGGAAAGATTTTACTCATCAATAGCCGAATAATTTCGCAACTCAAGATTCCTTTCCGACGAAATATTTGTACTTACGTATTTTTACTGAATTATTGATATTTTTAAAGGACCATATAATCTCGGGAAACTGAATGGAATACTCGACCCTTGATATTTAGTTTGATATATAGCAAAGGGAGTACAAACGTGTTTGTTCAGTAATATCAAGGTTGGATGTGCCACACAAATGGGCACAGGAAGAATCAACATTGCATTTTTTTTTATTTATTTTTTTACCCTCTAGGTTGGTGGTTCCCACGGACTCCGCGAGGGAACTCACCACTACCGCCTCTATGGGCAGTGTCCTGGAGCTTGGAACATCTGGTCGGGTTGGATATAACTGGGGAGGTAAACCGCCCAGGCGGCCTCACCTGCAAAGTGATCAGGGGCCTCATGAGGGAGGGGAAGGGATGGATAAGCTAGGAAGAGGGAAGGAGGCGGCCGTGGCCTGACAGTAGACGAAGACGAAGTGGGAAACCACGGAAAACCACTTCGAGGATGGCTGAGGTGGGAATCGAACCCCCTCTACTCATTTGGACCACCCGAGGCTGAGTAGACCCCGTTCCAGTCCTCATACCACTTTTCGTGGCAGAGCCGGGAATCGAACCCAGGATCTCCGGGGCGGCAGCTAACAATGCTGACCGCTACGCTACGGAGGCGACTAACATTGCATTATATGATAATATAAGTAACTTTCCACTGAAACTAGCTTCCCTTGAACAGGACCAGTGGCCAGTGGCGAGGAGAAGTGAGTACACTTGTCTCCCTTACAGACGCCAACTGGTCAATGCTGGAAAAACACTATGTAATAGAGGCCTAAGTGGTCATCTTTTGTTTGTGTGTGAATTTCTGTAGGTCTGTATGTCTGTGAGTGTGTGGAAGGTTCTACAGTAATGACTTATTACTATCCAGACCGACCCCGACTGCGGATTTCGCATTCCAGTAGGCATAAGTGCCACCAGTCTAATGTGGCAGACAGGAGACTCGCGAAATATTTCATCAGTACTCAACACCTCATAATGGAGAAATCAACATGAAAATTTGATCATGATATATGTTTATATACGTGACTTTAAACAACCTAGTAAGCATAAAACCAGCATGGCGGCTATGCGGCACTAATACTGAAATTGACCTTTTGATGACCTTAATCCAAAAGCTGTGATACTTGGCATAATGAATTCTTATTGCCTACTTATGAATAAAGTTAAGTTTTGTCTGTACATACATTAGTAGACTATAGAACCAAGAAATATTACGTTATCCATTCGTTTGATGCCAAGTACGTGTGTCTGGATGAATGTTCTTTTTTAGACATCCACACAGTAACAGAATGATCCGAGGTCAAGTGCATTTTATCGCTACACTATCCATCATGGATGAAAAGATCAAGTGGCCCATTAGCTCAGTTGGTTAGAGCGTCGTGCTAATAACGCGAAGGTCGTGGGTTCGATCCCCCCATGGGCCATTAATATTTTTAAATTACGTAGTAGACCAAATACCAAGCACTCTTAATATTGCTGTATAGCTATTCTCGTTCGACTACGCATACCTACAATAGGCTACATGTACAGCATTATGGCCTAGGTGGCAAGAGAAATCCAGTATTATGTAATAACACTTATACAGTGAGAGCCTTCTCCATAAAACGGAACCTCGATGGTGCCGTGTGACGGCTGTGCCACTGTTCAAAGCTCTGGCGCTAGCTGCAGCGTAGCGCCCAACTAGTTTAACACATTACACTCTTTAACATATTTAATAACCACCATTACTTACTTGAATATCAGAGTAGTTGCTGGAAATGCTGACCTTCATATTCTAAACACACATTGCACCTACACGTACACTCGCTGTAATTCGTCCTCACTGCTCTTAGCCTACGTATCAGTGCAGCTATTTCGTTCTCCAGAGCCTCCAGAGTATGCGGATTATTTCTGTATAACATTTGTTTGAGGTTCCCCCCACAAGTAACAGTCGCACGGTGCTGAAACGTACGAACACTTTTACTGGAAGGCTTCTTGAGAAGATAAGTTTCCACTAGGAAAATTCGATGGTTTGTTCTATACCTAACCATGTTTACGGGATACGAGATAGTCTACAGCACTTCACCACAACTCTCTCAACTAAGGTATCTTGGCAGCCGGGAATGTAATCAATGTTATGACAGGATCTGGTACTTCCCGACTCGATGTTGTGTAACGATAGAGGCTAGTCAACTGGCGGTGCATAATCACTCACTCTATCCGGCACATGGACCGGGCGAAGTTTTGTTCTATATAGAAGGCTTTCACTGTAGAATACAATTCGTTTTGTTGTTGCTAAATCTTGTAACAAACTTGGAATATCATGGTCATGAGTTACGTACATGAGATTTCACTTTTTTGATTTATTTAAGAAGAACCCTCGTTGGAAATGACAAATTATAATTGTATGAAGGTAATGAATAGACATGCAGTATATGAAAAGGAAGAGGGTTTGTATTTAATCTCCATATTTACATGGGATCCGAATCACAGGAAGTGATATTTCACTTCGAAATTCTAACATTCCATTTCTTTTCCTTTACTTTTATTTTACTGTCCTCTTTTTATTTATCTTTTACTTCCGGTATTTATATCATTACGTTACACACACCCAGTCCCAAAGTCAGGAGAATTAATCACAGTCGATGGCCTGGCTGAAAATCGAACCTGTGCCAATGTCTAGCACATTAACCAATTAGCCACGGAGCCAGACTGCATTAACCAGGAACAGAACAAATAGGCCTATGAGAAGGATCAATATTCACAAACCGTTGGTATCAAAAACTCGCAGTCGGCAGGACTCGAACCTACGGTGTGACCTTCCCCGTTACTTACTGATAGGTCTCAGGTCTCGGGAACATACAGCCTAGGTAATTGAAATAACTTGACTCACTTACCCCGGAACGAGTTGTTAATTTATTTTGGGGGCTAGGGAAGTCATAGTCACCATCCTTGTGTGTGTTGGATTTGTTTGCTCGCAGGTGTTTCTGTAGAGGCTGTAGTTGTGCAGTTTAATGGAAGCTTGTCCCGGGACTTGAAGTATGGAAGTATTGGCTGGAGGACGTGTGCGTACAACACTGTGGATTCTCACTGTCTCTAATTAACAAGAATGGCTGACATTGGGTCACCAGTCTCCAATCCCCATTGCGCCGTCAGCATCGGTGGTTCGGTGGTGGAATGCTCCCCTGCCACGCGGACGGCCCGGGTGCGATTCACGGCCGATGCAACTTACATTTTAGCTGAAAGCAAAAGAAATGGTTATGTTCATTTAGGAAGCAAAACAAAGACGCCATACGCCGCTGGTAAACAAGCAGTCCTTTCCTTTGATGAAGTCATGTTTGTCCTCTTTCTAATCGCTATTTTCCCAACTCGGCCTCACCTTCGGACTCTGCGAGGGTTAATTCCATTGCCGTCGCAAGGACCTTGTCTGTGAGCTGGACATACTTTGTCATCAGATACAACTGGGGATGGTGATAGGCGACCACTAACTTGGGACTTATTTAGGAAGGGATCATTGGAAGGAAGTGGACCTGTTGAAAGGAACAGTCTTGGCATTTACCTGGTGGTGAAAATGGGAAACCACGAAAACATTTTCTGGATGACTGAGATGGAATTGGAACTCACTCACATCCGATGCCCTCTCTGAGTCCGTGGGTGTATTCGAGCTGGGGGATAAGCAATTAAAAAAGGAAACAAAATAGCCGAACTATTTGGTTCTGCAGAGCCTCCAGAGTATGCAGATTATTTCTGTATAACACTCGTTTGAGCTTCCCCCACAAGTAACAATCGCACGGTGCAGAAACGCACGAACACATTTACTGGAAAACATCCTCTTTAGAAGATAAGTATCCACTAGGAAATTTCGATGGTTTGTTCTATACTGAACCCTTCAGAAAAGCAGTGTTTATATGCAAGAATCTTGATCAAGGGGTCGCGCTCAGTTCCTAGTGTGATGTTTACGTTCGCCAAACAACATGCTCTACTGAGGTAAGGGTCATAGGATTTAAACTATAATTAAGAAAGAAAGGTGACAAGATGTAAAATAATAACATGTTTTAATGACTAATAGTGCATAAAAATAATATAAACAACAATAATAAAATAAAATCCTCCCTGAATTTTCCCATGACAGGAATATCTATCAAAGTTGAGGAGTCAGACGGATCTCCCCCTTTATAAAAATGTGGATCCTAGTTCCACTAACTTGCATTTTGGATTTTATGTACGCGTAATGACTAACTACGAGGAATGAGTACTTTGGATGACTGTTCGTTTGCAACGGGTTAACAGCCACGATGCTTACGAACAATCATCTCGTAAATCAACGTTTACGGATATGGAACATGACACTAATAAAAACCCTTAAAAATGTAATACTGACACACACACTAAAATCTACTATTTACAGGAATCTCTCTCGAGACCCTCATTTAGCGCGATGACGCACTGGACAAAATGAGCTGCCAACTCCGGCCAATTGCTCAATCCACAAACAAGGAAATACAGCATTGCACGTGACTTCACGGGTCACAGATATGGAATATAAACATGGACTAAACCAACAACAACAAAATCCTGACCGGCTAAGATTACTTTATATGAACAAAGCTGCATGTTAAGGTAACGCTTCGGAGATTATCGTGATTCGTAGGCAACTCCCATTTATTTAAACAATTGTTACCATTGATCAGTTCTTAATTCTGTATTTCAAGTAATTACGGAGCCAAACGAGCACTCCTCACTAATGACCTTGCTTGCAACCTTCAGTCCATCTTGTGAAACAGCTCCCCTCTTCCTCAATACCTGTCATTGTCCCAACTCCAGTGTGTAAAAATAACTGACCAGCTGTGCCGTTATCTCAAGGAACCAACAGCAACAAAATCTCAACCACCTAAACATATGGTCAGACATTAATCAAATATCCACAATTGTCCTCGCAAGGTAACAATATGGACTTGGCATCAAGCTGACAGAAATCAGTCTACGCTGAAATTCCCGCTTGTAATAACCACAAAATACACACACACACACACTTCTGGGAATGACATGACGTTTCTCACACAGATCGGCTGAATAGATGCTCACAAACAATAAAAAAAAAAAAAAACTACGATAGAGCTGACTGCTCTTCGTCACAAATCACATTGCTCCAAAGGCAATAATCTCACTGAATCTGATCAATAATAAACCTTAAAAAGGATTAATTACCCTCCATTCTATTGTATAATTATATTACTTCAGTCCTACTTCTGAAACACAACATAACTCCGAGAGACGTTTTTAACCGCATTGCGTAACATATGCAAACACGGTCGTCCACATAGCTACGTTAGTTAAAACAACAAACAAACAAGAACCTTCCACTAATAACATATATGCGAGCTGCTTCCATGCAAAAGGTGTGTCAGACCAAAACTAAATATACTACGTTAATCACACAAGCAAATTATTTACAAAACAAAATATGTCCCATACACCATAAGTTAATTTATCAGATAATAATAAGAATATTATTCAGTACTCATCCTCGGCCAGTCACCCGTCAAAGGACATCCGCTGCCATCTCCCAACTGAATGCTTCTTAGCTCATCTCAGCCATCTGGACGGAGTGTTGATAGTTCCAGACTTCCTTCAGGATAAGCGATGTCATCTCTCGTGCTGATTCAAAAAGTTAGATTATTATTCACTTGATATCTGACTACTAAATTCGCCGTTTCAGGTACTACTTTCCCCTGAACTGTCTGTTGGCGAATTATCGAAGATACTGCCCCTACAAAATATAGTACTGTGACTATCTATCACTGAATTTAACACATTTATAATAATTTCTGTGTCCACTGACACATAAAATATAATAGCTTCCGTCCTCAGACGAACAAATGTAATAACTTACGTCCTCAGACGTACAAATGTAATAGCTTCCGTCCTCAGACGGACAAATGTAATAAGTCCTGTCTTGGCTCTTCACGCCACTTATAAATGAACCTGCCCTAGGTATTGATAGTGGGGGAAATTATACAAAAATTTCTCAAAATAATAGTGGTACAGGAATGAAATAAATATCACTGAACTCGAAAAATAGCGCAGGTCAAGAATATGCCCATTAATCCTAGAATCGATCGTAGAGATGTTGTCTAGGCGATCTCCCGCGTTAATGCTAGTCATCGCGTGCCCAAGCTAGACTTGCCGCGCTGGTAAGCATTCTTCTCTCATTGGTTCCATATTTTCTGTAACTTGGCGGTTTTTATCAGACCTTGGCTTCGTAGGAGTGTCTAGTATTTTCATCAGCCACTCACGTTACTGCATCATATTTTTTTAAGGCGCGAATATCACAATGAACATACCAGAAGCGTGTCTCACTGCGCGTCGCTTCTATTTTGAGGTGGCCACCACCTGTCCTTCTGAATCATTGCTAGGTCTTTCTTTTCACAATCCTAAGTATTTAGCCTTTTGTCAAACTGCTGCAGGTATGTCCCCATTGTCTCCAACCAATGCTTGAATATTTCCTCATCTCCGTCTGGCTATTTTCATGATGCTGGTGGATATTTTTTTTTAATTGAAGAAATAAAACATCGAATCATTTATCCATCAGAGGGTAAAGGGTTCAATACCTAACCATGTTTACGGGACACGAGATAGTTTACATCACCACACCCAACTCGCTGTTGTGTAACGATAGATGCTAGTCAAATGGCGGTGACTAATTGCTCTATCTTTCCGTATCACGGCCCCGACGCGGTTTCGTTGTATATAGAAGGCTCTCACTGTAGATTGCAGTTAATTTTGTTGTTGCTAAATCTTGTAGGACTTGGATTATCATGGTCATGAGTTCCGCATGCACTCTAATGCATAGATGAGATTTCACAGCTTTGATTTATTTGAAAAGCCATTACTATCGTATGAGGGCAATGAATAAACCTATATGAAAATAAACAGAGTTTGTAGTTATGTCACGATCATGAGCCACGGGGGAACCACAGGAAGTGACATTTCACTTCGAAAATCTCACATGCAAACTATCTTTTTTTCCTTGTTCTTTTTACTGTCCTCTTTTTATTTCACTTTTACTTGCGGTATTTATATTATTAAGACGTTACATAATCCCAGTCGCCTCCGTGGTGTAGTGGTCAGCGTGCTTAGCTGCCACCCTGGAGGTCCAAAGTTCGTTTTCCGACTTTGCCGCGAAATTTAAAAAGTGAAATGAGGACTGGAACAGGGTCTACTCAGACTCTGGTGGTCCAAATGAGTAGAGGGGGTTTGATTTCCACCTCAGCCATCCTCGAAGTAGTTTTCCGTGGTATCCCACTTCGTCTCCCGGCAAATGCCGCCTCCTTCCCTCTTCGTTGCCTTTCCCTCCCAATCTTCCCATCTCATATAAGGCCCCTGTTCGCTCTGCAGGTGAGGCCACCTCCCCAGTTGTCCCCGAAGTTTCAAGCTGGTGGTTAAACGATACACCATTGATACGATGGGAACCTTAGTGATGTCAAAATGAACAACTTACAAGCGACATTTTATCATTTTAAATGATCTTGTCGACTTCGTCGTTACGTTACGGCGACGTCGCGAAATGTACCGAGCATGCACTGAGGTGTGTGACGTCATAGTACCGCTTGGTGCATGTGTACAGAATTCACTGGTGACTCTGGCGTTACGAGACGTCAACGACACGGCGAGCGTGACGTCATCCAGCCAGCTCCCTCATGACTTGTAACTTTCTAGCGTTCTGATTGTTTCTTGACCATCTAACATGTCAAGAGTCTTTGGCTTCCATCGAATCGAGCATGCTAGCTTTTTTCAGCATATTTAGCATTTAAAATGAAATAAAGTCCAGTCTTTCAGACTGACTGTCTCTTCTTAACTCCTTTAACGGCAAAAGATATATTTTCTCAATCGATAACAAAGGAATACAGCGATGTTTGACTATTGCTTGGTTGGTTTGCAACTCTTAGTCGTTCTTAGTAAGGAACAGAAGAAGAAATGGAAAACTAAAGGAAAATAAGGCAAATAAATGACAGGAGGAAAAGAAATGCCCTCAACCCTCGAAGAATGCGGATTGAGGGACTTGGAAGGAAGGAGAGCCATAAAAGGCAGATAGGAAAGTGAAAGAGGAGAGGAAGTACCCCACAGGTAGGGGACTAAAGGGGGAAACCGGACCCAGCTCAGGATTCCCCCGGGGTCGCCAACTCCCGAACTCACCAGCCGTGAGCCCCTGAGGGTGAAGCACTATCTAGGGTGCACCAAAAGTGGTGGGACCACAGACACCCGGCCTCCTCTAGGGCCTTGAGCAGAAGGCAGGAGATAACATGAAAAGAAAAAGAAGGCTGACCCCTCGCAGAAGGAGGGTATCAGAAAAGATGAGACAAGGGCCAATTAAGGCGGGAAATGAAGAGGCTCCCTAGGCCTCGGATACCCTAATATCATCGGGGTCGGAAGAGAACAAGAGTTGACCAAGTGAGGTCGACAGGAAAGATGACGGAGAGGATCCCGTCACAAGTAAGTGGAAGCAATGCCGGACTCGGCTGGGGTCCCGTGGTTGCCAACTCACGTCCCACTAGATGTGAGCCCCTGGGGGGGCACGTGGTTGATAACAGGTCATAATTTGCTTCTGTTTCTTATGGCAGTTGTTTCTCTGCCGGCAGAACTTGTACTTGAACTTGCGAATGCCTTCTGGAATGACAAGATTTGTAGTGAAATAACGCGTGCCATTTAGCGAAATTCTGATTATGTTTCCCTCCGTTCTGTCAAGATGGACACCAAATATTGTAACTTGTGTAAAGCACGTTCATTACAGTTCGAATTTAGGAATATCTTTTCAAACCAACGCTGCACAACGCAAACTGGCTTCAATTTCATTTTGGACGTGTCTATTAAAGTCCTAGGTGGGTTTTACAAGTATGTTAACGTTATCACCAACGGAATATTGTTTCAGCACTGTACTTTGCAGGTGAGGCCGCCTGGGCGAGGGGCTCGTTCCACCTCCCCAGTTGTCCCCGGTGTTTCAAACTCCAGGACACTACCCTAGAGGCGGTAAACGGAGAGATCCCTCACTGAGTCCGAGGTAAAAGCCAACCCTGGAGGGTAAACCCACTAGAAAAAAAAAATTAATCACAGGAGTTTAAAATTCACACGGCCCAGCTGTGAATCGAACCTGGGTCAACGCCTAGCACACTAACCAATTAGCCACGGAGCCGGACTGCATTAACAAGGAACAGAACTCGGTCCGTTTTGGTGAGAGGCAAGCAGGTTGACCACTCCACACCTAATATAAAAATATCCCGCAGTCGGCAGGATTCGGACCTGCGCTCCTGTAGGGATACAGTGAATCTGACTTCTACTTACTCAGTCAGATGCCTCAACCACTCGGCCACGACTGCCTCGGAGGACATTGAGGCTCACTCTGTGACTTTCCCAGTTACTTGCTGATAGATCTCGGGAGTTGTTAATTTGGGGGGGGGGGGGGGTATTGGGAAGTCATACTCATCAACCCTGTGCGTGTTGGATTTGTTTGATAGCCAGTGTTTCTGTAGGGAAAATAGTTGTGTAGTTGAATCATGGCTTATCTCAGGACTAGAAGTATGGTGTCCCTGGCACCTGGCTGAAAGATAATCACAATGAGGATTATCACTGTTTCTAATAAACAAGAATGCCTCATATTGTGTCACCAGTCTCCATTCGATTACAGTCAGCGTTAGTGGTAGAATGCTCGCCTGAACGCGAGTTCGATTTCCGGCCGATGCAACTTATATTTTTGCAATGTAATTTGGTAAGGACATATTACTATCCAGACCGACCCCGACTGCGGATTTCGTATTCCAGTAGGCCCAAGTACCACCAGTCTAAAACGGCGCCGACGCGAAATATCTCACCAGTACTCAACACCTCCTAATGCAGCAATTAACCTGAAATTTTGTATGATGATCTATGTTTATATGCCTGACTTAAAAACCTAGTAAGCATAAAACCAGCAAGGCGGCTACCGTACATGACACAAATATTGAATTTGACTTTCCTGATTATTTTAATCCCAACGCTGTGAAACTTGGCATAATGTATCTTTATAGGCTACTTATGAATACAATTAAGATTCGTCTGTACGTGGTATAGAACAGAGAAATATTATGTTATCCATTCGCTTGATGCCAAATGAATGCAGAGGGTTGTATTGTATGTGTGTCTGGATGAATGTTCTTTTTAAGACATCCACGGAGGAACAGAATGATCCGAGGTCAAGTGCGCTTTATCGCTATACTATCCACCATGGGGATAATGACAGAGTGGCCTATTAGGACAGTTGGTTAGAGCGTCGTGCTAGTAACGCGAAGGTCGTGGGTTCGATCCCCCACCCAGTGGCCCGATGTTTTTAACACATAACTGAGTAGACCAAATGCCAGGCACAAGCCAATAGTTAAAAATCACCTCACTACTTCTTTCCGCCAACTCTCTCCGGTCATTTCTACTGTAAGTCAATTAAATAATAATACTTTGATCTTATACTCTTTATTTTTGCAACAATACTGCTCTATAATGCATCACAATCCTCCATAATACGTCTATACTGCGTATTAGAGCTTCCATAAAATAACTTTGCTCTAAAAAGCCTTACCACTTCTTTCAATATGAATTCAATCCTCCATAATACGTTTATACTACGTATTAGAGCTTAATACCTTCGCTGATGCTCTCTCATTACATTAATAAACGCATACACGGCATTTCCTGCTCATATAACGAAACTTAAAACTTGATTTCAGAACTTTCACACTAGTTCTCCACTTCATATTAACTCAATACGATCTTCAAAATATACCTTTGTTACTTCGCTGCCTTAATACTTTTATTTATCTTGATATTATATTACAGTGAATTAACTTTCCTTTGTTTACTTTCGTAGTTACTATGTTTAAAGCAATAGTTGTTAATATTTAATAAGTATAAGTGTAAGGGCACTTAAGATTGCGCACTTTATGTATTTATGTCCATAGATAAACTACTTTTGTGACCAATTTAACACAAAATTTATTAACAAGACTTCAAATAATTACGAACACAATGCGTAGGCGAATGCCGAGCGCGGACAGGTTCTAACTTGAGCCAGTGCACACTCGCTTGTATTCGTGTAGCCACGCACGCGCTCTGTCTACAGTATTCAGGGCAGTGATCGTTGATTATTTATTTGTTAACTGGTTAACTTTTTTTTGTTTTTGTCCTAAAGATTTGAAACTTGGTTTGGGGGTAGAGGGGTTAAGGACCATTCATTTACGTGAAACAAACATTTTTGTAAACTTCCTAGTTTCCAAAATATAGGAGTTTCAAAAATGGACTTATTTGGAAAAAAAAGTTTTGTTCCAACGATAAAGGTCACAATGAGTGGGTTTGGCGGTAATGTTTTGCAGCGAATACGCACGATTGGGTTCGGCATGGTTCGGGATGCACATTCGTCTACATTCGCGGTCGCAATCCCACCCGAACATGTACGGCGATAGTGTACTGCCCACGTAAGATTTTTGACGTAAATGTAAGTTTCCTGTCTGATTTTCTTGAGTATGTTGAGCTCATACTGCCTTAAAGACAATGCTGACACTGCTAGGGCAAGAATGTGGAAGGAAAGAACTGCTCATCTGTCCGGCTGGATGACCCCAAAAGAAAGCCTTCCTCCGGGCCATATGGAAGGTTGGGCAACATGGAAGGCGTTCAACAGACTGCGGACTGGAGTTGGAAGAACCAAGATGAACCTGCAGAAATGTTTTTTTTCGAGTGACTCTCTCCTCTGTGATTGTGGGGAACTACAGACAATCCAACGTCTTTACCAGTGCCCACTATGTCCAGCAACATGCACAATGGAAGACTTAACACTTGCCAACCCGAATGCTATTGACGTCGCCCGTTACTGGACAAAGAACATTTAATTTGGTTGTGGGCCACCTGGCAGTCAGATGTTTGTGTGTTGTACAACTGACTTGTATGTTTCTGTCCTCACTTAATATTAGATCTAGAATAGTTTGTGTCTTTATTAATTATCATTATTATTTTTTATCTGAATTTGATTCTCACTGTTTACCATATGTGATTGGTGCTCCTGATACGAATAAAGAAAGATACTGCCGTTAAATAGACGTCTGCAAGAAAGAATATCCTAGATATAAACGATTTCTACAGAACAAGAATGTGCCTGTAAGATGGCGCACAATGCCTCCAAGACTGCGCAGAGTGCGCGGTCTTACAGGTTTCTGCGTAGTTCAACACTTACGCTAATAGATGGCAGAAGCAGTTAAGCTACGTATACACACATCGAGACGTTCACAGCCTTTGTTAGGAGTTCCCATTGTAAGAGGAGTATTTGTTTCAACTAAATCATAATTTAATTGAGCCCTGAGGCTTATTTTTTAAGAATCCTCCCTATATTATTCTGCTAAGGTCCCATTCCGGTTTTGTACCGAAAATATGGTCCTGCTAACACCAACCTACACATATATGGCGTACCTACAGTTTCCGTATAACCCCATGTGTGACCGAAACGCACTCACTTCCTCTTTAAATGCCTCACAATTAAATAAATACCTTAAAAATGGTACATTTACAATGGGAGCACCGTAACCTGGCGAGCCTGCTGCTAGAGCGCAGGGCAGCGCGGCGGCGGCAGCCATCTAGCGGGAGGGCGGCGTATTACTACGCGAGCCTGCCGTTAGAGCTAGCTGAGGAGTCTCTCAGCAGATGGCTCCGGTGTGGTCTCGCCAAGACTGTCTGTAGGGTTCAATCCTTTGCAACCCTATTGGGGAAAGTGTGGTTTATGAGCATGCGAGATTACTCGCACGGGTCCGCTAGTACAAATTATATCAAATAGGATGATAAGTTATTCTTACCTCTTAATTATTTATACAAGTAGAATCAGCAACATTTTCACACTTTCGAAGAACACTTTGCAAGCCACGTTTCTCAACAGAATGGTTTGGGTCACCAATGCTGCCAACTGTAAAAAAAATACCAATGCGTAATCTTAAATGCTGCGCAATCTTAAAAGCCTTTACCTCCAATAATTTAACACCTCACTGGTCATATCTCATTGCTTCAATGCAATATTTAAATGTTAACAACAATAACATTTATGTTGCAAAACGTTTACTAGAATTCTGGTTGTTAAACATATCGCGATTTATAGGGAAGCAAATTCACCTAAATCTGATATACTCAAAGTGTCTACTCATAAAAATGGAACTGTCTTAAAGACTTGACTAGTCTTACTAAAGAACAAATTTTAATGACGTCCATAGATCCAAATTATTATACATTCAAGTGTATCTTCAATCCTAATGTATGTATGTCTACCCCTTATTATTCCCGTTTTTCCAACGGGGTCGGGGATGAGATGAGATAGAAGTCTTTGTGGCGATGGTTTTTACGGCCGGATGCCCTTCCTGACCCCAACCTCATGAGAGGAGTTAATGAGAGATGAAATGAATGATGGTGAATGAAACTGGACAAGGATGTGGAAGGAAGCGGCCGTGGCCTGTCAGAAGGTACCATCCCAGCATTTGCCTGGTGTTGAAAATGGGAAACCACGGAAAACCATTTCAAGGACAGCCGACGGTGGGGCTCGAACCCACGCGTCTACCGAGTCAGCAGAGAGCTTGGCCCCATGACCTAATGCTGGGCTTTAGCCAGCGTAACCACTACTGACAGTTGTATCTTCAATCCTAATAATTATTGTTATATCAAATATAACATAAAGTACAATCATCGCAAATATTCTTGCCTAGATCGTCATAATAAAATAAAACACGATGTCAATATTTTATAAAATGATCTTCTTCGTATTATCTTCATCCGGTGCTTCCCGGCCCGCTGTTGCGTAGCGATACACGATAGTCAACTGGCGGTGACTAATCGCTCTCCGGCCGTCACACGGCCCCATCGAGTTTCCTTTCTATAGAGAAAGCTCTCACTGCAGAATACAGTTGGTTTTGTTGTTGCTAAATCTTGTAACGGACTTGGGATATACCTGAGTTCCGCATGCACTGAAATGTATGTGACTTCACGGACTTGTAAGAAGAACCCTCATAGGAAATAACAACTTATTATTGTATGAGGGTAATGAATATATGAGAAGAAACGGATTGTGTCGTTAATCTCTCGAATATGACCCAAGGACTCCCATATTAACCTGGAATCCGAACCACAGGAAGTGATACTTCACTTCGAAAATATCACATGTATTTTATATTTTTTCATTTTTTACGGTACCGGTACTGTCCTTTTTGTATTTCACTTTTTCATTTTCACTTCCACTATCTGTGACCACTCCACACCAAATAAGAGACGGTCAATTTCCAAAAACCGGTAGTGTAAAATAATCCGCAGTCGGCAGGACTCGAACCTGCGCTCCCAGAGGGAATCTGATTTCTAGTCAGACGCCTTAACCACTCGGCCACGACTGCCATGAAGAGCTCCACTCTTACTTGCTGGTAGGTCTCATCCCCCAAGACACCGTGCGACCTCGTGCGAATGGCGATATTTTAGCTGCTGGCGCTCCAAGCGGCGACTCGCTCACTTAGTCAGGGCGCCTCCGACCTCCATGCTTCGGCTTGCCATTGCGTAGCCTGCAACTTGACGTCACCGGGTGGACTCTTTCGTGACCAACCCTGTACAACATTACAGCTGCGCGCGACAGCTCAGGGACAAGACTGTTTTGTCGCAGTATCTTCTGCGCACACTAGGGACATTTTGTGGCGGGACAGTTTTGTCCCTGTCTACCACTGCGCGTGACAGCTCAGGGACAAGACTGTTATGTCGCAGTACCTGAGCACACTACGAACAGTTTAGCGGCGGTGCTCGCTTGGGTTTCTTTATTTATTGTTGTTAATTCATTTGAGGAGCTTGGGACATCTTGATCATCATCACCGTGTAGTTTGGTGTGCGTTGAACTTGTCTGATAACCTGTATTATGTGATGACTGTTGTAGTGTGTGTAATAGAGTCACTGTGGTCTACTGAGATCCGTAAGTCTCGCTATTGGTTGAATGTAAACCAACACTACCGGTACGGGCTTATTGGTTACTATTTCGCGCGGTCAGTATGGATAGTCTGTTTTCAGCGTGTGAATATCTTTGCATTGGTAATCGATTGTATTGTATTGAATAGTGTAATGTGTTCGTAATAATGCTGTGCGACTGAATAATTAATATTAGACTGAGTCTGCAGTACAGTAATATCTCAATTTAGCCCAGCTATAATAATTATCTTTATGTTCGACCATGGCGAAATGTAAATATTATATGTCAGAAAACTGTACTATAATGAGGCTCATTATAGTACAAGTTTTCATTATGATACAGTTTCTCCCACCAATCAGAGCTCAAGAAACAGTTGTGTGACCAATTAGGTAAGATAGCATCGCACCTGAGCTGACTACCATGGCCTTCCTATTTTAAATTTCACTGCGTGCCTAATGTCAAAGTGGGGTATTCCAGGAGGCCATGGTCAAATACAAGGTATTCTCTGCGTCCCATGCGCTCTGTTCAGTGCATAAAACTGGCGAAATTTCGATAGATGAAAATGAAAATCCACTCCTGCTTCCAGTCTCCGACCGGGTCAGGAATGGATTGAATGAAGCCCCCATCTAGCGGCGAGGATATGAACTGTGCCGGCTGCCGAGGCCAGACGCACTCCTCTGGGGCAATTATTAAATTAATGAGAGATGAAATGAAATGATAGTGGAGAGTGTTGCTGGAAATACATTTTGACAGGGAAAACCGGAGTACCCTGAGAAAAACCTGTCTGCCCCCGTTTTGTCCAGCACAGATCTCACATGGAGTGACCGGGATTTGAACCACGGACCCAGCGGTGAGAGGGCGGCGTGCTGCCGCCTAAGCCACGGAGGCTTTTGAAATCTCGACAGATATTGATAAATATTTATGTTCGAACATAAAATATTTATAATTATCGTCGAACATAAACAGTCGTATGCAACTCGCCTATAATGGTAATTAAGACACTCGTATGCGAATTATAAAACTCGCTACGCTCGTTTTATAAACATACTCGTGTCTTAATTATTGCCATTAATGCTCGACGATGGCGAAATGTAAATATTATATGTCAGAAAACTGTACTACAATGAGGCTCATTATAGTACAAGTTTTCATTATGATACAGTTTCTCCCATCAATCAGAGCTCAAGAAACAGTTGTGTGACCAATTAGGTAACGATAGCATCGCACCTGCGCTCACTTCCACGGCCTCCTATTTTAAATGTCACTGCGTGGCTTGTGTCATAGTGGGGTATTCTAGGAGGCCATGGTTGAATAGAAGGTATTCCCTGCATCCTAAGGGCTCTGTTCAGTACATAAAATTAGCGAAATCTTGACAGATATTTATGAATATTTATGTTCGAACATAAGATAGTTATAATTATAGTCGAACATAAACAGTCGTATGCAAACTCGCCTATAATGGTAATTAAGACACTCGTATGGAAATTGTAAAACTCGCTTCGCTCGTTTTATAAACATACTCGTGTCTTAATTATTGCCATTATAGGCTTGTTGCATAATGCACTATAAGTTAATAACTAGCATATTATATTACGTCCTACACATTATAAAAATCAGCAGTCACCACTGGTGCCTGGCCAAGTTGTCTGACTTAAGCATGAACATTTTCTGAACTCTGAGATAGCCTATACGGTACCTCAACTGGTTGCGGGTAGGTGACCCGGGACTTGAAATAAGGTACTATCGCGGCAATCGCATTGAGGGAGTGTGGAAAATAACGCGGAAAACCCACACCCAGGATAGCCGCTGGGATTCGAACCTGCGATCTCCAGAATTGCTGCAGCTGCTATCACGGCCGTGGTGCACAATTTAACGTCTCAGAGATCTTTTTTTTTTTTTTTTCAAGTACAAGAATGATTAACAGACTATCGCCTTTTCTTGTATCGCTGAACTTATCTGCGATCATTCAGTGTTATTATCATTTGGTGGCATGTGATGATGATAATAATTGTTTTTAAGGGGCCTAACATCTGGGTTATCAGCCCCGAATGGTTTTGGATTAGTGAAAATGAATCTCTGAGTAAATCTAACTACAAACTTACAACTAAAACTAACTACTGACTTACATACTCGAAGAAGACACAGAAAACAAAAGAAGGAAAATAAAAAGACAGGAGGAAAGGAATAGCTCTCAGCTCTCGAAGAATGAGGATTAAAGGACTTGGCGAGAAGTAGAGCCATGAAAGGGTGTCGGAAAGGGGAAACGGAAGAGGGTCCGCCCCAAAAGGCAATGGAAAGTGAGAAACACGGATTAAGCACAGGAATCCCTCGGGGTCGCCAACACCCGAACTCACAAGTCATGAGCCCTTGAGGTTGTAGCAACATCCAGGGTGCAGCAGAAGTCATAGGGACACACACTCTGCCTCCTTCAGGTCCTTGAGCAGAAGGGAGGAGATAACATAAAAAGATGAAAAAGAGGTCTGTCCCCTCGAAAAATGAGGGTATCAGGAAAGAAGATACAAGGGCCAATTAAGGCGGGAAAGTGAAAGACACCCTTGGCCTCGGATTCCATAATACCGTCGAGGTCGGAAGAGAACAAGAGTTGACCAAGGGAGGTTGACATGAAAGATGGTAGAAAGGAACCCGGCACAATTAAATGGAAACAATACCATTCTCAGCTGGGTTCCCGTGGTCGCCAACCCACATCCCACAAGTTGTGAGCCCTTGGGGGAGTACAGCTATGGCCATGGTTCTCGTCAGGAAGGTCAGTCGTGTACTGGAGATCAATAAGAAGACAATATGTTGTGACGTCACTAAACACAAGCCAAGTGATAGCACATTCCATTCTCTTTCTTTGTCGCGCATCGTGCGATGGTGGTGTAATGGTGAGCATAGTTTCCTTCCAAGCAGTTGATCCGAGTTCTATTCCCGGCCATCGCAAGTGTTTTTGAACTAACTTGTATGGTGGAACAGTTTGGTTTTGGCATCAATAGTTAACATGCTTAACTACTACCCTGCGAGTTGCTGTTTCTTTTCTTTTCTTAGTCGTTTACCCTCCAGGTTGTTAGAACCCACGGACTCATGGAGGGAACTCATCACTACCGCCTCTACGGGCAGTGTCCTAGAGCTGGGAACATCTAATCGGAGTGGATACAACTGGTGAGGTGTGATTGGCACCTCGCCCAGGCGGCCTCACCTGCAAAGCGAACAGGGGCCTCATGAGGGAAGGTAATGGATGGTCAGGATGGATAGGCAAAGAAGAGGGAAGGAGGCGGCCGTGGCCTTGAATAAGATACCATCCCGGCATTTGCCCGAAGACGAAGTGGGAAACCACGGAAAACCACTTCGAGGATATCTGAGGTGGGAATCGAACCCCCTCTACTCATTTGGAACACCCGAGGCTGAGTGGACCCCGTTCTAGTCCTCATACCACTTTTCAAATTTCGTGGCAGAGCCGGGAATCGAACCCAGGACCTCCGGGGCGGCAGCTAACCATGCTGACCGCTACGCTACGGAGGCGATATCATTATTATTATTATTATTATTCTTTCTTCGTTTTGCCCACTTAGGGAGCGCGCTTGAACTTGTTGACTCGGGTTGATGGAGCTTTCCTCTTCTTCTCCTCCCAAAATCTCCTCATGAACTCGCTATGCCCCTTCTTACGTTCCTCCGTCCATTTTTTTCCAGTGGTCTTTTTAGCTTTTTCGGCGAAAGAGTGATTTGTAACTCGGGTTCCAAAAGTCTTGCGATTCATGATGCTATCTTCTGTAATGTTTATTTCCTTTAAGTCCTGTTTGATTTCTTCCAACCAACTGATTTTGACCTTCTTTGAATTAATTATATCAAGCAGTTTTTTTGCATATCTGGTGTTGTCCATTCGGCAGATGTGACCATAACATTTCAATCGTCTCTTACACACGGTATCAGTGAACTTATTGATTACTGTGTACAAGTCTGTGGTTTTCCTTTTAATCCATATACCATTAACATAAACGGGGCCATATATTTTCCTGAGAATTTTACGTTCCTGGATTTCGATTTCACCAATTTGAGAGTGGCCTCCTAGACATATAGTTTCGGAGGCGTACAATGCTTCCGGAAGAACAACTGTCTGGTAGTGCCGTAGTTTTGCATTTCGTGACATCACTCTTTTATTATAGTGATTCCATGTTATTCGGTATGCTTTCTGAAGTTTGGTAGCTCTTTCTAAATTAGCTTTCCTGTCCAATCCAGACGGTACAATAATTTCTCCTAAATATTTGAAGGAAGGTACGTGTCTAATTATTCCATAGTTGGTCTGTAGTGGAGATCTCGGGATATTCTGGTCTCCATTTACTATGAAATGCGTCTTCTCATACGATATTTGGAGTCCTGTCTTTGATGCTAACTCATGTAACTTCTCTATGGCATACTTGGTTTCTTCACTAGTCTTGGTAAAGATAGCTAGATCATCAGCAAAAGCTAGGCATTTTACTTTTATTTTCTGTTCCAGAGTACCAATGCTTATGCCTTTGATGTTGTTTTCCCACTCCCTGATGACTTTGTCTAACACTAAGTTAAAAAGCAGTGGGGAGAGGCCATCACCTTGTCGAACTCCGGTATGTACTTCGAAAGGCTCGGATAGTTCACCTAGGAACTTCACTTGAGATGTTGTGTCAGTGAGAGTCTGGCGGATTAAGTCCCTGGTTTTCCTGTCAACTCTGAGCTCTTCTAGGGTGTTCAGAACAGTTTGTCTGTCAATAGAATCATACGCCTTCTTAAAATCCACGAAGGTGACAAACGTGTTGGTACTGCGGCGTATTCTTAATATCGTTATTAATATTATTATTATTATTATTATTATTACCGTGTTATCATTAATATGGTCGTATTATTATTAACTTACAATTATAATTGTCGCCTCCGTAGCGCAGCGTTCAGCATGGTTAGCTGCCGCCCCGGAGGTCCTAGGTTCGATCCCCGGCTCTGCCACGAAATTTGAAAAGTGGCATGAGGAATGGAACGGAGTCTACTCAGCCTCGGGAGGTCCAAATGAGTAGAGGGGGTTCGATTCCCACCTCAGCCATCCTCCAAGTGGTTTTCCGTGGTTTCCCACTTCGTCTTCGGGCAAATGCCGGGATGGTTCCTACTGTAAGACCACGGCCGCCTCCTTCCCTTCCTTGCCTATCCATCCCATTCTTCCCTTCCCGTCCCTCATGAGGCCCCTGTTCGCTTTGCAGGTGAGGCTGCCTGGGCGAAGTGCTGATCACACCTCCCCAGCTGTATCCAATCCGACCAAGTGTTCCCAGCTCTAGGACACTGCCTGGAAAGGCGGTAGTGGTGAGTTCCCTCGCTCAGTCCGTGGGAGCCACCAACTGGGAGGGTAAAATTGACTTTAAATATATAATGGAGGTAGGTCTAAGCTAAAATAAATAAACCATGGACATGCCTATAATGGACATACTGAGGAAAATAAAAAAGTGTACTGTACTTATTCAGAGTGGTATTTACATATTTCTGCTACGAATTAGTACAGTTCTGTACAAGCAAAACTTACAATGAACATATAGATAGGTGTATGTTGGTCAACAGCTTATTAAAACGAGCATTGGAAAAGACTTGGGCAACAGGAAATAGGTGAGTAAGCGTACACTTTGACGTGTACGTTGGAGAACAAAAAGAGGAAGACCTATCTGAATATTCCTGGCCTTCTTCTTCTTCCAAGTACTGGGCCAAATGTCCCGTTACGGTCTTGCACTTTCCCTCCATCTCTTCATCGGACGTCCTATCGATCTATTTCCCCGTGGCTGGTAGCGAAGGATCTCCTTTGGTAATCTTCCAGGTTCCATCCTTTGGACATGATGCTTCCAGTTCTCTTGGTGGTCACAAATGTATGTATTGGTTTCACTTTTAGTTCCTTCAGCACATCCTCATTTCTCTTATTATCCCCGTTCTTCTGCTGTTCGACGCGAAGGTCATTTCGCGTGCTGTGAGTCTGGAGATGTCCTGAGATCTTATTGTCCATGCCTCGCTGCCATAGCATAGGGTTGGTCTGGCTAATGTGTTATACAAACGTAAGCGTGAATGCCTTTGGACAAGAGATGGCTTGATGACGTGATTGATAAGTCCTGTTGTTCTGGTATAATTTGTTATTTTTGCAGTTATGTCTCGTTCTTCTTGAAAAGATAAATGCTATCCTAAATACTTGAATTCGTTAATTCTTTCTAAAATATTACCATCCAGACAAATTTTACTGGGGATTGGGTCCTTACCCTTACTTTAGTCTTTTCAGTAGAAATGCACATGCTGAATTTTGATGCAACTTTCTGGAGGTTGAATACTGACCACTGCAGATCATCTTCAGATGCTGCTACCAATGCATCATCATCAGCAAATAATATAGCGTCTAATGATTTAGTTGCCTGCTGATAGGTATTGAACCATGTCTTTCACACCTCCATTCCTTTATTATAGCATATTCCTGGTTGGATACAGAATCAACTGTTACAGCAGATAACGTAAGGAAGGAAACTTGTAGATTTACGTGACCGTTAATCGTGTGATTATGAGCCACGGGACCTCCCTTCTACACGTAATCCAACCCACAGGACATGGCATTTCACATCGAAATTCTCACATGCACTGACGGGGAATCGAACATGGCCCACCTTGGTGAGAGGCCAACAGCTTGACTGCTGCACCACCACGTCCCCTTGCAGATAACGTAGAATTTCACAGGATGCCTCAACATTTTCTAAAGACTGCATTGCCGCGGTGGCCGAGAGTGATAACGCGTTACCTCGTATCTCGCTAGCATCGGGAGAGCGTGGGTTCAAATCCCTCCTCGGCCGTCCTGAGAAAGGTTTTCGTGGTTTCCCATTTTCACCACCAGTCAAATGCCGGGACGGTTCCTTTCAATAGGTCCACGGCCGCGTTGTCCGCGTTTAATGAAGGAAATTTAACACGTTAGTAAGTTATTGTTTTTTAAGGGGGCGGAACATCGAGGCTGAACACGTTTTTCACATCGAAGTTCACGGGACCGTAAAATATTTCCGTTTAAGACAAGTTTCCGTTTAATAACGGGTCTGTTGAAGGCAGGATTTATTATGTAATTATCCATGTGTCATTAATATTAATGAAAATCCACCGCTTGCTTCCAGTCGACCGACCGGGTCAGGGAATGGAATGAATGAAGCCCCCATCTAGCGACGAGTATATGAACTGTGCCGGCTGCCGAAGCTTGTCACACTCCCCTGGGGCAATGATTAAATGAATGACAGATAAAATGAAATGATAGTGGAGAGTGTTGCTGGAATCAAATTGTGACAGGGAAAACTGGAGTACCCGGAGAAAAACCTGTCTGCCTCCGCTTTGTCCAGCACAAATCTCACATGGAGTGACCGGGATTTGAACCGCTGACCTAGCCGTGAGAGATCGGCGAGCTGCCGCTTAAGCCACGAAGGTTCCTCATTAATATTAGTATTAACATAATTAATTCTATCCTTATTAAACATCATCATCAACTTGTATGTATAGCATTTCATGAAATTGCTCCATTTGTACCATATTGCGTGTTTAAGTGTAAGAGAGAGCCATGAGGCATAACTTTTCCACTACATTACCAAAGACATTAAAGAAAGAAAAAAGTACAATATGAGGTATTAAAGGTCAAAGTTCACAAAATCAAATTACGAAGATCTTGGTTTGCGTGCGTTCTACAAGGTGGACCTGTGCACTTAAACAAAACGTTATCCGCACCCGCCTGACAATTATCCGCACCCAACCCTCATCCACACGTTTGTTATCCGAATCTACTGGCATCACAATAATATTTTTAATTAGATATAGCATAAGGTATTAAAGCAACACATTTAGACAATTGAGGAGAAAGTCGTTCCTCTAGGTTATGTAGGCCCTATGTCATGTGCTATGTTTAAAATGAATGTTTACAGCCAGAATTGAAAAAACCTTTTCAGTTCAGAGTGTTAATTATGCTTTAGCTTAGATCAGGGACGGTGCGTCATTAAGGGCCGAATGGGCCCTGCCCACCCAAGGCCGTTGAGGAAGCAGTGGACATAGCACTGTCTTGCAAATAATTTGTTTAAAAAATGTTTTATAAAATTACTTTATATTGCAAATACTCAACTTAAAATAAGGGGTTTACTCTTCTAGAATCTCTAAAGAGAATTCATTTTGAATAACTCATCCCTAGGTTAAGATCCTGACAGTCTTGTACGGTGTATCGTCATAGCGAGTGCCGGCCCACAGAAAGTCCCATGTAAAGTATATGGCTTAATGGGCCGGGTGAGGAAACAGTGGACATAGCACTGTCTTGCACGCGAATTCTTCAGTGCTATGAAGGGAATTTTCTCCCTCTTCAAGGGCCAGCTGATTGGGCCCATGGCGTTGCTTTGAAGCGAAACAGAAGATCTCTTCATTTCACTTCCTGCTTCTGTCTCCGTTAAATACGGGAGAAGGGTCCACCCCACCCCCACGCCCCTTAACAGGTATTCAGCCATTGTTCGCAGCTTTCTGACGTTAGACAAAACTATTTTTATACATTTTCAGTTGCCTGAAGTTAATTCTACTGTATAAATGTGTTTTTAACTTTTGTGGCACGATATATAGTTATTTAATATGTCGATTGTATGCGACATAGGAAAATGAAAGTGGAATTTTTATTAACAAATCCATTTTCTTCTATAGCTCTGAACACAAAGTTAGAAATTAAATAATTATGACCTCATCAACCAAGCTGATAGATAAATTTGCTTCATCCAAGCACAGTAGAGAATATATTTATAAATAAAGAGCCATGTGAGTACAGTTTTTAATGCATCAACTATTTATTAAAATTATTTTCAAATGTTGTGTTGTGAGGAATGATGATAATGGCAATAATAAATGCCGAATATAAAACAATCTTTAATATGAAACAACAATAGTATCATCTGGCACACCCTAAAATTTTAATCAGGAGCCGCCCCTGGCTTAGATCATCTTACATTTGCCATGGAAAAAACATAACGGAAAAAATATGATATATCAAAAACATCCGGGTCCTAGTAATGATATGCAACAAGATCGGATTGAATTCTAAAACTATCCGCAAATTTATTCCAAACATTATCCGCAGCTTATCCGCTATCCGTACAGCAATGCAAACTATATCCACATGGCGAAAAATCTTGCGGATATCCGCGGATATCCGAATCCTCGCAGGGCTTTAGTTATTATTATAAGTTTCTACAGCATGATAGATTACAGTACATGCATATTTCATACAGAGAACCGCTTTCCAGGTAGAGCGCGGAGAAGTGTAGGCGTATGAATTCTCTCGTTTAATAAATAATGCTGTATAAATCGTGGAGTGATGTGTATAATGCACTTTGCAACGCTGATTATGTAATGAAAGTATTAATATTGGATCGTGTTATGTTTTTTAAACACCTGTTGCTAATGAATTGGAAAAAGAGTATTGGTGGTTGTTCGCATTTACGAAGGCTACTAAAGCCTGTAAATTATTCATTTTAGCTTTACGTAATTTTCGAGAGAAAAAAAAAGTAAAATGTCAGCTGTTGCTTAACCTATAATTTGACATGTGCATACACGTTGTTTTATGTTTTCTTGTTTCAGTCTTAATCGACTGTTTTGTAAAATTATTTATAATATTCTTTAAAAGATGGTATATTGGCTTTCACGGCCGGTGAATTAAAACTCAGCAATTCTTCTAGGTTTGTGCCGTGTCTTGTGTGGGGTTTCGCCTAGGACACCAAGCTGGCTCATCAGCGGACTCTTGGTGTCCCCGCCCGGACCCACACAGGAGTAACGAACTGCGCGCTACCTCCCTTTATATGTAGTGCAACTGCGAGGGAACTCACCACTACCGCCTCTACGGGCAGTGTCCTAGAGCTGGGAACATCTAATCGGAGTGGATACAACTGGTGAGGTGTGATTGGCACCTCGCCCAGGCGGCCTCACCTGCAAAGCGAACAGGGGCCTCATGAGGGAAGGTAATGGATGGTCAGGATGGATAGGCATGGAAGAGGGAAGGAGGCGGCCGTGGCCTTGCAGAAGATACCATCCCGGAATTTGCCCGAAGACGAAGTGGGAAACCACGGAAAACCACTTCGAGGATGGTTGAGGTGGGAATCGAACCCCCTCTACTCATTTGGAACACCCAAGGCTGAGTAGACCCCGTTCCAGTCCTTATACCACTTTTCAAATTTCGTGGCAGAGCCGGGAATCGAACCCAGGACCTCCGGGGCGGCAGCTAACCATTACATAGCCTATATGAGTTGGAAATATTATTGTTTGGTTCATGTCAAAACTGAGAAAGGGTCCATGAGTATTTTTTCCTCTTTCAAGGGGTCCACGGAATGGAGAGTTCGGGAACCCCTGCTCTATACGACTGTGAAAAGAGGAATGACCGGCCAAAAACCGTGGCGTGAACTTGTAAACATTCAGTGTTCTTACGTCGCATTGTGGCATGTGATAATGATGATGGTAATTACTGTTTGTATATACAAGAGGTCTAACGCCTATGGACGTCGAATTGGCAGTTCAAGAGCTAAAAGAAGTAGGAGAGTTCTGTTACTTAGGAAGCAAAATAACCAGTGATGGACGAGCAAAGAGGATAAAAAGGGAAGCATTTCTACAAAAAAGGAATCTGTTGAATTCAAATATAGATTTAGGTGTTAGGAAGTCATTTTTGAAAGCCTTTGTCTAGACTCTAGAGCGTGGCACTCTATGGAAGTGAAACTTGGACTGTTGGAACAGCAGAAAAAAGGAGAATTGAAGCGTTTAAAATGTGGTGTTACAGGAGAATGATTAAGATCAGATGGGTAGATAGGGTTACACATGAAGAGGTATTAAGACGATTGGGAGAGGTAAGATATTTCTGGCGACTGCTAATGAAGAGAAGAGATAGGTAGGTAGGACACATAGCCTACTAAGACACCCAGGAATAGCAAAGTTAGTTATGGAAGTGAGGGTCGAGGATAAGAAATGTAGGGGTAGACAAAGGTTCGAATATGTCAAACAGATTGACTCGGATGTAGGGTGTGGTAGCTATGTAGAGAAGAAACGATTAGCTCATGACAGGGAAGCATGGAGGGCTGCATCATATCAGTCAAAAGACTTAAGACTCAAACAGCAACAACAACAACGCCTCTTAAAACGACAAATAGCCTATTATCATCATGGTCTGTCTGCGACGGGTTTGATGACTCAATGACGTTTCATGCTGAGAGGTCGTGTATTGTACAAAGAGTACGTGCCAGACAGATGGATGGTAGAAAATTAACATGTCGAACGGATGCGGGAGCATACAGCTTTTAGAATTGAAATTACTTATATCACTTACCCCAGCACGAGTTGTTAATTTATTCTTGGGACTAGGGAAGTCATAGTCGCGACTCGCGATCCCTGTGTGTGGATTTGTTTGTTTCTGTAGAGGCTGTAGTTGTGTAGTTTGATGGTAGCTTGTCCCGGGATTTGAAGTACAATGTCCCTGGCATGTGATTGGGGGACGTGTGGGTAACACTCAGGATTGACACTGTTTGTAATAAGCAGTCAAGACCACATAAATGTTGCTGATAAGGTGTTAGATGTCTCCAAGCCGCTGAATGCTGTGAGCATCGGTGGTTCAGTGGTAGAATGCTCGCCTGCCACGCGGGCGGCCCGGGTTCGATTCCCGGCCGATGCAGAATATATTTTAACAGAAAACGAACGAAGAAGTGTGTTATGTTCATTTAAGGAGCGGAACAATAAGGTCATATGCCCCTGGAAAAGAAGTAGTTTGCGTTTGATGAAATCTTTTTTGTACTCTATCCAATCGCTATTCCCAACTCGCCTTCACTCGCGAACTCGGCGAGCAATCATTCCTCTATCGTCACAACTGCTAAACTGCAAATATGTCATCAGTGAAGCGGGGTTATGCAGAAGATCCAAGATGTGACTGTGGAGAATTCCAGACTCCACAACACTTGCTCACGTGCTAAAATCTGAGTGACACCTGCAGCCAAGAAGACCTTATGTTGGCCACAGACCGGGGGATAATAGCTGCAGAGTTCTGAAAAGGAATATTTTAGTCTCTCCTGGACACGGAAATATAAAATATAATATAACACGTCAACGACAGACTTCCTTCCATATCAGTAAAGCCCCGTTATTGCGCTCTTCAAGGGACTGTGGTTTAAACACGTAATAAGCGGGACAGCGCTAAAGACGGGGAATGGTTTGTGAGGCGGAAAAACAATATTTCAGTAATGTACAGTATTGTTTTTAACTGTATTACTATTATTATGATTATAATTAAAACATCTGTGGAGCGTAAAGGCGCAGTGCCTTAGCTGCTCGTCTTTCACCCGGACGGTCGGGGTTTGAATCCCGGTGACAATGGGGCGGAATTTTCAGCTGAAAAATCACGTGGTGTCAGGAATGGCACCCGGCCATAAATCCTCGGTCAACACACCAAAATAACCCTGGTTGGCTCCGGCGACCGAAATTAAATGGGAAAAGCCGAAGCAAGTTTATGTTTATTATTAAAACATCTGAAATACAGTGCTCTTTTTATTACAATTTATACGGAATTTTCCCTCTTTTTTTGACATGCTCTTTCTTTTTTTCTTCTTCTTAGTCATTTACCCTCCAGGTTGGTGGAACCCACGGACTCAACGAGGGAACTCACCACTACCGCCTCTACGGGCAGTGTCCTAGAGCTGGGAACATCTAATCGGAGTGGATACAACTGGTGAGGTGTGATTGGCACTTCGCCCAGGCGGCCTCACCTGCAAAGCGAACAGGGGTCTCACGAGGGAAGGTAATGGATGGTCAGGATGGATAGGCAAGGAAGAGGGAAGGAGGCGGCCGTGGCCTTGAAGAAGGTACCATCCCGGCATTTGCCCGAAGACGAAGTGGGAAACCACGGAAAACCACTTCGAGGATGGCTGAGGTGAGAATCGAACCCCCTCTACTCATTTGGACCACCCGAGGCTGAGTAGACCCCGTTCCAGTCCTCGTACCACTTTTCAAATTTCGTGGCAGAGCCGGGATTCGAACCCAGGACCTCCGGGGCGGCAGCTAAGCATAATGACCGCTACGCTACGGAGGCGACTTTTTGACATGCAAAAAGCAATATAAGCTGGATTTAGAAGCGTTATAATAGGGTTCAATTATGCAGTATTACATATGAACCATCCAGGCTCCTTACAAAGGAAACTTAATAAACTGGATAGCGTATTAAGCGGGTATAGTAATTAACTAAAGGTTAAAACAGCCGAAAAACAAGTAGTTTCGTGAAGAACAAAAACTTATTTTCATCTAACCTACTTATGTTAATTGCCAATATCAACATACAAAATGTCAGTTTGATTGCTGTAATAGATTCGTAGATATTGCGAACCGACTAAATATTGCGGATGTATTTTTAGCCTACTTTTCACATTAAAAAAAAATGAGGAAAAAGTAGACTTATGAGATCGGGCAAATGTGTGTCTGTCTGTCTGTCCTTCTGTCTGTCTGTCTGTCTGTCTGTCTGTCTGGCTGGCTGTGTCTGAGTCCCCCCCCCTATCAACTCCGAAACGGCTGGAGCAATCGAAACTAAATTTGGTAGGAGTAAAGATCTATACCCGAATATCTCACGGCCATATTTGAAAATGATAACAGTGCTACCAACTGTTGAAAAATCTCAATTGAAATTTTAGCTCCATGTTGGATATCTTGGAAGGTATGAATGGGAGCTATTTCAAAATTGGCACACGTATAGATAATAATATTTTAGTTTAATTTCCAGGAGGCCATACATGGCAGTGTTGCCAAAATGATTATAAGCCTGCTGATTTGTCCAATTTTAAATGCATATAACTTCTACACTATCAATTGGAATTCAACCAAATTTCGTATGTGCTATGTGTACATAAACAGATATGACCGAGCGTATTCTTGAGAGCCACCAGGGCTGCCAACTGTTAATAAATGCTCTCATTAAAAAAAATCCAAATACCCATACATCAGAAAGTATGCAAGCCGACAGCTTTAAACTATGCACACGTATAGTACCTGACATTATAAATTAATTTGGAGTAACTTATATACGTCAGTGCTACCAACATGATTCTTAGCCTGCTGAAAGGTCCAACTTTAAATACTTGTAAGTTCTATACTATCATTTGGATTTCAACCAAATTTCGTGTGTGCTATGTGTACCATAACAGATATGACTATGGCGATTCTTAAGAGTAACCAGGGCTGCCAACTGTTAATACATTCTTTCTCTATTTTTGTTACCCTAATATCAATATATCAGAAAGTATGCAAGCACTAAACTTTGCACACATATAGTAGCTGGCCTTCTAGTGTACCCTTGGATAATAGCATGTAGACAAGATTCGAGGTTTCGGGGTCGTAATGGATTCTTGTGAATGTGATTTAGAGATTTTATGCTATCAAAATAACTTCCAGGGTTCATAAGGTTAACTAATTATTACAAAGCCAAGAAAACAACAGGATCTACTAACAAATAAAATTTTTATAACTGAATCAATCATAAAAACACTTAACAATAAACCACCCTTATATAGTTCACTCGCACGTGAACAGATCTGACACTGACCAGCCTGACGTACCATGATAACACGGCATGACAGCTGTCAAACAAGCGTTGTGACTGCAATGTCACTTAATTCAAAGTAACAAAAGAAAACGGATCACAAGATCCAAAAATGACAAACAAATAAAATAGTACAAGAATTTAATATTTATGAGCGACACGCGTTTTAAGACTAGTTCAAGTAATGAGCACTTTGACGGGCGCTCGTTTCCGACCAAAACAGTCGGTTCGGGAACGAACTCCGTACTGCGAAGACGAATTACGGAAATGTGGGAACAACAATTACATATTTAAATACACTACTGACATGCTCTAACCTTAGATTACCACAACCAAATACACGTGTGTATTATTTAAAATAAGGGCTGCGGAATTACCGTCTTATACCTCAAACACTAGGAAAGCATAACATGACATGAAAAAGTTTGGCCGGTTGCCAAATTATATTTATAATGAATACAATGGCCTTGGAAATAAAAGCCAACAACAACAAATATATTTTTTTAAATTCACGCCGGAAAATTTGGCGTTTAAACAATGAACAAATAAGTCGTAGTCATGATAAAAACCCTCGGATCGACAACATGGCAACTCCCCAAATTAAACCAAATAAAATAACCTTAACTCATCAGGCTTCAAAGCAAACATTTACGTGTCATAACAGAGCTGGAGACAGCCCGGGTCTGTTATCGCATATCTGAGTAAGTGGCTGATTCCTTCCCCCAACGTAGTAATGTGTGCCACGCTAAATATAGATTCTGGCCCACAGCCAGCGTCCTGCGACCTTTGCCAATCGTCACCTGTTAAACGCGTAAATACAAAATATCACATTATCTCAAAACATCCTCTCAGGGATTTTCAGGAACACATCTCCAGGTCAAACTTAGCCCCAAGGTAACTAATTTGCCGGAATGATTTCGCAGTCAAGGACAGGCTTTACCTTTCCTCACCATCACACTTACACCCAAGAACACGTGGCACACTCTCGAAGATCTCGTCGCAGCATAAGAACCAGCACACCCCTCAGATAAATGACACACAACTTGTCCAAATGACAATAAAGAATTAATAACTGGAATCAGAATTAGCCCGAAATCGAAGCAACTATAACACTAATTTTCCCCCACGTCTAGTTTTGGTTTTACATTAACACTAGCAGGTACCCGCGGCTTCGCACGCGATGAAGAAAATGAAGACGGTGCATTATTGCTGATAATTGGTCTATTGTATTACAGCAATCTCGGTTACAGGTGGCTACATTGTAACACGTAGGGTATATTGGTATGAGCCGCAACATGAGAATTCCATAGGATTGAGAAAGTCTACAGGGTACGATGTTATCTTATGTGAAAGCATTCGAAAATTACGTTTTTGGTTTTGCCATCTTCTGCTGAGACATAACGATTTTGTTGTCTGGATACTCGTGAGCACGCCGAATACAGTTGCCCATGGCAAAAACTGGTTTTCTCGAAAATGTACACCTGCTGTTGTGTGTGTCATTGCGCTTTGTTAAAAGCAATTGGGAATTTTGTTTGAAGAGGGAACTGGACTCTTTCACACTGGAATGGCAAATCTATCGGCATAATCTGAATATGGGGAATTAAAAGTAATTTTCCTTAAGCTATTCAGGGTATAATGTTCCCACAATTATTGGGATTAGAACATCAACATGTCGCTATTAAGAGTCCTATAGCTAAAATATCTCTCACATTGGCCGCTGATCTACATCGTGCAGCCTCTTCCAGTGTTACATCCCAGGGATTTGTAATTCTCCAACAACCCTTTTGTCTGACATGCCTCTTTAAACATTGAAAATAGATTTTTGAAAGAGGTTGCCCACGCACATAGTGTAGATGTATTGTCAATGGAAAACATTCCATGCTACGAACATGGACCGTGTAACCTGTACCGATAGCTTCAGCAAATTTAACACCAGACCAATTATGAACAGTAGTTCCTTGAAGTCAGATTTGCCAAAATGTAGTGTATCGTTCCATGTGCAATATCTCTGTACCTCAAGATATAGAAGAGTGCTTTAAGAATCATTTCTTGTGTAAATTTTGGAAAAAAGGTTTCGAGTGTGGTTTTTGGTGAAGAGGATACTGGCTCGTGGAAATTATTTTCAGTAAAAGAGGCTGGTTCACAATTCTGTAAGTGCACATTGAGGTATGTGACGGTGGGATGCCTTTAGTGTTACGGAAACGCCAATAGCCGCCACACAACTTCGTTATTACTGATATAACGAACAGACTGATATGTTTGTACTTACTATATGGGATTTATTGGCCCTGTGTTTATGAAATTGATCGCTACCTCTATTTATTTATTTTTAATGTTTTAAGATATACTGTATTCTAACAGCAGAAGTACCTGTTCTTCGCCTGGATGATGAAGATTTTTACATGATTATAATTCCAAGTTCATAAAAATTATTTGTAATGTTTGCAATGAGAATGTTTAGGGAGTTTGGATGAGCTGTTACAAGGTAGTGCCAGAAATGTGAAGGTTATTGAATGCATGTTTTTGATCTGACAATATTGTTATATATTACAAAGATCAAGCTATTCCGCATGGCACATTTAAGTTCAATAGGTGCTGCGTGTGTTGCGTGATTGAACCTTACACAATCAGTAACTACATACTTTTGATATTATAAATGTTAATGAAGTGATTCTGCGACAGGTAGACACCGCATTTAATTGTATTTGTATGATGTTGTAATTAGATATACATGTAGTACGTAATGGTAATGCTGTTCTCTTGCAAACCGCGCGACGTCAAAGAAAACCACCATAGGTGATAGAACTCATACTGCTCGCAGGAAATGCTTTTAATTCACTGACAATATTTCAACGCGACCTCGTAGTGAATTACACAATGTTTCACGAAAGGAAGTAAATGCTGGATTATTTTACACTTTCTTTCAGCATGGAAACGATTATAATTGTTTCGATGTGCATGAATATTCAGAAATTTAATTTAAAACGTCTTTGTAAACAACGTTTCGAGACTTGTTATTCTCTGCGTATATGTAGAGATTTCTGGCTCTTGATACACGCGAGCAGGCAACGTAGAGCTGTCCGTGCGAAAAACATGGGGTGCCCAGATGAATACCTGCCACTTTTAAGGTTTGTCCTTGACTCTTATTGATTGTGATCGAGAAGGCCACTTTCAAGGGGAACTGCAAGCGTTTGAACTGGAAAGGCAAGTTAGTTGGGATAATAGGTATTCGAGGTATCAATACCGTTTCTCCTTTGGCACCTCCGGTGATGATTGTAGCCTGCACGATGTTCCTTTGCAGCTCTTTGATGCGTAACCTGGTGCTATTGCACAATCTTGGTGCATCGAGGTTACGCATGAGTATGACAGGCACACCCACCTTTAGCTCCAACTTGTGGGACGGAACCCCCGACAGCTCGATTGAGTTTAGAAACTCTGCAGGGTATGTGGTTGCTTCGTCAGTCGTCATAACTGTATCGATTGACGTGTAAGTGGTCACCTCACCAGGTACTTGATCAATAATTTTTTTATTGATGTTTCCGACCGATTCGTTCTTAGGCGCCATTATTGCTCTTTCACATAACCACTCCTCGTTGCTCAAGTTTTGTTGTAAGCCCGTAAAAACCTCATTAATTAGATTATCTTCCGAGTTTACAACATTGCAGAAGTGGCTTTCAAATTTCATTAGGCCTTCCGCATCCATTGGCATGCGGCCTTCGCCGATCTTGAGGAGGTTTTCAGCAAAGAGCCCAGACTCTCGGTCGTTGTATAGGTGGACTCTCATGTTAGTTGTGAGGTGCAATCTCTCTACTTTAGCCCACATCGGCGCAGCTTTGAGGCACGCGTTGATCTCATCTGCCGGAGTGCCTCGCTCAATGACCGGCAGCGTCTGTCGGAAGTCGCCTGCGAGCAAGACGACCATTCCACCCATCAACATTTGGTTGCCGCGGATGTCTTGCAAGGTACGATCGAGCGCCTCGATTGCACGTTTGTGTGACATTGTGCATTCGTCCCAAACGATCAATTTGCACTGCTGCAACTGAGCGGCACGACCACTGCTCTTGCTTATATTGCAGGTGGGCGTTTCCTCACTCGCAAGGTTCAGTGGAAGTTTGAACACAGAATGTGCTGTTCTTCCTCCGCTGAGCAAGGTCGCGGCTATCCCAGAGGACGCAACAGCTACCGCGACATTCATGTCTTTGCGCAACTGTGCCAGCAGCAAATTCAACAGGAATGTCTTGCCAGTGCCACCTGGTGCGTCCAAGAAATAAACACCTCCTTCTCCGCTTTCCACGCGACTCACAATTAAATTAAAAATGTGCCTTTGCTCTGGTAATAGCTGGGGCTCAATTTGGGCGACTTGAACCCCCAACGCTGTGGTGTCATAACTAAGCTCCCTGAGCAAATCACTGGACAACTCTCCTGTTCGTTGTGGGCTGGGTATCCCGAAATCGGACAGTCTTTTCGCGACCATTGAGAAGACGTTGTCCTCAATAAATTTCAGCGCTTCGTTGAAATATATTTCGTCGTTGGCCTGTGGTGTTCCTTGGTACCTTTGTGCGATGTCTTCTGATAAAGCGGTTTTATATTTGTTCCAAAGTTGGAGGGGGTTCGAAAGTCCACAGGTGCTCAACATGATAGCGAAGAGCTCTCTCAACTTCACCGGAGACCGGCACAATATGGCGTCCTCCATGGTTGCGTCCCAGTGGCCGTCATATTCCAAAAGACCCATTGCCTCACACGCTTCCCGGAACGTGGCCTTTTCCTGTCCGTCGACCGTTTTCAGGGCCTGAAAACTGGTGGGGCCTCGGACGCGGGTCAGCAGCAACCGTACACAGTAACACTCAAAGTGGGTTACGTGTACGGTGTATATTCTGCCCAGGGCGTCTGACGCCTTCACTCCAGGCCAGCCTTCGACGGGGATTCCCTGCACACGACGCTTCCATTCCTTCTGTGCCGTGCTCCAAGTGTAATACTTTGGAACTTCTGCGTACAGCAATGTTCGAGCAAAGTAGTCTGTCTGACACAAACGGAAAAACGCGGTGAGAGAGGTCGTGGGCGGTATCGCTACTCGATTGCGCAAATTGTCCTCCGTGAAGTAAACTCGCTCGCCGTTGGGAAGGTGCACTGCAAGATGTGTCACTGTCGGGTGTCTCTCGTGTATCGGAAGGCCCAATATCCGCCATGCAGCTTCGTTACTGCTAACATATCGACCAGCTCTAAACATCTGCACTTCGTCTCTTGTGTTAATATGAGCGTTGCCCTGCTGCTGCACAATAAATATTGCCTGGTCACTGCCTTTGTTTATGTACTTACAAATGTACTTAATTGCCTGGACTGAGTTACAAAACTCCACATTAATGTGGGCATTGAAGATTTTGGAAAGGAGCGGAGAGTACGGGACCACCCAGCGGTTGTCCACTACGACGTCTTGCGCGGTACTCCTTATTTTAATTGTGATCGTACGTCCCCCGTCCTCAGGAGCTCTGCGTCTGTACAACGGATACCCATTCTGGTTCGTTTGTGTCTCTTTTAGTAGTGCCCGAGGATATTTTTTGGTGCATTTCCTGTCTTTCATGCACGGGGACGTAGGGTTAAACGATCCGCAAGGACCATGTATCATGCTTTTAGTGACTGTGTCATATAGCTGCTGGTCCAAGTTGTGGTCGGGCAGCTCTGCCGATATCACTTCATCGATTTGGTCAGGCCGCAATTTGTGACGTAACCAGAGAAGGAAGTGTACGTGGGGCAGGCCGCGCTTTTGCCACTCAATAGAATACATAAAGCACTGGGTCTCACCAAAAACCTGCCCTTTGGTAAGGAGGGCCACGAGCTTTTGCACTTTAATCTTAAAAACTCGCGCTATGATATCGTGCCGGTCTGTGGGTTTCTGCCCGTCCATCAGTTCTTCCTTTATCTCGGGCCAGGCTTGATTGCACGTGAAGGTAATGAATAAGTCCGGCCGCCCATAGTTCCGGACGTAGGAGAACGCGTCCTGGGTGTATTCGTGGAGGTAACGTGGACTGTTAACGAACGACGACGGTAGAATCACCATCTGTCCTAAGTCGTTCGGATTCGCATTACCGTCGTTTGTAATGGCATCTTGCAGGTGGATGTAATTCTCTGCACGCAACGTTCTTTGATTTCGCGCTATGAACCTCAGACGCTCACTTTCCATCTTCACGTACATGTCTACCAAATATTTGGACAGAAGTACTCTACAACGCAGCGGTAAGTTGAAGTCGTGTTCGCGAACCATCAGGTGAAACTTGTAAAAATCCATGCAAGACACTTTTTTGTTTGGTTTCGGTTGCCCAGTCGCAGGATTTATTTGAGGGATACTGAAGTTATATCCCTCTTGTCCTTTCCAGAACATAATGGGATACTGAAGAGCATCGTAGAAGCGATGCGTGTCGGCGATCCTGGTGAGGGAGTCGTCGTGCTTGCGCAGGACGATATCCCTCGGGGCGGTGGGGTCGGTGCCAGCGACCACAGCCGCGACCTCGGGTGAGACCGGTGCGTTGTAGCGACGCTCGTGTTGGCCGGTCGGAACTCGGTCCGCGTGAATCACCACTTTGCAAGTCTCATCGGGCATGTTTTCTAGAGCTGTTTTAAACTGTTGCACCAAAACATTGTTATCGTGCATGACTCTTTGTATCTTCAGTACAGTCGACCGTTGAACTCCCTGAATAATTTGACACCGTCTATCAGTCTCCGCCTCATTATCTCCCATAAAGTAAACTTGCAAGAATTGTGGTTGGCCGTTGGACGGTGGTAAAAGTGACCCTATTTTATGGTGAACTTGTCCCTGCACCATAAATGTAGGTGAAAACCCAGGCATTGCGAGAATTTTATCTGCCCCAAAGGAGGTCATGTGAAAACATGAATTCTATTTTGTGATATGGTTTAGGAAGCGCCGTGACTCATCAGTTTCACCAGAAAATAATTCCTTTAAAGGATAGACCGGCTCCTCTAATGTGGGAATGGCTACCTTACCCCCAGAGCAACACATTCCCGGCGTTTCCTCCTTCCATTTTAGTGCACCACAAAATCTACATGCCTTGTCCATACGGTCTATTTTGAGTAGTCTACTGTTGCTGTAATCTAACGTTGCATCATAGATAAAAGCAGAGTTTTTTAAAACTCCCCAGTTATTTATTGTAAATATTTGCCTACGTTCAGCGTGTCGTTGAGCATCAGCTAATCTGCGCGTGTCTGCCTCTTGGAATGTTTCCGTAGCACGCTGAGAAGCCATGCGTGCTGCGTTCTCCTCTCGGCGAGAATCCGCTTCATCAGATGTTTGTGAGGCACGCTGAGAAGCCATGTATGCTGCGTTCACCTCACGGCGAGAATCCGCTTCCTCGGGAGTTTGAGAGGCACGCTGAGAAGCCATGTGTGCAGCGTTTTTCTGACGGCGAGAAGCCGCCACCTCGGACGACTCAGAGGCACGGTGAGACGCCATGCGTTCTGAAATATCCTGTCGTCGAGCATCTGCCTTCGGTGAGGTTTCAATTGCTCGAACATTCGCCTGACGTTCCGCCTGTTCAATTCTCCGCTGTTGAGCATGAACTGACGATTCCTGCTGTCTAGCTATTTTCATAGCTCGAGCTCGTTTTGAGCTTTGCGAAAGATTAGACTTGCGTTTGTGAGTCATACTGATCTGTCGGAAAACACAATTAAATGTGGGATGAACACACTTCGAAGAACCACAAGATGCAGATGTACAAAGAAGAGCAGTCGTCAACAATGAACATTCAAACTGTAGTCATGGCAACCGAAATAACAGCACTCATTTGTCAACAAACAGTGTAGTCATGGCAACTGGTAGACGTATTTGCATTATTTCTGCCTGTAGCGATGTCTGGTGTCAAATTGTGGTACTTCCGCCCACCAGGCCTGGTGTTAAATTGTGTTACTACCGCCTGTTCACATTCGTTTTTTTTTTCTTTTTTTTTTTTTACAAATCTGCAAGTTCTCTCACCTTTACCAAACTATTTTAATACATCCCGATTAATCTACAAAATCCCAGAAATGGAAATCACAATTAAAATTATTCTTCAATTCTGAACTGAAATATACAAAGATTCTGTAAGTACACACTTCAGACCGCTAGTTGTCGCTAATGTAGTGCTACAAAATTGAAGGTGGTATTAGCAGGCGCTATCCCAAACTAATCTTCGTTAATGTAGTTGTAAAAGATAACCGTTTAGTTTTTTCATGTTCTTATCGTGTTTATAAATATTTTGAAAGAGGGATGATCGTTTAAGGGGATCGGGTAGTGTACACGTACATTCAGGTATGTGACGGCGGGATGCCTTTAGTGTTACGGAAACGGCGATACCCGCCACAAAGCTTCGTTGATATTGGCATAACAACCAGACTGAGGTAATCGTTTTATCTGTACATAGCTACCACACCCTACATCCGAGGCAATCTGTTTAACCTTGGTCTATCCCTACAGTTCTTGTCCTCGACCCTCCCATCCCTAACTAAGCTTGCTATTCCTGGTGGTTTTAATAGGTGTCCTACCAACCTATCTCTTCTCTTCATTAGCAGTCGCCAGAAACATCTAACCTCTCTCACTCGTCTTAATATTTTTTCATTTGTTACCTTATATACCCATCTGATCATCATTCACTCCCAGGGGCTCACATCTAGTGGGACGTGGGTTGGCGACCACGGGGCCCAAGCTGAGTCCGGCATTGCTTCCACCTACTTGTGCCAGGCTCCTCTCCGTCTTCCTTCCTGTCCACCTCACTGGGTCAACTCTTGTTCACTTCCGACCTCGCCGGTATTAGGGTCTCCGAGGCCTAGGGAGTCTCTTCCTTTCCCGCCTTAATTGGCCCTTGTCTCATCTTTTCTGATACCCTCCTTTTGCGAGGAGTCGGCCTTCTTTTTCATTTCGGTTATCTCCTCCCTTCAGCTCAAGGCCCTCAATGAGGCAGGGTGTATGTAGCCCCACCACTTCTGGTGCACCCTGGATGTTGCTACACCCTCAGGGGCTCACGACTGGTGAGTTTGGGAGTTGGCGACCCAGAGGGATTCCTGAGCTGAGTCCAGTTTTCCCCCTTTTATCCATTACCTTTAGGGAGGACCCTCTCCTCTTTCACTTTCCTATCTGCCTTTCATGGCTCTCCTTCCTTCCAAGGACCTCAATCCGCTTTCATCGTTGGTTGAGGGCATTTCTTTTCCTCTTGTCCTTTATTTGCCTTATTCTCCTTTTGTTTTCCAGTTCTTCTTCTAGTATATAAGTTAGTAGTTATGCCGGCACCGTGGTGTTGTGGTGCCATGGAAACGGACTTGCTATTAGTTCATCAATCAGAGCTAAGATAGTTTTCTGCGAATATCTTTGAAACTGTTGGTTTTAGGGCCTTAAAATGTAGTTTTCGGTGTCCCCGAGTATTTTTTCTTGCATCGAGGGGAGTAAAATGAGCTTTGTCCGGTCTTTATGCGACAACTTTGATATTTTGTCCTGGTTGAGTATTTTTGGTGACTTTTCAGTTATGTTGCCCGTTCCACGGGAACAATGATTTATTTCCGGACGAAAGGCAGCCTATACGTTATCCCATGGTATAAGCTGTCTCCATTTCAAATTTCATCCAAATCCGTTCAGCCGTTTTAGTGTCAAGAGTTAACAAACTAACACACACACACACACGGACACACAGATTTTCATAATTATGCATTGTTTATGGAAAACATTCTATGTTAAGAACATGGGGTGCATAACCTGTACCGAAAGCTTCTGCAAATTTAACACAAGGACTATTCTGAACAGCAGTTCCTTAAACTCAGATTTGTCAACATTTTATTGTATCTTTCCATGTGGTATATCACTGTACCTCAACATACAGAAGAGTGCTTTCAAAATCACGTCTTGTGTAAATTTTGCAAAAGGTAGTGAGTGTGGTTCACAATTTTATAAGTGCACATTGACTATGTGACGGCGGGATGCCTTTAATGTTACGGAAACGGCAATAGCCGCCACAGAGCTTCGTTGCTACTGACATAACGACCAGACTGATATTTGTACTTAACTATACGGGATTTGTGAGCCCAGTGTTTATGAAATTGAACGTAGCTTGATCGCTACCTTTATTTAGTAGCCGCTACTGTAGTGTTTAAAAATTAAAGGTGGTATTATAAGGCGCTTCCTCTAATTTTTTACCCCTGGCACTACAACCCATGAAGGGCCTAGGCCTATAATGCGACCGCTTCCCAGCCATTTGGCCAGCAGATATTGTTGTGACGCGTGGTCAGTGCATCGTGTCCCTTGGCCGTTAATGTTGTTCTTCGTGACCGGGGTGCTGCCTCACTATCAGACAGCTACTCAATTGTCCTCACGAATCTGAATGCACTCCGTTGCAAACCTCACGTCAGTGTCAAAAATCTCTGACGGAGCCGGGAATCGAACCCAGGGCCTCCGGTTGAGAGGCATGCGCGCTACCCTGTTCTTATTGTCTTTATATATATCTTGAGAAAGATAACAAATGGATTGGCATTGCATCCTACAGGGATATATAGAAAATCGGATGTCATACCTTGAGGTAGTGTTGCCATGGAAACGGACTTGCCATTAGTTCAGTTTATCAGAGCGAAGATAGTTTTCTGCGAATATCTTTGAAACTATTGGTTTTAGGGCCTTAAAATGTGGTTTTCGGTGTCCCGTAGGGACCTACCGAGTATTGTTTCTCGCATCGAGAGGCGTAAAATGAGCTGTGTCCGCTCTTTATGCGACAACTTCGATATTTTGTCCCAGTTGAGTATTTTTAGTGACTTTTCAGTTATGTTGCTCGTTCCACGGGAACAATGATTTATTTCTGGGTGAAAGGCATCCTATATGTTATCCCAGGGTATAAGCTGTCTCCATTTCAAATTTCATCCAAATCCGTTCAGCCGTTTTAGTGTCAAGAGGTAACAAACTAACACACACACACACACAGACTTTCACAATTATAATATATATATAGGGATATAGGGATATAGGGATTAATCCAGTCCATTTATCATTATCGTTCCTAGGTTCTCATTCATGGCTACACTTTTTATTGATACCTTAATCATATGCGGCCATTTCGCTATAAGAATTACGTATACATAAAGACAACATTTAGTTACAAAAATTATTGTACAACATAATTGTCACGCAATGCCAAAAATTACTACACGCATGTCAGTTAAGAAATCAAACCCTAAATTTAAATTAAACCTCACAAATAAAATCTGTACAAAGTTCCACACTTCTCTCGCGATTCCCCTCGTCCAAAATCAATAAATCATTTTTTTAATACTCATCACTTAAACCGCTTTCCAGAGGCCGCCCGCCTCGTCATCTCCCACCATTAGGCCTTTAGCCCATAACATTGATGGTAATGGAGGATGAAACTTGTTGTCTTCTTTCCATGGTCGTCATCTTGCCGCTGTTAAAACACAATTAAATTAAAGTTTTAAAACTGTTCTATCTGCTTTATGAGTATTTTATTTCCTCATATAGTCCTATGCAGAATCGTAGACTTTCCCTATTTTATGGCTAATTGCCATCTCACAAATTATGAAATTATAACTTAGTTATCGACACACAACTAGAATTTTAAAACATAGCCCGTCATAAGGACGTCTTAAATTGACTGTCGAAGAATAATTAGGAGTGCCCCGGTTCATCTCAGACATTTGTTTATATACAGAAAGCCTAAAGTTTCCATGGAGGGAGAAATATCTCCTCAATATTTTTAATAATGGGCCTATAATTATGTGTGACCCCTCAAAAATCTTGTAATTTCTCACAGGTCGCGAATCTGCCGCCGAACACGCAAACCGATCGCTAGATCTTTTTATAACCGATTGGCGCGCAAAAACACACTGATGCTATGTTCTGGCGTCCTGTCCTCTCATTTGTCAGTTAAGTTAGCGTCGGAGTTCTGACCTTACAAATCCCGCCCTTATTTTGACGTCACGACACTTCTCCTCTCTCTCACTCCTTGCCTTGGACCAAGCATCGTGGCCTGTCGAGAGTCACGTACGCCTCAGCGTCATACCTGATTTTCTCAGAAGAATAAGAATAGCATTGGTTGTGAAACTGTCGGTAGCTTCCACCCAGCACGTAGCCCATCTTGCCAAGTCCAGTTTGCTTGCTACATCAATTTTACTCGAATATCCAGCATATCATGTATTTAGTATTTCCAGCAATTTTAATAATATGAAACATTATTATAGGACACAATGATAAGGGTTCAGTATAGTAGCTGGCATTCTAGATTAATTTGGAGTAACTAATATAGGCCTACGCCAGTGCTGCCAACATGATTCTAAGCCTGCTGATAGGTCCAATTTTAAAATGCATGTAACTTCTAGACTATACTAAGTAATGGATTTCATTCAAAATTTACACAACAATAGATCATATTATTTCAGATTATTTCTGACCAATATATGTATGTCATTGTTACCAACATGATTTTACGCTTGCTGTTAGATCCAATGTTTAACTGCATGTAACGTCCATGCTATCCATTGGACTTGAACCAAATTTTGTATTCTGTAACTTAAGAGATGGAACTAAGAATATATTCAGTCACCAGGGCTGCCAACTGCAGTTCTTTATTAGGCTACATTATGTCAGGTATACAGTATTTCGAACTAATTAGAAATTTCGATATTACCAACTTAATTTCGTCATTATTCTAGATAGATCCATATAGATTTATAATTGGTATGAATCAAATTTTAAGAAAAGTAGGCTCTTAAGTTCGTCACGGAACTTCTTGTTATATATGTAGTCTTAGAGTTATGTACTGTTACGTGAAGATTATTGTCTACGTGTAGTATTCAAACTTCAATCCCATGATTAGGACACAAGAAGTAAAAACGAGATTTTAAAATTTCGCACAGCTGCCATCTTGTGGTTATGGAAACAATTGAAAGAATTAAATGCCAGTGGATTATATTTGTATAAGGATTTTCTGTACCATGTTTCACTACACTCGGATAGTCAAATTGCGAGAAACGCCCATGTGAATATTTATACTTCGCGTCACCGCCATGTTGGATTGTGATCACCAGGTTATTTATAATAATAATAATAATAATACAATAGTATCGTATGGCCTCGGGTGCCGGGTGCAAGCTTTGTTATTTGACACCCAAAGGGTGGCTTGCATGCCGAATTTCGTTGCTCCTTGAAGCACTATGAAAGTCAAGGAAGTTAGATATCTAATCTCCTTGAACACTATAGCGCTTTCTAGTAGAGAAATGAGGAACTTTGTGTTGGCAGTAAATCCCGACATTAATTTTGCCGTTATGAACACGGCCTACTGAATTCAAATGGGTTATTTGATATGCCTGTCGTGATTTTTGCCGCCTTTCAAAAATCACTTACCACGGTCAGGAGTGAACCTGCAAGTTTGGGGATAGTAGACCGACACATTGACCACTCACCCACCGTGGCAAGCTACCAGGTTATTGAAAGTCCTATAGGTGAACTTATGTTCATGAACATAAAAAAAATCAGTTTGAATGCTGTAATAGATTCGTAGATATTGAGAACCGTCTAACTATTTCGGATGGTCGGCATGTAGGATTGTTATATGTATAGGCCATAGAGTCATGTACCATGTACCATTAAAGGAGAAGTATTGCGTAGGTTCATTATTCAAACTTTCACTTCGATCACATGATTACGACACGAGAAATAAAAACTTAATTTAAAAATTCGCACAGCCGCCATCTTGAGGTTATGTAAACAATTGAACTAAATTAGATACCAGTGCATTACAATGTGTATAAACATTTGCTGTACCAGGTTTCATTGCGTTTGGATCATTAAATCGCGAGAAAAGTCTATTTAAAACTTTCAAATTAGCTTGGCCGCCATGTTTGTTTTGTAGTTAACCGGTTTTTGAAAGTCACATAGGAGAACTTATTGTAGTTCCCCTTATCACTATACAAAATTCCAGGGTGATATCTGTAATAGTTTCGGAGATATCAAATGCTGGTGAAATATTTCGCACAGCCGCCATGTTGGATTGGTGAGACGTAACAAAATTTGGACACGGTCATGGTCGTCCGGAATAGTGCTATGAACTTACCGAGTTTCATTGAAATCGCTCCAGCCGTTTGGATTTTATTAGGGGACACACACACACACGAATCACACACATACGCACAGACACACGGATAAAAGGTGATCTCATAATTTTATTTTTTTTCATAAATGAAAATAGGCTTTGATAGTAAAGAGTAAAGATTGATGTTGAATGTGATGTTTTAACGACGTTTATGTTACAATAAAGTAATAGTCGAATGAAGACGCAATATTATGTTGAAAGTATAATGTGTAATTGAAGTAAAAAATTTCTACGTATTGATAATAATAATAATAATAATAATAATAATAATAATAATACGAATTGATAAAACAGTAAGATAGTAGGAATAACGCTTTATGAAGTGTTTTGTAATATAAAAAATTCCTCTCGGCACGCCGGAAGGCGGAGGTAGATTTCACCTGGCAATCTAGGGGATAGTCTATAATAGGCAAAATATGCAGGTTTTCGTAGGAGGATCAGACCTCATTTGAAAATGAAAATCCACAGCCTGCTTACAGTCTCCGACCGGGTCAGGAATGGAATGAATGAATTTTATTGCGAGAAAATATTTTACTATTGGAGGTTAGTTAACATTTTTTCGTCTTTCTGTGCATACTTTTAACATTTTACTGTCTTATGGGGATGGTAACCTTCTTGTCATTTGGGGTTAATTTTTATACTTGTGGTCACACTGTCCTTATGCAAGGTTTGGAACTAATGTGTAACTATCTAACAGTCTGCTACTTCTTCACACAAAATTTTATCTCCCGCAGAGATGTTGGTTGGTTCCTCAGTTTAGGGGCTGCGGCAAGGTGGTCATGTAACCCCGTGTACATTGGGTGTGTGTAGAATCTGTCTGATAAACGGTGTTATTTGTGATGACTGTATTAGTCTGTAATTCAGATAAGGTCTGCAGACGGTCAATTTTAAGTAGTAGTACCTAATTTTGTACCAAATACTAACGTCAACGACACCTAGCTGTGAACTAGACTGCTAGATGCCACCGCAACCAGCAACTTGCAACGAACGTTGTAACTTCCCCTCCGAAGGAAAGCATGCTGACGGATTTTTAGCGCTCTTAGAAAATCCGGCGACTTTGGCCGGTGGGTAGATTATTGGCTGAGGAATAACCTAACCACCAAGGGAAGATGATAAAGAAAAGGAGGTGGGTTTCGGACTGGAGAAAAAGGATAGAGAAATAGGAGGAGAGTCCCACCAAAGTTATGAATTTAACTTTAATTGCTCTTAGAGGCGGTTGCCACTGCAAGTCCGTTCTCTGATACCTAAAGTGGGTAAGGACCTGGTCGAAGCTAACGGGAACCGCAGCTAGGACTTCGGCGGTTTGCCTGAGAATGGCTTTAGCGTATTCCCTCTCAAGCATGCATAAGACTACTATGGGGAAGGGTGATAGTCTGGCAAGACAAATAGTAACAGATTTATTCTGTGTTAACGAGAGCATGAACCTAGGAAGAGTTAGGAAAGCCAGGATCTTGCCTAACTGTAGTACTTGCGAAATGATAAATCAAAAAACAAATATTTAATTTATCTAACAATTCAAAGGAAGTTGATAACTTGAACAAATTTCAATTTGGTTAACAATTTTGGAGTCACAGACCTCAGAAAACATTAAACGTTTGCGCCAGGCAATTAACAATTTATTAGGTTTCAAACCTTTATAAAATCCTAGCAAGGATTTAAAATAGCGAAGATAAAAATTCAAAATTTAAAGACAATTAAGGTGATTAAAGTTTAACAATAAACAGAGTACAAGGTGTGTACTATAAGAAATCTTTGCGTACCTATCTTAGAAAAAGTTACAACTTCAAAATAACAAAAAAAAAAAAAGAGAACAGGTGGAATGAAAGAGAAGTACCTATAACTTCTTATATTTATACTGGATTACTTTTATGATAGCTATGCAAAATAGAGCAGGTCACTTACTGTGAAACCTGAAAAGAAAGGCAAAAGGAAGGTTCTAGACTTCCTATGTTCAAGTAGGAATCACGAGACAAATGGGGCAGTTTCCCTTTCGTGAGACCTAGAAATAACTCACTCATGAGTTGAAAGAATTGTTTTCCCTGTTTATAAGGGAGAAACAATGTAAGCTTCAACCGTGTATAAGACACGTGGTTATGCAGAAATTAATTAATGATAAACAAGCAAGATGGAAGGGCACTTCGTTAGAGTGACACCTCATTGAAAATGATCTAGAGTTACAATTTTATTAATATGGTTTGTTAGTTGAAGGTTTAGGAAAGATCAATTGGGATTTAGGATCAATGTTCATGGCCTTATTTAAGGTAAACGGACGATCGCGACGCGGTAGAAAAGTTGAACAAGCACTAGTTATCACTATAGCCTGTTAAATGGATGAAAAGTTCACTGTAGTAACACGAAAGTTTATGGCAAGAAAGTTATTGCAATGATGAAAAAGGACTGGTAGCACTAGATAGGCGAAAGTCTATTGCTTGAGAAAGTTGTGTATTACAATTAAATGCGCCATAGAACATTCCAACGGTGGAAGAAAATTAGCTATTGAGCTTTAATTCAGAAGGAAGATTCTTCAATTTTCAATAGTATTCTCACAAGTGAGTGAAAAATACATGACGGCAAGACTTGTAGATAAAGTACAGGATCTGGAAGGTTCCAGAACGATCCTAATAGAAGAATGGAGCCAAAGTTAATCCAGCGGAGGAACTAGCTTGGTATTTTATAGACAGCGGGTATTAGATAATATCCCACGTGGTGAGAAGATTTCTCATTTAAATAGCTTAAGAAAAGCTACTTTTTATTAAGGTTGGCTTAGACAGACAAAAGCCCAACATAGCAAATCCCGCGAAGGTTGATTTTTGCCCCAAATAAGTAATCTCACACTGCCTATAAAATGATCATTGAAGTATGTAGAATTAAAACCGATGAAGATGAGGTTAAAACCTTAAGTCTGTACTTATTTTTGTTGCATGGCGAAGATGAAGTTCCCTTTGACGGATACCTAATGTGCCAACATGGCGTAGAATGTAGAGAGTGCCTCTTGGATTGAGGAGACTGGCTCTGGTTGAGCCTTGACTGACCAAGTCAACTGCCGACTTACAAGAGAGACCCACTCAGCGAAGCGCGGAGGGTCCAAGGAAGGGAAAAGAGTGGGGGTAGGAGACAAAAGGAATACATATAAGCATGACCAATATTGTAAACTTAAATTCTCTTGAGGAAATGGTCTTCAAAGAGTTGATAGCAGGCGATACTAGCACAGCCTGGTGGGTGAAAGAATAGACGAAGTTCTCTTGATCACGGAGATAATAGCTGGCGATGGCAACGAGAACTGGTGGCCAGATGGATAAGGAAGTCCTCTTGCACCAGGAAGAATTGAGGAGCTTCTGAGATTCGCTGCTAGATGACGCTAGGTGGGCCATGGAAGATATATATCTAGAACAGACTCACAAAGAACATAAGAGACATGACCAACAAAGAGAAAATAGAATATCACTGTTGGTGTTTGATAAAAAAGGAAGAAATGAACAAGAAAAGAGCATTAAAATTTATATTCTCTCGTACCGTGTATTCCAAGAATACAGCATACTGGGAGGGGATAAACACCAACAGAGAACAAATAAGCAGTTAAACATTTAAAGGTAATGGAGCGATCAAAGACAGTGGACTTGTGATCGGACCATTAGTGGCCAAGACTCTGACCACCCTGACTCTCCCATCCCTTCCAGGATAACACTCGGTCACTCTACCAGAAATCCAGACCAGGGGAGGGGAAACATCCCTAACCAAGACCAAGTCCCCCACTTTAATGTCGGGACTGGAAAGAAACCACTTCTGTCTCCGTTGCAGGGAAGTTAAATATTCCAAGTTCCACCTCTTCCAAAAGGAATTGCGGAGGGCTTCAAGTTTACGCCAAACAATAGGTAAATTAGAATCCCTGTAAGAATTGGGAAGGGGAGGAGGGGCAGAGAAGTGCGTGTAAGGAAGTGACCAGGTGTGAGTGGAAGCAGGTCATCAGAGTCATTGTAAAGCGGAGTTAAAGAACGAGAATTAACAACACCTTCAATCACAAAATAGCTAGAAGCTGCGAGAAGTATATCTCTAGTAAAGATTTTGATAAGATGCGAAAGAAGAATTAACAAGTTTAAACAAAGCGTATAGAAACAAGTACATCTATTAAGGATAAGAATATACCAAATAAACAAAGGAACTATGAGAGTAGGAGGCAAGAACGCCATAGGTAAAAATCTAGTAGCAATAAACAATGACCTTAAGTTATAATAAGTATCAAAGGGGTTAATCAGAAAAATACTTAAGTCAGCGAGAAACGTGACGTGAAAAGCATAAATACAAAAACACATCGAATGTAACGACAAGAAAAAACAAGTTTGTTTATCAATGAACAATAAGATTGCAAAATATGTAAGCAAGGACCAATACATGAGCGCGTGAAAAATACGCAACGATGTTATGAAACAAGAATCGAAGCAGTTGTAGGATACGAGCGTAAGCAAGTGGGAGAGACAGGTATGAACGACCTTGACCCACATAGTACAGCGAGATAAGGAATATAAATATCTGAAAGAGTCCTTGACCGGAACAAGTTTATTTTGGGAAGTAGGTGAGCAGCTTCCAAAATTACGGGAGCAACTCGCAAGACAATGGTTGGCAGTCAGCCAGAGTTGAGATAAGGGAAACTTGCTCTGACCTTTGGCAAGCATACAGGAAATAAACAGCAGCTTGGCGTTATCCGAGCTTGTATACAAACAAGATTGAAAAACAAGCAGTTCGAAATAAACAAACAACACAAGTGAAATCAGCTGAGACTTAAAGCGGAGCAAGTGACACGACATGCAGTCATTCGTGGCTTGGACGTGAAAAACCAATTTAGAGACATATGAAATAAAGTAGGAAATCAATTTCCCATGATTTTGAGGATCACGGAATCCGACAATTTTCGACAGAAAAAAGCTTAATTCTTCCGAAAAAAGAAGAGAAGCTGGGACATTGAGAAGGAGTTTATGCGTATGAATAGTTATTCTAGATGCTAGAGAATTCAGATTTTCAAGCGGTTTCAAAAGCGGCTTCCAATTGTGAGGAAGGGGGAAGGAGCCGGCCGTGGCCATCCTACTAAATAGCGAAAGAAGTGAAGCATAGCTTACAGCGAAATGATGGTGACTGATAGCCATGGTTTTACACAAGGGGAAGATAGTTTTCAATAGAGAGTTTAAGCAACTACCTGCTATAAAAATGACATGAGAAGTTAAACGAACTAACACAAGGCGAGGAGAACTTGAATTGCCATCTTGTGCGGGAAGAAGGCAAAATCATTTAAACAACTTACAAAGGTGGCGTAGTTGTTCACGATGAGACATCGTTTCGGCAAGTGTTTTTCAAAAGTATCGAGATAGAAAACATAGGTGTTCTCTTTTTCAGAAAGGGGATTTATATCAGCAGTAACGAAATGACATTGCGATTTGGTTTGAAGACTGGGATGTTGGATTTCACCAGTAATAACCCAACCAAAATCGGTGTCTCTGGCGACCACGTTTGAAGATAACTTGCGAACCTGTTTACGGAGGCAATTCCAAAAAACATTGGCACTGAAAAGTACATCAATGGGACCTTGAGCATTAAACTGAGGATCAGCTAACCTTAAGTGCGAAGGAATCTTTAAACCGGAAGTATTAATAGAGCTGCTAGGAGTGTCCTTGCCAATACTGGTAAGAATGAGACAGTTTAAGTTAAGATTGGTGTTTCTTTGACAAATGTCTCTGATTTTCAATTTTGAAGACTGCAAGGCTTGAGTTTTCAAATTGTCAATGCCGGATACATTGATGGGAGTAGGCGATGACGAAAGACCTAGTTTCTTAAATTAACGATTGCGAAACAAAGTTGTGAGTTGAAGCGGAATCGAGAAGACCGCGGGTTCGAAACCAATTTCCAAATTTATCTTGGATTTCGAATTGTACAGTGGACAAAAGGACTTGCGCACTGTGAGAAGTTTCGGCGTTAGAAATGCAGGAAGAAGCATTAGTTTGTTCGGAGCTGCTCTGCATGGAGTTTGAAGAAGCGGGTACTGGTGACCTCGATTTATCATGAACGTGCAATAAAGAATGATGCGGTTTTTTACAATGGAAACAGAGATTGGAAGACGTACAGTTTGAAGAATAATTCTTAGGTGACAAGCAGTTGAAGCAATGTTTACTATTGAAGACAAACTTCCTTCGGTCTTCGACAGACAATTCTTTAAAGGATTTGCACAAGTACAAAGTGTGCAACTTTTTGCAGAGCTTGCATTTAAAATTTTTTTTGAGCGGCCTGATATGTTCTCATGGATAGTTGAAAGAAGCAGAACGGGTTTGCTTGTTCTCGACAGATGGGGGCTGATGATCCTTTGAAGAAGCAAGTTTTTTTTCTCAAAAATGTGACACTGAAGACTCGTTTCGACATTTTCGCACTGAAATGAGAGTGCTGTAAGGACTTGGCACCGGCTATTGAGAAACGAGATGAGGTGTTCAAACGAATGTTCCTCGTTGCGAGTGAGTTCGATCTCCCAAGCCTTTAATGTTGAAAAATCGAATCTGGATGCAGCTAGATGAATAAGAATAGTGTCCCACGTTTGGACTGGTTGCTTGAGTTGATATAACGCTCTCACGTGCAATTGAATAGAGTCTAACAGGTCTCTTAAAGAGGTGACGTCATTAGGTTTGACGACTGGCAGGTTGAACAGACAGCGGATGTGGCGAGCCACACACAAACGTAAATTGCCATATCTCTCTTTAAGGAGATTAAAGGCGATGCGGTAGTTATCTGCGCTTAAAGGAAGTGACTCCACCAAGGCCAAGGCCTCTCCTTCCAAGGACGTACGCAAGAAGTAGAATTTATGAATGTCGAGAATGTCAGTATTTTCATGAATTAGGGAGCAGTAAATTTCATAAAAGGAATATCATTCACCTTCCTGGCCTGAGAAGTGAGGTAGGCTTATCTTTGGAAGTAATGGTTTCGGTTTATCCTTGTGAACTGAAGCGGGTGTGAACTGGGCCGGATTGATGACCCTAGTGTCCGGTTCTGAGATACTGCGGATCAGTTGGTGGGCCTTGGCAATCCCTTCAAAGTACAAGGGTTCGACCTCGTCCCGATCCGATTGAAGTTCTGGGCAAGCGGATTCAATCTCGGTTTGAGTTTGATCGTAATAATCATAGGACCGTTCGTACAACTTAAGGCGTTGTGTCAAGATGTCTAGATCACACTCGGCGCGATTTAATTTGTTGATGAAATTTCTGAATCTGGTGAGTTGCCCTTTATAGGAAGAACGTCTGGCAATGAGAGTTTCATCCTTTTCAGTAGGAGCCATGTCAAAGAAAATAGATTAAAATGTAACTAACGAAACTGTGGAACCTTGGAGATGCTGTCAAGCTGGCAGCAGCCAATAAGTTGAAAGAAAGGGACACACCACGGGAGACAGGAGCGGCCTCTTTCCCCTTCACAGGCTTTGCATGATGTGGTTATAGCTGAGGATTCAAAGCAGATATTAATAATTTGTAACGTATTGTCAAATGACACTTGACAAAGAATAGAAATAGCAAATGGACACTCCCGGGTTTCTGGTACCAATTTTTGGGTAGATTATTGGCTGAGGAATAACCTAACCACCAAGGGAAGATGATAAAGAAAAGGAGGTGGGTTTCGGACTGGAGAAAAAGGATAGAGAAATAGGAGGAGAGTCCCACAAAAGTTATGAATTTAACTTTAAATGCTCTTAGAGGCGGTTGCCACTGCAAATCCGTTCTCTGATACCTAAAGTGGGTAAGGAACTGGTCGAAGCTAACGGGAACCGCAGCTAGGACTTGGGCGGTTTGCCAGAGAATGGCTTTAGCGTATTCCCTCTCAAGCATGCATAAGACTACTATGGGGGAGGGTGATAGTCTTGCAAGACAAATAGTAACAGATTTATTCTGTGTTAACGAGAGCATGAACCTAGGAAGAGTTAGGAAAGCCAGGATCTTGCCTAACTGTAGTACTTGCGAAATGATAAATCCAAAAACAAATATTTAATTTATTTAACAATTCATAGGAAGTTGATAACTTTAACAAATATATATTTTCAATTTGGTTAACAATTTTGGAGTCACAGACCTCAGAAAACATTAAACGTTTGCGCCAGGCGATTAACAATTTATTAGGTTTCAAACCTTTATAAAATCCTAGCAAGGATTTAAAATAGCGAAGATAAAAATTCAAAATTTAAAGACAATTAAGGTGATTAAAGTTTAACAATAAACAGAGTACAAGGTGTGTACTATAAGAAATCTTTGCGTACCTATCTTAGAAAAAGTTACAACTTCAAAATAACAAAAAAAAAAGAGAACAGGTAGAATGAAAGAGAAGTTCCTATAACTTCTTATATTTATACTGGATTACTTTTATGATAGCTATGCAAAATAGTGCAGGTCACTTACTGTGAAACCTGAAAAGAAAGGCAAAAGGAAGGTTCTAGACTTCCTATGTTCAAGTAGGAATCACGAGACAAATGGGGCAGTTTCCCTTTCGTGAGACCTAGAAATAACTCACTCATGAGTTGAAAGAATTGTTTTCCCTGGTTATAAGGGAGAAACAATGTAAGCTTCAACCGTGTATAAGACACGTGGTTATGCAGAAATTAATTAATGATAAACAAGCAAGATGGAAGGGCACTTCGATAGAGTGACATCTCATTGAAAATGATCTAGAGTTACAATTTTATTAATATGGTTCGTTAGTTGAAGGTTTAGGAAAGATCAATTGGGATTTAGGATCAATGTTGATGGCCTTATCTAAGGTAAACGGACGATCGCGACGCGGTAGAAAAGTTGAACAAGCACTAGTTATCACTATAGTCTGTTAAATGGATGAAAAGTTCACTGTAGTAACACGAAAGTTTATGGCAAAAAAGTTATTGCAATGATGAAAAAGGACTGGTAGCACTAGATAGGCGAAAGTCTATTGCTTGAGAAAGTTGTGTATTACAATTAAATGCGCCATAGAACATTCCAACGGTGGAAGAAAATTAGCTATTGAGCTTTAATTCAGAAGGAAGATTCTTCAATTTTCAATAGTATTCTCACAAGTGAGTGAAAAATACATGACGGCAAGACTTGTAGATAAAGTACAGGATCTGGAAGGTTCCAGAACGATCCTAATAGAAGAATGGAGCCAAAGTTAATCCAGCGGAGGAACTAGCTTGGTATTTTATAGACAGCGGGTATTAGATAATATCCCACGTGGTGAGAAGATTTCTCATTTAAATAGCTTAAGAAAAGCTACTTTTTATTAAGGTTGGCTTAGACAGACAAAAGCCCAACATAGCAAATCCCGCGAAGGATGATTTTTGCCCCAAATAAGTAATCTCACACTGCCTATAAAATGATCATTGAAGTATGTAGAATTAAAACCGATGAAGATGAGTTTAAAACCTTAAGTCTGTACTTATTTTTGTTGCATGGCGAAGATGAAGTTCCCTTTGACGGATACCTAATGTGCCAACATGGCGTAGAATGTAGAGAGTGCCTCTTGGTTTGAGGAGACTGGCTCTGGTTGAGCCTTGACTGACCAGGTCAACTGCCGACTTACAAGTGAGACCCACTCAGCGAAGCGAGGAGGGTCCAAGGAGGGGAAAAGAGTGGGGGTAGGAGACAAAAGGAATACATATAAGCATGACCAATATTGTAAACTTAAATTCTTCTGAGGAAATGGTCTTCAAAGAGTTGATAGCAGGCGATACTAGCACAGCCTGGTGGGTGAAAGAGTAGACGAAGTTCTCTTGATCACGGAGATAATAGCTGGCGATGGCAACAAGAACTGGTGGCCAGATGGATAAGGAAGTCCTCTTGCACCAGGAAGAATTGAGGAGCTTCTGAGATTCGCTGCTAGATGACGCTAGGTGGGTCATGGAAGATATATATCTAGAACAGACTCACAAAGAACATAAGAGACATGACCAACAAAGAGAAAATAGAATATCACTGTTGGTGTTTGATAAAAAAGGAAGAAATGAACAAGAAAAGAGCATTAAAATTTATATTCTCTCGTACCGTGTATTCCAAGAATACACCAGCCGGCCTTGAACCAGCACCTTGGGCATAGAAGTTCAGCATTCTACCAGTTAGCCGCTTCCCTCATAGTCAGATGGAACAAGAAGTTCCGTGACGAACTAAAGAGCCTAATTTTCTTAAAATTAAGATTCATGCCATAGATTAATCTACAGAATATGAAACTATCTAGAATAATGACGGAATTAAGTGGGTAATATCGAAATGTCCTATTAGTTCGAAATAAGGTATACTAGGCATAATGTAGCCTAATAGAGCAATACAGTTGGCAGCTCTGGTGACTGAATATTTTCTTACTTCCATGTCCTAAGGTACAGAATACAAAATGTGGTTGAAGTCCAAAGGACGTTACATGGATTTAGACATTGGATCTATTAGTACACGTAAAAGCATGTTGGCAACAATGTCATGCGAGTGCTGGTCAGAAATAATCTGAAATATTATATATTTTTGTGCCAATTTTGGATGAAATCCATTTGTTGGTATAGAAGTTACATGTATTTAAAAATTGGTCCTATCAGCAGGCTTAGAATCATGTTGGTAGAACTGACGTATATAAGTTACTCAAAATTAATGTAAAAAGTCGGGTAATTTACGTGTGCATAGTTTAAAACTGTCGGCTTGCATACTTTCTGATATATTTGGATACAAAATAGAGAGCAATTATTAACAGTTGGCAGCCCTGGTGGCTCTTAAGAATACACTCAGTCATATAAGTTTATGTACACATATTACTTACAAAATTTGGTTGAAATCCAATTGATAGTGTAGAAGTTATATGCATTTAAAAATTGGACTTATCAGAAGGCTTAAAATTATTTTGGCAACGCTGTCATGTATGGCCAATTGGAAATTAAACTGAAATAGTATTATCTACATGTGTGCCAATTTTAGAATAGCTCCCAGGTATACCTTCCAAGATATCCAACATGGAGCTCAAATTTCTAGTGCGTTTTTTAGCAGTTGGTAGCACTGGCATCTTTTTCAAATATGGGCCTGAGATATTCCGGTATACATCTTTACTCATACTAAATTTGGTTTCGATTGCTGCAGCCGTTTAGGAGTTGATAGGGACACACACACACACACACACACACAGCCAGACAGAGAGAAGGACAGACAGACAGACAGAAGGACAGACACATTTTCCCGGATATATCTTATAAGTCTACTTTTTCCTCATTTCTGAAAAGTGTGAAAAGTAGGCTAAAAATGAATGTGATCTCGTCAATGGCGTTGTCTTGGCAACCTCTGATAGATCATCCCTTATCAATTTAAAAGCGTTGTTATGGTAACCTCTGATGAAACTTGGCATTTTTTTTTAAATTCTGAAATCATTTTTCTCATCCCTTGGCGTAATGGTGGGTCATATCAAAAATTCTTTCAGACAAAAGTTTTAGATAATTATTAGGGGAATATTTTCCATTTCGTACGGTTTTGATATTGTGCCTATTAAGAGAGATATGATTAATGTTTCCCGAAAAACCCACTTTTTTCCACCCCATTGGTCAATGGTAGGTGCTATCAAAAAACTTATTTGACATACATTTTTGGCACTTATCCGATTATGATCTTTGATTGGATTCGATATTTCACGTATTAAGAGAGTTATAGCGAAATTTCACTTTTTCGAAAAAAAAAACCCATTTTCACCCCCTTCGACCGACTTTGCCCATTAACGAACTCGACCGAGATTTTATAGGGATACATATTATGTAAAAAATTCAAAGTGATTGGTACAAAATTACGGCAGTTATCGTGTCCACTAGAAACTGATATATATATATATATATATATATATAGAGAGAGAGAGAGAGAGAGAGAGATAGATAGATATATACATATATACATAAATTACATATAAACTTTTGAACTGACGGTGGTTTTGGGGTCTGGGGGATGTGAAACGCGAAGATATGTCGAAATAGTTAGCTTTCTAATGAAATCTGCCTAAAAACCAAAAAGAATAGTGTAAATATGTTGATAATGTAAATATTTGTTATGTTATGTCGTAAGTGAACAGCTGATCGCTCGATGACAGTTTGTGGATTGAGCTGTAGTTAAGATTTAACGGAGTTTTTTTTAAATAGATTTAAAGAAGTTATGTAATGGGATGAAGTAAGTGAGACTAATATTTGAATATTATTATTTTCTTTTGAAACTCTGGAACAGCTGTTAGCATTTTAATTTCAAGATGAGCGGTTGATTGGAATGTCAAGTTGGACATTTACCAATGATTTATTTTAACGACAAGAGTGTCACGTATGTCGTTTATTTAAATTTATTGAGGGAGATTTTATTTTAATTGTATTGTTTTAGATTTAATAAATGTCTTCGTTCGTTTTTCATAAATCGATAGTCGTAATTTATATGAGTTGTGTAGAGAGATTGTGTTATGGAAACGGATTCAGGTATAAGGAACCCCTTTTCCATATATCGTTACTCACCGAGAGTCGTAAGTTTCTCACTCTCCTAAGCAGTTTGAGTTATTTGCCCTAGTAGTATAGTCCATAACACAATCAAAATTACTCTTGTATCCCCATGTAGCACATATCAGTAGGATTTACAGGTTTTTCTAGCTGGGGACCTTGAAGATTTTACGATCCACCTGATCTTCGGATTCGACTTGTGCATCTTCATGAATATTCGGGTTCAGTATGTTTCAGCACCGTGCGATTTTTATTTGTGGGGGAACCTCAAACAAATGTTATACAGAAGTAATCCTCATACTCTGGAGACTCTGGAGAACGAAATAGCTGCACTGATACGTAATATCAGTGAGGATGAATTACAGCGAGTGTACGTTTAGGTGCAATGTGTGTTTAGAAAATGAAGGACACCATTTCCAGCAACTACTCTGATATTCATGTAAGTAATGATGGTTATTAAATACTGTATGTTAAAGAGTGTAGTGTGTTAAAGTAGTTGGGCGCTACGCTGCAGCTAGCACGGAGCCTTGCTCGACTGGTGGCCTGTCCGTCACACGGCACCGTCGAGGTTCGGTTCTATAGAGAAGGCTCTCACTGTATAAGTGTTATTACATAATACTGGATCTCTCTCGCCACCTATGCTCTACATGTACTGTAGGTATGTGTAGTTGAACGATAATAGCTATACAGCAATATTAACAGTGCTTGGTATTTGGTCTACTACTTAATTAAAAAAATTATCTGGCCCATGGGGAGATCGAACCCACGACCTTCGCGTTATTATCACGACGAGCTAACCAACTGAGCTAATGGGCCACTGGAGCGTACGTCTCATGATGGATAGTGTAGCGATTAAGCGCACTTGACCTCGGATCATTCTGTTACTGTGTGGATGTCTTAAAAGGAACTTACATCCAGACACACATACAGAATACCAATACAAATCTCTGCATTCATTTGGCATCAAACGAATGGATAACATAATATTTCTTGGTTCTATACTACTGTATGTACAGACAAAACTTCCTTTATTCATAAGTAGGCAATAAAGATTCATTATGCCAAGTGTTTCACAGCGTTTGGATGAAGGTAATCAGAAAAGTCAATTTCAATATTTGTGCCGCATAGCCGCCATGCTGGTTTTATGCTTACTAGGTATTTTAAAGACACATATACAGGGCGCTCGAGAATGTTCTCCGCAGTGGGTACGTGCAGCTGTGAGTGGTTGAGTCATGAGTTTTAGTTGGCTGCACTGCACTGCACTGTGTCCTTCAAAGCGGGACTTCCCCGTGTGAGCTGTCGATGTGTATCGCGATAAGCGCGCCAACCTGCATGTCTTCAGCGTGTATTACAGTCAGCGAGCGTTCCGATATATTATTGGAAGAGTGCAGCAGTATATAGGCGGTAATGTTTACTACTGAAGAGAGAGTTTTTTTTGGTGGAATACGTTTTTCGCGAAGGTGATCGGTTTACAGAAAATGTAAAATGAAGATTTCAGGCGCGGTATCCTAATTCAAAGTGTCCAAACCGTGATACCGTTCGGGATTTGGTAAGTAAATTTCGTGTGACTGGCTCAGTTCACGATGTACCGGGAACAGGCAGGCCTACGCTTTTAACAGACGAAGAACTTGATGAAATCTCCGATATAATGCTGCGTAGTCCAAGTATATCAACACGAAAATTAGCTCAACAAACAGGAATCTCTGAGTCGACAGCACATAGAGCTGTAAGAGACAAGCTTCAGTTGTTCCCTTATAGTGAGCGATGTATGGAAGATAGACATATGCTCTCGCGGACGTTTTTGTAGAACTTTTCATGCTGAACAATTCTTACATAGTATTTAGATATTTTTAACGGTTTGTCCAGCGTAAGCTTCCAAAGCGCTCGACGCCAGGTATTTTATCGACTTTTCCATTAAAATCGTTACTGCTCGGCTTCCTTTGATCATAAATAAATTATTTTCTACAGAAATCATACTAGATATATCCTTTACAGAATGGTGAAAACCGCATCAAAATCCATCCAGTGGTTCTCGAGTTTATCCGTAACATTCAAGAATCGGGGACTTTGTTTTATACTAAGTAGAGATGTTGCAAGCGGCAGCCGTGCTACCAACGTAACTGCTGTAGCTAGCTCTCCCAGACGCATGTAGGCGCTGCGGAGAACATTCCCGGACTCATATAAACATTATATCATCATACAAAATGCCATGTTGATTTCTGCATTAAGAGGTGTTGAGAACTGGTGAAATATTTTGCGTGTCCGCCATATTACACTGAAGTTTTTACTGCAGGTGTGTCCAACCCGCGGCCCGAAGTGATATTTGCTTTATCACATCAAGTTCGGCCCGCAGTGATATATGTATGTTATAATATTATTTATCAAATAAGTAATTCTATTTGGAATAAGATAAACTTGAAAGAGCAAGACTTTTTCCGTTCATAATACATGTGTTTGTGAAAGTTCATCTTATTCAAAACATGGATAAATACATCCGTTTATATAGATTCATATTTATGATCCTACCTACCGCGCATCGCTCTGAAGTCTCCGTGTATTGTTGACCGCGCGGTAACGTTACTACTTTCAAAGGCGAGGGCGTGCCAGATGTTTTATTGTCGTTGCATTGTAGAACTTTCAAGTTAGTTTACTGCTTGGAGTTGTTCGCTCACGTTGTATTGTCAGTACTAGTGAGAGGTTTGAAGAATATAATTAATTCTGTGATTTTTATTTTCATAAGGGATAATTATGGATTCTAAGTGTAGCGGCAAGAAAAGTTTTCCGACGAAGGTAGATCATTTCAAATAAAGTGGGCAAATCAGTACTTTTTTACTGAAATAAACAAGAAAGCAGTGTGTTTAATTTGCAGTGAAACAGTTTCAGTGTTTAAGGACTATAACATAAAGCGACATTACGACACCAAAACATGCGTCTTCATATGATAAATTTGAGGGGCAATTTCGTAAAGACAAGGTATCTGAACTTAAAATTAAACTTTCGGGACAGCAGTTATTCTTTAATAATGTGTCACTTCAAACCAAATCTCTGGTAAAAGCGAGTTACTCAGTAGCAGAAATTATTGCAGAAAAATCTAAACCATTTTCAGATGGCGAGTTTGTTAAAGAAGCATTGAGAGTGTTGCTGATATTATATGTCCGGACAAGAAAGCGTAGTTTGCAAAACTAAGCTTGTCGCGACAGACTGTAGCTCGCCGTATTAGCGTCCAATATAGAGAGAACATTAAAATACCGAGCCACAAATTGCCAGTTCTATTCTCTGGCAATTGATGAGAGTAGTGATGCAAGCGATACTGTCCAATTAGCAATTTTTTTAAGGGGAATTGATAATGATTTCAATATTACAGAAGAATTAGCTGCTCTTGTCCCTCTTAAAGGCACCACTAAAGCCAATTATTTAATGGGGGGAGGGGTCACTGAAACCTTGAACCGCCTTGGCTTGAAATATACAAATCTATCTGGTGTAACAACAGACGGAGCTCCTGCATTTGCAGGAAAACGAGAAGGGTTAGTTAAATTAATGCAAGCAGAGGCAGCTAAAGTAGGAAACATTTCTGTAATGCAATATCACTGCTTAATACACCAAGAAAACCTTTGTGCTAAATCTCTAAATTTAAATAGTGTTTTGAAAGTCGTTGTGAAAGTAGTGAATTTCATTCGTTCACATGGTTTGCGACTCAGAGAATTTCAAAATTTCTTACAAAATCTCTATTCAGAGTTTGAAGATATTGTATATTATACTGAAATAAGATGGCTGAGTCGTGGCAAAATGTTGAAGCGAGTGTTTGACCTAAAAACACGAAATACAAACATTTATGGATGAGAAGGGCAAACCTATCGTTGAATTTAAAGACTTAGAATGGATGTGTTATTTTGCCTTTCTGGTAGATATAACAACACAACTGAACGAACTTAATTCACGTCTCCAAGCTAAGAACCAATTGATAACTACTATGTTTGATCACGTGAAGGTCTTTGAAACAAAATTGCGACTTTGGGAATCACAAATAAAAAACAACAACTTTGTGCATTTCCCAGCTCTACAAAACTGTAATAATCAAAATTCTCAAAAGTACGCAGAAATCATATCAGTTAAGAAACGAATTCCGTGTTAGATTTCACGATTTCAAGGAGAACGTTATAAGTTTCAATATGTTTCTTTCCCCTCTCTCCATTAACATAGACAAGGTCCCTGAGGATCTGCAAATGGAGTGCGTTGATTTTCAATGTGCATCAGACCTAAAGAATATGTTAAAAAATGTCCCCTTACTACAATTCTATCGCGACTACTTTCCCAAAGAAATATATCAGGGCATTAATAATAATAATAATATCGTATGGCCTCGGGTGCCTGGTGCAAGCTTTGTTAATTGACACCCAGAGGGTAGTTTGCATGTCGAATTTCGTCGATCCTATGAACGCTATGAAAGTAAAGGAAGTTAGATACGGTATCTAAACTCCTTGACACTACAGCGCTTTCAAGTAGAGAATGGAGGAACTTTAGTTGGCGGAAAGTCCCGAGATTAATTTTGCCATTGAACACGGCCTACTGAATTCAAATGGGTTCTTTAACATGCCAACAACGTATGACATGAGTGTCGTGATTTTTGTCGCCTTCAAAAATCACTTACCATGGTCAGGAGCGAACCTGCAATCTTGGGGTTGGTAGTTCGACACTATAACCACTCGCCCACCGTGGCAAGCATCCGGGCATTAATAGACATGCACTACTTTTTGCATCACTTTTTGGTAGCACATACATATGCGAACAAGTGTTCTACAGGATGAAACATGTGAATTGCGCAACGAGAACGCGAATCACCGACAGTAATCTGGAGAGTTCACTTCGAGTTGCTACAACATCAATCAAACCAGATATTGGATGCCTTGTTCGTGAGAAGCAGTGCCAGTAGTCGCATTGACGGGTAAAATATTAATTATATTATTTTAATATAACATTTATATACAGTATATTTAATTTAATTTTAAAAATAACTTAACTAATATAAGATTAATATTTTAATAAAAATAACTTATCAATATATTAGCTTTTTAAAATTAAATGGTTTATCTTAGAATTTAGATCCTATTTAATACGGTAGAAAAATCGAATCATGTGGCCCGCGAACCAATTCGCCTTAACGACAGTGGCCCTTTTCCAAAAAAAATGGTTGGACATGCCTGATTTACTGGAATCCGTGCTGGATTACCCATTAGGCCCGACTGGGCCCAGGCCTAGGGCCCTCAATTATCTGGGATCCCCAAAATCTAAAAACTGAAAAAGGAAAAACAAATCATCTGAAATGTTTTCAAATACCGATGATCGTTTCAATTGAATTGTATGTATATATATAGAGGGAAGTGACCAAAGTCGGACCCGAGTCCCTAAGTCGGACCCCTGCATTATTTTGCTTGGACAGTGCTGCCGCATGGTGGCACAATAATGAATGTGAAGATATGAAAAGAAATGTTAAGTTGTGGAAGTGGCAGCACTGGACTGTGGGGAGTATCCCGTCAGTTCCTCCATTACTGGTTTTCATGTGAGTGGATGTTTTTACACGTGCTCATGGAATAGTGATTGTTTTATATTTCAAAGAGGGTAAGTCATATTGTGTTTACAGTACTGTCTTTAGTAAGCGATACACTTGATAAATGTTGTATTTGCTTGTCGAAATACCCATTCATTTTTTTTTTCATAGCCTCGAAAATATCAAGTACAAGATGTCCTAAGTAGGACCCCCAAGGCTTTCCTAAGTCGGACCCATAAAAGTCCTAAGTCAGACCCCTAATAACCCTGAGTGGGACTCCTGAAATTCACATTCAAATTTCTTGGGTTTTATTTAAGCCGTTCAAAATATTTTTTCAGATGACCCAGAAAAATATCAGTCCTTGCGTGAGAAAATGGGAAACTCTCAAAGTGGTCGGTTTCTGGATTTTGTGGTCATAACAATAAGTTATGTTCCTAACAAGACATATTCTTCTTCTTCTTAGTCGTTTACCCTCCAGGTTGGTGGACCCACGGACTCAGCGGGGGAACTCACCACTACCGCCTGTACGGGCAGTGTCCTAGAGCTGGGAACATCTAATCGGAGGGGATACAACTGGTGAGGTGTGATTGGCACCTCGCCCAGGTGGCCTCACCTGCAAAGCGAACAGTGGCCTCATGAGGGAAGGTAATGGAAGGTCAGGATGGATAGGCAAGGAAGGGGGAAGGAGGTGGCCGTGGCCTTGAAGAAGGTACTGTACCGTTTTCCTTTATTCGGCCTGATTTACGGTACATATACCTAAACGAACCGCTACACCACACGGCAGGCTTTGACCTAGTTTTGACAGCGCGCATAGCCATGTGATCGTTTGCTCAGCTGTTGTCTCATCAGCAACCTTCGGAAGAGAGTGTTTCGCTTGTACGCCGTGAGGATGCGCTGGTGTCCTTGAGCTGGCAGTAGTGGGAGATTGACATTTACATTTGAATTTTTTATTTGGAAATGAGATACAGATATGATGTCAAGTATATACTGGAGTTCGATTTTACAGCAGAGAGGGACAATGCAGTCGTGCTTTTTAGTAATGGCATCTGTAACATCAAGAATATAGATTTATATATCGACCTGTCTCAGAGAAATCGTCTTGTCATGCGCAGTAGAGACAGTGCGCGAGTTGCCTCCTGCAGGTCGACACGGGTGCGCGACTGTCAGAACACGTTTCAACTCAGACGAATTCACGCCTAAGCAGAACTTGTATCGCAATGTTGTTTCGGCTGAAAGAAGTGTAAAGCTATTTTGAATTCATGGCGGTGCTAGTTGACATTTTATACATCGTGTGGTGACGGATTAAGGTCATTATCATAAAAGTTCAGTGTCGAATGAGAACTTCAGTCGTCAGAGCACCTGGCATTGTATGCGGGCAGTATTCTGTTAGTGGAATCACTCTTTTCACGTGTTACGGAGCGAAGTGGAGTGATACATAAAGGAGGCTTGTTTCTGAAGTCTATGCATACTGGGAAGGCGTGCTATCTTTTCTCACGCCAAGACTATTGCAACTAAATATCAAGTACATTCCGAGTGAAGCTTTTTAACAATGTACAGTGCTTGGAAGTCCGAGGTGTTGGGGGAGATATTTAGAATGCATATAAGCATATTAGCCATGAGCGGCTAGGCATTTTAGTGTGGACATCGCTCTCCAAGCAAATGCAGCGGACGTCACGAGTAACCACAATGCATGTTTGCGAAGTGGACCATAGCATATTCGCGACGCGGGCTATTGGCTTGTGCAACATGAACTTTTGGTAACATGCAGCCGAAAATAACTCAGGCTACCGTCATGTGTTCTCTTGCTTATCGAAATGTTGCATTCGCGCGCGTGTTGTATTTCCGAACCGGTCTGGAACTATTCGAAATTCGGGCTAGGACAATTTCCGAGATGAGGAAGCAGTTCGTTTACTACCAGTGGACTTGGGACATTGGAGTAAGGGATCCCCAGCGGGTTCATTGGAAATTGGAATGGAACCGTATAGTCCTGCTACACCATGGTGGAATCAGATGGTGGGCATCTTCACGCTCCATATTGCCTTCGAGAATCTCCAGCCAGGTAGAGAATCTACTTTTCATGTAGCGTTGCAAGGTAGATAGTCCAGTTTAAACACTTTGCCATCTATTTTCTTTTTTCATTTTGAGTAGTATGATTGTGGAGTGGAGTTTATGCATGGCTATTCCATGTCATGTGTGACTTCATTTCCAGTCGAGTTTAGGCCTGATTAACCAGGTGTACTCATTTCATAACATTTTATTATGAATTAATTGTTCATCTTTCAGCTTAATAATCTATTAAATTAAATTCATTAAATGTATTCCGAACTTCTTGATTGTGAAGAACAGATCTTTGTAGGGGAAGAAATCTACGTTATTCTCATAGGGAATTGGTACAATTTTTTTTTTCATCAAGCTCTGGCTTGAGGGGTCATAATTCCTTTATTTTTGTGTTCGACAATTGCGAGCTTCGAATTTTTCTTATGCGCTCATGTATTATTATTATTAAATTACAGTATAGAATGTGGATTTTAATCATTCTTTTAGAATTATTATGACAGTAATTCTTTTGTCAAGCCTCAGAGTTTGTTTTTGTGTGGCATCCCCATTTAATTAATTCTTCGGTTGTGTTCAGTTTATAAGATTTAGGCAATGCTAGATATGATTCACGATCGTTATATTTTAAATTCTGGATGAATTTAAATAAGTACATTCATACTGAAATATTATTGAATCTTTAGAGATTCTGAATTACGAATTTCACGTCTTTTTAGCTTGAGTGCTTGATTGATAAAAATACATTTTGAATACATTGCTAAGGCAGAGTTATGCAATTTCAATTTTGACAAAGCAGATAAGGAGTACAGAATTACATGTTTGGAAAGGCATTACAGATCTGAGGGTGTAATAACATAAATAATGATTTCGCTGTAAATAAGTAAATATGTATATATATATCTGAAATAATTCACGTTTTCTTTAATGTTGGAATGGGTGGAAGAACTATTAAGGTGATTTGTCTTTTTTTTTGGGGGGGGGGTTCAATTGTTCTCATGATTAACATTTTCTATTGAGGGTTAAATGCACTCTTGGTCCATGGGGACTGTTAATGCATTTATTGGCATGATTCTAGTGCCCAGTTTCTTTGTTTGTGTCCAGTCAAGGACAATTTGGTCTGACCTTCTGTCAGGTTTCTTTTGAAATAAATATTTTGTCAGTTCTTTTAATCGCGTGATGTGATAATTTATAGAAGTATAAAGAGGTCGCATTAATGGGGGCCACAGCCATATATTTCTAGAGTTTCCCACACTCCTGAGAGGTTGTTTGCCCATGATTCTCGTGTTCTTAGAGCTGTTCACTGTTATGCTTTGGTCGTGCTTAATGCCACCTCTGTTAGGTTTTACTGCACCCTATTACTCCTTTTCCCTGTTGGTAGGATTTGGGGACTTTTCTTGGCCGGGGGTTTTTAGGTCCTATAATCTAGCTACCATCGAGGGATTTCAACAGGTAAAGGGTAGGTATTTCGGACACAGTAAATTGGCGACCCAAACTTAAGGGGCATCGAATAGAGATATCGTGTCTTTATGGGAGGTGCCAATTGAGTAAAATGGCATACAGATGATGGACTCGAGAAAACTGGAATACCAGAAACGAGAACATAGTTTGAGGCCATTATAGATGTCGAACCTCGTGGAAGGGCATCTGACTGGTGGTATGACGCCATTTCATGATCGTTTCGAATCATGCTTTCGAACACGTGGTGACGTTATATGCTAGTCAATTCCGACAACATTACAGCGATCAATTGTGAACTCGTTGAATGAACGTCGGGAGATAATGGTTCACCAATGTTTTTAGCACAAGATATTGGAATTCATTCGTGAATAAAGCAATTAAGAGTATTCTCGACCTACACGGTATACGTGTAGAATTGCAACCATTGATAGATTTTGTGGATTTTTAAGTGGTGCTACACTGATTTGGAAATAATATACGACTAGAGCCAAGATCAATGAAAGACATTCTCTGAAAAACTGAATTGACTTGATCAGTCGAGTAGGGCGTTGAGATGTAGCTCGTGGGTGAGTTGCACTCAAGGTGTCCCATTTTCTTGCAACCGGCGGATGGGTATTTCTGAGCCCATTTTAAATTTTAAATCACTTCTCTTGCTTATCGAAATGTTGCATTAGCGTGCGTGTTGTATTTCCGAACCGGTCTGGAACTATTCGAAATTCGGGCTAGGACAATTTCCGAGATGAGGAAGCAGTTCGTTTACTACCAGTGGACTTGGGACATTGGAGTAAGGGATCCCCAGCGCGTTCATTGGAAATTGGAATGGAACCGTATAGTCCTGCTACACCATGGTGGAATCAGATGGTGGGCATCTTCACGCTCCATATTGCCTTCGAGAATCTCCAGCCAGGTAGAGAATCTACTTTTCATGTAGCGTTGCAAGGTAGATAGTCCAGTTTAAACACTTTGCCATCTATTTTCTTTTTTCATTTTGAGCAGTATGATTGTGGAGTGGAGTTTATGCATGGCTATTCCATGTCAAGTGTGACCTCATTTCCAGTCGAGTTTAGGCCTGATTAACCAGGTGCACTCATTTCATAACATTTTATTTTGAATTAATTGTTCATTTTTCAGCTTAATAATCTATTAAATTAAATTCATAAAAATGTATTCCGAACTTCTTGATTGTGAAGAACAGATCTTCGTAGAGGGAAGAAATCTACGTTATTCTCATAGGGAATTGCTACATTTTTTTTTCATCAAGCTTTGGCTTGAGGGGTCATCGTTCCTTTATTTTTGTGTTTGACAATTGCGAGCTTCGAATTTTTCTTATGCGCTCATGTATTATTATTATTAAATTACAGTATAGAATGTGGAATTTGATCATTCTTTTAGAATGGCAATTTTCTTTTCTCTTGAGGGTAAGCGAGGTCATACCGCAATTCTAATGTGTCAACAGAATTTAACTGGAGTCGTTATCTGGATACATGCTGTAGATTCAGTTTGATTTTCGTGAATTCTCTTGAGGGGACATGTCTATTTTTGTCTGATCAACGTTAACGTTTGATTTTGTAGCCACGTGTAATTGGATACACCTTGTTGATTTTTATATTTATTAATATTGCTATAACTGAACTTTGATTCAGTATTTCGAGTTTTTCTTGTTTAGAACATTGCTTTAGAGAACTATTTGAAGAACAAGAATCTTTTACGAGACAGATCCCAGGGATTAACTTTAAGGGGAAATGAATTCTTATGTGACTGTGAATACAACTCTGTAAGGCAAGCTTTTTGTGATCCAGTGCACTTGATTAAGTAGCCACTCAAGTAGTGGGAATGAGCCGGTTCTACAGCCTCCACCTCCACACCCTCCACACAAATTGGCGGCACCCCGATAACTCCCGAACCCGTGGTCGGATTTTGACGAATGAGGTGTCATTGAACTCGGGCTGATAACCCCTTTCCAATGGACAGCATATTTCAACCCCAAAATAAAACCTACCCCTACTAGGGGGGTGAAATTGAATTTTTTTAGAGAATCTCTCTTTCCAATTGCAACATGTGAGAGTTTGAATGCCAATATGGAATGAAACGTTGTTCTACACAAGAGCCATGTGTACGGTGGCAAGCCACTATGAATTAACATGCTTGTTTTCTGTTTTTACGCATGCCCACTCATGGCTTTTGTAAGAGGGTGGGGGAGCGGATCCCTATGGATGGGTTATTGTTGACGAGTCATTGTTGGCGGGGGTCATTGTTGTCGGGTCATTGTGGACGAGCCCTTGTGGACGAGTCCTTGTTGACAAGTCCTTGTGGACGATTGCTTGTTGACGAGTCCTTGTGGACAGGTCCTTGTGGACGAATCCTTGTGGATGAGTCCTTGTGGATGAGTCCCTTTGGACTGATCCCTTTGGACGGGTCCCTTTGGCCTGGTTCCTACGGACTAGCCCATGAATTTATTTAAATTATGTCAAAGGGCGTAACTACATTTGTGTGTGTTGAATTGACTACTATAATGGGATAACGATATGAAAGGAAAGTGACGAAATACATGTGAACATACAAGGGATCTAACTTGGTGGATGAATGTGTTCTAACGAGTCATTTTAGTTGAAAGAGAATAATACATGTTCTTAAGATGTTAAAACTGAGGAGATGGCACGTGCAGTAAGACGTCTTGTTACTTCCTGTGTCATATTACAGACATGACAGAGAGCGCGCAGATCTGTTGCTATGACTAACACTGCAGTAATTTGAAACCGCAAGTGTTCATTAAGACAATGGATGATGATCATGCAAAGTTAGCAGTTATTGGATATTACACAGGTGTTCCTTCCGGTGTCATGTTGCTGACATACCAGAGAGCACACACTGCTGTTGCTATGACTGACGCTGCAGTAATTTGAAACCCCATATGTTGATTAAGACAATGGGTGATGATCATGCAAAGTCAGCAGTCATTGGATACCACACAGGTGTTCCTAGTGACTTTGAACTCTCAACTGTATTGGGAAAGGAATTGCAATGATCTGCAAAAAACTGCTGACACGAGCGATGAGAGTTTATATAAGAGGGGTGTCATATATCTCCCTACTGTCAGTCTGTATTACTCGCTTTGAGTGAACAGTGCTCTATTACTGCTCAAGAGTTGTAAGAAAAGCCGTTTTGGTAGAAAATCATTAAATTATTTTGCAAGGTAAGTACTTATTATTAATGGATTGTAGTCTTTTATTACTAATTGATGTTGAAGTTATTGATTGGAATGTATTTATTGATTGATTGATTGATTGATTGATTTGTTTACAGATAATTGGGTACCTGTAGGTTACAAGATTCCTACAATCTGTTCATTCAGTGACAGCAGTTGATAAATTATAAAAAGGTAAGTGCCCCCTCTAATAACTTCTAAACAGTTAGAGTGATATTTTCCAATGTTCACCTCTACATGTTAGTGAAAATGGTATATTTGGCAGTCAAAAGATGGAACTACTTGACCATGGTGTGTAAAGCTAATTTTGTAGGTTAGATTTTGATTACCGCTCTATTAAGTCTGAATGTTCATTGCTAGGTGTCAGTGTTAGAGGGAATATTTAAAGTCTTAACCTCAGTTCACCTAACATAACCTAACTTTACCTAACTTAACCTTATCATGTGACATGTTTTACATGTTTAAACTTGTTTTAAGACTGGCTATGACGTCACACTTAGCTCACTTCACTGGCGATCGCTGGTTTCTATCACGTGACATGTTCTACAAGTTTAGACTTGTTTTAAGAATGGCTATGACGCCACACTTAGCTCACTCAACTGGTGATCGCTGGTTTCTATCACGTGACATGTTCTACAAGTTTAGACTTGTTTTAAGACTGGCTATGACGTCACACCTAGCTCTCTTAACTGGCGACCGCTGGTTTCTACCACTCTATCAAGTTCTAATGTTCACCGCTAGGTGTCAGTGACAGTGGTATATAGTAACCCCCAGTTAGAACTACATGAAGTTAGACTTGCTAGGAGTTCACAGATGATTGATTTAAATACCCTGCTATAACCATTGACTGGAATATAATTAAATTATCTATATTGTACTTTGTTTTATCATTTATTAACATTTATGATTTCTTTCTTTTATAGGTAATTTCGAAAGTGATCATAATGTTCAAGTGTGGTGACTGTAAGAAACAGTTCTCAAGACCTGACAACCTTCAACGACATGCAAATGCTAAACATGACATTAAAATGTTTGTGTGCAGTCATTGTGCTACCACATTTAACAGACAGGATAGTCTTGGACGGCATGTAAATTTAAAGCATGTCAGTTCAGCACCTTTTTCATGTTCAGTTTGTGATCTTGGTTTTTCTGCTGTAAAGCGATATCAATCCCACATGGTTGAAGTGCATGGGGAACAACAGGAATTAAAAACTGTAAAACCATCAACTAGCACGGAACCTTTAAATGAATGTGATGCTCAAAAGCGTAAACGTTCTCAAGATTGTGAAAATAGTTGTGCAACAAAAAGAAAGAAGAATGGTGAACCTTCAATAACACATTGTGATGTATGTAATATTGATATACCTTCTTCAATCATTCATGGACATTTACGCAGTATTCAACATAAAAATAACGCTTGCCATGAAAGAAATTCTGGAAATATTCAACAAATTGGTAGTGCATTTAAAAGTCGAATTGCTAGTTATAGACTTTATAGTAAAGAAAAAACTCAAAGTATTGAATCATTTTTAAAAATATTCAACCTACTGTGTTTGGCTTGTTAGGTAATGTTTTATTAGAGCATAAAACAATTAAAATGAATTTTGAACTTTTTGGTCTCTATGTAAAAACTGAGAGCGAAGGTGAAATTACGGATATCAAATCTTTTAATACAAAAACATAATTGTTAGCGAATCAACTAATATTAGTGATATATATCAAAATATTTCAAGTGCTATCATTGTGAAGAGTGAAGAGTTCCAGGAAAGGGAGTCAGGCTGGGCGTTGGTTGAAGTACTTGATTTAGAAACCAACATGAATAAATACAACCCCCTTCGAGCATCATCATACATTGATTTGCCAGGATGGATTAAACGAAAGAAAGCTGTTGTGAACGTTTTGAATAATGATGACGCATGTTTTGCATGGGCTGTAACCTCAGCTCTCCATCCAGCTGTGATGAATGAGAATAGAACGTCATCTTATCCTCACTATTCTTCAGTGTTAGATTTAAAAGAAATAGAATTTCCTATGGCGATAAAAGACATTCAACGTTTTGAAGAGCTGAACAATGTAAGTATTAATGTTTATGGAATTGAAAATAAGAGTATAGTTGGTCCTCTATATTATACTCAGGAAAAAAAGGATGCTCATGTAAATTTACTTTACATAACCGAAGGTGAAAATGCTCACTATTGCTGGATAAAACATTTAAGTAGACTTGTCGGTAGTCAGCTATCAAAAAGAGAACATAAAAAGTGGTTGTGTTAAGGCTGTTTGCTCTATTTTACAAAAGAGGATCAACTAACTCAACATCAACAAGTAGTTCCGTGGAGAACTATACAGCCTATTTCATATATCCTACTAATGTTAATTGCCTCTGTCAACATACACAATTTCAGTTTCATTGCTGTAATAGATTCGTAGATATTAAGAACCGACTAAATATTTCGGATGATCGCCATGTTGGATTTTATATATGTAGGTCCTAGAGTTATGTACTGTTACATGCAGATTATTGTGTACGTGTAGTATTCAAACATCAATCGCATAATTAGGACAAAAGAAAAAACAAGGAGATTTTAAAATTTTTCACAGCTGCCATCTTGAGGTTATGGAAACAATTGAAATAAATTAGATGCCAGTGGATTAATATTCGTATAAGGATTCACTGTACCAAGTTTCACTGCACTCGGATGGTTAAATTGCGAGAAACGTCCATGTAAATATTTATAATTCGCGTCACCGCCATGTTGGATTTGTGATCACCAGGTTATTTAACGTCCTATAGGTGAACTTAAGTTCATAGCCCCTATGAACATTAAAAATGCAGTTTGATTGCTAAAATAGATTCGTAGATATTCAGTATCGTCTAAATATTTCGGATGGTCGCCATGTTGGATTGTTAAATATATAGGCCATAGAGTCATGTACGTTACCATTAAGGGAAAATTATTGCGTAGGTTCATTAATCAAACTTTCACTTCGATCGCATGACCACATCAAAAGAAATAAAAACTTAATTTTAAAATTCGAACTGCCGCCATCTTGAGGTTATGTAAACAATTGAACTAAATTAGATACCAGTGGATTACAATGTGTATTAATATTTCCTGTACCAGGTTTCAGTGCGCTTGGAACATTAAATCGCGAGAAAGGTCTATTTAAAATTTTCAAATTCGCTTGGCCGCCATGTTCGTTTTGTAGTTAACCGGTTTTTGAAAGTCTTATAGATGGACTTCGAGTAGTGCCCTTTATCTCCGTACAAATCTTTAGGGAGATACCGCTAATAGTTTCCGAGATATAGAATGCCGGTGAAATATTTCGCACATCCGCCATCTTGTGATTATGTAAACAATTGAACGAAGTTAGATGTCGGTGCATTACAATGTATATAAACATATACTGTACCATGTTTCATTGCGTTTGGTTGGTCAAATCACGAGAAACGTCTATTTAAAAGTCGCAAATTCGCTTGACTTCCATGTTGGTTTTGTAGTTACCAGGTTTTCAAAAGTCACATAAGTGAACTTATAGTAGTTCCCTCTATCACCATATAAAATGTCAGGGTAATATCGGTAATAGTTTCGGAGATATTGAATGCTGGTGAAATATTTCGCACAGCCGCCATGTTGGATTGGTGAGTCGTAACAAAATTTGAAGGGCACGGTCGAGGTCGACGGGAATAGTGCTATGAACTTTCCGAGTTTCATTGAAATCGCTCCTGCCGTTTAGATTTTATTAGGGGGGGACACACACACGAATCACACACACACACACACACACGCACACACACACGGACAAAAGGTGATCTCATAAGCCTATTTTTTCAAAATTGAAAATAGGCTAAAAATGGGGGTGTAATCATGTTCGTACGGTATTACCGACTCCTAAAAATAACATTCTAAAATTTAAGGATTATGAGAAGCAGCTTCGAGTACCATTTGTTATATATGCTGACTTCGAGGCTTTGCTAAAACCATTTAATACATGTTCATCGAATCCAGCCCTATCTTTTACCACCACTACTCACATTCATGAACCTTTTAGCTTTGCATATTATATTAAATGTAGTTATGACTCTTTAAATAAGTTTGAGCTCTATAGAGGACCTGATGCACCTAAAGTTTTTATGGAAAGGCTTGAGAAAGATGCCATCCGTATATCCTCTATTTTAAATACGATCATTCCAATGGAACCACTAACTTTATTAGAGCAAATGAATTTTGAAACTGAAACTAATTGTTTTATATGTGGTGAATGTTTACATACAAACAGTGTTCGCGATCATGACCATTTAACAGGACAATATCGTGGTGCTGTTCACCAAGAATGTAATTTAAATTATAGAGTAAGTAAATTCATTCCGGTCATTCTACATAACGGTAGCAAATACGATAACCACTTTATCGTTAAAGAATTTGGAGCTTCAGATGTGAAAATTGATGTGATTGCAAATAATAAGGAACAATACATATCGTTCACAAAATACATCAAAACTGACAATAAGATAACGATAAAACTACGATTTTTAGATTCATTCCGCTTTATGCCGAGTAGTCTTGATAAGCTTGCTAGTAATTTAAAATCAGATCAGTTTCATGAAATTCAACGTGTCTTTCCTAAAGAAGATGATTTTAATTTGATTTATCAAAAGGGTATATTCCCTTACGAATATATTAACTGTGTGGAACGTCTTGAGGAGTGTTCTTTTCCACCGAAAGATGCATTTTACAGTTCCTTAAACACAAGTCATATCAGTGATCAGGAATATTTACATGCACAACGTGTATGTGCACAGTTTGACATTCAAACTTTAGGAGAATTTTCAGACATATATTTGAAGACAGATGTGTTGTTATTAGCAGATGTTTTTGAAAATTTCCTGGGTTAAGTTTCAGTTCAATGTTGAAAAAAACGAAAGTAAATTTAGAATTATGACTGATATAGACATGATCAATTTTATAAAATCATCAATTCGAGGTGGATTAAGTCAATGTATTGGACGGTACTCTAAAGCGAATAATAAATACATGCCTAGCTACAACCCTTGTGAAGAGTCAAAGTATATTGTCTACCTCGATGCAAATAACCAATATGGTTGTGCTATGAGTCAATATCTACCACTGAAAGATTTTCGCTGGCTGACACAACCTGTAATTGATGTCTTACATGTTGACACTCTTAATGATAACGATGATAAAGGATATATTTTAGAGGTAAATCTTGAGTACCCTAAAGAGTTACATGATGATCATAATGATTTACCATTTTGTCCTGAGAATATGAAATCTCCATACATCACATCACGAACAAAATGTTAATTGCTAATGTAAATAATAAATGTAAATATGTAATACATTATCGAAACTTGAAACAGTGTCTACAGCATGGATTGAGGATTTAGTTGTAATAAAAATGAATCGTCTTAAAGTAACTTACAACAAACCCATATATGTGGGATACACCATTTTGGAGTTATCAAAAACACTTATGTATGAATTTCACTATGATTATGTAAAGAAAAACTATCTTGATAATGCTAAATTACTCTACACAGACACAGATTCTTTTATTTATGAGTTTAAAACTGATGATTTTTATGAGGATATCAAAACTGAGCTAAATAGGTTTGATACAAGTGACTATCCCGAGGATAATATTTACCATTTACCTCTAGTAAACAAAAAGGTTCTTGGGAAATTTGAGGATGAATGTGCTGGTGTTATTATAGACACCTTTGTAGGCACAAAATCTAAATCATACAGCTATATGACAATTGATGATGTAGTAGTAAAAAAATTAAAAGGAGTGAAAAAGAATGTTGTTGGTAAAGAGTTAGATATAAGTGATTATAAAAACTGTATAGTTAGTAACCCACCTGTATTATATAAGAAAATGAGTGTATTTAGAAGTAAAAATCATCAGCTACATACCAATTTGCTGAACAAAGTTGCTTTAAGTAATGAAGACAACAAACGATTCATTATACCCAACACATTTGATACTTTTGCTTGGGGAAACAGTCGCATTGACGACTATTACTTTACTTAAGTCTAATGATCACTATATTGTAATATTTGTAGTGTGTTTTATATTGTAATATTTTTTTGCAAAAACTGTAAGTAGAATGTATAATGTTAGGCTACTGTAGTTTAGTAAAAATAAGATAAGTAATACATTTTAGTGTAAAATGTTTGCTTTTGTATATTACGAAAAAAAAAATTAAAAAAATGTACAGTATGTGTGAACTACACAAGGGAAATGTAAAAATGTAAAGTGGAAAATTGTAAATATCCATGTGTGAAAAAGTGAAATAGTTATCACCATTTTAAAATTAAAAGACATTGTGATCTGGTAAACCTTGTTTTTATTTCACAACAACAAAAATGTACAGAATGTGTAAACTAAACAAGAAGAATGTAAAAAAATGAAAAGTGGAAATTGTAAATATTCATGTGCGAAAAAATGAAAATAAAGAAATGGCTATCACCATTTTAAAATTAAAAGACATTGTGATCTTGTAAACCTTGTTTTTATTTCACAACATATATGGCTTTACAAAATAGAATACAAAGAAATACCATTTCCTCAATCCTTTTCAATGTTCATGTCCACTCATCATTAACTTCCCTTTTATAGCAGTAATCACAATGAGGGCTGCCAACCTCTCCCCCACTGAGCCATTATAGGATGTCAAACGTTGCTTAGCTTTTCAACGATACTTTATCCACCACACGTATTAAAGCATAATGACTATGACGATAAGAAATGTCGTGTTCCTTACATGCTTAATCCAAAGAAATAATAGGTATTTACTTAACACAGGGTCTTGAGTCCATGTGTTTGGTACATATTGCAAGATTTCTGTCACGGCATTGACTGTCACAAAATAAATGAAAACTTGGAGAGCACCAATAATTCATCTTTGGTAAGACTATCCAGGATCTTGAGTCCATGATTTTGGTATAAGTTGCCAGATTTCTTTCACGGCATTGACTGTCACATAATAAATGAACAACTAGGAGAGCACCAATAATTCTTCTTTGGTAAAACTATCTGCATATCGATGACAGATAACCTTTTAGTTCCACCCTTAAAACAACAACACTACCTCTTGCATAATCTGCGATGTTGATGGCTCTTGAGACGTGAAAGATGGATTAAACATAACTTTTACATTAACAGGAGTTAGACTTTGCTCAGTAAACAATGCACTGTCATGAGCCACAGTATTTTTTTTTTCTTGGACTTGCTTTTTTCTTTTCTTTATAAGTGTTTGAAACGGTGTATTAAAAGAGATTGATAAACATCCAAAGGGTAAATAGAGTAACAAATAAAGAGAAATGAAAATGATACCTCCATATCATATGTCAAGCATGAACTAATCTCTAGCAAAGTTCACTCAATACTATAAATAATAGTTTAAAGTGGGTGCAAAAGTGGGTGCTAAAGTGGGTGCATGAGTGGGTGCAAATGTGGGTGTATAAGTGGGTGAAAATGTGGGTGCATAAGTGGGTGCAAATGTGGGTGCATAAGTGGGTTAAAAAGTGGGTGCATAAGTGAATGCAATAGTGGGTGCAAAGGTAGGTACAAAAGTGGGTGAAAAAATGCCCCCCCCTTTTTTTTGAATCTCGCTACGCCCCCTTTTTAATCTATTTTTGAAATTTTGACAAAGCGTCTAAGTGCACTTTTGTTAATATCTCGCGAACCAGTCTCTGTTGACGGGTCCTTGTTGACGGGTCCCTGTGGGCGGGTCCTTTGGACTGATCCCTATGGACTGGCCCATGCATTTTATCCAAATTATGCCAAAGGGACCCGCCCACAGGGACCCGTCAACAAGGACCCGTCAACAGAGACTAGTTCGCGAGATATTAACAAAAGTGCACTTAGACCCTTTGTCAAAATTTCAAAAATAGATTAAAAAGGGGGTGTTAGCGAGATTCAAAAAGGGGGGGGGCATTTTTTCACCCACTTTTGTACCTACCTTTGCACCCACTATTGCATTCACTTATGCACCCACTTTTTCACCCACTTATGCACCCACATTTGCACCCACTTTTTCACCCACTTATGCACCCACATTTGCACCCACTTATGCACCCACTTTTGCACCCACTTTTGCACCCACTTTTGCACCCACTTTAAACTATTATTTATAGTATTGAGTGAACTTTGCTAGAGATTAGTTCATGCTTGACAATTGATATGGAAGTATCATTTTCATTTCTCTTTATTTGTTACTCTATTTACCCTTTGGATGTTTATCATTCTCTTTAAATACACCGTTTCAAACACTTATAAAGAAAAGAAAAAAGCAAGTCCAAGAAAAAAAAAATACTGTGGCTCATGACAGTGCATTGTTTACTGAGCAAAGTCTAACTCCGGTTAATGTAAAAGTTATGTTTAATCCATCTTTCACGTCTCAAGAGCCATCAACATCGCAGATTATGCAAGAGGTAGTGTTGTTGTTTTAAGCGTGGAACTAAAAGGTTATCTGTCATCGATATGCAGATAGTTTTACCAAAGAAGAATAATTGGTGCTCTCCAAGTTGTTCATTTATTATGTGACAGTCAATGCCGTGAAAGAAATCTGGCAACTTATACCAAAATCATGGACTCAAGATCCTGGATAGTCTTACCAAAGATGAATTATTGGTGCTCTCCAAGTTTTCATTTATTTTGTGACAGTCAATGCCGTGAAAGAAATCTTGCAATATGTACCAAACTCATGGACTCAAGACCCTGTGTTAAGTAAATACCTATTATTTCTTTGGATTAAGCATGTAAAGAACACGACCTTTCTTATCGTCATAGTCATTATGCTTTAATACGTGTGGTGGATAAAGTATCGTTGTAAAGCTAAGCAACGTTTGACATCCTATAATGGCTCAGTGGGGGAGAGGTTGGCAGCCCTCATTGTGATTACTGCTATAAAAGGGAAGTTAATGATGAGTGGACATGAACATTGAAAAGGATTGAGGAAATGGTATTTCTTTGTATTCTATTTTGTAAAGCCATATATGTTGTGAAATAAAAACAAGGTTTACAAGATCACAATGTCTTTTAATTTTAAAATGGTGATAGCCATTTCTTTATTTTCATTTTTTCACACATGAATATTTACAATTTCCACTTTTCATTTTTTTACATTCTTCTTGTTTAGTTTACACATTCTGCACATTTTTGTTGTTGTGAAATAAAAACAAGGTTTACCAGATCACAATGTCTTTTAATTTTAAAATGGTGATAACTATTTCACTTTTTCACACATGGATATTTACAATTTTCCACTTTACATTTTTACATTTCCCCTGTGTAGTTCACACATACTGTACATTTTTTTAATTTTTTTTCGTAATATACAAAAGCAAACATTTTACACTAAAATGTATTACTTATCTTATTTTTACTAAGACTTAAGTAAAGTAATAGTCGTCAATGCGACTGTTTCCCCAAGCAAAAGTATCAAATGTGTTGGGTATAATGAATCGTTTGTTGTCTTCATTACTTAAAGCAACTTTGTTCAGCAAATTGGTATGTAGCTGATGATTTTTACTTCTAAATACACTCATTTTCTTATATAATACAGGTGGGTTACTAACTATACAGTTTTTATAATCACTTATATCTAACTCTTTACTAACAACATTCTTTTTCACTCCTTTTAATTTTTTTACTACTACATCATCAATTGTCATATAGCTGTATGATTTAGATTTTGTGCCTACAAAGGTGTCTATAATAACACCAGCACATTCATCCTTAAATTTCCCAAGAACCTTTTTGTTTACTAGAGGTAAATGGTAAATATTATCCTCGGGATAGTCACTTGTATCAAACCTATTTAGCTCAGTTTTGATATCCTCATAAAAATCATCAGTTTTAAACTCATAAATAAAAGAATCTGTGTCTGTGTAGAGTAATTTAGCATTATCAAGATAGTTTTTCCTTACATAATCATAGTGAAATTCATACATAAGTGTTTTTGATAATTCCAGAATGGTGTAACCCACATATATGGGTTTGTTGTAAGTTACTTTAAGACGATTCATTTGTATTACAACTAAATCCTCATGAATAATTGAACAGCTATGAAAGTTAGGCTTGCTTATTAAGTTGCTCGCACCATACCCTTTTACCATCATTCTCCCACTTTGTTATCAGCTTTACATCAACTCGTTTATCAACATTCTCCATAGTCTTTCCAAAATCACTATTATTCATGAGTTTATAAAAATCTTTTTCAAACGCGTTTGTTGACTGTGTTCTTAAATTATTGTTTAGATCAATATACGGTTTGAGCCATGCTGACTGATGAAATTGCAATACGCGATGAATTTTAGTTAATTTCAATCCATGCTGTAGACACTGTTTCAAGTTTCGATAATGTATTACATATTTACATTTATTATTTACATTAGCAATTAACATTTTTGTTCGTGATGTGATGTATGGAGATTTCATATTCTCAGGACAAAATGGTAAATCATTATGATCATCATGTAACTCTTTAGGGTACTCAAGATTTACCTCTAAAATATATCCTTTATCATCGTTATCATTAAGAGTGTCAACATGTAAGACATCAATTACAGGTTGTGTCAGCCAGCGAAAATCTTTCAGTGGTAGATATTGACTCATAGCCCAACCATATTGGTTATTTGCATCGAGGTAGACAATATACTTTGACTCTTCACAAGGGTTGTAGCTAGGCATGTATTTATTATTCGCTTTAGAGTACCGTCCAATACATTGACTTAATCCACCTCGAATTGATGATTTTATAAAATTGATCATGTCTATATCAGTCATTAATTCTAAATTTACTTTCGTTTTTTCCAACATTGAACTGAAACTTAACCCAGGAGCTGTGAAATACTGACAAGGATCATGGTCATAAGTTTTCATACAAACATTCCAAAAATTTTCAAAAACATCTGCTAATAACAACACATCTGTCTTCAAATATATGTCTGAAAATTCTCCTAAAGTTTGAATGTCAAACTGTGCCCATACACGTTGTGCATGTAAATATTCCTGATCACTGATATGACTTGTGTTTAAGGAACTGTAAAATGCATCTTTCGGTGGTAAAGAACACTCCTCAAGACGTTCCACACAGTTAATATATTCGTAAGGGATTATACCCTTTTGACAAATCAAATTAAAATCATCTTCTTTAGGAAAGACACGTTGAATTTCATGAAACTGATCTGATTTTAAATTACTAGCAAGCTTATCAAGACTACTCGGCATAAAGCGGAATGAATCTAAAAATCGTAGTTTTATCGTTTTCTTATTGTCAGTTTTGATGTATTTTGTGAACGATATGTATTGTTCCTTATTATTTGCAATCACATCAATTTTCACATCTGAAGTTCCAAATTCTTTAACGATAAAGTGGTTATCGTATTTGCTACCGTTATGTAGAATGACCGGAATGAATGTACTTACTCTATAATTTAAATTACATTCTTGGTGAACAGCACCACGATATTGTCCTGTTAAATGGTCATGATCGCGAACCCTGTTTGTATATAAACATTCGCCACATATAAAACAATTAGTTTCAGTTTCAAATTCAATTGCTCTAATAAAGTTAGTGGTTCCATTGGAATGATCGTATTTAAAATAGAGGATATACGGATGGCATCTTTCTCAAGCCTTTCCATAAAAACTTTAGGTGCATCAGGTCCTCTATAGAGCTCAAACTTATTTAATGAGTCATCATAACTACATTTAATATAATATGCAAAGCTAAAAGGTTCATGAATGTGAGTAGTGTTGGTATAAGATTGGGCTGGATTCGATGAACATGTATGAAATGGTTTTAGCAAAGCCTCGAAGTCAGCATATATAACAAATGGTACTCGAAGCTGTTTCTCATAGTCCTTAAATTTTAGAATGTTATTTTTAGGAGTCGGTAATACCATACGAACATGATTACACCCCCATTTTTGATGTTGAGTTAGTTGATCCTCTTTTGTAAAATAGAGCAAACAGCCTTCACACAACCACTTTTTATGTTCTCTTTTTGATAGCTGACTACCGACAAGTCTACTTAAATGTTTTATCCAGCAATAGTGAGCATTTTCACCTTCGGTTATGTAAAGTAAATTTACATGAGCATCCTTTTTTCCTGAGTATAATATAGAGGACCAACTATACTCTTATTTTCAATTCCATAAACATTAATACTTACATTGTTCAGCTCTTCAAAACGTTGAATGTCTTTTATCGCCATAGGAAATTCTATTTCTTTTAAATCTAACACTGAAGAATAGTGAGGATAAGATGACGTTCTATTCTCATTCATCACTGCTGGATGGAGAGCTGAGGTTACAGCCCACGCAAAACATGCGTCATCATTATTCAAAACGTTCACAACAGCTTTCTTTCGTTTAATCCATCCTGGCAAATCAATGTATGATGATGCTCGAAGGGGGTTGTATTTATTCATGTTGGTTTCTAAATCAAGTACTTCAACCAACGCCCAGCCTGACTCCCTTTCCTGGAACTCTTCACTCTTCACAATGATAGCACTTGAAATATTTTGATATATATCACTAATATTAGTTGATTCGCTAACAATTATGTTTTTTGTATTAAAAGATTTGATATCCGTAATTTCACCTTCGCTCTCAGTTTTTACATAGAGTCCAAAAAGTTCAAAATTCATTTTAATTGTTTCATGCTCTAATAAAACATTACCTAACAAGCCAAACACAGTAGGTTGAATATTTTTTAAAAATGATTCAATACTTTGAGTTTTTTCTTTATTATAAAGTCTATAACTAGCAATTCGACTTTTAAATGCACTACCAATTTGTTGAATATTTCCAGAATTTCTTTCATGGCAAGCGTTATTTTTATGTTGAATACTGCGTAAATGTCCATGAATGATTGAAGAAGGTATATCAATATTACATACATCACAATGTGTTATTGAAGGTTCACCATTCTTCTTTCTTTTTGTTGCACAACTATTTTCACAATCTTGAGAACGTTTACGCTTTTGAGCATCACATTCATTTAAAGGTTCCGTGCTAGTTGATGGTTTTACAGTTTTTAATTCCTGTTGTTCCCCATGCACTTCAACCATGTGGGATTGATATCGCTTTACAGCAGAAAAACCAAGATCACAAACTGAACATGAAAAAGGTGCTGAACTGACATGCTTTAAATTTACATGCCGTCCAAGACTATCCTGTCTGTTAAATGTGGTAGCACAATGACTGCACACAAACATTTTAATGTCATGTTTAGCATTTGCATGTCGTTGAAGGTTGTCAGGTCTTGAGAACTGTTTCTTACAGTCACCACACTTGAACATTATGATCACTTTCGAAATTACCTATAAAAGAAAGAAATCATAAATGTTAATAAATGATAAAACAAAGTACAATATAGATAGTTTAATTATATTCCAGTCAATGGTTATAGCAGGGTATTTAAATCAATCATCTGTGAACTCCTAGCAAGTCTAACTTCATGTAGTTCTAACTGGGGGTTACTATATACCACTGTCACTGACACCTAGCGGTGAACATTATAACTTGATAGAGTGGTAGAAACCAGCGGTCGCCAGTTAAGAGAGCTAAGTGTGACGTCATAGCCAGTCTTAAAACAAGTCTAAACTTGTAGAACATGTCACGTGATAGAAACCAGCGATCACCAGTTAAGTGAGCTAAGTGTGACGTCATAGCCAGTCTTAAAACAAGTCTAAACTTGTAGAACATGTCACGTGATAGAAACCAGCGATCGCCAGTGAAGTGAGCTAAGTGTGACGTCATAGCCAGTCTTAAAACAAGTTTAAACATGTAAAACATGTCACATGATAAGGTTAAGTTAGGTAAAGTTAGGTTATGTTAGGTGAACTGAGGTTAAGTCTTTAAATATTCCCTCTAACACTGACACCTAGCAATGAACATTCAGACTTAATAGAGCGGTAATCAAAATCTAACCTACAAAATTAGCTTTACACACCATGGTCAAGTAGTTCCATCGTTTGACTGCCAAATATACCATTTTCACTAACATGTAGGGGTGAACATTGGAAAATATCACTCTAACTGTTTAGAAGTTATTAGAGGGGGCACTTACCTTTTTATAATTTATCAACTGCTGTCACTGAATGAACAGATTGTAGGAATCTGGTAACCTACAGGTACCCAATTATCTGTAAACAAATCAATCAATCAATCAATCAATAAATACATTCCAATCAATAACTTCAACATCAATTAGTAATAAAAGACTACAATCCATTAATAATAAGTACTTACCTTGCAAAATAATTTAATGATTTTCTACCAAAACGGCTTTTTTTACAACTCTTGAGCAGTAATAGAGCACTGTTCACTCAAAGCTAGTAATAAAGACTGACAGTAGGGAGATATATGACACCCCTCTTATATAAACTCTCATCGCTCGTGTCAGCAGTTTTTTGCAGATCATTGCAATTCCTTTCCCAATACAGTTGAGAGTCCAAAGTACACTAGGAACACCTGTGTGGTATCCAATGACTGCTGACTTTGCATGATCATCACCCATTGTCTTAATCAACATATGGGGTTTCAAATTACTGCAGCGTCAGTCATAGCAACAGCAGTGTGCGCTCTCTGGTATGTCAGCAACATGACACCGGAAGGAACACCTGTGTAATATCCAATAACTGCTAACTTTGCATGATCATCATCCATTGTCTTAATGAACACTTGCGGTGTCAAATTACTGCAGTGTTAGTCATAGCAACAGATCTGCGCGCTCTCTGTCATGTCTGTAATATGACACAGGAAGTAACAAGACGTCTTACTGCACGTGCCATCTCCTCAGTTTTAACATCTTAAGAACATGTATTATTCTCTTTCAACTACAAATGACTCGTTAGAACACATCCATCCACCAAGTTAGATCCCTAGTATGTTCACATGTATTTCGTCACTTTCCTTTCATATCGTTATCCCATTATAGTAGTGGGGGATTAGTGAACAACGTCAATTCATCACACACAAATGTAGTTAGGCCCTTTGACATAATTTAAATAAATTCAAGGGCTAGTCCGTAGGAACCAGGTCAAAGGGAACCCGTCCAAAGGGATCAGTCCAAAGGGACTCATCCACAAGGACTCATCCACAAGGACTCGTCCACAAGGACCTGTCCACAAGGACTCGTCAACAAGGACTCGTCCACAAGGACTTGTCAACAAGGACTCGTCCCCAAGGACTCGTCCACAATGACCCGACAACAATGACCCCCACCAACAATGACTCGTCAACAATAACCCATCCATAGGGATCCGCTCCCCCACCCTCTTACAAAAGCCATGAGTGGGCATGCGTAAAAATAGAAAACAAGCATGTTAATTCATAGTGGCTTGCCACCGTATACATGGCTATTGTGTAGAACAACGTTTCATTCCATATTGGCATTCAAACTCTCACATGTTGCAATTGGAAAGAGAGATTCTCTAAAAAAATACAATTTCACCCCCCCCCCCTAGTAGGGGTAGGTTTTATTTTGGGGTTTAAATATGCTGTCCCTTGGAAAGGGGGTATCAGCCCGAGTTCAATGACACCTCATTCGTCAAAATCCGACCACGGGTTCGGGAGTTATCGGGCTGCCGCCATCTTGTGTGGAGGGTGTGGAGGTGGAGGCTGTAGAACCGGCTCATTCCTACTACTCACCAGTCAAGCTGATGATGAGGATGTTGAAAAGGTCTACGAAGAAATAGACGAAATTCTGAGGTATATCAAGGGTGATGAAAATGTTATAGTAATGGGAGATTGGAATGCTGTGGTAGGAAAAGGGAGAGAAGGGAAGATAGTAGGAGATTTCGGATTAGGTGAAAGGAATGATCGAGGAAGCAGGCTGGTAGAATTCTGCACCGAGCATGAATTGGTCATAGCTAACACCTTATTCAATAACCACAATAGAAGAATATACACATGGATGAGACCAGGAGATACAGGGCGTTACCAAATCGACTTCATTATGGTCAAGCAGAGGTTTCGAAACCAGATTTTGGATTGTAAAACATATCCTGGTGCTGACATAAACTCTGATCACAATCTGGTTGTAATGAAATGCAGATTAAAGTTGAAGAAACTGAAGAAAAGTCAAAAGCCAAAACGCTGGGCAATAGACAGACTGAAAGAGAAGGATGTAAACGAAAGATTCAAGAAGAGTATAAAGGAAGGACTAATGAAAAACCCTAAACAAACTTCAATTGCAGACGAATGGGCACTTTTGAAGAATGAAATAACAAAATCCGCAGAAGAAAACATTGGTAGGAAAGAAAGAATAGGTAGAAAACCGTGGATCACTCAGGATATACTAGAATTGATGGATGAAAGACGGAAACACAAGAATCTAAGAGATGAAAAGGGGAAAGCAGAATACAGACGTCTGAGAAATGAGGTTAACAAGAAGTGCAAGGAAGCGTAAGAAGAATGGTTGAAAGAGAAATGTGCAGGTATAGAAAATTGTCTGAAATTAGGAAAAGTAGGCACAGCTTATCGAAGGATTAAGAATACTTTTGGGGAAAAGAAGACTAAGTGCTGTAATATTAAGGACACAAATGGAAAGCCTCTAACAGATAGGGAAAAAAAGGTTGAGAGATGGAAAGCTTACATAGAGAGTTTGAATAAGGGAAAGGAGATTGAGAATCATGTAATGGAAAGGGAGGAGGAAATTGATGAGGATGCGAAAGGAGATTTAATATTGAGATCAGAATTTGATAGAGCTTTGGAAGACTTAAGCAGGAACATAGCACCAGGCATAGATGATATACCGATTGAGTTGCTACGCTGCATATGAGATGAAGGTCTGATCAGGTTATTTCACTTGGTGTGTAGGATTTATGAGACAGGTGAGGTACCCCCTGATTTCAAGAAGAATGTAATCATCCCTATACCAAAGAAAGTGGGAGCTGACAGATGTGAAGATTACCGTACAATCAGCTTGATTACTCATGCTTCAAAGATCCTGTCTAGAATAATTTACAAGAGGATTGAAAGCCAGATAGAAACGGAGTTGGGTGAAGACCAGTTTGGTTTCAGGAGAAATGTAGGAACAAGGGAAGCTGTACTAAGTCTTAGGCTGATTTTAGAAGGTAGAATAAGGAAAGATAAGAGAACGTTCATGGCTTTTGTAGACTTAGAAAAGGCTTTTGATAACGTTGATTGGACTAAATTGTTTGACATTTTGAAATCAATTGGAATAAAGTACAGGGATAGGAGGGTGATATACAATCTGTACAGAAACCAGACAGCAGTCATTCGAGTTGAAGGACATGCGAGAGAAGCTGGTATTCAGAAAGGTGTAAGGCAAGGCTGCAACTTATCACCCATACTTTTCAATCTTTACATTGAACAAGCAATGAAGGAAATTAGAGAAAAATTTAAAGTGGGAGTGAAGATTCAAGGAGAAATAATTTCAACTCTGAGATTTGCTGATGACATCGTCATCTTGGCCGACAAGCCTGAGGATTTGAATGAGTTTTTGAATGGTATGGACTCCGTCTTCCGGAAAGAATTCATGATGAAAATAAATAAATGTAAAACAAAAATACTGGAATGCAGCCGAAATAAATCAGAAACCTCTATGGAGATCAAATTGGCAGGTGAAAAGCTGAAGTAAGTAGGAGACTTCTGTTACTTAGGAAGCAGAATAACCAGTGATGGACGAAGCAAAGAGGATATTAAAAGTAGGTTGGCTCAGGCAAAGAAAGCATTTCTACAAAAAAGGAATCTGCTGACATCGAATATAGATTTAGGTATTAGGAAGTCATTTTTGAAAGCCTTTGTCTGGAGCGTGGCGCTCTATGGAAGTGAAACTTGGACTATTGGTGCAGCAGAAAAGAGGAGAATTGAAGCATTTGAAATGTGGTGTTACAGGAGAATGATGAAGATCAGATGGGTAGATAGGGTTACAAACAAAGAGGTATTAAGACGAGTGGGAGAGGAGAGATGTTTCTGGCGACTGCTAATGAAGAGAAGAGATAGGTTGGTAGGACACATACTAAGACACCCAGGAATAGCAAGCTTAGTTATGGAAGGAAGGGTCGAGGACAAAAACTGTAGGGGTAGACCAAGGTTAGAATATGTTAAACAGATTGCCTCCGATGTAGGGTGTCGGAGCTATGTAGAGATGAAACGATTAGCTCAGGACAGGGAGGCATGGAGGGCTGCATCAAACCAGTCAAAAGACTGAAGACTCAAACAACAACACTCATGTTAAATTAATGTTGGATTGGATTGAGAAATCATAACTAAGAAATACAGCTGATCATGTCTGATCACTAGTTATCGAATAAAATAATCACCATGTGGGTGATAGGGTGTGAAGAAACGTCAATGGGCGTGATATATATTTACGATGGTACTCGTTGAAGTACGTTCATATTAAAATGATAGTAAAAGCATCATGTGTAATGCAATTATAAAATATAAACTTGGTAATGTTGGTGGTAATGCCCACCGTTTTCAGAAATCGAGGTCATGAGTGACCATTATTATGACAGTAATTCTTTTGTCAAGCCTCAGAGTTTGTTTTTGTGTGGCATCCCCATTTAATTAATTCTTCGGTTCTGCTCAGTTTATAAGATTTAGGCAATGCTAGATATGATTCACGATCGTTATATTTTAAATTCTGGATGAATTTAAATAAGTACATTCATACTGAAATATTATTGAATCTTTAGAGATTCTGAATAACGAATTTCACGTCTTTTTAGCTTGAGTGCTTGATTGATAAAAATACATTTTGAATACATTGCTAAGGCAGAGTTATGCAATTTCAATTTTGACAAAGCAGATAAGGAGTACAGAATTACATGTTTGGAAAGGCATTTACATCTGAGGGTGTAATAACATAAATAATGATTTCGCTGTAAATAAGTAAATATGTATATATATATCTCTCTGAAATAATTCACGTGTTCTTTAATGTTGGAATGGGTGGAAGAACCATTAAGGTGATTTGTCTAATTATTTTTGGGTTTTTCTATTGTTCTCATGATTAACATTTTCTATTGAGGGTTAAATGCACTCTTGGTCCATGGGGACTGTTAATGCATTTATTGGCATGATTCTAGTGCCCAGTTTCTTTGTTTGTGTCCAGTCAAGGACAATTTGGTCTGACCTTCTGTCAGGTTTCTTTTGAAATAAATATTTTGTCAGTTCTTTTAATCGCGTGATGTGATAATTTATAGAAGTATAAAGAGGTCGCATTAAGGGGGGCCAAAGCTAGATATTTCTAGAGTTTCCCACACTCCTGAGAGGGTGTTTGCCCATGATTCTCGTGTTCTTAGAGCTGTTCCCTGTTATGCTTTGGTCGTGCTTAATACCACCTCTGTTAGGTTTTACTGCACCCTATTATTCCTTTTCCCTGTTGGTAGGATTTGGGGACTTTTCTAGGCCGGGGGGTTTTCAGGTCCTACGATCCAGCTACCATCGAGGGATTTCAACAGGTAAAGGGTAGGTATTTCGGGCACAGTACCATCCCGGCATTTGCCCGAAGACGATGTGGGAAACCACGGAAAACCACTTCGAGGATGGCTGAGGTGGGAATCGAACCCCTTCTAGTCATTTGGAACACCCGAGGCTGAGTAGACCCCGTTCCAGTCCTCATACCATTTCTTTTCAAATTTTGTGGCAGAGCCGGGAATCGAACCCAGGACCTCCGGGGCGGCAGCTAAGCATGCTGACCGCTACGCTACGGAGGTGACAACAAGACTTTATATAATGTAAAAATAAAGTATTTTCACGTTCTTCATTACCTTTCTAGTGGTTTTATGTGATTTTACGTTCATTCTTAAGAGGGGTCCGACATGGGCATACTTTTTCCAAGACGTCATTTTTGTTACTTTTAATGAAAACATTTCATATGAAAAACTGGGCTGTTATAAGTTAATCTGATCCAGATACAACGTTATAAAACATATCAAAGAACTCATCTAGCTAAAATTCAAATTTAAAATGATGAAATTAATAACAATGCATGTAAAAAACAAAATGGGGGTCTGACTTTGGTCACTTTCCTCTATATATGATTTAATAAAAAGTGTATTATTCATCTTGAGAAAAAAAAACTCTTGTATATACTTTATTAAATGTACAGGTGCTAAAAAATAAAAATTATTTGAAATAAATAAAGAGGGTCCAAAAATCTGAGGGACTTGGGCCTCATTTTACCTTAATCCGGCACTGACTGGAATGCGAAATCCGCAGTCGGGGTCGATCTGGATAGTATTATGTCCTTACCAAATTACGGTACATTAAAACGTTCCACACACTCACAGATATACAGACCGACAGACATTCATACACACGCACACACAAATTAAGGATGACCTCTTAAGCCTCTATTTCATACTGTTTTCCCACCATTGACCAGTTGGCGTCTTAACTGTAAGAGGCAAGTGTCAATCTTTATTACGTAATGTGTACTCACTTCCCCTCGCCTCTGGTGCTGCTCGAGTGAAGCTTCTTTCAGTGTAAAGTGACATATTATCATGGATTGCAATGTTGAACCTTCCTGAACTCTCCTCATTGTGCCTTTTGTGTGGCACATCACACCTTAATATTACTCAACAAACACGTTCGTACTCCCCTTCCTATATATCAAACTAAATATCAAGGGTCGAGTATTCCATTCAGTTCCCCGAGATTATCTAGTCCTTTCAAAAATATCAATAATTCAGTAAAATCACATAAGCACAAATATTTTGTCGGAAAGGAATGTTGGGTTGCGAAATTGTTCGACTATATTTTTAGCCTACTTTTCACATTTTGCAAAAATGAGGAAAAAGTAGTCTTATGAGATCGATTCGGGAAAATGTGTGTCTGTCTGTCTGTCTGTCCTTCTGTCTGTCTGTCTGGCTGTGTGTCTGTCCCCCCCTATCAACTCCTAAACGGCTGCAGAAATCAAAACCAAATTTAGTATGAGTAAAGATGTGCACCGGAATAGCTCACGGCCATATTTGAAAATGATGTCTGTGCTACCAACTGCTGAAAAAACGCACTAGAAATTTGAGCTCCATGTTGGATATCTTGCAAGGTATGCATGGGAGCTATTCCAAAATTGGCACACATGTAGATAATACTATTTCAGTTTAATTTCCAGGAGGCCAACCATGACAGTGTTGCGAAGATAATTTTAAGCCTTCTGATAGGTCCAATGTTTAAATGCATATAACTTCTACACTATCAACTGGATTTCAACCAAATTTTGTATGTAATATCTGCACATAAACAGATATGACTGAGCGTATTCTTAAGAGCCACCAGGGCTGCCAACTGTTAATAATTGCTCTCTCTGTTTTTTTAAAATCCACATACCAATATATCAGAAAGTATGCAAGCCAACAGCTTTAAACTATGCACACGTATATTCTGACATTTTAGATTAATTTGGAGTAACTTATATACGTCAGTTCTACCAACATGATTATAAGCCTGCTGATAGTACCAATTTTTAAATACATGTAACTTCTATACTATCAGTTGGATTTCAACCAAATTTCATATGAGCAATGTGTACCATAACAGATATGACTATATGTATTGTTAAGAGCAATCAGGGCTGCCAACTGTTAATAAATGCTGTCTATATTCTTTTTACCCTAATATCAATATATCAGAAAGTATGCAAGCCAACAGCTCTATACTTTGCACACGTATAGCACCTGACATTCTAGATTAATTTGGAGTAATTAATACAAGGCGGTGCTGCCAACATGATTCTATGCCTGCTGATATGTCCAATTTTAAAATACATGTAACTTCTATACTAACAAATGGATTTCATCCAAAATTGGCACAACAAGATATCATAATAATTCAGATTATTTCTGACCAGCACACGCATGGTATTGTTGGCAACATGCTTTTACGCGTGCTGATAGATCCAGTGTCTAACTGCATGTAACGTCCATTGGACTTCAACCAAATGTTGTATTCTGTACCTTAAGAGATGGAACTAAGAATATATTCAGTCACCAGGGCTGCCAACTGTAGTGCTCTATTAGGCTACATTATACCAGGTATATTTTGAACTAATTAGATATTTCGATATTACCAACTTAATTTCGTCTTTATTCTAGATAGGTTCATATACTGTAGAATAATCATTGGCATGAAAAGTAGGCTGTATAGTTCTTCACGGAACTTCTTGTTTCTTTTTTAATCGCTTATCCCCCAGTTCAACTAAACCCCAGTTTTGCGAGGGCATTGGTTGAGCGAGAGAGTTCCTAATCCATCTCAGTCGTGCTGAAAATGTATTTGTGGTTTCCCATTTTCACCACCAGATAAATGCCACACTGTTCCTTTCAACAGGTCCAATTCCTTCCAAAAATCCCTTCCTTAATAAGCCCCAAGTTAGAGGTCGCCTATCACCATCCCCAGTTGTATCTGCTCCCAGACACCATCCTTATGACGGTAGAGGAATGACCCCTCGCGCAGAGACCGCGGGTGAGGACGAGTTAGGAGAAGTAGCGATTAGAAAGGACTGAAATTACTCAATCAAAGGACTGCTTCTTTTCCAGAGTATATGGCCTTATTGTTGAAAATCCACAGCCTGCTTCCAGTTTCCGACCGGGTCAGGAATGGAATGAATGAAGCCCCCATCTAGCGACGAGGATATGAACTGTGCCGGCTGCCGAGGCCTGACGCACTCCTCTGGGGCAATGATTAAATGAATGACAGATGAAATAAAATGATAGTGGAGAGTGTTGCTGGAATGAAATTTTTAGAAAGAAAACCGGAGTACCCGGAGAAACACCTGTCTGCCCCCGTTTTGTCCAGCAAATTTCTCACATGGCGTGACCGGGATTTGAACCACGGACCCAGCTGTGAGAGTCAGGCGTGCTGCCGCCTAAGACACGGAGACTTATGGCCTTATTGTTCTGTTCCTTAAATTAACATAACTAAGCATTTCTTTTGCTTTCTGCTAAAATGTAAATTGCATCGGCCGGGAATCGATCACGGGCCGCCTGCGTGGCAGGCGAGCATTCTTCCACTGAACCACCGATGCTGACGCCGCAGTGGTGAACGGAGACTGGTGACACAATATTAGCCATTCTTGTTTATTAGAGACTGTGAGAATCCTCAGTGTTGTACGCACACGTCCTCCAGCCAATACTTCCATACTTCAAGTCCCGGGACAAGCTACCATTAAACTGCACAACTACAGCCTCTACAGAAACACCTGCTAGCAAACAAATCCAACACACACATGGATGATGACTGTGACTTCCCTAACCCTAAAATAAATTAACAACTCGTTCCGGGGTAAGTGAGACAAGTTATTTCCATTACCTAGACTGTATGTTCCCGAGACCTGAGACCTATCAGTAAGTAACGGGGAAGATCACACCGTGGGCTTCAGTGCTTTCCGCGGCAGTCGTGGCCGAGTGGTTAAGGCGTCTGACTTGAAATCAGATTCCCTCTGGGAGCGTAGGTTCGAGTCCTGCCGACTGCGCGTTTTTGATACCAACGGTTTGTGAATATTGGCCCTTCTCATTGGCCTATTCCCAGTTGTTCTGTTCCTGGTTAATGCTGTCCGGCTCCGTGGCTAATTAATAAGCGTCCTAGACATTAGCACAGTTTCGATACCCAGCCAGGCCATGCGGATTATAATCGCCTGTGATTAATTCCCCTGGCCCGGGGACTGGGAGTGTGTAGCGTAATGATATAAATACCTGAAGAAAAAGTGAATAAAAAAGATGACAGTTAAATGAATGTTAAAAAAAACAAGAAATATGTAATGTTAGATTTTCGATGTGAAATATCACTTCAGATTCCATGTAAATATGGAGGGCCCATGGCTCATGATCGTGAGATTAAATACAGACTCTCTTCCTTTTCATATACTTCTTCTTCTTAGTCATTTACCCTCCAGGTTTGTGGAACCCACGGACTCAGCTAGGGAACTCACCACTACCGCCTCTACGGGCAGTGTCCTAGAGCTGGGAACATCTAATCGGAGGAAGAGGCTAGAGAAACTGTAGCCGAGGAAACGTTCCGAATAGCTCGATGCTTTGGGAACAATTGTTATGAAGTCACCAGCATAGATGGAAGGGATATTATAGGTCGCTTCAACGCCAAGAACATGCGCAGATACTACAAGAAGTTAGTTTAACTCTGTATGTAGCCATGTATTGTAGCGGGAATATCTGGAATGATGAAATAAAAGTCGAGCCAACTTTGATTTGAGGTGTTAGGAGAGAGATGTACCGTTTTCCTTTATTCGGCCTGATTTACGGTACATATACCTATACGAACCGCTACACCACACGGCAGGTTTTGACCTAGTTTTGACAGCGCGCATAGCCATGTGATCGTTTGCTCAGCTGTTGTCTCATCAGCAACCTTCGGAAGAGAGTGTTTCGCTTGTACGCCGCGAGGATGCGCTGGTGTCCTTGAGCTGGCAGTAGTGGGAGATTGACATTTACATTTGAATTTTTTATTTGGAAATGAGATACAGATATGATGTCAAGTATATACTGGAGTTCGATTTTACAGCAGAGAGGGACAATGCAGTCGTGCTTTTTAGTAATGGCATCTGTAGCATTAAGAATATAGATTTATATATCGACCTGTCTCAGAGAGATCGTCTTGTCATGCGCAGTAGAGACAGTGCGCGAGTTGCCTCCTGCAGGTCGACACGGGTGCGCGACTGTCAGAACACGTTTCAACTCAGACGAATTCACGCCTAAGCAGAACTTGTATCGCAATGTTGTTTCGGCTGAAAGAAGTGTAAAGCTATTTTGAATTCATGGCGGTGCTAGTTGACATTTTATACATCGTGTGGTGACGGATTAAGGTCATTATCATAAAAGTTCAGTGTCGAATGAGAACTTCAGTCGTCAGAGTGCCTGGCATTGTATGCGGGCAGTATTCTGTTAGTGGAATCACTCTTTTCACGTGTTACGGAGCGAAGTGGAGTGATACATAAAGGAGGCTTGTTTCTGAAGTCTATGCATACTGGGAAGGCGTGCTATCTTTTCTCACGCCAAGACTATTGCAACTAAATATCATGTACATTTCGAGTGAAGCTTTTTAACAATGTGCAGTTCTTGGAAGTCCGAGGTGTTGGGGGAGATATTTAGAATGCATATAAGCATATTAGCCATGAGCGGCTAGGCATTTTAGTGTGGACATCGCTCTCCAAGCAAATGCAGCGGACGTCACGAGTAACCACAATGCATGTTTGCGAAGTGGACCATAGCATATTCGCGACGCGGGCTATTGGCTTGTGCAACATGAACTTTTGGTAACATGCAGCCGAAAATAACTCAGGCTACCGTCATGTGTTCTCTTGCTTATCGAAATGTTGCATTCGCGCACGTGTTGTATTTCCGAACCGGTCTGGAACTATTCGAAATTCGGGCTAGGACAATTTCCGAGATGAGGAAGCAGTTCGTTTACTACCAGTGGACTTGGGACATTGGAGTAAGGGATCCCCAGCGCGTTCATTGGAAATTGGAATGGAACCGTGTAGTCCTGCTACACCATGGTGGAATCAGATGGTGGGCATCTTCACGCTCCATATTGCCTTCGAGAATCTCCAGCCAGGTAGAGAATCTACTTTTCATGTAGCGTTGCAAGGTAGATATTCCAGTTTAAACACTTTGCCATCTATTTTCTTTTTTCATTTTGAGTAGTATGATTGTGGAGTGGAGTTTATGCATGGCTATTCCATGTCATGTGTGACTTCATTTCCAGTCGATTTTAGTCCTGATTAACCAGGTGCAGTCATTAAATAACATTTTATTATGAATTAATTGTTCATTTTTCAGCTTAATAATCTATTAAATTAAATTCATTAAATGTATTCCGAACTTCTTGATTGTGAAGAACAGATCTTCGTAGGGGAAGAAATCTACGTTATTCTCATAGGGAATTGCTACAATTTTTTTTTCCATCAAGCTTTGGCTTGAGGGGTCATCGTTCCTTTATTTTTGTGTTCGACAATTGCGAGCTTCGAATTTTTCTTATGCGCTCATGTATTATTATTATTAAATTACAGTATAGAATGTGGAATTTGATCATTCTTTTAGAATGGGAATTTTCTTTTCTCTTGAGGGTAAGTGAGGTCATACTGCAATTCTAATGTGTCAACAGAATTTAACTGGAGTCGTTATCTGGATACATGCTGTAGATTCAGTTTGATTTTCGTGAATTCTCTTGAGGGGACATTTCTATTTTTGTCTGATCAACGTAAACGTTTGATTTTGTAGCCACGTGTACTTGGATACACATTGTTGATTTTTATATTTATTAATATTGCTATAACTGAACTTTGATTCAGTATTTCGAGTTTTTCTTGTTTAGAACATTGCTTTAGAGAACTATTTGAAGAACAAGAATCTTTTACGAGACAGATCCCAGGGATTAACTTTAAGGGGAAATGAATTCTTATGTGACTGTGAATACAACTCTGTAAGGCAAGCTTTTTGTAATCCAGTGCACTTGATTAAGTAGCCACTCATGTTAAATTTATGTTGCATTGGATTGAGAAATCATAATTAAGAAATACAGCTGATCATGTCTGATCACTAGTTATCGAATAAAATAATCACCATGTGGGTGATAGTGTGTGAAGAAACGTCAATGGGCGTGAGAAATATTTACGATGGTACTCGTTGAAGTACGTTCATATTAAAATGATAGTAAAAGCATCATGTGTAATGCAATTATAAAATATAAACTTGGTAATGTTGGTGGTAATGCCCACCGTTTTCAGAAATCGAGGTCATGAGTGACCATTATTATGACAGTAATTCTTTTGTCAAGCCTCAGAGTTTGTTTTTGTGTGGCATCCCCATTTAATTAATTCTTCGGTTGTGTTCAGTTTATAAGATTTAGGCAATGCTAGATATGATTCACGATCGTTATATTTTAAATTCTGGATGAATTTAAATAAGTACATTCATACTGAAATATTATTGAATCTTTAGAGATTCTGAATTACGAATTTCACGTCTTTTTAGCTTGAGTGCTTGATTGATAAAAAATACATTTTGAATACATTGCTAAGGCAATATGAGTTATGCAATTTCAATTTTGACAAAGCAGATAAGGAGTACAGAATTACATGTTTGGAAAGGCATTTACATCTGAGGGTGTAATAACATAAATAATGATTTCGCTGTAAATAAGTAAATATGTATATATATATCTGAAATAATTCACGTGTTCTTTAATGTTGGAATGGGTGGAAGAACTATTAAGGTGATTTGTCTAATTTTTTTGGGGGTTTTCAATTGTTCTCATGATTAACATTTTCTATTGAGGGTTAAATGCACTCTTGGTCCATGGGGACTGTTAATGCATTTATTGGCATGATTCTAGTGCCCAGTTTCTTTGTTTGTGTCCAGTCAAGGACAATTTGGTCTGACCTTCTGTCAGGTTTCTTTTGAAATAAATATTTTGTCAGTTTTTTTAATCGCGTGATGTGATGATTTATAGAAGTATAAAGAGGTCACATTAAGGGGGGCCACAGCTAGATATTTCTAGAGTTTCCCACACTCCTGAGAGGGTGTTTGCCCATGATTCTCGTGTTCTTAGAGCTGTTCACTGTTATGCTTTGGTCGTGCTTAATGACACCTCTGTTAGGTTTTACTGCACCCTATTACTCCTTTTCCCTGTTGGTAGGATTTGGGGACTTTTCTTGGCCGGGGGGTTTTCAGGTCCTACGATCCAGCTACCATCGAGAGATTTCAACAGGTAAAGGGTAGGTATTTCGGGCACAGTACTGTACCCGAAATACCTACCATAAGCATGTTGGAATCCCACGAAGACAGCTGGATCGTAGAGCCTGGGAACCCCGGCTATAAAATTTGCCAGATTCTACCCAACATAAGACGAGTAAATGGGGTACAGGAATTCCTGAGTCTACGTTAAGAAAAACCATGGTGAACGACATAAGAAAGCTCAAAAGCACATGAATAACAATGAACGCAATCTCTGGTGTGTGGGAAAACCACTGAAATACCCACCGCTGGCCTTCTTAACGTGTTCTCTTATCGTTTCTATAAAGTACCACACTTCGAAGATTTCAAATTGATCAAAAAGAAAATTTATTCAGGAAAGGAAAATATAGTGTAAGTCACTATATTATACTTCAAGGCAGAGTGCCCAACTTCCATCCGAAGTTTCATGAACATGGGAGAAAAATGCCAGCCCCCACATTCATCAATGTTGTTGACTGCATTTTACCCAAGAATGAGTGAACACAAATCATATACATGGTCCAACATAAATGTTGACAGCAATTGGAACATTTAAATATAAACCCTGGAAATCTTCATATTTACAAGACATATATCAATTTATACCCTGAAAAAAAATTTATTTAAAGCTATAATACAAATGTACAGTCATTTTGTAACACTTTCTTAGTGTGTTTCTTTTTATAGGATTCAGAAGTGACATCTTCCATGTGGTTTATTATACTTATGTTTGCTGGGTTTTTCTGATTTTATTTATCTCTTCTGACCGAGCAATAAAGCTAAGTCAAAAATTAACTTCTTTAATTTAATTTTAACACCCCTTTAAATGAACTGTCCTCACCAGACCGGAATTAGTGAATGTTAAAACGCCTGTTAAGCATTGTATTGATACAAATGGTCGAAAATTTTACCAGGTAGGTTTAATTCAACATGCCTAACATGCATGATTTTCACAACAGATTATTTACTTGAACTGATACTGAAGTAAACTGCCCTAATTTCACAATCTATCTGAGTGGATTACTTTCCATACTACAACTTGGAATATTCCATTGAATACCCTTTTAATAATCAAGGACATTAGCCTTTACGTGGCCTTGCCATTAAATATCATGCTACACTAAGCATTCATATCATTTATAATATCAGGCATTACTACTATCTCTTTAGCGCTTCAATTAGTTATCTTTCTTAGTGAACAAAGAATTCGGCTTAATTGACAGATAACATTCACAATGAAATATTGTTGCTAAAATTATACAAGTTTCTTTACAGTTCAATTACTCAATGTTAAATTATTATTTCATTTGCTCTTATGATATTATTATTCACGATCAATATGCATAGCTTTCAATAAGTGTTAAATAACAATTGCAGCTTTGGCGATATATCTGCTTCCACAAATATCTAGTCTGGGATTCGCGTTAATAACATAGGGTGAATGTATTCAAATGTCTTCAAACTGTGTTTAAAACATCTGTCTAGTCCATCAATAATGGATCTTGATCGAATCTAATAAAGCAAACGTAATGCAGAATCTCATAAAAAATTACGTTAGAAAGAACCTGGATCAAGTCAAAATTCGGAATAAATTCCTAGCAAATCAAAACAAATCCGCTTTCTTCACTGAACCTGCTTCATAAAGCTTACTGCAGTATTCGAAAATTAACCTGAATACTGAAATTTCACTTTCGAGTGTATAACAGTCTTCTAAGTAGACTTACGGAAGTAGAAACTCCAAACTGAGTCTACCCAAACTCGAGTAATGTCATATGAAGGCATAAAACTAGTGTTCATATACAATATAAATCAAACACGAAAAATGATGAATCTTGAGTGGCCTAAAGTTCCTCTTCTCTACATTAAATAAATTCCCCATAAAATGAACTTGAATCTACAGTAATCAAAAGAAAATTAAACTGTAATACATTTAATTACAATGGGTGCATTCTTTTAGTAGAATCAAAACCCTGTCCAGAATAGAATCAGTCTTGACACTAGGATCAAACCTAAACTCCATTCTTAGACATTCTACGAAAGATCCTATATATATATGTGGGAAACGGTTTCCAGATCATGACACTCACAAGCATCGAATATAGAACTGAATTATTTATTAAAAACAATGAAACTGATTAAAATACAGTAAAGAATTAAGGGGATGTGTTTCGCGGCTCGTCGGAACTCGGAATAATGTTTCTCTTCTTTTTATTCTCAGACAATGGCGCTGAGCTTACTCCTGCGCCCGCTAGATCCCATACTCGGCCTTCTTGATCCTCATCCGGTTCCCACACTCGGCCGTCCTGATCCTCATCCGACCCGGATGAAGAAAATCCGCCCGGCCAGGGCCTCATGAACTCCGCACAGGACGATGTGATTCTTGGTCCAGCATGGTCTCCTTCTCTGCTGACGTCATATGTGTCGTTGAGTTTTAATCGAGTCACTCGATAAGGTCCTAGACTTTTGGTTTTTAGTTTCAGATGTGGACCGATCTGAGTGCGTTTGATGGCAACCAGGTCGTCGACCTGATACTTCTTAGGCTCCTTACGTCGTCGGTTGAATTCAGCACGATTTTCAGATTGTACTTTTTCTATCTGCTTTTTTGCATCTTCTCTCATCTGATCACGTTTTTCGTTGAACGAATCGATCAGCTCCTCTTCGATGAGTTGCACTATACGTAGATCATTTTGGTTGTGCATTCTGACTCCTGTCAGCAGCTCGAAAGGTGACATTCCGATGCTCCTCTGGAACGTAGAATTGATAGCTCGTTGGACGGATGGTACAACCTTGTACCATTTTGTTGGATCGTCTATGCTAAGTTTAGCGATGATCTTGGTCACTGTTGAGTTGACTCTCTCGATTTACCATTGGCTCTTGGCAGTCCAGCTGTGACCAAGACGTGCTTGATACTCTGCGATTTACAGTAGTCCTGGAACTCATGGCAGGTGAACGATGGCCCCCTGTCGGTGATCACTTGAACTGGGTTTCCAAAGTTCGTCCTCTGAAACTCCATCTTTTCAATCGTCTGGGCCGATTTGGTAGTTTTCACAGGATACAGCCAGGTGAACTTCGTGAAGGCGTCTATCACACAGAAGATGTGTTCATATCCCTTGTGTGTAGACTTAAGTGGTCCAATGTGATCCATGTGGTAGGTGTGCAATGGCACACTCTCCTTGAACATCGGATGTAACCAACCTTCTTTCTTGCCTGCCTTCCTGTTAACCACAAGACACTTCACACAGTTGGCTATGACTCGTTTCACCTTGTTGGCCAAGTCTGGAATATAATATTCCTGCTTCACGTCTTCTTCAGTCCTTTTAACAGCGTAGTGTCCCTTCTCATGTGCATCTCTGATGATTTCATGGTGCATTGCTCGCGGGACCACCAACGTCTCTCGCCCGTCAACAAATTTAAATAGCAGTCCATCTCTGACGATGAAGTTTTCGTAAGGCCCTTTCTCCAGTGTCGCTTTTATCGCTGTCAATCCTTCGTCTTTTCTCTGGGCGATTTTGATCCTCGCTGCAAGGCCATCAGGGAATCCAAACATCACTGCTGGACATCGGCTCAAGGCGTCGACATGTTTCATCCTGGTTGCAGTTCGGTGTTCGATGGTATAGTCAAACTCCTCCAAGGCCATAGCCCATGTAGCTACTCGTGGGACCAGGTCCCTTTTGTGCATTGTCTTTTGGAATGCCATACAGTCAGTCACAATCTTGAACGGAATTCCATTTTTCTTTTTGACTACCACCACTTGGCATGTATATTCTGATTGACTCGGTTCTATGATATCTTCCTCCAGCCACGCCTCGACTTGCTCATCGACAAATTCGTTCTCAAGCGGTGCCATTCGTATGGGCCTGCTAAATATAGGTTTTTCTTCTTTCAATGTGATCTTCATCTTGACATCAGTAGATTTCGTCTTCTTTGGTACATATCTCGCTACCAAATCCTGGATCTGTTCCCTTTTTTCCTCATCAACGCAGTTCTCGATATCAAATTCCTGTTCGTCGGCTACCCTGATCACCATCATTGGGACCTCAAGTTTCTTGATGGTAACTCCTTGCTTGCTCAGGATGACCTTACCCTGATCCAATAGATCGTTACCAATAACCATGTCCCACTCCATAGTATCATCAGAAACAACATAGACGTTGGTTTGGAACTCCAGCGCGTCTACTTCAACGACTGTTGTGAAGTAACCTTGAGGAGCAACAAAACCATTACCGAATCCTTTCAAAACAAGATCCGTGCTCTTCAATCCTGGGGAACCCATGGTCTTATGGATGTTTTGTCGCAGTAGGTTATAAGGACTGCCACAGTCGATAAGTGCCTGAAGTTTCTGCTGACCCAAACTAACCTCTTTGAACTTGAGGCAGCTTTTCTTTTCATCAATAAGATTGATACCTTGATTATTCCTCTTATCGTTCTTCCTCTCCTTTTTGCACTCGGATGAAATGTGGCCAAACTCATTGCAGTTGAAACATCTCTTGCCTTTATCCTTGTGCTCACATTCCTTTGAACTATGACCAGATCCACCGCAATTATAACATCTATCTACACTACTCGCCTCTTCCTTCTTTGTACTGCCCCAGCACTGTCCGTCCTTCTCGTTGGCACTCTTGGCACTTCCTTGAAAATTACTGTTATTATACTTTGTGCTTTTCTTTGGCAAAGACTTCACTGCCATCTCATAACTTTTCATTTTCTCCTTGAAATCCTTGGAATTTTTTGCTCCAGAGAGAAGAAGTTTTGATCCTGAATCGTCCTCGACCCCATCAATCACGTACTGACACAGAGAAACTTGCTCAACATCACCTCTACTGGCGATTTCCTTCATCACAAGAAAGTACTCCTGTAGAGATTCGTCGCGCTTTTTTCGTCGCTGGGTTAACAACTTGTGAATTTCTGCACTGCTTGCCGCCACGTCAAACTCCTCTTTCAAGGCCTTCTTCAGTGCAGTCCAGGACGTCAGTCCTTTCTCACCTTGAATAAAAAGCTTAGCTAAACCATCGAGTGATTTCTTAGCGAAAATAAACTTTTGCAGCTCACTCCATCCCATCAAGATTGACGTCTCCTCAAAATCTGCGATCCATTTCTTCACTGGGTAACCATCCTTACCATTAAATGTTTTCATAGCGCCCTCTACGTCGCGGAACGACAATGAAAACTTATGTTGTTCTCTATACCTTCTGTGCTGGTCTTCCCCTTCGCTCTCTTCGTCTTCTTCGTCTTCTTCATCTTCGTCATCATCGTCTACATTAGTTGCGAGTTCATCCAAATTTCTCAAGTAATAACAAATGGTGTTAATCATTACCTCCTTTGTCCCGATCTCGGTATTAAGAATCTCAGAAACACGCAACAGATCAGCCTTAGAAAATGTTTCTTCGATAAATTTCTTCTTAGCTTCCTCTTCAATGGAATTTTCGTCAAAATCGAATCCAGGAAACTCTCGCAGTCGCTTTCGATTCTTCCTGTCGTCTGGTATATGCTCGAAAATAAGGTTATGTAAAACTTTGATTGCTTTGACCGGAGCATCACTTATGTTCTTATTTATTTTCTCTATTGCACCGAGTGTAGTCATCTTATTTGTTTACTCACGTCTATCAAGTATATTTCCGTCAATATCGCTTCCTCAAAACCTCGCTATCAAACCTGTTTAACCTCATTCACCAAACCGGTGATATTTGTAGGTGATATCGTTGAATACCACTTCCCGTCGTTTCTCTCTGACGAGTCGCTATCCTCTTACCATATCCACAATTCTCTGTCGTCGTTTAGATTCCAACCCTCGTCGTCGTCACGGCACCACTAATTGTCACTGAAACTGAAGAACAAATTTTGCTAGCCTATGAATCCTCGTCGTAGATTCGCACGTCGTGGGCTCACAAAACTGCACGTCGTCTCGTCGTCAGCGTCGTAGGCAACAGCAACAAATATGTTTTGACGTTCACTTCGTCGAAAACAGAGTCGTATTTTGCGTCGTACTTCGTGTCGTGGATTGCGTCGTAACTCGTTGTTTCAGTCCATCCCGGACGAGCCCCCATTTGTGGGAAACGGTTTCCAGATCATGACACTCACAAGCATCGAATATAGAACTGAATTATTTATTAAAAACAATGAAACTGATTAAAATACAGTAAAGAATTGAGGGGATGTGTTTCGCGGCTCGTCGGAACTCGGAATAATGTTTCTCTTCTTTTTATTCTCAGACAATGGCGCTGAGCTTACTCCTGCGCCCGCTAGATCCCATACTCGGCCTTCTTGATCCTCATCCGGTTCCCACATATATATATAAAATGTGGCAGGGTGACAACGTTAGAATAAACATGCTTACCTACGATTGAAGATGGTTAATTCAGTACCTTAGATGATTCTTGTAGACCACGAAAGGACACAGTCATGTCCTTTATGACTGTTCCCTCCATGTAAGCAATAGAAGTCTTCACTGTCCAGGGAAGCGAGAAACGAACCCTGGATCTCCAGACATCTCCCATCCTGACTGAATGTTCCACTCTAATACCAACGACAGTTTCTTTCATCTTCGGATAACGTCCTATCAACCGCAGCACGCAATGATGTCTATATAGGCCCGAACACCAAAGTTCACTGGCCTCGCGCAATCGGTTCATTGCGAAACACACTGTATTGCAATACAACAGCTGTGTTCGCACTCACCAGGACGGGCCGCACGACGTATAGCATCAGAATGAACGTAAATTCGCTCGCACAGTGACACTCATGTGTTTATATCGCCTAGCCGCACATGGTTAAGTCATTGAAGCACATAGCAACCTTTCCTCTCGACATGAAATTGCTCAACATAGTTGCAAGATCACAGACATATGAGTTAGGCCCTAAATATATAAAAAGTATATTCAAAACCAAGCACTCGTATTGAGAAATGCTTCTCAAATGGAGGTGCTAATTGTTCTGTCAACACACACGAAATGAGTGTATCGATACGGCCAGTTCCAAAGCGAAGAATATCTACTGAAAGAACATTATGATTGTATGCTTGTCAAAAGCAAGTATTCACCTCACGAACACTATACGGCTGGCCTATAATGAACAGTTATCTAGCAAGACAAGCTGTGTTTTCATTTCGTTCGCAATGGCCTAATCGGAACTGATACTGGAATCCTTCACGGCACTAAGGAAAACTCCCTGCTGTACAGTGATCGTACACTACTCAAGGCGAACTTTCACTCACGGTGCAGGTGACATTTCGCCGCCGGTCACCGGTATAACTCGATACGTGTGTAAACGTGTATGGTATAATCCAATCTACCCTCTCCGTTGTTCAAGCCAGAACGCGACTGCGAGGTCACCTATCGTCGCGCCACGAGTGTTCAAAACTCGAACTGATAAGATGCAAATATCTTATTTCCGTGTTCCTAAGAATACAATTATGTGAAAGTAGTTAAAATCCAACACCTGCTATAATTACAGACATGTTAAAATATGCCAGAACGTATAAAAAAACTTGAATACCCATCCAAAAAGCATAGTTTATCTCTTGTTGCTGGTCGATAAAAATAATCAATACCCCTAACCAATCAGCTGTGACAACAGTACTTGCAACGCAAGCGCCCCGCTTCTCTCGTCGAGATCGCTATCCAAAGTCAACTTGTGGGTCGCGAAACATATGATCCTGACTCTCGCTTCATTTTCACAAGTAATTACATATTACCTTCCCATAAAGGCATTCCAGTCATGAGAATGAGGGTACAGTACCATCCCGGCATTTGCCCGAAGACGAAGTGGGATACCACGGAAAACCACTTCGAGGATGACTGAGGTGGGAATCGAACCCCCTCTACTCATTTGGAACACCCGAGGCTGAGTAGACCCCGTTCCAGTCCTCATACCACTTTTTTCAAATTTCGTGGCAGAGCCGGGAATCGAACCCAGGACCTCCGGGGCGGCAGCTAACCATGCTGACCGCTACGCTACGGAGGCGACAACAAGACATTATATAATGTAAAAATAAAGTATTTTCACGTTCTTCATTACTTTTCTAGTGGTTTTATGTGATTTTACGTTCATTCTTAAGAGGGGTCCGACATGGGCATACTTTTTCCAAGACGTATTTTTGTTACTTTTAATGAAAACATTTCATATGAAAAATTGGGCTGTTATAAGTTAATCTGAACCAGATACAATGTTATAAAACATATCAAAGAACTCATCTAGCTAAAATTCAAATTTAAAATGATGACATTAATAAAAATACATGTAAAAAACAAAATGGGGGTCCGACTTTGGTCACTTTCCTCTATATTGTGCCCTTTCAGCAAGAAATATGCAAATCACTGTATGCCAGCATTGCTCAATTCGGGATTTTCGGGGTTGTAGTATGTTCTCCCACTCTGTGACTTACACATTTTGGATTAAATAGAGGATACACTTGCAAAATAACAACAAAATCAACTCCTATTTTAACACATTTAATTAACCAAAATTATGGCGCTACAAACAATAAAACAAATAAACTACTGACCAATATCTTTCTACTTGTTCAAAGTGAACAAGGAATAGTATAAGAATTAAACCAATATTATATTAAAACACATGGTTTCCTTTAAAACCAACCATTCATAATTATTTTTACTTCCATAAAGTATCTATCTTAAAGTTCCATATAACTACGAGCTCCTTTGGCTCGATACATTCCAATAACGACGGTGTCATTCTTTTGTACACCTCAAATACTATTTTTATATTTTCTTATCATCAAAACAAATATATAATTACATTTAAAGTACATGTTAATTCTTTACTTAAATATTTGGGCACTTCACATGTTCTCTGCATTTACCATCTCTCTCAAGTTTTACAAATTCACCATAGTGATTGGGAAAATACCTGTGTACTCCAGAGTTATAAAGATTACTTGACAAAGTCAAAAACTATGATTACTCCAGGAATCTAGTTACCTTCATTTAACTCGTGGAATCCTACTTCCATACAACATTACAATAGGGATTGTTATTTATTTTATTTGTCTTATAAGACCATTATCACATAAGAAAACTACGATCTGAACTGGCAAGCGATAATTTCATCTACAAGGACCTCGGTTCAAATCCCGGGTCATTAACAACTTTAAACACTCACGGTGTATTCATTCCTTCTTAGAGACGGCCTTCACCAACCCTCCTACTATTAGGGTCAGACCGTATACTTGAGCGAGATTTATGACTGGGAGGGTGACTTCCCGTGTAGTCTGCGGTTGGAGCTCTCCTCAATGCTTTTAAAACAAATCTTCCTTTCTTTTCAGTTCTATGGAGAGACTTGGCATTTTACTTCTCCTTTTACTTTCAACAATAATATTGGGCTCATAAACCACTTTCGTAACCTTGGCATTTATTAATTATAAAGGGTCCTCATTGATTGGAAAGAGTAATACACATTTTACGACGAATAATTAGGGGCTTCAACAACAAGAGGAGTCTAGGTTCGACTCTCTTAACATGCCTCGGGAACCATTCCCACATTGGAGGACTTTACAAAATGCGATTTAGGTTCGGCCGTGGCCTACATGACCTACGCTCAATAATACCATACATTTGCTCCCTTTTACAACATAATAACACACACACATGGCCTCGTGATCTACGTCACTATTGGAGGACTTACAACATATCTCAATTCACCGCAATCAACTACCCCTCATAAGTAATTTACCAAGTACATTTTTATTCTACGCATTCCTAGCGTGACATTTTATTTTAATTGCGCTCCATTGCGCTATACATTATTTACGGCCTAGGGTCTTCCAAAGAACTGATAAATTCCATATTAACAATTGATACATACCTCAATTTTTATATTAATCTTTTCCTCTGACAATAATCGCTCTTTTTTTTATGAACATGCATTAACATCATGTCTTATACTTTTATTAAGGCTCCAATGCTCTTATTTTCATATCATTCAGTTTAATCTTTATTTATATTTCATGTATATTATTATTATTATTAATACGCTTGCTTTTATAACATTCGTCAAATACACTGACCTTTTATTCATACATTTCCTCTACAGGATTTATTCTTTCACATAATTATTTATAATTTCTCAAAATTCTATTTTTGTTCAGACCGCGTTCTTATTCTGTATTTAGTTATTTAGAAACATCCCTTTTACTCAAAAAAACTCCGGTGGATTTGTACACAATCATTTCCCCGACACCAAAACATAATGAAAATCTTTACTCACATGTTTAAGGTCGTTTCTTGACCTTTCTCCTCGTACGATGCGTCATTTTAGCCCACTTTTTTTAAATTACTCCATCTTGTACAAATTCATTGCATGTACAGACATATCTTGACACATATTTAACACGTATACATTTAACACTAATAACATTTTAAATACACTGGTGTATCCGTTTAGAACACACAATAAAAACACAAAAAATTTATTACTTTTAACACAAAATCTTGATATATTTACACTTCACAAATTTTTATCACTAGGCCGCTATTTAAGCCTATCACACGTGACCTCTTGACCTCCCGTCTCCAAGGGTGAAATTTAGTAATGTCGGCTTCCTATCCTCTCTGAATATGAAAGTCTCGAATCATCTACTTCCTCCCTGCAATAGCACTCCTTCGAATCCCGTTCCTGACGATCTGCTATTTCTCTAACTTGAACGGCTCCCCTTTTAGATCCTATTTATTGATCTTAGCGAAAGTCTGTTCTGTTCACGGTCCCCTTGATAATCTATCGGTGACCTATGGATTTTTATAGCAACTAATGCTTCTCGAGTCTTAGTGCTTTTGAATAGTTCGTCTGCTTTCTTGAAACAATGTCTATAGTTTCCTGTCTTCTTCTTTGCTTATTCGGTTCTCGCACTTCTAATCTTCTAGAATACTCTGCGAACCTTATTCTATCTTTCCCTGCTCGGGTTCTTTAAATTTGATGAAATGTTTATCTCGCTGTTACGGTACTTCCGTACGTTATGATACTTTTGGTCGTTTACTTAAAGACCTATCGCCCTGAGTCCTAAGTTCGCAGCCTGCTTTGACTGTATTTTATGAACTTTTCACTGTAAACTTTCTACTGTCGGACCTAAATCCTGTAACTAGGATTTTCCTAATTTTTAACACGGCGATACTGTAATTTTACTTCTTTGCAACTCCTTACGGAGGCACGCAAGTTATTGATACCGCGACGCCCGTGGCAGTCGGATATTGTCTATGCGATGTGATGCAGCGTTTTCCCCCTCAAGGAAAGCTTGTATACTGTCTTCGGTGTGTTACAGCGTGACGCCCCCTCACGGACTGTCGGAATTCGGTGTCTGATGTAGCACAGTGACGCGCCCTCAGGCCGTTTGATAACTGCATGTACTGATACAGCGTGACGCCCCCCTGGGCTATCGGAAACTGCATGATTGGTCTGGTTTGGCCTGGACTTTTATACTATTTAGTCACAAAAAGATAAAACTCTAGTCCTTTTCGTGACCAACTTTTGAAATAATTTTCGTACAATTATAAAAATTATATCTCCAGAAAGCTCGTCTTCCAAACGTCAAATGATCTCACTGCGCATAAGAATCGATCGTGCATTTCGGAGATATTAATTAATTTTTAGTCTTCAGCTGCGTGGGTGGTGCTGTTCATTTTTAAATTCCCCACTCCTCTGGTATCAGTGAATCCCCGATGACGTATGCTGCGTTTGCAGTTCTTTCCTGTGCAATTATTACAAGCTTTTTCTTTACACAAAAATCTCTAATCCGAATTGACTCACAGTCCAGTAATTATTTACTTATTTTTATTCTTGCAAATGGGTTAACTTTAATTATTCTTCTACTGGCACAGCGGCGCTGTTGTCATTTTACTGCAAGCTAAGCTGGATTTCCGAGTCACGCTTCTCTGTCTTACAGTGAAAACTTTCCACTCGTTCTATTAATATCCATGACCAGCTCCCTCTCAATGAGTCAAGAGGCATGATCTCATCTTCTGAACACCTGGTCCCAGCTGCTTGCACAACGTTAGGCTAGAACCCATGCTTGAAATCTCTCTCCGTTCCCTTAGAGACTGTATGTTTCTTTCATTCCTTTCACAAAATACATGGATTCGACCCCTTTTGAGCCAATGGTACATGGGTTCATCTCACCCCTCCTTCGGTAAATAAATTTTCGAAAAATTTTGAGGAAATTTATTTCATTTATTCATAAAAATCTTATTTTTCTCTTTAACTGTCGAAGCCATCATAACGTTCATCCATACCTTCTGATTTTTGTTCCTTAAAAATCCCAGTATAATTTGGTTTCTTTCATCTTTTTAAGTCATATCCGGTAATTGTGTAGGTTGGGTACGCTCTGTCCCTACCCTTTCTTTCCTTTTCCTTTATTTGTCTGGACTTTAGGTTTCCAGAACCTCATTCTTCTTTACGGGTGTGGTCTATCCCTACCCGTTTCCTTATTTCATCATTCTCCTTTCTTAAATTGAAATTTTCTTCTTCAACAAAATCAATTATTTCTTTGATTTCCCAATACAATTTTTCCAATTCGCATTCGGACTCGAATATTTGAGCTCTGCTTCCCTTTTCTATCTTATTCTCGTTTCTATCAAAAGTGGATTCCTCATCTCTAAATTGTTCCATAACCAGGGTTTGTTCATTTGCTTCATCGAAGTCTTCGGGAGGGTAATATACTTTCAAATTCGCTGAATTCATGGTCACTTCGTGATTCGTTTCACAGTGCCGAATTCTATAGGCATTATTTCTCAAATCTCTTATTATTTGATACGGTCCGTGGTACATTTTCTGGAACTTTTTGTACACGCGGTTCCCTGGATCCGAAATGGCTGGTCTTTTTACTAACACCATTTCCCCTGCTAGTAGTGGCCGATGATACCTCTTGTGCCTATTTCTTCTTTGCCTCCTGTCGGCTTGAGCTTTTAGATGCTCAAAGGCTCTTCTAATACGTACATCTCTTCCCGGCTGAGCGTCTGCTGGCCTAGGAATTACCAGACTCCAAGGTCTCTCTGGTTGCTCATTCCGATGTAACGTTATTGGTATCTCTCCCGTAGATTCATGGATTGTATTGTTTATACAAAATTCGATAATATCCAAAATATCTATCCACTTCCAATTTTCTTCGGCACAGTATATTCTACAATACTTGGCCGTCTCCCTCATCACTCTTTCTACAGGATTTGCCTCAGGATGGCGAATTCTTGACAAAATCTGACGTATTCCAAGTCTTTCTAATTCTTGTCTGAACTCTACACTGGTGAAACAACTACCGTGATCCGACAACAAATTCTCAGGTTTTCCCAGAATCGGTATCACTTTTTCTTTGAGTCGTTTTAACACCTGTTTGGTACTAGTCTTCTGTATGGGAGCAAGGACAACCATTTTAGTGAAGACATCCATAGCCACCATTATGTGTCGATTTCCTCTTCTTGCCTTGGGCAAAGGTCCGAAATTATCAATAGAGATGATTTGACCTGGCCTCTCGGGTAACAATGGTATAGGCTTTTGTCTCATCAGAAATGCATTTGGTTTAATCCTTTGACATAGATCTCATGTCTTTAGCGTATCCCTTACAGTTTCTCTCAGTCTCGGCCATACAAATGCTTCTTTCAGCATCGAGACTGTTTTGTCGACTCCCATATGTCCGAACGATCTATGGGCTAACCATACTATTTTCCTCTGCAAAGTTGCAGGTACAACAATCCTTAATCGTGTATGGTCAGAGTCCACAAACTTATATAATAATCCATTATAAAATGTGTAATCTTGAGCTATCTTATTAGCTTCCGTGTACGCCGGTGTTCCCCTTATCAAACTTCCCTCAAGGAAAGATATGAGCATGTTCTTCCATGGATCCTCACGTTGCCGTTGACTAATGCTTCTTAACTCATTTAGAGTACGCTGATCCCTGTCTTCCAAATCAATAGCCATTACTTCCTCTTCTGTGGACTCTGGCTGTCTACTTAAATAGTCTGGTACTATATTTTCTTTTCCTGGGCAGTATTCTATCTTTACATCAAACTGTTGTTAATATAAAGCCCAACGCATCAACCTTTGACTGGATAGATCAGTCTTCATCAAAAAGGTTAAGGCTTTATGATCCGTTCTTAAAGTGACTTGAAACCCATATACGATCTTTCGCCAAGATTGCAGCGCGTGCAATATCGCTAACAGCTCGATTTCGCTGATCGTATAATTTTCCTCGTGTGGTTTTAGTCTCCGACTTGTGAAAGCTAGATAATTTTTCTTATCAGGGTTATCCGGGTTTTCCTGATATAGCATTGCCCCTATTCCAATCTGGGATGCATCTGTTTGAATGATAAATCTCTGATTAAAATCAGGATATCCTAGCTTCACATAGTTTAAGAGCATTTCCTTGGCCTCCACAAATGCTTTTTCTGTCTCCTCCGTCCATTTCCACTTGCCCCCCTTCTTCAGAAGGTCCTGTAGTGGTGCAACAGTTTTTGTGTATGATGGACAATGTCCTGAGAAAAATCCAATCAATCCCAAAAACTGGCGAACGTTCTTCACTTTCAAAGGCCTTGGAAAATCTCTTATCGATTCTAATTTGCATGGATTTGGTTTAACACCATCTTTGTCAATCACATGCCCTAAAAATGTTACTTGTCTTTGACAAAAATTTGACTTCTTTAAATTGATTTTAAAATTAGCCCTTCTTAAGTCTTCCAATAATTTCTTCAACTTTTCTAAATGTTCCTCAATGTTCTCCGAGGTAAGCAAAATATCATCCACATAACGGATAGTGCAATCTTTCACTTCCTCTGACAGGTTTCGATCAAGCGCTCTTATTAAGGCAGATCCTGCGGTCTTCAATCCAAACGGACATCTTCTAGAACAATATGTTTGTTGGTCGAACTGAAATCCAGTCAACAGGCTGGTTTTCTCTTCCAGTTCGAGATGATGATACGAAGAAGTCATGTCAATATTTGTAAAAATCTTCTTGCCTTTGAATTTCCTCAGTATTTCTTTTATGGGTGGTGCCGAATCATTTTCTGGTATGATTTTTGCATTTAAATTCCTGGCATCTAAACACACCCTTACTGAGCCATCCGGTTTACTCACAATCACTAATGGACTAACATATGGTGTCGCCATCTTTTCTATAACCCCTGCATTCATCATCTCCTGCAGTGTTTTCTTCGTTTGTGGGTAATGTTTTTCCGCAACCGGATATGGTTTTTGTCTGAACGGTGCCCAATCATTGACTTGGAACGCGTATTTAAAATTTTCAATCTTCCCTGGCTTGGAATCAAATACGTCCCTAAACTTTAATAATAATTTTTTTAATTGCTCCTTATTTTCGAGGTTAACTTTAGCTTCCTCTACTTTTCCCGACAGGTTGGTCTCGAACTCAGTTTCCGAATTATCTTCGAGTTCTATGTTGAGAACTTCAAATATCTTTTCTATGTCCTTATAACCTTCCTCCGTTACTTCTTCCACTTGCCATACCTGTTCTCCTATTTTCGCATCCTGTTCCTGTAGATTAATGTTTTGTTCATCCACATCCTCTCTTTGAATTCTAATGCAGTTTTGCGCTAGGTCTATAATGACCTTGTTCTCACGGATAAAATCAATACCTAATATGACATTATACGGCAATTGATTTACCAGCAAAAAGCATTGCGAAATTTCAGCATTACCCATGATCAAATCGATGTATACCGGAAATTTACATGTTAAAGATTTTTCAGGGATAATCCCCTTAATCTTTACACTTGATGTGGGAATTTTTAATACGCGGCCTCTTGTTTCCAATTCATTTAGAAGGGTTTGCGTAATTAAACTTATTGTGGATCCAGTATCAATTAATGCCCTGACCAGTAATCCTTCTATCCTTAGCATAATTATAGGTAATTCTCTTTTGATAGGTGGGATTCCTTCCACCTCCTCGTTAAATAGCTCATCTGGTCTTGCTATCCAATTCACAATTTCTACCTCCTCCCAGCTCCTGGTATGTTTCCACTTTTGACGATTTAAATTTGAAGTTTTTTTTTTATCCTGAGGGCTTCCTTTCCCCTCATTCTTTAATTGAGCTTGTAGTTCCAAGCTTTGAGCTCCGTCTAGTCGGTCGGGTGATTTCCGGTTCTTTATTGCCTCACTCCAACGGACTTTTTGCCTTTCAGGTTCGTCTGGTCGTTCATTCATATAACGAAGACTTTCCTGATATCTCTCTTCTATTTCGGCCCGATATTCATCATCCCTATCCTCTGGCCTTACGTTCCTTCTGGGATAATTCTCCCATTTCTTTCGGTTCTCTTGCCTCTGGTGGTTATTGTTATAGGGTCGGCTCTCTTGTTGCCTGTAACCCGTATTCCTAGGATTTCTTCCTCGATATCCTCCTCTGTAGTATGGCTGTATTCCCCTAGGCTCTTGGTGCCCATCCTCCCGACCCAGTCCCTGAGTATCAGTACTAGTGGACTGATTTCTGGTCGATGGTTTCTCCCTGTTTTCCTGACTGCTGGCCATATGTACCTGCTCAGTCTTTGATGCCTGGGAGTAACGTGCGAAGTCGTCATATCTAATTGACGTAATACACTCTCCACTTCCACAGCACTTCTGGCTTTGGATGAGATTAACAGCCTCTGGACCTCATATGGAAGTTGTCTTGCAATGGCGGCACACAGGTCGTTCTCAGCTGAAGCAATGTCAAGTTCCCGGAATTTACACAGCTGAGCGGTGAAAAATTCTGAGTACTTAGTAGGTGCATTTGTGCTGTACTTCCTAGAGTACAGATCTAGCCTCAAATTCTCTTGGACATCTGCTGCCCAATATCGTTTTAAAAAGGCTTCTCTAAAGCCTTCCACCGTATCAAAGGTGTACCTGAAGCTTCTGAACCAAGTAAGACAATCGCCTGCCAACAGTTTCTCAATTGCTCTCAGTCTCCGATCCTGAGGAACTTTCATTTCGTTTAAATACTCTGCGACTTCCTTTAACCAGTATTTTGGAGTAATTGACATGTTATTACCCGTAAACTTTACCGGTCTGTCCTAATTCGACTTAATGATGTTTATTATCTGACCATTTGTCTGGTTCATGTACGGGGTTGACATCGCCATCGGATATCCTGGGTTCTTATAAGGGCTCTCCCCTCCTAAGTCCCTATCTGTATCTGTGCCTTGTTCACGAGGATCTACCCATCCTGTCTTTGGAAACTCATCCTGACTCTCAAAGTCTAACTTCCTTTCTCTTCGGGCACTTTCTTCATTAGCCATGAGTTGAATTTCCATTTGACTATTCTTGTGTTCAGTCCTTTCCAACCGTGATCTTAATTCATTTTGAATTTTTTCTTGATTCCTTTTACTATCTTCCTCTACCTTTTTGAGTTGGAATTTCTCTTCCCTGAAACTATCCCTGATTTCAGCTAATTTATCTTCTACCTCTTTCTTGATGACCATGACCTGTTCTGTTATAATTTCTGGTTTAACGTCACCTCTGGTATCTAGGTCTTCGCGTATTTCCTTTATTTTTTCTCCATCTCTCCCTTAATTCCTTCCAGCTTTTCCTCAGTTTTCCCTTGACACTTATACAATATCCTCAAGTGGTCTTGGACCTGATTTACTTCAGTATTGGTTTTTCCTACATGGACCTTTAATGTTCCGATGGTTTCCTGAGCCTCATTAATACCCTGACTTATTTCCTCTATCTTATGGGTATTTTCCTTATTTTCTTCATCTCGTTGCTTCCTTTCTCCTTGGAGATGCTCTTCGTAAGTCCCTAATCTATTACTTATTGTTTCCTCGTGCTTCCTCAATTTATCATCTACCTGCCCGGTAAATTGATTAATCTGATCTTTCATACCCTGTACATCTTTGTGATTCTGAGTTTCCATCTTATCAACTTTGGCCCGAATTTCATCGACTTTTTCCTCGAGTTTTTCTACTTTTCCCTCAACTCTTTCAAATTTGTCTCCTAATACCTTAAGACTTTCTTTTATCTCACGCCGGGAACTTTCACAAATATCGCTGTTAGATTTTATCTGAGCTTCTAATTTTTTCTGCACACCTTGGATCTGGTTCACAAGTTTCTCTTCACATGCCTCTACATTTTTTTACAAGATTTTTCCATTTCAACTAATCTAGTTTCCATAGAACCAATTTTACCCTCCTTTTTGGATTCTATACTATTTTTTTCTATAGTACTTATCTGGGTTTTCAATCCTGCATTAAACGTGTTACTCTCAATTTGCAATGCCTCTAGCTTGTCCCCAAATGTTTTATCCAATATTTGAAATTTGGACTCTATGTTTCCTTCTATTACTCCTAGTTTATCTTCCAAAACCCTGGATTGTGCTGACAAATGATTTGAATTTTCTGTTGTTATACACACATCAAAAAAAGTTTTGCATCACCTCGGTTCCCAGATCTCCGGCATATAGACGTTGACTGTGTATATTGTATCCAAGATACAGTCCCTTTGACTGTTCATAGATGTCACTAAAACTGCTCAAAGATGTAAACAACCATGCATGAGCAGGGCCTATTAGACGGAGGGGGTACGACAGCCGATCAGTTCCAGTCATTCCACCAGGACGAAGGTACGCTGCTCATGTTGTCTGTAGTTCTACCATGCCTAGAAGTCAATACCGCAGTTCGATCGCGTCCGCATTGTTACTTTGTGTCAAGAAGGGCTCTCAACAAGGGAAGTTTCCAGGCGTCTCAGAGTGAACCAAAGCGATGTTGTTCGGACATGGAGGAGGTACAGAGATACAGGAACTGTCGATGACAGGCCTCGCTCAGGCCGCCCAAGGGCTACTACTGTAGTGGATGACCGCTACTTACGGATTGCCGCTCGGAGGAACCCTGACAGCAATGCCACCATGTTGAATAATGCGTTTCGTTCAGCCACAGGACGTCGTGTTTCAACTCAAACTGTGCGCAATAGGCTGCATGATGCGCAACTTCACTCCCGACGTCCATGGCGAGGTCCAGCTTTGCAACCCCGACACCATGCAGCGCGGTACAGATGGGCCCAACAACATGCTGAATGGACCCCACGGAATTGGCATCACGTTCTCTTCACCGATGAGTGTCGCATATGCCTTCAACCAGACAATCGTCGGAGACGTGTTTTGAGGCACCCTGGTCAGGCTGAACGTCTTAGACACACTGTCCAGCGAGTGCAGCAAGGTGGTGGTTCCCTGATGTTTTGGGGTGGCATTATGTGGGGCCGACGTACGCCACTGGTGGTCATGGAAGGCTCCGAAACGGCTTTACGATACCTGAATGACATCCTCCGACCCATAGTGCAACCATATCGGCAGAATATTGGAGAGGCATTTGTCTTCATGGACGACAATTCTCGACCTCATCGTGCACATCTTGTGAATGCGTTCCTTCAAGATAACGACATCGCTCGACTACAGTGGCCAGCATGTTCGCCAGACATGAACCCTATCGAACATGCCTGGGATATGTTGAAAAGGGCTGTTTATGGACGTCTTGACCCACCAACCACTCTGAGAGATTTACGCCGAATTGTCGTTGAGGAGTGGGACAATTTGGACCAACAGTGTCTTGATGAACTTGTGGATAGTATGCCACGGCGAATACAGGCATGCATCAATGCAAGAGGACGTGCTACTGGGTATTAGAGGTAGTGGTGTGTACTGCAATCTGGACCACAAATGCTGAAAGTCTAGCTGTATGATGGTACAACATGCAATGTGTGGGTCTCATGAGCAATAAAACGAGCTGAAATGTTGTTTGTGTTGATCTCTATTCCCTTTGTATTTAACGGTTCCGGAACTCTTGGAACCGAGGTGATGCAAAACTTTTTTGATGTGTGTACTATTAAATTTGATTTCTATCTCAGCCGTCAGTACATCGTTATTTGCTTTACTGTCGGCTTTTATAGACTCTAACGTCTCATTTTTTATAACTTTCAGCTGTTCTGCCATGTTATCCCCACTTTCTGTTTTAATCTCTTCTATCTTAGCCTTCAGTTCATTGTTCATTTTTATACAGTCGGCCTCGATAGCTTTTAATTTAGTCCCCATGCTATCACTATTAGTTTTTAGTGACTCTAAACTTTGATTGATGGATCCTAACTTTTGGTTATTTTCCTCCTGTTGGCTATCCAACTTATTCAAACTCTCATTTGTGGATCCTAAATCCCTTTTATTTTCACTCTGTTGGCTATCCAACTTATTCAAACTCTCATTTATGGATTCGAACTCTTTTTTATTTTCATCCTTTTGGAGGCCCAATGTATCGTCTATCGTTCCTAATTTATTGTTTATGGCCTCCAAGAAACGTTGCATCTCTTCACTCAATGCCATCTCATAAGAATATAGTGGGCTACTCATGCCACATCGCTAATACATGGTTGAGAGATGGTACTCTGATCCATTGTGTCCCAATTTCTTCAAAAATTTACTTTGGTACGGGTATTTACTACAACGTATCCTTTTGATCTCTTTATACAAACTCAAAAACTTTTATGGAAGTATTTAAAATTCAAAATTTTTAAAAACCATTTTTTTTTTCAAAAAAAATGAAAATTTTGATTTTTCGAGAAAACTCGGGTTTTCCCTAGGAAAACTCATCCCTGCGGACTGGGCGCCAAAAAGTAAAGATTTTCTGGGGGGGTTGTTTGATTCAGGGCTGCTCGGTGGGAGTTTCTAGGGACCCATGCGGTCAGTTAACATTACACGTTGTAGCTATTCCTATCCATACTTTACTTTACATGAAATGACCGTCTTAAGTGTTCCTCTAGTTATTAATCCAAGCACATTACTTTATATACCCCCATGTGCCCTTTCAGCAAGAAATATGCAAATCACAGTATGCCAGCATTGCTCAATTCGGGATTTTCGGGGTTGTAGTATGTTCTCCCACTCTGTGACTTACACATTTTGGATTAAATAGAGGATACACTTGCAAAATAACAACAAAATCAACTCCTATTTTAACACATTTAATTAACCAAAATTATGGCGCTACAAACAATAAAACAAATAAACTACTGACCAATATCTTTCTACTTGTTCAAAGTGAACAAGGAATAGTATAAGAATTAAACCGATATTATATTAAAACACATGGTTTCCTTTAAAACCAACCATTCATAATTATTTTTACTTCCATAAAGTATCTATCTTAAAGTTCCATATAACTACGAGCTCCTTTGGCTCGATACATTCCAATAACGACGGTGTCATTCTTTTGTACACCTCAAATACTATTTTTATATTTTCTTATCATCGAAACAAATATATAATTACATTTAAAGTACATGTTAATTCTTTACTTAAATATTAGGGCACTTCACATGTTCTCAGCATTTACCATCTCTCTCAAGTTTTAAAAATTCACCATAGTGATCGGGAAAATACCTGTGTACTCCAGAGTTATAAAGATTACTTGACAAAGTCAAAGACTATGATTACTCCCGGAATCTAGTTGCCTTCATTTAACTCGTGGAATCCTACTTCCATACAACATTACAATAGGGATTGTTATTTATTTTATTTGTCTTATAAGACCATTATCACATAAGAAAACTACGATCTGAACTGGCAAGCGATAATTTCATCTACAAGGACCTCGGTTCAAATCCCGGGTCATTAACAACTTTAAACACTCACGGTGTATTCATTCCTTCTTAGAGACGGCCTTCACCAACCCTCCTGCTATTAGGGTCAGACCGTATACTTGAGCGAGATTTATGACTGGGAGGGTGACTTCCCGTGTAGTCTGCGGTTGGAGCTCTCCTCAATGCTTTTAAAACAAATCTTCCTTTCTTTTCAGTTCTATGGAGAGACCTGGCATTTTACTCCTCCTTTTACTTTCAACAATAATATTGGGCTCATAAACCACTTTCGTAACCTTGGCATTTCTTAATTATAAAGGGTCCTCATTGATTGGGAAGAGTAATACACATTTTACGACGAATAATTAGGGGCTTCAACAACAAGAGGAGTCTAGGTTCGACTCTCTTAACATGCCTCGGGAACCATTCCCACATTGGAGGACTTTAGAAAATGCGATTTAGGTTTGGCCGTGGCCTACATGACCTACGCTCAATAATACCATACATTTGCTCCCTTTTACAACATAATAACACACACATGGCCTCGTGATCTACGTCACTATTGGAGGACGTACAACATATCTCAATTCACCGCAATCAACTACCCCTCATAAGTAATTTACCAAGTACATTTTATTCTACGCATTCCTAGCGTGACATTTTATTTTAATTGCGCTCCATTGCGCTATACATTATTTACGGCCTAGGGTCTTCCAAAGAACTGATAAATTCCATATTAACAATTGATACATACCTCAATTTTTAAATTAATCTTTTCCTCTGACAATAATCGCTCTTTTTTTTATGAACATGCATTAACATCATGTCTTATACTTTTATTAAGGCTCCAATGCTCTTATTTTCATATCATTCAGTTTAATCTTTATTTACATTTCATGTATATTATAATTATTATTAATACGCTTGCTTTTATAACATTCGTCAAATACACTGACCTTTTATTCATACATTTCCTCTACAGGATTTATTCTTTCACATAATTATTTATAATTTCTCAAAATTCTATTTTTGTTCAGACCGCGTTCTTATTCTGTATTTAGTTATTTAGAAACATCCCTTTTACTCAAAAAAACTCCGGTGGATTTGTACACAATCATTTCCCCGACACCAAAACATAATGAAAATCTTTACTCACATGTTTAAGGTCGTTTCTTGACCTTTCTCCTCGTACGATGCGTCATTTTAGCCCACTTTTTTTAAATTACTCCATCTTGTACAAATTCATTGCATGTACAGACATATCTTGACACATATTTAACACGTATACATTTAACACTAATAACATTTTAAATACACTGGTGTATCCGTTTAGAACACACAATAAAAACACAAAAAATTTATTACTTTTAACACAAAATCTTGATATATTTACACTTCACAAATTTTTATCACTAGGCCGCTATTTAAGCCTATCACACGTGACCTCTTGACCTCCCGTCTCCAAGGGTGAAATTTAGTAATGTCGGCTTCCTATCCTCTCTGAATATGAAAGTCTCGAATCATCTACTTCCTCCCTGCAATAGCACTTCTTCGAATCCCGTTCCTGACGATCTGCTATTTCTCTAACTTGAACGGCTCCCCTTTTAGATCCTATTTATTGATCTTAGCGAAAGTCTGTTCTATTCACGGTCCCCTTGATAATCTATCGGTGACCTATGGATTTTTATAGCAACTAATACTTCTCGAGTCTTAGTGCTTTTGAATAGTTCGTCTGCTTTCTTGAAACAATGTCTATAGTTTCCTGTCTTCTTCTTTGCTTATTCGGTTCTCGCACTTCTAATCTTCTAGAATACTCTGCGAACCTTATTCTATCTTTCCCTGCTCGGGTTCTTTAAATTTGATGAAATGTTTATCTCGCTGTTACGGTACTTCCGTACGTTATGATACTTTTGGTCGTTTACTTAAAGACCTATCGCCCTGAGTCCTAAGTTCGCAGCCTGCTTTGACTGTATTTCATGAACTTTTCACTGTAAACTTTCTACTGTCGGACCTAAATCCTGTAACTAGGATTTTCCTAATTTTCAACACGGCGATACTGTAATTTTACTTCTTTGCAACTCCTTACGGAGGCACGCAAGTTATTGATACCGCGACGCCCGTGGCTGTCGGATATTGTCTATGCGATGTGATGCAGCGTTTTCCCCCTCAAGGAAAGCTTGTATACTGTCTTCGGTGTGTTACAGCGTGACGCCCCCTCACGGACTGTCGGAATTCGGTGTCTGATGTAGCACAGTGACGCGCCCTCAGGCCGTTTGATAACTGCATGTACTGATACAGCGTGACGCCCCCCTGGGCTATCGGAAACTGCATGATTGGTCTGGCTTGGCCTGGACTTTTATACTATTTAGTCACAAAAAGATAAAACTCTAGTCCTTTTCGTGACCAACTTTTGAAATAATTGTCGTACAATTATAAAAATTATATCTCCAGAAAGCTCGTCTTCCAAACGTCAAATGATCTCACTGCGCATAAGAATCGATCGTGCATTTCGGAGATATTAATTAATTTTTAGTCTTCAGCTGCGTGGGTGGTGCTGTTCATTTTTAAATTCCCCACTCCTCTGGTATCAGTGAATCCCCGATGACGTATGCTGCGTTTGCAGTTCTTTCCTGTGCAATTATTACAAGCTTTTTCTTTACACAAAAATCTCTAATCCGAAATGACTCACAGTCCAGTAATTATTTACTTATTTTTATTCTTGCAAATGGGTTAACCTTAATTATTCTTCTACTGGCACAGCGGCGCTGTTGTCATTTTACTGCAAGCTAAGCTGGATTTCCGAGTCACGCTTCTCTGTCTTACAGTGAAAACTTTCCACTCGTTCTATTAATATCCATGACCAGCTCCCTCTCAATGAGTCAAGAGGCATGATCTCATCTTCTGAACACCTGGTCCCAGCTGCTTGCACAACGTTAGGCTAGAACCCTTGCTTGAAATCTCTCTCCGTTCCCTTAGAGACTGTACGTTTCTTTCATTCCTTTCACAAAATACATGGATTCGACCCCTTTTGAGCCAATGGTACATGGGTTCAATATATGATTTAATAAAAAGTGTATTATTCATCTTGAGAAAAAAAACTCTTGTATATACTTTATTAAATGTACAGGTGCTAAAAAATAAAAATTATTTGAAATAAATAAAGAGGGTCCAAAAATCTGAGGGACTTGGGCCTCATTTTACCTTAATCCGGCACTGACTGGAATGCGAAATCCGCAGTCGGGGTCGATCTGGATAGTAATATGTCCTTACCAAATTACGGTACATTAAACAGTTCCACACACTCACAGATATACAGACCGACAGACATTCATACACACGCACACACAAATTAAGGATGACCTCTTAAGCCTCTATTTCATACTGTTTTCCCACCATTGACCAGTTGGCGTCTTAACTGTAAGAGGCAAGTGTCAATCTTTATTACGTAATGTGTACTCACTTCCCCTCGCCTCTGGTGCTGCTCGAGTGAAGCTTCTTTCAGTGTAAAGTGACATATTATCATGGATTGCAATGTTGAACCTTCCTGAACTCTCCTCATTGTGCCATTTGTGTGGCACATCACACCTTAATATTACTCAACAAACACGTTGGTACTCCCCTTCCTATATATCAAACTAAATATCAAGGGTCGAGTATTCCATTCAGTTCCCCGAGATTATCTAGTCCTTTCAAAAATATCTATAATTCAGTAAAATCACATAAGGACAAATATTTTGTCGGAAAGGAATGTTGGGTTGCGAAATTGTTCGACTATATTTTTAGCCTACTTTTCACATTTTGCAAAAATGAGGAAAAAGTAGTCTTATGAGATCGATCCGGGAAAATGTGTGTCTGTCTGTCTGTCTGTCTGTCCTTCTGTCTGTCTGTCTGTCTGTCTGGCTGTGTGTCTGTCCCCCCCTATCAACTCCTAAACGGCTGCAGCAATCAAAACCAAATTTAGTATGAGTAAAGATGTGCACCGGAATAGCTCACGTCCATATTTGAAAATGATGTCAGTGCTACCAACTGCTGAAAAAACGCACTAGAAATTTCAGCTCCATGTTGGATATCTTAAAGGTATGCATGGGAGCTATTCCAAAATTGGCACACATGTAGATAATACTATTTCAGTTTAATTTCCAGGAGGCCAACCATGACAGTGTTGCCAAAATAATTTTAAGCCTTCTGATAGATCCAATGTTTAAATGCAGATAACTTCTACACTATCAACTGGATTTCAACCAAATTTTGTGCGTAATATCTGTACATAAACAGATATGACTCAGCGTATTATTAAGAGCCACCAGGGCTGCCAACTGTTAATAATTGCTCTCTCTCTATTTTTTTAAAATCCAAATACCAATATATCAGAAAGTATGCAAGCCAACAGCTTTAAACTATGCACACGTATATTCTGACATTTTAGATTAATTTGGAGTAACTTATATACGTCAGTTCTACCAACATGATTATAAGCCTGCTGATAGTACCAATTTTAAATACATGTAACTTCTATACTATCAGTTGGATTTCAAGCAAATTTCGTATGTGCAATGTGTACCATAACAGATATGACTATAAGTATTGTTAAGAGCAATCAGGGCTGCCAACTGTTAATAAATGCTGTCTATATTCTTTTTACCCTAATATCAATATATCAGAAAGTATGCAAGCCAACAGCTCTATACTTTGCACACGTATAGCACCTGACATTCTAGATTAATTTGGAGTAATTAATACAAGGCGGTGCTGCCAACATGATTCTATGCCTGCTGATATGTCCAATTTTAAAATACATGTAACTTCTATACTAACAAATGGATTTCATCCAAAATTGGCACAACAAGATATCATAATAATTCAGATTATTTCTGACCAGCACACGCATGGTATTGTTGGCAACATGCTTTTACGCGTGCTGATAGATCCAGTGTCTAACTGCATGTAACGTCCATTGGACTTCAACCAAATGTTGTATTCTGTACCTTAAGAGATGGAACTAAGAATATATTGTCACCAGGGCTGCCAACTGTAGTGCTCTATTAGGCTACATTATACCAGGTATATTTTGAACTAATTAGATATTTCGATATTACCAACTTAATTTCGTCTTTATTGTAGATAGGTTCATATACTGTAGAATAATCATTGGCATGAAAAGTAGGCTGTATAGTTCTTCACGGAACTTCTTGTTTCTTTTTTAATCGCTTATCCCCCAGTTCAACTAAACCCCAGTTTTGCGAGGGCATTGGTTGAGCGAGAGAGTTCCTAATCCATCTCAGTCGTGCTGAAAATGTATTTGTGGTTTCCCATTTTCACCACCAGGTAAATGCCGCACTGTTCCTTTCAACAGGTCCAATTCCTTCCAAAAAACCCTTCCTTAATAAGCCCCAAGTTAGAGGTCGCCTATCACCATCCCCAGTTGTATCTGCTCCCAGACACCATCCTTATGACGGTAGAGGAATGACCCCTCGCGCAGAGACCGCGGGTGAGGACGAGTTAGGAGAAGTAGCGATTAAAAAGGACAGAAATGACTTAATCAAAGGACTGCTTCTTTTCCAGAGTATATGGCCTTATTGTTGAAAATCCACAGCCTGCTTCCAGTTGCCGACCGGGTCAGGAATGGAATGAATGAAGCCCCCATCTAGCGACGAGGATATGAACCGTGCTGGCTGCCGAGGCCTGACGCACTCCTCTGGGGCAATGATTAAATGAATGACAGATGAAATAAAATGATAGTGGAGAGTGTTGCTGGAATGAAATTTTGAGAAAGAAAACCGGAGTACCCGGAGAAAAACCTGCCTGCCCCCGTTTTGTCCAGCAAATTTCTCACATGGCGTGACCGGGATTTGAATCACGGACCCAGCGGTGAGAGTCAGGCGTGCTGCCGCCTAAGCCACGAGACATATGGCTCTATTGTTCTGTTCCTTAAATTAACATAACTAAGCATTTCTTTTGCTTTCTGCTAAAATGTAAATTGCATGGGCAGAGAATCGAACCCGGACCGCCCGCGTGGCAGGCGAGCATTCTTCCACTGAACCACCGATGCTGACGGCGCAGTGTTGAACGGAGACTGGTGACACACTATTAGGCATTCTTGTTTATTAGAGACTGTGAGAATCCTCAGTGTTGTACGCACACATCCTCCAGCCAATACTTCCACACTTCAAGTCCCGGGACAAGCTACCATTAAACTACACAACTACGGCCCCTACAGAAACACCTGCTAGCAAACAAATCCAACACACACATGGATGATGACTATGACTTCTCTAGCCCCCAAAATAAATTAACAACTCGTTCCGGGGTAAGTGAGACAAGTTATTTCCATTACCTAAGCTGTATGTTCCCGAGACCTGAGACCTATCAGTAAGTAACTGGGAAGGTCACACCGTGGGCTTCAGTGCATTTCGCGGCAGTCGTGGCCGAGTGGTTAAGGCGTCTGACTTGAAATCAGATTCCCTCTGGGAGCGTAGGTTCGAGTCCTGCCGACTGCGCGTATTTTATACGAAAGGTTTGTGAATATTGGCCCTTCTCATTGGCCTATTCCCAGTTGTTCTGTTCCTGGTTAATGCTGTCCGGCTCCGTGGCTAATTAGTAAGCGTCCTAGACATTAGCACAGTTTCGATACCCAGCCAGGCCATGCGGATTATAATCGCCTGTGATTAATTCCCCTGGCCCGGGGACTGGGAGTGTGTAGCGTAATGATATAAATACCTGAAGAAAAAGTGAATAAAAAAGAGGACAGTTAAATGACGGTTAAAAAAAAACAAGAAAAATGTAATGTTAGATTTTCGATGTGAAATATCACTTCAGATTCCAAGTAAATATGGAGGTCCCATGGCTCATGATCGTGAGATTAAATACAGACTCTCTTCCTTTTCATATACTTCTTCTTCTTCTTAGTCATTTACCCTCCAGGTTGGTGGAACCCACGGACTCAGCGAGGGAACTCACCACTAACGCCTCTACGGGCAGTGTCCTAGAGCTGGGAACATCTAATCGGAGGCGATACAACTGGTGAGGTGTGATTGGCACCTCGCCCAGGCGGCCTTACCTGCAAAGCGAACAGGGGCCTCATGAGGGAAGGTAATGGAAGGTCAGGATGGATAGGCAAGGATAAGGGAAGGTGGCGGCCATGGCCTTGAAGAAGGTACCATCCCGGCATTTGCCCGAAGACGAAGTGGGAAACCACGGAAAACCACTTCGAGGATGGCTGAGGTGTGAATCGAACCCACTCTACTCATTTGGAACACCCGAGGCTGAGTAAACCCCGTTCCAGTCCTCATACCACTTTTTCAAATTTCGTGGCAGAGCCGGGAATCGAACCCAGGACGTCCGGGGCGGCAGCTAACTATGCGTGATTCGAACCCAGGACGTCCGGGGCGGCAGCTAACTATGCTGACCGCTACGCTACGGAGGCGTCTCCCTTCCCATATATCAAACTAAATATCAAGGGTCGAGTATTCCATTCAGTTCCCCGAGATTATCTAGTCCTTTTAAAAATATCAATAATTCAGTAAAATCACATAAGCACAAATATTTTGTCGGAAAGGAATGTTGGGTTGCGAAATTGTTCGACTATATTTTTTTCTCTTTTAATCTCTTATCCCCCAGTTCAACTAAACCCCAGTTTTTGCGAGGGCATTGGTTGAGAGAGAGAGTTCCTATTCCATCTCAGTCGTGCTGAAAATGTATTTGTGGTTTCCCATTTTCACCACCAGGTAAATGCCGCACTGTTCCTTTCAACAGGTCCAATTCCTTCCAAAAATCCCTTCCTTAATAAGCCCCAAGTTAGAGGTCGCCTATCACCATCCCCAGTTGTATCTGCTCCCAGACACCATCCTTATGACGGTAGGGGAATGACCCCTCGCGCAGAGACCGCGGGTGAAGACGAGTTAGGAGAAGTAGAGATTAGAAAGGACAGAAATGACTTAATCAAAGGACTGCTTCTTTTCCAGAGTATATGGCCTTATTGTTGAAAATCCACAGCCTGCTTCCAGTTGCCGACCGGGTCAGGAATGGAATGAATGAAGCCCTCATCTAGCGACGAGGATATGAACTGTGCCGGCTGCCGAGGCCTGACGCACTCCTCTGGGGCAATGATTAAATGAATGACAGATGAAATAAAATGATAGTGGAGAGTGTTGCTGGAATGAAATTTTTAGAAAGAAAACCGGAGTACCCGGAGAAAAACCTGTCTGCCCCCGTTTTGTCCAGCAAACTTCTCACGTGGCGTGACCGGGATTTGAACCACGGACCCAGCGGTGAGAGTCATGCGGGCTGCCGCCTAAGCCACGGAGTCTTAGGGCCTTATTGTTCTGTTCCTTAAATTAACATAACTAAGCATTTCTTTTGCTTTCTGCTAAAATGTAATTTGCATCGGCCGGGAATCGAACACGGGCCGGCCGCGTGGCAGGCGAGCATTCCACCACCGAACCACAGATGCTGACGGCACAGTGGTGAACGGAGACGGGTGACACAATGTCAGCCATTCTTGTTAATTAGAGACGGTGAGAATCCTATGTGTTGTACGCACACGTCCTCCAGCCAATACTTCCATACTTCAAGTCCCGGGACAAGCTAACATTAAACTGCACAACTACGGCCCCTACTGAAACACCTGCTAGCAAACAAATCCAACACACACATGGATGATGACTGTGACTTCCCTACCCCCAAAATAAATTAACAACTCGTTCCGGGGTAAGTGAGACAAGTTATTTCCATTACCTAGGCTGTATGTTCCCGAGACTTGAGGCCTATCAGTAAGTAACTGGGAAGGTCACACCGTGGGCTTCGGTGCATTCCGCGGCAGTCGTGGCCGAGTGGTTAAGGCGTCTGACTTGAAATCAGATTCCCTCTGGGAGCGTAGGTTCGAGTCCTGCCGACTGCGCGTTTTTGATACCAACGGTTTGTGAATATTGACCCTTCTCATTGGCCTATTCCCAGTTGTTCTGTTCCTGGTTAATGCTGTCCGGCTCCGTGGCTAATTGGTAAGCGTGCTAGACATTAGCACAGTTTCGATACCCAGCCAGGCCATGCGGATTATAAGCGCCTGTGATTAATTCCCCTGGCCCGGGGACTGGGAGTGTGTAGCGTAATGATATAAATATGAAAATCCACAGCTTGCTTCCAGTCTCCGACCGGGTCAGGAATGGAATGAATGAAGCCCCCAACTAGCGGCGAGGATATGAACTGTGCCGGCTGCCGAGGCCTGACGCACTCCTCTGAGGCAATGATTAAATGAATGACAGATGAAATGAAATGATAGTGGAGAGTGTTGCTGGAATGAAATTTTGACAGGGAAAACCGGAATACCCGGAGAAAAACCTGTCTGCCTCCGTTTTGTCCAGCACAGATCTCACATGGAGTGACCGGGATTTGAACCACGGACCCAGCGGTGAGAGGCCGGCGTGCTGCCGCCTAAGCCACGGAGGCTTCAGCGTAATGATATAAATACCTGAAGTAAAAGTGAATAAAAGAGAGGACAGTAAAAAAAACAAGAAAAATGTAATGTTAGATTTTCTCTGTGAAATATCACTTCAGATTCCATGTAAATATGGAGGTCCCATGGCTCATGATCGTGAGATTAAATACAGACTCTCTTCTTTTTCATATACTTCTTCTTCTTCTTAGTCATTTACCCTCCAGGTTGGTGGAACCCACGGACTCAGCGAGGGAACTCACCACTACCGCCCCTACGAGCAGTGTCCTAGAGCTGGGAACATCTAATCGGAGGCGATACAACTGGTGAGGTGTGATTGGCACCTCGCCCAGGCAGCCTCACCTGCAAAGCGAACAGGGGCCTCATGAGGGAAGGTAATGGAAGGTCAGGATGGATAGGCAAGGAAGAGGGAAGGAGGCGGCCGTGACCTTGAAGAAGGTACCATCCCGGCATTTGCCCGAAGACGAAGTGGGAAACCACGGAAAACGACTTCGAGGATGGCTGAGGTGGGAATCGAACCCCCTCTACTCATTTGGAACACCCGAGGCTGAGTAGACCTCGTTCCAGTCCTCAAACCACTTTTTCAAATTTCGTGGCAGAGCCGGGAATCGAACCCAGGACCTCCGGGGCGGCAGCTAACCATGCTGACCGCTACGCTATGGAGGCTACTCATATACTGTAGGTCTATTCATTACCTTCATACAATAGGGATGTAGCCTGAGAAAGTTCGCGCCAGATAGCGCTCGTGTAGTACTGGGTAAGCGCAAGGCGATCGTCCTATGTTTCCCCCAGTCAGCTACGAGGAATGTATAGATTGTGACCGAGTTTCCTAAGCTAAAGTAAATTATATCTTCTCTAATTTTACTCCAAGACTATATTAATTAATTCTATAGGTATATCCTCTAATATATTATGATCGATTTTCAGCGTTTAAGCGTTAAACAGCTGTAAAATGAGCTACGGACTAGAGGCGCTAAAACTAGTGGGTGAAGGGAAGAATTAGTAGGCTACAGCGGTAATAACAAAATTCTAACACGCTTTATTATTCAAATTATGAATAGGAGTCAGCATGCTTGAGTATTGTAGGCCTATATTGATAAATAGCCTAAATCTCCATAAGACTTAAATCATAAATAGAGATTTCCCGGTCAATGCATGTGAGATTTTCAAAGTGAAATGCCTTGTCCTGTTCGGATTCCACGTAAAGAGGAAGTCCTCTGTGCCTTATGATCTCTAGATTAACGGTCACGTAAAACTATAATCTTCCTTTTATAAATAGAGATTTAAATATTCACTGGCTCCCCTTGCTTATAGACTTCGATTCGTGTTTTTTTTTTTTTTTTTTTGTTGATAGCGTACATGAAACGGTCTTGTTTTAAGGTAAACATAATCAAAGAAAGTTGATACCGGTATTGTTTACCTCAAAATGCATCGCAACGTTTGGTTCTTTTGTAATTTGTCAATTTCTTAATACAAATCGTTTCCGTACCCCTTGGAAACGACTTAGGGGTACAGTATTTAAAAAGTTTGAGAATCCCTGTTTTAAGGCCATGAACTGTTTCCATTCATCTGGCTAACTTAGGCCTATGACTCAAGAATGTAGAAGTCAGTCACTACCGGTACCACATTCTCCGTCGGGCAGATGTAAGTTGACGATTAATTCTGATTTCAAAAAACCAACCATAATACGTTTTTGACTGTTAATGTTGTGACATTTATTCTTGAAGTATTTGTCCGAGTATTGATGCCTTTGAAAATGGGAGTCACAAATGTTACATTCACTTCTTCCTGTATATTGACGATTTCTTCCCGTACCGTACTTCAATGGAGATAATTTATGCAGATTCCGATATTGTAGGCTTATCGTGGTAAACTGGCAATTTTCTTGTGTATGGCCTCTTCCTTATTTTTGTTGTGTTCGTGGTCCACGGAAAAAGCGATGGAACAGTGCCCGGTTTTAATCTTGCTCTCTCACCTTCAAATACAAACGCATAAATTCAGTGGTTGTTATCGATATGTCTATTCAGTTTATAGATAGGAATTATTTCCCTTTCTAAATTACACTTGCCCAATACAGTTTTCGTGACGTCATCGAGTTGAAAACGATGGGAACACACTTTAATATTTTCGGTCAGATTTTCTTCACCGAAATGTTTCCTTCTAATAGCATGTAACCATTTCTTCCTCATTTCTTTATTTTGTGAAAATTGGTGACACGAAATCGGATTTCCCTGATTTTCGCAAAGAGGAACACTGCAATAGCTCGGCATAGTCACGAAATTAGCAATTTAAACAACTTAAATTCGTGGATATTAGCGGCATGAGAACACAGGAGACAAATGAAGAGCGCCTTGCGCTTACCCAGTACAACAGCAGTGCGCTCTATCGGTGCTAGTTCTATACATCCCTATTATAATTTGTCATTTCATACGAGGGTTCTTCTTAAATAAATCAGAGCCGTGAAATCTCGTGTCGCCTCCGTAGCGTAGCGGTTAGCTGCCGCCCCGGAGGTCCTGGGTTCGATTCCCGGATCTGCCACGAAATTTGAAAAGTGGTATGAGGACTGGAACGGGGTCTACTCAGCCTCGGGTGGCCCAAATGAGTAGAGGGGGTTCGATTCCCACCTCAGCCATCCTCGAAGTGCCTTTCCATGGTTTCCCACTTCGTCTTCGGGCAAAAGCCGGGATGGTTCCTACTGTACGGCCACGGCCGCCTCCATCCCACTTCCTGGCCTAACCGCCCCACTCTTTCCATCCCTTCATCAGGCCCTCTTTTCGCTTTGCAGGTGAGGCCGCCTGGACGTAGTGCTGCTCACACACCCCAGTTGTATCCCTATCTCAGAGTCTCAAGCTCCAGGACACTGCCCTCAGTGGCGGTAGAGGTGGGATCCCTCGCCTAGTCCGTGGGAAAAGCCAACCCTGGAGAATAAAACTTCTTCTCTTTTCTCTTCTTAGTCGTTTACCCTCCAGGTTGGTGGAACCCACGGACTCAGCGAGGGAACTCACCACTACCGCCTCTACGGGCTGTGTCCTAGAGCTGGGAACATCTAATCGGAGTGGATACAACTGGTGAGGTGTGATTGGCACCTCGCCCAGGCGGCCTCACCTGCAAAGCGAACAGGGGCCTCACGAGGGAAGGTAAAGGATGGTCAGGATGGATAGGCAAGGAAGAGGGAAGGAAGCGGCCGTGGCCTTGAAGAAGGTACCATCCCGGCATTTGCCCGAAGACGAAGTGGGAAACCACGGAAAACGACTTCGAGGATGGCTGAGGTGGGAATCGAACCCCCTCTACTCATTTGGACCACCCGAGGCTGAGTAGACCCCGTTCCAGTCCTCGTACCACTTTTCGAATTTCGTGGCAGAGGCGGGAATCGAACCCTGGACCTCCGGGGCGGCAGCTAACCATTGTCATTTCATACGAGGGTTCTTCTTAAATAAATCAGAGCCGTGAAATCTCGTGTCGCCTCCGTAGCGTAGCGGTTAGCTGCCGCCCCGGAGGTCCTGGGTTCGATTCCCGGATCTGCCACGAAATTTGAAAAGTGGTATGAGGACTGGAACGGGGTCTACTCAGCCTCGGGTGGCCCAAATGAGTAGAGGGGGTTCGATTCCCACCTCAGCCATCCTCGAATTGGTTTTCCGTGGTTTCCCACTTCATCTTCGGGCAAATGCCGGGATGGTTCTGTCCCCGTAAATCCGGATAGTAGGCTGTCAGATATCCGCCCCCTTCAATCGGATTGCCAATAATCAAACGCACCGGCACAGCTACATCAATGAAAATGGCACTGACAGATACTACCGAGATTAGAGCACAGCAGTTAACAAGAAAATTATTGTGGAACACACCAAAATATACGGGGGTTCATACTTACCTTCACTTACCTCTTCAAATTAATCTCGGGAATGGGTTGCCAACTGGATCACTTAAAGTATGCCCACACAATAACCTCCACCATGATATTTAAAATGAACCAAAACGATGACAAGAAACTTTAAACTGTACAATAATTTATTTCACATAAAGGGAATTACTTTAACAAAAACTCAACAAAATACACGTGGCAATCAGAAGCCATTGTCAATATAATCATGTCCTCCTGTAGGACTGGTAGACGTTACATACAAAATTTCATCTTTCACTTGCTTATAAAGAACGTAATAATAGTAATACACTTGGAATGGATGAGGGAATTGGGACAAGACACGTAGCAATTGTTTTCCTCTTTCATAAACATCACACTTTATTTATAACGGCAAGCCTGTTATGTAATCGGCCTTGGCCTCTAACATGCAGTTGTCAGGCCAGCTGCGATCCACCCTACATTATGTCGCATGTCCACGTCGTCAAACGGGCCCACCTGTATGGGCAGTGCTAGCATATGCTCGTAACCTCAGAGCTTAGCTCTGTTTCAAACGCTTTAAATGTCCTCAACTCAACTCAAATATTAACACGCAAATCTTTTAAATGCTTCATTCACATGTTACGGATTACTCTAATAATCCCAAAACTTGTTTAATGGTATAATCCACTTGTATAATTAGCGTTCTTTAGAGTATATTAACAAAACTCTTAATGTTTATAACAAATGCTCATTAATTGTTTATAACAATTACAAAATGTTTATAATATTGTCAAATGACAATTCAAAAATCTATACACGCCTCTCTTAATTCCTTTCATTTCCAATTATTATTAAAGATAATTACATAATTTATTTACAATATTTATATTATTTATTTTAGAAATACATTAAACCACACGTTTATCCGGTTGATAATTACTCAAATCAGGTTAACATAATCGACCAATGAAGGTTAGTTATATTTAAGTGTTATAAATCCAGGTTTAATAAGTTTTAATAATTATTATTATTATTAGTGACGGTAACCTCCATTCAAAATCGTTATCTCAAATTATTTAACACTCTTGTTAATTTTAACAGTAATTTCACATGATTAATTTTCAAAGGACCTGGACAATAAACTCAGCGGAAAAATACTTCGCTTCAAATGCACAAATTGCATAAAATAGGCCCAGAATTCATCATATATTTCAATATATATGGCATAAAAATCTTCCATAATCCATACACAAAACCTCCACTTATAATCTCATCAACATCATTAATATTACTGTGGGAACCTCCTTCAATTATTCAAGGGCATTATTCATCAGCGACTTTTACATGTCCACTGAACTACCGATTATACATCCATAGTTCCACTTCAAAAATTCTTATATTCATTAATTGTTTCAAAACTGTTATTTTATTTAACCTTCGTGGGTTTCATTCATGAATCGATATGAAGTAAAAATTTGCCAATCACAAAACTAAATTTAATAGCAAATACGATTATACACGCCTTTCTGGTCTATCAAAATTGAGATTATTATCTCCTAAGTATCGTAGTATAAAAAATACTATCTTCAAACAAAGTTCATATAAACTGCAAAATAGTCGAATAGAATACAATTAGACTGTGGAATGCAAACATTATTGTTCCAATCTAGTATTGAGAAAAATTCCTATCAAATGTTCATTACTATAGTGTATTCAATAAATCGTAATCAATGTTCATATTTCATAAAATTGTCTATAATGCAATGGTAATGACGATAACTGACGATAAATGTCTATGTTGCAATCATGTTCATAAAACGACTAGTATTTCCAAGATCGTCGATACAGAAATAGATTTTAACGCTCTAAAATCTTTTAATTATTCTTCTTTCTTGAGGATGACAGAAAATTGGTCAAAGTAATTTACTGAATAGAATTACTTTAATAAAATGACACGCTGTCTGAATTCAAATCTGCCATAGAAATTCATTAACTTTACAGTCAAAACGTGACTACTAAAATATGCAAATTACTGAAAGAAAATTAATTATCAGTCTCAACTGATCCAAAATTACACACATCAAAAAAAGTTTTGCATCACCTCGGTTCCAAGAGTTCCGGAACCGTTAAATACAAAGGGAATAGAGATCAACACAAACAACATTTCAGCTCGTTTTATTGCTCATGAGACCCACACATTGCATGTTGTACCATCATACAGCTAGACTTTCAGCATTTGTGGTCCAGATTGCAGTACACACCACTACCTCTAATACCCAGTAGCACGTCCTCTTGCATTGATGCATGCCTGTATTCGCCGTGGCATACTATCCACAAGTTCATCAAGACACTGTTGGTCCAAATTGTCCCACTCCTCAACGACAATTCGGCGTAAATCTCTCAGAGTGGTTGGTGGGTCAAGACGTCCATAAACAGCCCTTTTCAACATATCCCAGGCATGTTCGATAGGGTTCATGTCTGGCGAACATGCTGGCCACTGTAGTCGAGCGATGTCGTTATCTTGAAGGAACGCATTCACAAGATGTGCACGATGAGGTCGAGAATTGTCGTCCATGAAGACAAATGCCTCTCCAATATTCTGCCGATATGGTTGCACTATGGGTCGGAGGATGTCATTCAGGTATCGTAAAGCCGTTTCGGAGCCTTCCAAGACCACCAGTGGCGTACGTCGGCCCCACATAATGCCACCCCAAAACATCAGGGAACCACCACCTTGCTGCACTCGCTGGACAGTGTGTCTAAGACGTTCAGCCTGACCAGGGTGCCTCCAAACACGTCTCCGACGATTGTCTGGTTGAAGGCATATGCGACACTCATCGGTGAAGAGAACGTGATGCCAATTCCGTGGGGTCCATTCAGCATGTTGTTGGGCCCATCTGTACCGCGCTGCATGGTGTCGGGGTTGCAAAGCTGGACCTCGCCATGGACGTCGGGAGTGAAGTTGCGCATCATGCAGCCTATTGCGCACAGTTTGAGTTGAAACACGACGTCCTGTGGCTGAACGAAACGCATTATTCAACATGGTGGCATTGCTGTCAGGGTTCCTCCGAGCGGCAATCCGTAAGTAGCGGTCATCCACTACAGTAGTAGCCCTTGGGCGGCCTGAGCGAGGCCTGTCATCGACAGTTCCTGTATCTCTGTACCTCCTCCATGTCCGAACAACATCGCTTTGGTTCACTCTGAGACGCCTGGAAACTTCCCTTGTTGAGAGCCCTTCTTGACACAAAGTAACAATGCGGACGCGATCGAACTGCGGTATTGACCTTCTAGGCATGGTAGAACTACAGACAACATGAGCAGCGTACCTTCGTCCTGGTGGAATGACTGGAACTGATCGGCTGTCGTACCCCCTCCGTCTAATAGGCCCTGCTCATGCATGGTTGTTTACATCTTTGAGCAGTTTTAGTGACATCTATGAACAGTCAAAGGGACTGTATCTTGGATACAATATACACAGTCAACGTCTATATGCCGGAGATCTGGGAACCGAGGTGATGCAAAACTTTTTTTGATGTGTGTATTTAAATCTGCCAATGACATAACAATGTCTTAATAAATCGTAGAAAAAGGCATAAATCATCGAAGTGTACTGAGTACATAATTATCAAGCAAGAAAAATGGGGCAAAATATATATAGGACAAAAATATGGGAAAAATGGTTGCTCAGATATCGCTAAATGGCTCAAATAAAACAAGAAACGCTCACGACTACCTTATCTGTTGATTGAAGTTCCAGAGGAAAATCTTCCAAAGAAGATTGGTGATGGTTCCATTTCACCAAAAAGATGTGCTCCGTCCTCGAACCTGGAATCAGCGCCCTCGGAGAATCGAACTGCTTCCTCCTCCGGAAATTGCACTGCTCCGTGTATACGATAGACATCCTTCTGGCAAAACTCTTCTGTGTGAGCCGGGTCCACCCTGGCCTCTCTTGATAGTTCCCTGAAGTTCTGGTAGTAATTCGCCATGAAGTTTATTGCAGTTATTTCCGTAGAAATATTCATATTTGTGGAGTATGAATATGTTTCCACTGCCATTTGATATAATTCAGCGTTGGACTACGATGCATGAGTGTAGTTGGATGTTCACTACATGCTCGCTTTTGTAGAAAGACGACTAGCGAAGTTCCATGCTGTTAATTCACTCCATCGATATATGTCCCAATTGCATTAAAGTCCTTAGTCTTCCATCTCCACTTCCGTTATAATAGTTGAAAGAATTGCCATATTATATTGTTCCATGTTAGAATGCAGAGTTATATTATCAAAAGCAATATGTAGTAGCACTGTTGCAATGCCAGTGTCAGCCGTAGCGTACAATGTGATATATTTTAAAGTGCTTCTCAGATGGCGAGAAAATCACTTTTGTCTGCCGTCTTAAAATGCCTATATCTTTCGAATTATATTCTTGAAAATGTTCAACCTTTCTACACACTTTAATATAGTACTGCACAATCGAATTAGCTTAAAGGCATTAGTCAACTCTTGATATGTTAACTTGTAGACTTGAAAATGTGTGCGTTTCAACTTCGCCTAGTTTCCAATACCGTAAAATGGAACTGCGGCACGCTCGAAGCTCGTTCGATGCGGTTGGCTTTACCACACGCTAAAGTCGACTTGTTTCACTTTATCACTCGAAAACGACTATAACATCAGCAATATATATGCGGTATCAGACACATGAGATATGAGACACATGAGATATGAGCTATGAGAGCTCCTCTCTGCTGTGCAAGACCTTTTATCAACTTCTTAAGGGGGCGTATCCATCCCTTCCATAGCTTGTTTCTCCGTCATAGCTAGAATTTCTAACTTTGGCAATACTTGACGGATTTTCAAATTTAAAAAACTCAAAAATAATTTCTTCAAAATTCCAAATCAATGCCATAACTGAAAATAGTTTTCCACAATTCTGCATTCCAAAAGTAACTAAATATGATAGTTTCAGTAATCTCCGTCTACCTCCTAACTATCGTTCATTGGTTTGAGTCTCTCCTCCAATCGCGTAACTTCTTCCTCAGCACAATTCCATGTTTCCCTGCGACTGCGTCGTAAATCACAGATCTTTCTCGAACAAAATCATGACGTCACCAAGAATCTCAGCTCAATCAGCCTACTTGCATAAAGTCTGCGTCATCCGTGCTTACGTCATGAATATCCACGTCACAACTATGACAGCCATAACTTTCTTCACATTTTCCAATACAGCCACCGTGGTCTCAATATAATTCAAATTACGGGAGCAGTACCTACTGTAAGGCCACGGCCGCCTCCTTCCCTCTTCCTAGCCTATCCCTACCAATCTTGCATCCCTTCCCATCCCTCATGAGGCCCCTGTTCGCTTTGCAGGTGAGGCCACCTGGGCGAAGTGCTGATCACACCTCCCCAGTTGTATCCATCCTGACCAGATGTTCCAAGCTCCATGACACTGCCCATAGAGGCGGTAGTGGTGAGTTCCCTCGCTGAGTCCGTGGGAACCACCAACCTAGAGAGTAAAATTGACTAAATAAAAAAAATTAGTTATTCAATTTACAGAATAAGGAATTAATAAATACATACATATTATTTTCACTAATTATTACGGCAAGTTTAAATTTCACTGTTGGACCCAGAGCCCCCTTTTAGAGAAATCGAGAATTAATGCTCTTTGTGTGAGAGCGATTGGTTGTCAGTTTGTGTCAACCAACGCCCCACCCCACCAATAACCAATGAGTCAAATTACTTCCAGCCAATCAGGCCAATGGCTCACACCCTCTTCCCTTTGTGACAGCTTGTGACAGGCATGTCGCTGGCCCAGTACCTCGTAATGGCCGATAGGTAGCATTGCACTTCACTTTCAGTACCGCTTTGAGCCATACTCTATTCGGCACGGAGACCAGCATATCTCCTCATAACGAGTGACGAGAGAGGTTACGGAAAAGATCGTAAATTGGACTGCGCATGCGTCAACCGGGCTGTATAGACCGCGGCTCAAGATATCACTGGGGCGAATATGGACTCAATGATCATTCTTTACGGACGGAATATTTTAACTACAAAGTAATTTGAAACTAATTAGATACCGGTATTAAACGTAGGCGTTCGAAATTATTCTTTCAGGACTATGAATAATTTATTTTCTCTTAGAGGGCAGTGCCATGGCACGGTGGCACTACGCCAAGAACCGCCCCTGTCTGTGAGCTGAACATGCTTTTTCAGCAGATACAACAGGGGATGGTGAAAGGCGACCTCTAACTTGGGCCTTATTAAGGAATGGATTATTGGAAGGAAGTGGACCTGTTGAAAGGAACTATATCGGCATTTACCTGGTGGTGAAAATGGGAAACTACAAAAACGTTTTCAGGACGACTGAGATGGAATTGGAACTCTCTCTCAACCAATGACCTCGCAGAGGCTGTGGGTGTAGTCGTGCTGAGGGATAAACAATTAAGAAAGAATACAAAAGAGATTACGAGCCTTACAGTAGTCGCATATGATGTGTAACATGTGACATGTCATCCCTTGTTAACAGTGAACTGTGTTGGTCATTGAAATAACTTCTTGAAAAACTGCAGTGCCAAATCCTGACCAGTTTTAAGCAAATATGATATATTGAATATCTTCACTCCAAACAACGACAACTTGAAGATGATTTATTGTGGGAAGAATATCTTTAATTGGGCCTCCAAACCTTGAAGTAATTTTGTAAGCGATATAGATTCCACATAGCCACATGGCCGACAGTACCTCGAGTGCTTACATTAAATAAGAATACAGCAAAAATATGAAGATTTAATAAATCATGATTGTTTTCAGCAAATATGATATAATGAATATTTTCACACCAAACAACGACAATTTGAAGATGATTTATTGTAGGAATATCTTTAATGGGGCCTCCAAACCTTGAAGTAAACCGTATGCGATATGCATTGCACATATCCACATGGCCGAAAGTACGTCGCGGTATCAATCTCCACCTCCGCGCGCGCTCATTGTTTCCGTCTCATCGATATCCGTTTCATTGTTTCCGTCCCATCCATTTCCGTTTCATTTTTCAAAATCACCCCCACAAAAATATACAGATACCAAGTGGAAAGATTTTACTCATCAATAGCCGAACTACTTCGCAACACAAGATTCCTTTCCGACGAAATATTTGTACTTACGTATTTTTACTGAATTATTGATATTTTTAAAGGACCATATAATCTCGGGAAACTGAATGGAATACTCGACCCTTGATATTTAGTTTGATATATAGCAAAGGGAGTACAAACGTGTTTGTTCAGTAATATTAAGGTGTGATGTGCCTCACAAATGGCACAATGAGGTGAGATCAGGAAGAATCAACATTGCATTCAGTGATAATATATGTAACTTTCCACTGAAACAAGCTTCACTTGAACAGGACCAGTGGCCAGTGGCGAGGAGAAGTGAATACACATTACGTAATAAAGATTGACACTTGTCTCTCTTACAGACGCCAACTGGTCAATGCTGGGAAAACAGTATGAAATAGAGGCTTAAGAGGTCATCTTTTGTTTGTGTGTGCATGAGTGTGAATGTCTGTAGGTCTGTGAGTGTGTGGAAGGTTTTACAGTAATAAGGTAAAGACTTATTACTATCCAGACCGACCCAGACTGCGGATTTCGCATTCCAGTAGGCATAAGTGCCACCAGTCTAATTTGGCACACACGCGAAATATTTCTCCTAATGGAGAAATCAACATGAATTTTTTATCATGATATATGTTCATATTCTTTTCTTCTTAGTCGTTTACCCTCCAGGTTGGTGGAACCCACGGACTCAGCGAGGGAAATCACCACTACCGCCTCTACGGGCAGTGTCCTAAGGCTGGGAATATCTAATCGGAGTGGATACAACTGGTGAGGTGTGATTGGCACCTCGCCCAGGCGGCCTCACCTGCATAGCGAACAGGGGCCTCATGAGGGAAGGTAATGGATGGTCAGGATGGATTGGCAAGGAATAGGGAAGGAGGCAGCCGTGGCCTTGAAAAAGGTACCATCCCGGCATTTGCCCGAAGACGAAGTGGGAAACCACGGAAAACCACTTCGAGGATGGCTGAGGTGTGAATCGAACCCCCTCTACTCATTTGGAACACCCGAGGCTGAGTAGACCCCGTTCCAGTCCTCATACCACTTTTCAAATTTCGTGGCAAAGCCGGGAATCGAACCCAGGACCTCCGGGGCTGCTGCTAACCATGCTGACCGCTACGCTACGGTGGCGACTATATGTTCATATACGTGACTTTAAACAACCTAGTAAGCATAAAACCAGCATGGCGGCTATGCGGCACTAATAATGAAATTGACTTTTTGATGACCTTAATCCAAAAGCTGTGGAACTTGGCATAATGAATCTTTATTGCCTACCTATGAATAAAGTTCAGTTTTGTCTGTACATACATTAGTAGACTATAGAACCAAGAAATATTATGTTATCCTTTCGTTTGATGCCAAATGAATGCAGAGGTTTGTATTGGTATTCTGTATGTGTGTCTGGATGAATGTTCTTTTTAAGACATCCACACAGTAACAGAATGATCCGAGGTAAAGTGCGCTTTATCCCTACACTATTCATCATGAACTAAATGATCAAGTGGCCCATTAGCTCAGTTGGTTAGAGCGTCGTGCTAATAAAGCGAAGGTCGTGGGTTCGATCCCACCATGGGCCATTAATACTTTTAAATTACGTAGTAGACCAAATACCAAGCACTCTAAATATTGCTGTATAGGTATTCTCGTTCAACTACACATACCTACAATAGGCTACATGTCATTATTGCCTAGGTGGAAAGAGAAATCCAGTATTATATAATAACACTTAAACAGGGAGAGACTTCTCCATAGAACGGAACCTCGATGGGGCCGTGTAACGGCTGTGCCACTGTTCAAGGATCTGGCGCTAGCAGCAGCGTAGCGCCCAACTAGTTTAACACATTTACACTCTTTAACATATTAATAACCATCATTACTTACATGAATATCAAAGTAGTTGCTGGAAATACTGTCCTTCATATTCTAAACACACTTTGCACCTGAACGTACACTCGATGTAATTCATCCTCACTGATATTACGTATCAGTGCAGCTATTTCGTTCTCCAGAGCCTCCAGAGTATGCGGATTACTTCTGTATAACATTTGTTTGAGGTTTCCCCGCAAGTAAAAATCGCACGGTGCTGAAACGTAAGAACACATTTACTGGAAGGCTTCTTCTTAAGGAGATAAGTTTCCACAAGGAAAATTCGATGGTTTGTTCTATACCTGTTTACGGGATACGAGATAGTCTACAGTACTTACGGTATCTTGCCAGCTGGGAATGTAATCAATGATATGACAGCATCTGGCGCCTCCCCACTCGCTGTTGTGTAACGATAGTGGCCAGTTAACTGGAGGTGCATACTCACTCTCTTTCTCTCCGTCACACAGTCCCGGCGAAGTTCCGTTCTATATAGAAGGCTTTCACTGTAGAATCAAGTTGGTTTTTGTAGTTTCCAAATCTCCTAACAGACTTGGAATATCATGGTCATGAGTTTCGCATTAGCGGCTTCGGTGGCGTAGTCGGTAGCATGCAGAGCTTCTATGCCCAAGATAGCGGGTTCAAACCTGGCCGAAACCATCGGATTTTTTGAGAGCGTTAAAAAATCAACAGTATGCCTTACTTCGGAGGGGAAGTAAAGTCGGCGGTCCCATATCATAGATTTCTGTCATGTTAAAGAACCTTCCACTAATTGCACCTGTGTGAAGCTAAATTGGACAGGTTAAGAATGTAGACAACGCTTTTAGGTTTCTACGTTCGTTGCCAAGAGCCGACTGCGGTGGCGTCTAGTAGCTAAATACTGAACTTGGCCTAGTAGTCGTTGACGGTTGCGCTTGGCGGCAAAAGTAGGAACTATTTGTAAAATTCTAAGTTGCAGTACTCAAATTTAAAAAAAACTCATAACACACACTAATACAGTCATCACAATTAACACCGGTTATCAGACAGATTCTACACACACCCAAAGTACACGGGGCTACATGACCGCGTTGTCGCAGCCCCTAAACTTAAGTACCAGCCAACCAGTTCCGCATGCACTGAAATGCGTACATGAGATTTCACGGCTTTGATTAATTTAAGAAGAACCCTCGTATGAAGTGACAAATTATAATTGTATGAAGGTAATGAATAGACGTATACGAAAAGGAAGAGGGTTTGTATTTAATTTCGCGATCATGAGCCACGGGACGTCCATATTTACAAGAAATCCGAATCACAGGAAGTGATACTTCACTCCGAACATCTAACATTCCGTTTTTTTTTTCCTTTATTTTATTGTCCTCTTCTTATTTCACTTTTACTTCCGGTATTTATATCATTACGTTACACACACCCAGTCCCCAAGCCAGGAGAATTAATCACAGTCGATTATAATCCGCATGGCCTGGCATCGAACCTGTGCCAATGTCTAGCACGCTAACCAATTAGCCACGGAGCCAGACTGCATTAACCAGGAACAGAACAAATAGGCCTATGAGAAGGGTCAATGTTCACAAACCGTTGGTATCAAAATCTCGCAGTCGGCAGGAGGGAATCTGATTTCGAGTCAGACGCCTTAACCACTCGGCCACGACTGCCTGAGAAAACACTAAGGCACACGGTGTGACCTTCCCCGTTACTTACTGATAGGTCTCAGGAACATACAGCCTAGGTAACTGAAATAACTTGACTCACTTACCCCGGAACGAGTTGTTAATTTATTTTGGGAGCTAGGGAATTCATAGTCACCATCCTTGTATGTGTTGGATTTGTTTGCTAGCAGGTGTTTAATGGTAGCTTGTCCCGGGACTTGAAGTATGGAAGTATTGGCTGGAGGACGTGTGAGTACAACACTGAGGAGTGAGGATTCTCACTGTCACTAACAAACAAGAATGGCTGACATTGGGTCACCAGTCTCCAATCCCCATTGCGCCGTAAGCATCGGTGGTTCAGTGGTAGAATGCTCGCCTGCCACGCGGGCGGCCCGGGTTCGATTCCCGGGCGATGCAGCTTACAGTTTAGCAGAAAGCAAAATAAATAGTTATGTTCATTTAAGAAGCGGAACAAAGACGCCATATGCCGTTGATAAACATGCAGTCCTTTCCTTTCATGAAGTCATTTTTGTCCACTTTCTAATCGCAATTTTCCCAACTTGGCCTCACACGCGGACTATGCGAGAGATCACTCCTCTACCACCGCAAGGACGTTGTCTGTGAGCTCAACATACTTTTTCAGCAGATACAACTGGGGATGGTGAAAGTCGACCTCTAACTTGGGCCTTATTAAGGAAGGGATTTTTGGAAGGAAGTGGACCTGTTGAAAGGAACATTATCGGCATTTACCTGGTGGTGAAAATGGGAAACTACAAAAACGTTTACAGGACGACTGAGATGGAATTGGAACTCTCTCTCTCAACCAATGACCTCGCAGAGGCTGTGGGTGTAGTCGTGCTGGGGGATAAGCAATTGAAAACGAATACAAAAGAGATTACGAGCCTTACAGTAGTCGCATATGATGTGTAACATGTGACATGTCATCCCTTGTTAACAGTGAACTCTGTTGGTCAATTAAATAACTTCTTGTAATACTTTTTTATTTTTATTTAGTCAATTTACCCTCTAGGTTGGTGGTTCCCACAGACTCAGCGAGGGAACTCACCACTACCGCCTCTATGGGCAGTGTCCTGGAGCTTGGAACATCTGGTCAGGATGGATACAACTGGGGAGGTATGATCAGCACTTCGCCCAGGCGGCCTCACCTGCAAAGCAACAGGGGTCTCATGAAGGATGGGAAGGGATGGAAGGTTGGGATGGATAGGCTAGGAAGAGGGAAGGAGGCGGCCGTGGCCTTACAGTAGGTACCATCCCAGCATTTGCCCGAAGACGAAGTGGGGAAACCACGGAAAACCACTTCGAGGATGGCTGAGGTGGGAATCGAACCCCCTCTACTCATTTGGACCACCCGAGGCAGAGTAGACCCCGTTCCAGTCCTCATACCACTTTTCAATTTTCGTGGCAGAGCCGGGAATCGAACCCAGAACCTCCGGGGCGGCAGCTAACCATGCTGACCGCTACGCTACGGAGGCGACTTTCTTGTAATATTGCAGTGCCAAATCCTGACCAGTTTTAAGCAAATATGAATATTTGTTTTAGTCGCTTACTCTCCAGGTTGGTGGAACCCACGGACTCAGCGAGGGAACTCACCACTACCGCCTCTACGGGCAGTGTCCTAGAGCTGGGAACATCGAATCGGAAGGGATACAACTGGTGAGGTGGGATTGGCACCTCGCCCAGGCGGCCTCACATGCAAAGCGAACAGGGGCCTCATGAGGGAAGGTAAGGGATTGTTGGGATGGATAGACTAGGAAGAGGGAAGGAGGCGGCCGTGGCCTTGAAGAAGGTACCATCCCGGCATTTGTCCGAAGGCAAAGAGGGAAATCACGGAAAACCACTTCGAGGATGGCTGAGGGGGAATCGAACCCCCTCTACTCATTTGGGCCAACCGAGGCTGAGTTGACCCCGTTCCAGTCCTCGTACCACTAAAATGTAAGTTGCAGGCGAGCATTCTACCACTGAACCATGGATGCTGACTCAAATATGATGTAATGAATATTTTCACACGAAACGACGACAACTTGAAGATGATTTATGTTTTATTGTGGGAAGAATATCTTTAATTGGGCCTCCAAACCTTGAAGTAATTTTCTATGCGATATAGATTCCACATAGCCACCTAGCCGACAGTACCTCGATTGCTTACATTAAATAAGAATACAGCAAAAGTATGAAGATTTAATAAATCATGATTGTTTTCAGCAAATATGATATAATGAATATTTTCACACCATGCAACGACAATTTGAAGATGATGTATTCTAGGAATATCTTTAATGGGGCCTCCAAACCTTGAAGTAAACCGTATGCGATATGCATTGCACATAGCCACATGGCCGAAAGTACGTCACGGTATCAATCTCCACCTCCGCGCGCGCTCATTGTTTCCGTCTCATCCATATCCGTTTCATTGTTTCCGTCCCATCCATTTCCGTTTCATTTTTCAAAATCACCCCCACAAAGAATATACAGATACCGAGTGGAAAGATTTTACTCATCAATAGCCGAATAATTTCGCAACTCAAGATTCCTTTCCGACGAAATATTTGTACTTACGTATTTTTACTGAATTATTGATATTTTTAAAGGACCATATAATCTCGGGAAACTGAATGGAATACTCGACCCTTGATATTTAGTTTGATATATAGCAAAGGGAGTACAAACGTGTTTGTTCAGTAATATCAAGGTTGGATGTGCCACACAAATGGGCACAGGAAGAATCAACATTGCATTTTTTTTAATTTATTTTTTTACCCTCTAGGTTGGTGGTTCCCACGGACTCCGCGAGGGAACTCACCACTACCGCCTCTATGGGCAGTGTCCTGGAGCTTGGAACATCTGGTCGGGTTGGATATAACTGGGGAGGTAAACCGCCCAGGCGGCCTCACCTGCAAAGTGATCAGGGGCCTCATGAGGGAGGGGAAGGGATGGATAAGCTAGGAAGAGGGAAGGAGGCGGCCGTGGCCTGACAGTAGACGAAGACGAAGTGGGAAACCACGGAAAACCACTTCGAGGATGGCTGAGGTGGGAATCAAACCCCCTCTACTCATTTGGACCACCCGAGGCTGAGTAGACCCCGTTCCAGTCCTCATACCACTTTTCAAATTTCGTGGCAGAGCCGGGAATCGAACCCAGGATCTCCGGGGCGGCAGCTAACAATGCTGACCGCTACGCTACGGAGGCGACTAACATTGCATTATATGATAATATAAGTAACTTTCCACTGAAACTAGCTTCCCTTGAACAGGACCAGTGGCCAGTGGCGAGGAGAAGTGAGTACACTTGTCTCCCTTACAGACGCCAACTGGTCAATGCTGGAAAAACACTATGTAATAGAGGCCTAAGTGGTCATCTTTTGTTTGTGTGTGAATTTCTGTAGGTCTGTATGTCTGTGAGTGTGTGGAAGGTTCTACAGTAATGACTTATTACTATCCAGACCGACCCCGACTGCGGATTTCGCATTCCAGTAGGCATAAGTGCCACCAGTCTAATGTGGCAGACAGGAGACTCGCGAAATATTTCACCAGTACTCAACACCTCATAATGGAGAAATCAACATGAAAATTTGATCATGATATATGTTTATATACGTGACTTTAAACAACCTAGTAAGCATAAAACCAGCATGGCGGCTATGCGGCACTAATACTGAAATTGACCTTTTGATGACCTTAATCCAAAAGCTGTGATACTTGGCATAATGAATTCTTATTGCCTACTTATGAATAAAGTTAAGTTTTGTCTGTACATACATTAGTAGACTATAGAACCAAGAAATATTACGTTATCCATTCGTTTGATGCCAAGTACGTGTGTCTGGATGAATGTTCTTTTTTAGACATCCACACAGTAACAGAATGATCCGAGGTCAAGTGCATTTTATCGCTACACTATCCATCATGGATGAAAAGATCAAGTGGCCCATTAGCTCAGTTGGTTAGAGCGTCGTGCTAATAACGCGAAGGTCGTGGGTTCGATCCCCCCATGGGCCATTAATATTTTTAAATTACGTAGTAGACCAAATACCAAGCACTCTTAATATTGCTGTATAGCTATTCTCGTTCGACTACGCATACCTACAATAGGCTACATGTACAGCATTATAGCCTAGGTGGCAAGAGAAATCCAGTATTATGTAATAACACTTATACAGTGAGAGCCTTCTCCATAAAACGGAACCTCGATGGTGCCGTGTGACGGCTGTGCCACTGTTCAAAGCTCTGGCGCTAGCTGCAGCGTAGCGCCCAACTAGTTTAACACATTACACTCTTTAACATATTTAATAACCACCATTACTTACTTGAATATCAGAGTAGTTGCTGGAAATGCTGACCTTCATATTCTAAACACACATTGCACCTACACGTACACTCGCTGTAATTCGTCCTCACTGCTCTTAGCCTACGTATCAGTGCAGCTATTTCGTTCTCCAGAGCCTCCAGAGTATGCGGATTATTTCTGTATAACATTTGTTTGAGGTTCCCCCCACAAGTAACAGTCGCACGGTGCTGAAACGTACGAACACTTTTACTGGAAGGCTTCTTGAGAAGATAAGTTTCCACTAGGAAAATTCGATGGTTTGTTCTATACCTAACCATGTTTACGGGATACGAGATAGTCTACAGCACTTCACCACAACTCTCTCAACTAAGGTATCTTGGCAGCCGGGAATGTAATCAATGTTATGACAGGATCTGGTACTTCCCGACTCGATGTTGTGTAACGATAGAGGCTAGTCAACTGGCGGTGCATAATCACTCACTCTATCCGGCACATGGACCGGGCGAAGTTTTGTTCTATATAGAAGGCTTTCACTGTAGAATACAATTCGTTTTGTTGTTGCTAAATCTTGTAACAAACTTGGAATATCATGGTCATGAGTTACGTACATGAGATTTCACTTTTTTGATTTATTTAAGAAGAACCCTCGTTGGAAATGACAAATTATAATTGTATGAAGGTAATGAATAGACATGCAGTATATGAAAAGGAAGAGGGTTTGTATTTAATCTCCATATTTACATGGGATCCGAATCACAGGAAGTGATATTTCACTTCGAAATTCTAACATTCCATTTCTTTTCCTTTACTTTTATTTTACTGTCCTCTTTTTATTTATCTTTTACTTCCGGTATTTATATCATTACGTTACACACACCCAGTCCCAAAGTCAGGAGAATTAATCACAGTCGATGGCCTGGCTGAAAATCGAACCTGTGCCAATGTCTAGCACATTAACCAATTAGCCACGGAGCCAGACTGCATTAACCAGGAACAGAACAAATAGGCCTATGAGAAGGATCAATATTCACAAACCGTTGGTATCAAAAACTCGCAGTCGGCAGGACTCGAACCTACGGTGTGACCTTCCCCGTTACTTACTGATAGGTCTCAGGTCTCGGGAACATACAGCCTAGGTAATTGAAATAACTTGACTCACTTACCCCGGAACGAGTTGTTAATTTATTTTGGGGGCTAGGGAAGTCATAGTCACCATCCTTGTGTGTGTTGGATTTGTTTGCTCGCAGGTGTTTCTGTAGAGGCTGTAGTTGTGCAGTTTAATGGAAGCTTGTCCCGGGACTTGAAGTATGGAAGTATTGGCTGGAGGACGTGTGCGTACAACACTGTGGATTCTCACTGTCTCTAATTAACAAGAATGGCTGACATTGGGTCACCAGTCTCCAATCCCCATTGCGCCGTCAGCATCGGTGGTTCGGTGGTGGAATGCTCCCCTGCCACGCGGACGGCCCGGGTGCGATTCACGGCCGATGCAACTTACATTTTAGCTGAAAGCAAAAGAAATGGTTATGTTCATTTAGGAAGCAAAACAAAGACGCCATACGCCGCTGGTAAACAAGCAGTCCTTTCCTTTGATGAAGTCATGTTTGTCCTCTTTCTAATCGCTATTTTCCCAACTCGGCCTCACCTTCGGACTCTGCGAGGGTTAATTCCATTGCCGTCGCAAGGACCTTGTCTGTGAGCTGGACATACTTTGTCATCAGATACAACTGGGGATGGTGATAGGCAACCACTAACTTGGGACTTATTTAGGAAGGGATCATTGGAAGGAAGTGGACCTGTTGAAAGGAACAGTCTTGGCATTTACCTGGTGGTGAAAATGGGAAACCACGAAAACATTTTCTGGATGACTGAGATGGAATTGGAACTCACTCACATCCGATGCCCTCTCTGAGTCCGTGGGTGTATTCGAGCTGGGGGATAAGCAATTAAAAAAGGAAACAAAATAGCCGAACTATTTGGTTCTGCAGAGCCTCCAGAGTATGCAGATTATTTCTGTATAACACTCGTTTGAGCTTCCCCCACAAGTAACAATCGCACGGTGCAGAAACGCACGAACACATTTACTGGAAAACATCCTCTTTAGAAGATAAGTATCCACTAGGAAATTTCGATGGTTTGTTCTATACTGAACCCTTCAGAAAAGCAGTGTTTATATGCAAGAATCTTGATCAAGGGGTCGCGCTCAGTTCCTAGTGTGATGTTTACGTTCGCCAAACAACATGCTCTACTGAGGTAAGGGTCATAGGATTTAAACTATAATTAAGAAAGAAAGGTGACAAGATGTAAAATAATAACATGTTTTAATGACTAATAGTGCATAAAAATAATATAAACAACAATAATAAAATAAAATCCTCCCTGAATTTTCCCATGACAGGAATATCTATCAAAGTTGAGGAGTCAGACGGATCTCCCCCTTTATAAAAATGTGGATCCTAGTTCCACTAACTTGCATTTTGGATTTTATGTACGCGTAATGACTAACTACGAGGAATGAGTACTTTGGATGACTGTTCGTTTGCAACGGGTTAACAGCCACGATGCTTACGAACAATCATCTCGTAAATCAACGTTTACGGATATGGAACATGACACTAATAAAAACCCTTAAAAATGTAATACTGACACACACACTAAAATCTACTATTTACAGGAATCTCTCTCGAGACCCTCATTTAGCGCGATGACGCACTGGACAAAATGAGCTGCCAACTCCGGCCAATTGCTCAATCCACAAACAAGGAAATACAGCATTGCACGTGACTTCACGGGTCACAGATATGGAATATAAACATGGACTAAACCAACAACAACAAAATCCTGACCGGCTAAGATTACTTTATATGAACAAAGCTGCATGTTAAGGTAACGCTTCGGAGATTATCGTGATTCGTAGGCAACTCCCATTTATTTAAACAATTGTTACCATTGATCAGTTCTTAATTCTGTATTTCAAGTAATTACGGAGCCAAACGAGCACTCCTCACTAATGATCTTGCTTGCAACCTTCAGTCCATCTTGTGAAACAGCTCCCCTCTTCCTCAATACCTGTCATTGTCCCAACTCCAGTGTGTAAAAATAACTGACCAGCTGTGCCGTTATCTCAAGGAACCAACAGCAACAAAATCTCAACCACCTAAACATATGGTCAGACATTAATCAAATATCCACAATTGTCCTCGCAAGGTAACAATATGGACTTGGCATCAAGCTGACAGAAATCAGTCTACGCTGAAATTCCCGCTTGTAATAACCACAAAATACACACACACACACACTTCTGGGAATGACATGACGTTTCTCACACAGATCGGCTGAATAGATGCTCACAAACAATAAAAAAATAAAAAAAAACTACGATAGAGCTGACTGCTCTTCGTCACAAATCACATTGCTCCAAAGGCAATAATCTCACTGAATCTGATCAATAATAAACCTTAAAAAGGATTAATTACCCTCCATTCTATTGTATAATTATATTACTTCAGTCCTACTTCTGAAACACAACATATCTCCGAGAGACGTTTTTAACCGCATTGCGTAACATATGCAAACACGGTCGTCCACATAGCTACGTTAGTTAAAACAACAAACAAACAAGAACCTTCCACTAATAACATATATGCGAGCTGCTTCCATGCAAAAGGTGTGTCAGACCAAAACTAAATATACTACGTTAATCACACAAGCAAATTATTTACAAAACAAAATATGTCCCATACACCATAAGTTAATTTATCAGATAATAATAAGAATATTATTCAGTACTCATCCTCAGCCAGTCACCCGTCAAAGGACATCCGCTGCCATCTCCCAACTGAATGCTTCTTAGCTCATCTCAGCCATCTGGACGGAGTGTTGATAGTTCCAGACTTCCTTCAGGATAAGCGATGTCATCTCTCGTGCTGATTCAAAAAGTTAGATTATTATTCACTTGATATCTGACTACTAAATTCGCCGTTTCAGGTACTACTTTCCCCGGAACTGTCTGTTGGCGAATTATCGAAGATACTGCCCCTACAAAATATAGTACTGTGACTATCTATCACTGAATTTAACACATTTATAATAATTTCTGTGTCCACTGACACATAAAATATAATAGCTTCCGTCCTCAGACGAACAAATGTAATAACTTACGTCCTCAGACGTACAAATGTAATAGCTTCCGTCCTCAGACGGACAAATGTAATAAGTCCTGTCTTGGCTCTTCACGCCACTTATAAATGAACCTGCCCTAGGTATTGATAGTGGGGGAAATTATACAAAAATTTCTCAAAATAATAGTGGTACAGGAATGAAATAAATATCACTGAACTCGAAAAATAGCGCAGGTCAAGAATATGCCCATTAATCCTAGAATCGATCGTAGAGATGTTGTCTAGGCGATCTCCCGCGTTAATGCTAGTCATCGCGTGCCCAAGCTAGACTTGCCGCGCTGGTAAGCATTCTTCTCTCATTGGTTCCATATTTTCTGTAACTTGGCGGTTTTTATCAGACCTTGGCTTCGTAGGAGTGTCTAGTATTTTCATCAGCCACTCACGTTACTGCATCATATTTTTTTAAGGCGCGAATATCACAATGAACATACCAGAAGCGTGTCTCACTGCGCGTCGCTTCTATTTTGAGGTGGCCACCACCTGTCCTTCTGAATCATTGCTAGGTCTTTCTTTTCACAATCCTAAGTATTTAGCCTTTTGTCAAACTGCTGCAGGTATGTCCCCATTGTCTCCAACCAATGCTTGAATATTTCCTCATCTCCGTCTGGCTATTTTCATGATGCTGGTGGATATTTTTTTTTAATTGAAGAAATAAAACATCGAATCATTTATCCATCAGAGGGTAAAGGGTTCAATACCTAACCATGTTTACGGGACACGAGATAGTTTACATCACCACACCCAACTCGCTGTTGTGTAACGATAGATGCTAGTCAAATGGCGGTGACTAATTGCTCTATCTTTCCGTATCACGGCCCCGACGCGGTTTCGTTGTATATAGAAGGCTCTCACTGTAGATTGCAGTTAATTTTGTTGTTGCTAAATCTTGTAGGACTTGGATTATCATGGTCATGAGTTCCGCATGCACTCTAATGCATAGATGAGATTTCACAGCTTTGATTTATTTGAAAAGCCATTACTATCGTATGAGGGCAATGAATAAACCTATATGAAAATAAACAGAGTTTGTAGTTATGTCACGATCATGAGCCACGGGGGAACCACAGGAAGTGACATTTCACTTCGAAAATCTCACATGCAAACTATCTTTTTTTCCTTGTTCTTTTTACTGTCCTCTTTTTATTTCACTTTTACTTGCGGTATTTATATTATTAAGACGTTACATAATCCCAGTCGCCTCCGTGGTGTAGTGGTCAGCGTGCTTAGCTGCCACCCTGGAGGTCCAAAGTTCGTTTTCCGACTTTGCCGCGAAATTTAAAAAGTGAAATGAGGACTGGAACAGGGTCTACTCAGACTCTGGTGGTCCAAATGAGTAGAGGGGGTTTGATATCCACCTCAGCCATCCTCGAAGTAGTTTTCCGTGGTATCCCACTTCGTCTCCCGGCAAATGCCGCCTCCTTCCCTCTTCGTTGCCTTTCCCTCCCAATCTTCCCATCTCATATAAGGCCCCTGTTCGCTCTGCAGGTGAGGCCACCTCCCCAGTTGTCCCCGAAGTTTCAAGCTGGTGGTTAAACGATACACCATTGATACGATGGGAACCTTAGTGATGTCAAAATGAACAACTTACAAGCGACATTTTATCATTTTAAATGATCTTGTCGACTTCGTCGTTACGTTACGGCGACGTCGCGAAATGTACCGAGCATGCACTGAGGTGTGTGACGTCATAGTACCGCTTGGTGCATGTGTACAGAATTCACTGGTGACTCTGGCGTTACGAGACGTCAACGACACGGCGAGCGTGACGTCATCCAGCCAGCTCCCTCATGACTTGTAACTTTCTAGCGTTCTGATTGTTTCTTGACCATCTAACATGTCAAGAGTCTTTGGCTTCCATCGAATCGAGCATGCTAGCTTTTTTCAGCATATTTAGCATTTAAAATGAAATAAAGTCCAGTCTTTCAGACTGACTGTCTCTTCTTAACTCCTTTAACGGCAAAAGATATATTTTCTCAATCGATAACAAAGGAATACAGCGATGTTTGACTATTGCTTGGTTGGTTTGCAACTCTTAGTCGTTCTTAGTAAGGAACAGAAGAAGAAATGGAAAACTAAAGGAAAATAAGGCAAATAAATGACAGGAGGAAAAGAAATGCCCTCAACCCTCGAAGAATGCGGATTGAGGGACTTGGAAGGAAGGAGAGCCATAAAAGGCAGATAGGAAAGTGAAAGAGGAGAGGAAGTACCCCACAGGTAGGGGACTAAAGGGGGAAACCGGACCCAGCTCAGGATTCCCCCGGGGTCGCCAACTCCCAAACTCACCAGCCGTGAGCCCCTGAGGGTGAAGCACTATCTAGGGTGCACCAAAAGTGGTGGGACCACAGACACCCGGCCTCCTCTAGGGCCTTGAGCAGAAGGCAGGAGATAACATGAAAAGAAAAAGAAGGCTGACCCCTCGCAGAAGGAGGGTATCAGAAAAGATGAGACAAGGGCCAATTAAGGCGGGAAATGAAGAGGCTCCCTAGGCCTCGGATACCCTAATATCATCGGGGTCGGAAGAGAACAAGAGTTGACCAAGTGAGGTCGACAGGAAAGATGACGGAGAGGATCCCGTCACAAGTAAGTGGAAGCAATGCCGGACTCGGCTGGGGTCCCGTGGTTGCCAACTCACGTCCCACTAGATGTGAGCCCCTGGGGGGGCACGTGGTTGATAACAGGTCATAATTTGCTTCTGTTTCTTATGGCAGTTGTTTCTCTGCCGGCAGAACTTGTACTTGAACTTGCGAATGCCTTCTGGAATGACAAGATTTGTAGTGAAATAACGCGTGCCATTTAGCGAAATTCTGATTATGTTTCCCTCCGTTCTGTCAAGATGGACACCAAATATTGTAACTTGTGTAAAGCACGTTCATTACAGTTCGAATTTAGGAATATCTTTTCAAACCAACGCTGCACAACGCAAACTGGCTTCAAATTCATTTTGGACGTGTCTATTAAAGTCCTAGGTGGGTTTTACAAGTATGTTAACGTTATCACCAACGGAATATTGTTTCAGCACTGTACTTTGCAGGTGAGGCCGCCTGGGCGAGGGGCTCGTTCCACCTCCCCAGTTGTCCCCGGTGTTTCAAACTCCAGGACACTACCCTAGAGGCGGTAAACGGAGAGATCCCTCACTGAGTCCGAGGTAAAAGCCAACCCTGGAGGGTAAACCCACTAGAAAAAAAAAAATTAATCACAGGAGTTTAAAATTCACACGGCCCAGCTGTGAATCGAACCTGGGTCAACGCCTAGCACACTAACCAATTAGCCACGGAGCCGGACTGCATTAACAAGGAACAGAACTCGGTCCGTTTTGGTGAGAGGCAAGCAGGTTGACCACTCCACACCTAATATAAAAATATCCCGCAGTCGGCAGGATTCGGACCTGCGCTCCTGTAGGGATACAGTGAATCTGACTTCTACTTACTCAGTCAGATGCCTCAACCACTCGGCCACGACTGCCTCGGAGGACATTGAGGCTCACTCTGTGACTTTCCCAGTTACTTGCTGATAGATCTCGGGAGTTGTTAATTTGGGGGGGGGGGGGGGTATTGGGAAGTCATACTCATCAACCCTGTGCGTGTTGGATTTGTTTGATAGCCAGTGTTTCTGTAGGGAAAATAGTTGTGTAGTTGAATCATGGCTTATCTCAGGACTAGAAGTATGGTGTCCCTGGCACCTGGCTGAAAGATAATCACAATGAGGATTATCACTGTTTCTAATAAACAAGAATGCCTCATATTGTGTCACCAGTCTCCATTCGATTACAGTCAGCGTTAGTGGTAGAATGCTCGCCTGAACGCGAGTTCGATTTCCGGCCGATGCAACTTATATTTTTGCAATGTAATTTGGTAAGGACATATTACTATCCAGACCGACCCCGACTGCGGATTTCGTATTCCAGTAGGCCCAAGTACCACCAGTCTAAAACGGCGCCGACGCGAAATATCTCACCAGTACTCAACACCTCCTAATGCAGCAATTAACCTGAAATTTTGTATGATGATCTATGTTTATATGCCTGACTTAAAAACCTAGTAAGCATAAAACCAGCAAGGCGGCTACCGTACATGACACAAATATTGAATTTGACTTTCCTGATTATTTTAATCCCAACGCTGTGAAACTTGGCATAATGTATCTTTATAGGCTACTTATGAATACAATTAAGATTCGTCTGTACGTGGTATAGAACAGAGAAATATTATGTTATCCATTCGCTTGATGCCAAATGAATGCAGAGGGTTGTATTGTATGTGTGTCTGGATGAATGTTCTTTTTAAGACATCCACGGAGGAACAGAATGATCCGAGGTCAAGTGCGCTTTATCGCTATACTATCCACCATGGGGATAATGACAGAGTGGCCTATTAGGACAGTTGGTTAGAGCGTCGTGCTAGTAACGCGAAGGTCGTGGGTTCGATCCCCCACCCAGTGGCCCGATGTTTTTAACACATAACTGAGTAGACCAAATGCCAGGCACAAGCCAATAGTTAAAAATCACCTCACTACTTCTTTCCGCCAACTCTCTCCGGTCATTTCTACTGTAAGTCAATTAAATAATAATACTTTGATCTTATACTCTTTATTTTTGCAACAATACTGCTCTATAATGCATCACAATCCTCCATAATACGTCTATACTGCGTATTAGAGCTTCCATAAAATAACTTTGCTCTAAAAAGCCTTACCACTTCTTTCAATATGAATTCAATCCTCCATAATACGTTTATACTACGTATTAGAGCTTAATACCTTCGCTGATGCTCTCTCATTACATTAATAAACGCATACACGGCATTTCCTGCTCATATAACGAAACTTAAAACTTGATTTCAGAACTTTCACACTAGTTCTCCACTTCATATTAACTCAATACGATCTTCAAAATATACCTTTGTTACTTCGCTGCCTTAATACTTTTATTTATCTTGATATTATATTACAGTGAATTAACTTTCCTTTGTTTACTTTCGTAGTTACTATGTTTAAAGCAATAGTTGTTAATATTTAATAAGTATAAGTGTAAGGGCACTTAAGATTGCGCACTTTATGTATTTATGTCCATAGATAAACTACTTTTGTGACCAATTTAACACAAAATTTATTAACAAGACTTCAAATAATTACGAACACAATGCGTAGGCGAATGCCGAGCGCGGACAGGTTCTAACTTGAGCCAGTGCACACTCGCTTGTATTCGTGTAGCCACGCACGCGCTCTGTCTACAGTATTCAGGGCAGTGATCGTTGATTATTTATTTGTTAACTGGTTAACTTTTTTTTGTTTTTGTCCTAAAGATTTGAAACTTGGTTTGGGGGTAGAGGGGTTAAGGACCATTCATTTACGTGAAACAAACATTTTTGTAAACTTCCTAGTTTCCAAAATATAGGAGTTTCAAAAATGGACTTATTTGGAAAAAAAAGTTTTGTTCCAACGATAAAGGTCACAATGAGTGGGTTTGGCGGTAATGTTTTGCAGCGAATACGCACGATTGGGTTCGGCATGGTTCGGGATGCACATTCGTCTACATTCGCGGTCGCAATCCCACCCGAACATGTACGGCGATAGTGTACTGCCCACGTAAGATTTTTGACGTAAATGTAAGTTTCCTGTCTGATTTTCTTGAGTATGTTGAGCTCATACTGCCTTAAAGACAATGCTGACACTGCTAGGGCAAGAATGTGGAAGGAAAGAACTGCTCATCTGTCCGGCTGGATGACCCCAAAAGAAAGCCTTCCTCCGGGCCATATGGAAGGTTGGGCAACATGGAAGGCGTTCAACAGACTGCGGACTGGAGTTGGAAGAACCAAGATGAACCTGCAGAAATGTTTTTTTTCGAGTGACTCTCTCCTCTGTGATTGTGGGGAACTACAGACAATCCAACGTCTTTACCAGTGCCCACTATGTCCAGCAACATGCACAATGGAAGACTTAACACTTGCCAACCCGAATGCTATTGACGTCGCCCGTTACTGGACAAAGAACATTTAATTTGGTTGTGGGCCACCTGGCAGTCAGATGTTTGTGTGTTGTACAACTGACTTGTATGTTTCTGTCCTCACTTAATATTAGATCTAGAATAGTTTGTGTCTTTATTAATTATCATTATTATTTTTTATCTGAATTTGATTCTCACTGTTTACCATATGTGATTGGTGCTCCTGATACGAATAAAGAAAGATACTGCCGTTAAATAGACGTCTGCAAGAAAGAATATCCTAGATATAAACGATTTCTACAGAACAAGAATGTGCCTGTAAGATGGCGCACAATGCCTCCAAGACTGCGCAGAGTGCGCGGTCTTACAGGTTTCTGCGTAGTTCAACACTTACGCTAATAGATGGCAGAAGCAGTTAAGCTACGTATACACACATCGAGACGTTCACAGCCTTTGTTAGGAGTTCCCATTGTAAGAGGAGTATTTGTTTCAACTAAATCATAATTTAATTGAGCCCTGAGGCTTATTTTTTAAGAATCCTCCCTATATTATTCTGCTAAGGTCCCATTCCGGTTTTGTACCGAAAATATGGTCCTGCTAACACCAACCTACACATATATGGCGTACCTACAGTTTCCGTATAACCCCATGTGTGACCGAAACGCACTCACTTCCTCTTTAAATGCCTCACAATTAAATAAATACCTTAAAAATGGTACATTTACAATGGGAGCACCGTAACCTGGCGAGCCTGCTGCTAGAGCGCAGGGCAGCGCGGCGGCGGCAGCCATCTAGCGGGAGGGCGGCGTATTACTACGCGAGCCTGCCGTTAGAGCTAGCTGAGGAGTCTCTCAGCAGATGGCTCCGGTGTGGTCTCGCCAAGACTGTCTGTAGGGTTCAATCCTTTGCAACCCTATTGGGCAAAGTGTGGTTTATGAGCATGCGAGATTACTCGCACGGGTCCGCTAGTACAAATTATATCAAATAGGATGATAAGTTATTCTTAGCTCTTAATTATTTATACAAGTAGAATCAGCAACATTTTCACACTTTCGAAGAACACTTTGCAAGCCACGTTTCTCAACAGAATGGTTTGGGTCACCAATGCTGCCAACTGTAAAAAAAATACCAATGCGTAATCTTAAATGCTGCGCAATCTTAAAAGCCTTTACCTCCAATAATTTAACACCTCACTGGTCATATCTCATTGCTTCAATGCAATATTTAAATGTTAACAACAATAACATTTATGTTGCAAAACGTTTACTAGAATTCTGGTTGTTAAACATATCGCGATTTATAGGGAAGCAAATTCACCTAAATCTGATATACTCAAAGTGTCTACTCATAAAAATGGAACTGTCTTAAAGACTTGACTAGTCTTACTAAAGAACAAATTTTAATGACGTCCATAGATCCAAATTATTATACATTCAAGTGTATCTTCAATCCTAATGTATGTATGTCTACCCCTTATTATTCCCGTTTTTCCAACGGGGTCGGGGATGAGATGAGATAGAAGTCTTTGTGGCGATGGTTTTTACGGCCGGATGCCCTTCCTGACCCCAACCTCATGAGAGGAGTTAATGAGAGATGAAATGAATGATGGTGAATGAAACTGGACAAGGATGTGGAAGGAAGCGGCCGTGGCCTGTCAGAAGGTACCATCCCAGCATTTGCCTGGTGTTGAAAATGGGAAACCACGGAAAACCATTTCAAGGACAGCCGACGGTGGGGCTCGAACCCACGCGTCTACCGAGTCAGCAGAGAGCTTGGCCCCATGACCTAATGCTGGGCTTTAGCCAGCGTAACCACTACTGACAGTTGTATCTTCAATCCTAATAATTATTGTTATATCAAATATAACATAAAGTACAATCATCGCAAATATTCTTGCCTAGATCGTCATAATAAAATAAAACACGATGTCAATATTTTATAAAATGATCTTCTTCGTATTATCTTCATCCGGTGCTTCCCGGCCCGCTGTTGCGTAGCGATACACGATAGTCAACTGGCGGTGACTAATCGCTCTCCGGCCGTCACACGGCCCCATCGAGTTTCCTTTCTATAGAGAAAGCTCTCACTGCAGAATACAGTTGGTTTTGTTGTTGCTAAATCTTGTAACGGACTTGGGATATACCTGAGTTCCGCATGCACTGAAATGTATGTGACTTCACGGACTTGTAAGAAGAACCCTCATAGGAAATAACAACTTATTATTGTATGAGGGTAATGAATATATGAGAAGAAACGGATTGTGTCGTTAATCTCTCGAATATGACCCAAGGACTCCCATATTAACCTGGAATCCGAACCACAGGAAGTGATACTTCACTTCGAAAATATCACATGTATTTTATATTTTTTCATTTTTTACGGTACCGGTACTGTCCTTTTTGTATTTCACTTTTTCATTTTCACTTCCACTATCTGTGACCACTCCACACCAAATAAGAGACGGTCAATTTCCAAAAACCGGTAGTGTAAAATAATCCGCAGTCGGCAGGACTCGAACCTGCGCTCCCAGAGGGAATCTGATTTCTAGTCAGACGCCTTAACCACTCGGCCACGACTGCCATGAAGAGCTCCACTCTTACTTGCTGGTAGGTCTCATCCCCCAAGACACCGTGCGACCTCGTGCGAATGGCGATATTTTAGCTGCTGGCGCTCCAAGCGGCGACTCGCTCACTTAGTCAGGGCGCCTCCGACCTCCATGCTTCGGCTTGCCATTGCGTAGCCTGCAACTTGACGTCACCGGGTGGACTCTTTCGTGACCAACCCTGTACAACATTACAGCTGCGCGCGACAGCTCAGGGACAAGACTGTTTTGTCGCAGTATCTTCTGCGCACACTAGGGACATTTTGTGGCGGGACAGTTTTGTCCCTGTCTACCACTGCGCGTGACAGCTCAGGGACAAGACTGTTATGTCGCAGTACCTGAGCACACTACGAACAGTTTAGCGGCGGTGCTCGCTTGGGTTTCTTTATTTATTGTTGTTAATTCATTTGAGGAGCTTGGGACATCTTGATCATCATCACCGTGTAGTTTGGTGTGCGTTGAACTTGTCTGATAACCTGTATTATGTGATGACTGTTGTAGTGTGTGTAATAGAGTCACTGTGGTCTACTGAGATCCGTAAGTCTCGCTATTGGTTGAATGTAAACCAACACTACCGGTACGGGCTTATTGGTTACTATTTCGCGCGGTCAGTATGGATAGTCTGTTTTCAGCGTGTGAATATCTTTGCATTGGTAATCGATTGTATTGTATTGAATAGTGTAATGTGTTCGTAATAATGCTGTGCGACTGAATAATTAATATTAGACTGAGTCTGCAGTACAGTAATATCTCAATTTAGCCCAGCTATAATAATTATCTTTATGTTCGACCATGGCGAAATGTAAATATTATATGTCAGAAAACTGTACTATAATGAGGCTCATTATAGTACAAGTTTTCATTATGATACAGTTTCTCCCACCAATCAGAGCTCAAGAAACAGTTGTGTGACCAATTAGGTAAGATAGCATCGCACCTGAGCTGACTACCATGGCCTTCCTATTTTAAATTTCACTGCGTGCCTAATGTCAAAGTGGGGTATTCCAGGAGGCCATGGTCAAATACAAGGTATTCTCTGCGTCCCATGCGCTCTGTTCAGTGCATAAAACTGGCGAAATTTCGATAGATGAAAATGAAAATCCACTCCTGCTTCCAGTCTCCGACCGGGTCAGGAATGGATTGAATGAAGCCCCCATCTAGCGGCGAGGATATGAACTGTGCCGGCTGCCGAGGCCAGACGCACTCCTCTGGGGCAATTATTAAATTAATGAGAGATGAAATGAAATGATAGTGGAGAGTGTTGCTGGAAATACATTTTGACAGGGAAAACCGGAGTACCCTGAGAAAAACCTGTCTGCCCCCGTTTTGTCCAGCACAGATCTCACATGGAGTGACCGGGATTTGAACCACGGACCCAGCGGTGAGAGGGCGGCGTGCTGCCGCCTAAGCCACGGAGGCTTTTGAAATCTCGACAGATATTGATAAATATTTATGTTCGAACATAAAATATTTATAATTATCGTCGAACATAAACAGTCGTATGCAACTCGCCTATAATGGTAATTAAGACACTCGTATGCGAATTATAAAACTCGCTACGCTCGTTTTATAAACATACTCGTGTCTTAATTATTGCCATTAATGCTCGACGATGGCGAAATGTAAATATTATATGTCAGAAAACTGTACTACAATGAGGCTCATTATAGTACAAGTTTTCATTATGATACAGTTTCTCCCATCAATCAGAGCTCAAGAAACAGTTGTGTGACCAATTAGGTAACGATAGCATCGCACCTGCGCTCACTTCCACGGCCTCCTATTTTAAATGTCACTGCGTGGCTTGTGTCATAGTGGGGTATTCTAGGAGGCCATGGTTGAATAGAAGGTATTCCCTGCATCCTAAGGGCTCTGTTCAGTACATAAAATTAGCGAAATCTTGACAGATATTTATGAATATTTATGTTCGAACATAAGATAGTTATAATTATAGTCGAACATAAACAGTCGTATGCAAACTCGCCTATAATGGTAATTAAGACACTCGTATGGAAATTGTAAAACTCGCTTCGCTCGTTTTATAAACATACTCGTGTCTTAATTATTGCCATTATAGGCTTGTTGCATAATGCACTATAAGTTAATAACTAGCATATTATATTACGTCCTACACATTATAAAAATCAGCAGTCACCACTGGTGCCTGGCCAAGTTGTCTGACTTAAGCATGAACATTTTCTGAACTCTGAGATAGCCTATACGGTACCTCAACTGGTTGCGGGTAGGTGACCCGGGACTTGAAATAAGGTACTATCGCGGCAATCGCATTGAGGGAGTGTGGAAAATAACGCGGAAAACCCACACCCAGGATAGCCGCTGGGATTCGAACCTGCGATCTCCAGAATTGCTGCAGCTGCTATCACGGCCGTGGTGCACAATTTAACGTCTCAGAGATCTTTTTTTTTTTTTTTCAAGTACAAGAATGATTAACAGACTATCGCCTTTTCTTGTATCGCTGAACTTATCTGCGATCATTCAGTGTTATTATCATTTGGTGGCATGTGATGATGATAATAATTGTTTTTAAGGGGCCTAACATCTGGGTTATCAGCCCCGAATGGTTTTGGATTAGTGAAAATGAATCTCTGAGTAAATCTAACTACAAACTTACAACTAAAACTAACTACTGACTTACATACTCGAAGAAGACACAGAAAACAAAAGAAGGAAAATAAAAAGACAGGAGGAAAGGAATAGCTCTCAGCTCTCGAAGAATGAGGATTAAAGGACTTGGCGAGAAGTAGAGCCATGAAAGGGTGTCGGAAAGGGGAAACGGAAGAGGGTCCGCCCCAAAAGGCAATGGAAAGTGAGAAACACGGATTAAGCACAGGAATCCCTCGGGGTCGCCAACACCCGAACTCACAAGTCATGAGCCCTTGAGGTTGTAGCAACATCCAGGGTGCAGCAGAAGTCATAGGGACACACACTCTGCCTCCTTCAGGTCCTTGAGCAGAAGGGAGGAGATAACATAAAAAGATGAAAAAGAGGTCTGTCCCCTCGAAAAATGAGGGTATCAGGAAAGAAGATACAAGGGCCAATTAAGGCGGGAAAGTGAAAGACACCCTTGGCCTCGGATTCCATAATACCGTCGAGGTCGGAAGAGAACAAGAGTTGACCAAGGGAGGTTGACATGAAAGATGGTAGAAAGGAACCCGGCACAATTAAATGGAAACAATACCATTCTCAGCTGGGTTCCCGTGGTCGCCAACCCACATCCCACAAGTTGTGAGCCCTTGGGGGAGTACAGCTATGGCCATGGTTCTCGTCAGGAAGGTCAGTCGTGTACTGGAGATCAATAAGAAGACAATATGTTGTGACGTCACTAAACACAAGCCAAGTGATAGCACATTCCATTCTCTTTCTTTGTCGCGCATCGTGCGATGGTGGTGTAATGGTGAGCATAGTTTCCTTCCAAGCAGTTGATCCGAGTTCTATTCCCGGCCATCGCAAGTGTTTTTGAACTAACTTGTATGGTGGAACAGTTTGGTTTTGGCATCAATAGTTAACATGCTTAACTACTACCCTGCGAGTTGCTGTTTCTTTTCTTTTCTTAGTCGTTTACCCTCCAGGTTGTTAGAACCCACGGACTCATGGAGGGAACTCATCACTACCGCCTCTACGGGCAGTGTCCTAGAGCTGGGAACATCTAATCGGAGTGGATACAACTGGTGAGGTGTGATTGGCACCTCGCCCAGGCGGCCTCACCTGCAAAGCGAACAGGGGCCTCATGAGGGAAGGTAATGGATGGTCAGGATGGATAGGCAAAGAAGAGGGAAGGAGGCGGCCGTGGCCTTGAATAAGATACCATCCCGGCATTTGCCCGAAGACGAAGTGGGAAACCACGGAAAACCACTTCGAGGATATCTGAGGTGGGAATCGAACCCCCTCTACTCATTTGGAACACCCGAGGCTGAGTGGACCCCGTTCTAGTCCTCATACCACTTTTCAAATTTCGTGGCAGAGCCGGGAATCGAACCCAGGACCTCCGGGGCGGCAGCTAACCATGCTGACCGCTACGCTACGGAGGCGATATCATTATTATTATTATTATTATTCTTTCTTCGTTTTGCCCACTTAGGGAGCGCGCTTGAACTTGTTGACTCGGGTTGATGGAGCTTTCCTCTTCTTCTCCTCCCAAAATCTCCTCATGAACTCGCTATGCCCCTTCTTACGTTCCTCCGTCCATTTTTTTCCAGTGGTCTTTTTAGCTTTTTCGGCGAAAGAGTGATTTGTAACTCGGGTTCCAAAAGTCTTGCGATTCATGATGCTATCTTCTGTAATGTTTATTTCCTTTAAGTCCTGTTTGATTTCTTCCAACCAACTGATTTTGACCTTCTTTGAATTAATTATATCAAGCAGTTTTTTTGCATATCTGGTGTTGTCCATTCGGCAGATGTGACCATAACATTTCAATCGTCTCTTACACACGGTATCAGTGAACTTATTGATTACTGTGTACAAGTCTGTGGTTTTCCTTTTAATCCATATACCATTAACATAAACGGGGCCATATATTTTCCTGAGAATTTTACGTTCCTGGATTTCGATTTCACCAATTTGAGAGTGGCCTCCTAGAGATATAGTTTCGGAGGCGTACAATGCTTCCGGAAGAACAACTGTCTGGTAGTGCCGTAGTTTTGCATTTCGTGACATCACTCTTTTATTATAGTGATTCCATGTTATTCGGTATGCTTTCTGAAGTTTGGTAGCTCTTTCTAAATTAGCTTTCCTGTCCAATCCAGACGGTACAATAATTTCTCCTAAATATTTGAAGGAAGGTACGTGTCTAATTATTCCATAGTTGGTCTGTAGTGGAGATCTCGGGATATTCTGGTCTCCATTTACTATGAAATGCGTCTTCTCATACGATATTTGGAGTCCTGTCTTTGATGCTAACTCATGTAACTTCTCTATGGCATACTTGGTTTCTTCACTAGTCTTGGTAAAGATAGCTAGATCATCAGCAAAAGCTAGGCATTTTACTTTTATTTTCTGTTCCAGAGTACCAATGCTTATGCCTTTGATGTTGTTTTCCCACTCCCTGATGACTTTGTCTAACACTAAGTTAAAAAGCAGTGGGGAGAGGCCATCACCTTGTCGAACTCCGGTATGTACTTCGAAAGGCTCGGATAGTTCACCTAGGAACTTCACTTGAGATGTTGTGTCAGTGAGAGTCTGGCGGATTAAGTCCCTGGTTTTCCTGTCAACTCTGAGCTCTTCTAGGGTGTTCAGAACAGTTTGTCTGTCAATAGAATCATACGCCTTCTTAAAATCCACGAAGGTGACAAACGTGTTGGTACTGCGGCGTATTCTTAATATCGTTATTAATATTATTATTATTATTATTATTATTACCGTGTTATCATTAATATGGTCGTATTATTATTAACTTACAATTATAATTGTCGCCTCCGTAGCGCAGCGTTCAGCATGGTTAGCTGCCGCCCCGGAGGTCCTAGGTTCGATCCCCGGCTCTGCCACGAAATTTGAAAAGTGGCATGAGGAATGGAACGGAGTCTACTCAGCCTCGGGAGGTCCAAATGAGTAGAGGGGGTTCGATTCCCACCTCAGCCATCCTCCAAGTGGTTTTCCGTGGTTTCCCACTTCGTCTTCGGGCAAATGCCGGGATGGTTCCTACTGTAAGACCACGGCCGCCTCCTTCCCTTCCTTGCCTATCCATCCCATTCTTCCCTTCCCGTCCCTCATGAGGCCCCTGTTCGCTTTGCAGGTGAGGCTGCCTGGGCGAAGTGCTGATCACACCTCCCCAGCTGTATCCAATCCGACCAAGTGTTCCCAGCTCTAGGACACTGCCTGGAAAGGCGGTAGTGGTGAGTTCCCTCGCTCAGTCCGTGGGAGCCACCAACTGGGAGGGTAAAATTGACTTTAAATATATAATGGAGGTAGGTCTAAGCTAAAATAAATAAACCATGGACATGCCTATAATGGACATACTGAGGAAAATAAAAAAGTGTACTGTACTTATTCAGAGTGGTATTTACATATTTCTGCTACGAATTAGTACAGTTCTGTACAAGCAAAACTTACAATGAACATATAGATAGGTGTATGTTGGTCAACAGCTTATTAAAACGAGCATTGGAAAAGACTTGGGCAACAGGAAATAGGTGAGTAAGCGTACACTTTGACGTGTACGTTGGAGAACAAAAAGAGGAAGACCTATCTGAATATTCCTGGCCTTCTTCTTCTTCCAAGTACTGGGCCAAATGTCCCGTTACGGTCTTGCACTTTCCCTCCATCTCTTCATCGGACGTCCTATCGATCTATTTCCCCGTGGCTGGTAGCGAAGGATCTCCTTTGGTAATCTTCCAGGTTCCATCCTTTGGACATGATGCTTCCAGTTCTCTTGGTGGTCACAAATGTATGTATTGGTTTCACTTTTAGTTCCTTCAGCACATCCTCATTTCTCTTATTATCCCCGTTCTTCTGCTGTTCGACGCGAAGGTCATTTCGCGTGCTGTGAGTCTGGAGATGTCCTGAGATCTTATTGTCCATGCCTCGCTGCCATAGCATAGGGTTGGTCTGGCTAATGTGTTATACAAACGTAAGCGTGAATGCCTTTGGACAAGAGATGGCTTGATGACGTGATTGATAAGTCCTGTTGTTCTGGTATAATTTGTTATTTTTGCAGTTATGTCTCGTTCTTCTTGAAAAGATAAATGCTATCCTAAATACTTGAATTCGTTAATTCTTTCTAAAATATTACCATCCAGACAAATTTTACTGGGGATTGGGTCCTTACCCTTACTTTAGTCTTTTCAGTAGAAATGCACATGCTGAATTTTGATGCAACTTTCTGGAGGTTGAATACTGACCACTGCAGATCATCTTCAGATGCTGCTACCAATGCATCATCATCAGCAAATAATATAGCGTCTAATGATTTAGTTGCCTGCTGATAGGTATTGAACCATGTCTTTCACACCTCCATTCCTTTATTATAGCATATTCCTGGTTGGATACAGAATCAACTGTTACAGCAGATAACGTAAGGAAGGAAACTTGTAGATTTACGTGACCGTTAATCGTGTGATTATGAGCCACGGGACCTCCCTTCTACACGTAATCCAACCCACAGGACATGGCATTTCACATCGAAATTCTCACATGCACTGACGGGGAATCGAACATGGCCCACCTTGGTGAGAGGCCAACAGCTTGACTGCTGCACCACCACGTCCCCTTGCAGATAACGTAGAATTTCACAGGATGCCTCAACATTTTCTAAAGACTGCATTGCCGCGGTGGCCGAGAGTGATAACGCGTTACCTCGTATCTCGCTAGCATCGGGAGAGCGTGGGTTCAAATCCCTCCTCGGCCGTCCTGAGAAAGGTTTTCGTGGTTTCCCATTTTCACCACCAGTCAAATGCCGGGACGGTTCCTTTCAATAGGTCCACGGCCGCGTTGTCCGCGTTTAATGAAGGAAATTTAACACGTTAGTAAGTTATTGTTTTTTAAGGGGGCGGAACATCGAGGCTGAACACGTTTTTCACATCGAAGTTCACGGGACCGTAAAATATTTCCGTTTAAGACAAGTTTCCGTTTAATAACGGGTCTGTTGAAGGCAGGATTTATTATGTAATTATCCATGTGTCATTAATATTAATGAAAATCCACCGCTTGCTTCCAGTCGACCGACCGGGTCAGGGAATGGAATGAATGAAGCCCCCATCTAGCGACGAGTATATGAACTGTGCCGGCTGCCGAAGCTTGTCACACTCCCCTGGGGCAATGATTAAATGAATGACAGATAAAATGAAATGATAGTGGAGAGTGTTGCTGGAATCAAATTGTGACAGGGAAAACTGGAGTACCCGGAGAAAAACCTGTCTGCCTCCGCTTTGTCCAGCACAAATCTCACATGGAGTGACCGGGATTTGAACCGCTGACCTAGCCGTGAGAGATCGGCGAGCTGCCGCTTAAGCCACGAAGGTTCCTCATTAATATTAGTATTAACATAATTAATTCTATCCTTATTAAACATCATCATCAACTTGTATGTATAGCATTTCATGAAATTGCTCCATTTGTACCATATTGCGTGTTTAAGTGTAAGAGAGAGCCATGAGGCATAACTTTTCCACTACATTACCAAAGACATTAAAGAAAGAAAAAAGTACAATATGAGGTATTAAAGGTCAAAGTTCACAAAATCAAATTACGAAGATCTTGGTTTGCGTGCGTTCTACAAGGTGGACCTGTGCACTTAAACAAAACGTTATCCGCACCCGCCTGACAATTATCCGCACCCAACCCTCATCCACACGTTTGTTATCCGAATCTACTGGCATCACAATAATATTTTTAATTAGATATAGCATAAGGTATTAAAGCAACACATTTAGACAATTGAGGAGAAAGTCGTTCCTCTAGGTTATGTAGGCCCTATGTCATGTGCTATGTTTAAAATGAATGTTTACAGCCAGAATTGAAAAAACCTTTTCAGTTCAGAGTGTTAATTATGCTTTAGCTTAGATCAGGGACGGTGCGTCATTAAGGGCCGAATGGGCCCTGCCCACCCAAGGCCGTTGAGGAAGCAGTGGACATAGCACTGTCTTGCAAATAATTTGTTTAAAAAATGTTTTATAAAATTACTTTATATTGCAAATACTCAACTTAAAATAAGGGGTTTACTCTTCTAGAATCTCTAAAGAGAATTCATTTTGAATAACTCATCCCTAGGTTAAGATCCTGACAGTCTTGTACTGTGTATCGTCATAGCGAGTGCCGGCCCACAGAAAGTCCCATGTAAAGTATATGGCTTAATGGGCCGGGTGAGGAAACAGTGGACATAGCACTGTCTTGCACGCGAATTCTTCAGTGCTATGAAGGGAATTTTCTCCCTCTTCAAGGGCCAGCTGATTGGGCCCATGGCGTTGCTTTGAAGCGAAACAGAAGATCTCTTCATTTCACTTCCTGCTTCTGTCTCCGTTAAATACGGGAGAAGGGTCCACCCCACCCCCACGCCCCTTAACAGGTATTCAGCCATTGTTCGCAGCTTTCTGACGTTAGACAAAACTATTTTTATACATTTTCAGTTGCCTGAAGTTAATTCTACTGTATAAATGTGTTTTTAACTTTTGTGGCACGATATATAGTTATTTAATATGTCGATTGTATGCGACATAGGAAAATGAAAGTGGAATTTTTATTAACAAATCCATTTTCTTCTATAGCTCTGAACACAAAGTTAGAAATTAAATAATTATGACCTCATCAACCAAGCTGATAGATAAATTTGCTTCATCCAAGCACAGTAGAGAATATATTTATAAATAAAGAGCCATGTGAGTACAGTTTTTAATGCATCAACTATTTATTAAAATTATTTTCAAATGTTGTGTTGTGAGGAATGATGATAATGGCAATAATAAATGCCGAATATAAAACAATCTTTAATATGAAACAACAATAGTATCATCTGGCACACCCTAAAATTTTAATCAGGAGCCGCCCCTGGCTTAGATCATCTTACATTTGCCATGGAAAAAACATAACGGAAAAAATATGATATATCAAAAACATCCGGGTCCTAGTAATGATATGCAACAAGATCGGATTGAATTCTAAAACTATCCGCAAATTTATTCCAAACATTATCCGCAGCTTATCCGCTATCCGTACAGCAATGCAAACTATATCCACATGGCGAAAAATCTTGCGGATATCCGCGGATATCCGAATCCTCGCAGGGCTTTAGTTATTATTATAAGTTTCTACAGCATGATAGATTACAGTACATGCATATTTCATACAGAGAACCGCTTTCCAGGTAGAGCGCGGAGAAGTGTAGGCGTATGAATTCTCTCGTTTAATAAATAATGCTGTATAAATCGTGGAGTGATGTGTATAATGCACTTTGCAACGCTGATTATGTAATGAAAGTATTAATATTGGATCGTGTTATGTTTTTTAAACACCTGTTGCTAATGAATTGGAAAAAGAGTATTGGTGGTTGTTCGCATTTACGAAGGCTACTAAAGCCTGTAAATTATTCATTTTAGCTTTACGTAATTTTCGAGAGAAAAAAAAAGTAAAATGTCAGCTGTTGCTTAACCTATAATTTGACATGTGCATACACGTTGTTTTATGTTTTCTTGTTTCAGTCTTAATCGACTGTTTTGTAAAATTATTTATAATATTCTTTAAAAGATGGTATATTGGCTTTCACGGCCGGTGAATTAAAACTCAGCAATTCTTCTAGGTTTGTGCCGTGTCTTGTGTGGGGTTTCGCCTAGGACACCAAGCTGGCTCATCAGCGGACTCTTGGTGTCCCCGCCCGGACCCACACAGGAGTAACGAACTGCGCGCTACCTCCCTTTATATGTAGTGCAACTGCGAGGGAACTCACCACTACCGCCTCTACGGGCAGTGTCCTAGAGCTGGGAACATCTAATCGGAGTGGATACAACTGGTGAGGTGTGATTGGCACCTCGCCCAGGCGGCCTCACCTGCAAAGCGAACAGGGGCCTCATGAGGGAAGGTAATGGATGGTCAGGATGGATAGGCATGGAAGAGGGAAGGAGGCGGCCGTGGCCTTGAAGAAGATACCTTCCCGGAATTTGCCCGAAGACGAAGTGGGAAACCACGGAAAACCACTTCGAGGATGGTTGAGGTGGGAATCGAACCCCCTCTACTCATTTGGAACACCCAAGGCTGAGTAGACCCCGTTCCAGTCCTTATACCACTTTTCAAATTTCGTGGCAGAGCCGGGAATCGAACCCAGGACCTCCGGGGCGGCAGCTAACCATTACATAGCCTATATGAGTTGGAAATATTATTGTTTGGTTCATGTCAAAACTGAGAAAGGGTCCATGAGTATTTTTTCCTCTTTCAAGGGGTCCACGGAATGGAGAGTTCGGGAACCCCTGCTCTATACGACTGTGAAAAGAGGAATGACCGGCCAAAAACCGTGGCGTGAACTTGTAAACATTCAGTGTTCTTACGTCGCGTTGTGGCATGTGATAATGATGATGGTAATTACTGTTTGTATATACAAGAGGTCTAACGCCTATGGACGTCGAATTGGCAGTTCAAGAGCTGAAAGAAGTAGGAGAGTTCTGTTACTTAGGAAGCAAAATAACCAGTGATGGACGAGCAAAGAGGATAAAAAGGGAAGCATTTCTACAAAAAAGGAATCTGTTGAATTCAAATATAGATTTAGGTGTTAGGAAGTCATTTTTGAAAGCCTTTGTCTAGACTCTAGAGCGTGGCACTCTATGGAAGTGAAACTTGGACTGTTGGAACAGCAGAAAAAAGGAGAATTGAAGCGTTTAAAATGTGGTGTTACAGGAGAATGATTAAGATCAGATGGGTAGATAGGGTTACACATGAAGAGGTATTAAGACGATTGGGAGAGGTAAGATATTTCTGGCGACTGCTAATGAAGAGAAGAGATAGGTAGGTAGGACACATAGCCTACTAAGACACCCAGGAATAGCAAAGTTAGTTATGGAAGTGAGGGTCGAGGATAAGAAATGTAGGGGTAGACAAAGGTTCGAATATGTCAAACAGATTGACTCGGATGTAGGGTGTGGTAGCTATGTAGAGAAGAAACGATTAGCTCATGACAGGGAAGCATGGAGGGCTGCATCATATCAGTCAAAAGACTTAAGACTCAAACAGCAACAACAACAACGCCTCTTAAAACGACAAATAGCCTATTATCATCATGGTCTGTCTGCGACCGGTTTGATGACTCAATGACGTTTCATGCTGAGAGGTCGTGTATTGTACAAAGAGTACGTGCCAGACAGATGGATGGTAGAAAATTAACATGTCGAACGGATGCGGGAGCATACAGCTTTTAGAATTGAAATTACTTATATCACTTACCCCAGCACGAGTTGTTAATTTATTCTTGGGACTAGGGAAGTCATAGTCGCGACTCGCGATCCCTGTGTGTGGATTTGTTTGTTTCTGTAGAGGCTGTAGTTGTGTAGTTTGATGGTAGCTTGTCCCGGGATTTGAAGTACAATGTCCCTGGCATGTGATTGGGGGACGTGTGGGTAACACTCAGGATTGACACTGTTTGTAATAAGCAGTCAAGACCACATAAATGTTGCTGATAAGGTGTTAGATGTCTCCAAGCCGCTGAATGCTGTGAGCATCGGTGGTTCAGTGGTAGAATGCTCGCCTGCCACGCGGGCGGCCCGGGTTCGATTCCCGGCCGATGCAGAATATATTTTAACAGAAAACGAACGAAGAAGTGTGTTATGTTCATTTAAGGAGCGGAACAATAAGGTCATATGCCCCTGGAAAAGAAGTAGTTTGCGTTTGATGAAATCTTTTTTGTACTCTATCCAATCGCTATTCCCAACTCGCCTTCACTCGCGAACTCGGCGAGCAATCATTCCTCTATCGTCACAACTGCTAAACTGCAAATATGTCATCAGTGAAGCGGGGTTATGCAGAAGATCCAAGATGTGACTGTGGAGAATTCCAGACTCCACAACACTTGCTCACGTGCTAAAATCTGAGTGACACCTGCAGCCAAGAAGACCTTATGTTGGCCACAGACCGGGGGATAATAGCTGCAGAGTTCTGAAAAGGAATATTTTAGTCTCTCCTGGACACGGAAATATAAAATATAATATAACACGTCAACGACAGACTTCCTTCCATATCAGTAAAGCCCCGTTATTGCGCTCTTCAAGGGACTGTGGTTTAAACACGTAATAAGCGGGACAGCGCTAAAGACGGGGAATGGTTTGTGAGGCGGAAGAACAATATTTCAGTAATGTACAGTATTGTTTTTAACTGTATTACTATTATTATGATTATAATTAAAACATCTGTGGAGCGTAAAGGCGCAGTGCCTTAGCTGCTCGTCTTTCACCCGGACGGTCGGGGTTTGAATCCCGGTGACAATGGGGCGGAATTTTCAGCTGAAAAATCACGTGGTGTCAGGAATGGCACCCGGCCATAAATCCTCGGTCAACACACCAAAATAACCCTGGTTGGCTCCGGCGACCGAAATTAAATGGGAAAAGCCGAAGCAAGTTTATGTTTATTATTAAAACATCTGAAATACAGTGCTCTTTTTATTACAATTTATACGGAATTTTCCCTCTTTTTTTGACATGCTCTTTCTTTTTTTCTTCTTCTTAGTCATTTACCCTCCAGGTTGGTGGAACCCACGGACTCAACGAGGGAACTCACCACTACCGCCTCTACGGGCAGTGTCCTAGAGCTGGGAACATCTAATCGGAGTGGATACAACTGGTGAGGTGTGATTGGCACTTCGCCCAGGCGGCCTCACCTGCAAAGCGAACAGGGGTCTCACGAGGGAAGGTAATGGATGGTCAGGATGGATAGGCAAGGAAGAGGGAAGGAGGCGGCCGTGGCCTTGAAGAAGGTACCATCCCGGCATTTGCCCGAAGACGAAGTGGGAAACCACGGAAAACCACTTCGAGGATGGCTGAGGTGAGAATCGAACCCCCTCTACTCATTTGGACCACCCGAGGCTGAGTAGACCCCGTTCCAGTCCTCGTACCACTTTTCAAATTTCGTGGCAGAGCCGGGATTCGAACCCAGGACCTCCGGGGCGGCAGCTAAGCATAATGACCGCTACGCTACGGAGGCGACTTTTTGACATGCAAAAAGCAATATAAGCTGGATTTAGAAGCGTTATAATAGGGTTCAATTATGCAGTATTACATATGAACCATCCAGGCTCCTTACAAAGGAAACTTAATAAACTGGATAGCGTATTAAGCGGGTATAGTAATTAACTAAAGGTAAAAACAGCCGAAAAACAAGTAGTTTCGTGAAGAACAAAAACTTATTTTCATCTAACCTACTTATGTTAATTGCCAATATCAACATACAAAATGTCAGTTTGATTGCTGTAATAGATTCGTAGATATTGCGAACCGACTAAATATTGCGGATGTATTTTTAGCCTACTTTTCACATTAAAAAAAAATGAGGAAAAAGTAGACTTATGAGATCGGGCAAATGTGTGTCTGTCTGTCTGTCCTTCTGTCTGTCTGTCTGTCTGTCTGTCTGTCTGGCTGGCTGTGTCTGAGTCCCCCCCCCCCTATCAACTCCGAAACGGCTGGAGCAATCGAAACTAAATTTGGTAGGAGTAAAGATCTATACCCGAATATCTCACGGCCATATTTGAAAATGATAACAGTGCTACCAACTGTTGAAAAATCTCAATTGAAATTTTAGCTCCATGTTGGATATCTTGGAAGGTATGAATGGGAGCTATTTCAAAATTGGCACACGTATAGATAATAATATTTTAGTTTAATTTCCAGGAGGCCATACATGGCAGTGTTGCCAAAATGATTATAAGCCTGCTGATTTGTCCAATTTTAAATGCATATAACTTCTACACTATCAATTGGAATTCAACCAAATTTCGTATGTGCTATGTGTACATAAACAGATATGACCGAGCGTATTCTTGAGAGCCACCAGGGCTGCCAACTGTTAATAAATGCTCTCATTAAAAAAAATCCAAATACCCATACATCAGAAAGTATGCAAGCCGACAGCTTTAAACTATGCACACGTATAGTACCTGACATTATAAATTAATTTGGAGTAACTTATATACGTCAGTGCTACCAACATGATTCTTAGCCTGCTGAAAGGTCCAACTTTAAATACTTGTAAGTTCTATACTATCATTTGGATTTCAACCAAATTTCGTGTGTGCTATGTGTACCATAACAGATATGACTATGGCGATTCTTAAGAGTAACCAGGGCTGCCAACTGTTAATACATTCTTTCTCTATTTTTGTTACCCTAATATCAATATATCAGAAAGTATGCAAGCACTAAACTTTGCACACATATAGTAGCTGGCCTTCTAGTGTACCCTTGGATAATAGCATGTAGACAAGATTCGAGGTTTCGGGGTCGTAATGGATTCTTGTGAATGTGATTTAGAGATTTTATGCTATCAAAATAACTTCCAGGGTTCATAAGGTTAACTAATTATTACAAAGCCAAGAAAACAACAGGATCTACTAACAAATAAAATTTTTATAACTGAATCAATCATAAAAACACTTAACAATAAACCACCCTTATATAGTTCACTCGCACGTGAACAGATCTGACACTGACCAGCCTGACGTACCATGATAACACGGCATGACAGCTGTCAAACAAGCGTTGTGACTGCAATGTCACTTAATTCAAAGTAACAAAAGAAAACGGATCACAAGATCCAAAAATGACAAACAAATAAAATAGTACAAGAATTTAATATTTATGAGCGACACGCGTTTTAAGACTAGTTCAAGTAATGAGCACTTTGACGGGCGCTCGTTTCCGACCAAAACAGTCGGTTCGGGAACGAACTCCGTACTGCGAAGACGAATTACGGAAATGTGGGAACAACAATTACATATTTAAATACACTACTGACATGCTCTAACCTTAGATTACCACAACCAAATACACGTGTGTATTATTTAAAATAAGGGCTGCGGAATTACCGTCTTATACCTCAATCACTAGGAAAGCCTAACATGACATGAAAAAGTTTGGCCGGTTGCCAAATTATATTTATAATGAATACAATGGCCTTGGAAATAAAAGCCAACAACAACAAATATATTTTTTTAAATTCACGCCGGAAAATTTGGCGTTTAAACAATGAACAAATAAGTCGTAGTCATGATAAAAACCCTCGGATCGACAACATGGCAACTCCCCAAATTAAACCAAATAAAATAACCTTAACTCATCAGGCTTCAAAGCAAACATTTACGTGTCATAACAGAGCTGGAGACAGCCCGGGTCTGTTATCGCATATCTGAGTAAGTGGCTGATTCCTTCCCCCAACGTAGTAATGTGTGCCACGCTAAATATAGATTCTGGCCCACAGCCAGCGTCCTGCGACCTTTGCCAATCGTCACCTGTTAAACGCGTAAATACAAAATATCACATTATCTCAAAACATCCTCTCAGGGATTTTCAGGAACACATCTCCAGGTCAAACTTAGCCCCAAGGTAACTAATTTGCCGGAATGATTTCGCAGTCAAGGACAGGCTTTACCTTTCCTCACCATCACACTTACACCCAAGAACACGTGGCACACTCTCGAAGATCTCGTCGCAGCATAAGAACCAGCACACCCCTCAGATAAATGACACACAACTTGTCCAAATGACAATAAAGAATTAATAACTGGAATCAGAATTAGCCCGAAATCGAAGCAACTATAACACTAATTTTCCCCCACGTCTAGTTTTGGTTTTACATTAACACTAGCAGGTACCCGCGGCTTCGCACGCGATGAAGAAAATGAAGACGGTGCATTATTGCTGATAATTGGTCTATTGTATTACAGCAATCTCGGTTACAGGTGGCTACATTGTAACACGTAGGGTATATTGGTATGAGCCGCAACATGAGAATTCCATAGGATTGAGAAAGTCTACAGGGTACGATGTTATCTTATGTGAAAGCATTCGAAAATTACGTTTTTGGTTTTGCCATCTTCTGCTGAGACATAACGATTTTGTTGTCTGGATACTCGTGAGCACGCCGAATACAGTTGCCCATGGCAAAAACTGGTTTTCTCGAAAATGTACACCTGCTGTTGTGTGTGTCATTGCGCTTTGTTAAAAGCAATTGGGAATTTTGTTTGAAGAGGGAACTGGACTCTTTCACACTGGAATGGCAAATCTATCGGCATAATCTGAATATGGGGAATTAAAAGTAATTTTCCTTAAGCTATTCAGGGTATAATGTTCCCACAATTATTGGGATTAGAACATCAACATGTCGCTATTAAGAGTCCTATAGCTAAAATATCTCTCACATTGGCCGCTGATCTACATCGTGCAGCCTCTTCCAGTGTTACATACCAGGGATTTGTAATTCTCCAACAACCCTTTTGTCTGACATGCCTCTTTAAACATTGAAAATAGATTTTTGAAAGAGGTTGCCCACGCACATAGTGTAGATGTATTGTCAATGGAAAACATTCCATGCTACGAACATGGACCGTGTAACCTGTACCGATAGCTTCAGCAAATTTAACACCAGACCAATTATGAACAGTAGTTCCTTGAAGTCAGATTTGCCAAAATGTAGTGTATCGTTCCATGTGCAATATCTCTGTACCTCAAGATATAGAAGAGTGCTTTAAGAATCATTTCTTGTGTAAATTTTGGAAAAAAGGTTTCGAGTGTGGTTTTTGGTGAAGAGGATACTGGCTCGTGGAAATTATTTTCAGTAAAAGAGGCTGGTTCACAATTCTGTAAGTGCACATTGAGGTATGTGACGGTGGGATGCCTTTAGTGTTACGGAAACGCCAATAGCCGCCACACAACTTCGTTATTACTGATATAACGAACAGACTGATATGTTTGTACTTACTATATGGGATTTATTGGCCCTGTGTTTATGAAATTGATCGCTACCTCTATTTATTTATTTTTAATGTTTTAAGATATACTGTATTCTAACAGCAGAAGTACCTGTTCTTCGCCTGGATGATGAAGATTTTTACATGATTATAATTCCAAGTTCATAAAAATTATTTGTAATGTTTGCAATGAGAATGTTTAGGGAGTTTGGATGAGCTGTTACAAGGTAGTGCCAGAAATGTGAAGGTTATTGAATGCATGTTTTTGATCTGACAATATTGTTATATATTACAAAGATCAAGCTATTCCGCATGGCACATTTAAGTTCAATAGGTGCTGCGTGTGTTGCGTGATTGAACCTTACACAATCAGTAACTACATACTTTTGATATTATAAATGTTAATGAAGTGATTCTGCGACAGGTAGACACCGCATTTAATTGTATTTGTATGATGTTGTAATTAGATATACATGTAGTACGTAATGGTAATGCTGTTCTCTTGCAAACCGCGCGACGTCAAAGAAAACCACCATAGGTGATAGAACTCATACTGCTCGCAGGAAATGCTTTTAATTCACTGACAATATTTCAACGCGACCTCGTAGTGAATTACACAATGTTTCACGAAAGGAAGTAAATGCTGGATTATTTTACACTTTCTTTCAGCATGGAAACGATTATAATTGTTTCGATGTGCATGAATATTCAGAAATTTAATTTAAAACGTCTTTGTAAACAACGTTTCGAGACTTGTTATTCTCTGCGTATATGTAGAGATTTCTGGCTCTTGATACACGCGAGCAGGCAACGTAGAGCTGTCCGTGCGAAAAACATGGGGTGCCCAGATGAATACCTGCCACTTTTAAGGTTTGTCCTTGACTCTTATTGATTGTGATCGAGAAGGCCACTTTCAAGGGGAACTGCAAGCGTTTGAACTGGAAAGGCAAGTTAGTTGGGATAATAGGTATTCGAGGTATCAATACCGTTTCTCCTTTGGCACCTCCGGTGATGATTGTAGCCTGCACGATGTTCCTTTGCAGCTCTTTGATGCGTAACCTGGTGCCATTGCACAATCTTGGTGCATCGAGGTTACGCATGAGTATGACAGGCACACCCACCTTTAGCTCCAACTTGTGGGACGGAACCCCCGACAGCTCGATTGAGTTTAGAAACTCTGCAGGGTATGTGGTTGCTTCGTCAGTCGTCATAACTGTATCGATTGACGTGTAAGTGGTCACCTCACCAGGTACTTGATCAATAATTTTTTTATTGATGTTTCCGACCGATTCGTTCTTAGGCGCCATTATTGCTCTTTCACATAACCACTCCTCGTTGCTCAAGTTTTGTTGTAAGCCCGTAAAAACCTCATTAATTAGATTATCTTCCGAGTTTACAACATTGCAGAAGTGGCTTTCAAATTTCATTAGGCCTTCCGCATCCATTGGCATGCGGCCTTCGCCGATCTTGAGGAGGTTTTCAGCAAAGAGCCCAGACTCTCGGTCGTTGTATAGGTGGACTCTCATGTTAGTTGTGAGGTGCAATCTCTCTACTTTAGCCCACATCGGCGCAGCTTTGAGGCACGCGTTGATCTCATCTGCCGGAGTGCCTCGCTCAATGACCGGCAGCGTCTGTCGGAAGTCGCCTGCGAGCAAGACGACCATTCCACCCATCAACATTTGGTTGCCGCGGATGTCTTGCAAGGTACGATCGAGCGCCTCGATTGCACGTTTGTGTGACATTGTGCATTCGTCCCAAACGATCAATTTGCACTGCTGCAACTGAGCGGCACGACCACTGCTCTTGCTTATATTGCAGGTGGGCGTTTCCTCACTCGCAAGGTTCAGTGGAAGTTTGAACACAGAATGTGCTGTTCTTCCTCCGCTGAGCAAGGTCGCGGCTATCCCAGAGGACGCAACAGCTACCGCGACATTCATGTCTTTGCGCAACTGTGCCAGCAGCAAATTCAACAGGAATGTCTTGCCAGTGCCACCTGGTGCGTCCAAGAAATAAACACCTCCTTCTCCGCTTTCCACGCGACTCACAATTAAATTAAAAATGTGCCTTTGCTCTGGTAATAGCTGGGGCTCAATTTGGGCGACTTGAACCCCCAACGCTGTGGTGTCATAACTAAGCTCCCTGAGCAAATCACTGGACAACTCTCCTGTTCGTTGTGGGCTGGGTATCCCGAAATCGGACAGTCTTTTCGCGACCATTGAGAAGACGTTGTCCTCAATAAATTTCAGCGCTTCGTTGAAATATATTTCGTCGTTGGCCTGTGGTGTTCCTTGGTACCTTTGTGCGATGTCTTCTGATAAAGCGGTTTTATATTTGTTCCAAAGTTGGAGGGGGTTCGAAAGTCCACAGGTGCTCAACATGATAGCGAAGAGCTCTCTCAACTTCACCGGAGACCGGCACAATATGGCGTCCTCCATGGTTGCGTCCCAGTGGCCGTCATATTCCAAAAGACCCATTGCCTCACACGCTTCCCGGAACGTGGCCTTTTCCTGTCCGTCGACCGTTTTCAGGGCCTGAAAACTGGTGGGGCCTCGGACGCGGGTCAGCAGCAACCGTACACAGTAACACTCAAAGTGGGTTACGTGTACGGTGTATATTCTGCCCAGGGCGTCTGACGCCTTCACTCCAGGCCAGCCTTCGACGGGGATTCCCTGCACACGACGCTTCCATTCCTTCTGTGCCGTGCTCCAAGTGTAATACTTTGGAACTTCTGCGTACAGCAATGTTCGAGCAAAGTAGTCTGTCTGACACAAACGGAAAAACGCGGTGAGAGAGGTCGTGGGCGGTATCGCTACTCGATTGCGCAAATTGTCCTCCGTGAAGTAAACTCGCTCGCCGTTGGGAAGGTGCACTGCAAGATGTGTCACTGTCGGGTGTCTCTCGTGTATCGGAAGGCCCAATATCCGCCATGCAGCTTCGTTACTGCTAACATATCGACCAGCTCTAAACATCTGCACTTCGTCTCTTGTGTTAATATGAGCGTTGCCCTGCTGCTGCACAATAAATATTGCCTGGTCACTGCCTTTGTTTATGTACTTACAAATGTACTTAATTGCCTGGACTGAGTTACAAAACTCCACATTAATGTGGGCATTGAAGATTTTGGAAAGGAGCGGAGAGTACGGGACCACCCAGCGGTTGTCCACTACGACGTCTTGCGCGGTACTCCTTATTTTAATTGTGATCGTACGTCCCCCGTCCTCAGGAGCTCTGCGTCTGTACAACGGATACCCATTCTGGTTCGTTTGTGTCTCTTTTAGTAGTGCCCGAGGATATTTTTTGGTGCATTTCCTGTCTTTCATGCACGGGGACGTAGGGTTAAACGATCCGCAAGGACCATGTATCATGCTTTTAGTGACTGTGTCATATAGCTGCTGGTCCAAGTTGTGGTCGGGCAGCTCTGCCGATATCACTTCATCGATTTGGTCAGGCCGCAATTTGTGACGTAACCAGAGAAGGAAGTGTACGTGGGGCAGGCCGCGCTTTTGCCACTCAATAGAATACATAAAGCACTGGGTCTCACCAAAAACCTGCCCTTTGGTAAGGAGGGCCACGAGCTTTTGCACTTTAATCTTAAAAACTCGCGCTATGATATCGTGCCGGTCTGTGGGTTTCTGCCCGTCCATCAGTTCTTCCTTTATCTCGGGCCAGGCTTGATTGCACGTGAAGGTAATGAATAAGTCCGGCCGCCCATAGTTCCGGACGTAGGAGAACGCGTCCTGGGTGTATTCGTGGAGGTAACGTGGACTGTTAACGAACGACGACGGTAGAATCACCATCTGTCCTAAGTCGTTCGGATTCGCATTACCGTCGTTTGCAATGGCATCTTGCAGGTGGATGTAATTCTCTGCACGCAACGTTCTTTGATTTCGCGCTATGAACCTCAGACGCTCACTTTCCATCTTCACGTACATGTCTACCAAATATTTGGACAGAAGTACTCTACAACGCAGCGGTAAGTTGAAGTCGTGTTCGCGAACCATCAGGTGAAACTTGTAAAAATCCATGCAAGACACTTTTTTGTTTGGTTTCGGTTGCCCAGTCGCAGGATTTATTTGAGGGATACTGAAGTTATATCCCTCTTGTCCTTTCCAGAACATAATGGGATACTGAAGAGCATCGTAGAAGCGATGCGTGTCGGCGATCCTGGTGAGGGAGTCGTCGTGCTTGCGCAGGACGATATCCCTCGGGGCGGTGGGGTCGGTGCCAGCGACCACAGCCGCGACCTCGGGTGAGACCGGTGCGTTGTAGCGACGCTCGTGTTGGCCGGTCGGAACTCGGTCCGCGTGAATCACCACTTTGCAAGTCTCATCGGGCATGTTTTCTAGAGCTGTTTTAAACTGTTGCACCAAAACATTGTTATCGTGCATGACTCTTTGTATCTTCAGTACAGTCGACCGTTGAACTCCCTGAATAATTTGACACCGTCTATCAGTCTCCGCCTCATTATCTCCCATAAAGTAAACTTGCAAGAATTGTGGTTGGCCGTTGGACGGTGGTAAAAGTGACCCTATTTTATGGTGAACTTGTCCCTGCACCATAAATGTAGGTGAAAACCCAGGCATTGCGAGAATTTTATCTGCCCCAAAGGAGGTCATGTGAAAACATGAATTCTATTTTGTGATATGGTTTAGGAAGCGCCGTGACTCATCAGTTTCACCAGAAAATAATTCCTTTAAAGGATAGACCGGCTCCTCTAATGTGGGAATGGCTACCTTACCCCCAGAGCAACACATTCCCGGCGTTTCCTCCTTCCATTTTAGTGCACCACAAAATCTACATGCCTTGTCCATACGGTCTATTTTGAGTAGTCTACTGTTGCTGTAATCTAACGTTGCATCATAGATAAAAGCAGAGTTTTTTAAAACTCCCCAGTTATTTATTGTAAATATTTGCCTACGTTCAGCGTGTCGTTGAGCATCAGCTAATCTGCGCGTGTCTGCCTCTTGGAATGTTTCCGTAGCACGCTGAGAAGCCATGCGTGCTGCGTTCTCCTCTCGGCGAGAATCCGCTTCATCAGATGTTTGTGAGGCACGCTGAGAAGCCATGTATGCTGCGTTCACCTCACGGCGAGAATCCGCTTCCTCGGGAGTTTGAGAGGCACGCTGAGAAGCCATGTGTGCAGCGTTTTTCTGACGGCGAGAAGCCGCCACCTCGGACGACTCAGAGGCACGGTGAGACGCCATGCGTTCTGAAATATCCTGTCGTCGAGCATCTGCCTTCGGTGAGGTTTCAATTGCTCGAACATTCGCCTGACGTTCCGCCTGTTCAATTCTCCGCTGTTGAGCATGAACTGACGATTCCTGCTGTCTAGCTATTTTCATAGCTCGAGCTCGTTTTGAGCTTTGCGAAAGATTAGACTTGCGTTTGTGAGTCATACTGATCTGTCGGAAAACACAATTAAATGTGGGATGAACACACTTCGAAGAACCACAAGATGCAGATGTACAAAGAAGAGCAGTCGTCAACAATGAACATTCAAACTGTAGTCATGGCAACCGAAATAACAGCACTCATTTGTCAACAAACAGTGTAGTCATGGCAACTGGTAGACGTATTTGCATTATTTCTGCCTGTAGCGATGTCTGGTGTCAAATTGTGGTACTTCCGCCCACCAGGCCTGGTGTTAAATTGTGTTACTACCGCCTGTTCACATTCGTTTTTTTTTTCTTTTTTTTTTTTTTACAAATCTGCAAGTTCTCTCACCTTTACCAAACTATTTTAATACATCCCGATTAATCTACAAAATCCCAGAAATGGAAATCACAATTAAAATTATTCTTCAATTCTGAACTGAAATATACAAAGATTCTGTAAGTACACACTTCAGACCGCTAGTTGTCGCTAATGTAGTGCTACAAAATTGAAGGTGGTATTAGCAGGCGCTATCCCAAACTAATCTTCGTTAATGTAGTTGTAAAAGATAACCGTTTAGTTTTTTCATGTTCTTATCGTGTTTATAAATATTTTGAAAGAGGGATGATCGTTTAAGGGGATCGGGTAGTGTACACGTACATTCAGGTATGTGACGGCGGGATGCCTTTAGTGTTACGGAAACGGCGATACCCGCCACAAAGCTTCGTTGATATTGGCATAACAACTAGACTGAGGTAATCGTTTTATCTGTACATAGCTACCACACCCTACATCCGAGGCAATCTGTTTAACCTTGGTCTATCCCTACAGTTCTTGTCCTCGACCCTCCCATCCCTAACTAAGCTTGCTATTCCTGGTGGTTTTAATAGGTGTCCTACCAACCTATCTCTTCTCTTCATTAGCAGTCGCCAGAAACATCTAACCTCTCTCACTCGTCTTAATATTTTTTCATTTGTTACCTTATCTACCCATCTGATCATCATTCACTCCCAGGGGCTCACATCTAGTGGGACGTGGGTTGGCGACCACGGGGCCCAAGCTGAGTCCGGCATTGCTTCCACCGTCTTGTGCCAGGCTCCTCTCCGTCTTCCTTCCTGTCCACCTCACTGGGTCAACTCTTGTTCACTTCCGACCTCGCCGGTATTAGGGTCTCCGAGGCCTAGGGAGTCTCTTCCTTTCCCGCCTTAATTGGCCCTTGTCTCATCTTTTCTGATACCCTCCTTTTGCGAGGAGTCGGCCTTCTTTTTCATTTCGGTTATCTCCTCCCTTCAGCTCAAGGCCCTCAATGAGGCAGGGTGTATGTAGCCCCACCACTTCTGGTGCACCCTGGATGTTGCTACACCCTCAGGGGCTCACGACTGGTGAGTTTGGGAGTTGGCGACCCAGAGGGATTCCTGAGCTGAGTCCAGTTTTCCCCCTTTTATCCATTACCTTTAGGGAGGACCCTCTCCTCTTTCACTTTCCTATCTGCCTTTCATGGCTCTCCTTCCTTCCAAGGACCTCAATCCGCTTTCATCGTTGGTTGAGGGCATTTCTTTTCCTCTTGTCCTTTATTTGCCTTATTCTCCTTTTGTTTTCCAGTTCTTCTTCTAGTATATAAGTTAGTAGTTATGCCGGCACCGTGGTGTTGTGGTGCCATGGAAACGGACTTGCTATTAGTTCATCAATCAGAGCTAAGATAGTTTTCTGCGAATATCTTTGAAACTGTTGGTTTTAGGGCCTTAAAATGTAGTTTTCGGTGTCCCCGAGTATTTTTTCTTGCATCGAGGGGAGTAAAATGTGCTTTGTCCGGTCTTTATGCGACAACTTTGATATTTTGTCCTGGTTGAGTATTTTTGGTGACTTTTCAGTTATGTTGCCCGTTCCACGGGAACAATGATTTATTTCCGGACGAAAGGCAGCCTATACGTTATCCCATGGTATAAGCTGTCTCCATTTCAAATTTCATCCAAATCCGTTCAGCCGTTTTAGTGTCAAGAGTTAACAAACTAACACACACACACACACGGACACACAGATTTTCATAATTATGCATTGTTTATGGAAAACATTCTATGTTAAGAACATGGGGTGCATAACCTGTACCGAAAGCTTCTGCAAATTTAACACAAGGACTATTCTGAACAGCAGTTCCTTAAACTCAGATTTGTCAACATTTTATTGTATCTTTCCATGTGGTATATCACTGTACCTCAACATACAGAAGAGTGCTTTCAAAATCACGTCTTGTGTAAATTTTGCAAAAGGTAGTGAGTGTGGTTCACAATTTTATAAGTGCACATTGACTATGTGACGGCGGGATGCCTTTAATGTTACGGAAACGGCAATAGCCGCCACAGAGCTTCGTTGCTACTGACATAACGACCAGACTGATATTTGTACTTAACTATACGGGATTTGTGAGCCCAGTGTTTATGAAATTGAACGTAGCTTGATCGCTACCTTTATTTAGTAGCCGCTACTGTAGTGTTTAAAAATTAAAGGTGGTATTATAAGGCGCTTCCTCTAATTTTTTACCCCTGGCACTACAACCCATGAAGGGCCTAGGCCTATAATGCGACCGCTTCCCAGCCATTTGGCCAGCAGATATTGTTGTGACGCGTGGTCAGTGCATCGTGTCCCTTGGCCGTTAATGTTGTTCTTCGTGACCGGGGTGCTGCCTCACTATCAGACAGCTACTCAATTGTCCTCACGAATCTGAATGCACTCCGTTGCAAACCTCACGTCAGTGTCAAAAATCTCTGACGGAGCCGGGAATCGAACCCAGGGCCTCCGGTTGAGAGGCATGCGCGCTACCCTGTTCTTATTGTCTTTATATATATCTTGAGAAAGATAACAAATGGATTGGCATTGCATCCTACAGGGATATATAGAAAATCGGATGTCATACCTTGAGGTAGTGTTGCCATGGAAACGGACTTGCCATTAGTTCAGTTTATCAGAGCGAAGATAGTTTTCTGCGAATATCTTTGAAACTATTGGTTTTAGGGCCTTAAAATGTGGTTTTCGGTGTCCCGTAGGGACCTACCGAGTATTGTTTCTCGCATCGAGAGGCGTAAAATGAGCTGTGTCCGCTCTTTATGCGACAACTTCGATATTTTGTCCCAGTTGAGTATTTTTAGTGACTTTTCAGTTATGTTGCTCGTTCCACGGGAACAATGATTTATTTCTGGGTGAAAGGCATCCTATATGTTATCCCAGGGTATAAGCTGTCTCCATTTCAAATTTCATCCAAATCCGTCCAGCCGTTTTAGTGTCAAGAGGTAACAAACTAACACACACACACACACAGACTTTCACAATTATAATATATATATAGGGATATAGGGATATAGGGATTAATCCAGTCCATTTATCATTATCGTTCCTAGGTTCTCATTCATGGCTACACTTTTTATTGATACCTTAATCATATGCGGCCATTTCGCTATAAGAATTACGTATACATAAAGACAACATTTAAGTTACAAAAATTATTGTACAACATAATTGTCACGCAATGCCAAAAATTACTACACGCATGTCAGTTAAGAAATCAAACCCTAAATTTAAATTAAACCTCACAAATAAAATCTGTACAAAGTTCCACACTTCTCTCGCGATTCCCCTCGTCCAAAATCAATAAATCATTTTTTTAATACTCATCACTTAAACCGCTTTCCAGAGGCCGCCCGCCTCGTCATCTCCCACCATTAGGCCTTTAGCCCATAACATTGATGGTAATGGAGGATGAAACTTGTTGTCTTCTTTCCATGGTCGTCATCTTGCCGCTGTTAAAACACAATTAAATTAAAGTTTTAAAACTGTTCTATCTGCTTTATGAGTATTTTATTTCCTCATATAGTCCTATGCAGAATCGTAGACTTTCCCTATTTTATGGCTAATTGCCATCTCACAAATTATGAAATTATAACTTAGTTATCGACACACAACTAGAATTTTAAAACATAGCCCGTCATAAGGACGTCTTAAATTGACTGTCGAAGAATAATCAGGAGTGCCCCGGTTCATCTCAGACATTTGTTTATATACAGAAAGCCTAAAGTTTCCATGGAGGGAGAAATATCTCCTCAATATTTTTAATAATGGGCCTATAATTATGTGTGACCCCTCAAAAATCTTGTAATTTCTCACAGGTCGCGAATCTGCCGCCGAACACGCAAACCGATCGCTAGATCTTTTTATAACCGATTGGCGCGCAAAAACACACTGATGCTATGTTCTGGCGTCCTGTCCTCTCATTTGTCAGTTAAGTTAGCGTCGGAGTTCTGACCTTACAAATCCCGCCCTTATTTTGACGTCACGACACTTCTCCTCTCTCTCACTCCTTGCCTTGGACCAAGCATCGTGGCCTGTCGAGAGTCACGTACGCCTCAGCGTCATACCTGATTTTCTCAGAAGAATAAGAATAGCATTGGTTGTGAAACTGTCGGTAGCTTCCACCCAGCACGTAGCCCATCTTGCCAAGACCAGTTTGATTGCTACATCAATTTTACTCGAATATCCAGCATATCATGTATTTAGTATTTCCAGCAATTTTAATAATATGAAACATTATTATAGGACACAATGATAAGGGTTCAGTATAGTAGCTGGCATTCTAGATTAATTTGGAGTAACTAATATAGGCCTACGCCAGTGCTGCCAACATGATTCTAAGCCTGCTGATAGGTCCAATTTTAAAATGCATGTAACTTCTAGACTATACTAAGTAATGGATTTCATTCAAAATTTACACAACAATAGATCATATTATTTCAGATTATTTCTGACCAATATATGTATGTCATTGTTACCAACATGATTTTACGCTTGCTGTTAGATCCAATGTTTAACTGCATGTAACGTCCATGCTATCCATTGGACTTGAACCAAATTTTGTATTCTGTAACTTAAGAGATGGAACTAAGAATATATTCAGTCACCAGGGCTGCCAACTGCAGTTCTTTATTAGGCTACATTATGTCAGGTATACAGTATTTCGAACTAATTAGAAATTTCGATATTACCAACTTAATTTCGTCATTATTCTAGATAGATCCATATAGATTTATAATAGGTATGAATCAAATTTTAAGAAAAGTAGGCTCTTAAGTTCGTCACGGAACTTCTTGTTATATATGTAGTCTTAGAGTTATGTACTGTTACGTGAAGATTATTGTCTACGTGTAGTATTCAAACTTCAATCCCATGATTAGGACACAAGAAGTAAAAACGAGATTTTAAAATTTCGCACAGCTGCCATCTTGTGGTTATGGAAACAATTGAAAGAATTAAATGCCAGTGGATTATATTTGTATAAGGATTTTCTGTACCATGTTTCACTACACTCGGATAGTCAAATTGCGAGAAACGCCCATGTGAATATTTATACTTCGCGTCACCGCCATGTTGGATTGTGATCACCAGGTTATTTATAATAATAATAATAATAATACAATAGTATCGTATGGCCTCGGGTGCCGGGTGCAAGCTTTGTTATTTGACACCCAAAGGGTGGCTTGCATGCCGAATTTCGTTGCTCCTTGAAGCACTATGAAAGTCAAGGAAGTTAGATATCTAATCTCCTTGAACACTATAGCGCTTTCTAGTAGAGAAATGAGGAACTTTGTGTTGGCAGTAAATCCCGACATTAATTTTGCCGTTATGAACACGGCCTACTGAATTCAAATGGGTTATTTGATATGCCTGTCGTGATTTTTGCCGCCTTTCAAAAATCACTTACCACGGTCAGGAGTGATCCTGCAAGTTTGGGGATAGTAGACCGACACATTGACCACTCACCCACCGTGGCAAGCTACCAGGTTATTGAAAGTCCTATAGGTGAACTTATGTTCATGAACATAAAAAAATTCAGTTTGAATGCTGTAATAGATTCGTAGATATTGAGAACCGTCTAACTATTTCGGATGGTCGGCATGTAGGATTGTTATATGTATAGGCCATAGAGTCATGTACCATGTACCATTAAAGGAGAATTATTGCGTAGGTTCATTATTCAAACTTTCACTTCGATCACATGATTACGACACGAGAAATAAAAACTTAATTTAAAAATTCGCACAGCCGCCATCTTGAGGTTATGTAAACAATTGAACTAAATTAGATACCAGTGCATTACAATGTGTATAAACATTTGCTGTACCAGGTTTCATTGCGTTTGGATCATTAAATCGCGAGAAAAGTCTATTTAAAACTTTCAAATTCGCTTGGCCGCCATGTTTGTTTTGTAGTTAACCGGTTTTTGAAAGTCACATAGGAGAACTTATTGTAGTTCCCCTTATCACTATACAAAATTCCAGGGTGATATCTGTAATAGTTTCGGAGATATCAAATGCTGGTGAAATATTTCGCACAGCCGCCATGTTGGATTGGTGAGACGTAACAAAATTTGGACACGGTCATGGTCGTCCGGAATAGTGCTATGAACTTACCGAGTTTCATTGAAATCGCTCCAGCCGTTTGGATTTTATTAGGGGACACACACACACACGAATCACACACATACGCACAGACACACGGATAAAAGGTGATCTCATAATTCTTTTTTTTTTTTTTTTTTTTCATAAATGAAAATAGGCTTTGATAGTAAAGAGTAAAGATTGATGTTGAATGTGATGTTTTAACGACGTTTATGTAACAATAAAGTAATAGTCGAATGAAGACGCAATATTATGTTGAAAGTATAATGTGTAATTGAAGTAAAAAATTTCTACGTATTGATAATAATAATAATAATAATAATAATAATAATAATACGAATTGATAAAACAGTAAGATAGTAGGAATAACGCTTTATGAAGTGTTTTGTAATATAAAAAATTCCTCTCGGCACGCCGGAAGGCGGAGGTAGATTTCACCTGGCAATCTAGGGGATAGGCTATAATAGGCAAAATATGCAGGTTTTCGTAGGAGGATCAGACCTCATTTGAAAATGAAAATCCACAGCCTGCTTACAGTCTCCGACCGGGTCAGGAATGGAATGAATGAATTTTATTGCGAGAAAATATTTTACTATTGGAGGTTAGTTAACATTTTTTCGTCTTTCTGTGCATACTTTTAACATTTTACTGTCTTATGGGGATGGTAACCTTCTTGTCATTTGGGGTTAATTTTTATACTTGTGGTCACACTGTCCTTATGCAAGGTTTGGAACTAATGTGTAACTATCTAACAGTCTGCTACTTCTTCACACAAAATTTTATCTCCCGCAGAGATGTTGGTTGGTTCCTCAGTTTAGGGGCTGCGGCAAGGTGGTCATGTAACCCCGTGTACATTGGGTGTGTGTAGAATCTGTCTGATAAACGGTGTTATTTGTGATGACTGTATTAGTCTGTAATTCAGATAAGGTCTGCAGACGGTCAATTTTAAGTAGTAGTACCTAATTTTGTACCAAATACTAACGTCAACGACACCTAGCTGTGAACTAGACTGCTAGATGCCACCGCAACCAGCAACTTGCAACGAACGTTGTAACTTCCCCTCCGAAGGAAAGCATGCTGACGGATTTTTAGCGCTCTTAGAAAATCCGGCGACTTTGGCCGGTGGGTAGATTATTGGCTGAGGAATAACCTAACCACCAAGGGAAGATGATAAAGAAAAGGAGGTGGGTTTCGGACTGGAGAAAAAGGATAGAGAAATAGGAGGAGAGTCCCACCAAAGTTATGAATTTAACTTTAATTGCTCTTAGAGGCGGTTGCCACTGCAAGTCCGTTCTCTGATACCTAAAGTGGGTACCTGGTCGAAGCTAACGGGAACCGCAGCTAGGACTTCGGCGGTTTGCCTGAGAATGGCTTTAGCGTATTCCCTCTCAAGCATGCATAAGACTACTATGGGGAAGGGTGATAGTCTGGCAAGACAAATAGTAACAGATTTATTCTGTGTTAACGAGAGCATGAACTTAGGAAGAGTTAGGAAAGCCAGGATCTTGCCTAACTGTAGTACTTGCGAAATGATAAATCAAAAAACAAATATTTAATTTATCTAACAATTCAAAGGAAGTTGATAACTTGAACAAATTTCAATTTGGTTAACAATTTTGGAGTCACAGACCTCAGAAAACATTAAACGTTTGCGCCAGGCAATTAACAATTTATTAGGTTTCAAACCTTTATAAAATCCTAGCAAGGATTTAAAATAGCGAAGATAAAAATTCAAAATTTAAAGACAATTAAGGTGATTAAAGTTTAACAATAAACAGAGTACAAGGTGTGTACTATAAGAAATCTTTGCGTACCTATCTTAGAAAAAGTTACAACTTCAAAATAACAAAAAAAAAAGAGAACAGGTAGAATGAAAGAGAAGTTCCTATAACTTCTTATATTTATACTGGATTACTTTTATGATAGCTATGCAAAATAGAGCAGGTCACTTACTGTGAAACCTGAAAAGAAAGGCAAAAGGAAGGTTCTAGACTTCCTATGTTCAAGTAGGAATCACGAGACAAATGGGGCAGTTTCCCTTTCGTGAGACCTAGAAATAACTCACTCATGAGTTGAAAGAATTGTTTTCCCTGTTTATAAGGGAGAAACAATGTAAGCTTCAACCGTGTATAAGACACGTGGTTATGCAGAAATTAATTAATGATAAACAAGCAAGATGGAAGGGCACTTCGTTAGAGTGACACCTCATTGAAAATGATCTAGAGTTACAATTTTATTAATATGGTTTGTTAGTTGAAGGTTTAGGAAAGATCAATTGGGATTTAGGATCAATGTTCATGGCCTTATTTAAGGTAAACGGACGATCGCGACGCGGTAGAAAAGTTGAACAAGCACTAGTTATCACTATAGCCTGTTAAATGGATGAAAAGTTCACTGTAGTAACACGAAAGTTTATGGCAAAAAAGTTATTGCAATGATGAAAAAGGACTGGTAGCACTAGATAGGCGAAAGTCTATTGCTTGAGAAAGTTGTGTATTACAATTAAATGCGCCATAGAACATTCCAACGGTGGAAGAAAATTAGCTATTGAGCTTTAATTCAGAAGGAAGATTCTTCAATTTTCAATAGTATTCTCACAAGTGAGTGAAAAATACATGACGGCAAGACTTGTAGATAAAGTACAGGATCTGGAAGGTTCCAGAACGATCCTAATAGAAGAATGGAGCCAAAGTTAATCCAGCGGAGGAACTAGCTTGGTATTTTATAGACAGCGGGTATTAGATAATATCCCACGTGGTGAGAAGATTTCTCATTTAAATAGCTTAAGAAAAGCTACTTTTTATTAAGGTTGGCTTAGACAGACAAAAGCCCAACATAGCAAATCCCGCGAAGGATGATTTTTGCCCCAAATAAGTAATCTCACACTGCCTATAAAATGATCATTGAAGTATGTAGAATTAAAACCGATGAAGATGAGGTTAAAACCTTAAGTCTGTACTTATCATTGTTGCATGGCGAAGATGAAGTTCCCTTTGACGGATACCTAATGTGCCAACATGGCGTAGAATGTAGAGAGTGCCTCTTGGTTTGAGGAGACTGGCTCTGGTTGAGCCTTGACTGACCAAGTCAACTGCCGACTTACAAGAGAGACCCACTCAGCGAAGCGCGGAGGGTCCAAGGAAGGGAAAAGAGTGGGGGTAGGAGACAAAAGGAATACATATAAGCATGACCAATATTGTAAACTTAAATTCTCTTGAGGAAATGGTCTTCAAAGAGTTGATAGCAGGCGATACTAGCACAGCCTGGTGGGTGAAAGAATAGACGAAGTTCTCTTGATCACGGAGATAATAGCTGGCGATGGCAACGAGAACTGGTGGTCAGATGGATAAGGAAGTCCTCTTGCACCAGGAAGAATTGAGGAGCTTCTGAGATTCGCTGCTAGATGACGCTAGGTGGGCCATGGAAGATATATATCTAGAACAGACTCACAAAGAACATAAGAGACATGACCAACAAAGAGAAAATAGAATATCACTGTTGGTGTTTGATAAAAAAGGAAGAAATGAACAAGAAAAGAGCATTAAAATTTATATTCTCTCGTACCGTGTATTCCAAGAATACAGCATACTGGGAGGGGATAAACACCAACAGAGAACAAATAAGCAGTTAAACATTTAAAGGTAATGGAGCGATCAAAGACAGTGGACTTGTGATCGGACCATTAGTGGCCAAGACTCTGACCACCCTGACTCTCCCATCCCTTCCAGGATAACACTCGGTCACTCTACCAGAAATCCAGACCAGGGGAGGGGAAACATCCCTAACCAAGACCAAGTCCCCCACTTTAATGTCGGGACTGGAAAGAAACCACTTCTGTCTCCGTTGCAGGGAAGTTAAATATTCCAAGTTCCACCTCTTCCAAAAGGAATTGCGGAGGGCTTCAAGTTTACGCCAAACAATAGGTAAATTAGAATCCCTGTAAGAATTGGGAAGGGGAGGAGGGGCAGAGAAGTGCGTGTAAGGAAGTGACCAGGTGTGAGTGGAAGCAGGTCATCAGAGTCATTGTAAAGCGGAGTTAAAGAACGAGAATTAACAACACCTTCAATCACAAAATAGCTAGAAGCTGCGAGAAGTATATCTCTAGTAAAGATTTTGATAAGATGCGAAAGAAGAATTAACAAGTTTAAACAAAGCGTATAGAAACAAGTACATCTATTAAGGATAAGAATATACCAAATAAACAAAGGAACTATGAGAGTAGGAGGCAAGAACGCCATAGGTAAAAATCTAGTAGCAATAAACAATGACCTTAAGTTATAATAAGTATCAAAGGGGTTAATCAGAAAAATACTTAAGTCAGCGAGAAACGTGACGTGAAAAGCATAAATACAAAAACACATCGAATGTAACGACAAGAAAAAACAAGTTTGTTTATCAATGAACAATAAGATTGCAAAATATGTAAGCAAGGACCAATACATGAGCGCGTGAAAAATACGCAACGATGTTATGAAACAAGAATCGAAGCAGTTGTAGGATACGAGCGTAAGCAAGTGGGAGAGACAGGTATGAACGACCTTGACCCACATAGTACAGCGAGATAAGGAATATAAATATCTGAAAGAGTCCTTGACCGGAACAAGTTTATTTTGGGAAGTAGGTGAGCAGCTTCCAAAATTACGGGAGCAACTCGCAAGACAATGGTTGGCAGTCAGCCAGAGTTGAGATAAGGGAAACTTGCTCTGACCTTTGGCAAGCATACAGGAAATAAACAGCAGCTTGGCGTTATCCGAGCTTGTATACAAACAAGATTGAAAAACAAGCAGTTCGAAATAAACAAACAACACAAGTGAAATCAGCTGAGACTTAAAGCGGAGCAAGTGACACGACATGCAGTCATTCGTGGCTTGGACGTGAAAAACCAATTTAGAGACATATGAAATAAAGTAGGAAATCAATTTCCCATGATTTTGAGGATCACGGAATCCGACAATTTTCGACAGAAAAAAGCTTAATTCTTTCGAAAAAAGAAGAGAAGCTGGGACATTGAGAAGGAGTTTATGCGTAAGAATAGTTATTCTAGATGCTAGAGAATTCAGATTTTCAAGCGGTTTCAAAAGCGGCTTCCAATTGTGAGGAAGGGGGAAGGAGCCGGCCGTGGCCATCCTACTAAATAGCGAAAGAAGTGAAGCATAGCTTACAGCGAAATGATGGTGACTGATAGCCATGGTTTTACACAAGGGGAAGATAGTTTTCAATAGAGAGTTTAAGCAACTACCTGCTATAAAAATGACATGAGAAGTTAAACGAACTAACACAAGGCGAGGAGAACTTGAATTGCCATCTTGTGCGGGAAGAAGGCAAAATCATTTAAACAACTTACAAAGGTGGCGTAGTTGTTCACGATGAGACATCGTTTCGGCAAGTGTTTTTCAAAAGTATCGAGATAGAAAACATAGGTGTTCTCTTTTTCAGAAAGGGGATTTATATCAGCAGTAACGAAATGACATTGCGATTTGGTTTGAAGACTGGGATGTTGGATTTCACCAGTAATAACCCAACCAAAATCGGTGTCTCTGGCGACCACGTTTGAAGATAACTTGCGAACCTGTTTACGGAGGCAATTCCAAAAAACATTGGCACTGAAAAGTACATCAATGGGACCTTGAGCATTAAACTGAGGATCAGCTAACCTTAAGTGCGAAGGAATCTTTAAACCGGAAGTATTAATAGAGCTGCTAGGAGTGTCCTTGCCAATACTGGTAAGAATGAGACAGTTTAAGTTAAGATTGGTGTTTCTTTGACAAATGTCTCTGATTTTCAATTTTGAAGACTGCAAGGCTTGAGTTTTCAAATTGTCAATGCCGGATACATTGATGGGAGTAGGCGATGACGAAAGACCTAGTTTCTTAAATTAACGATTGCGAAACAAAGTTGTGAGTTGAAGCGGATTCGAGAAGACCGCGGGTTCGAAACCAATTTCCAAATTTATCTTGGATTTCGAATTGTACAGTGGACAAAAGGACTTGCGCACTGTGAGAAGTTTCGGCGTTAGAAATGCAGGAAGAAGCATTAGTTTGTTCGGAGCTGCTCTGCATGGAGTTTGAAGAAGCGGGTACTGGTGACCTCGATTTATCATGAACGTGCAATAAAGAATGGTGCGGTTTTTTACAATGGAAACAGAGATTGGAAGACGTACAGTTTGAAGAATAATTCTTAGGTGACAAGCAGTTGAAGCAATGTTTACTATTGAAGACAAACTTCCTTCGGTCTTCGACAGACAATTCTTTAAAGGATTTGCACAAGTACAAAGTGTGCAACTTTTTGCAGAGCTTGCATTTTAAATTTTTTTTGAGCGGCCTGATATGTTCTCATGGATAGTTGAAAGAAGCAGAACGGGTTTGCTTGTTCTCGACAGATGGGGGCTGATGATCCTTTGAAGAAGCAAGTTTTTTTTCTCAAAAATGTGACACTGAAGACTCGTTTCGACATTTTCGCACTGAAATGAGAGTGCTGTAAGGACTTGGCACCGGCTATTGAGAAACGAGATGAGGTGTTCAAACGAATGTTCCTCGTTGCGAGTGAGTTCGATCTCCCAAGCCTTTAATGTTGAAAAATCGAATCTGGATGCAGCTAGATGAATAAGAATAGTGTCCCACGTTTGGACTGGTTGCTTGAGTTGATATCACGCTCTCACGTGCAATTGAATAGAGTCTAACAGGTCTCTTAAAGAGGTGACGTCATTAGGTTTGACGACTGGCAGGTTGAACAGACAGCGGATGTGGCGAGCCACACACAAACGTAAATTGCCATATCTCTCTTTAAGGAGATTAAAGGCGATGCGGTAGTTATCTGCGCTTAAAGGAAGTGACTCCACCAAGGCCAAGGCCTCTCCTTCCAAGGACGTACGCAAGAAGTAGAATTTATGAATGTCGAGAATGTCAGTATTTTCATGAATTAGGGAGCAGTAAATTTCATAAAAGGAATATCATTCACCTTCCTGGCCTGAGAAGTGAGGTAGGCTTATCTTTGGAAGTAATGGTTTCGGTTTATCCTTGTGAACTGAAGCGGGTGTGAACTGGGCCGGATTGATGACCCTAGTGTCCGGTTCTGAGATACTGCGGATCAGTTGGTGGGCCTTGGCAATCCCTTCAAAGTACAAGGGTTCGACCTCGTCCCGATCCGATTGAAGTTCTGGGCAAGCGGATTCAATCTCGGTTTGAGTTTGATCGTAATAATCATAGGACCGTTCGTACAACTTAAGGCGTTGTGTCAAGATGTCTAGATCACACTCGGCGCGATTTAATTTGTTGATGAAATTTCTGAATCTGGTGAGTTGCCCTTTATAGGAAGAACGTCTGGCAATGAGAGTTTCATCCTTTTCAGTAGGAGCCATGTCAAAGAAAATAGATTAAAATGTAACTAACGAAACTGTGGAACCTTGGAGATGCTGTCAAGCTGGCAGCAGCCAATAAGTTGAAAGAAAGGGACACACCACGGGAGACAGGAGCGGCCTCTTTCCCCTTCACAGGCTTTGCATGATGTGGTTATAGCTGAGGATTCAAAGCAGATATTAATAATTTGTAACGTATTGTCAAATGACACTTGACAAAGAATAGAAATAGCAAATGGACACTCCCGGGTTTCTGGTACCAATTTTTGGGTAGATTATTGGCTGAGGAATAACCTAACCACCAAGGGAAGATGATAAAGAAAAGGAGGTGGGTTTCGGACTGGAGAAAAAGGATAGAGAAATAGGAGGAGAGTCCCACAAAAGTTATGAATTTAACTTTAAATGCTCTTAGAGGCGGTTGCCACTGCAAATCCGTTCTCTGATACCTAAAGTGGGTAAGGAACTGGTCGAAGCTAACGGGAACCGCAGCTAGGACTTGGGCGGTTTGCCAGAGAATGGCTTTAGCGTATTCCCTCTCAAGCATGCATAAGACTACTATGGGGAAGGGTGATAGTCTTGCAAGACAAATAGTAACAGATTTATTCTGTGTTAACGAGAGCATGAACCTAGGAAGAGTTAGGAAAGCCAGGATCTTGCCTAACTGTAGTACTTGCGAAATGATAAATCCAAAAACAAATATTTAATTTATTTAACAATTCATAGGAAGTTGATAACTTTAACAAATATATATTTTCAATTTGGTTAACAATTTTGGAGTCACAGACCTCAGAAAACATTAAACGTTTGCGCCAGGCGATTAACAATTTATTAGGTTTCAAACCTTTATAAAATCCTAGCAAGGATTTAAAATAGCGAAGATAAAAATTCAAAATTTAAAGACAATTAAGGTGATTAAAGTTTAACAATAAACAGAGTACAAGGTGTGTACTATAAGAAATCTTTGCGTACCTATCTTAGAAAAAGTTACAACTTCAAAATAACAAAAAAAAAAGAGAACAGGTAGAATGAAAGAGAAGTTCCTATAACTTCTTATATTTATACTGGATTACTTTTATGATAGCTATGCAAAATAGTGCAGGTCACTTACTGTGAAACCTGAAAAGAAAGGCAAAAGGAAGGTTCTAGACTTCCTATGTTCAAGTAGGAATCACGAGACAAATGGGGCAGTTTCCCTTTCGTGAGACCTAGAAATAACTCACTCATGAGTTGAAAGAATTGTTTTCCCTGGTTATAAGGGAGAAACAATGTAAGCTTCAACCGTGTATAAGACACGTGGTTATGCAGAAATTAATTAATGATAAACAAGCAAGATGGAAGGGCACTTCGATAGAGTGACATCTCATTGAAAATGATCTAGAGTTACAATTTTATTAATATGGTTCGTTAGTTGAAGGTTTAGGAAAGATCAATTGGGATTTAGGATCAATGTTCATGGCCTTATCTAAGGTAAACGGACGATCGCGACGCGGTAGAAAAGTTGAACAAGCACTAGTTATCACTATAGTCTGTTAAATGGATGAAAAGTTCACTGTAGTAACACGAAAGTTTATGGCAAAAAAGTTATTGCAATGATGAAAAAGGACTGGTAGCACTAGATAGGCGAAAGTCTATTGCTTGAGAAAGTTGTGTATTACAATTAAATGCGCCATAGAACATTCCAACGGTGGAAGAAAATTAGCTATTGAGCTTTAATTCAGAAGGAAGATTCTTCAATTTTCAATAGTATTCTCACAAGTGAGTGAAAAATACATGACGGCAAGACTTGTAGATAAAGTACAGGATCTGGAAGGTTCCAGAACGATCCTAATAGAAGAATGGAGCCAAAGTTAATCCAGCGGAGGAACTAGCTTGGTATTTTATAGACAGCGGGTATTAGATAATATCCCACGTGGTGAGAAGATTTCTCATTTAAATAGCTTAAGAAAAGCTACTTTTTATTAAGGTTGGCTTAGACAGACAAAAGCCCAACATAGCAAATCCCGCGAAGGATGATTTTTGCCCCAAATAAGTAATCTCACACTGCCTATAAAATGATCATTGAAGTATGTAGAATTAAAACCGATGAAGATGAGGTTAAAACCTTAAGTCTGTACTTATTTTTGTTGCATGGCGAAGATGAAGTTCCCTTTGACGGATACCTAATGTGCCAACATGGCGTAGAATGTAGAGAGTGCCTCTTGGTTTGAGGAGACTGGCTCTGGTTGAGCCTTGACTGACCAGGTCAACTGCCGACTTACAAGTGAGACCCACTCAGCGAAGCGAGGAGGGTCCAAGGAGGGGAAAAGAGTGGGGGTAGGAGACAAAAGGAATACATATAAGCATGACCAATATTGTAAACTTAAATTCTTCTGAGGAAATGGTCTTCAAAGAGTTGATAGCAGGCGATACTAGCACAGCCTGGTGGGTGAAAGAGTAGACGAAGTTCTCTTGATCACGGAGATAATAGCTGGCGATGGCAACGAGAACTGGTGGCCAGATGGATAAGGAAGTCCTCTTGCACCAGGAAGAATTGAGGAGCTTCTGAGATTCGCTGCTAGATGACGCTAGGTGGGTCATGGAAGATATATATCTAGAACAGACTCACAAAGAACATAAGAGACATGACCAACAAAGAGAAAATAGAATATCACTGTTGGTGTTTGATAAAAAAGGAAGAAATGAACAAGAAAAGAGCATTAAAATTTATATTCTCTCGTACCGTGTATTCCAAGAATACACCAGCCGGCCTTGAACCAGCACCTTGGGCATAGAAGTTCAGCATTCTACCAGTTAGCCGCTTCCCTCATAGTCAGATGGAACAAGAAGTTCCGTGACGAACTAAAGAGCCTAATTTTCTTAAAATTAAGATTCATGCCATAGATTAATCTACAGAATATGAAACTATCTAGAATAATGACGGAATTAAGTGGGTAATATCGAAATGTCCTATTAGTTCGAAATAAGGTATACTAGGCATAATGTAGCCTAATAGAGCAATACAGTTGGCAGCTCTGGTGACTGAATATTTTCTTACTTCCATGTCCTAAGGTACAGAATACAAAATGTGGTTGAAGTCCAAAGGACGTTACATGGATTTAGACATTGGATCTATTAGTACACGTAAAAGCATGTTGGCAACAATGTCATGCGAGTGCTGGTCAGAAATAATCTGAAATATTATATATTTTTGTGCCAATTTTGGATGAAATCCATTTGTTGGTATAGAAGTTACATGTATTTAAAAATTGGTCCTATCAGCAGGCTTAGAATCATGTTGGTAGAACTGACGTATATAAGTTACTCAAAATTAATGTAAAAAGTCGGGTAATTTACGTGTGCATAGTTTAAAACTGTCGGCTTGCATACTTTCTGATATATTTGGATACAAAATAGAGAGCAATTATTAACAGTTGGCAGCCCTGGTGGCTCTTAAGAATACACTCAGTCATATAAGTTTATGTACACATATTACTTACAAAATTTGGTTGAAATCCAATTGATAGTGTAGAAGTTATATGCATTTAAAAATTGGACTTATCAGAAGGCTTAAAATTATTTTGGCAACGCTGTCATGTATGGCCAATTGGAAATTAAACTGAAATAGTATTATCTACATGTGTGCCAATTTTAGAATAGCTCCCATGTATACCTTCCAAGATATCCAACATGGAGCTCAAATTTCTAGTGCGTTTTTTAGCAGTTGGTAGCACTGGCATCTTTTTCAAATATGGGCCTGAGATATTCCGGTATACATCTTTACTCATACTAAATTTGGTTTCGATTGCTGCAGCCGTTTAGGAGTTGATAGGGACACACACACACACACACACACACAGCCAGACAGAGAGAAGGACAGACAGACAGACAGAAGGACAGACACATTTTCCCGGATATATCTTATAAGTCTACTTTTTCCTCATTTCTGAAAAGTGTGAAAAGTAGGCTAAAAATGAATGTGATCTCGTCAATGGCGTTGTCTTGGCAACCTCTGATAGATCATCCCTTATCAATTTAAAAGCGTTGTTATGGTAACCTCTGATGAAACTTGGCATTTTTTTTTAAATTCTGAAATCATTTTTCTCATCCCTTGGCGTAATGGTGGGTCATATCAAAAATTCTTTCAGACAAAAGTTTTAGATAATTATTAGGGGAATATTTTCCATTTCGTACGGTTTTGATATTGTGCCTATTAAGAGAGATATGATTAATGTTTCCCGAAAAACCCACTTTTTCCACCCCATTGGTCAATGGTAGGTGCTATCAAAAAACTTATTTGACATACATTTTTGGCACTTATCCGATTATGATCTTTGATTGGATTCGATATTTCACGTATTAAGAGAGTTATAGCGAAATTTCACTTTTTCGAAAAAAAAAAACCATTTTCACCCCCTTCGACCGACTTTGCCCATTAACGAACTCGACCGAGATTTTATAGGGATACATATTATGTAAAAAATTCAAAGTGATTGGTACAAAATTACGGCAGTTATCGTGTCCACTAGAAACTGATATATATATATATATATATATATAGAGAGAGAGAGAGAGAGAGAGAGATAGATAGATATATACATATATACATAAATTATATATAAACTTTTGAACTGACGGTGGTTTTGGGGTCTGGGGGATGTGAAACGCGAAGATATGTCGAAATAGTTAGCTTTCTAATGAAATCTGCCTAACAACCAAAAAGAATAGTGTAAATATGTTGATAATGTAAATATTTGTTATGTTATGTCGTAAGTGAACAGCTGATCGCTCGATGACAGTTTGTGGATTGAGCTGTAGTTAAGATTTAACGGAGTTTTTTTTAAATAGATTTAAAGAAGTTATGTAATGGGATGAAGTAAGTGAGACTAATATTTGAATATTATTATTTTCTTTTGAAACTCTGGAACAGCTGTTAGCATTTTAATTTCAAGATGAGCGGTTGATTGGAATGTCAAGTTGGACATTTACCAATGATTTATTTTAACGACAAGAGTGTCACGTATGTCGTTTATTTAAATTTATTGAGGGAGATTTTATTTTAATTGTATTGTTTTAGATTTAATAAATGTCTTCGTTCGTTTTTCATAAATCGATAGTCGTAATTTATATGAGTTGTGTAGAGAGATTGTGTTATGGAAACGGATTCAGGTATAAGGAACCCCTTTTCCATATATCGTTACTCACCGAGAGTCGTAAGTTTCTCACTCTCCTAAGCAGTTTGAGTTATTTGCCCTAGTAGTATAGTCCATAACACAATCAAAATTACTCTTGTATCCCCATGTAGCACATATCAGTAGGATTTACAGGTTTTTCTAGCTGGGGACCTTGAAGATTTTACGATCCACCTGATCTTCGGATTCGACTTGTGCATCTTCATGAATATTCGGGTTCAGTATGTTTCAGCACCGTGCGATTTTTATTTGTGGGGGAACCTCAAACAAATGTTATACAGAAGTAATCCTCATACTCTGGAGACTCTGGAGAACGAAATAGCTGATACGTAATATCAGTGAGGATGAATTACAGCGAGTGTACGTTTAGGTGCAATGTGTGTTTAGAAAATGAAGGACACCATTTCCAGCAACTACTCTGATATTCATGTAAGTAATGATGGTTATTAAATACTGTATGTTAAAGAGTGTAGTGTGTTAAAGTAGTTGGGCGCTACGCTGCAGCTAGCACGGAGCCTTGCTCGACTGGTGGCCTGTCCGTCACACGGCACCGTCGAGGTTCGGTTCTATAGAGAAGGCTCTCACTGTATAAGTGTTATTACATAATACTGGATCTCTCTCGCCACCTATGCTCTACATGTACTGTAGGTATGTGTAGTTGAACGATAATAGCTATACAGCAATATTAAGAGTGCTTGGTATTTGGTCTACTACTTAATTAAAAAAATTATCTGGCCCATGGGGAGATCGAACCCACGACCTTCGCGTTATTATCACGACGAGCTAACCAACTGAGCTAATGGGCCACTGGAGCGTACGTCTCATGATGGATAGTGTAGCGATTAAGCGCACTTGACCTCGGATCATTCTGTTACTGTGTGGATGTCTTAAAAGGAACTTACATCCAGACACACATACAGAATACCAATACAAATCTCTGCATTCATTTGGCATCAAACGAATGGATAACATAATATTTCTTGGTTCTATACTACTGTATGTACAGACAAAACTTCCTTTATTCATAAGTAGGCAATAAAGATTCATTATGCCAAGTGTTTCACAGCGTTTGGATGAAGGTAATCAGAAAAGTCAATTTCAATATTTGTGCCGCATAGCCGCCATGCTGGTTTTATGCTTACTAGGTATTTTAAAGACACATATACAGGGCGCTCGAGAATGTTCTCCGCAGTGGGTACGTGCAGCTGTGAGTGGTTGAGTCATGAGTTTTAGTTGGCTGCACTGCACTGCACTGTGTCCTTCAAAGCGGGACTTCCCCGTGTGAGCTGTCGATGTGTATCGCGATAAGCGCGCCAACCTGCATGTCTTCAGCGTGTATTACAGTCAGCGAGCGTTCCGATATATTATTGGAAGAGTGCAGCAGTATATAGGCGGTAATGTTTACTACTGAAGAGAGAGTTTTTTTTGGTGGAATACGTTTTTCGCGAAGGTGATCGGTTTACAGAAAATGTAAAATGAAGATTTCAGGCGCGGTATCCTAATTCAAAGTGTCCAAACCGTGATACCGTTCGGGATTTGGTAAGTAAATTTCGTGTGACTGGCTCAGTTCACGATGTACCGGGAACAGGCAGGCCTACGCTTTTAACAGACGAAGAACTTGATGAAATCTCCGATATAATGCTGCGTAGTCCAAGTATATCAACACGAAAATTAGCTCAACAAACAGGAATCTCTGAGTCGACAGCACATAGAGCTGTAAGAGACAAGCTTCAGTTGTTCCCTTATAGTGAGCGATGTATGGAAGATAGACATATGCCATCGCGGACGTTTTTGTAGAACTTTTCATGCTGAACAATTCTTACATAGTATTTAGATATTTTTAACGGTTTGTCCAGCGTAAGCTTCCAAAGCGCTCGACGCCAGGTATTTTATCGACTTTTCCATTAAAATCGTTACTGCTCGGCTTCCTTTGATCATAAATAAATTATTTTCTACAGAAATCATACTAGATATATCCTTTACAGAATGGTGAAAACCGCATCAAAATCCATCCAGTGGTTCTCGAGTTTATCCGTAACATTCAAGAATCGGGGACTTTGTTTTATACTAAGTAGAGATGTTGCAAGCGGCAGCCGTGCTACCAACGTAACTGCTGTAGCTAGCTCTCCCAGACGCATGTAGGCGCTGCGGAGAACATTCCCGGACTCATATAAACATTATATCATCATACAAAATGCCATGTTGATTTCTGCATTAAGAGGTGTTGAGAACTGGTGAAATATTTTGCGTGTCCGCCATATTACACTGAAGTTTTTACTGCAGGTGTGTCCAACCCGCGGCCCGAAGTGATATTTGCTTTATCACATCAAGTTCGGCCCGCAGTGATATATGTATGTTATAATATTATTTATCAAATAAGTAATTCTATTTGGAATAAGATAAACTTGAAAGAGCAAGACTTTTTCCGTTCATAATACATGTGTTTGTGAAAGTTCATCTTATTCAAAACATGGATAAATACATCCGTTTATATAGATTCATATTTATGATCCTACCTACCGCGCATCGCTCTGAAGTCTCCGTGTATTGTTGACCGCACGGTAACGTTACTACTTTCAAAGGCGAGGGCGTGCCAGATGTTTTATTGTCGTTGCATTGTAGAACTTTCAAGTTAGTTTACTGCTTGGAGTTGTTCGCTCACGTTGTATTGTCAGTACTAGTGAGAGGTTTGAAGAATATAATTAATTCTGTGATTTTTATTTTCATAAGGGATAATTATGGATTCTAAGTGTAGCGGCAAGAAAAGTTTTCCGACGAAGGTAGATCATTTCAAATAAAGTGGGCAAATCAGTACTTTTTTACTGAAATAAACAAGAAAGCAGTGTGTTTAATTTGCAGTGAAACAGTTTCAGTGTTTAAGGACTATAACATAAAGCGACATTACGACACCAAAACATGCGTCTTCATATGATAAATTTGAGGGGCAATTTCGTAAAGACAAGGTATCTGAACTTAAAATTAAACTTTCGGGACAGCAGTTATTCTTTAATAATGTGTCACTTCAAACCAAATCTCTGGTAAAAGCGAGTTACTCAGTAGCAGAAATTATTGCAGAAAAATCTAAACCATTTTCAGATGGCGAGTTTGTTAAAGAAGCATTGAGAGTGTTGCTGATATTATATGTCCGGACAAGAAAGCGTAGTTTGCAAAACTAAGCTTGTCGCGACAGACTGTAGCTCGCCGTATTAGCGTCCAATATAGAGAGAACTTTAAAATACCGAGCCACAAATTGCCAGTTCTATTCTCTGGCAATTGATGAGAGTAGTGATGCAAGCGATACTGTCCAATTAGCAATTTTTTTAAGGGGAATTGATAATGATTTCAATATTACAGAAGAATTAGCTGCTCTTGTCCCTCTTAAAGGCACCACTAAAGCCAATTATTTAATGGGGGGGGGGGGGGGGGGGAGGGGTCACTGAAACCTTGAACCGCCTTGGCTTGAAATATACAAATCTATCTGGTGTAACAACAGACGGAGCTCCTGCATTTGCAGGAAAACGAGAAGGGTTAGTTAAATTAATGCAAGCAGAGGCAGCTAAAGTAGGAAACATTTCTGTAATGCAATATCACTGCTTAATACACCAAGAAAACCTTTGTGCTAAATCTCTAAATTTAAATAGTGTTTTGAAAGTCGTTGTGAAAGTAGTGAATTTCATTCGTTCACATGGTTTGCGACTCAGAGAATTTCAAAATTTCTTACAAAATCTCTATTCAGAGTTTGAAGATATTGTATATTATACTGAAATAAGATGGCTGAGTCGTGGCAAAATGTTGAAGCGAGTGTTTGACCTAAAAACACGAAATACAAACATTTATGGATGAGAAGGGCAAACCTATCGTTGAATTTAAAGACTTAGAATGGATGTGTTATTTTGCCTTTCTGGTAGATATAACAACACAACTGAACGAACTTAATTCACGTCTCCAAGCTAAGAACCAATTGATAACTACTATGTTTGATCACGTGAAGGTCTTTGAAACAAAATTGCGACTTTGGGAATCACAAATAAAAAACAACAACTTTGTGCATTTCCCAGCTCTACAAAACTGTAATAATCAAAATTCTCAAAAGTACGCAGAAATCATATCAGTTAAGAAACGAATTCCGTGTTAGATTTCACGACTTCAAGGAGAACGTTATAAGTTTCAATATGTTTCTTTCCCCTCTCTCCATTAACATAGACGAGGTCCCTGAGGATCTGCAAATGGAGTGCGTTGATTTTCAATGTGCATCAGACCTAAAGAATATGTTTAAAAATGTCCCCTTACTACAATTCTATCGCGACTACTTTCCCAAAGAAATATATCAGGGCATTAATAATAATAATAATATCGTATGGCCTCGGGTGCCTGGTGCAAGCTTTGTTAATTGACACCCAGAGGGTAGTTTGCATGTCGAATTTCGTCGATCCTATGAACGCTATGAAAGTAAAGGAAGTTAGATACGGTATCTAAACTCCTTGACACTACAGCGCTTTCAAGTAGAGAATGGAGGAACTTTAGTTGGCGGAAAGTCCCGAGATTAATTTTGCCATTGAACACGGCCTACTGAATTCAAATGGGTTCTTTAACATGCCAACAACGTATGACATGAGTGTCGTGATTTTTGTCGCCTTCAAAAATCACTTACCATGGTCAGGAGCGAACCTGCAATCTTGGGGTTGGTAGTTCGACACTATAACCACTCGCCCACCGTGGCAAGCATCCGGGCATTAATAGACATGCACTACTTTTTGCATCACTTTTTGGTAGCACATACATATGCGAACAAGTGTTCTACAGGATGAAACATGTGAATTGCGCAACGAGAACGCGAATCACCGACAGTAATCTGGAGAGTTCACTTCGAGTTGCTACAACATCAATCAAACCAGATATTGGATGCCTTGTTCGTGAGAAGCAGTGCCAGTAGTCGCATTGACGGGTAAAATATTAATTATATTATTTTAATATAACATTTATATACAGTATATTTAATTTAATTTTAAAAATAACTTAACTAATATAAGATTAATATTTTAATAAAAATAACTTATCAATATATTAGCTTTTTAAAATTAAATGGTTTATCTTAGAATTTAGATCCTATTTAATACGGTAGAAAAATCGAATCATGTGGCCCGCGAACCAATTCGCCTTAACGACAGTGGCCCTTTTCCAAAAAAAATGGTTGGACATGCCTGATTTACTGGAATCCGTGCTGGATTACCCATTAGGCCCGACTGGGCCCAGGCCTAGGGCCCTCAATTATCTGGGATCCCCAAAATCTAAAAACTGAAAAAGGAAAAACAAATCATCTGAAATGTTTTCAAATACCGATGATCGTTTCAATTGAATTGTATGTATATATATAGAGGGAAGTGACCAAAGTCGGACCCGAGTCCCTAAGTCGGACCCCTGCATTATTTTGCTTGGACAGTGCTGCCGCATGGTGGCACAATAATGAATGTGAAGATATGAAAAGAAATGTTATGTTGTGGAAGTGGCAGCACTGGACTGTGGGGAGTATCCCGTCAGTTCCTCCATTACTGGTTTTCATGTGAGTGGATGTTTTTACACGTGCTCATGGAATAGTGATTGTTTTATATTTCAAAGAGGGTAAGTCATATTGTGTTTACAGTACTGTCTTTAGTAAGCGATACACTTGATAAATGTTGTATTTGCTTGTCGAAATACCCATTCATTTTTTTTTTCATAGCCTCGAAAATATCAAGTACAAGATGTCCTAAGTAGGACCCCCAAGGCTTTCCTAAGTCGGACCCATAAAAGTCCTAAGTCAGACCCCTAATAACCCTGAGTGGGACTCCTGAAATTCACATTCAAATTTCTTGGGTTTTATTTAAGCCGTTCAAAATATTTTTTCAGATGACCCAGAAAAATATCAGTCCTTGCGTGAGAAAATGGGAAACTCTCAAAGTGGTCGGTTTCTGGATTTTGTGGTCATAACAATAAGTTATGTTCCTAACAAGACATATTCTTCTTCTTCTTAGTCGTTTACCCTCCAGGTTGGTGGACCCACGGACTCAGCGGGGGAACTCACCACTACCGCCTGTACGGGCAGTGTCCTAGAGCTGGGAACATCTAATCGGAGGGGATACAACTGGTGAGGTGTGATTGGCACCTCGCCCAGGTGGCCTCACCTGCAAAGCGAACAGTGGCCTCATGAGGGAAGGTAATGGAAGGTCAGGATGGATAGGCAAGGAAGGGGGAAGGAGGTGGCCGTGGCCTTGAAGAAGGTACTGTACCGTTTTCCTTTATTCGGCCTGATTTACGGTACATATACCTATACGAACCGCTACACCACACGGCAGGTTTTGACCTAGTTTTGACAGCGCGCATAGCCATGTGATCGTTTGCTCAGTTGTTGTCTCATCAGCAACCTTCGGAAGAGAGTGTTTCGCTTGTACGCCGTGAGGATGCGCTGGTGTCCTTGAGCTGGCAGTAGTGGGAGATTGACATTTACATTTGAATTTTTTATTTGGAAATGAGATACAGATATGATGTCAAGTATATACTGGAGTTCGATTTTACAGCAGAGAGGGACAATGCAGTCGTGCTTTTTAGTAATGGCATCTGTAACATCAAGAATATAGATTTATATATCGACCTGTCTCAGAGAAATCGTCTTGTCATGCGCAGTAGAGACAGTGCGCGAGTTGCCTCCTGCAGGTTGACACGGGTGCGCGACTGTCAGAACACGTTTCAACTCAGACGAATTCACGCCTAAGCAGAACTTGTATCGCAATGTTGTTTCGGCTGAAAGAAGTGTAAAGCTATTTTGAATTCATGGCGGTGCTAGTTGACATTTTATACATCGTGTGGTGACGGATTAAGGTCATTATCATAAAAGTTCAGTGTCGAATGAGAACTTCAGTCGTCAGAGCACCTGGCATTGTATGCGGGCAGTATTCTGTTAGTGGAATCACTCTTTTCACGTGTTACGGAGCGAAGTGGAGTGATACATAAAGGAGGCTTGTTTCTGAAGTCTATGCATACTGGGAAGGCGTGCTATCTTTTCTCACGCCAAGACTATTGCAACTAAATATCAAGTACATTCCGAGTGAAGCTTTTTAACAATGTACAGTGCTTGGAAGTCCGAGGTGTTGGGGGAGATATTTAGAATGCATATAAGCATATTAGCCATGAGCGGCTAGGCATTTTAGTGTGGACATCGCTCTCTAAGCAAATGCAGCGGACGTCACGAGTAACCACAATGCATGTTTGCGAAGTGGACCATAGCATATTCGCGACGCGGGCTATTGGCTTGTGCAACATGAACTTTTGGTAACATGCAGCCGAAAATAACTCAGGCTACCGTCATGTGTTCTCTTGCTTATCGAAATGTTGCATTCGCGCGCGTGTTGTATTTCCGAACCGGTCTGGAACTATTCGAAATTCGGGCTAGGACAATTTCCGAGATGAGGAAGCAGTTCGTTTACTACCAGTGGACTTGGGACATTGGAGTAAGGGATCCCCAGCGGGTTCATTGGAAATTGGAATGGAACCGTATAGTCCTGCTACACCATGGTGGAATCAGATGGTGGGCATCTTCACGCTCCATATTGCCTTCGAGAATCTCCAGCCAGGTAGAGAATCTACTTTTCATGTAGCGTTGCAAGGTAGATAGTCCAGTTTAAACACTTTGCCATCTATTTTCTTTTTTCATTTTGAGTAGTATGATTGTGGAGTGGAGTTTATGCATGGCTATTCCATGTCATGTGTGACTTCATTTCCAGTCGAGTTTAGGCCTGATTAACCAGGTGTACTCATTTCATAACATTTTATTATGAATTAATTGTTCATCTTTCAGCTTAATAATCTATTAAATTAAATTCATTAAATGTATTCCGAACTTCTTGATTGTGAAGAACAGATCTTCGTAGGGGAAGAAATCTACGTTATTCTCATAGGGAATTGGTACAATTTTTTTTTCATCAAGCTCTGGCTTGAGGGGTCATCATTCCTTTATTTTTGTGTTCGACAATTGCGAGCTTCGAATTTTTCTTATGCGCTCATGTATTATTATTATTAAATTACAGTATAGAATGTGGATTTTAATCATTCTTTTAGAATGGGAATTTTCTTTTCTCTTGAGGGTAAGCGAGGACATACCGCAATTCTAATGTGTCAACAGAATTTAACTGGAGTCGTTATCTGGATACATGCTGTAGATTCAGTTTGATTTTCGTGAATTCTCTTGAGGGGACATTTCTATTTTTGTCTGATCAACGTTAACGTTTGATTTTGTAGCCACGTGTACTTGGATACACATTGTTGATTTTTATATTTATTAATATTGCTATAACTGAACTTTGATTCAGTATTTCGAGTTTTTCTTGTTTAGAACATTGCTTTAGAGAACTATTTGAAGAACAAGAATCTTTTACGAGACAGATCCCAGGGATTAACTTTAAGGGGAAATGAATTCTTATGTGACTGTGAATACAACTCTGTAAGGCAAGCTTTTTGTGATCCAGTGCACTTGATTAAGTAGCCACTCATGTTAAATTTATGTTGCATTGGATTGAGAAATCATAATTAAGAAATACAGCTGATCATGTCTGATCACTAGTTATCGAATAAAATAATCACCATGTGGGTGATAGTGTGTGAAGAAACGTCAATGGGCGTGATATATATTTACGATGGTACTCGTTGAATTACGTTCATATTAAAATGATAGTAAAAGCATCATGTGTAATGCAATTATAAAATATAAACTTGGTAATGTTGGTGGTAATGCCCACCGTTTTCAGAAATCGAGGTCATGAGTGACCATTATTATGACAGTAATTCTTTTGTCAAGCCTCAGAGTTTGTTTTTGTGTGGCATCCCCATTTAATTAATTCTTCGGTTGTGTTCAGTTTATAAGATTTAGGCAATGCTAGATATGATTCACGATCGTTATATTTTAAATTCTGGATGAATTTAAATAAGTACATTCATACTGAAATATTATTGAATCTTTAGAGATTCTGAATTACGAATTTCACGTCTTTTTAGCTTGAGTGCTTGATTGATAAAAATACATTTTGAATACATTGCTAAGGCAGAGTTATGCAATTTCAATTTTGACAAAGCAGATAAGGAGTACAGAATTACATGTTTGGAAAGGCATTACAGATCTGAGGGTGTAATAACATAAATAATGATTTCGCTGTAAATAAGTAAATATGTATATATATATCTGAAATAATTCACGTTTTCTTTAATGTTGGAATGGGTGGAAGAACTATTAAGGTGATTTGTCTTTTTTTGGGGGGGGGGGTTCAATTGTTCTCATGATTAACATTTTCTATTGAGGGTTAAATGCACTCTTGGTCCATGGGGACTGTTAATGCATTTATTGGCATGATTCTAGTGCCCAGTTTCTTTGTTTGTGTCCAGTCAAGGACAATTTGGTCTGACCTTCTGTCAGGTTTCTTTTGAAATAAATATTTTGTCAGTTCTTTTAATCGCGTGATGTGATAATTTATAGAAGTATAAAGAGGTCGCATTAATGGGGGCCACAGCCAGATATTTCTAGAGTTTCCCACACTCCTGAGAGGTTGTTTGCCCATGATTCTCGTGTTCTTAGAGCTGTTCACTGTTATGCTTTGGTCGTGCTTAATGCCACCTCTGTTAGGTTTTACTGCACCCTATTACTCCTTTTCCCTGTTGGTAGGATTTGGGGACTTTTCTTGGCCGGGGGTTTTTAGGTCCTACAATCTAGCTACCATCGAGGGATTTCAACAGGTAAAGGGTAGGTATTTCGGACACAGTAAATTGGCGACCCAAACTTAAGGGGCATCGAATAGAGATATCGTGTCTTTATGGGAGGTGCCAATTGAGTAAAATGGCATACAGATGATGGACTCGAGAAAACTGGAATACCAGAAACGAGAACATAGTTTGAGGCCATTATAGATGTCGAACCTCGTGGAAGGGCATCTGACTGGTGGTATGACGCCATTTCATGATCGTTTCGAATCTTGCTTTCGAACACGTGGTGACGTTATATGCTAGTCAATTCCGACAACATTACAGCGATCAATTGTGAACTCGTTGAATGAACGTCGGGAGATAATGGTTCACCAATGTTTTTAGCACAAGATATTGGAATTCATTCGTGAATAAAGCAATTAAGAGTATTCTCGACCTACACGGTATACGTGTAGAATTGCAACCATTGATAGATTTTGTGGATTTTTAAGTGGTGCTACACTGATTTGGAAATAATATACGACTAGAGCCAAGATCAATGAAAGACATTCTCTGAAAAACTGAATTGACTTGATCAGTCGAGTAGGGCGTTGAGATGTAGCTCGTGGGTGAGTTGCACTCAAGGTGTCCCATTTTCTTGCAACCGGCGGATGGGTATTTCTGAGCCCATTTTAAATGTAAAACCATTTTCATTAATTTAAAGATGGTCATAATAGGAATACTTAGGATATATGCTGATGTGTGCTCATCACACATAGTACGAGTAGGTTCTGGGAATTCCTCGATTCTAACATAGAGCACTGATTGGTAATTTTAATTATATTTTAAGTTAACGCAACACAATCAAGAAGTTCGTATGATGGCAAATGTGGTTTACTCTGTGATGACTATGCTTTGTTTGGTGGAGTGGTGTCCATGTTTTTCAGCTTTTGTGTGATATATATATTTGATATGTCTGAGAACGATGGGAAAGGATCTCCTAGTGAGATTGAGAAACTTTATAAACTGCTTCAGGAACAGATGCAGATCCAAGATGCTCTTGCAGAGAGTATTAAAGGCTCTTTAAATGACCTTCAGTCCGGCAACAGAGACCTTAGAGCTAGGCAAAATCAAATGCAATCCAGTCAAAATCAAACGCAGACTAGTCTAGAACAAATGCAAACTAGTCAAAATCAAATGGCGACTAGTCTAGAACAAATGCAGGGTAGTCAAAATCAAATGCAGATTAGTATAAAACAAATGCAGAGTAGTCAAAGTCAAATGCAGAGTAGTCAAGCAAAAATAGAAGCAGACATTTATAGCATTCAGTCGAAAACTTTTAAGGTTGAATCCAGTCAAACAAAAATAGGAGCAGACATTGATAACATTCCGTCGAAAATTGTTAAGGTTGAATCCAGTCAAAGTCAAATGCAGGCTAGTCAGAACCAGATGCAAACATGTCAAAATATTATTGAAGTTACAGTCACTAATGTACAGGAAGATGTAACTAACATCCAGTCTAAAGTTAGCATTGTAGAAGCTAATCAAAACCTTATGCAAATCCAGATTAATGAAATAGAGAAAACTAATAAAGATTTCCAAATGGAAATTAAATTAGATTTATATATCAGTAAACGGTTGGCAAAGGATAATTTGGAAGCTTTTAACTACAATTCACTAACGACACTATCAATACTCAGGCTTCCATAGATCAATTGAGAACTGAAATGAATTCTTTTCGAGTTCAAGTCAGTGATCATAATAAATTAATGAAAGATGACTTTGACATAGATCTTAAGGCAATTGTTAAAGAAAACATAGACTTGTTAAGAAATGGTATGCTTAGGATTAATGAAGATTCTTTCAATGAGATGAAACAGGAAATGGAACAAAAACTTGCCACTAGCGAATTAAAAGCTACTAAAAAAATATTAGATGTGAGGGAAGATGTCGATAAGAAGATTACTGTTCTTCAAATTTCTCAAACAGATAATTTAACCAGTCTAGAAAATAAATTAAAGTCCATTGAGGTTAAGGTGGATCAGAACAAGATAGAACTGAACGAAGACAGGGAAAAGAAAACTTCGGAATTAAATGCAATTCGAGCACAATTGGAAACCATTAACCTTGGGGGGAATGTTAACGTAGAAAGTATTAAGGAGCAATTAAGGTCAAGCTGGAACAGCGACTTTCACGCTGCTTTAGCTCAAAGGGAACCCAGATTACAGGAAAGAGATGAAGCTATGCCACATGAGTCTCCTGACATTGGGATTAGTCCTCGGTCTAGAGTTGCGGAACGGTTAGGTCCAACTCAACCCAATTTGACTCAGCCTCATTTCACGCAACTACAACCATATGGGTACACTTATCCTAACACTAACGTCAATGCAGGAGGTTATACACACAGGCCTGTTGAAGGAGCGTCCAACATCACTGTTATTAGAAATTTTGAGGACAAACCTCGCAAATTCAGTAATTTAGATGGGACTACCCCTCTCGAATTTATTCGTGGATTAAGGGATTACTTTGTGGAATCGCAGGTGCCACACGAACGCGAACTTACGAGTAGTGGAGCGCTATTTGACTGATGCCCCACTTCAGTGGTATAAGGCGTTTAGGTATACCTTCAATAATTTCGAGGAGTTTGCTGACGCATTCGTCAAAAGATTCTGGAGCATTGAAGTGCAACAGAATATAAGGTCAGAAGTTTACTCGAGAAAGTATGCAAATACAGGTCCCACAAGCTACGCGGAGTACTTTGCGTGTCAGCTCTTGAAACTGCGGTTTCTGCAACCCCCGATGACCGAGGGTCAGTTAGTGGAAGCTATATCGCAGCAACTTCCCGTGGATGTCAGAAAGTCAATAATTTCATCAGGAGTGACTGACTTAGCCACGATGGACGACTTGCTACGTCGTTTGGACCACGTAAACGCAATGTCAACACCTATCATAACGCGTGCTAGTCGACAGGAGTCTAAAGGGATCAACACGGTAGTAATGAACCGAACCCAGCAAACGGATCAGGTCAGATCCGATCAGTGGAATCCGGAAAGGACAGGGCAAACTCGAAACCACTACCAAAAGGATGAGAGATACCAAAACCAGTATAGGGAATACACGGAACCACCGTGGCAGAGACGTTATGAGGAACAAAATTTCTATAGAAGGGACTAACAATTATCGTGATGCGCCTTATGACACTAATTACAGACCACGTCAGGAGTACAGCAGGTACAAGAACTATAGGACGGAAGAGTTTTATCGAAGGAGAGACCAGGAAAGGCTCAGAGGGGAGCAGGAAAAGTCCGATGGGGAAGGACGAAGAAAGAAAGATGATAGGAGAAAGGATACAATAAATGATGCTCATGCAAGTACTAGTCGCCAGGGTAGCAGTGAAAGAACCCCAGAAAGAGATAAAGATAAAGATAAAAGAAAAGGAGGAACAAGAATTTAGAGATAACAGGTAATTCTGCACTACCATTGGGATATACCAAGAAAGAGAGATAAGGAAGAGGCTAGAGAAACTGTAGCCGAGGAAACGTTCCGAATAGCTCGATGCTTTGGGAACAATTGTTATGAAGTCACCAGCATAGATGGAAGGGATATTATAGGTCGCTTCAACGCCAAGAACATGCGCAGATACTACAAGAAGTTAGTTTAACTCTGTATGTAGCCATGTATTGTAGCGGGAATATCTAGAATGATGAAATAAAAGTCGAGCCAACTTTTATTTGAGGTGTTAGGAGAGAGATGTACCGTTTTCTTTATTCGGCCTGATTTACGGTACATATACCTATACGAACCGCTACACCACACGGCAGGTTTTGACCTAGTTTTGACAGCGCGCATAGCCATGTGATCGTTTGCTCAGCTGTTGTCTCATCAGCAACCTTCGGAAGAGAGTGTTTCGCTTGTACGCCGCGAGGATGCGCTGGTGTCCTTGAGCTGGCAGTAGTGGGAGATTGACATTTACATTTGAATTTTTTATTTGGAAATGAGATACAGATATGATGTCAAGTATATACTGGAGTTCGATTTTACAGCAGAGAGGGACAATGCAGTCGTGCTTTTTAGTAATGGCATCTGTAACATCAAGAATATAGATTTATATATCGACCTGTCTCAGAGAGATCGTCTTGTCATGCGCAGTAGAGACAGTGCGCGAGTTGCCTCCTGCAGGTCGACACGGGTGCGCGACTGTCAGAACACGTTTCAACTCAGACGAATTCACGCCTAAGCAGAACTTGTATCGCAATGTTGTTTCGGCTGAAAGAAGTGTAAAGCTATTTTGAATTCACGGCGGCGCTATTTGACATTTTATACATCGTGTGGTGACGGATTAAGGTCATTATCATAAAAGTTCAGTGTCGAATGAGAACTTCAGTCGTCTGAGCGCCTGGCATTGTATGCGGGCAGTATTCTGTTAGTGGAATCACTCTTTTCACGTGTTACGGAGCGAAGTGGAGTGATACATAAAGGAGGCTTGTTTCTGAAGTCTATGCATACTGGGAAGGCGTGCTATCTTTTCTCACGCCAAGACTATTGCAACTAAATATCAAGTACATTCCGAGTGAAGCTTTTTAACAATGTACAGTGCTTGGAAGTCCGAGGTGTTGGGGGAGATATTTAGAATGCATATAAGCATATTAGCCATGAGCGGCTAGGCATTTTAGTGTGGACATCGCTCTCCAAGCAAATGCAGCGGACGTCACGAGTAACCACAATGCATGTTTGCGAAGTGGACCATAGCATATTCGCGACGCGGGCTATTGGCTTGTGCAACATGAACTTTTGGTAACATGCAGCCGAAAATAACTCAGGCTACCGTCATGTGTTCTCTTGCTTATCGAAATGTTGCATTAGCGTGCGTGTTGTATTTCCGAACCGGTCTGGAACTATTCGAAATTCGGGCTAGGACAATTTCCGAGATGAGGAAGCAGTTCGTTTACTACCAGTGGACTTGGGACATTGGAGTAAGGGATCCCCAGCGCGTTCATTGGAAATTGGAATGGAACCGTATAGTCCTGCTACACCATGGTGGAATCAGATGGTGGGCATCTTCACGCTCCATATTGCCTTCGAGAACCTCCAGCCAGGTAGAGAATCTACTTTTCATGTAGCGTTGCAAGGTAGATAGTCCAGTTTAAACACTTTGCCATCTATTTTCTTTTTTCATTTTGAGCAGTATGATTGTGGAGTGGAGTTTATGCATGGCTATTCCATGTCATGTGTGACCTCATTTCCAGTCGAGTTTAGGCCTGATTAACCAGGTGCACTCATTTCATAACATTTTATTTTGAATTAATTGTTCATTTTTCAGCTTAATAATCTATTAAATTAAATTCATTAAATGTATTCCGAACTTCTTGATTGTGAAGAACAGATCTTCGTAGGGGGAAGAAATCTACGTTATTCTCATAGGGAATTGCTACATTTTTTTTTCATCAAGCTTTGGCTTGAGGGGTCATCGTTCCTTTATTTTTGTGTTTGACAATTGCGAGCTTCGAATTTTTCTTATGCGCTCATGTATTATTATTATTAAATTACAGTATAGAATGTGGAATTTGATCATTCTTTTAGAATGGCAATTTTCTTTTCTCTTGAGGGTAAGCGAGGTCATACCGCAATTCTAATGTGTCAACAGAATTTAACTGGAGTCGTTATCTGGATACATGCTGTAGATTCAGTTTGATTTTCGTGAATTCTCTTGAGGGGACATTTCTATTTTTGTCTGATCAACGTTAACGTTTGATTTTGTAGCCACGTGTAATTGGATACACCTTGTTGATTTTTATATTTATTAATATTGCTATAACTGAACTTTGATTCAGTATTTCGAGTTTTTCTTGTTTAGAACATTGCTTTAGAGAACTATTTGAAGAACAAGAATCTTTTACGAGACAGATCCCAGGGATTAACTTTAAGGGGAAATGAATTCTTATGTGACTGTGAATAAAACTCTGTAAGGCAAGCTTTTTGTGATCCAGTGCACTTGATTAAGTAGCCACTCAAGTAGTGGGAATGAGCCGGTTCTACAGCCTCCACCTACACACCCTCCACACAAATTGGCGGCACCCCGATAACTCCCGAACCCGTGGTCGGATTTTGACGAATGAGGTGTCATTGAACTCGGGCTGATACCCCCTTTCCAATGGACAGCATATTTCAACCCCAAAATAAAACCTACCCCTACTAGGGGGGTGAAATTGTATTTTTTTAGAGAATCTCTCTTTCCAATTGCAACATGTGAGAGTTTGAATGCCAATATGGAATGAAACGTTGTTCTACACAAGAGCCATGTGTACGGTGGCAAGCCACTATGAATTAACATGCTTGTTTTCTGTTTTTACGCATGCCCACTCATGGCTTTTGTAAGAGGGTGGGGGAGCGGATCCCTATGGATGGGTTATTGTTGACGAGTCATTGTTGGCGGGGGTCATTGTTGTCGGGTCATTGTGGACGAGCCCTTGTGGACGAGTCCTTGTTGACAAGTCCTTGTGGACGATTGCTTGTTGACGAGTCCTTGTGGACAGGTCCTTGTGGACGAATCCTTGTGGATGAGTCCTTGTGGATGAGTCCCTTTGGACTGATCCCTTTGGACGGGTCCCTTTGGCCTGGTTCCTACGGACTAGCCCATGAATTTATTTAAATTATGTCAAAGGGCGTAACTACATTTGTGTGTGTTGAATTGACTACTATAATGGGATAACGATATGAAAGGAAAGTGACGAAATACATGTGAACATACAAGGGATCTAACTTGGTGGATGGATGTGTTCTAACGAGTCATTTTAGTTGAAAGAGAATAATACATGTTCTTAAGATGTTAAAACTGAGGAGATGGCACGTGCAGTAAGACGTCTTGTTACTTCCTGTGTCATATTACAGACATGACAGAGAGCGCGCAGATCTGTTGCTATGACTAACACTGCAGTAATTTGAAACCGCAAGTGTTCATTAAGACAATGGATGATGATCATGCAAAGTTAGCAGTTATTGGATATTACACAGGTGTTCCTTCCGGTGTCATGTTGCTGACATACCAGAGAGCACACACTGCTGTTGCTATGACTGACGCTGCAGTAATTTGAAACCCCTTATGTTGATTAAGACAATGGGTGATGATCATGCAAAGTCAGCAGTCATTGGATACCACACAGGTGTTCCTAGTGACTTTGGACTCTCAACTGTATTGGGAAAGGAATTGCAATGATCTGCAAAAAACTGCTGACACGAGCGATGAGAGTTTATATAAGAGGGGTGTCATATATCTCCCTACTGTCAGTCTGTATTACTCGCTTTGAGTGAACAGTGCTCTATTACTGCTCAAGAGTTGTAAGAAAAGCCGTTTTGGTAGAAAATCATTAAATTATTTTGCAAGGTAAGTACTTATTATTAATGGATTGTAGTCTTTTATTACTAATTGATGTTGAAGTTATTGATTGGAATGTATTTATTGATTGATTGATTGATTGATTTGTTTACAGATAATTGGGTACCTGTAGGTTACCAGATTCCTACAATCTGTTCATTCAGTGACAGCAGTTGATAAATTATAAAAAGGTAAGTGCCCCCTCTAATAACTTCTAAACAGTTAGAGTGATATTTTCCAATGTTCACCTCTACATGTTAGTGAAAATGGTATATTTGGCAGTCAAAAGATGGAACTACTTGACCATGGTGTGTAAAGCTAATTTTGTAGGTTAGATTTTGATTACCGCTCTATTAAGTCTGAATGTTCATTGCTAGGTGTCAGTGTTAGAGGGAATATTTAAAGACTTAACCTCAGTTCACCTAACATAACCTAACTTTACCTAACTTAACCTTATCATGTGACATGTTTTACATGTTTAAACTTGTTTTAAGACTGGCTATGACGTCACACTTAGCTCACTTCACTGGCGATCGCTGGTTTCTATCACGTGACATGTTCTACAAGTTTAGACTTGTTTTAAGAATGGCTATGACGCCACACTTAGCTCACTCAACTGGTGATCGCTGGTTTCTATCACGTGACATGTTCTACAAGTTTAGACTTGTTTTAAGACTGGCTATGACGTCACACCTAGCTCTCTTAACTGGCGACCGCTGGTTTCTACCACTCTATCAAGTTCTAATGTTCACCGCTAGGTGTCAGTGACAGTGGTATATAGTAACCCCCAGTTAGAACTACATGAAGTTAGACTTGCTAGGAGTTCACAGATGATTGATTTAAATACCCTGCTATAACCATTGACTGGAATATAATTAAATTATCTATATTGTACTTTGTTTTATCATTTATTAACATTTATGATTTCTTTCTTTTATAGGTAATTTCGAAAGTGATCATAATGTTCAAGTGTGGTGACTGTAAGAAACAGTTCTCAAGACCTGACAACCTTCAACGACATGCAAATGCTAAACATGACATTAAAATGTTTGTGTGCAGTCATTGTGCTACCATATTTAACAGACAGGATAGTCTTGGACGGCATGTAAATTTAAAGCATGTCAGTTCAGCACCTTTTTCATGTTCAGTTTGTGATCTTGGTTTTTCTGCTGTAAAGCGATATCAATCCCACATGGTTGAAGTGCATGGGGAACAACAGGAATTAAAAACTGTAAAACCATCAACTAGCACGGAACCTTTAAATGAATGTGATGCTCAAAAGCGTAAACGTTCTCAAGATTGTGAAAATAGTTGTGCAACAAAAAGAAAGAAGAATGGTGAACCTTCAATAACACATTGTGATGTATGTAATATTGATATACCTTCTTCAATCATTCATGGACATTTACGCAGTATTCAACATAAAAATAACGCTTGCCATGAAAGAAATTCTGGAAATATTCAACAAATTGGTAGTGCATTTAAAAGTCGAATTGCTAGTTATAGACTTTATAGTAAAGAAAAAACTCAAAGTATTGAATCATTTTTAAAAATATTCAACCTACTGTGTTTGGCTTGTTAGGTAATGTTTTATTAGAGCATAAAACAATTAAAATGAATTTTGAACTTTTTGGTCTCTATGTAAAAACTGAGAGCGAAGGTGAAATTACGGATATCAAATCTTTTAATACAAAAACATAATTGTTAGCGAATCAACTAATATTAGTGATATATATCAAAATATTTCAAGTGCTATCATTGTGAAGAGTGAAGAGTTCCAGGAAAGGGAGTCAGGCTGGGCGTTGGTTGAAGTACTTGATTTAGAAACCAACATGAATAAATACAACCCCCTTCGAGCATCATCATACATTGATTTGCCAGGATGGATTAAACGAAAGAAAGCTGTTGTGAACGTTTTGAATAATGATGACGCATGTTTTGCATGGGCTGTAACCTCAGCTCTCCATCCAGCTGTGATGAATGAGAATAGAACGTCATCTTATCCTCACTATTCTTCAGTGTTAGATTTAAAAGAAATAGAATTTCCTATGGCGATAAAAGACATTCAACGTTTTGAAGAGCTGAACAATGTAAGTATTAATGTTTATGGAATTGAAAATAAGAGTATAGTTGGTCCTCTATATTATACTCAGGAAAAAAAGGATGCTCATGTAAATTTACTTTACATAACCGAAGGTGAAAATGCTCACTATTGCTGGATAAAACATTTAAGTAGACTTGTCGGTAGTCAGCTATCAAAAAGAGAACATTAAAAGTGGTTGTGTTAAGGCTGTTTGCTCTATTTTACAAAAGAGGATCAACTAACTCAACATCAACAAGTAGTTCCGTGGAGAACTATACAGCCTATTTCATATATCCTACTAATGTTAATTGCCTCTGTCAACATACACAATTTCAGTTTCATTGCTGTAATAGATTCGTAGATATTAAGAACCGACTAAATATTTCGGATGATCGCCATGTTGGATTTTATATATGTAGGTCCTAGAGTTATGTACTGTTACATGCAGATTATTGTGTACGTGTAGTATTCAAACATCAATCGCATAATTAGGACAAAAGAAAAAACAAGGAGATTTTAAAATTTTTCACAGCTGCCATCTTGAGGTTATGGAAACAATTGAAATAAATTAGATGCCAGTGGATTAATATTCGTATAAGGATTCACTGTACCAAGTTTCACTGCACTCGGATGGTTAAATTGCGAGAAACGTCCATGTAAATATTTATAATTCGCGTCACCGCCATGTTGGATTTGTGATCACCAGGTTATTTAACGTCCTATAGGTGAACTTAAGTTCATAGCCCCTATGAACATTAAAAATGCAGTTTGATTGCTAAAATAGATTCGTAGATATTCAGTATCGTCTAAATATTTCGGATGGTCGCCATGTTGGATTGTTAAATATATAGGCCATAGAGTCATGTACGGTACCATTAAAGGAAAATTATTGCGTAGGTTCATTAATCAAACTTTCACTTCGATCGCATGACCACATCAAAAGAAATAAAAACTTAATTTTAAAATTCGAACTGCCGCCATCTTGAGGTTATGTAAACAATTGAACTAAATTAGATACCAGTGGATTACAATGTGTATTAATATTTCCTGTACCAGGTTTCAGTGCGCTTGGAACATTAAATCGCGAGAAAGGTCTATTTAAAATTTTCAAATTCGCTTGGCCGCCATGTTCGTTTTGTAGTTAACCGGTTTTTGAAAGTCTTATAGATGGACTTCGAGTAGTGCCCTTTATCTCCGTACAAATCTTTAGGGAGATACCGCTAATAGTTTCCGAGATATAGAATGCCGGTGAAATATTTCGCACATCCGCCATATTGTGATTATGTAAACAATTGAACGAAGTTAGATGTCGGTGCATTACAATGTATATAAACATATACTGTACCATGTTTCATTGCGTTTGGTTGGTCAAATCACGAGAAACGTCTATTTAAAAGTCGCAAATTCGCTTGACTTCCATGTTGGTTTTGTAGTTACCAGGTTTTCAAAAGTCACATAAGTGAACTTATAGTAGTTCCCTCTATCACCATATAAAATGTCAGGGTAATATCGGTAATAGTTTCGGAGATATTGAATGCTGGTGAAATATTTCGCACAGCCGCCATGTTGGATTGGTGAGTCGTAACAAAATTTGAAGGGCACGGTCGAGGTCGACGGGAATAGTGCTATGAACTTTCCGAGTTTCATTGAAATCGCTCCTGCCGTTTAGATTTTATTAGGGGGGGACACACACACGAATCACACACACACACACACACACACGCACACACACACGGACAAAAGGTGATCTCATAAGCCTATTTTTTCAAAATTGAAAATAGGCTAAAAATGGGGGTGTAATCATGTTCGTACGGTATTACCGACTCCTAAAAATAACATTCTAAAATTTAAGGATTATGAGAAGCAGCTTCGAGTACCATTTGTTATATATGCTGACTTCGAGGCTTTGCTAAAACCATTTAATACATGTTCATCGAATCCAGCCCTATCTTTTACCACCACTACTCACATTCATGAACCTTTTAGCTTTGCATATTATATTAAATGTAGTTATGACTCTTTAAATAAGTTTGAGCTCTATAGAGGACCTGATGCACCTAAAGTTTTTATGGAAAGGCTTGAGAAAGATGCCATCCGTATATCCTCTATTTTAAATACGATCATTCCAATGGAACCACTAACTTTATTAGAGCAAATGAATTTTGAAACTGAAACTAATTGTTTTATATGTGGTGAATGTTTACATACAAACACTGTTCGCGATCATGACCATTTAACAGGACAATATCGTGGTGCTGTTCACCAAGAATGTAATTTAAATTATAGAGTAAGTAAATTCATTCCGGTCATTCTACATAACGGTAGCAAATACGATAACCACTTTATCGTTAAAGAATTTGGAGCTTCAGATGTGAAAATTGATGTGATTGCAAATAATAAGGAACAATACATATCGTTCACAAAATACATCAAAACTGACAATAACATAACGATAAAACTACGATTTTTAGATTCATTCCGCTTTATGCCGAGTAGTCTTGATAAGCTTGCTATTAATTTAAAATCAGATCAGTTTCATGAAATTCAACGTGTCTTTCCTAAAGAAGATGATTTTAATTTGATTTATCAAAAGGGTATATTCCCTTACGAATATATTAACTGTGTGGAACGTCTTGAGGAGTGTTCTTTTCCACCGAAAGATGCATTTTACAGTTCCTTAAACACAAGTCATATCAGTGATCAGGAATATTTACATGCACAACGTGTATGTGCACAGTTTGACATTCAAACTTTAGGAGAATTTTCAGACATATATTTGAAGACAGATGTGTTGTTATTAGCAGATGTTTTTGAAAATTTCCTGGGTTAAGTTTCAGTTCAATGTTGAAAAAAACGAAAGTAAATTTAGAATTAATGACTGATATAGACATGATCAATTTTATAAAATCATCAATTCGAGGTGGATTAAGTCAATGTATTGGACGGTACTCTAAAGCGAATAATAAATACATGCCTAGCTACAACCCTTGTGAAGAGTCAAAGTATATTGTCTACCTCGATGCAAATAACCAATATGGTTGTGCTATGAGTCAATATCTACCACTGAAAGATTTTCGCTGGCTGACACAACCTGTAATTGATGTCTTACATGTTGACACTCTTAATGATAACGATGATAAAGGATATATTTTAGAGGTAAATCTTGAGTACCCTAAAGAGTTACATGATGATCATAATGATTTACCATTTTGTCCTGAGAATATGAAATCTCCATACATCACATCACGAACAAAATGTTAATTGCTAATGTAAATAATAAATGTAAATATGTAATACATTATCGAAACTTGAAACAGTGTCTACAGCATGGATTGAGGATTTAGTTGTAATAAAAATGAATCGTCTTAAAGTAACTTACAACAAACCCATATATGTGGGATACACCATTTTGGAGTTATCAAAAACACTTATGTATGAATTTCACTATGATTATGTAAAGAAAAACTATCTTGATAATGCTAAATTACTCTACACAGACACAGATTCTTTTATTTATGAGTTTAAAACTGATGATTTTTATGAGGATATCAAAACTGAGCTAAATAGGTTTGATACAAGTGACTATCCCGAGGATAATATTTACCATTTACCTCTAGTAAACAAAAAGGTTCTTGGGAAATTTGAGGATGAATGTGCTGGTGTTATTATAGACACCTTTGTAGGCACAAAATCTAAATCATACAGCTATATGACAATTGATGATGTAGTAGTAAAAAAATTAAAAGGAGTGAAAAAGAATGTTGTTGGTAAAGAGTTAGATATAAGTGATTATAAAAACTGTATAGTTAGTAACCCACCTGTATTATATAAGAAAATGAGTGTATTTAGAAGTAAAAATCATCAGCTACATACCAATTTGCTGAACAAAGTTGCTTTAAGTAATGAAGACAACAAACGATTCATTATACCCAACACATTTGATACTTTTGCTTGGGGAAACAGTCGCATTGACGACTATTACTTTACTAAGTCTAATGATCACTATATTGTAATATTTGTAGTGTGTTTTATATTGTAATATTTTTTTGCAAAAACTGTAAGTAGAATGTATAATGTTAGGCTACTGTAGTTTAGTAAAAATAAGATAAGTAATACATTTTAGTGTAAAATGTTTGCTTTTGTATATTACGAAAAAAAAAATTAAAAAAATGTACAGTATGTGTGAACTACACAAGGGAAATGTAAAAATGTAAAGTGGAAAATTGTAAATATCCATGTGTGAAAAAGTGAAATAGTTATCACCATTTTAAAATTAAAAGACATTGTGATCTGGTAAACCTTGTTTTTATTTCACAACAACAAAAATGTACAGAATGTGTAAACTAAACAAGAAGAATGTAAAAAAATGAAAAGTGGAAATTGTAAATATTCATGTGCGAAAAAATGAAAATAAAGAAATGGCTATCACCATTTTAAAATTAAAAGACATTGTGATCTTGTAAACCTTGTTTTTATTACACAACATATATGGCTTTACAAAATAGAATACAAAGAAATACCATTTCCTCAATCCTTTTCAATGTTCATGTCCACTCATCATTAACTTCCCTTTTATAGCAGTAATCACAATGAGGGCTGCCAACCTCTCCCCCACTGAGCCATTATAGGATGTCAAACGTTGCTTAGCTTTTCAACGATACTTTATCCACCACACGTATTAAAGCATAATGACTATGACGATAAGAAATGTCGTGTTCCTTACATGCTTAATCCAAAGAAATAATAGGTATTTACTTAACACAGGGTCTTGAGTCCATGTGTTTGGTACATATTGCAAGATTTCTGTCACGGCATTGACTGTCACAAAATAAATGAAAACTTGGAGAGCACCAATAATTCATCTTTGGTAAGACTATCCAGGATCTTGAGTCCATGATTTTGGTATAAGTTGCCAGATTTCTTTCACGGCATTGACTGTCACATAATAAATGAACAACTTGGAGAGCACCAATAATTCTTCTTTGGTAAAACTATCTGCATATCGATGACAGATAACCTTTTAGTTCCACCCTTAAAACAACAACACTACCTCTTGCATAATCTGCGATGTTGATGGCTCTTGAGACGTGAAAGATGGATTAAACATAACTTTTACATTAACAGGAGTTAGACTTTGCTCAGTAAACAATGCACTGTCATGAGCCACAGTATTTTTTTTTTCTTGGACTTGCTTTTTTCTTTTCTTTATAAGTGTTTGAAACGGTGTATTAAAAGAGATTGATAAACATCCAAAGGGTAAATAGAGTAACAAATAAAGAGAAATGAAAATGATACCTCCATATCAATTGTCAAGCATGAACTAATCTCTAGCAAAGTTCACTCAATACTATAAATAATAGTTTAAAGTGGGTGCAAAAGTGGGTGCTAAAGTGGGTGCATGAGTGGGTGCAAATGTGGGTGTATAAGTGGGTGAAAATGTGGGTGCATAAGTGGGTGCAAATGTGGGTGCATAAGTGGGTTAAAAAGTGGGTGCATAAGTGAATGCAATAGTGGGTGCAAAGGTAGGTACAAAAGTGGGTGAAAAAATGCCCCCCCCCTTTTTTTTGAATCTCGCTACGCCCCCTTTTTAATCTATTTTTGAAATTTTGACAAAGCGTCTAAGTGCACTTTTGTTAATATCTCGCGAACCAGTCTCTGTTGACGGGTCCTTGTTGACGGGTCCCTGTGGGCGGGTCCTTTGGACTGATCCCTATGGACTGGCCCATGCATTTTATCCAAATTATGCCAAAGGGACCCGCCCACAGGGACCCGTCAACAAGGACCCGTCAACAGAGACTAGTTCGCGAGATATTAACAAAAGTGCACTTAGACCCTTTGTCAAAATTTCAAAAATAGATTAAAAAGGGGGTGTTAGCGAGATTCAAAAAGGGGGGGGCATTTTTTCACCCACTTTTGTACCTACCTTTGCACCCACTATTGCATTCACTTATGCACCCACTTTTTCACCCACTTATGCACCCACATTTGCACCCACTTTTTCACCCACTTATGCACCCACATTTGCACCCACTTATGCACCCACTTTTGCACCCACTTTTGCACCCACTTTTGCACCCACTTTAAACTATTATTTATAGTATTGAGTGAACTTTGCTAGAGATTAGTTCATGCTTGACAATTGATATGGAAGTATCATTTTCATTTCTCTTTATTTGTTACTCTATTTACCCTTTGGATGTTTATCATTCTCTTTAAATACACCGTTTCAAACACTTATAAAGAAAAGAAAAAAGCAAGTCCAAGAAAAAAAAATACTGTGGCTCATGACAGTGCATTGTTTACTGAGCAAAGTCTAACTCCGGTTAATGTAAAAGTTATGTTTAATCCATCTTTCACGTCTCAAGAGCCATCAACATCGCAGATTATGCAAGAGGTAGTGTTGTTGTTTTAAGCGTGGAACTAAAAGGTTATCTGTCATCGATATGCAGATAGTTTTACCAAAGAAGAATAATTGGTGCTCTCCAAGTTGTTCATTTATTATGTGACAGTCAATGCCGTGAAAGAAATCTGGCAACTTATACCAAAATCATGGACTCAAGATCCTGGATAGTCTTACCAAAGATGAATTATTGGTGCTCTCCAAGTTTTCATTTATTTTGTGACAGTCAATGCCGTGAAAGAAATCTTGCAATATGTACCAAACTCATGGACTCAAGACCCTGTGTTAAGTAAATACCTATTATTTCTTTGGATTAAGCATGTAAAGAACACGACCTTTCTTATCGTCATAGTCATTATGCTTTAATACGTGTGGTGGATAAAGTATCGTTGAAAAGCTAAGCAACGTTTGACATCCTATAATGGCTCAGTGGGGGAGAGGTTGGCAGCCCTCATTGTGATTACTGCTATAAAAGGGAAGTTAATGATGAGTGGACATGAACATTGAAAAGGATTGAGGAAATGGTATTTCTTTGTATTCTATTTTGTAAAGCCATATATGTTGTGAAATAAAAACAAGGTTTACAAGATCACAATGTCTTTTAATTTTAAAATGGTGATAGCCATTTCTTTATTTTCATTTTTTCACACATGAATATTTACAATTTCCACTTTTCATTTTTTTACATTCTTCTTGTTTAGTTTACACATTCTGCACATTTTTGTTGTTGTGAAATAAAAACAAGGTTTACCAGATCACAATGTCTTTTAATTTTAAAATGGTGATAACTATTTCACTTTTTCACACATGGATATTTACAATTTTCCACTTTACATTTTTACATTTCCCTTGTGTAGTTCACACATACTGTACATTTTTTTATTTTTTTTTCGTAATATACAAAAGCAAATATTTTACACTAAAATGTATTACTTATCTTATTTTTACTAAGACTTAAGTAAAGTAATAGTCGTCAATGCGACTGTTTCCCCAAGCAAAAGTATCAAATGTGTTGGGTATAATGAATCGTTTGTTGTCTTCATTACTTAAAGCAACTTTGTTCAGCAAATTGGTATGTAGCTGATGATTTTTACTTCTAAATACACTCATTTTCTTATATAATACAGGTGGGTTACTAACTATACAGTTTTTATAATCACTTATATCTAACTCTTTACTAACAACATTCTTTTTCACTCCTTTTAATTTTTTTACTACTACATCATCAATTGTCATATAGCTGTATGATTTAGATTTTGTGCCTACAAAGGTGTCTATAATAACACCAGCACATTCATCCTTAAATTTCCCAAGAACCTTTTTGTTTACTAGAGGTAAATGGTAAATATTATCCTCGGGATAGTCACTTGTATCAAACCTATTTAGCTCAGTTTTGATATCCTCATAAAAATCATCAGTTTTAAACTCATAAATAAAAGAATCTGTGTCTGTGTAGAGTAATTTAGCATTATCAAGATAGTTTTTCCTTACATAATCATAGTGAAATTCATACATAAGTGTTTTTGATAATTCCAGAATGGTGTAACCCACATATATGGGTTTGTTGTAAGTTACTTTAAGACGATTCATTTGTATTACAACTAAATCCTCATGAATAATTGAACAGCTATGAAAGTTAGGCTTGCTTATTAAGTTGCTCGCACCATACCCTTTTACCATCATTCTCCCACTTTGTTATCAGCTTTACATCAACTCGTTTATCAACATTCTCCATAGTCTTTCCAAAATCACTATTATTCATGAGTTTATAAAAATCTTTTTCAAACGCGTTTGTTGACTGTGTTCTTAAATTATTGTTTAGATCAATATACGGTTTGAGCCATGCTGACTGATGAAATTGCAATACGCGATGAATTTTAGTTAATTTCAATCCATGCTGTAGACACTGTTTCAAGTTTCGATAATGTATTACATATTTACATTTATTATTTACATTAGCAATTAACATTTTTGTTCGTGATGTGATGTATGGAGATTTCATATTCTCAGGACAAAATGGTAAATCATTATGATCATCATGTAACTCTTTAGGGTACTCAAGATTTACCTCTAAAATATATCCTTTATCATCGTTATCATTAAGAGTGTCAACATGTAAGACATCAATTACAGGTTGTGTCAGCCAGCGAAAATCTTTCAGTGGTAGATATTGACTCATAGCCCAACCATATTGGTTATTTGCATCGAGGTAGACAATATACTTTGACTCTTCACAAGGGTTGTAGCTAGGCATGTATTTATTATTCGCTTTAGAGTACCGTCCAATACATTGACTTAATCCACCTCGAATTGATGATTTTATAAAATTGATCATGTCTATATCAGTCATTAATTCTAAATTTACTTTCGTTTTTTCCAACATTGAACTGAAACTTAACCCAGGAGCTGTGAAATACTGACAAGGATCATGGTCATAAGTTTTCATACAAACATTCCAAAAATTTTCAAAAACATCTGCTAATAACAACACATCTGTCTTCAAATATATGTCTGAAAATTCTCCTAAAGTTTGAATGTCAAACTGTGCCCATACACGTTGTGCATGTAAATATTCCTGATCACTGATATGACTTGTGTTTAAGGAACTGTAAAATGCATCTTTCGGTGGTAAAGAACACTCCTCAAGACGTTCCACACAGTTAATATATTCGTAAGGGATTATACCCTTTTGACAAATCAAATTAAAATCATCTTCTTTAGGAAAGACACGTTGAATTTCATGAAACTGATCTGATTTTAAATTACTAGCAAGCTTATCAAGACTACTCGGCATAAAGCGGAATGAATCTAAAAATCGTAGTTTTATCGTTTTCTTATTGTCAGTTTTGATGTATTTTGTGAACGATATGTATTGTTCCTTATTATTTGCAATCACATCAATTTTCACATCTGAAGTTCCAAATTCTTTAACGATAAAGTGGTTATCGTATTTGCTACCGTTATGTAGAATGACCGGAATGAATGTACTTACTCTATAATTTAAATTACATTCTTGGTGAACAGCACCACGATATTGTCCTGTTAAATGGCCATGATCGCGAACCCTGTTTGTATATAAACATTCGCCACATATAAAACAATTAGTTTCAGTTTCAAATTCATTTGCTCTAATAAAGTTAGTGGTTCCATTGGAATGATCGTATTTAAAATAGAGGATATACGGATGGCATCTTTCTCAAGCCTTTCCATAAAAACTTTAGGTGCATCAGGTCCTCTATAGAGCTCAAACTTATTTAATGAGTCATCATAACTACATTTAATATAATATGCAAAGCTAAAAGGTTCATGAATGTGAGTAGTGTTGGTATAAGATTGGGCTGGATTCGATGAACATGTATGAAATGGTTTTAGCAAAGCCTCGAAGTCAGCATATATAACAAATGGTACTCGAAGCTGTTTCTCATAGTCCTTAAATTTTAGAATGTTATTTTTAGGAGTCGGTAATACCATACGAACATGATTACACCCCCATTTTTGATGTTGAGTTAGTTGATCCTCTTTTGTAAAATAGAGCAAACAGCCTTCACACAACCACTTTTTATGTTCTCTTTTTGATAGCTGACTACCGACAAGTCTACTTAAATGTTTTATCCAGCAATAGTGAGCATTTTCACCTTCGGTTATGTAAAGTAAATTTACATGAGCATCCTTTTTTCCTGAGTATAATATAGAGGACCAACTATACTCTTATTTTCAATTCCATAAACATTAATACTTACATTGTTCAGCTCTTCAAAAGGTTGAATGTCTTTTATCGCCATAGGAAATTCTATTTCTTTTAAATCTAACACTGAAGAATAGTGAGGATAAGATGACGTTCTATTCTCATTCATCACTGCTGGATGGAGAGCTGAGGTTACAGCCCACGCAAAACATGCGTCATCATTATTCAAAACGTTCACAACAGCTTTCTTTCGTTTAATCCATCCTGGCAAATCAATGTATGATGATGCTCGAAGGGGGTTGTATTTATTCATGTTGGTTTCTAAATCAAGTACTTCAACCAACGCCCAGCCTGACTCCCTTTCCTGGAACTCTTCACTCTTCACAATGATAGCACTTGAAATATTTTGATATATATCACTAATATTAGTTGATTCGCTAACAATTATGTTTTTTGTATTAAAAGATTTGATATCCGTAATTTCACCTTCGCTCTCAGTTTTTACATAGAGTCCAAAAAGTTCAAAATTCATTTTAATTGTTTCATGCTCTAATAAAACATTACCTAACAAGCCAAACACAGTAGGTTGAATATTTTTTAAAAATGATTCAATACTTTGAGTTTTTTCTTTATTATAAAGTCTATAACTAGCAATTCGACTTTTAAATGCACTACCAATTTGTTGAATATTTCCAGAATTTCTTTCATGGCAAGCGTTATTTTTATGTTGAATACTGCGTAAATGTCCATGAATGATTGAAGAAGGTATATCAATATTACATACATCACAATGTGTTATTGAAGGTTCACCATTCTTCTTTCTTTTTGTTGCACAACTATTTTCACAATCTTGAGAACGTTTACGCTTTTGAGCATCACATTCATTTAAAGGTTCCGTGCTAGTTGATGGTTTTACAGTTTTTAATTCCTGTTGTTCCCCATGCACTTCAACCATGTGGGATTGATATCGCTTTACAGCAGAAAAACCAAGATCACAAACTGAACATGAAAAAGGTGCTGAACTGACATGCTTTAAATTTACATGCCGTCCAAGACTATCCTGTCTGTTAAATGTGGTAGCACAATGACTGCACACAAACATTTTAATGTCATGTTTAGCATTTGCATGTCGTTGAAGGTTGTCAGGTCTTGAGAACTGTTTCTTACAGTCACCACACTTGAACATTATGATCACTTTCGAAATTACCTATAAAAGAAAGAAATCATAAATGTTAATAAATGATAAAACAAAGTACAATATAGATAGTTTAATTATATTCCAGTCAATGGTTATAGCAGGGTATTTAAATCAATCATCTGTGAACTCCTAGCAAGTCTAACTTCATGTAGTTCTAACTGGGGGTTACTATATACCACTGTCACTGACACCTAGCGGTGAACATTATAACTTGATAGAGTGGTAGAAACCAGCGGTCGCCAGTTAAGAGAGCTAAGTGTGACGTCATAGCCAGTCTTAAAACAAGTCTAAACTTGTAGAACATGTCACGTGATAGAAACCAGCGATCACCAGTTAAGTGAGCTAAGTGTGACGTCATAGCCAGTCTTAAAACAAGTCTAAACTTGTAGAACATGTCACGTGATAGAAACCAGCGATCGCCAGTGAAGTGAGCTAAGTGTGACGTCATAGCCAGTCTTAAAACAAGTTTAAACATGTAAAACATGTCACATGATAAGGTTAAGTTAGGTAAAGTTAGGTTATGTTAGGTGAACTGAGGTTAAGTCTTTAAATATTCCCTCTAACACTGACACCTAGCAATGAACATTCAGACTTAATAGAGCGGTAATCAAAATCTAACCTACAAAATTAGCTTTACACACCATGGTCAAGTAGTTCCATCGTTTGACTGCCAAATATACCATTTTCACTAACATGTAGGGGTGAACATTGGAAAATATCACTCTAACTGTTTAGAAGTTATTAGAGGGGGCACTTACCTTTTTATAATTTATCAACTGCTGTCACTGAATGAACAGATTGTAGGAATCTGGTAACCTACAGGTACCCAATTATCTGTAAACAAATCAATCAATCAATCAATCAATAAATACATTCCAATCAATAACTTCAACATCAATTAGTAATAAAAGACTACAATCCATTAATAATAAGTACTTACCTTGCAAAATAATTTAATGATTTTCTACCAAAACGGCTTTTTTTACAACTCTTGAGCAGTAATAGAGCACTGTTCACTCAAAGCTAGTAATAAAGACTGACAGTAGGGAGATATATGACACCCCTCTTATATAAACTCTCATCGCTCGTGTCAGCAGTTTTTTGCAGATCATTGCAATTCCTTTCCCAATACAGTTGAGAGTCCAAAGTACACTAGGAACACCTGTGTGGTATCCAATGACTGCTGACTTTGCATGATCATCACCCATTGTCTTAATCAACATATGGGGTTCCAAATTACTGCAGCGTCAGTCATAGCAACAGCAGTGTGCGCTCTCTGGTATGTCAGCAACATGACACCGGAAGGAACACCTGTGTAATATCCAATAACTGCTAACTTTGCATGATCATCATCCATTGTCTTAATGAACACTTGCGGTTTCAAATTACTGCAGTGTTAGTCATAGCAACAGATCTGCGCGCTCTCTGTCATGTCTGTAATATGACACAGGAAGTAACAAGACGTCTTACTGCACGTGCCATCTCCTCAGTTTTAACATCTTAAGAACATGTATTATTCTCTTTCAACTACAAATGACTCGTTAGAACACATCCATCCACCAAGTTAGATCCCTAGTATGTTCACATGTATTTCGTCACTTTCCTTTCATATCGTTATCCCATTATAGTAGTGGGGGATTAGTGAACAACGTCAATTCATCACACACAAATGTAGTTAGGCCCTTTGACATAATTTAAATAAATTCAAGGGCTAGTCCGTAGGAACCAGGTCAAAGGGAACCCGTCCAAAGGGATCAGTCCAAAGGGACTCATCCACAAGGACTCATCCACAAGGACTCGTCCACAAGGACCTGTCCACAAGGACTCGTCAACAAGGACTCGTCCACAAGGACTTGTCAACAAGGACTCGTCCCCAAGGACTCGTCCACAATGACCCGACAACAATGACCCCCACCAACAATGACTCGTCAACAATAACCCATCCATAGGGATCCGCTCCCCCACCCTCTTACAAAAGCCATGAGTGGGCATGCGTAAAAATAGAAAACAAGCATGTTAATTCATAGTGGCTTGCCACCGTATACATGGCTATTGTGTAGAACAACGTTTCATTCCATATTGGCATTCAAACTCTCACATGTTGCAATTGGAAAGAGAGATTCTCTAAAAAAATACAATTTCACCCCCCCCCCTAGTAGGGGTAGGTTTTATTTTGGGGTTTAAATATGCTGTCCCTTGGAAAGGGGGTATCAGCCCGAGTTCAATGACACCTCATTCGTCAAAATCCGACCACGGGTTCGGGAGTTATCGGGCTGCCGCCATCTTGTGTGGAGGGTGTGGAGGTGGAGGCTGTAGAACCGGCTCATTCCTACTACTCACCAGTCAAGCTGATGATGAGGATGTTGAAAAGGTCTACGAAGAAATAGACGAAATTCTGAGGTATATCAAGGGTGATGAAAATGTTATAGTAATGGGAGATTGGAATGCTGTGGTAGGAAAAGGGAGAGAAGGGAAGATAGTAGGAGATTTCGGATTAGGTGAAAGGAATGATCGAGGAAGCAGGCTGGTAGAATTCTGCACCGAGCATGAATTGGTCATAGCTAACACCTTATTCAATAACCACAATAGAAGAATATACACATGGATGAGACCAGGAGATACAGGGCGTTACCAAATCGACTTCATTATGGTCAAGCAGAGGTTTCGAAACCAGATTTTGGATTGTAAAACATATCCTGGTGCTGACATAAACTCTGATCACAATCTGGTTGTAATGAAATGCAGATTAAAGTTGAAGAAACTGAAGAAAAGTCAAAAGCCAAAACGGTGGGCAATAGACAGACTGAAAGAGAAGGATGTAAACGAAAGATTCAAGAAGAGTATAAAGGAAGGACTAATGAAAAACCCTAAACAAACTTCAATTGCAGACGAATGGGCACTTTTGAAGAATGAAATAACAAAATCCGCAGAAGAAAACATTGGTAGGAAAGAAAGAATAGGTAGAAAACCGTGGATCACTCAGGATATACTAGAATTGATGGATGAAAGACGGAAACACAAGAATCTAAGAGATGAAAAGGGGAAAGCAGAATACAGACGTCTGAGAAATGAGGTTAACAAGAAGTGCAAGGAAGCGAAAGAAGAATGGTTGAAAGAGAAATGTGCAGGTATAGAAAATTGTCTGAAATTAGGAAAAGTAGGCACAGCTTATCGAAGGATTAAGAATACTTTTGGGGAAAAGAAGACTAAGTGCTGTAATATTAAGGACACAAATGGAAAGCCTCTAACAGATAGGGAAAAAAAGGTTGAGAGATGGAAAGCTTACATAGAGAGTTTGAATAAGGGAAAGGAGATTGAGAATCATGTAATGGAAAGGGAGGAGGAAATTGATGAGGATGCGAAAGGAGATTTAATATTGAGATCAGAATTTGATAGAGCTTTGGAAGACTTAAGCAGGAACATAGCACCAGGCATAGATGATATACCGATTGAGTTGCTACGCTGCATATGAGATGAAGGTCTGATCAGGTTATTTCACTTGGTGTGTAGGATTTATGAGACAGGTGAGGTACCCCCTGATTTCAAGAAGAATGTAATCATCCCTATACCAAAGAAAGTGGGAGCTGACAGATGTGAAGATTACCGTACAATCAGCTTGATTACTCATGCTTCAAAGATCCTGTCTAGAATAATTTACAAGAGGATTGAAAGCCAGATAGAAACGGAGTTGGGTGAAGACCAGTTTGGTTTCAGGAGAAATGTAGGAACAAGGGAAGCTGTACTAAGTCTTAGGCTGATTTTAGAAGGTAGAATAAGGAAAGATAAGAGAACGTTCATGGCTTTTGTAGACTTAGAAAAGGCTTTTGATAACGTTGATTGGACTAAATTGTTTGACATTTTGAAATCAATTGGAATAAAGTACAGGGATAGGAGGGTGATATACAATCTGTACAGAAACCAGACAGCAGTCATTCGAGTTGAAGGACATGCGAGAGAAGCTGGTATTCAGAAAGGTGTAAGGCAAGGCTGCAACTTATCACCCATACTTTTCAATCTTTACATTGAACAAGCAATGAAGGAAATTAGAGAAAAATTTAAAGTGGGAGTGAAGATTCAAGGAGAAATAATTTCAACTCTGAGATTTGCTGATGACATCGTCATCTTGGCCGACAAGCCTGAGGATTTGAATGAGTTTTTGAATGGTATGGACTCCGTCTTCCGGAAAGAATTCATGATGAAAATAAATAAATGTAAAACAAAAATACTGGAATGCAGCCGAAATAAATCAGAAACCTCTATGGAGATCAAATTGGCAGGTGAAAAGCTGAAGTAAGTAGGAGACTTCTGTTACTTAGGAAGCAGAATAACCAGTGATGGACGAAGCAAAGAGGATATTAAAAGTAGGTTGGCTCAGGCAAAGAAAGCATTTCTACAAAAAAGGAATCTGCTGACATCGAATATAGATTTAGGTATTAGGAAGTCATTTTTGAAAGCCTTTGTCTGGAGCGTGGCGCTCTATGGAAGTGAAACTTGGACTATTGGTGCAGCAGAAAAGAGGAGAATTGAAGCATTTGAAATGTGGTGTTACAGGAGAATGATGAAGATCAGATGGGTAGATAGGGTTACAAACAAAGAGGTATTAAGACGAGTGGGAGAGGAGAGATGTTTCTGGCGACTGCTAATGAAGAGAAGAGATAGGTTGGTAGGACACATACTAAGACACCCAGGAATAGCAAGCTTAGTTATGGAAGGAAGGGTCGAGGACAAAAACTGTAGGGGTAGACCAAGGTTAGAATATGTTAAACAGATTGCCTCCGATGTAGGGTGTCGGAGCTATGTAGAGATGAAACGATTAGCTCAGGACAGGGAGGCATGGAGGGCTGCATCAAACCAGTCAAAAGACTGAAGACTCAAACAACAACACTCATGTTAAATTAATGTTGCATTGGATTGAGAAATCATAACTAAGAAATACAGCTGATCATGTCTGATCACTAGTTATCGAATAAAATAATCACCATGTGGGTGATAGGGTGTGAAGAAACGTCAATGGGCGTGATATATATTTACGATGGTACTCGTTGAAGTACGTTCATATTAAAATGATAGTAAAAGCATCATGTGTAATGCAATTATAAAATATAAACTTGGTAATGTTGGTGGTAATGCCCACCGTTTTCAGAAATCGAGGTCATGAGTGACCATTATTATGACAGTAATTCTTTTGTCAAGCCTCAGAGTTTGTTTTTGTGTGGCATCCCCATTTAATTAATTCTTCGGTTCTGCTCAGTTTATAAGATTTAGGCAATGCTAGATATGATTCACGATCGTTATATTTTAAATTCTGGATGAATTTAAATAAGTACATTCATACTGAAATATTATTGAATCTTTAGAGATTCTGAATAACGAATTTCACGTCTTTTTAGCTTGAGTGCTTGATTGATAAAAATACATTTTGAATACATTGCTAAGGCAATATGAGTTATGCAATTTCAATTTTGACAAAGCAGAAAAGGAGTACAGAATTACATGTTTGGAAAGGCATTTACATCTGAGGGTGTAATAACATAAATAATGATTTCGCTGTAAATAAGTAAATATGTATATATATATATATATCTCTGAAATAATTCACGTGTTCTTTAATGTTGGAATGGGTGGAAGAACCATTAAGGTGATTTGTCTAATTATTTTTGGGTTTTTCTATTGTTCTCATGATTAACATTTTCTATTGAGGGTTAAATGCACTCTTGGTCCATGGGGACTGTTAATGCATTTATTGGCATGATTCTAGTGCCCAGTTTCTTTGTTTGTGTCCAGTCAAGGACAATTTGGTCTGACCTTCTGTCAGGTTTCTTTTGAAATAAATATTTTGTCAGTTCTTTTAATCGCGTGATGTGATAATTTATAGAAGTATAAAGAGGTCGCATTAAGGGGGGCCAAAGCTAGATATTTCTAGAGTTTCCCACACTCCTGAGAGGGTGTTTGCCCATGATTCTCGTGTTCTTAGAGCTGTTCTCTGTTATGCTTTGGTCGTGCTTAATACCACCTCTGTTAGGTTTTACTGCACCCTATTATTCCTTTTCCCTGTTGGTAGGATTTGGGGACTTTTCTAGGCCGGGGGGTTTTCAGGTCCTACGATCCAGCTACCATCGAGGGATTTCAACAGGTAAAGGGTAGGTATTTCGGGCACAGTACCATCCCGGCATTTGCCCGAAGACGATGTGGGAAACCACGGAAAACCACTTCGAGGATGGCTGAGGTGGGAATCGAACCCCCTCTACTCATTTGGAACACCCGAGGCTGAGTAGACCCCGTTCCAGTCCTCATACCATTTCTTTTCAAATTTTGTGGCAGAGCCGGGAATCGAACCCAGGACCTCCGGGGCGGCAGCTAAGCATGCTGACCGCTACGCTACGGAGGTGACAACAAGACTTTATATAATGTAAAAATAAAGTATTTTCACGTTCTTCATTACCTTTCTAGTGGTTTTATGTGATTTTACGTTCATTCTTAAGAGGGGTCCGACATGGGCATACTTTTTCCAAGACGTCATTTTTGTTACTTTTAATGAAAACATCTCATATGAAAAACTGGGCTGTTATAAGTTAATCTGATCCAGATACAACGTTATAAAACATATCAAAGAACTCATCTAGCTAAAATTCAAATTTAAAATGATGAAATTAATAACAATGCATGTAAAAAACAAAATGGGGGTCCGACTTTGGTCACTTTCCTCTATATATGATTTAATAAAAAGTGTATTATTCATCTTGAGAAAAAAAAACTCTTGTATATACTTTATTAAATGTACAGGTGCTAAAAAATAAAAATTATTTGAAATAAATAAAGAGGGTCCAAAAATCTGAGGGACTTGGGCCTCATTTTACCTTAATCCGGCACTGACTGGAATGCGAAATCCGCAGTCGGGGTCGATCTGGATAGTATTATGTCCTTACCAAATTACGGTACATTAAAACGTTCCACACACTCACAGATATACAGACCGACAGACATTCATACACACGCACACACAAATTAAGGATGACCTCTTAAGCCTCTATTTCATACTGTTTTCCCACCATTGACCAGTTGGCGTCTTAACTGTAAGAGGCAAGTGTCAATCTTTATTACGTAATGTGTACTCACTTCCCCTCGCCTCTGGTGCTGCTCGAGTGAAGCTTCTTTCAGTGTAAAGTGACATATTATCATGGATTGCAATGTTGAACCTTCCTGAACTCTCCTCATTGTGCCTTTTGTGTGGCACATCACACCTTAATATTACTCAACAAACACGTTCGTACTCCCCTTCCTATATATCAAACTAAATATCAAGGGTCGAGTATTCCATTCAGTTCCCCGAGATTATCTAGTCCTTTCAAAAATATCAATAATTCAGTAAAATCACATAAGCACAAATATTTTGTCGGAAAGGAATGTTGGGTTGCGAAATTGTTCGACTATATTTTTAGCCTACTTTTCACATTTTGCAAAAATGAGGAAAAAGTAGTCTTATGAGATCGATTCGGGAAAATGTGTGTCTGTCTGTCTGTCTGTCCTTCTGTCTGTCTGTCTGGCTGTGTGTCTGTCCCCCCCTATCAACTCCTAAACGGCTGCAGAAATCAAAACCAAATTTAGTATGAGTAAAGATGTGCACCGGAATAGCTCACGGCCATATTTGAAAATGATGTCAGTGCTACCAACTGCTGAAAAAACGCACTAGAAATTTGAGCTCCATGTTGGATATCTTGCAAGGTATGCATGGGAGCTATTCCAAAATTGGCACACATGTAGATAATACTATTTCAGTTTAATTTCCAGGTGGCCAACCATGACAGTGTTGCGAAGATAATTTTAAGCCTTCTGATAGGTCCAATGTTTAAATGCATATAACTTCTACACTATCAACTGGATTTCAACCAAATTTTGTATGTAATATCTGCACATAAACAGATATGACTGAGCGTATTCTTAAGAGCCACCAGGGCTGCCAACTGTTAATAATTGCTCTCTCTGTTTTTTTAAAATCCACATACCAATATATCAGAAAGTATGCAAGCCAACAGCTTTAAATTATGCACACGTATATTCTGACATTTTAGATTAATTTGGAGTAACTTATATACGTCAGTTCTACCAACATGATTATAAGCCTGCTGATAGTACCAATTTTTAAATACATGTAACTTCTATACTATCAGTTGGATTTCAACCAAATTTCATATGAGCAATGTGTACCATAACAGATATGACTATATGTATTGTTAAGAGCAATCAGGGCTGCCAACTGTTAATAAATGCTGTCTATATTCTTTTTACCCTAATATCAATATATCAGAAAGTATGCAAGCCAACAGCTCTATACTTTGCACACGTATAGCACCTGACATTCTAGATTAATTTGGAGTAATTAATACAAGGCGGTGCTGCCAACATGATTCTATGCCTGCTGATATGTCCAATTTTAAAATACATGTAACTTCTATACTAACAAATGGATTTCATCCAAAATTGGCACAACAAGATATCATAATAATTCAGATTATTTCTGACCAGCACACGCATGGTATTGTTGGCAACATGCTTTTACGCGTGCTGATAGATCCAGTGTCTAACTGCATGTAACGTCCATTGGACTTCAACCAAATGTTGTATTCTGTACCTTAAGAGATGGAACTAAGAATATATTCAGTCACCAGGGCTGCCAACTGTAGTGCTCTATTAGGCTACATTATACCAGGTATATTTTGAACTAATTAGATATTTCGATATTACCAACTTAATTTCGTCTTTATTCTAGATAGGTTCATATACTGTAGAATAATCATTGGCATGAAAAGTAGGCTGTATAGTTCTTCACGGAACTTCTTGTTTCTTTTTTAATCGCTTATCCCCCAGTTCAACTAAACCCCAGTTTTGCGAGGGCATTGGTTGAGCGAGAGAGTTCCTAATCCATCTCAGTCGTGCTGAAAATGTATTTGTGGTTTCCCATTTTCACCACCAGATAAATGCCGCACTGTTCCTTTCAACAGGTCCAATTCCTTCCAAAAATCCCTTCCTTAATAAGCCCCAAGTTAGAGGTCGCCTATCACCATCCCCAGTTGTATCTGCTCCCAGACACCATCCTTATGACGGTAGAGGAATGACCCCTCGCGCAGAGACCGCGGGTGAGGACGAGTTAGGAGAAGTAGCGATTAGAAAGGACTGAAATTACTCAATCAAAGGACTGCTTCTTTTCCAGAGTATATGGCCTTATTGTTGAAAATCCACAGCCTGCTTCCAGTTTCCGACCGGGTCAGGAATGGAATGAATGAAGCCCCCATCTAGCGACGAGGATATGAACCGTGCCGGCTGCCGAGGCCTGACGCACTCCTCTGGGGCAATGATTAAATGAATGACAGATGAAATAAAATGATAGTGGAGAGTGTTGCTGGAATGAAATTTTTAGAAAGAAAACCGGAGTACCCGGAGAAACACCTGTCTGCCCCCGTTTTGTCCAGCAAATTTCTCACATGGCGTGACCGGGATTTGAACCACGGACCCAGCTGTGAGAGTCAGGCGTGCTGCCGCCTAAGACACGGAGACTTATGGCCTTTTTGTTCTGTTCCTTAAATTAACATAACTAAGCATTTCTTTTGCTTTCTGCTAAAATGTAAATTGCATCGGCCGGGAATCGATCACGGGCCGCCTGCGTGGCAGGCGAGCATTCTTCCACTGAACCACCGATGCTGACGCCGCAGTGGTGAACGGAGACTGGTGACACAATATTAGCCATTCTTGTTTATTAGAGACTGTGAGAATCCTCAGTGTTGTACGCACACGTCCTCCAGCCAATACTTCCATACTTCAAGTCCCGGGACAAGCTACCATTAAACTGCACAACTACAGCCTCTACAGAAACACCTGCTAGCAAACAAATCCAACACACACATGGATGATGACTGTGACTTCCCTAACCCTAAAATAAATTAACAACTCGTTCCGGGGTAAGTGAGACAAGTTATTTCCATTACCTAGACTGTATGTTCCCGAGACCTGAGACCTATCAGTAAGTAACGGGGAAGATCACACCGTGGGCTTCAGTGCTTTCCGCGGCAGTCGTGGCCGAGTGGTTAAGGCGTCTGACTTGAAATCAGATTCCCTCTGGGAGCGTAGGTTCGAGTCCTGCCGACTGCGCGTTTTTGATACCAACGGTTTGTGAATATTGGCCCTTCTCATTGGCCTATTCCCAGTTGTTCTGTTCCTGGTTAATGCTGTCCGGCTCCGTGGCTAATTAATAAGCGTCCTAGACATTAGCACAGTTTCGATACCCAGCCAGGCCATGCGGATTATAATCGCCTGTGATTAATTCCCCTGGCCCGGGGACTGGGAGTGTGTAGCGTAATGATATAAATACCTGAAGAAAAAGTGAATAAAAAAGATGACAGTTAAATGAATGTAAAAAAAAACAAGAAATATGTAATGTTAGATTTTCGATGTGAAATATCACTTCAGATTCCATGTAAATATGGAGGGCCCATGGCTCATGATCGTGAGATTAAATACAGACTCTCTTCCTTTTCATATACTTCTTCTTCTTAGTCATTTACCCTCCAGGTTTGTGGAACCCACGGACTCAGCTAGGGAACTCACCACTACCGCCTCTACGGGCAGTGTCCTAGAGCTGGGAACATCTAATCGGAGGAAGAGGCTAGAGAAACTGTAGCCGAGGAAACGTTCCGAATAGCTCGATGCTTTGGGAACAATTGTTATGAAGTCACCAGCATAGATGGAAGGGATATTATAGGTCGCTTCAACGCCAAGAACATGCGCAGATACTACAAGAAGTTAGTTTAACTCTGTATGTAGCCATGTATTGTAGCGGGAATATCTGGAATGATGAAATAAAAGTCGAGCCAACTTTGATTTGAGGTGTTAGGAGAGAGATGTACCGTTTTCCTTTATTCGGCCTGATTTACGGTACATATACCTATACGAACCGCTACACCACACGGCAGGTTTTGACCTAGTTTTGACAGCGCGCATAGCCATGTGATCGTTTGCTCAGCTGTTGTCTCATCAGCAACCTTCGGAAGAGAGTGTTTCGCTTGTACGCCGCGAGGATGCGCTGGTGTCCTTGAGCTGGCAGTAGTGGGAGATTGACATTTACATTTGAATTTTTTATTTGGAAATGAGATACAGATATGATGTCAAGTATATACTGGAGTTCGATTTTACAGCAGAGAGGGACAATGCAGTCGTGCTTTTTAGTAATGGCATCTGTAACATTAAGAATATAGATTTATATATCGACCTGTCTCAGAGAGATCGTCTTGTCATGCGCAGTAGAGACAGTGCGCGAGTTGCCTCCTGCAGGTCGACACGGGTGCGCGACTGTCAGAACACGTTTCAACTCAGACGAATTCACGCCTAAGCAGAACTTGTATCGCAATGTTGTTTCGGCTGAAAGAAGTGTAAAGCTATTTTGAATTCATGGCGGTGCTAGTTGACATTTTATACATCGTGTGGTGACGGATTAAGGTCATTATCATAAAAGTTCAGTGTCGAATGAGAACTTCAGTCGTCAGAGTGCCTGGCATTGTATGCGGGCAGTATTCTGTTAGTGGAATCACTCTTTTCACGTGTTACGGAGCGAAGTGGAGTGATACATAAAGGAGGCTTGTTTCTGAAGTCTATGGATACTGGGAAGGCGTGCTATCTTTTCTCACGCCAAGACTATTGCAACTAAATATCATGTACATTTCGAGTGAAGCTTTTTAACAATGTGCAGTTCTTGGAAGTCCGAGGTGTTGGGGGAGATATTTAGAATGCATATAAGCATATTAGCCATGAGCGGCTAGGCATTTTAGTGTGGACATCGCTCTCCAAGCAAATGCAGCGGACGTCACGAGTAACCACAATGCATGTTTGCGAAGTGGACCATAGCATATTCGCGACGCGGGCTATTGGCTTGTGCAACATGAACTTTTGGTAACATGCAGCCGAAAATAACTCAGGCTACCGTCATGTGTTCTCTTGCTTATCGAAATGTTGCATTCGCGCACGTGTTGTATTTCCGAACCGGTCTGGAACTATTCGAAATTCGGGCTAGGACAATTTCCGAGATGAGGAAGCAGTTCGTTTACTACCAGTGGACTTGGGACTTTGGAGTAAGGGATCCCCAGCGCGTTCATTGGAAATTGGAATGGAACCGTGTAGTCCTGCTACACCATGGTGGAATCAGATGGTGGGCATCTTCACGCTCCATATTGCCTTCGAGAATCTCCAGCCAGGTAGAGAATCTACTTTTCATGTAGCGTTGCAAGGTAGATATTCCAGTTTAAACACTTTGCCATCTATTTTCTTTTTTCATTTTGAGTAGTATGATTGTGGAGTGGAGTTTATGCATGGCTATTCCATGTCATGTGTGACTTCATTTCCAGTCGATTTTAGTCCTGATTAACCAGGTGCAGTCATTAAATAACATTTTATTATGAATTAATTGTTCATTTTTCAGCTTAATAATCTATTAAATTAAATTCATTAAATGTATTCCGAACTTCTTGATTGTGAAGAACAGATCTTCGTAGGGGAAGAAATCTACGTTATTCTCATAGGGAATTGCTACAATTTTTTTTTCCATCAAGCTTTGGCTTGAGGGGTCATCGTTCCTTTATTTTTGTGTTCGACAATTGCGAGCTTCGAATTTTTCTTATGCGCTCATGTATTATTATTATTAAATTACAGTATAGAATGTGGAATTTGATCATTCTTTTAGAATGGGAATTTTCTTTTCTCTTGAGGGTAAGTGAGGTCATACTGCAATTCTAATGTGTCAACAGAATTTAACTGGAGTCGTTATCTGGATACATGCTGTAGATTCAGTTTGATTTTCGTGAATTCTCTTGAGGGGACATTTCTATTTTTGTCTGATCAACGTAAACGTTTGATTTTGTAGCCACGTGTACTTGGATACACATTGTTGATTTTTATATTTATTAATATTGCTATAACTGAACTTTGATTCAGTATTTCGAGTTTTTCTTGTTTAGAACATTGCTTTAGAGAACTATTTGAAGAACAAGAATCTTTTACGAGACAGATCCCAGGGATTAACTTTAAGGGGAAATGAATTCTTATGTGACTGTGAATACAACTCTGTAAGGCAAGCTTTTTGTAATCCAGTGCACTTGATTAAGTAGCCACTCATGTTAAATTTATGTTGCATTGGATTGAGAAATCATAATTAAGAAATACAGCTGATCATGTCTGATCACTAGTTATCGAATAAAATAATCACCATGTGGGTGATAGTGTGTGAAGAAACGTCAATGGGCGTGAGAAATATTTACGATGGTACTCGTTGACGTACGTTCATATTAAAATGATAGTAAAAGCATCATGTGTAATGCAATTATAAAATATAAACTTGGTAATGTTGGTGGTAATGCCCACCGTTTTCAGAAATCGAGGTCATGAGTGACCATTATTATGACAGTAATTCTTTTGTCAAGCCTCAGAGTTTGTTTTTGTGTGGCATCCCCATTTAATTAATTCTTCGGTTGTGTTCAGTTTATAAGATTTAGGCAATGCTAGATATGATTCACGATCGTTATATTTTAAATTCTGGATGAATTTAAATAAGTACATTCATACTGAAATATTATTGAATCTTTAGAGATTCTGAATTACGAATTTCACGTCTTTTTAGCTTGAGTGCTTGATTGATAAAAAATACATTTTGAATACATTGCTAAGGCAATATGAGTTATGCAATTTCAATTTTGACAAAGCAGATAAGGAGTACAGAATTACATGTTTGGAAAGGCATTTACATCTGAGGGTGTAATAACATAAATAATGATTTCGCTGTAAATAAGTAAATATGTATATATATATATCTGAAATAATTCACGTGTTCTTTAATGTTGGAATGGGTGGAAGAACTATTAAGGTGATTTGTCTAATTTTTTTTGGGGTTTTCAATTGTTCTCATGATTATCATTTTCTATTGAGGGTTAAATGCACTCTTGGTCCATGGGGACTGTTAATGCATTTATTGGCATGATTCTAGTGCCCAGTTTCTTTGTTTGTGTCCAGTCAAGGACAATTTGGTCTGACCTTCTGTCAGGTTTCTTTTGAAATAAATATTTTGTCAGTTTTTTTAATCGCGTGATGTGATGATTTATAGAAGTATAAAGAGGTCACATTAAGGGGGGCCACAGCTAGATATTTCTAGAGTTTCCCACACTCCTGAGAGGGTGTTTGCCCATGATTCTCGTGTTCTTAGAGCTGTTCACTGTTATGCTTTGGTCGTGCTTAATGACACCTCTGTTAGGTTTTACTGCACCCTATTACTCCTTTTCCCTGTTGGTAGGATTTGGGGACTTTTCTTGGCCGGGGGGTTTTCAGGTCCTACGATCCAGCTACCATCGAGAGATTTCAACAGGTAAAGGGTAGGTATTTCGGGCACAGTACTGTACCCGAAATACCTACCATAAGCATGTTGGAATCCCACGAAGACAGCTGGATCGTAGAGCCTGGGAACCCCGGCTATAAAATTTGCCAGATTCTACCCAACATAAGACGAGTAAATGGGGTACAGGAATTCCTGAGTCTACGTTAAGAAAAACCATGGTGAACGACATAAGAAAGCTCAAAAGCACATGAATAACAATGAACGCAATCTCTGGTGTGTGGGAAAACCACTGAAATACCCACCGCTGGCCTTCTTAACGTGTTCTCTTATCGTTTCTATAAAGTACCACACTTCGAAGATTTCAAATTGATCAAAAAGAAAATTTATTCAGGAAAGGAAAATATAGTGTAAGTCACTATATTATACTTCAAGGCAGAGTGCCCAACTTCCATCCGAAGTTTCATGAACATGGGAGAAAAATGCCAGCCCCCACATTCATCAATGTTGTTGACTGCATTTTACCCAAGAATGAGTGAACACAAATCATATACATGGTCCAACATAAATGTTGACAGCAATTGGAACATTTAAATATAAACCCTGGAAATCTTCATATTTACAAGACATATATCAATTTATACCCTGAAAAAAAAATTATTTAAAGCTATAATACAAATGTACAGTCATTTTGTAACACTTTCTTAGTGTGTTTCTTTTTATAGGATTCAGAAGTGACATCTTCCATGTGGTTTATTATACTTATGTTTGCTGGGTTTTTCTGATTTTATTTATCTCTTCTGACCGAGCAATAAAGCTAAGTCAAAAATTAACTTCTTTAATTTAATTTTAACACCCCTTTAAATGAACTGTCCTCACCAGACCGGAATTAGTGAATGTTAAAACGCCTGTTAAGCATTGTATTGATACAAATGGTCGAAAATTTTACCAGGTAGGTTTAATTCAACATGCCTAACATGCATGATTTTCACAACAGATTATTTACTTGAACTGATACTGAAGTAAACTGCCCTAATTTCACAATCTATCTGAGTGGATTACTTTCCATACTACAACTTGGAATATTCCATTGAATACCCTTTTAATAATCAAGGACATTAGCCTTTACGTGGCCTTGCCATTAAATATCATGCTACACTAAGCATTCATATCATTTATAATATCAGGCATTACTACTATCTCTTTAGCGCTTCAATTAGTTATCTTTCTTAGTGAACAAAGAATTCGGCTTAATTGACAGATAACATTCACAATGAAATATTGTTGCTAAAATTATACAAGTTTCTTTACAGTTCAATTACTCACTGTTAAATTATTATTTCATTTGCTCTTATGTTATTATTATTCACGATCAATATGCATAGCTTTCAATAAGTGTTAAATAACAATTGCAGCTTTGGCGATATATCTGCTTCCACAAATATCTAGTCTGGGATTCGCGTTAATAACATAGGGTGAATGTATTCAAATGTCTTCAAACTGTGTTTAAAACATCTGTCTAGTCCATCAATAATGGATCTTGATCGAATCTAATAAAGCAAACGTAATGCAGAATCTCATAAAAAATTACGTTAGAAAGAACCTGGATCAAGTCAAAATTCGGAATAAATTCCTAGCAAATCAAAACAAATCCGCTTTCTTCACTGAACCTGCTTCATAAAGCTTACTGCAGTATTCGAAAATTAACCTGAATACTGAAATTTCACTTTCGAGTGTATAACAGTCTTCTAAGTATACTTACGGAAGTAGAAACTCCAAACTGAGTCTACCCAAACTCGAGTAATGTCATATGAAGGCATAAAACTAGTGTTCATATACAATATAAATCAAACACGAAAAATGATGAATCTTGAGTGGCCTAAAGTTCCTCTTCTCTACATTAAATAAATTCCCCATAAAATGAACTTGAATCTACAGTAATCAAAAGAAAATTAAACTGTAATACATTTAATTACAATGGGTGCATTCTTTTAGTAGAATCAAAACCCTGTCCAGAATAGAATCAGTCTTGACACTAGGATCAAACCTAAACTCCATTCTTAGACATTCTACGAAAGATCCTATATATATATGTGGGAAACGGTTTCCAGATCATGACACTCACAAGCATCGAATATAGAACTGAATTATTTATTAAAAACAATGAAACTGATTAAAATACAGTAAAGAATTAAGGGGATGTGTTTCGCGGCTCGTCGGAACTCGGAATAATGTTTCTCTTCTTTTTATTCTCAGACAATGGCGCTGAGCTTACTCCTGCGCCCGCTAGATCCCATACTCGGCCTTCTTGATCCTCATCCGGTTCCCACACTCGGCCGTCCTGATCCTCATCCGACCCGGATGAAGAAAATCCGCCCGGCCAGGGCCTCATGAACTCCGCACAGGACGATGTGATTCTTGGTCCAGCATGGTCTCCTTCTCTGCTGACGTCATATGTGTCGTTGAGTTTTAATCGAGTCACTCGATAAGGTCCTAGACTTTTGGTTTTTAGTTTCAGATGTGGACCGATCTGAGTGCGTTTGATGGCAACCAGGTCGTCGACCTGATACTTCTTAGGCTCCTTACGTCGTCGGTTGAATTCAGCACGATTTTCAGATTGTACTTTTTCTATCTGCTTTTTTGCATCTTCTCTCATCTGATCACGTTTTTCGTTGAACGAATCGATCAGCTCCTCTTCGATGAGTTGCACTATACGTAGATCATTTTGGTTGTGCATTCTGACTCCTGTCAGCAGCTCGAAAGGTGACATTCCGATGCTCCTCTGGAACGTAGAATTGATAGCTCGTTGGACGGATGGTACAACCTTGTACCATTTTGTTGGATCGTCTATGCTAAGTTTAGCGATGATCTTGGTCACTGTTGAGTTGACTCTCTCGATTTACCATTGGCTCTTGGCAGTCCAGCTGTGACCAAGACGTGCTTGATACTCTGCGATTTACAGTAGTCCTGGAACTCATGGCAGGTGAACGATGGCCCCCTGTCGGTGATCACTTGAACTGGGTTTCCAAAGTTCGTCCTCTGAAACTCCATCTTTTCAATCGTCTGGGCCGATTTGGTAGTTTTCACAGGATACAGCCAGGTGAACTTCGTGAAGGCGTCTATCACACAGAAGATGTGTTCATATCCCTTGTGTGTAGACTTAAGTGGTCCAATGTGATCCATGTGGTAGGTGTGCAATGGCACACTCTCCTTGAACATCGGATGTAACCAACCTTCTTTCTTGCCTGCCTTCCTGTTAACCACAAGACACTTCACACAGTTGGCTATGACTCGTTTCACCTTGTTGGCCAAGTCTGGAATATAATATTCCTGCTTCACGTCTTCTTCAGTCCTTTTAACAGCGTAGTGTCCCTTCTCATGTGCATCTCTGATGATTTCATGGTGCATTGCTCGCGGGACCACCAACGTCTCTCGCCCGTCAACAAATTTAAATAGCAGTCCATCTCTGACGATGAAGTTTTCGTAAGGCCCTTTCTCCAGTGTCGCTTTTATCGCTGTCAATCCTTCGTCTTTTCTCTGGGCGATTTTGATCCTCGCTGCAAGGCCATCAGGGAATCCAAACATCACTGCTGGACATCGGCTCAAGGCGTCGACATGTTTCATCCTGGTTGCAGTTCGGTGTTCGATGGTATAGTCAAACTCCTCCAAGGCCATAGCCCATGTAGCTACTCGTGGGACCAGGTCCCTTTTGTGCATTGTCTTTTGGAATGCCATACAGTCAGTCACAATCTTGAACGGAATTCCATTTTTCTTTTTGACTACCACCACTTGGCATGTATATTCTGATTGACTCGGTTCTATGATATCTTCCTCCAGCCACGCCTCGACTTGCTCATCGACAAATTCGTTCTCAAGCGGTGCCATTCGTATGGGCCTGCTAAATATAGGTTTTTCTTCTTTCAATGTGATCTTCATCTTGACATCAGTAGATTTCGTCTTCTTTGGTACATATCTCGCTACCAAATCCTGGATCTGTTCCCTTTTTTTCTCATCAACGCAGTTCTCGATATCAAATTCCTGTTCGTCGGCTACCCTGATCACCATCATTGGGACCTCAAGTTTCTTGATGGTAACTCCTTGCTTGCTCAGGATGACCTCACCCTGATCCAATAGATCGTTACCAATAACCATGTCCCACTCCATAGTATCATCAGAAACAACATAGACGTTGGTTTGGAACTCCAGCGCGTCTACTTCAACGACTGTTGTGAAGTAACCTTGAGGAGCAACAAAACCATTACCGAATCCTTTCAAAACAAGATCCGTGCTCTTCAATCCTGGGGAACCCATGGTCTTATGGATGTTTTGTCGCAGTAGGTTATAAGGACTGCCACAGTCGATAAGTGCCTGAAGTTTCTGCTGACCCAAACTAACCTCTTTGAACTTGAGGCAGCTTTTCTTTTCATCAATAAGATTGATACCTTGATTATTCCTCTTATCGTTCTTCCTCTCCTTTTTGCACTCGGATGAAATGTGGCCAAACTCATTGCAGTTGAAACATCTCTTGCCTTTATCCTTGTGCTCACATTCCTTTGAACTATGACCAGATCCACCGCAATTATAACATCTATCTACACTACTCGCCTCTTCCTTCTTTGTACTGCCCCAGCACTGTCCGTCCTTCTCGTTGGCACTCTTGGCACTTCCTTGAAAATTACTGTTATTATACTTTGTGCTTTTCTTTGGCAAAGACTTCACTGCCATCTCATAACTTTTCATTTTCTCCTTGAAATCCTTGGAATTTTTTGCTCCAGAGAGAAGAAGTTTTGATCCTGAATCGTCCTCGACCCCATCAATCACGTACTGACACAGAGAAACTTGCTCAACATCACCTCTACTGGCGATTTCCTTCATCACAAGAAAGTACTCCTGTAGAGATTCGTCGCGCTTTTTTCGTCGCTGGGTTAACAACTTGTGAATTTCTGCACTGCTTGCCGCCACGTCAAACTCCTCTTTCAAGGCCTTCTTCAGTGCAGTCCAGGACGTCAGTCCTTTCTCACCTTGAATAAAAAGCTTAGCTAAACCATCGAGTGATTTCTTAGCGAAAATAAACTTTTGCAGCTCACTCCATCCCATCAAGATTGACGTCTCCTCAAAATCTGCGATCCATTTCTTCACTGGGTAACCATCCTTACCATTAAATGTTTTCATAGCGCCCTCTACGTCGCGGAACGACAATGAAAACTTATGTTGTTCTCTATACCTTCTGTGCTGGTCTTCCCCTTCGCTCTCTTCGTCTTCTTCGTCTTCTTCATCTTCGTCATCATCGTCTACATTAGTTGCGAGTTCATCCAAATTTCTCAAGTAATAACAAATGGTGTTAATCATTACCTCCTTTGTCCCGATCTCGGTATTAAGAATCTCAGAAACACGCAACAGATCAGCCTTAGAAAATGTTTCTTCGATAAATTTCTTCTTAGCTTCCTCTTCAATGGAATTTTCGTCAAAATCGAATCCAGGAAACTCTCGCAGTCGCTTTCGATTCTTCCTGTCGTCTGGTATATGCTCGAAAATAAGGTTATGTAAAACTTTGATTGCTTTGACCGGAGCATCACTTATGTTCTTATTTATTTTCTCTATTGCACCGAGTGTAGTCATCTTATTTGTTTACTCACGTCTATCAAGTATATTTCCGTCAATATCGCTTCCTCAAAACCTCGCTATCAAACCTGTTTAACCTCATTCACCAAACCGGTGATATTTTTAGGTGATATCGTTGAATACCACTTCCCGTCGTTTCCTCTTACCATATCCACAATTCTCTGTCGTAGTTTAGATTCCAACCCTCGTCGTCGTCACGGCACCACTAATTGTCACTGAAACTGAAGAACAAATTTTGCTAGCCTATGAATCCTCGTCGTAGATTCGCACGTCGTGGGCTCACAAAACTGCACGTCGTCTCGTCGTCAGCGTCGTAGGCAACAGCAACAAATATGTTTTGACGTTCACTTCGTCGAAAACAGAGTCGTATTTTGCGTCGTACTTCGTGTCGTGGATTGCGTCGTAACTCGTTGTTTCAGTCCATCCCGGACGAGCCCCCATTTGTGGGAAACGGTTTCCAGATCATGACACTCACAAGCATCGAATATAGAACTGAATTATTTATTAAAAACAATGAAACTGATTAAAATACAGTAAAGAATTAAGGGGATGTGTTTCGCGGCTCGTCGGAACTCGGAATAATGTTTCTCTTCTTTTTATTCTCAGACAATGGCGCTGAGCTTACTCCTGCGCCCGCTAGATCCCATACTCGGCCTTCTTGATCCTCATCCGGTTCCCACATATATATATAAAATGTGGCAGGGTGACAACGTTAGAATAAACATGCTTACCTACGATTGAAGATGGTTAATTCAGTACCTTAGATGATTCTTGTAGACCACGAAAGGACACAGTCATGTCCTTTATGACTGTTCCCTCCATGTAAGCAATAGAAGTCTTCACTGTCCAGGGAAGCGAGAAACGAACCCTGGATCTCCAGACATCTCCCATCCTGACTGAATGTTCCACTCTAATACCAACGACAGTTTCTTTCATCTTCGGATAACGTCCTATCAACCGCAGCACGCAATGATGTCTGTATAGGCCCGAACACCAAAGTTCACTGGCCTCGCGCAATCGGTTCATTGCGAAACACACTGTATTGCAATACAACAGCTGTGTTCGCACTCACCAGGACGGGCCGCACGACGTATAGCATCAGAATGAACGTAAATTCGCTCGCACAGTGACACTCATGTGTTTATATCGCCTAGCCGCACATGGTTAAGTCATTGAAGCACATAGCAACCTTTCCTCTCGACATGAAATTGCTCAACATAGTTGCAAGATCACAGACATATGAGTTAGGCCCTAAATATATAAAAAGTATATTCAAAACCAAGCACTCGTATTGAGAAATGCTTCTCAAATGGAGGTGCTAATTGTTCTGTCAACACACACGAAATGAGTGTATCGATACGGCCAGTTCCAAAGCGAAGAATATCTACTGAAAGAACATTATGATTGTATGCTTGTCAAAAGCAAGTATTCACCTCACGAACACTATACGGCTGGCCTATAATGAACAGTTATCTAGCAAGACAAGCTGTGTTTTCATTTCGTTCGCAATGGCCTAATCGGAACTGATACTGGAATCCTTCACGGCACTAAGGAAAACTCCCTGCTGTACAGTGATCGTACACTACTCAAGGCGAACTTTCACTCACGGTGCAGGTGACATTTCGCCGCCGGTCACCGGTATAACTCGATACATGTGTAAACGTGTATGGTATAATCCAATCTACCCTCTCCGTTGTTCAAGCCAGAACGCGACTGCGAGGTCACCTATCGTCGCGCCACGAGTGTTCAAAACTCGAACTGATAAGATGCAAATATCTTATTTCCGTGTTCCTAAGAATACAATTATGTGAAAGTAGTTAAAATCCAACACCTGCTATAATTACAGACATGTTAAAATATGCCAGAACGTATAAAAAAACTTGAATACCCATCCAAAAAGCATAGTTTATCTCTTGTTGCTGGTCGATAAAAATAATCAATACCCCTAACCAATCAGCTGTGACAACAGTACTTGCAACGCATGCGCCCCGCTTCTCTCGTCGAGATCGCTATCCAAAGTCAACTTGTGGGTCGCGAAACATATGATCCTGACTCTCGCTTCATTTTCACAAGTAATTACATATTACCTTCCCATAAAGGCATTCCAGTCATGAGAATGAGGGTACAGTACCATCCCGGCATTTGCCCGAAGACGAAGTGGGATACCACGGAAAACCACTTCGAGGATGACTGAGGTGGGAATCGAACCCCCTCTACTCATTTGGAACACCCGAGGCTGAGTAGACCCCGTTCCAGTCCTCATACCACTTTTTTCAAATTTCGTGGCAGAGCCGGGAATCGAACCCAGGACCTCCGGGGCGGCAGCTAACCATGCTGACCGCTACGCTACGGAGGCGACAACAAGACATTATATAATGTAAAAATAAAGTATTTTCACGTTCTTCATTACTTTTCTAGTGGTTTTATGTGATTTTACGTTCATTCTTAAGAGGGGTCCGACATGGGCATACTTTTTCCAAGACGTATTTTTGTTACTTTTAATGAAAACATTTCATATGAAAAACTGGGCTGTTATAAGTTAATCTGAACCAGATATAATGTTATAAAACATATCAAAGAACTCATCTAGCTAAAATTCAAATTTAAAATGATGACATTAATAAAAATACATGTAAAAAACAAAATGGGGGTCCGACTTTGGTCACTTTCCTCTATATTGTGCCCTTTCAGCAAGAAATATGCAAATCACTGTATGCCAGCATTGCTCAATTCGGGATTTTCGGGGTTGTAGTATGTTCTCCCACTCTGTGACTTACACATTTTGGATTAAATAGAGGATACACTTGCAAAATAACAACAAAATCAACTCCTATTTTAACACATTTAATTAACCAAAATTATGGCGCTACAAACAATAAAACAAATAAACTACTGACCAATATCTTTCTACTTGTTCAAAGTGAACAAGGAATAGTATAAGAATTAAACCAATATTATATTAAAACACATGGTTTCCTTTAAAACCAACCATTCATAATTATTTTTACTTCCATAAAGTATCTATCTTAAAGTTCCATATAACTACGAGCTCCTTTGGCTCGATACATTCCAATAACGACGGTGTCATTCTTTTGTACACCTCAAATACTATTTTTATATTTTCTTATCATCAAAACAAATATATAATTACATTTAAAGTACAGGTTAATTCTTTACTTAAATATTTGGGCACTTCACATGTTCTCAGCATTTACCATCTCTCTCAAGTTTTACAAATTCACCATAGTGATTGGGAAAATACCTGTGTACTCCAGAGTTATAAAGATTACTTGACAAAGTCAAAAACTATGATTACTCCCGGAATCTAGTTACCTTCATTTAACTCGTGGAATCCTACTTCCATACAACATTACAATAGGGATTGTTATTTATTTTATTTGTCTTATAAGACCATTATCACATAAGAAAACTACGATCTGAACTGGCAAGCGATAATTTCATCTACAAGGACCTCGGTTCAAATCCCGGGTCATTAACAACATTAAACACTCACGGTGTATTCATTCCTTCTTACAGACGGCCTTCACCAACCCTCCTGCTATTAGGGTCAGACCGTATACTTGAGCGAGATTTATGACTGGGAGGGTGACTTCCCGTGTAGTCTGCGGTTGGAGCTCTCCTCAATGCTTTTAAAACAAATCTTCCTTTCTTTTCAGTTCTATGGAGAGACCTGGCATTTTACTTCTCCTTTTACTTTCAACAATAATATTGGGCTCATAAACCACTTTCGTAACCTTGGCATTTATTAATTATAAAGGGTCCTCATTGATTGGAAAGAGTAATACACATTTTACGACGAATAATTAGGGGCTTCAACAACAAGAGGAGTCTAGGTTCGACTCTCTTAACATGCCTCGGGAACCATTCCCACATTGGAGGACTTTACAAAATGCGATTTAGGTTCGGCCGTGGCCTACATGACCTACGCTCAATAATACCATACATTTGCTCCCTTTTACAACATAATAACACACACATGGCCTCGTGATCTACGTCACTATTGGAGGACTTACAACATATCTCAATTCACCGCAATCAACTACCCCTCATAAGTAATTTACCAAGTACATTTTATTCTACGCATTCCTAGCGTGACATTTTATTTTAATTGCGCTCCATTGCGCTATACATTATTTACGGCCTAGGGTCTTCCAAAGAACTGATAAATTCCATATTAACAATTGATACATACCTCAATTTTTAAATTAATCTTTTCCTCTGACAATAATCCCTCTTTTTTTTATGAACATGCATTAACATCATGTCTTATACTTTTATTAAGGCTCCAATGCTCTTATTTTCATATCATTCAGTTTAATCTTTATTTATATTTCATGTATATTATTATTATTATTAATACGCTTGCTTTTATAACATTCGTCAAATACACTGACCTTTTATTCATACACTTCCTCTACAGGATTTATTCTTTCACATAATTATTTATAATTTCTCAAAATTCTATTTTTGTTCAGACCGCGTTCTTATTCTGTATTTAGTTATTTAGAAACATCCCTTTTACTCAAAAAAACTCCGGTGGATTTGTACACAATCATTTCCCCGACACCAAAACATAATGAAAATCTTTACTCACATGTTTAAGGTCGTTTCTTGACCTTTCTCCTCGTACGATGCGTCATTTTAGCCCACTTTTTTTAAATTACTCCATCTTGTACAAATTCATTGCATGTACAGACATATCTTGACACATATTTAACACGTATACATTTAACACTAATAACATTTTAAATACACTGGTGTATCCGTTTAGAACACACAATAAAAACACAAAAAATATATTACTTTTAACACAAAATCTTGATATATTTACACTTCACAAATTTTGATCACTAGGCCGCTATTTAAGCCTATCACACGTGACCTCTTGACCTCCCGTCTCCAAGGGTGAAATTTAGTAATGTCGGCTTCCTATCCTCTCTGAATATGAAAGTCTCGAATCATCTACTTCCTCCCTGCAATAGCACTCCTTCGAATCCCGTTCCTGACGATCTGCTATTTCTCTAACTTGAACGGCTCCCCTTTTAGATCCTATTTATTCATCTTAGCGAAAGTCTGTTCTGTTCACGGTCCCCTTGATAATCTATCGGTGACCTATGGATTTTTATAGCAACTAATACTTCTCGAGTCTTAGTGCTTTTGAATAGTTCGTCTGCTTTCTTGAAACAATGTCTATAGTTTCCTGTCTTCTTCTTTGCTTAGTCGGTTCTCGCACTTCTAATCTTCTAGAATACTCTGCGAACCTTATTCTATCTTTCCCTGCTCGGGTTCTTTAAATTTGATGAAATGTTTATCTCGCTGTTACGGTACTTCCGTACGTTATGATACTTTTGGTCGTTTACTTAAAGACCTATCGCCCTGAGTCCTAAGTTCGCAGCCTGCTTTGACTGTATTTTATGAACTTTTCACTGTAAACTTTCTACTGTCGGACCTAAATCCTGTAACTAGGATTTTCCTAATTTTCAACACGGCGATACTGTAATTTTACTTCTTTGCAACTCCTTACGGAGGCACGCAAGTTATTGATACCGCGACGCCCGTGGCAGTCGGATATTGTCTATGCGATGTGATGCAGCGTTTTCCCCCTCAAGGAAAGCTTGTATACTGTCTTCGGTGTGTTACAGCGTGACGCCCCCTCACGGACTGTCGGAATTCGGTGTCTGATGTAGCACAGTGACGCGCCCTCAGGCCGTTTGATAACTGCATGTACTGATACAGCGTGACGCCCCCCTGGGCTATCGGAAACTGCATGATTGGTCTGGTTTGGCCTGGACTTTTATACTATTTAGTCACAAAAAGATAAAACTCTAGTCCTTTTCGTGACCAACTTTTGAAATAATTGTCGTACAATTATAAAAATTATATCTCCAGAAAGCTCGTCTTCCAAACGTCAAATGATCTCACTGCGCATAAGAATCGATCGTGCATTTCGGAGATATTAATTAATTTTTAGTCTTCAGCTGCGTGGGTGGTGCTGTTCATTTTTAAATTCCCCACTCCTCTGGTATCAGTGAATCCCCGATGACGTATGCTGCGTTTGCAGTTCTTTCCTGTGCAATTATTACAAGCTTTTTCTTTACACAAAAATCTCTAATCCGAAATGACTCACAGTCCAGTAATTATTTACTTATTTTTATTCTTGCAAATGGGTTAACTTTAATTATTCTTCTACTGGCACAGCGGCGCTGTTGTCATTTTACTGCAAGCTAAGCTGGATTTCCGAGTCACGCTTCTCTGTCTTACAGGAAAACTTTCCACTCGTTCTATTAATATCCATGACCAGCTCCCTCTCAATGAGTCAAGAGGCATGATCTCATCTTCTGAACACCTGGTCCCAGCTGCTTGCACAACGTTAGGCTAGAAACCATGCTTGAAATCTCTCTCCGTTCCCTTAGAGACTGTATGTTTCTTTCATTCCTTTCACAAAATACATGGATTCGACCCCTTTTGAGCTAATGGTACATGGGTTCATCTCACCTCTCCTTCGGTAAATAAATTTTCGAAAAATTTTGAGGAAATTTATTTCATTTATTCATAAAAATCTTATTTTTCTCTTTAACTGTCGAAGCCATCATAACGTTCATCCATACCTTCTGATTTTTGTTCCTTAAAAATCCCAGTATAACTTGGTTTCTTTCATCTTTTTAAGTCATATCCGGTAATTGTGTAGGTTGGGTACGCTCTGTCCCTACCCTTTCTTTCCTTTTCCTTTATTTGTCTGGACTTTAGGTTTCCAGAACCTCATTCTTCTTTACGGGTGTGGTCTATCCCTACCCGTTTCCTCATTTCATCATTCTCCTTTCTTAAATTGAAATTTTCTTCTTCAACAAAATCAATTATTTCTTTGATTTCCCAATACAATTTTTCCAATTCGCATTCGGACTCGAATATTTGAGCTCTGCTTCCCTTTTCTATCTTATTCTCGTTTCTATCAAAAGTGGATTCCTCATCTCTAAATTGTTCCATAACCAGGGTTTGTTCATTTGCTTCATCGAAGTCTTCGGGAGGGTAATATACTTTCAAATTCGCTGAATTCATGGTCACTTCGTGATTCGTTTCACAGTGCCGAATTCTATAGGCATTATTTCTCAAATCTCTTATTATTTGATACGGTCCGTGGTACATTTTCTGGAACTTTTTGTACACGCGGTTCCCTGGATCCGAAATGGCTGGTCTTTTTACTAACACCATTTCCCCTGCTAGTAGTGGCCGATGATACCTCTTGTGCCTATTTCTTATTTGCCTCCTGTCGGCTTGAGCTTTTAGATGCTCAAAGGCTCTTCTAATACGTACATCTCTTCCCGGCTGAGCGTCTGCTGGCCTAGGAATTACCAGACTCCAAGGTCTCTCTGGTTGCTCATTCCGATGTAACGTTATTGGTATCTCTCCCGTAGATTCATGGATTGTATTGTTTATACAAAATTCGATAATATCCAAAATATCTATCCACTTCCAATTTTCTTCGGCACAGTATATTCTACAATACTTGGCCGTCTCCCTCATCACTCTTTCTACAGGATTTGCCTCAGGATGGCGAATTCTTGACAAAATCTGACGTATTCCAAGTCTTTCTAATTCTTGTCTGAACTCTACACTGGTGAAACAACTACCGTGATCCGACAACAAATTCTCAGGTTTTCCCAGAATCGGTATCACTTTTTCTTTGAGTCGTTTTAACACCTGTTTGGTACTAGTCTTCTGTATGGGAGCAAGGACAACCATTTTAGTGAAGACATCCATAGCCACCATTATGTGTCGATTTCCTCTTCTTGCCTTGGGCAAAGGTCCGAAATTATCAATAGAGATGATTTGACCTGGCCTCTCGGGTAACAATGGTATAGGCTTTTGTCTCATCAGAAATGCATTTGGTTTAATCCTTTGACATAGATCACATGTCTTTAGCGTATCCCTTACAGTTTCTCTCAGTCTCGGCCATACAAATGCTTCTTTCAGCATCGAGACTGTTTTGTCGACTCCCATATGTCCGAACGATCTATGGGCTAACCATACTATTTTCCTCTGCAAAGTTGCAGGTACAACAATCCTTAATCGTGTATGGTCAGAGTCCACAAACTTATATAATAATCCATTATAAAATGTGTAATCTTGAGCTATCTTATTAGCTTCCGTGTACGCCGGTGTTCCCCTTATCAAACTTCCCTCAAGGAAAGATATGAGCATGTTCATCCATGGATCCTCACGTTACCGTTGACTAATGCTTCTTAACTCATTTAGAGTACGCTGATCCCTGTCTTCCAAATCAATAGCCATTACTTCCTCTTCTGTGGACTCTGGCTGTCTACTTAAATAGTCTGGAACTATATTTTCTTTTCCTGGGCAGTATTCTATCTTTACATCAAACTGTTGAATATATAAAGCCCAACGCATCAACCTTTGACTGGATAGATCAGTCTTCATCAAAAAGGTTAAGGCTTTATGATCCGTTCTTAAAGTGACTTGAAACCCATATACGATCTTTCGCCAATATTGCAGCGCGTGCAATATCGCTAACAGCTCGATTTCGCTGATCGTATAATTTTCCTCGTGTGGTTTTAGTCTCCGACTTGTGAAAGCTAGATAATTTTTCTCATCAGGGTTATCCGGGTTTTCCTGATATAGCATTGCCCCTATTCCAATCTGGGATGCGTCTGTTTGAATGATAAATCTCTGATTAAAATCAGGATATCCTAGCTTCACATAGTTTAAGAGCATTTCCTTGGCCTCCACAAATGCTTTTTCTGTCTCCTCCGTCCATTTCCACTTGCCCCCCTTCTTCAGAAGGTCCTGTAGTGGTGCAACAGTTTTTGTGTATGATGGACAATGTCCTGAGAAAAATCCAATCAATCCCAAAAACTGGCGAACGTTCTTCACTTTCAAAGGCCTTGGAAAATCTCTTATCGATTCTAATTTGCATGGATTTGGTTTAACACCATCTTTGTCAATCACATGCCCTAAAAATGTTACTTGTCTTTGACAAAAATTTGACTTCTTTAAATTGATTTTAAAATTAGCCCTTCTTAAGTCTTCCAATAATTTCTTCAACTTTTCTAAATGTTCCTCAATGTTCTCCGAGGTAAGCAAAATATCATCCACATAACGGATAGTGCAATCTTTCACTTCCTCTGACAGGTTTCGATCAAGCGCTCTTATTAAGGCAGATCCTGCGGTCTTCAATCCAAACGGACATCTTCTAAAACAATATGTTTGTTGGTCGAACTGAAATCCAGTCAACAGGCTGGTTTTCTCTTCCAGTTCGAGATGATGATACGAAGAAGTCATGTCAATATTTGTAAAAATCTTCTTGCCTTTGAATTTCCTCAGTATTTCTTTTATGGGTGGTGCCGAATCATTTTCTGGTATGATTTTTGCATTTAAATTCCTGGCATCTAAACACACCCTTACTGAGCCATCCGGTTTACTCACAATCACTAATGGACTAACATATGGTGTCGCCATCTTTTCTATAACCCCTGCATTCATCATCTCCTGCAGTGTTTTCTTCGTTTGTGGGTAATGTTTTTCCTCAACCGGATATGGTTTTTGTCTGAACGGTGCCCAATCATTGACTTGGAACGCGTATTTAAAATTTTCAATCTTCCCTGGCTTGGAATCAAATACGTCCCTAAACTTTAATAATAATTTTTTTAATTGTTCCTTATTTTCGAGGTTAACTTTAGCTTCCTCTACTTTTCCCGACAGGTTGGTCTCGAACTCAGTTTCCGAATTATCTTCGAGTTCTATGTTGAGAACTTCAAATATCTTTTCTATGTCCTTATAACCTTCCTCCGTTACTTCTTCCACTTGCCATACCTGTTCTCCTATTTTCGCATCCTGTTCCTGTAGATTAATGTTTTGTTCATCCACATCCTCTCTTTGAATTCTAATGCAGTTTTGCGCTAGGTCTATAATGACCTTGTTCTCACGGATAAAATCAATACCTAATATGACATTATACGGCAATTGATTTACCAGCAAAAAGCATTGCGAAATTTCAGCATTACCCATGATCAAATCGATGTATACCGGAAATTTACATGTTAAATATTTTTCAGGGATAATCCCCTTAATCTTTACACTTGATGTGGGAATTTTTAATACGCGGCCTCTTGTTTCCAATTCATTTAGAAGGGTTTGCGTAATTAAACTTATTGTGGATCCAGTATCAATTAATGCCCTGACCAGTAATCCTTCTATCCTTAGCATAATTATAGGTAATTCTCTTTTGATAGGTGGGATTCCTTCCACCTCCTCGTTAAATAGCTCATCTGGTCTTGCTATCCAATTCACAATTCCTACCTCCTCCCAGCTCCTGGTATGTTTCCACTTTTGACGATTTAAATTTGAAGTTTTTTTTTATCCTGAGGGCTTCCTTTCCCCTCATTCTTTAATTGAGCTTGTAGTTCCAAGCTTTGAGCTCCGTCTAGTCGGTCGGGTGATTTCCGGTTCTTTATTGCCTCACTCCAACGGACTTTTTGCCTTTCAGGTTCGTCTGGTCGTTCATTCATATAACGAAGACTTTCCTGATATCTCTCTTCTATTTCGGCCCGATATTCATCATCCCTATCCTCTGGCCTTACGTTCCTTCTGGGATAATTCTCCCATTTCTTTCGGTTCTCTTGCCTCTGGTGGTTATTGTTATAGGGTCGGCTCTCTTGTTGCCTGTAACCCGTATTCCTAGGATTTCTTCCTCGATATCCTCCTCTGTAGTATGGCTGTATTCCCCTAGGCTCTTGGTGCCCATCCTCCCGACCCAGTCCCTGAGTATCAGTACTAGTGGACTGATTTCTGGTCGATGGTTTCTCCCTGTTTTCCTGACTGCTGGCCATATGTACCTGCTCAGTCTGTCTTTGATGCCTGGGAGTAACGTGCGAAGTTGTCATATCTAATTGACGTAATACACTCTCCACTTCCACAGCACTTCTGGCTTTGGATGAGATTAACAGCCTCTGGACCTCATATGGAAGTTGTCTTGCAATGGCGGCACACAGGTCGTTCTCAGCTGGAGCAATGTCAAGTTCCCGGAATTTACACAGCTGAGCGGTGAAAAATTCTGAGTACTTAGTAGGTGCATTTGTGCTGTACTTCCTAGAGTACAGATCTAGCCTCAAATTCTCTTGGACATCTGCTGCCCAATATCGTTTTAAAAAGGCTTCTCTAAAGCCTTCCACCGTATCAAAGGTGTACCTGAAGCTTCTGAACCAAGTAAGACAATCACCTGCCAACAGTTTCTCAATTGCTCTAAGTCTCCGATCCTGAGGAACTTTCATTTCGTTTAAATACTCTGCGACTTCCTTTAACCAGTATTTTGGAGTAATTGACATGTTATTACCCGTAAACTTTACCGGTCTGTCCTCATTCGACTTAATGATGTTTATTATCTGACCATTTGTCTGGTTCATGTACGGGGTTGACATAGCCATCGGATATCCTGGGTTCTTATAAGGGCTCTCCCCTCCTAAGTCCCTATCTGTATCTGTGCCTTGTTCACGAGGATCTACCCATCCTGTCTTTGGAAACTCATCCTGACTCTCAAAGTCTAACTTCCTTTCTCTTCGGGCACTTTCTTCATTAGCCATGAGTTGAATTTCCATTTGACTATTCTTGTGTTCAGTCCTTTCCAACCGTGATCTTAATTCATTTTGAATTTTTTCTTGATTCCTTTTACTATCTTCCTCTACCTTTTTGAGTTGGAATTTCTCTTCCCTGAAACTATCCCTGATTTCAGCTAATTTATCTTCTACCTCTTTCTTGATGACCATGACCTGTTCTGTTATAATTTCTGGTTTAACGTCACCTCTGGTATCTAGGTCTTCGCGTATTTCCTTTATTTTTTCTCCATCTCTCCCTTAATTCTTTCCAGCTTTTCCTCAGTTTTCCCTTGACTCTTATACAATATCCTCAAGTGGTCTTGGACCTGATTTACTTCAGTATTGGTTTTTCCTACATGGACCTTTAATGTTCCGATGGTTTCCTGAACCTCATTAATACCCTGACTTATTTCCTCTATCTTATGGGTATTTTCCTTATTTTCTTCATCTCCTTGGAGATGCTCTTCGTAAGTCCCTAATCTATTACTTATTGTTTCCTCGTGCTTCCTCAATTTATCATCTACCTGCCCGGTAAATTGATTAATCTGATCTTTCATACCCTGTACATCTTTGTGATTCTGAGTTTCCATCTTATCAACTTTGGCCTGAATTTCATCGACTTTTTCCTCGAGTTTTTCTACTTTTTCCCTCAACTCTTTCAAATTTGTCTCCTAATACCTTAAAACTTTCTTTTATCTCACGCCGGGAACTTTCACAAATATCGCTGTTAGATTTTATCTGAGCTTCTAATTTTTTCTGCACACCTTGGATCTGGTTCACAAGTTTCTCTTCACATGCCTCTACATTTTTTTACAAGATTTTTCCATTTCAACTAATCTAGTTTCCATAGAACCAATTTTACCCTCCTTTTTGGATTCTATACTATTTTTTTCTATAGCACTTATCTGGGTTTTCAATCCTGCATTAAACGTGTTACTCTCAATTTGCAATGCCTCTAGCTTGTCCCCAAATGTTTTATCCAATATTTGAAATTTGGACTCTATGTTTCCTTCTATTACTCCTAGTTTATCTTCCAAAACCCTGGATTGTGCTGACAAATGATTTGAATTTTCTGTTTTTATACTATTAAATTTGATTTCTATCTCAGCCGTCAGTACATCGTTATTTGCTTTACTGTCGGCTTTTATAGACTCTAACGTCTCATTTTTTATAACTTTCAGCTGTTCTGCCATGTTATCCCCACTTTCTGTTTTAATCTCTTCTATCTTAGCCTTCAGTTCATTGTTCATTTTTATACAGTCGGCCTCGATAGCTTTTAATTTAGTCCCCATGCTATCACTATTAGTTTTTAGTGACTCTAAACTTTGATTGATGGATCCTAACTTTTGGTTATTTTCCTCCTGTTGGCTATCCAACTTATTCAAACTCTCATTTATGGATCCTAAATCCCTTTTATTTTCACTCTGTTGGCTATCCAACTTATTCAAACTCTCATTTATGGATTCGAACTCTTTTTTATTTTCATCCTTTTGGAGGCCCAATGTATCGTCTATCGTTCCTAATTTATTGTTTATGGCCTCCAAGAGCCGTTGCATCTCTTCACTCAATGCCATCTCATTAGAATATAGTGGGCTACTCATGCCACATCGCTAATACATGGTTGAGAGATGGTATACTCTGATCCATTGTGTCCCAATTTCTTCAAAAATTTACTTTGGTACGGGTATTTACTACAACGTATCCTTTTGATCTCTTTATACAAACTCAAAAACTTTTATGGAAGTATTTAAAATTCAAAATTTTGAAAAACCTTTTTTTTTTCAAAAAAAAATGAAAATTTTGATTTTTCGAGAAAACTCGGGTTTTCCCTAGGAAATTCATCCCTGCGGACTGGGCGCCAAAAAGTAAAGATTTTCTGGGGGGGTTGTTTGATTCAGGGCTGCTCGGTGGGAGTTTCTAGGGACCCATGCGGTCAGTTAACATTACACGTTGTAGCTATTCCTATCCTTACTTTACTTTACATGAAATGACTGTCTTAAGTGTTCCTCTAGTTATTAATCCAAGCACATTACTTTATATACCCCCATGTGCCCTTTCAGCAAGAAATATGCAAATCACAGTATGCCAGCATTGCTCAATTCGGGATTTTCGGGGTTGTAGTATGTTCTCCCACTCTGTGACTTACACATTTTGGATTAAATAGAGGATACACTTGCAAAATAACAACAAAATCAACTCCTATTTTAACACATTTAATTAACCAAAATTATGGCGCTACAAACAATAAAACAAATAAACTACTGACCAATATCTTTCTACTTGTTCAAAGTGAACAATGAATAGTATAAGAATTAAACCAATATTATATTAAAACACATGGTTTCCTTTAAAACCAACCATTCATAATTATTTTTACTTCCATAAAGTATCTATCTTAAAGTTCCATATAACTACGAGCTCCTTTGGCTCGATACATTCCAATAACGACGGTGTCATTCTTTTGTACACCTCAAATACTATTTTTATATTTTCTTATCATCAAAACAAATATATAATTACATTTAAAGTACATGTTAATTCTTTACTTAAATATTTGGGCACTTCACATGTTCTCAGCATTTACCATCTCTCTCAAGTTTTACAAATTCACCATAGTGATCGGGAAAATACCTGTGTACTCCAGAGTTATAAAGATTACTTGACAAAGTCAAAAACTATGATTACTCCCGGAATCTAGTTGCCTTCAATTAACTCGTGGAATCCTACTTCCATATAACATTACAATAGGGATTTTTATTTATTTTATTTGTCTTATAAGACCATTATCACATAAGAAAACTACGATCTGAACTGGCAAGCGATAATTTCATCTCCAAGGACCTCGGTTCAAATCCCGGGTCATTAACAACTTTAAACACTCACGGTGTATTCATTCCTTCTTACAGACGGCCTTCACCAACCCTCCTGCTATTAGGGTCAGACCGTATACTTGAGCGAGATTTATGACTGGGAGGGTGACTTCCCGTGTAGTCTGCGGTTGGAGCTCTCCTCAATGCTTTTAAAACAAATCTTCCTTTCTTTTCAGTTCTATGGAGAGACCTGGCATTTTACTTCTCCTTTTACTTTCAACAATAATATTGGGCTCATAAACCACTTTCGTAACCTTGGCATTTATTAATTATAAAGGGTCCTCATTGATTGGGAAGAGTAATACACATTTTACGACGAATAATTAGGGGCTTCAACAACAAGAGGAGTCTAGGTTCGACTCTCTTAACATGCCTCGGGAACCATTCCCACATTGGAGGACTTTACAAAATGCGATTTAGGTTCGGCCGTGGCCTACATGACCTACGCTCAATAATACCATACATTTGCTCCCTTTTACAACATAATAACACACACATGGCCTCGTGATCTACGTCACTATTGGAGGACTTACAACATATCTCAATTCACCGCAATCAACTACCCCTCATAAGTAATTTACCAAGTACATTTTATTCTACGCATTCCTAGCGTGACATTTTATTTTAATTGCGCTCCATTGCGCTATACATTATTTACGGCCTAGGGTCTTCCAAAGAACTGATAAATTCCATATTAACAATTGATACATACCTCAATTTTTATATTAATCTTTTCCTCTGACAATAATCGCTCTTTTTTTATGAACATGCATTAACATCATGTCTTATACTTTTATTAAGGCTCCAATGCTCTTATTTTCATATCATTCAGTTTAATCTTTATTTACATTTCATGTATATTATTATTATTATTAATACGCTTGCTTTTATAACATTCGTCAAATACACTGACCTTTTATTCATACATTTCCTCTACAGGATTTATTCTTTCACATAATTATTTATAATTTCTCAAAATTCTATTTTTGTTCAGACCGCGTTCTTATTCTGTATTTAGTTATTTAGAAACATCCCTTTTACTCAAAAAAACTCCGGTGGATTTGTACACAATCATTTCCCCGACACCAAAACATAATGAAAATCTTTACTCACATGTTTAAGGTCGTTTCTTGACCTTTCTCCTCGTGCGATGCGTCATTTTAGCCCACTTTTTTTAAATTACTCCATCTTGTACAAATTCATTGCATGTACAGAAATATCTTGACACATATTTAACACGTATATATTTAACACTAATAACATTTTAAATACACTGGTGTATCCGTTTAGAACACACAATAAAAACACAAAAAATATATTACTTTTAACACAATATCTTGATATATTTACACTTTACAAATTTTGATCACTAGGCCGCTATTTAAGCCTATCACACGTGACCTCTTGACCTCCCGTCTCCAAGGGTGAAATTTAGTAATGTCGGCTTCCTATCCTCTCTGAATATGAAAGTCTCGAATCATCTACTTCCTCCCTGCAATAGCACTTCTTCGAATCCCGTTCCTGACGATCTGCTATTTCTCTAACTTGAACGGCTCCCCTTTTAGATCCTATTTATTGATCTTAGCGAAAGTCTGTTCTATTCACGGTCCCCTTGATAATCTATCGGTGACCTATGGATTTTTATAGCAACTAATACTTCTCGAGTCTTAGTGCTTTTGAATAGTTCGTCTGCTTTCTTGAAACAATGTCTATAGTTTCCTGTCTTCTTCTTTGCTTATTCGGTTCTCGCACTTCTAATCTTCTAGAATACTCTGCGAACCTTATTCTATCTTTCCCTGCTCGGGTTCTTTAAATTTGATGAAATGTTTATCTCGCTGTTACGGTACTTCCGTACGTTATGATACTTTTGGTCGTTTACTTAAAGACCTATCGCCCTGAGTCCTAAGTTCGCAGCCTGCTTTGACTGTATTTTATGAACTTTTCACTGTAAACTTTCTACTGTCGGACCTAAATCCTGTAACTAGGATTTTCCTAATTTTCAACACGGCGATACTGTAATTTTACTTCTTTGCAACTCCTTACGGAGGCACGCAAGTTATTGATACCGCGACGCCCGTGGCTGTCGGATATTGTCTATGCGATGTGATGCAGCGTTTTCCCCCTCAAGGAAAGCTTGTATACTGTCTTCGGTGTGTTACAGCGTGACGCCCCCTCACGGACTGTCGGAATTCGGTGTCTGATGTAGCACAGTGACGCGCCCTCAGGCCGTTTGATAACTGCATGTACTGATACAGCGTGACGCCCCCCTGGGCTATCGGAAACTGCATGATTGGTCTGGCTTGGCCTGGACTTTTATACTATTTAGTCACAAAAAGATAAAACTCTAGTCCTTTTCGTGACCAACTTTTGAAATAATTGTCGTACAATTATAAAAATTATATCTCCAGAAAGCTCGTCTTCCAAACGTCAAATGATCTCACTGCGCATAAAAATCGATCGTGCATTTCGGAGATATTAATTAATTTTTAGTCTTCAGCTGCGTGGGTGGTGCTGTTCATTTTTAAATTCCCCACTCCTCTGGTATCAGTGAATCCCCGATGACGTATGCTGCGTTTGCAGTTCTTTCCTGTGCAATTATTACAAGCTTTTTCTTTACACAAAAATCTCTAATCCGAAATGACTCACAGTCCAGTAATTATTTACTTATTTTTATTCTTGCAAATGGGTTAACTTTAATTATTCTTCTACTGGCACAGCGGCGCTGTTGTCATTTTACTGCAAGCTAAGCTGGATTTCCGAGTCACGCTTCTCTGTCTTACAGTGAAAACTTTCCACTCGTTCTATTAATATCCATGACCAGCTCCCTCTCAATGAGTCAAGAGGCATGATCTCATCTTCTGAACACCTGGTCCCAGCTGCTTGCACAACGTTAGGCTAGAACCCTTGCTTGAAATCTCTCTCCGTTCCCTTAGAGACTGTATGTTTCTTTCATTCCTTTCACAAAATGCATGGATTCGACCCCTTTTGAGCCAATGGTACATGGGTTCAATATATGATTTAATAAAAAGTGTATTATTCATCTTGAGAAAAAAAACTCTTGTATATACTTTATTAAATGTACAGGTGCTAAAAAATAAAAATTATTTGAAATAAATAAAGAGGGTCCTAAAATCTGAGGGACTTGGGCCTCATTTTACCTTAATCCGGCACTGACTGGAATGCGAAATCCGCAGTCGGGGTCGATCTGGATAGTAATATGTTCTTACCAAATTACGGTACATTAAACAGTTCCACACACTCACAGATATACAGACCGACAGACATTCATACACACGCACACACAAATTAAGGATGACCTCTTAAGCCTCTATTTCATACTGTTTTCCCACCATTGACCAGTTGGCGTCTTAACTGTAAGAGGCAAGTGTCAATCTTTATTACGTAATGTGTACTCACTTCCCCTCGCCTCTGGTGCTGCTCGAGTGAAGCTTCTTTCAGTGTAAAGTGACATATTATCATGGATTGCAATGTTGAACCTTCCTGAACTCTCCTCATTGTGCCATTTGTGTGGCATATCACACCTTAATATTACTCAACAAACACGTTGGTACTCCCCTTCCTATATATCAAACTAAATATCAAGGGTCGAGTATTCCATTCAGTTCCCCGAGATTATCTAGTCCTTTCAAAAATATCTATAATTCAGAAAAATCACATAAGGACAAATATTTTGTCGGAAAGGAATGTTGGGTTGCGAAATTGTTCGACTATATTTTTAGCCTACTTTTCACATTTTGCAAAAATGAGGAAAAAGTAGTCTTATGAGATCGATCCGGGAAAATGTGTGTCTGTCTGTCTGTCTGTCCATCCTTCTGTCTGTCTGTCTGTCTGGCTGTGTGTCTGTCCCCCCCCTATCAACTCCTAAACGGCTGCAGCAATCAAAACCAAATTTAGTATGAGTAAAGATGTGCACCGGAATAGCTCACGTCCATATTTGAAAATGATGTCAGTGCTACCAACTGCTGAAAAAACGCACTAGAAATTTCAACTCCATGTTGGATATCTTAAAGGTATGCATGGGAGCTATTCCAAAATTGGCACACATGTAGACAATACTATTTCAGTTTAATTTCCAGGAGGCCAACCATGACAGTGTTGCCAAAATAATTTTAAGCCTTCTGATAGATCCAATGTTTAAATGCATATAACTTCTACACTATCAACTGGATTTCAACCAAATTTTGTGCGTAATATCTGTACATAAACAGATATGACTCAGCGTATTCTTAAGAGCCACCAGGGCTGCCAACTGTTAATAATTGCTCTCTCTCTATTTTTTTTTAATCCAAATACCAATATATCAGAAAGTATGCAAGCCAACAGGTTTAAACTATGCACACGTATATTCTGACATTTTAGATTAATTTGGAGTAACTTATATACGTCAGTTCTACCAACATGATTATAAGCCTGCTGATAGTACCAATTTTTAAATACATGTAACTTCTATACTATCAGTTGGATTTCAACCAAATTTCATATGAGCAATGTGTACCATAACAGATATGACTATATGTATTGTTAAGAGCAATCAGGGCTGCCAACTGTTAATAAATGCTGTCTATATTCTTTTTACCCTAATATCAATATATCAGAAAGTATGCAAGCCAACAGCTCTATACTTTGCACACGTATAGCACCTGACATTCTAGATTAATTTGGAGTAATTAATACAAGGCGGTGCTGCCAACATGATTCTATGCCTGCTGATATGTCCAATTTTAAAATACATGTAACTTCTATACTAACAAATGGATTTCATCCAAAATTGGCACAACAAGATATCATAATAATTCAGATTATTTCTGACCAGCACACGCATGGTATTGTTGGCAACATGCTTTTACGCGTGCTGATAGATCCAGTGTCTAACTGCATGTAACGTCCATTGGACTTCAACCAAATGTTGTATTCTGTACCTTAAGAGACGGAACTAAGAATTTATTCAGTCACCAGGGCTGCCAACTGTAGTGCTCTATTAGGCTACATTATACCAGGTATGTTTTGAACTAATTAGATATTTCGATATCACCAACTTAATTTCGTCTTTATTCTAGATAGGTTCATATACTGTAGAATAATCATTGGCATGAAAAGTAGGCTGTATAGTTCTTCACGGAACTTCTTGTTTCTTTTTTAATCGCTTATCCCCCAGTTCAACTAAACCCCAGTTTTGCGAGGGCATTGGTTGAGCGAGAGAGTTCCTAATCCATCTCAGTCGTGCTGAAAATGTATTTGTGGTTTCCCATTTTCACCACCAGGTAAATGCCGCACTGTTCCTTTCAACAGGTCCAATTCCTTCCAAAAAACCCTTCCTTAATAAGCCCCAAGTTAGAGGTCGCCTATCACCATCCCCAGTTGTATCTGCTCCCAGACACCATCCTTATGACGGTAGAGGAATGACCCCTCGCGCAGAGACCGCGGGTGAGGACGAGTTAGGAGAAGTAGCGATTAGAAAGGACAGAAATGACTTAATCAAAGGACTGCTTCTTTTCCAGAGTATATGGCCTTATTGTTGAAAATCCACAGCCTGCTTCCAGTTGCCGACCGGGTCAGGAATGGAATGAATGAAGACCCCATCTAGCGACGAGGATATGAACCGTGCTGGCTGCCGAGGCCTGACGCACTCCTCTGGGGCAATGATTAAATGAATGACAGATGAAATAAAATGATAGTGGAGAGTGTTGCTGGAATGAAATTTTGAGAAAGAAAACCGGAGTACCCGGAGAAAAACCTGCCTGCCCACGTTTTGTCCAGCAAATTTCTCACATGGGGTGACCGGGATTTGAACCACGGACCCAGCCGTGAGAGTCAGGCGTGCTGCCGCCTAAGCCACGGAGACATATGGCACTATTGTTCTGTTCCTTAAATTAACATAACTAAGCATTTCTTTTGCTTTCTGCTAAAATGTAAATTGCATGGGCAGAGAATCGAACCCGGACCGCCCGCGTGGCAGGCGAGCATTCTTCCACTGAACCACCGATGCTGACGGCGCAGTGTTGAACGGAGACTGGTGACACACTATTAGGCATTCTTGTTTATTAGAGACTGTGAGAATCCTCAGTGTTGTACGCACACATCCTCCAGCCAATACTTCCACACTTCAAGTCCCGGGACAAGCTACCATTAAACTACACAACTACGGCCCCTACAGAAACACCTGCTAGCAAACAAATCCAACACACACATGGATGATGACTATGACTACTCTAGCCCCCAAAATAAATTAACAACTCGTTCCGGGGTAAGTGAGACAAGTTATTTCCATTACCTAAGCTGTATGTTCCCGAGACCTGAGACCTATCAGTAAGTAACGGGGAAGATCACACCGTGGGCTTCAGTGCATTCCGCGGCAGTCGTGGCCGAGTGGTTAAGGCGTCTGACTTGAAATCAGATTCCCTCTGGGAGCGTAGGTTCGAGTCCTGCCGACTGCGCGTATTTTATACCAAAGGTTTGTGAATATTGGCCCTTCTCATTGGCCTATTCCCAGTTGTTCTGTTCCTGGTCAATGCTGTCCGGCTCCGTGGCTAATTAGTAAGCGTCCTAGACATTAGCACAGTTTCGATACCCAGCCAGGCCATGCGGATTATAATCGCCTGTGATTAATTCCCCTGGCCCGGTGACTGGGAGTGTGTAGCGTAATGATATAAATACCTGAAGAAAAAGTGAATAAAAAAGGGGACAGTTAAATGACGGTTAAAAAAAAAACAAGAAAAATGTAATGTTAGATTTTCGATGTGAAATATCACTTCAGATTCCAAGTAAATATGGAGGTCCCATGGCTCATGATCGTGAGATTAAATACAGACTCTCTTCCTTTTCATATACTTCTTCTTCTTCTTAGTCATTTACCCTCCAGGTTGGTGGAACCCACGGACTCAGCGAGGGAACTCACCACTAACGCCTCTACGGGCAGTCTCCTAGAGCTGGGAACATCTAATCGGAGGCGATACAACTGGTGAGGTGTGATTGGCACCTCGCCCAGGCGGCCTTACCTGCAAAGCGAACAGGGGCCTCATGAGGGAAGGTAATGGAAGGTCAGGATGGATAGGCAAGGAAAAGGGAAGGTAGCGGCCATGGCCTTGAAGAAGGTACTGCCCCCGTAATTGAATTATATAGAGACCACGGTGTCTATATTGGAAATTCTAATGAAAGTTATGGCTGTCATAGTTATGACGTGGGTAGTCATGACGTAAGCACGGATGACGCAAACGTTATGCCAACAGGCTACTTGAGCTGAGATTCTCAGTGACGTCAGCATTTATTCGAGAAGGATCCGAGATGTACGACGCAGTCGCGAGAAACGTGGAATTCTGCTGAGGAAGAAATTATGCTATTGGAGGGGAGGCTCAAACCAATGAACGATAGTCTGAAGGAAGACGGAGATTGCTGAAACTATGGTATTTTTATTACTTTTTGGAATGCAGAATTGTGGAAATCCATTTGCAGTAGAGGCATTGATCTGGAATTTTGGTGAAATTTATTTTCAGTTTTTGAATTTTGAAAATCCGTCATGTATTGACGAAGTTGGAACTTCTAGCGATGACGCAGTAACACGCGATGGAAGGGATAGATACGCCCCTCATGAAGTTCATAAAAGGCCTTGCGCAGAAGAGAGGAGCCTCATTCTCAGATTATAAATCGTCTGATATTCAATCGTCAGATTTCAAATAGTCATTTCAGTGAAACGTCGAGTGAGTTTAGTAGTGAAAAAGTCGTCTTTGTAACGCGTGGCGAAGCCACTGCATTAAACGAGAGTCGAACATACAAGCAGTGCAGGTTTACTGTGAAGTAAATCTAGGTGAAGTTGAAACGACACTTATAACGCTTCTACAAGATTAGCTGTGAACAGTTAGCGGTCGCCTATAAGCTAATTCTCTTGTGCATTGCTACAGTAAGGACTGTAGAAAAGCTGAACAATTTCGAGGAAGTATTTTGGAAGTTATTGACAATATTAGACGACTGACAAAAGTGATTTTCTCGCCACAGAAGAAACACTTTGTATAGCCAGACTCTACGCTACGGCTGACAGGGCTAGTGAAATAGGGAGACTTCAGATTGCTTTTGTGACACAACGCTACAGTATTATGGAGCAGTCTAATATGGCAGTTTGTTCTTCTAATACTATTACCGAAGAGAACATGGAAGGCTAAAGGACTTAATGCAATTGGGACATATTTCAACGGAGTAAGATAGCAGCATGGAACTTCGCTAATTGCTATTCCACACAAGCGAACATGTGGTAAATAACCATCTACACCCATGTTTCGTGAGTAAAGGCTGAATACTATCAAACAGCAATAGAAATGATTTCATACTTTCTGAATATGAATATTTCTTCGGAAATTTATACAAAAACTTCATGGCGATTTTCAACTGGAACTTCAGGGATTTTTCAAGAGAGGTCAGGGTTGTCCCGACTCACAAAGAAGATTATTGCCGGAAGGATGTCGTTCGTCTTCGTGAAGCAGTTCGATTCTACGATGGTGCTGTTTCTGGTTTCGAGGATGGAGCTCAGCTTTAACTTGGTGAAATGGATCCATCAACAGTCTTCTTTGGGGAATTTTCCTCTGGAACGTCAATCGGCAGATAAGGTAGTCGTGAACGTTTATTGTATTTGAGTTTCTTAGCAATATTTGAGCAACCATTTTTCCCATATTTTTTGTCCTCATGTATTTTTGCCCGATATTCTTGTTTGAGATTCCTATTCTTAGTACACCTTGATGAGTTATGCCTTTTTCGACGTTTTATTAAGACATTGTTATGTCATGGGCATAGTTAAATGATTTTGAACCAGTTGAGACTGATATTTAGATTTTTCAGTAATTTGCTTATTTTTGTAGTCACGATTTGACTGTAAGTTAATGATTATTATGACAGATTTAAATTCAGACAGCGTGTCACTTTATTAAAGTAATTCTACCCCAGTTTAATTACTTTGACCAATTTTCTGTCATCATCAAGAAGGAAGAACATTTAAATGATTTTAGAGCGTTAAAATCCAGTACGTTGTCGACGATCTTGGAAATACTAGTCGTTATTTGAATTGATTGCAACACAGACATTTATCGTCAGTTAAGAACGACCATTGCATCTTAGGCAATTTTGTGAAAGATGAACATTAAGTATGAATTATTGAATGCATTAAATTCGTGAAACTTGTGTTAGGTTTTTTTTCACATAGAGATTTATATAATGATGTTTGCATTCCCCAGTCTAATTGGATTCTATTCGACATTTTACAGTTAGTCGCACTTTGTTTGATGATAGTATTTTTATACTACAATTCTTTGAAGATGTTAATCTTAAATTTTGATAGACCAGACAGGCGTATATAAGCGTATTCACTATTAAATTTGTTTGTGATTGGCAAATTTTTATTTCATTTCGATTCATGAATGAAATCCACGAAGTTTAAATGACAACAGTTTTGAAACAATTATTGATGTAAGAATTTTTAAGTGGAACTATGAATGTATAATCGCTAGTGCAGCGCAAGTGTTGAAAGTCGCTGATGTATAATGCCCTTGAATATGAAGGAGGTTCCCACAGGAATTAATGTTAAAGAATTATTTGTGGAAGTTTTGTAAGTTCGGTGGAAGTTTTAATGCCATATAGATTAATATATGATGAATTTTGGGCTATTTTGAATGCAGTTTGTGCATTATTTTGTAAGCGAAGTATTTTCCGCTAGAGTGTATTGTCATAGTTCGTTGAAAATTAATCAAGTGAATTTACTGTTATAATTAACAAGAGTTTTGAAAGAATTTGAGATAAGATTTTGAATGAAGATTACCGTCACAAATAATTAAAATTATTACAACCTTTATTAAACCAGATTGTGACATTTACATGTATAACTAACCTTCATTGGTCGATTATATTAAACACGATTATGAATTTACCAACCGGATAAAACATGTGGTTCAATGTATTTCTTAAATTAATAATTTAAATAATTTAAATGTTGATATTGTAAATAATAAATGTAAATATCTTTGACAATAATGTGGAACGAAAGTAATGTTAAAGGCGTGTTTAAAAATTTTGTAATTATCTTCGACAATATTATAAACAATTTCTAATTGTTATAAATAATTTATGTGATTTTGTTATAAACATTTAAGAGTGTGTTTTATACTCTAAACTATGCTTTTTAAACATTTGGATGATAACTTAACAAGTTTAAGGATAGTTAAAATAATCCAGTGGGATATGAGTTAAGCATTTGAAAGATTTGCGTCAATATGTATGAGTTGTCTTGTAGACATTTAAAGCTTTAAAAGGAGCTGAATTCTCACGCAGTGTGGTGTGAGTAGAGAGCCCCATTTGACGGCCATGCGACAAGTTGAGGAGTAGACCAGCTGGCTCGACATCTGGTTATCAGCGGGTGATGTAGGTCGATACTCCGGCCTTGTGCCTATTTATACAAGTGCAATGTTTATTAAAAGAAACCAAATGCTCTATATATGTCGTACCCTGACTTCCTCATCCAATCCAAATGTGTTTTAAAATGTTACGTTATTTTGAGCTCATGGGAGCTAACATATTGTTTGATAACTTTGCAAGTCCTTTAGGAGGACGTAGTCAGATTGACATAGGCTACTGATAGCCACGTTTATTTTGTTGAGTTATGAAAATCATACTCTTTATTTGAAAATAAAGCTTTTGTACAGTTCAAAGTTCTCGTCTTCGGTCTGGTTCATTTTTAAACGTCACGGTGAAGGTTATTGTGAGAGCATACTTTAAAGATCCTGTTGTCAACCCAATCCCCGAGATATTTATAAGAGGTAAGTAAAAGTAAGTATGAAACCCCGTCTATTTTGGTGTGTTCCACAATAATTTTCTTGGTAACTTCTGTGTTCAAACCTCGGTAGTATCTGTCAGTGCCATTTTCATTGATGTAGCTGAGCTGGTGCGATTGATTGTTGGCAATCCGATTGAGGGGGCGGATATCTGACAGCCTACTATCCGGGCAAACGGGGACAGAAGGATTGGCGCCCAACGTGGGGACTCGATTCAACATAACTGGATCACCAGGTTGAACGCCAGTAGGATTGGCAAACCTAAAACGTGTGGTTCGATTAGACTCAAATAAAGAGGTTGATTCTTTGTTAGATGTCTTGGCCAATTGTAGAATTTAAGAGTGTGATTATATAGGAATTAAATGTTGCATTGAAGTAGGAAAATTACACTCAGAAAAGATCAGATCTTATACGACTTGAGAAAGGTTAAATGGGCTGGAAACTTAGGAAAATCGCCTATGATCTGGAATCTTATTTTATTTGACCGGCTTATGACATTTCAGTCATATTAAAGATAAAATTAAATTATTTGGATTGTAAATGTAAAATTATTTGTGTTAGGATATTTTAAAATGAGCCAGGGAAATTTGAACATGTGCTTGAGTTTGTTTCAACATGAAGTGTCTTCGAAAGTTAATTATAAGGTAGTTATAAGTTAGATTTAAGACAGAAAATTGATCAAATTTATATATGGTGAAAAGTGTTGCTCAAATGTTGTTATTTTGCTCTTTTGATGTATGTCCCTACAGCAGTCTAATTTTTGAATAATATTGTAATGGCAGATGAAAGTTTGAAGATGATGTTAGCGGAGATGTCTGCTAATATGAAGCAGATGATGGAGGAGAATGCTAGTAATTTGAAAGCTAGCATGAATGAAAGTATGAAGGAGAATAATAGTCGAATGGAGGAGAATGTTAGTAATTTGTCTGCTAATTTGAATGCAAGAATGGAGCAGAATGCTAGTAATTTGTCTGCTAACTTGAAAGCTAGCATGGATGAAAGTTTGAAGGGTCTTCAGACTAGTTCTGTTAACTTAGAGGATAATATGTCGCGTTTACAGATTAATACCCAAGGAATTGAGAATGCTGTAACTGACATGCGCTCAGACATGTCCAATGTTAAAATAGATGTTGCTAATGTGCATAAAGATCTTACAATGTTGAATTTAGATGTAGCTAATGTCCGTAGTGATATTTCTTGTGCTAGGGCTGAGGTAGTTGTTGTCAAAAATGATGTTGCGACTGTCCAAGACAAGGTTGAGGAAGTCCAAAGAGGAATCCAAAATGTTAGAACTGATGTGTCCAATGTTCAGGTTGATATTAATAACATTCATTCGGATGTAAACGAGATACAAAGTGACATAAATAAAATTCAAGTAGAGGTCAACACAGTTTTCGTAGACGTTGCTAAAGTCCAAACTGGTGTAAATAAAGTCAGGGAAGAGATAGAAAATTCGAAAACTCTTTGTACACGTAATATAAGTGCATTAACGACTAGGCTAGTTGATGAGTCAGTTAGAACGACAGCGTCTTTAGAAGGTTTAAAGTTTGATGTAGAGGTCATGAGAACCCAAGTATTAGACCATAATAAAGTATTGAAAGAGGATATTGAATTAGACATAGCAGAAATGTTAACGGAAAATGTAGCAATATGGAAAGACGAGTGGACTAGGTCAAGTGGGGAACATGTAACCCAAATTCAGGATCGTATTGAAAGGAAACTTGCCAGTACTCAAATTGATATTAACAATGAAGTAGTACAGATTAGGAAAGATTTAAGCGTCAGGATGGATTCGCTATCCGAAAGACAAGTTGAAGATAGGACACAATTAGGTCAGGATGTGCAAACATTAAAATCTGCATTAGAGGAACAGATTCATAAAGTGGTCTCTGATGTGAATGAAACGACGAGTAAACTGCAGAATTTGAAGTTAGGAGAGGCTAATTTAATGGAGACCTACAAAGAAGAGTTAATCAAGAAAGTATTAACGGAAATCACTGACAAGGATACAGTAGGCTTGACTTGCGAAACCAGTAGGAATTATGCCAGAAGATATAACCTAGATCCAGAAGAGAGAGACGTGACTCCTGAAGAACGTATATCCAGATTCAGGGAGGAAGATGACGAGAGGAATATGGAACCTGAGTGGAACTATCGAGATAGTGGGAAAAACTACCCGGATTCATATCCGAGGAACGTAACGGTCATCAGGAATTTTGAAGATAAACCGCAAAAGTTCAGTAACACGGATAGTTTGACACCTATCGAATATGTAAGGAACCTCAAAGATTATTTTATCGAAGCTCACATTCCCAGAGAGAGAGAGATGAAGATAGTGGAGAGATATTTGATTGGAGGACCCCTCGAATGGTTTCTCGCATTTATATACACATTCAGTAACTTTGACGAGTTTGCAGAGGCATTAATCAAACGATTTTGGTCCATAGAAGCGCAGAATTCGTTAAGAGCGGAGGTGTATTCAAGAAAATACTCCGGTACTCTTCCAACGCGGTACGCTGATTTCTTTACGAGTCAATTATCCCGCTTGAGATTCTTACAACCCCCATTGTCAACGGAGCAACTTATTGATTCGATTTCTCGTATGCTGCCAGTTGAGGTGAGAAGACTAATAATTTCGTCCAACATCAGGGATTTAACCAGCATGGATGAATTACTGAGGAGGTTAGACTACACAAGTCCAATGCCTAACGTGGTACAGAAAGGTCAAAGGCATGACTTTAAAGAAATAAATACTGTATATATGGACCAAGTCCAACAAACTGACAAGCCAGATGAGGAGAAAACTGACAATGTAGGTCCTCACAGGAATAATCAGTTTCGAAATAACAGATCGCAAGGTTACCGACCGTATCAACAGAGAAGAGGCTGGAACTATAACCGAGGAAATTACAATGGAAGAGGCAGATATTATAACAATAATGGTTATAACCGAAATTATAATAGGAATAACCAGAGCCAAAACAGAAATCAGAATACTCAAGGTCAGGTTATGACACCCGATCAGTATCAGGAAAGAGAGAAGGAAAGCCAGCAATACCTGAAAGAATTACGGGAAAAAGAAGCAGACAACCAAAAGAAAAGGCAGGATGTTGTAATCGATCCTGGGCCTTCTACGAGCCAGCAGAATTTTGAGGTCGGTAACACAAAAAAAAAACGCCGATTTCTCAACGTCAGTGAGAACCTGTAAATACATTGCCACACCACACCTGATTACGATTAATGAGATATATGAAGTGACTGATGAAGATTTGCTAGAAGAGAGGGGTATCGTTAAAGAGGAAAGACCATGTGCCTTACCTATTATTTCTGTACGGATAGATGGACAACAGTATAAAGCCCTGATGGATACTGGTGCAATTATCTCCATCATTTCAGAGGAATGTTATCAAAGTCTGCTAAGAGGAGAGAACATGACAGTTCTACCTGTTTCTACCGTCAAAGTGAGAGGGATATTCCAAGATAAGGCAGTGAAGTGCAAGATTCAAGTGTTATTGAACTTTGAGATCAATGGAAGGAATTATGAACAGATCTTCATTGTAGTGAGCAAGATCAATTTTGATGTGGTGCTTGGAATCGATTTTATATCGAAGGTCGGAGCTATTATTGACATGAAGAACAGAAGTATTAGCTTTAATGATGGGTACATAATCACAGAAGAGATAGAAAAACAGGACGTGAAAAACAGTCTGGAAATAGACCTTAGGGAAGAAATTTTGAATACTATAGTTAATGAAGTGGAAAATTTAGCAGAAATACCCAGTAGAAAAACTGAAGGATTTGAAGAAATTCAGGGGGAATTTGAGGATCTGATAAAGGAATTCCAAGATATTTTCGATGAAAAGCCTGGATTGATTAAGGATTATAAATACAAGATAAGGCTGACAGATGAAACCCCTTACCAGAAGAGAATATACCCCATTCCTGAGAAATACTATCAAGAAGTACGAGGGTTAATCAGAAAAATGGAGGTAGACGGGATTATTAAAAAACAGGCGTCATCTTATATAAACCCCATCACAGTAGTGAAGAAAAGTAATGGTCAGATACGTCTTTGTCTCGATGCCAGGACCATTAACTTGAAGATTCTTCCAGAAAATGACCGACCACCCAAGATTAGAGATCTGCTTCGAAAATTCAAAGGGAGAGCATGTTTCAGCGTTCTTGACTTGACGTCTTCATTTTATCAAGTTCAGCTAGAAGAAGATAGTATGCAGTACACTGGATTCCTATTTGACCAGACGTCATGGGTCTTTGTCCGAATGCCTTTTGGTATGGTTAACAGTGGACCAGCACTTATTCGAGCACTTGATAGTAAGCTCACTGACGAAGTGAAAGAAAATGTAATATGCTACATTGACGATTTAATCGTATCTTCACCCAGCGCCGCAGAACATTTAGTGCACTTGAGAAAGTTGTTCGAGAATTTACGGGAGGCCAATATCAAGGTGAATTTTGGAAAATGTCAATTCTTGAAGCAGGAAATAAATTACTTGGGGCATACTATTGATAAAGATGGATATCATCCAAACATGAAAAAAGTAGATGCGATCACGAGATTTCCAAAGCCAACTAAGGTGAAACAAGTCAGAGAATTTGTAGGAGCATGCCAATTTATTAGCAGCCACTGTCCAAGATACTCGGAAATTATGGCTCCTCTGTATGACTTACTCAAGATGAATAACAGATGGAAATGGAGTACCGCTGCAGACGAGGCTTTTGAGAAAGCAAAAGAGATGCTCAGAAATAATGTGAAACTGGAGTACCCAGACTTTGAGAAGGTGTTCTATATTGAGTCTGATGCATCAAGAGTAGGCATTAGTGCAGTCTTATACCAGAAAGACGAGGCAGGCAACAAGCACTACATTGCGTTCACTAGTCGGAAGTTGAAGAAACACGAGGAAAATTACTTCACGACGGAGCTTGAAGCGTTAGCTTTTGTAACAGCATTGCAAGCCTGGAAGAAAATACTGCTGGGACATAAGGTCATCATTATTACTGACCTTAAAGCACTACAGTTTATGCTGCAAACTGACATGTCGAGTGATAGATTGACACGTTGGGCTTTGTTCACCCAACAGTTTAACGCCACTATCGTCCACCAGCCTGGGAAAGATAACTTACTGGCTGATGCTCTATCACGTAACCCTATTAAAAATGTGCAGATACACCATGTACAATTGGAGCAAGAAGATCAAGAAACCGTTAGGAGGTTAGCCCGAATCGGTGTGTCACAGAAGAGACACGCTCCAATAAGGAAAATGTACAGGTTCCTCAAGGGTTACATGGACAATACTGATGTTGACTATGCAGTTACACGCAGAAATTCACGACACTTTGTCTTGAGTGGAGACATCGTATGCAAGTATGCTGACTCTGCGCATACAAAACTCCGAATAGTCGTGCCACCTAAACTTGTTGTCAATTTAGTGTGGGTAGCTCATCACGCAACTGGACATGCCAGTTTAGATAAGACTCTTAATACTCTCAAAGAGAGATTTATCTGGACTAACATGCGTTCCAGCATTGCCAAGGTCATTAGATCTTGTGACAAATGTCAAAGAGCAAAGTATGCTTCTGCTTTATTAAAAGGAAAACCGAAGGCTATGATTCCTTCTAAACCAAACGAACTAATGGCGACGGACATATTTGGCCCCTGTCCGAAGGGATATCAGGGTAACCAGTACCTGTTGGTTACCGTGGATGTTTTCTCAAAATTTGTTACAATGAGTCCCATGCAGAAAGCTAACACAAGGAACGTAGTAAGCAGACTGGAAAATGCTGTATTTCCTAAAGCTGGTATACCAGAATATCTACTGTCAGATCATGGAACGCAATTTACGTCCGTGGAATTTGCAGCGGATATGGAAAGGCTTGGCATTAAGCACTTATTTTCAAGCGTGCGTTACCCAGAATCAAATTCCTCAGAAAGATATATGGCTGAATTTTCGAAATTCTGTCGAATTTTCTGTCCAAATGATCATTCTGGTTGGGTGAGATTTGTACCCCTTATAGAGGAATGTCTGAACTCTACAGTGCAGGAGAGCACAGGAGAAGTGCCAATGCGACTTCATCTTGGAAGAAACCCAGAAAGGCCGTGGGATAATCTTTTCAACCACATTCCTAGAGATCCCGACTTAGGAAGGCAGCAGAGGATTGACAAGGCGAAGGAACAACTCCAGAAAGCAGCAGAGAAACGATTGAAAAGAGTAGCTGGAAAACGCTTTGGTGCACCCTTACAAGTTGGAAATCTTGTATTATTACGCAGACCTGTCAAGGCTGATATGAGCAAGAAAATATACCCCAAATTTGGAAATGTATTCATGGGGCCGTTTAGGATTACGAACGCCTAGGGGAACAACTGCTATGAACTTTACGATGATGAGAATAATGTCATTTACGGCAAGTTCAATGCTGGAAATTTAAAAAGATACTATCCTAGAGTAAGCCAGTAATAATTCAATTTCGTGTTCAAGAGAGTTGAGGTACTTGTAACACTGAGTTTAAAAACAATTTGCAACTGTTTTTAAAACGTGGTGGGAGGAGAATGCCCCCGTAATTGAATTATATAGAGACCACGGTGGCTATATTGGAAATTCTAATGAAAGTTATGGCTGTCATAGTTATGACGTGGGTAGTCATGACGTAAGCACGGATGACGCAAACGTTATGACAACAGGCTACTTGAGCTGAGATTCTCAGTGACGTCAGCATTTATTCGAGAAGGATCCGAGATGTACGACGCAGTCGCGAGAAACGTGGAATTCTGCTGAGGAAGAAATTATGCTATTGGAGGGGAGGCTCAAACCAATGAACGATAGTCTGAAGGAAGACGGAGATTGCTGAAACTATGGTATTTTTATTATTTTTGGAATGCAGAATTGTGGAAATCCATTTGCAGTAGAGGCATTGATCTGGAATTTTGGTGAAATTTATTTTCAGTTTTTGAATTTTGAAAATCCGTCATGTATTGACGAAGTTGGAACTTCTAGCGATGACGCAGTAACACGCGATGGAAGGGATAGATACGCCCCTCATGAAGTTCATAAAAGGCCTTGCGCAGAAGAGAGGAGCCTCATTCTCAGATTATAAATCGTCTGATATTCAATCGTCAGATTTCAAATAGTCATTTCAGTGAAACGTCGAGTGAGTTTAGTAGTGAAAAAGTCGTCTTTGTAACGCGTGGCGAAGCCACTGCATTAAACGAGAGTCGAACATACAAGCAGTGCAGGTTTACTGTGAAGTAAATCTAGGTGAAGTTGAAACGACACTTATAACGCTTCTACAAGATTAGCTGTGAACAGTTAGCGGTCGCCTATAAGCTAATTCTCTTGTGCATTGCTACAGTAAGGACTGTAGAAAAGCTGAACAATTTCGAGGAAGTATTTTGGAAGTTATTGACAATATTAGACGACTGACAAAAGTGATTTTCTCGCCACAGAAGAAACACTTTGTATAGCCAGACTCTACGCTACGGCTGACAGGGCTAGTGAAATAGGGAGACTTCAGATTGCTTATGTGACACAACGCTACAGTATTATGGAGCAGTCTAATATGGCAGTTTGTTCTTCTAATACTATTACCGAAGAGAACATGGAAGGCTAAAGGACTTAATGCAATTGGGACATATTTCAACGGAGTAAGATAGCAGCATGGAACTTCGCTAATTGCTATTCCACACAAGCGAACATGTGGTAAATAACCATCTACACCCATGTTTTGTGAGTAAAGGCTGAATACTATCAAACAGCAATAGAAATGATTTCATACTTTCTGAATATGAATATTTCTTCGGAAATTTATACAAAAACTTCATGGCGATTTTCAACTGGAACTTCAGGGATTTTTCAAGAGAGGTCAGGGTTGTCCCGACTCACAAAGAAGATTATTGCCGGAAGGATGTCGTTCGTCTTCGTGAAGCAGTTCGATTCTACGATGGTGCTGTTTCTGGTTTCGAGGATGGAGCTCAGCTTTAACTTGGTGAAATGGATCCATCAACAGTCTTCTTTGGGGAATTTTCCTCTGGAACGTCAATCGGCAGATAAGGTAGTCGTGAACGTTTATTGTATTTGAGTTTCTTAGCAATATTTGAGCAACCATTTTTCCCATATTTTTTGTCCTCATGTATTTTTGCCCGATATTCTTGTTTGAGATTCCTATTCTCAGTACACCTTGATGAGTTATGCCTTTTTCGACGTTTTATTAAGACATTGTTATGTCATGGGCATAGTTAAATGATTTTGAACCAGTTGAGACTGATATTTAGATTTTTCAGTAATTTGCTTATTTTTGTAGTCACGATTTGACTGTAAGTTAATGATTATTATGACAGATTTAAATTCAGACAGCGTGTCACTTTATTAAAGTAATTCTACCCCAGTTTAATTACTTTGACCAATTTTCTGTCATCATCAAGAAGGAAGAACATTTAAATGATTTTAGAGCGTTAAAATCCAGTACATTGTCGACGATCTTGGAAATACTAGTCGTTATTTGAATTGATTGCAACACAGACATTTATCGTCAGTTAAGAACGACCATTGCATCTTAGGCAATTTTGTGAAAGATGAACATTAAGTATGAATTATTGAATGCATTAAATTCGTGAAACTTGTGTTAGGTTTTTTTTCACATAGATTTATATAATGATGTTTGCATTCCCCAGTCTAATTGGATTCTATTCGACTATTTTACAGTTAGTCGCACTTTGTTTGTTGATAGTATTTTTATACTACAATTCTTTGAAGATGTTAATCTTAAATTTTGATAGACCAGACAGGCGTATATAAGCGTATTCACTATTAAATTTGTTTGTGATTGGCAAATTTTTATTTCATTTCGATTCATGAATGAAATCCACGAAGTTTAAATGACAACAGTTTTGAAACAATTATTGATGTAAGAATTTTTAAGTGGAACTATGAATGTATAATCGCTAGTGCAGCGCAAGTGTTGAAAGTCGCTGATGAATAATGCCCTTGAATATGAAGGAGGTTCCCACAGGAATTAATGTTAAAGAATTATTTGTGGAAGTTTTGTAAGTTCGGAGGAAGTTTTAATGCCATATAGATTAATATATGATGAATTTTGGGCTATTTTGAATGCAGTTTGTGCATTATTTTGTAAGCGAAGTATTTTCCGCTAGAGTGTATTGTCATAGTTCGTTGAAAATTAATCAAGTGAATTTACTGTTATAATTAACAAGAGTTTTGAAAGAATTTGAGATAAGATTTTGAATGAAGATTACCGTCACAAATAATTAAAATTATTACAACCTTTATTAAACCAGATTGTGACATTTACATGTATAACTAACCTTCATTGGTCGATTATATTAAACACGATTATGAATTTACCAACCGGATAAAACATGTGGTTCAATGTATTTCTTAAATTAATAATTTAAATAATTTAAATGTTGATATTGTAAATAATAAATGTAAATATCTTTGACAATAATGTGGAACGAAAGTAATGTTAAAGGCGTGTTTAAAAATTTTGTAATTATCTTCGACAATATTATAAACAATTTCTAATTGTTATAAATAATTTATGTGATTTTGTTATAAACATTTAAGAGTGTGTTTTATACTCTAAACTATGCTTTTTAAACATTTGGATGATAACTTAACAAGTTTAAGGATAGTTAAAATAATCCAGTGGGATATGAGTTAAGCATTTGAAAGATTTGCGTCAATATGTATGAGTTGTCTTGTAGACATTTAAAGCTTTAAAATGAGCTGAATTCTCACGCAGTGTGGTGTGAGTAGAGAGCCCCATTTGACGGCCATGCGCCAAGTTGAGGAGTAGACCAGCTGGCTCGACATCTGGTTATCAGCGGGTGATGTAGGTCGATACTCCGGCCTTGTGCCTATTTATACAAGTGCAATGTTTATTAAAAGAAACCAAATGCTCTATATATGTCGTACCCTGACTTCCTCATCCAATCCAAATGTGTTTTAAAATGTTACGTTATTTTGAGCTCATGGGAGCTAACATATTGTTTGATAACTTTGCAAGTCCTTTAGGAGGACGTAGTCAGATTGACATAGGCTACTGATAGCCACGTTTATTTTGTTGAGTTATGAAAATCATACTCTTTATTAGAAAATAAAGCTTTTGTACAGTTCAAAGTTCTCGTCTTCGGTCTGGTTCATTTTTAAACGTCACGGTGAAGGTTATTGTGAGAGCATACTTTAAAGATCCTGTTGTCAACCCAATCCCCGAGATATTTATAAGAGGTAAGTAAAAGTAAGTATGAAACCCCGTCTATTTTGGTGTGTTCCACAATAATTTTCTTGGTAACTTCTGTGTTCAAACCTCGGTAGTATCTGTCAGTGCCATTTTCATTGATGTAGCTGAGCTGGTGCGATTGATTGTTGGCAATCCGATTGAGGGGGCGGATATCTGACAGCCTACTATCCGGGTAAACGGGGACAGTACCATCCCGGCATTTGCCCGAAGACGAAGTGGGAAACCACGGAAAACCACTTCGAGGATGGCTGAGGTGTGAATCGAACCCACTCTACTCATTTGGAACACCCGAGGCTGAGTAAACCCCGTTCCAGTCCTCATAACACTTTTTCAAATTTCGTGGCAGAGCCGGGAATCGAACCCAGGACGTCAGGGGCGGCAGCTAACTATGCGGGATTCGAACCCAGGACGTCCGGGGCGGCAGCTAACTATGCTGACCGCTACGCTACGGAGGCGTCTCCCTTCCCATATATCAAACTATATATCAAGGGTCGAGTATTCCATTCAGTTCCCCGAGATTATCTAGTCCTTTTAAAAATATCAATAATTCAGTAAAATCACATAAGCACAAATATTTTGTCGGAAAGGAATGTTGGGTTGCGAAATTGTTCGACTATATTTTTTTCTCTTTTAATCTCTTATCCCCCAGTTCAACTAAACCCCAGTTTTTGCGAGGGCATTGGTTGAGAGAGAGAGTTCCTATTCCATCTCAGTCGTGCTGAAAATGTATTTGTGGTTTCCCATTTTCACCACCAGGTAAATGCCGCACTGTTCCTTTCAACAGGTCCAATTCCTTCCAAAAATCCCTTCCTTAATAAGCCCCAAGTTAGAGGTCGCCTATCACCATCCCCAGTTGTATCTGCTCCCAGACACCATCCTTATGACGGTAGGGGAATGACCCCTCGCGCAGAGACCGCGGGTGAGGACGAGTTAGGAGAAGTAGAGATTAGAAAGGACAGAAATGACTTAATCAAAGGACTGCTTCTTTTCCAGAGTATATGGCCTTATTGTTGAAAATCCACAGCCTGCTTCCAGTTTCCGACCGGGTCAGGAATGGAATGAATGAAGCCCTCATCTAGCGACGAGGATATGAACTGTGCCGGCTGCCGAGGCCTGACGCACTCCTCTGGGGCAATGATTAAATGAATGACAGATGAAATAAAATGATAGTGGAGAGTGTTGCTGGAATGAAATTTTTAGAAAGAAAACCTGAGTACCCGGAGAAAAACCTGTCTGCCCCCGTTTTGTCCAGCAAACTTCTCACGTGGCGTGACCGGGATTTGAACCACGGACCCAGCGGTGAGAGTCATGCGGGCTGCCGCCTAAGCCACGGAGTCTTAGGGCCTTATTGTTCTGTTCCTTAAATTAACATAACTAAGCATTTCTTTTGCTTTCTGCTAAAATGTAATTTGCATCGGCCGGGAATCGAACACGGGCCGGCCGCGTGGCAGGCGAGCATTCCACCACCGAACCACCGATGCTGACGGCACAGTGGTGAACGGAGACGGGTGACACAATGTCAGCCATTCTTGTTAATTAGAGACGGTGAGAATCCTATGTGTTGTACGCACACGTCCTCCAGCCAATACTTCCATACTTCAAGTCCCGGGACAAGCTAACATTAAACTGCACAACTACGGCCCTTACTGAAACACATGCTAGCAAACAAATCCAACACACACATGGATGATGACTGTGACTTCCCTACCCCCAAAATAAATTAACAACTCGTTCCGGGGTAAGTGAGACAAGTTATTTCCATTACCTAGGCTGTATGTTCCCGAGACCTGAGGCCTATCAGTAAGTAACTGGGAAGGTCACACCGTGGGCTTCGGTGCATTCCGCGGCAGTCGTTGCCGAGTGGTTAAGGCGTCTGACTTGAAATCAGATTCCCTCTGGGAGCGTAGGTTCGAGTCCTGCCGACTGCGCGTTTTTGATACCAACGGTTTGTGAATATTGACCCTTCTCATTGGCCTATTCCCAGTTGTTCTGTTCCTGGTTAATGCTGTCCGGCTCCGTGGCTAATTGGTAAGCGTGCTAGACAATAGCACAGTTTCGATACCCAGCCAGGCCATGCGGATTATAAGCGCCTGTGATTAATTCCCCTGGCCCGGGGACTGGGAGTGTGTAGCGTAATGATATAAATATGAAAATCCACAGCCTGCTTCCAGTCTCCGACCGGGTCAGGAATGGAATGAATGAAGCCCCCAACTAGCGGCGAGGATATGAACTGTGCCGGCTGCCGAGGCCTGACGCACTCCTCTGGGGCAATGATTAAATGAATGACAGATGAAATGAAATGATAGTGGAGAGTGTTGCTGGAATGAAATTTTGACAGGGAAAACCGGAATACCCGGAGAAAAACCTGTCTGCCTCCGTTTTGTCCAGCACAGATCTCACAGCGGTGAGAGGCCGGCGTGCTGCCGCCTAAGCCACGGAGGCTTCAGCGTAATGATATAAATACCTGAAGTAAAAGTGAATAAAAGAGAGGACAGTTAAATGAAGGTAAAAAAAACAAGAAAAATGTAATGTTAGATTTTCGCTGTGAAATATCACTTCAGATTCCATATAAATATGGAGGTCCCATGGCTCATGATCGTGAGATTAAATACAGACTCTCTTCTTTTTCATATACTTCTTCTTCTTCTTAGTCATTTACCCTCCAGGTTGGTGGAACCCACGGACTCAGCGAGGGAACTCACCACTACCGCCCCTACGGGCAGTGTCCTAGAGCTGGGAACATCTAATCGGAGGCGATACAACTGGTGAGGTGTGATTGGCACCTCGCCCAGGCAGCCTCACCTGCAAAGCGAACAGGGGCCTCATGAGGGAAGGTAATGGAAGGTCAGGATGGATAGGCAAATGGATAGGCAAGGAAGAGGGAAGGAGGCGGCCGTGACCTTGAAGAAGGTACCATCCCGGCATTTGCCCGAAGACGAAGTGGGAAACCACGGAAAACGACTTCGAGGATGGCTGAGGTGGGAATCGAACCCCCTCTACTCATTTGGAACACCCGAGGCTGAGAAGACCTCGTTCCAGTCCTCAAACCACTTTTTCAAATTTCGTGGCAGAGCCGGGAATCGAACCCAGGACCTCCGGGGCGGCAGCTAACCATGCTGACCGCTACGCTATGGAGGCTACTCATATACTGTAGGTCTATTCATTACCTTCATACAATAGGGATGTAGCCTGAGAAAGTTCGCGCCAGATAGCGCTCGTGTAGTACTGGGTAAGCGCAAGGCGATCGTCCCATGTTTCCCCCAGTCAGCTACGAGGAATGTATAGATTGTGACCGAGTTTCCTAAGCTAAAGTAAATTATATCTTCTCTAATTTTACTCCAAGACTATATTAATTAATTCTATAGGTATATCCTCTAATATATTATGAACGATTTTCAGCGTTTAAGCGTTAAACAGCTGTAAAATGAGCTACGGACTAGAGGCGCTAAAACTAGTGGGTGGAGGGAAGAATTAGTAGGCTACAGCGGTAATAACAAAATTCTAACACGCTTTATTATTCAAATTATGAATAGGAGTCAGCATGCTTGAGTATTGTAGGCCTATATTGATAAATAGCCTAAATCTCCATAAGACTTAAATCATAAATAGAGATTTCCCGGTCAATGCATGTGAGATTTTCAAAGTGAAATGCCTTGTCCTGTTCGGATTCCACGTAAAGAGGAAGTCCTCTGTGCCTTATGATCTCTAGATTAACGGTCACGTAAAACTATAATCTTCCTTTTATAAATAGAGATTTAAATATTCACTGGCTCCCCTTGCTTATAGACTTCGATTCGTGTTTTTTTTTTTTTTTGTTGATAGCGTACATGAAACGGTCTTGTTTTAAGATAAACATAATCAAAGAAAGTTGATACCGGTATTGTTTACCTCAAAATGCATCGCAACGTTTGGTTCTTTTGTAATTTGTCAATTTCTTAATACAAATCGTTTCCGTACCCCTTGGAAACGACTTAGGGGTACAGTATTTAAAAAGTTTGAGAATCCCTGTTTTAAGGCCATGAACTGTTTCCATTCATCTGGCTAACTTAGGCCTATGACTCAAGAATGTAGAAGTCAGTCACTACCGGTACCACATTCTCCGTCGGGCAGATGTAAGTTGACGATTAATTCTGATTTCAAAAAACCAACCATAATACGTTTTTGACTGTTAATGTTGTGACATTTATTCTTGAAGTATTTGTCCGAGTATTGATGCCTTTGAAAATGGGAGTCACAAATGTTACATTCACTTCTTCCTGTATATTGACGATTTCTTCCCGTACCGTACTTCAATGGAGATAATTTATGCAGATTCCGATATTGTAGGCTTATCGTGGTAAACTGGCAATTTTCTTGTGTATGGCCTCTTCCTTATTTTTGTTGTGTTCGTGGTCCACGGAAAAAGCGATGGAACAGTGCCCGGTTTTAATCTTGCTCTCTCACCTTCAAATACAAACGCATAAATTCAGTGGTTGTTATCGATATGACTATACAGTTTATAGATAGGAATTATTTCCCTTTCTAAATTACACTTGCCCAATACAGTTTTCGTGACGTCATCGAGTTGAAAACGATGGGAACACACTTTAATATTTTCGGTCAGATTTTCTTCACCGAAATGTTTCCTTCTAATAGCATGTAACCATTTCTTCCTCATTTCTTTATTTTGTGAAAATTGGTGACACGAAATCGGATTTCCCTGATTTTCGCAAAGAGGAACACTGCAATAGCTCGGCATAGTCACGAAATTAGCAATTTAAACAACTTAAATTCGTGGTTATTAGCGGCATGAGAACACAGGAGACAAATGAAGAGCGCCTTGCGCTTACCCAGTACAACAGCAGTGCGCTCTATCGGTGCTAGTTCTATACATCCCTATTATAATTTGTCATTTCATACGAGGGTTCTTCTTAAATAAATCAGAGCCGTGAAATCTCGTGTCGCCTCCGTAGCGTAGCGGTTAGCTGCCGCCCCGGAGGTCCTGGGTTCGATTCCCGGATCTGCCACGAAATTTGAAAAGTGGTATGAGGACTGGAACGGGGTCTACTCAGCCTCGGGTGGCCCAAATGAGTAGAGGGGGTTCGATTCCCACCTCAGCCATCCTCGAAGTGCCTTTCCATGGTTTCCCACTTCGTCTTCGGGCAAAAGCCGGGATGGTTCCTACTGTACGGCCACGGCCGCCTCCATCCCACTTCCTGGCCTAACCGCCCCACTCTTTCCATCCCTTCATCAGGCCCTCTTTTCGCTTTGCAGGTGAGGCCGCCTGGACGTAGTGCTGCTCACACACCCCAGTTGTATCCCTATCTCAGAGTCTCAAGATCCAGGACACTGCCCTCAGTGGCGGTAGAGGTGGGATCCCTCGCCTAGTCCGTGGGAAAAGCCAACCCTGGAGAATAAAACTTCTTCTCTTTTCTCTTCTTAGTCGTTTACCCTCCAGGTTGGTGGAACCCACGGACTCAGCGAGGGAACTCACCACTACCGCCTCTACGGGCTGTGTCCTAGAGCTGGGAACATCTAATCGGAGTGGATACAACTGGTGAGGTGTGATTGGCACCTCGCCCAGGCGGCCTCACCTGCAAAGCGAACAGGGGCCTCACGAGGGAAGGTAATGGATGGTCAGGATGGATAGGCAAGGAAGAGGGAAGGAAGCGGCCGTGGCCTTGAAGAAGGTACCATCCCGGCATTTGCCCGAAGACGAAGTGGGAAACCACGGAAAACGACTTCGAGGATGGCTGAGGTGGGAATCGAACCCCCTCTACTCATTTGGACCACCCGAGGCTGAGTAGACCCCGTTCCAGTCCTCGTACCACTTTTCAAATTTCGTGGCAGAGGCGGGAATCGAACCCTGGACCTCCGGGGCGGCAGCTAACCATTGTCATTTCATACGAGGGTTCTTCTTAAATAAATCAGAGCCGTGAAATCTCGTGTCGCCTCCGTAGCGTTGCGGTTAGCTGCCGCCCCGGAGGTCCTGGGTTCGATTCCCGGATCTGCCACGAAATTTGAAAAGTGGTATGAGGACTGGAACGGGGTCTACTCAGCCTCGGGTGGCCCAAATGAGTAGAGGGGGTTCGATTCCCACCTCAGCCATCCTCGAATTGGTTTTCCGTGGTTTCCCACTTCATCTTCGGGCAAATGCCGGGATGGTACTGTCCCCGTAAATCCGGATAGTAGGCTGTCAGATATCCGCCCCCTTCAATCGGATTGCCAATAATCAAACGCACCGGCACAGCTACATCAATGAAAGTGGCACTGACAGATACTACCGAGATTAGAGCACAGCAGTTAACAAGAAAATTATTGTGGAACACACCAAAATATACGGGGGTTCATACTTACCTTCACTTACCTCTTCAAATTAATCTCGGGAATGGGTTGCCAACTGGATCACTTAAAGTATGCCCACACAATAACCTCCACCATGATATTTAAAATGAACCAAAACGATGACAAGAAACTTTAAACTGTACAATAATTTATTTCACATAAAGGGAATTACTTTAACAAAAACTCAACAAAATACACGTGGCAATCAGAAGCCATTGTCAATATAATCATGTCCTCCTGTAGGACTGGTAGACGTTACATACAAAATTTTATCTTTCACTTGCTTATAAAGAACGTAATAATAGTAATACACTTGGAATGGATGAGGGAATTGGGACAAGACACGTAGCAATTGTTTTCCTCTTTCATAAACATCACACTTTATTTATAACGGCAAGCCTGTTATGTAATCGGCCTTGGCCTCTAACATGCAGTTGTCAGGCCAGCTGCGATCCACCCTACATTATGTCGCATGTCCACGTCGTCAAACGGGCCCACCTGTACGGGCAGTGCTAGCATATGCTCGTAACCTCAGAGCTTAGCTCTGTTTCAAACGCTTTAAATGTCCTCAACTCAACTCAAATATTAACACGCAAATCTTTTAAATGCTTCATTCACATGTTACGGATTACTCTAATAATCCCAAAACTTGTTTAATGGTATAATCCACTTGTATAATTAGCGTTCTTTAGAGTATATTAACAAAACTCTTAATGTTTATAACAAATGCTCATTAATTGTTTATAACAATTACAAAATGTTTATAATATTGTCAAATGACAATTCAAAAATCTATACACGCCTCTCTTAGTTCCTTTCATTTCCAATTATTATTAAAGATAATTACATAATTTATTTACAATATTTATATTATTTATTTTAGAAATACATTAAACCACACGTTTATCCGGTTGATAATTACTCAAATCAGGTTAACATAATCGACCAATGAAGGTTAGTTATATTTAAGTGTTATAAATCCAGGTTTAATAAGTTTTAATAATAATTATTATTATTAGTGACGGTAACCTCCATTCAAAATCGTTATCTCAAATTATTTAACACTCTTGTTAATTTTAACAGTAATTTCACATGATTAATTTTCAAAGGACCTGGACAATAAACTCAGCGGAAAAATACTTCGCTTCAAATGCACAAATTGCATAAAATAGGCCCAGAATTCATCATATATTTCAATATATATGGCATAAAAATCTTCCATAATCCATACACAAAACCTCCACTTATAATCTCATCAACATCATTAATATTACTGTGGGAACCTCCTTCAATTATTCAAGGGCATTATTCATCAGCGACTTTTACATGTCCACTGAACTACCGATTATACATCCATAGTTCCACTTCAAAAATTCTTATATTCATTAATTGTTTCAAAACTGTTATTTTATTTAACCTTCGTGGGTTTCATTCATGAATCGATATGAAGTAAAAATTTGCCAATCACAAAACTAAATTTAATAGCAAATACGATTATACACGCCTTTCTGGTCTATCAAAATTGAGATTATTATCTCCTAAGTATCGTAGTATAAAAAATACTATCTTCAAACAAAGTTCATATAAACTGCAAAATAGTCGAATAGAATACAATTAGACTGTGGAATGCAAACATTATTGTTCCAATCTAGTATTGAGAAAAATTCCTATCAAATGTTCATTACTATAGTGTATTCAATAAATCGTAATCAATGTTCATATTTCATAAAATTGTCTATAATGCAATGGTAATGACGATAACTGACTATAAATGTCTATGTTGCAATCATGTTCATAAAACGACTAGTATTTCCAAGATCGTCGATACAGAAATAGATTTTAACGCTCTAAAATCTTTTAATTATTCTTCTTTCTTGAGGATGACAGAAAATTGGTCAAAGTAATTTACTGAATAGAATTACTTTAATAAAATGACACGCTGTCTGAATTCAAATCTGCCATAGAAATTCATTAACTTTACAGTCAAAACGTGACTACTAAAATATGCAAATTACTGAAAGAAAATTAATTATCAGTCTCAACTGATCCAAAATTATTTAAATCTGCCAATGACATAACAATGTCTTAATAAATCGTAGAAAAAGGCATAAATCATCGAAGTGTACTGAGTACATAATTATCAAGCAAGAAAAATGGGGCAAAATATATATAGGACAAAAATATGGGAAAAATGGTTGCTCAGATATCGCAAAATGGCTCAAATAAAACAAGAAACGCTCACGACTACCTTATCTGTTGATTGAAGTTCCAGAGGAAAATCTTCCAAAGAAGATTGGTGATGGTTCCATTTCACCAAAAAGATGTGCTCCGTCCTCGAACCTGGAATCAGCGCCCTCGGAGAATCGAACTGCTTCCTCCTCCGGAAATTGCACTGCTCCGTGTATACGATAGACAACCTTCTGGCAAAACTCTTCTGTGTGAGCCGGGTCCACCCTGGCCTCTCTTGATAGTTCCCTGAAGTTCTGGTAGTAATTCGCCATGAAGTTTATTGCAGTTATTTCCGTAGAAATATTCATATTTGTGGAGTATGAATATGTTTCCACTGCCATTTGATATAATTCAGCGTTGGACTACGATGCATGAGTGTAGTTGGATGTTCACTACATGCTCGCTTTTGTAGAAAGACGACTAGCGAAGTTCCATGCTGTTAATTCACTCCATCGATATATGTCCCAATTGCATTAAAGTCCTTAGTCTTCCATCTCCACTTCCGTTATAATAGTTGAAAGAATTGCCATATTATATTGTTCCATGTTAGAATGCAGCGTTATATTATCAAAAGCAATATGTAGTAGCGCTGTTGCAATGCCAGTGTCAGCCGTAGCGTACAATGTGATATATTTTAAAGTGCTTCTCAGATGGCGAGAAAATCACTTTTGTCTGCCGTCTTAAAATGCCTATATCTTTCGAATTATATTCTTGAAAATGTTCAACCTTTCTACACACTTTAATATAGTACTGCACAATCGAATTAGCTTAAAGGCATTAGTCAACTCTTGATATGTTAACTTGTAGACTTGAAAATGTGTGCGTTTCAACTTCGCCTAGTTTCCAATACCGTAAAATGGAACTGCGGCACGCTCGAAGCTCGTTCGATGCGGTTGGCTTTACCACACGCTAAAGACGACTTGTTTCACTTTATCACTCGAAAACGACTATAACATCAGCAATATATATGCGGTATCAGACACATGAGATATGAGACACATGAGATATGAGCTATGAGAGCTCCTCTCTGCTGTGCAAGACCTTTTATCAACTTCTTAAGGGGGCGTATCCATCCCTTCCATAGCTTGTTTCTCCGTCATAGCTAGAATTTCTAACTTTGGCAATACTTGACGGATTTTCAAATTTAAAAAACTCAAAAATAATTTCTTCAAAATTCCAAATCAATGCCATAACTGAAAATAGTTTTCCACAATTCTGCATTCCAAAAGTAACTAAATATGATAGTTTCAGTAATCTCCGTCTCCCTCCTAACTATCGTTCATTGGTTTGAGTCTCTCCTCCAATCGCGTAACTTCTTCCTCAGCACAATTCCATGTTTCCCTGCGACTGCGTCGTAAATCACAGATCTTTCTCGAACAAAATCATGACGTCACCAAGAATTTCAGCTCAATCAGCCTACTTGCATAAAGTCTGCGTCATCCGTGCTTACGTCATGAATATCCACGTCACAACTATGACAGCCATAACTTTCTTCACATTTTCCAATACAGCCACCGTGGTCTCAATATAATTCAAATTACGGGAGCAGTACCTACTGTAAGGCCACGGCCGCCTCCTTCCCTCTTCCTAGCCTATCCCTACCAATCTTGCATCCCTTCCCATCCATCATGAGGCCCCTGTTCGCTTTGCAGGTGAGGCCACCTGGGCGAAGTGCTGATCACACCTCCCCAGTTGTATCCATCCTGACCAGATGTTCCAAGCTCCATGACACTGCCCATAGAGGCGGTAGTGGTGAGTTCCCTCGCTGAGTCCGTGGGAACCACCAACCTAGAGAGTAAAATTGACTAAATAAAAAAAAATAGTTATTCAATTTACAGAATAAGGAATTAATAAATACATACATATTATTTTCACTAATTATTACGGCAAGTTTAAATTTCACTGTTGGACCCAGAGCCCCCTTTTAGAGAAATCGAGAATTAATGCTCTTTGTGTGAGAGCGATTGGTTGTCAGTTTGTGTCAACCAACGCCCCACCCCACCAATAACCAATGAGTCAAATTACTTCCAGCCAATCAGGCCAATGGCTCACACCCTCTTCCCTTTGTGACAGCTTGTGACAGGCATGTCGCTGGCCCAGTACCTCGTAATGGCCGATAGGTAGCATTGCACTTCACTTTCAGTACCGCTTTGAGCCATACTCTATTCGGCACGGAGACCAGCATATCTCCTCATAACGAGTGACGAGAGAGGTTACGGAAAAGATCGTAAATTGGACTGCGCATGCGTCAACCGGGCTGTATAGACCGCGGCTCAAGATATCACTGGGGCGAATATGGACTCAATGATCATTCTTTACGGACGGAATATTTTAACTACAAAGTAATTTGAAACTAATTAGATACCGGTATTAAACGTAGGCGTTCGAAATTATTCTTTCAGGACAATGAATAATTTATTTTCTCTTAGAGGGCAGTGCCATGGCACGGTGGCACTACGCCAAGAACCGCCCCTGTCTGTGAGCTGAACATGCTTTTTCAGCAGATACAACAGGGGATGGTGAAAGGCGACCTCTAACTTGGGCCTTATTAAGGAATGGATTATTGGAAGGAAGTGGACCTGTTGAAAGGAACTATATCGGCATTTACCTGGTGGTGAAAATGGGAAACTACAAAAACGTTTTCAGGACGACTGAGATGGAATTGGAACTCTCTCTCAACCAATGACCTCGCAGAGGCTGTGGGTGTAGTCGTGCTGAGGGATAAACAATTAAGAAAGAATACAAAAGAGATTACGAGCCTTACAGTAGTCGCATATGATGTGTAACATGTGACATGTCATCCCTTGTTAACAGTGAACTGTGTTGGTCATTGAAATAACTTCTTGAAAAACTGCAGTGCCAAATCCTGACCAGTTTTAAGCAAATATGATATATTGAATATCTTCACTCCAAACAACGACAACTTGAAGATGATTTATTGTGGGAAGAATATCTTTAATTGGGCCTCCAAACCTTGAAGTAATTTTGTAAGCGATATAGATTCCACATAGCCACATGGCCGACAGTACCTCGAGTGCTTACATTAAATAAGAATACAGCAAAAGTATGAAGATTTAATAAATCATGATTGTTTTCAGCAAATATGATATAATGAATATTTTCACACCAAACAACGACAATTTGAAGATGATTTATTGTAGGAATATCTTTAATGGGGCCTCCAAACCTTGAAGTAAACCGTATGCGATATGCATTGCACATAGCCACATGGCCGAAAGTTCGTCGCGGTATCAATCTCCACCTCCGCGCGCGCTCATTGTTTCCGTCTCATCGATATCCGTTTCATTGTTTCCGTCCCATCCATTTCCGTTTCATTTTTCAAAATCACCCCCACAAAAATATACAGATACCAAGTGGAAAGATTTTACTCATCAATAGCCGAACTACTTCGCAACCCAAGATTCCTTTCCGACGAAATATTTGTACTTACGTATTTTTACTGAATTATTGATATTTTTAAAGGACCATATAATCTCGGGAAACTGAATGGAATACTCGACCCTTGATATTTAGTTTGATATATAGCAAAGGGAGTACAAACGTGTTTGTTCAGTAATATTAAGGTGTGATGTGCCTCACAAATGGCACAATGAGGTGAGATCAGGAAGAATCAACATTGCATTCAGTGATAATATATGTAACTTTCCACTGAAACAAGCTTCACTTGAACAGGACCAGTGGCCAGTGGCGAGGAGAAGTGAATACACATTACGTAATAAAAATTGACACTTGTCTCTCTTACAGACGCCAACTGGTCAATGCTGGGAAAACAGTATGAAATAGAGGCTTAAGAGGTCATCTTTTGTTTGTGTGTGCATGAGTGTGAATGTCTGTAGGTCTGTGAGTGTGTGGAAGGTTTTACAGTAATAAGGTAAAGACTTATTACTATCCAGACCGACCCAGACTGCGGATTTCGCATTCCAGTAGGCATAAGTGCCACCAGTCTAATTTGGCACACACGCGAAATATTTCTCCTAATGGAGAAATCAACATGAATTTTTTATCATGATATATGTTCATATTCTTTTCTTCTTAGTCGTTTACCCTCCAGGTTGGTGGAACCCACGGACTCAGCGAGGGAACTCACCACTACCGCCTCTACGGGCAGTGTCCTAGAGCTGGGAATATCTAATCGGAGTGGATACAACTGGTGAGGTGTGATTGGCACCTCGCCCAGGCGGCCTCACCTGCAAAGCGAACAGGGGCCTCATGAGGGAAGGTAATGGATGGTCAGGATGGATTGGCAAGGAATAGGGAAGGAGGCAGCCGTGGCCTTGAAAAAGGTACCATCCCGGCATTTGCCCGAAGACGAAGTGGGAAACCACGGAAAACCACTTCGAGGATGGCTGAGGTGTGAATCGAACCCCCTCTACTCATTTGGAACACCCGAGGCTGAGTAGACCCCGTTCCAGTCCTCATACCACTTTTCATATTTCGTGGCAAAGCCGGGAATCAAACCCAGGACCTCCGGGGCTGCTGCTAACCATGCTGACCGCTACGCTACGGTGGCGACTATATGTTTATATACGTGACTTTAAACAACCTAGTAAGCATAAAACCAGCATGGCGGCTATGCGGCACTAATAATGAAATTGACTTTTTGATGACCTTAATCCAAAAGCTGTGGAACTTGGCATAATGAATCTTTATTGCCTACCTATGAATAAAGGTCAGTTTTGTCTGTACATACATTAGTAGACTATAGAACCAAGAAATATTATGTTATCCTTTCGTTTGATGCCAAATGAATGCAGAGGTTTGTATTGGTATTCTGTATGTGTGTCTGGATGAATGTTCTTTTTCAGACATCCACACAGTAACAGAATGATCCGAGGTAAAGTGCGCTTTATCCCTACACTATTCATCATGAACTAAATGATCAAGTGGCCCATTAGCTCAGTTGGTTAGAGCGTCGTGCTAATAAAGCGAAGGTCGTGGGTTCGATCCCACCATGGGCCATTAATACTTTTAAATTACGTAGTAGACCAAATACCAAGCACTCTAAATATTGCTGTATAGGTATTCTCGTTCAACTACACATACCTACAATAGGCTACATGTCATTATAGCCTAGGTGGAAAGAGAAATCCAGTATTATATAATAACACTTAAACAGGGAGAGACTTCTCCATAGAACGGAACCTCGATGGGGCCGTGTAACGGCTGTGCCACAGTTCAAGGATCTGGCGCTAGCAGCAGCGTAGCGCCCAACTAGTTTAACACATTTACACTCTTTAACATATTAATAACCATCATTACTTACATGAATATCAAAGTAGTTGCTGGAAATACTGTCTTTCATATTCTAAACACACTTTGCACCTGAACGTACACTCGATGTAATTCATCCTCACTGATATTACGTATCAGTGCAGCTATTTCGTTCTCCAGAGCCTCCAGAGTATACGGATTACTTCTGTATAACCTTTGTTTGAGGTTTCCCCGCAAGTAAAAATCGCACGGTGCTGAAACGTAAGAACACATTTACTGGAAGGCTTCTTCTTAAGGAGATAAGTTTCCACAAGGAAAATTCGATGGTTTGTTCTATACCTGTTTACGGGATACGAGATAGTCTACAGTACTTACGGTATCTTGCCAGCTGGGAATGTAATCAATGATATGACAGCATCTGGCGCCTCCAAACTCGCTGTTGTGTAACGATAGAGGCCCGTTAACTGGAGGTGCATACTCACTCTCTTTCTCTCCGTCACACAGTCCCGGCGAAGTTCCGTTCTATATAGAAGGCTTTTACTGTAGAATCAAGTTGGTTTTTGTAGTTTCCAAATCTCCTAACAGACTTGGAATATCATGGTCATGAGTTTCGCATTAGCGGCTTCGGTGGCGTAGTCAGTAGCATGCAGAGCTTCTATGCCCAAGATAGCGGGTTCAAACCTGGCCGAAACCGTCGGATTTTTTGAGAGCGTTAAAAATCAACAGTATGCCTTACTTCGGAGGGGAAGTAAAGCCGGCGGTCCCATATCATAGATTTCTGGCATGTTAAAGAACCTTCCACTAATTGCACCTGTGTGAAGCTAAATTGGACAGGTTAAGAATGTAGACAACGCTTTTAGGTTTCTACGTTCGTTGCCAAGAGCCGACTGCGGTGGCGTCTAGTAGCTAAATACTGAACTTGGCCTAGTAGTCGTTGACGGTTGTGCTTGGTGGCAAAAGTAGGAACTATTTGTAAAATTCTAAGTTGCAGTACTCAAATTTAAAAAAAACTCATAACACACACTAATACAGTCATCACAATTAACACCGGTTATCAGACAGATTCTACACACACCCAAAGTACACGGGGCTACATGACCGCGTTGTCGCAGCCCCTAAACTTAAGTACCAGCCAACCAGTTCCGCATGCACTGAAATGCGTACATGAGATTTCACGGCTTTGATTAATTTAAGAAGAACCCTCGTATGAAGTGACAAATTATAATTGTATGAAGGTAATGAATAGACGTATACGAAAAGGAAGAGGGTTTGTATTTAATTTCGCGATCATGAGCCACGGGACGTCCATATTTACAAGAAATCCGAATCACAGGAAGTGATACTTCACTCCGAACATCTAACATTCCGTTTTTTTTTTCCTTTATTTTATTGTCCTCTTCTTATTTCACTTTTACTTCCGGTATTTATATCATTACGTTACACACACCCAGTCCCCAAGCCAGGAGAATTAATCACAGTCGATTATAATCCGCATGGCCTGGCATCGAACCTGTGCCAATGTCTAGCACGCTAACCAATTAGCCACGGAGCCAGACTGCATTAACCAGGAACAGAACAAATAGGCCTATGAGAAGGGTCAATGTTCACAAACCGTTGGTATCAAAATCTCACAGTCGGCAGGAGGGAATCTGATTTCGAGTCAGACGCCTTAACCACTCGGCCACGACTGCCTGAGAATACACTAAGGCACACGGTGTGACCTTCCCCGTTACTTACTGATAGGTCTCAGGAACATACAGCCTAGGTAACTGAAATAACTTGACTCACTTACCCCGGAACGAGTTGTTAATTTATTTTGGGGGCTAGGGAATTCATAGTCACCATCCTTGTATGTGTTGGATTTGTTTGCTAGCAGGTGTTTCCGTAGAGGCTGTAGTTGTGTAGTTTAATGGTAGCTTGTCCCGGGACTTGAAGTATGGAAGTATTGGCTGGAGGACGTGTGAGTACAACACTGAGGAGTGAGGATTCTCACTGTCTCTAATAAACAAGAATGGCTGACATTGGGTCACCAGTCTCCAATCCCCATTGCGCCGTAAGCATCGGTGGTTCAGTGGTAGAATGCTCGCCTGCCACGCGGGCGACCCGGGTTCGATTCCCGGCCGATGCAGCTTAAATTTTAGCAGAAAGCAAAATAAATAGTTATGTTCATTTAAGAAGCGGAACAAAGACGCCATATGCCGTTGATAAACATGCAGTCCTTTCCTTTGATGAAGTCATTTTTGTCCACTTTCTAATCGCAATTTTCCCAACTTGGCCTCACACGCGGACTATGCGAGAGATCACTCCTCTACCACGGCAAGGACGTTGTCTGTGAGCTCAACATACTTTATCAGCAGATACAACTGGGGATGGTGAAAGTCGACCTCTAACTTGGGCCTTATTAAGGAAGGGATTATTGGAAGGAAGTGGACCTGTTGAAAGGAACATTATCGGCATTTACCTGGTGGTGAAAATGGGAAACTACAAAAACGTTTCGACGACTGAGATGGAATTGGAACTCTCTCTCTCAACCAATGACCTCGCAGAGGCTGTGGGTGTAGTCGTGCTGGGGGATAAGCAATTGAAAACGAATACAAAAGAGATTACGAGCCTTACAGTAGTCGCATATGATGTGTAACATGTGACATGTCATCCCTTGTTAACAGTGAACTCTGTTGGTCATTTAAATAACTTCTTGTAATACTTTTTTATTTTTATTTAGTCAATTTACCCTCTAGGTTGGTGGTTCCCACAGACTCAGCGAGGGAACTCACCACTACCGCCTCTATGGGCAGTGTCCTGGAGCTTGGAACATCTGGGCAGGATGGATACAACTGGGGAGGTATGATCAGCACTTCGCCCAGGCGGCCTCACCTGCAAAGCAACAGGGGTCTCATGAAGGATGGGAAGGGATGGAAGATTGGGATGGATAGGCTAGGAAGAGGGAAGGAGGCGGCCGTGGCCTGACAGTAGACGAAGACGAAGTGGGAAACCACGGAAAACCACTTCGAGGATGGCTGAGGTGGGAATCGAACCCCCTCTACTCATTTGGACCACCCGAGGCTGAGTAGACCCCGTTCCAGTCCTCATACCACTTTTCGTGGCAGAGCCGGGAATCGAACCCAGGATCTCCGGGGCGGCAGCTAACAATGCTGACCGCTACGCTACGGAGGCGACTAACATTGCATTATATGATAATATAAGTAACTTTCCACTGAAACTAGCTTCCCTTGAACAGGACCAGTGGCCAGTGGCGAGGAGAAGTGAGTACACTTGTCTCCCTTACAGACGCCAACTGGTCAATGCTGGAAAAACACTATGTAATAGAGGCCTAAGTGGTCATCTTTTGTTTGTGTGTGAATTTCTGTAGGTCTGTATGTCTGTGAGTGTGTGGAAGGTTCTACAGTAATGACTTATTACTATCCAGACCGACCCCGACTGCGGATTTCGCATTCCAGTAGGCATAAGTGCCACCAGTCTAATATGGCAGACAGGAGACTCGCGAAATATTTCACCAGTACTCAACACCTCATAATGGAGAAATCAACATGAAAATTTGATCATGATATATGTTTATATACGTGACTTTAAACAACCTAGTAAGCATAAAACCAGCATGGCGGCTATGCGGCACTAATACTGAAATTGACCTTTTGATGACCTTAATCCAAAAGCTGTGATACTTGGCATAATGAATTCTTATTGCCTACTTATGAATAAAGTTAAGTTTTGTCTGTACATACATTAGTAGACTATAGAACCAAGAAATATTACGTTATCCATTCGTTTGATGCCAAGTACGTGTGTCTGGATGAATGTTCTTTTTTAGACATCCACACAGTAACAGAATGATCCGAGGTCAAGTGCATTTTATCGCTACACTATCCATCATGGATGAAATGATCAAGTGGCCCATTAGCTCAGTTGGTTAGAGCGTCGTGCTAATAACGCGAAGGTCGTGGGTTCGATCCCCCCATGGACCATTAATATTTTTAAATTACGTAGTAGACCAAATACCAAGCACTCTTAATATTGCTGTATAGCTATTCTCGTTCGACTACGCATACCTACAATAGGCTACATGTTCAGCATTATAGCCTAGGTGGCAAGAGAAATCCAGTATTATGTAATAACACTTATACAGTGAGAGCCTTCTCCATAAAACGGAACCTCGATGGTGCCGTGTGACGGCTGTGCCACTGTTCAAAGCTCTGGCGCTAGCTGCAGCGTAGCGCCCAACTAGTTTAACACATTACACTCTTTAACATATTTAATAACCACCATTACTTACTTGAATATCAGAGTAGTTGCTGGAAATGCTGACCTTCATATTCTAAACACACATTGCACCTACACGTACACTCGCTGTAATTCGTCCTCACTGCTCTTAGCCTACGTATCAGTGCAGCTATTTCGTTCTCCAGAGCCTCCAGAGTATGCGGATTATTTCTGTATAACATTTGTTTGAGGTTCCCCCACAAGTAACAGTCGCACGGTGCTGAAACGTACGAACACTTTTACTGGAAGGCTTCTTGAGAAGATAAGTTTCCACTAGGAAAATTCGATGGTTTGTTCTATACCTAACCATGTTTACGGGATACGAGATAGTCTACAGCACTTCACCACAACTCTCTCAACTAAGGTATCTTGGCAGCCGGGAATGTAATCAATGTTATGACAGGATCTGGTACTTCCCGACTCGATGTTGTGTAACGATAGAGGCTAGTCAACTGGTGGTGCATAATCACTCACTCTATCCGGCACATGGACCGGGCGAAGTTTTGTTCTATATAGAAGGCTTTCACTGTAGAATACAATTCGTTTTGTTGTTGCTAAATCTTGTAACAAACTTGGAATATCATGGTCATGAGTTACGTACATGAGATTTCACTTTTTTGATTTATTTAAGAAGAACCCTCGTTGGAAATGACAAATTATAATTGTATGAAGGTAATGAATAGACATGCAGTATATGAAAAGGAAGAGGGTTTGTATTTAATCTCCATATTTACATGGGATCCGAATCACAAGAAGTGATATTTCACTTCGAAATTCTAACATTCCATTTCTTTTTCTTTACTTTTATTTAACTGTCCTCTTTTTATTTATCTTTTACTTCCGGTATTTATATCATTACGTTACACACACCCAGTCCCAAAGTCAGGAGAATTAATCACAGTCGATGGCCTGGCTGAAAATCGAACCTGTGCCAATGTCTAGCACGCTAACCAATTAGCCACGGAGCCAGACTGCATTAACCAGGAACAGAAAAATAGGCCTATGAGAAGGATCAATATTCACAAACCGTTGGTATCAAAAACTCGCAGTCGGCAGAACTCGAACCTACGCTCCCAGAGGGAATCTGATTTCAAGTCAGACGCCTTAACCACTCGGCCACGACTGCCTGAGAATTCACAGAAGCCCACGGTGTGACCTTCCCCGTTACTTACTGATAGGTCTCAGGTCTCGGGAACATACAGCCTAGGTAATTAAAATAATTTGACTCACTTACCCCGGAACGAGTTGTTAATTTATTTTGGGGACTAGGGAAGTCATAGTCACCATCCTTGTGTGTGTTGGAGTTTTTTTTTGCTAGCAGGTGTTTCTGTAGAGGCTGTAGTTGTGCAGTTTAATGGAAGCTTGTCCCGGGACTTGAAGTATGGAAGTATTGGCTGGAGGACGTGTGCGTACAACACTGAGGATTCTCACTGTCTCTAATTAACAAGAATGGCTGACATTGGGTCACCAGTCTCCAATCCCCATTGCGCCGTCAGCATCGGTGGTTCGGTGGTGGAATGCTCACCTGCCACGCGGACGGCCCGGGTGCGACTCACGGCCGATGCAACTTACATTTTAGCTGAAAGCAAAAGAAATGGTTATGTTCATTTAGGAAGCAAAACAAAGACGCCATACGCCGCTGGTAAACAAGCAGTCCTTTCCTTTGATGAAGTCATGTTTGTCCTCTTTCTAATCGCTATTTTCCCAACTCGGCCTCACCTTCGGACTCTGCGAGGGTTAATTCCATTGCCGTCGCAAGGACCTTGTCTGTGAGCTGGACATACTTTGTCATCAGATACAACTGGGGATGGTGATAGGCGACCACTAACTTGGGACTTATTTAGGAAGGGATCATTGGAAGGAAGTGGACCTGTTGAAAGGAACAGTCTTGGCATTTACCTGGTGGTGAAAATGGGAAACCACGAAAACATTTTCTGGATGACTGAGATGGAATTGGAACTCACTCACATCCGATGCCCTCTCTGAGTCCATGGGTGTAGTCGAGCTGGGGGATAAGCAATTAAAAAGGGAAACAAAATAGCCGAACTATTTGGTTCTGCAGAGCCTCCAGAGTATGCGGATTATTTCTGTATAACACTCGTTTGAGCTTCCCCCACAAGTAACAATCGCACGGTGCAGAAACGCACGAACACATTTACTGGAAAACATCCTCTTTAGAAGATAAGTATCCACTAGGAAATTTCGATGGTTTGTTCTATACTGAACCCTTCAGAAAAGCAGTGTTTATATGCAAGAATCTTGATCAAGGGGTCGCGCTCAGTTCCTAGAGTGATGTTTACGTTCGCCAAACAACATGCTCTACTGAGGTAAGGGTCATAGGATTTAAACTATAATTAAGAAAGAAAGGTGACAAGATGTAAAATAATAACATGATTTAATGACTAATAGTGCATAAAAATAATATAAACAACAATAATAAAATAAAATCCTCCCTGAATTTTTCCATGACAGGAATATCTATCAAAGTTGAGGAGTCAGACGGATCTCCCCCTTTATAAAAATGTGGATCCTAGTTCCACTAACTTGCATTTTGGATTTTATGTACGCGTAATGACTAACTACGAGGAATGAGTACTTTGGATGACTGTTCGTTTGCAACGGGTTAACAGCCACGATGCTTACGAACAATCATCTCGTAAATCAACGTTTACGGATATGGAACATGACACTAATAAAAACCCTTAAAAATGTAATACTGACACACACACTAAAATCTACTATTTACAGGAATCTCTCTCGAGACCCTCATTTAGCGCGATGACGCACTGGACAAAATGAGCTGCCAACTCCGGCCAATTGCTCAATCCACAAACAAGGAAATACAGCATTGCACGTGACTTCACGGGTCACAGATATGGAATATAAACATGGACTAAACCAACAACAACAAAATCCTGACCGGCTAAGATTACTTTATATGAACAAAGCTGCATGTTAAGGTAACGCTTCGGAGATTATCGTGATTCGTAGGCAACTCCCATTTATTTAAACAATTTTTACCATTGATCAGTTCTTAATTCTGTATTTCAAGTAATTACGGAGCCAAACGAGCACTCCTCACTAATGACCTTGCTTGCAACCTTCAGTCCGTCTTGTGAAACAGCTCCCCTCTTCCTCAATACCTGTCATTGTCCCAACTCCAGTGTGTAAAAATAACTGACCAGCTGTGCCGTTATCTCAAGGAACCAACAGCAACAAAATCTCAACCACCTAAACATATGGTCAGACATTAATCAAATATCCACAATTGTCCTCGCAAGGTAACAATATGGACTTGGCATCAAGCTGACAGAAATCAGTCTACGCTGAAATTCCCGCTTGTAATAACCACAAAATACACACACACACACTTCTGGGAATGACATGACGTTTCTCACACAGATCGGCTGAATAGATGCTTACAAACAATTTAAAAAAAAAACCTACGATAGAGCTGACTGCCCTTCGTCACAAATCACATTGCTCCAAAGGCAATAATCTCACTGAATCTGATCAATAATAAACCTTAAAAAGGATTAATTACCCTCCATTCTATTGTATAATTATATTACTTCAGTCCTACTTCTGAAACACAACATATCTCCGAGAGACGTTTTTAACCGCATTGCGTAACATATGCAAACACGGTCGTCCACATAGCTACGTTAGTTAAAACAACAAACAAACAAGAACCTTCCACTAATAACATATATGCGAGCTTCTTCCATGCAAAAGGTGTGTAAGACCAAAACTAAATATACTACGTTAATCACACAAGCAAATTATTTACAAAACAAAATATGTCCCATACACCATAAGTTAATTTATCAGATACTAATAAGAATATTATTCAGTACTCATCCTCGGCCAGTCACCCGTCAAAGGACATCCGCTGCCATCTCCCAACTGAATGCTTCTTAGCTCATCTCAGCCATCTGGACGGAGTGTTGATAGTTCCAGACTTCCTTCAGGATAAGCGATGTCATCTCTCGTGCTGATTCAAAAAGTTAGATTATTATTCACTTGAAATCTGACTACTAAATTCACCGTTTCAGGTACTACTTTCCCCGGAACTGTCTGTTGGCGAATTATTGAAGATACTGCCCCTACAAAATATAGTACTGTGACTATCTATCACTGAATTTAACACATTTATAATAATTTCTGTGTCCACTGACACATAAAATATAATAACTTACGTCCTCAGACGAACAAAAGTAATAGCTTCCGTCCTCAGACGAACAAATGTAATAACTTACGTCCTCAGACGTACAAATGCAATAGCTTCCGTCCTCAGACGGACAAATGTAATAAGTCCTGTCTTGGCTCTTCACGCCACTTATAAATGAACCGGCCCTAGGTATTGATAGTGGGGGAAATTATACAAAAATTTCTCAAAATAATAGTGGTACAGGAATGAAATAAATATCACTGAACTCGAAAAATAGCACAGGTCAAGAATATGCCCATTAATCCTAGAATCGATCGTAGAGATGTTGTCTAGGCGATCTCCCGCGTTAATGCTAGTCATCGCGTGCCCAAGCTAGACTTGCCGCGCTGGTAAGCATTCTTCTCTCATTGGTTCCATATTTTCTGTAACTTGGCGGTTTTTATCAGACCTTGGATTCGTAGGAGTGTCTAGTATTTTCATCAGCCACTCACGTTACTGCATCATATTTTTTTAAGGCGCGAATATCACAATGAACATACCAGAAGCGTGTCTCACTGCGCGTCGCTTCTATTTTGAGGTGGCCACCACCTGTCCTTCTGAATCATTGCTAGGTCTTTCTTTTCACAGTCCTAAGTATTTAGCCTTTCGTCAAACTGCTGCAGGTATGTCCCCATTGTCTCCAACCAATGCTTGAATATTTCCTCATCTCCGTCTGGCTATTTTCATGATGCTGGTGGAAATATTTATTAATTGAAGAAATAAAACATCGAATCATTTATCCATCAGAGGGTAAAGGGTTCAATACCTAACCATGTTTACGGGACACGAGATAGTTTACATCACCACACCCAACTCGCTGTTGTGTAACGATAGATGCTAGTCAAATGGCGGTGACTAATTGCTCTATCTTTCCGTATCACGGCCCCGGCGCGGTTTCGTTGTATGTAGAAGGCTCTCACTGTAGATTGCAGTTAATTTTGTTGTTGCTAAATCTTGTAGGACTTGGATTATCATGGTCATGAGTTCCGCATGCACTCTAATGCATAGATGAGATTTCACAGCTTTGATTTATTTGAAAAGCCATTACTATCGTATGAGGGCAATGAATAAACCTATATGAAAAGAAAGAGAGTTTGTAGTTATGTCACGATCATGAGCCACGGAGGAACCACAGGAAGTGACATTTCACTTCGAAAATCTCACATGCAAACTATCTTTTTTTCCTTGTTCTTTTTACTGTCCTCTTTTTATTTCACTTTTACTTGCGGTATTTATATTATTAAGACGTTACATAATCCCAGTCGCCTCCGTGGTGTAGTGGTCAGCGTGCTTAGCTGCCACCCTGGAGGTCCAAAGTTCGTTTTCCGACTTTGCCGCGAAATTTAAAAAGTGAAATGAGGACTGGAACAGGGTCTACTCAGACTCTGGTGGTCCAAATGAGTAGAGGGGGTTTGATTTCCACCTCAGCCATCCTCGAAGTAGTTTTCCGTGGTATCCCACTTCGTCTCCCGGCAAATGCCGCCTCCTTCCCTCTTCGTTGCCTTTCCCTCCCAATCTTCCCATCTCATATAAGGCCCCTGTTCGCTCTGCAGGTGAGGCCACCTCCCCAGTTGTCCCCGAAGTTTCAAGCTGGTGGTTAAACGATACACCATTGATACGATGGGAACCTTAGTGATGTCAAAATGAACAACTTACAAGCGACATTTTATCATTTTAAATGATCTTGTCGACTTCGTCGTTACGTTACGGCGACGTCGCGAAATGTACCGAGCATGCACTGAGGTGTGTGACGTCATAGTACCGCTTGGTGCATGTGTACAGAATTCACTGGTGACTCTGGCGTTACGAGACGTCAACGACACGGCGAGCGTGACGTCATCCAGCCAGCTCCCTCATGACTTGTAACTTTCTAGCGTTCTGATTGTTTCTTGACCATCTAACATGTCAAGAGTCTTTGGCTTCCATCGAATCGAGCATGCTAGCTTTTTTCAGCATATTTAGCATTTAAAATGAAATAAAGTCCAGTCTTTCAGACTGACTGTCTCTTCTTAACTCCTTTAACGGCAAAAGATATATTTTCTCAATCGATAACAAAGGAATACAGCGATGTTTGACTATTGCTTGGTTGGTTTGCAACTCTTAGTCGTTCTTAGTAAGGAACAGAAGAAGAAATGGAAAACTAAAGGAAAATAAGGCAAATAAATGACAGGAGGAAAAGAAATGCCCTCAACCCTCGAAGAATGCGGATTGAGGGACTTGGAAGGAAGGAGAGCCATAAAAGGCAGATAGGAAAGTGAAAGAGGAGAGGAAGTACCCCACAGGTAAGGGACTAAAGGGGGAAACCGGACCCAGCTCAGGATTCCCCCGGGGTCGCCAACTCCCGAACTCATAAGCCGTGAGCCCCTGAGGGTGAAGCACTATCTAGGGTGCACCAAAAGTGGTGGGGCTACAAACACCCGGCCTCCTCTAGGGCCTTGAGCAGAAGGCAGGAGATAACATGAAAAGAAAAAGAAGGCTGACCCCTCGCAGAAGGAGGGTATCAGAAAAGATGAGACAAGGGCCAATTAAGGCGGGAAATGAAGAGGCTCCCTAGGCCTCGGATACCCTAATATCGTCGGGGTCGGAAGAGAACAAGAGTTGACCAAGTGAGGTCGACAGGAAAGATGACGGAGAGGATCCCGTCACAAGTAAGTGGAAGCAATGCCGGACTCGGCTGGGGTCCCGTGGTTGCCAACTCACGTCCCACTAGATGTGAGCCCCTAGCGGGGCACGTGGTTGATAACAGGTCATAATCTGCTTCTGTTTCTTTTGGCAGTTGTTTCTCTGCCGGCAGAACTTGTACTTGAACTTGCGAATGCCTTCCGGAATGACAAGATTTGTAGTGAAATAACGCGTGCCATTTAGCGAAATTCTGATTATGTTTCCCTCCGTTCTGTCAAGATGGACACCAAATATTGTAACTTGTGTAAAGCACGTTCATTACAGTTCGAATTTAGGAATATCTTTTCAAACCAACGCTGCACAACGCAAACTGGCTTCAAATTCATTTTGGACGTGTTTATTAAAGTCCTAGGTGGAACGTGCATTGGGTTTTACAAGTATGTTAACGTTATCACCAACGGAATATTGTTTCAGCACTGTACTTTGCAGGTGAGGCCGCCTGGGCGAGGGGCTCGTTCCACCTCCCCAGTTGTCCCCGGTGTTTCAAGCTCCAGGACACTACCCTGGAGGCGGTAAACGGTGAGATCCCTCGCTGAGTCCGAGGGAAAAGCCAACCCTGGAGGGTAAACCCACTAGAAAAAAACACAATCCCAGTCCCCAGGTCTGGGAAATTAATTACAGGAGATTAAAATTCACACGGCCCAGCTGTGAATCGAACCTGGGTCAATGCCTAGCACACTAACCAATTAGCCACGGAGCCGGACTGCATTAACAAGGAACAGAACTCGGTCCGTTTTGGTGAGAGGCAAGCAGGTTGACCACTCCACACCTAGTATAAAAATATCCCGCAGTCGGCAGAATTCGGACCTGCGCTCCTGTAGGGATACAGTGAATCTGACTTCTACTTACACAGTCAGATGCCTCAACCACTCGGCCACGACTGCCTCGGAAGATATTGAGGCTCACTCTGTGACTTTCCCAGTTCCTTGCTGATAGATCTCGGGAGTTGTTAATTCGGGGGGGGGGGGGGGGGGGTATTGGGAAGTCATACTCATCAACCCTGTGCGTGTTGGATTTGTTTGATAGCCAGTGTTTCTGTAGGGACAATAGTTGTGTAGTTGAATCATGGCTTATCTCGGGACTAGAAGTACGGTGTCCCTGGCACCTGGCTGAAAGATAATCACACTGAGGATTATCACTGTTTCTAATAAACAAGAATGCCTCATATTGTGTCACCAGTCTCCAACCGATTACAGTCAGCATTGGTGGTTCAGTGGTAGAATGCTCGCCTGCACGCGGGCGGCCTGGGTTCGATTCCCGGCCGATGCAACTTATATTTTTGCAGAAAGGAATAGTTATGTTCATTTAAGGAGCGGAACAATAAGGCCATATGCTCTGGAAGAAAAGTAGTCCTTTGATGAAGTCATTTCTGTCCTCTTTCTGATCGCTACTCTCCTAACTCGGCCTCGCCCGCGGACTCTGAGCCAGGGATCGTTCCTCTACCGTCATAAGGATGGTGTCTGGGAGCTGAACATACTTTGTCAGCAGATACAACTGGGGATGGGGATAGGCGACCGCTAACTTGGGGCTTATTAAGGAAGGGACTTTTGGAAGGAAGTGGACATGTTGAAAGGAACTGTTGGGCATTTACCTGGTGGTGAAAATGGGACACCACATAATATTTTCAGGACGACTGAGGTGCAATTGGAACTCACTCTCATCCGATGCCCTCGCAGAGTCCATGGGTTAAGTCGAACTGGGGGATAAGCGATTAAAAAAGAAAAGAAATAGTCGAACAATTTCGCAACTCAATATTCTCTTCCGACAAAATATTTGTAGGTCTACTTAAGTGATTTTATTGAATTATTGATATTTTTAAAAGGACTAGATAATCTCGGGGAACTGAATGGAACTCTAGACCCTTGATATTTAGTTTGATATATAGGAAGGGGAGAATATAAGTGTTTGTGCAGTAATATTAAGGTGTGATGTGCCACACAAATGGCACAATGAGGTGAGTTCAGGAAGGTTCAGCATTGCATTCCAATATAATATGTAACTTTACAGTAAAACAAGCTTCACTTGAGTAGCACCAGAGGCGAGGAGAAGACGTAATAAAGATTGACACTTATTTCACAGTTAAGATGCCAACTAGTCAATGCTGGGGAAATCGTATGCATGTGGGAGAATGTCTATCTGTCGGTCTGTAATTGTGTGAACTTTTTAATGAAATTTGGTAAGGACTTATTACTATCCAGACCAACCCCGACTGCGGATTTCGTATTCCAGTAGGCCTAAGTGCCACCAGTCTAAAACGGCGGCGACGCGAAATATCTCACCAGTACTCAACACCTCCTAATGCAGTAATTAACCTGAAATTTTGTATGATGATCTATGTTTATATGCCTGACTTAAAAACCTAGTAAGCATAAAACCAGCAAGGCGGCTACCATACATGACACAAATATTGAATTTGACTTTCCTGATTATTTTAATCCGAACGCTGTGAAACTTGGCATAATGTATCTTTATAGGCTACTTATGAATAAAATTAAGATTCGTCTGTACGTGGTATAGAACAGAGAAATATTATGTTATCCATTCGCTTGTTGCCAAATGAATGCAGAGGGTTGTATTGTATGTGTGTCTGGATGAATGTTCTTTATAATTATAAGACATCCACGGGGGAACAGAATGATCCGAGGTCAAGTGCGCTTTATCGCTATACTATCCACCATGGTATAATGTCAGAGTGGCCCATTAGCTCAGTTGGTTAGAGCGTCGTGCTAATAACGCGAAGGTCGTGGGTTCGATCCCCCCATGGGCCAGATGTTTTTAACACATAACTGAGTAGGCCAAATGCCAGGCACTCCTAATGTTGTTGTATAGTCTACTTATTCTCGTTCAACTACACGTAGAGAATTGTTGCTCAGGTGGCAAGAGAAATCCACTATTATGCAGTAACTCTCATACAGTGAGAGCCTTCTCTATCGATCGGAACCTCGCAGGCGACGTGTGACTCTTTAACATATTAAATAATCATCATTATTTACTATCGCCTCACCGGGTGAGTTAGCCGAGGTCGTTACGGCATGACTGCTGGCAGTCGCTCACATCCGGGAGGTGAGGAGGTCGAATCCCCCCGCCAGCAACCTTGAAGATGGTCTTCTGTGGTTTCCCATCTTCCTTCCAGGCAAATGCCGGGGTTGGTCCCTAACTATAGGCCACAGCCGCTACCTTCCAACTCCTTGTCCTTGTACATTCCCACTCTCCTCCCCAACGGTACTTGTAGCTCACCCATTGGGTGTCCGTCTCGAAGCAGCTACAAAACTGGCGAGCCGAACAATGTCCTCGGACACTCCCGGCACTAAAAGCCATACGCTAAAAAAAACTGTCGCCTCCGTGGTGTAGTGTTCAGCATGCTTAGCTGCCGCCCCGGAGGTCTTGGGTTCGATTCCCGGCTCTGCCACGAAAATTTGAAAAGTGGTACGAGGACTGGAATGGGGTCTACTCAGCCTCGGGTGGTCCAAATGAGTAGAGGGGGTTCTATTCCCACCTCTGCCATCCTCGAAGTAGCTTTCCGTGGTTTCCCACATCGTTTCCGAGCAAATGCCGGGATGGTACTGTACCTGAATTAAATTTTGAGAATGCATTTGTCGACTCCGAAGATCGGCTGGATTGTAGAATCTTCAAGGTCCCCGGCTAGATAAACCTGTAAATCCTACCGACATGTACTACATGAGGATACACTAGTCATTCGATTGTGTTATGGACTATTCCACTGGGCAAACAACTCAAGTGAGAATCCTACAAATCTCGGGGCAAATGGGATATGGAGAAGGGGTTCCTTATACCTGAATCCATTTCCACAACTCATTCTCTGTACATTTATTAAAATATAATGATTACAATTAAAACAAAATCAAATAAAGTAAAAATTCCTAAAATGAAATTGAATCCTTTTAACAAATGACACGCTTGTCATCAAAACAAAACAAAAAACAATAGCAAATGTCCATCTGACATCGTAATCCACAGATCCTCTCAAATAAAATAACAATCAGCTGTTTCTGAGTTTTAAAAATTAAAATAAAATAAATAATATTATTAAAATATTATTCCGGGTTACATAAACTTCTTTTACTCTATACATGAAACTCCGATTTTATAACTTGAATGCAAATGCTACGGCTCAAGTTAACACTATCATGATGATGATAATTGTTGTTTTAAGGGGCCTAACATCTAGGTTATCGGCCCCTGATGGTTTGGGTGATCGTGAAGATGAAAATGAAAAGCGAACTAAAAAACTAAAACTAACTACTAACCTACATACTAGAAGAAGAAATGTAAAACAAAAGGAGAATAAGGCAAATAAAGGACAGGAGGAAAAGAAATGCCCTCAACCCTCGAAGAATGTGGATTGAGGGACTTGGAAGGAAGGAGAGCCATGAAAGGCAGATAGGAAAGTGAAAGAGGAGAGGGTGTACCCCACAGGTGAGGGTCAAAAGGGGAAAACGGACCCAGCTCAGGAATCCCTCGGGGTCGCCAACTCCTGAACTCACCAGCCGTGAGCCCCTGACGGTGTAGCATTATCTAGGGTGCACCAAAAGTGGTGGGGCTACATACACCCGGCCTCCTTGAGGGCCTTGAGCAGAAGGCAGGAGATAACATGAAAAGAAAAAGAAGGCTGACCCCTAGCAGAAGGAGGGAATCAGAAAAGATGAGACAAGAGCCAATTAAGGCGGGAAAGGAAGAGACTCCCTAGGCCTCGGATACCCTAATACCGTCGGGGTCGGAAGAGAACAAGAGTTGACCAAGTGAGATCGACAGGAAAGAAGACAAAGAGGAGCCCGGCACAAGTAAGTGGAAGCAATGCCGGACTCAGCTGGGGCCCCGTGGTCGCCAACCCACGACCCACTAGATGTGAGCCCCTGGGGGCGTTAACACTATCGTCAACCGATCAACTGTTCACTGTCGTCCTGACAAACTTCACATACTCCACTTATTTACGTTATCTTTATATTACTATATTACAAAAACACTACATTAATATTCTCCCCTCTTTCTCATTGATATATTCATTCGTAGAATTATTTACATTAGTTACAAATATACTTTCGATAAGGTATTGCGCTGTCATACGAATTCTTACGCCTAATACACTTACAATCACTCTCTACTTTTTAACCAACATTTCTCATAAATATTAACCTCAGGTTAATTATTCCTGCTTCACAATATGTATTTATGTTATAAATAACCTTATGGGGTTTGAAGCCATTTTTCAGTGCTGCCTTAGTAAACAAAAGTTTGGTGCTTTTCAGTCGGTCAACACGAATGTACCCAAACGAGTTGGGTAATACCCTAATCCTGAAAAAATACATGAGATTAATCAGATTAATAAATAATATATTAATAAAGATTTATTAATCTCATGTAATTTTTTTCAGGATTAGCGTTTAACCCAACTCGTTTGGGTACATTCGTGTTGACCGACTGAAAAGCACCAAACTTTTGTTATAAATATCCATAATGTTTCATTTATTATTATTAATAATTATTCTATAATTATTAATGGTTCATTTATTTATCATTCATTAATGTGTCTTACTTTATTACTGTAAATTACCGTCGACATAATTATATAGTAGTTTCTTCCTCTTCCGAATAGATATGGCCAAGCAATTAAGCCAAACTCATACGTAAACATTGTCTAAATCTTGTTAATTTGTTAATAGAATTAACAAACCAATAGTTAAAAATCGCCTCACTACTTCTTTCCGCCAACTCTCTCCGGTCATTTCTATTGCAAGTCAATTAAATAATAATACTTTTATCTTATACTCTTTATTTTTGCAACAATACTGCTCTATAATGCATCACAATCCTCCATAATACGTCTATACTACGTATTAGAGCTTCCATAAAATAACTTTGCTCTAAAAAGCCTTACCACTTCTTTCAATATGAATTCAATCCTCCATAATACGTTTATACTACGTATTAGAGCTTAATACCTTCGCTGATGCTCTCTCATTACATTAATAAACGCATACACGGCATTTCCTGCTCATATAACGAAACTTAAAACTTGATATCAGAACTTTCACACTAGTTCTCCACTTCATATTAACTCAATACGATCTTCACAATATACTTTTGTTACTTCGCTGCCTTAATACTTTTATTTATCTTGACCTTATATTACAGTGCATTAACTTTCCTTTGTTTACTTTCGTAGTTACTATGTTTAAAGCAATAGTTGTTAATATTTAATAAGTATAAGTGTAAGGGCACTTAAGATTGCGCACTTTACGTATTTATGTCCATAGATAAACTACTTTTGTGACCAATTTAACACAAAATTTATTAACAAGACTTCAAATAATTACGAACACAATGCGTAGGCGAATGCCGAGCGCGGATAGGTTCTAACTTGAGCCAGTGCACACTCGCTTGCATTCGTGTAGCCACGCACGCGCTCTGTCTACAGTATTCAGGGCAGTGATCGTTGATTATTTATTTGTTAACTGGTTAACGTTTTTTGTTTTTGTCCTAAAGACTTGAAACTTGGTTTGGGGGTAGAGGGGTTAAGGACCATTCATTTACGTGAAACAAACATTTTTGTAAACTTCCTAGTTTCCAAAATATAGGAGTTTCAAAAATGGACTTATTTGAAAAAAAAAAAGTTTTGTTCCAACGATAAAGGTCACAATGAGTGGGTTTGGCGGTAATGTTTTGCAGCGAATACGCACGATTGGGTTCGGCATGGTTCGGGATGCACATTCGTCTACATTCGCGGTCGCAATCCCACCCGAACATGTTCGGCGATAGTGTACTGCCCACGTAAGATTTTTGACGTAAATGTAAGTTTCCTGTCTGATTTTCTTGAGTATGTTGAGCTCATACTGCCTTAAAGGCAATGCTGACACTGCTAGGGCAAGAATGTGGAAGGAAAGAACTGCTCATCTGTCCGGCTGGATGACCCCAAAAGAAAGCCTTCCTCCGGGCCATATGGAAGGTTGGGCAACATGGAAGGCGTTCAACAGACTGCGGACTGGAGTTGGAAGAACCAAGATGAACCTGAAGAAATGGATTTTTTCGAGCGACTCTCTCCTCTGTGATTGTGGGGAACTACAGACAATCCAACATCTTTACCAGTGCCCACTATGTCCAGCAACATGCACAATGGAAGACTTAACACTTGCCAACCCGAATGCAATTGACGTCGCCCATTTCTGGACAAAGAACATTTAATTTGGTTGTGGGCTACCTGGCAGTCAGATGTTTGTGTGTTGTACAACTGACTTGTATGATTCTGTCCTCACTTAATATTAGATCTAGAATAGTTTGTGTCTTTATTGAAAATCCACAGCCTGCTTCCAGTCTCCGACCGGGTCAGGAATGGAATGAATGAAGCCCCAATCTAGCGGCGAGGATATGAAATGTGCCGGCTGCCGAAGCCTGTCGCACTCCTCTGGGGCAATGATTAAATGAATGACAGATGAAATGAAATGGTAGTGGAGAGTGCTGCTGGAATGAAATTGTGACAGGGAAAACCGGAGTACCCGGAGAAAAACCTGTCTGCCTCCGTTTTGTCCAGCACAGATCTCACATGGAGTGACCGGGATTTGAACCACGGACCCAGCGGTGAGAGGCCGGCGTGCTGCCGCCTAAGCCACGGAGGCTCCTGTGTCTTTATTAATTATCATTATTATTTTTTATCTGAATTTGATTCTCATTGTTTACCATTTGTGATATATATTTGTGATTAGTGCTCCTGATACGTATAAAGAAAGATACTGCCGTTAAATAGACGTCTGCAAGAAAGAATATCCTAGATATAAACGATTTCTACAGAACAAGAATGTGCCTGTAAGATGGCGCACAATGCCTCCAAGACTGCGCAGAGTGCGCGGTCTTACAGGTTTCTGCGTAGTTCAACACTTACGCTAATAGATGGCAGAAGCAGTTAAGCTACGTATACACACATCGAGACGTTCACAGCCTGTGTTAGGAGTTCCCATTGTAAGAGGAGTATTTGTTTCAACTAAATCATAATTTAATGGAGCCCTGAGGCTTATTTTTTAATAATCCTCCCTATATTATTCTGCTAAGGTCCCATTCCGGTTTTGTACCGAAAATAAGGTCCTGCTAACACCAACCTACACATATATGCCGTACCTACAGGTTCCGTATAACCCCATGAGTGACCGAAACGCACTCACTTCCTCTTTAAATGCCTCACAATTAAATAAATACCTTAAAAATGGTACATTTACAATGGGAGCACCGTAACCTGGCGAGCCTGCTGCTAGAGCGCAGGGCAGGGCGGTGGCGGCAGCCATCTAGCGGGAGCGCGACGTACTACTACGCAAGCCTGCCGTTAGAGCTAGCTGATGAGTCTCTCAGCAGATGGCTCCGGTGTGGTCTCGCCAAGACTTTCTGTAGGGTTCAATCCTTTGCAACCCTATTGGGCAAAGTGTGGTTTATGAGCATGCGAGATTACTCGCACGGGTCCGCTAGTACAAATTATATCAAATAGGATGATAAGTTATTCTTAGCTCTTAATTATTTATACAAGTAGAATCAGCAACATTTTCACACTTTCGAAGAACACTTTGCAAGCCACGTTTCTCAACAGAATGGTTTGGGTCACCAATGCTGCCAACTGTAAAAAAAAATGCCAATGCGTAATCTTAAATGCTGCGCAATCTTAAAAGCCTTTACCTCCAATAATTTAACACCTCACTGGTCATATCTCATTGCTTCAATGCAATATTTAAATGTTAACAACAATAACATTTATGTTGCAAAACGTTTACTAGAATTCTGGTTGTTAAACATATCACGATTTATAGGGAAACAAATTCACCTAAATCTGATATACTCAAAGTGTCTACTCATAAAAATGGAACTATCTTAAAGACTTGACTAGTCTTACTAAAGAACAAATTTTAATGACGTCCATAGATCCAAATTATTATACATTCAAGTGTATCTTCAATCCTAATAATTATTGTTATATCAAATATAACATAAAGTTCAATCATCGCAAATATTCTTGCCTAGATCGTCATAATAAAATAAAACATGATGTCAATGTTTTATAAAATGATCTTCTTCGTATTATCTTTATCCAGTGCTTCCCGGCCCGCTGTTGCGTAGCGATACACGATAGTCAACTGGCGGTGACTAATCGCTCTATGGCCGTCACACGGTCCCATCGAGTTTCCTTTCTATAGAGAAAGCTCTCACTGCAGAATACAGTTGGTTTTGTTGTTGCTAAATCTTGTAACGGACTTGGGATATATTGGTAATGAGTTCCGCATGCACTGAAATGTATGTGACTTCACGGACATGTAAGAAGAACCCTCATAGGAAATAACAACTTATTATTGTATGAGGGTAATGAATATATGAGAAGAAACGGATTGTGTCGTTAATCTCTCGAATATGACCCACGGACTCCCATATTAACCTGGAATCCGAACCACAGGAAGTGATACTTCACTTCGAAAATATCACATGTATTTTATATTTTTTTCATTTTTTACGGTACCGGTACTGTCCTTTTTGTATTTCACTTTTTCATTTTTACTTCCACTATCTGTATTATATCATTAAGACGTTACATACACCCAGTTCCCGAATCAGCGGTATTTATCACAGGAGATTAAAATCCATACTTGGCGGCCGGAAATCTAACCCGTGCCTAGGACGTTAACCAATTAGCCACGGAACCGGACTGCATTAACAAGGAACAGGACTCGGAGAGAGGCAAGCACGTTGACCACTCCACACCAAATATGAGACGGTCAATTTCCAAAAACCGGTAGTGTTAAATAATCCGCAGTCGGCAGGACTCGAACCTGCGCTCCCAGAGGGAATCTGATTTCTAGTCAGACGCCTTAACCACTCGGCCACGACTGCCATAAAGAGCTACAATCTTACTTGCTGGTAGGTCTCATCCCCAAGACACCGTGCAAACCTCGTGCGAATGGCGATATTTTAGCTGTGGCGCTCCAAGCGGCGACTCGCTCACTGAGTCCCGGGGGCGTCCGACCTCCGCGCTTCGGCTTGCCATTGCGTAGCCTGCAACTTGTCGTCACCGGGTGGACTCTTTCGTGACCAACACTGTATAACATTACAGCTGCGCGCGACAGCTCAGGGACAGGACTGTTTTTCGCAGTATCTTCTGCGCACACTAGGGACATTTTGTGGCGGGACAGTTTTGTCCCTGTCTACCACTGCGCGTGACAGCTCAGAGACAAGACTGTTATGTCGCAGTACCTGAGCACACTACGAACAGTTTAGCTACGGTGCTCGCTTGGGTTTCTTTATTTATTGTTGTTAATTCATTTGAGGAGCTTGGTACATCTTGATCATCATCACCGTGTAGTTTGGTGTGCGTTTTGATAACCTGTATTATGTGATGACTGTTCTAGTGTGTGTAATAGAGTCACTGTGGTCTACTGAGATCCGTAAGTCTCGCTATTGGTTGAATGTAAACCAACACTACCGGTACGGGCTTATTGGTTACTATTTCGCGCGGTCAGTATGGATAGTCTGTTTTCAGCGTGTGCATATCTTTGGATTGGTAATCGATTGTATTGTATTGAATAGTGTAATGTGTTCGTAATAGTGCTGTGCGACTGAATAATTAATATTAGACTGAGTCTACAGTACAGTAATATCTCAATTTAGCCCAGCTATAATAATTATCTTTATGTTCGACCATGGCGAAATGTAAATATTATATGTCAGAAAACTGTACTATAATGAGGCTCATTATTGTACAAGTTTTCATTATGATACAGTTTCTCCCACCAATCAGAGCTCAAGAAACAGTTGTGTGACCAATTAGGTAAGATAGCATCGCACCTGAGCTGACTACCACGGCCTTCCTATTTTAAATTTCACTGCGTGCCTAATGTCAAAGTGGGGTATTCCAGGAGGCCATGGTCAAATACAAAGTATTCTCTGCGTCCCATGCGCTCTGTTCAGTACATAAAACTGGCGAAATCTCGATAGATGAAAATGAAAATCCACTCCTGCTTCCAGTCTCCGACCGGGTCAGGAATGGATTGAATGAAGCCCCCATCTAGCGGCGAGGATATGAACTGTGCCGGCTGCCGAGGCCAGACGCACTCCTCTGGGGCAATGATTAAATGAATGACAGATGAAATGAAATGATAGTGGAGAGTGTTGCTGGAAATAAATTTTGATAGGGAAAACCGGAGTAACCTGAGAAAAATCTGTCTGCCTTCGTTTTGTCTAGCACAGATCTCACATGGAGTGACCGGGATTTGAACCACGGACCCAGCGGTGAGAGGTCGGCGTGCTGCCGCCTAAGCCACGGAGGCTTTTGAAATCTCGACAGATATTGATAAATATTTATGTTCGCACATAAAATATTTATAATTATCGTCGAACATAAACAGTCGTATGCAACTCGCCTATAATGGTAATTAAGACACTCGTATGCAAATTATAAAACTCGCTGCGCTCGTTTTATAAACATACTCGTGTCTTAATTATTGCCATTCGTTGCATAATGCTCGACGATTGCGAAATGTAAAAAAAATATATGTCAGAAAACTGTACTACAATGAGGCTCATTATAGTACAAGTTTTCATTATGATACAGTTTCTCCCATCAATCAGAGCTCGAGAAACAGTTGTGTGACCAATTAGGTAATGATAGCATCGCATCTGCGCTCAATTCCACGGCCTCCTATTTTAAATGTCACTGCGTGGCTAGTGTCATAGTGGGGTATTCTAGGAGGCCATGGTTGAATAGAAGGTATTCCCTGCATCCTAAGGGCTCTGTTCAGTACATAAAATTAGCGAAATCTTGACAGATATTTATGAATATTTATGTTCGAACATACGATAGTTATAATTATAGTCGAACATAAACAGTCGTATGCAAACTCGCCTATAATGGTAATTAAGACACTCGTATGGAAATTGTAAAACTCGCTTCGCTCGTTTTATAAACATACTCGTGTCTTAATTATTGCCATTATAGGCTTGTTGCATAATGCACTATAAGTTAATAACTAGCCTATTATATTACGTCCTACACATTATAAAAATCAGCAGTCACCACTGGTGCCTGGCTAAGTTGTCTGACTTAAGCATGAACATTTTCTGAACTCTGAGATAGCCTATACGGTATCTCAACTGGTTGCGGGTAGGTGACCCGGGACTTGAATTAAGGTACTATCGCGGCAATCGCATTGAGGGAGTGTGGAAAATAACGCGGAAAACCCACACCCAGGATAGCCGCTGGGATTCGAACCTGCGATCTCCAGAATTGCTGCAGCTGCCATCACGGCCGTGGTGCACAATTTAACGTCTCAGGGATCTTTTTTTTTTCATGTACAAGAATGATTAACAGACTATCGCCTTTTCTTGTATCGCTGAACTTATCTGCGAACATTCAGTGTTATTATCATTTGGTGGCATGTGATGTATGTCTACCCCTTATTATTCCCGTTTTCTAACGGGGTCGGGGATGAGATGCGATGGAAGTCTTTGTGGCGATGATTTTTACGGCCGGATGCCCTTCCTGACGCCAACCTCATGAGAGGAGTTAATGAGAGATGAAATGAATGATGGTGAATGAAACTGGGCAAGGATGTGGAAGGAAGCGGCCGTGGCCTGTCAGAAGGTACCGTCCCAGCATTTGCCTGGTGTTGAAAATGGGGAAACCACGGAAAACCATTTCAAGGACGGCCGACGGTGGGGCTTGAACCCACGAGTCTACCGAGTCAGCAGAGAGCTTGGCCCCATGACCTAATGCTGAGCTTTAGCCAGCGTAGCCACTACTGTCGGAATTTGGTGGCATGTGATGATGATAATAATTGTTTTTAAGGGGCCTAACATCTAGGTTATCAGCCCCGAATAGTTTTGGATTAGTGAAAATGAATCTCTGAGTAAATCTAACTACAAACTTACAACTAAAACTAACTACTGACTTACATACTCGAAGAATGCACAGAAAACAAAAGAAGGAAAATAAAAAGACAGGAGGAAAGGAATAGCCCTCTGCTCTCGAAGAATGAGGATTAAAGGACTTGGAGAGAAGTAGAGCCATGAAAGGGTGTCGGAAAGGGGAAACGGAAGAGGGTCCGCCCCAAAAGGCAATGGAAAGTGAGAAACACGGATCAAGCACAGGAATCCCTCGGGGTCGCCAACTCCCGAACTCACAAGTCGTGAGCCCTTGAGGTTGTAGCAACATCCAGGGTGCAGCAGAAGTCATAGGGACACACACTCTGCCTCCTTCAGGTCCTTGAGCAGAAGGGAGGAGATAACATAAAAAGAAGAAAAAGAGGTCTGTCACCTCGAAAAATGAGGGTATCAGGAAAGAAGATACAAGGGCCAATTAAGGCGGGAAAGTGAAAGACACCCTTGGCCTCGGATTCCATAATACCGTCGAGGTCGGAAGAGAACAAGAGTTGACCAAGGGAGGTTGACATGAAAGATGGTAGAAAGGAACCCGGCACAATTAAATGGAAACAATACCATTCTCAGCTGGGTTCCCGTGGTCGCCAACCCACATCCCACAAGTTGTGAGCCCTTGGGGGAGTACAGCTATGGCCATGGTTCTCGTCAGGAAGGTCAGTCGTGAACTGGAGATCAATAAGAAGACAATAGGTTGTGACGTCACTAAACACAAACCAAGTGATAGCACATTCCATTCTCTTTCTTTGTAATGCAACGTGCGATGGTGGTGTAATGGTGAGCATAGTTGCCTTCCAAGCAGTTGGTCCGGGTTCGATTCCCGGCCATCGCAAGTGTTTTTGAACTAACTTGTATGGTGGAACAGTTTGGTTTTGGCATCAATAGTTAACATGCTTAACTACTACCCTGCGAGTTGCTGTTTCTTTTCTTTTCTTAGTCGTTTACCCTCCAGGTTGGTGGAACCCACGGACTCAGCGAGGGAACTCACCACTACCGCCTCTACGGGCAGTGTCCTAGAGCTGGGAACATCTAATCGGAGTGGATACAACTGGTGAGGTGTGATTGGCACCTCGCCCAGGCGGCCTCACCTGCAAAGCGAACATGGGCCTCGTGAGGGAAGGTAATGGATGGTCAGGATGGATAGGCAAGGAAGAGGGAAGGAGGCGGCCGTGGCCTTGAATAAGATACCATCCCGGCATTTGCCCGAAGACGAAGTGGGAAACCACGGAAAACCACTTCGAGGATGGCTGAGGTGGGAATCGAACCCCCTCTACTCATTTGGAACACCCGAGGCTGAGTAGACCCCGTTCCAGTCCTCATACCGCTTTTCAAATTTCGTGGCAGAGCCGGGATTCGAACCCAGGACCTCCGGGGCGGCAGCTAACCATGCTGACCGCTACGCTACAGAGGCGACATTATTATTATTATTATTATTATTATTACCCCGTTATCATTAATATGGCAGTATTATTATTAACTTACAATTATAATTGTCGGCTCCGTAGCGCAGCGGTCAGCATGGTTAGCTGCCGCCCGGGAGGTCCTGGGTTCGATCCCCGGCTCTGCCACGAAATTTGAAAAGTGGCATGAGGAATGGAACGGAGTCTACTCAGCCTCGGGAGGTCCAAATGAGTAGAGGGGGTTAGATTCCCACCTCAGCCATCCTCCAAGTGGTTTTCCGTGGTTTCCCACTTCGTCTTCGGGCAAATGCCGGGATGGTTCCTACTGTAAGGCCACGGCCGCCTCCTTCCCTCTTCCTTGCCTATCTATCCCATTCTTCCCTTCCCGTCCCTCATGAGGCCCCTGTTCGCTTTGCAGGTGAGGCTGCCTGGGCGAAGTGCTGATCACACCTCCCCAGCTGTATCCAATCCGACCAAGTGTTCTCAGCTCTAGGACACTGCCTGGAAAGGCGGTAGTGGTGAGTTCCCTCGCTCAGTCCGTGGGAGCCACCAACTGGGAGGGTAAAATTGACTTTAAATATATAATGGAGGTAGGTCTAAGCTAAAATAAATAAACCATGGACATGCCTATAATGGACATACTGAGGAAAATAAAAAAGTGTACTGTACTTATTCAGAGTGGTATTTACATATTTCTGCTACGAATTAGTACAGTTCTGTACAAGCAAAACTTACAATGAACATATAGATAGGTGTATGTTGGTCAACAGCTTATTAAAACGAGCATTGGAAAAGACTTGGGCAACAGGAAATAGGTGAGTAAGCGTACACTTTGACGTGTATGTTGGAGAACAAAAAGAGGAAGACCTATCTGAATATTCCTGGCCTTCTTCTTCTTCTTCTTCTTCTTCCAAGTACTGGGCCAATTGCCCCGTTACGGTCTTGCACTTTCCCTCCATCTCTTCATCGGAAGTCCTATCGATCTATTTCCCTGTGGCTGGTAGCGAAGGATCTCCTTTGGTAATCTTCCAGGTTCCATCCTTTGGACATGATGCTCCCAGTTCTCTTGGCAGTCACAAATGTATGTAGTTATTGGTTTCACTTTTAGTTCCTTCAGCACATCCTCATTTCTCTTATGATCCCCGTTCTTCTGCTGTTCGGCGCGAAGGTCATTTCGCGTGCTGTGAGTCGGGAGTTGTCCTGAGATCTTATTGTCCATGCCTCGCTGCCATAGCATAGGGTTGGTCTGGCTAATGTGTTATACAAACGTAAGCGTGAATGCCTTTGGACAAGAGATGGCTTGATGACGTGATTGATAAGTCCTGTTGTTCTGGTATAATTTGTTATTTTTGCAGTTATGTCTCGTTCTTCTTGAAAAGATAAATGCTATCCTAAATACTTGAATTCGTTAATTCTTTCTAAAATTTTACCATCCAGACAAATTTTACTGGGGATTGGGTCCTTACCCTTACTTTAGTTTTTCAGTAGAAATGCACATACTGAATTTTGATGCCACTTTCTGGAGGTTGAATACTGACCACTGCAGATCATCTTCAGATGCTGCTACCAATGCATCATCATCAGCAAACAATATAGCGTCTAATGATTTAGTTGCCTGCTGATAGGTATTGAACCATGTCTTTCACACCTCCATTCCTTTATTATAGCATATTCCTGGTTGGATACAGAATCAACTGCTACAGCAGATAACGTAAGGAAGGAAACTTGTAGATTTACGTGACCGTTAATCGTGTGATTATGAGCCACGGGACCTCCCTTTTACACGCAATCCAACCCACAGGACATGGCATTTCACATCGAAAGTCTCACATGCACTGACGGGGAATCGAACGTGGCCCACCTATGTGATAGGCCAACAGCTTGACTGCTGCACCACCACGCCCCCTTGCAGATAACGTAGAATTTCACAGGATGCCTCAATATTTTCTAAAGTCTGCATTGCCGCGGTGGCCGAGAGTGCTAACGCGTTACCTCGTATCCCGCTAGCATCGGGAGAGCGTGGGTTCGAATCCCACCTCGGCCGTCCTGAGAATGATTTTCGTGGTTTCCCATTTTCACCACCAGTCAAATGCCGGGACGGTTCCTTTCAATAGGTCCACGGCCGCGTTGTCCGCGTTTAATGAAGGAAATTTAACACGTTAGTAAGATATTGTTTTTTAAGGGGGCGGAACATCGAGGCTGAACACGTTTTTCACATCGAAGTTCACGGGACCGTAATATATTTCCGTTTAAGACAAGTTTCCGTTTAATAACGGGTCTGTTGAAGGCAGGATTTATTATGTAATTATCCATGTGTCATTAGTCTAATATTAATGAAAATCCACCGCTTGCTTCCAGTCGACCGACCGGGTCAGGGAATGGAATGAATGAAGCCCCCATCTAGCGACGAGTATATGAACTGTGCCAGCTGCCGAAGCTTGTCGCACTCCCCTGGGGCAATGATTAAATGAATGACAGATGAAATGAAATGATAGTGGAGAGTGTTGCTGGAATGAAATTGGGACAGGGAAAACTGGAGTACCCGGAGAAAAACCTGTCTGCCTCCGCTTTGTCCAGCACAAATCTCACATGGAGTGACCGGGATTTGAACCGCTGACCTAGCCGTGAGAGATCGGCGATCTGCCGCTTAAGCTACGAAGGTTCCTCATTAATATTAGTATTAACATAATTAATGCTATCCTTATTAATCATCATCATCAACTTGTATGTATAGCATTTCATGAAATTGCTCCATTTGTACCATATTGCGTGGTTAAGTGTAAGAGAGAGCCATGAGGCATAACTTTTCCACTACAGTACCAAAGACATTAAAGAAAGAAAAAAGTACAATATGAGGTATTAAAGGTCAAAGTTCACAAAAACAAATTACGAAGATCTTGGTTTGCGTGCGTTCTACAATGTGGACCTGCGCACTTAAACAAAACGTTATCCGCATCCGCTTGACAATTATCCGCACCCAACCCTCATCCACACGTTTGTTATCCGAAATCTACTGACACTACAATAATATTTTTAATTAGATATAGCATAAGGTATTAAAGCAACACATTTAGACAATTGAGGAGAAAGTCGTTCCTCTAGGTTATGTAGGCCCTATGTCATGTGCTATGTTTAAAATGAATGTTTACAGCCAGAATTGAAAAACCTTTTCAGTTCAGAGTGTTAATTATGCTTTAGCTTAGATCAGGGACGGTGCGTCATTAAGGGCCGAATGGGCCCTGCCCACCCAAGGCCGTTGAGGAAGCAGTGGACATAGCACTGTCTTGCAAATAATTTGTTTAAAAAATGTTTTATAAAATTACTTTATATTGCATATACTCAACTTAAAATAAGTGTTTTACTCTTCTAGAATCTCTAAAGAGAATTCATTATAAATAACTCATCCCTAAGTTAAGATCCTGACAGTCTTGTACGGTGTATCGTCATAGCGAGTGCCGGCCCACAGAAAGTCCCATGTAAAGTATATGGCTTCATGGGCCGGGTGAGGAAACAGTGGACATAGCACTGTCTTGCACGCGAATTCTTCAGTGCTATGAAGGGAATTTTCTCCCTCTTCAAGGGCCAGCTGATTGGGCCCATGGCGTTGCTTTGAAGCGAAACAGAAGATCTCTTCATTTCACTTCCTGTTTCTGTCTCCGTTAAATACGGGAGAAGGGTCCACCCCACCCCACGCCCCTTAACAGGTATTCAGCCATTGTTCCCAGCTTTCTGACGTTAGACAAAACTATTTTTATACATTTTCAGTTGTCTGAAGTTAATTCTACTGTATAAATGTGTTTTCAACTTTTGTGGCACGATACATAGTTATTTAATATGTCGATTGTATGCGACATAGGAAAATGAAAGTGGAATTTTTATTAACAAATCCATTTTCTTCTATAGCTCTGAACACAAAGTTAGAAATTAAATAATTATGACCTCATCAACCAAGCTGATAGATAAATTTGCTTCATCCAAGCACAGTAGAGAATATATTTATAAATAAAGAGCCATGTGAGTACAGTTTTTAATGCATCAACTATTTATTAAAATTTGTTTCAAATGTTGTGTTGTGTGGAATGATGATAATGGCAATAATAAATGCCAAATATAAAACAATCTTTGATATGAAACAACAATAGTATCATCTGGCGCACCCTAAAATTAAAATCAGGAGCCGCCCCTGGCTTAGACCATCTTACATTTGCCATGGAAAAAACATAACGGAAAAAATATGATATATCAAAAACATCCGGGTCCTAGTAATGATATGCAACAAGATCGGATTGAATTCTAAAACTATCCGCAAATTTATTCCAAACTTTATCCGCAGCTTATCCGCTATCCGTACAGCAATGCAAACTATATCCACATGGCGAAAAATTTTGCGGATATCCGCGGATATCCGAATCCTCGCAGGGCTTTAGTTATTATTATAAGTTTCTACAGCATGATAGATTACAGTACATGCATATTTCATACAGAGAACCGCTTTCCAGGTATAGCGCGGAGAAGTGTAGGCGTATGAATTATTTCGTTTAATAAATAATGCTGTATAAATCGTGGAGTGATGTGAATAATGCACTTTGCAACGCTGATTATGTAATTAAAGTATTAATATTGGGTCGTGTTATGTTTCTTAAACACCTGTTGCTAATGAATTGGAAAAATGAGTATTGATGGTTGTTCGCATTTACGAAGGCTACTAAAGCCTGTAAATTATTCATTTTTGCTTTACGTAATTTTCGAGAAAGAAAAAAAAGTAATATGTCAGCTGTTGCTTAACCTATAATTTGACATGTGCATACACGTGTTTTATGTTTTCTTGTTTCAGTCTTAATTGACTGTTTTGTTAAATTATTTATGATATTCTGTACTTACTTGTTCTGTATTTAAGTATGCAAGGGTGCAGTATGCAGTTGCAGTTACTGAACTTCATGAGTGTTTAATTCAAAGTGACAGCCATCTTGTCATCATACGCTTCTTCTTCATTTCAACGCTTCTCATTGGTCGCCTGCTTCTGCCGACCAATCACAGTTCCCAGCTCATCGAATGTTCCGGAACACTTCTGCTTGCTGCTATATATACCGCTTGCAGTTCTGACTTCTTCACATCTTGTCAACTTGTCATCACGTCGCTATACGTCTGAACATGATCACACGTCTCTACACGTCACGACAAGCCTGTCAGTTACGCCTGAACAGTTCACCGGACGCTGTCCGCCTGTTGGACTGAAGAACCCATACACCAGGGTCATCCAGTCATTGCGCTCGGGGAGCACTGGGCAGTCAGGCTAGCACTCCTTCCCCTACCACCACTACACTGTGGCAGCGAGGAGACGGACGATGTTCGGACCACGCTGACTAGATACGTACGTACAGTTGTGCGGCCGACGGCTCTTGAGGGATTGTTGACATATTAATTGGGCTGTTTTGCCATAACAAATATACCGCATATACAAATTGAATGGTACTCCGATGTATGGAATATGCAGGAAACGAACACAGGGTAAAGTAAAGAATATTGTGATTTATTCCAAACTGAAATCTGAACATATTAGAGAGGACAATTCAACAACAAATTGTGTTCTTTTTAACACATTACATCTCTGTTGCACACTAAACATTTGGCATGCCCTTTGTAAGCTAAACAGAAAAATGAAATTTCCCATTCTGCTTTAGAGACCGCTGCTTCACCACTCCTTTTTTTTTGTATGCTGTTCAGTCATGACCACTGCGAAACTGATTTACTTTCACGCTGTCAACAAAGCGCATTGGACTAGACTAGCGACTGATGGATCGGCTGCACACTTCAGCGCGCTCAGCCAGCCAATCTCCTCCCACCACTTCTGAAACTATCTTCTAACAAAGCGCTCGGAGCACTGGCTTAGAGCGTGGCCGGAGCGCTGTCTGGATGGCTCTGCAATACACCAACAGTTGAAAATAGACCGGTATTAGCACTTGACGTCCATTCCAAATTTGATTTATTATTGTTTATTATTGTTTAAATAATGTTCCCCATTGACGAAGATGCGCATGCGATTCTGGCTTTATCGGTCGTTTTTCAATCTAAATTGCATTTTTGCAAGAATTTTGAATCTAAATTGCATTTCGTGGGTATTTTGAATTTCAATTGCATTTTGTAAGTATTTTCAACCTAAATTGCATTTTTTAAGTGTTCTCAACCTAAATTGCATCTTGTAAGTGTTCTCAATATAAATTGCATTCTGTAAGTGATCTCAATATAAATTACATTTTGTAAGTGTTCTCAACCTAAATTGCATTTTGTAAGTGTTCTCAATATAAATTGCATTTTGTAAGTGTTCTCAACATAAATTGTATTTTGTAAGTGTTCTCAATATAAATTGCATTTTGTAAGTGTTCTCAATATTAATTGCATTTTGTAAGTGTTCTCAATATAAATTGCATTTTGTAAGCATTTTGAATCTAAATTGTATTTTGTAAGTATTTTGAATCTAACTTGCCTCTTTGTGAGTCTTTTGAATAAGCGGCTTCGGTGGCGTAGTTGGTAGCATGCTGAGTTTCTATGCCCAAGGTCGCGGGTTCAAACCCGGCCGAAGTCGTCGGATTCTTTAAGAGCGTTGACAATCCCTCGGTATGCCTTCCTTCGGATGGGAAGTAAAGCTGGCGGTCCCATGTCATAGATTTATGGCATGATAAAGAACCTTCCACTAATTACACCTGTGTGAAGCTAAATTATAGGTTATCTTTGACTAACGCTCTTAGGTTCCAACGTTCGTCGCCAGGAGCCGACTGCGGTGGCATCTAGTAACAAAGTGCAGAATTAGTTGGTCGTTGACGGTGGCGTTTGGTAGCAGAAGTTGGAACTACTTGAAAATCGAATGTGTGCAGTTCTTACTTGAATTAAAAACAGATAACACACACTAATACAGCCATCACAATTAACACCGGTTATCAGACAGATTCTACACACACCCAAAGTACACGGGGCTAAATCACCGCGATGTCGCAGCCCCTAACTGAGGAACCAATTAGTATTTTGAATCTCAATTCCATTTTTTGCGTATTTTCACTCTACATTCCATTTTGTAAGTCTTTTTTCCATCTAAATTTACCTTTTGTGAGTATTTTCAATCTAAATTGCATTTTGGGAGCATTCTCGATCTTACTTGCATTTTGTAAGTATTTTCAATCTGCATTGCATTTTGTAAGTATATTCAACCTAAATCGCTTTATGTAAGTATTTTCAATCCTGGGTGGCATTTTGAATCTAAATTGCATTTTGTGAGCATTTTGAATTTTAATTGTATTTTGTAAGAATTTTCAACCTCAATCGCATTTTGTAAATATGGTCAATCTATATGGCATTGTGTAAGTCATTTGAATGTACATTGCATTTTGTGGGTATTTCGAATCTAACTTGCATTTTGTAAGTATTTTGAATCTAAACTCCATTTTGTGCATCTTTTCCATCTAAATTCCACTTTGTCAGTCTTTTTTCCTTTACCTTGCCTTTTGTGAGTGCTTTCAGTCTAAGTTACCTTTAGTGGGCTACGTGTTTTTAGGCTACCTTGGTTTCCGTTATGGTTTCCATTTCATTGTCATTTTCGCTATCACCCAGACCATTAGGGGCCGATAACCTCGATGTTAGGTCCCTTAAAACAACAATTATCATCATCAACTTCTATACATTGATTTTCCTTTTCGCGTGACATTTCTGCGCACAGGAGGAGCTCACTTCAACCCTGCAGTGGGTCGCACGGCGTCCGACACGTCATTTTATTTCGTCAATGCAGGAAATCCCGCAAAGTCATTGAACTGAACTGTTATCTATCTTTCAAGTACAGAAACTACATTCATAATCAGCATAGTTGAGTGTCAAAAAATTATCTTTGAAAGTAAGTTCTTCATAATTATTAAAGAAATTATGTATTTGTGGTTAATTCATCTAAGGGGCTTGAAATATGTTCGTTATCAGCCCCGTGTAGTTGGGTGTGTGTAGAGCTTGTCTGATAACAATCGTGTTGACCCACTTAAAAGCATCAAACTTTCGTTTACTAAGGCAAAACTGAAAATGGCTTCAAACACCATAATGATAACCGGTGTTAATTGCTATGGCTGTATAAGTGTGTGTTATCTGTAATTCAGGTAAGGCCTGCAGATGATCAATTTCTGGTAGTTCCTACTTTGCTACCAAATGCTAGTCTACCGTCAACGACACCTAACTGCAAACATGGCTACTAGATGCCACCGCAACCAGCACCTGGCGATGGACGTTGGGTCTTAATAGAGCGTTAATCAAATCGAACCTACAAATTTAGCTTCACACAATAATTGTATTGATATGATAAACATACAAAGAAAAGAAAACGAAAACATGCCTGGTGGACTGCTGAGTGTGATGAACTAATCTTTTAAAGACAACGAGCTTGGAACATCTGGAATGCAAATAAAAATGAGAATACCAGGAACAGCTTTATAGAAGCCCGAAAACATACATCTAAGGGACTCAAAAGGATAAAAGTGCAACATATGAAAGACCAATTAACATTAATAGAATCGGACTTCAGACAGCACGATACAAAGGACTTCTACAAAACTTTCAGAAGTAGTTTAAGGAAGTATTCTCCACCAGGCTTACTTTTCACAGATCCGAAGACTCAGAAAACTGCATATAATAACGCTGAAAATTGCAGAATACTTGCGGATTATTTTGAAGAACTCCTCAACTGCGATCCACCAAAGGAGACACTTAATTTTGATAATACACCCCCATTCCTCCAGACTCGAAACCACCAACAACAAATGAAATTAAAGAAATTATAAACGAACTTAAAAATAACAAAGCATCTGGAGAAGATAGTATAGTTGCTGAATTATGGAAGTACTCGAGTGACAACATGATCCTATGTTTAACGGATATCATAAATGACGTATGGAAAACACACAATTTACTATCAGAATGGACATCTGCTTTGATACATCCACTACATAAGAAAGGGATGAAAACAGATCCTAGTGACCTATAAGATCTTATCCAAAGCACTTTTAAAAAGAGCAGAAAAAATACTCGATCCACAATTGGGAGAGTATCAGGCAGGATTTAGGAAGGGACGATCGTGTATGAAGCAAATACTAAATTTAAAGAACATATTAGACATGAGGAAAAACAGGAACTTGAAATATGTAGTTACTTTTGTAGATTTTAAAAAAGCCTATGACTCCATTGACAGAAAGGCACTTATTAACATTCTGAAGGAATTTGGACTTGATAACAAGACAACTGAAATAATTCAAGCAACACTAACGAACACAACTTCCAAAGTTAAATTTAGAGGGGAACTTTCAAAATCTTTCAAAGTAAAGTCAGGTGTGAGACAAGGAGATGGTCTGTCACCTCTGCTTTTCAATTGTGCATTGGAAAAGGTAATTCGAGAGTGGAGGAAAGCCATCAATACTAAAGGCGTTCAACTAGGAAGACATCCAAATAAAATCACTGTAGATTGTTTAGCTTTTGCGGATGACATTGCATTACTTACTGACTCACTGGATACTGCCCAAGAACAAATTAGAGAGTTGCAAAAACAGGCAGCCAAAGTCGGACTACAAATATCATTTGAAAATACTTTTTTATTTTTAGTCGTGTGGCCTCCTGAGAGGCCGAGTGCAGGTCTTTCCAGTCGACGCCCGTGGGCGACCTGCGCGTCAGGATGAGAGATGGAATAGATGAAGATGAATGAAACTGGGCAAGGATGTGGAAGGAAGCGGCCGTGGCCTGTCAGAAGGTACCGTCCCAGCATTTGCCTGGTGTTGAAAATGAGAAACCATGAAAAACCATTTCAAGGACGGCCGACGGTGGGGCTCGAACCCACGCGTCTACCGAGTCAGCAGAGAGCTTTGCCCCATGGCCTAACGCCGCGCTTTAGCCAGCGTTTGAAAAAGTAAGTTCATGACAAACATCACCGATGCCCCCGAAAGTAACACAATTCATGACAGTTCAGTATGTAATACAAATTCCTTTAAATACCTAGGAGAGTGGATAATGAATGAATCCAGGAAAAGACAGCAAAAGAAACGCGTATGCATAAATTACAAAGGTGTTTTCATATAATTAAAAAAAAAAAAACATATCCTGGAACACTACATTAAGCCATTATCAAACAGTGGTCAGACCTGAAACTCTGTATGAAGCAGAGACACTTAAATTAACAACATTTGGTGATTTAGACAAATTAGAGAAGACTGAAAGACGAATTCTGAGAAAAATACTGGGAGCTAAACGAAATAATAACGCAGAATATAGGTTACGACCAAATAGAGAGTTATATTTGAAATGTGAAAAAATAACTGATGTAATGAGAAAGAGAAGATTACAGTTTTTTGGGCACATCTATAGAATGGAAAATAGTAGACTAACTAAACAGATCTTCAACTTACTGACTAGTTACAAATCCAAATCCACATGGATCATTGAAATTGACAAAGATTTGACAAACGCCAAAATTCAGACAGACACAATAGCAAACAGATCACTCTTTATAGAGCTATTCTTTCTTTCTTTCTTTCTTTCTTTCTTAGTCGTTTACCCTCCAGGTTGGTGGAACCCACGGACTCAGCGAGGGAACTCACCACTACCGCCTCTACGGGCAGTGTCCTAGAGCTGGGAACATCGAATCGGAAGGGATACAACTGGTGAGGTGGGATTGGCACCTCGCCCAGGCGGCCTCGCCTGCAAAGCGAACAGGGGCCTCATGAGGGAAGGGAATGGATGGCCAGGATGGATAGGCAAGGAAGAGGGAAGGAGGCGGCCGTGGCCTTGAAGAAGGAACCATCCCGGCATTTGCCCGAAGACGAAGTGGGAAACCACGGAAAACCACTTCGAGGATGGCTGAGGTGGGAATCGAACCCACTCTACTCATTTGGAACACCCGAGGCTGAGTAGACCCCGTTCCAGTCCTCATACCACTTTTCAAATTTCGTGGCAGGGCCGGGAATCGAACCCAGGCCTCCGGGGCGGCAGCTAACCATGCTAGTTAGTTATTGTTGTTTTAAGGGGCGGAACTACGAGGTCATCTGCTCCTCTTAACACAGATTAAAGAATACAAATTTTGAATTGAATTTAAAATTTTGAGGTGGACATCTAAATTTAAAAAGACCAAAAGTCCTCTCGGCACGCCGGAAGGCGGAGGTAGATTTCACCGGACAAACTTGGGGATAGGCGAAAATAGGCAGAATATGCAGATTTTCGTAGAAGGATCAGACCTCATTTAATGCGAGAAGGTATTTTATAATTGGAGCTTAATTAACTTTGTTTTTCGTCATTTTATGCTTATTTTAAACATTTTATTGTCTTATGGGAACGGTAACCTTCTTGTCATTTGGGGTCCATTTTTATACTTGTGGTCACACTGTCCTTATGCTAGGTTTCGACACTGATGTGCAACTATGTAACGGTCTGTTACTTCTTCACGCAAAATTATATCTACCGCAGAGATTTTGGTTGGTTCCTCAGTTTAGGGGCTGCGACAACGCGGTCATGTAACCCCGTGTACTTTGGGATGGCTGTATTAGTCTGTAATTCAGGTAAGGACTGCAGACGGTCAATTTCAAGCAGTAGTTACTAATGTTGCTACCAGGTACTACCGTCAACGACACCTAGCTGTGAACTTGGCTACTAGATGCCACCGCAACCAGCAACTCGCAACGAACGTTGGAACTTCCCCTCCAAAGGAAAGCATACTGAGGGATTTTGGCGCTCTTAGAAAATCCGACGACTTCGGCCGGCTTTGAACTCGCGACCTTGGGCATAAACATTCAGCATGCTACCAGTTACGTCACCGAAGCCGCTTCACACTTAGATGGAAATCTGAATCTGATCTCGTGCAAGTGCGTTATCTTGGCAACGTCTGATGGCTCATCCCTCATCAATTTAGTAGTGTTGCCATGGCAACCACTGATAGGTCTTGGCATTTTCTTATAATTCCGAAATTATTTTTCTCATCCCTTGGCATAATGGTGGGTTATATCAAAAATTCTTTCAGACAAAAGTTTTAGGTAATTATTATGGGAATATTGTCCATTTTGTACGGTTTTGATATTGTGCCTATTAAGAGAGATATGATTAATGTTTCCCGAAAAACCCACTTTTTCCCACCCCTTTGGTCAATGGTTGGTGCTATAAAAAAACTCTTCAAACATACATTTTTGGGCTTTATCCGACACATAGTATGAATGTTGAACGGATTCGATATTTCACATATTAAGAGAGTTATAGCAATATTTCACTTTTTCGAAAAAAAAAGCCCCCCATTTTCACCCCCCAACGACCGATTTAGCCCAGTAACGAACTCGACCGAGATTTTATAGGTATACGTATTCGGTAAAAAATTCAAAGTGATTGGTACAAAATTACGGCAGTTATCGTGTCCACAATAAACTGATATACATATACATACATAAATTATATATAACTTTTGAACTGACGGTGGTTTTGGGGCCTGGGGATGTGAAACGCGAAGATATGTCGAAATTTTCCGGAAGTCGAAACATGGTACCCATTGCAATAGTTAGCTTTCTAACGAAATCTACCTCTGGTTGGTTCCTCAGTTTAGGGGCTGCGACAACGCGGTCATCTAACCCCGTGTACTTTGGGTGAGTGTAGAATCTGTCTGATACACGGTGTGAATTGTAATGGCTGTATTAGTCTTAATTCATGTAAGTACTGCAGACGGTCAATTTCAAGCAGTAGTTCCTAATGTTGCTACCAGGTACAACCGTCAACGACACCTAGCTGTGAACTTGGCTACTAGATGCCACCCCAACCATCAACTCGCAACGAACGTTGGAACTTCCCCTCCAAAGGAAAGCATACTGAGGGATTCTAGTGCTCTTAGAAAATCCGACGACTTCGGCCGGCTTTGAAACCGCGACATTGGGCATAGACATTCAGCATGCTACCAGTTACGTCACCGAAGCCGCTTCCCACTTTATCAGGCGGCTTTGGTGGCGTAGTCGGTAACATGCTGAGCTTCTATGCCCAAGATACCGGGTTCAAACCCGGCCGAAGCCGTCGGATTTTTTAAGAGCGTTAAATATCCCTCAGTATGCCTTCCTTCGGAGGGGAAGTAAAGCCGGCGGACCCATGTCATAGATTTATGGCATGTTAAAGATCCTTCCACTAATTGCACCTGTGTGAAGCTAAATTGGATAGGTTAAGAATGTATACAACGCTCTTAGGTTTCTATGTTCGTTGCCAAGAGCCGACTGCGGCGGCGTCTAGTAGCTCAGTTCTGAACTTGGCCTCGTAGTCGTTGACAGTGGCGCTTGGCGGCAAAAGTAGGAACTATCTGAAAAATTGTTAGTTGCAGTACTTAAATTAACAAACAGATAACACACACTAATACAGTCATCACAATTAACACCGGTTATCAGACAGATTCTACACACACCCAAAGTACACGGGGCTACATGACCGCGTTGTCGCAGCCCCTAAACTTAAGAACCAACCAACCAACCACTTAATCAGATGGAAATACTGAATCTGATCTCGTGCAAGTGCGTTGTCATGGCAACGTCTGATGGTCCATGCCTCATCAATTTAGTAGTGTTGCCATGGCAACCACTGATAGCTCTTGGCATTTTCTTATAATTCCGAAATCATTTTTCTCGTCCCTTGGCGTAATGGTGGGTCATATCAAAAATTCTTTCAGACAAAAGTTTTAGGTAATTATTAGGGGAATATTGTCCATTTTGTACGGTTTTGATATTGTGCCTATTAAGAGAGATATGATTAATGTTTCCCGAAAAACCCACTTTTTTCCACCCCTTTGGTCAATGGTTGGTGCTATCAAAAATCTTATTTGACATAAATTTTTGGCACTTATCCGACACATATTATGAACTTTGAATGGATTCGATATTGCACGTATTAAGAGAGTTATAGCGAAATTTCACTTTTTCGAAAAAAAGCCCCCCATTTTCACCCCCTTCGACCGATTTAGCCCAGTAACGAACTCGACCGAGATTTTATAGGTATACATCTTCGGTAAAAAATTCGAAGTAATTGGTGCAAAATTACGGCAGTTATCGTGTCCACAAGAAACTGATATACATATATATATACATATATATATATATACATAAATTATATATAAACTTTTGAACTGACGGTGGTTTTGGGGTCTGGGGGATGTGAAACGCGAAGATATGTCGAAATTTTCCGGAAGTCGAAACATGGGACCCATTGCAATAGTTAGCTTTCTAATGAAATCTACCTAAAAAGACCAAAAATTAATTTAAAAAAATAAGCTAACCATGCTGACCGCTACGCTACGGAGGTGACGAGAGCTATTCAAAAGGCAAAATTTCAAGAAAGGAAGAAACAAACAACTGGCAGAAAGTGGACTCAAGAGGAGAAAGATCGTCACTCTAGAAGAATGAAAGAAATTTGGAAACAACGGAAATTGAATCCAATGGACAATATCCAACGTTGATTCATCGTACCCTCCAAATGGGTTATTCGAAAGGAGAAGTAGTAGAAGAAGAAACATACAAATAAACACTGCTCAGCACGTGGGCAGGCTTCAGGCGCCTGGCGCCTCACCCCACTCACGTACTGGCTTGCCTGTACTCTCTTCAGGCCAACCGGCCGGACGATTGAGTTTTCGTTCGATCACCGACCGCCTGCTCAGTCGGAACAGACAGGCCAGCCGGGTCCCACTCACGTTCCGGCCGCCGGTTTAGTGTGGACTGTTCAGGCATATCTGACAGGCTTGACGGTACGTGTATGGCCACCTTATTATAATTTAAAGCAAGGCAACATTCGCCTCTTCATGTCTCGACACATTAAGTCGCGACACTCTCGTGGTCACTTGTTTTCACACTTAGTCTACAGGACATTGCTGTCATGTTGCAACATTCGACAGCCCAGCACACTTCACTACGTCCACACACTTGAAGATTTAACCTGGTCCTCATTTGGACTTGAGTTTTTCTTTCGAGGAAATTACGTCTTGCTATGGAACTTCAGCAATCTTTAATTTTCCTTCAAGCTCAACTGACATAGGCTACTGTCAGATTTAAAGTGTTTTTAAATAGTCTACAAATAATTCTCTTTTTTTTAACAAATCTAGTCAAAGTGTAAAGTGTGTTTCTCATGGCGACATTCAACGATGGTTTTGCTGTGCTGCACCTTTTACTCCTCCTGGTGAGGTAGCTTGATTAGAGACCCCCTAGGGTCTTTAATATTTCAACGTTTTTTCCTACTCATGGTCACATTAACATGAGTAACCTTCGCTTCAAGAAACAAAACCCAGATAAAGAAAATTTGTCTTTGAACATTCTATGAACTGATCATCAAGATCATGAAGTAAAGCTTATTTACCATGTTTTCTTCCGGGCTCTGTTTTCAGGCCGCTCAATTTTGCATTTGAGCTTACAGCTCTCTAGTCTCTGTTTAAAATGTTCTGTCTTGAAGGCGTTGAATTTGCCTTTTTCATGTTTATAGATGAGATCACTGGTAAGTTACGCATTAAGTAACCAGTACTTGTCATTTATTCGGCTTTGCTTGCTTTTCTGTATTTTTAGGTCTAACCTGTAATGCACACAAGTTTCACTGAGTTCTTTCTTCAATTCCTATTCACATATCGACTGGTTTTTACTTTCTTCCGACTTTTGCCTTTCTTATTCACTGTGGATTTGTTGGAGTTTCGAAATTTGACCCTCGAACTCAAAAAAGACATACCGTATCAACCTTATTTAGGGTTAAAATTGCATGTTGGGTTGAAGGGTGTTTTTGAGATTGGGTCCTCATGCAACTTGCAACTCTGCTATTTAGTATCACGTTTGCTCCCTAGCTTTAGGTTGTTTAACCTATTTTTCATAATTGAACCCCCAAATGTTTGAAGATGGACTAAATAGTTTTTTTAGCATCTTGGGCTAGGCCCCCAAGTGTTAGACTTTATATTGCAACATTGTTTGCAGATACCAGTTGATGTGTTATTTACATTATTTGCAATTTTGTTTCTTTTCATTGTTAACAAAACTTTAAATTGTTAAACTCATGTTCAAATGTTTATTGGGCTTGTCTCTTGTGTTGAATATTCCTTGTTGTTAATAAATTTACCATATTTAAGCAACTTGTTCTCTCTTTACATGTTTTTTTGTTATTAATGCTTGAACCTATTTTTGTAACGCTCAACTTAAATTAAACTCAAAGCGTCTCTTTGAGTTCTCTCCGACACGGGAGGTCTTTAATCGACCGATCCTTACCAATGGTGTTGATTGTCATATCTAGGTCATCCAGGTTATCGTCCCCTAATGGTATGTGAAAATGAAAAGTGATGATGAAATGAACACTAGAACTATAAATAACTTACGGGCTAGACGAAGAAAAGAAAAAAAAGGTAATATAGAAGAAACAAGATAAACAAACGACATGGAGAAGATTCAAGGACTTGGAAGAAAAATAGAATCATGAAAGGCAGATAGGAAAGGGAAAGAGGAGAGGGTCCACCTCAGGATTACTGGAAAGGTGGGAAGGATCGGACCCAGCTCAGGATTCCCGCAGGGTCACCAACTTCTGATCTTACCAGCCGTGAGACCTTGAGTTACACATATCCTGCCTCCTTCACGGTCTTGAACAGAACGCAGGAGATACCATGAAAAGAAGAATGAGGCTTGATCACGCGGGGTGAATTTCTTCTACCCCAAAGGCATAATTCAATGTGGCGTTCTGACGAGGTTGGTACATCTACTTTCAAGCTCCATATACAGTACAGTAGAACCCCGGTAATCCGAGCCCCGGTAGTCCGATGCTCCGTTTAATCCGAGGTGGATGACAGTGAGACGCATAGCTTACCCAAGGCCTTTGGCGGAGATGCGCGCATGCGTTGTTTACAATTTATTCTGCCCGCTATCGCCCTCCCGCCAACTAATAAATATTGTTCTGTTCATTAAGTAAATATGTACATACTTGCATTTCTTTTGTAAAATATTGTTTTTATTTCTGAAACAAAGCCTAAATGCAACACATTATACGATAACTGATGAAATAATGCCGTTTACTATAAAAATATTTAAACACAAGGTCCTTGTGCATCTAATTTCAAATTTAAGGTCTTTTAAATTTCGCAACTTTGTGTAATCCGAGATTTCCCAAATTCGAGCTGCTCTTGGTCCCAATTACCTCGGATAACAGAGGTTCTACTGTATATACCTTCCAGGTTGTATTATAAGTGGCTGGGATAAATATAAACCCCGCGTGACTAACCGCGTAAACAATGTTTTTGAAGCTTTCCTTCCCCTGTTTATTCAATACTACTGTAAACATATCATTGCTTTTCTGTCAATTTCTGGGATAAAAGCATACTATGTTTTAAATGTTTAATGATTTCACTTCAGTGATTACAATATTACGAATGTAGTTAAGAAAAAAAGTCTACGTTTTCTATGATTTACCACCACATGGTGCAGCTGCTAGCATTTTTGACTCTCGACCCGGAGTTCCGTGTTCAATTCCCGCCTCTGCCAAGAAATTTTAAATCTGGTCTGAGGGCTGGAATGGGGTACACTCATCCTCGTGAGGCAAAACTTAGAAGAGGAGGATTTGATTCCCATCTCAGTCATCTTGAAAGAGGTTTTCGTGGTTTCCCGACTTCTACTCCTGGTCCATAAAGTAAGTTCACGGCCGCCTCCTTCCCAATCCTCATCTGCATTACAAATACACACATCATAATAATACAGTTTATCATACGAATTCCACACAAACATTCCAGTACGCCCGGCTATATGACCAGTATGCCGCAAAGCCCCTATGTCAATCTACATTTTCTATGATTATATTAATTAATAATATTATATTAATTTTTGGTTTCAGTTGACATTTGTTCTACATGGCTCGTAGTATATCTGAAATAATTAATATTTAAGAAATAACTGAATTTAGTAATTCTTGAAAAGGAAAATGGTTCGGGATGGATATCCATCCCGCGTGACCGTCGGAGTGTCAGAAAAGGCGCGACAAATGCAGGGTTAAAGGATAATAATGATGATGGTTATGATACTGTAATTGTTGTTTTAAGGGACCTAACATGTAGGTCATCGGCCACTAATGGTTTGGGTGATAGTGAAACTGAAAGCAAAAATATAACAAAAACTAACTGATCTCTTACAAAAGAAAGCGAGCTACTGACTTACATACTAGAAGAGGATTTGGAAAACAAAATTGAAGAATAAGGTAAATTATAAAAGACAAGAGGAAACAAAATGCCCCCAATCCTCGAAGAAAGAGAATTACGGGACATGGGTGAAAAGCAGATATGACAGGGAAAGTGAGGAGAGGGTCTGCCCTAAAGTCAATGGAAGGAGGCGAAAAACCGAATCCCATTCGTTGGTCTTGGGGGTGTAGCACTATCACGAGTGTACCATAAGTGGTAGGGCTACGCACCCTCTGCCTTTTTGAGGCCTTAAGAAGAACGCAGGAGAAGCCATGAAAAGAAAAAGATGTCTGACTCTCGAAGAATGAGGGATCAGGAAAGACGAGACAATGGTCAATTAAGGTGGGATAGTGAAAGACACCTAAGGCTTCTGATGCACTAACGTCATCGGATCGAAAGAGAATAAGGAAGGTCGATTGGAAAGATGATGGAGAGGAGCCTGGAACAAGGAATTGGAAGCAACGCCAGACTCAGCTGGGCTCCCGTAGTCGCCGGCTCAAGACCCACAAGTTGTAAGGCCTGGTAGAAGGGTTAACGGGAACTATTGAATAATCAATTCACAGCCGGCGAATTAGTGACTGGACGGAGTGCTATTCCAATTTCAAACTGAAACATAAACGGTAAAGCATGGTCCTTGAAAGCACGTGATACTATGACAAACACACGTAGAGCGACATGTTTAAGAACAGTTCTGTTATCTTGGACTTAAAAACCTATGTGCGATGGTGGTGTAATGGTGAGCATAGTTGCCTTCCAAGCAGTTGATCCGGGTTCGATTCCCGGCCATCGCACGAACGTTTTTATTTTAAATAAATGCTGTTTAGTATGTTGCTTAACACTTCTCCTTCTGTTAGGCCTCTTAAAACAACAATAATAATTATAACTCTTATTCTGTTAGAGTCGCCTCCGTAGCGTAGAGGTCAGCATGGTTAGCTGCGCCCCGGAGGTCCAGGGTTCGATTCCCGGCTCTGCCGCGAAATTTGAAAAGTGGTATGAGGACTGGAACGGGGTCTACTCAGCCTCGAGTGGCCCAAATTAGTAGAGGGGGTTCGATTCCCACCTCAGCCATCCTCGAAGTGGTTTTCCGTGGTTTCCCACTTCGTCTTCGGGCAAATGCCGGGATGGTACTGCCCCCGTAAAATGAATTATATGGGATGAAAATGGGAATATTTTTTCGAAGCCCATGATAAAATTTAACCAAGCAATATTGAGGTTGGAAGTTGGCAGAAACCCGTCGAGAGGCGACGTTGAGCAGGAGGGAAATTCCGTCACGTGATTGTATTGCGCAATGGAAGTTTCCAGAAGCTTAGAATCGACCTAGCAACAGCGAATAATCCCAAGAATTGTTTAAACATTGTTATAAATTATCCGATTGGATATGTGGGTAGATTATTAGCTTGGGAATAACCTAACCCCCAAGGGAAGATGATGAAGAAAAAGAAGTGGGTTTCGGACTGGAGAAAAAGGATGGAGAAATAGGACGAGAGTTCAACAGAAGTCATAATTTTAACTTTAAGTATACTCAGAGGCAGCTGCCACTGCAAATCTGCTTTCCGATACCTAAAGTGGGTAGGGACCTGGGCGAAGCTAACGGGAAACGCAGCTGGAACTTGGGCTGTTCGCAAGAAAGCTGCTGTAGTGTATTCCCTCTCAAGCATGCATATACCTACTATGGGGAAGGGTGGTGGTCTGACAAGACAAAGAGTAACGGATTTATTGTGTATCTGTTGAAAGGAGTTTATTTCTAAACAAGTAATTTGAAGAGTGCAAATAATTTGAATCAGCTTTGATATTTTAGTTTTTGAAATTGTAGAATTTCTAAAGAGTGACCGAATGATTCCAAGAAGGATAGGGATAAAGCAATTATACCATTGGGAATAATTTTGGTGAGTGTACCAATAGTTGCATTTAGAAATGACAAAGCTTTTGCCCAGCGAGGCGCCGACTAAAAGTTTAGACAATGAGAAACACTTATATTTTGAAAAACCAACCATAAGTGTTAGAGAGAATCTCCACAAGCAGGACGCTGGCGTAGCGAGCTATGCTTGCCTTACTGGCCAGTTAGAATTAGCTATTAAAGCTAAGAGAGACTTTACTAAGTTAATAACTAAGAGTTCTTGCTCAAATGCAACAAGTGGTGAAAACCCTATCAATAGATTTATTTTTATTAAATAGGAAGAGTCAAGGAAGACAGGATCTTGCCTAACCGTTATGTTAGAGAAATGATAAAGCAAAGAACAAATCTTTAATTTATTTAACAATGTAAAAGGAAGTAGTTTTGGTAACAAATATATAATTTTGATTTTTATAAACAATTGGGGTCGCAGACCTCCGAAAACATCTAAAGCTTGCGCCAGGCAATTGATAATTCTTTTGGTTTTAAACCTTTTATATGCTTTAAAATCTTCGTAAGGTTTTGAAATGGCTAAGATGAATAAATGAAAAATTTAAAGAAAACTGACGTAATTAAAGTTAAACAATAAATCAAATACAAGGTGTGTACTTTAAGGATTTCTAGATAAGTATCTTAGAAATAATAACAACTTCGAAAGCAACAACAAAAAACAGGAAGAAATGAAATAGAAGTTTCTATAACTTCTTGTATTAATACTGAACTACGTGGTTAGATTATACATAGGAGATTATACAAATAGGGCAGGTCACTTATTGTGAAACCTGAAGAGAACAATTGAAAGGAAGTTTCTAGAACTCCTATGTTTAAGTAGAGATCACGAGAAAAATGGGTCAAGTTTCCCTTTCGTGAAACCTAGAGATAACTCACTTATGAGTTGAAAGAATTGGATTCCCTCATTAAAAGGGAAAAACAATATAATTTAAGGCGTGTACTAGACACGAAGTTTTACAGACATTAGTTCGTTATACATGGAGCAAATAAGGGAGGGCACTTATGTAGAGTGACACCTCATTGAAAAAAGACCTAAAGTAACAATTTTATTATTTTAGTTTGTTAGTAAAGGGTTTGGGAAAGATCAAATGGGATTGTGGAAAAGTGTTCATGGCCGTATTTATTGTACTCGGACGAGCGCGACGCGGATGAAAAGTTGAACAGGCACTGTTTTCACTATAGTCTGTTGATATAGTTGAAAAGTTCACTGTAGTAGCACAAAAAGTTGATGGCAAAGAAAGTTATTGCAATGGTGGAATCGAGATGGCATTTTCCAAAACTATTTCTTTTTCATACTCTTCCAATTCCATAGTTCCTGTAGATCTCCTTTTCTTTTCTTTCTTTTATTCCCTTTCTTTCGACGAATCTTCCAACTGAAAAACGCTTGTGCGTCTTCTATCTCCAAGATCATGTGCATTATTTCTCTTCCTCTCCTAAATTCAATAGGGTATCTATTCTCTTGTAAACCTGCTACACTTTTCGGTTGTCTTCCTCTTTCCTCATTTCCTTCCACGACATATCCTCTCTTTTCTTCATCAACTCCCATAATCTCATCTTTTCCTTGGAGGTTTTCTTGGCTTTCCTTGGAATCTGTTTCAATTTTTCTTTCCTCAGCTATCTTTCGTTGGCAATCCTTATATTTCAGCATTAACTCAAGAATCTGTTCTTTCAAATGTTCTTTTTCTTCTTCTAATGGTATTTTATCTTTCTTATCCTCATGAATTTCTTCTGGGTTTTCCTTTTCAATTTCTGTTGAATCTTGAACCTTTGCTTCCATCTGTGCCTCATCGACATTTTCTATTATAGTTTCATTTACTTTCTCCATCTCTCCAGGAATTATCATTTCCGTCTCCCCAACTTTTACTTCTTTTGTTATCCCTTGTTCTGGGTTTTTCTCTTGCTCTTCAAGCTCAACTTTTTCATAAAAATGTTCTTCTTCACTTTGCAGCTCATTTTCATTTCGGTTATCTTCCTGACCTTGAATTCTCATTTCCTCTTGAGTGTCCATTGTTTTCTCTAGAAGGATCTCATTGCTTTTCTCACTTTCCACTGGAGTCATCACGATTTCTACTTCTTGTTCTTCTTCTTCTAATATCAGTTTCAGGCTCTTGCATCTTGACTTCTTTTTCTTCTACAATTTCTGTTTTATTTTCAGTTTGGACAACTACTTCTTTGGACCGATGTTTCTGTACTGAGATACATTCCTCATATCTCTTCTGAGTGGCATCTAATATTCCTTTATATTCCCGAATCTTGACTTCTCTTACTTCAGCTAACTCTTGAATGCTTATTATATCTTGTTCATCAAACATGCTCATTATGAAGCAATGCATCTTATTCCTTTTTTCCTTTATACACTCTGTCTGTTCCACAATGTATTTCTTCTTGTCGTGATCTTTGTAATAAGTATTTCCCAAGGTTTGACCCCATTCATTTCTCATTTCCCATAATTACTCCCTTATATCACTTACTTCCTTAATAAAAATTTTTAGCTGTTCCCACGGAGCTAATTCTACTTTTCTTTCTTTCACCATGCGTTTCGCAAATTTCCTTTTCGTTTCTATTAATGACCTTTTAACCTTAGGGATTTCCTTGTACAATTCCTCTAATTCCTGTTTGGGTATCTCATAGTTATTTTTACATGCCCTCTTACGAAGTTCGAATATCTTCTCAATTTCCTCGGAAATACTTTCTCTTTGTTCCTTAATTTCCTCTTTCTTCTTTGAGTCTACATCTCTAAATTCCCAAAGTTCACTCCTCATTTTAATGTGCTTTTTCGCATTTTATCAATTACATCCAAGAATTCTTTTATTTCCTCCCAAGTCGCCATTTCTGCTTTTTCCTGATCCTGAACATTAATACTATCATTCTTTTTCCCTTCGTTTTTCGAGCATACTTGAACCTGCCTTAATACATGAGACTTTGAATCATCTTTATCATTATTATTATCTGTACTTGTTACGAATTCCCTTGGAACCGGTTCACATATTTCTTTTTCTATTTGGAGCTCCAAAGGCTCAATTTTTACCCTGTTGTCTGCAGACGTGTTACCTTCTCTTCGTGTAACTATGCCTCCAGATGCACGCATGCTTTCTAAAGAAATCTTTACATTTTCTTTACTTGGGTACACTTTACCATTTATAGATTCCAATCTATTTTTACTTCCTACTTCCACAACTTCCAATAACCTCTGCCTTTCTTCACTCAATGACATCTTATAGAATACAGTGGGCTACTATGCCACTTCGTTGGTTCATGCATGAGAGATGGTACTCCGAACTCTTGTGTCCCAATTTCCAAAATTTTACCTTAGTACGGGTGTTTACTAAAACGTACCCTTTTGATATACTCATTCAATGTCAAAACCTTTATGGAAGTGATTTAAACATTCAAACTTTCCGAAAAACCATTTTTTTCAAAATTTGAAAATTTTGATCTTTCATGAAAACTCGGGTTTTCCTTAGGAAAACTCATCCCCACGCTGGGCGCCATTTGAATAAGGTTTGCTAGGGGGTTATTTAAATTTAGGCTTGCTCGGTGTGAGTTTCCAGGGTCCCATGCGGTCAGTTAACCTTATATTTTGTAGCTACTTCTATCATTACTTTACATTTACATGATATGACCGTCTTAAGTGTTCCTCTAGTTATTAATCCAAGCACATTACTTCTATGCCCCCATGTGCCCTTTTCAGCATGAAATATGCAAATCACAGTATGCCAGCAATGCTCAAATCGGGATTTTCGGGGTTATGGTATGTTCTCCCACTCTGTGACTTACACATTTTGGATTAAATAGAGGATACACTTCCAAAATAAATAAATAAATAAATAAACAAATCAACTCCTACTATAAAACATTTAATTAACCAAATATATGGCGCAACAACAAATTAAACAAATAAAATACTGACCCATAATTCTAACTTGTTCAGAGTGAACAAGGAATACATAATAAAACAAAGGTTAAATCATAATAAATTGTTTTCTCATAAACCAACAAACTTATATTTCTTTTCACTTCCATATAGTGTCCTTTTAAAATTCAATACAATCAAGAGCTCCAATAGGCTCGATACTTTTCAATATAAACTGTGTTATCCTTGTTTTCAACACATCACTACCCATTATATATTTTATAATTAAAACAATATATAATTCTTATTAAAGTACTGTTACTCCTTTACTTAAACTTTGGGCTTTCACAATGTTCTTAGGTTACCACCTCCCTCAAGTCAACAATTCACTACCGTAATTGGGAAACATTTGTGTACTCCCGAGTTATAGAAGACTACTTGAACTCGTCAAAAATTAAGATCACTCCCGGAATCTAATTGTCTTCACTAAACTCGTGAATCACTACATTATATAATATTACATTAGGGATTTATCATTATTTGTCTTAAAAGACCATCATATCCATAGAAAGCAACGATCTGAACTTGCAAGCGGTAATCTTCATCTACAAGAACCTCGGTTCGAAGACCGGGTCGTTAAAACAACTCTTAACACTCCTGTGTACTATAACTTCAAACAGACGGCTCTTCAGACCTACCACAACATGAATGGTAAGGGTCTGGCCTGGCCACTTAGCGTGATTTATTGCGGTGAGGGAGACTTCACGGTCTTCGCCCACACGGGACGAGCGACTCTTAACTTCATACAGCAGTTTCTTAGATGTAGTTCTTTGAACAAGCAAGGCTTTCATTATTTTATTTTAACAACATATTGAGGTTCACAAAACCTATTCTCTTAAACTCGGCATGTATTAATTATGAAGTATCCTCATTGGTGGGTAAGAGTAATTCAATACAACAACAAATATTTAGGGGCTTCAACAATAGACTAATCTAGGTTCGACTCTTTCAACTGCCTCGGGAACCATATCCCATACTGGAGGACTTATAACATTCGCGACTTAGGGTGGCCTTTGCCTTGAACCTGCGCTCATTATACAATAAATATTTCGCACCCTTTTACAACACAATACACACATGGCCTCGTGATCACATCACTATTTAGAGGACTTACCATAGCTCAATTACCACGACCAACTGCCCCTCATAATTAGTTTACCAAGTATATTTAACGCATCCCTAGCGTGACAAAATTCTTTAATGCGCTTCATAGCGCTTACATATTATTGAGCCAAGTTGCCTTCAATGAACTGATAAATTCAAAAATCAACATTTGATTATACATCTCATTTTTATATTAATCCACTCCCGTGCAATAATCGCTTTATCTTAAGAACATGTGTTCACAACATGTATTAATTCTTTTAAAGGAGCTCATAAGCTACTACTTTTCTGTAATTCATCATAATCTTTATTCATTTATATCATTGTTATTATTATTATTATTATTATTATTATTATTATTACGCTTGCTTTCACATATTTAAACCATTTATTAACTACACTGATTTTTTTAGTTCATACATTTACCCCAAGGGATTTATTTATTTCACATAATTATTTTATACTTTCTCATTTCAAATCGTTCAGATCGAGCTATTATTCTGTTATTTGTTATTCAAAAACATCCCTATTTTTTCATTCTCAGATGGATTGTACACAAATATTCCCCAACACATAACATAATGAAATGGTTACTCACATGATATGACGGTCACCGACCGTATTTTCCAGCGATGTTTCATTTTTGCCCACTCAATGTGTCTAAGCCATCTTCATTAATCCCATTTCACACAAAGACACTTCTTGATACACATACACATTATTTACCTTCAACATTGGTAACATTTTGAATACAATTCTGTATTCTTTTATCATGCACAAATAAATTCATTAAAAATTATTACACTAACACAAATTTTACTATATTACACTGCTTTTAATCACTAAGGCTTTGCTTTTTGCCTTACACACGTGATTCCTTCTTTCCCGTTTCCAAGGGTTGACACTCTTAGACGTTGGCTCCCTATCTGGCAATATGATGAAAGTTTCAATCAATCTCCCCTCCCTGGAACGGTAATTTCTTCAAATCCGGTTTTCTGACTGTCGGCTTCTATTTTTACTAGCTCGAAGTCGTTTCTTTCTAGACACTATTTGGTTTGTCTAGCTAAAGTCTATCCTGTTTACGGCCTCTCGAATACTTTATCGGTGACCTTCCTACCTCTTTAGCATTTACTGCTATTCCTTAGTTTCGTAACTTATTGCTTGTTACTGTTCGCTTGTCTCCTGTAGACAACGTCTGGTATTAAATTCTCACTTCTTATTATTCGGCGCGCTAGTCCCTATCTTTTCGGTACACTAGGCGTTACTTATTTCGTCCGACCCTGATCGGGTTCCTTAACTTTGCTAGAAATGTTTGTTTTACTATTATTGGTACTTCAAAACGTTACGATACTTTCCGTCGTCTAACTGAACTGTTATTTGAAGACCTATCGCCTGTTCTTTAAGTTCGCAGCCAACTTTGACTGTAATACTGAACTTTTCTCTATAAAGACTGACGCTTGCTGATCTAAATCCTGTACTAGGATTTTCCTAAGTCTTCACACGGCGACACTATGACGATACTTGATGCTTCCTCGTGCAGCGTCTCGGCGCTCACGGAACTGGTTGGTTGTCGATACAGCGACGCCCTCGGGCTGTCGGAAACTGCACGATGTGATGCAGCACCTCCGCTCACGGAGTGCTCGTAGACTGCATGTGCTGTGTTGCTCCAACGTCACGCCCCCCTGGGCTGACTGATAACTGCATGATTAGCTTGGCTCTGCCAGGACTTTTATACTTTTTGGCTACAAAAAGATAAAATCCTCGTCTTATTCATAACCAACTTTTGAAGCAATAGTCGCACACTTTTAAAAATTATATATCTGGAAAGCTCGTTTTCTAAACGTAAACTGACTTCTTTGCACATGAAAATCGATCGTACAATTCTGAGATATTAAATAATATTTGCTCTTCAGATACGTGGGTGTGGAGTTTTATTTGTAATCCCTACCACCTCGGGTCTCGGGGAACTTTTAATTACGTAATGCCGCATTCCTGGGCAATTATTATAACATCTTTCCCCACACAAAAATCTCTATTCCAAAATGATTCACAATGATGTATTTCTTTTATTACTTTTATGTTCGCAAATGGCTTAAATCTAATTATTCCTCTTCTTGCATAACAGTGCGGTTGCCGTTTTACTGCTGCGTAAGATCAATTTCCGAAACCTTCTCTCGCTCACTCCGAACGGAAAGTTCCTCTCGTTCTAATTATAGCCATGATCGCTCCTTATCTGTGCGTCACGCGTGATATCATTTCCTGGAGCCACCTGGGCTCTTACTATTGCACAACATTAAACCAGTCCTCTTGTATAAAATCTTTCCAAGTCAATCTAAGGACTGTATTTTTCCTTCCTTCTTTTACCAAATAGAACATGGATTCGACCCCTTAATACGTGACTTTAAACAACCTAGTAAGCATAAAACCAGCATGGCGGCTATGCGGCACTAATACTGAAATTGAACTTTTGATGACCTTAATCCAAAAGCTGTGAAACTTGGCATAATGAATACTTATTGCCTACTTATGAATAAAGTTAAGTTTTGTCTGTACATACATTAGTAGACTATAGAACCAAGAAATATTACGTTATCCATTCGTTTGATGCCAAGTACGTGTGTCTGGATGAATGTTCTTTTTAAGACATCCACACAGTAACAGAATGATCCGAGGTCAAAAGCGCTTTATCGCTACACTATCCATCATGGATGAAAAGATCGAGTGGCCCATTAGCTCAGTTGGTTAGAGCGTCATGCTAAAAACGCGAAGGTCGTGGGTTCGATCCCCACATGGGCCATTAATATTTTTAAATTACGTAGTAGACCAAATACCAAGCACTCTTAATATTGCTGTATAGCTATTCTCGTTCAACTACACATACCTACAATAGGCTATATGTACAGCATTATAGCCTAGGTGGCAAGAGAAATCCAGTATTATGTAGTAACACTTATACAGTGAGAGCCTTCTCCATAAAACGGAACCTCGATGGTGCCGTGTGACGGCTGTGCCACTGTTCAAGGCTCTGGCGCTAGCTGCAGCGTAGCGCCCAACTAGTTTAACACATTACACTCTTTAACATATTTAATAACCATCATTACTTACATGAATATCAGAGTAGTTGCTGGAAATGCTGACCTTCATATTCTAAACACACATTGCACCTACACGTACACTCGCTGTAATTCGTCCTCACTGTTATTAGCCTACGTATCAGTGCAGCTATTTCGTTCTCCAGAGCCTCCAGAGTATGCGGATTACTTCTGTATAACATTTGTTTGAGGTTCCCCCCACAAGTAACAGTCGCACGGTGCTGAAACGTACGAACACTTTTACTGGAAGGCTTCTTGAGAAGATAAGTTTCCACTAGGAAAATTCGATGGTTTGTTCTATACCTAACCATGTTTACGGGATACGAGATAGTCTACAGCACTTCACCACAACTCTCTCAACTAAGGTATCTTGGCAGCCGGGAATGTAATCAATGTTATGACAGCATCTGGTACTTCCCGACTCTCTGTTGTGTAACGATAGAGGCTAGTCAACAGGCGGTGCATAATCACTCACTCTCTCCGGCACAGGGGCCGATAACCTCGATGTTAGGCCCCTTAAAACAACAATTATCATCATCATCATCTCTCCGGCACACGGACCGGGCGAAGTTTTGTTCTATATAGAAGGCTTTCACTGTAGAATACAATTCGTTTTGTTGTTGCTAAATCCTGTAACAGACTTGGAATAGCATGGTCATGAGTTCCGCATGCACTGAAATACGTACATGAGATTTCACGTCTTTGATTTATTTAAGAAGAACCCTCGTTTGAAATGACAAATTATAATTGTATGAAGGTAATGAATAGACATGCATTATGTGAAAAGGAAGAGGGTTTGTATTTAATCTCCATATTTACATGGGATCCGAATCACAGGAAGTGATATTTCAGTCCGAAATTCTAACATTCCATTTCTTTTTTTTTTCTTTTATTTTACTGTCCTCTTTTTATTTATCTTTTACTTCCGGTATTTATATCATTACGTTACACACACCCAGTCCCAAAGTCAGGAGAATTAATCACAGTCGATGGCCTGGCTGGGAATTGAACCTGTGCCAATGTCTAGCACGCTAACCAATTAGCCACGGAGCCAGACTGCATTAACCAGGAACAGAACAAATAGGCCTATGAGAAGGGTCAATATTCACAAACCGTTGGTATCAAAAACTCGCAGTCGGCAGGACTCGAACCTACGCTCCCAGAGGGAATCTGATTTCAAGTCAGACGCCTTAACCACTCGGCCACGACTGCCTGAAAATACACCAAAGCCCACGGTGTGACCTTCCCCGTTACTTACTGATAGGTCTCGGGAACATACAGCCTAGGTAATTGAAATAACTTGACTCACTTACCCCGGAACGAGTTGTTAATTTATTTTGGGGGCTAGGGAAGTCATAGTCACCATGCTTGTGTGTGTTGGATTTTTTTTGCTAGCAGGTGTTTCTGTAGAGGCTGTAGTTGTGCAGTTTAATGGAAGCTTGTCCCGGGACTTGAAGTATGGAAGTATTGGCTGGAGGACGTGTGCGTACAACACTGAGGATTCTCACTGTCTCTAATTAACAAGAATGGCTGACATTGCGTCACCAGTCTCCAATCTCCATTGCGCCGTCAGCATCGGTGGTACGGTGGTGGAATGCTCGCCTGCCACGCGGGCGGCTCGGGTGCGATTCACGGCCGATGCAACTTACATTTTAGCAGAAAGCAAAAGAAATGGTTATGTTCATTTAGGAAGCAAAACAAAGACGCCATACGCCGCTGGTAAACAAGCAGTCCTTTCCTATGATGAAGTCATGTTTGTCCTCTTTCTAATCGCTATTTACCCAGCTCGGCCTCACCTTCGGACTGTGCGAGGGTTAATTCCATTGCCATCGCAAGGACCTTGTCTGTGAGCTGGACATACATTGTTATCAGATACAACTGGGGATGGTGATAGGTTACCACTAACTTGGGTCTTATTTAGGAAGGGATCATTGGATGAAAGTGGACCTGTTGAAAGGAACAGTCTTGGCATTTACCTGGTGGTGAAAATGGGAAACCACGAAAACATTTTCAGGATGACTGAGATGGAATTGGAACTCACTCACATCCGATGCCCTCGCTGACTTCGTGGGTGTAGTCGAGCTGGGGGATAAGCAATTAAAAAAGAAAACAAAATAGCCAACTATTTCGTTCTGCAGAGCCTCCAGGGTATGCGGATTATTTCTGTATAACATTTGTTTGAGGTTCCCCCACAAGTAAAAATAGTACGGTGCTGAAACGCACGAACACATTTACTGGAAAACATCCTCTTGAGAAGATAAGTATCCACTAGGAAATTTCGATGGTTTGTTCTATACCTAACCATGTTTACGGGACACGAGATAGTTTACATCACCACACCCAACTCGCTGTTGTGTAACGATAGATGCTAGTCAAATGGCGGTGACTAATTGCTCTACCTTTCCGTATCACGGCCCCGACGCGGTTTCGTTGTATATAGAAGGCTCTCACTGTAGATGACAGTTAATTTTGTTGTTGCTAAATCTTGTAGGACTTGGATTATCATGGTCATGAGTTCCGCATGCACTGTAATGCATAGATGAGATTTCACAGCTTTGATTTATTTGAAAAGAACCCTCGTATGAAATTAGCCATTACTATCGTATGAGGGCAATGAATAAACCTATATGAAAAGAAAGAGAGTTTGTGGTGATGTCACGATCATGAGCCACGGGACCTCCTTATTTACCTGGAATCCGAACCACAGGAAGTGATATTTCACTACGAAAATCTCGCAAGCAAACTATATTTTTTTCCTTGTTCTTTTTACTGTCCTCTTTTTATTTCACTTTTACTTGCGGTATTTATATTATTAAGACGTTACATAATCCCAGTCGCCTCCGTGGTGTAGTGGTCAGCGTGCTTAGCTGCCACCCTGGAGGTCCAAAGTTCGTTTTCCGACATTGCCACGAAATTTAAAAAGTGAAATGAGGACTGGAACAGGGTCTACTCAGACTCTGGTGGTTTAAATGAGTAGAGGGGGTTTGATTTCCACCTCAGCCAACCTCGAAGTAGTTTTCCGTGGTATCCCACTTCGTCTCCCGGCAAATGCCGGGATGGTAACCAACGTAAGGCCACTGCCGCCTCCTTCCCTCTTCGTTGCCTTTCCCTCCCAATCTTCCCATCTCATATAAGGCCCCTGTTCGCTCTGCAGGTGAGGCCACCTCCCCAGTTGTCCCCGAAGTTTCAAGCTGTTGGTTAAACGATACACCATTGATACGATGGGAACCTTACTGATGTCAAAATGAACAACTTACAAGCGACATTTTATCATTTTAAATGATCTTGTCGACTTCGTTGTTACGTTACGGTACGTCGCGAAATGTACCGAGAATGCACTGAGGTGTGTGACGTCATAGTACCGCTTGGTGCATGTATACTGAGTTCACTGGTGAGCTCTGGCGTTACGAGACGTCAACGACACGGCGAGCGTGACGTCATCCAGCCAGCTCCCTCCTTTCACCACGCTCCAGCTCATGACTCGTAATTTTCTAGCGTTCTGATTGTTTCTTGATCATCTAACATGTCAAGAGTCTTTGGCTTCGATCGAAGCGAGCATGCTAGCATTTTTCAGCATATTTAGCATTTAAAATGATATAAAGTCCAGTCTTTCAGCCTGACTGTCTCTTTATAACTCCTTTAACGGCAAAAGATATATTTTCTCAATCGATAACAAAGGAACACAGCGATGTTTGACTATTGCTTGGTTGATGTTGAAAACTCGAGTTGGCAACTCTTAGTCGTTCTTAGTAAGGAACAGTTCCACAGTTCTTCGCACGTGGTTGATGATGATGATGATGATGATGATGATGATGATAATTGTTGTTTTAAGGGGCCTAACATCTAGGTTATCGGCCCCTAATGAAAATGTAATGCAAACTTAAAAATTAACTACTAACTTATATACTAGAAGAAGAAATGGAAAACTAAAGGAGAATAAGGCAAATAAAGGTCAGGGGGAAAAGAAATGCCCTCAACCCTCGAAGAATGCGGATTGAGGGACTTGGAAGGAAGGAGAGCTATAAAAGGCAGATAGGAAAGTGAAAGAGGAGAGGGTCCACCCCACAGGTAATGGGCAAAAGGGGGAAACCGGACCCAGCTCAGGAATCCCTCGGGGTCGCCAACTCCCGAACTCACCAGCCGTGAGCCCCTGAGGGTGCAGCACTATCTAGGGTGCACCAAAAGTGGTGGGACTACAGACACCCGGCCTCCTTGAGGGCCTTGAGCAGAAGGAAGGAGATAACATGAATAGAAAAAGTTGGCTGACCCCTCACGGAGGGTATCAGAAAAGATGAGAAAAGGGCCAATTAAGGCGGGAAATGAAGAGACTCCCCAGGCCTCGGATACCCTAATACCGTCGGGGTCGGAAGAGAACAAGAGTTGACCAAGTGAGGTCGACAGGAAAGAAGACGGAGAGGAGCCCAGCACAAGTAAGTGGAAGCAATGCCGGACTCGGCAGGGGTCCCGTGGTTGCCAACCCACGTCCCACTAGATGTGAGCCCCTGAGGGGGCACGTGGTTGATAACAGGTCATAATCTGCTTCTGTTTCTTTTGGCAGTTGTTTCTCTGCCGGCAGAACTTGTACTTGCACTTGCGAATACCTTCTGGAATGACAAGATTTGTAGTGAAATAACGCGTGCCATTTAGCGAAATTCTGATTATGTTTCCCTCCGCTCTGTCACGATGGACACCAAATATTGTAACTTGTGTAAAGCACGTTCATTACAGTTCGAATTTAGGAATATCTGTTCAAACCAACGCTGCACAACGCAAACTGGCTTCAAAATCATTTTGGACGTGTTTATTAAAGTCCTAGGTGGAACGTGCATTGGGTTTTACAAGTATGTTAACGTTATCACCAACGGAATATTGTTTCAGCACTGTACTTTGCAGGTGAGGCCGCCTGGGCGAGGGGCTCGTTCCACCTCCCCAGTTGACCCCGGTGTTTCAAGCTCCAGGACACTACCCTGGAGGCGGTAAACGGTGAGATCCCTCGCTGAGTCCGAGGGAAAAGCCAACCCTGGAGGGTAAACCCACTAGAAAAAAAAACACAATCCCAGTCCCCAGGTCTGGGAAATTAATCACAGGAGATTAAAATTCACACGGCCCAGCTGTGAATCGAACCTGGGTCAATGCCTAGCACGCTAACCAATTAGCCACGGAGCCGGACTGCATTAACAAGGAACAGAACTCGGTCCGTTTTGGTGAGAGGCAAGCAGGTTGACCACTCCACACCTAGTATAAAAATATCCCGCAGTCGGCAGGATTCGGACCTGCGCTCCTGTAGGGATACAGTGAATCTGACTTCTACTTACACAGTCAGATGCCTCAACCACTCGGCCACGACTGCCTCGGAGGACATTGAGGCTCATTCTGTGACTTTCCCAGTTCCTTGCTGATAGATCTCGGGAGTTGTTAATTCCGGGGGGGGGGGGGGGGTGGAGGGGGGGGGGGCATTGGGAAGTCATACTCATCAACCCTGTGCGTGTTGGATTTGTTTGATAGCCAGTGTTTCTGTAGGGACAATAGTTGTGTAGTTGAATCATGGCTTATCTCGGGACTAGAAGTATGGTGTCCCTGGCACCTGGCTGAAAGATAATCACACTGAGGATTATCACTGTTTCTAATAAACAAGAATGCCTCATATTGTGTCACCAGTCTCCAATCGATTACAGTCAGCATTGGTGGTTCAGTGGTAGAATGCTCGTCTGCACGCGGGCGGCCCGGGTTCGATTCCCGGCCGATGTAACTTATATTTTTGCAGAAAGGAATAGTTATGTTCATTTAAGGAGCGGAACAATAAGGCCATATGCTCTGGAAGAGAAGTAGTCCTTTGATGAAGTCATTTCTGTCCTCTGATCGCTACTCTCCTAACTCGGCCTCGCCCGTGGTTTCTGAGCCAGGGATCGTTCCTCTACCGTCATAAGGATGGTGTCTGGGAGCTGAACATACTTTGTCAGCAGATACAACTGGGGATGGGGATAGGCGACCGCTAACTTGGGGCTTATTAAGGAAGGGACTTTTGGAAGGAAGTGGACATGTTGAAAGGAACTGTTGGGCATTTACCTGGTGGTGAAAATGGGACACCACAAAATATTTTCAGGACGACTGAGGTGCAATTGGAACTCACTCTCATCCGATGCCCTCGCAGAGTCCATGGGTTAAGTCGAACTGGGGGATAAGCGATTAAAAATAGAAAAGAAATAGTCGAACAATTTCGCAACTCAACATTCTCTTCCGACAAAATATTTGTAGGTCTACTTAAGTGATTTTATTGAATTATTGATATTTTTAAAAGGACTAGATAATCTCGGGGAACTGAATGGAATTCTAGACCCTTGATATTTAGTTTGATATATAGGAAGGGGAGAATATAAGTGTTTGTGCAGTAATATTAAGGTGTGATGTGTTCCACACAAATGGCACAATGAGGAGAGTTCAGGAAGGTTCAGCATTGCATTCCAATATAATATGTAACTTTACACTGAAACAAGCTTCACTCGAGCAGCACCAGAGGCGAGGAGAAGACGTAATAAAGATTGACACTTATTTCACAGTTAAGATGCCAACTAGTCAATGCTGGGGAAATCGTATGCATGTGGGTGAATGTATATCTGTCGGTCTGTGATTGTGTGGAACTTTTTAATGTAATTTGGTAAGGACTTATTACTATCCAGACCGACCCCGACTGCGGATTTCGTATTCCAGTAGGCCTAAGTACCACCAGTCTAATACGGCGGCGACGCGAAATATCTCACCAGTACTCAACACCTCCTAATGCAGTAATTAACCTGAAATTTTGTATGATGATCTATGTTTATATGCCTGACTTAAAAACCTAGTAAGCATAAAACCAGCAAGGCGGCTACCGTACATGACACAAATATTGAATTTGACTTTCCTGATTATTTTAATCCGAACGCTGTGAAACTTGGCATAATGTATCTTTATAGGCTACTTATGAATAAAATTAAGATTCGTCTGTACGTGGTATAGAACAGAGAAATATTATGTTATCCATTCGCTTGATGCCAAATGAATGCAGAGGGTTGTATTGTATGTGTGTCTGGATGAATGTTCTTTATAAGTAGGCTTGCCATATTTTTGGTGAGTGCAACCGGGACATATTAATATGGGCCCTTACCGGGGGGTCCGGGAATTTTTTTAAAAAATAGAAGCAAAATGGTGAGTTTTAAGCCTTGCAAGTGACGGGAGGGGGGAATCTGGCACCCTAAATTGTTAGTTCTACATACCTTTTAATAATAAAAAAAAAGGAATTTTTGCTACATAAAAATATATAATTTTTCCTTTTTAATGATATTTTTTTCTGGTCTACCATCTAGAAAGAAGAGTTAATAAAATAAAATTTAAAATACTTCATAAATTGTTTAATTGAACAATTATTAAGTCTAATTATTTTTGGAAAAACTACAACTAATTGTGTAACTACAAAAAAAAACAACGATGGTGATTGTTGAAAATTAACCGATTCATAAAATGTCATTACTTTTTACATCTTACAGCCGTTTTCCGGGACATTTATAAAAACGAGCGGGACACCGGGACAAGAGCAAAATACCGGGACTGTCCCGGTCAAACCGGGACGTATGGCAAGCCTATTTATAAGACATCCACGGGGGAACAGAATGATCCGAGGTCAAGTGCGCTTTATCGCTATACTATCCACCATGGGGATATAGATAGAGTGGCCCATTAGCTCAGTTGGTTAGAGCGTCGTGCTAATAACGCAAAGGTCGTGGGTTCGATCCCCCCATGGGCCAGTTGTTTTTAACACATAACTGAGTAGACCAAATGCCAGGCACTCCTAATGTTGTTGTATAGTCTACTTATTCTCGTTCAACTACACGTAGAGAATTGTTGCTCAGGTGGCAAGAGAAATCCACTATTATGCAGTAACTCTCAGTGAGAGCCTTCTCTATCGATCGGAACCTCGCAGGCGACGTGTGACTCTTTAACATATTAAATAATCATCATTATTTACTGTCGCCTCACCGGGTAAGTTAGCCGAGGTCGTTACGGCATGACTGCTGGCAGTTGCTCACATCCGGGAGGCGAGGAGGTTCGAATCCCCCCGCCAGCAACCTTGAAGATGGACTTCTGTGGTTTCCCATCTTCCTTCCAGGCAAATGCCGGGGTTGGTCCCTAACTATAGGCCACAGCCGCTACCTTCCAACTCCTTGTCCTTGTACATTCCCACTCTCCTCCCCAACGGTACTTGTAGCTCACCCATTGGGTGTCCGTCTCGAAGCAGCTACAAAACTGGCGAGCCGAACATGTCCTCGGACACTAAAAAAAACTGTCGCCTCCGTGGTGTAGAGTTCAGCATGCTTAGCTGCCGCCCCGGAGGTCTTGGGTTCGATTCCCGGCTCTGCCACGAAAATTTGCAAAGAGGTATGAGGACTGGAACGGGGTCTACTCAGCCTCGGGAGGTCCAAATGAGTAGAGGGGGTTCGATTCCCACCTCAGCAATCCTCGAAGTGGTTTCCCACTTCGTCTTCGGCAAAATGCCGGGATGGTGCCTTCTGTAAGGCCACGGCCGCCTCCTTCCCTCTTCCTAGCCTATCCAACCCAGTCTTGCAGGTGAGGCTGATCACACCTCCCCAGTTGTATCCATCAAACCAGATGTTCCAAGCTCCAGGACACTGCCCATAGTGGTGAGTTCCCTCGCTGAGTCCGTGGGAACCACCAACCTAGAGGGTAAATTGACTAAATAAAAAATAAAAAAAATCATTATTTACTGTCGCCTCCGTGGTGTAGTGGTCAGCATGCTTACCTTTAATCCCGGAGGTCCGCGGTTCGATTCCCGGCTTCTGCACGAAATATGAAAAGTGGTACGAGGCCTGGAATGGGGTCTACTCAGCCTCGGGTGGTCCAAATGAGTAGAGGGGGTTCTATTTCCACCTCTGCCACCTCTGCCATCCTCGAAGTAGCTTTCCGTGGTTTCCCACATCGTTTCCGAGCAAATGCCGGGATGGTACTGTACCTGAATTAAATTATGAGAATGCATTTGTCGATAAACCTGTAAATCCTACCGACATGTACTACATGAGGATACACTAGTCATTCGATTGTGTTATGGACTATTCCACTGGGGCAAATGGGATATGGAGAAGGGGTTCCTTATATCTGAATCCATTTCCACAACTCATTCTCTGTACATAACTTATAGGCTATAAATGACGAAAGTCGGTTTATAAAATCCAACAATTAGATTTATTAAAATATAATAATTACAATTAAAACAAAATCAAATAAAATAAAAATTCCTAAAATGAAATTGAATCCTTTTAACAAATGACACGCTTGTCATCAAAACAAAACAAAAAACAATGCAAATGTCCATCTGACATCGTAATCCACAGATCCTCTCAAATAAAATAACAATCAGCTGTTTCTGAGTTTTAAAAATTAAAATAAAATAAATAATATTCTTAAAATATTATTCCGGGTTACATAAACTTCTTTTACTCTATACATGAAACTCCGATTTTATAACTTGAATGCAAATGCTACGGCTCAAGTTAACACTATCATGATGATGATGATAATTGTTGTTTTAAGGGGCCTAACATCTAGTTTATCGGCCCCTGATGGTTTGGGTGATCGTGAAGATGAAAATGAAAAGCGAACTAAAAAACTAAAACTAACTACTAACCTACATACTAGAAGAAGAAATGGAAAACAAAAGGAGAATAAGGCAAATAAAGGACAGGAGGAAAAGAAATGCCCTCAACCCTCGAAGAATGTGGATTGAGGGACTTGGAAGAAAGGAGAGCCATGAAAGGCAGATAGGAAAGTGAAAGAGGAGAGGGTGTACCCCACAGGTAAGGGACAAAAGGGGAAAACGGACCCATCTCAGGAATCCCTCGGGGTCGCCAACTCCCGAACTCACCAGCCGTGAGCCCCTGACGGTGTAGCATTATCTAGGGTGCACCAAAAGTGGTGGGGCTACATACACCCGGCCTCCTTGAGGGCCTTGAGCAGAAGGCAGGAGATAACATGAAAAGAAAAAGAAGGCTGACCCCTAGCAGAAGGAGGGAATCAGAAAAGATGAGACAAGAGCCAATTAAGGCGGGAAAGGAAGAGACTCCCTAGGCCTCGGATACCCTAATACCGTCGGGGTCGGAAGAGAACAAGAGTTGACCAAGTGAGATAGACAGGAAAGAAGACAGAGAGGAGCCCGGCACAAGTAAGTGGAAGCAATTCCGGACTCAGCTGGGGCCCCGTGGTCGCCAACCAACGACCCACTAGATGTGAGCCCCTGGGGGCGTTAACACTATCGTCAACCAATCAACTGTTCACTGTCGTCCTGACAAACTTCACATACTCCACTTATTTACGTTATCTTTACATTACTATATTACAAAAACACTACATTAATATTCTCCCCTCTTTCTCATTGATATATTCATTCGTAGAATTATTTACATTAGTTACAAATATACTTTCGATAAGGTATTGCGCTGTCATACGAATTCTTACGCCTAATACACTTACAATCACTCTCTACTTTTTAACCAACATTTCTCATAAATATTAACCTCAGGTTAATTATTCCTGCTTCACAATATTTATTTATGTTATAAATAACCTTATGGGGTTTGAAGCCATTTTTCAGTGTTGCCTTAGTAAACAAAAGTTTGGTGCTTTTCAGTCGGTCAACACGAATGTACCCAAACGAGTTGGGTAATACCCTAATCCTGAAAAAATACATGAGATTAATCAGATTAATAAATAATATATTAATAAAGATTTATTAATCTCATGTAATTTTTTCAGGATTAGGGTTTAACCCAACTCGTTTGGGTACATTCGTGATGACCGACTTAAAAGCACGAAACTTTTGTTATAAATATCCATAATGTTTCATTTATTATTATTAATAATTATTCTATAATTATTAATGGTTCATTTATTTATTATTCATTAATGTGTCTTACTTTATTACTGTAAATTACCGTCGACATAATTATATAGTAGTTTCTTCCTCTTCCGAACAGATATGGCCAAGCAATTAAGCCAAGCTCATACGTAAACATTGTCTAAATCTTGTTAATTTGTTAATAGAATTAACAAACCAATAGTTAAAAATCACCTCACTACTTCTTTCCGCCAACTCTCTCCGGTCATTTCTACTGTAAGTCAATTAAATAATAATACTTTGATCTTATACTCTTTATTTTTGCAACAATACTGCTCTATAATGCATCACAATCCTCCATAATACGTCTATACTACGTATTAGAGCTTCCATAAAATAACTTTGCTCTAAAAAGCCTTACCACTTCTTTCAATATGAATTCAATCCTCCATAATACGTTTATACTACGTATTAGAGCTTAATACATTCGCTGATGCTCTCTCATTACATTAATAAACGCATACACGGCATTTCCTGCTCATATAACGAAACTTAAAACTTGATATCAGAACTTTCACACTAGTTCCCCACTTCATATTAACTCAATACGATCTTCACAATATACTTTTGTTACTTCGCTGCCTTAATACTTTTATTTATCTTGACCTTATATTACAGTGCATTAACTTTCCTTGGTTTACTTTCGTAGTTACTATGTTTAAAGCAATAGTTGTTAATATTTAATAAGTATAAGTGTAAGGGCACTTAAGATTGCGCACTTTATGCATTTAAGTCCATAGATAAACTACTTTTGTGACCAATTTAACACAAAATTTATTAACAAGACTTCAAATAATTACGAACACAATGCGTAGGCGAATGCCGAGCTCGGACAGGTTCTAACTTGAGCCAGTGCACACTCGCTTGCATTCGTGTAGCCACTCACGCGCTCTGTCTACAGTATTCAGGGCAGTGATCGTTGATTATTTATTTGTTAACTGGTTAACGTTTTTTTTTGTTTTTGTCCTAAAGACTTGAAACTTGGTTTGGGGGTAGAGGGGTTAAGGACCATTCATTTAAGTGAAACAAACATTTTTGTAAACTTCCTAGTTTCCAAAATATAGGAGTTTCAAAAATGGACTTATTTGGAAAAAAAAAGTTTTGTTCCAACGATAAAGGTCACAATGAGTGGGTTTGGCGGTAATGTTTTGCAGCGAATACGCACGATTGGTTCGGCATGGTTCGGGATGCACATTCGTCTACATTCGCGGTCGCAATCCCACCCGAACATGTTCGGCGACAGTGTACTGCCCACGTAAGATTTTTGACGTAAATGTAAGTTTCCTGTCTGATTTTCTTGAGAATGTTGAGCTCATACTGCCTTAAAGGCATTGCTGACACTGCTAGGGCAAGAATGTGGAAGGAAAGAACTGCTCATCTGTCCGGCTGGATGACCCCAAAAGAAAGCCTTCCTCCGGGCCATATGGAAGGTTGGGCAACATGGAAGGCGTTCAATAGACTGCGGACTGGAGTTGGAAGAACCAAGATGAACCTGCAGAAATGGGGTTTTTCGAGTGACTCTCTCCTCTGTGATTGTGGGGAACTACAGACAATCCAACATCTTTACCAGTGCCCACTATGTCCAGCAACATGCACAATGGAAGACTTAACACTTGCCAACCCGAATGCTATTGACGTCGCCCGTTACTGGACAAAGAACATTTAATTTGGTTGCGGGCTACCTGGCAGTCGGATGTTTGTGTGTTGTACAACTGACTTGTATGTTTCTGTCCTCACTTAATATTAGATCTAGAATAGTTTGTGTCTTTATTAATTATCATTATTATTTTTTATCTGAATTTGATTCTCACTGTTTACCATTTGTGATATATATTTGTGATTGGTGCTCCTGATACGAATAAAGAAAGATACTGCCATTAAATAGACGTCTGCAAGAAAGAATATCCTAGATATAAACGATTTCTACAGAACAAGAATGTGCCTGTAAGATGGCGCACATTGCCTCCAAGACTGCGCAGAGTGCGCGGTCTTACAGGTTTCTGCGTAGTTCAACACTTACGCTAATAGATGGCAGAAGCAGTTAAGCTACGTATACACACATCGAGACGTTCACAGCCTTTGTTAGGAGTTCCCATTGTAAGAGGAGTATTTGTTTCAACTAAATCATAATTTAATTGAGCCCTGAGGCTTATTTTTTAAGAATCCTCCCTATATTATTCTGCTAAGGTCCCATTCCGGTTTTGTACCGAAAATAAGTTCCTGCTAACACCAACCTACACATATATGGCGTACCTACAGGTTCCGCATAACCCCATGTGTGACCGAAACGCACTCACTTCCTCTTTAAATGCCTCACAATTAAATAAATACCTTAAAAATGGTACATTTACAATGGGAGCACCGTAACCTGGCGAGCCTGCTGCTAGAGCGCAGGGCAGCGCGGCGGCGGCAGCCACCTAGCGGGAGCGCGGCGTACTACTACGCGAGCCTGCCGTTAGAGCTAGCTGAGGAGTCTCTCAGCAGATGGCTCCTGTGTGGTCTCGCCAAGACTTTCTGTAGGGTTCAATCCTTTGCAACCCTATTGGGCAAAGTGTGGTTTATGAGCATGCGAGATTACTCGCACGGGTCCGCTAGTACAAATTATATCAAATAGTATGATAAGTTATTCTTACCTCTTAATTATTTATACAAGTGGAATCAGCAACATTTTCACACTTTCGAAGAACACTTTGCAAGCCACGTTTCTCAACAGAATGGTTTGGGTCACCAATGCTGCCAACTGTAAAAAAAATGCCAATGCGTAATCTTAAATGCTGCGCAATCTTAAAAGCCTTTACCTCCAATAATTTAACACCTCACTGGTCATATCTCATTGCTTCAATGCAATATTTAAATGTTAACAACAATAACATTTATGTTGCAAAACGTTTACTAGAATTCTGGTTGGTAATCATATCACGATTTATAGGGAAGCAAATTCACCTAAATCTGATATACTCAAAGTGTCTACTCATAAAAATGGAACTATCTTAAAGACTTGACTAGTCTTACTAAAGAACAAATTTTAATGACGTCCATAGATCCAAATTATTATACATTCAAGTGTATCTTCAATCCTAATAATTATTGTTATATGAAATATAACATGAAGTTCAATCATCGCAAATATTCTTGCCTAGATCGTCATAATAAAATAAAACATGATGTCAATGTTTTATAAAATGATCTTCTTCGTATTATCTTCATCCGGTGCTTCCCGGCCCGCTGTTGCGTAGCGATACACGATAGTCAACTGGCGGTGACTAATCGCTCTCCGGCCGTCACACGGCCCCATCGAGTTTCCTTTCTGTAGAGAAAGCTCTCACTGCAGAATACAGTTGGTTTTGTTGTTGCTAAATCTTGTAACGGACTTGGGATATATTGGTAATGAGTTCCGCATGCACTGAAATGTATGTGACCTCACGGACTTGTAAGAAGAACCCTCATAGGAAATAACAACTTATTATTGTATGAGGGTAATGAATATATGAGAAGAAACGGATTGTGTCGTTAATCTCTCGAATATGACCCACGGACTCCCATATTAACCTGGAATCCGAACCACAGGAAGTGATACTTCACTTCGAAAATATCACATGTATTTTATATTTTTCTCATTTTTTACGGTACCGGTACTGTCCTTTTTGTATTTCACTTTTTCATTTTCACTTCCACTATCTGTATTATATCATTAAGACGTTACATACACCCAGTTCCTGAATCAGCGGTATTAATCACAGGAGATTAAAATCCACACTTGGCGGCCGGAAATCTAACCCGTGCCTAGGACGTTAACCAATTAGCCACGGAACCGGGCTGCATTAACAAGAAACAGGACTCGGTGAGAGGCAAGCACGTTGACCACTCCACACCAAATATGAGACGGTCAATTTCCAAAAACCGGTAGTGTAAATTAATCCGCAGTCGGCAGGAGTCGAACCTGCGCTCCCAGAGGGAATCTGATTTCTAGTCAGACGCCTTAACCACTCGGCCACGACTGCAATAACGAGCTCCCCTTTTACTTGCTGGTAGGTCTCATCCCCAAGACACCGTGCGACCTCGTGCGAATGGCGATATTTTAGCTGCTGGCGCACCAAGCGGCGACTCGCTCACTGAGTCCAGGGGGCCTCCGACATCAGCGCTTCGGCTTGCCATTGCGTAGCCTACACCATGACGTCACCGGGTAGACTCTTTCGTGACCAACCCTGTATAACATTACAGCTGCGCGCGACAGCTCAGGGACAAGACTGTTTTGTCGCAGTATCTTCTGCGCACACTAGGGACATTTTGTGGCGGGACAATTTTGTCCCTGTCTACCACTCCGCGTGACAGCTCAGGGACAAGACTGTTATGTCGCAGTACCTGAGCACACTACGAAAAGTTTAGCTGCGGTGCTCGCTTGGGTTTCTTTATTTATTGTTGTTGATTCATTTGAGGAGCTTGGGACATCTTGATCATCATCACCGTGTAGTTTGGTGTGCGTTGAACTTGTCTGATAACCTGTATTATGTGATGACTGTTGTAGTGTGTGTAATAGAGTCACTGTGGTCTACTGAGATCCGTAAGTCTCGCTATTGGTTGAATGTAAACCAACACTACCGGTACGGGCTTATTGGTTACTATTTCGCTCGGTCAGTATGGATAGTCTGTTTTCAGCGTGTGCATATCTTTGGATTGGTAATCGATTGTATTGTATTGAATAGTGTAATGTGTTCGTAATAGTACTGTGCGACTGAATAATTAATATTAGACTGAGTCTACAGTACAGAAATATCTCAATTTAGCCCAGCTATAATAATTATCTTTATGTTCGACCATGGCGAAATGTAAATATTATACGTCAGAAAACTGTACTATAATGAGGCTCATTATAGTACAAGTTTTCATTATGATACAGTTTCTCCCACCAATCAGAGCTCAAGAAACAGTTGTGTGACCAATTAGGTAAGATAGCATCGCACCTGAGCTGACTGCCATGATGGTCAAATACAAGGTATTCTCTGCGTCCCATGCGCTCTGTTCAGTACATAAAACTGGCAAAATCTCGATAGATGAAAATGAAAATCCACTCCTGCTTCCAGTCTCCGACCGGGTCGGGAATGGATTGAATGAAGCCCCCATCTAGCGGCGAGGATATGAACTGTGCTTCTGCCGAGGCCAGACGCACTCCTCTGGGGCAATGATTAAATGAATGACAGATGAAATGAAATGATAGTGGAGAGTGTTGCTGGAAATAAATTTTGACAGGGAAAACTGGAGTACCCTCAGAAAAACCTGTCTGCCTCCGTTTTGTCCAGCACAGATCTCACTTGGAGAGACCGGGATTTGAACCACGGACCCAGCGGTGAGAGGCCGGCGTTGGGTAGATTATTGGCTGAGGAATAACCTAACCACCAAGGGAAGATGATAAAGAAAAGGAGGTGGGTTTCGGACTGGAGAAAAAGGATAGAAAGATAGGAGGAGAGTCCCACAAAAGTTGTAAATTTAACCTTAAATACACTCAATGGCGGTTGCCACCGCAAATCCGCTCTCTGATACCTAAAATGGGTAAGGACCTGGTCGAAGCTAACGGGAACCGCAGCTAGGACTTGGGCGGTTTGCAAGAGAATGGCTTTAGAGTATTCCCTCTCAAGCATGCATATGCGTACTATGGGGAAGGGTGATGGTCTGGCAAGAGTAACAGACTTATTGTAGATCTGTGCAAAGGAATTCTTTTTTGACCAAGTAATTCGAAGAATGCCAATAATTTGCATCGATTTTGATATTTCCAGTTTTCGAAGTTGTGGAGTTCCTAAAAGGCGACCAAGTGCTTCCAGGAAGGATAGTGATAAAAAATTATACCTTGGGGAGTAATTTTGGTAAGTGAACCAATGGTTGCATTTGGAAATGGCTAAGCTTTTACTCAGCAAGGAGCCGGCTAAAAGTGTCGACAAAGACAAACACTTATCTTTTGGAAAACCAACCATAAGTTTTCGGAGAGGATCTCCACAAGCAGGTAGCTGGCGTAGCGAGCTTTACTTGCCTTACTGGCCAGTTAGAATTAGCTATTAAAGCTAAGAGAAACTTTAACGAGATTACCACTAAGAGTTCTTGCTCAAATGCAAGGAGTGGTGAAAGCCCTATTAATAGATTTAATGGCATTGAGTAGGGAGAGCCAAGGAAGACAGGATCTTGCCTAACCGTTGTATTAGAGAAATGATAAATCCAAAAACAAATATTTAATTTATTTAACAAGGCAAAAGAGTCTAATAAATTTGACAAGTATATAGTTTCAATTTTTAGTAACAATTTGGGGTCGCAGACCTCCTAACATTTAAAGTTTGCTCCAGGCAATTAACAATTCTTTAGGTTTCAAACCTTATATATGTACTAAAATCTTTGTAAGATTTAAAAAAGACAAATGAAGTGATTAAAGTTTAAACATTAAATTGAGTACAAGGAGTGTACTTTAAGAAATTTCCAGGTAATTATTTTAAAAAAAGTTACAACTTCGAAAATAACAAAAAAGAAAGCGGATAGAATGAAGGAGAAGTTCCTATAACTTCTTATATTTATACAGAATTACTGTTGGTTAATATACAAATAAGGGCAGGTCACTTACTGTGAAACCTGAAGAGAGAATCAAAAGGAAGGTTCTCGACCTCCTATGTTTAAGTAGGAATCACGAGCCAAATGGGGCAGTTTCCATTTCGTGAGACCTAGAAATAACTCACTCAAGAGTTGAAAGAATTGTTTTCCCTGATTATAAGGTAGAAACAATGTAAGTTTGAACCGTGTATAAAACACGTAGTTATACAGAAATTAATTAATGATAAACAAACAAGATGGAAGGGCACTTCGTTAGAGTGACACCTTATTGGTAACGATCCAGATTTATAATTTTATTAATATGGTTTGTTAGTAGAAGGTATAGGAAAGATCGATTGGGATTGAGGATAAATGTTCATGGCCTTATTTAATGTAAACGGACGATCGCGACGCGGTAGAAAAGTTGGGCAAGCACTAGTTTTCACTATAGTCTTTTGAATAGATGAAAAATTCACTGTAGTAACACGAAAATTTATGGCAAAGAAAGTTATTGCAATGATGAAAAAGGACTGGTTGCACTAGATAGGCGAAAGTCTATTGCTTGAGAAAGTTGAGGATTACAATTAAATGCGCCATAGAACATTCCAACGGTGGAAGAAAATTCGCTATTGAGCTTTAATTCAGAAGTGAGATTCTTCAATTTTAAATAGTATTCTCACAAGTGAGTGAAAAATACATGACGGCAGGACTTGTAGATAAAGTACAGGATCTGGAAGGTTCCAGAACGATCTTAATAGAAGAATGGGGACAAAGTTAATCCAGCGGAGGAACTAGCTTGGTGATTTATAGACAGCGGGTATTAGATAATATCCCACGTGGTGAGAAGATTTCTCATTTAAATAGCTTAAGAAAAGCTACTTTCTATTAAGGTTGGCTTGGACAGACAAAAGCTCAACATGGTAAATCCCGCGGAGAATGATTACCGCCCCAAATAAGTAATCTCACGCTGTCTATAAAATAATCAATAAAAGCATGTAGAGAATAAGACTGATGAAGATGAGGTTAAAACCTTAAAGCTGTACTTATCTTGGTTGCATGTCGAAGGTGAAGTTCCCTTTGACGGATACCTAATGTGCCAACATGGCGTAGAGAGTAGAGAGTGCCTCTTGGTTTGAGGAGACTGTCTCTGGTTGAGCCTTGACTGACCGAGTCAACTGCCGACTTAGAAGTGAGGCCTGCTCAGCGAAGCGCGGAGGGTCCAAGGAAGGGAAAGAGTGGGGGTAGGAGACAACAGGAATACATATCAGAATAGACAACTTATCAAAAATAAATGTTCTTCTTGATGAATGGTCTTCAAAGAGTTGATAGCAGGCGATACTAGCACAGCATGGTGAGTGAAAAAGTAAAGGAAGTTCTCTTGCTCATGGAGATAATAGCTGGCGATGGTAACGAGATCTGGTGGCCAGATGGAAAAGGAAGTCCTCTTGCACCAGGAAGAATTGAGGAGCTTCAGAGATTCGCTGCTAGATGACGCTAGGTGAGTCATGGAAGATATATATCTAGAACAGACTCACAAAAGATATAAGCGACATGACCATCAAAGAGAAAATAGAAGATCACTGTTGGTGTTTGATAATGAGGAAGGAATAAACAAGCAAAGAGCATTAAACTTTATATTCTCTCGTACCGTGTATTCCAAGAATACACCATACTGGGAGGGGTAAACACCAACAGAGAACAAATAAGCAGTTAAACATTTAAAGGTAATGGAGCGATCAAAGGAAGTGGTCTTGTGATCGGACCATTAGTGGTTAAGACTGACCACCCTGACTCTCCCATCTCTTCCAGGATAACACTCGGTCACTCTACCAGAAGTCCAGACTAGGGGGGGGGGGGTTGAAACATCACTAACCAAGACCAAGTCCCCCACTTTAATGTCGGGACTGGAATGAAACCACTTCTGTCTCCGTTGCAAGGAAGTTAAATATTCCAAGATCCACCTCTTCCAAAAAGAATTACGGAGGGCTTCAAGTTTACGCCAAACGATAGGTAGATTAGAATCCCTGTAAGAATTGGGAAGAGGAGGAGGGGCAGAAAGAGAAGTGCCGATAAGGAAATGACCAGGTGTAAGTGGAAGCAGGTCATCAGGGTCATTGGAAAGCGGCGTTAAAGGGCGAGAATTAACAACACCTTCAATCAGAACGGATAGTGAATTGAATTTCTCGTAAGTCAAAATGCGATTACCTAAGACTTTTCTTAAATGACGTTTAGTGAGCTTTACGCAAGATTCCCACCTACCACCGTGATGAGGAGCGTAGTGAGGTATAAAGCGCCAGTTGAAACCCTTTGAGTAGGAAAAATTAGAAATTTGTTCCATGGCAGGAGAGGAAGTGAGAGCTTTCTTCCACAGGGAAGCTGCGCCCTGAAAAGTGGAAGCGTTATCAGAGAACATCTCTGAAGGAACACCACGCCTAGCAGTGACGCGAGAGACAGCTGATAAAAAGTAAGAAGTAGAAGCATTCGTTACTAGTTCCAAGTGGATTGCGCCAGTAACCATGCAAACAAAGAGAGAAACATAAAGCTTACCAAACAATTTGCGTTTAGCTTCAGGAGAATTTCGTTGATATTGGAACGGACCCATATAGTCCACACCAGTTAAAAGCAAATGGGCGTATAGGAGAAGAGCGGAAAGAGGGCAGATTGCTCATTAATTAAGTATTGATTTTAGGTTTCGCTTTGAAGTAAGGAATGCACTTGTGAATTACAGAAGAAACTTCATGAATTCCATTTATAGTCCAGTACTTTTCCCTTAAGAGGCAAAGCAGAGTGCGTGTACCAACATGCGGATTGCGATAATGAAAGTCACGTATAATTAAGGAAGTTACGTGATGTTTGGAAGACAAAATAACGGGATGCTTTTTGTCCTCAGAGAGAAAAGATTGCGAGAGCCTTCCACCTACCCTGAGTAACCCATGGTCATCAAGGAACGGGGCCAAAGCACGAAGAAGACTGGATTTTGGAAGATCCCTTTTAGAAGAAAGTAAGGCTTCTTGCTGTGTCAGTTATAAAACATTAATGGTAGCGAGATTCAATTCATGATTGGTAAGGTGTGGTTTGGGGAGAAGAGGTTGGTCAACCACAAAATATTTCCATCTAAGGAGATAGGCGACAATTCGTATTAATTTATGAAAAGAAGAATAGCGGGACAACAAGGGATGAGAAGCGTTGGAAATAAGACACGAAGCAATGGATAGAGGTACTTTAGCGTCAGGCAAGTCGGAGTTTGTAGCTGGAGGTTTAGAAGGCCATGAAGAAGAGTCTTCGCGTAACCACGAGGGCCCATGCCAGTACAACTGGGAAGCTGCCAATTGAGCAGGTAAACAACCACGAGAAATAATATCGGCTGGGTTATCAGCACTGGGCACATGCCTCCATTGACATCCAGAAGAAAGAGTTTGAATTTTGGAAACCCTGTTTGCAACAAAAGTTTGCCAGTGAGAGGGGTTCTTGGCGATCCAAGAAAGGGTGATCATGGAATCGCTCCAGAGATAGATTTGCGAGAATTCGACTTTTAATACTTCCCGTAATTTCTTAACAAGTTCTGCAGCCATGAGTGCAGTGCACAATTCAAGCCTAGGCAAAGTGATAGTTTTAAGAGGAGCGACCTTCGATTTGGCACAAACAAGGTTGGAAACTGAAGATCCATAGAATGAACCGTGATAAACTAAATATGCGCAGCAACCGTAAGCTTTTTCGGAACTGTCCGCGAACACATGAAGGAAAAAAGATGCATTAGAATGAGAGCTAATTAAATTCCTGGGAATTTCAACAAGGGAAAGATCCAGCAAATTGCTGCGAAACGAGAGACAACGATTAAGAAAAGAAAGAGGGACAGTGTCATCCCATTCACATTTGAGCGACCACAGCTCTTGCATGAAGAGTTTGGCTATAATGATAACTGGGGCAAGGAATTGAAGCGGATCAAAAATTTTTGCAATTTCAGAGAGAATTTGTCTTTTTGTGTTAGGAAGCTCTTCTGCGAGCGAAACTTTATAGATGAGAGTGTCAGCGCTAGTGCACCAATGAACTCCTAGAGTTTTTATGGATTCGGAGTTTCCACAAATTTCGACAGAAGAAGGATCTACGTCTTCGATGGGAAACTGGGCGAGAAACTCAGGGGAGTTGGAATTCCACTTATGAAGTGGGAAACCTCCATTCCTTAGCAATGCCTGAAGTTCTAAAGAAACAAGAGAAGCTTCCTCCAAAGTGGGGAAGGACTGCAAATAATCGTCAACATAGAATGACGTAGTTAGTGCTTCAGAGGCTTTGGAATTAAATAAATGACCATCTTGTGAGGCTAGCAAGTGTAGGGATCGGATAGCAAGGAAAGCAGAGGGTTTTAAGCCATAAGTAACCGTTTTTAAGCGAAATACCTTAATGGGCTTACTGATTTCATCACGCCACAAGATTCTTTGGAGATCTCGTTGTTCCGGTTGAATTAAAACTTGACGGTACATCTGTTTTATATCAGATATGACAGCTATGGGAAATAATCGAAAGTTTAAGAGTATAGCAGATAGATCTGACTGAATAGCAGGACCAGAGTAAAGAGTGTCGTTAAGGCTGTTGCCATTAACGTCGGGTGATGAACCATTGAAAACAACTCGGATTTTATCTTTTACAAGAGGGTTTTTCCACACGGGATGATGATTTAAATAAACCGTTTCAATTGGGGGGTGCAATTCATCATCAGATTTGTTAACAACTTCCATATGATCTAAGCTTTCATACTCATCCATGAAATCAGTGTACTGCTGCTTAACAAGAGGTTCTTTCTTGAATTTGCTCTCGATAGCAAAGATAGCTTTTCGAGCTTTGGGCTGAGAGTTAATAAGTTTGGGAGGATTATGTAATCTTGGCATTTGAACAACGAACCGGCCATCAGAAGAACGAGTGGTGGTGTTCAAAAAAAGTTGCTCACAGAATTCATTTTCTGAAGAGGTTACAATAGGAGGATCAACGCTTTCAAGCCTCCAGAACTGTTCCAGGACAGTATTGGAGAAGTAACATTGCGATGCAGGTTGGGGAGAATAATGGGGAAGTTGACCTGTGACGATCCATCCAAAATTAGTGTCTCTGGCGACCACGTTTGAGGATAACTTGCGAACCTGTTTATGAAGGCAATTCCAAAAAAACATTGGCACTAAAGAGTATGTCAATAGGATTTTGCATGTTGAACAAAGGATCGGCTAGCCTTAAATGCGAGGGAATGTTTAACCCTGAAATATCCACAGAGAAACTTGGAGTGTCTTCTCCAATGCTATTGAGAATTAGACAATTAAGTTTAAAGAAGTTGTTTCTATGACAAATATCTCTTATGGTTAGCTTCGAGAATTGTAAAGCTTGCGATTTTGAGCTGTTGATGCCCGACACGTTGATAGAAGCGGGGTTTACAGGTAGGCCTAGTTTTCTAATCAAGGAATTAGACACAAAATCATGAGTTGCCGCTGAATCTAGAAGACCGCGTGCACGGACCCAGTTGCCAAAGTTATCCTGAACTTCGATTTGGACAGTAGACAACAATACTTGAGCCCTGCGAATGGACTTGGCATTTTGAATATACGATGAAGCATTAGAACTGTTAGCACTATCATTTTTCGGAGAAGTAGATGCTGTCGATGACCTTGCCTGATCATGACGATGTAGCAAAGTGTGATGAGCCTTTTCACAATGGTAGCAAAGTCTTGTGGACTTGCAATTAGAAGCAGAATGAGTAGGCGCTAGGCAATTGAAGCAATGTTTGTTCTGGGAAACTAATTTTCTTCTGTCGTCGACTGACATTTCTTTAAAGGATTTACAGAGGTATAGGGCATGGGGATCTTTACAAAGTATGCACTTTAAAGGTTCGTTTAAACTCTTACGGGGTTCGCTTTGAGTGTTTAAAACCATAGAGCTAGCAACACGACGTTCACTAGACCTAGTTGGGTAACCAGTAGAGTTTGATTTAAATTTAGATGAGCTGGACCCAGGTTTTTGGGTATTAGACGCTAAGCGTTCGCTTTTAGGTTTGATATACATTAATTCAAATTTGGAACTCGGGGAAGAGGGTTCACTTTGATTAGCTAGAGCGGTTAAGAGTTGGCATCTAGCGTTTATGAATGTGACTAAATGCTCGTAAGAGTAGTCGTCTTCTTTAGAAAGTTCAATTTCCCAAGCCTTGAGGGTAGCAGCATCAACTTTAGAAACCACTAAATGTATTCGGAAACTATCCCAATGTTCAGTAGGTTGATCTAATTGGGACAAAGCCTTAACGTGAAGTTGTGTAGTATCAAGTAGAGTACGCAAACTAGTGACGTCATTGTGCTGTGACGCAGGTAGGTTGAATAGAGCCTTCATATGGCGTTGAATACGTAACCGTAAATTTCCATATCTTTCTTTTAATAAGTTAAAGGCAATGGGGTAATTTTCGGCACGTAGAGGAAGTGCTTCGACTAACTGCAAAGCTTGACCTCGGAGGATAGATCTCAAGTAATGAAACTTGTAAATGACTTGAATGTCTTCATTGTCATGAACAAAGGAGCAAAATAATTCATAGAAAGAATCCCAAGTAGATTCATCTCCAGAGAAATGGGGTGAATCAATTTTAGGTAAAATTGGTTTGGGCTTGTGAGTACCATCACGGAAAGAAGTTTGTGGTTCGTGAAGGGAACCAAGAACAGAAGCGTCCTTTTTCTGCTCCTCTTCGAGTTGGCGTATTATTTTGAAAGCAGAACCTATGCCTTCGTAATATTGGTTTTCTACTTCGACTCGATCTTCGGTTTGATTGAGCATACAAGTTTCTATTTCAGTTTGAATGTTACAATAATTTTCATAAGAACGTTCAAAATCCCTTACACGATGTTTCAACAAGTCTAATTGAGCTTCTGAAGGATCTAACTCTTTTATGTACTTTCTGAATCGGATGATTTGCCCTTTATAGGATGCTCGTTTAGAAGTAAATTTTTCATCCTTATCCTTTTCAGTAGGAGCCATGTTAAAGAAAATAGATTGAAATGTAACTCACGAAACTGTGGAACCTTGGAAATGCTGTCAAGCTGGCAGCAGCAAATAAGTAGAAAGAACGGGACACACCAAAGGAAACAGGAGCGGCCCCTTTCCCCTTCACAGGCTTTGCACGATGTGGTTATAGCTGAAAGATTCAAAGCAGATATTAATAATTTGCAAGGTATTGTCAAATGACACTTTTAAAAAGAATAAGAATAGAAAATGGACTCTCCCGGGTTTCGGCACCAAAATTTGGGTAGATTATTGGCTGAGGAATAACCTAACCACCAAGGGAAGATGATAAAGAAAAGGAGGTGGGTTTCGGACTGGAGAAAAAGGATAGAAAGATAGGAGGAGAGTCCCACAAAAATTGTAAATTTAACCTTAAATACACTCAATGGCGGTTGCCACCGCAAATCCGCTCTCTGATACCTAAAATGGGTAAGGACCTGGTCGAAGCTAACGGGAACCGCAGCTAGGACTTGGGCGGTTTGCAAGAGAATGGCTTTAGAGTATTCCCTCTCAAGCATGCATATGCGTACTATGGGGAAGGGTGATGGTCTGGCAAGAGTAACAGACTTATTGTAGATCTGTTCAAAGGAATTCTTTTTTGACCAAGTAATTCGAAGAATGCCAATAATTTGCATCGATTTTGATATTTCCAGTTTTCGAAGTTGTGGAGTTCCTAAAAAGCGACCAAGTGCTTCCAGGAAGGATAGTGATAAAAAATTATACCTAGGGGAGTAATTTTGGTAAGTGAACCAATGGTTGCATTTGGAAATGGCTAAGCTTTTACTCAGCAAGGAGCCGGCTAAAAGTTTAGACAAAGAGAAACACTTATCTTTTGAAAAACCAACCATAAGTTTTCGGAGAGGATCTCCACAAGCAGGTAGCTGGCGTAGTGAGCTTTACTTGCCTTACTGGCCAGTTAGAATTAGCTATTAAAGCTAAGAGAAACTTTAACGAGATTACCACTGAGAGTTCTTGCTCAAATGCAAGGAGTGGTGAAAGCCCTATTAATAGATTTAATGGCATTGAGTAGGGAGAGCCAAGGAAGACAGGATCTTGCCTAACCGTTGTATTAGAGAAATGATAAATCCAAAAACAAATATTTAATTTATTTAACAAGGCAAAAGAGTCTAATAAATTTGACAAGTATATAGTTTCAATTTTTAGTAACAATTTGGGGTCGCAGACCTCCTAACATTTAAAGTTTGCTCCAGGCAATTAACAATTCTTTAGGTTTCAAACCTTATATATGTACTAAAATCGTTGTAAGATTTAAAAAAGACAAATGAAGTGATTAAAGTTTAAACATTAAATTGAGTACAAGGAGTGTACTTTAAGAAATTTCCAAGTAACTATTTTAAAAAAAGTTACAACTTCGAAAATAACAAAAAAGAAAGCGGATAGAATGAAGGAGAAGTTCCTATAACTTCTTATATTTATACAGAATTACTGTTGGTTAATATACAAATAAGGGCAGGTCACTTACTGTTAAACCTGAAGAGAGAATCAAAAGGAGGGTTCTCGACCTCCTATGTTTAAGTAGGAATCACGAGCCAAATGGGGCAGTTTCCATTTCGTGAGACCTAGAAATAACTCACTCAAGAGTTGAAAGAATTGTTTTCCCTGATTATAAGGTAGAAACAATGTAAGTTTGAACCGTGTATAAAACACGTAGTTATACAGAAATTAATTAATGATAAACAAACAAGATGGAAGGGCACTTCGTTAGAGTGACACCTTATTGGAAATGATCCAGATTTATAATTTTATTAATATGGTTTGTTAGTAGAAGGTATAGGAAAGATCGATTGGGATTGAGGATAAATGTTCATGGCCTTATTTAATGTAAACGGACGATCGCGACGCGGTAGAAAAGTTGGGCAAGCACTAGTTTTCACTATAGTCTTTTGAATAGATGAAAAATTCACTGTAGTAACACGAAAGTTTATGGCAAAGAAAGTTATTGCAATGATGAAAAAGGACTGGATGCACTAGATAGGCGAACGTCTATTGCTTGAGAAAGTTGAGGATTACAATTAAATGCGCCATAGAACATTCCAACGGTGGAAGAAAATTCGCTATTGAGCTTTAATTCAGAAGTGAGATTCTTCAATTTTAAATAGTATTCTCACAAGTGAGTGAAAAATACATGGCGGCAGGACTTGTAGATAAAGTACAGGATCTGGAAGGTTCCAGAACGATCTTAATAGAAGAATGGGGACAACGTTAATCCAGCGGAGGAACTAGCTTGGTGATTTATAGAAAGCGGGTATTAGATAATATCCCACGTGGTGAGAAGATTTCTCATTTAAATAGCTTAAGAAAAGCTACTTTCTATTAAGGTTGGCTTAGACAGACAAAAGCTCAACATGGTAAATCCCGCGGAGAATGATTACCGCCCCAAATAAGTAATCTCACGCTGTCTATAAAATAATCAATAAAAGCATGTAGAGAATAAGACTGATGAAGATGAGGTTAAAACCTTAAAGCTGTACTTATCTTGGTTGCATGTCGAAGGTGAAGTTCCCTTTGACGGATACCTAATGTGCCAACATGGCGTAGAGAGTAGAGAGTGCCTCTTGGTTTGAGGAGACTGGCTCTGGTTGAGCCTTGACTGACCGAGTCAACTGCCGACTTAGAAGTGAGGCCTGCTCAGCGAAGCGCGGAGGGTCCAAGGAAGGGAAAGAGTGGGGCTAGGAGACAAAAGGAATACATATCAGAATAGACAACTTATCAAAAATAAATGTTCTTCTTGATGAATGGTCTTCAAAGAGTTGATAGCAGGCGATACTAGCACAGCATGGTGAGTGAAAAAGTAACGGAAGTTCTCTTGCTCATGGAGATAATAGCTGGCGATGGTAACGAGATCTGGTGGCCAGATGGAAAAGGAAGTCCTCTTGCACCAGGAAGAATTGAGGAGCTTCAGAGATTCGCTGCTAGATGACGCTAGGTGGGTCATGGAAGATATATATCTAGAACAGACACACAAAAGATATAAGCGACATGACCATCAAAGAGAAAATAGAAGATCACTGTTGGTGTTTGATAAAGAGGAAGGAATGAACAAGCAAAGAGCATTAAACTTTATATTCTCTCGTGCCGTGTATTCCAAGAATACACCAGGCGTGCTGCCGCCTAAGCCACGGAGGCTTTTGAAATCTCGACAGATATTGATAAATATTTATGTTCGAACATAAAATATTTATAATTATCGTCGTCCATAAACAGTCGTATGCAACTCGCCTATAATGGTAATTAAGACACGAGTATGTTTATAAAACGAGCGTAGCGAGTTTTATAAACAAACTCGTGTCTTAATTATTGCCATTCGTTGCATAATGCCGACGATGGCGAAATGTAAATATTATATGTCAGAAAACTGTACTACAATGAGGCTCATTATAGTACAAGTTTTCATTATGATACAGTTTCTCCCATCAATCAAAGCTCAAGAAACAGTTGTGTGACCAATTAGGTAACGATAGCATCGCACCTGCGCTCACTTCCACGGCCTCCTATTTTAAATGTCACTGCGTGGCTAGTGTCATAGTGGGGTATTCGAGGAGGCCATGGTTGAATAGAAGGTATTCCTTGCATCCTAAGGGCTCTGTTCAGTACATAAAATTAGCGAAATCTTGACAGATATTTATGAATATTTATGTTCGAACATAAGATAGTTATAATTATAGTCGAACATAAACAGTCGTATGCAAACTCGCCTATAATGGTAATTAAGACACTCGTATGGAAATTGTAAAACTCGCTTCGCTCGTTTTATAAACATACTCGTGTCTTAATTATTGCCATTATAGGCTTGTTGCATAATGCACTATAAGTTAATAACTAGCCTATTATATTACGACCTACACATTATAAAAATCAGCAGTCACCACTGGTGCCTGGCCAAGTTGTCTGACTTAAGCATGAACATTTTCTGAACTCTGAGATAGCCTATACGGTACCTCAACTGGTTGCGGGTAGGTGACCCGGGACTTGAAATAAGGTACTATCGCGGCAATCGCATTGAGGGAGTGTGGAAAATAACGCGGAAAACCCACACCCAGGATAGCCGCTGGGATTCGAACCTGCGATCTCCAGAATTGCTGCAGCTGCCATCACGGCCGTGGTGCACAATTTAACGTCTCAGGGATCTTTTTTTTTTTCAAGTACAAGAATGATTAACAGACTATCGCCTTTTCTTGTATCGCTGAACTTATCTGCGAACATTCAGTGTTATTATCATTTGGTGGCATGTGATGATGATAATAATTGTTTTTAAGGGGCCTAACATCTAGGTTATTAGCCCATAATGGTTTTGGATTAGTGAAAATGAATCTCTGAGTAAATCTAACTACAAACTTACAACTAAAACTAACTACTGACTTACATACTCGAAGAACAAGAGTTTAGTGCTTTTCAGTCGGTCAACACGAATGTACCCAAAAGAGATGGGTTATGCCCTAATCCTGAAATAAATTACATGAGATTAATAAAACACTAGGATGACCAGTTTCGATCGTCAAGCGATCATCATCAGATCCAATACACTTAGGCTATAAAATCTATGTTTGAAATACAGGTGAAAATATTTACAATATGTACAATTATTTAGTTGCAGTATTGGTACTGCAACTGTCAGTGTATGCTAAATGCAGTATATATGTTAGGTGAAATGCTAAATGGTGATGGCTATCCGGAGATTGTACTTTAGAGATATTATATGGTTGTAAACTATGGTTAAACTATAAAATTTTAGGCTAACTACTTATCTGATTGTCTTCCGTACTACAGCTATTCGCAGTTTCCGTGCTCACTTGAACTCGCTGTGCGGTCGACTGCGGTGGTTATCTTAACGACAGGTTTTTCCCTGCCTTCCCCCCCCTGTCCCTACGTGCTGTGGGGAGTAATCGCGATGTGTTTATGTGAGGTGTTGCCAACCTAGATAAGATGTATGTTATTGAATGAGGTGGATCTACAACTATTAAAGACCGTGGATTAGTCCTCGCCACGCGTGGAGCATAACCCATTCGAACTAAGCGTTGACGGTCTTATGAGGACGTCCCGGCACCTTTAATACTGCCTCTAATATGGGCCTTGGTTTATTGCAGAAGAAAAGTACATCGTACACCTGATCCAGCTAACATTTACCTATTAAAAACCCCCTAATTTCCCCCAATTTTTTATCTAGCTTGGCTGTGTCGCTAAATTGTGTTTTGTTTCCGACAGGGTGTGTTTTTTAGTAGCGTGAAGAGGGGTGAGCTCTCCATGAACGTGTGTTCATTTAGATTGTTGGGATTGTTTCGTTTGGCTAGGTGTATCTCGATTGCTTCCTTTATGTCAAGAGCTCTGCCTTTCGATTCGTGATGGATTATTTTAAGGTCCGACTCTATGTTGGTAAAGCTATGCCCTGCGTCACACATATGTTCGCACACGGCTGAATGTGTTCCGTATCTTATCGCATTTCTATGTTCATTATAACGTGTGTCTACTCGCCTTCCACTCTGCCCGATGTAATTAGCTTGACAATCGGTGTCTTGGCACGTTATAGAATATACCCCTGACCTTGAATACGGGTCACGTTTATTTAGATTACTATTTAGGAGGTGCCTAGCGGTTGTGTTTTTCGTCGTGAAAGCTATCTTTATGCCTTGCTTTTTGAATAGGTTAGTGATTTTATATGTATTCGCATTCACATAGTTGAAACGCGCAATTTTTTTCTCATTACTGTCCGGTTTGGGAATCGTTTTATCTTTATTTTTATGTTTGGCTATAATTTGATTTATTTTGCTTGGCGAGAAGTTGTTTTCCTTTGCTATTTGCATAATAGTTCTTATTTCCTTATTATAGTTGTCTTTTGACATGGGTATGTTTAAAGCCCTGTGCACCATTGAATTGAAACCCGCTAGTTTGTGCGTACTGGGGTGATTAGACTGATTGTCGATTGCATGCGAGGTTTGTGTTGCTTTCCGGAATATGGAATATGAAAGGCCGTTGTCTTTACGTTCAATAGTTATATCGAGATAATTTATTTTCCGGTCTATTTCGGATTCCTTAGTGAATTTGATAGAATGGTGAAGGCTATTAATGGATTGGAGAATTGTTTCTTCGCTTGTTAGTTCAGTATCGTAGATGCAAATTACATCATCTACGTATCTTTTCCATATTACTATTCCCTTTGTTGAAGTCTTTTCTAAGAACGCATTTTCTAGTGCATTGATGAAGATGTCAGCGATTAACCCACTTAGTGGCGATCCCATTGCTAGGCCTTCTCTCTGTGTGTATATTTTATTGTCGAATTGAAACACGTTTTGGGTGAGAACGACCCTCAGTAATCTCACAATCTCTTCAATTTCTTTTACCGAATTGTTGGATTTTAAGTTGTTTTCGATAGTGTTGATTGCTTCAATAATCGGAATATTGGTGTACATGTTAGTTACGTCGAAGGATACTAGCCTGAAGCTAGGTTTCATTTGTAGGGTGTTCAATGCTGTTACTAGTTCTGTTGTGTTCTTTACAGAGTTGTTTTTGTCGTTGGAAAGACGGCATTTTAAGATTTTTAGTAACTCTTTGCTGATTTTGTAATTAGGGGCATTCCTACAATTGACTATTGGTCTCATTGGGCATTCCTTTTTGTGTATTTTTGGTTGTCCCCTCAATGACGGTATTTTCGGGTTCATGTTTATTAGTTTTGATTTTTCGGCTTTGGTCAGTATGTATTCTGTTTCTTTTAGCGCACTTTTTATTTGTTTTTGGAATTTGTTGGTGGGGTCGTTTGTTAATTCCTTGATTTCGTTGTTGTTTAGGAATTCGACTGTTTTTTCAATGTATTCTGTTTTGTTCAAAATTACTGTAGTGTTTCCCTTATCTGCTTTTGTGATGATTAAGTCATGTTCTTTTATTTTTTGTTTCAACGACTTTATTTCTTTGATTTGTTTGTTGTTTTGAATGTTATTGCTATCGCCCTCTCGTTTGAGGATTTTTTTGGCTTCGTTGGTGGCGAGATTTTTGGACAGGGAATTAACCGGGGGGGAAGGCAGGGAAAAACCTGTCGTTAAGATAACCACCGCAGTCGACCGCACAGCGAGTTCAAGTGAGCACGGAAACTGCGAATAGCTGTAGTACGGAAGACAATCAGATAAGTAGTTAGCCTAAAATTTTATAGTTTAACCATAGTTTACAACCATATGATCTCTCTAAAGTACAATCTCCGGATAGCCATCACCATTTAGCATTTCACCTAACTTATATACTGCATTTAGCATACACTGACAGTTGCAGTACCAATACTGCAACTAAATAATTGTACATATTGTAAATATTTTCACCTGTATTTCAAACATAGATTTTATAGCCTAAGTGTATTGGATCTGATGATGATCGCTTGACGATCGAAACTGGTCATCCTAGTGTTTTATTAATCTCATGTAATTTATTTCAGGATTAGGGCATAACCCATCTCTTTTGGGCACATTCGTGTTGACCGACTGAAAAGCACTAAACTCTTGTTTACTAAGGCAACACTGAAAATATGGCTTCAAACACCACAATGTTCACGGCTAGTCAGGCTAATCGTGAAGCCAAGAAATTCAAATCACTCAGGCTTAAACTCATGAATTTAGACAAGTCAATTTGGTTCAACAAAAAATGTATAGAACTAAACCTCACCCCTAAATACGTACCAATTAAAACCGTACCGAACACACCAGCCTCGATCATTTCAACTAAACAAGCCAAAGCGCTTTGGATAAAAAACGAATTAAGATTTGCATACAAAAAAAGCAAAAAATTAACCAACAATTATACGACATTCAATTGCAACTAAGTAATTTCTGGCACGCAGCCCAATGGGACAGCTTCACCGAACACCTACATGACACCATCAAAATCAGAGCAACGAGGAAGCATGAAACGCTAGAAAATAAATTAAGAAAACTAGGAGAAACACAGAACCATCAATCTAACGAACAACACACGAATAACAATGAATTCAATTTCCACAGCAGAGTAAACAACAGAACGAACGTAACCTTTTCTCAAGGTGAAATGAATATGTTAGACAAAGGTTTGAAATACAACTGCACAGACGCACACACGAACCACAATATAAAACAGTTAATCACAGATATTGAGATAGCCAGTCACAAGCTCCCAGCAGAAGACAGGGAATTAACCAAAAATCTCGCCACCAACGAAGCCAAAAAAATCCTCAAACGAGAGGGCGATAGCAATAACATTCAAAACAACAAACAAATCAAAGAAATAAAGTCGTTGAAACAAAAAATAAAAGAACATGACTTAATCATCACAAAAGCAGATAAGGGAAACACTACAGTAATTTTGAACAAAACAGAATACATTGAAAAAACAGTCGAATTCCTAAACAACAACGAAATCAAGGAATTAACAAAAGACCCCACCAACAAATTCCAAAAACAAATAAAAAGTGCGCTAAAAGAAACAGAATACATACTGACCAAAGCCGAAAAATCAAAACTAATAAACATGAACCCGAAAATACCGTCATTGAGGGGACAACCAAAAATACACAAAAAGGAATGCCCAATGAGACCAATAGTCAATTGTAGGAATGCCCCTAATTACAAAATCAGCAAAGAGTTACTAAAAATCTTAAAATGCCGTCTTTCCAACGACAAAAACAACTCTGTAAAGAACACAACAGAACTAGTAACAGCATTGAACACCCTACAAATGAAACCTAGCTTCAGGCTAGTATCCTTCGACGTAACTAACATGTACACCAATATTCCGATTATTGAAGCAATCAACACTATCGAAAACAACTTAAAATCCAACAATTCGGTAAAAGAAATTGAAGAGATTGTGAGATTACTGAAGGTCGTTCTCACCCAAAACGTGTTTCAATTCGACAATAAAATATACACACAGAGAGAAGGCCTAGCAATGGGATCGCCACTAAGTGGGTTAATCGCTGACATCTTCATCAATGCACTAGAAAATGCGTTCTTAGAAAAGACTTCAACAAAGGGAATAGTAATATGGAAAAGATACGTAGATGATGTAATTTGCATCTACGATACTGAACTAACAAGCGAAGAAACAATTCTCCAATCCATTAATAGCCTTCACCATTCTATCAAATTCACTAAGGAATCCGAAATAGACCGGAAAATAAATTATCTCGATATAACTATTGAACGTAAAGACAACGGCCTTTCATATTCCATATTCCGGAAAGCAACACAAACCTCGCATGCAATCGACAATCAGTCTAATCACCCCAGTACGCACAAACTAGCGGGTTTCAATTCAATGGTGCACAGGGCTTTAAACATACCCATGTCAAAAGACAACTATAATAAGGAAATAAGAACTATTATGCAAATAGCAAAGGAAAACAACTTCTCGCCAAGCAAAATAAATCAAATTATAGCCAAACATAAAAATAAAGATAAAACGATTCCCAAACCGGACAGTAATGAGAAAAAAATTGCGCGTTTCAACTATGTGAATGCGAATACATATAAAATCACTAACCTATTCAAAAAGCAAGGCATAAAGATAGCTTTCACGACGAAAAACACAACCGCTAGGCACCTCCTAAATAGTAATCTAAATAAACGTGACCCGTATTCAAGGTCAGGGGTATATTCTATAACGTGCCAAGACACCGATTGTCAAGCTAATTACATCGGGCAGAGTGGAAGGCGAGTAGACACACGTTATAATGAACATAGAAATGCGATAAGATACGGAACACATTCAGCCGTGTGCGAACATATGTGTGACGCAGGGCATAGCTTTACCAACATAGAGTCGGACCTTAAAATAATCCATCACGAATCGAAAGGCAGAGCTCTTGACATAAAGGAAGCAATCGAGATACACCTAGCCAAACGAAACAATCCCAACAATCTAAATGAACACACGTTCATGGAGAGCTCACCCCTCTTCACGCTACTAAAAAACACACCCTGTCGGAAACAAAACACAATTTAGCGACACAGCCAAGCTAGATAAAAAAGGGGGGAAATTAGGGGTTTTTTAATAGGTAAATGTTAGCTGGATCAGGTGTACGATGTACTTTTCTTCTGCAATAAACCAAGGCCCATATTAGAGGCAGTATTAAAGGTGCCGGGACGTCCTCATAAGACCGTCAACGCTTCGTTCGAATGGGTTATGCTCCACGCGTGGCGAGGACTAATCCACGGTCTTTAATAGTTGTAGATCCACCTCATTCAATAACATACATCTTATCTAGGTTGGCAACACCTCACATAAACACATCGCGATCACTCCCCACAGCACGTAGGGACAGGGGGGGGGGGGGGAAGGCAGGGAAAAACCTGTCGTTAAGATAACCACCGCAGTCGACCGCACAGCGAGTTCAAGTGAGCACGGAAACTGCGAATAGCTGTAGTACGGAAGACAATCAGATAAGTAGTTAGCCTAAAATTTTATAGTTTAACCATAGTTTACAACCATATAATCTCTCTAAAGTACAATCTCCGGATAGCCATCACCATTTAGCATTTCACCTAACATATATACTGCATTTAGCATACACTGACAGTTGCAGTACCAATACTGCAACTAAATAATTGTACATATTGTAAATATTTTCACCTGTATTTCAAACATAGATTTTATAGCCTAAGTGTATTGGATCTGATGATGATCGCTTGACGATCGAAACTGGTCATCCTAGTGTTTTATTAATCTCATGTAATTTATTTCAGGATTAGGGCATAACCCATCTCTTTTGGGTACATTCGTGTTGACCGACTGAAAAGCACTAAACTCTTGTTTACTAAGGCAACACTGAAAATATGGCTTCAAACACCACAATATACTCGAAGAAGACACAGAAAACATAAGAAGGAAAATAAAAAGACTGGAGGAAAGGAATAGCTCTCAGCTCTCGAAGAATGAGGATTAAAGGACTTGGAGAGAAGTAGAGCCGTGAAAGGGTGTCGGAAAGGGGAAACGGAAGAGGGTCCGCCCCAAAAGGCAATGGAAAGTGAGAAACACGGATCAAGCACAGGAATCCCTCGGGGTCGCCAACTCCCGAACTCACAAGTCGTGAGCCCTTGAGGTTGTAGCAACATCCAGGGTGCAGCAGAAGTCATAGGGACACACACTCTGCCTCCTTCAGGTCCTTGAGCAGAAGGGAGGAGATAACATCAAAAGAAGAAAAAGAGGTCTGTCACCTCGAAAAATGAGGGTATCAGGAAAGAAGATACAAGGGCCAATTAAGGCGGGAAAGTGAAAGACACCCTTGGCCTCGGATTCCATAATACCGTCGAGGTCGGAAGAGAACAAGAGTAGACCAAGGGAGGTTGACATGAAAGATGGTAGAAAGGAACCCGGCACAATTAAATGGAAACAATACCATTCTCAGCTGGGTTCCCGTGGTCGCCAACCCACATCCCACAAGTTGTGAGCCCTTGGGGGAGTACAGCTATGGCCATGGTTCTCGTCAGGAAGGTCAGTCGTGAACTGGAGATCAATAAGAAGACAATAGGTTGTGACGTCACTAAACACAAGCCAAGTGATAGCACATTCCATTCTCTTTCTTTGTAGTGCATCGTGCGATGGTGGTGTAATGGTGAGCATAGTTGCCTTCCTAGCAGTTGATCTGGGTTCGATTCCCGGCCATCGCAAGTGTTTTTGAACTAACTTGTATGGAGGAACAGTTTGGTTTTGGCATCAATAGTTAACATGCTTAACTACTACCCTGCGAGTTGCTGTTTCTTTTCTTTTCTTAGTCGTTTACCCTCCAGGTTGGTGGAACCCACGGACTCAGCGAGGGAACTCACCACTACCGCCTCTACGGGCAGTGTCCTAGAGCTGAGAACATCTAATCGGAGTGGATACAACTGGTGAGGTGTGATTGGCACCTCGCCCAGGCGGCCTCACCTGCAAAGCGAACAGGGGCCTCATGAGGGAAGGTAATGGATGGTCAGACCGTGGCCTTGAAGAAAGTACCATCCCGGCATTTGCCCGAAGACGAAGTGGGAAACCACGGAAAACCACTTCGAGGATGGCTGAGGTGGGAATCGAACCCCCTCTACTCATTTGGAACACCCGAGGCTGAGTAGACCCCGTTCCAGTACTCATACCACTTTTCAAATTTCGTGGCAGAGCCGGGAATCGAACCCAGGACCTCCGGGGCGGCAGCTAACCATGCTGACCGCTACGCTACGGAGGCGACATTATTATTATTATTATTATTATTATTATTATTATTATTACCGTGTTATCATTAATACGGTCGTATTATTATTAACTTACAATTATAATTGTCGCCTCCGTAGCGCAGCGGTCAGCATGGTTAGCTGCCGCCCCGGAGGTCCTGGGTTCGATCCCCGGCTCTGCCACGAAATTTGAAAAGTGGCATGAGGAATGGAACGGAGTCTACTCAGCCTCGGGAGGTCCAAATGAGTAGAGGGGGGTAGATTCCCACCTCAGCCATCCTCCAAGTGGTGAGAAGTGAGAAACCACGGAAAACCACTTCGAGGATGGCTGAGGTGGGAATCGAACCCCCTCTACTCATTTGGAACACCCGAGGCTGAGTACACCCCGTTCCAGTCCTCATACTACTTTTCAAATTTCGTTGCAGAGCCGGTAATCGAACCCAGGACCTCCGGGGCGGCAGCTAACCATGCTGACCGCTACGCTACGGAGGCGACTCCTAAATACTTGAATTCGTTAAATCTTTCTAAAATTTTACCATCCAGACAAATTTTACTGGGGATTGGGCCCTTACCCTTACTTAGTCTTTTCAGTAGAAATGCACATGCTGAATTTTGATGCCACTTTCTGGAGGTTGAATACTGACCACTGCTGATCATCTTCAGATGCTGCTACCAATGCATCATCATCAGCAAAAAATATAGCGTCTAATGATTTAGTTGCCTGCTGATAGGTATTGAACCATGTCTTTCACACCTTCATTCCTTTATTATAGCATATTCCTGGTTGTATACAGAATCAACTGCTACAGCAGATAACGTAAGGAAGGAAACTTGTAGATTTACGTGACCGTTAATCGTGTGATTATGAGCCACGGGACCTCCCTTTTACACGTAATCCAACCCACAGGACATGGCATTTCACATCGAAAGTCTCACATGCACTGACGGGGAATCGAACGTGGCCCACCTTGGTGAGAGGCCAACAGCTTGACTGCTGCACCAACACGCCCCCTTGCAGATAACGTAGAATTTCACAGGATGCCTCAACATTTTCTATAGACTGCATTGCCGCGGTGGCCGAGAGTACTAACGCGTTACCTCGTATCTCGCTAGCATCGGGGGAGCGTGGGTTCGAATCCCACCTCGGCCGTCCTGAGAATGGTTTTCGTGGTTTCCCATTTTCACCACCAGTCAAATGCCGGGACGGTTCCTTTCAATAGGTCCACGGCCGCGTTGTCCGCGTTTAATGAAGGAAATTTAACACGTTAGTAAGTTATTGTTTTTTAAGGGGGCGGAACATCGAGGCTGAACACGTTTTTCACATCGAAGTTCACGGGACCGTAAAATATTTCCGTTTAAGACAAGTTTCCGTCGCCTCCGTAGCGTAGCGGTCAGCATGGTTAGCTGCCGCCCTGGAGGTCCTAGGTTCGATTCCCGGCTCTGCCACGAAATTTGAAAAGTGGTACGAGGACTGGAACGGGGTCTACTCAGCCTCGGGTGGCCCAAGTGAGTAGAGGGAGTTCGATTCCCCCTCAGCCATTCTCGAAGTGGTTTTCCGTGGTTTCCCACTTCGTCTTCGGGCAAATGCCGGGATGGTCCCTACCGTAAGGCCACGGCCGCCTCCTTCCCTCTTCCTTGCCTATCCATCCCAATCCTCCCCTCCCTTCCCACATGAGGCCCCTGTTCGCTTTGCAGTTGAGGCCGCCTGGGCGAGGTGCTAATCCCACCTCACCAGTTGTATCCCTTCCGATTAGATGTTCCCAGCTCTAGGACACTGCCTGGATAGGCGGTAGGGGTGAGTTCCCTCGCTGAGTCCCTGGGAGCCACCACCCTGGAGGGTAAACACGATTTAAAAAAAGACAAGTCTCCGTTTATTAACGGGTCTGTTGAAGGCAGGATTTATTATGTAATTATCCATGTGTCATTAATATTAATGAAAATCCACCGCTTGCTTCCAGTCGACCGACCGGGTCAGGGAATGGAATGAATGAAGCCCCATCTAGCGACGAGTATATGAACTCTGCCGGCTGCCGAAGCTTGTCGCACTCCCCTGGGGCAATGATTAAATGAATGACAGATGAAATGAAATGATAGTGGAGAGTGTTGCTGGAATCAAATTGTGACAGGGAAAATTGGAGTACCCGGAGAAAAACCTGTCTGCCTCCGCTTTGTCCAGCACAAATCTCACATGGAGTGACCGGGATTTGAACCGCTGACCTAGCCGTGAGAGGTCGGCGAGCTGCCGCTTAAGCCACGAAGGTTCCTCATTAATATTAGTATTAACATAATTAATGCTATCCTTATTAATCATCATCATCAACTTTTATGTATAGCATTTCATGAAATTGCTCCATTTGTACCATATTGCGTGGTTAAGTGTAAGAGAGAGCCATGAGGCATAACTTTTCCACTACAGTACCAAATACATTAAAGAAAGAAAAAAGTACAATATGAGGTATTAAAGGTCAAAGTTCACAAAAACAAATTGCGAAGATCTTGGTTTGCGTGCGTTCTACAAGGTGGACCTGCGCACTTCAACAAAACGTTATCCGCATCCACCCCGCATCCGCTTGACAATTATCCGCACCCAACCCTCATCCACAAGTTTGTTATCCGAATCTACTGACATTACAATAATATTTTAATTAGATAAAGCATAAGGTATTAAAGCAACACATTTAGAAAATTGAGGAGAAAGTCGTTCCTCTAGGTTATGTAGGCCCTATGTCATGTGCTATGTTTAAAATGAATGTTTACAGCCAGAATTGAAAAACCTTAGATCAGGGACAGTGCGTCATTAAGGGCCGAATGGGCCCTGCCCACCCAAGGCCGTTGAGGAAGCAGTGGACATAGCACTGTCTTGCAAATAATTTGTTTAAAAAATGTTTTATAAAATTACTTTATATTGCAAATACTCAACTTAAAATAAGTGTTTTACTCTTCTAGAATCTCTAAAGAGAATTCATTATAAATAACTCATCCCTAGGTTAAGATCCTGACAGTCTTGTACGGTGTATCGTCATAGCGAGTGCCGGCCCACCGAAAGTCCCATGTAAAGTATATGGCTTCATGGGCCGGGTGAGGAAACAGTGGACATAGCACTGTCTTGCACGCGAATTCTTCAATGCTATGAAGGGAATTTTCTCCCTCTTCAAGAGCCAGCTGATTGGGCCCATGGCGTTGCTTTGAAGCGAAACAGAAGATCTCTTCATTTCACTTCCTGCTTCTGTATCCGTTAAATACGGGAGAAGGGTCCACCCCACCCCACGCCCCTTAACAGGTATTCAGCCAATGTTCGCAGCTTTCTGACGTTTGACAAAACTATATTTATACATTTTCAGTTGTCTGAAGTTAATTCTACTGTATAAATGTGTTTTTAACTTTTGTGGCACGATACATAGTTATTTAATATGTCGATTGAATGCGACATAGGAAAATGAAAGTGGAATTTTTATTAACAAATCCATTTTCTTCTATAGCTCTGAACACTAAGTTAGAAATTAAATAATTATGACCTCATCAACCAAGCTGATAGATAAATTTGCTTCATCCAAGCACAGTAGAGAATATATTTATAAATAAAGAGCCATGTGAGTACAGTTTTTAATGCATCAACTATTTATTAAAATTTGTTTCAAATGTTGTGTTGTGTGGAATGATGATAATGGCAATAATAAATGCCAAATATAAAACAATCTTTAATATGAAACAACAATAATATCATCTGCCCACCCTAAAATTTTAATCAGGAGCCGCCCCTGGCTTAGATCCTCTTACATTTGCCATGGAAAAAACATAACGGAAAAATATGATATATCAAAAATATCCGGGTCCTAGTAATGATATGCAACAAGATCGGATTGAATTCTAAAACTATCCGTATATTTATTCCAAACATTATCCGCAGCTTATCCGCTATCCGTACAGCAATGCAAACTATATCCACATGGCGAAAAATCTTGCGGATATCCGCGGATATCCGAATCCTCGCAGGGCTTTAGTTATTATTATAAGTTTCTACAGCATGATAGATTACAGTACATGCATATTTCATACAGAGAACCGCTTTCCAGGTATAGCGTGGAGAAGTGTAGGCGTATGAACTATTTCGTTTAATAAATAATGCTGTATAAATCGTGGAGTGATGTGTATAATGCACTTTGCAACGCTGATTATGTAATGAAAGTATTAATATTGGATCGTGTTATGTTTTTTAAACATCTGTTGCTAATGAATTGGGAAAAAGAGTATTGGTGGTTGTTCATATTTACGAAGGCTACTAAAGCCTGTAAATTATTCATTTTAGCTTTACGTAATTTTCGAGAGAAAAAAAGTAAAATGTCACCTGTTGCTTAACCTATAATTTGACATGTGCATACACGTGTTTTATGTTTTCTGTTTCAGTCTTAATCGACTGTTTTGTAAAATTATTTATAATATTCTGTAAAAGATGGTATATTGGCTTTCACGGCCGGTGAATTAAAACTCAGCAATTCTTCTAGGTTTGTGCCGTGACTAGTGTGGGGTTTCGCCTAGGACACCAAGCTAGCTCATCAGTGGACTCTTGGTGTCCCCGCCCGGACCCCCACAGGAGTAACGAACTGCGCGCTACCTCCCTTTATATGTAGTGCAACTGCGAGGGAACTCACCACTACCGCCTCTTTGGGCAGTGTCCTAGAGCTGGGAACATCTAATCGGAGTGGATACAACTGGTGAGGTGTGATTGGCACCTCGCCCAGGTGGCCTCACCTGCAAAGCGAACAGGGGCCTCATGAGGGAAGGTAATGGATGGTCAGGATGGATAGGCAAGGAAGAGGGAAGGAGGCGGCTGTGGCCTTGCAGAAGATACCATCCCGGCATTTGCCCGAAGACGAAGTGGGAAACCTCGGAAAACCACTTCGAGGATGGCTGAGGTGGGAATCGAACCCCCTCTACTCATTTGGAACACCCGAGGCTGAGTAGACCCCGTTCCAGTCCTCATACCACTTTTCAAATTTCGTGGCAGAGCCGGGAATCAAACCCAGGACCTCCGGGGCGGCAGCTAACCATTAAATAGCCTATATGAGTTTGAAATATTATTGTTTGGTTCATGTCAAAACTGAGAAAGGGTCCATGAGTATTTTTTCCTCTTTCAAGCGGTCCACGGAATGGAGAGTTCGGGAACCCCTGCTCTATACGACTGTGAAAAGAGGAATGACCGGCCAAACACCGTGGCGTGAACTTGTAAACATTCAGTGTTCTTACACCGCGTTGTGGCATGTGATAATGATGATGGTAATTACTGTTTGTATATACAAGAGGTCTAACGCCTATGGACGTCGAATTGGCAGTTCAAGAGCTAAAAGAAGTAGGAGAGTTCTGTTACTTAGGAAGCAAAATAACCAGTGATGGACGAAGCAAAGAGGATAAAAAGGGAAGCATTTCTACAGAAAAGGAATCTGTTGACATCAAATATAGATTTAGGTGTTAGGAAGTCATTTTTGAAAGCCTTTGTCTAGACTCTAGAGCGTGGCACTCTATGGAAGTGAAACTTGGACTGTTGGAACAGCAGAAAAAAGGAGAATTGAAGCGTTTAAAATGTGGTGTTACAGGAGAATGATTAAGATCAGATGGGTAGATAGGGTTACACATGAAGAGGTATTAAGACGATTGGGAGAGGTGAGATATTTCTGGCGACTGCTAATGAAGAGAAGAGATAGGTAGGTAGGACACATAGCCTACTAAGACACCCAGGAATAGCAAAGTTAGTTATGGAAGTGAGGGTCGAGGATAAGAAATGTAGGGGTAGACAAAGGTTCGAATATGTCAAACAGATTGACTCGGATGTAGGGTGTGGTAGCTATGTAGAGAAGAAACGATTAGCTCATGACAGGGAAGCATGGAGGGCTGCATCATACCAGTCAAAAGACTTAAGACTCAAACAGCAACAACAACAACAACAACAACAACAACGCCTCTTAAAACGACAAATAGCCTATTATCATCATGGTCTGTCTGCGACCGGTTTGATGACTCAATGACGTTTCATGCTGAGAGGTCGTGTATTGTACAAAGAGTACGTGCCAGACAGATGGATGGTAGAAAATTAACATGTCGAACGGATGCGGGAGCATACAGCTTTTAGAATTGAAATTACTTATATCACTTACTCCAGCACGAGTTGTTAATTTATTCTTGGGACTAGGGAAGTCATAGTCGCGACTCGCGATTCCTGTGTGTGGATTTGTTTGTTTCTGTAGAGGCTGTAGTTGTGTAGTTTAATGGTAGCTTGTCCCGGGATTTGAAGTACAATGTCCCTGGCATGTGATTGGGGGACGTGTGGGTAACACTCAGGATTGACACTGTTTCTAATAATCAGTCAAGACCACATAAATGTTGCTGATAGGGTGTTAGATGTCTCCAAGCGGCTGATTGCTGTGAGCATCGGTGGTTCAGTGGTAGAATGCTCGCCTGCCACGCGGGCGGCCCGGTTCGATTTCCGGCCGATGCAGATTATATTTTAACAGAAAACGAACGAAGAAGTGTGTTATGTTCATTTAAGGAGCGGAACAATAAGGTCATATGCCCCTGGAAAAGAAGTAGTTTGCGTTTGATGAAATCTTTTTTGTACTCTATCTAATCGCTATTCCCAACTCGCCTTAACTCGCGAACTCGGCGAGCAATCATTCCTCTATCGTCACAACTGCTAAACTGCAAATATGTCATCAGTGAAGCGGGGTTATGCAGAAGATCCAAGATGTGACTGTGGAGAATTCCAGACTCCACAACACTTGCTCACGTGCTAAGATCTGAGTGACACCTGCAGCCAAGAAGACCTTATGTTGGCCACAGACCGGGGGATAATAGCTGCAGAGTTCTGAAAAGGAATATTTTAGTCTCTCCCGGACACGGAAATATAAAATATAATATAACACGTCAACGACAGACTTCCTTCCATATCAGTAAAACCCCGTTATTGCGCTCTTCAAGGAACTGTGGTTTAAACGCGTAATAAGCGGGACAGCGCTAAAGACGGGGAATGGTTTGTGAGGCGGAAAACAATATTTCAGTAATGTACAGTATTGTTTTAACTGTATTACTATTATTATGATTATTATTAAAACATCTGGGGAGCGTAAAGGCGCAGTGCCTTAGCAGCTCGTCTTTCACCCGGACGGTCGGGGTTTGAATCCCGGTGACAATGGGGTGGAATCTTCATCTGAAAAATCACGTGGTGTCAGGAATGGCACCCGGCCATAAATCCTCGGTCAACACACCAAAATAACCCTGGTTGGCTCTGGCGACCCCAATTAAATGGGAAAAGCCGAAGAAAGTTTATGTTTATTATTAAAACATCTGAAATACAGTGCTCTTTTTTATTACAATTTATACGGAATTTTCCCTCTTTTTTGACATGCTCTTTCTTTTTTTCTTCTTCTTAGTAATTTACCCTCCAGGTTGGTGGAACCCACGGACTCAGCGAGGGAACTCACCACTACCGCCTCTACGGGCAGTGTCCTAGAGCTGGGAACATCTAATCGGAGTGGATACAACTGGTGAGGTGTGATTGGCACTTCGCCCAGGCGGCCTCACCTGCAAAGCGAACAGGGGTCTCACGAGGGAAGGTAATGGATGGTCAGGATGCATATGCAAGGAAGAGGGAAGGAGGCGGCCGTGGCCTTGAAGAAGGTACTGCCCCCGTAAATTGAATTATATTGAGACCACGATGGCTGTATTGGCAAATATGAATAAAGTTATGGCTGTCATAGTTGTGACGTGTATATTCATGACGTAGGCACGGATGACGCAGATTTCATGCAAGTAGGCTGGTTGAGCTGAGATTCTTGGTGACGTCATGAGTTTGTTCGAGAAAGATCTGAGATTTACGACGCAGTCGCAGGAAACAAGGTATTGTGCTAAGGAAGAAGTTACGCTATTGGAGGAGAGACTCGAACCAATGAACGATAGTTTGGAAGGAAGACGGAGATTAATGAAACTACGATATTTGATTACTTTTGGCATGCAGATTTGTGGAAAACTATTTTCAGTTATGGCATTGATTTGGAATTTTGAAGAAATTAATTTTGAGTTTTTGAAATTTGAAAATCCGTCAAGTATAGCCAAAGTTAAAACTTCTAGCAATGACGGAGCAACAGGCTATGGAAGGGATGGATACGCCCCTTAAGAAGTTGATAAAAGGTCGTGCACAGAGGAGAGGAGCTCTCATATCTCTCATATCTCTCATAACCGCATATCTGATATTCTGATAACGCATATATATTTCAGATGTCATAGAGTCATTTTCGAGTGAATAAGTGAAGCAAGTTGTCTTTAGCGTGTGGTTAAAGCCCGGCGCATCGAACGAACACGGAGCAGTTCCATTTTACGCTGTTCGAAACTAGGTGAAGTTGTAACGCTCACATTAACGTTTCTACCAGATAAGATATAAAGAGTTAACTTCTGCCTTCATTATAATTCAATTGGGCAGTACAACATTGAGGTGTGTAGAAGATTTGAACAATTTCACAGTTATACTTTGAAAGATATTGGCATTTTAAGGCTGCAGACAAAAGTGATTTTCTCGCCACCTGAGAGGCACTTTTAAATTTCCACAGTATACACTACGGCTGACACGTGTTGCAACCGTGATATTGGAGAATACGTTTGGTAATACAACGATACATTCTATTATGGAACATTATAATCTTGCAGTGCTTTCAATGATTATAACAGAAGTTGAGATGGAAGGCTAAGGCTTTAATGCAATTGGGACATATATCGATGGAGTGAAGTAACAGCATGGAACTTCGTTAATCGTTATTCTACAAAAGCGAGCATGTAGTGAACTTCCAACTACACTCATGCATCGTGAATCCATCGCTGAATTATATCAAATGACAGTGGAAATATCATCATACTCCACGATTATGAATATTTCTGCGGAAATAACTGCAATAAACTTCATGGCGAATTACGACTGGAACTTCAGGGAACTTTCAAGAGAGGCCAGGGTGGACCCGGCTCATAAAGAAGAGTTTTGCCAGAAGGATGTCTTTCGTATACATGGAGCAGTGCAATTTCCGGAGGAGGAAGCAGTTCGATTCTCCGAGGACGCTGATTCCAGGTTCGAGGTCGGAGCACATCTTTATGCTGGTGAAATGGAACCAACAGCAGTTTTCTTTGAAAACTTTCCTCTAGAACTTCAATCAACAGATAAGGTAGCCGTGAACGTTTCTTGTATTATTTGAGTCATGTAGCGATATCTGAGCAACCATTTTCCCATATTTTTTGTCCTATCTTTTGCCCCATTTTCTTGATTAACATTTCTGTACTCAGTACACTTCGATGATTTATGCCTTTTTCTACGATTTGTTGAGACATTGTTATGTCATTGGCATAGTTAAATAATTTTGGATCAGTTGAGACTGATAATTTATATTCTTTCAATAATTTGCATATTTTTGTAGTCACGATTTGACTGTAAAGTTAATGATTTGCTATGGCAGATTTGAAGTCAGACAGCGTGTCAATTTATTAAAGTAATTCTATTCAGTAAATTACTTTGACCAATTTTCTGTCATCCTCAAGAAAGAAGAATAATTAAATGATTTTAGAGCGTTAAAATCTAATACGTTATCGACGATCTTTGAAATACTAGTCGTCTTATGAACATGATTGCAACATAGACATTTATCATTGCATTATAGACAATTTTATGAAATATGAACTTTGATTACGATTTATTGAATACACTATAGTAATGAACATTTGATAGGAATTTTCTCAATTATAGATTGGAACAATAATGTTTGCATTCCACAGTCTAATTGTATTCTATTCGACTATTTATGCAGTTTAGATGAACTTTGATTGAAGATAGTATTTTTATACTGCGTTACTTTGAAGATATTAATCTCAATTTTGATAGACCAGGGAGGAGTGTCTAATCGTATTTGCTATTAAATTTATTTGTGATTGGCAAATTTTTACTTCATATCGATTCATGAATGAAACCCACGAAGGTTAAATAATAACAGTCATTAATACAATTGATGAATATAAGAATTTTTGAAGAGGAACAATGGATGTATAATCGTTAGTTCAGTGGATGTGTAAAAGTCGCTGATGAGTAATGCCCTTGAATAATGAAGGAGGTTCCCACAGTAATAAATGAAGTTGTTGAATTTATGAGTGGAGGTTTTTGTATGTAATTTGGAAGATTTTGATGCCATATATATGAAGATATATGATGAATTCTGGGCCTATTGTTGAGCAATTTTGTGCGTTTTGAGCGAAGTATTTTTCCGCTGAATGTATTGTCCTGGTTCTTTGAAAGTTATTCATGTGAAGATACTGTTAAAGTTAACAAGAGTGTTAAATAATTTGAGATGAAGATTTTGAATGGAGGTTACCGTCACAAATAATTATAATTATTATTAAACCTTATTAAACCTGAATTTGACATTTAAATATAACTAACCTTCATTGGTCGATTATATCACCACGATTTGAGTAATTATCAACCGGATAAACGTGTGGTTTAATGTATTTCTTGTATAAATAATATAAACAATATTAATATTGTAAATAATTTTGTAAATATCTTTGATAACAATTTCTAATGAAAGGGATTAATAGAGGCGTGTATAAAAATTTCAATTGTCGTTTGACATTGTTATAAACAATTTATTATTGTTATAAATAATTAATGAACTTTTGTTATTAACATTAAGAGTTTTGTTTTTATACTCTAAACAACGCTAATTAAACATGTGGATTGAACAATTAAATATGATTTGGGATTGTTGGAGTATTCCACTGGTGTTTGAATGGAGCATTTAAAAGATTTGCGTGATAATATTTCAGTTGAGATGTGGACATTTAACGTGTTTTGTAGGAGAGCTAAGCTCTGATGTAACTCGCTTATGCTAGGGTTGAACGGAGGGGTGAGTCCACTTTGACGATGCAGGTGCATTGCAGCTGGCCCGGACAACTGTATGATAGAGGCCAAGGACGTTTACATAATAGCCTTGTGGCTATAAATAAAATATGAAGTATATAAACACGCAAACCAATTGATATGTGTCTCGTCCCAAATCCCGTTTCCATTCCAAGTGCATTATTATTTTTATGTTATTTTGAGCTTGAGAAAGCTGAAACATTGTATGTAGAGTATACAAGCCCGACAGGAGGACATGGTTATGTGGTCGATGGCTTCTGATTGCCACGTGGATTTTGTTGTTTTATTTTTGTTAATTCATTCTTTTTGTGAAATAAATTATTGTGCAGTTTAAAGTTTCTCGTCTTCGTTATGGTTCATTTTAAATATCATGGTGGAGGTTATTGTGTGGGCACGCTTTAAGTGATCCAGTTGACAACCCAGTCCCCGAGATAAATTTAAGAGGTAAGTAAAGGTAAGTATGAACCCCCGTATATTTTGGTGTGTTTGACAATAATTTCTTATTAACTATTGTGCTCTAATCTCGATAGTATCTGTCAGTGCCATTTTCATTGATGTAGCTGTGCCGGTGCGATTGATTATTGGCAATCCGATTGAGGGGGCGGATATCTGACAGCCTACTATCCTGATAACGGGGACAGTACTGTCCCCGTTTACCTGGATAGTAGGCTGTCAGATATCCGCCCCCTCAATCGGATTGCCAATTATCAATCGCACCGGCACAGTTGCATCAATGAAAATGGCACTGACAGATACTATCGAGATAAGAGCACAGAAGTTCACAGGAAATCATTGTGGAACACACCAAAATAGACGGGGGTTCATACTTACCGTTACTTACCTCTTAATTATCTCGGGGTTTGAGTTGACAACAGGATCACTAAAGTCTGTTCACACAATAACCTCCACCATGACATTTAAAAATGAACCAAGACGAAGACGAGAACTTTGAACTGTACAAAAGCTTTATTTCTAATAAAGGGTATGATTTTACTAACACAACAAAAACAACGTGGCTATCAGTAGCCCAAGTCAATCTGACTACGTCCTCCAGTAGGACTTGCAAAATTATCATACAACATGATATAAAACATTTTAGCTCCCAAGAGCTTCAAATAACGTAATATTCATAACACTATTGGATTGGAGAAGGACGTCAGGGTGTGACATATATAGAGCATTTGGTTTCCTTTTAATAAACATGAGAATGGTATTTATAGTCGCAAGGCCAGAGTGTGGACGACCTCACTCTCTGAGAACCAGATGTTGGCACAGCTGCGGGCTACCCTCCAGCCTGTTGCATACTGGTCAAATGCACTCCCTTCTCACATGCTATATTACGTAAGAATACAGCTTGCTCTCTCAAACTTTTAAATGTCTATAAGACAACTCACATTATATTTACGCAAATCTTTCAAGTACTTTGCTCACATCCTATTGGATCATTATGTTAATTCCTTAAACTTGTTAAGTTCAATCCAAATGTTTAATTAGCTCTTAAATGTTTATAACAAAATCACATAAATTATTTATAACAATTAGAAATTGTTTATAATATTTGTCAAAGACAATAAAAATATTATAAGCACGCCTTTAACATCACTCTCGTTCTACATTATTTTCAAAAATATTTACAGCAATTATTTACAATATTAACATTTAAATTGTTTAAAATATTAATTTAAGAAATACATTAACCACATGTTCATTCGGTTGGTAATTTTCATAATCGTGTTTAATATAATCGACCAATGAAGATTAGTTATACATGTTAATGTCACAATCTGGTTTAATAAAGGTTTTAATAATGATTTGTGACGGCAACCTTCATTCAAAATCTTATCTCAAATTCTTTCAAAACTCGTGTTAATTATAACAGTAACTCACTTGATTAATTTTCAACGAACTATGACAATCTTACTCCAGCGGAAAATCCTTCGCTAACAAGTTAATGCACAATCTGCATTAAAAATATGCCCAAAATCATCATATATTAATCTATATGGCATTAAAAACTTCCACATAACTTACAAAACTTCCACAAATAATTCTTTAACATTTATTCCTGTGGGAACCTCCTTCATATTCAAGGGCATTATACCTCAGCGACTTTCAACACGCGCTGCACTAGCGATTATACATTTATAGTTCCACTTAAAATTTTTTATAATCATTAATTGTTTCAAAACTGTTTTCTTTAACCTTCGTGGATTTCATTCATGAACCGAAATGAAGTCAAAACTTGCCAATCACAAACAAATTTAATAGTGAATACGCTTATATACGCCTGTCTGGTCTATCAAAATTTAAGATTAACATCTTAAAAGAAATTGTAGTATGAAAATACTATCATCAAATAAAGTGCGACTAAAATGCAAAGTAGTCGAATAGAATCCAATTAGACTGGGGAATGCAAACATCGTTCTATAAATCTCTAATTGAGAAAAACTCCTAACAAAAGTTCTCGACTTTAATGCATTCAATAATTCCTTATTAAAGTTAATCTTTCACAAAAGTGTCTATGATGCAATGTTCATTCATAACTGACGGTAAATGTCTGTGTTGCAATCAATTCAAATAACGACTAGTATTTCCAAGATCGTCGACAACGTAAGAGATTTTAACGCTCTAAAATCATTTAAATGTTCTTCCTTCTTGATGATGACAGAAAATTGGTCAAAGTAATTAAACTGGGGTTGAATTACTTTAATAAAGTGACACGCTGTCTGAATTTAAATCTGCCATTAAAAATCATTAACTTACAGTCAAATCGTGACTACAAAAATGTTAATTACTGAAAAATTCTAAATATCAGTCTCAACTGATTCAAAATCATTAACTATGCCCATGACATAACAATGTCTTAATAAAACGTCGAAAAAGGCATAACTCATGAAGGTGTACTGAGAATAAGAATCTCAACAAGAAAATTGGGCAAAAAACATGAGGATAAAAATATGGGAAAAATGGTTGCTCAAACATTATTAATAAACTCAAATACAATAAACGTTCACGACTACCTTATCTGCCGATTGACGTTCCAGAGGAAAATTCCCCAAAGAAGACTGCTGATGGATCCATTTCACCACGTTAAAGCTGAGCTCCATCCTCGAAATAGGAAATAGCACCCTCGGATAATCGAACTGCTTCCTTCTCCGGAAATCGCTCTGCTCCTTGAAGACGAATAGACATCCTTCCGGCAATAATCTTCTTTGTGAGTCGGGACACCCCTGACCTCTCTTGAAAAATTCCCTGAAGTTCCAGTAGATAATCGCCATGAGGTTTTGTAGAAATTTCCGAAGAAATTATTCATATTCAGAGTATGAAATTGTTTCTATGGCTGTTCGATGGTATTCAGCCTTTAATTACGAAACATGGGTGTAGATGGTATTCACCGCATGTTCGCTTGTGTGGAATAGCAATTAGCGAAGTTCCATGTCGCTATCTTACTCCGTTGAAATATGTCCCAATTGCAATAAGCCCTTTTAGCCTTCCATCTGCTCTTCGGTTGTAGTATTAGAAGAACAAACTGCCGTATTAAATTGCTCCATTATACTGTAGCGTTGTGTAACCAAGCAATCTGAAGTCTTTCTATTCCACTCGCAGCGTCAGCCGTTGCGTTGATTCTGGCTATACAAAAGTGCTTCTCTTGTGGCGAGATAATCACTTTTGTCAGTCGTATAAAACTGCTAATATCTTTTAAACTAATCGGTCGAAATTGTTCAGCTTTTCACTATTACTTTATGAAGCACAGCACAATACAATTAGCTTATCGGAGACCGCTAACTGTTCGAAGCTAAACTCGTAGAAGCTTTCTAAGGTCCGTTTCAACTTCACCTAGTTTGACTTGGATCTCGTTAATATAGTGGCCTCGCCACGCGTTATAAAGACGATTCTTTTCACTGCTGTTCACTTTGACGTCTCACTATAATGAATGTATAAGAAAAGAACTTTCACAATAGACTTCGATGATCTGAGAATGAGATCTCAGAATGATCAGAGAACGAAAGAGACTCCTCTCTTCTGCGCAAGCCCTTTTATTAACTTCACGAGGGGCGTTTCCATCCCTTCCAAAGCGTGATACTACGTCATCGCTAAAACTTCCAACTTCGTTAATACATGACGGATTTTCAAAATTCAAAAACTGAAAATAAATTTCACCAAAATTCCAAATCAATGCTTTTACTGCAAATGGACTTCCACAATTCTGCATTCCAAAAGTAATAAAAATACCATAGTTTCAGCAATCTCCGTCTTCCTTTAAACTATCGTTGATTGGTTCAAGCCTTTCCTCCAATAGCATAGTTTCTTCCTCAGCAGAATTCCTCGTTTCCTGCGACTGCGTCGTACATCTTGGAACATTCTCGACTAAATGCTGACGTCACTGAGAATCTCAGCTCAAGTAGCCTGCTGGCATAACATTTACGTCATCCGTGCTTACGTCATGACTACCCACGTCATAACTATGACAGCCATAACTCTCCTTATAATTTCAAATATAGCCACCGTGGTCTCTATATAATTCAATTACGGGGGCAGTACCATCCAGGCATTTGCCCGAAGACGAAGTGGGAAACCACGGAAAACCACTTCGAGGATGGCTGAGGTGAGAATCGAACCCCCTCTACTCATTTGGACCACCCGAGGCTGAGTAGACCCCGTTCCAGTCCTCGTACCACTTTTCAAATTTCTTGGCAGAGCCGGGATTCGAACCCAGGACCTCCGGGGCGGCAGCTAAGTATGCTGACCGCTACGCTACGGAGGCGACTTTTTGACATGCAAAAAGCAATATAAGCTGGATTTAGAAGCGTTATAATAGGGTTCAATTATGCAGTATTACATATGAACCATCCAGGCTCCTTACAAAGGAAACTTAATAAACTGGATAGCGTATTAAGCGGGTATAGTAATTAACTAAAGGTTAAAACAGCGGAAAAACAAGTAGTTTCGTGAAGAACAAAAACTTATTTTCATCTAACCTACTTATGTTAATTGCCAATATCAACATACAAAATTTCAGTTTGATTGCTGTAATAGATTCGTAGATATTGCGAACCGACTAAATATTGCGGATGTATTAGCCTACTTTTCACATTAAAAACAAGTAGTTCCGTAAAGAACTATGCAGCCTATTTTCATATATCCTGCTCATGTTAATTTCTTCTAACAACATACAAAATTTCAGTTTAATTGCTGTAACAGATTCGTAGATATTGTGAACCGTCTAAATATTTCAGATGGTCGCCAGGTTGGATTTTTATTTTTGTACTATTACATTAAGATTATTGTGTACGTGTGGTATTCAAACTTCAATCGCATGATTAGAACACAAGAAGTAAAAACGAGATTTTAAAATTACGCACAGCAGCCATCTTGTGATTATGCAAACAATTGAAATAAATTAGATGCCAGTGGATCAACATTTGTATAAGCATTTAACGTGCAACGTTTCACAGCACTCGGATAGTTAATTCGCGAGAATCGTCCATTTAAATATTTATACTTCGCGTCGCCGCCATGTTGGATTTGTGCTCACCAGGTTAATGAAAGTCCTATAGGTGTACATATGTTCATAGTCTCTATGAACATAAAAAAATTCAGTTTGGTTGCTGTAAAAGATTCATAGATATTGAGAACCGTCTAAATATTTCGGAAGCTCGCCATTTAGGATTATTATATGTATAGGCCATAGAATTATGTACCATTCAAGGACAATTATTGCCTAGGTTCATTATTCAAACTTTCACTTCGATCGCATGATTACGACACAAGAAATAAAAACTTAATTTTAAAATTTCGCACAGCCGCCATATTGAGGTTATGTAAACAATTGATTTAAATTAGATGGCAGTGCATTACAATCTGCAAAATCATTTACTGTACCACATTTCACGGCGCTCAGAGAGTTAAATCACGAGAAAAGTCTATTAAAATATTTCAAATTCGCTTGGTCGCCATGTTCGTTTTTTACTTTACAAGTTTATGAAATATACATAGATAAACTTGTACCAGTACCCTTTATCACCGTACAAAATTGCAGGGTAATATCTGTAATAGTTTCGGAGATATAGAATGTCAGTGAAATATTTCGCACAGTCGCCATTTTGAGGTTATGTAAACAATTGAACTAAATTATACTCCAGTGCATTACTATGTGTATAGACACTTGCTGTACCTAGTTTCATTACGTTTGGATGGTTAAATCGTGAGAAAAGTCTATTTAAAAGTCTCAACTTCGCTTGGTCGCCATGTTCGTTTTCTACTTTACAGGTTTATGAAATATACATAGGTAAACTTGTATCAGTACCCTTTATCACCGTACTAAATTGCAGGGTGATATCTGTAATAGTTTCGGAGATATAGAATGTCAGTGAAATATTTCGCACAGCCGCCATTGTGAAGTTATATAAACAATTGAACTAAATTAGACTCCAGTGCATTACAATGTGTATTAACATTTGCTGTACCAAGTTTCATTACGTGTTGATAGTTAAATCGCGAGAAAAGTCAATTAAAAGTCTCAAATTCGCTTGACCGCCATGTTTGTTTTGTAGTCACCAGGTTTTTGAAAGTCTCATAGGTGAACTTCTAGTAGTACCCTTTATCACCGTACACAATTTCAGTGCGATATCGGTAATAGTTTCGGAGATATTGAATGCTAGTGAAATATTTCGCACAGCCGCCATTTTGCATTTGTGAGACGTAACAAAATTTGAAGGGCACGGTCGAGGTCGCCGGGAATAGTGCTATGAACATACCGAGTTTCATTGAAATCGCTCCAGCCGTTTAGATTTTATTAGGGGGGGACACACACACGAATATCACACACACACACACACACACACACACACACACGCACACACACACGGACAAAAGGTGATCTCATAAGCCTATTTTTTCAAAATTGAAAATAGGCTAAAAATGAGGAAAAAGTAGCCTTATGAGATCGGGCAAATGTGTGTCTGTCTGTCTGTCTGTCTGGCTGTCTGGCTGTGTCCCCCCCCCCCCCCCTATCAACTCCGAAACGGCTGGAGCAATCGAAACAAAATTTGGTAGGAGTAAAGATCTATACCCGAATATCTCACGGCCATATTTGAAAATGATAACAGTGCTACCAACTGTTGAAAAAGCGCAATTGAAATTTTAGCTCCATGTTATATATCTTGGATGGTATAAATGGGAGCTATTTCAAAATTGGCACACGTATAGATAATAATATTTTAGTTTAATTTCCAGGAGGCCATATATGGCAGTGTTGCCAAAATGATTATAAGACTGCTGATTTGTGCAATTTTAAATGCATATAACTTCTACACTATCAATTGGAATTCAACCAAATTTCGTATGTGCTATTTGTACATAAACAGATATGACCGAGCGTATTCTTGAGAGCCACCAGGGCTGCCAACTGTTAATAAAAGCTCTTATTTGAAAAAAATCCAAATACCCATATATCAGAAAGTATGCAAGCCGACAGCTTTAAACTATGCACACGTATAGTACCTGACATTCGATATTAATTTGGAGTAACTTATATACGTCAGTGCTATCAACATGATTCTTAACCTGCTGAGAGGTCCAACTTTAAAGACTTGTAAGTTCTATACTATCATTTGGATTTCAACCAAATTTCGTGTGTGCTATGTGTACCATAACAGATATGACTATGCAGATTCTTAAGAGTAACCAGGGCTGCCAACTGTTAATAAATTCTGTCTCTATTTTTGTTACCCTAATATCAATATATCAGAAAGTATGCAAGCTCTAAACTTTGCACACGTATAGTAGCTGGCATTCTAGATTAATTTGGAGTAATTAATATATGCCTACGCCAGTGCTGCCAACATGATTCTAAGCCTGCTGATAGGTCCAATTTTAAAATGCATGTAACTTCTAGACTATACTAAGTAATGGATTTCATTCAAAATTTACACAACAATAGATCATATTATTTCAGATTATTTCTGACCAATACATGTATGTCATTGTTGCCAACATGATTTTACGCTTGCTGTTAGATCCAATGTTTAACTGCATGTAACGTCCATGCTATCCATTGGACTTGAACCAAATTTTGTATTCTGTACCTTAAGAGATGGAACTAAGAATATATTCAGTCACCAGGGCTGCCAACTGTAGTTCTCTATTAGGCTACATTATGTCAGGTATACAGTATTTCGAACTAATTAGAAATTTCGATATTACCAACTTAATTTCGTCATTATACTATATAGATCCATATAGATTAATCATTGGTATGAATCAAATTTTAAGAAAAGTAGGCTCTTTAGTTCGTCACGGAACTTCTTGTTATATATGTAGTCTTAGAGTTATGTACTGTTACGTGAAGATTATTGTCTACGTGTAGTATTCAAACTTCAATCCCATGATTAGGACACAAGAAGTAAAAACGAGATTTTAAAATTTCGCACAGCTGCCATCTTGAGGTTATGGAAACAATTGAAAGAATTAAATGCCAGTGGATTATATTTGTATAAGGATTTTCTGTACCGTATTTCACTACACTCGGATAGTCAAATTGCGAGAAACGCCCATGTGAATATTTATACTTCGCGTCGCCGCCATGTTGGATTGTGATCACCAGGTTATTAATAATAATAATAATACAATAATATCGTATGGCCTCGGGTACCAGCTGCAAGCTTTGTTATTTGACACCCAAAGGGTGGCTTGCATGCCGAATTTCGTTGCTCGTTGAAGCACTATGAAAGTCAAGGAAGTTAGATATCTAATCTCTTTGAACACTATAGCGCTTTCTAGTAGAGAAATGAGGAACTTTGTGTTGGCAGTAAATCCCGACATTAATTTTGCCGTTATGAACACGGCCTACTGAATTCAAATGGGTTATTTGATATGCCAACATAGTATGACATGAGGGGCGTGGTGGCTCAGCGGTCTAGCTGTATGCCTCTCACCAAGGCGGTCCGGGTTCGATTCCTGGTCAATGCATGTGAGATTTTCGAAGTGAAATGCCATGTCCTGTGGTTCGGATTCCACGTAAAAAGGATGTCCCGTGGCTCATAATCACAAGATTCACGGTCACGTAAAACTACAATCTTACTTCCTTTATAGTATGACATGGTGTCGTAACTTTTGCCGCCTTTCAAAAATCACTTACCACGGTCAGGAGCGAACCTGCAAGTTTGGGGTTAGTAGACCGACACATTGACCACTCACCCACCGTGGCAAGCTACCAGGTTATTGAAAGTCCTATAGGTGAACTTATGTTCATGAACATAAAAAAATTCAGTTTGAATGCTGTAATAGATTCGTAGATATTGAGAACCGTCTAACTATTTCGGATGGTCGGCATGTAGGATTGTTATATGTATAGGCCATAGAGTTATGTACCATGTACCATTAAAGGAAAATTATTGCGTAGGTTCATTATTCAAACTTTCACTTCGATCGCATGATTACGACACGAGAAATAAAAACTTAATTTAAAAATTCGCACAGCCGCCATCTTGAGGTTATGTAAACAATTGAACTAAATTAGATACCAGTGCATTACAATGTGTATAAACATTTGCTGTACCAGGTTTCATTGCGTTTGGATCATTAAATCGCGAGAATTGTCTGTTTAAAACTTTCAAATTCGCTTGGCCGCCATGTTTGTTTTGTAGTTAACCGGTTTTTGAAAGTGACATAGGTGAACTTCTAGTAGTTCCCCTTATCACAGTGCAAAATTCCAGGGTGATATCTGTAATAGTTTCGGAGATATCAAATGCTGGTGAAATATTTCGCACAGCCGCCATGTTGGATTGGTGAGACGTAACAAAATTTGAAGGAGACGGTCATGGTCGTCCGGAATAGTGCTATGAACTTACCGAGTTTCATTGAAATCGCTCCAGCCGTTTGGATTTTATTAGGGGACACACACACACACACACACGAATCACACACATACGCACATACGCACAGACACACGGATAAAAGGTGATCTCATAATTCTATTTTTTTTTTTCATAAATGAAAATAGGCTATGATAGTAAAGAGTAAAGATTGATGTTGAATGTGATGTTTTAACGACGTTTATGTAACAATAAAGTAATAGTCGAATGAAGACGCAATATTATGTTGAAAGTATAATATGGAATTGAAGTAAAAACATTCTACGAATTGATAATAATAATAATAATAATACGAATTGATAAAACAGTAAGATAGTAGGAAGAACGCTTTATGAAGTGTTTTGTAATATAAAAAACCGAAAAGAATAGTGTAAATATGTTGATAATGTAAATATTTGTTATGTTATGACGTAAGTGAACAGCTGATCGCTCGATGACAGTTTGTGGATTGAGCTGTAGTTAAGATTTAACGGAGTTTTTTTAAATAGATTTAAAGAAGTTATGTAATGGGATGAAGTAAGTGAGACTAATATTTGAATATTATTATTATGATAATAATAATATTATTATTTTCTTTGAAACTCTGGAACAGCTGTTAGCATTTTAATTTCAAGATGAGCGGTTGATTGGAATGTCAAGTTGGACATTTACCAAGGAGTTATTTTAATGACAAGAGTGTCACGTATGTCGTTTATTTAAATTTATTGAGGGAGATTTTATTTTATTTTAATTGTAGTGTTTTAGATTTAATAAATGTCTTCGTTCGTTTTTCATAAATCGATAGTCGTAATTTATATGAGTTGTGTAGAGAGATTGTGTTATGGAAACGGATTCTGGTATAAGGAACCCCTTTTCCATATATCGTTACTCCCCGAGAATCGTAAGTTTCTCACTCTCCCAAGCAGTTTGAGTTATTTGCCCTAGTAGTATAGTCCATAACACAATCAAAATTACTCTTGTATCCGCATGTAGCACATATCAGTAGTATTTACAGGTTTTTCTAGCTGGGGACCTTGAAGATTTTACGATCCACCTGATCTTCGGATTCGACTTGTGCATCTTCATGAATATTCGGGTACAGTATGTTTCAGCACCGTGCGATTTTTATTTGTGAGGGAACCTCAAACAAATGTTATACAGAAGTAATCCGCATACTCTGGAGACTCTGGAGAACGAAATAGCTGCACTGATACGTAATATCAGTGAGGATGAATTACAGCGAGTGTACGTTTAGGTGCAATGTGTGTTTAGAAAATGAAGGACAGCATTTCCAGCAATTACTCTGATATTCATGTAAGTAATGATGGTTATTAAATACTGTCTGTTGAAGAGAGTAATGTGTTTAAGTAGTTGGGTGCTACGCTGCTGCTAGCACGGAGCCTTGCTCGACTGGTGGCCTGGCCGTCACACGGCACCGTCGAGGTTCCGTTCTATAGAGAAGGCTGTCACTGTATAAGTGTTATTACATAATACTGGATCTCTCTCGCCACCTATGCTCTACATGTACTGTAGGTATGTGTAGTTGAACGATAATAGCTATACAGCAATATTAAGAGTGCTTGGTATTTGGTCTACTACGTAATTTAAAAAATTATCTGGCTCATGGGGGGATCGAACCCACGACCTTCGCGTTATTAGCACGACGCTCTAACCACCTGAGCTAATGGGTCACTGGATCGTCCTTCTCATGATGGATAGTGTAGCGATAAAGCTCACTTGACCTCGGATCATTCTGTTACTGTGTGGATGTCTTAAAAGGAACTTAATCCAGACACACATACAGAACACCAATACAAATCTCTGCATTCATTTGGCATCAAACGAATGGATAACATAATATTTCTTGGTTCTATACTACTGTATGTACAGACAAAACTTCCTTTATTCATAAGTAGGCAATAAAGATTCATTATGCCAAGTGTTTCACAGCGTTTGGATGAAGGTAATCAGAAAAGTCAATTTCAATATTTGTGCCGCATAGCCGCCATGCTGGTTTTATGCTTACTAGGTATTTTAATGTCACATATACAGGGCGCTCGAGAATGTTCTCCGCAGTGGGTACGTGCAGCTGTGAGTGGTTGAGTCATGAGTTTTAGTTGGCTGCACTGCACTGTGTCCTTCAAAGCGGGACTTCCCCGTGTGAGCTGTCGATGTGTATCGCGATAAGCGCGCCAACCTGCATGTCTTCAGCGTGTATTACAGTCAGCGAGCGTTCAGATATATTATTGGAAGAGTGCAACAGTTTATAGGCGGTAATGTTTACTACTGAAGAGAGAGTTTTTTTTTGGTGGAATACGTTTATTCGCGAAGGCGATCGGTTTACAGAAAATGTAAAATTAAGATTTCAGGCGCGGTTTCTTAATTCAAAGTGTCCAAACCGTGATACCGTTCGGGATTTGGTAAGTAAATTTCGTGTGACTGGCTCAGTTCACGATGTACCGGGAACAGGCAGGCCTACGCTTTTAACAGACGAAGAACTTGATGAAATCTCCGATATAATGCTGCGTAGTCCAAGTAAATCAACACGAAAATTAGCTCAACAAACAGGAATCTCTAAGTCGACAGCACATAGAGCTGTAAGAGACAAGCTTCAGTTGTTCCCTTATAGTGAGCGGTGTATGGAAGATAGACATATGCTCTCGCGGACTTTTTTGTAGAACTTTTCATGCTGAACAATTCTTACATAGTATTTAGATATTTTTAACGGTTTGTCCAGCGTAAGCTTCCAAAGCGCTCGACGCCAGGTATTTTATCGACTTTTCCACTAATATCGTTACTGCTCGGCTTCCTTTGATCATAAATAAATTATTTTCTACGGAAATCATACTCGATATATCCTTTACAGAATGGTGAAAACCGCATCAAAATCCATCCAGTGGTTCTCGAGTTTATCCGTAACATTCAAGAATCGGGGACTTTTTTTATACTAAGTAGAGATGTTGCAAGCGGCAGCCGTGCTACCAACGTAACTGCTGTAGCTAGCTCTCCCAGACGCATGTAGGCGGAGAACATTCCCGGACTCATATAAACATTATATCATCATACAAAATGCCATGTTGATTTCTGCATTAAGAGGTGTTGAGAACTGGTGAAATATTTTGCGTGTCCGCCATATTACACTGAAGTTTTTACTGCAGGTGTGTCCAACCCGCGGCCCGAAGTGATATTTGCTCTATCACATCAAGTTCGGCCCGCAGTGATATTTGTAAGTTATAATATTATTTATGAGATAAGTAATTCCATTTGGAATAAGATAAACTTGAAAGAGCAAGACTTTTTCCGTTCATAATACATGTGTTTGTGAAAGTTCATATTATTCAAAACATGGATAAATACATCCGTTTATATAGATTTATATTTATGATCCTACCTACCGCGCATCGCTCTGAAGTCTCCGGGTATTGTTGACCGCGCGGTAACGTTACTACTTTCAAAGGCGAGTGCGTGCCAGATGTTTTATTGTCGTTGCATTGTAGAACTTTCAAGTTAGTTTACTGCTTGGAGTTGTTCGCTCACGTTCTATTGTCAGTACTAGTGAGAGGTTTGAAGAATATAATTAATTCTGTGATTTTTATTTTCATAAGTGATAATTATGGATTCTAAGTGTAGCGGCAAGAAAAGTTTTCCGACGAAGGTAGATCATTTCAAATAAAGTGGGCAAATCAGTACTTTTTTACTGAAGTAAACAAGAAAGCAGTGTGTTTAATTTGCAGTGAAACAGTTTTAGTGTTTAAGGAGTATAACATAAAGCGACATTACGACACCAAAACATGCTTCTTCATATGATAAATTTGAGGGGCAATTTCGTAAAGACAAGGTATCTGAACCTAAAATTAAACTTTCGGGACAGCAGTTATTCTTTAATAATGTGTCACTTCAAACCAAATCTCTGGTAAAAGCGAGTTAGCCTACTCAGTAGCAGAAATTATTGCAGAAAAATCTAAACCATTTTCAGATGGCGAGTTTGTTAAAGAAGCATTGAGAGTGTTGCTGATATTATATGTCCGGACAAGAAAGCGTAGTTTGCAAAATTAAGCTTGTCGCGACAGACTGTAGCTCGCCGTATTAGCGTCCAATATAGAGAGAACTTTAAAATACCGAGCCACAAATTTCCAGTTCTATTCTCTGGCACTTGATGAGAGTAGTGATGCTAGCGATACTGCCCAATTAGCAATTTTCTTAAGGGGAATTGATAATGATTTCAATATTACAGAAGAATTAGCTGCTCTTGTCCCTCTTAAAGGCACCACTAAAGCCAATGATTTAATGGGGGGGAGGGGTCACTGAAACCTTGAACCGCCTTGGCTTGAAATATACAAATCTATCTGGTGTAACAACAGACGGAGCTCCTGCATTTGCAGGAAAACGAGAAGCGTTAGTCAAATTAATGCAAGCAGAGGCAGCTAAAGTAGGAAACATTTCTGTAATGCAATATCACTGCTTAATACACCAAGAAAACCTTTGTGCTAAATCTCTAAATTTAAATAGTGTTTTGAAAGTCGTTGTGAAAGTAGTGAATTTCATTCGTTCACATGGTTTGCGACACAGAGAATTTCAAAATTTCTTACAAAATCTCTATTCAGAGTTTGAAGATATTGTATATTATACTGAAATAAGATGGCTGAGTCGTGGCAAAATGTTGAAGCGAGTGCTTGACCTAAAAACCCGAAATACAAACATTTATGGATGAGAAGGGCAAACCTATCGTTGAATTTAAAGACTTTGAATGGATGTGTTATTTTGCCTTTCTGGTAGATATAACAACACAACTGAACGAACTTAATTCACGTCTCCAAGGTAAGAACCAATTGATAACTACTATGTTTGATCACGTGAAGGTCTTTGAAACAAAATTGCGACTTTGGGAATCACAAATAAAAAACAACAACTTTGTGCATTTCCCAGCTCTACAAAACTGTAATAATCAAAATTCTCAAAAGTACGCAGAAATCATATCAGTTAAGAAACGAATTCCGCGTTAGATTTCAAGACTTCAAGGAGAACGTTATAAGTTTCAATATGTTTCATTCCCCTTTCTCCATTAACATAGACGAGGTCCCTGAGGATCTGCAAATGGAGTGCGTTGATTTTCAATGTGCGTCAGACCTAAAGAATAAGTTTAAAAATGTCCCCTTACTACAATTCTATCGCGACTACTTTCCCAAAGAAATATATCCGGGCATTAATAGACATGCACTACGTTTTGCATCACTTTTTGGTAGCACATACATATGCGAACAAGTGTTCTCCAGGATGAAACATGTGAATTGCGCAACGAGAACGCGAATCACCGACAGTAATCTGGAGAGTTCACTTCGAGTTGCTACAACATCAATCAAACCAGATATTGGATGCCTTGTTCGTGAGAAGCAGTGCCAGTAGTCGCATTGACAGGTAAAATATTAATTATATTATTTTAATATTACATTTATATACAGTATATTTAATTTAATTTTAAAAATAACTTAACTAATATAAGATTAATATTTTAATAAAAATAACTTATCAATATATTAGTTTTTTTTTAAATTAAATGGTTTATCTTAGAATTTAGATCCTATGCCGGCCCCGTGGTGTTGGGGTAGCGCGCCTGCCTCTCACCCGGAGGCCCCGTGTTCGATCCCCGGCTTCGTCAGGGATTTTACCACTGACGTGAGGGTTGGAACGGGGTGCACTCAGCCTCGTGAGGACAATTGAGTAGCTGTCTGACAGTGAGACAGCGCCCCGATCACGAATACCAAGATTAACGGCCGAGGGGACCCGACGCGCTGATCACGCTTCACCCCAATATCTGCAGGGCAAATGGCTGGGCAGCGGTCGCTTGGTCGGCCTTAGCCCGTCATGGGCTGGATAGTGCCAGGGGTTGACTTTTTTTATTTAGATCCTATTTAATACGGTAGAAAAATCGATTCATGTGGCCCGCGAACCGATTCGCCTTAACGACAGTGGCCCTTTTCAAAAAAAAAAATGGTTGGACATGCCTGATTTACTGGAATCAGTGCTGGATTACCCATTAGGCCCGACTGGGCCCAGACCTAGGGCCCTCAATTATCTGGGATCCCCAAAATCTAAAAACTGAACAGGGAAAAACAAATCATCTGAAATGTTTTCAAATACCGATGATCGTTTCAATTGAAATGTATGTATATATGTAGAGGGAAGTGACCAAAGTCGGACCCGAGTCCCTAAGTCGGACCCCTGCATTATTTTGCTTGGACAGTGCTGCCGCATGGTGGCACAATAATGAATGTGAAGATATGAAAAGAAATGTTATGTTGTGGAAGTGGCAGCACTGGACTGTGGGGAGTATCCCGTCAGTTCCTCCTTTACTGGTTTTCATGTGAGTGGATGTTTTTACACGTGCTCATGGAATAGTGATTGTTTTATATTTCAAAGAGGGTAAGTCATATTGTGTTTACAGTACTGTCTTTAGTAAGCGATACACTTGATAAATGTTGTATTTGCTTGTCGAAATACCCATTCATTTTTTTTTTCATAGCCTCGAAAATATCAAGTACAAGATGTCCTAAGTAGGACCCCCGCGGCTTTCCTAAGTTGGACCCCTAAAAATCCTAAGTCGGACCCCTAATAACCCTGAGTGGGACTCCTGAAATTCAAATTCAAATTTCTTGGGTTTAATTTAAGCCGTTCAAAATATTTTTTCAGATGACCCAGAAAAATATCAGTCCTTGCGTGAGAAAATGGGAAACTCTCAAAGTGGTCGGTTTCTGGATTTTGTGGTCATAACAATAAGTTATGTTCCTAACAAGACATTATATAATGTAAAAATAAAGTATTTTCACGTTCTTCATTACTTTTCTAGTGGTTTTATGTGATTTTACGTTCATTCTTAAGAGGGGACCGACATGGGCATACTTTTTCCAAGACGTCATTTTTGTCATGAAAACATTTCATATGAAAAACTGGGCTGTTATAAGTTTATCTGAACCAGATACAATGTTATAAAACATATCAAAGAACTCATCTAGCTAAAATTCAAATTTAAAATGATGAAATTAATAACAATACATGTAAAAAACAAAATGGGGGTCCGACTTTGGTCACTTTCCTCTATATATTATTTAATAAAAAGTGTATTATTCATCTTGAGAAAAAAAACTCGTCGCCTCCATAGCGTAGCGGTCAGCATGGTTAGCTGCCGCCCCGGAGGTCCTGGGTTCGATTCCCGGCTCTGCCACGAAATTTGAAAAGTGGTATGAGGACTGGAACGGGGTCTACTCAGCCTCGGGTGGTCCAAATGAGTAGAGGGGGTTCGATTCCCACCTCAGCCATCCTCGAAGTGGTTTTCCGTGGTTTCCCACTTCGTCTTCGGGAAAATGCCGGGATGGTACCTACTGTAAGGCCACGGCCGCCTCCGTCCCTCTTGCTAGCCTATCCATCCTTTCCCATCCCTCATGAGGCCCCTGTTCGCTCTGCAGGTGAGGCCGCCTGGGCGAAGTGCTGATCACACCTCCCCAGTTGTATCCATCCCGACCAGATATTCCAGGCTCCAGGACACTGCCCATAGAGGCGGTAGTGGTGCGTTCCCTCGCTGAGTCCGTGGGAACCACCAACCTAGAGGGTAAATTAAATAAAATTATAAAATTAAATAAAATAAATAAAAATTATTTGAAAAAAAAATAAAGAGGGTCCAAACATCTGAGGGACTTGGGCCTCATTTTACCTTAATCCAGCACTGACTGGAATATGTCGATCTGGATAGTAATATGTCCTTACCAAATTACGGTACATTAAAAAGTTCCACACACTCACAGATATACAGACCGACAGACATTCATACTCACGCACACACAAATTAAGGATGACCTCTTAAGCCTCTATTTCATACTGTTTTCCCACCATTGACCAGTTGGCGTCTTAACGGTAAGAGGCAAGTGCCAATCTTTATTACGTAATGTGTACTCACTTCCCCTCGCATCTGGTGCTGCTCGAGTGAAGCTTGTTTCAGTGTAAAGTGACATATTATCATGGATTGCAATGTTGAACCTTCCTGAACTCTCCTCATTGTGCCATTTGTGTGGCACATCACACCTTAATATTACTCAACAAACACGTTGGTACTCCCCTTCCTATATATCAAACTAAATATCAAGGGTCGAGTATTCCATTCTGTTCCCCGAAATTATCTAGTCCTTTCAAAAATATCAATAATTCAGTAAAATCACATAAGCAGAAATATTTTGTCGGAAAGGTATGTTGGGTTGCGAAATTGTTCGACTATATTTTTTCTTTTTTAATCGCTTATCCCCCAGTTCGACTAAACCCCTGTTTTTGCTAGGGCATTGGTTGGGAGAGAGAGTTCGTATTCCATCTCAGTCGTGCTGAAAATGTATTTGTGGTTTCCCATTTTCACCACCAGGTAAATGCCGCACTGTTCCTTTCAACAGGTCCAATTCCTTCCAAAAATCCCTTCCTTAATAAGCCCCAAGTTAGAGGTCGCCTATCACCATCCCCAGTTGTATCTGCTGACAAAGACACCATCCTTATGACGGTAGAGGAATGATCCCTCGCGCATAGACCGCGGGTGAGGACGAGTTAGGAGAAGTAGCGATTAGAAAGGACCGAAATGACTTAATCAAAGGACTGCTTCCTTTCCAGAGTATATGGCCTTATTGTTGAAACTCCACAGCCTGCTTCCCGTCTCCGACCGGGTCAGGAATGGAATGAATGAAGCCCCCATCTAGCGACGAGGATATGAACTGTGCCGGCTGCCGAGGCCTGACGCACTCCTCTGGGGCAATGATTAAATGAATGACAGATGAAATGACAGTGGAGAGTGTAGCTGGAATGAAATTTTGAGAAAGAAAACCGGAGTACCCGGAGAAAAACCTGTCTGCCTCCGTTTTGTCCAGCAAATTTCTCACATGGCGTGACCGGGATTTGAACCACGGATCCAGCGGTGAGAGTGAGGCGTGCTGCCACCTAAGCCACGGAGGCTTATGGTCTTATTGTTCTGTTCCTTAAATTAACATAACTAAGCATTTCTTTTGCTTTCTGCTAAAATGTAATTTGCATCGGCCGGGAATCGAACCCGGGCCGCCCGCGTGGCAGGCGAGCATTCTACCACTGAACCACCGATGCTGACGGCGCAGTGGTGAACGGAGACTGGTGACACAATGTCAGCCATTCTTGTTTATTAGAGACAGTGAGAATCCTCAGTGTTGTACGCACACGTCCTCCAGCCAATACTTCCATACTTCAAGTCCTGGGACAAGTACCATTAAACTACACAACTACGGCCGCTACAGAAGCACCTGCTAGCAAAAAAATCCAACACACACATGGATGATGACTGTGACTTCCCTACCCCCAAAATAAATTAACAACTCGTTCCGGGGTAAGTGAGACAAGTTATTTCCATTACCTAGACTGTATGTTCCCGAGACCTGAGACCTATCAGTAAATAACTGGGAAGGTCACACCGTGGGCTTCGGTGAATTTCGCGGCAGTCGTGGCCGAGTGGTTAAGGCGTCTGACTTGAAATCAGATTCCCTCTGGGAGAGTAGGTTCGAGTCCTGCCGACTGCGCGTTTTTGATACCAACGGTTTGTGAATATTGACCCTTCTCATTTGCCTATTCCCAGTTGTTCTGTTCCTGGTTAAAGCTGTCCGGCTCCGTGGCTAATTGGTAAGCGTCCTAGACATTAGCACAGTTTCGATACCCAGCCAGGCCATGCGGATTATAATCGCCTGTGATTAATTCCCCTGGCCCGGGGACTGGGAGTGTGTAGCGTAATGATATAAATATCTGAAGTAAAAGTGAATAAAAAAGAGGACAGTTAAATGAAGGTAAAAAAAAAAAACAGGAAAAATGTAATGTTGGATTTTCGCTGTGAAATATCACTTCAGATTCCATGTAAATATGGTGGTCCCATGGCTCATGATCGTGAGATTAAATACAGACTCTCTTTCATTTCATATACTGTAGGTCTATTCATTACCTTCATACAATTATAATTTGTCATTTCATACGAGGGTTCTTCTTAAATAAATCAGAGCCGTGAAATCTCGTGTCGCCTCCGTAGCGTAGCGGTTAGCTGCCGCCCCGGAGGTCCTGGGTTCGATTCCCGGATCTGCCACGAAATTTGAAAAGTGGTATGAGGACTGGAACGGGGTCTACTCAGCCTCGGGTGGCCCAAATGAGTAGAGGGGGTTCGATTCCCACCTCAGCCATCCTCGAAGTGGTTTTCCATGGTTTCCCACTTCGTCTTCGGGCAAATGCCGGGATGGTTTCTACTGTAAGGCCACGGCCGCCTCCATCCCACTTCCTGGCCTAACCGCCCCACTCTTTCCATCCCTTCATCAGGCCCTCTTTTCGCTTTGCAGGTGAGGCCGCCTGAACGTAGTGCTGGTCACACACCCCAGTTGTATCCCTATCTCAGAGTCTCAAGCTCCAGGACACTGCCCTCAGTGGCGGAGAGGTGGGATCCCTCGCTTAGTCCGTGGGAAAAGCCAACCCTGGAGAATAAAACGATAGCGAAAAAAAAATGTATGCATTTCAGTGCATGCGGAAGGCATGACCATATTATTCAAAGTCTGTTACATCCCTCCCGACCAGATGTTCCAAGCTCCAGGACACTGCCCATAGAGGCGGTAGTGGTGAGTTCCCTCGCTGAGTCCGTGGGAACCACCAACCTAGAGGGTAAATTGACTAAATAAAAAATATATAAAAAAAAACCAACTGGGGATGTTGAATGGCGACCACTAACTTGGGTCTTATTAAGGAAGGGATTATTGGAAGAAAGTGGACCTGTTGAAAGGAATCATATCGGCATTTACCTGGTGGTGAAAATGGGAAACCACATAAACATTTTCAGGACGACTGAGATGGAATTGGAACTCTCTATCAACGAATACCCTGTAAAGTCTGTGGGTGTAGCCGAGCTGGGGGATAAGCAATTAAAAAATAAATCAAACAAAACAAAAACAAGAATTTCCGTGACACACGAAAGAGCCTACTTTTCTTAAAATTTAAGATTCATGCCAATGATAAATCTAAATGGACCTATCTAGAATAATGACGAAATTAAGTTGGTAATATCGACATTTCTCATTAGAAATACAGTATACCTGGCATAATGTAGCCTAATAGAGCACTACAGTTGTCAGCCCTGGTGACTGAATATATTCTTAGTTCTATCTCCTAGGGGACAGAATAGAAAATTTGGTTGAAGTCTAATGGATAGCATGGACGTTAGACATTGGATCTAAAAGCGCGCGTAGAATCATGTTGCCAACAATGTCATGCATGTGTAGGTCAGAAATAATATGATCTATTGTTGTGCCAATTTTGAATGAAATCCATTAGTTAGTATAGAAGTTACATGCATTTTAAAATTGGACCTATCAGCAGGCTTAGAATCATGTTGGCAGCACTGACGTATATTAATTACTCCAAATTAATTTAGAATGCCAGGTACTATACGTGTGCAACGTTTAGAGCTATTGGTTTGCATACTTTCTGATATTTTGATATTAGGTTAACAAAAATTGAGACAGCATTTATTAACAGTTGGCAGCACTGGTTGTTCTTAAGAAGACGCATAGTCATATCTGTTATGGTACACATAGCTCATACGAAATTTGGTTGAAATCCAAATAGAAGTTACATGTATTTGCATACTTTCTGATATATTGGTATTTGGATAAAAACATAGAGATATCATTTATTACCAGTTGGCAGTCCTGGTGGCTCTTAAGAATATGCTCAGTCATATCAGTTTATGTACACATAGTACATACGAAGTTTGGTTGAATTCCAATTGATAGTGTAGAAGTTACATGCATTTAAAAGTTGGACATATCAGCAGGCTTAGAATCATTTTGGCAACATTGTCAGATATGGCCTCCTGGAAATTAAACTCAAATATTATTATCTATACGTGTGTCAATTTTAAATAGCTCCCATGCATACCCTCCAAGATATCCAACATGGAGCTCAAATTTCAATTGCGAATTTTCAGCAGTTGGTAGCACTGACATCATTTTCAAATATGGCCGTGAGATATTAAGGTAGAGATCTTTACTGCTACCAAATTTTGTTTCGATAGCTGCAGCCGTTTAGGAGTTGATAGGGGGGTCACACACACAGCCAGCCAGCCAGACAGACAGACAGACAGACAGACAGACATTTGCCCAGATCGATCTCATAAGTCTACTGTACTTTTTCCTCATTTTTGCAAAATGTGAAAAGTGTGCTAACTACGAGCCTTACAGTAGTCGCACATGATGTGTAACATGTGACATGTTATCCCTTGTTAACAGTGAACTCTGTTGGTAATTGAAATATCTACTTGTAAAGCTGCAGTGCCAAATCCTGACTGGTTTTCAGCAAATATGATATAATGAATATTTTCACACCAAACAACGACAACTAGAAGATGATTTATTGTAGGAAGAATATCTTTAATGGGGCCTCCAAAGCTTGAAGTAATTTTGTAGGTGATATAGATTCCACATAGCCACATGGCCGACAGTACCTCGAGTGCTTACATTAAATAAAAATACAGCAAAAGTGTGAAGATTTAATAAATCACAATTGTTTTCAGCAAATATGATATAATGAATATTTTCACACCAAAGAACGACAACTTGAAGATGATTTATTGTAGGAATATCTTTAATGGGTCCTCCAAACCTTGAAGTAAACCGTATGCGATGTACATTCCACACAGCCACATGGCCGACTATGTGTCTGCCGGGAGATCAGTGAACTATGTTGGTCATTGAAATAACTGCTTGTAAACTGCAGTGCCAAATCTTGACTGGTTTTCAGCAAATATGATATAATGAATATTTTCACACCAAACAACGACAACTTGAAGTTGATTTATTGTAGGAAGAATATCTTTAATGGGGCCTCCAAACCTTGAAGTAATTTTGTATGCAATATAGATTCCACATAGCCACATAGCCGACAGTACCTCGAGTGCTTACATTAAATAAAAATACAGCAAAAGTATGAAGATTTAATCAATCATAATTGTTTTCAGAAAATATGATATAATGAATATTTGCACAGCAAAGAACGACAATTTGAAGATTATTTATTGTATGGATATTTTTAACAGGGCCTCCAAACCTTGAAGTAAACCTTATGCGATATACATTCCACATAGCCACATGGCCGAGAGTACGTCGTGGTATCAATCTACGCCACCGCGCACGCTCATTGTTTCCTTCCCATCCATTTCCGTTTTATTGTTTCCGTCCCATCCATTTTGGTTTCATTTTTCAAAATCACGCCCACAAAAAATATACAGATACCGAGTGGAAAGATGTTACACATCAATAGCCGAACTATTTCACAACCCAAGATTGCTTTCCTACAAAATATTGTACTTTCGTATTTTTATTGAATTATTGATATTTTTAAAAGGACTAATCTCGGGGAACTGAATGGAATACTTGACCCTTGATATGTAGTTTGATATATTGCAAAGGGAGGCTTTCGTCTGGGGCGTTCCACAGTAGATAATATCTTTGTTCTCCGACAGCTCACTGAAAAACTGGGTGAATATGGCAAAGAACTCCACGTTTTATTCGTAGATTTCAAGAAGGCCTATGATTGCATACACCGCAAGAGCCTACTCAGTTGCCTAAGAGAGTTTGGAATGGCCGAAAAACTTATCAACTTGTAAAGATGGGAAATCGAGTGACGGAGGATTTCGAAATTTTGACGGGTGTCAAGCAAGGAGATGGTTTATCTCCTACACATGTCAATTTTGCCTTGGAGAAGATCATACGTGAGACCTTTCGAGAGAATTTTGAAGGAATCCAAGTCGAAGGGAACCTTGCCTATGCAGATGATATCAGTTTACTCTCCAGCTCTCAGGAAGAGTTGAGGCAATGACCAGAGCACTCAAGGCATCTGCCAACAAATTTGGGCTAATCGTGAATGAAACCAAGTAGGAATACCTCAATATGACTAGCGGGCAAGGCCTTGTTTTTGGGCAACTACAGTCACTCCGGTTAGGGGACCAGTCCTACAAGAGGGTCCATGAATTTAAGTACATAGGATCGCTTTTCACGGAGAACTCATAATGTGAGGCAGAGATCAACGCCAGGATCCAAGCAGGGCACCGAACTCTCTACAGCCAGATGTCGCTCCAGACAGATCAAAATTCGTCTGTATAAAACTCTGATCCAACCCGTGGTACTATATGGATGTGAGACATGGAGTATCCAAAAACAGGACTTTCATCAAATACTCGTATTTGAGAGAAAAGTACTTTGGGAAGATCTTTGAACCGGTGAGGGATGTACTTACGGGTGAATGGAGGATTAGACACAATCATGAAATAGAAGACCTGTACCATGATGCCAACATAGCTGGAACCATCAAAACCAGAAGACAGCAGTGGGCTGGACATGTAGCCTGGATGGAAGACCACGGATGGCCACGGAAGCTACTGGATTTCATCCCCACAGGAAGGAGACCACCAGGGAGACCAAAGAAGCGGTGGAGTGATGGACTCCATTAAGACCTACAACAGGCAGCGATACGTGTGGACAGTTGGCGGATGGCAGCTATGGATAGGAGACGATGGAGAAGGAAACTTGTAGCAGCACGCGGTCCACTGGGCCTGATCGCGTAGAAGAAGAAGAAGAAAACGAGAAGATATAGCAAAGGGAGTACAAACGTGTATGTTCAGGAATATTAAGGTGTGATGTGCCACACAAATGGCACAATGAGGTGAGATCAGGAGAATCAACATTGCATTACATTCCATGATAATATGCAACTTTACAGTGAAACAAGCTTCACTTAAGCAGCAGGAGAAGTGAGTAAACATTACGTAATAAAGATTGACACTTGTCTCTCTTTTACAGACGCCAATTGGTCAATGCTGGGAAAACAGTATGAAATAGAGGCTTAAGAGGTCATCTTTTTTGTGTGTGTGCGTGTGTGTGAATGTCTGTGGGTGTGTGAAACTTTTTACAGTAATTTGGTAAGGACCGACCCTGACATCGGATTTCGCATTTCAGTAGGCCTAAATGCCACCAGTGTAATATGGCGGCCACGCAAAATATTTCACCAGTACTCAACACCTCCTAATGCAGAAATCAACATGAAATTTTGTATGATGATACATGTGACTAACAACCTAGTAAGCATAAGACCAGCAAGGCGGCTATACGGCACTAATATTGAAATTGTCTTTTCTGTTGACCTTAATCCGAACGCAGTGAAACTTGGCATAATGAATCTTTATTGCCTACTTATGAATAAAGTTAAGTTTTGTCTGTACATACAGTAGTATAGAACCTAGAAATATTATGTTGTCCATTCCGTTGATACCAAATGTATGCAGAAATTTGTATTGATATTCTATATGTGTGTCTGGATGAATGTTCTTTTTAAGACATCCACACAGTAACAGAATGATCCGAGGTCAAGTGCGCTTTATCGCTACACTATCCATCATGAATTGAATTATCAAGTGGCCCATTAGCTCAGTTGGTTAGAGCGTCGTGCTAATAACGCGAAGGTCGTGGGTTCGATCCCCCCATGGGCCAGATATTTTTTTAAATTACGTGGTAGAACAAATACCAAGCACTCTTAATATTGCTGCATAGCTATTCTCGTTCAACACCACATATCTACAGTGGCTGAGGTGGCAAGAGAAATCCAGTATTATGCAATAACTCTGATTCAGTGAGAACGGCGGTGCCGTGCGACGGATAGCCCACTGTGGCTAGCCACCAGTCGTGCAAGGTTCTGGCGCTAGCAGTAGCGTAGCGCCCAACTTGTTTAACACATTTACACTCTTTAACATATTTAATAAACATCATTTATTACATGAATATCAGAGTAGTTCCTGGAAATACTGCCCTTAATATTCTAAACGCACATTGCACCTAAACGTACACTCGCTGTAATTCATCCTCACTGATATTACGTATCATTGCAGCTATTTCGTTCTCCAGTCTCCAGAGTATGTGGATTACTTCTGTATAACATTAGTTTCAGGTTCCCCCACAAGTAACAGTCGCACGGAGATGAAACTTTTTTTAAAGTTCATTTTACCCTCCAGGTTGGTTTTCCCACGGACTCAGCGAGGTATCCCACCCACCTCTACGGGCAGTGTCCTGGAGCTTGAAACATCTGGTCAGGGGGATACAACTTAGGAGGTGTGATCAGCACCTCGCCCAAGCGCCCTCACCTGCAAAGCGGACAGGGGCCTCGTGAGGTGAGGGGAAGATTAAGATGGATTGGCAAGGAAGAGGGAGGGAGGCGGCCGTGGTCTTAAAGTAGGTAACATCCCGGCATTTGCCCGAAGTCGAAGTGGGAAACCACGGAAAATCACTTCGAGGATGGCTGTGGTGGGAATCGAACCCCCTCTACTCAGTTGGACCACCCGAGGCTGCTTAGACCCCGTTCCAGTCCTCATACCACTTTTCAATGTTCGTGGCAGAGCCGGGAATAGAACCCAGGACGTCCGGGGCGGCAGCTAACCATGCTGACCGCTACGCTACGTAGCCGACCACTTCCTATTTATCAAACTAAATATCAAGTGTCGAGTATTCCATTCAGTTGCCCGCGATTATATTTAAAAATATCAATAAATCAGTACAAATATTTTGTCGGAAAGGAATCTTGGGCTGCCAAATTGTTCGGCTATTTTGTTTTCCTTTTTAATTGCTTATCTCCCAGCTCGACTATATCCACGGAGTCTGCGAGGGCATTGGTTGAGAGATAGTTCCAAATCCTTCTCAGTCGTGCTGAAAATGATTTTTTGGTTTCCCATTTTCACCACCAGGCCCACTTCCTTCCAATATATATTTTTAAATCGAGTTTTACCCTCCAGGGCGGTGGCTCCCACGGACTCAGCGAGTGAACTCAACCCTACAGACATTTTCAGGCAGTGTCCTAGAGCTGGGAACATCTAATCGGAGTGGATACAACTTGTGAGGTGGGATTAGCACCTCGCCCAGGCGGCCGCACCTGCGAGCCTGCCTCATGAGGGACGGGAAGATTAAGATGGATAGGCATGGAAGAGGGAAGGACGCGTGGCCCGAAGACGAAGTGGGAAACGACGGAAAACCACTTCGAGGATGGCTGAGGTGGGAATCGAACCCCCTCTACTCATTTGGACCACCCGAGGCTGAGTAGACCCCGTTCCAGTCCTCATACCACTTTTCAAATTTCGTGGCAGAGCTGGGAATCGAACCCAGGACCTCCGGGGCGGCAGCTAACCATGCTGACCGCTACGCTACGGAGGCGACCCTTCCAATAATCACTTCCTTAATAAGCCCTATTAGCTGTCACCAATCACCATCCCCAGTTGTATCTGCTAACAAAGTATGTTCAGCTCACAGACAACGTCCTTGCGACGACAATGGATGATCTCTCGCAGAGCCCGCGTGTGAGGCGGAATTAGAAAGAGCCCAAAAATGACCTCATCAAAGGACTGCTTCTCCTTTTCCAGAGAATATGGCGTTATTGCTCCGCTCCTTAAATGAACATAACTATTTCTTTTGCTTTCTGCTAAAATGTTAATTGCATTGGTCGGGAATCGAACCCCGGTCGCCCGCGTGGCAGGCGAGCATTCTACCACTTAACCACCGATGCTGACATAGCTTAGCAGCTTGGAAACAGCTGACGCACTATCAGCCTTTCTTGCTTATTAGAACGAGTAATAATCAGGAGAGTTGTCCCCACACGTCACCCAGCCTTAAGCATGGGACACCATATTTCAAGTCCCGGGACAAGCTACCATTTAACTACACAACTACAGAAACACTGGCTAGCCAACAAATCCAACACACACAGGGATGATGGCCATGACTTCCCTTGGCCCCAAAATAAATTAACAACTCGTTTGAGGTGGGTGGGGGGTGAAATAAATCATTTGAATTACCTAACGTCTGGAAGTTGAACACAATTTATAAGCAGATACAATGACCGGTAGATCGCCCTGTCTATGGCAAATACAGTAAAACCCCCGATGTTTCGCGCCCACTTAATACGCCATCCCGTTTAGTACGTTTCCTTTCTGAGGACCCTGGACGGTTCGCATATAATACTGCATAATTGTAACCAATTATTGTATGTCTACCCCTTATTATTCCCGTTCTTCCAACGGGGTCGGGGATGAGATGCGATGGAAGTCTTTGTGGCAATGGTTTTTACGGCCGGATGCCCTTCCTGACGCCAACCTCAGGAGAGGAGTTATGAGAGATGAAATGAATGATGGTGAATGAAACTGGGCAAGGATGTGGAAGGAATCGGCTGTGGCCTGGCAAAAGGTACCGTCCCAGCATTTGCCTGGTGTTGAAAATGGGAAACCACGGAAAACCATTTCAAGGACGGCCGACGGTGGGGCTCGAACCCACGCGTCTACCGAGTCAGCAGAGGGTTTGGCCCCATGACCTAATGCTGCGCTTTAGCCAGCGTAGCCACTACTGTCGGTAATTGTAACCAATTATAACGCTTCTAAATCCCGCTTATACTGCTTTTTGCATGTCGAAAAAAGAGGGAAAATTCCGTATTGTAAAAAGAAGCACTGTATTTGAGATGTTTTAATTTATTTTATTTTTATTTTATTTAGTCAATTTACCCTCTAGGTTGGTGGTTCCCACAGACTCAGCGAGGGAACTCACCACTACCGCCTCTATGGGCAGTGTCCTGGAGCTTGGAACATCTGGTCGGGTTGGATACATCTGGGGAGGTGTGATCAGCACTTCACCCAGGCGGCCTCACCTGCAAAGCGAACAGGGGCCTCATGAGGGATGGGAAGGGATGGAAGATGGGGATGGATAGGCTAGGAAGAGGGAAGGAGACGGCCGTGGCCTTACAGTAGGTATCATCCCGGCATTTGCCCGAAGACGAAGTGGGAAACCACGGAAAACCACGTCGAGGATGGCTGAGGTGGGAATCGAACCCTCTCTACTCATTTGGACCACCCGTGGCTGAGTAGACCCCGTTCCAGTCCTCATACCACTTTTCAAATTTCGTGGCTGCTAACCATGCTGACCGCTACGCTACGGAAGCGACACGAGATGTTTTAATAATGAACTTAAACCTTCTTCGGATTTTCCCATTTCATCCTGGAGCCAACTTGGCTTAGTTTGGTTTTAACCGGGGATTTATGGCAGGGTGCCCTTCCTGACGCCACGTGATTTTTCAGGTAAAAATTCCACCCCGCTTTGACCGGGATTCCAACCCCGGCCGTCCGGGTGAAAGACGAGCAGCTAAGCATTGACAGATTTGTCTGGACTTCTGCTTCGCAATTATTTCTCAAATAAGAAAACAGTATGTTCACCTCCGTCTTGTCACTATATACGGTCACAATTTCCGTCTGTGTGCTCGCTTCACTGAATGATCCATACTGCATCACACTTCCTTCACCCCCGTCATTTTCATGCCTCATTTTTCGCCTCTTGTATCTCGCAGTTACTCTACTGCCCTCTCGTTGCTGGTGCTGATCCGATAAATGTGGCTTCATGTAGAGCCTCGGTATATAACTGGGACTGTCAGGATCATCGTGTCCCATTTTAAAGCCTCAGTCCAAGCGTTCCTTCTGTACCGATTTTGTAAATCAGTACATATTCATCTTTATCTTCGAGACGCAGTAAGAACTCCAGGTCTGACCAGATTATCATGGGAGCATACACCAAGCCTCTTCTGGGAATTCCTTTCGCCCCTCCGGCACCTGACTGTTGGTGAAATGGGTTCGCCAAGCCCTTTTGTGCCAGGATTTCTACCCTTTGTGTGTCCTGCCACTTAAAGTATTATCGCTAATGGAAACTTGGCGAGGGAGATATATCAAGCTTTGTATCTGTGAACATTGGGGACGTTAACACTCCCTGTCAGCTACATTTGGCAGAGCCTTGTTCTAAGAAAACTTTTGCAAGAACCATTGTGTAACATCTCAACTCCTGGGAAGATTCTACGCACTAACTGTGTGGGGTGATATTCGAGGTACCAACTGTAAACCTTGGACTCTGGCTTTGTTTTGGCCCGTTAGCACCACTAGTCACATTGGTATTACTGGAGTAGTGTGGTGGGGGTGCATTGGAATAGAGGGTTGCGGCCTGTGACTGAAAGGGCAGTGTGTGAAGAACCTTGCTGACATCGAGACTCTTAAGCAATTGCCTCCGGGGAAACTCATAGTGCAGTTTCCTCGGAGGGCCGGAAGACACCAGGTGGTACTATCATAACTTAATACTAAGGGGCAACTGAAAGAAAGTTGAATACAAACTTTGACTGCAAAACATTTTTGGTAATGTGAATTTTACATGCCATGTGTCGAATGGCGTTTCAGGACTGTTGTTTTTAGCCTACTTTCGATTTTTGCAAAAAATGAAAGTAGACTTATGAGATCAACACAGGGCGAAAAAAGTGTGTCTGTCTGTGTGTGTGTATGTGTGTGTGTGAGTCTGTGTGTGTGTCTGTGTGTGTGTGTGTGTCTGTGTGTGTGAGTGTGTGTACTCTGAATGTCTGTCCCCCCTATCAATTCGAACACGGTGAATGAGAATTGAACGAAATTCGGTACAAAGGTAGCACTAGCAAAGGACACCTCAGTGTCATGTTTTATATCGCCGCCATCTTGACGGAAACGTAATGGCGGCCTCACAAATGTTCAAAGCTTAAATCAAATTACGACTAACCTAATCATCCGATCTCTACCAAATTTTGCAACAACATACCTGTATGGGGGGAGCATCCTTAGACCAAACTAATAGGTCATCAGAGTAATAGTTTGCGGATGGCGGTCATCTTTGTGTGAAAATCGATTCCCCCTATTAATTCGAACACGGTGCAACCGAATGGAACGAAATTTGGTACAGAGGTAGTACTAACAAAAGGCACCTCAGTGTCATGTTTTATATCGCCGCCATCTTGACGGAAACGTAATGGCGGCCACACAAATGTTCAAAGTTTAAATCAAATTACGACTCACCTAATCATCCGATCTCTACCAAATTTTGCAACAACATACCCTTATAGAGGAAGCATCTTTTGACCAAATGAATAGGTCATTAGCCTAATAGTTTGCGAATGGCGGCCATCTTTGTGTGAAAATCAATTCCCCCTATTAATTCAAACACGGTGAAACCGAATGGAACGAAATTTGGTACAGAGGTAGCACTAGCAAAGGGCATCTCAGTGTCATGTTTTATATCGCCGCCATATTGACAGAAACGTAATGGCGGCCACACAAATGTTCAAAGCTTAAGTTAAATTACGACTAACATAACTATCCGATCTCTACCAAACTTTGCAACAACATACCTTTTTGGAGGGAGCATCCTTTGACCAATCTAATAGGTTATTAGCCTAATAGTTTGCGGATGGCGGCCATCTTTATGTCAAAATTGATTCCCCCTATTAATTCGAACACGGAGGAACCTAATGGAACGAAATTTGGTACAGAGGTAGCACTAGCAAAGGGCACCTCAGTGTCATGTTTTATATCGCCGCCGTCTTGACTGAAACGTAATGGCGGCCACACGAATGTTCAAAGCTTAAATCAAATTACGATTAACCTAATCATCCGATCTCATCCAAATTTTGCAACTACATACCTTTATGGAGGGAGCATCCTTTGACCATTCTAATAGGTCATTCGCCTAATAGTTTGCGGATGGCGCCCATCTTTGTGTCAGAATCGATTCCCCCTATTAATTCAAACACGGTGAAACAGAATGGAACGAAATTTGGTACAGAGATAGCACTAGCAAAGGGCATCTCAGTGTCATGATTAATATCGCCGCCATATTGACAGAAACGTAATAGCGGCCACACAAATGTTTAAAGCTTAAATCAAATTACGACTAACATAACCATTCGATCTCTACCAAACTTTGCAACAACATACCTTTATGGAGGGAGCATCCTTTGACCAATCTAATAGGTCATTAGCCCAATAGTTTGCGGATGGCGGCCATCTTTATGTCAAAATTGATTCCCCCTATTAATTCGAACACGGTGGAACCGAATGAACGAAATTTGGTACAGAGGTAGCACTAGCAAGAGGCACCTCAGTGTCATGTTTTATATCACCGCTATCTTGACGGAAACGTAATCGCGGCCTCCCAAATGTTAAAAGCTAAAATGTAATTACGACCAACCTAATAATCTAGTCTCTACCAAATTTTGCAACACCATATCTTTATGTGGGAAACATATTCTGACCAAACTGCAAGAACATCAGCCCAATAGTTTGCAGATGGTGGCCAAGTATGTGTGCAAATCGATTCCCCCTATCAATTCAAACACGGCGAAACCGAATTGAACGAAATTTGGTACAGAGGTAGCACTAGCAAAGGGCACCTCATATTCATGTTTAATATCCCTATAGCACGTCGTATTTCAACAAGCTACTACAACCAACATTCAATCATACTCCTTGAAAAGGACAAAGAGTTATAACAATACCCATGCATTTAGGAGAAAGTAGGCTATATGTTCTTTACTGAACATCTTGTTATAATTATGATTGTTAGTTAATAAGTACATTTTGCTAAGTTTTTGGATATGCAGATTCGTTTGATTGGTATTAGATTCAGGGAGGGAAAAAGGTTTTAACTTTGGTCAGGAAGGCTGCTGAGGACGGTAAGTCAAAAGCAGGATTTCGGACCGCCTTAGTCGTATTAAACGGCTTTCAAGTTGCTTATGTGCCATTGTTTTTTGAGGTGACATAGAGTCTAATTTCATGTTGTTATTCCTTTAGTTTTGTCGTCAGGGGAATCATTCTAGTTAAATTCATTTCTATCACAAATGTAGGTGGGTGTAATCCTGCCAAGCGGGAAAGTGTCTGGTTTGTTTAGGTTAAGTCATTCATTTGTGTTTAATTAGATCATATTTGCCATTTAGTTAATTAAGTGGTGGAAGGGTCTCTCTTGTAATTGTTTTATCTTACTGTTCAATACATGTTAGCTTATTTCGATTTGTCACGTTATTTATTGCATGAAGTCACTAGGAGGATTATTCCCCTTTCCTTCTTCATCTTTTGGCAGGGTCATTTTAATACGGCCTACTGAGGTACGCATCAGGCCTTCCTCTCAACAAGCTGGTCTTGACCTCGGTTACATCCCACCTTTTCCTTTATTCTAGATTAGATCAGAGTATTCCACAATGCTATGAAACTAGGAATATTCTCTGCCTAGGTTTTTAGCTGTGAATTCAGCTGACCTAGCGAATAATTAAATTAGGCCTTTCTCTGTGTGTTATAAATTATTAATTTTTGATATGGTAATATCATGTTGATGAATTATATTTTGATATGCTAATATTATTATTATTATTATCATTTTGGTTATCTAAAGGGTAAGGGGGGGGGGGGGATAGACCTACTACCGGTGCACCTTCTATGAATGTGCTGTTTATTGTTTGGGAATACGAAGAACTTCGTCCCAGGCGGACAATTTCTGTAGGAGTAGTTCCATCCAACCACAGAACAATTTATTTTACGCTTTGTAGAACTTTCTTCCATCTCGAACTATAATTCGCACCTCAACAAACGCAGCTTGGTAATCACTATGGCCCGGATTTAAAAAAAGCATATGCGCATATGCAAATGCATGTTTAGAACGTTAGTGCATATTTTGAACGTTAGTGCATATATGGATATATTAGTCTCTCGTGTGTGATCGATTAATCCAAGATTTCTGAACGAAATAAAAAATCTAATGAACTCCATATGTTGTACATCCCTTGGCAACACGATAATCCTTCCCTGGTCAGGAATGTGCTTTCAATGTCGCAATACAACAAGAGGTAGATGGATAATTACCCTTTATCAACAGCTATTTCTTTCAGTCCTATATACTTTCTCCTAACAGCAGCCTCCCAAGGTTTGCGTAAACAAGTGTGTTCATCTGTTAACCTACTCTTCGTCTATTGCAGTGTTTTACCAGATTAAACTGTAAAAATGCCTAAAGATAAGAGCTCTAAGTCATTTTTAATAAAACAGTGGATATCTGGCAATAGTGACTATACAAGTGAGGTGATGTAGTGTACTGTCAAGTGTGCGAGATGAGTGTAAAATGCGATTTTAAAAAATTCAACTTGAGCAGCATTCGTAAACAACTTCACATCTTAGATCAAAAGAACAGAGTAGGAATACGGAACAGCTACTTTTAACTGCTATTAAATCGTGGTGTGAAGGTAGTACATTCTCTGCTGATCTCTGTGAAGCTTTTGTATGCAGCAACATTCCACTGCATAAATTGACTAATCCATATCGACGCTCGTTTCTTGAAAAGTATTGTGCTAATCAAAGGATATCAGATGAATCCACCCTTAGGAGGAACTGATTTACTTTCACTTCACGCTGATGTCATGTATTCGATACGGTCTGACATAGGAGGGAACTGTATATGGATATCGGTAGAGGAAACAACAGATTAGTGTGGTCGATACATTGCGAACTTCATAGTGGGTAAATTATGTCCAGAAGAACCCAGCAAACATCATTACTTTCGTGCAAAGTGCTGGAAAAAACTAACCACGCTACAGTTGCAAGATTTGTTAACGATTCCCTGCGACTTCTGTGGCCTAGTGAATCGGAAAGTGATTGTTACAAAGTGCGTCTTTTAGTCACAGATGCAGCTTCGTATATGTTGAAAGCCGGTCAGTCTCTTGGAGTATTTTTTCCAAATCTCATCCATGTCACATGTTTGACCCATGGATTGCATCGTATTGCAGAAGAGATACGTACGCTCTTTCCATCTGCCAACAAAGTAATTTCTAGTGGGAAGAAACTGTTCCTAAAATCACCTGCTCGTGTGCAGTTGCACAAAACTCTCCTGCCACAGGTTTCTCTTCCGCCGGAACCTGTTCTCACAAGATGGGGAACTTGGTTATCCGCAGTATCGTTCTACCAGGAGTACTTTAACCAAGTGAAAGATGTAGTTACAAGTATTGACGATAGTCATACTGCGGTGTTCGTGAAGCAAAGTGCGCATTTGAATCTGGAACTGTATATCAAGATATCCGTTTCATCCAAGTGCATTATTCGTCACTTTCGAAGGCGATTAAGGGCCTAGAAACTCGCGGTGCACCTCTACACGAATCCCTTCTGTTAATTCAAAACACCATTAGTTCTTTAAATGGTGTCCCTGGTAAAACTGGAGAAAAAGTGTAAAGGTAACTCAGTGCGGTGTTGGATTCAAACCCAGGACTGAAGAAGATTCAATCCATAAGCAACTAACGTAAGTGGAATCATACCTTCCAAGATATCCAACATGTAGCTCAAATTTCTATTGCGATTTTTCAGCAGTTGGTAGCACTGACATCATTTTCAAATATGGGCGTGAGATATTCAGGTATAGATCTTTACTCCTACCAAATTTTGTTTCGATTGCTTCAGCCGTTTAGGAGTTGATAGGGGGGGACACACACACACACACACACACAGACAGACAGACAGACAGACAGGACAGACAGACAGACAGACAGACAGAAGGACAGACAGACAGACATACAGACACACACACATTTGCCCGATCTCATAAGTCTACTTTTTCCTCATTTTTGCAAAATGTGAAAAGTAGGCTAAAAATTAAATGGTGTGTGTCTGTCTATCTGTCTGTCTGTCTGTCTGTGTGTTACTCAATAACGCAAGAACCACTGGTCCGATTTAAATGAAATTTTGCATGGATGTAGCTGATTTACCATGTTTACATATAGGATACTTTTAATTTCGATATTTTGCACTATTAAAAAATGGCGACCATTTTAGTGACGTCACTGCAACCTTTGGTTTCAAAATTCCATATTTCTGTATCAAATAAAAAGAGAACGCAAAGAAATAGCAAACTTTTGATGCATACACAAGATTTATCATTTAATTTTCTATCCAAAAGGTCCGTATCACTTTTCGTGTATCTCCAACGGTTAGTGAGTAAAACCTAAATTTGCGTAATAAAACACGGTCAACACCGAGCGGTGCAGTATATCTCTACATACATAAAATTAAAGTTTGTATGTTTTTTTTTGCAATATCTACGGAAATTTGAGTTATTTACGCGTTTCAGATTGTTTTATTATGGATGCGCGCGAAAATAATTTTTCGGTCTGTCTGTCTGTCTGTTTGTTTGTTTGTTTGTCTGTGGACAACTTTGTTCCCTTATAACTCAAGAACCGCTGGGTGTATCAACGTAAAATTTGGTACAGATATCCATCAGAGGCACGACACTAATCATTGATGTAACCCTTCTCCGTACCTCTCATAAAAGAGGGCCTACCCCCTTAAAATACATGCTGAAATAGGAGTAGAAGGACGAGACAAAGATCATTTTCAGCCCCTCAATGTGAGAGACAAAACTCGGGGGCCCTAAAGGGTCCCCGAAATCCAAATTTTAAGTCCCTAAATTTTATTTATTTATTTTTATTTAGTCAATTTACCCTCTAGGTTGGTGGTTCCCACGGACTCAGCGAGGGAACTCACCACTACCGCCTCTAAGGGCAGTGTCCTGGAGCTTGGAACATCTGGTCAGGATGGATACAACTGGGGAGGTGTGATCAGCACTTCGCCCAGGCAGCCTCACCTGCAAAGCGAACAGGGGCCTCATGAGGGATGAGAAGGGATGGAACATTGGGATGGATAGGCTAGGAAGAGGGAAGGAGGCGACCGTGGCCTTACGGTAGGTACCATCCCGGCATTTGCCCGAAGACGAAGTGGGAAACCACGGAAAACCACTTCGAGGATGGCTGAGGTGGGAATCGAACCCCCTCTACTCATTTGGACCACCCGAGGCTGAGGAGACCCCGTTCCAGTCCTCATACCACTTTTCAAATTTTCGTGGCAGAGCCGGGAATCGAACCCAGGACCTCCGTGGCGGCAGCTAACCATGCTGACCGCTACGCTACGGAGGCGATTAAGGCCCTAAAACCAACCATTTTTGAGATATTCCCAAAAAACTAATTTCATTTAATAAACTAATGAACGAATACAAGCCGGTAACTATGGCAACAGATTCTCAGAGGTCCATCTATTGCTGTAAGACGCAATGCAATTCCATTAATTACATTGGTGTGAAAGTTCGCAAACGTCTAGAAGGTTATCACGGAACCAAATTAAGCTGTAAAATTCATCAATACGTATAATGCGCTTAAGGGGGTCAAGGGTTACACTAGAATTTTTTCACGCGATTTACACCTGTGGGTGTGGTACGGCAGGTCTATTATATTCCTATCCCTATATTATATTATTATTAGTAGCGGCTTCGGTGGCGTAGTTGGTAGCATGCTGAACTGCTGTGCCCAAGAAAGCGGGTTCAAACCCGGCCGAAGTCGTCGGATTTTTTAAGAGCGTTAGAAGTCCTTCAGTATGCCTTCCTTCGGAGGGGAAGTAAAGCCGGCGGTCCCATGTCATAGATTTATAGCATGTAAAAGATCCTTTCACAGACTAAACTTGTGTAAAGCAAAATTTGTTAGGTTAGATTTCGTCAGAACGCTCTATCAAAGTTCCAGCGTTCACCACTAGGTATCATCGATATCTGGTGGCGAAAGTTGGAACTACTTGAAATAGAACGGAACTTGTAGCTCACCCTTTAGGGTGTCCGCTGGAAGCAGCTACAGACTCAGGCGAGCCGAACATGTCCTCGGACACTCCCGGCACTAAAAGCCATACGATAAATATATAAATAAATTATTATTAGTATTGTATTATGGCGTACAACGAGGAGACAAAGCCCCTCGGTGCCAGAAACAAAATTTGGGGGCCTCGAAAACTACGTTATAAGGCTCTAAAACCAACAGTATCTGAAATATTCCCAGAAAACTAATTTAATTTAATTTAACAAACTATTGAAAGAATGGAAATCGGTAACCATGACAACATTATCTCAAGGGGTGGCATTCAACTTTCCATCTATTTCTGTCAGAAGCAATGTCACTCCATTTATACCTTGCCACGGTGGGTGAGTGGATAGCGTGTCGGTCTACTAACCCCAAGATTGCAGGTTCACTCCTGGCCGTGGTACAGGCCGGACGTTTGTTTTAGACGAGTGAAAAATCTTAATGGAAGCCTGGAGGCGAGTTACTACAGTACCTGTGTTGTTATCAGCTGCCCCAAGCGCTCCGATGATTGATAAAGCTGGTTCACACTATTGCTGAAGTATAGTCACTGGCAAATATAATGACGTTCTGTTCGTAACTACGTAACGTGTACTTCCGTGTCACACAATACTTCGACGTGGCCTGTACTGTCTGCTCAGGTCTGGAATTCCATTACATCAGATCGGTGGTGACAAATGTGAAGTGATAGGGTGAGAGAGTGACTGTGTACAGGCTCACCCGCAAGCTTCAAGGTCAAGGGCAATCGTCTAAAACAAACGTCCGGCCTGTACGTGATTTTGAAAGGCGGCAAAAATACGACTCGCATGTCATACGATGTTGGCATGTCAAAGAACCCATTTGAATTCAGTAGGCCGTGTTCATAATGGCAAAATTAACCTCAAAAGTTTCCGCCAACAAAAAGTTCCTCATTTCTCTACTAGAAAGCGCTATAGTGTTCAAGGAGCTTAGATATCTACCCTCCTTGACTTTCATAGTGATTCAAGGAACAAAGAAATTTCGAAATGCAAGGTACCCACTGGGTGTTAAATTACGAAGCTTGCACCCGGTACCCGAGGCCATACGATATTATTATTAGGCTACTCCATTTATTACATTTCTGTGAATGTTTGCAAATGGCTATAAGGTTATCACGGAACCAACGTAGACTGTATAATTCGTCAATGCAATTAAGGGGGTCAAGGGGTAACCTAGAATTTTTTCATGCAATTTCACGTGCGACATATAGTACAGAAAGTCTATTATATCTACAAACAGCAACATTATTTTCAAAAATTCCTGAATTGAATCAGCATTTTTTGCGGCTTTTAGGAATTTGGGCCATTTGAGGCTAGCGAACCTGAATGTTCATGCACCACAATCCTTTATAATTTATGAAAGAGCTCTTCCTGTGTATGGGGACCTAACACAACGTAGAGGGTCATTTTTTATGTGACGTGTATTGTGTTTCGTCTACAAGACTTTCAAATCTATTTCACGTCAGGAAGTACACGTTAGGTGAATTTAGTTTGAGAGCACATTTTAACTAATCTTTTTTTTTTGTCGACATACGGGTTCATCGTAGGGATGATTTTGTTTGTTACGTATGGTAGATATACCCATATTTGTATATCTGGGTGATATGTTGTAGACAATAGAATTGTCTGTCAGTCTTTCTGTGTATATTTATGCACGCCTATAAATCGTGTTCGGATGCTTGATGCATCGTAAAATTAGGTATGGTAAACACGAGTCAATACACCAATCATTTATAAAACTCCTCATCGTACTTTTCATACAGTAGAAGGGTGGATATAGGGAAAAACTTCTCAAAATACATGCTAAAATAGGCGAAATATAAAAATTATCCTAGAAGGACGATCAAAGCATATGTTGCGCTTCTCTTTGTAAGACACAAAATTCGCGAGTCTATAAGGGGTCTCCGAAAACCACAGTTTAAGGCCCTTAAATTAACAGTGTGTGTGATATTCCCAGAAAACTAACTTCGTTCTGATAAACTTATGAAGGAATGACAAACAGCTAACCATTGCAACAGTAGCTCAATTGATAATGTCTGGTGTTAATATATAACACCGTTCGAAGAACGGGTGCTTCTGCTATATAGTAACTGTATGAAGGTAATGAATAGACGTCCAGTATATGAAAAGGAAGAGAGTTTGTGTTTATTCTCACGATCATGAGCCGCGGGACCTCCATATTTATATGGAATCCGAATCACAGGAAGTGATATTTCACTACCATTCCAGTTTTCTTTACTTTTATTTTACTGTCCTCTTTTTATTTCACTTTTATTTCCAGTATTTATATCATTACGTTACTCACTCCCAGTCCCAGGGGAATTAGTCACAGGCGATTATAATCCACACGGCCTGGCTGGGAATTGAACCTGTGCCAATGTCTAGCACGCTAACCAAGTAGCCACAGAGCCGGACTGCATTAACCACGAACAGAACAAATAGGCCTATGAGAAGGGTCAATATTCACAACCCGTTGGTATCAAAAATTCGCAGTCGGCAGCACTCAAACCTACGCTCCCAGAGGGACTTTGATTCCAACTCAGACGCCTTAACCACTCGGCCACGACTGCCACAGAGTATTCTACGGCCCACGGTGTGACCTTCCCAGTTACTTACTGATAGGTCTCGTCTCGGGAACATACAGCATAGGTAATTGAAATAACTTGTCTCACTCACCCCAGAACGAGTTGTTAATATATTTTGCGGGCTAGGGAAGTCATAGTCATCATACTTGTGTGTGTTGGATTTGTTTGCTAGCAGGTGTTTCTGCAGAGGCTGTAGTTGTGTAGTTTAATGGTAGCTTGTCCCGGGACTTGAAGTATGGAAATATTGGCTGGAGGACATGTGAGTACAACACAGAGGATTCTCACTGTCTCTAATAAATAAGAATGGCTGATATTGTGTCACTAGTCTCCATTGGCCACGGAGCCGTCAGCATCGGTGGTTCAGTGGTACAATGGTCGCCTGCCACGTGGGCGGCCCGGGTTCGATTCCCACCTGATGCTAATAACATTTTAGGAGAAACCCAATAAGATGATGATGTTAATTGTTGTTTTAAGGGGCCTAACATCTGAAAGCCAATAAAGATAACTCCGAACTTGGGTTATATCTTTTTGCTCACGTGCGCTTTCACTGGTCTGCGCAATAAGACCTTGTTTCCAATTTCTAACGGCGTACCGAAACGTTTCCCTGCAACTCGTTTCAAGCGCTTCTCTGCTGCTTTCTGAAGTCTTTCTTTCGCCATATCGATCCTCGCTTGTCTTCCTAGATCAGGATCTCTGGGAATGAAATCAAATACATTGTCCCATGGCCTTTCTGGATTCCTTCCTAAGTGAAGAATCATAGGAACTTCTGCCGTGCTTTCTTGAACTGTAGAGTTCAAACAATCCTCAATCATTGGCACGTATTTTACCCAACTGGGGTGATCATTTGGGCAGAAAATTCTTCAGAATTTGCTAAATTCTGCCATATAGCGTTCGCTTGAATTTGACTCTGGATAACGCACGCTTGAAAAGATGTGCTTAATTGCCAACCTTTCCATGTCTGCTGCGAATTCGGCTGAAGTGAACTGCGCTCCATGGTCCGATAAGAGTTATTCTGGTTTCCCAGCCTTCGGAAACACAGCATTCTCTAATCTGCTCACAACATTTCTTGTATTGGCTTTTTGCATGGGATTCATGGTAACGAATTTAGTGAAGACATCATCAGTCACTAACAGGAACTGATTACCCTGATATCCCTTCGGACAAGGAATAAAAATGTCCGTGGCCGTCAGCTCACGTGGTTTAGAAGGTATCATAGCTCTGGGTCTTCCTTTCAACAATTCTGATGCGAATTTTCCTCTCTGGCATTTATCACAAAATCTTATAATCTTCGCTATAGTGGATCTCATGTTGGTCCAGACAAACCTCTCTAAGAGTACTGAGGGTTTTATCTAAACCTCCATGTCCGATAGAGTGGTGTGCCAACCACACTAACTTTGTGACAAGATTAGGGGGCACGACTATACGAATCTTAGTGTGCTCGGAGTCTGCTTACTTACATACAAGATCTCCGCTCAATACAAAGTGTCGTGATCGCCTTTGAGTAGCAGCATAATCAAGATCTGCTGTGTCCATGTAACCCTTAAGGAACCTGTACATTTTCCTAATTGGAGCGTGTCTCTTCTGTGACACACCGATTCGAGCTAATCTCCTAACGGTTTCCTGATCTTCTTCCTCCAATTGTACATCGTTAAACTGCAAATTTCAAACTGGGTTACGTGATTATGCGTCAGCCAACAAATTGTCCTTACCTGGCTGATGGACTATTGTAGCATTAAACTGTTGAGTGAAAATGGCACATCGAGTTAATCTATTACTCTACATATCGGTTTGAAGCATAAATTGAAGTGCCTTATGATCGGTGATAATTATAATCTGATGTCCGATTAATATCTTCTTCCACACTTGAAGAAATGTCACGAAAGCTAACGCCTCTAGTTCTGCCGTGAAGTAGTTCTCTTCATGTTTCTTAAGCTTTCTTCCAGTGAACGCAATGTAGTGCTTATTTGCTTCTTCGTCCTTTTGGTATAAGACTGCACTAATGCCTACACGTGAAGCATCGGATTCTATGTAGAATATTCGTTCGAAATCCGGATATTCTAATTTCACGTTGTTTTTCAACTCTCCTTAGCTTTCTCAAACGCGTCGTCAGCGGTACTGCTCCATTTCCAACGGTTATTTTTCTTTAGCAAGTCGTAGAGAGGTGCCATAATCTATGAATACTTTGGACAATGACTGCTAATGAATTGGCACGCACCTACAAATTCTCGCACTTGTTTGACCTTAGTGGGCTTTGGTAACCTCATAATAGCTTCCACTTTCTGCAAGTTCGGGTGATATCCATGCTGGTCAATGGTGTGTCCGAGAAAATTAATTTCTTCTCTCATGAAACGGCCCTTATCGAAGTTTACCTTAATATTTGCGTCTCTCAGGTTTTCAAAAAGCTTACACAAGTGTATAAGATGTTCCTGGACATTTGGTGAAGATATGATTAAATCGTCTATATAACAAAGCACGTTCCTTTTAACTTCATCGGTGAGTTTGTTATCAAGGGCTCTAATCAGGGCTGGACCACTGTTGACCATGTCAAAGGGAATTCTCTGAAATACCCAGGACGTCAGGTCAAACAGTAACCCTGTATATTGTTTGCTTTCTTCTTCAAGCTCAATTTGGTAAAACGAAGAAGTTAAATCTAGGACGCTAAAACATGCTTTTCCTTTGAACTTTCTGAGCAAATCTCGTATTTTAGGCGGTCGGTCTGCCTCGGGCAAAATCTTTAAGTTAATGGTCCTGGCGTCGAGACATAGGCGTAATTGACCTTTATTTTTCTTGACTACAGTTATAGGGTTGATGTAAGACGACGCCTGCTTCTTTATAATTCCTTCAGCTTCCATTCTCTTGATTATCCCTCGTACTTCTTCATAGTACTTTTCTGGTATCGGGTAAATCCTCTTCTGATAAGGAGTTTCATCCGTAAGCCTAATTCTTATACTTGTAGTCTTTTATCAATCCAGGCTTATCATCGAAAATGTCTTTAAACTCCATGATTAATTCCTCAAATTCATCCTGAATTTCGCCAAACCCTTCTGCTTGGAGAGTAAGCATTTCCCTTCCATTTTCTACCTCTTCATTAATGTTGTTAATAATTTCTTCCCTAGGATCTTTACCTAGACTGTCATTCGAATCCTGTTCTTCTAACTCTTCTGTGTTTATTAACCCTTCACTAAATTTTATGACTCGGTTTTTCATATCAATTACTGCTCCAACTTTAGTAATGAAGTCAATGCCTAGCACGATATCAAAATTGATTGTGCTCACTACAATGAAAATGTGTTCATATGTGCTTCCATTTATCTCAAAGTTTAACAAAACTTGGATTTGCATTTTACCTATTTGTCTTGAAAAATACCACGCACTTTAACAGTAGATGCGGGTAAAACTGTCATCTTTTTGCCCTTAGATAATCTCTGATAACAATCATCCGATATGATAGACATAATGGCCCCAGTATCAATTAATGACTTATATATTTGTCCATCAACATTAACACATATAATCGGTAACTCGAATGGTCTTTCTTCTCTAGCAATCTCCTTCTCGAAGAGTAGGTCTTCGTCTGTCACCTCATAGATTTCGTTTATCATAATCTGGTTTTGTGTAGCAGTATATCCTGTCTCCTCTAATTCCGTTTCAAAATTGTTTTTTTTTGTCCTTGAGATTCATTCTCATGGTTCCCCGTCTGACTAGTAGATGGACCAGGATCTATAATCACACTTTTATTTTCCCTTCCATTACCATTCTCATTATTTCTCAACTCCTTGAGATACTCTTGTCCTTCCTTATGACGTTCATCATACTTCTCCTTCGTCATAATTTCATCTTGTGAGTTTCTTTTACGATTATAGTTCTGGTTATTCTTATTGTTATTCCTGTTATAATAACCATTATTATTGTATCGGTAGTTATTATTGTTGTGATAATAACCACTTCTACGGTTGCCATTGCTATTATCGTTATTACGTCCTTGCGGTTGCTGATATGGACGACCTCCACGGAATCTCCTGTATCAGGGTTCTGGTCTACGATTCCGGAAATAATTATTCCTTTCAGGACCAATATTTCCCTTTTCTGGTTCTTTCGGATTGTCTGTCTGTTGTGTTTGGTCAAGATATACTGTGTTAATGTCTTCGTACTCTTGCCTTTGGTTCTTCGCGACAATGTTTGGCATAGGGCTCGTGTTATCGAGTTTTCTGAGCAATTCGTCCTTGCTTGCTAGATCGTTGATCCCTGACGAGATAATTAGACGTCTGACTTCAACAGGGAGCATCCTGGCTATCGCGTCTATCAACTGAGCTGTAGATAACGGGGGTTGAAGAAATCTGAGCCTGGCTAACTGACTCGTGAAGAAGTCTGCGTAGCGTGTGGGAAGAGTTCCTGAATATTTTCGTGAGTATACTTCTGCGCGTAGGGAGTTTTGTGCTTCAATGGACCAAAAACGCTTTATTAGTGCTTCTGCGAATTCATCGAAGTTCATGAAGTTAAATCTGAAGGCTATGAACCATTCAAGGGGCCCATCTGACAGATAGCGTTCTACGATCTTCATTTCCCTCAGTAGTACAAAATGAACACTTTGAATATTGCATCATCACGACCAGATATTGCGTATCGCGATGACGTCATGGGCCCTTAGAGCGAGCACGTGGTCCAGGGGGGATCAGGTGATTGGTTAATGGCTAGGATGACCACCACGCCTTGTGTTCGCATGGAGAGGTCAGCTGTGTATCATGGCTATTAATTATTGATTTATTATTGAATTATATTTAGGTATTTGCTCAAGGGAGTGGAGAGAGTCTTGGGTGTCATAACTTTTTGAATGAGAGTGTACGGCGAGGCAGTCAACATAGCTGGCTCGCTACCCGACATGTGGCATGCAGCTGTTCTGTTTTTTTTTGTTCGCGCCGAGCGGGCGAGGCGTGAGAGCAGCCTGCGCTCTCCACACAAGTGGTGCATGGCTGTTAAAGTTTTTTGCTCGCGCTTGCTAATAAGTAAAGTGGTTTCTTAAAGCTAGAGTGTGTTTAAGTACACCGATATATCACCAGAGCGTGGGAGTGAACTTGTGTTACTCGTTGTCGCTTTGTTATGTCTGTTTAATTTAAATGAAGTTAACATTTTTTGCGTTCCGGCTTGCTTCATGGTCTCAATCTGGTTACGATGTTTTATAAGTCATGTGTGAAATGAATCTTGGTGTGTTTGTTTATAGATTCATAGCCCTCATTATTCAAGTCTGTAATTTTTAATGAGAGAACAAGATCTGAAACCAGTTCCCAGAGCTCCATGTGAAATGTTTAAAAGAGCTTTTTGCAGTTTGATCTTCACAATATATAAGAGCACATTGCTATGAAGTAACACTCAGTTCAAAGTAACGCAGTTAAAATCTTCATTATGACTATGTATGGAAGCCTGCTTGTAAAGCTCCAACAGTTATGCGAGATTAAATCTCTAGGAGAGCGAGCAGAGATGCTAGGGTTGAACTTTGCAGTGAGCGCTCTCAAAGTGGAGGAGGACCAATGGTTCAACAGACTGAGCAATTTGGAACAAGACATGTTCAATTGCGAAATGTTGGAGATAATTCGAGACCGCCAGCATTGTCGGGAGTTGGTTTCGAATGGTGCAACATTCCACATATTGGGTGTTATAATTCAACGGCTGCGAGCGTTCGATTCGAGCACGATCGAGCTGCTCGATTTTCCGCCACTGGAGGAAGAGGGTGTGGGGGTTGGAGAACGTGTGGACGAGGATGAAGAAGAAGAAGAAGTTCAGATTTTAAATTAAATGGACTGTGGACAGTGGGTTTTTTATTTGTATTCTTTCAAAATGTTAAGTGTACATTTTAAAAAAATATATTTATTTTGATCATTTTTGGTTTACATTAATTATATAATATGAAATAGTGAAAATGATATGATCTTCGTTCTTAAAGTGGTAAGTAGTTCTTTTTCCAACAAGCTGCGGAGAATTGAAGATGCTGTGTTGCTTGCAGAGTTGAATATGCTGGTCTTGTGCACGGGTAAGTACAATCATTCTTTTCTTTCTTGCGTGTGTTGGTTTTAGTGAGCTGAAAAATATATCGAGACACATTCATAATAATAATAATAATAATATTTTTGCGAGGAATTAAAAAACAAAACTTACGCTGTTGTAATTAGAAGATATTTTTGTTGGGGTTCCAAGAGTTGTGAGTTGAATCGAATCCAAGCCAAGATACGAAGGCTCGGGTTCCTTTTCTACGTAGTACTTTGTCGACTAAGTAAATATTAGGATGTTTTGTTCGTTGTAACTCTGCTTCATAAAACGCCCCAAATATCGGCAAATTTTTATTATCTTTTAAAAGATATGTTCGTGGATTAGTATTTTGAACTTTATAAATTGTAAATAATTCCGTAGTCCAATTAGCTTCGTAGGCCTTGGTGAAGTGTTTCTTGATTTTTGATATTCGCACAATGTCACCGATTTTATACTTTGGATTTTATAAAGTTTCATTATATTGTGTTGGCAAGCTGGGTGGATTGTTTCTTTTTACATCAATGGGTTTCATGCCAATGCTGCGATGTATTTTGTGATTATACTTTACTAATAACTCAGGCATGAACCTCGTGTTGTGAATTCTTTCCACATCGATTCCTTAAGAATTCGATTAAATCTTTCTACCACGCTCGCTTTAATGGAGCTCCCAGTGGAATAATGCTTTAGATTTTGTTTCTGAGACCATGTTTTGAATTCACTGTTATAAAATTCCGTTCCTCGATCAGTGTGAAAATAATTGGGCAATCTTCTACTTTGAGAATAAACATATTTTAAACTTTTTACAATCTCACTTCCTTTTTTGGTTTTAAGAGGAATTGCCCATGCATATTTTGAGTAATCGTCAATAATGGTCAATAAATATTTAAATGCATTATTCCATTTTGCAAGTTTGAACATGTCCAAAAGGTCTGCTTCATGGAGGTCATCGATTCCTTTGCTAATAACACGTCGTATTTTAAACTTTTTTCTAAGCGGTGCGTGAAGTTCTTTTGCAATTTCTCGTCTGATTTCGTTCATAGTTATTTTCCAAACAATGTTTTATAACATACTGTGCATTGTTTTACAAACGTTTGAATTTTTATTCAATATATCCTGCATTTCTTAGTTCTTCTTCAATTGCAAAGATTTCGCTGTCGAGTCCTGTGTGACCTGCAGCTTTCGATGCAATTATTTTTTTAAGTCTTGATACTAATTTGTTTGGTTCATTCCAATGGACAAATTCAATATTGTTTCCTCCTTCGAATTTCCAAATGGCTTGTGGTGTGATGTGTTTTTTTTTGGCCATATCCAGTATGCATCGTAGTATTTGCTTCTTCATTTTCATCTGCTGTTTTTATAATTCTATCTATGTCTTCAGTAAGAAGGGGTTCAATTATATGTCTATACTTATAAGATTGCGTTCCTCTCGGAGCTGCATTGCTTGTATAATTTCTTTTGTGCAGGTTTGAAACATTTAATAATTTCAAATATGAACTTAAATCACTCCTATCTATTAGAGTGGGGTCTGGTACTTTCCTTTGAATCAATTCAAGTAGACCTTCTGTTATAGGAAATTTTCACCACCAACTTTTATCCACTTTTTATCAAAGAAAACTCGTTCACGTCCCAAGTATTGTTTATCATTTCTTATTGTTATACCAAATGTTCTATCCACGTTGTGTTTAATGAACGGATCAAAGTAGCGGTTAAGTAGTGAAATTATTTTGATGCTATCTCCATCTTCTTCGTCTGAAGTAGCAGTTGATTCAGAATCGTCATATTTTCCTTTTCTTTTTCGATTTTCTTTATTTTGAGTTGACGTATTAGCAATAGCTACAAGTTGATTTAATGAATTTGTTACTGGTTTAAAGTTAGTCTCTATATCCAATTCTTTACGTCTAACATCATTTTGAAGTGAAAGATACTTGTCTTTAACATCTTTTTTTAATCGAGAAAGTTTATCCTTTACTCGACTTTCAGCTTTAATCTTCGAGCTCTTCTCCATGACTAAGCTGAAATTGTGGTAGTTTTACTTATTTATAGTATATTCAAAATCAATTTGAAGAGGAAGATCATTGGTTTTATGTTTCTCAGGGTCTCTAAGTCGAAACTGAATTTCATCTTGTTCTTCAACAACAATATCACTGCCATCCAGTTCAATCTCTTGACGTAGCCTATATTTAAAATTGCATACACAATTGGAGATCTTGGTGAAACAAAAATTGGTTTTAATATGCCTTTGTAGGGAAGTTGGTACTGTATGTTATGATTATGAAGCGTGTATACTGGTGAATGGATTGATGGCGTGTTGGAGAATTTCAGAATAAATTTCGATAATTTCATTTTCTTTACTTCATCTTGTAATATACCATATTCTTCTTTGGATGCAGTAAAACTTTCGAGTGGTTCTTTGTTAACCAATTGCTCAGTTTTTTCTAGTTCAGTTTTTAACTTGTTATAATCATCTTTGGATGCAGCAGCATAACTTTCAAGATCTTCTTTTTTAACAATATTGAGATTGTTCATAACACCCTCAATACGAGTTTGTAAATTGCTTAAAATTTCTTTTAGTTGATTAACTTCAGTTCGTGAAGCAGCATAGTGTTCTACAAACCGTTTATTTGTCACATCTTGATCGTTAACAGGAAACTCAACATTTGTTTGTTTTTGATGTTGTAGATTGTTTACAGTCTGTTTCATTTGTTCAAATTCACGTCGTGAAGCGGCATATTGTTCAACAAACGTCTTATTTGCAACATCGTTATCGTATATGGGATTGTTTACGTGAGTAATTCGTTTACTCATCATATTTAAAGTTCCACCATCGTCTACGTTTAAAAAGTTTTGTTTATCAAATTTAGTGATTAAGTCTTCTAGATCTTTTCGAGAAGCAGCAAAGTTTTCTAAGAAATATTTATTTATTGCATCTAACGAATCGATTGGTTGAGATATGTTTGTTATTCTTCTATTTAACATATCTACAGTTTCATCATCTCTGTTTATATTCAAAAGAGATTTTTTAATTTCATCGAGTTCATTTGTTACATGAGTTTTAAGAAAAGAATACGTTACCGCATCTTGATTTTGAATTGGATCTTTAACATTTCTTATTCTTTTGCTACCCAAGTCAAGAGTATCATCATCATACGGAAAGTGATCTTCTGAAATTTCACGCACTAAACCATGAATGAATTCTACTCGTTGTAACACTTCGGTTATACGGGTGTCTAGATATTTTCTTTTATATTCGATGTATGTTGCTGCATTGCAATAAGGTTTACTGCATCATTTGCAGATGATGGCAAAGCTAAGCCCGCGAGACGTTTGTTTTGAAAGTCAAGTTCCTTTTTCTCTATTTTACAAATTTAAAAAATTAAACCTTTAAGGTCGTTAAAGTTTCGTTGTATGTCTTCTTTAGACTCGATATTATTTAGCTCATTCAATAACTTCAGTACATAACCTTTGTTGCATGCATCATCAACATGTATTGGCGTTCCAACATCTTTTAACCGTTTGCCGTTAATACTTAGATAACCGTCGCTTGTTGTTGTTGTTGTTAGTTGATTTCCATAATGCACTAGCTTATCATCAACATACGATTTAGTTGCAATATCATGTCGTGAAGTCGGTCGTCCGATAGACACATTATTGGTTTTGTTAAACGATGTAATAGTTAAGTTGTTAACCACACAAAAGGTATAACACGAATGGGCATTTAGCTCTTTTTGAAGTCTTATTTATAACTGAAAATAAACATCACATCCATTGCGATATCGACCGTTTTGTAAATCGCTATCTTTATCGATAAACAAAGAGCCAAACTTAGAGTTTTGCCAACAATACGAACAAATATCAAAGAACTGATCATAGCTCATATCTGTATTTTCATGATCGTTATATACGTGACGCAACTTTGTTCCGTCTTGTTTAAAAAGAATTAAATAATTAGCGTTATCTCTAATTAGATGTTAAGGTATACAAGAATATGTTTGACAAAGATAAAATACGTCAACGTCTTGATGACGACCTCTACTGAAATAATCTTTCATGTGTTGTTGTTTATTGCTGGCTACATCATCAAAAACAAATATAGAGTTTTTTCTAGCCATTTCTGGAGGCATAACTTCATCATTATCGGAAAAAAATCACTTTTTTATGGAGTCCAAAAACTTTTTTAATTCAACATATTTACTTTGAGCAAGTGATTTAGAATAAATATAAACGTTTTCAAAACGAACTCCATTTTTATGTCATAATAAATTTAGCATTACTTTTGTTTTGCCACAGTTCGATGGACCGCAAATGATACATCGCATAGTGTTCGGTAGTAAAACACCATGCTTTCTTTTTTCACTTTTACTCTGGTTTTCACCATTAGTAAATGAAATTACTGGTAGAGTGTTTGACTGCTTAACAAACTTCAGCATGTCTACGTTTACGTCTGAGAATGCACACGGCACAAAAAATCACATCACATCAACATACAGTATATTGTTTTACACACGTATCATAACTTGTATTATATGGAATAATAGTAGGATTTTCAGGATTTAAATCAACGTAGCCGACGTAAAACCCTCTTAAATATGGACAATATGGCGCCCATTTTTCATGATCATTTAAAGGAATATCGTTTTCCTTCCAATTTTCAATTTCAATCTTACAGAATATACATTTCACCTTATCACCATGACCAGTATAATAAAATCCAGCTGATGCTAAACAAAATTTGTTTGGACAGCGAAGAGGCCAATTTTGAAAAGTTTTAAGTCTTTCATATTCAGATTTCAATTCTAAGCTAGGAGAAATATTGTTTACGTAAGGGCAAGAAAAAGCCCATTTCTTATGGTCTTCAAATGGATCATCATCTTCTTCCCAATAACTAAGTTGCAGATTACATAAAGTACACCTAACCATATTCTTATATCCATAATAGTAAAATCCTGCAGCTGCTAACCACGCAGTGTTCGTAAAACTGTCTGAAGACCAGCTCTTAAATGTTTTTAGCCGATCTCCTTCAGATTTTAAATTCATTTCTTTTTGACTCAATATCATTTGCATTAACTGTTTTTTTTAATACTTTACACAATTAAAATACTTCATGATGCTGTTTACTTCACAAAGAAAGATGTTCACCACACAAAGCTAAATGTGAACTGATATGAATCAACAAAACATGTTGGCTAATATGCATGATTTTGCGTGTGTTGGGTTGGCCGAGCGGCCTAAGGCGTTATACTTAAGATCTAATTTTCAGAAATTGAAAGCGAGGGTTCGAATCCCTCACCTGACAATATTATCTTATTTACATGTGGAGTGAGGAGGTATTTGATCATTAATAAGAACTTTAATATGAAATGGTACAAAGACCTTATCTTCTTTATTCATTTAGAATTACAATTAATACAATTTTATTTCTCTTGAAGTAATCTCATTCTTTTTTAGTTGTCCAGATGAGTGTGTGTGTGTTGAGATGATCTTCTTCTTTTAGTTGTCCAGATGATTATTTTCTGTAGACAAAAAATATACACTGTGTTAAAAAGCAAACCAAAACAAAATATGTATAGCTGTCAACGACACTAGTAGATTTAATTAATCACCTTTTATAGATAGCGATTACAGTTATCACATTTGCAGCGAAGATGACACAGTTGAAATTTTCTCTTTAGATGATCTGGTAGATGTTCCCACTCTAGACGAATTCGTTGTGGTTCATATATAGTCAGTATGTTTATAGGAAAGTAGTTCCAATCAAACTTATTAAAACCTTGAAGTCCATTGTTTCGAAACTTGTTTATTATCGAACACACGATTTTCATGATGCCATCAGAAGAATTTAACCAATGTTGAACAGCATTGACATTGAATTAAGCACAACTATTGCTTCCCATTGCAAGAGATGGTAAATGTTTTGGACAATCTGTAGGTAAACGATGGCTATGCTTCAACATTAGGTCTGACATTCCTTCAATCGTATAAAGATCGATTAATGAGCCGGGGGAAAATGCTTTTAGTGCAAACAAAGAAAATTCATATGGCAAATTATATACAACTAAATATTCATATTTATTCTTAATAGAGTCAAAAAAAAGTAGAAAGAGTTTTTTCATAATACGCTGCGACCCATGTGATCACGGGACCGAATGAAGGTATATTGCTGTTATTTAACATACAGTAAGCAAGTTCCAAACTGCCGTTTGGTAGCTTGCGAATGTCTGCAACTATTGGCTGCTTCTTATTCCACGTGCCAGCATCAGTAGAAGGAGAGTTTGTTGTTGTCAATTCCATGATTGCAACTAAAGTGAGAATACTTGTTTACTTGCTTGCTTATAACTTAGCAAATATTGGTTTAGATAATTACTTCATTAGTTAATGGTCTGTAAGATATTTGACGATCATGAATAAGAACACAATAAAGCGTTGTATCTTCAGGTATATTCTCACTTGTCTCGATTTCAATTCGCACATCGACTGAAGATGTCTTCACTGCTTCCACTTGTTCGAGACAATTAATTACAATAATCGGACAATGAGACTTAAATTCATCTCGTGAAACCAGAGTCTCTGAACGAAAATCATCGATCTGATAACATACATTACGAAATTTAACAAACATGTCATACAATTCGCTGTAGTCATTTATGGCAATTTCAGAAGTTGGCATTTCATAGGGATAAAAAATTGAATTTAAAAAAACTCTTATAGATTTAATATTACATTGGTCAAAATTGGAAGAGCATGTGTTTAGTAAATTTCTTCTAGTTTGAAAACCTAATAAAAATTGACGTGGTTTTTGAGTTTCAGAAGTTGTCATTACAGTCCAACTATATTTAGTTGTTCTAGGAAGAGAAGGCAAGTCATGAACATCCCATGATCGAAAACCAACCTGAATGGGAATATTTTTCTGCATTAGTTTTAATCTTTTAATTTGTTCTTCGTCCGATAATAATAAAACGGGAATTTTTAGATAAACTTTTAATAACTTGACCTTAGAAAGATCGTTTTCGATTGCCGATTGCAACGCACGTGCGTCACTTGACGATCGGAGAAGTATTACCTCATGCTTGCAGTTTAAAATCGGCTTTCTGTAATCCTCTGCTAAACCTAACAGGTTGCTTAAAGGAAGTATTACATGAAAACGTTTTGTGATACTATCAACAATATTTGCTTCACTTGCTGGTGTTGTTAAAGAGGGAAAATAACCAGCATTTTATAAAGCTGTATATTCGTTTTTTGAATATGATGCAAAGGTTTTTATAGAACTTGTTATACCTAGATGGCGTGTACGATCAATTTCTTTACCATTTAACGTGATGCGAATTTCGCTAAAAAGATTAGCCCCCCAAATTTTTGGTCAGAATGTGCTGTAGTAGATGCAGCTGGATTTATGTTAGAAGTAATAATTTGACCTTCTAAGTGAAGAACACCTTCTGATAATAAAACTATGTTTTCTTCATTTTGAATCGGTATTCGAATTTCATCATTATTTTCGAATTTATTAGCTGAATAAGATTGATAAACTCTTTCTTCTCGTCGCACAACTCTGTTGTCAACCTTTCTTTTATCTGTTATTTTAAACATGCTAAACATGTTAACAGCTTCAAATATAGATAGAAACTAATTAAGATTAACTATTGCATATATATTTATATTGAAATTAAAATACGTGATAGCATAAAGACTGTAAGGAATGTTTGTTGTTACTCGATAACTGTTTCTTAGATTTCAAGGTGCGATGTCGTTGTTTTTTTTTAGAAATTTTAGCTGATTGATTTATATTACTTTTTTGAATCAGAGTCGACTTCTTTTTTTCAAACTTTGAGTATTTAGTATAACCATATTTGTGAATGTTTTCTAGTAAGCTTACTCAAGTAGAATGAAAATATAACAGTATTTCATTACTTTATATAGCAAGATATCGTGCTGGACGAATAATTAATTCTACAGTTAAATCTTCATCTTGCAAATCAATGAGCTGTTGAAGATGATCTTCAAGTTGCACAGATACATGTTGAATAACCTTGCTGTTCATAGGCAAAAATTAATTGTTGTTGGTTGTACAACAATCGGGTAACCAGCAGAAACATGAGCTTTAAAATTATATAAAGAGTGTGTTGGTTTATGGTTCAAATAAGAACTCGTACCAAGCACAAGGTTGCAACATACTCGAATACTATTAACAGTGTTAATTTTAATCATATATTCAGAATGATGAGTTGTGTTTGCCTCGAACTTTTATGAGAAAATCCTAACAAATCTGCAATAGAATCTGCAACACCAAAATCTATCGCAAACATTTTCGAATGTAGTTTACAATGATAAAAGACTTTATCATAATTAATATAAAATGATGGGAATTTGTCTTTGTCACCTAATAAATGTTCAACTAATAATTCATTAATCTTTTCACTTAATTGTTTTAACGTATAGCTAGCATTGGGTATTATTAAAATCGCTCTATCCGCTTCGTTCAACTTTATAGCCAAAACGTTATTATTGTCGCTAATTATTACTTCATTTTCGATTCTATTTCGATCAATTTCAATTTCTCTTTTATTCTCTTTAGGGTAAACTTTCTTTTCAATACCTAAAGGCCCTGCTACACTGTTGACTACAGTGAAATCAATATTAAACGGAGAAGACAAAACCAGACGGTTGTCTCTTTTTCCGTCTATATACTCTTCCACATGCATATTTGTTTTTTCTAAATGTTTTGGTATAAGTTTCGACAATGAATGATAACTAAGTAAATCATCAAATGTTGAGGCTAGATCTTCAAATTCATATATATCCGGTGGTACCACTAAATCAATTGATAAAAAATTAATAAAATGAATGCGAAATTTATTATTTCTGTTGGTAACATTTCGAATAGACTTAGATGTATACAATCCTGCAAGTCCTATTTCAAAAAACTCTGCTCCTACAAGATGAATCGGGTTCTCCAATGTAACATCAATCTTCGAGCCTTTACCTTCAAGAGTTATCCGTCTTTCGAAAGCCATCTTTGAAATGTTTAAAGACGGTCTGTGTTTCCCTTATTTATACAATACAAGAAGACTAAACAAAAATGTCCACAAATCGAAGAAGTAATCGATTGATATGAATGAAAATTATATTGTAGATAGCAATTTTTAAGATATCTTAAAATTTCTAATGGTGGTCTTAAATTACCAATAATATCAAAATAAAGCACATATTTACCACGTTTACTGAAAGCCACCCAATGCGAACCGGATTTATCCATCGGTTCAAGGTTAACAATACAGTTTCCATTTTTTCGAGGATACCCTGGTAACGTATCTCGCATAAAAACTCCTCTAAAATTTGGAATCTTTAATTGATGTGCGTATTTAGCTAAATCGAAATTACTTAATGCTTTATTTGGTATTTGGTTAATTATCTTTTGTATGCAGGAGGATTTAAATAAATGCCTTGACCTCCTTTTCCTCGCATTGCTTCTATCATTCGATTGTGTCTTTTCATTTCTTTTAGTTCTTCTTGAGCAGCCTTCGCTTTGTTTATAGCAGACGCCACCCCGGCTGCTCCGCCTGCTAGACCCCCCAAGCCCGACAAGGCTGCAAATATCGGAAGTAGGGGTAAAATACCACCTTGCGTTTTCGATGTTCTTTTTTTAAATCTTTTCTTATTTTTTAAAATTTAAGTTTCGCTCACCTCCTCCAATCTTAGACTTAGCTTTCATTATGCCACCGACTGTTAGTGCAGCCGCTCTCTCTCCAAATGATGCGTCACGGGATTTTAAACGAGACCAAGCTTTTGAAGCTAAAATTTCATCAGCCTCTCTTCTTTTGTTGGAATCTTTATGATTTGCGTAAGCAATGTCGTGCTCTTTGCACGCTTTATCTAATACTAGCTGAAGTACCCGTGCTTCGCTACGCGTCATAAATAAAATAAAATGTGAAGGTGACAGTTAAAACAGGGGATAGGCGAGGTGCTGCGCAGAGGGAGATTAAGGATGGAACATTTTGTCCAACTACACCGTTCGGCGTTGACCGTGTTTTATAGCACAAATTTAGGTTTTACTCGCTAACCGTTGGAGATACCTTTCGGATAGAAAATGTAATTTTAAACCTCGTATATGCCATCAAAAGTTTGCTATTTCTTAGCGTTCTCTTTTTATTTGAAATGGAAATATGAAAGTTTGAAACCAAAGGGTGTAGTGACGTCACTAAAATGGTCGCCATAGTGCAAAGTATTGAAATCAAAAGTAGCCTATATGTTAACCAGTTAAATCAGCTACTTTCATGTAAAATTCATGTAAGTCGGACCAGTGGTTCTTGCGTGATTGAGTAATACACAGACACACACCATCTCATTTTTAGCCTCGCTTCGCTCGCGTCATAGTCGTGTCATATTGTTATTCAATGACATGCAGGTTTAACCCCGTTAACACCCCTTTAGAACCTGAATATCCAAAAATCCCTCCTTAGTAGACATTTTCGACACACAACAAACATATCCCCTTCTTCTAACTTCAATAGTTTTGATTGGTCGATGAGAGTGAACATCCAAAAATCCTTCCTTAGTGGACGTTTTTATTCCAGAATTTCACCCCTCCCCATATGCCCCTTAAATTGGATTTATGAAAAAAAACGGTCGAACATCTACTTATTTTAATTATTTATTCATTTATTAATTTTTAAGGTGTTTGGAACTCGGAGAAAATCAAACTCCTTGTCTATGTCGTTTAAGAGATACACGCTCCGTTCGGAATCTTTCAACCCCCACTTTTCATCCCTTTCACCTCATAATATACACCACATCGAAAAACCATTAGACATGTGTCAGCTTATTTTAAATGATTAGTATATATGCCAAGTATCACATCCCCAAATGAAACCACTCATGAGATATTGTTATTCAATGAAATGCACGTTTACCCCCATAACACCTCATTAGAACCTGAATATCCAAAACTCTTTCCTTAGTGGACGTTTTCGACATACCACGAACTTATCCCCAAAATTTCATGTTTCTAACTTCAATAATTTTTGCTGGGCGATGATGAGTGAGTGAGTCAGTCAGGACATTTTCTTTCATTAATATTTGAGAATTTCACCCCTCCCCAAGAACCCCTTAAATTGGATTTATGAAAAAAAAACGGTCGAACACCTATTTACTTTTTTTTAAGCTGCTTTTTCCGCTGAATTTCAAACGTATCGCCTATGTAGAATAAGAGATACAGTACACGCTCCGTTAAGAATCCTTCAACCCCCAATTTTCTCCCCTTTCACCTCATAATATACACCATATCGATAAACCCTTAGACATATGTCTGCTTATTTTAAATGATTAGTTTGTATGCCGAATATCACATCCCCAAATGAAACAACTCGTGAGATATTGTTATTCAATGAAATGCAAGTTTAACCCCCTTAACACCCCTTCAGAACATGAATATCCAAAAATCCATCCTTAGTGGACTTTTTCGACAAACAACGAACATATCCCCAAAATTTCAAGTTTCTAACTGCAATAGGTTTGCTGGGGGATGATGAGTGAATATCCAAAAATCCTTCCTTTGTGGACTTCTTTCCCCAGAATTTCATCGCTCTCCATGAGCCCCTTAAATTGGATTATGAAAAAACGATCGAACACCTATCTACTACTTTTTCAATCTGATTTTTCTCCCTGAGATTCTTACTTTTTGCCTCTGTCTTTTAAGAGATACTTGCTCCTTTAAGAATCCTTCAACACTCACTTTTCACACATACACCTCATAATATACACCACATCGAAAAACCCTCAGACATGTGTCTTCTTATTCTTAATGATGAGTTTATATGCCTAGTATCCCATCCCAAAGGAAATCATTCGGGAGATATTGTTATTCAATTAAATGCAAGTCTACCCCTTAACACCCCTTTAGAACCTGAATATCCAAAATTCCTTCCTTAGTGGACGTTTTCAACATACAACGAACATAGCCCCTTAATGTCATGTTTCTAACTTCAATAATTTTGGCTGGGGGATGATGAGTGAGTAAGTCAGGACATTTTCTTTCAATTATTTTTCAGAATTTCACCCCTCTCATGAACCCCTTAAATTGGATTTATGAAAAAACGGTCGAACACCTATTTACTTATATTTTAAGCTGTTTTTTCCCGCCGAATTTCAAACTTCTCGCCTATGTCGTTTAAGAGATACACGCTCCGATAAGAATCCCTCAACCCCCAATTTTCACCCCTTTCACCTCGTAATATACACCTCATCGATAAACCCTTAGACATATGTCTGATTCTTTTAATGATTAGCTTATATACCGAATATCACATCCCCAAAGAAACAACTCATGAGATATCGTTATTCAATGAAATGCACGTTTACCCCCTTAACACCTCTTTAAACCCCGAATAACAAAAATAATTCATTAGTTGACGTTTTCGATACACAGCGAACATATTCCCAAAATTTCATGTTTCTAACTTTAATAGTTTTGGCTGGGCGTGACGAGTGAGTGAGTCGGACAGGACATTTTCTTTCAATTATTTTTACCAGAATTTCACCCCTCCCCATGGGCCCCTTAAATTGGATTGATGAAAAAACGCTTGAACACCTATTAACTTATTTTTTAAGCTGTCTTTTTCCCCTGAGTTTGATGATTGAGTGAGTTAATCAGTCAGTTAGGACACTTTCTCTCCTTTTTCCCCCCAGAATTTCACCCCACCCCATTGGCTCCTTAAATTAATTTATGAAAAAACGGTGGAACACCGACTTACTTATTTTTTAAGCTGATTTCTTTTCGCCGAGTTTCAAATTTCTCGCCTATGTCGTTTAGGAGATAGGCCTACACGCTTCGTTAGGAATCCTTCAACCCCCAATTTTCACCCCTTTCACCTCATAATAATACACCACATCGAAAAACCCTTAGACACATGTCTGCTTATTTTTAATGATTAGTTTATATGCCGAGTATCACATCCACAAATGAAACCACTCGTGAGATATTGTTATTCTATAAAATGCAGGTTTAACCCCCTTAAGACCCCTTTAGAGCCTGAATATTCAAAAATCCTCCCTTAGTGTATGGTTTTGACATACAACGAACATATCCCGAAAATGACATGTTTCCAACTTCAATATTTTTGGCTGGGCGATGATGAGTGGGTGAGTGAGTCAGGACATTTTCTTTCAATTTTTTTCTTCAGAATTTCACCCCTCCCGATGAAACCCTTAATTTGGTTTATCAAAAAAACTGTCGAACTCATATAAGTTATACTTATTTTTAAGCAGTTTTTCCCCCTGAGTTTGAAGAGCGAGTGAGTCAATCGGTTAGGACACTTTCTTTCCTGTTTTTTTTTTTACACAGAATTTCACCCCTCGCCATAGGCCCCTTAAATTGGATTTATGAAAAAAAAAAACCGGTCAAACACCTATTTACTTATTTTTTATGCTGATTTTTTCCCGCTGAGTTTCAAACTCCTCGCCTATGTCGTTTATGAGATGCAGGCTCCGTTAGGAATCTTTCAACCACCACTTTTCACCCCTTTCACCTCATAATATACACCACATCGAAAAACCCTCAGACACATGTCTTCTTATTTTTAATGATGAGTTTATATGCCGAGTATCACATCCCCCAGTGAAACCAATCGGGAGATATTGCTATTCGATGAAATGCAGGTCTACCCCCTTAACATCCCTTTAGAACCTGAATATCCAAAAATCCTTTCTTAGTGGGCGTTTGCGGCCCTTGAGTAAGCTGCATACCAAATTTCATTCCAATCCGTTGGGTGGGTTCTGAGATTTCGTGATGAATGTGTGAGTGAGTGAGTGAGTGTGTGAGTGGTATTTGACAAATATCTAGTAGATAGTGTCAAGTCTTTGTTATGCTATACTCGGTTGACAGTGCTGTGTGAGCAGTTGAGTAACTAACGGGATTTCAAGTAAAGATCCTCATTTTCTATACCGGTAGTGCAGAGCGCAATTGGCATCCAGACGGCCGTGTCTCGACTTGAGCTATGTTGCCATGGAAACTATCTGCCTTGCCATTCCTTCATGAGTATATTTTATGATTTGATTAGCCTGTTTTTGAGTGAAAAAGGGCCGAAATCAGAAGAATGAGAAAGACTATCGAAAATTCATGTAGCCAGCGGTTCCTTCTGGGTCCTAAACTATGTGTATGCAAAATATGGTTGAGATTGGTGGAACGGTGTAGATTTGTATACGGAACCAACATATATACATACATATATACATACATACATACATACATACATACATACAGACTTTCACTTTTATATATTAGATATTTATTCCTGGATCACCACGGCTCAATCGCTTTTCTAATTTTGTTCCTGGTCCACAATATTCATATCCCGGAATGTGTAATTCCACAGGTAAATTATCAATAGTTTTATTAAGTACACGACTAATGAATGATCCACTTCCTGATCGTTTATATTGAGTGGCAGAGTTGCTCCTCTTCCAACGCACCATTACTAAATGATAAGTAATATAATGTAATTATATATATATATATATATATATATATATATATATATATATATATTCTTTCAGGAAAATGGGAATGGTGGGGGGAGGAGTTGAAAATAATACACACAAAATTTGGGTTGTTGTTTATTCTCTTTTTCATAAGCAAAGGAACACACAAAAATTAGTATTATTAACAGAATAAAAGTGTGTGTGTGAAAGAAATAAAGTAAGTAAGAGAGATGAAGTGCTTTAATCTCAAATTTGTTTCTAATCATTTTTCAGAGAAAAATGACCAAACGGTAAAGTAACAATTCCGTTTTCAGTTATGTGTCTTTTATCATCGTTTGATGAAATTGCCAACTTATTTTGCCGAACAGTAAATACAGAATGAGATTTTGAAATTATACAAACTTGAACTTTGTTGACTTGATCTCTGTTATAAAGACACTTTCGATACTCATCAATATTCATACTTTTACTCACACTCTTCTTAATGCCTTTAGCCTTACACAAGCTATTTATTTCATCACACAATGTTATTGCATACATTTTGGGTCTTAACCCCACAAATTCTTCAACAGTCCTTCCAGCATGTTCATCTTTCATTAAACCAATTTCACCTTTATTTTGTCTCACAATGCCAAAAGGATTGTTTGTTTCATAGTTTCCAGTATCAAACAAATTTGAATGCTGTTTCATGAACTCATAAATATCATAATAGAATATATACATAAAACTATCGGTGTCTGTGTATAACAACCTCACATTTGATTCAGGATTTGCTAAAATAACATTATAATGAAAGTGATTCATTTTGCATTTAGACAAATCTAATATAGATGCACCAACATATACTGGTTGATTGTGAAAAATCTTTAGTCTGCTCATCTCGATGACTATACATTGTTCATCGAATATAATTCTATGTTTAAAATTAGCCTTAGCTATTAAAGACCTAGCACCACGAGCTCCATGCCATTTGGTGACCCATTTGATGTCCCTTAACATCCTCACATTCATCAGTGAACGACCAAAAATTGCATTATTCATCAATTTATTTAAAAAAAACATTTTTGGCATGTTTTCGTTTCTCTGTGTTCACATCAATATATGGATTTAGCCATTGGCTCTGATTGAATTCAATTATTCTGTGAATACGATCTTATTTCATTCCTAGTTGAATACATTGCTTTAACATTCTATAATGCAAAACATAACGTTCTTTGTTATCTAGGGTAGCCATTAGCTTTGTCAACTTTTCGGGACATAGAGGGTAATCTGAATGTTTGTCGTGTAACTCTTGAGGATAAGTCAAATCTACTTCCAAAATATATCCAATTTCTGAAACATCATCAATAGTTAAAACATCAAAGCCTTCAACATTTGCAACCCATTTAAAGCCACCCGTTGGAAGATATTCCATCATCGCATATCCATATAAATTATCAACATCAAAGTACATTATGTAGGACTCTCGCTTTTCTCATCATAAGTTTTCATATACTTATTATTAGCAATCGCATGTCGTGTTATACACTGAACATTTCCTCCTCGAATAGATCGTTCAAAAAAGTGTAACATATCAATATCTTGAAGCAATTCGAGTTGAACGTTGGTTATCATTTTCATCGCACACCAAGACATAGATGGAGCAGTGTAAAATGAGCTGCATCAATGCCATACGTCTCCATGCCATTCGATCTAAAATTTTCAAAGACATCTGCCAAAAGAAGTGTGTCTACTTTTAAATACAAATCGGCGTATTCTCCTAATATTTGACAGGAAAACGTTTCCCACACTGATTGAGCAAACTCATACTCCTCGTTCGATATTGTTTGATTATAAAGTCTGCTATAAAACTTGGATATTTCAGGTAATTTAGTTTCGTTAAGTACATCCAAACTTGTGACGTATTCATATGGAATCACGCCTTTTCTCGCAGTAAATCGAAACTGTGCATCATCATTAAAATAACGTCTAGTTATTTGCTTTGAATCTTCACTTAACGAAGATGAACATTGATCTAGTGAACAGGACAAGAAATTATATGTATCGATAAATCTTAACTGATTGAATCCATTCTTAACCCCTACATACTTTGTAAACCCTTTATAACGTTCCATATTCACCGCCAACAAACTTATCCGACCAGGATTATATAACACCTCTCCATCATGTTTCTCACAAATTTCTTTAATTATAAAATGTCCATCATAGGCCGATAGATTATGAAATGCTATAGGCAAAACCTTTGTTACTTTGTAATTTAAATTACATTGATTATGTGCGCTTCCTCTATATTTTCCAGTTAAGTGACAATGATCGCGTACTTTGAGTTCATTATCTGCAATCGGTTTCTCGCAAATGTGACAAATTTTACTTGACAAAAATAATCTTTCTTCATTTTCTGTCATCTTTAACATTGGCTTAGCCGATAAGTAATATGTTTGAAGTTTATCCACAATACTATAAAGTTCCTTTACAAACAATTCAATGCAATTATTTCCCCTAAAGAGTTTGAAACTGCACAATTCACTATCAAAATTACAATGAAGGTATAAAGAAATGCTGTAAGGAATATGTTTATGTGTTAAAGTAGAGTTAGGAACGTCGCTATTTGGAAAACAGGAGGAAATTGGAGACAAAACGCATTCAGTGTCTGCATATATTATAAATGGAACTGTATCTTTAACTCGGAATTCTATAAAATTAACAAATCTTTGTTCATCAGTTGGCATTATGCTTTTTGCAACAGGAAACTGTTTACAGTCTGCAAAGTGAACATTTAACTCATCCTCAAGAAAATAATATGACAAACAACGTCTACATATATAAATCCTTCTGTGAATGCTAGTGAGGCTTGAACGCACAAGGCGAGCAAGTTTTCTAATTAAACAAAAGTGATAACTTTCACTGTTTCCAATCTGCAACATCAATAAGTCTACACTCCTTTCATATACTTTATCTGATACATACAAAGGTACAATAGTAAAAGTTTTTTTCCTTTTACTTCGTTTGCTCCCATACATACCCATTTGTTTTCATCATATTGTGCTCCATACACATTTACAGAAATATTGTTTTGGTTTTCAAACTTGTTTAAATATTTCATTTCCATCGGAATTGGAATACCATCTAAATTTAAAACATCTCTGTAATTAGGATAGGAAGAAAGATGATTCACATTTCGAGTTTTTGGATACAAACCAGCAACCACACTCCACGCAAAACAAGCTTCCTTTGTATCATACAAATTTAGCACTGCATGTTTATTGACTATTACGTCAGGCAATCGACTAGTATTGGACATTCCTACTTGAAATCCAACATATTTATTTATATTAATTCTCAAACTATGAATTTTTTCTAAAGCCCACCCAGAACCATTTGCTTCAAATTCGCTCATTTTTGTCAATGTACCTTCAATGATATAATTATTATAAAATTCATTTAAATCAGTATACTCGAAAACTACTTCATTTTTGATAGCAAAATATTTTGTTTCTGATATGTCGCGAAGCACATATTGTGCACACAAAACTGAATTCACCTTTAAAGCTTGTACAGTAAACGCTTTCTTAACATACTTTGTAAACCAAATATTAGCATTTGCTAAAAATTCGCGAGGATCCAAAAACTCATTCTTAACATTTGAAACTGCAAGTGTGTACACTCTAGAATTGAATGCCGTTTCAATTAACTCACAGCTCAAGAAAAAGGAAAGGAAAGGAAGCTTATAGTTTAACGTGACCGTTAATCTTGAGATCATGAGCCACGGGACCTCCTTTTTACGTGGAATCCGAACCATAGGACATGGCATTTCACTTCGAAAATCTCACATGCATTGACCGGGAATCGAACCCGGACCGCCTTGGTGAGAGGCATACAGCTAGACCGCTGAGCCACCACGCCCCCTAACAGCTCAAGAAAGATTCATCCTTTATTTGAATTGTAATTTCTTCGAAATTCACAGCTTGTTGCAATATGTGCTCACTAATAACTCTCCAACATTCAATCAACTCATCACTGTTCTCAATCAAGTCGGTTTGAGTGTTTTCCCCGATTTGGTATGATACTGATATAGCACCGTTTAGTTCACTTCTAAAATTAGAAACACTTTCAAATGTATTGTCCAATTGGTTTCTTATATTTTCACTGTTATTATATCAACCTTTCTACGTTTGCTAGGAGGTGAGGCCATTGTTATTGTTGTCTAAGCAATTGTCCAATTTGCACTAATGTTAATACACCACCAACAGTTGGTGTACCATCACTGATGTCTAAGCATATGTCCAATTTGCACTATTGTTAATACACCACCAGCAGTTGCTGTAACATCGATTTACCATAAACCTATAATCTTTTAAAGTATATTCAAGCCATTGAGATAAATTACTGCCTGTAATCTCCAATGAACAATGAACAGCTTCAAAAGGAAATTCATCCTGAAGTTTACCAAACAATTTGTTTCTATACTCATTCAATTTTGTTACATCGTAACAAGTCATGGAAAATTCGATTTTGAAAACCTCATCAAATGTATTGTATCCGAAGAAACAAATAAAATGTTCATCTTCACATAATTCTTTCAATAGATATCTTAGAACTGTTTCTGTCACCTCTCGCTGACTATCATCTGATTTGCTAACATTGGTAACGTAGACTGAAAATGTTGAAATTCCACTCGAAGATGTCCATTTGTTAAAACAAGCTTCTTTCTCATTACGACTCACCTCATTATCATCTTCTTCCTCTTCTTCCGGCTGTTGAAAGCATACACGATGATACTCTATTAGCGGGTGCGATTGATGTTCATTTCCACTCAGGAAATTAACAGTTTTCCACTTCATTATGCTGTTCGTTTTATTAGTTTTTAGATAATCTGAAAAATTAAACAAATTTAAGAAATAATTAGCAACTAAATATATCAATCGTTATATCAATCGTTATATATATATATATAATCCAATACTCACCAAAAAGAATTACTGTTTTAAAAACATGTTGATGTGAGCGGTTCTTCAACCCAAAATACACCGTCATCAGTTTGCCTCCGAGTACTGTTTCAAAATGACTTGATGTGAGCGGTTCTTCAACCCCAAATACACCATCATCAGTGTGCCTCCCGTTGAGTTTAGTTGATCGATCTCTGATGCGCTTAGTTTTGCAAATACTGCTGGTAGAAATACACTTGTTACTTCATCTTCAATGATAATGTCCACCACTATTTTTCTTCCATACCTCGTCTCCACAGGCCGAATAATTTGGACCACACACGGTAAATCAATGACTACTGTCGACCAAAGTATTATGTGCACTCGAGTTTGAAGGTTGTTTGTGAAGTAACCAATAGACCTACATAAAATCCAATAACATCATCATTTTCGTCGTTCTATTGTACGTTAGCGCATGTAGGTTTGTAATTTTTAATTTATATTTTAATATTTTTGTCGCAGTTGGAGCACAAAAAGTGCACGTTTTTAAGCGTGTTTCAACCATGCGTCACATTTAAGAATTATTATCTCAAAAACCCGTCATCAGATCGAATCGAAATTTTAACACAATATACATTGGAATGTTGTATAACTGGTGTATTAATTTCAACATTTTGTGTGTCCAGGAAGGAAAGTTGTTATCATTTTTGTAAGGTAACTTTTTCTCGGCTCGGGGTGGTTGGAAAATGTAGTTCTTGGTTGCATTGTAATCCTTATACATCGAAAAGTTATGCTGTATGACTGTGAAATACGTAAATTAATTCACTTATTTTATATCGGTTTGTATTTGTACGAGGAAATAACACATGGTTCACAAGCTAGCCTCTCCAGGAAAAGCTGTACAGCGTTGCCGAAATGGAGCCCATCACGCATCATGGCGCGTCTCGCTCGGAAGTGATGGGCTCCATCTCAGCAACGCTGTGCAGTTTTTCCCGGAGAGGCTAGCTGCTGAACGATGTGTTATTTCCGCCTACAAATACAAACCGATATAAAATAAGTGAGTTAATTTACATATTTCACAGTCATACAGCATGACTTTTTGATGTATAAGGATTACATCGCGTCCAAGAACTACAATTTCTAACCACCCCGAGCCGAGAAAAAGTTACCTTACCAAAATGATAACAACTTTTTTTCTTGGACACGCAAAATTTTGAAATTAATAAACCAGTTATACAACATTCCAATGTATATTGTGTTAAAATTTGGATTCGATCTGATGACGGGTTTTTGAGATAATAATTCTTAAATGTGACGCATGGTTGAAACACGCTTAAAACGTGCACTTTTTGTGTTCCAACTGCGACAAAAAATATCAAAATATAAATTAAAAATTCCAAACCTACATGAGCTAACGTAAAATAGAACGACGAAAATGACGATGTTATTGGATTTTATGTAGGTCTATTGGTTACTTCATAAACAACCTTCAAACTCGAGTACACATAATACTTTGGTCGACAGTAGTTCTGCTAGTTTCTTATTAGAATACTCAATACAAGTGGATAAGTTATTGAACTTCGTTAGAGCATCCATCACACAATTTGTTCCTCGTCGTTGACTTTCTTTATTTCTTTCACACACACACACTCTTCGTGCAAAATTAAAAGTTAAACTCTTCCATGCACTCGTCCATTTATTTATCCTTCACCCCCACCCACACTCAAGAAACCATATGCTGCAAACTAGCTTCTAACGCAAACATTTCTTTTTTTCCACTATTGCTTAAAGAAGTCAAAGATTACATTCTTAGCCAATGACGTTAAAGGTCAACTCTGTCTCACGCGAACTCTGCAGACGTGATCACTCACACTGCTGCACATGCTCAAACTTGCACGGGTGTCAAATGACGGTTAGCATCCTAAGCAAAAACAATAACAGCTGCACACCACATGTGTGGATAGGAGCCGCCTATCCGCCCAGCCCACCCGGCGCGGGCAAAGAAAAAAACATAACAGCTGCATGCCACATGTGCGGATCGCTCGCACTGGCACACATGCTCACACTCGCACGGGTGTCAGATGATAGTTAGCATCCTAATAAACAACCCCCATGACGTCAACACTCATTAACTTTTTATCACCATCGCACAAACAAGCCAAAAGGTCAACCCTTTCCCACGCTAACACATGGAGTGCACATGCTCGCTCTATGGGCTCATGACGTCACATGCCGGTTAGCCTCCTAATAAACAACCCCACCTGACGCCAACACCCATTAACTTTTTATCACCATCGCATAAACAAGCCAAAAGGTCAACCCCTTCCCATGCTAACACGTGCAGTGCACATGCTCGCTCTAAGGACCCATGATATCACCCCAAGGGCTATGACGTCATCGCGATTACGCAATATCTGGTCGTGATGATGCAATATTCAAAGTGTTCATTTTTGTGCTACTTCCCGCTCTCTTGGAATATGCGGTTCGATAAAGTAATCTTTGAGATTTCTGATGTACTCTATCGGTGTGAAACTATCTAGGTAGCTGAACTTGCGCGGTTTGTCTTCAAAGTTCCTTATGACCGTCACGTTTCTCGGATATGAATCCTGAAGGTTTTGTCGAAAATCTCTATTGTAACTTTTGGGCTCTTTACTCCTCTCCTCTAAACCTTCCGTAAACCTGAATAATCTTTCTTCCGGCCTAATTTCTCTTTCTTCCACTTCTAGGCTATTTCTTCTAGTCTGATTCCTCGAATCATCAAAATCTATCTTCTCCCTTTCCTTTTCTTCTATCTCAAGCTTGGCAACATCTCCCAGATTAAGATTTTGTAACTTCTTGGATACGTATTCTTCTAGTTCATTAGTTTTCTCCTCACTCATGGCATTAACGTTAGTGACAACCTTGTTTAATCGTTCCTCTATCGTTTTAGTTTTACTCTCTAACGATTCTTTCAAAGCTTGCACATCCTGACTTGATTGAGTTCTATCCTCTACTTGCTTTTCAGTGAGCGTATCAATCATTTTACCTAGATCCGTTCTTACTTCAATAACCTCTCTATTAATTTCTACTTGGGTACTGGCTAATTTCTTTTCTATGTTATCTTGGATTTGCTTAACATGTTCCCCACTAGATTTGTTCCACTCGTCTTTCCATACAACTACATTAGCTTTTAACATTGCAGCTATGTCCTCCTCAATATCAGCCTTAAGAATTTTATTATGGTCAATAACCTGTGTTCGTAAAGTTTCTACGTTACCTTTTAATTCGACCAGAGAAGCTTCAGTTTTTAACGCATCGTTAACAAAACGTGTCGTTAAAGCAGTTATATTCTGTGTACACAATTCTTTAGACGCCTCCACCTCTTGTCTAATCTTATTGATGTCCACCTGGACTTTTGTTACATCTACAAATACCGCACTGACTTCTGTCTGTATTTTACCTATGTCAGACTGTACATCAGTGACATCTGACTGCATGTTATTTATGTCAACCTGAACATTAGTGACATCGGCTTGGACTGTATCTACTTTAGCTTGGACATTGGATACCTCTAACCTCACATTACCAATATCAGACTGTACTATGTCTACTTTGGATTGGACTGTGGATACATCTACTTGGACTGTATCGACTTTACTTTGAACATGGGATACATCTGACCTAACATTACTAACATCGGACTGTACATTAGACACATCCGCTTGCACTAAGTCTACCTTGGATTGGACATTAGATACATCTGAACTAACATTACTAACATCAGTTCGGACATCTCCGACATGTGTCCGTACACCACTTACATCGTCCTGTATCTGCTTTGAGCTGGCCTGTAATCGCGTGACATTTGCAACCATTTTAGAGGCACTAGTATGCAAACCTTCTAAAGAAGTTTGAACTTCCTGAATTTCAGTTTTGAAACTCTCTTTAACAGTTTCTGCAACTTTATCTGTAAGAGAATCAACAACTTTAACAATCACTTTGTTAAGGTCCTCGTTTTGTTCCCGCTTCAGTTGTTCTAGGTCCTGCTTGGCTTCCTGAAATTTACCTTCCATATCGACCTTATTCGCCGACAATTCTCCTTTATCTCACCTTTGACAACATTCAAACTGCTCTGCAGTTGCTCCTTCAAATTCTGCTGCAACTCCTATATCATTTTCTTTACATCCTCAATTGCCATTGCAATAACCCTTTATATAATGCTGTAGAGACATAAACAACAACAGAGCAATATAACAACATCTGAGCAACGTCCTATTCCATATATATTTTTGAGCACCTTAATGTCTAAAAGTAACTTAAAATTACCTTAGCATTAACTTAAAGTACACCCTAAGTTGAATAAACTCACTCAAAATGTTCGTTCTCTTGTGATTCACTTTAAATATACTACCACAAAGAAAAATTCTACCATTACAATCATAAAACAAGTTAGCTTTATTTTACACATGACCTTAGCAATCGTCATGTACCGGTAAAATAAAATAGATATTCAGATCGTAGGTCGTTTTTCGAAACTGTCTACCTACTACACCTCTCTCAGGTTTCTAGGATCTGATTTTTATCTGAGTGTACCCTTCCTAATATTAATTTAAATTAAGCCTATATAATTACACTCACATCCATCCGAAATTGGATAAGACATCCCACAAGTCTGATAATTATTTCTTTCACTAGAAATGTTCAAACCAACTTTCTTTAGAGACACTACGAAGCTAATTTCGTAGCCCCAAAGTTCATAGGGCACCATTCCTACTGTACCCGATAATCCGGAAAGGATCCTGTTGGAATATCCATTGCCCCCGCTGGATTGCCTATTTCTAACTGCACCGGCATATACAACATTAGAAATCGCTTCCAACACGGCCTTTAGGGATTTACAGACAGCAGTTACCAGAATATTGTGGATCAACAACCAACTACACGGGGCACTCACCTTTACTTACCTCGGGGACTGGGACTCAGCTTCGCCTACACTACATCCACAATACTCTGCTCCTTATATTTAAAATGAATCACTCCAACAACAATGGAAAACAATCTGAACAAATTTATTAACAAAAAGGTAAACTAATCTACTATAAACAAATAACAATAAACGAATTTAACAATATACATTAAAATTGAAAGTGCGCAATCATTCACACCACCTTTCAACTCTACATCTTATTACAATGCTGTGTTTTATGAGTATAAAACTTGGCTTGGTTTTAGGCCAACACTGCGTAAAAATAAAAACCTTTAGTGAAGCCTCTTAATGGCATTCCAGACATTAGTGGCCACGCGGGCTAAAGCTCCGCGTTAGGTCAAGGGGCCAAGCTCTCTGCTGACTCGGTAGACGCGTGGGTTCGAGCCCCACCGTCGGCTGTCCTTGAAATGGTTTTCCGTGGTTTCCCATTTTCAACACCAGGCAAATGCTGGGACAGTACCTTCTGACAGGCCACGGCCGCTTCCTTCCACATCCTTGCCCAGTTTCATTCATCTTCATCCTTTCCATCTCTCATCCCGACGCGCAGGCCGCCCACGGGCGTCGACTAGAATGACCTGCACTCTGCCTCTCAGGAGGCTACACGAAAGAAAGAAAGAAAGAAAGAAAGAAAGAAAGAAAGAATGGCATTCCAGACACATGGTTTCATTCACAAGCCTGCGTTGTAGAACGCACGTGCAGTAACTTAGTTTCTTCAATGAAATATCGGCACCATGCCGTAATCGAAACTGGTTTATACAATGAATACAAGGCTGTGAGTCTACACCTGTTATATTATGTCATCGCTCTCCAATGCTAACGGTGAATCATTCTCGCTAGCCCACATAGGCTGCTTGTGTGTGCATTTATAAAAACACGTAAAAATTAACATTTATATCTTACAAAAGTTCACATAACTACTTTGTTTCTTAAACAATCATTCTAAAAATTTGTATACACACTTTCATTCTCACTCCGTAATTGTTCTAGACCAATACGGTTCCACATTTGCTCTTAACAATGAATAATCATACACACCAAAAACATCCGCTCATAAAACACACACTATTCTAAAACAATTGATTAATAAATCCTATTAAATTATTTAACTATTTAAATCATTTCCACAAAATTATTTACACGTAATATGTTTATAATAATATCCATTATCTAGTGTTCCTAACTCGACACTTTCGAGATTCCAACTTCTCGGTTACAATATAATTCTTAACTAAATATATACACTGGTTTTTCACATAACCATCCTTCTCTAACGTTCTGTAGTTTTAATATACTGCATACACCACGTCTTATATATGTTTCATTACATTATCGGTATAATACAGTCGACTAATTAAGGTAAATTGTACGTAATTACATCACTCCGGGTTTAATAAAATTTAATGATTGTATTATAGACGTGAGTAGACAATCTTTCTCATGTTGCATTTCCGCTGAAACTCTCCTGTTAACACAGCAAAATCGTTAATTCACAAGAACTGGACTTCTTGTATACAACGGCTCTTATCATGAGACATGCCTTCTTTATCAAAGAACAACAATACTTTGACTTCCTTAAAATGCGGAATTCCCTCGCACGAGCACTCCATAGCTCTACAAATCCTCATATAACAGTATATATGGCATAAACAATTATCATCTACTATGATAAACAATAACCAAAAGGGATTAATTGTTATTAACATATTTTATGTAGGAACTTCTCTCAAATAATGGCATGACCCTCAGTATCATTGCACATGACTACTGGACTACAATTATACATGCGTAAATTCTTCAAACGAAACTTCCAATTGTAATGAACGATATTAGACAGTAGTGATTAACCTCCTAAAGTTTACTCCACAACAAGATAATTAACTGTTAACTCGTCTGTCGCAAATATATGTAATAAAAATAATACTCCTGTTTCATCTCACTTGTCAAGCTATAAATTGTTTATCGTTGTAATATCATGTCCACAAATGACGTGATGTTACACAAATAGGATAAAATAACACACATGTTATTTATAGTGTCAGATAGAATTCAATCTTGACCGGGATAAACTAGATTTGAATTCCTAACCAAAGATTTGAATAATCCTCTAACATATTAAATGAACAAAGCTCTTAGCTTTACAGATAATAAGAAAGGTTTGTCAATGTCGTAATGTTTTTCACTCTACACAAAGAATGTTCATATGGATTAAGACTTCGGTCTTATCAAACGACTAGTATTTCTTAGATCGTCGATAGTTTATGTACAATAATGATATAACAATATCATTCGATGTTTCTTCTTTTCTTGAAGTAATATGTTGTTACATTAAAGTGCTCAAATTAAATTTAATAAGAATTTAATTTGAAGCTATGACACATTGGCAGAATACTTGGTTTAAATGAAATTATTAAAAATTCGAGAGTCGAAACGACTAGTCTCCTATGAGGCAATATAATTCCTCGAACAAAGTTTTAATGTCAGTTCCACAACTGATCCGTTGAATAAAATTGAAAAATAGATGAAATGCAATCATCTTCTAAATAATCTTGAAGTATAAAAATCTCAACACACATCTGAAGTGTAAACTACTTAAAAGCACTGAAATACATGAAATGTGAAAATATAGAAAAATGGAATAAGATCGCCGAAAATATGGAATAAGATCGCTGGTAAATATGGAATAAGATCGCTGGCTCAGAATGTTACTAATCAAGCTCTATATAACAATTGAGATACACTAATACCTTATTTGGACGAAAACTTGAAGATCAATGTAAGTATTCCCACAATACTTTAAATGTTTCCTCAATACAAGACACTGAGATGGATCTGCATTCGAACCTCGGATCTGCGACCTCTGAGATAAGAAACGTCTCTCTCTGGAATTCACCAACATTCGCCTGGGCTCGAACGACATCCTTCTGGCAAATTATTCTGTGTTGCTGGGCTACCCTAGCATCTTGACAAATCTCTTCTGTAAAGTCTTCATTCTCCGTCGTAAATATGTATCAGCTTCATCATTGGAATATAATTATGGAAATATTCATATAAATAGTGAATGAAATGTTTCCATTGCTAATTGATGTTATATTAGTGTTCGTAGACTGACGAAAATGCACAAGATGGACCGTACACTACGTCTGTATTCAAGAATACGTCGTCTAACGAAGCTCCATCGTTGTATCTTAACTCCTGCTATTGAATATGTCTCTGGCGCATGACTGTTTAGTTCATCATATCAACAATATTAATTATGCTGAATGATAATGTTTGAAGAATAATAATAGTCATTCTATTAATGTTTATGTGTTGCGCCAATACTAAAAGTTCTCCGCCACTGTTCACTTGAACTGCGTTCGTCAACTTCACGTTGCAATTTATAATGATCTTCAGCTTTATTTCCAACACATTTGGAAATCTAACTTGACAGGCTGATATGGTCGAAACGGTGAATATTAAAACGCTCGACTTTTCACAATATAAAGTAAGCGACCTGTTTTTAATATATATTCGCTTATTTAACTTCAGATCTCAATTAGATAAGAGATATAATCAATGCAATATTCCTCGCAACTTCACGTAGAATGGAAGTGCGGTGATCTCTAACGCTTCACCTAGCTATCCTCGCGTCTCCACAAGTCGACAGTCGTCGCACTCGGACTAAGCCTTGGGATCTCCGTTAACCCAGCAAAAACACTTCCTCACTCTTCAAAGTCTGCTGGAATAAGAACCTCGATCCTTGGATCTCCCCCTCCAAGTCGAATTTTTGGCGGCCATATCAGTCTCCCACCATATTTTTAGCGCGTAGATTACCAATGCTGATTATTGCGTAGATTAACCGATCTGCGGTTTTTAAAGTATCAGACATAATTTCTCTTAATATTCTCTTCATTACCAAATCAGAAAATTTTCTTCTAAGGGCCTAAATGCATAATTTCATCAAATTGTGTAATTAAAGTTTATCCCGTCTTCAATAAGACCTGTTCTCATTGGCTGTGGACTGGGATCCAATAGCAAAATTTATAACAATATTTATACTATTAATTTCCAAACTCGCTGTTGCTATGCTAAATATAGCCTTCTAGAAGCGTCCATTGTGCAACATATCACGTGATCGGGCTCTCCCACAGTCTCGAGCTTGTAACACGACACTCTCGTGTCACACTTCCGGGAATTATATTTGCTGGTTAAATTTTATCATGGGGACGGAAAATACTCTCATTTTGTCCCTAAATAATTCAATTTACGGGGGCAGTACCATCCCGGCATTTGCCCGAAGACGAAGTGGGAAACCACGGAAAACCACTTCGAGGATGGCTGAGGTGGGAATCGAAATCCCTCTACTCATTTGGACCACCCTAGGCTGAGTAGACCCCGTTCCAGTCCTCATACCACTTTCCAAACTTCGTGGCAGAGCCGGGAATCGAAGTCAGGACGTCCGGGGCGGCAGCTAACCATGCTGACAGCTACGCTAAGGAGGCGACCCCTTCCCATATATCAATCTAAATATCAAGGGTTGAGTATTCCATTCAGTTCCCCGAGATTATCTAGTCCTTTTAAAAAAATCTATAATTCAGTGCAAACACTTAAGAACAAATATTTTGTCGGAAAGGAAACTTGGATCGCGAAAATGTTCGGCAATTTTGTTTTCCCTTTTAATCGTTTATCCCCCTGCTCGACTACACCCACAGACTCTGCCAGGGCATTGGTTGAGAGAAAGAGTTCCAATTCCATCTCAGTCGTGCTGAAAATGCTTTTGTGGTTTCCCCATTTTCACCACCAGGTAAATGCCGATATGGTTCCTTTCAACAGTCCACTTCCTTTCAATAATCCCTTTCTTAATAAGAACCAAACTAGTGGTCGCCTATTACCATTCCCAGTCGTATCTGCTGTCAAAGTATGTTCAGTACACAGACAAAGTTTGCCTCTTTTCCAGAGCATACGGCCTTATTGCCCCGCTCCTTAAATGAACATAACTATTCATTTTACTCTCTGTTAAAATGTAAGTTGCATCGGCCGGGAATCGAACCCGGGCCGCCCGCGTGGCAGACGAGCAATCTACCACTGAACCGCCGATGCTGACAGCACAACGTACCTTGGATACAACTGACACATTATCAGCCTTTCTTGCTTATTAGAACGACTGATATTCCGGAGAGTTGTCCCCACACGTCCGCCAGACAAAAGCCAGATACACCTTACTTCACGTCCCTGGACAAGCTACCATTTAACTACACAACTACAGAAACACTGGCTAGCCAACAAATCCAACACTCACAGGGATGATGGCCATGACTTCCCTAGGCCCCAAAATAAATTAACAACTCGTTTGAGGTGGGGGAGTGAAATAAATAATTTGAATTACCTAACGTCTGGAAGATGAACACAATTTATCGGCAGATACAATATAATTGGGAATGGTGGCCGGTAGATCGCCCTGTCTATGGCAAATACAGTAATCCCCCGATGTTTCGCGCCCACTTAATACACTATCCCGTTTATTACGTTTCCTTTGAAAGGACCCTCGACGGTTCGTATATAATACTGAATAATTGTATCCTCTTATAACGCTTCTAAATCCAGCTTAGTTTTTGCATGTCGAAAAATTAGGGATAATTCCGTATTGTAAAAAAAGGCACTGTACAGTATTTGAGATCTTTTAATAATAAACTTAAACTTTCTTCGGCTTTTCCCATTTCATTGGAGTCTCTTGAGTCAACCAGGCTTACTTTGGTTTTGGCCGGGGATTTATAGGTGGGGGGCCTTCCTGACGCCACGTGATTTTTCAGGTGAAAATTCCACCCCACTGTCACCGGGATTCAAACCCCGGCCGACAGGGTGAAAGAGCAGCTAAGCCACTGCACCATTACGCTCCCCAGATGTTTTAATAATATTTTTTTAATGTCGTGTGGCCTCCTCAGAGGCCTAGTGCAGGTCTTTCTTTCTTTTCGACGCCCGTGGGCGACCTGCGCGTCGGGATGAGAGATGGAATGGATGGAGATGAATGAAACTGGCAAGGATGTGGAAGGAAGCGGCCGTGGCCTATCAGAAGGTACCGTCCCAGCATTTGCCTGGTGTTGAAAATGGTAAACCACGGAAAAGGACGGCTCGAACCTGCGCGTCTTCCGAGTCAGCAGAGAGCTTGGCCCCATGACCTAACGCTGCGCTTTAGCCAGCGTAGTCACTGATGTCGGTTTAATAATAATAATAATTGTTTTTTATTTTTTTATTTAGTAAATTTACCCTCTAGGTAGGTGGTTCCCACGGACTCAGCGAGGGAACTCACCACTACCGCCTCTATGGGCAGTGTCCTGAGCTTGGAACATCTGGTCGGGATGGATACAACTGGGGAGGTGTGATCAGCACTTCGCCCAGGTGGCCTCACCTGCAAAGCGAACAGGGGCCTCATGAGGGATGGGAAGGGATGGAAGATGTGGATGGATAGGCTAGGAAGAGGGAAGGAAGCGGCCGTGGCCTTACAGTAGGTACCATCCCGGCATTTGCCCGAAGACGAAGTGGGAAACCGCGGAAAACCACTTCGAGGATGGCTGAGGTGGGAATCGAACCCCCTCTACTCATTTGGACCACCCGAGGCTGAGTAGACCTCGTTCCAGTCCTCATACCACTTTTCAAATTTCGTGGCAGAGCCGGGAATCGAACCCAGGACCTCCTGGGCGGCAGCTAACCATGCTGACCGCTACGCTACGGAGGCGACTATAATAATAATAATAATAATAATAATAATACAGTTAAATACAATACTGCACATTAGTGAAATATTGGTCTTCCCGTCTTTAGCGCTGTCCCGATTCTACGATCCACCTGATCTTCGGATTCGACTTGTGCATCTTCATGAATATTCGGGTACAGTACGTTTAAGCAACGTGCGATTTTTACTTGTGGGGGAACCTCAAACTAATGTTATACATAAGTATTCCGCGTACTCGGGAGGCTCTGGAGAACGAAAAAGCTGCACTGATACGTAATATCAGTGAGGATGAATTACAGCGAGTGTACGTTCAGGTGCAATATGTGTTTAGAAAATGAAGGACAGCATTTCCAGCAACTACTCTGATATTCATATAAGAAATTATGATTATTAAATATGTTAAAGAGGGTAAATGTGTTAAACTAGTTGGGCGCTACGCTGGTGCTAGCGCCAGAGCCTTGATCGACTCGTGGCTAGTCACAGTGGCCCGACCGTCACACGTCGCCTGCGATGTTCCGTTCTATAGAGAAGGCTCTCACTATATACTAAGTGTTATTGCATAATACTGGATTTCTCTTGCCACCTCTGCCACTGCAGATATAATATGTGGAGTTGAACGAGAATAGCTATGCAACAATATTAAGAGTGCTTGGCATTTAGTCCACTACGTAATTTTAAAAAAACATCTGGCACATGGGAGGGATCAAACCCACGACCTTCGCGTTATTAGCACGACGCTCTAAACAACTGAGCTAATGGGCCAATTTGTCGTTGGTCCCATAATGGAAAGTGTACCGATAAAGCGCACTTGACCTCGGGTCATTCTGTTACTGTGTGGATGTCTTAAAAATAAAATAATATTACAGTACTTGGTTCTATACAGAACCAACGTATGTCTGTATGTTTTGTCTGTACGTATGTATTCATAAGTAGGCAATAAAGAATCATTATGTCAAGTTTCACAGCGTTTGGATAAAGATCATCAGAAAACTCAATTTCAATATTTGTGCCGCACAGCCACCTTGCTGGTTTTATGCTTACTAGATATTTTAAAGAGTCGCCTCCGTAGCGTAGCGGTCAGCATGGTTAGCTGCCGCCCCGGAGGTCCTGGGTTCGATTCCCGAGATTTGAAAAGTGGTATGAGGACTGGAACGGGGTCTACTCAGCCTCGGGTGGTCCAAATGAGTAGAGGGGGTTCGATTCCCACCTCAGCCATCCTCGAAGTGGTTTTCCGTGGTTTCCCACTTCGTCTTCGGGCAAATGACGGGATGGTACCTACTGTAAGGCCACGGCCGTCTCCTTCCCTTTTCCTAGCCTATCCATCCCTATCTTCCATCCCTTCCCCTCCCTCATGAAGCCCTTGTTCGCTTTGCAGGTGAGGCCGCCTGGGCGAAGTACTGATCACACCTCCCCAGTTGTATCCATCCCGACCAGATGTTCCAAGCTCCAGGACACTGCCCATAGAGGCGGTAGTGGTGAGTTCCCTCGCTGAGTCCGTGGGAACCACCAACCTAGAGGGTAAATTGACTAAATAATAAAAAAAGATATTTTAAAGTCATATACTGTATATAAACATTATATCATCATACAAAATGCCACGTTGATTTCAGCATTAGGAGGTGTTGAGTACTGGTGAAATATTTCGCGTGGCCGCCATATTACACTGAAGCATTTACTGGAATGCAAAATCCGCATTCGGGGTCGATCTGAATAGTACTATGTCCTTACCAAATTACGGTCCATTAAAAAGGTCATCATACTCACAGACATACAGACCGACGTTCACACACACGCACACCCAAACAAAAGATGACCTCTTAAGCCTCTATTTCATACCGTGTTGCCAGTTAGCGTCTGTAAGAGAGACAAGAGTGTCAATCTTTATTACGTAATGTGTACTCACTTACCCTCGCATCTGGTGCTGCTCGAGTGAAGCTTGTTTCAGTGTAAAGTTACATATTATCATGGATTGCAATGTTGAACCTTCCTGAACTCTCCTCATTGTGCCATTTGTGTGGCACATCACACCTTAATATTACCTTAATATTACTGAACAAACACTTTTGTACTCCCCTTCCTATATTCATGAAACTAAATATCAAGGGTTGAGTATTCCATTCAGTTTTTTTTTTAAATCGGGTTTACCCTCCAGGGTGGTGGCTCCCAGGGACTCAGCGAGGGAACTCACCCCTACCGCCTATCCAGGCAGTGTCCTAGAGCTGGGAACATCTAATCGGAAGGGATACAACTGGTGAGGTGGGATTAGCACCTCGCCCAGGCGGCCTCACCTGCAAAGCGAACAGGGGCCTCATGAGGGAAGGGAGGGGAAGATTGGGATGGATAGGCAAGGAAGAGGGAAGGAGGCGGCCGTGGCCTTACGGTAGGGACCATCCCGGCATTTGCCCGAAGACGAAGTGGGAAACCACGGAAAACCACTTCGAGGATGGCTGAGGGGGAATCGAACCCCCTCTACTCATTTGGGCCACCCGAGGCTGAGTAGACCCCGTTCCAGTCCTCGTACCACTTTTCAAATTTCGTGGCAGAGCCGGGAATCGAACCCAGGACCTCCGGGGCGGCAGCTAACCATGCTGACCGCTACGCTACGGAGGCGACTTATTCCATTTAGTTACCCGAGATTATCTAGTCCTTTTAAAAATATAAATAATTCAGTACAAATACTCAAGTACAAATATTTTGTCGCAAAGGAATCTTTGGTTGTGAAATGGTTCGCCATTTCTTTTTCCTTTTTAATTGATTATCCACCAGCTCGACTACACCCACGGACTCTGCGAGGGCATCGGATGAGAGAGAGTTCCAATTCCACCTCAGTCATCCTGAAAATGTTTTTGTGGTTTCCCATTTTCACCACCAGGTAAATGCCGATATGGTTCCTTTCAACAGGTCCACTTCCTTACAAAAATCCCTTATTTAATAAACCCCATGTTAGAGGTCGCCTATCCCCATCCTCAGTTGTAACTGCTGACAAAGCTTCCAGACACCATCCTTATGACGGTAGAGGAATGATCTCTCGCAGTGTCCGCGGGCTAGGCGGAATTAGAGAGAAAAATGTCTTCATCAACGGACTGCTTCTTTTCCAGAGCATACGGCCTTATTGCTCCAATCCTTAATTGAACATAACTATTTCTTTCGCTTTCTGCTAAAATCTAAGTTGCATCGGCCGGGAATCGAAACCCGCCTGCGTGGCAGGCGAGCATTCTACCACTGAACCACCGATGCTGACGGATCGAAGTACCTTGGAGACAGCTGACACTTTACCAGCCTTTCTTGCTTATTAGAACGAGTGATAATACGCTGCCGAAGTCGATGTCACTTCCGCTCCGTTGCTATGCAACTGGAGCAATACAACATGGCTCCCTTGTAGCTTGCTTCGTCGTTGAGCCGTCATCGTATCGTATAAAACTCTTGGTTGGTTGGTTCCTTAGTTTAGGGGCTGCGACAACGCGGTCATGTAGCCCCGTGTACTTTGGGTGTGTGTAGAATCTGTCTGATAACCGGTGTTAATTGTGATGACTGTATTAGTGTGTGTATCTGTTTTTTTAATTCAAGTAGGGACTGCAACTTTGAATTTTCAAATAGTTCCTACTTTTGCCGCCAAGCGCCACCGTCAACGACTACTAGGCCTAGTTCAGAACTAGCTACTAGACACCACCGCAGTCGGCTCTTGGCAACGAACGTAGCAACCTAAGAGCGTTGTTTACATTCTTAACCTATCCAATTTAGTTTCACACAGGTGTAATTAGTGGAAAGATCTTTACATGCATGGATGTCCAGAGGCAAGAAAGCATAGAAAAGTATATTTTCCACAGTAATTTAACATAGTTGTCCAATAACGTTGTAAAATATTGCGTTCGAGAGGCACATTACGTCTTAGAGATGTGGCCTAAGATATTTAATTTCAATTAAGTGAACACATGAAAATTTAACATCTCTGGATATTGTGAATTACGTCCCGTATGAATGATCAATATTACGGAAAATAAAGTACCCTAGGCCCTACCAGTAAATGACGAATAAAATGAACTTAAGGTCTATCAATGGATAAGGGAACAGTTTAAAGTATTTTGCCTGAGAGTTTAGGCCAAATCTCATCAACGGCTTTAGAAGAAACAAAGACTGCGTTTCAATACAATTTGGGTGTTTACCACTACGCCGCGTTTGTTTGAAAACGAATCTGTGTGCTCACTAACAGGTTAGAGAAGTCTACAATTAAGGCCTATCGTCCTACCTCATTCTAAATATAGGGCATTTTTCCTATCCTAGCTTAAATATTCAGCCACTAAAACTGACATGAAAATATCCAAGGCAGCATAAAACTGCCTCTTTCAACAGTGAGCGGCTGTATTCTGGTGTTAGATTTTACCCTCACCAATACCTTATTTTACATTAGTAAAATGCATCACATAAAGTAATTGATGCATACATGTATGGTACACTCAAGTTAGTACAGTTTGATCAGCGATTTGCCATTTTGAGGGGTGGAGGGGGAATATTATTCCACTATTCCACAATGAATAATCTCCAAGGCTGGAAATTGGTCTGTATAACTATGTTCCAATCCAAACAATGGGAATGAGGGTGATGGTTCTTATGGTACTGAAGAGTGGATAAAAGATAATTAGGTTATTAGCCCGTGGAGTAAGGAAATAAAAAATATTGGGCAATGATATAGAAATTTACACCATTTTTGGTGTAAAATATGAATTACTTACCACAAGCCTCCAATTTAACTAGCTAGCTAACTCACTGTAAAGGTACCGGTACAGTATGATTGGGATGATCTCGCTGACAGCCTTACTAATTCAGAGGTAGCCATATTATACCAATGGTTTGATTTAAGCAATGAATTTAATGAGGTAGGCCTATACTAACAAAAACATTATCTAGAAAATATTTATGCTACCCACCCCTTCATGATTAAAATGCATTACTTGACCAACATAACTAAATAAAATCAGCCTACATTCCTGTTAGGGGCTAATGGCCTCAATAACCACCAACACCCAACACCACCTACCTGCCATTTGGTATCGTATTACATAATTCACCTCAACCTGTGATAAAATGACCTGTTACAACTCCAATTAAACTCAGTTGCTCAATAACAAAAAGGCCTATTGTGAGGGGGCGAGAAACACATCCACACTTCTGCAGGAGCTAGTAAGTTGAATCACAGGGGAGTAGCCTACTCCCCAATAATATACCAGTACTTCCGGATATCCATTAAAGATGTTTGGTATAAACATGGCAGTTAAGTATTAAGCCTTGATATTTTGAATAGCAATATAGTTTTATTATAACTCATAATAAATGTACAATACTGTAGCATTCCATAACTTCATTGAACTAGCCTAATTTTACTGTCCAATGTTTGAAAAATTGTCCAGATAAGTAATGCACAAGAAACTAAGTAGGCTACACACATAGGTTATTATATTTCCACTTTTATTGATAACTTGATAGCACCACTGAATTTTTCACTAACACTTCATGCTGAAACGATTAAAACTTTTTCTAACAATCTTGACATAATGCCATGATAGCCTGGTTCGCCACTATCCTCGTCGCCTCATTTCTTGACACCACTGACTTTTACACCAAAACTTCCCTTACAATCACAACAACACTTGCCACTCCATCACTTCAGAAATAAGCAGTATTCATCGCCTTTAATAATGTCACTGTACGGTACAGTACATACTGTATCTCCGTTGCAGGGTGTAGGCCTAGGCTACTGGTACATGATAGGCCTAATTGTTTTCTGAAAGTGCAAAATATAAAATATTTAGGCCGAAATTTTCAGTCTGGGATAGGCCTAATTGTTATTGGAAAACACAATTCACTGCTTAAATAAATTAAGTGAAAAATCACCACTCAGAAAAGTTGTAGGAGAAAATGTATTGCTGTTAGTGAATCAGCTGTAAGGTTATGTAGGTTGTCGTTTATAATAGTACAAACCATATTTAATTACAACTACACTCCCCATATGAACCAACAAACCCTTTATGTGACATATATGTCCTAAATATCTCTCTAAAGCCTATTAGATATACTGTATCCACTAAATGATGTTATAAATAAGTATTTATAATTTGTTGTATCCGCCATGCAATTCTTGCCTCAAGAGTGAAGTCAACTTTCTTCATACTGTCTCGCAAAATTCTCGTACTTTATCCATAAAATTTCACTTCTATTTTGTAACTCCAACACTGTAGATGATCTTCACGGGAGGCGATTGTCTTATTTCACGCAAATTACACCTTTTCATTCACAAAATTCAAGACACTGCGCAGCGTTAATGCAGCTTCCTATGTATAAAAAACCTAGCAACCAGTTGTTTAGGTCCAATATGGCTGCGCCCATGCGGTTGCTAGGCGCGTCACTTCAGCAGCGTAACTTAGAGTTGTCCCCACACGTCTTCCAGCCTTAAGCCAGGGACACCATACTCCACGTCCCGGGACAAGCTACCGTTTTACTACAAAACTACAGCCCCTTCAGAAACACCAGCTAGCAAACAAATCCAACACATACAGGGATGATGACTATTACTCCCCTAGGCCCCAACATAAATTAACAACTCGTTTGAGGTGGGAGAGTGAAATAAGTTATTTGAATTACTTACCGTCGCAAGGAGGGTGTCTGGAAGTTGAACACAATTTATCAGCAGATACAGTATATTTTGGATTGGTGACCGGTAGATCGCCCTGTCAATGGCAAATACAGTAAACCTCCGATTTTTCGCGCCCACTTAATACGCTATCCCGTTTGTTACGTTTTCTTTCAAAGGACCCTGGACGGTTCGTATATACTAGACTACTACATAATTGTACCCTATTATAACTCTTCTAAATCCCTCTTATACTGCTTTCTGCATGTCGAAAAAAGAGGGAAAATTCCGTATTGTAAAAATAAAGCACTGTACCGGTTCTTTCACTCAAAGTGCGGCCGGCCCAGTGCTCTAGGTAGATCGTGCAGCTATAAAGGTCAGACGAGCATATCGCAGCGCGCTGCTGTCACAGCATATGCCATAATTAAGATAAGGAAGGAAGTGCTGTTGGATTGATGCTTCGGACTCTCGACCGTAAACTCAGTGAGCTGCCTCTACACGCCGCGCTGTCGGCCGCACTTTGAGTGAAGGACCCTGTATTTGAGATGTTATAATAATAAACTTATACTTTCTTCGAATTTCCCATTTCACTGGAATCTCTGGAGCCAACCAGGCTTAGTTTGGTTTTTACCGGGGATTTATGGCTGGGTGGCCCTCCTGACGCCACGTGATTTTTCAGGTGAAAATTCCACCCCGCTGTCACCGGGATTCAAACCCCGGCCGTCCGGGTGAAAGACGAGCAGTTAAGCCACTGCGCCATCACGCTCCCCAGATGTTTTAATAGTAATAATAATAATAATAATAATCCCGTGGGGGTTTCTGCCTGTTCCCCTATCGGGCGCGTCCCAGGTGGCGGATAGGGAGGCTCGCCGGACTTGTCCGGAGGGTTTGAGGGAAATAAAATACCTCTCGCGGACCAAAAACAGGCACAGCTTGACAACATCTTCAGCAACCTCTGAAGCTCACTACTTCATTTGTAACCATGACACCGACATATATCGATGTCCCCACTACTTTCAACTTATTAGCATGATGGAAACAACCTACAATATAACTACCCCAGGCCCTAGTAGACATACTAGTTATTTTTCTCGGTCATAGGATTCTGGGGGACCGAGAACAACATGCGGGGATGTATCGGAGCTTCCCAAATCTCTTCGCCCAAAATGCAACACTTTCATTGGTAGCTTAAACATCAACAAACTTCGGAAAACTGGCAAGTTAAAACAATTAACAGACATGTTGGATAACTTCAACATCCAAATTTTAGCACTACAGGAAACCAGATACACGGATGAAAATCATTTTGAATCAGGAAATTATAGAATTTATAAAGGCAAGCCAGCAATCTCCCTCCATATGAAGCCACTACAATTTGGCACTGGATTTGCTGTCAGAAAAAACATTATAAACTCAGTGCTTAACTTTTCCTCGCCTTCTGAAAGAATTTCAACACTATCCGTTAAATCAGGAAACAAAGCTTATACGCTTATTAATGCGCATGGACCCACCAACAACTACAATCGTAAAGATCCACAAAAGGTGGAAGACTTCTGGGAACTGCTGGAAGAAACTACAGCCATCATTCCAAATCATCACATAAAAATCCTATTGGGAGATTTTAATGCCCAAATTGGTAGAGAAAGGAAATTCAGGACCATTGTAGGACTATATCCAGCACACAATAGAACTAATAAAAATGGAGAAAGATTACTTGATTTTTGCAAAACTTTTGATCTCAAACTAATGTCAACACATTTCCTGGCACTTCCACACAAGAAAAAGACCTGGAGATCCCCTAATTTTCACTTAGGAGAATTTCAAATAGATCATGTGGCTATTTCCAAAAAGAATCAAAAAGAAATTATGAATGTCAAAGTCAAGAATGGAGTCATTGACTCTGACCACCATCTATCCTTAATCAAGGTAAAATTTCAACCAAACAGGTCCAAACCAAAAATAGCAAAAAATCTGCGCGTCGATCCAGAATTTCTTAAACAGAACGCCAGTACTTTCCAAGAAAGTATCCCTACTCACGATTCTTCTGGCTGGTTAGAACTCAAAGATATACTTTCGAAAGCTTCTCAAAACATTGGCACACCGCCCAGGAAACGCAAGCATAGGTGGTGGAACGAAACCTGTGACAAGGCTATAAACTTCAGAATTAAAGCCTGGCAGAATTGGAATTCTCACAAAACGGAACAAAATTGGTACGAATTCACCAAAGTACAGAAACAAACCTCTAAAATCATCAGATCTGAAAAACGCAAGTACGATCACTACAGATTGGCTGAAATTGAACAAGATTTTACTAAAAACAATACACGAAACTTCTACAAAACATTCAGAGAAGAATTATCAAATTATCAGGCACCCAGTCTTTGCTTCAAACGCCCGGATGGGACATTGAAAACAAATAATCAAGAAAATTGCAAACTTCTAGCAGATTATTTCAAGGATCTTTTAAACTGTGAATCCCCTAAAGAACAACTCATCTTTGAAAAAAAAAAAAAAAAACAGCCAACCAAGATTTAGAACCCCCAACATTGGAAGAAATTCAAGAAATAATCCATGGACTCAAAAATAATAAAGCCCCTGGGGAAGATGGTATAATTGCCGAAATGCTGAAGATAGGTGGTGAGAACGTAGCCCGGAAAATCCACTCAATTATTGAGAACATCTGGATCACCGAAGAAATACCTGAGGATTGGAAATGTGCGCTAATCCATCCACTGCACAAGAAAGGGGATAAAACCAACATCAATAATTATAGAGGAATTTCCTTGATAACAGTTATTTATAAAATTTTCTCCAAAGCCCTGCTCACTAGACTTGAGAAACAAACAGACCGTCTGATTGGAGAATACCAGGCAGGTTTCCGAAAAGGAAGATCATGTACGGAACAAATTCTTAATCTCAAAACTATCCTACAAATGCGCAAAACCAGACAGACAGTCATTACCTTTGTATATTTCAGAAAAGCATATGACTCTATAGATCGTCAAACACTTTTCAATACTCTAGAAGAATTTCAAGTGGATAGAAAAACAAGAGAATTAATCAGACAAACACTAACTGGCACTACGTCAAAAGTTAAATTCCTCGGCGAAATATCTGAGCCTTTTGCAATTAACACTGGGGTCCGCCAAGGAGACGGATTATCTCCGTTACTGTTCAACCTCGTACTTGAGAAGATAATCAGGACCTGGGAAAAGGAAACTAAGGGAATAACCCTTGGCAGACTACTCAAAGATAGAATTCATGTACATTGTTTGGCCTTTGCTGATGACATAGCAATCCTTTCTAATAACAGGCAAGAAGCAATTCATTCCATTGAAAAATTACATGAAATTGCCATCAAAACGGGACTTCAAATTTCTTATGAGAAAACTCTGTACATGGAAGGAGCCTCACGATGCTTAGACGGACAACCTATGAGAACTAAATTCGGCAAAATCATTCAAGTGAACGAATTCAAATATCTGGGAGAAATTATTCAGCCCTCTGGAACAAACCGTGAAGCAAATAAAGAGAGAATTTCCAAATTACAGAAAGCTTACAGAATCACTTGGAATAGGTATAACAAAAATCAATATCTCGGAAAGCAAAACTTAGACATTATAATACAGTAATCAAACCGGAGGCGTTATATGCATCAGAAACCTTAATCATTGGTGGCAAATCTTTAACCAAAGAGATTGAAAAACAAGAAAGGAAAATTTTACGAAAAATTTTTGGCCCAGTTTTTATAGAGGGAATCTGGAGGAAAAAGTCATCCCAGGAAATATATCGCCAATGTGAAAAAATGTCTCATACTTTTCGGAAAAGACGATTGAAATTTTACGGGCACATTATCAGAATGAACAATGGCAGATTGACTAAAAAAGAATTCTCAACTTGGCCCTCTCACTAAAAACCAAGAACAGCTGGCTACGTGAAATTGAAACAGATCTCCAGGAAATCAACATTTCAGACAATATTATACAGGACAGATGCAAATTCAGAACCCTAATCGACAATCACCAATTTGAAGACAAACCCAACACCAGGGCCACCATAACTTGGACAGAAGACCGAAGAAAGGCGCTCAGCGAGAGGATGAAGAGATTTTGGAAGGAGAAGAAGGCCAACACATCAGCTAAACAGGTTCAACCGTGCTCCTGAGTCGGGCATAACGATTCAACAATAATAATAATAATAATAATAATAATAATAATAATAATAATAATACAGTAAAATAGAATAATGTACATTACTGAAATATTGTTTTTCCGACACACAAACCATTTCCCGTCTTTAGCACTGTCCCGCTTATTATGCGTTTAAACCACAGTCCCATGAAGAGCCTAATAATAATAATAATAATAATTATTATTATTATTATAATTGCCGCCCCGGAGGTCCTGGGTTCGATTCCCGGCTCTGCAACGAAATTTGAGAAGTGGTGCGAGGACTGGAACGGGCTCTACTCAGCCTCGGGTGGTCCGAATGAGTAGAGGGGGTTCGATTCCCACCTCAGCCATCCTCGAAGTGGTTTTCCGTGGTTTCCCACTTCGTCTTCGGGCAAATGCCGGGATGGTACTGTCCCCGTTTACCCGGATAGTAGGCTGTCAGATATCCGCCCCCTCAATCGGATTGCCAACAATCAATCGCACCAGCTCAGCTACATCAATGAAAATGGCACTGACAGATACTACCGAGGTTTGAACACAGAAGTTACCAAGAAAAATTATTGTGGAACACACCAAAATAGACGGGGTTTCATACTTACTTTTACTTACCTCTTATAAATATCTCGGGGATTGGGTTGACAACAGGATCCTTAAAGTATGCTCTCACAATAACCTTCACCATGACATTTAAAAATGAACCAGACCGAAGACGAGAACTTTGAACTGTACAAGAGCTTTATTTTCAAATAAAGAGTATGATTTTCACAACTCAACAAAATAAACGTGGCTATCAGTAGCCTATGTCAATCTGACTACGTCCTCCTAAAGGACTTGCAAATTTATCAAACAATATGCTAGCTCCCTTGAGCTCAAAATAACGTAACATTTTATAACACATTTGGATTGGATGAGGAAGTCAGGGTACGACATATATAGAGCATTTGGTTTCCTTTAATAAACATTGCACTTGTATAAATAGGCACAAGGCCGGAGTATCGACCTCGCCTGCTTGTAACCAGATGTCTGGCCGGCTGGTCTACTCTTTAACCTGGCTCACACCTGTCAAATGGGGCGCACTCCTCTCCCCACACTTGCGTAAGAATTCAGCTCCTTTTTAAAGCTTTAAATGTCTACAAGACAACTCATACATATTGACGCAAATCTTTCACATGCTTAAGTCACATCCCACTGGATTATTTTGACTATCCTTAAACTTGTTAAGTTATCATCCAAATGTTTAAAAAGCATAGTTTAGAGTATCAAACACACTCTTAAATGTTTATAACAAAATCACATAAATTATTTATAACAATTAGAAATTGTTTATAGTATTGTCGAAAATAATTACAAAATTTTTAAACACGCCTTTAACATTACTTTCGTTCCACATTATTGTCAAAGATATTTACATTTATTATTTACAATATCAACATTTAAATTATTTAAATTAATAATTTAAGAAATACATTGAACCACATGTTTAATTCGGTTGGTAAATTCATAATCGTGTTTAATATAATCGACCAATGAAGGTTAGTTATACATGTAAATGTCACAATCTGGTTTAATAAAGGTTGTAATAATTTAATTATTTGTGACGGCAATCTTCATTCAGAATCTTATCTCAAATTCTTTCAAACTCTTGTTAATTATAACAGTAAATTCACTTGATTAATTTTCAACGAACTATGACAATACACTCTAGCGGAAAATACTTCGCTTACAAAATAATGCACAAACTGCATTCAAAATAGCCCAAAATTCATCATATATTAATCTATATGGCATTAAAACTTCCACCGAACTTACAAAACTTCCACAAATAATTCTTTATCATTATTAACTACTGTGGGAATCTCCTTCATTTATTTAAGGGCATTATACGTCAGCGACTTTCAACATGTCCGCTGCACTATCGATTATACATTCATAGTTCCACTTAAAAATTCTTATATCAATAATTGTTTCAAAACTGTTGTCATTTAAACTTCGTGGATTTCATTCATGAATCGAAATGAAATAAAAATTTGCCAATCACAAACAAATTTAATAGTGAATACGCTTATATACGCCTGTCTGGTCTATCAAAATTTAAGATTAACATCTTCAAAGAATTGTAGTATAAAAATACTATCATCAAACAAAGTGCGACTAACTGCATAATAGTCGAATAGAATCCAATTAGACTGGGGAATGCAAACATCATTATATAAATCTCTATATGAGAAAAAACCTAACACAAGTTTCATGAATTTAATGCATTCAATTATTCATAATTAATGTTCATCTTTCACAAAATTGCCTAAGATGCAATGGTCGTTCATAATCGACGATAAATGTCTGTGTTGCAAACAATTCAAATAACGACTAGTATTTCCAAGATCGTCGACAATGTACTGGATTTTAACGCTCTAAAATCATTTAAATGTTCTTCCTTCTTGATGATGACAGAAAATTGTTCAAAGTAATTAAACTGGGGTAGAATTACTTTAATAAAGTGACACGCTGTCTGAATTTAAATCTGCCATAAAAATCATTAACTTACAGTCAAATCGTGACTACAAAAATAAGCAAATTACTGAAAAATCTAAATATCAGTCTCAACTGATTCAAAATCATTTAACTATGCCCATGACATAACAATGTCTTAATAAAACGTCGAAAAAGCATAACTCAACAAGGTGTACTGAGAATAGGAATCTCAAACAAGAATATCGGGCAAAAATACATGAGGACAAAAATATGAGAAAAATGGTTGCTCAAATATTGCTAAGAAACTCAAATACAATAAACGTTCACGACTACCTTATCTGCCGATTGACGTTCCAGAGGAAAATTCCCCAAAGAAGACTGTTGATGGATCCATTTCACCAAGTTAAAGCTGAGCTCCATCCTCGAAACCAGAAACAGCACCATCGAAGAATCGAACTGCTTCACGAAGACGAACGACATCCTTCCGGCAATAATCTTCTTTGTGAGTCGGGACAACCCTGACCTCTCTTGAAAAATCCCTGAAGTTCCAGTTGAAAGTCGCCATGAAGTTTTTGTATAAATTTCCGAAGAAATATTCATATTCAGAAAGTATGAAATCATTTCTATTGCTGTTTGATAGTATTCAGCCTTTACTCACGAAACATGGGTGTAGATGGTTTGTTCACCACATGTTCGCTTGTATGGAATAGCAATTAGCGAAGTTCCATGTTGCTATTTTACTCCGTTGAAATATGTCCCAATTGCATTAAGTCCTTTAGCCTTCCATTTGCTCTTCGGTTGAAGTATTAGAAGAACAAACTGCCTTATTAAATTGCTCCATTATATTGTAGCGTTGTGTTACAAAAGCAATCTGAAGTCTCCCTATTTCACTAGCCCTGTCAGCCGTAGCGTAGAGTCTGGCTATACAAAGTGTTTCTTCTGTGGCGAGAAAATCACTTTTGTCAGTCGTCTAATTTTGTCAATAACTTCCAAAATACTTCTTCGAAATTGTTCAGCTTTTCTACAGTCCTTACTGTAGTAATGCACAAGAGAATTAGCTTATAAGCGACCGCTAACTGTTCACAGCTAATCTTGTAGAAGCGTTATAAGTGTCGTTTCAACTTCACATAGATTTACTTCACAGTAAACCTGCACTGCTTGTATGTTCGACTAGTGGCTTCGCCACGCGTTACAAAGACGACTTTTTCACTACTGATTCACTCGACGTTTCACTGAAATGCTTATTTGAAATCTGACGATTGATTTATAATCTGAGAATGAGGAATGAGGCTCCTCTCTTCTGCGCAAGGCCTTTTATGAACTTCATGAGGGGCGTATCTATCCCTTCCATCGCGTGTTACTGCGTCATCGCTAGAAGTTCCAACTTCGTCAATACATGACGGATTTTCATAATTCAAAAACTGAAAATAAATTTCACCAAAATTCCAGAACAATGCCTCTACTGCAAATGGATTTCCACAATTCTGCATTCCAAAAAGTAATAGAAATATCATAGTTTCCGCAATCTCCGTCTTCCTTTAGACTATCGTTCATTGGTTTAAGTCTCCCCTCCAATAGCATAATTTCTTCCTCAGCAGAATTCCACGTTTCTCGCGACTGCGTCGTACATCTCGGATCCTTCTCGAATAAATGCTGACGTCACTGAGAATCTCAGCTCAAGTAGCCTGCTGGCATAGCGTTTGCGTCATCCGTGCTTACGTCATGACTACCCACGTCATAACTATGACAGCCATAACTTTCGCTATAATTTCCAAAATAGCCACCGTGGTTTATATATAATTCAATTACGGGGGCATTCTCCTCTCAGCACGTTTTAAAAACAGTTGCAAATTGTTTTTAAACTCAGTGTTACAAGTACCTCAACTCTCTTGAACACGAAATTGAATTATAACTGGTTTACTCTAGGATAGTATCTTTTTAAATTTCCAGCATTGAACTTGCCGTAAATGACATTATTCTCATCATCGTAGAGTTCATAGCAGTTGTTTCCATAGGCGTTCGTAATCCTAAACGGCCCCATGAATACATTTCCAAATTTGGGGTATATTTTCTTGCCCATATCAGCCCCTCAGGTCTGCGTAATAATACAAGATTTCCAACTTGTAAGGGTGCACCAAAACGTTTTCCAGCTACTCTTTTCAATCGATTCTCTGCTGCTTTCTGGAGTTGTTCCTTCGCCTTGTCAATCCTCTGCTGCCTTCCTAGGTCGGGATCTCTAGGAATGTGGTTGAAAAGATTATCCCACGGCCTTTCTGGGTTTCTTCCAAGATGAAGTCGCATTGGCACTTCTCCTGTGCTCTCATGCACTGTAGAGTTCAGACATTCCTCTATAAGGGGTACAAATCTCACCCAACCAGAATGATCATTTGGACAGAAAATTCGACAGAATTTCGAAAATTCAGCCATATATCTTCCTGAGGAATTCGATTCTGGGTAACGCACGCTTGAAAATAAGTGCTTAATGCCAAGCCTTTCCATGTCCGCTGCAAATTCCACGGACGTAAATTGCGTTCCATGATCTGACAGTAGATATTCTGGTATACCAGCTTTAGGAAATACAGCATTTTCCAGTCTGCTTACTACGTTCCTTGTGTTAGCTTTCTGCATGGGACTCATTGTAACAAATTTTGAGAAAACATCCACGGTAACCAACAGGTACTGGTTACCCTGATATCCCTTCGGACAGGGGCCAAATATGTCCGTCGCCATAAGTTCGTTTGGCTTAGAAGGAATCATAGCCTTCGGTTTTCCTTTTAATAAAGCAGAAGCATACTTTGCTCTTTGACATTTGTCACATGATCTAATGACCCTGGCAATGCTGGAACGCATGTTAGTCCAGATAAATCTCTCTTGAAGAGTATTAAGAGTCTTATCTAAACCGGCATGTCCAGTTGCGTGATGAGCTACCCACACTAAATTGACAACAAGTTTAGGTGGCACGACTATTCGGAGTTTTGTATGCGCAGAGTCAGCATACTTGCATACGATGTCTCCACTCAAGACAAAGTGTCGTGAATTTCTCCGTGTAACTGCATAGTCAACATCAGTATTGTCCATGTAACCCTTGAGGAACCTGTACATTTTCCTTATTGGAGCGTGTCTCTTCTGTGACACACCGATTCGGGCTAATCTCCTAACGGTTTCTTGATCTTCTTGCTCCAATTGTACATGGTGTATCTGCACATTTTTAATAGGGTTACGTGATAGAGCATCAGCCAGTAAGTTATCTTTCCCAGGCTGGTGGACGATAGTGGCGTTAAATTGTTGGGTGAACAAAGCCCAGCGTGTCAATCTATCACTCGACATGTCAGTTTGCAGCATAAACTGTAGTGCTTTATGGTCAGTAATAATGATGACCTTATGTCCCAGCAGTATTTTCTTCCAGGCTTGCAATGCTGTTACAAAAGCTAACGCTTCAAGCTCCGTCGTGAAGTAATTTTCCTCGTGTTTCTTCAACTTCCGACTAGTGAACGCAATGTAGTGCTTGTTGCCTGCCTCGTCTTTCTGGTATAAGACTGCACTAATGCCTACTCTTGATGCATCAGACTCAATATAGAACACCTTCTCAAAGTCTGGGTACTCCAGTTTCACATTATTTCTGAGCATCTCTTTTGCTTTCTCAAAAGCCTCGTCTGCAGCGGTACTCCATTTCCATCTGTTATTCTTCTTGAGTAAGTCATACAGAGGAGCCATAATTTCCGAGTATCTTGGACAGTGGCTGCTAATAAATTGGCATGCTCCTACAAATTCTCTGACTTGTTTCACCTTAGTTGGCTTTGGAAATCTCGTGATCGCATCTACTTTTTTCATGTTTGGATGATATCCATCTTTATCAATAGTATGCCCCAAGTAATTTATTTCCTGCTTCAAGAATTGACATTTTCCAAAATTCACCTTGATATTGGCCTCCCTTAAATTCTCGAACAACTTTCTCAAGTGCACTAAATGTTCTGCGGCGCTGGGTGAAGATACGATTAAATCGTCGATGTAGCAGATTACATTTTCTTTCACTTCGTCAGTGAGCTTACTATCAAGTGCTCGAATAAGTGCTGGTCCACTGTTAACCATACCAAAAGGCATTCGGACAAAGACCCATGACGTCTGGTCAAATAGGAATCCAGTGTACTGCATACTATCTTCTTCTAGCTGAACTTGATAAAATGAAGACGTCAAGTCAAGAACGCTGAAACATGCTCTCCCCTTGAATTTTCGAAGCAGATCTCTAATCTTGGGTGGTCGGTCATTTTCTGGAAGAATCTTCAAGTTAATGGTTCTGGCATCGAGACAAAGACGTATCTGACCATTACTTTTCTTCACAACTGTGATGGGGTTTATATAAGACGACGCCTGTTTTTTAATAATCCCGTCTACCTCCATTTTTCTGATTAACCCTCGTACTTCTTGATAGTATTTCTCAGGAATGGGGTATATTCTCTTCTGGTAAGGGGTTTCATCTGTCAGCCTTATCTTGTATTTATAATCCTTAATCAATCCAGGCTTTTCATCGAAAATATCTTGGAATTCCTTTATCAGATCCTCAAATTCCCCCTGAATTTCTTCAAATCCTTCAGTTTTTCTACTGGGTATTTCTGCTAAATTTTCCACTTCATTAACTATAGTATTCAAAATTTCTTCCCTAAGGTCTATTTCCAGACTGTTTTTCACGTCCTGTTTTTCTATCTCTTCTGTGATTATGTACCCATCATTAAAGCTAATACTTCTGTTCTTCATGTCAATAATAGCTCCGACCTTCGATATAAAATCGATTCCAAGCACCATATCAAAATTGATCTTGCTCACTACAATGAAGATCTGTTCATAATTCCTTCCATTGATCTCAAAGTTCAATAACACTTGAATCTTGCACTTCACTGCCTTATCTTGGAATATCCCTCTCACTTTGACGGTAGAAACGGGTAGAACTGTCATGTTCTCTCCTCTTAGCAGGCTTTGATAACATTCCTCTGAAATGATGGAGATAATTGCACCAGTATCCATCAGGGCTTTATACTGTTTTCCATCTATCCGTACAGAAATAATGGGTAAGGCACATGGTCTTTCCTCTTTAACTATACCCCTCTCTTCTAGCAAATCTTCATCAGTCACCTCATATATCTCATTAATCGTAATCAGGTGTGGTGTGGCAATGTATTTACAGGTTCTCACTGACGTTGAGAAATCGGCGTTTTTTTTTGTGTTACCGACCTCAAAATTTTGTTGGCTCGTAGAAGGCCCAGGATCGATTACAACATCCTGCCTTTTCTTTTGGTTGTCTGCTTCTTTTTCCCGTAATTCTTTTAGGTATTGCTGGCTTTCCTTCTCTCTTTCCTGATACTGATCGGGTGTCATAACCTGACCTTGAGTATTCTGATTTCTGTTTTGGCTCTGGTTGTTCCTGTTATAATTTCGGTTATAACCATTATTGTTATAATATCTGCCTCTTCCATTGTAATTTCCTCGGTTATAGTTCCAACCTCTTCTCTGTTGATACGGTCGGTAACCTTGCGATCTGTTATTTCGGAACTGATTATTCCTGTGAGGACCTACATTGTCAGTTTTCTCCTCATCTGGCTTGTCAGTTTGTTGGACTTGGTCCATATATACAGTATTTATTTCTTTATACTCCTGCCTTTGACCTTTCTGCACCACGTTAGGCATTGGACTTGTGTAGTCTAACCTCCTCAGTAATTCATCCATGCTGGTTAAATCCCTGATGTTGGACGAAATTATTAGTCTTCTCACCTCAACTGGCAGCATACGAGAAATCGCATCAATAAGTTGCTCCGTGGACAATGGGGGTTGTAAAAATCTCAAGCGGGATAATTGACTCGTAAAGAAATCAGCGTACCGCGTTGGAAGTGTACCGGAGTATTTTCTTGAATACACCTCCGCTCTTAACGAATTCTGCGCTTCTATGGACCAAAATCGTTTGATTAATGCCTCTGCAAACTCGTCAAAGTTACTGAATGTGTATCTAAATGCGCAAAACCATTCGAGGGGTCCTCCAATCAAATATCTCTCCACTATCTTCATCTCTCTCTCTCTCTGGGAATGTGAGCTTCGATGAAATAATCTTTGAGGTTCCTTACATATTCGATAGGTGTCAAACTATCCGTGTTACTGAATTTTTGCGGTTTATCTTCAAAATTCCTGATGACCGTTACGTTCCTCGGATATGAATCCGGGTAGTTTTTCCCACTATCTCGATAGTTCCACTCAGGTTCCATATTCCTCTCGTCATCTTCCTCCCTGAATCTGGATATACGTTCTTCAGGAGTCACGTCTCTCTCTTCTGGATCTAGGTTATATCTTCTGGCATAATTCCTACTGGTTTCGCAAGCCAAGCCTACTGTATCCTTGTCAGTGATTTCCGTTAAGACTTTCTTGATTAACTCTTCTTTGTAGGTCTCCATTAAATTAGCCTCTCCTAACTTCAAATTCTGCAGTTTACTCGTCGTTTCATTCACATCAGAGACAACTTTATGAATCTGTTCCTCTAATGCAGATTTTAATGTTTGCACATCCTGACCTAGTTGTGTTCTATCTTCAACTTGTCTTTCGGATAGCGAATCCATCCTGACGCTTAAATCTTTCCTAATCTGTACTACTTCATTGTTAATATCAATTTGAGTACTGGCAAGTTTCCTTTCAATCCGATCCTGAATTTGGGTTACATGTTCCCCACTTGACCTAATCCACTCTTCTTTCCAAATTTCTACATTTGCCGTTAACATTTCTGCTATGTCTAATTCAATATCCTCTTTCAATACTTTATTATGGTCTAATACTTGGGTTCTCATGACCTCTACATCAAACTTTAAACCTTCTAAAGACGCTGTCGTTCTAACTGACTCATCAACTAGCCTAGTCGTTAATGCACTTATATTACGTGTACAAAGAGTTTTCGAATTTTCTATCTCTTCCCTGACTTTATTTACATCAGTTTGGACTTTAGCAACGTCTACGAAAACTGTGTTGACCTCTACTTGAATTTTATTTATGTCACTTTGAATCTCGTTTACATCCGAATGAATGTTATTAATATCAACCTGAACATTGGACACATCAGTTCTAACATTTTGGATTCCTCTTTGGACTTCCTCAACCTTGTCTTGGACAGTCGCAACATCATTTTTGACAACAACTACCTCAGCCCTAGCACAAGAAATATCACTACGGACATTAGCAACATCTAAATTCAACATTGTAAGATCTTTATGCACATTAGCAACATCAATTTTAACATTGGACACGTCTGAGCGGATGTCAGTTACAGTATTCTCAATTCCTTGGGTATTAATCTGTAAACGCGACATATTATCCTCTAAGTTAACAGAACTAGTCTGAATAGCTTTCAAACTTTCATCCATGCTAGCTTTCAAATTGGCAGACAAATTACTAGCATTCTCCTCCATTCTTGCTTTCAAATTAGCAGACAAATTACTAGTATTCTCCTCCATTCGACTTGTATTCCTAGCTTCCATCTCCTTCATACTTTCACTCATGCTAGCTTTCAAATTATTAGCATTCTCCTCCATCATCTGCTTCATATTACTGTTCATGTTAGCAGACATCTCCGCTAACATCATCTTCAAACTTTCATCTGCCATTACAATATTATTCAAAAATTAGACTGCTGTAGGGACATACATCAAAAGAGCAAAATAACAACATTTGAGCAACACTTTTCACCATATATAAATTTGATCAATTTTCTGTCTTAAATCTAACTTATAACTACCTTATAATTAACTTTCGAAGACACTTCATTGTTGAAATAAACTCAAGCACATGTTCAAATTTCCCTGGCTCATTTTAAAATATCCTAACACAAATAATTTACATTTACAATCCAAATAATTTAATTTTATCTTTAATATGACTAAAATGTCATAAGCCGGTCAAATAAAATAAGATTCCAGATCATAGGCGATTTTTCTAAGTTTCCAGCCCATTTAACCTTTCTCAAGTCGTATAAGATCTGATCTTTTCTGAGTGTAATTTTCCTAATACAATGCAACATTTAATTCCTATATAATCACACTCTTAAATTCTACAATTGGCCAAGACATCTAACAAAGAATCAACCTCTTTATTTGAGTCTAATCGAACCACACGTTTTAGGTTTGCCAATTCTACTGGCGTTCAACCTGGTGATCCAGTTATGTTGAATCGAGCCCCAACGTTTTAGGTGCGCCAATCCTTCTGTCCCCGTTTACCCGGATAGTAGGCTGTCAGATATCCGCCTCCTCAATCGGATTGCCAACAATCAATCGCACCAGCTCAGCTACATCAATGAAAATGGCACTGACAGATACTACCGAGGTTTGAACACAGAAGTTACCAAGAAAAATTATTGTGGAACACACCAAAATAGACGGGGTTTCATACTTACTTTTACTTACCTCTTATAAATATCTCGGGGATTGGGTTGACAACAGGATCCTTAAAGTATGCTCTCACAATAACCTTCACCATGACATTTAAAAATGAACCAGACCGAAGACGAGAACTTTGAACTGTACAAGAGCTTTATTTTCTAATAAAGAGTATGATTTTCACAACTCAACAAAATAAACGTGGCTATCAGTAGCCTATGTCAATCTGACTACGTCCTCCTAAAGGACTTGCAAATTTATCAAACAATATGCTAGCTCCCTTGAGCTCAAAATAACGTAACATTTTATAACACATTTGGATTGGATGAGGAAGTCAGGGTACGACATATATAGAGCATTTGGTTTCCTTTAATAAACATTGCACTTGTATAAATAGGCACAAGGCCGGAGTATCGACCTCGCCTGCTTGTAACCAGATGTCTGGCCGGCTGGTCTACTCTTTAACCTGGCTCACACCTGTCAAATGGGGCGCACTCCTCTCCCCACACTTGCGTAAGAATTCAGCTCCTTTTTAAAGCTTTAAATGTCTACAAGACAACTCATACATATTGACGCAAATCTTTCACATGCTTAAGTCACATCCCACTGGATTATTTTGACTATCCTTAAACTTGTTAAGTTATCATCCAAATGTTTAAAAAGCATAGTTTAGAGTATCAAACACACTCTTAAATGTTTATAACAAAATCACATAAATTATTTATAACAATTAGAAATTGTTTATAGTATTGTCGAAAATAATTACAAAATTTTTAAACACGCCTTTAACATTACTTTCGTTCCACATTATTGTCAAAGATATTTACATTTATTATTTACAATATCAACATTTAAATTATTTAAATTAATAATTTAAGAAATACATTGAACCACATGTTTTATTCGGTTGGTAAATTCATAATCGTGTTTAATATAATCGACCAATGAAGGTTAGTTATACATGTAAATGTCACAATCTGGTTTAATAAAGGTTGTAATAATTTAATTATTTGTGACGGCAATCTTCATTCAAAATCTTATCTCAAATTCTTTCAAACTCTTGTTAATTATAACAGTAAATTCACTTGATTAATTTTCAACGAACTATGACAATACACTCTAGCGGAAAATACTTCGCTTACAAAATAATGCACAAACTGCATTCAAAATAGCCCAAAATTCATCATATATTAATCTATATGGCATTAAAACTTCCACCGAACTTACAAAACTTCCACAAATAATTCTTTATCATTATTAACTACTGTGGGAATCTCCTTCATTTATTTAAGGGCATTATACGTCAGCGACTTTCAACATGTCCGCTGCACTATCGATTATACATTCATAGTTCCACTTAAAAATTCTTATATCAATAATTGTTTCAAAACTGTTGTCATTTAAACTTCGTGGATTTCATTCATGAATCGAAATGAAATAAAAATTTGCCAATCACAAACAAATTTAATAGTGAATACGCTTATATACGCCTGTCTGGTCTATCAAAATTTAAGATTAACATCTTCAAAGAATTGTAGTATAAAAATACTATCATCAAACAAAGTGCGACTAACTGCATAATAGTCGAATAGAATCCAATTAGACTGGGGAATGCAAACATCATTATATAAATCTCTATATGAGAAAAAACCTAACACAAGTTTCATGAATTTAATGCATTCAATTATTCATAATTAATGTTCATCTTTCACAAAATTGCCTAAGATGCAATGGTCGTTCATAATCGACGATAAATGTCTGTGTTGCAAACAATTCAAATAACGACTAGTATTTCCAAGATCGTCGACAACGTACTGGATTTTAACGCTCTAAAATCATTTAAATGTTCTTCCTTCTTGATGATGACAGAAAATTGTTCAAAGTAATTAAACTGGGGTAGAATTACTTTAATAAAGTGACACGCTGTCTGAATTTAAATCTGCCATAAAAATCATTAACTTACAGTCAAATCGTGACTACAAAAATAAGCAAATTACTGAAAAATCTAAATATCAGTCTCAACTGATTCAAAATCATTTAACTATGCCCATGACATAACAATGTCTTAATAAAACGTCGAAAAAGCATAACTCAACAAGGTGTACTGAGAATAGGGATCTCAAACAAGAATATCGGGCAAAAATACATGAGGACAAAAATATGAGAAAAATGGTTGCTCAAATATTGCTAAGAAACTCAAATACAATAAACGTTCACGACTACCTTATCTGCCGATTGACGTTCCAGAGGAAAATTCCCCAAAGAAGACTGTTGATGGATCCATTTCACCAAGTTAAAGCTGAGCTCCATCCTCGAAACCAGAAACAGCACCATCGAAGTATCGAACTGCTTCACGAAGACGAACGACATCCTTCCGGCAATAATCTTCTTTGTGAGTCGGGACAACCCTGACCTCTCTTGAAAAATCCCTGAAGTTCCAGTTGAAAGTCGCCATGAAGTTTTTGTATAAATTTCCGAAGAAATATTCATATTCAGAAAGTATGAAATCATTTCTATTGCTGTTTGATAGTATTCAGCCTTTAATCACGAAACATGGGTGTAGATGGTTTGTTCACCACATGTTCGCTTGTATGGAATAGCAATTAGCGAAGTTCCATGTTGCTATTTTACTCCGTTGAAATATGTCCCAATTGCATTAAGTCCTTTAGCCTTCCATTTGCTCTTCGGTTGAAGTATTAGAAGAACAAACTGCCTTATTAAATTGCTCCATTATATTGTAGCGTTGTGTTACAAAAGCAATCTGAAGTCTCCCTATTTCACTAGCCCTGTCAGCCGTAGCGTAGAGTCTGGCTATACAAAGTGTTTCTTCTGTGGCGAGAAAATCACTTTTGTCAGTCGTCTAATTTTGTCAATAACTTCCAAAATACTTCTTCGAAATTGTTCAGCTTTTCTACAGTCCTTACTGTAGTAATGCACAAGAGAATTAGCTTATAAGCGACCGCTAACTGTTCACAGCTAATCTTGTAGAAGCGTTATAAGTGTCGTTTCAACTTCACATAGATTTACTTCACAGTAAACCTGCACTGCTTGTATGTTCGACTAGTGGCTTCGCCACGCGTTACAAAGACGACTTTTTCACTACTGATTCACTCGACGTTTCACTGAAATGCTTATTTGAAATCTGACGATTGATTTATAATCTGAGAATGAGGAATGAGGCTCCTCTCTTCTGCGCAAGGCCTTTTATGAACTTCATGAGGGGCGTATCTATCCCTTCCATCGCGTGTTACTGCGTCATCGCTAGAAGTTCCAACTTCGTCAATACATGACAGATTTTCATAATTCAAAAACTGAAAATAAATTTCACCAAAATTCCAGAACAATGCCTCTACTGCAAATGGATTTCCACAATTCTGCATTCCAAAAAGTAATAGAAATATCATAGTTTCCGCAATCTCCGTCTTCCTTTAGACTATCGTTCATTGGTTTAAGTCTCCCCTCCAATAGCATAATTTCTTCCTCAGCAGAATTCCACGTTTCTCGCGACTGCGTCGTACATCTCGGATCCTTCTCGAATAAATGCTGACGTCACTGAGAATCTCAGCTCAAGTAGCCTGCTGGCATAGCGTTTGCGTCATCCGTGCTTACGTCATGACTACCCACGTCATAACTATGACAGCCATAACTTTCGCTATAATTTCCAAAATAGCCACCGTGGTTTATATATAATTCAATTACGGGGGCAGTACCTTCTTCAAGGCCACGGCCGCCTCCTTCCCTCTTCCTTGCCTATCCATCCTGACCATCCATTACCTTCCCTCGTGAGGCCCCTGTTCGCTTTGCAGGTGAGGCCGCCTGGACGAGGTGCCAATCACACCTCACCTGTTGTATCCACTCCGATTAGATGTTCCCAGCTCTAGGACACTGCCCGTAGAGGCGGTAGTGGTGAGTTCCCTCGCTGAGTCCGTGGGTTCCACCAACCTGGAGGGTAAACGACTAAGAAGAAAGAAGAAGATAATAATAATATCGTATGGCCTCGGGTGCCTGGTGCAAGCTTTGTTAATTGACACCCAGAGGGTAGCGTAATAACGGGGTTTATATTATCAATATTAATTACCATGTATGTTTTATTTATTAGAGTCGTCACAATTTATATTTTTTTCTTTCATTTCCGAGCTACTATGGCCATGCAATTAAGCCAAGCCCATACGTTAACATGTCTAAATCTTGATAATAGGTAAATAGAATTAACAAACAATAGTTACATACACCTCACTAACGTCTTCCGCCAAAACTCTATTATCATGCCTCCAATATGTCATTCGAAAATACTGATACCATAATCATACTCTCTTCGTACTATAACATTGCTCTAAAAATCATTGCACCTCTTCATAATACGTTAACATTACGTATTAGAGCCTCAATAACATAACTTTGCTCTAAAAAGCATTACAACTTGTTCCAAATATCTTTCCAATCCTCCATAATACGACTGCACTGCGTATTAGAGGTTAATAACATCGCTGATGCTCTCTTATCAAAATTATGCAAGGCATTTCCTTCTCATAACAACAAATACTTGAATGTCATCATAAACTAGACATCTGAACTTTCTCAATAGTTCTATAATCCAATACTTCTTTACATATCATTTACAATAAATTCAGTACTCCGTGCGTTAATACTTTCTTTAATAACGACCTTATATATCAATGCATTCCATTGGTTTACTATCGTAGTTACTATGCTTATGACAATAGTTGTTAATATTTAATAATAATACATTTATTTAACACCTCCCTGGGCATACCTTATTGCTTCAATGCAATATTTAAATAGCTTGCCACGGTGGGTGAGTGGTTAACGTGTCGGTCTACTAACCCCAAGCTTGCAGGTAAAAATTACGACACGTATGTCATACGATGTTGGCAAGTCAAATAACCCATTTGAATTCAATAGGCCGTGTTCATAATGGCAAAATTAATCTCGGGAGTTTCCGCCAACAAAAAGTTCCCCATTTCTCTACTAGAAAGAGCCATAGTGTTCAAGGAGCTTAATTATCTAACCTCCTTGACTTTCATAGTGCTTCAAGGAACAACGAAATTCGACTTGCAAGCTACCCTCTGGGTGTCAATTAACAAAGCATGCACCCTGCACCCGAGGCCATATGATATTTAAATGTCAACAGCAATACGTTATGTTGAAAAAGGTTTAATATAATTTCTCGGTGTCCAACATATCACGATTTATAGGGATTCAGAAATTCGCCTAAATTTGATATATTCAATGTTGTCTACCTTTGAAAATGGAACTATTATGAAGACTTGACTACAATAGTCTTAATAAAGAACAAGATACTTTAATAACATTAAAAGATCCAAATTACTATAAATTCGAGTATATATCAGTAGGGTAAGTTATCATGTTTTGAATATTGCGTAATCGCGAGGACATATTGCATCATCATGCGAGCGATCACGTGATATGTCTGCAGTGTTCGCGACAAAAAAGTTTGTTTGACATAAATGAATGGCCTTGACCTGCTCTACCCCCACACCAAATTTCAACTCTCTAGGACAAAATAAATTGAATTTTGAAAATAGGCTATATTTTCAAAATTAGGAAATCTATAAAAAAGTTTGTTTGACATAAATGAAAGCTCTCTATCTCCTCTACCAGTAAACCAACTCTCAGGTGTATAAGACAAAAATGAAAAGAAAATGTTCAAATGGCGTCTTTGTTAGCGGAAATGTTTTAGGTTTACTAACATTTGAATGAGACTGTCTGGGCGCGACGCCCCCATGGAGAGCCAGTTGGTTATTCACATGCGTTTGCTAATTGGTCTGCATGTGTTAGCAGCAAGAAGAGATTGTCCCTTGACCGCTTGAATCGGATAACCTTTGCCCCGCGCGCGGCTGTTATCGTTCTTTGGCTAGCGCTAGCATGCTGAACATGGGGAGTCCGACTTGCTACTCCATATAGGACGTGCAGCTGTTAGTTAACATTTTTTTCAGGCTTGCATGCTCTGTGGTCTCATTCTGCATAGACTGTTTTATAAGACAAATATATATCATTGACGGCATGAAATGAATATTGGCTTGTTTGTTTTAAATTCTTAACCATCAATATTGAACTCGGATATTATTTTAATGAGAGAACAAGTTTGGATATCAGTTCACAAAGTTTCATTCATGTGATATGTTTAATGAGCTTTTTGTTTCTTTAACATCATAGTATATAAGAGCAAGATTATTATGATGCAGTAGTTACTCTCTGCTACTCTTTTATTGCGAAGATGCAACATCTGAGAGAGGTTAAGACGCTAGCAGAGAAAGCCAGGATGTTGGGGTGTAATTTTATGGTTTCCTCCTCCAAAATGGAGGAGGAAATTATTGTCAGATCTCTCACTGCGCTAGAGAGGGATCTCTTCGACGTAGAGATTCTTGGCATCCTAAGAGACGAACGCTACCGCACATAATTTGTGCTTAACGGGCTAACGTTAACCATTTTGGATGTTATCCTATCCAGAGTGGAAGCATTTATGGCGACTCCCCCTCCCAATGGAGTATACCAAGACCAAGTGAGGCTTGAAGATCTTGTGCAAAGAGAAGAAAGAGAAGAAGATGGAGAGCATATGGAAGAGGAAGGAGAAGGTCAAGAAGAAGAAGTGCAAATAATACTTGACTAAATGGACAGTGAACGGTGGTGTTTCACATTGAAATGTATATTTTTTTAAAATATATTTATTTTAATCATTGTGGTTTACATTAATTATATAATACGAAATAGTGAAAACAAAATGGTATGATCTTCGTTCTTAAAGTGGTAAGTAGTTCTTTCTTTCCGCCAAGATGCTGAGAATTGAAGATGCTGTCTGCAGAGTTGAATATGCTGGTGATCTTGTGTGGAAGGTAAGTACAATCATTCTTTTCTTTCTTGAGTGTGTTGGTTTTCGTGAGCTGAAAATATATAGAGACACATTATTAATAATAATAATAATAATAATAATAATAATAATAATAATAATAATATTTTTTGCGATGAATTAAAAAAACTTACATTGTTTTAATTAGAATATGTTTTTGTTCGAAATCCAAGAGTTGTGAGTTGAATCGAATCCTAGCCAAGATACGAAGGCTTGGGTTCCTTTTCTTCGTAGTACTTTGTCAACTAAGTAAATATTAGGATGTTTGGTTCGCTGTAACTCTGCTTCATAAAACGCCCCAACTATCGGCAAATTTTTATTATCATTTAAAAGATATGTTCGTGGATTAGTATTTTGAACTTTATGAATTGTAAATAATTCCGTAGTCCAATTAGCTTCGTACCCTTTGCTGAAATGTTTCTTGATTTTTGATATTCGTATAATGTCGCCAATTTTATATTTTGGGTTTCTTAAAGTTTCATTATATTGTGTTGTCAAGCGGGGTTGATTGTATCTTTTTACATCAATAGGTTTGATGCCAATGCTGCGATGTATTTTGTGATTATACTTTACTAATAACTCAGGCAAAATATTTACCCATCGGTATGAACCACGTGTTGTGAACACTTTCCACATCGATTCCTTAAGAGTTCGATTAAATCTCTCTTCTACACTCACTTTTATGGAGCTCCCAGTAGAATAATGCTTTACATTTTGTTTCTGAGACCATGTTTTGAATTCACGGTTATAAAATTCCGTTCCTCGATCAGTGTGAAAATAATTGGGCAATCTTTTACTTTGAGAATAAACAAATTTTAAACTTTTTACAATCTCACTTCCTTTTTTGGTTTTAAGAGGAATTGCCCATGCATATCTTGAGTAAACGTCAATAATGGTTAATAAATATTTAAATCCATTATTCCATTTTGCAAGTTTTGACATGTCCACAAGATCAGCTTCATGGAGGTCATCGATTCCTTTGCTAATAACATGTCGTCTTTTAAACTTTTTTTCTAAGAGGTGCATGAAGTTCTTTTGCAATTTCTCGTCTGATTTCGTTCATAGTTAATTTCTAAACAAAGTTTTATAACATACTGTGCATTGTTTTACAAATGTTTGAATTTTTATTCAATATATCCTGCAATTCTTAGTTCTTCTTCAATTGCAAAGATTTCGCTGTCAAGTCCTGTGTGACCTGCAGCTTTCGATGCAATTAATTTTTTAAGTCTTGATACTAATTTGTTTGGTTCATTCCAATGGACAAATTCAATATTGTTTCCTCCTTCGAATTTCCAAATGGCTTGTGGTGTGATGTGTTTCTTTTGGCCATATCCAGTATGCATCGTAGTATTTGCTTCTTCATTCTCATCTGTTGTTTTTTTAATTCTATCTATGTCTTCAGTAAGAAGGGGTTCGATTATATTTTTATACTTATGAGATTGTGTTCCTCTCGGAGCTGCATTGCTTGCATAATTTCTTTTGTGCACGTTTGAAACATTTAATAATTTCAAATAAGAATTTAAATCACTCCTATCGATTAGAGAGTGATCTGGTACTGCCCCCGTAAATTGAATTATATTGAGACCACGATGGCTGTATTGGCATATATGAATAAAGTTATGGATGTCATAGTTGTGACGTGTATATTCATGACGTAGGCACGGTTGACGTATACTTCATGCAAGTAGGCTGGTTGAGCTGAGATTCTTGGTGACGTCATGATTTTGTTCGAGAAAGATCTGAGATTTACGACGCAGTCGCAGGAAACAAGGTATCGTGCTAAGGAAGAAGTTACGCTATTGGAGGAGAGACTCGAACCAATGAACGATAGTTTGGAAGGAAGACGGAGATTGCTGAAACTACGATATTTAATTACTTTTGGCATGCAGATTTGTGGAAATCTATTTTCAGTTATGGCATTGATTTGGAATTTTGAAGAAATTAATTTTGAGTTTTTGAAATTTGAAAATCCGTCAAGTATAGCCAAAGTTAAAACTTCTAGCAATGACGGAGGAACGAACTATGGAAGGGATGGATACGCCCCTTAAGAAGTTGATAAAAGGTCGTGCACAGGAGAGAGGAGCTCTCATATCTCTCATACCGCTGATACCGCATATATATTTCTGATGTCAGATAGTCATTGTCGAGTGAATAAGTGAAGCAAGTTGTCTTTAGCGTGTGGTTAAAGCCCGGCGCATCGAACGAACACGGAGCAGTTCCATTTTACGCTGTTCGAAACTAGGTGAAGTTGAAACGCTCACATTAACGTTTCTACCAGATAAGATATAAAGAGTTAACTTCTGCCTTTATTATAATTCAATTGGTCAGTACAACATTGAGGTGTGTAGAAGATTTGAACAATTTCACAGTTATACTTTGAAAGATATTGGCATTTTAAGGCTGCAGACAAAAGTGATGTTCTCGCCACCTGAGAAGCACTTTTAAAATTCCACATTATACACTACGGCTGATACGCATATCGCAACCGTGATCTTGGAGAATACGTTTGGTAATACAACGATACATTCTATTATGGAACATTATAGTCTTGCAGTGCTTTCAATGATTATAACAGAAGTTGAGATGGAAGGCTAAGGCTTTAATGCAATTGGGACATATATCGATGGAGTGAAGTAACAGCATGAAACTTCGTTAATCGTCATTCTACAAAAGCGAGCATGTAGTGAACATCCAACTACACTCATGCATCGTGAATCCATCGCTGAATTATATCAAATGACAGTGGAAATATTATCATACTCCACGATTATGAATATTTCTGCGGAAATAACTGCAATAAACTTCATGGCGAATTACGACTGGAACTTCAGGGAACTTTCAAGAGAGGCCAGGGTGGACCCGGCTCATAAAGAAGAGTTTTGCCAGAAGGATGTCTTTCGTATACATGGAGCAGTGCAATTTCCGGAGAAGGGAGCAGTTCGATTCTCCGAGGACGCTGATTCCAGGTTCGAGGTCGGAGCACATCTTCACGCTGGTGAAATGGAACCAACAGCAGTTTTCTTTGAAAACTTTCCTCTAGAACTTCAATCAACAGATAAGGTAGTCGTGAACGTTTCTTGTATTATTTGAGTCATGTAGCGATATCTGAGCAACCATTTTTCCCATTTTTTTTTGTCCTATCTTTTGCCCCATTTTCTTGATTAACATTTCTGTACTCAGTACACTTCGATGATTTATGCCTTTTTCTACGATTTGTTGAGACATTGTTATGTCATTGGCATACTTAAATAATTTGGATCAGTTGAGACTGATAATTTAGATTCTTTCAATAATTTGCATATTTTTGTAGTCACGATTTGACTGTAAATTTAACGATTTCTTTGGCAGATTTGAATTCAGACAGCGTGTCATTTTATTAAAGTAATTCTATTCAGTAAATTACTTTGACCAATTTTCTGTCTTCCTCAAGAAAGAAGAATAATTAAATGATTTTAGAGCGTTAAAATCTAATACGTTATCGACGATCTTTGAAATACTAGTCGTCTTATGAACATGATTGCAACATAGACATTTATCATTGCATTATAGACAATTTTATGAAAAATGAACTTTGAATACCATTTATTGAATACACTATAGTAATGAACATTTGATAGGAGTTTTTCTCAATTATAGATTGGAACAATAATGTTTGCATTCCACAATCTAATTGTATTCTATTCGACTATTTATGCAGTTTAGATGAACTTTGATTGAAGATAGTATTTTTATACTGCGTTACTTTGAAGATATTAATCTCAATTTTGATAGACCAGGGAGGAGTGTCTAATCGTATTTGCTATTAAATTTATTTGTGATTGGCAAATTTTTACTTCATATCGATTCATGAATGAAATCCACGAAGGTTAAATAATAACAGACATTAATACAATTGATGAATATAAGAATTTGAAGAGGAACAATGGATGTATAATCGTTAGTTCAGTGGACCTGTAAAAGTCGCTGATGAGTAATGCCCTTGAATAATGAAGGAGGTTCCCACAGTAATAAATGAAGTTGTTGAATTTATGAGTGGAGGTTTTTGTATGTAATTTGGGAGATTTTGATGCCATATATATTAAGATATATGATGAATTCTGGGCCTATTGTTGAGCAATTTTGTGCGTCTTGAGCGAAGTATTTTTCCGCTGAATGTATTGTCCTGGTTCTTTGAAAGTTATTCATGTGAAGATACTGTTAAAGTTAACAAGAGTGTTAAATAATTTGAGATGAAGATTTTGAATGGAGGTTACCGTCACAAATATTAATAATAATTATTAATCCTTATTAAACCTGAATTTGACATTTAAATATAACTAACCTTCATTGGTCGATTATATCAACACAATTTAAGTAATTATCAACCGGATAAACGTGTGGTTTAATGTATTTCTTGTATAAATAATATAAACAATATTAATATTGTAAATAATTTTGTAAATATCTTTGATAACAATTTGTAATGAAAGGGATTAATAGAGGCGTATATAAAATTTGTAATTGTTGTTTGACATTGTTATAAACAATTTATTATTGTTATAAATAATTAATGAACTTTTGTTATTAACATTTGGAGTTTTGTTATTATACTCTAAACAACGCTAATTAAACAAGTGGATTGAACAATTAAACATGATTTAGGATTATTGGAGTATTCCACTGGTGTTTGAATGGAGCATTTAAAAGATTTGCGTGATAATATTTCAGTTGAGATGTGGACATTTAACGTGTTTTGAAAGGAGAGCTAAGCTCTGATGGAACTCGCTTATGCTAGGGTTGAACGGACAGGTGAGTCCACTTTGACGATGCAGGTGCATTGCAGCTGGCCCGGACAACTGTATGATAGAGGCCAAGGACGTTTACATAATAGCCTTGTGGCTATAAATAAAATATGAAGTATATAAACACGCAAACCAATTGATATATGTGTCTCGTCCCAAATCCCGTTTCCATTCCAAGTGCACTATTATAATTACGTTATTTTGAGCTTGAGAAAGCTGAAACATTGTATGTAGAGTATACCAGTCCTACAGGAGGACATGGTTATGTGGTCGATGGCTTCTGATTGCCACGTGGATTTTGTTGTTTTATTTTTGTTAAATTCATTCTTTATGTGAAATAAATGATTGTGCAGTTTAAAGTTTCTCGTCTTCGTTTTGGTTCATTTTAAATATCATGGTGGAGGTTATTGTGTGGGCACGCTTTAAGTGATCCAGTTGACAACCCAGTCCCCGAGATAAATTTAAGAGGTAAGTAAAGGTAAGTATGAACCCCCGTATATTTTGGTGTGTTCCACAATAATTTCTTGTTAACTATTGTGCTCTAATCTCGATAGTATCTGTCAGTGCCATTTTCATTGATGTAGCTGTGCCGGTGCGTTTGATTATTGGCAATCCGATTGAGGGGGCGGATATCTGACAGCCTACTATCCTGATAACGGGGACAGTACTTTCCTTTGAATCAATTCAAGTAGACCTTCTGTTATAGGAAATTTTCACCACCAACTTTTATCCACTTTTTATCAAAGAAAACTCGTTCACGTCCCAAGTATTGTTTATCATTTCTTATCGTTATACCAAATGTTCTATCCATGTTTTGTTTAATGAACGGATCAAAGTAGCGGTTAAGTAGTGTAATTATTTTGTTGCTATCTCCATCTTCTTCGTCTGAAGTAGCAGTTGATTCAGAATCATAATATTTCCTTTTTCTTTTATGATTTTCTTTTTTCTTAGTTGACGTTGTATTAGCAATAGCTACAAGCTGATTTAATGAATTTGTTACTGGTTTAATCTTAGTCTCTATATCTAATTCTTGACGTCTAACATCATTTTGAAGTGAAAGATACTTGTCCTTAACATCTTTTTTTAAGCGAGAAAGTTTATCCTTTACTCGACTTTCAGCTTTAATCTTTAAGCTCTTCTCCATGACTAAACTAAAATTGTAGTTGTTTTACTTATTTATAGTATATTCAAAATCAATTTGAAGAGGAAGATCATTGGTTTTATGTTTCTCAGGGTCTCTAAGTCGAAACTGTATTTCATCTGGTTCTTCAACTACAATGTCACTGCCATCCAGTTCAATCTCTTGACGTATATTTAAAATTGCATACACAATTGGAGATCTTGGTGAAACAAAATTTGGTTTTAATATACCTTTATAGGGAAGTTGGTATTGTATATTATGATTATGAAGCGTGTATACCGGTGAATGGATTGATGGTGTGTTGGAGAATTTCAGAATGAATTTCGATAAGTTCTTTTTCTTTACTTCATCTTGTAATATACCATATTCTTCTTTGGATGCGGTAAAACCTTGAGTGGTTCTTTGTTAACCAATTGCTCAATATTTTCTAGTTAAGTTTTTAACTTGTTATATTCCTCTTTGGATGCAGCAGCGTAACTTTCAAGTTCTTCTTTTTTAACAATATTTAGATTGTTAGCAACACCCTCAATACGAGTTTGTAAATTGCTTAAAATTTCTTTTAGTTGATTAACTTCAGTTCGTGTTCTACAAACCGTTTATTTGTCACATCTTGGTCGTTAACAGGAAACTCAACATTTGTTTGTTTTTGATGTTGTAGATTGTTTACAGTCTGTTTCAATTTTTCAAATTCATCTCGTGAAGCGGCATATTGTTCAACAAACGTCTTATTTGCAACATCGTTATCGTATATGGGATTGTTTACGTGAGTAATTCGTCTATTCGTCATATTTAAAGTCCCATCATCGTCTACGTTTAAGAAGTTTTGTTTATTAAATTTAGTGATTAAGTCTTCTGGATCTTTTCGAGAAGCAGCAAAGTTTTCTAAATAATATTTGTTTATTGCATCTAACGAATCGATTGGTTGAGATATGTTTGTTATTCTTCTATTTAACATATCTACAGTTTCATCATCTTTGTTTATATTCAAAAGTGATTTTTTAATTTCATCGAGTTCTTTTGTTACATGAGAATTAAGAAAAGAATACGATATCGCATCTTGATTTTGAATTGGATCTTTAACATTTCTTATTCTTTTGTTACCCAAGTCGAGACTATCATCATCAAACGGAAAGTGATCTTCTGAAAATTCACTCACTAAACCATGAATGAATTCTACTCGTTGTAACACTTCGGTTATTCGGTTTTCCAGATATTTTTTTAATATTCGATGTATGTTGCTGCATTGCAATAAGGTTTACTGCATCATTTGCAGATGATGGTAAAGCTAAGCCTGCGAGACGTTTGTTTTCAAAGTCAAGTTGTTGTTTCTCTATTTTACAATTTAAGGTCGTTAATGTTTCGTTGTATGTCTTCTTTAGACTCAATTTTATTTAGCTCAGTCAATAACTTCAGTACATAACCTTTGTTGCAAGCATCTTCAACATGTATGGGCGTTCCAACATCTTTTAACCGTTTGCCGTTAATACTTAAATGCCCATCGCTTGTTGTTGTTGTTGTTGTTACTTCATTTCCATATTGCAGTAGCTTATCATCAACATACGATTTAGTTGCAATATCATGGCGTGAAGTTGATGGTCTGATAGACACGTTATTGATTTTGTTAAACGATGTCATAGTTAGGTTGTTAACCACACAAAGTGTGTAACGCGAATGAGCATTTAGCTCTTTTGAACTATTATTTATAACTGAAAATAAACATCAAATCCATTGCGATATCGACCATTTTGTATATCGCTATCTTTATCGATAACCAAAAAGCCAAACTTAGAGTTTTGCCAACAATAAGAACAAATATCGAAGAACTGATCATAGCTCATATCTGTATTTACATGATCGTTATATACATGACGCAAGTTTGTTCCGTCTTGTTTAAAAAGAATTAAAAAATTAGCGTTATCTCTAATTAGATGATTAGGTATACAAGAATATGTTTGACAAAGATAAAATACGTCAACATCGTGATGACGACCTCTACTGATATAATCTTTCATGTGTTGTTGTTTATTGCTGGCTACATCATCAAAAACAAATATAGAGTTTTTTCTAGCCATTTCTGGAGGCATAACTTCATCATTATCAGAAAAAAATCACTTTTTATTTCTTTTATAGAGTCCAAAAACTTTCTTAATTCAACATACTTACTTTGAGCAAGTGATTTAGAATAAATATAAACGTTTTCAAAACGAACTCCATTTTTGTGACATAATAAATTTATCATTACGTTTGTTTTGCCACAGTTCGATGGACCGCAAATGATACATCGAATAGAGTTCGGTAGTAAAACACTATGCTTTCTTTTTTCACTTTTACTCTGGTTTTCACCATTAGTAAATGAAATTACTGGTAGAGTGTTTGACTGCTTAACAAACTTCAGCATGTCAACGTTTACGTCTGAGAATGCACACTGCACAAAAAATCACATCACATCAACGTATATTGTTTCCACACGTATCATAACTTGTATTATATGGAATAATAGTAGGATTTTCAGGATTTAAATCAACGTTGCCGACGTAAAACTATCTTAAATATGGACAATATGGTGCCCATTTTTTATGATCATTTAAAGGAATATCGTTTTCTCTCCAATTTTCAATTTCAATCTTACAGAATATACATTTCACCTTATCACCATGACCGGTATAATAAAATCATGCTGATGCTAAACAAAATTCGTTTGGACAGGGAAAAGGCCAATTTTGAAAAGTTTTAAGTCTTTCATATTCAGATTTTAATTCTATGCTAGGAGAAGTATTGTTTACGTAAGGGCAAGAAAAAGCCCATTTCTTATGGTCTTCAAATGGATCATCATCTTCTTCCCAATAACTAAGTTGCAGATTACAGAAAGCACACCTGACCATATCCTTATATCCATAATAGTAAAATCCTGCAGCTGCTAACCATGCAGTGTTCGTAAAACTGTCTGAAGACCAGTTCTTAAATGTTTTTAGCCGATCTCTTTCAGATTTTAAATTCATTCCTTTTTGACTCAATATCATTTGCATTAACTGTTTCTTAGAATACTTTACACAATTAAAATACTTCATGATGATGCTTTACCTCACAAAAAAATATGTTCCCCACACGAAGCTAAATGTGAACTGATATGAATCAACAAAACACGCTGGCTAATATGCATGATTTGCGTGTGTTGGGTTGGCCGAGCGGTCTAAGGCGTTAGACTTAAGATCTAATTTTCAGAAATTGAAAGCGAGGGTTTGAATCCCTCACCTGACAATATTATTTTATATACATGTGGAGTGAGGAGGAGCTTGATCATTAAAAAAAATGAAGTGGTACAAAGACCTTTTGTTCTTTATTCATATAGAATTACAATTAATACAATTTTATTTCTCTTGTATGAGTAATCTCATTCTTTTATTTGTCCTGATGAGTGTGTGTTGAGATGATCTTGTTCTTTAACTTGTCCAGATGTTTATTTTCTGTAGACAAAAAATATACACTGTGTTAAAAAGCAAACAAAAACAAAATATGTATAGGTGTCAACAACAGTAGTAGATTTAATGAATTACCTTTTATAGATAGCGATTACAGTTATCACATTTGCAGCGAAGATGAAACAGTTGAAATTTTCTTTTCAGATGATATGGTAGATGTTCCCACTCCAGACGAATTCGTTGTGGCTCATATATAGTCAGTATGTTTATAGTAAGTAGTTCCAAATCAAACTTATTAAACCCTTGAGGTCCATTGTTTCGAAACTTGTTTATTATCGAACACACGATTTTCATGATGCCATCAGAAGAATTTAACCAATGTTGAACAGCATTGACATTAAATTTAGCACAACTATTGCTTCCCAATGCGAGAGATGGTAAATGTTTTGGACAATCTGTAGGTAAACGTTGGCTATGCTTCAACATTAGATCTGACATTCCATCAATCGTATTAAGATCGATTAATGACCCAGGGGAAAGTGTTTTTAGTGCAAACAAAGAAAATTCTTGTGGCAAATTATACACAACTAAATATTCAGATTTATTTTAATAGAGTCAAAAAAAGAAGAAAGAGTGTTTTCACAATAAGCTGCGACCCATGTTAACACAGGACTGAATGAAGGTATATTGCTGTTATTTAACATACAGTAAGCAAGTTCCAAACTGCCGTTTGGTAGCTTGCGAATGTCTGCAACTATTGGCCGCTTCTTATTCCACGTGTCAGCATCAGTAGAAGGAGAGTTTGTTGTTGTCAATTCCATGATTGCAATTAAGTGAGAAAACTTCTTTACTTGCTTGCTTATAACTTAGCAAATATTGGTTTAGATAATTACTTCATTCGTTAATGGTCTGTAAGATATTTGACGATCATGAATAAGAACACAATAAATAGTTGTATCCTCAGGTATATTCTCACTTGTCTCGATTTCAATTCGCACATCGACTGAAGATGTATTCACTGCCTCCACTTGCTCAAGGCAATTAATTACAATAATCGGACAATGAGAATTAAATTCATCTCGTGAAACTAGAGTCTCTGAACGAAAATCATCGATCTGATAATATACATTACGAAATTTAACAAACATGTCATACAATTCGCTGTAGTCATTTATAGCAATTTCAGAAGTTGGCATTTCATAGGGATAAAAAATTGAATTAAAAAAAACTCTTATAGATTTAATGTTACAGTGGTCAAAATAGGAAGAGCACGTACTTAGTACATTTCTTTTAGTTTGAAAACCTAATAAAAATTGACGTGGTTTATGAGTTTCAGAAGTTGTCATTACAATCCAACTATATTTAGTTGTTCTAGGAAGAGATGGCAAGACATGAACATCCCATGATCGAAAACCAACCTGAATGGGAATATTTTTCTGCATTAGTTTTAATCTTTTAATTTGTTCTTCGTCCGATAATAATAAAACGGGAATTTTTAGATAAACTTTAAATAACTTGACCTTAGAAAGATCATTTTCGGTTGCAGATTGCAACGCACGTGCGTCACTCGACGATCTGAGAAGTATTAGCTCATGCTTGCAGTTTAAAATCGGCTTTCTATAATCCTCTGCTAAACCTAACAGGTTGCTTAAAGGAAGTATTACATGGAAACGTTTTGTGATACTATCAACAATATTTGCTTCACTTGCTGGTGTTGTTAAAGAGGGAAAATAACCAGCATTTTGTAAAGCTGTATATTCGTTTTTTGAATATGATGCAACGGTTTTTATAGAACTTGTTATACCTAGATGGCGTGTACGATCAATTTCTTTACCATTTAACGTAACGCGAATTTCGCTAAAAAGATTAGCCCCAAAATTTTGGTCAGGATGTGCTGTAGTAGAAGCAGCCGGATTTACGTTAGAAGTAATAATTTGTCCTTCTAAGTGAAGAACACCTTCTGATAATAAAACTATGTTTTCTTCATTTTGAATCGGTATTCTAATTCCATCATTATTTTCGAATTTATTAGCTGAATAAGGTTGGTAAACTCTTTCTTCTCGTCGCACAACTCTGTTGTCAACCTCTCTTTTATCCGTTATATTAAACATGTTAAACATGTTAACAGCTTCAAATATGGATAGAAACTAAATAAGATTAACAATTGCATATATATTTATATTTAAATTAAAGTACGCGATAGCCTAAAGACTGTAATAAATGTTTGTTGTTACTCGATAACTGTTTCTTAGATTTTAAGGTGTGATGGCGTTGGTTTTTTTAGTTTTTTTTAGAAATTTTAGCTGATTGATTTATATTTCTTTTTCGAATCAGCGTCGACTTCTTTTTTTTTCAAACTTTGAGTATTATATAGTATAACCATATTTGTGAATGTTTTGTAGTAAGCTTACTCAACTAGAATGAAAATATAACAGTATTTCATTACTTTATATAGCAAGATAACGTGCTGGACGAATAATTAATTCTACAGTTAAATCTTCATCTTGCAAATCAATGAGCTGTTGAAGATGATCTTCAAGTTGCACAGATACATGTTGAATAACCTTGCTCTTCATAGGCAAAAATTAATTGTTGTTGGTTGTACAACAATCGGATAACCAGCAGGAACATGAGCTTTAAAATTATATAAAGAGTGTGTTGGTTTATGGTTCAAATAAGAACTCGTACCAAGCACAAGGTTGCAACATACTCGAATACTCTTAACAGTGTTAATTTTAATCATATATTCAGAATGATGAGTTGCGTTTGCCTCGAACTTTTTATGAGAAAATCCTAACAAATCTGCAATAGAATCAGCAACACCAAAATCTATAGCAAAGTTTTTTGAATATAGTTTACAATTAGAGAACACTTGTTATCATAATTAATATAAATATATGAAGGAAATTTGTCTTTTTCACCTAATAAAACTGATAATAAATGTGCTAGTAATAATTCATTAATCTTTGCACTTAATTGTTGAAACGTATAGCTAGCATCAGGTATTATTAAAATTGTTGTATCCACATCGTTCATCTTTATGGCTAAAAAGTTATTATTTTCGTTAATTTTTACTTCACTTTCGATTCTATTTCGATCAATCTCAATGTCTTTTTTATTCTCTTTAGGGTAAACTTTCTTTTCAATACCTAAAGCCTCTGCTACACTGTTGGGTACACTGAAATCAATATTAAACGGAGAAGACAAAACAAGATGGTTGCGTCCTTTTCCATTTATATCCTCTTCCAAATAAAGATTTGTTTTTTGTATATGATTTGTTATAAGTTTCGAAAATGAGTGATAACTAAGTAAATCATCAAATGTTGAGGCTAGATCATCAAATTCATAAATACCTGGTGGTACCACTAAATCAATTGATAACAAAAATTTAGTAAAATGAATGCGAAATTTATTATTTCGGTTGGTAACATTTCGAATAGAATTAGATGTATACAATCCTGCAAGTCCTATTTCAAAAAACTCTGCTCATACAAGATGAAGCGGATTCTCCAATGTAACATCAATCTTTGAGCCTTTACCTTCAAGAGTTATCCGTCTTTCGAAAGCCATCTTTGAAATGTTTAAAGACAGTCTGTGTTTCCCTTATTTATTCAATACAAGAAGACTGAACTTAAATGTCCACAAATCGAAGAAGTAATTGATTGATATGAATGAAAATTATATTGTAGATAACAATTTTTAAGATATGTTAAAATTTCTAATGGTGGTCTTAAATTACCGATACTATCAAAATAATGCACGTATTTACCTCGTTTACTGAAAGCCACCCAATGTGAACCAGATTTAACCATCGGTTCAAGGTTAACAATACAGTTTTCATTTTTTCGAGGATGTCTTGGTAACGTATCTCGCATCAAGACTCCTCTAAAATTTGGAATCTTTAATTGATGAGCGTATGTAGCTAAATCGAAATTACTTAATGCTTTATTTGGTATTTGGTTAATTATCTTTTGTATGCAGGAGGATTTAAATAAATGCCTTGACCTGCTTTTCCTCGCAATGCTTCTATCATTCGATTGTGTCTTTTCATTTCTTTTAATTCTTCTTGTGCAGCTTTCGCTTTGTTTATAGCAGACGCTACCCCGGCTGCTCCGCCTGCTAGACCCCCCCCAATCCCGACAAGGCTGCAAATATCGGAAGTAGGGGTAAAATACCACCTTGCTTTTTCGTTGCTCTCTTTTTTTAATCTCTTCTTGTTTTTTTATATTTAATTTTCGTTTACCTCCACCAAGCTTAGACTTAGCTTTCATTATGCCACTGACTGTTAGTGCAGCCGCTCTCTCTCCTAATGATGCGTCACGAGATATTACACGAGACCAAGCTTTTGAAGCTAAAATTTCATCAGCCACTCTTCTTTTGTCTGAATCTTTATGATTTGCGTAAGCAATGTCGTGCTCTTTGCACGCTTTATCTAATATATTTATTCCTGGATCACCACGGCTCAATCGCTTTTCTAATTTTGTTCCTGGTCCACAATATTCATATCCCGGAATGTGTAATTCCACAGGTAAATTATCAATAGTTTTATTAAGTACACGACTAATGAATGATCCACTTTCTGATCGTTTATATTGAGTGGCAGAGTTGCTCCTCTTACAACGCACCAATACTAAATAAGTAATATAATGTAATTATATATATATATATATATATATATATATATATATATATATATTCTTTCAGGAAAATGGGAATGGTGGGGGGAGGAGTTGTAAATAATACACACAAAATTTGGGTTGTTATTTATTCTCTTTTTAATAAGCAAAGGAACACACAAAAATTAGTATTATTAACAGAATAAAAGTGTGTGTGTGAAAGAAATAAAGTAAGTAAGAGAGATGAAGTGCTTTAATCTCAAATTTGTTTCTAATCATTTTTCAGAGAAAAATGACCAAACGGTAAAGTAACAATTCCGTTTTCAGTTATGTGTCTTTTATCATCGTTTGATGAAATTGCCAACTTATTTTGCCGAACAGTAAATACAGAATGAGATTTTGAAATTATACAAACTTGAACTTTGCTGGCTTGTTCTCTGTTATAAAGACACTTTCGATACTCATCAATATTCATAGTTTTACTCGCGCTCTTCTTAATGCCTTTAGTCTTACACAAGCTATTCATTTCATCACACAATTTTATTGCATACATTTTGAGTCTTAACCCCACAAATTCTTCAACAGTCCTTCCAGCATGTTCATCTTTCATTAAACCAATTTCACCTTTATTTTGTCTCACAATGCCAAAAGGATTGTTTGTTTCATAGTTTCCAGTATCAAACAAATTTGAATGCTGTTTCATGAACTCATAAATATCATAATAGAATATATACATAAAACTATCTGTGTCTGTGTATAACAACCTCACATTTGATTCAGGATTTGCTAAAATAACATTGTAATGAAAGTCATTCATTTTACATTTGGACAAATCTAATATAGATGCACCAACATATACTGGTTGATTGTGAAAAATCTTTAGTCTGCTCATCTCAATGACCATACATTGTTCATCGAATATAATTCTATGTTTAAAATTAGCCTTAGCTATTAAAGACTTAGCACCATAGGCTCCATGCCATTTGGTAACCCATTTGATGTCCCTTAACTTCCTCACATTCATCAGTGAACGACCAAAAATTGCATTATTCATCAATTTATAAAAATAAAAAAATAAAAATCATTTTTTGCCTGTTTTCGTTTCTCTGTGTTCACATCAATATATGGTTTTAGCCATTGACTCTGATTGAATTCGATTATTCTGTGAATACGTTCTAATTTCATTCCTAGTTGAATACATTGCTTTAACATTCTATAATGCAAAACATAACGTTCCTTATTATCTAGGGTAGCCATTAGCTTTGTCATCTTTTCTGGACATAGAGGGTAATCTGAATGTTTGTCATGTAACTCTTGAGGATAACTCGAATCTACTTCCAAGATATATCCGATTTCTGAAGTATCTATATATATAAAGCACAATGTTTGTCTGTCTGTCTGTCTGTCTGTCTGTTATGTATACAAATCTACACCGTTTCACCGATCTGAACCAAAATTTGTATACATACCCTTTGGAACCCTGCGGGTAACCCTGTCAACTTTAAATTTCGGACAGACCACCCCATTCCCTGAATTTAGGCCCTTTTGCACAAATCTACACCGTTTCACCGATCTGCACCAAAATTTGTATACCTACCCTTTGGAACACTGCGAGTAACACTGTCTACTTAAAATTTCGGACAGACCACCCCATTCCCTGCATTTAGGCCCTTTGGTCCAAATCTACACCGTTTCACCGATTTGAACCAAAATTTGTATACTTACCCTTTGGAACCCTGCGAGTAACACTGTCTGCTTGAAATTGCGGACAGACCATTCCATTCCCTGCATTTAGGCCCTTTGTCCCAAATCTAAACCGTTTCACCGATCTCAACAAAAAATTGTATATTTACCCTTTGGAACACTGCGACTAACACTGTCTGCTTTAAATTGCGGAGAGGCTACTCCATCCCCTGCATTTAGGCCCTTTGGCACAAATCTACACCGTTTCATCGATCTGAACCAAAATTTGTATACTTACCCTTTGGAACCCTGCGAGTAACACTGTCCACTTAAAATTTCAGACAGACCACCCCATTTCCTGCATTCAGGCCCTTTGGTCCAAATCTACACCGTTTCACCGATCAGAACCAAAATTCGTAATCTTACCCTTTGGTACCCTGCGAGAAACACTGTCTGCTTGAAATTGCGGACAGACCACTCCATTCCCTGCATTTAGGTCCTTTGGAACAAATCTACACCGTTTCACCGATCAGAACCAAAATGTGTATACTTCCCCTTTGGAACCCTGCGAGTAACACTGTCTGCTTGAAATTGCGGACAGACTACTCCATTCCCTGCATTCTAACACTGTCTGCTTTAAATTTCGGAGAGGCTACTCCATCCCCTACATTTAGGCCCTTTGGCACAAATCTACACCGTTTCATCGATCTGAACCAAAATTTGTATACTTACCCTTTGGAACCGTGCGAGTAACATTGTCCACTTAAAATTTCGGACAGACCACCCCATTTCCTGCATTCAGGCCCTTTGTTCCAAAACTACACCGTTTCACCGATCAGAACCAAAATTCGTATTCTTACCCTTTGGTACCCTGCGAGAAACACTGTCTGCTTGAAATTGCGGACAGACCACTCCATTCCCTACATATAGGCCCTTTGGCACAAATCTACACCGTTTCATCGATCTGAACCAAAATTTGCATACTTACCCTTTGGAACCCTGCGAGTAACATTGTCCACTTAAAATTTCGGACAGACCACCCCATTTCCTGCATTCAGGCCCTTTGTTCCAAAACTACACCGTTTCACCGATCAGAACCAAAATTCGTATTCTTACCCTTTGGTACCCTGCGAGAAACACTGTCTGCTTGAAATTGCGGACAGACCACTCCATTCCCTACATATAGGCCCTTTGGCACAAATCTACACCGTTTCATCGATCTGAACCAAAATTTGCATACTTACCCTTTGGAACCCTGCGAGTAACACTGTCCACTTAAAATTCGGACAGACCACCCCATTTCCTGCATTCAGGCCCTTTGGTCCAAATCTACACCGTTTCACCGATCAGAACCAAAATTCGTATTCTTACCCTTTGGTACCCTGCGAGAAACACTGTCTGCTTGAAATTGCGGAAAGACCACTCCATTCCCTGCATTTAGGCCCTTTGGAACAAATCTATTCCGTTTCACCGATCTGAACCAAAATTTGTATACTTACCCTTTGGAGCCCTGCGAGTAACACAGTCCACTTAAAATTCGGACAGACCACCCCATTCCCTGCATTTAGGTCCTTTGGCACAAATCTACACCGTTTCAGCGATCAGAACCAACATTCGGATTCTTATCCTTTGGTACCCTGCGATTAATACTGTCTGCTTGAAATTGTGGACAAACCACTCCATTCCCTGCATTTAGGCCCTTTGGCACAAATCTACACCGTTTCACCGATCAGAACAAAAATCTGTATACTTACCCTTTGGAACCCTGCGTGTAACACTGTCTGCTTGAAATTGCGGAGAGAACACTCCATTCCCTGCATTTAGGCCCTCTGGCCCAAATCTACACCGTTTCACCGATCTCAACCACAATTTGTATATTTACCTTTTGGAACACTGCGACGAACACAGTCTGCTTGGAATTGCGGAGAGGCCACTCCAACCCCTGCATTTAGGCCGTTTGGCACAAATCCACACCGTTTCACCAATCTGACCCAAATTTTACATACTTTGGAACCCAACAAGTAACACTGTTCACTTTAAATTTCGGACAGACCACACTATTCCCTGCTTTTTGGCCCTTTGGCACAAAACTACACCGTTTCACCGATCTCAAATAATTACCCTTTGCAACTCGACGAGTAACACTGTCCACTCGAAATTTCGGACAGACCACTCCATTCCCCGCATTTAGGCCCTTAGGCACAAATCTACATCGTTCACCGATCGAAAACAAAACGTGTATACTCACCCTTTGGAACCCGATGAGTAACACTGTCCACTTGGAATTTCAGACAGACCACTCCATTCCCTGTTAGGCCCTTTTGCACATATCTACATCGTTTCACCGATCTGAACCTAAATTTGTATACTTACCCTTTGGAACCCGACGAGTAACACTGTCCACTTAAAACTTTGGACATACAACTCAATTTCCTGCATTTAGGCCCTTTGGCAAAATCTACCCTGTTTCACCGAGCTGAGCCAAATTTTACATACTCACCCTTTGGAACCCGACGTGTAACACTTTCTACATGAAATTTCAGATAGACCATTCCATTTACCGCATTTAGGCTCTTTGGCAAAAATCTACATAGTTTCACCCATCACAACCAATCTTTATGTAAGTTACTTACCCTTTGGAACCCGACGAGTAACACTGTCTGCTTGAATTTTCGGACAGAGCAATCCATTCCCTGTATTTAGACCCTTTGTCACAAATCTACATCGTTTCACCAATCTAGATCAAAATTTGTATACTTACTCTTTGGAATCCAACGAGTATCACTGTCCACTTTAAATTTCTGACATACCTCTCCATTCCCTGCATTTAGCTCAGGAATTCCTCGGGGTTGACAGCTTCCTAACTTACCCGCCATGAGCCCTTGAGGGTGTACCAGAAATGGTGGGGCTACACACAACCTGCCTCTTTGAGGGCCTTGAGCAGAAGACAGGAGATATAATGAAACGGAATAGAAAGCAGACCCCTCGAAGAATGAGGGCATCAGGAAAGATGAGACAACGGCCAATTAAGCGGGAAATTGAAAGACTCCCTAGCCCATTGGATGCCCTAATACAGTCGGGGTCGGAAGAGAACAAGAGTTGACCAAGGGAGGCCGACAGGAAAGAGAACTGAAAGGAGCCTGGCACCAGGAAGTAGAAGCGATGCCAGACTCAGCTGGGGTCCGGTGGTCGCCAACCCACGTCCCACAAGTTGTGAGAATCTCAGGGGGGGGGTGGCGTTGTGAGAATAGCTTGCTGATTCATTGAGAGGTGACATGAGAGGACTTTCCAGAGCTGTCTATACTGATGCCAGCACAGGGCCGTTGCTCAAGCCACTGTGGTGTTTCGAAAGAGTGAGTGATTCCCCGGCCAATCTAAATACGACGGGGAACCCCGAACGTATGTCATCGTATTTCGTCATCATCTACGATCATCTCAGGTTCGTGCAGCTTGGACCCATTTTCTTTGCCGAGCAGTACGCCATAAGCTCTTTCACTAGACGCATCGAGTACAGGCCTAAGCCAGAAAATAAGGTTGACACTTTGGAAGACATCGAAGCTAGACATCTGAATTACCTATATCAGTTGTAAATTACACCATGTTCGTTTAGTAGTCATTTTTTCATTACCTTATTATTATCATCATCATCAAAAGTGCAAATGACCTAGATGTTACGCGCGTCATACCACTAATCACCGCCGCATAAAGTCTTTCTCGACTGTGATTTTTAAAATATTTATTTTTATTACAGTACATTGTGTACATTATAACTTGAAGTGTCAATTCAATACAGGTAGTAGTTCCCCTCATCATCCTCATCATAAGGGCAAATGACCTAGATGTTACGCCCATTACACCATTAATCACCACACACAATAAGTCTTCCTCGCCTGTGAATTTTGAAATATGTATTTCTATTCCGGTAGTTTGTAAGTTTGAAGTGTCAATTCAACAGTAGTTTTCATTATCATCCTTATCAAAAGGGCATATGACCTAGATATTACGCCCTCATTGTCTTGGGGGGGGGGGAAATGACCTAGATTTTATGTCCATTATATTTCTAAGTAGACTTTGATACATTATCATCATTCCACCGGGCGAAGCCGGGTACTACTGCTAGTCATCAATATTTAAAACATTAAACCCTACAACATTTGCAACCCATTTAAAGCCATCTGTTGGAAGATATTCCATCATAGCATATCCATATAAATTATTAACATCAAAGTACATTATGTAGGACTCTTGTTTTTTCTCATCATAAGTTTTCATATACTTATTATTAGCAATCGCATGTCGTGTTATACACTGAACATTACCTCCTCGAATAGATCGTTCAAAAAAGTGTAACATATCAATATCTTGAAGCAATTCAAGTTGAACATTGGTTATATTTTTCATTGCACTCCAAGACATAGATGGAACAGTGTAAAAATGAGCTGCATCAATGCCATACGTCTCCATGCCATTCGATCTAAAATTTTCAAAGACATCTGCCAAAAGAAGCGTGTCTACTTTTAAATACAAATCGGCGTATTCTCCTAATGTTTGACAGGAAAACGTTTCCCACACCGATTGAGCAAACTCATACTCCTCGTTCGATATTGTTTGATTATAAAGACTGCTATAAAACCTGGATATATCAGGTAATTTAGTTTCGTTAAGTACATCCATACTTGTGACGTATTCATATAGAAACAAGCCTTTTCTCGCAGTAAGTCGAAACTGTGCATCATCATTAAAATAACGTCTAGTTATTTGCTTTGAATCTTCATTTAACGAAGATGAACATTGATCTAGTGAACAGGACAAGAAATTATATGTATCGATAAATCTGAACTGAATGAATCCATTCTTAACCCGTACATGCTTTGTAAACCCTTTATAACGTTCCATATTCATTGCTAACAATCTTATATGACCAGGATTATGTAACACCTCACCATCTTGTTTCTCACAAATTTCTTTAATTATAAAATGTCCATCATACGCCGGTAGATTATGAAATGCTATAGGCAGAACCGTTGTTACTTTGTAATTTAAATTACAACTATTGTGTGCGCTTCCTCTATGTTTTCCAGTTATGTGACAATGATCGCGTACTTTGAGTTCATTATCTGCAATCGGTTTCTCGCAAATATGACAAATTTTACTTAACAAAAATAATCTTTCTTCGTTTTCCGTCATCTTTAACATCGGTTTAGCTGATAAATAATATGTTTGAAGTTTATCTACAATACTATAAAGTTCCTTTACAGGCAATTCTATGCAATTATTTCCCCTAAAGAGTTTAAAACTGCACAAATCACTATCAAAATTACAATGAAGGTATAAAGAAATGCTGTAAGGAATATGTTTATGGGTTAATGTAGAGTTAGGAATGTCACTATTTGGAAAACAAGAGGAAATAGGAGACAAAACGCATTCAGTGTCTGCATAAATTATAAATGGAACTCTATCTTTAAATTTAAATTCTGTAAAATTAACAAATCTTTGTTCGTCAGTTGGCAATATGCTTTTTGCAACAGGAAACTGTTTACAGTCTGCAAAGTGAACATTTAACTCATCCTCAAGAAAATAAAATGACAAACAACGTCTACATATATAAATCCGTCTACAATTGCTAGTGACGCTTGAACGCACAAGGCGAGCGAGATTTCTAATTAAACAAAAGTGATAACTTTCACTGTTTCCAATCTGCAACATCAATAAGTCCACACTCCTTTCATATACTTTATCTGATACATACAAAGGTACAATAGTATTTTTTTTTCCTTTTATTTCGTTTGTTCCCATACACACCCATTTGTTTTCATCATATTGTGCTCCATACACATTCACAGAAATATTGTTTTGATTTTCAAACTTGTTTAAATATTTCATTTGCATTGGAATTGGAATATCATCTAAATTTAAAACATCTCTGTAATTAGGATAGGAAGAAAGATGATTCACGTTTCGCGTTTTTGGATACAAACCAGCAACCACACTCCACGCAAAACAAGCTTCCTTTGTATCACACAAATTTAGCACTGCATGTTTATTGACTATTACATCAGGCAATCTACTAGTATTGGATATTCCTACTCGAAATCCAACATATTTATTTATATTAATTCTCAAACTATGAATTTTTTCTAAAGCCCACCCAGAGCCATTTGCTTCAAATTCGCTCATTTTTGTCAATGTACCTTCAATGATATGATTATTATAAAATTCATTTACATCCGTATACTCGAAAACTACTTTATTTTTGACAGCAAAATATTTTGTTTCTGATATGTCGCGAAGCACATACTGTGCACACAAATCTGAATTCACAGTTAACGCTTTCTTAACATACTTTGTAAACCAAATATTAGCATTTGCTAAAAATTCGCGGGGATCCAAAAACTCATTCTTAACATTTGAAACTGCAAGTGTGTACACTCTAGAATTGAATGCCGTTTCAATTAACTCACAGCTTAAGAAAGATTCATCCTTTATTTGAAGTGTAATCTCTTCACAATTCACAGCTTGTTGCAATATGTGGTTGCTAATAACTATCCAACATTCAATCAACTCATCACTGTTCTTAATCAAGTCCGTTTGAGTGTATTCCCCGATTTGGTATGATATTGAAATAGCACAGTTTAGTTCACTTCTAAAATTAGAAACACTTTCAAATGCATTGTCCAATTGGTTTCTTATATTTGCACTGTTATTATTATGTATTACAATATCAACTTTTCTACGTTTGCTAGGAGGTGTTGCCATTGTTGTCTAAGCAATTGTCCAATTCGCACTGTTGTTAATACACCACCAGCAGTTGCTGTAACATCGGCTCACCATAAACCTATAATCTTTTAAAGTGTATTCAAGCCATTGAGATAAATTGCTGCCTGTAATCTCCAGCGAACAATGAATGGCTTCAAAGGGAAATTCGTCCTGAAGTTTACCAAGCAATTTGTTTCTATACTCATTCAATTTTGTTACTTCAAAACAAGTGATGGAGAATTCAATTTTGTAAACCTCATCAAATGTATCCGAAGAAACAAATAAAATGTCCATCTTCACATAATTCTTGTAACAAATATCTTAGAACTGTTTCTGTCACCTCTCGCTGACTATCATCTGATTTGCTAACATTAGTAACGTAGACTGAAAATGTTGAAATTCCACTCGAAGATGTCCATTTGTTAAAACAAGCTTCTTTCTCATTATGACTCACCTCATTATCATCTTCTCCTTCTTCTTCTTCTTCTCCTTCTTCAGACTGATGAAAGCATACACGATGATACTCTATTACCGCGTGCGATCGATGTTCAGTTCCACTCAGAAAATTAACAGTTTTCCACTTCATTTTGCTGTTCCTTTTATTAGTTTTTAGATAATCTGAAAAAAATTAAACAAATTAAGAAATAATAAGCAACTATATATATATCATTCGTTATATCAATCAATACATATATAATCTGCATATATATACTCACCAAAAATTTACAGTTTTAAAACAACTTGATGTGAGCGGTTCTTCAACCCCAAATACACCAACATCAGTTTGCCTCTAAGTGAGTTTAGTTCATCGATCTCTGATGCGCTTAGTTTTGCAAATACTGCTGGTAGAAATACACTTGTTATTTCACCTTCAATGATAATGTCCACCACTATTTTTCTTCCAAATCTCGTCTCCACAGCCCGAATAATTTGGACCACATACGGTAAATCATTTATTAGTTCTGATAGTTTCTTATTAGAATACTCAACGCAAGTGGATAAGTTATTGAACTTCGTTAGAACATCCATCACACACACAATTTGTTCCTCGTCGTTGACTTTCTTTATTTCTTTCACACACACACTCTCTTCGCGCAAACGTAGAAGTTAAACTCATCCACGCACACATGCATTTATATATCCTTCACCCCCACCTACACTCAAGAAACCAAATGCTACAAAACAAGCTTCTGACGCAATCATCTCATTATATTTTTATCACTATTACTTAAAGAAGTCAAAGATTACATTCTTACCCAATGACGTTAAAGGTCAACCACGTCTCACGCGAACACTGCAGACATATCACGTGATCGCTCGCACAGCTGCAAACTTGCATGGGTATCAGATGACGTCAACACCCATTAATTTTTATCTCCATCGCATAAATAAGTCAAAGGTTATCTGCTTCAAGCGGTTACCCAAAGGTTATCTGCTTCAAGCGGTTAAAGGTCGACCTCTTCCCACGCTAACATGTGCACGTGCTCACATCCGCATGGCTATCAGATGACGTCATGATGATGCAATATGTCCTCGCGATTACGCAATATTCAAAACATGAAAACTTATCCTACTTATATCTAGTCCTGTCTGTTGCCATATCAATTATAATGCAAAGTTCAATCGTCGCAAATATTCTTGCCTAGATCGTCGAAACAAATTATAAAACATGAAGTCAATATTTTATATAAGATCTTCTGCGTAACATCTTCCCCTAATTAAATTTCTTCTTACGATAAAATTTCCAATAATATTATTTCAAAACGAAAATATTAACGAATTTATGAAAACATTCTTAAATTCTACATCGAAAATTCCTATATTCTTCTTCAACAAATCCATATCATCGTAGTTGAAAATGACGAATATTAAAAATATTAAAATAATTTACGGATCAAGAAATATCCATCTCTACTTTAAATTCAAAGAATTATACAATTAAGAAAACTTGGTGAAATGGTATGCTCCAAAATACTGTCAAACTACAGTAAACTACAGATAATGAAATTTTCTTCTACCTTTGCCGATTGAAGATGACCTGTAGGTATAGGGAATACCGTAATATACTGTCTTCTCCCTCCTGGTGGATCTTCCGTCTTCAATCTCCTCCAGCATTACGAACTGCATTCTCGGGTCTCGAACTGCATTCTCCCGGGCTCTGGATTAGAATTGGGCCAGTTTTTAAGCATTGGACTGGGTTCTCCCTAGTCCCTTCATCTTCGTCTCTTCTGGGCGCATATCTAGATGATTTCTTCTTCTCCTTTTAAAGCTGATTATCATATCTGTCTAGTTTCGTTCTAATTTCTTCATAACTTCGATTTTCTGTTGTAGTTAATCCAAGTATTATCTCCTTCCCTATACATTGTGTTCCTTGCGCATGGTCTTTAAACTTCCATCACAACGTCGTTATCGTAGAAATACATCGTTCCTCTCAACTTCGGAAATATCTGACATAGTGGAAATTAAATAGATGTAATAATATCACTAATATATTTCTCGTAGTTAATGTTTGTAGAATCACGTTGTTTTATAATTATGTTGCGTGATATTGCTGCTGTATCTGGTAAATACTATTTGTCTCAGCTATGTAGAATAAATTTATGATGAGCGCAATGTTTGTAGATCACCTCTAAAGATCGTTCTGTGCAGAATACTGGCATTAAATATTTCAGTTGCTGCCTTGAAAATGAAAATCCACTGCCTGCTTCCAGTCTCCGACCGGGTCAGGAATGGAATGAATGCAGCCCCCATCTAGACGCGAGGATATAACTGTGCCGGCTGCCGAAGCCTGTCGCACTCCTCTGGAGCAATGATAAAATGAATGACAGATAAAATGAAATGATAGTGGAGAGTGTTGCTGGAATAAAATTGTGACAGGGAAAACCGGAGTACCCGGAGAATAACCTGTCTGCCTCCGTTTTGTCCATCACAGATCTCACATGGAGTGACCGGGATTTGAACCACGGACCCAGCGGTGAGAGGCCGGCGTGCTGCCGCCTAAGCCACGGAGGCTCTAGTTGCTGCCTTAATAGTTCGTAAATTTAAATTTACATAGTTGAAGTATATTTGCTGCAGTTTATTTTATAATAGCGAACACAATACTATAATTTCACTTGTATATTCACTTATTTCAACTACTGCCTCTTTCCAGTCTATTTTCAAAGTTACTTCACTTGAAGTCCGACCTATACTATTCTGACCGACACTCCCGTCGCGAACTCGGTTATGTTTCCAAGTTACGGACACGAAATACCCAACTCTGGGCTCGAGCTGAAATACACGTCTTGTCAACTCGACGTTCAACAATCCAAGAAGCCACAAAAGCTGTCCAGAATCTCCTACCTTAATTCTCAATTCAGCGCCATTTCAAAAATCGCGGGAATCATTGGTGGTTCATTATCAAATGATCAGATTCCTTGTACTAGCCTACGTATTTAAACTTCTTCACAAAAATAATGGGAATAGTCTTAATTGCTTTCCGGATGTTTCCATATATACTAATGTTGAATAACAGTACTTGCAGTAACTATTTCCTTAAATCTCGCATTTCATGAGGAGTATTCTAATCAATAACCTCATCTCCGATTGGTCTTCCTTCCTTGCGACAACCAATCACATAATGTATGGCTTTAGTTGACAAGCAAAGTTCGTGCAATAATTGAGAAACGTTTGTCAAGGTCACCTCTAGACACCTCCCTTCACGTCATTTCCATTGTTCCTTCGCAAACCAGCTCTCGCCCCTCGTTTTCAACCACGGGACTCACACACTCAGCCACCAAAACTGGTACATGGTACAGTTTCCAGAAATTAAATTTGCATACTAATACTTAGCATAGGATTAAATTGATGAAATTTTCTCCAACACGATATTAAAATTCGGGGTCAGTACGAACACATTTACTGGAAGGCTTCTTCTTGAGAAGATAAGTTTCCTCTAGAAAATGCGTCTGTTTGTTCTATACCTGTTTACGGGATACGAGGTAGTCTACAGCACTTCACCACAACTCTCTCAACTAAGGTACCTTGCCAGCTGGGAATGTAATCAATAATATGACAGCATCTGGCGCTTCCCGACTCGCTGTTGTGTAACGATAGAGGCTAGTCAACTGACGGTGCATAATCTCTCTCTCTCTCTCTCCGGCACACGGACCCGGCGAAGTTCCGTTCTATATAGAAGGCTTTCACTGTAGAATACAGTTGTTTTTTTTGTTTTTTTTGTTGCTAAATCTTGTAACAGACTTGGAATATCATGAAATGCGTACATGAGATATCACGACTTTGATTTATTTAAGAAGAACCCTCGTATGAAATGACTACGGTAATTATAATTGTATGAATAGACCTACAGTAGGCCTATATGAAAAGGAAGAGGGTTTGTATTTAATCTCGCGGTCATGCGCCACGGGACCTCCATATTTACATGGAATCCGAATCACAGGGAGTGATATTTCACTTCGAAAATCTAACATTCCATATGATTATTTTACTATTATTATACTGTCCTCTTTTTAATTCATTTTTACTTCCGGTATTTATATCATTACGTTACACACTCCCAGTACCCGAGCCAGGGGAATTCAACACAGGCGATTATAATCCGCACGGCCTGTTTGGGAATCGAACATTTGTCAATGTCTAGAATGCTAACCAATTAGCCACGAAGCCGGACTGCACTAACCAGGAACAGAACAAACATGAGGTGGTTTAAATATTCACAAACCATTGGTATCAAAAAACTCGCAATCGGCAGGACTCGAACCTACGCTCCCGGAAGGAATCTGATTTCAAGTCAGACGCCTTAACCACTCGGCCACGACTGCCTCACAAGAAACTAACGCCCACGGTGTGATCTTCCTAGTTACTTACTGATAGGTCTCGGGAACATACAGCCTAGGTAACTGAAATAACTTGACGAGTTGTTAATTTATTTTGGGGGCTAGGGAAGTCATAGTCACCATGCTTGTGTGTGTTGGATTTGTTTGCTAGCAGGTGTTTCCGTAGAGGCTGTAGTTGTGTAGTTTAATGGTAGCTTGTCCCGGGACTTGAAGTATGGAAGTATTGGCTGGAGGACGTGCGAGTACAACACAGAGGATTCTCACCGTCTCTAATAAACAAGAATGGCTAATATTGTGTCACCAGTCTCAATTCGCAAATGCGCCGTGAGCATCTGTGGTTGAGTAGTAGAATGCTCGCCTGCCACGCCTGCGGCACGGGTTTGATTCCCGGCCGATGCAACTTACATTTTAGCAGAATGCAAAAGAAATAGTTATGTTCATTTAGGAAGCGGAACAAAGACGCCATATGCCACTGGTAAACAAGCAGTCCTTTCCTTTGACCACTTTCTAATCGCTCTTTTCCCAACTTGGCCTCACCTGCGGACTCTACGAGGGATCATTCCATTGCCGTCGCAAGGACGTTGTCTGTGAGCTGAACATACTTTGTCAGCAGATACAACTGGGGATGGGGATAGGCGACCACTAACTTGGGGCTTATTAAGGAAGGGGTTATTGGAAGGAAGTGGACCTGTTGAAAGGAACAGCCTTGGCATTTACCTGGTGGTGAAAACGGGAAACCACATAAACATTTTCAGCACGACTGAGGTGGAATTGGATCTGTCTCTCAACAAATGACCTCGCAGAGTCTGTGGGTGTAGTCGAGCTGGGGGATAAGCAATTAAAAAAGAAATACATAAATATTAGGAGCCTTATAGTAGTCGCATATGATATGTAACATGTGACATGTTGTCCCTTGTTAACCGTGAACTCTGAACTCTGTTGGTCATTGAAATAACTACTTGTAAAACTGCAGTGCCAAATCTTGACCGGTTTTCAGCAAATATGATATAATGAATATTTTCACACCAAACAACGACAACTTGAAGATGATTTATTGTAGGAAGAATATCCTTAATGGGGCCTCCAAACCTTGAAGTAATTTTTATGCAATATATATTCCACATAGCCACATGGCCGACAGTACCTCGAATGCTTACATTAAATAAGAATACAGCAAAAGTATGAAGATTTAATCAATCATAATTGTTTTCAGCAAATATGATATAATGAATATTTGCACACCAAAGAACGACAATTTGAAATGATTTATTGTAGGAATATCTTTAATGGGGCCTCCAACCCTTGAAGTAAACCGTATGCGATATACATTCCACATAGCCCCCTGGCCGAAAGTACATCGTGGTATCAATCTACGCCACCGCGCGCGCTCATTGTTTCCGTCCCATCCATTTCCATTTCATTGTTTCCATCCCATCCATTTCCGTTTCATTTTTCAAAAACACCCCCACAAAAAATATACAGATACCGAGTGGAAAGATGTTACACATCAATAGCCGAACTATTTCACAACCCAAGATTCTTTTCCTACAAAATATTGTACTTACGTATTTTTTACTGAATTTTTTTAAAAGGACTAATCTCGGGAAACTGAATGGAATACTCGACCCTTGATATTTAGTTTGATAGCAAAGGGAGGCTTTCGTCTGGGGCGTTCCACAGTATATAATATCTTTGTTCTCCGACAGCTCACTGAAAAACTGGGTGAATATGGCAAAGAACTCCACGTTTGATTCGTTGATTTCAAGAAGGCCTATGACTGCATACACCGCAAGAGCCTATTCAGTTGCCTAAGAGAGTTTGGAATCGCCGAGAAAATCATCAATTGGTAGCGATCGGGCTGAGCGAAACACGCGGTATGGTAAAGATGGGAAATCGAGTAAAGGAGGATTTTGAAATTTGGACGGGTCTCAGGCAAGGAGACGGTTTATCTCCTACACTGTTAAATTTTTCCTTGGAGAAGATCATACGTGAGACATTTCGAGAGAATTTTGAAGGAATCCAAGTCGAAGGGAACCTTGCCTACGCAGATGATATCAGTTTACTCTCCAGCTAGGCGGCTTCGGTGGCGTAGTTGGTAGCATGCTGAGCTTCCATGCCCAAGATAGCGGGTTCAAACCCAGCCGAAGCCGTCGGATTTTTTAAGAGCGTTAAAAAATCCCTCTGTATGCCTTCCTTCGGAGGGGAAGTAAAGCTGGCGGTCCCATGTCATAGATTTATGGCATGTTAAAGAACCTTCCACTAATTACACCTGTGTGAAGCTAAATTGTATAGGTTAAGAATGTAAACAACACTCTTAGTTTCCTACGTTCGTTGCCAAGAGCCGACTGCGATGGCGTCTAGTAGCTAAGTTCTGAACTAGGTCTAGTAGTCGTTGTCGGTGGCGTTTGGTGGCAAAAGTAGGAACTATTTGAAAAATTCAAAGTTGCAGTCCTTACTTGAATTAAAAAACAGATTCACACACTAATACAGCCATCAAAATTAACACCGGTTATCAGACAGTTTCTACACATACCGCAAGTACACGGGGCTACATGACCACGTTGTTGCAGCCCCTAAACTGAGGAACCAACCAAACAACCAACTCTCCAGCTCTCAGGAAGAGTTGAGGCAAATGACCAGAGCACTCAAGGCAGCAGCCAAAAAAAATTGGGCTAGTTGTGAATGAAACCAAACGGAGTACCTCAATATGACTCGTGGGCAAGGCCTTGTTTTTGGGCAACTACAGTCACTCCGGGTAGGGGACCAGTCCTTCAAGAGGGTCCATGAATTTAAGTACCTAGGATCGTTTTTCACGGAGAACTCATCATGTCAGGCAGAGATCAACGCCAGGATCCAAGCAGGAAACCGAACTCTCTACAGCCAGATGTCGCTCCAGACAGATCAAAATTCGACTGTATAAAACTCTGATCCAACCCGTGGTATTATATGGATATGAGACATGGAGTATCCGAAAACAGGACTTTCATAAACTACTCGCATTTGAGAGAAAAGTTCTTCGGAAGATCTTTGGACCGGTGAGGGATGTACACATGGCAGAATGGAGGATTAGACACAATCACCTAATAATAGATGAATGGCAAAAGCACATTGAAGCATTAGTTTAAAAAAATATCACGTGCTGCTGGAATGATAAAAAAAATTGAGCTACTATATTCCAAAATACCTACTCAGGAAAGTGTATTTTTCCTTAATCCATAGCCACTTACAACATTTGAATACAATTTGGAAAAAATGTTAAAATTGCATTAAAAAAAAGGTAATTGAGGTAATTCTGAATAGAGCCATAAGAAAAATGTATAATACCCTTTTTAACACCAACCAAACACCTTTATATTTCGAGTAAAATTCAACCAGTAGCCCTAAATGCAGAAATCAAATCAAATGTCCTGATGTAATACCAAATCCTACACAAAGGTATCCACACAAATTTAAACCTTACTAAACAATCTGATTTACACGCTTACAAAACTAGACATGCAGATGACATATCACTTTTCCATATCAATTCCAAACAATATGGCAGTAATAGCATTAAGTATAGTGCCTTCGTAAAGATCAATAGACTACCAGAAAATATAACAAGTAGTTCCGTGAAGAACTATACAGCCTATTTTCATATAACCTACTTATGTTAACTGCCACTATCAACATACAAAATTTCAGTTTGATTGTTGTAATAGATTGGTAGATATTGAGAACCGACTAAATATTTCGGATGGTCGCCATGTTGGATTTTATATACGTAGGTCCTAGAGTTATGCACTGTTACATGAAGATTATTGTGTACGTGTAGCATTCAAACTTCAGTCGCATGATTAGGACACAAGAAGTAACAAGGAGATTTTAAAATTTCGCACAGCTGCCATCTTGTGGTTATGGAAACAATTGAAATAAATTAGATGCCAGTGGATTAACATTCGTATAGGGATTTACTGTACCAAGTTACACTGCACTCGGATGGTTAAATTGCGAGAAACGTCCATGTGAATATTTATATTTCGCGTCGCCGCCATGTTGGATTTGTGATCACCAGGTTATTTAAAGTCCGATAGGTGAACTTAAGTTCATAGCCCCTATGAACATCAAAAAATTCAGTTTGATTGCTATAATAGATTCGTAGATATTCAGAGCCATCTAAATATTTCGGATGGTCGCCATGTTGGATTGTTAAACGTTTAGGCCATAGAGTCATGTACCATTAAAGGAAAATTATTGGGTAGGTTCATTATTCAAACTTTCACTTCAATCGCATGAATACGACACAAGAAATAAAAACTTAATTTTAAAATTCGCGCAGCCCCCATCTTGAGGTTATGTAAACAATTGAACTAAATTGGATACCAGTGCATTACAATGTGTATAAACATTTCCTGTACCAGATTTCATTGCGTTTGGAACATTAAATCGCGAGATAGGTCTATTTAAAATTTTCTAATTCGCTTGGCCGCCATGTTCGTTTTGTAGGTAACCAGTTTTGAAAGTCTTATAGATGAATTTCCAGTATTGCCCTTTATCTCCGTACAAAATTTCAGGGCGATACCGCTAATAGTTTCAGAGATATAGAATGCCGGTGAAATATCTTGCACAGCCGCCATCTTTTGGTTATGTAAACAATTGAACGAAGTTAGATGTCGGTGCATTACAATGTGTATAAACATATACTGTACAAAATTTTATTGCGTTTGGTTGGTTAAATCGCCAGAAACGTCTATTTAAATGTCGCAAATTCGCTTGGCCGCCATGTTGGTTTTGTAGTTACCAGTTTTTCAAAAGTCACATAGGTGAACGTCTAGTAATTCCCTTTATCACCGTAATAAATTCCAGGGTGATATCGGGAATAGTTTCGGAGATATTGAATGCTGGTGAAATATTTCGCACAGCCGCCATGTTGGATTGGTGAGACGTAACATAATTTGAAGGGCACGGTCGAGGTCGCCAGGAATAGTGCTACGAACTTACCGAGTTTCATTGAAATCGCTCCTGCTGTTTAGAATTTATTAGGGGGGGACACACACACACCTCACACACACACACACACACACACACGCACACACACACGGACAAAAGGTGATCTCATAAGCTTATTTTTTCAAAATTGAAAATAGGCTAAAAATTGCACCTAGCCTACCAATCTTTAAAAGGACGCTAAAACAGTTTATGTGGAATGATTATAAAATGTCAGTTTGAAAAAATTCCAAAATCTGAGAAGACAAAAGAAGACTACATTGTGTGCAAAAACGTATGAAAGCTACAAAATGTTGTATATATTTTCATACTGAAAACTTTGTAAACTAATCATTGAATTGTAATTTGTCGCCAACATGATAAAACTGTACGATTCCTTTGTATATGAGTCCTTGACTCGTTAAGGGATTAATAAAATGCATTATTATTATTATTAAGACCAGTACCATGATGCCAACATAGCTGGAACCATCAAAACCAGAATACTGCATTGAGCTGGACATGTAGCCCGGATGGAAGACCACGGATGGCCACGGAAGCTACTGGATTTCATCCCCACAGGAAGGAGACCACCAGGGAGACCAAAGAAGCGGTGAAGAGATGGACTCCATGAAGATCTGCAACAGGCAGCGATACGTGTGGACAGTTGGCGGATGGCAGCTATAGACATGAGACGATGGGGAAGGAAACTTGTAGAAGCGCGCGGTCCACTGGGCCTGATCGCGTAGAAGTAGAAGAAGAAGAGAAGATGTAGCCAAGGGAGTAGATACGTGTTTGTTCAGTAATATTAAGGTGAGATGTGCGACACAAATGGCACAATGAGGAGAGTTCAGGAAGGTTCAGCATTGCATTCCAATAGCCTATAATATGTAACTTTACACTGAAACAAGCTTCACTCGAGCAGCACCAGAGGCGAGGGTAAGTGAGTACACAATACGTAATAAAGATAGTCACTTGTCCCTTACCGTTAAGACGCCAACTGGTCAATGCTGGGAAAACAGTATGAAATAGAGGCTTAAGAGGTCATCTTTTGTTTGTGTGTGTGCGTTAGGGTGTCCCTTATTTTGCAAAGTTTTAATTTTGCAACGCATAGGTTATTGTTTTATTCATTTGGGCCTAAAACACCCGAACACATTTTTAGCCTATTTTCAATTGTGAAAAAAAATAGGCTTATGAGATCACCTTTTGTCCGTGTGTGTGTGCGTGTGTGTGTGTGTGTGTGTGTGTGTGAGGTGTGTGTATGTGTGTCCCTAATAAAATCTAAACGGCTGGAACGATTTCAATGAAACTCGGTAAGTTCATAGCACTATTCCCGGCGACCTCGACCGTGCCCTTCAAATTTTGTTACGTCTCACCAATCCAACATGGCGGCTGTGCGAATTATTTCACTAGCATTCAATATCTCCGAAACTATTACCGATATCGCCCTGAAAATGTGTACGGTGATAAAGGGCACTACTAGAAGTTCACCTATGAGACTTTCAAAAACCTGGTGACTACAAAACCAACATGGCGGTCAAGCGAATTTGAGAATTTTAAATAGACTTTTCTCGCGATTTAACTATCCAAACGTAATGAAACTTGGTACAGCAAATGTTTATACACATTGTAATCCACTGGAGTCTAATTTAGTTCAATTGTTTACATAACCTCAAAATGGCGGCTGTGCGAAATATTTCACTGACATTCTATATCTCCGAAACTATTACAGATATCACCCTGCAATTTTGTACGGTGATAAAGGGTACTGATACAAGTTTACCTATGTATACTTCATAAACCTGTAAAGTACAAAACGAACATGGCGACCAAGCGAATTTGAAATGTTTTAATAGACTTTTCTAGTGATTTAACTCTCTGTGCGCAGTGAATTGAGGTACAGTAAATGATTTTGCAGATTGTAATGCACTGCCATCTAATTTAATTCAATTGTTTACATAACCTCAAGATGGCGGCTGTGCGAAATTTTAAAATTAAGTTTTTTTCATGTGTGGTAATCATGCGATCGATGTGAAAGTTTGAATAATGAACCTAGGCAATAATTGTCCTTGAATGGTACATAACTCTATGGCATATACATATAACATTCCTAAATGGCGAGCTTCCGAAATATTTAGACGGTTCTCAATATCTCTGAATCTTTTACAGCAACTAAACTGTTTTTTTTAATGTTCATAGAGACTATGAACATATGTTCACCTAAAGGACTTTCAGTAACCTGGTGAGCACAAATCCAACATGGCGGCGACGCGAACTATACATATTTAAATGGACGTTTCTCGCGAATTAACTAACAGAGTGCCGTGAAACGTTGCACGTTAAATGCTTTTACAAATGTTGATCCACTGGCATCTAATTTATTTCAATTGTTTGCATAATCACAAGATGGCTGCTGTGCGTAATTTTAAAATCCCGTTTTTACTTCTTGTGTTCTAATCATGCGATTTAAGTTTGAATATCACACGTACACAATAATCTTAATGTAATAGTACAAAAATAAAAATCCAACCTGGTGACCATCTGAAATATTTAGACGGTTCTCAATATCTAGGAATTTGTTACAACAATTAAACTGAAATTTTGTATGTTGATAGAGGCAATTAACACGAGCAGGATATATGAAAATAGGCTGTATAGTTCTTCACGGAACTACTTGTTTTCCCTTATTTGGAACAGTGCAACCCGTGCCGACTCGCATGCAAACATGTCCATACAAGTTGCGTCACAAGAGTGGCGCGCTCACATTGTTATTGTCACTTAGTTTTCACTTATCGTGTAGCTAGCACGGATTGTTTTATATTTCAAAGATGTCAGTGTAACTAAGGAGCAATAAAAAAGGGTATTTTCTTGGTTGGTGAAGTAAATCACCAAATAACAGGCGCAAAATTACCATCTAATCATCAGTTCTCGCAGCTCTATTTTTCAACATGCATGAGGTTAAGTTGACTGTTAGTGAAAGCGCAAATCTTGTCATTCGGGAGTGCAATATATTCGTGGAAAAGGCTAGAATACCTACCAGAGCTGTGCTAATTGTGTTAAGAAGTTAGTGGATCTTTTTCAGGTCTGGCGAGAACTGCAAAAATTAGCAATAAGATTTAGGATTTACATAGGTGCCGCGAGGAGAAATTTCAACTTGAATTAGATAATTTATTCGATATCGCACATGCTGATGCACTGGAAAGAATAAAAATCGTAGAAGATAAAATATTTTTGCAAAAGCAAAGAGAGCCACGTCCGGGGTGCCTAGCGGGTGTTGACAAATAGTTGGCTGAAATTGAAGAAAGGGCTAGGCTGAGAAAACTCGCAGAAGATAAAAAGAGACTAAAGCAAATGCCTTCCGCGAGCTCATTGGAATCTGCAACTTTACAGACCTTTGATACACATGAAGACGTAGAAGAACAATCTACAAGCTCTGAAGAAAGCCTGGAAGGATCTCTGCCATCCACATCTCAATCTGTAAGTTCTTTAGCTACGTCGACAAGAAGAAGAAGAAAAGATTTTATCACATCTAAATTAGTTGCAACTTTAGACAGATGTCAACTAAGCATCAGAGATTCTGTTTATATAATTCAGTCTGTCGTTGGAGGAATTTGTCTTAGTTCTGACAATCACCCGATCAACAAATCCTCTATTCAATGCATTCGAACACAAATGCGAAAAGATAGAGTGGGATCCATTAAATACGATTTTCAGAATAACGTGCCAGAAGTAGTTACTGTTCATTGGGATGGAAAATTGTTACGTGCTCTGGACGTAAGAAGTTCTAAAGAAGAACGCCTACCAATTATTATTTCATATGACGAGGAAGAACAATTTCTTGCTGTGCCGAAGTTAGACAACTGTTCCGGCGAAGAGCAAGTGAAAGCAGTATCAAATGCCCTTCATGACTGGAACCTGGATAATAAGGTACAAATAATGTGCTGTGATACAACAGCATCTAATACAGGACGCTTGAACGGAGCTTGTGTGCTTTTAGAGAAAAAACTAGAAAGAGAGTTGTTACTCTTTCCTTGCCGCCATCATATTTACGAACTGGTGCTCAAAAGTGTGTTTGATTCAAAGATCCAACAAATCACTAGCAGTCCTGATATTCCGCTGTTCAAAGAGTTTAGAGACAACGGAAGAATATTAATCCTAGTGCCATCGAACCGTGCACTGATTTTGTCCAACAACATCTCTGTGAGGCAAATATTATTGAATTGGTGACATTGTTTAGCAATGTGCGGGCAAAATTGACTGTACGAGATGATTAAAAATAAAAATCAGACCTACTGGTGCAATGCATCAAGCACGATGGATGGCAAGAGCTATTTATTCCTTAAAAATTTGTTTACTGCAGTCCCAGTTTAAAATGCGCCCTAAGGACAAACAAGCTTTACAAGATGTTTGTTTATTCATTGTGGCAGTTTACGTGAAGCCCTGGATTGGATGTAGTTTGGCGATAAAAGCGCCGACTCAAGATTTTTGTTTTTTAAAGACCTTAAAAGATTACGAGAAAGTTGACAAGTTGATTTCCAATGCGGCTCTAAACAAGTTCAGTCAACACTTGTGGTACTTGTCAGAGGAAATAGCCAACCTTTCAATTTTTGATGATGAAGTTGATGAGCAGACCGAAGGAAACATTGTAGAAAACTTACAAAAAGAAAGCTTTGGTGATTCCGGAAAGAGATATGTTTCTTCGAAAGAAGAGATGTCTGGCTCTCTATATGGTACGTAGTAGACTAGTAGTGTTTAATCTGGTATTTAATTTAGAACTTATTTGTTTTATTTATAGGCACTACAAGTATTTTTTATCTTGTTTCAGGGAAATCTTTGAGTGATTTTGTTTCTGTCAAAAGTAAAGATTTATTTTCACGACTGAAACTTGACAGTGGTTTCCTTCAAGAAATTGTATCTTCTTGGAATGACAACGTGGCGCTTGTGGAAGCAAAAAAGAAGGTTTCTACCTTAAAAGCAGTTAATGACACAGCTGAAAGAGCTGTTAAACTAATGACAGACGTTCATGGTTTGATTACCGCAGACGAAGAACAGAAGCAGTTCTTATTACATTGTGTGCAAGAGCATAGAAAAATTTACCCAGACTGTAAAAAAGAGACTTTGAAGAGGAAATATCCAAATGAAAAACTATAAAAATTGTATCTTTTTTGTTACTTAAAAGAAGGGCATTATATGAATGTCTGTTTTCATTTATATTTCTTTAAAATAATTGTTTTGTGTGATCGTCTACAACTACATTTAAGAGACACTTTAAGCAGCTATTTTCTAAAACTTTTAGGCCCCGTCGGCACGGGTTAAAATTAATGTAGGAAGTTGAAATTCTGTACTTGGGTAACTAATTGACTAATAAACACAATAACGGGGTATGCGTTTCAATAAATGAAAACAAATATTTTTGCCCTTTTAAGGGACACCCTAGTATGCGTGTGTGTGAATGTCTGTCGGTCGGTATGTCTGTGCGTGTGTGGAACTTTTTAAGTCATTTGGTAAGGACTTATTACTATCCAGACCGACCCTGTCTGTGGATTTCGCATTCCAGTAGGCCTACGTGCCACCTGTGTAATATGGCAGCCATGCGAAATATTTCACCAGTACTCAACACCTCCTAATGCAGAAATCAACACGATATTCTGTATGATGACATATATTATGTTTATATACGTGACTTTAAAACAACCTAGTAAGCATAAAACCAGCATGGCGGCTATACGGCACAAATATGGAAATTGGCTTTTCTGATGACCTTAATCCAAATGCAGTGAAACTTGGCAAAATGAATCTTTATTGCCTACTTATGAATAAAGTTAAGTTTTGTCAGTAAATACATAGTAGGCCTATAGAACCAAGAAATATTATGTTATCCATTCGCGTTTAATGCCGAATGAATGCAGAGGTTTGTATTGGTATTGAACCCATGTGCCATAGGGTCCAAGGAGGTCGAATCCATGTATTTGGGGAAGAAATGAAAGAAACGTACAGTTTCTAATGTAACATAGAGAAAGATCAAGCTAGGATGCTAGCCTAACGTTGTGCAAGCAACAAGGACCAGGTGTTCGAGAGATGAGATCACCCCTCTTGACATTCAGAAGGGAGCTAGTCATGAGTATTAATAACTGAGTGGAAAATTCCCACTATTAGACAAGGAAGCCTGACTCGGAAATCGAGCTTAGCTTGCTGGAAAACGACAACACCGCCTATGCGCCAGAAGAAGAATAATTAAATTTAACTCGTTTACGAGCATAAAAATAAGTAAACAATTACAGTACGGTGAATCATTTCGAATGAGAGATTTTTGTGTAAAGAGAAACCTTTTAATTATTGCACAGGAAAAAACTGCAAACGCAAGTATACGTCATCGGGGATTTACCAAGGCCTGTAGAGAGGGGAGAGTACAAAAGAACAGCAACACCTACGCAGCTGAAGACTACAAAGTAATTAATATCTCCGAATTGCACGATCGATTCTTAAGCACAATGAGATTATTTGACATTGAGAAGACGAGCTTTCGGAAGGTATAATTTTTATAATTGTGCAACCATTATTTTAAAAGTTGGCCACAGAAAGGGCTAGAGTCTTATCTTTTTGTAGCGAAATAGTATAAAGCTCCTGGCATCACCAAGCCAAACATGCAGTCATTCCGACAGCCCGTGAGGGGGCGTAAGGCTACATCACAGCACATGCAGTACGAGTCCGTCCAGGGGGGCGTGACGTTGGAGCATCATCAACGCAAAGTATTATTCAGTCCAGGGGACGTGAAGTTATAACAGTATATGCAGTTCCGAACAGCCCGAGGGGGTGTTACTACGCATCTGTACAAGCCGTTTCAAACAGCCCGAGGGGGGCATTGCTACGCATCAGTATTCAGACAGCCGTGTGGGGCGTCACTCTGCGTCACATCGAAGACAGTTTACCAGTACTCCTTGAGGGGAGAAACGCTGTAATACACCGCAGAATTAATATCCGATAGCCATAGGCGTCGCAGTATTAACAACTTGCTTGCCTCCATAAGGGGTTGTAAAGAAGAAAATTTAAAGTATCGCCGTGTTGAAAAATTAGGAAAATCCTAGTTACAGGATTTAGGTCCGACAGTACACAAGTTTATAGTGAAAAAGTTCGTAAAATATAGTCAGAGCAGGCTGCGAACGTTGGACTTAAGGCGATAGGTCTTTACATAAACGACCGAATATATCTTAACGTGCGGAAGTACCGTAAGAGAAAGATAAACAGTTATCTAAATTAAAGAACCCAAAAAGGGAAAAACAGAGTGAGGTTCGCAACGTATCTCAGAAAAGTAGGAGTGCTAGAACCGATTAAATAAAGAAGAACGGAGACTATAGACATTATCTCCAGAAAGCAGACGAACTATTCTAAAGCACTAGACTTGAGAAGTACTAGCTGCGATAAAACAAATCCATCGAGCATCGATAGGTTATCAAGGGGACCTTGATCCGAACAGACTTTCGCTAGGATCGATAAACTAGATCTAAAAGGGGGAGCCGTTCAAGCTAGAGAAATAGCCGGTCATCCAGAATAGGACTTGAAGAACTAGGATTCCAGGGAAAAGTAGATGATTCGAGACTTTCGTATTCTGCAGGATAGGAAGCCGACATTGAATAAATTTCACCCTTGGAAACGGGAAATTAAGAGGTCACGTGTGATAGGCTAAGAAAATACGGCCTAGTGATCAAAAGTTGTGAAGTGTAAATCGATCAAGATTGTGTGTAAAAATAATATTTTTTAGTGTTTATTGTGTGTTCTAAAGGGATACACCAGTGTATTAAAAATGTCGTCAATGTTAAGTGTATTAAATATGTGTCAAGAAGTGTTTGTACATAAGATGAATTTCTATAATATGGAGTAAATTTTAAAGTGGGCCAAAATGAAACACCGCACAAGAATAAAGGTCATGGGACGACCTTAATAACATGTGAGTAATGAATTTCATTATATTTTGGTGTCAGGGAATGATTGTGTACAAATCCACCGGAGTTTTTGAGTAAAAGGGATGTGTTTAAATAAATAAATACTGAATAAACAAGAACGCGATCTGAACAAAAATAGAAATTTGAGAAACTATAAATAATTATGTAAAGAATAAATCCCGTAGAGGAAATATATAAAATGTTAATGTATTTGACGACTGTCATAAGAGCAAGCGAAATATTAGTAATTATCATGAAAGATATTTAATTAAAAATAAATTTGAGTATATGAAAGAAATAGCTTTTGAGCTTGTGTAAAGAATAAAGATATGAAATGAATAATAATAATAACCAAGTAAGGAAATATTAAATAAAGGTCAAATTAATTGATGTGAATATAAGAGCGTTAGAGCCTTAATAAAAAGTATAGACATGATGTTTAAATGCATGTTCTTGGGATAGAGAAAGTTATGGTCAAAGGAAAAGAATAATATAAAAAGTAAAATGTGTATCAATTGTTAATATGATATTATCAGTTCTTTGGATGACGCTAGGCTTAAATAATGTATAGCGCAAAAGGAGCGCAATTAAAGTAAAATGTCACGCTAGGAACGCGTAAAAGTTAATATACTTGGTAAATTACTTATGAGAGGTAGTTGATTGTAGTGAATTGAGATTTGGTATAAGTCCTCTATTTGTGACGTAGTATCACGAGGCATTGTGTATGTTATTGAAAGGGAGCAAATGTATGGTATTGAGCGTAGGTCTTATAGCTATAGGCTGACCCTAAATCGCATTTTGTATAGTCCTCTAATGGGAAAGGTTCCCGAGGCATGTGAAGAGATTCGAACTCAGAATCCTCTTATTTTGAAAGCCCCTTTATTATTCGTCGTTAATTACTCTTCCACAATCAATGAGGACCTTTCATAATTAATAAATGCCAAGATTACGAGTGTGGTTTATGAGCCCAATAATATTGTTGTATGTACACGAAGAGTATAATGCCAGGTCTCCACAAAGAACTGAGAATGAAAAGGTTTGTGTTTTTAAAACATTTAAAGAGAGCTCTAGCCTGGGCTAGACGGGAGGGATCCCGCATAGTCATAAATAACTCTCAAGTTTCACGGCCAACCCCTTGGTGTAGGAGGGTGTCTGAAGGCCGTTTTGCAAGAAGTAATGAATACACCAGGAGTGTTTAAAGTTGTTAATGACCCGGGCGTTGAACCGAGGTCCTTGTAGATTGATATTTCCGCTTGCCTGTTCAGATCGTAGTTTTTTTTATGTGATAATGGTCTTATAAGACGTAAGAAATAAATAACAATCCCTATTGTAATGTTGTATGGAAGTAGGATTCCACGAGTAAATTGAAGGCAACTAGGTTTCGGGAGTAACCGTAGTTTTTTTTGACTGTGTCAAGTATCTTCATACTCTGGAGTACACAAGTAATTTCCTGATTACCTTAATGTATTTGTAAGACTAGAGAGAGATGATAACATCTGAAAATATGTGAAAATGCCCAAATATTGAGTTAGAAAATTAACATGTAATTTTAAATGTAATTATACATTTGTTTGATGATTAAGTAAATATATAAAAAGTAGTATTTGAGGTGTACAAAGAGTGACACCATTATTACAGAAAGCATTTGAGCCAAAAGAGCTCGGAGTTATATGAAACTCACAGTTGATGCTTTATGGAAGTAAAAATAATTAGGAATTGTTGGTTTATATGAACCCACATATTTAAAATAACATTTGTGTTATCTTATGGACTCCGTGTTCAGTTGGAACCGGAGTAGTTTTAATTTGTGTAGTGGCTTCAACGTGGGGCTTCTAGAAAACATTTATTTTTGGCGCCCAGTACGCAGGGATGAGTTTTCCTAGGGAAAACCCGAGTTTTCTCGAAAAATCAAAAATTTTCATTTTTTTTTGAAAAAAAAAATGGTTTTTCGAAATTTTGAATTTTAAATACTTCCATAAAGGTTTATGAAATTGAATAAAAGTATCAAAAGGGTACGTTGTAGTAAATACCCGTACCAAAGTAAAATTTTAAAGAAATTGGGACACAATGATCCAGAGTATCATCTCTCAAGCATGTACTAGTGTGGTGGCATTAGTGGCCCACTGTATTCTAATAAGATGTTGACCATAAGGGATTTTAAGGAATGCCTAGGGGAGCATTTCAATAAAGAGATGGAGGAAACGGCTAAGATGTTGTTAAGTGAAGAGAGGCGGAGGCTCTCAAAAGATGTAAGGGCCGAGGGTCCAGATAAAGGTAAAAGTATAGGTGATAAAGAGTACCCAAATAATGAAATTGTAAAGGTTTCTGTAGAAAGCATGCGTGCACCTGGAGACATAGTTACACGAAGAGAAGGTAACATGTCTGCAGACAAAAGGGTAAATGTTGAGCCTTTAGAGCTCCAAATGGAAAAGGAAAATTGTAAACCGAGTCCAAGGGAAAATGTAATTAATTCAGATAATGATAATAGTAAAGGTAATTCAAAGTCTCACGTAGAAATGCAGGTTCAAGTAGGCTCAGAAAACGAAGGGAAAAAGAACGATAATCTCCGTGTTCAGGAACAGGAGAAAGTAGAAATGGCAACCTGGGAGGAAGTAGGAAAATTCTTGAAGATAATTGATGGAATACGAGACGAGCACTATAAGATGAGGAGTGAACTTTGGGGATTAAAAGATCGCGAATTAAGAATAAAAGAAGGAATTGAGGAACAAAGAGATAGGATCTCTGAGGAAATTGAGAAGATAGACAAACTTTGTAAGAGGGCATGTATTAATGGGTATAGAATATCCAAACAGGAATCGGAGGAATTATACGAGGAAATCCCGAAGCTTAAAAAGTCATTAAGAGAAACAAAGAAGAAATTTGCGGAACGTATGGTGAAAGAAGGAAAAATGGAATTAGCTTCGCGGGAACAGATAAGAAGTTTTAGGGATGAAATTGAAGAAAAAATGAAACAGGTATGGGATATGAAAAGAAAATGGGATAAGATGTGGTGGAAGACCCCTCACGAAGAGCAAGACAGAAAAAATTACGTTAACGAGCAAACAGCGGATATGAATACAAAATGGAAGCAGATGCATTGCTTCAAAATGAGCATGTACGAGGAACAAGATATAATAACTATTCAGGAGTTAGCTGAATTGAGGAAAGTTAAGATTCCGGAATACCAAGAGATACTAGAGGCTGCTCAGAAGAAATATGAGGAATACATATTAACAGAGGACCTCAAAGCAAAAGAAATGGCTATCCGAGTCATAAATGAAACAGTTGTCCAGACGGAAGTTGAAAAGCCAGTAAAAATTAAAGAAGAAAAAGAAGTAACGGTGCCAGAAGAGCCCAAAATTGATATTAAAGAAGAAAAACAAGAAGTAGAAATTATAATGACTCCAGTGGAAACTGAGGAAACTTTGGAGATCCTTCCAGAGAAACCAATGGAAATTCAGGAGGAAATCGTAACTCCAGACCAGGAGGACAGCCGAAATGAAAACGAGCTGCAAACTGAAGAGAATCATTTATATGAAAAGGTCGAGCTGGAAGAGCAAGAAGTAATCTCGGAACAGGAGATAACAAAAGAATTGATAGTTGAAGAAACGGAAATAATAATTCCTGAAGAAACAGAGAAAATAGATGAAACAATAATGGAAAATATCAACGAAGCACCGATGGAAACAGAGGTTCAAGACTTGACGAAGGAAAGTGAAAAAGAAAACCTAAAAGAAATGCAGGACCAGGAAAATAAAAGGGCATTAAAAGAAGAAGGACCAAAATTGAAAGCCCAGATCCTTGAATTACTGATTAAATACCAGGACTGGCAACAAAAGGACAGAGAAATGGAGAAGGATGCCAATGAGAGCCAAGAAAACCTAAAAGAAAAAGATGAAATTGTTGGAAATAATGAAAAAATGAGAGAAGATGTCTTTAAAGAAAATCAGGAAAGAGGAAAACCGCCATTAGTAGTCGGTGTACCAAGAAATGGATACCCCATGGAAACAATGAAAGGAGGAGGAATAACATACGATGCCTTGGAGAAAGAGGATGCACAGGCATATTTCAGCTGGAAGCTCCGTAAAAAGAAAGGGAGTGATAAAAGGAAGAGACTGAAGGGAGATCTGAAAGATCTAAAGAATTGGAAGAGTCGAAAAAAGAAATACTCTTTGGAAATGCCATCTCGATGCGAGATGAAGGAAAAGGATTATTCCATCATAAGCCGACGGGTTAAGCCGTTTGCAACCGTCGAAGAATAAGAGGAATAATAATATTTGTTTGAAATACCATCTCAAAAAGAGATGAGGAAGGGGGAAGAAAACCAGAAAGAGTCAGGTGAGGTTAGACCGAGGTCTTAAAAATCAAATGAAGCGTTACAGACTTGAAGTCTGAGTATAATAATGATGAAATGACGGGTAAAGCCAGTTGCACCCGCAAGATAATTAACAGAAGGTCATTAAGTTGAAAATACATAATGAATAGAAAACAGACCGACAAAAAGTCCGTCTTATGAAAAGAAGAAAGGAAACCAACTGTTTGACTCGAGTTTGGAGAAGCGCGCGCCAGACGAGGGGAGAGTTGTAAACACCGAACGTGACAAGAAATTTATGACCCTGAGTGTAGTCGACCACTAAAGGGGGAATGAATGAATGGGATCTTTGAAGACCCAACCTAAATACAAACCAGAGAGGAAGGGAACTTTAAAGAGATAATTGATTTTATTGAAGAAGAAAATTTCAATGTAATAAAGGAAAAAGAAAGAAAGGGTAGGGATAGAGCATACCCAACCTACACAATTAGTGGAAGGAACTTTAAAGAAATAAAACAACAGAAGGTACTGTCCCCGTTTACCCGGATAGTAGGCTGTCAGATATCCGCCCCCTCAATCGGATTGCCAATAATCAACCGCACCGGCTCAGCTACACCAATGAAAATGGCACTGACAGATACTACCGAGGTTTGAGCACAGAAGTTAACAAGAAATTATTGTGGAACACACCAAAATAGACGGGGGTTCATACTTACCTCTACTTAACTCTTAAAAATTATCTCGGGGATTGGGTTGACAACAGGATCTCTAAAGTATGCTCCCACAATAACCTCCACCATGACATTTAAAAATGAACCAGAACGAAGACAAGAACTTTGAACTGTACAAAAGCTTTTATTTCAAATAAAGGGTATGATTTTAACAACTCAACAAAATAAATGTGGCTATCAGTAGCCCATGTCAATCTGACTATGTCCTCCTGTAGGACTAGCAAAGCTATCATACAACATGTTAGCTCCCACGAGCTCAAAATAACGTAATATTCATAACACATTTGGACTGGAAAAGGAAGTCAGGACGAGACACATATACAGAGCATTTGTTTTCTTTTAATAAACATGACACTGATATATATATAGGCACAAGGCCAGAATGTAGACGACCTTGCCCGCTGATAACCAGTTGTCTGGCCAGCTGCGGTCTACCCTCAACCTGACGTACACCTGTCAAATGGACTCACTTGTCCTGCTATGTTGCGTAAGAATCCAGCTTCCTCTCAAAAGTTTTAAATGTCCGCAAGACAACAGAAATATAGTTACGCAAATCTTTCAAATGCTTTACTCACACACCACTGGATTATTCTGACAATCCCTAAACTTGTTTAATTAGCATCCAAATGTTTAATAAGCGTTGTTTAGAGTATAAAACAAACTCTTAAATGTTTATAACAAAAGCTCAAAAATAATTTATAACAATTAGAAATTGTTTATAATATTTGTCAAAGACAATAAAAAAAATTTAAACATGCCTCTAACATTACTTTCGTTACACATTATTGTCAAAGATATTTACATTATTATTTACAATCTTCTTCTTCTTCTTCTTCTTCCTAGCGTTTTCCCGCTGCTGCAGGGTCCGCTGTTTTGTTCTTGGCTCGCCATTTTGCACGATCTTGGGCATCATGAGGTCTTAGATTGAGAGCCTTCATATCCGCATTTGCTGTATCATGCGAGCGCTGTTTTGGGCGCCCACGTGGACGGTGCCCATTAACTTCAAAGGAGAGAGCGGAATTGGCAACAGTTCCAGGTGCAGCACGCAAGACGTGGCCATACCATCGAAGCCGTTTTTCCCGTGCCTTCTCAGTGATGGGTGCAACTCCTATTTGCTGGCGAACAGAGTCATTCTTTATATGATCTAGGAGTGTGATGCCCATCGACCAACGGAGCATACGCATTTCCATGCTATGTAATTGGCGCTCCGTAGCTTTGTCAGCTGGTCGACATTCAGCACTGTACAAAGCAACAGGACGTACTATCATGCGGTATATTTTGGACTTAAGGTATAGTGGCATCCTTCTGTCGCAGAGTACGCCTGTAACTTCCCTCCATCTCATCCATGCAGCCTTTATCCTACTTCGCACTTCATCACCTATCTCACCATCAGCTTGTAGGCGAGATCCTAGATACCTGAAGCTTAAGGTCTTCGTCAATGTCTCTCCATCAACTTGGATGGATCCGTTGGTTGGGACAGTTTCAAGGTATTCGGTCTTCTTTTTGTTCAGTCGAAGACCGTATTGTGAGAGACGGCTGTTCCAATTTTCAACTTGACGCTGCAATCCTATCCTGGTGGTATCAGCAAGTGCGACATCATCAGCATATAAGAGTGTCCAAGGGACATTCCTTTGCAGATCCCGTGTGACTGTGTCCATGACTAGGACAAAGAACAATGGGGACAGTGCAGATCCTTGGTGTACACCGACTTTCACTGGGAAGCTCTCCGAGGTGCCAACAGCACAACGTACACAACTTGTGGTGTTTGTGTATAGCATCTTGATCCAGCTGATAAGCATTTCTGGTACACCATGGTTACGAAGTGCATACCAGATCACACGATGTGGAACACGGTCGAAAGCCTTTTCAAGATCAAGAAAGGCGATATGCAGTGGCTGTTGTTTCTCGCGATGCTTTTCGATGAGCATTCTGGCAGCGAAGATTGCATCAGTTGTTCCCGCACCCTTGACGAAGCCGCACTGGTTGGTACTAATACTGACGATGTCCCGCAGTCGTCGATCAAGGATTCTCTCAAAAATCTTCATTGTGTGCGACAGGAGGCGAATTGGACGATAATTTGTACATTCTGCTGGATCACCTTTTTGTTTAAAGATAGGTACAGTGATGCTTGTAGCCCAATCACTGGGAACAGTTCCAGAGTCAACTATGGCATTGAAAAAGTTGGTCAGCCAGTTGATCGCGGGTTCTTTTAATTCCTGCAACTTCCAGAAGTCTGCCGGCAGGTCATCTGGTCCTGGTGCTTTTTGATTCTTCATACTCCTAATGGCACTGGTGACTTCCTCAGATGTGATGTGTGAGATAGGACCTGCTGTTGGAGTACCTTCTGGAATAGAGGGATGTGGGAACTCAATGTTGGAAATCTCTTCAAAGTGTTGTTGCCAACGTTTGAGGATATCCTGTTTGTCTTGTAAACGTTGACCATCTTTGCCTTTTATGCACACATAGTGCTCAATATCCTGTACTGACTTTGTTCTAGCTTTGGTCAGCCTGAAGATAGTTTTCTCTCCTTCCTTTGAGTCCAGTGTTGTATACAGGTCATCATAGTGACTGCACCTAGCTTCAGCAACAGCTTTCTTAGCCTCACGTTTGGCTATGGCATACCTTTCCCTGTTCTCTAGAGTCTTTTGTGAGACCCAGTTTCTGTATGCCTTCCTTTTTTCATGCACCTTTTCTTGCACTTGGGGTGTCCATAGCCACGTTTGTTTATAAATTCGGTGGGAGCTAGGTTTTGTTGTACCCAAAGTTGCTGTGGCGGTTTCAGTGACAGATTTACAGAATGTAGTCCAGGTGTTGTCTATCGCATTCAGATCGATGGGAGGAAAATTTATACTGCCTGCTAAAGTCTCCTTTTGGTCTTTAAGCTTCCACCACTTGATCTTCTCAAGGACATTTATCCCTCTGCCTCTACGATGTTTAGAGATCCTTAAGTCTGCCGTTAGCAACTTATGTTGAGGGGCTACACAGTCATATGGTATGACCTTCACATCTGATACTAGTCGGAGATCACGGTGTCGAACAAGGATGAAGTCAATTTGGCTGCTGTAGTCACCACTGGTGTAGGTGATGAGGTGGTTTATGCGCTTTTTGAAAAACGTATTACCAATAACCAAGTCATTCGCCTCGGCGAAATCCAAAATTTGTGTTCCATCATCATTCCGGGTACCATAGCCATTACCACCGTGGCAGCTATAACCGTCCTTGGTATGACCAACATGACCATTAAGATCACCACAGAGAAGTGGAAACTCATCTTGAGGACATGCTGAAACATGATCTTGTAGCTCTTGCCAAAACTGTTCCTTTTCTAGTTTATCACAGCCAGTTTGTGGTGCATATGCTGAGAAGACACGAAGCCGAGAAGATGCAATGTCGATTGTAATTGACATAAGGCGGTCTGAATAGCGCTGAACCTCAGCAACTCGGTCTCTCAGGCTGGCACAAACGATGACAGCAACACCATTTCTGTTGGACGTACCATGGTAGATCAGTTTATAGCCATCTCCGATGTCACGAGATTTTTGCCCCTTCCAGCGTGTTTCTTGTACACATGCAATGTCCACTTTCCGTTCTTTCAGCATCGCTGCTAGTTCACGGCTGCGTCCAGTAAGAGTCCCAATGTTGAGCGTGGCGATGCGTAAATTTTGTCTGCTTTGGACTTGCTTCTTTAACTGGTTCCGCCCTTGAACCAGTAGCCCTTGTCCATTTGTCGCGGCGGTCAGGCGAGGCCGACGCGCGTCGCTTCTGGGGGACGCCCTAGCATTATCCGACAAAATTGACGTAGACATGATCCATGGGTTGCGACAGAGTTACCGACCGGCTTGTCGCCACAGCCTGGCGTCGGGCATTTTAGAGCTACTGCCAGCAGGAATTTGGGCCGCTCCTAACATGGAGAACAGACGCCCATTGCAGCCGCTCGATCCGAGTCAGACGCTGCTAAAAATAGTTCATCCACCTTCTTCGTCGTTGGGACTCGAAGTCTTCATCCGGCGTTGAAGCTGTTGACCATTTTACTCTTCCCCCTCCTCCTTTCTCAACCGGGCTTGGGACCGGCTACGGCTGAGTTATTATTTACAATATTAACATTTAAATTATTCAAATTATTAATTTAAGAAATACATTTAACCACATGTTCATCCGGTTGGTAATTTCATAATCGTGTCAATATAATCGACCAATGAAGGTTAGTTATACATATTTAATGTCACAATCTGGTTTAATAAAGGTTGTAATAATTATTATAATTATTTGTGACGGTAATCTTCATTCAAAATCTTATCTCAAATTCTTTCAATACTCTTGTTAATTATAACAGTAAATTCACTTGATTAATTTTCAAAGGACTACGACAATACACTCCATCGGAAAATACTTCGCTTACAAAATAATGCACAAAACTGCATTAAAATAGGCCCAAAATTCATCATATATTAATATATATGGCATCAAAATCTTCCACAGAACTTACAAAAATCTCCACTAACAAATTCTTCAACATCATTAATTACTGTGGGAACCTCCTTCATTAATTCAAGGGCATTATACATCAGCGACTTTCAACACGTCCGCTACACTAGCGATTATACATTCATAGTTCCACTTCAAAAATTCTTATAATCATTAATTGTTTCAAAACTGTTATCTTAAACCTTCGTGGATTTCATTCATGAATCGAAATGAAGTAAAAATTTGCCAATCACAAACAAATTTAATAGTGAATACGCTTATATACGCCTGTCTGGTCTATCAAAATTTCTTCAAAGAATTGTAGTATAAAAATACTATCATCAAACAAAGTGCGACTAAGTGCAAAATAGTCGAATAGAATCCAATTAGACTGGGGAATGCAAACATCATTATATAAATCTCTATATGAGAAAAAACCTAACACAAGTTTCACGAATTTAATGCATTCAATAATTCATAATTAATGTTCATCTTTCACAAAATTGCCTAAGATGCAATGGTCGTTGATAATCGACGATAAATGTCTGTGTTGCAGTCAATTCAAATAACGACTAGTATTTCCAAGATCGTCGACAACGTACTGGATTTTAACGCTCTAAAATCATTTAAATGTTCTTCCTTCTTGATGATGACAGAAAATTGGTCAAAGTAATTAAACTGGGGTAGAATTACTTTAATAAAGTGACACGCTGTCTGAATTTAAATCTGCCATAAAAATCATTAACTTACAGTCAAATCGTGACTACAAAAATAAGCAAATTACTGAAATATCTAAATATCAGTCTCAACTGATCCAAAATCATTTAACTATGCCCATGACATAACAATGTCTTAATAAATCGTCGAAAAAGGCATAACACATCAAGGTGTACTGAGAATAGGAATCTCAAACAAGAATATAGGGCAAAATACATGAGGACAGAAAATATGGGAAAATGGTTGCTCAGATACCGCTAAAAAACTCAAATAAAACAATAAACGTTCACGACTACCTTATCTGCCGATTGAAGTTCCAGAGGAAAATTCCCCAAAGAAGAATGCTGATGGATCCATTTCACCAACTTGAAGATGAGCTCCATCCTCCAAACAGGAAACAGCACCCTCGGAGAATCGAACTGCTTCCTTCTCCGGAAATTGCACTGCTCCGTGTAGACGAAAGACATCCTTCCGTCAAAATTCTTCTTTGTGAGTTGGGACTACCCTGACCTCTCTTGAAAAATCCCTGAAGTTCCAGTAGAAAATCGCCATGAAGTTTTTGTAGTAATTTCCATAGAAATATTAATATTCAGTGAGTATGAAATCGTTTCCATTGCTGTTTGATAGTATTCAGCATTGAACCACGAAACATGGGTGTAGATGGTTATTCACCACATGTTCGCTTGTGTGGAATAGCGATTAGCGAAGTTCCATGCTGCTATCTTACTCCAACGATATATGTCCCAATCGCATTAAAGTCCTTTAGCCTTCCATCTTCTCTTCGGTTATGGTAATAGTAGAACAAACTGCCATATTAAACTGCTCCATAATACTGTAGCGTTGTGTCACAAAAGCAATCTGAAGTCTCCCTATTGCACTAGCAGTGTCAGCCGTGGCGTAGAATCTGACGATACAAAGTGCTTCTCAGATGGCGAGAAAATCACTTTTGTCAGTCGTTTAAAATTGCCAATATCTTCCAAAATAACTCCGCGAAATTGTTCAACTTTTCTACACTCCTTAATGTAGCACAGCACAATAGAATTAGCTTATAGGCGACCGCTAACTGTTCATAGCTAATCTTGTAGACGCGTTATAATGTGCGTTTTAACTTCCCCTAGTTTTCACTCACTGTAAACTTTCACTGCTTGTCTGCTTGAATCACGTTCACTGCAGTGGCTTCACCACGCGTTATAAAGACGACTCTTTCTACTAATATCACTCGACGTCTCACCAAAATGACTATATAAGAACTGATACTGAAGATCTGAGCTTAGGTTCTGACGATTTGAGATCTGAGAATTTGAGTTGAGATATGAGACTGCTCTCTTCTGCGCAAGGCCTTTTATAAACTTCATAAGGGGCGTATCCATCCCTTCCATAGCGTGTTACTGCGTCATCGCTAGAAGTTCCAACTTCGTCAATACATGACGGATTTTCAAAATTCAAAAACTGAAAATAATTTTCACCACAATTCCAGATCAATGCCTCTACTGCAAATGGATTTCCACAATTCTGCATTCCAAAAAGTAATAAAAATACCATAGTTTCAGCAATCTCCGTCTTCCTTCAGACTATCGTTCATTGGTTCGAGCCTCCCCTCCAATAGCATAATTTCTTCCTCAGCATAATTCCACGTTTCCTGCGACTGCGTCGTAAATCTCGGATCTTTCTCGAATAAATGCTGACGTCACTGAGAATCTCAGCTCAAGTAGCCTGCTAGCATAACGTCTGCGTCATCCGTGCTTACGTCATGACCATCCATGTCATAACTATTACAGCCATAACATTCTTCAAATTTTCCAAAATAGCCACCGTGGTCTCTATATAATTCAATTTACGGGGGCATTCTCCCCTCACCACGTTTTAAAAACAGTTGCAAATTGTTTTTAAACTCAGTGTTACAAGTACCTCAACTCTCCTGAACACGAAATTGAATTATTACTGGCTTACTCTAGGATAGTATCTTTTCAAATTTCCAGCATTGAACTTGCCGTAAATGACATTATTCTCATCATCGTAGAGTTCATAACAGTTGTTTCCATAAGCGTTCGTAATTCTAAACGGACCCGTAAACACAATTCCAAACTTGGGATAGATTTTCTTGCTCATATCAGCCTTGACAGGTCTGCGTAGTAATACAAGATTTCCAACTTGTAAGGGTGCACCAAAACGTTTTCCAGCTACTCTTTTCAATCGTTTCTCTGCTGCTTTCTGGAGTTGTTCCTTCGCCTTGTCAATCCTCTGCTGCCTTCCTAGGTCGGGATCTCTAGGAACGTGGTTGAAAAGATTATCCCACGGCCTGTCTGGGTTTCTTCCTAGATGAAGTCGCATTGGCACTTCTCCTGTGCTCTCCTGCACTGTAGTGTTCAGACATTCCTCAATAAGGGGCACAAATCTCACCCAACCAGAATGATCATTTGGACAGAAAATTCGACAGAATTTCGAAAATTCAGCCATATATCTTTCTGAGGAATTCGATTCTGGGTAACGCACGCTTGAAAATAAGTGCTTAATGCCAAGCCTTTCCATATCCGCAGCAAATTCCAAGGATGTAAACTGCGTTCCATGATCTGACAGTAGATATTCTGGTTTACCAGCTTTAGGAAATACAGCATTTTCCAGTCTGCTAACAACGTTCCTCGTGTTAGCTTTCTGCATGGGACTCATTGTAACAAATTTTGAGAAAACATCCACGGTAACCAACAGGTACTGGTTACCCTGATATCCCTTCGGACAGGGGCCAAATATATCCGTCGCCATGAGTTCGTTTGGTTTAGAAGGGATCATAGCCTTCGGTTTTCCTTTTAATAAAGCAGAAGCATACTTTGCTCTTTGACATTTGTCACATGATCGAATGACCTTCGCAATGCTGGAACGCATGTTAGTCCAAATAAATCTCTCTTTAAGAGTATTAAGAGTTTTATCTAAACCGGCATGTCCAGTTGCGTGATGAGCTACCCACACTAAATTGACAACAAGATTAGGTGGCACGACTATTCGGAGTTTTGTATGCGCAGAGTCAGCATACTTGCATACGATGTCTCCACTCAAGACAAAGTGTCGTGAATTTCTCCGTGTAGCTGCATAGTCAACATCAGTATTGTCCATGTAACCCTTGAGGAACCTGTACATTTTCCTTATTGGAGCGTGTCTCTTCTGTGACACACCGATTCGGGCTAACCTCCTAACGGTTTCTTGATCTTCTTGCTCCAATTGTACATGGTGTATCTGCACATTTTTAATAGGGTTACGTGATAAAGCATCAGCCAGTAAGTTATCTTTCCCAGGCTGGTGGACGATAGTGGCGTTAAACTGTTGGGTGAACAAAGCCCAACGTGTCAGTCTATCACTCGACATGTCAGTTTGCAGCATAAACTGCAGTGCTTTGTGGTCAGTAATAATGATGACCTTATGTCCCAGCAGGATTTTCTTCCACGCTTGCAATGCTGTTACAAAAGCTAACGCTTCAAGTTCAGTCGTGAAGTAGTTTTCCTCGTGTTTCTTCAACTTCCGACTAGTGAACGCAATGTAGTGCTTGTTGTCTGCCTCGTCTTTCTGGTATAAGACTGCACTAATGCCTATTCTTGATGCATCAGACTCAATATAGAACACCTTCTCAAAGTCTGGGTACTCCAGTTTCACATTATTTCTGAGCATCTCTTTTGCTTTCTCAAAAGCCTCGTCTGCAGCGGTACTCCATTTCCATCTGTTATTCTTCTTGAGTAAGTCATACAGAGGAGCCATAATTTAAGAGTATCTTGGACAGTGGCTGCTAATAAATTGCCATGCGCCTACAAATTCTCTGATTTGTTTCACCTTAGTTGGCTTTAGAAATCTCGTGATCGCCTCTACTTTTTGCATGTTTGGATGATATCCATCTTTATCAATGGTATGCCCCAAGTAATTTATCTCCTTCTTCAAGAATTGACATTTCCCAAAATTGACCTTGATATTGGCCTCCCTTAAATTCTCGAACAACTTTCTCAAGTGCACTAAATGTTCTGCGGCGCTGGGTGAAGATACGATTAAATCGTCAATGTAGCAGATTACATTTTCTTTCACATCGTCAGTGAGCTTACTATCAAGTGCTCGAATAAGTGCTGGTCCACTGTTAACCATACCAAAAGGCATTCTGACAAAGACCCATGACGTCTGGTCAAATAAGAATCCAGTGTACTGCATACTATCTTCTTCTAGTTGAACTTGATAAAATGAAGACGTCAAGTCAAGAACGCTGAAACATGCTCTCCCTTTGAATTTTCGAAGCAGATCTCTAATCTTGGGTGGTCGGTCATTTTCTGGAAGAATCTTCAAGTTGATGGTCCTGGCATCGAGACAAAGACGTATCTGACCATTACTTTTCTTTACTACTGTGATGGGGTTTATATAAGACGACGCCTGTTTTTTTATAATCCCGTCTACCTCCATTTTTCTGATTAACCCTCGTACTTCTTGATAGTATTTCTCAGGAATGGGGTATATTCTCTTCTGGAAAGGGGTTTCATCTGTCAGCCTATCTTGTATTTATAATCCTTAATCAATCCAGGCTTTTCATCAAAAATATCTTGGAATTCCTTTATCAGATCCTCAAATTCCCCCTGAATTTCTTCAAATCCTTCAGTTTTTCTACTGGTTATTTCTGCTAAATTTTCCACTTCATTAATTATGGTATTCAAAATTTCTTCCCTAAGGTCTATTTCCAGACTGTTTTTCACGTCCTGTTTTTCGATCTCTTCTGTGATCATGTACCCTTCATTAAAGCTAATACTTCTGTTCGTCATGTCAATAATAGCTCCAACCTTCGATATAAAATCGATTCCAAGCACCATATCAAAATTGATCTTGCTCACCACAATGAAGATCTGTTCATAATTCCTTCCATTGATCTCAAAGTTCAATAACACTTGAATCTTGCACTTCACTGCCTTATCTTGGAATATCCCTCTCACTTTGACGGTAGAAACAGGTAGAACTGTCATGTTCTCTCCTCTTAGCAGACTTTGATAACATTCCTCTGAAATGATGGAGATAATTGCACCAGTATCCATCAGGGCTTTGTACTGTTGGCCATCTATCAGTACAGAAATAATAGGTAAGGCACATGGTCTTTCCTCTTTAACGATATCCCTCTTATCTAGCAAATCTTCATTGGTAACTTCATATATCTCATTAATTGTAATTAGGTGTGGTGTGGCAATGTATTTACAAGTTCTCACTGTCGTTGAGAAATCGGCGTTTTTTTTTGTGTTACCGACCTCAAAATTCTGCTGGCTCGTAGAAGGCCCAGGATCGATTACAACATCCTACCTTTTCTTTTGGTTTTCGGCTTCTTTTTCCCGTAATTCTTTCAGGTATTGCTGGCTTTCCCTCTCTCTTTCCTGATACTGATCGGGTGTCATAACCTGACCTTGAGGATTCTGATTTCTATTTTGGTTCTGGTTATTTCTATTATAATTTCTGTTATAACCATTATTGTTATAGTATCTGCCTCTTCCATTGTTGTAATTTCCTCGATTATAGTTCCAGCCTCTTCTCTGTTGATACGGACGGTAACCTTGCGATCTGTTATTTCGAAACTGATTATTCCTGTGGGGACCTACATTGTCAGTTTTCTCTTCATCTGGCTTGTCAGTTTGTTGGACTTGGTCCATATATACAGTATTTATTTCTTTGAAGTCATGCCTTTGACCTTTCTGTACCACGTTAGGCATTGGACTTGTGTAGTCTAACCTCCTCAGTAATTCATCCATGCTGGTCAAATCCCTGATGTTTGACGAAATGATTAGTCTCCTCGCCTCCACAGGCAGCATACGAGAAATCGCATCAATTAATTGCTCCGTTGACAATGGGGGTTGCAAAAATCTCAAGCGGGACAATTGACTCGTAAAGAAATCAGCGTACCGTGTTGGAAGAGTACCTGAGTATTTTCTCGAATACACCTCCGCTCTTATCGAATTCTGCGCTTCTATGGACCAAAATCGTTTGATTAATGCCTCTGCAAACTCGTCAAAGTTACTGAATGTGTATCTAAAAGCTCGAAACCATTCGAGGGGTCCTCCAATCAAAAATCTTTCCACTATCTTCATCTCTCTCTCTCTCTCTGGGAATGTGAGCTTCGATGAAATAATCTTTGAGGTTCCTTATATATTCTATAGGCGTCAAACTATCAGTGTTGCTGAATTTTTGTGGTTTGTCTTCAAAATTCCTGATGACCGTCACGTTCCTCGGATATGAATCCGGGTAGTTTTTCCCACTATCTCGATAGTTCCACTCAGGTTCCATATTCCTCTCGTCATCTTCCTCCCTGAATCTGGATATACGTTCTTCAGGAGTCACGTCTCTCTCTTCTGGAGCTAGGTTATATCTTCTGGCATAATTCCTATTGGTTTCGCAAGCCAAGCCTTCTGTATCCTTGTCAGTGATTTCCGTTAAGACTTTCTTGATTAACTCTTCTTTGTAGGTCTCCATCAAACTAGCTTCTCCTAGCTTCAAATTCTGCAGTTTGTTCGTCGTTTCATTCACATCAGAGACAACTTTATGAATCTGTTCCTCTAATGCAGATTTTAATGCTTGCACATCCTGACCTAAATGTGTTCTATCTTCAACTTGTCTTTCGGATAGCGAATCCATCCTGACGCTTAAATCTTTCCTAATCTGTACTACTTCATTGTTAATATCTATTTGAGTACTGGCAAGTTTCCTTTCAATAAGTTCCTGAATTTGGGTTACATGTTCCCCACTTGACCTATTCCATTCGTCTTTCCATACTGCTACATTTGCCGTTAACATTTCTGCTATGTCTACTTCGATATCTTCTTTCAATAATCTATTATGGTCTAATACCTGGGTTCTCATGACCTCTACATCATACTTTAAACCTGCTAAAGACGCTGTCGTTCTAACTGACTCATCAACTAATCTAGTCGTTAATGCACTCATATTACGCGTACAAAGGGTTTTCGAATTTTCTATTTCTTCCCTGACTTTATTTACATCAGTTTGGACTTTAGCAATATCTACGAAAACTGTGTTGACTTCTACTTGAATCTTATCTATGTCACTTTGCATCTCATTTACATCAGAATGAATGTTTTTAATATCAACCTGAACATTGGACACATCAGTTCTAACATTTTGGATTTCTCTTTGGACTTCCTCAACCTTGTCCTGGACAGTCGCAACATCATTTTTAACAACAACTACTTCAGCCCTAGCACAAGAAATATCACCTTGGACATTAGCCACATCTAGATTCAACATTGTAAGATCTTTCTGTACCTTAGAAACATCAATTTTAACATCAGCAACATTTTTATGCACATTGGACACATCTGTGCGGATGTCAGTTACAGTATTCTCGATTCCTTGGGTATTAATCTGTAAACGCGACATATTATCCTCTAAGATAGCAGAACTGGTCTGGAGAACTTTCATATTCTCCTCCATTCGACTAGTGTTCTCCTTCATACTGTTATTCAGGCTAGCAGACATCTCCTCTAACATCCTCCTAAGACTTTCATCTGCCATTACAATATTATTCAAAAATAGACTGCTGTAGGGACATACATCAATAGAGCAAAATAACAACATCTGAGCAACACTTTTTCACCATATATAAATTTGATCAATTTTCTGTCTTAAATCTAACTTATAACTACCTTATAATTAACCTTCGAAGACCCTTCATGTTGAAACAAACTCAAGCACATGTTCAAATTTCCCTGGCTCATTTTAAAATATCCTAACACAAATAATTTACATTTACAATCCAAATAATTTAATTTTATCTTTAATATGACTAAAACATGTCATAAGCCGGTCAAATAAAATAAGATTCCAGATCATAGGCGATTTTCCTAAGTTTCCAGCCTATTTAACCTTTCTCAAGTTGTATAAGATCTGATCTTTTCTGAGTGTAATTTTCCTAATACAATACAACATTTAATTCCTATATAATCACACTCTTAAATTCTACAATTGGCCAAGACATCTAACAAAGAATCAACCTCTTTATTTGAGTCTAATCGAGCCACACGTTTTAGGTTTGCCAATCCTACTGGCGTTCAACCTGGTGATCAAGTTATGTTGAACCAGCCCCATACGTTGACTGCGCCAATCCTTCTGGCGTTCAACCTGGTGATCCAGTTATGTTGAACCATCCCCACGTTTTAGGGTGCCAATCCTTCTGTCCCCGTTTACCCGGATAGTAGGCTGTCAGATATCCGCCCCCTCAATCGGATTGCCAATAATCAACCGCACCGGCTCAGCTACACCAATGAAAATGGCACTGACAGATACTACCAAGGTTTGAGCACAGAAGTTAACAAGAAATTATTGTGGAACACACCAAAATAGACGGGGGTTCATACTTACCTCTACTTACCTCTTAAAAATTATCTCGGGGATTGGGTTGACAACAGGAATTCTAAAGTATGCTCCCACAATAACCTCCACCATGACATTTAAAAATGAACCAGAACGAAGACAAGAACTTTGAACAGTACAAAAGCTTTTATTTCAAATAAAGGGTATGATTTTAACAACTCAACAAAATAAATGTGGCTATCAGTAGCCCATGTCAATCTGACTATGTCCTCCTGTAGGACTTGCAAAGCTATCATACAACATGTTAGCTCCCACGAGCTCAAAATAACGTAATATTCATAACACATTTAGACTGGAAAAGGAAGTCAGGACGAGACACATATACAGAGCATTTGTTTTCTTTTAATAAACATGACACTGATATATATATAGACACAAGGCCAGAATGTAGACGACCTTGCCCGCTGATAACCAGTTGTCTGGCCAGCTGCGGTCTACCCTCAACCTGACGTACACCTGTCAAATGGACTCACTTGTCCTGCTATGTTGCGTAAGAATCCAGCTTCCTCTCAAAAGTTTTAAATGTCCGCAAGACAACAGAAATATAGTTACGCAAATCTTTCAAATGCTTTACTCACACACCACTGGATTATTCTGACAATCCCTAAACTTGTTTAATTAGCATCCAAATATTTAATAAGCGTTGTTTAGAGTATAAAACAAACTCTTAAATGTTTATAACAAAAGCTCAAAAATAATTTATAACAATTAGAAATTGTTTATAATATTTGTCAAAGACAATAAAAAAAATTTAAACACGCCTCTAACATTACTTTCGTTACACATTATTGTCAAAGATATTTACATTATTATTTACAATATTAACATTTAAATTATTCAAATTATTAATTTAAGAAATACATTTAACCACATGTTCATCCGGTTGGTAATTTCATAATCGTGTCAATATAATCGACCAATGAAGGTTAGTTATACATATTTAATGTCACAATCTGGTTTAATAAAGGTTGTAATAATTATTATAATTATTTGTGACGGTAATCTTCATTCAAAATCTTATCTCAAATTCTTTCAATACTCTTGTTAATTATAACAGTAAATTCACTTGATTAATTTTCAAAGGACTACGACAATACACTCCATCGGAAAATACTTCGCTTACAAAATAATGCACAAAACTGCATTAAAATAGGCCCAAAATTCATCATATATTAATATATATGGCATCAAAATCTTCCACAGAACTTACAAAAATCTCCACTAACAAATTCTTCAACATCATTAATTACTGTGGGAACCTCCTTCATTAATTCAAGGGCATTATACATCAGCGACTTTCAACACGTCCGCTGCACTAGCGATTATACATTCATAGTTCCACTTCAAAAATTCTTATTCATTAATTGTTTCAAAACTGTTATCTTAAACCTTCGTGGATTTCATTCATGAATCGAAATGAAGTAAAAATTTGCCAATCACAAACAAATTTAATAGTGAATACGCTTATATACGCCTGTCTGGTCTATCAAAATTTAAGATTAACATCTTCAAAGAATTGTAGTATAAAAATACTATCATCAAACAAAGTGCGACTAAACTGCAAAATAGTCGAATAGAATCCAATTAGACTGGGGAATGCAAACACTATTATTCAAATCTCTAATTGAGAAAAAACTCCTAACAAAAGTTCATGACTTTAATGCATTCAATAATTCATAATTAAAGTTCATCTTTCACAAAATTGTCTATGATGCAATGGTCGTTCATAACTGACGATAAATGTCTGTGTTGCAATCAATTCAAATAACGACTAGTATTTCCAAGATCGTCGACAACGTAATGGATTTTAACGCTCTAAAATCATTTAAATGTTCTTCCTTCTTGATGATGACAGAAAATTGGTCAAAGTAATTAAACTGGGGTAGAATTACTTTAATAAAGTGACACGCTGTCTGAATTTAAATCTGCCATAAAAATCATTAACTTACAGTCAAATCGTGACTACAAAAATAAGCAAATTACTGAAATATCTAAATATCAGTCTCAACTGATCCAAAATCATTTAACTATGCCCATGACATAACAATGTCTTAATAAATCGTCGAAAAAGGCATAACACATCAAGGTGTACTGAGAATAGGAATCTCAAACAAGAATATAGGGCAAAATACATGAGGACAGAAAATATGGGAAAATGGTTGCTCAGATATCGCTAAAAAACTCAAATAAAACAATAAACGTTCACGACTACCTTATCTGCCGATTGAAGTTCCAGAGGAAAATTCCCCAAAGAAGAATGCTGATGGATCCATTTCACCAACTTGAAGATGAGCTCCATCCTCCAAACAGGAAACAGCACCCTCGGAGAATCGAACTGCTTCCTTCTCCGGAAATTGCACTGCTCCGTGTAGACGAAAGACATCCTTCCGTCAAAATTCTTCTTTGTGAGTTGGGACTACCCTGACCTCTCTTGAAAAATCCCTGAAGTTCCAGTAGAAAGTCGCCATGAAGTTTTTGTAGTAATTTCCATAGAAATATTAATATTCAGTGAGTATGAAATCGTTTCCATTGCTGTTTGATAGTATTCAGCATTGAACCACGAAACATGGGTGTAGATGGTTATTCACCACATGTTCGCTTGTGTGGAATAGCGATTAGCGAAGTTCCATGCTGCTATCTTACTCCAACGATATATGTCCCAATCGCATTAAAGTCCTTTAGCCTTCCATCTTCTCTTCGGTTATGGTAATAGTAGAACAAACTGCCATATTAAACTGCTCCATAATACTGTAGCGTTGTGTCACAAAAGCAATCTGAAGTCTCCCTATTGCACTAGCAGTGTCAGCCGTGGCGTAGAATCTGACGATACAAAGTGCTTCTCAGATGGCGAGAAAATCACTTTTGTCAGTCGTTTAAAATTGCCAATATCTTCCAAAATAACTCCGCGAAATTGTTCAACTTTTCTACACTCCTTAATGTAGCACAGCACAATAGAATTAGCTTATAGGCAACCGCTAACTGTTCATAGCTAATCTTGTAGACGCGTTATAATGTGCGTTTTAACTTCCCCTAGTTTTCACTCACTGTAAACTTGCACTGCTTGTCTGCTTGAGTCACGTTCACTGCAGTGGCTTCACCACGCGTTATAAAGACGACTCTTTCTACTAATATCACTCGACGTCTCACCAAAATGACTATATAAGAACTGATACTGAAGATCTGAGCTTAGGTTCTGACGATTTGAGATCTGAGAATTTGAGTTGAGATATGAGACTGCTCTCTTCTGCGCAAGGCCTTTTATAAACTTCATAAGGGGCGTATCCATCCCTTCCATAGCGTGTTACTGCGTCATCGCTAGAAGTTCCAACTTCGTCAATACATGACGGATTTTCAAAATTCAAAAACTGAAAATAATTTTCACCACAATTCCAGATCAATGCCTCTACTGCAAATGGATTTCCACAATTCTGCATTCCAAAAAGTAATAAAAATACCATAGTTTCAGCAATCTCCGTCTTCCTTCAGACTATCGTTCATTGGTTCGAGCCTCCCCTCCAATAGCATAATTTCTTCCTCAGCATAATTCCACGTTTCCTGCGACTGCGTCGTAAATCTCGGATCTTTCTCGAATAAATGCTGACGTCACTGAGAATCTCAGCTCAAGTAGCCTGCTAGCATAACGTCTGCGTCATCCGTGCTTACGTTATGACCATCCATGTCATAACTATTACAGCCATAACTTTCTTCAAATTTTCCAAAATAGCCACCGTGGTCTCTATATAATTCAATTTACGGGGGCAGTACAAACAACGTTATGATGGCTTCGACGAATAAAAGAAAGACAAAATTAATTGAAATAAATTTCCTCAAAATTTTTCGAAAATTTATTTATCCTAAGGAAGGGTGAGATGAACCCCTGTGCCATAGGGTCCAAGGAGGTCGAATCCATGTATTTGGGGAAGAAATGAAAGAAACGTACAGTTTCTAATGTAACATAGAGAAAGATCAAGCTAGGATGCTAGCCTAACGTTGTGCAAGCAACAAGGAGCAGGTGTTCGAGAGATGAGATCACCCCTCTTGACATTCAGATGGGAACTAGTCATGAGTATTAATAACTGAGTGGAAAATTCCCACTATTAGACAAGGAAGCCTGACTCGGAAATCGAGCTTAGCTTGCTGGAAAACGACAACACCGCCTATGCGCCAGAAGAAGAATAATTAAATTTAACCCGTTTACGAGCATAAAAATAAGTAAACAATTACAGTACGGTGAATCATTTCGAATGAGAGATTTTTGTGTAAAGAGAAACCTTTTAATTATTGCACAGGAAAAAACTGCAAACGCAAGTATACGTCATCGGGGATTTACCAAGGCCTGTAGAGAGGGGAGAGTACAAAAGAACAGCAACACCTACGCAGCTGAAGACTACAAAGTAATTAATATCTCCGAATTGCACGATCGATTCTTAAGCACAATGAGATTATTTGACATTGAGAAGACGAGCTTTCGGAAGGTATAATTTTTATAATTGTGCAACCATTATTTTAAAAGTTGGCCACAGAAAGGGCTAGAGTCTTATCTTTTTGTAGCGAAATAGTATAAAGCTCCTGGCATCACCAAGCCAAACATGAAGTCATTCCGACAGCCCGTGAGGGGGCGTAAGGCTACATCACAGCACATGCAGTACGAGTCCGTCCAGGGGGGCGTGACGTTGGAGCATCATCAACGCAAAGTATTATTCAGTCCAGGGGACGTGAAGTTATAACAGTATATGCAGTTCCGAACAGCCCGAGGGGGTGTTACTACGCATCTGTACAAGCCGTTTCAAACAGCCCGAGGGGGGCGTTGCTACGCATCAGTATTCAGACAGCCGTGTCGGGCGTCACTCTGCGTCACATCGAAGACAGTTTACCAGTACTCCTTGAGGGGAGAAACGCTGTAATACACCGCAGAATTAATATCCGATAGCCATAGGCGTCGCAGTATTAACAACTTGCTTGCCTCCATAAGGGGTTGTAAAGAAGAAAATTTAAAGTATCGCCGTGTTGAAAAATTAGGAAAATTCTAGTTACAGGATTTAGGTCCGACAGTACACAAGTTTATAGTGAAAAAGTTCGTAAAATATAGTCAGAGCAGGCTGCGAACGTTGGACTTAAGGCGATAGGTCTTTACATAAACGACCGAATATATCATAACGTGCGGAAGTACCGTAAGAGAAAGATAAACAGTTATCTAAATTAAAGAACCCAAAAAGGGAAAAACAGAGTGAGGTTCGCAACGTATCTCAGAAAAGTAGGAGTGCTAGAACCGATTAAATAAAGAAGAACGGAGACTATAGACATTATCTCCAGAAAGCAGACGAACTATTCTAAAGCACTAGACTTGAGAAGTACTAGCTGCGATAAAACAAATCCATCGAGCATCGATAGGTTATCAAGGGGACCTCGATCCGAACAGACTTTCGCTAGGATCGATAAACTAGATCTAAAAGGGGGAGCCGTTCAAGCTAGAGAAATAGCCGGTCGTCCAGAATAGGACTTGAAGAATTAGGATTCCAGGGAAAAGTAGATGTTTCGAGACTTTCGTATTCTGCAGGATAGGAAGCCGACATTGAATAAATTTCACCCTTGGAAACGGGAAATTAAGAGGTCACGTGTGATAGGCTAAGAAAATACGGCCTAGTGATCAAAAGTTGTGAAGTGTAAATCGATCAAGATTGTGTGTAAAAATAATATTTTTTAGTGTTTATTGTGTGTTCTAAAGGGATACACCAGTGTATTAAAAATGTCGTCAATGTTAAGTGTATTAAATATGTGTCAAGAAGTGTTTGTACATAAGATGAATTTCTATAATATGGAGTAAATTTTAAAGTGGGCCAAAATGAAACACCGCACAAGGATAAAGGTCATGGGACGACTTTAATAACATGTGAGTAATGAATTTCATTATATTTTGGTGTCAGGGAATGATTGTGTACAAATCCACCGGAGTTTTTGAGTAAAAGGGATGTGTTTAAATAAATAAATACTGAATAAACAAGAACGCGATCTGAACAAAAATAGAAATTTGAGAAACTATAAATAATTATGTAAAGAATAAATCCCGTAGAGGAAATATATAAAATGTTAATGTATTTGACGACTGTCATAAGAGCAAGCGAAATATTAGTAATTATCATGAAAGATATTTAATTAAAAATAAATTTGAGTATATGAAAGAAATAGCTTTTGAGCTTGTGTAAAGAATAAAGATATGAAATGAATAATAATAATAACCAAGTAAGGAAATATTAAATAAAGGTCAAATTAATTGATGTGAATATAAGAGCGTTAGAGCCTTAATGAAAAGTATAGACATGATGTTTAAATGCATGTTCTTGGGATAGAGAAAGTTATGGTCAAAGGAAAATAATAATATAAAAAGTAAAATGTGTATCAATTGTTAATATGATATTATCAGTTCTTTGGATGACGCTAGGCTTAAAAAATGTATAGCGCAAAAGGAGCGCAATTAAAGTAAAATGTCACGCTAGGAACGCGTAAAAGTTAATATACTTGGTAAATTACTTATGAGAGGTAGTTGATTGTAGTGAATTGAGATTTGGTATAAGTCCTCTATTTGTGACGTAGTATCACGAGGCATTGTGTATGTTATTGAAAGGGAGCAAATGTATGGTATTGAGCGTAGGTCTTATAGCTATAGGCTGACCCTAAATCGCATTTTGTATAGTCCTCTAATGGGAAAGGTTCCCGAGGCATGTGAAGAGATTCGAACTCAGAATCCTCTTATTTTGAAAGCCCCTTTATTATTCGTCGTTAATTACTCTTCCACAATCAATGAGGACCTTTCATAATTAATAAATGCCAAGATTACGAGTGTGGTTTATGAGCCCAATAATATTGTTGTATGTACACGAAGAGTATAATGCCAGGTCTCCACAAAGAACTGAGAATGAAAAGGTTTGTGTTTTTAAAACATTTAAAGAGAGCTCTAGCCTGGGCTAGACGGGAGGGATCCCGCATAGTCACGGCCAAACCCTTGGTGTAGGAGGGTGTCTGAAGGCCGTTTTGTAAGAAGTAATGAATACACCAGGAGTGTTTAAAGTTGTTAATGACCCGGGCGTTGAACCGAGGTCCTTGTAGATTGATATTTCCGCTTGCCTGTTCAGATCGTAGTTTTTTTTATGTGATAATGGTCTTATAAGACGTAAGAAATAAATAACAATCCTTATTGTAATGTTGTATGGAAGTAGGATTCCACGAGTAAATTGAAGGCAACTAGGTTTCGGGAGTAACCGTAGTTTTTTTGACTGTGTCAAGTATCTTCATACTCTGGAGTACACAAGTAATTTCCTGATTACCTTAATGTATTTGTAAGACTAGAGAGAGATGATAACATCTGAAAATATGTGAAAATGCCCAAATATTGAGTTAGAAAATTAACATGTAATTTTAAATGTAATTATACATTTGTTTGATGATTAAGTAAATATATAAAAAGTAGTATTTGAGGTGTACAAAGAGTGACACCATTATTACAGAAAGCATTTGAGCCAAAAGAGCTCGGAGTTATATGAAACTCACAGTTGATGCTTTAGGGAAGTAAAAATAATTTGGAATTTTTGGTTTATATGGAAACTGAGGTTTTAATACAATATTTGTTTTATCTTATTGTTATTCCTTGTTCATTTGGAACAAGTAGATGATTATGGGTCAGTAATTTAATTGTTTAAAGTGTTTGTAGCGCCATAATTTTGATTAATTAAATGTGTTAAAATAGGAGTTGATTTTGTTGTTATTTTGCAAGTGTATCCTCTAATTAATCCAAAATATGTGAGTCACAGAGTGGGGGAACTTACCGCTGCCCCGAAAATCCCGAATTGAGCTACGCTGGTATACTGTGATTGGCATATTTCTTGCTAAAAGGGCACAGTATTTCTGGATGAATGTTTTCTTTAAGACATCCACACAGTAACAGAATGATCAGAGGTCAAGTGCGCTTTATCGCAACACTATCCATCATGAGTTTAATGAATAAGTGGTCCATTAGCTCAGGTGGTTAGAGCGTCGTGCTAATAACGCGAAGGTCGTGGGTTCGATCCCCCCATGGGCCAGTTATTTTTCTAAATTACGCAGTAGTCAAAATACCAAGCATTCTTAATATTGCTGTTTAGCTATTCTCGTTCAACTACACATACCTACAATACATGCAGAGCATAGGTGGCGAGAGAGATCCAGTATTATGCAATAACACTTATACAGTGAGAGCCCTCTCTATAGAACGGAACCTCGACGGTGCCGTGTGACGGACGGACCACTGTGGCCACCCACCAGTCGAGCAAGGATCTGGGGCTGGTAGCAGCGTAGCGCCCAGCTAGTTTAACACATTTACACTCTTTAACATATGTAATAATCATAATTTCTTATATGAATATCAGAGTAGTTCCTGGAAATACTGTCCTTCATTTTCTAAACACACATTGCACCTATTCGTACACTCGCTGTAATTCATCCTCACGGATACTACGTATCATTGCAGCTATTTCGTTCTCCAGTCTGCAGAGTATGTGGATTACTTCTGTATAACATTAGTTTCAGGTTCCCCCACATGTAAAAATAGCACGTGTTTCTTTAGTTGATTTTACCCTCCAGGTTGGTTTTTCCCACGGGCTCAGAGAGGTATCCCACCACTAACGCCTCTACGGGCAGTGTCCTGGAGCTTGAAAAATCTGGACAGGGGGATACAACTAGGGAGCTGTGATCAGCTCCTCGCCTAGGCGCCCTCATCTGCAAGGAGAACAGGGGCCTCATGAGGGAAAGGAGGGGAAGATTAAGATGGATAGGCAAGGAAGAGGGAAGGAGGCGGTCATGGCCTTACAGTAGGTAACATCCCGGCATTTGCCCGAAGAAGAGTTGGGAAACCACGGAAAGCCACTTCGAGGATGGCTGAGGTGGGAATCGGACCCCCTCTACTCAGTTGGACACCCCGAGGCAGAGTAGACCCCGTTCTAGTCCTCATACCACTTTCCAAACTTCGCGGCAGAAGTGAATTGAAGTCAGGACGTCCGGGGCGGCAGCTAACCATGCTGACCGCTACGCTACGGAGGCGACCCCTTCCCATATATCAAACTAAATATCAAGGGTTGAGTATTCCATTCAGTTCCCCGAGATTATCTAGTCCTTAAAAAAATCTATAATTCAGTACAAACACTTAAGTACAAATATTTTGTCGGAAAGGAAACTTGGATTGCGAAATTGTTCGGCAATTTTGTTTTCCCTTTTAATCGCTTATCCCCCTGCTCGACTACACCCACAGACTCTGCGAGGGCATTGGTTGAGAGAGAGTTCCAATTCCATCTCAGTCTTGCTGAAAATCTTTTGTGGTTTTCCATTTTCACCACCAGGTAAATGCCGATATGGTTCCTTTCAACAGGTCCACTTCCGTCCAATAATCCCTTCCTTAATAAGACCCAAGTTAGTGGTCGCCTATTACCATTCCCAGTTGTATCTGCTGACAAACTATGTTCAGCTCACAGACAACGTCCTTGCGACGCAATGGAATGGTCTATCGCCGAGTCCGCGGGTGAGGCGTAATTAGAAAGAGGACAAAAGTGACTTCATCAAAGGACTTCTTCTTTTCCAGAATGTACGGCCTTATTGCTCCGCTCCGTAAATGAACATAACTATTTATTTTGCTTTCTGCTAAAATGTAAGTTGCATCGGCCGGGTATCGAACCCAGGCCGCCCGCCTGGCAGGCGAGCATTCTACCACAGAACCTCCGATGCTGACGGCGCATAGTAGCTTGGATAAGCTGACGCATTATCAGCCCTAGTTGCTTATTAGAACGAGTGGTAATGCTGAGAGATGTCCCCACACGTCCGCCAGCCTTAAGCAAGGGACACGATACTTCACGTCCCGGGACAAGCTACCATTTTAATACACAACTACAGCCCTTCAGACACACCGGCTAGCAAACCCAACACACACAAGGATGATGGCTTGACCCCAAAATAAATTAACAACTCGTTTGAGGTGGGAAAGTGAAATAAGTAAGGAGGGTGTCTGGAAGTTAAACACAATTTATCAGCAGATACGATATAATGGGGAATGGTGACCGGTAGATCGTCCTGTCTATGGTAAATACGGTAAACCCCCGATGGTTCGCACCCACTTAATACCCTATCCCGTTTTTGTTTTTCCGTCTCACAAACCATTTCCCGTCTTTAGCGCTGTCTCGTTTATTACGCGTTTATACCACAGTCCTTTGAAGAGCGTAATAACGGTGATTTACTGTATATTATAAATATTAACTACCATTTATGTTTATTTTTTACCGTCGTCACAATTTATAGGGTTTTCTTTCATTTCCGAGCTACTATGGCCATGCAATTAAGCCAAGCTCATATGTTAACATGTCTAAATCTTGATAATAAGTAAATAGAATTAACAAACGATAGTTACATACACCTCACTAACTTCATCCACCAACACTCTACTATAATGCTTCCATTAAATCATTCGAAAATACTAATACCATAATCATACTCTCTTCGTACTATAACATTGCTCTAAAATCATTACACCTCTCCATAATGCGTTAACATTACGTATTAGAGCCTCAATAACAAAACTTTGCTCTAAAAGGCATTACAACTTGTTCCAAATATCTAATCCTCCATAATACGTCTGCACATCATATTGTACCGTAATTGATTACGGAGAACGTATGGTCATACTCCAGCGTCGCTCAACGGTATTCGGATGTTACGTCCATCCCACCGTATGACCGTACATTCGGATATTGAGGCACTTTAGGTCAACAAGACTACACAAATAATCACATATTACCTTTAAAATAGTGTATTTTACTTAAGGGAAGCACCCAGTAAATTTATCATACATGAACAAAAATATATTTGGAATAAATCCAATTGATCACTCAATAAAATACAAAATTCCTCAATAAACATCAAAACTTCGTGATAATCATCTTGCTTAGTTCCCCTCTTCAGCTGGGAATTATTAATCATTTAATCATAAAGCGTGTCTATCACACGTTCAAATTATCATTCTAAGGCTTGTGAGACATTTATTATATTCCCCTTTGGGCATTAAATTCAATTATTTTCATTTATTAACATTTTCATTTCAGCTTATTTAAGCTTAGTAACTTTCACTTCCATCAAGCCTTAGATCTCTATTCAATGCAATACAATACATACATATCACATGTCTGGAATCGAATCCCAATTTTTACATCACCTTTACTCCTTCTCATGCCGTTAGGTTATGTTATGTTATATCACGCACTAGTCTTTACCATTTCTCAGTGGGCTTAATCCCATCTGAGTTCAAATTCAATACATTTCATTTACCCGTTTGAGACTATCTTGTGAGGTAGGAAATCTGTTACATCATCAACATAGTTAATTTGACCATTTCCGTCAAATTTGATAGAATTCATTACATTTTTAGCTGGTATTGATTGCCTCATCTCCAGCAATTCAAATATATAAGATTGAGCACTGTAGCTCCTGTCGTTAAATAATTGTATCTTTGTTCCGTTAATTATGTCAGTCCCACTCGCTTCCGTGTCTGCGTCTCACCCTTAAAAAGACCCTTGTATCTCCCCCTCGAGGGTCACGGTCTGTAGGGCAAGGTCGTGCCTCCCTCTCAGTTGGCCCGTCAAAACAATATTTATTATCACAACAAAGTCCCGTACAGCTATTAAGGCTTTTCACTCATTCAATACTACATCGCGTGCTTTACCCGTTCTAAATGATTATTCAAGTTTCATTATAACATTCATACATTTGCAATTACTTCACTTTTTATTTCATCACTTCGTGCATTAGTTCATCTGTACATTTAATTCGGAGATGTTTAGTTGGTCGGTATTAGAGCACCTGCTCTCAGCGTACCACGCCCGCTTTTGGAATAATAGGCAATGCTGGCGTGAGAATTAACACAAAGAAATGGTACGGTCCGAAGCGCCATGCTCGCCCACCCATTAATGCATGAATGCCTCGAGGAAGGACTATTTCACATTGGCCCGGCCTTCTGCATAACAATACATTCGCCCAGACTTACAATGCAGCATAACAATCCATATAACACACAGCTATTTCAGTGGGAATCCAATGCATCCACTTCGGTCGCAACCCTGTTTATTCCGACGATCCGACCCCGTTGATTTATCTCCTGAATGATGCGCATGAACTAATCCCGCACATTAACTCCTAGCTTGATTGTACCATTTACTTAGCCGTTTTATGGCACAATCATATGGTTGGATATTCATTACTCATAAACTTCAATACATTGACCCTTGTCAGAGTAAAGGTATTCACTTGGTTTTAATCATTTGCCTTTATTTACGGTCTGTTTAACTAGGTCTTCCTACCAGTATTTTTACTTTCCCTTGAACATGGCATAACAGCCCATTATTTCTACAATTGCTTTTATCAAGGTGTCTAAAAACCACCATTTATCCGATCCCTTCAATTATTAAGGTATACAAACCCATTTTTAGCCTATTTTCAATTTTGAAAAAATAGGCTTATGAGATCACCTTTTGTCCGTGTGTGTGTGCGTGTGTGTGTGTGTGTGTGAGGTGTGTGTGTGTGTCCCCCTAATAAAATCTAAACGGCTGGAGCGATTTCAATGAAACTCGGTAAGTTCATAGCGCTATTTCCGACGACCTCGACCGTGCCCTTAAAATTTGGTTGCGTCTCACCAATCCAACATGGCGGCTGTGCGAAATATTTCACTAGCATTCAATATCTCCGAAACTATTACCGATATCGCCCTGAAATTGTGTACTGTGATAAAGGGCGCTACTAGAAGTTCACCTATGAGACTTTCAAAAACCTGGTGACTACAAAACCAACATGGCGGCCAAGCGAAGTTGAGAATTTTAAATAGACTTTTCTCGCGATTTAACTATCCAAACGTAATGAAACTTGGTACAGCAATTGTTTACACACATTGTAATGCATTGAAGTCTAATTTAGTTCAATTGTTTACATAACCTCAAAATGGCGGCTGTGCGAAATATTTCACTGACATTCTATATCTCCGAAATTATTACAGATATCGCCCTGCAATTTTGTACGGTGATAAAGGGTACTGATACAAGTTTACCTATGTATATTGCATAAACCTGTAAAGTACAAAACGAACATGGCGACCAAGCGAATTTGAAATATTTTAATAGACTTTTCTCGTGATTTAACTCTCTGAGCGCCGTGAAATGTGGTACAGTAAATGATTTTGCAGTTTGTAATGCATTGCCATCTAACTTAATTCAATTGTTTACATAACCTCAAGATGGCGGCTGTGCGAAATTTTAAAATTAAGTTTTTATTTCTTGTGTCGTAATCATGCGATCGAAGTGAAAGTTTGAATAATGAACCTAGGCAATAATTGTCTTTGAATGGTACATAACTCTATGGCCTATACATATAACAATCCTAAATGGCGAGTTTCCGAAATATTTAGACGGTTCTCAATATCTCTGAATCTTTTACAGCAACCAAACTGAATTTTTTTATGTTCATAGAAACTATGAACATATGTTCACCTATAGGACTTTCAGTAACCTGGTGAGCACAAATCCAACATGGCGGCGACGCGAACTATAAATATTTAAATGGACGTTTCTCGCGAATTAACTATCCGAGTGCCGTGAAACGTTGCACGTTAAATGCTTATACAAATGTTGATCCACTGGCATCTAATTTATTTCAATTGTTTGCATAATCACAAGATGGCTGCTGTGCGTAATTTTAAAATCTCGTTTTTACTTCTTGTGTTCTAATCATGCGATTGAAGTTTGAATACCACACGTACACACTAATCTTAATGTAATAGTACAAAAATAAGAATCCAACCTGGTGACCATCTGAAATATTTAGACGGTTCTCAATATCTACGAATCTGTTACAGCAATTAAACTAAAATTTTGTATGTTGATAGAGGCAATTAACATGAGCAGGATATATGAAAATAGGCTGTATAGTTCTTCACGGAACTACTTGTTTATTATTAATACTTTAATTCTGGTGTTGTTATTCACCGCTGGTTTAATTAATTTACATGGCATATTTACCTGCCATTTGTACAACTGTATATTCGATTTCCTCCTCAAAAATCTCGTTATCTATGACTCACTCATTATTACGGGTTACACTTATTTTACTTTCACATAATACATTTCTAGCCTTCACAATCAACAAAATCTTTGTTCATGGTTACAAATAACATTTGTTTATTGAGTTAGTGCGCGATATAACATAGTGTAATGAAATTTTTATCACTTGCCCCTTTGCTGTTCTGGTGAATGACCCCATTTATGGATGGTTTGGCCCATCTTGCATACGTTTAACGGCGCATATTAATACATTTGCATACAATCTTCATTTTCTTAACACTTATTTTATAATTACACATTTCTCTTGGCATTAATACTTTATCTATAAAAATACATATAAAATATCCCATATTACACTTGGGATGCAACACATTTATCTATTTACACAATCACTATACACACGCATCGCATCTCAGTGGCTGGTGAAAGTTCCCTCGACCGCTGGCGATTTTTCCTATTGACGTTACTTGTTCGAGTGTCTCTCTCCTCTACAACCTTTTTCCTGACATCGAACGAGCTTCCTACGTTTTCAGTGTATCTCCTACTCCCCAAAACTCACAGTTTTTAGTCTGTATTTAAATTGTTTATTACATGGAGCTTCTATCATTTCTTTACTAATTAGGCGTTAATTGTTTATCTGTTTCCGCTGTAGCTCTATCTGTCTGTTCTTTTGGTTGCGAACTCGTATTTTCCTTACTAACGTGGCCCCCTTCGAGGTCCTTAAACTTTCTATCGCTTTATTTTATCTGTTGACTACTCATTTGAGTATCTCTTCTATAGTCTCGAACTAAAGTTCTTCGGCACTCTAACTTGGTAAAACTCTCTATCTGAGTTGACGCAATAACTGGTAATAATATTTCCATCCGGGACCTATGTTCGATAATTGTCTTTACCTGGCATAGGGTTGCTCCGCCTAAAGTCCCAAAATGACTATGTCGTGGTCTCGAACCAAAGTGCCTCTCACTAGAGCCCTAAGCTGACTCTAACGTAACGTGGCCTCCTCCAAGGTCTTGTAGATGACTTTAACGTGACCTCACTCAGGTCCTTGGATGACTGTAATAACGAGTAACGTGATGTCCGTCCTGGACTCACTAGTTGACTGTCGTAGCGTAACGTACCTCCTCTGGGATGTACCAAAAGAATTACTCTAGTTTTGCTCAGAAGCCTTTTTATCTGATTTAGCTGAGAATATAGTTCCCTAATTGCGTCTTGAGCTGAAATTCCGATTCCCTGCTCTGATCACCATTTCAAAATTACCTACAGGTGAGGAACACTCTAAATGTTCGATTGAGCCTTGGCGGGTCAAGATTCGCTCGACCATTTATTTTTAATTAATTAATAACGTTTTTATCCTCGTTCAGGGGCCTCGTTAATTCACTGATTCCTTCCACGGATCTCTTCGCGTACTTAAAATGACGTCTCCTTCGTCAGCAATTTTTACTTATGCAAATATTACAGATTTTTAACACGCTGAAAAATTACATTTCCTTGCAAACTTCTGAATCTGGCTTCATTATTTTACATTTATGGCCGGCTTAAATGTTCTCCACTGTTTTCTGAATCTTAGACGAGTAATTCCCCTTCACTTATGAACATTTTAATGCTGGATTGCACTTTGAGGGGAATCGCTCTTGAGGTGTAATTATCATAAATTGTAGAAAAAGTTCCCTCTTGCTCTGGCACTTATCTTGTCATAAATCCTTCTAAACTTGCTGTGCTGTGCTTTGCCTCTTCACATTCCTTCTTACAAGGCACGTTCTAATGGCTCCCAGTGTTTAGATTATATTATAACTGTCACTTTTAATGCGTATTTATTATGTTCTGTAAGTTTTTAATATAACTTCTGTTCTTTCTCGTTTCTTGTCCCAGAGCTAACTCTCTGTAAATATACTTTCTTAATTCAATACGGATTACTTCATTTCTTTTAAATAGTCGTGTGTTCGACCCTGTACCATCTCTGAAAGGATATAGTATTAGATCTTCATAACATCGCTGATACTCTCTTATTGAAATTATGCACGGCATTTCCACCTCATAACAACAAATACTTGAATGTCATCATAAACTGGAATCTGAACTTTCACAATAATTTTATACTCCAATACTTCTTTACAAATCCTTTACAATATATTCAGTCACTTCGTGCTTTAGTACTTTTATTTAATAATCACCTTGTATATAAATGCATTCCATTGGTTTACTATCGTAGTTACTAAGCTTATGCTTATGCTTAATAACGTTTTTATCCTCGTTCAGGGGACTGGTTAATTCACTGATTCCTTCCACGGATCTCTTCGCGTACTTAAAATGACGTCTCCTTCGTCAGCACTTTTTACTTAATTAAATTAAATTTCTTCTTACGATAAAATTTCCAAAAATATTATTTCCGAACGAAGCAATTAATGAATTTAAGAAAACGTTCTTAAATTCAATATCGAAAATTCCTAAATTCTTCTTCAAATATTCCAATCCAAATCACATTTGAAAATGACGAATATTAAAAATATTAAAATAATTTACGGATAAATAAATGTCCAACTCTACTTCCAATTCAAAGAATTATCAAATTACGAAAACATGGTGAATTTGTATGCTCCAAAATACTGTCAAATTGCAATAAACTACAGATAATGAAATCTTATTCTACCTTTGCCGATTTTAGATGATCTCTAGGTATTGGGAATACAGTAATGAACTGGTGAATGTTGTGTCTTCAATCTCTTCCAGCCTAACGAACTGCATTCTCGGGTCTCAAACTGCATTCTCCTGGGTTCTGGATTAGAATTGGACCAGTTTTCAAACATTGGACTGGGTTCTCCCTGTTCCCATAATATTCGTCTCTTCTAGGCGCAGATCTAGATGATTTCTTCTTCCCCTTTTAAAGTTGATTATCATATCTGTGTAGTTTCGTTCTAATTTCTTCATAATTTCGAATTTTTATTGTAGTTACTCCAAATATTCTCTCCTTCCGTATATATCGTCTTTTAACTTGCACAACAACCTCATTATCGTAGAAATACATCGTTCCTCACAACTTCGGAATATCTGACATAGTGGAAATTAATTAGATGTAATAATATCACAAATATACTTCTCGTAGTTAATGTTTGTAGAATCACGTTGTTTTATGATTATGTTGCGTGATACCGCTGCTGTATTTGGGAAATACTATTTGTCTCAGCTATGTGGAATAAATTTATGATGAGCACAATGTCTGTATTGAACCATTATTATACTGTTCATATAATAATGTTTCATGTTTTATTGTATGCTGTATTGGAGGTATCAGTAAGGCAGGATAAAGTCGCTACCTGATGTTACAAGATTTCGAGCACTTGAAACAAGGGAGTTAAATTTAACTAGTTCTTGGAAATGATGGGTCAGTGGACGGGACGCGTGGCGTTACCGGTGATGTAGGGTGTCTGGCACCTGTTTCTAAGCATGCAAGAGTGAGAGCAAGCGAGAAGGGAAATGATTTGTGACGGCAAAGGGTGGAGCCTATGGAACGAGAGCAACGAATTGAACTTGAATCGACGAATCAGGAAGATGATGCTTTCTACGGCGGGAAATTGGCGTGGTATCAAGAATTAGAGGGAAATCGAAATTGGATTAATCTACGGTGGAATTTTTTCCGCATCTGTAACCTGCATGAAATTTGATGATCAATGATAACTGTCGCAAGTCTGTAAGCGAATTTCTAAGATTTATTGTAAAATTATCGTCCCCCCCCCCCCGCCTAGTGATTTATGCCAGTTCTGTATAAATTAGGCCACTGTGCAAGCCTAAGACCCTTCTATTTTGCGTCTCTGAGGAGACAGGTGCTACGAATATTCTTGTGGTCTCGCGGGAGACACAGTACTTCTATTTTGCGTCTCTGAGGAGATAGCTCACGACACTTTGTAATTTGAATCTCTGATGAGATATATTTATCTGCAATTTGAACTTAGTTATTTTGAGGACAGGCGATGGTCTGACAACATTAACATTTCGAATACTTCATATTTTATTGTAAAAATGTTTATAACTTGTGATAAGTTGCGTGTGCAATTAGAGAAATTATGCTTAATTAGGGAAATTGTCGCTGGGAGAAATTGCTTAGGACTCTGAGTGAAAGTAGTAACTCTTATAGCAATTCTAGTAGGAATAGCAGTGATCTATTTAAACATTTGAACAGGGGGCGTGGTGGCTCAGCGGTCTAGCTGTATGCCTCTCACCAAGGCGGTCCGGGTTCGATTCCCGGTCAGTGCATGTGAGATTTTCGCAGTGAAATGCCATGTCCTGTGGTTCGGATTCCACGTAAAAAGGAGGTCCCGTGGCTCATAATCACAAGATTCACGGTCACGTAAAACTACAATCTTCCTTTTTAAACATTTGAACATTTATTTCATCAAAAGAAGAGATCAAAATGATTGGCATCTGGCCATTAACCGGAGTGAGGACCGTTCGATCTACCTCAGCAATGATGATGGCTCAGTTGATACCGATTGGATCATGCACGGTGACGTACGCTGAGGGTGATGTTGCAGATATGGTTGAGTACTGAACATTGACTTATTCAATTATGTAGGTAGATTTTGGCACGGGAACGTTGTATATATTTTGCTTGATTGTTTAATTGTTTGATTGTTAGGATTTAATGTTTTCCGACACTCAGAAGTAAATGTGTAATGACGCGTAACTACTTGTTTGATATATTTGTGTTTTATTAAATGTAATGTAATCCATGTATTGCATGCATATGTTGTGATTTGATTTTATGTGAACATCAGGTACGGAGCAGGTGATAAGTGAAGCTGCATTAGCGTAACGATAAAAATAGATGTGGGGAAATTGAGCTACTTTGTGTTGCTGTTTTAATTGAACAGGCATTTTATTTGAGTTGCCGAGTTGCAACAATTTTGGGAAGAACCATCCGTTCTTTATAATTTTGATTAATGAGCTATATTTCTGTTGGTATTATTTCAATTCTTCGGTCGAAGCTTAGACCAGACGCGCTGAGAGTGTAGAATATTTTATGTGATTTTTCTAGGTGATTGTCAAACCCAAACATCTGATATTGTGTTGGTGTATCAATGTGTGTGTGTTTGAATTTGCGCGGAGTAATCTGGCATGGTGTCCAATTCCTTGTCTGCTGCTCGACGGATGGCAGGTGATGCTTTGCGAAGACCCTGGCCAGTCCCAACGAATCTTGTAATTCCATAGGGAATTATTGTGGTTATATATTATTTTTATGACACACATATTTAGCTTGAGTACCGCTGTGAATCTTCGTTTTCTCGGAGCCTTGCAAGGGTAGGCCCGAGATATTTTGTTTACACACGTGGGTGATTGACATGTGGCAGCAAGGGTCCACAAGCGAGCGCTGATCTAAGATAAGAGACACTTATGAGGCGAGGGGAACGGCCAGGCCTGATCCAGATGTTAAATTTAGCGTACCTGTTCGGTTAAAGCCTTGAGTTTATTAAAGGGAAGATCTTCACGCCCGAACTGTAATCTCATGTATCGCGATAAAATGAAATATGTTTTGTTGTAAATATTGCCGTTTGAGCAGTGTGATTTGTATTCAGTTTATTGATTTGATTTGTAATTTGACACCTTGTTTGTTATGGTAAAAATGACACCCGGTTATTTGGTTGTGTTTTTCTGGTAGCGTAGTCACGTTAGTTATACTTGTGTTATTTTGTGAAGTCCTGTTAGAGGCAATCTTTTTGTGCTTTGGCATATGTGTCCAGATTTCACACGGAAATCTTTGTTGTAAATATTTTAAGTTAGCGAGTGTCGGTCTTGTGTTCCTTTAATGTTTAGTTCCCATCCCTAGTCTGTTTCTTTACATAAGGATTCGCAACTTGACGTCTTCGCATGATGGTCACGAATCACGTATACTAGTGCTCATACCATATTTTGCATGCATTCATCACATCACTCACGCAAATGATTTGTAGTAATGACGGGACAAGTTTCAGTTCCTGAATTGTATGAAATCTCGAGGGAGAGATATTGTGTGAATATTTATGATTTAATTGAGGCTGTAACAGTAAGGGAGATGATTTTGTTTTGTTATTTTGTTATTTTATCTGATAATAAATTTGTTTTGTTTATTTGGGCTTCACTTTTCTTTCTTTGTGTCATATAGTTTAGGCTATGTTACCTTGGATTGATAAGAAGCAAATTTTACAGCAGTTTTGATATGGACCGAACACTTCCCCGAAAACAGAGTCTCATTAATCTTCTTGCAAGAGTTCATAGATCTAAAAATGGTGGCCCAATTGGGGTTTTTCTGTTATATTATCGTACTAAATGGCAGATCAAGGGGGGTTTGTTGTTGCTTTTGCTTGCCTTATACTTATTTTGTTGAAAAATGTTGCCAGGCAATGCGGGTGTAAATTCAGTAAATGTAGGCGAAGTCTTACCGCCGAGTTTATAAGCAATCTCAGTGAGTTCATTTCAAAATATAAATACGAAACACAGTTAGATTTGATATTGTATGGATTTATAATGTGTTTCTGGTGCCCAGTTTAAAAATAAATAAATGATTGTTTTGATCCTATGAACTCAGCATATTTGAATGATAGGAAGGTGTTGCCTTAAAATTGTATTTAATAGCTGGTTAATTAAGATACGTTGGGTAAATTCAGTCAGATTAGGAATTTATGATCAGATCAAAGGGGTGAATTAAAAATTAAAATTAAATTCAGAATACTCATTGATGCATTGATTGTTGGGAGATTTAACGTAAAATAAATGATTGAGTATAATTCATTGGTAAATATCAAACATGTGTGTGTGTGCGGCAGATGTTACCTATTGCATGATCCTATTTTTCAAGAGTGTATTTGTGTATTTCCATGGCAACGATTGCTGAGATCGCTGAATGAAATGTGAATTAAGAAATAGTAATAAGGAACAATTAGCAGAAATGAAGGAGAAAAACAAAGAACAATTATCTGTATTAAAAACGAAATGCAGGAACTCAGTAATGAACAATTATTAGTGATAAAATCCGAAATAAACAATAACATTACAGAACAGTGGCAGGCACAAAAAGACAGTAATGACAAACAATTAAGTGAGATTAATGGCGGGATAAACAGTAGACTTGCAGAACAGGCGGTAGCACCAACCGAACAATTAAATAAGATTACACTTGAAATTAACGATATTACCAAAGAACAATTGAACAGGCTGGCAAACGAGATGTATAATAACAGTAAGCAGTTAGAACAAATAAATCCCATTGAATGTAAATTTGCCCAAAAAAAAGACTGTTAGAATTGGACGAGATGGTAGCTGCGAAACTTGAACAAGTATAATTGGCTTGCGTAAACAAGATTGCGAGTATTAAAATCATGCAGGACGAATTGCAGGAACAATGTAACAAGATCGAGGCTAAAACCGCGAATATCGAAGTATAGATTGGTTCAGTAGATAACATTGTATTGGGTTCATTAAAAGAACTTGATCGATAGAGATTAACTCAACGAATAGGTGGGAGAACCTAGAAGCTGACCAACAGCAAATTAAGAAGAACGTAGAAATAAATACGACGCTGATAGAAGAAAGGTTGGATAAAAATCAGGATCAGATAGAAGAACGGTTGGAGAAAAATCAAGAGCAGAATGAACAGAGAATTAAAACACTTAAAGACCGGATTAGGAGGGATTGGAAGCAGCAGGTTGATACTAAGGAATATAGATTATCGATTCTTAAGAGGCTTGGATAACAACTCACGCATTCAAGCAATGGAGGAAAATATCAAAGCAAAATTTCAAGAACACGCGGACTTGATTATAAAAAATGAAATTCGATCACTAGAGAATGCTGTGCTATTTTCGTCGGAGCAAGTAGCAGAAAAACAAGTTTGTATGGGAAGCCCGGAGGAATTTAACTTAGCAGGAGTTACAAGACAAGAACACAGTCCCAAGACAGGATGTAACTCAGAAGCATTTCACAACTATAGGGGCGAGACATCAATTCCACAGCAGAACGTAACCACAGCACAAGTTTAACAAAGTAATTCGAGGCAATGATTTTAAACCTGGAAAATTCATAGACGGATCAGGAACGACGCCAAAAGCATTTTTTCGCGAACTGGATGACTACTACAATGACCAACACATAAGTCCCAATAAACAATTGAGAATGGTAGAAAAGTTTTTACGAGGTTCAAGTATCATTTGGTTCCAAAGTTTCAAATATACATTTGAAAATATGGCGCAGTTCAAAGAAGCATTCTTGAAGAAATTCTGGAGCTCATCCTTTCAACAGAGTCTCAGGATGGACCTGTATACCAGAAAATATCATAGCACACATCCAACTAGATTTTATGAATTCTTTTCTCAAAAAATGATCAGGTTGAAAGATTTAGATGAACCGCCATCGGAGCAAAATTCGGTGTTGACCATAGGCAAACAGCTTCTCATGAACATTCAGCAGTTCTTAGTAGCGGCGACTGTTAAAACAGCGGTACAGGCAGAAGAAATTCTTAGACACCTTGACGAAACAAGTATGGTAACTCTTCAAGACAGGCAAAGGAACATTGAGAGCGTAAATACGGCAGAAGTCGTAAACAGTAGTAATAATAATAATATTCATAACTCGAACACCAGGTCGCAAGCGACGAACACTCAGTTTACGCCAAGGAGACAATAATTCTATGACAACAGGGATCGTTTCAACAACAACAATTGCAACAACAATGACAACAGAAATTTTAATAATAATAATAATCCGAGATCATACCAACAAGAATATTCCAACTGGAGAGGGAATAGACAGCAAGAAAGAACGGAACGGAGGTACCCGTGTCTGGGAGGACCGACAGAACAACAGGCAAGAAGATCCACGGGACTACAAGCAAAGTTTAGAGGAGCAGTATAGGGAGTCACGGAAGTACTTGGATGTTCTACATTGAAGTGAAGAGACGGAGAAAAAGAAGTGTGAGAGAGCGGTGAAGAACAGAAGATATCCGGACGAACTTTCAGAAGGCGGCGCAGAGAGCTTGGAGAGACAACGGGAGAAACAACCGCAGAAACGGAGTAGCGGTTGAGGTGAACAATTTGGATGTCAATTCTAGGGCTTGGGAAACAATGCACACAGAATTGAAGAACTTAGCAGTGGAAAAAATCAGTCTTCAATATAGCAAATTTATAGCTATACTATTAGAGGGAACCATGGGAGCAGATTGAAAATAATGCAGTTGCAAATGTGAGAGAGACTTGAGAATACACACTCAAAACTACGTGGCTACTAGACGTGAAGAATAAATGATCAGCTTTGTTTACAAACAAGTCGGGAAGACACGCAGGTCGACGTGCTTGTTGTGGGAGAGAGGGGAGTCACCAGGTAGTTGACAGATGATTGACGCCTCGGTGAGTCCAACGTACAGTGAGTCAACACTATGAAGAGTCAATTAGTGACCTGAGTGATGCACGGTACTCAGACTGGAAGTGGGGCACTTAAGAAATTGGGATGTTTATATTTTGAAATTATACTTGTGCGGAGGATTTGGAATTCAAATCAATGTCTTGTTCGAATTTCAAACTTAGCAGGAGGTAAATGAACCCTTATCATACTGTTCATATAATAATGTTTCAAGTTTTATTGTATGCTGTATTGGAGGTATCAGTAAGGCAGGATGAAGTCGCTACTTGATATTGCAAGATTTCAAGCACTTGAAGCAATGGAGTTATATTTAACTAGCTCTTGGAAATGATGGGTCAGTGTAAGGGACGCGTGGCGTTACTGGTGACGTAGGACGTCCTGGAACCTTTGTCTAAGCATGCAAGAGTGAGAGCGCAGTGTTTGAGCAAGCGAGAAGGGAAATGATTTTTGACGGCAAGGGAGCGGAGCCTGTGGAACTAGAGCAACGAATTGAACTTGAATCGACGAATCAGGAAGATGATGCTTTCTACGGCGGGAAATTGGCGTGGTATCAAGAATTGAAAGGAAATCGAAATTGGATTAATCTACGGTGGAATTTTATTCCGCATGGCAGATCTGTAACCTGCATGACATTTGATGATCAATGATACCTGTCACAAGTCTGTAAGCCAATTTCTAAGATTTATTGTAAAATTATCGTCGCCACCCTAGTGATTTATGCCAGTTCTGTGTAAATTAGGCCACTGTGCAAGCCTAAGACCCTTCTATTTTGCGTCTCTGAGGAGACAGGTGCTACGATTATTGTTGTGGTCACGCGGGAGACACGGTACTTCTATTTTGCGTCTCTGAGGAGATAGTTCACGACACTTTGTAATTTGAATCTCTGATGAGATATATTTATCTGCAATTTGAACTTAGTTATTTTGAGGACAGGCTATGGTCTGACTACATTAACATTTCAAATACTTCTGATTTTATTGTAAAAATGTTTATAACGTGTGATAAGTTGCGTGTGCAATTAGAGCAATAATGCTTAATTAGGGAAATTGTCACTGAGAGAAATTGCTTAGGACTCTGAGTGAAAGTAGTAACTCTTATAGCAATTCTAGTAGGAATAGCAGTGATCTATTATAATAATTTGAACATTTATTTCATCAAAAGAAGAGATCAAGAAGATTGGCGCCTGACCAATAACTGGAGTGATGACCGTTCGAACTACCACAGCGATGATGATGGCTCAGTAGATACCGATTGGATCATGCACGCTGACGTACGCTGAGGGTGATGTTGCAGATATGGTTGAAAACTGAACATTGAATTATTCAATTATGTAGGTAGATTTTGGCATGGGAACGTTGTATATATTGAACCCTTATTGATTTGCCGATCAATAAGTCTTCATGATTTTTATTATTATTATTACTGATGCCCAGGCAGTACATGTTGAAATTGACAAAGGGGAGTCAGGTAGTGTGTCGCAACGATTACAACAGAAGCAGCTTGGTAGTTATTCCTGAAGATGACCGGCAAAGCCGAGTTCAAGGACAAATTCTGTACGAACAAGCACCTCAATCGGCGTCATTACGGGTGTGCCAGAAGTGAAGTTCCAACCGATCCACGATTGAATCAGCAAATCAGGAGATAGGAAGCCAAAGCCACGCGGTGGATTGCGTACCCTAGAAAAAGGCGCTAAAACGCGTATCTGAAGAATCGCCGATACGATATAATTCCGCATAAGTACATTGAGACGTTTGGATGAAAAGAAGAAGATTGATACTAGTCCCAAGTCTGTGAGGTGAAATCTACAGATTATTTTCACAAATTGCCCCCACCTTACACCATTCTGTCAGTTTCAAATAAATTGATCGGTGATGAGCAGTTTGAGACACAACTTTATTGAGCTCTGGTGAGCAACGTTCACGCCAGTTTGCGTCACGATTTATCAAGCTCTAGTGAGCGTACTTCACGTCTGTTTGACAAACATTTTATCTTGTGCTCAAGGGGGCAGAGTTCACGCTTAGCCTTGTGGAGATCTCTAGTCGAGATAAGCGCTACGTGATAGACATATTTGAGACTTGTTAGCAGCCAGTCGCGTGGTGATTGAAGAGTGTAATTTACGTAAATTTTTGTATTATTTTTCGTGATATATCGTGCGTGTGTTAAGCAAGTGCTGAGATAGGGCCAGTTCTACGTTAAGTAATCGCCTAGGACATTATTGTGAGTGAAGGTCAGTAGCTCATAGCGATTCTAGCTAGGCAAACTAATAACTTTGAACATTTCTTTCCAAGAAGCTACGCCAAGATGCCTGCTGAAAGGTCGTGTGATGGAATGAAGTGCATCGCCTCTACCAATACGTCGACGATGGACGAGTAGATTTCCCGTAGGGAAATGCTTTGGGATGGAGGTTAAGTTCTACAAGCAGAACGGTGATGTACAAACCATTGATTTACTCAGTATGTAGTTAGATTAGACGCGGGAACGTTGTAAATATTTTATTCATTGTTTTTCTTGTATTTAGATTTTTGTGTGCCGACACTGTTAGATTTAAATGTATGTTGGCACGTGGCCAAAGTGTTTGTTTGATTGTGTATTTTTCTTATGAGTCATATTTAGTGTACACGGCGTGTGTATTTGATTTTATCCATGCGAATGCGAAAATCGTCACGGTCGATAAGTGGTGCTTTATTCAAGTTCATTTTTCTTTTGTAGGAAAAGGGGGTAAATGTTTTAAGATGTTTTGCGAACAGATTTTTATTCATACTAGGGTTGACGAGCGCAACAAATTAAGATGTCGCTGTAGAACACCTTAGTTCTATTTTTTTGAGTTTTTTTGGAGTCCTTTTCAGGTTCTTTAGTCACGGACTAGATTGGGAGCGCAAGTTCGTGGAAAATATTCTATGTCATTTATTTCAGTTTTCTGTCAAACCCATACGTGTGATTCTGGTGTGTGTTTTGTGTCAGGTGTGTGTATTGATTCTTCGTGATGAGGGGTAGAATGTGCTACCGCCCTCAAATATTGTGGTTGTATTTTTATGGAAAGGCAGAGCACTTCCAGAGGCTACTGTACCTTGTCCAGTGCTGATTCTTGGATTTCCTTGGGAAATGCTGAGATATTTATTCTGACTCACACACGTATACCATGTGCTTCTGGGTGCACGCTTCTTCGAGATTCGAACACGTGCCACGGCAGGTCGAGGTTATTGACACGTGGGTTGACAGATGTGCAGATTCCACTTAGCACCCGTCTATGTCTGGTGATTCATCTTTTAGGCAGTCCAGCTGACCGACTGACCCTCGTAAGCTGTCAGTAGCAAACCTGTTCTTTTGATGGTCATTGGACCATAATTAATTGGGAGTTCGCCATGTCCGTTATGAATTACCGCATATCGTATGAATGAAATATTGTTTTTATTATGTAAATGTTGGCTTTGAGCCTAGTGATTTCTATGACTCATTTCATTTTAGTTTTGTCTGTTGTGACACCATTGGGTGTACATGCGTATTTTTTCCTTGTAAAAATGGCAAGCGGCCATATGTGTATTTTTTTCTTGATTGGTCACGTGTTAATTTACTTGTGTTGATTTTTGAAAAGTCCTAGTTTTAGGCGTTAATGTTGTTTGCTACGGCAGGTCCTTGATTCCAATTTCATGCGGAAATTATTTGTTGTTTTATTTAGTGTAGGAATTGTCGGATTAATTAGTGTTTAGTGTGTTCCCCGTGTCTGTCTAGCTCTAGACAATGCAGATTCGTCCCCTGAATGTTTACTGGATGGTAACGAATCTCGCATTAATTTGTACACATCGTAACGCATGTAGAACAGCCGCACACGCACATTGTCATTGTAGTAATTTGGGACATTTGGTCCAGCTGTTTACAATCTCTCCTGAGATCAGGCCTTATTTGGCATTTTATTAATTCAAGTGGGAGTCATTTGGGAGACCTTGTTTGTTTTGTTTTATTGTAAATTGTGTAAATAGTTGATCTGTTATTAAATTCATATGATTTAACCCTGGTATTCACTTCTTCCTGCATGTTATTTTGTTATATGTTACCCTGCATGTTATAAGAAGCGCTTAACAACAACTTAACGAAATGGACTGTTACACCCCCCGAAACTGCGTCTCATATGCTTCATTGCAAGGGTTCAATATTTTGCTTGATTTTTTAATTGTTTGAGTTAGGATTTAGTGTTTTCCGACACTCAGAAGTAAATGTGTAATGACGCGTGACTACTTGTTAGATATATTTGTGTTCTATTAAATGTAATTTAATCCATGTATTGCATGCATATGTTGTGATTTGATTTTGTGTCAAAATGAGGTACGGAGCGGGTGATAAGTAAAGCTGCATTTGCGTAATGATAAAAATAGATGTGGGGGAAATTGAGCTACTTTGTGTTGCACTTTTAATTGAATAGGCATTTTATTTGAGTTGCCGAGTTGCAACAGTTTTGGGAAGAACCATCCGTTCTTTATAATTTTGATTAATGATCTATATTTCAGTTGGTATTATTTCGATTCTTCGGTCGAACCTTAGATCAGACGCGCTGAGAGTGTGGAATATTTTATGTGATTTTTCTAGGTGATTGTCAAACCCAAATGTGTGATATTGTGTTGGTGTATCAATGTGTGTGTGTTTGAATTTGCGAGGAGGAATCTGGCATGGTGTCCAATTCCTTGTCTGCTGCTCGACGGATGGCAGGTGATGCTTTGCGAAGACCCTGGCCAGTCCCAACGAATCTTGTAATTCCATAGGGAATTATTGAGGTAATATATTATTTTTATGACACACATATTTAGCTTGAGTACAGCTGTGAATCTTCGTTTTCTCGGAGCCTTGCAAGGGTAGGCCCGAGATATTTTGTTAACACACGTGGGTGATTGACATGTGGCAGCAAGGGTCCACAAGGGAGCGCTGATCTAAGATAAGAGACACTAATGGGGCGAGGGGAACGGCCAGGCCTGACCCAGATGTTAAATGTAGCGTACTTGTTCGGTTAAAGCCTTGAGTTTATTAAAGGGAAGATCTTCACGCCCAAACTGTAATCTCATGTTTCGCCATAAAATGAAATATGGTTTTGTTGTAAATAATGCTGTTTGAGCAGTGTGATTTGTATTCATTTTATTGATTTGATTTGTAATTTGACACATTGTGTGGTGTGGTAAAAATGACACCGGGTTCTTTGGTTGTGTTTTTCTGGTAGGGTAGTCACATTAGTTATACTTGTGTTATTTTGTGAAGTCCTGTTTGAGGTAATCTTTTTGTGCTTTGGCACATGGGTCCAGATTTCACACGGAAATCTTTGTTGTAAATATTTAAAGTTTGCGAGTGTCTGTATTGTATTCTTGTAATGTTTAGTTCCAATCGCTAGTCTATCTTTTTACACACAGATTCGCAACTTGGCGTCTTCGCATGATGGTCACGAATCACGTATACTAGTACTCATACCATATTTTGCATGCATTCATCACATCACTCACGCAAATGATTTGTAGTAATGACAGGACAAGTTTCAGTTCCTGAATTGTATGCAATCTCTAGGGAGAGATATTGTGTGAATATTTATGATTTAATTGAGGGTGTAACAGTAAGGGAGATGTTTTTGTTTCGTTATTTTGTTATTTGATATGATAATACATTTTATTTTGTTTCTTTTGGCTTCACTTTTCTTTCTTTTTGCCATATATTGTAGGCTATGTTACCTTGTATTGATAAGAAGCAAATTTTACAGGAATTTCGATATGGACCGAACATTTCCCCGAAAACAGAGTCTCATTAATCTTCTTGCAAGGGTTTAGTAGATCACCTCTAAAGATCGTTCTCTGCAGAATACTGGCATTAGATATTTCAGTTGCTGCCTTAATAGTTCGTAAATTTTAATTCACATAGTTGAAGTATATTTGCTGTAGTTTATTTTTTAATAGTGAACACAATACTATAATTTCACTTGTATAATCACTTATTTCAACTACTGTCTCTTTCCAGTCTATTTTCAAAGTTACTTCACTTGAAGTCCGACCTATACTATTCTGGCCGACACTCCCGTCGCGAACTCAGTTATGTTTCCAAGTTACGGACACGAAATACCCCACTCTGGGCTCGAACTGAAATACAAGTCTGGTCAACTCGGCGCTGGACAATCCAAGAAGCCACGAATGCTGTCCAGCATCTGCCACCTTAATTCCCAATTCAGCGCCATTTCATAAATCGCGGGAATCATTGGCGGTCCATTATCAAATGATTATATTCCTTGTACTACGTATTTAAACTTCTTCACATAAATAATGGGAATAGTCTTAATTGCTTCCAGAATTTTTCCATATGTAGTATTGTTGAATAATAGTACTAGCAGTAATTATTTCCTGAAATCTCGCATTTCATGAGGAGTCTTCTATTCAATAACCTCATCTCCGATTGTTCACTTCCTTCCTTTCGACAACGAATCACATAACTCATAGCTTTAGTTGACAAGCAAAGTTATAATTGAGACACGTTTGTCAAGGTCACCCCTAGACCCCTACCGTTGTTCCTTCGAAAACCACCTCCCGCCCCTTGTTGTCAACCACGTGACTCACTCACTCAGCCACCAAAACAGGTTCATGGTACAGTTTCCAGAAATTATATTAAATTGATGATATTTTCTTCAACACGATATTGATATTCGGGGCCAGTACGAACACATTTACTGGAAGGCTTCGTCTTGAGAAGATAAGTTTCCACTACGAAAATTCGATGGTTTGTTCTATACCTATCAATGTTTATAGTCTACAGTACTTCACCACAACTCTCTCACAGGGGCGTATATACAATTTCTTTTCGGGAGGTAAGGGGGGGGGGGAGGGGGAGGGGGCTGGCTATCCTGGAGAATAGTGAGTAGTCTCAGAAGATTTTCACCGCAAACTACCCAGAAATATCAACCAATATCTTAGAGCATAAAAATGTTTGTCTAATTATTTTGGATGAGAGTTAATATATTGTAAAATTCTAAGTTTATATAGCCAAAAATTAGTGGCAATACATAAAACGTTGTAAGATACAACACACAAATAAAATATTATATTAATGAATTTTCCATTATGGCCTGTGGGGTAAGAATGGCAAATATATACATTTGTCAATTTTTTAAGCAGAAAGAAAAACAGGTTTTTGTTTTCATTTTCTTTTTACAAATTGATAATTCATATCTCAGGAGTATCGTACTGTGGAATTCTTAGTTTTGCCTCACAAAGCTGAGTGTACCCCGTTCCAGCCCTCAGAGCAGAATTAAAAAATCTTGTCAGAGCTGGGATTCAAATTCGGACCTCCAGGCCGGCAACCAAGAATGCTGGCCACTACACCACCAGGTAGTCTAATTTCAATCTTGATATCGTTTATAACTTAGCCAATAAGTTAAGATTAGTGTAAAACCAAATTTACAAATATTGTATGCTTTTACCAAAGCACTTAAAGTAGTGGTTTTGCAGGGGTTCTGTGACCACCTCCACCTCCCCACCTCACAAGATGGCGGCGGTGCGATATCTCTCGAACGCATGGTCGGATTTTGACGAATGAGGTGTCATTGAACTCGGGGTGACAACCCTTTCCAATGGACAACATATTTCCACCCCAAAATAAACCCTACCCCTACCAGGGGTGAAAATTGTAATTTTTTTTAGAAAATCTCGCTTTCCAAGTGCAACATGTGAGAGTTTGAATGCAAATATGGAATTAAACGTTGTTCTACACTAGAGACATGTATACGGTGGATAGCCAATATGAATTAACATGCTTGTTTTTTGTTTTTATGCATGCCCCCTCATAGTTTTTGTAAGAGGGCGGGCTTTTTAAAAGATGGCGGTTGTAGTGTAACCTAACCTAACCCAACCTAACGGGTCATTGTTGACGAGTCATTGTTGACGAGTCCTTGCGGACGGGGCATTGTTGACAGGTCCTTGTGGACAAGTCATTGTGGATGAGTCCCTTTGGACTGATCCCTTTGGACCGGTCCCTTTGGACTGGTTCCTACAGACTAGCCCATGAATTTATTTAAATTATGTAAAAGGGTATAACTACATTTTGCGTGTAAAGCAGTGTGTTGAACTGACGTTGTTCACCAGTCCCCCACTACTATAATGTGATAACGATATGAAAGGAAAGTGACGAAATACACGTGAACACGAGTGAGATGATCTTATTACCGTCCTCCTTGTGAAACAAGTCACATTCTGTTTTGGTTCATATGTGAGAAAATGCAAGTTCATGTGTAATATGACCTAACACACAGGTGTTCACCTGTGCACGTGCACGATAAGAGCTAACAAGTCACAACCTGTTTTGACAGTGGTGGGAAGTGAAGGGGGGGGGGGGGAGAGCGGGAGAGTCGGTGTAAGAGAGAACACAGTTGAAGATAGAAAGAAATATGTATTGCTCATAATACATGTGGAGCTGAGGACTGTACATAGGACTGTAGGTTAAGTACAACATGAGTGAATAAATAAATACAAGGCACACAGGTTCACACAACATGTAATTTATTAATCCAAGAATTAAAGGCTGAGCTAAATCCCAACCATTTTACATAGAGCTTATTTCCTTTTTGTTTCAACACTTTTTCCACAAGGTAATGTTTAGGAAAAGCTGTCTTTTGGAATTCCTGGAGATAAAACCTGCCTTTTATGGGTTGATGGTTGAGGTCCTCGAGTAAATAGGTGACTGGACTGTTCAGGTTGACTTGACGAATTCGAAATAGTTCAGTCCCCCAATTTGGTGTGTAGCCCTTGTCGAAGACAGGCTTGAATTTGCTCACACGAACATGGTCCACGATGTTAAGGCGATGACGTTTAGGGTCTGCTGTTTTTATGGGGTTAAACAGTTTATCCAGTTGTGGAATATTTTTGGTCACAAGTCGTGGCTTGGTCCCAATGGTTCTGTGTTTGGTGTCATTGTAACGTGACACTAGCTCAGGTAACAAGTCCAACCAGCGATACGTGCACTGAGCGGTAAACACTTTCCACATATGGGTTTTCAATGTTCGGTTGAACCGCTCGACAACGCTGGCTTTGAGATTGCTGTACGTGGTGTAATGGTGAATGTCCGTAGATTTGAGAAAACTGGAGAAATCCTTGTTGAAAAATTATTTTCCCTGATCGGTTTGGAGCAGCTGAGGTTGACGTTTGGATTGTTGAATAATATGTTGAAAGGCCTTGGTGACTAGTGGACCAGACTTGCGACGCACAGGTTCAACAAACGCCATTTTGGAATAAACATCAATGACCGTCAACATATAGCGTACACCATCGTTAACGCTAGCATAGGGAATCATTTCAACCAAGTCTGCTTGCCAAAGTTCATCCACACCCTGTGAAATCACCAAGAGTCCCTCATAGTGACGTCTAGCTGGACGATGCAACTCATGAGCAATACCCATTTTAATAGGTGAGGAATTAAACAATAATTTTGGCATTTCGAAGTTCTTCCTCAATTTCTTCAATTTCCCAATCGTGACCAGTATGCCGGCTAGACGTGAAGCATGCAACAGCTGTAGTCGCTGGACGATTTTATTGGGATTGTGCCAGTAGGTAACATCCACAAGGGGTTTTAATGGTGTAAATGTCACCCCCGAAGCGGACACTTTACGACGACCACTTTGACTAGTGGGGAACATTTTTGCAATGATGGTTTTATATTTTTGAGATATATTGGCATTCACTTGTTGAGTGGGATCATACTGTTTTTGTGGGCATGGGTGCCCAATAAAATGGATTTATATTTATAAAGGTCCTCTAGCGTATAATCTTGGGATGAGGGAGTCCGAGAGAATAGTAGCTTTAACAGTCCTGGTGTTAATTTATAGTTGATCTTTTTAATGACAGATTTAGTACGACTAAATTTAATCGATGAATCACCAATTTTAAAACTATCATCCTCATAGCGAACACCATACCTGGTATCTGTGTTTCCAATAAATAGATTGGTGAAATAGGGTTCCAGTGTTGATCCATAATATTTTATTAAAATGTTTTTCAGTTGAGCTTTATGTTGAGGGGTGGCCAAGAGTTGTGAAAATGGAGACGATCTGGAAGGGCATGGGTACCGTTTCAGATCGCATGAAAGAGGGTTTCAACTTGGCTTTTAGCGGAGTTGCTAAATGTTGTTGGATAAACAAAGCATGATCCGCACGTGATCGTTTCAATTGACGGAACTTTAGACGAATAGTATTTTTTGCTCTAATAATATGCTTTTTCAATTCACTCTTTGCTAACGCCATGGTGTCTTGACAAATGACTTGAGAGGGAACGACACAGTGCCTTAAATAGCTATAAAATGATCAAACCCTAAGCGATACCGCCCTTGGTTGAGTTCACTTTGTTTGTCAATCACTAAACAAGCATGACGTTGAGTGTTTCAGCACTTATCACACAATTCTGTAAACATTTGAAAGGTCATATCCGGATTCACATGTTCTTTATAAATGTGACGACTGTTCCTCTCGTCCTGGCGAAATAAAACAATGACATTGGCATAGTAACGAATCAACTGTTTGGACATTTTAGAATACGTTTGTCCAAGATAGAAGCAATCGATATGTTTGTGTCGACCCATGCTGAAATAGCTTTGAATGATGCCTTGACGTTCAGTGGATACATCATCGAAAATCATGAGTGAATCAGGCTTTACCTCATCCGATGAAATAACAGTTTCTTGCATGGAAAATGTGAAATAACCCATATTCTCATTTTGTAATTCAGGAATGACTTGATCCGGAAACACGTTGTAACTGATATCGCATGGTTTTGAGAGCTCTGGCAACGTCGCATAGCAGGAGGAAGAAAGCAAGAGGAAGTAACCTGAGGTTGATGTTTTTACGTCATGGACATAGTCGACAGCATGACTAGGCGAAGGTTCCAGAAGCATAGAGGGTGCTGATGAGCTCCAGGAAAAGTCAAGGTGGGAAGGTCACGCCGGAGAAGTGGGTCACTTTCTTTTCTATCACAGTACAACGAAGTTCACTTTCTTTTGCATACACCGAAGTTCACTTTATTTTTGTGTCGCCGCACGCTGAAGTTACAAACAAGTGTGTAGTAGCAGTCGTACCGTGGCAACTTGGAACCAGTGCGTTATTCCGACAGTTTTTGGGACATAGCTGAAAGACTCAGTATTATTTCTTGCGTGGACAGCTCTGTATTAACGAATACTAAAGCCGAATGTGGCGAGGTGATATTATAACGCTGATCATAATGCATTATGTTGTGGGACACTAGTCTTTAGTACGACGAAGTGCGAGCAGACACACGTGGTGTCTCAAGCTTTTACTAGGTACGGGACTGCATGGGCCGTGCGCGATATAATTGACGCCCAGAACTTATGAACGAAGCGATGTGCTTTTGTTTGACGAGCAGACAAATGAGTATCCAGGGTCAGTGAACTATGAGAGATAAACTGAGTGTAGTCCAAATATAGAGTGACATTCAAGGCCAAGGACGGACGTATTCTCTTATGAGTGCAGGCTGGTGTATATGCGTACGATATAACCTGTGCGGTTATAGAGTTATTATTACGGCCATAAGTTGATATCACTTGGCATATTTGACATGAAGAATGCAGCGATGTATTGGACGGACATAAAGGCTATCAGTACAGACCAGTGCGAGTTTTGTGTCAAGAACTTTACGAGCGAAGAGATGACCAGCTAAATCTAGAAATGTGGAAGCTGTTATGATGACGTGGAAACGAAGGCGAGCCAGGACCATGGACACCCAGAGGGTCGCGAGCTGGATCCAGGACGAGAGGGGAGGATGTTCAATGAGAAGAGCGTGGATCCAAACCCCCAGGAAACGTGTCAGCGGAACCAAGACTGAGGTGGTCGAAAGGTACTGAAAACCATGTTAATTCTTAAGTAGTGGTTAATGGGTAGTGGTTACTAAGATTTGGACAGATGGGCTTAAATCGAAATAGAATTTACTCAAAAGGATAAAATGACAAGATTGTTAGGATAGTAAATTTTAAGTTTTCGTTTGAGAGATTAATGCAGTCATATTTAGGGTTTAAAATAAAATATATGGATGCTTTAAAATATAATCTGAGTACAGGGATCTTTCAGCGTGTTACGTCGCTGTGTTCTTTGAATTGGTGCAACCTGGATGACAATTTATGGTTTGAACAGGCTAAAATTACAGGGGATTCATTTACACTTAAGGGGCCACTTTTTGTGCGCACATCATGATATTTATACTAAACACTCACACGTCACTGAGGTTTCCCTTTACATTCTAACATGAGATGCGTTTGGTAGGTAACTGATACAAGGTTGTGTAAATAATGAATCTGCATTGATAAAATGGTAGGGTTGCCTAATACGAAGTTATGATGAAATTAAAGGTTCTCGCTATAGCGAGGTGAATAAAATAAATGATTATAATTAATGTTATGTGATAGGTTCAAGTATATGAAATTTTGAGGCAATTGTCAGTTGACAAATAATACAGATAGGCAGAGGCCATCTACTTAAATGTTTATGGTGTATTTATAAATGTGTAAAGAGCATGCAGTGGTTAACAAAAAAAATATCTGGAATCATAAAGATGTTACAATGTAAAGTAATAAATGTAAAAGCCAACAACCAGTCATTTTTCTGAGTTAGGCACAGCTGAAAGAAAACCAGTGAAAATAATAATGAAAGTATTTAATCCATGAATAAAAGGTCTGAAAATAATTATTTAACGCCAGTGACATCCATATATAAAATATGTTTTTCTTTTGGTGATTACATTTAGTTAGAAGGAGATCGAATGAGGCAACAATTGTTTTTCTTTGAATATTTTCTCATAGTTATGCACCTGCTCATTTATGGACTGTTCAACGGAGAGGTGACATAGCATTTTGAAGTAATGGTTGTAATACTAGGGTGATATAGCTCTGATCTCCGTAAGTTATTTTGTATCCAAAGATTAGGACGCCCGGAGATTTTTGTCCTCGTTAATTTGAATTTTGCTTCTGCGTCATTTATTTATTTGCACATCAAGAGTAATTTTGAAAAGTCTCCGAGCGAAGGTAGTCTTCTGTGTTTGATATTATGTATTTAGTGGTGTGGTTCTGTAATAAATGGTGGATGAGTTTTATTTTAACAGCGGAGTTTTTTGTCATTCTTGTTCGTTGTCATACTTGTGTGTCCACTGGATCAATTTCGAGATTTTACCCCAGTTGTACCCATCTTTATAAAGACCCCGGGATCGCTTGAATCTCGTTCCCGACGTAGTTTTTTTAAGGCCAAAATTGATTCGGACATTCAAGATTTTATTTTTTATTTTCGAGTTGTACCGAATTTTGGGTGAGGATTGACGTGGGTGTCGGGCCACCCAATCCAAAGCCAGTTTATGGGGCACAACAAGATGGCGCCCACCGTGTAATGGCCTCGAACTGGGAATATCGTTCCACGCAGTGGTATAGCCGACATTTTGAACTCGAAAAAATTGGAACACCAGAGGAGAGTGACAAGATGGTGGACGGCCATGTGGCACAAATGGAATGGAGAGAAAACCAATTGAGTGCTGGTACCCCATTTTATTGTGCGATATGTCTGTCAGTCAGTTAAAGTTCACTTTGTAGGATTGTTTGTGTGTGTTTGAATGACATAGAACGAAGCGATTCAGTAACGTTAGATGGCTGTGTTTAAGCGATACCATCCACATTTATTATTTCCACATGATATTAGATTTCGTTTCCACTGCCAAATTGAAGTAACCACTAGTCCTTAGTCTAAGTTAGTCACTAGTTGTAACAGCTTCCATGTTTATTTGTTGTGAAATATGGGAGAATTTGATGAAATTAAGGGATTGATGGGACAGCTTGGAGAGAAGCTAAAGGAGTTAGCTGAAAGTCAAAAGAATATGGAGGAAGGTTTGAAGACTCAATGGAAAGACTATGAAGGTGGTATGAACACTAATCTAGATGGGTTGGATAGGCAGTTGATTAAGATGCAGGAAGGAATAAACACTACATTTGAAGGTCTAGACACTCAATTTAAAGGTTTCAACACAAAATTCAAAGATTTAGACACTAAATTTGAAGATTTAGACACTAAATTTGAAGGTTTAGACACTCAATTTAAAGGTTTTGACACCAAATTCAAAGATTTAGACACTAAATTCGAAGGTTTTGAAAAAATCTTGGAATTCAGTCAGGGGATTTGTAAGGAGGATTGGAATTATTTAAGGAGCACCAATTCGATATGAAACAGTACATGGAGAAGGCTCAAGCCGAAATGACGGATCTAAAAGAACAAATTAAGAGGGATAAGGTCGAAATTGAAAGTAATATGGGGACACAGTTGAAATCATTGGAGAAAACCGTTCATGAGAAAATGGATCGAAGCGTGGAGGCATTGACCGCCAAGATGGAAGAAAGGGATAAAGCAATTAACGCTGAGGTCTTAGTGTTAAAGGAAGAGGCGAAAGCAGTACAGCAGAGATTAGCGAATGATACCAGGAGCATGACCGATAAAATGTCCGAATTCACCATAGAGCAGGAATGCAAGATGGAAAGTCTTAGGAGTCAGATGGGGGAAATGAAATTAGAGTTAAACGACGAAATTAAAACACAGATTGCTACAGCGGTTTCGACAGTACAAGATAAAATGATAATTACTCACGGAGAACAGTTAGAGAGAATTGTTGAATTAGAAGGAAAGACGGTAGAAGCAAAATCGATAGATGAAAACAAGGAACCAAGTCCGACAGGAACAACATTCACACCATTCAGTTACAGCTCAACTCAACCGATTACCATCATTAGGAATCAGGAGGACCGCCCCAAAAAATCAAATTTGACTGGCATTACACCCATAGAATTCATGCGGGACCTGAAGGAATACATGGATGAACATAGGGTTCCTAAAGAGAGAGAAATGAGGGTAATAGAAAGAGCTCTTGAAGGTCAACCGCTAAACTGGATGCGAGCATTTAGGAAACAGTTTAGAGGGTACGATGACTTTGCGAGCGCTTTCCTGAGGAGATTTTGGTCCTCAGAAGATCAACAAAGTATAAGGGCTGAATTATACTCAAAGAAATACGCGACTACCAGGCCAACACAATACGCTGGGTATTTCACGAATCAGATAGCCAGGCTACAATTTTTGTATCCACCATTGGAGGAGCAGGATTTGGTGCATGCCATAATACAGCAAAATCCGGTAGAAGTCCAGCGTGTATTAATTGCATCGGGTGCAAATAGACTCGAGGTGTGTGACGAGATTTTGAGGAAACTAGACCACACGAGCAAGATGACAGAACCTCGTAGCCCAAGGACAGAACAGAGAGAGACAAATATGGTGGTAATTGATCGTATGGCGCAGACGGAACCTCAGCGAAGTTAAGGAAGGAACGATAGAGATGGAAGGGATGAAGGAATTGGCTTAAACAGATACAGGAATCAAGGAAAGCCATATGACCGGAGGCCATATTATCAGGATAGAAGTGGACGATTTAATCAGAGGGACTACGGAAGGTCAGGATATAGAGGGAGAGAATCGTGGTCACGTGATCGGAGACTATACAATAACTACCCAAGATATGGGAATCAAGAAAGGCAAAATTATAGGCCATCATTAGAAGAACGTCACTAAGAAAGCCAGAGATACATTGAACAATTGAGGGAAAAGGAACAAGAAGAAGAATCTCAGGCAAAACAGCATGAGGAATCGAAACCAAGCACCAGTGGTGTCAAATCAGGAAAGAGAAGCTGACAGGAAGGAAATGACGAGTTTGAACAGGGATTCACAGGCAGTAATAACGATTTTTGCCCATTAATAATGATTTACGCCCATATGCCAAGACAGTCCAAATTCAAGCCATTCACAGCATTATTGATGATAGGAGATATGAAGACCAAGACGAAGAAGAAGGTAGAATGAGTGAAGAATGGATGGAGCTACCATTTCAGGAGGAAGATGCCTCAGGCGAAGATAAAACTGAGAGAGTTATAGGCAAATTCAATGCAGCTAGCCTTAAAACGTACCACAAGAGACAGTAAGCATGCGATATGGAGAACTTATTGAAGAAGTGGATTGTTAACCCAACAGAATAATAATAATCGAGATGTTTCACGCTTATTATTATTCCTGGTTGAGAGGGATTTGTAACCGATATCGCATGGTTTGAGAGCTCTGGCAACGTCGCATAGCAGGAGGAAGGAGGCAAGCGGAAGTAACCTGAGGTTGATGTTTTTACGTCATGGACATAGTCGACAGCATGACTAGGCGAAGGTTCCAGAAGCGTAGAGGGCGCTGATGAGCTCCAGGAAAAGTCAAGGTGGGAAGGTCACGTCGGAGAAGCGGGTCACTTTCTTTTCTATCACCGTACAACGAAGTTCACTTTCTTTTGTATACACCGAAGTTCACTTTATTTTTGTGTCGCCGCATGCTGAAGTTACAAACAAGTGTGTAGTAGCAGTCGTACCGTGGCAACTTGGAACCAGTGCGGTATTCCGACAGTTTTTGGGACATAGCTGAAAGACTCAGTATTATTTCTTGCGTGGACAGCTCTGTATTAACGAATATTAAAGCCGAATGTGGCGAGGTGATATTATAACGCTGATCATAATGCATTATGTTGTGGGACACTAGTCATTAGTACGACGAAGTGCGAGCAGACACACGTGGTGTCTCAAGCTTTTACTAGGTACGGGACTGCATGGGCCGTGCGCGATATAATTGACGCCCAGAACTTATGAACGAAGCGATGTGCTTTTGTTTGACGAGCAGACAAATGAGTATCCAGGGTCAGTGAACTATGAGAGATAAACTGAGTGTAGTCCAAATATAGAGTGACATTCAAGGCCAAGGACGGACGTAATCTCTTATGAGTGCAGGCTGGTGCATATGCGTACGATATAACCTGTGCTGTTATAGAGTTATTATCACGGCCATAAGTTGATATCACTTGGCATATTCGACATGAAGATTGCAGCGATGTATTGGACGGACATAAAGGCTATTAGTACAGACCAGTGCGAGTTTTGTGTCAAGAACTTTACGAGCGAAGAGATGACCAGCTAAATCTAGAAATGTGGAAGCTGTTATGATGACGTGGAAACGAAGGCGAGCCAGGACCATGGACACCCAGAGGGTCGCGAGCTGGATCCAGGACGAGAGGGGAGGATGTTCAATGAGAAGAGCGTGGATCCAAACCCCCAGGAAACGTGTCAGCGGAACCAAGACTGAGGTGGTCGAAAGGTACTGAAAACCATGTTAATTCTTAAGTAGTGGTTAATGGGTAGTGGTTACTAAGATTTGGACAGATGGGCTTAAATCGAAATAGAATTTACTCAAAAGGATAAAATGACAAGATTATTAGGATAGTAAATTTTAAGTTTTCGTTTGAGAGATTAATGCAGTCATATTTAGGGTTTAAAATAAAATATATGGATGCTTTAAAATATAATCTGAGTACAGGGATCTTTCAGCGTGTTACGTCGCTGTGTTCTTTGAATTGGTGCAACCTGGATGACAATTTATGGTTTGAACAGGCTAAAATTACAGGGGATTCATTTACACTTAAGGGGCCACTTTTTGTGCGCACATCATGATATTTATACTAAACACTCACACGTCACTGAGGTTTCCCTTTACATGCTAACATGAGATGCGTTTGGTAGGTAACTGATACAAGGTTGTGTAAATAATGAATCTGCATTGATAAAATGGTAGGGTTGCCTAATACGAAGTTATGATGAAACTAAAGGTTCTCGCTATAGCGAGGTGAATAAAATAAATGATTATAATTAGTGTTACGTGATAGGTTCAAGTATATGAAATTTTGAGGCAATTGACAGTTGAAAAATAATACAGAGAGGCAGAGGCCATCTACTTAAATGTTTATGGTGTATTGTAAATGTGTAAAGAGCATGCAGTGGTTAACAAAAAAAATAAAAAAATATCTGGAATCATAAAGATGTTACAATGTAAAGTAATAAATGTAAAACCAACAACCAGTCATTTTTCTGAGTGAAGCACAGCTGAACGAAAACCAGTGAAAATAATAATGAAAGTATTTAATCCATGAATAAAAGGTCTGAAAATAATTATTTAACGCCAGTGACATCCATATTGTACAGGCCCCCAGGGGGCTGCACCCCCTGAAGCCACCCTCCATCATCTATTAAAATCACCCCTAACTGGCAAACATCATAAGTCCAGAACAGTACCTTTTACATGGCAAGGGCGGCTGCCCAGCTTGGGAAGCCTGCCAACCACTTGCATCACACTCACAAACATCTACACAATAGCTAACTAGGGCACCTACATCGATGGAATGTCGACGAAGCAACGCCAGAACCTATAAGAAGGAAGGCCTTAATGAGGACAGGCTCTCTCTATTATCTGTCATACAGTGTGTGTAGCCGGAGGCCCTGTTACTGCTGTCTATCATCAGGTGAGTCAGCAAGTGTTCAGATATCCTATACTTTGTAAAACCTACCCACAAACTTGTACACATAACTTGCATTATTATTCACGTTCCCCTAAAAGGGACATACAATTTCATACTCACTGACCAATAAATACTTGGTCAGTAATCTACACATTGCATTCGTAATTACACGCCTCCTTACATCCTAACACCCTTCCCGACTCTCGTCACGAGTAAGCGTGACAATAGTAGCCGGTAATCGCCTGCTCAAGTTCCATTGTGTCTCCCGCACGCGTCCGCTGGCAGCAAGCCACCGGCATAGCTGACATAAGCAGGTCTGTTATATAATTCCTTCCGACCAGCTGGGAGGCCAGTACATTAACCTGCGCCCAGAGGATCATCCCCTAAGCGACGCTTACGTCTTTATAGGAGCGCCCCCTAGCATTTAAACATCACACAACACTCTACACTGGCAAGCTTACCCAGTTACGGGAAGCTGCCCTCTCTAGGAGTCACCTTCCAAATTAGCACACTAACACATATTTTTTAGACCTAACTACCCCCAACTAAGGGATCTAAAACAATTTAGTGGAGGCGCCGCTACTACGCACAGTAAGGGTAGGACTCATACAACGAGCCCTCGTAGTAGAAACGACCCCTACCGTACGCAGCCAAGCGAAAAAGGTGTTTTTTTATAGAAGGCATTATTTTTTCCTTCCCCCTAGCTACACGAGAGAAATTTTTCTCTTCCCCCCTTTATTACACGGGGACTTGTGTTATTGTTAACAACCCCCAACCAAAATCATTTTTTTCTTTCTTTCGTCCTCAACATAATATACAAGTATGAACTCACATGCACGACAGGCCACGCTGAGGAACATTGACTTGCACCGGGGGATCATAGCATCCCATAGCAGAATTAGGGCCCAGCAGGACCGCTTACGAAAAGTGCAAAAGTTCATACGGATGCATTATAGGCCGATCATGAGGGCACTCACTAGCCCGCAGAGCTCTAGTAGAGAGTCACGGGACATCAGGGCTCGGATAGCCCCAATTCGCACGCAATTAAATATTACACACTGGCGGCTACATAAAAGACATGATGAATTGACACAACAATACTACAGGCTGAGGGAGGAACAACACAGGGCACGAGCACAGAACACGAAGGTAGCTGACCAAGCCAAAGAGCTCACGAACGATTACGCCGAGCTTTGGGGCGAATTCGTAGAGCTTCAAGCCACTAACATTCATTTTGAGCTGGCAGCTGGAAAACTCACGAAGCACACAAACGACATCGGCGTGGACACATTAACGCAGCAATTTGCACGAATGACCACCTTAGTCACCAACAACACAAAGGGAAAGGAGGCAACCGTGGCCATAGGCCAGAAGTCAGGCAGAACGCCCCTCTGCGGGGGCAGACACACACACACAAACAATTACCGGAACCGGCCCGGAAGCCCAATAAGACAGAGAACAGGCGAAACCGGGGACATGTCCCTCCCACACCAATACAGGGAGGAACGGGGCTACCCACCCCGACGTCACGTAAAAGGACAGCCAAACAATCAACCAGGGGGGACAAAGGAAGACACAGAAGGGAAGAGTGGGCGAGGGCCTACAGACGGACACACTACCGGGATTATAGAGACCCAACTGGGCCGACAGCAGGAGCACATGCTCCGATAAGGGATTAAACCCGCGATCGGCGGCGAAACGAACGAAGGGGCGGGCGTGAGAGACACTTGCATGACATTTGGACATCCACGCTACAATATGACGATAGGGCATACAGGTCCACTAGGCACACGGGCCTGACTACGCACGCAATGGCTAATTCGACGCCAGGACCACGAGTGCAAGTGCAGACGTGGACACATACGGAGATCCACACTCGGCACACATACATAACCACACACAGTTGGTAGCACACTATCCCATCCACACGAAAACACGTTCAAAATTTAGGATGATTACCGAGAAACACAGGCCAACAAGGCCATTTTTGAGTTCATGGTAGGGCCGCCAGCCCAGCCGAGAGAGAGGACATAAGCCTAGATACGCTAACTCGGCAATTTGCGAGGATGTCCCTCTCGCCACGTACTGCCACACAAGGCAAGGAGTTCACCGTGGCCACAGTCCAGAAGACGGCCAGGTTAGACTCCAACACACTGCGGGGGCAAAGTTACACCAATACACGTCCCTCAGCTCCGGATCGGAAGGCAATTTTGCCAAACCGGGGAGCGGAACCTAGGCCAACCCCCTCAAAACAGACGAACGAGAGGGAGTTGACGCCAGAACTCTCGAGTACACATGACATAACAGGGAGAAAACGGGAGGTAACCATGTCATGGGCTGAGAACGTACAGCCCACCCTACAGCACATTAAGCCCACACACACCTACACAAATAGGCAAACACAAGGGCAGGAGTCTACCGTGGCCATAGGCCAGAAAGCGGTCAGACTACACGCCACTACATCGCCAGGGCAAACACAGGTAATCACACGGCCTTTACCGCTAGTTCAAAGGGCAATTTTGCCAGAATGGAAGCGGGCACCGGCATTTGTACCCCAGGTGCGAATGCATAAGAGGGTGTTGCCTTCAGGCCCTAAGGGTGCACAACACACACCTGCACACTCTGCCCAGGCGCAGACACACAGTACGCGGGGTATAAGAAAGGTCTTATTACCTACCCCACGAGACCGGGCAGTCAGGGATATACATATCCCCATAAACTCTACTAAGGTAGCGCGAAGCGCAATTAAGCCCTCAGACATAACCACATTAAGGCCAACATCCAGGCACTATGGTGAAAGCAGGCCCAGGCTTACTTTGCTACAAATTCCTCCGGAAAATAGCAAAGAAGCACCTCGGTGGATTTCAGGGGCCTACACCTTAGTGACAGGGCGAAAGTATTCACCTTGCCGAGTTAGGACGCTCGGACGGGGATAACGGCTTTCACCAGGAACACAACATAAACCAATATCACTTGCACCACAATTATGGATACACGGAGGCTCTCTTACACGTGAGAAACACGATAACGGACACACAAAGAGCAGGTTCCATCCCTGTAAACGGTAGACACACAGAGACTCACGGACAAAAACTGCACATTTTTCATGTATATACAGTGGAACATGGTTAAGTCAAAAGGTACAATTCAAAATTCTGCTTAGTTTTTTCCTGGCCCCTAGCATTTTTTTAGGCCATCAATGGGTTACAATCGGGATTAATTCAAGACATATTTCGGACAATGCAAAGTTTTAATATGCAAAGCCGAGCGGAAGCCAATTAGACGGGCCACGCGGCTCAGGGTCGGAAAGAGCTATTTCGAACACAGCCTAAACAACAAACCACAGCATAGAGCTTAGGCGGGTCTTTCTAAGTAGAAATGACTAAGTGTTCTATGTTCCGGTCCCACAGTTCGATAGATTCTCTTGTGATGGCCGAGAGCCCTAAGCGTAAGCGAGAATCAAGAATCTCAAACTATTTTTCAAAAATGGTAGATTTCCCTGAGACGCAACTAGATTACTGTTGTACTAACGTCGCCCAACAGGTGAATAGTACACTCAGGCCCTACCTTCCATTTTGAAACATTCTGACATTATTTACGATACAATCTTTATAGAGTACCGCTGCCTGGCAACCCGCTTTGATAAGCATAAAGCATTGCGCAGACGTGGAAAGAAGGCCAAGAAATAGCCTTTGGACCTCGCTGACCGCACCGGGATACGACCCTAACACTTGGCAGAACTGTCCAGAAGACACAAGCCTGAATGGCACCAGAAATAATTATCCTGATTAAAGACGGTCTCAAACCCGCAACCTCCTGGATACCAAGAGTGCAAGGTCGGGTAATTATCCCATGGGAGGATATAATAATAAAGGACAGTTCCACTAACACATATACATAAGCACAAAACAATCAAATCACCTACGATACCTAGTCACCAAACACGCGACTAGCGGCCCGGAGACACTCGTGCATAGACACAGCCAAGTGCCACTAACAGGGACATATTCGACCCACGCTTGCATTACCACAAAACTTGGGAACAAAAATGTATTTAGTGGAAGGTTCTTTTCTATCACAGAAAGCCATGTTCACAACTAGAGAGAGAGCACTCAGGCTTAGACACACACACGTGCCGGACACAGGAACATCGTCAAACAAGTAATAAGATAGCGCACACGTCAATGAAATTAGAGACTATCGCCGTCAGCGATAAGACACTCGTGACTGGGCGACCTTCACTACATACGAACAGCTAACATGCATGCAGCTCTGAAGGCGGAACACACGCCATCATTCACGCCAGGTTCAAAATCCTATAACTTCCAAAATTACAATACGAGGACCATTCCCAAAGACACAAACTTTTCACGCCAATGCGTATTTTCATCTGCGCATTTCAAATACACGATACGTGCGCCATGGTATATACGGTACATATATCGTAATACCAGAGCCTTAAAGCAGGCGGGTGCGAACTCATGACCACACAACACACTCGTGCCAAAAACTAACTAACCAACGGTATTTTTGGCACGAAAGACACAATCAAAAGCCACACTGGGGACAATCAAATCCCAACAGACAACGCAGACATAGAACACGGAGAATTACATGATCACGGGTCCGAATACCCAGCAAAAATCGAACGCCATGGGTAACAAACAAAAAAAATCCAGACGCCCAATTACACTGAAATTGGCCCCAGACAAGTACATAAGGGGATCAGACACATGTCTATAGGCATAGGAGGGTTTTTTTCTCTTCTTTTTTCCCATACATAATGGAACATAGATTCACCCCAGGGTACTCGCTACAGCAGCCTACCTCGGCATTGGCGACCCAGGAATTCCCAACAAGAGGGCGCACCGAAAATTCTAGGCCTCCAAGGGGATCACAATAGACTTCCCAGACATGGATTACACATAGTTACACAAAGCAGAAGTCTTGCTGAAAACAGTGTACACATAACATCGGTTAGCAAAAACGGGACAGATTAGCACACTGGCACTCCCGGAATCCCAAACAATGGCAACATGCCGACATTCGCAAAAAGGCACGTTCCGACAGCCGACATACGTGACGTCAGAACCTTCCCTTACACAAGCAAAAACATTGACTTGCAAATTCTAGAAGCATTGCTACACTAACATACAGTACACATGGATATTGGCATAGAATTCTGCAATGTTTAAATATGCCTGGCATTTAGCAATATGCAGATACTGTGGGTCATATTAGCTTAGGCCCATAGGAGCATGTTTACAAAGATATTGACAAGCCGCACGCACCTCCTGCCCATGCACGCGACACACGATAGGACATAGGCTATAACAGCCCACCCGCCCGCATGGTGTAACGGAACATAGTCACACACACGCGGTCACTAATCAGGGGCGAATACAGACAGGGACTCTGAGGGAACAGACCTCCCCAATAATTACTGCTCTTTTTACTTTTTAATCCCAAAAGCATCATAGCCGATCAGGACATGACCAGTCACACTACGATCACTTGCTACATCAACATTACAAATGAGAGACCAGATTAGGCCGTGACGTCACAGCGTCACCATACTTTACTATCCCAAGGAGCAATAGAAAACAGATATTGACCAGATGAGGATGACAGGAGCACAGGTGGATAGGGCTAGCCAGATAGCCAACATACCGCCTACAGGCCACCATAGTACCACCTGCCTCCTTCCATAACCTTCCCACTTCCAACATTAACCAACACAGACACATAAACACATAAAAACAGCTAAACTACACACCAAAATTTACATCGGGGTTGATAGACTTCATGCGTTTAAAGAGAGGGCTCACTACGCCCTGGCTCTCAATGCTAACACCTGAGTATTAGGGGTGTGTCGGAAAGAATGGCAAGCGTAATGCACATCTCTAGAAAAAGAGATAGGCCAAAATTATATTAACAATTCTTTTTTATTAAATAATCCCGCATGAAAGGGAAATAGTATTATTATACATTGACCGATACCTATCCTTAAATGAGTGCGGATACGCCTCATATCCAGATACATGCATGGAATATCCCGCCCACATACCGAGGGTTATTATAATTGAACCTGCATGACACTTTGTTAAAATTTTTGCAATCCCGGGAAATACCTACCCCCGTCCACTCATTGTAGAAGCATCCTGATAGCATCACCGGCTCCAGGCCACCATTTACATGAAGCCCAACGATGCGCAAACCCCTCCTACCATGCTTTAAGCCTATTCAAAGGATAATACCCCCGGATCCTAATAACAGGGAACCTAACGCCATAAACCCTACTAACGCCTCCATGAAAATTAACAAGGCATTACAGCTGGAAGTCCGACATAGCAAAGTAGACCTGAAGTAGTCTATGCACTTAGAAGATTCTACAACCCCAGAACACTTAAAAATTTTACATTTTCTACACAATAAATTATTTACACAGTACACTTTTTTATATTTAAAAAGGAATCTGTGACACGCTGAATGATGATAACGGCGTAAGTGGAAGGCCAGAGGCACCACACAGGAGCAGAGCTGGGGAAGGCAATGATCAGACCTACCCCGGTTGGCGCACTGACCTAGACCAAAAAGACGAACTACGTAAGGTTGAGGCATTCATGGCCTGGCACGGGCAAACGTCGGAGTCCCAGGGGACCTAGCCTGTTCCCGGGACAAAGAGATGTTACACCCACTATGTGCCACGGTCGTCGAAGCCAAGACCTGCAGGGGAGACTTTCTGAGGATGGTGGGAGAAATAGCCAGCTCCACACCGGACTCAGGAGATGACCCTAGGGACGACCAAATTACGACTAGACTCTTAGTTTAGCATGTAAGTAAGTAGAACTTCCATAGCGGGAAGTAAATCTCCTACTCGCAGGAGTGAAGCAGGATCCTAGGATTCAGCGGGACCAATCCTAGATCCGACAAGTCCTTGCCCCGCGCAGCGAAGGTGTAGAGAACCAAACAAACAAACAATGAATAACATGAAATATAAATATATATGGAATGAACGCGCTCATTCGGTCCTGCGCCCATATAAATGGCTGACAACGGGTCGCCAGAGCTTAAATGGTGACGCATCGGGCAGCCAGAGTTATTAAATGAGGAGCATCGCGGGCACTCAAAGGGGTTTAGTGGGCACAACCCAACAATGCTGAATACAGCCATGAATAACAAGGGAACATCAATGACAACATGCAAATACAACGGCAATGAACAGGCAAGTATAACGGGCGAAGCGTTTGCTCTTGTGGGGCACCGCAGCCGCCCGGAACTTTATTAATACTAGTTAATAAGCATTAACATAAGTGTCGACAATTAGGATTAAGACGGAGGGGACTACGAGGCATTGTTGGGTTCCGGTCCCAACAATGTACTACAAGGGCACCCCCGCGAGAGAAATCGGACGGACAGCCTCCATCTAAATTTTAGTATGTAAGTCACAGTGCCATTTTTAAGGTCACTTAGATGTAAGCAAATTCAACAAGCGCTGTTGCTAAAATAGGGCACAGCACATTTCGGCTTTAGAGTAAGGTCCACTCGGCATGTATATACAGCATAGTTTTACATTTAAGGCATTTTATTTTTGATTAAGGTAAAGCCGTTCGGCACCTGATGACCAACAAATCCGTCATCAGGGTAAGCCCGATAACACATTAGGTTAACAACAGACTAAGGTAAAATATTTCGGCACCTGATGACCAACAAACCCGTCATCAGGGTAAGCCCGATAATACATTAAGTTAGATTATACTAGGATAACTTACATTAAGGTAGAATATTTCGGCACTTGGTCATCAAAAATCGGTACCAGGGTAAGCCCGATAATATAACACAATAAGTAGAGTAAATAGGCTAAGATAGGACTCTAGCCGGCATAGGTTAAGCGACAGCAATATAGAATGCCAAAGGCAAGCGATATTGGCATGCGCCAATAAATGATATATGTATGGCTTGTATAATATTTCTATGCTCTATTACAGATCACCCGAGCGGCAATCCACTAATATACTTTGTCCACAGGTCCACAACGCAATAAACATGTCTTTTGTAAATATATTTCCAATACCAAATTGTACACACTCTTCTATGTCACAAACATATACACTCTCCAAAACTTTCAGTTGCACCCTTTAACGGTGACAACACAGTGGTCAACGATGCACAGTAACCGTGGAATACTGAGCATCAATGAACACAAATACACATTATGCACGCAAATGAAGCGTGGATTCAGTGTCTAAGGGCGGCACAACGCTTGTAAGCGCCGCGCCTTCGATGCTAAGGTGGAATTCCTAACCACGGTGGGAAAACCACTAGGGCATAAGAGACAACAAAATGGGACAGCGGATTAGCCACTGAACCTTGGCAGGAACGGCCACTTAAGGACGCTTCGGAAGCAAGGTAGAGAGTTAACAGCGCAAAAGGTATAAATTAACTGGCCACTTATAAGAGCTCTATAAGGTAATATATATTAGTTATAAATTATTTTGTATTCCATAATTATATCATGACAAGGTTATACACGTACATGTTCCACGTGGTTGGATTATATACCCATACATAGAATACCAACATGGCAACCAGCATTACTACTATGGTTATTATTATTATTATGTTTAGTATGTTTATTTATAAATTATAATAATATTATAAATGTCATGATCATTATTATTATCCGGTCATGCCCGGCATCATCATCAGGATTACCAATGTCACTATGCAATGCTACCATAATTACCACAGTACTATCACCAGCCTGTATACGGCACCATTATTGCCATCAGCGCCACGGCGAATATTGTTATTTTTTTTTCAATGTATACATGTACACAATGATTATGCTTTTGTTTCTTTCATTTTCTTTCTTCTAACGCCCAAATTTGTGAAGGTGTTCCGTTTTACCCCAACACAATAAACATATTTTAAATATTTCCTTTAACTTATATCTTGGAACACCTATTTTTCCTATTTCTTCCATCTTTCACATTGCAGGGAGCAATTTTTTCCCCAAGACAGAGCCGGACGGCACAATCACCCGTCCAGCCCTGGGTTTTTTCCTCCCTGCACAACACCAATATATATACAATGTCAAAATCATGTATTTTTTGTGGAACTTTTTCATATTGCAAATGTCATTTTTTTTCATGGACTGTTTTAAATTTAAATTATCACATGTATATGCATATATCCCAAAACCCACCCCTCTGAACACGAGCTGATCTCACATCTATACGACATCGCTACATCAACACGACATCACTACCTCTACACGAAACAGAAGAAACGAAGATGAGACACAAGGAGGATTCAACAACGACCTACTACATCGACACCCCAACTCCACGTTCCGTTCCCGTTCGCGGGGACGCGAACTAATCAAAGGAGGAGACTTGTACAGGCCCCCAGGGGGCTGCACCCCCTGAAGCCACCCTCCATCATCTATTAAAACCACCCCTAACTGGCAAACATCATAAGTCCAGAACAGTACCTTTTACACGGCAAGGGCGGCTGCCCAGCTTGGGAAGCCTGCCAACCACTTGCATCACACTCACAAACATCTACACAATAGCTAACTAGGGCACCTACATCGATGGAATGTCGACGAAGCAACGCCAGAACCTATAAGAAGGAAGGCCTTAATGAGGACAGGCTCTCTCTATTATCTGTCATACAGTGTGTGTAGCCGGAGGCCCTGTTACTGCTGCCTATCATCAGGTGAGTCAGCAAGTGTTCAGATATCCTATACTTTGTAAAACCTACCCACAAACTTGTACACATAACTTGCATTATTATTCACGTTCCCCTAAAAGGGACTTACAATTTCATACTCACTGACCAAAAAATACTTGGTCAGTAATCTACACATTGCATTCGTAATTACACGCCTCCTTACATCCTAACACCCTTCCTGACTCTCGTCACGAGTAAGCGTGACAATAGTAGCCGGTAATCGCCTGCTCAAGTTCCATTGTGTCTCCCGCACGCGTCCGCTGGCAGCAAGCCGCCGGCATAGCTGACATAAGCAGGTCTGTTATATAATTCATTCCGACCAGCTGGGAGGCCAGTACATTAACCTGCGCCCAGAGGATCATCCCCTAAGCGACGCTTACGTCTTTATAGGAGCGCCGCCTAGCATTTAAACATCACACAACACTCTACACTGGCAAGATTACCCAGTTACGGGAAGCTGCCCTCTCTAGGAGTCACCTTACAAATTAGCACACTAACACATATGTTTTAGACCTAACTACCCCCAACTAAGGGATCTAAAACAATATATAAAAATATTTTTTTCTTTTGGTGATTACATTTAGTTAGAAGGAGATCGAATGAGGCAACAATTGTTTTTCTTTGAATATTTTCTCATAGTTATGCACCTGCTCATTTATGGACTGTTCAACGGAGAGGTGACATAGCATTTTGAAGTAATGGTTGTAATACTAGGGTGATATTGCTCTGATCTCCGTAAGTTATTTTGTATCCAAAGATTAGGACGCCCGGAGATTTTTGTCCTCGTTAATTTGAATTTTGCTTCTGCGTCATTTATTTATTTGCACATCAAGAGTAATTTTGAAAAGTCTCCGAGCGAAGGTAGTCTTCTGTGTTTGATATTATGTATTTAGTGGTGTGGTTCTGTAATAAATGGTGGATGAGTTTTATTTTAACAGCGGAGTTTTTCGTCAATCTTGTTCGTTGTCATACTTGTGTGTCCACTGGATCAATTTCGAGATTTTACCCCAGTTGTACCCATCTTTATAAAGATCCCGGGATTGCTTGAACCTCGTTCCCGACATAGTTTTTTTAAGGCCAAAATTGATTCGGACATTCAAGATTTTCTTTTTTCTTTTCGAGTTGTACCGAATTTTGGGTGAGGATTGACGTGGGTGTCGGGCCACCCAATCCAAAGCCAGATTATCGGGCACAACGTAGAGGGGATGGTAGAGAGATTTTGCAAAAATATAAATATTTTGAAAACGCAGGCCATTGGGCGCTGGAATAAGCATCAGTAAAATATTAGTCTTTCCACATCCCGAAGGCCCCACAATGATGCAGCGAATAGAAGATGGAAACAGTGAACCATGGCGTTGTTCACGTGATGTGGGACAGAGATGGGAAACCATGTCCCCCACGGGGAATGACTCTTGCTGCTTAATTATCTTCATTTCAACTAAGGCTTAGAGAGGCTAGCAGGCTGTCTATATACATGGAACCGAACCTTGTCATAGAAACTGTAGACTCGTACTACAGGTTGACGATGGATGTCTCTGGACGTGCATTGATGTCCAAAGCTATGTCTGTTCCCATACATGAACCTAAACAAGACACAGATCCTGCTAATAAACACTATGTGGATAGGTCAGCAGTGCCACGCACAAAACAAAGAGATTATGACTTTAAAGGAAAGCGGTTAACCCATGTAAAACATCCTCAAGTGTCTACAGACGTTACTACAAAAAAGTATGTGGATAACAAGGTGTATCAGTTTTATGATAAAGTGCCTCAGCTTACGGTGGATGGTTATTGCGCTAATCACCATCGTATTATTCACGTGGAAGACCCGCAAGACGAAGACGATGTCTGTACCAAGCGATACGTGGCCTATGAAATGAAAAGGCTTTATAAATTTATCCCATCTGTATTTTTAGTGTATCTGACAAAAGTAAAACCTGTGAATGAGAGAAACCATATACCGCTAGTTCATGACCAGCACTTGACCTATGTGCTTGCTTCGGGTTTAAACCACTATCGATTACACTATAATGGAACCATTCACATCAAATATGCCATACCTGATGAGAACCATTTAGAAATAGAGATAAATGGTCATAGGATGATGGTCCATAACCATGAAATGATCAATGCAGGAGACGAATTATCCTTTCATCTCATGTTGACATGGGATGAAATGCAAGCTGGAAAAACCATAAACGATTTCCCACTTTATGTGGATTTGGAATATACAGCCATGAAATAACAATCTGACGTTAGTTGTGACTTAAACTTTCTTGTGAAAGGTTGTTGGTCATCATCATTATGGTGAAACAAAGATATTGTTTTATCCCTTTGTTGGGGGTGGGATAAACAGAGTAGTGTAGGTGTGCTAATTTTAAGGGCTGTTTCCGAATGAGGGTAGTTTCCCGTGATTTGGGAAGACTACCAGTGTAGTGTGTTGGTGTGAGTGCTTAATCTATTGGGGGCGTCCCTGCAGGATGCGTTTACATGCTAGGGGATGAATGTCTAAGTGCAGGCTGCTAATCTAGCCTGCCAATTAATTAGAGTGAGCAATTCAGCGAGCGTGCAAAGTCGGTGACTCGGCACTCTGCAGTCGGGCCGCTTGCTCGAGTACAATAGAACCTGACGATGCAGTTCCTGGTCGCCACGGTCAGGGGCAATTATGACTAAGGTCAGGTTGGGTATAAGGATGTAAAATGGAGTGTGATTAGTAATAAACGTGTGTGTATACTGACCAAGTGTTTATTGGCCAGTAGCTGTAATGTGATGTCCCTTTTTTGGGAGTTATAAAATAAAGTACTAGTTGTAAAGTCCACAAATGTTACGGTAGGTGTTTACAAAGATAAGGAATCTGAGCACACGGCTAGATCTCACCTGGTGAAGAGCTGGAACGGACCTCGTCGGGCAGAGCGGCCAAGAACAGATAATGGGGCTCTTCTGAGCCTAGGCTTTAAGGCCTCCCCCCACTGCCTGGTCAGCATTACCTCATTGCTGTCGCTCCAGTTACTGTGTTTGTGTTTGTATTAAGTAAGCGTGGCTGTCAGCAATATGCCGGGCCTGCTTGTGTTTGAAGAAGTACATGAGGCTTATGGTATGCCTATGAGGGTGGTTTTGATGAAAGATGGAGGGATGAGTCTTAGGGGGTACGGCCCTCGGGCTGTACAATATGTGGTGAGAAAGACTAAAAATATGACCCTGTCCTTGGCAAAGCCTGGGCTTAAGACATTCGTGGACAAGCCCTTGCGAAAGAAAAAAATAAAAAATAATGTGTTGACCATAAGGAAAGCTCTTCGAGCAGCACAGAGACATGTTATTCCAAAACGTCAGCGACAGGGTTCAAAACAAGGGCGAGTGATCCCCGTCCCCAAACGAGTGGGAATTTTACCTGCATTATTCGCTGGTCTGGCTGCTCTGGGTTCACTTTTGGGTGGTGCCAGTGCAGTGGAAAAAACTATTAAAGCCGCGCAACAGGGCAAGCAACAAATCAAAGAAAGTCAGCGACACAATTAAATGAAGGAAGCCATTGCTATGGGGGCTAGAAATGCCAATTTGAAGCCAGCCTTTTATCAACAAGGATTTGGAATTTCACCTTTTCGAAATAAAATAAAATAAAATAAAACATCTTTAACCTCAGCCATAGCAAGACATGCCCTGACGCATCAACAAGTGGAAAGCCATGCTAAACAGCTAAAGCTTTCTCATTTTCGAGGTGTGTTTATGCGAAACCAATTACCCCCACAACCCTGGAAACAGGAATGTGCTGTTGTCAATTTGGATGATCACCGAGGACCAGGAACACATTATGTAGCTTATGTCAAAGAGGGATCCAACGTATGGTATTTTGACAGTTTTGGGAATTTGCCCCTGCCCATAGAGCTAGTGATCTATTTTGGAAACAGGATCAAGATATATTATAATGTGAAACGTGAGCAAACGTTTAACAGCCAACAGTGTGGACGTTTGTGTTTAATTTTTCTATATAAAACGCAGCATAAACAAAAACGTCAACAGTATGTCGGCAGAAAGTAAAACGTTTACACTGCATGGACGTGGACCTGAAGTGAGCCTAGACTTTTACGCACCTATCGAATTGAGTGAAAAACCCTATGGTTTAAGACTTGTTTCTCTTGAAGCGTACAATCGAATATACAACATATGTGAAAATGTGAACAACAAGTTTTACTATGATGATTGTGTGCTCACCCTGAACTCTGGTGGATACACGATAGATGACATTTATAAACACATTTATGTGGTGTTGATCAATGAATACGGTTTAAAGTCATTTCTCGATGGAACGCGCAAGTATGAACTTGTAGGAAATACCAACACTCATCGCTGCAATATTTTTTCTACATTCTAAATTGACTTTAAAACACACCCCGATTCCATTGGTTAATTACTAGGATTTAAACCATGCGTGTTGGAGCCCAACAAAAAACATGAATCAGACCATGAAGTGAAATTCATTGAGGACCATCATGTGTCGGTGACGTGTAATATTATTAGCCAAGTGTACACCAATCAAGAACCATCGCATTCACTTTATGACTTTATTGAAACATCGCCCAATGGCTATATTATTCGTAAAAATCCTCCAATGGTGCTTTTTCATTCTGTGGCTGTCGATGGTATCTCTCTATATATAAGAATGAAAGTTTGTCTGTTTTTTCTGAATTTCTACGGAAATTTGCATTATTAACACGTTTTAGACTGTTTTATGACAGATGCGCGCGAAAATGAAATTTTTGTCTGTCTATCTGTTTGTTTGTTTGTTTGTTTGTCTGTGGACAATTTTTTGTGTCCTTATAACTCGAGAACGGCTTAGTGGATCAACGTAAAATTTGGTACAGATATCCTTCAGAGGCAAGACACCAATCATTGATGTAACTCTTCTCCGTACCTCTCATAAAAGGGGGCCTACCCCCTTAAAATACATGCTGAAATAGGCGTAGAAGGGCGAGACAAAGCTCATTTTCAGCCCCTCAATGTGAGAAACGAATCTCGGGGGCCCTAAAGAGACCCCGAAAACCACATTTTAAGGCCCTAAAACCAATAGTTTTTGAGATATTCCCAGAAAATTAATTTCATTTAATACAATAATGAAAGGAAGCTAGCCGGTAACAATGGCAACAGAAATTCACAGGTCCAGCTATTGCTGTAATATAAGACGCAATACAATTCCATTTATTACATTACTGAGACAGTTTGCAAACGGCTAGAAGGTTATAACGGAACCAAACTAAGCTGTAAAATTCATCAATACATATAATGCGCTTAAGGGGGTCAAGGGGTACTCTAAAAATATTTCACGCGATTTACACGTGCTGGTGTGCTACGGAAGGTCTATTATATCCCTATCCCTATATTGTTATATTATTATTATTATTATTATTATTAATATTATTATTACACTACGGAAAGGAAGACCCCAGAGGACTGGAAAAAGGGAACAATTGTCCCGATCTTCAACAAAGGTAGTAGAACAGAATGCAGAAACTATCGGGGAATAAAACTGATGAGTCATTGTGCGAAGATGTTTGAGAAAGTTTTGGAAAGGAGAATTAGGACAAGGATAGAAGGAGGGATGAGGGAAGAACAACATGGCTTCAGAGCAGGAAGGACCACGGTGGATTTGATTTTTGCTGTAAGGCAGTTACAAGAACAGCACTGTGAGTATGGAACAGATCTACTGATGGCCTTCCTGGACATTGAGAAAGCATATGACAGTGTATGCAGAAACAAAGTATGGAAGTCCCTGGAGGATAGAGGAGTAGAAAAATGGACTATAAGGAGGATAAAGGAGATGTACAAGGGAAGCGTGAGCTGTGTGAAAGTGGGAGGAGAGAGATCGGACTGGGTGGAACAGAGAAACGGCCTGAAACAAGGAAGTGCACTGGCACCGTTACTTTTCATTGTGGTAATGGATGACATAATGACCCGAGTGGCACAAGTAATTGGGGAAGGAAAGATGAAAGCAATGGTGTTTGCAGATGATTTGATGATTTGGGGAAACGAGGAGGAGGTACAGGAACAGTTGGACGTGTGTGAAGGAATGATACAAGGATATGGGATGAAATTTAGCATAAATAAGAGTGAGATGGTGATCACAACAAGGAAGAAGCAAAGAACCACAACAGGAATAACAATTGGTGGGGAACAGCTGAAGAAAGTGGAGAGTTGCAAGTATCTGGGAAGCCTGATACAAGATAATGGAAGAAACGATAGAGAAATAAATGAGCGGGGGAGACAGGCAGAAACATTCTGGAGGAGTGTGAGAATCATGTTATGGAGCAAGGATGTCCCTCAGAACAGCAAAAAGATCATATGTCGGACGTACTATGTCCCTATTCTGACGTATGCCTCGGAGACCTGGGTTATGAAAGGAAGGGAGAAGAGCAAAATACAGGCCAGTGAGATGAGCTTCTTGAGAAGCAGTATTGGAGTTACAATGATGGACAGAATAAGAAATGAGAGGACCAGAGAATTAATAAAGGAGGAACCATTACGGGATGGTATAGAGAAATCTAGACTTAGATGGCATGGACATGTAAAACGAATGAAGAATAAGAGGATACCCAGGAGGATATACGAGACGAAGTGGGAAGGAAAGAGACCGAGAGGAAGACCGAGAGAGAGGTGTCTGAAAGGGATGGAAGAAAGCGTAAAGAAGAGAGGAGAAGACTGGACAGGGGTGGAAGCTGAGAGATGGTGGGAAGGCAGAAGACGTTGGAGTGGCCTGTGTTCCAAACAGACCCGACCAACGGCTGGAAACTGTGCAAGAGGATGATGATGATGATGATACTACGGCCTACAACGACGAGACAAAGCTCATTTTCAGCCCCTTGGTGTCAGAAAAAACCTCGGGGCCCCTAAACAGTCGTAAAGGGTCCCCGGAAACTACATTTTAATGCTCTAAAACCAAGAGTTTCTGAGATATTCCCAGAAAACTAATTTCATTTAATAAACTAATGTAGGAATGCAAGCCAGTAACCATGACAACAGTGTCTCAAAAAGGTACATCCAACTTCCATCTATTTCTGCAAGAAGTAATGCCACTCCATTTATTAAATTTCTGTGAAAGTTTGCAAATGGCTATAAGATTATCACGGAACCAACAAAAACTGTAAAATTCATCAATGCGCTTAAGGGGGTCAAGAGGTACCCTAAATTTTTTCACAAGACTTAAACGTGCGATGTATCTTCAAACAGCAACATTATTTTCACAAATTCCTGAATTGAAATAGTTTATTTTTTATTTTGCATTTTTGCTTTTAGGAATTTGGGCCATTGGAGGCTAAAAAAAACCTGAATTTTCGTGCACCAAAAGCCTTTATAATTTATTAAAGAGGTCTTCCTCTGGATGCGCACTTGACACAACAGTGTGGGTCAATTTTTATGTGACGTGAATTGCATTTCGTCTACGAGGTTTTCAATTTTATTTTCACGTCAGGAAGTACACGTTAGGTAAATTAGTTTCAGAGCATATTTCAACTAATCATTTATCTTTGTCGACAAACAGGTTCCAAGCCCCTAACCATTGCAACAGCAGCTCAATTGATTACGTTTGGTTATTAATACCGACGACCGTTCGAAGAATGGGTAGTTCTGCTAGTTAGTAATATAACATTAAGACTGATCAATAGAGAGCAACAACTCATTGATCTAGATTCTACCACACCAGTGACTTACAAGTTGGTGCTAAAGCCACTATGAAGTTTGTATATAAAGCAACAGCACCGTCTAGGAATGGTGTTAGTTGTTTACCACGTGAATACACGTTAACATCTCAGAACAAGCAGATTTTACAGCATTTGGGTTACCACGTCAACCCCCGTGATGAATTCTATCCTAGAGGTAGCGAACCACATCGAGGAGCAACCAGGAGTGGTAAGAATTGATCTCCATTCTTATCAAGCTCAAATACCTGGACTCAATAACAATGATGAAATTCAATTTGTTATCAACAACCAAGATATTTACACCCTACCGCATGAAAGTGTTATTCAGATTGAAGGTCGGCTCACCAAAGCCGATGGCTCTACACCCACCACATCCAAGTTAGCCTACCATGCTTTTGCCTTTCTGTTTTCTGAAGTGCGTTACGTTATTAACGATATGGTGGTGGATAGCACTCGAAATGTGGGTATTTCCAGTGTCATGAAACTATATCCCTCTTATAGTGAGGAAGAAGCTAAAACGCTTTGCATGGCTGGTTGGTGCCCTGACTCGATCAATGACTGGATGGTACACATCGATGGCACCTTTACTGGGTATTTACCTCTTAAACTGATTTTAGGCTTTGCTGAAGATCACCAGCGCATTGTGGTGAATGCAAGGCAAGTACTTTATCTGGTGAGAGACAGGAGTGATAATAATGCACTCAAGGGAGCCGACAATGCCCCCATTGATTCAAAAATTCAACTACAACGCTTGCTATGGAAAGTGCCTCATGTGACCCTTAACGATAGCAAAAAACTGGACATACTCAAAATGGTAAAGAGAGATATACCTCTACCCATGGAATTTAGAAGCTGGGCACTCCATGAGTACCCACTATTGCCCACCACCAACACACATAGTTGGTCTATAAAAACAGCCCGCTATACAGAGAGACCTCTCTACATGATTGTGGGTTTTCAAACAAATCGCAAGTATCAACAAACCAAAGATGCCACACAATTTGATCACCTACAATTGAGGAATGCACGTCTTTTCCTCAACGGAGCTGTGTTTCCCTATGAAGGACTGAATTTGGATTTTTCAAAAAATAAGTTTGGCCCCCTGTACGACTTGTTTTCTAAATTTCGATGGTCGTATTATCAAAAAGAGAATTGTCCTATGTTGTCACCCCAAGCTTTTAAGACAAGGGCGCCACTGATTGTCTTTGACTGTTCCTACCTGGAAGAGTCTGTCAAGCCATCCAATATTGACATTAGACTAGATTTTGAAACGCATGACAATGTACCAGCCAATACAACGCCCTACTGTTTGATTATACGTCACAAACAAGTCAACTATTATCCACTGTCCAACCAAGTGACAAGTGTATAAATAGCAGGTCGACCCATGTCAAACCGCTCAGTCATGTCTTGCTTTCAAGCCTCAAGAGAAGTTACATCCATGAATTTAAAATCTGAGGAACAACGTTTCAAGACCTTTGCAACGTGGCCGGTGCCTTTTATAAACCCTCATGCCTTAGCGGCCGCTGGATTTTACTATTTAAAAACAAGAGATGAAGTGAAATGTGCCTCTTTGTCCCATCATCATAGACCGATGGCAAGAGAGCGATGAACCCATGCAGGAACATCAGCGCTGGTCACCTGCCTGCCCCTACCTGTGCAGAATGGAGGTGGGTAATATACCCTGTCATTCAAGTTACCCCTCACTCGTGCCTCTGAGTGATGAAAAAAGTTATGATACGTGTGGACTTTATGGTGTCAACAGTGCTTCAGTGAGCAGCTCACAGTCAAAAACACCCAGTTTAGAGACATTGGGATATCATCGGTGTTATGGACACTATAAACACAAAAGACTTTTTTGTTGTATGAGTTGGTACCACCCCTATCCTAGAATGAAAAAAGAATGTAAATCCTGTTATGCTAATAAAATAATGTAATAAAAAATTGGTTGTTGTTATATTATTATTTCTTATGGTCCCCTGTCATATCCTAACCCGAATAGTGACTAGTCTGATTTTTTTTTACTAGAATGGAATGGAATGTAAGTAATTGTCATGGGTACACCTAACTGGACGATAGTCAGTCTGTGGTCAGTTGGACTTGATCCAGACAAGAGTGAACATGTTGCGTACACTGATTGTCGACTGCCAAGGGTTTACAATTGGAGATAACAAATTTTTATTTAAAGAAGTGGCCATCATCGATTGTTCCACTTTTTGGATATCGCAAGCCACACATTTGGTGTTTAAACCACCTTATGCGTTTGATATGTTGTGTGATTAAGACCGTAAACAAACCCTGTGGATTGAAACTCATATGCAACTAGACTGGAAGCAAGGCGCCATTTCATATAAGCAGCTGGACATGGTCATGAAAGCCCACTTATCTTCTTCCCATGTGGTATTTTTGAAAGGTAGTGAAAAACGTCAATGGCTACAACGATTTTTGGCGTCTTACTGTCAATGTATCGATTTAATGGACATGGGCTGTCCCTCGCTGCAAACACTCATGGACCGCTGCCCCTGTGACAACATTACCCATAAAGCCTTGGCACAGGTGTGGCAATTGTTTCATTGGCTAACCACCAAAGCCTGCTGGGAGTTGTTAAATAAAATTAAAACTCTAGGTTTACCTGTGAATGACACCAGTGACATTTCTACAAGTGACGAGTAAACATCAACGTGATACCATGGAGAAAGGGGATAAAGCGATTGGAAAGTTTTTGTGTGTAAAAAGAAACTAGACAGTTTTACCAAAGAAGAATTATTGGCTCTTCCAAAATCGTTCATTTATTATGTGGCAGCAAGTTCAGTGAAAGAAATCTGACAACATGTACCAAAATCATGGACTCAAGACCCAGTGTTAAGTGAATTGCAACCATGTTCGGATTATGAACACCATAAGCAAGTGGCCATGGCAAAAAAATACCCTCTATGCGACAGTGTGCTACTTGCCAGCTGGTTAAACTGTATCACGGTCATAAAAGTCAGTGTAAAGACTTTGTTTCCTCATACCACGTGTGTGATGGTGAGAAAAAAGCAACAACAACAACATCGTCTACAGAGGAGGAGGAAGATCAAACCTTTTTACCATCTATGGAAAAGGATATGCCAGACCTGTACTGGCAATGGCGTCATTGACAAAGTAATTCAATACTTGACTTTCGAAATCTACCTACCTGGTTATTATTTGTGTGGTCCTGGAACTTGTCTTGAAGAACCTTTGCAGCGTGGTGATATACCTATTAATCCTTTGTATCGAGCATGCACCTTTCTTATCATAATAGGCATTCTGCATTAAGACGTGTGGTGGATAATGTATTATTGAAAAAAGCTAAACAACGTTTGACATCCTGTGATGTCTCAGTGGGGGAGAGGTTGGCAGCCCTAATTGTGATTAGTGCTATAAAAGGAAACTTAATGTTGAGTGGACATGAACATTGAAAAGGATTGAGGAATTTATATTTCTTTGTATTCTATTTTGTAAAGCCATATTTGTTGTGAAATAAAAATAAGGTTTACAAGATCACAATGTCTTTTAATTTTAAAATGGTGGTAGCCATTTCTTCATTTTCATTTTTTCACACATGAATATTTACAATTTCCACTTTTCATTTTTTTACATTCTCCTTGTTTAGTTTACACATTCTGTACATTTTTGTTGTTGTGAAATCAAAACAAGGTTTACCAGATCACAATGTCTTTTAATTTTAAAATGGTGTTAGCCATTTCTTCATTTTCATTTTTTCACTCATGAATATTAACAATTTCCACTTTTCATTTTTTACATTTCCCTTGTTTAGTTCACACATTCTGTACATTTAAAAAAATCTTTTTCGTAATATACAAAAGCAAACATTTTACACTAAAATGTATTACTTATCTTATTTTTACTAATCTACAGTAGCCTAACATTATACATTCTACTTACAGTTTTTTACAAAAAATATTACAATATAAAACACACTACAAATATTACTATATAGTGATCATTAGACTTAGGTAAAGTAATAGTCGTCAATGCGACTGTTTCCCCAAGCAAAAGTATCAAATGTGTTGGGTATAATGAATCGTTTGTTGTCTTCATTCCTTAAAGCAACTTTGTTCAGCCAATTGGTATGTAGCTGATGATTTTTACTTCTAAATACACACATTTTCTTATATAATACAGGTGGGTTACTAACTATACAGTTTTTATAATCACTTATATCTAACTCTTTACTAACAACATTCTTTTTCACTCCTTTTAATTTTTTTTACTACTACATCATCAATTGTCATATAGCTGTATGATTTAGATTTTGTGCCTACAAAGGTGTCTATAATAACACAAGCACATTCATCCTTAAATTTCCCAAGAACCTTTTTGTTGACTAGATATTATCCTCGGGATAGTCACTTGTATCAAACCTATTTAGCTCAGTTTTGATATCCTCATAAAAATCATCAGTTTTAAACTCATAAATAAAAGAATCTGTGTCTGTGTAGAGTAATTTAGCATTATCAAGATAGTTTTTCTTTACATAATCATAGTGAAATTAATACATAAGTGTTTTTGACAATTCCAGAATGGTGTAACCCACATATATGGGTTTGTTGTAAGTTACTTTAAGACGGTTCATTTGTATTACAACTAAATCCTCATGAATAATTGAACAGCTATGAAAGTTAGGCTTGCTTATTAAGTTGCTCGCACCATACGTTTTACCATCATTCTCCCACTTTGTTATCAGCTTTACATCAAGTCGCTTATCAACATTCTCCATAGTCTTTCCAAAAACACTATTATTCATGAGTTTATAAAAATCTTTTTCAAACGCGTTTGTTGACAGTGTTCTTAAATTATTGTTCAGATCAATATATGGCTTGAGCCATGCTGACTGACGGAATTGTAATACGCGATGAATTGTAGTTAATTTCAATCCATGCTGTAGACACTGTTTCAAGTTTTGATAATGTATTACATACTTACATTTATCATTTACCTTGGCAATTAACATTTTTGTTCGTGATGTGATGTATGGAGATTTCATATTCTCAGGACAAAATGGTAAATCATTATGATCATCATGTAACTCTTTAGGGTACTCAAGATTTACCTCTAAAATATATCCTTTATCATCGTTATCATTAAGAGTGTTAACATGTAAGACATCAATTTCAGGTTATGTCAGCCAGCGAAAATCTTTCAGTGGTAGATATTGACTCATAACCCAACCATATTGGTTATTTGCATCGAGGTAGACAATATACTTTGACTCTTCACAAGGGTTGTAGCTAGGCATGTATTTATTATTCGCTTTAGAATATCGCCCACTACATTGGCTTAATCCACCACGAATTGATGATTTTATAAAATTGATCATGTCTATATCAGTCATTAATTCTAAATTTACTTTCGGTTTTTTTCAACATTGAACTGAAACTTAACCTAGGAGCAGTGAAATACTGACAAGGATCAAGGTCATAAGTTTTCATACAAACATTCCGAAAATTTTCAAAAACATCTGCTAATAATAACACATCTGTCTTCAAATATATGTCTGAAAATTCACCTAAAGTTTGAATGCCAAACTGTGTCCATACACGTTGTGCATGTAAATATTCCTGATCACTAATAGCCCAGGCATTATATGCAAAAAACACTGCCAACCTCAAAAAAAATAATGTAAAGCTGAAATTTGGCATAGATGTTCTCTAGTAACCTAGGAACAAATCCTGAAAAGTCCCCATCTCTGCGGTGACCGCGTCATAGTTTTTTGAGGGTTCAAAAGTGCTTAAATGGGGCCTAAGTGACAAAAACAGCATTTTTGCTTCCTGCGTTCAAAATATTGATCCAAATTTAGTTCTCGCGAGCTTTAGCAATTAATAAAAATGAACCAGTAGGATAACGGACTTATCAGGCCTAATTATTGCTATTGATGAAGGGGAAAAAACGACTAATTTAACATTTTAGCACAATTTTTACACGAAAATTTGGTTAATTTGTCATTAGCAGATCATTATTTTTTAAACAACAGCTGATATTGACTATAGACCCAGAATGAAAGTTATAAAGCATACCTTTAGCTTTACATTGGTATATTACCCATGTCTATGCGAGAAACGGTTACCGATTTACGGTCCTAAAGCATAACCGCTGTTGAAAGGGCAACCGATCGCGTTTCTAGGTGACAGCGCTCGGTCTGTCGGAGCAGGCCAACAATACTCGAAACAATTAATTCAGATTCTAAACAGTCTTGGATTTTCAGTAAATGTGGCGGAAGTCCACAGGTACGAAGTTACAGCGCTTCGTGAAGAACGTCCAATCCCGAATGCTGGAGCGTTCACGCAGTTTTGCTTTGACAACGCTGACTTTAACATAAGGACATTGGACCGGCGAAACACATTTCACTGCATGGAAGGCATCAAGTGCACAGGTGCAGTGCCTGACAGTGAAATATCTTCACTCCCACGTACACGAGAAGTTCCTAATGCTGGTGTGATTGCGGCGATGGGAAAGTTGAACATTTCGCGGTATCGGAAGCCCTCTCTTTCTGGTTCAAAGGACGTCAAGATTAAGGAGTTAACTGTGGAAGACCCAAACTCTGTGGCTATTGCGTCGATGATGGACTCCTTGTGGTTATCTGGTCGGTGGTCAGGTATTAATTTACCCGTTTCGTGGAACGGCTTTATGAAGACGTCACTGTCTGCTTATGCTCAACCAGCTCCCTAGACGAAGTCAATTGATGCCCTGCCGTTCATTAACTTGGAACCGAGCAATCCATCAACTATATATTCCGCGTTGAAGTTTGCCGCAAGAGATTGCGCGGAACTGAAACAAAGCACTTGTTTCGTAACCTTTGACCAGCCTCTACACGCGAAAGCTGCAGAGATAGTCGCACCGGACACTTCAGAGGAACTAAAAAACGTGGTTGTTCGTCTAGGCGGATTTCACCTTCTAATATCGCTTCTTGGGGCAATCGGCTATGTGATGAATGGAAGCGGTTTGGAGGAGCTCTGGACGTAAATATACGCTAAATCGTCAGTGACTCACAGGATGTTTGGGCACGCATATTCTAGGTAGGCTTGCAATTAACTCGCTCTTAAAAATGATAACGTTATGCCTTCAATTTCAAATGTATCAATAACGCAAAACTGTGTATGTTCTTGAGCCCTCAGAGCGCATTTTCTGACAAAACAGGCTATCGGGACAATGTTACTCAACATGAACGACGGGCTGAAGGATGACTAGGACGAAATTCAGGTGCATTTTACCGCATTCCAAGAAGGTGCCGCCAACAACTTGCTATCATAACCTTGCCTTCAACGTCTCAAGGAGTCGCTTCATGGCACATTTTCATCAATGAGCCAGAAATCTCGCACAGGAAAGCTGTGATTCGAGTACATCATACAGCAAGCCTGGAAAATATTGAAGGATTCCGCATCATTACGCGAGGAATTGAAGGTATTCGTCTCTACGGTTCCAGATGAAAAGGCCATAATATAAGCTGGAGTGAAGTTCGCCATTTGTCTCTACGACAGTGCCAAATCGGAGTGCAAAAGCCTCGACGAACTCCGGGTAGTGAAATACAGCCAAAAAATTGTCAAACAACCGGTCACAGCGTCGTTTCAACTGGCTTCACTTCCGCCGACTTCGGCGGCATGCCAACAACATTCACTGCTGGTATATTTGCAAGTTCAGGAATGGTTAGGATTTTCTTTGGACCCGACCCAATGGGGATGGAAAATCCAACACTCAGCTTTAGTACCAGTGACAACTCATCTTCCAGCTGATCCAGATCATCTCATCAATGTGGTGTCCTGCAACTGCAAGATCTCCTGTGTCAGCCAATGTGAGTGTGTACGTTCCGGTTTAGAATGCTCCTTAATGTGTGGACACTGCAGTGGGAAAGCGTGTGGCAACGTCATATTTGATGGCTCAGACGATGAAGAGGACGATTGAGTCCGATGTAAGCTTTGTTTTGCAAGTTTTCTTTGTCTAATGAAAGCTTTTTAGCTTTGTTTTGTTATTATTTGCATTATGCAAATTATGAATGTACGTTTAACTGCTAACTGCATAAACTCGTTTTGTTCTATACAAACTGTTTCTGCTAGTATACCTGGATTCAAAGGAATACCATCCTAAAAGCTCTTGAGCAAAGATACAAAATTGTGTCAGCAAAGGCGAATAGATGGGGCCCACCAGCGTAAATGGACGTTCGTTCGGAAAGCGACTCTCACACTTCCACTTTTATATTAGTAACTGTATCTCAGCTGCTGCTTGTCGGATAAACATGGGCAATGTATCGTTTTAAAGTTACAAGTGTGCTTTACAACTTTTAATTTAGGTCTTTAGTCGCTATCAGCAGCTGTATGCACGAAAAGTCCCGGCTAATGACAAATTAGCTAAATTTTCGTGAGAAAAGTTGAGCTAAAAATGTTTGATTACTCATCGGTTGAAATGTATGGCAATAATTACGACCAATAAGAGCGTTATATTTAACGCAGTCCTTCTCTTATTACTATCAAAACTCATTAGAACTGATTTTGGATCAATATTTTGAACGCTGGAAGCAAAAATGATGTTTTTTGGCACTTAGGCCCCATTTAAGCTCTTTTGAACTCTCCAAAAACTATGACGCGGACACCGCAGAGATGGGGACTTTTCAGGATTTGTTACTAGGGTACTAGGGAACATCTATGCCAAATTTCAGCTTTACATTATTTTTTTAGGTTAAAACTTAAAATGCCTGGGCTATAATATGACTTGTGTTTAAGGAACTGTAAAATGCATCTTTTGGTGGTAAAGAACACTCCTCAAGACGTTCCACACAGTTAATATATTCATAAGGGAATATACCCTTTTGACGAATCAAATTAAAATCATCTTCTTCAGGAAAGACACGTTGAATTTCATGAAACTGATCTGATTTTAAATTACTAGCCAGCTTATCAAGACTGCTTGGCATAAAGCGGAATGAATCTAAAAATCGCAGTTTTATAGTTTTTTTATTGTTAGTTTTGATGTATTTTGTGAACGATTTGTATTGTTCCTTATTATTTGCAATCACATCAATTTTCACATCTGAAGTTCCAAATTCTTTAACGATAAAGTGGTTATCGTATTTGCTACCGTTATGTAGAATGACTGGAATGAATTTACTTACTCTATAATTTAAATTACATTCTTGGTGAGCAGCACCACGATATTTTCCTGTTAAATGGTCATGATCGCGAACCCTGTCCGTATATAAACATTCGCCACATATAAAACAATTAGTTTCAGTTTCAAAACTCATTTGCTGTGATGATGTTAGTGACTCCATTGGAATGATTGTATTTAAAATAGAGGATATACGGATGGCATTTTTCTCAAGTCTTTCCATAAAAACTTAAGGTGCATCCGGTCCTCTATAGAGCTCAAACTTATTTAACGAGTCATCGTAACTACATTTAATATAATATGCAAAGCTAAAAGGTTCATTAATGTGAGTAGTGTTGGGGAAAGGTTGGTCTGGATTCGATGAACATATATTAAATGGTTTTAGCAAAGCCTCGAAGTCAGCATATATAACAAACAGTACTCGAAGCTGTTTCTCATAATCCTTAAATTTTAGAATGTTATTTTTAGGAGTCGGTAATACATGATTACATCCCCATTTTTGGTGTTGAGTTAGTTGATCCTCTTTTCTAAAATATAACAAACAACAATCACAAAACCACTTCTTAGTTTTATATTTTGATAGCTGACTACCAACAAGTTTAGTGAAATGTTTTATCCAACAATAGTGGGCATTTTCACCTTCAGTTATGTACAGTAAATTTACATGAGCATTCTTTTTTTTCCCTGAGTATAATATAGAGGACCTACTATACTCTAATTTTCAATTCCATAAACATTAATACTTACATTGTTCAGCTCTTCAAAACGTTGAATGTCTTTTTGCGCCATAGGAAATTCTATTTCTTTTAAATCTAACACTGAAGAATAGTGAGGATAGGATGATGTTCTATCCATATGCCCCACTGCTGAATGGAGAGCTGAGGTTACAGCCCACGCAAAACATGCTTCATCACTATTCCAAAAGTTCACAACAGCTTTCTTCCGTTTGATCCATGCAGGTAAATCAATATTTGAGGATGCTCGAAGGGGGTTATATTTATTCATATTGGTTTCTAAATAAAGTACTTCAACCAACGCCCAGCCTGACTCCCTTTCCTGGAACTCTTCACTCTTCACAATGATAGCACTTGAATTATTTTGGTATATATCGCTAATATTAGTTGATTCGCTAACAATTATGTTTTTTGTATTAAAAGATTTGATATCCGTAATTTCACCTTCGCTCCCAGTTTTTACATAGAGTCCAAAAAGTTCAAAATTCATTTTAATTGTTTTATGCTCTAATAAAACATTACCTACTGTACCCGATACCTAGTTGAGGCTATCGGCTACGCCAGTTGTGATCGAGCCATAGTTGAGATTTGTGGGCAAGGAGAAAAGATAGCGCTCAGATCGAGTCAGAAGAATGGTAGGAAATGACGTAGGAGGCCGAGGGAGAAGGAGGCACTACCCTCAAGCATATGGAATTATGGGAGAAATACTGGATAATTATAAATATTAATATGGAATAAAACCTTTCTAACCTCAGAAGGGAAGGGAATATCAAGAAATCTTATTGATAATAACTTGAAGAAAGGTAGATAACTCCTTAAGTTATGTTATAACTTAATAGCCGAAATAGTGTGGTCGAGGTTAGAGCTGTGACGTCAGACAGCGGAAGGAAGGGGAAAGTCACGTGGTAGAGCAGGGCGAAACGGCCGGACGCAGTGACACCAGCAAAAAAGAAGTATTACAGCAGTCAAGCTGAGCGGATCACATCGTGCGATAAGAGAACAGTTTACAAGGCAGTGCGATACAGAAAGTTACGTGCGGGAGATAGTCGCTAGGCGAGGCCTGCAACGCAGTATTCGGAGTTAGTTTTGGAGCACACGCTGTCCATAAGGCAGGTTATACAAGCCGTGAACTTGAGCGAGGAAGCCGGTGTTCAGACATATATTATTTCAACATCGCAGTAGTATTCACTTGAAACAGCAATGCTTTACCAAGCTTACAATCTACCGAAGCAATACGCAGTATAATACTAGAATCGAGAAACATTATTTGAGCTATATTCTCAATGCATAACAGCACAGCGAAGCAGTATAATGAGGCCAGTGTTCAACCTCATATTATACAAGGATAGTGAGGCGGAACGTGTCGTGCTGTGGGCGACATTTTATAATCATGCGATAGTCAAGCAGTTGAACATTACTTTGACATTTTGTCAAGCTTGAGAAGTTTGGACTTGTGTTTCGACAGTCCCATTGTGCAGTCCAATTACAATTATACACTTCTATTATGGACATTTAGATGGATTTGAACTTATTTCAGCGGTATTACGGCATATTTCATGATGCATTTGGACCGAAATATTTAAGGCGACCATGGGGCCGTTCCAACATTACTGCATTTGGCACGTGAAAATTTATAAGCGTATGCACTTTGTGAATAGAGGCACGTGCAGCATAATGGTTACATATCATGAACAGTTATGAAATATCTTAGTTACGAACACAGATACAGAGTGTCTGACAAATCAGTACACTTTTCAAGCTACTTTATTTTTTTCTAGTAGTGAAATTCAGCCGCTGTGGAGACTAACATTTTTATCGAATGCCAACCGAATAGTTTATGGAACAGTGGCGTGACATATTCGGAGAGTATGGGGTACTCTGTATTTTTGAACTTTTGTGGAAGAGTTTGGACAATATCCATGATGGATAATCTTCAGTTCATCATGTCGGGCTAGGCGGATACAGAGGCGTGGTGGCACCTCAGAGCGATGGATTCTGTTCCTAACGAAGAGGATAAATATGACATCAAATTCACTTGGATGGAGTCAAGCGTTAGTTCAGTGGGTGATACAGCGTTTTCGTCGATCTAGCGAGAAATCTTTGACAGACGCTTGGATTACCGACGATCTTTGAATTCTATTAACATCTGGAATATGAAGGTATTGTAAGAGTTATGGCATTACTGATATGATTTTTCATGAACACTGGGCATACTTGTATATATTTCAGTAGGAGTACTACTATTATTTTTCGACATGGGTTAAATATTTTATTGCTCCATTTACTAAAATATGGTGTTACCATATGATATGGCAGGCACATTTATGCAACGTTCTCACCATTGGTTGACTTTATTAGACAGGATTTTGGTCTTTATATTTTTCTGTGAGGATAGTATATCTTGATTATGGATATTTTTAGCGAGTGGTTCGAACTCGTGATCTGCAATTGGATAATTTAAATTATTTCGTCAGTTCATTGCATACTCGCGAGTACGTATAATTCATCAGTAGGGATTTTTTTATTGGATTGTTCGCTGACATTAAATTTTTTTTCACTCAAGTAAATGCATATCGCATTCGCATATGTGACAAATAGAGTCTTGATGATTCCAATCATGTACACTCACTCACTAGTCCACGAGATGGGGCCCGTTGCTTTAAGCAATTGTGTGGTGGCACTCACCTGACCTATCGTTCTAGGGCATTATCATCATAGTCTACAAGGCGGGGCCTGTTGTTCTAAGCAATTGCGTGGTGGCACTCACCTTACCTGCCAGTCGAGGGTCTCATTTTATCATCCGAGTGTACTTATGATCGTAAGAGGATTAAGCAATAAACTACCAGTCACATATTAGTCGAATTTTGTTAAATAAATTAAAAATAGATGTCAGCAGGGTTACATTTTGTAATTCTTGTTTTGCCAATCCAATATTTTGTTGCAATACCCTTTTGAGAGTATATTCATTTAACAGCTGATACTTTTGATACTCTTTGTGATTGATTTGATACGTTTGAGAAGGATTTCAAGTAATTGAATCTTGTAAGATGAGTTATTTATGGTCAGAATTTATTTTGAGGCAGATCATTATTAGATATTTTTGATGTGAGGTAATATAACACATTGGTGTTTTTCTTTGAAGTAAATCTTGAGGATCTTAAGAGATTTTATGCTCTAATTTAAATCAGATCTTGAATTGGATTACGATTACTAAGGTAATTCTCATATTGTTTAAGAAGTTGTCTAGATATGACCAGATTAATTACAGTTCTTGTAGATTGTGTGCGTTAATCATCTGAAGCCAGTTAGATATTTTTGTGGATCATGCAACGTGATTATGTGAAGTATTTTTGATAGGTATTTTTGGAGGTAGGCAAGTGGAAGTTTGCAATATTGTCAATGATAATTTTGAGGCAGGCATGAGGTTGTTGAACCCAGTCTAGCATATTTGTGGAGATTCATGCTGTGCGCTGAATAATTATGGTGTTATATGGAATAATTACGGTATTTGACAAAGTGAGATTAAATGGTGAAGTTTTGGACAGTGAGATCCAACGTGATTTTGTGAAGGCAACGTGTTATTTTGGCATGATAATTAAATACGAGGTATAACTTGGAACTGATAAAAATGTAAGACAACGTTCTATAACCGATATTAAACAATTTTTTAGGAAATTAAATAAATAAATAATTTTGATAATCCAAGATTTTCTGATAATAATAATAATAATAATTTATGAAATAATAATCTGAAATGTAAACATATTAATGATCTGACCCGATGAATTAAAATTTGAATAAATCGATCAATTAAATAAATTGATAAATTAAAAGTTGAATAAATTAACTGAATTAAATAAATTAATAGGTGATTAAACAGCTGATGAATAACTGAATTAAAGGTGATAATTAATTAAAGGAGCTGATGACTAATAAAATTTAAATGAATTGAAATAAATTTAAATAAGAGATATGATTTAAATAAATTGATGAATTGCAACTTGAATTAATGAATTAAACAATTTAAATGGATGGATTGAGATAATTTAATTTGAATGAGATAATGAAATGAGAGTTTGTGGATAATTGAATAATCTAATGAATTGATGAATATAATATTCATTTAAATGATTTGATGGTAATAAATTAATTATTCTGACTTGAATATAACGAATTTTGGGATGAGAACTGATGTGAGAAACATTTAATTTTGATATGATAATGATGATGATAACCAATGAATAGTGAAGTTTTCTTTGATTCACAACCAAGCAATGATCAGTAATAGTGTAAATATGGTGTATAAATTAATTGTTAGATATTTAGGAGCAATTGTTGGGTTTTCCAGCATTGATTAGTGCCATTTAAGCAATAGAAATGAGTGAATATTGGAATATATGTGTTTTTAGGATATTTTGTTTTAGACAGATTCATATTTTTTTGACATCCACATTACTGATGTTAAATTAAAGAAATGTTAGGTCTCAGGGATCACGAAATGTCAGTGACGCAAAGACATAGTGCTACGGTGGCCCTGAGAACTCAAGCGAACTTTAGTAAATTTTTATATTTTATGTGAATGAAAAATACTTTGAAATAGCACAGAGATGGTTCGATTTTAGGGACTATAACAACCTAACGTTTACCTTCGACCATACTCTTAGGCAGGGTTTGTGTTTCTTTTTCTGTTTGACTATTTAAGTTTAAATAAATTTTGTTTTATCTTAGTTGTGATCTGATGATGGTGTTGTTTTCCCAATCCTTTCCTTTGTCTTAATTAAGGCTTAACCAGAAAGGATGTGGTTTGCTAGGGGTTCAGTTGATGGCGCCCATTTATATTTGTTATATGATTAAATTTAAGCCCGTAACGACCCTGGAGATACTTTATCTCGTGTTACCCTCTGCTTTTGTGATATTTCAACTGAATTTCCGACACATTCCTTATTTTATTTCATGTTCATTTAACTCCACTCTGGCCTGGGAAGCCAGGTATGCGATGTAATGGCAGATGGGTCATCGCATACCTCGGATGAACGGGTGCACTACCAAGCCAAACACAGTAGGTTGAACATTTTTTAAAAATGATTCAATACTTTGAGTTTTTTTACTATAAAGTCTATAACTAGCAATTCGACTTTTAAATGCACTATCAATTTGTTGAATATTTCCAGAATTTCTTTCATGGCAAGCGTTATTTTTATGATGGATACTGCGTAAATGTCCATGAATGATTGAAGAAGGTATATCAATATTACATACATTATAATGTGTTATCGAAGGTTCACCATTCTTCTTTCTTTTTGTTGCACAACTATTTTCACAATCCTGAGAACGTTTACGCTTTTGAGCATCACATTCGATTAAAGGTTCTGTGCTAGTTGATGGTTTTACAGTTTTTAATTCCTGTTGTTCACCATGCACTTCATCCATGTGGGATTGATATCGCTTTACAGCAGAAAAACCAAGATCACAAACTGAACACGAACATGGTCCTGAACTAATATGCATTAAATTTACATGACGTGCAAGATTATCTTGTCTGTTAAATGTGGTAGCACAATGACTGCACACAAATATTTTAATGTCATGTTTAACATTTGCGTGTCGTTGCAGGCTGCCAGGTCATGAGAATTGTTTCTTACAGTCACCATACTTGAACATGATGATCACTTTCGAAATTACCTATAAAAGAAAGAATTCATAAATGTTAATAAATGGTAAAACAAAGTAAAATATAAATAGTTTAATTACATTCCTGTCAATGGTTATAGCAGGGTATTTAAATCGATCATCTGTGAACTCCTAGCAAGTCAAACTTCATGTAGTTCTAACTGGGGGTTACTATATACCACTGTCACTGACACCTAGCGGTGAACATTGGAACTTGATAGAGTGGTAGAAACCAGCGGTCGCCAGTTAAGTGAGCTAGGTGTGATGTCATAACCAGTCTTAAAGCAAGTCTAAACTTATAGAACATGTCACGTGATAGAAACCAGTGATCGCCAGTTAAGTGAGCTAAGTGTGACGTCATAGCCAGTCTTAAAACAAGTCTAAACTTGTAGAACATGTCACGTGATAGAAACCAGCGATCGCCAGTTAAGTGAGCTAAGTGTGACGTCATAGCCAGTCTTAAAACAAGTTTAAACTTGTAGAACATGTCACGTGATAGAAACCAGCGATCGCCAGTTAAGTGAGCTAATTGTGACGTCATTGCCAGTCTTAAAACAATTCTAAACCTGTAGAACATGTCACGTGATAGAAACCAGCAGCCACCAGTTAAGTGAGCTAAGTGTGACGTCATGGTCAGTCATAAAGCAAGTCTAAACTTGTAAAACATGTCACGTGACAAGGTTAAGTTAGGTAAAGTTAGGTTATGTTAGGTGAACTGAGGTTAAGTCTTTTAAATATTCCCTATGTCACTGCCACCTAGCAATGAACATTCAGACTTAATAGAGCGGTAATCAAAATCTAACCTACAAATTTAGCTTTACACACCATGGTTAAGTTGTTCCAACTTTAACTACCAAATATACCATTGTCACTGACATCTAGTAGTGAATATTGGAAAATATCGCTCTAGCTGTTTAAAAGTTATTAGAGGGGCACTTACCTTTAATCATTTATCAACTGCTGCCACTGAATGAACAGATTGTAGGAATCTGGTAACCTACAGGAACCCAATTATCTGTAAACAAATCAATCAATCAATCAATCAATACATTCCAATCAATAACTTCAACATCAATTAGTAATAAAAGACTACAATCCATTAATAATAAGTACTTACCTTGCAAAATAATTTAATGATTTTCTACCAAAAAGGCTTTTTAACAACTCTTGAGCAGTAATAGAGCACTGTTCACTCAAAGCGAGTAATAAAGACTGACAGTAAGGAAATATATGACACCTCTCTTATATAAACTCTCATCGCTCGTGTCAGCAGTTTTTTGCAGATCATTGCAATTCCTTTCTCAATACAGCTGAGAGTCCAAAGTACACTAGGAACACCTGTGTGGTAATGGCTGACGGTGCTGACTTTGCATGATCATCACCCATTGTCTTGATCAACACCTGGGGTTTCAAATTACTGCAGCGTCAGTCATAGCAACAGCAGTGTGCGCTCTCTGCCATGTCAGCAACATGACACCGGAAGAAACACCTGTGTAATATCCAATAACTGCTAACTTTGCATGATCATCACCCATTGTCTTAATGAACACTTGCGGTTTCAAATTACTGCAGCGTTAGTCATAGCAACAGATCTGTGCGCTCTCTGCCATGTCTGTAATATGACACAGGAAATAACAAGACGTCTTACTGCACTACCATCTCCACAGTTTTAACATCTTAAGAATATGTATTATTCTCTTTCAACTACAAATGACTCGTTAGAACACATCCATCCACCAAGTTAGATCCCTTGTATGTTCACATGTATTTCGTCACTTTCCTTTCATATCGTTATCACATTATAGTAGTGGGGGACTGGTGAACAACGTCAGTTCAACACACTGCTTCACACGCAAAATGTAGTTATGCCCTTTGACATAATTTAAATAAATTCATGGGCTAGTCCGTAGGAACCAGTCCAAAGGGACCGGTCCAAAGGGATCAGTCCACAAGGACTCGTCCACAAGGACCTGTCAACAAGGACCCGTCAACAAGGACCCGTCCACAGGGACTCGTCAACAAGGACCCGTCAACAATGACTTGTCCACAAGGACCTGTCAACAATGCCCCGTCCTCAGGGACTCGTCAACAATGACTCGTCAACAATGACCCGTTAGGTTGGGTTAGGTTAGGTTACACTACAGCCGCCATCTTTTAAAAAGCCCGCCCTCTTACAAAAGCTATGAGTGGGCATGCATAAAAACAAAAAAAACAACATTGTTAATTCATATTGGCTATCCACCGTATACATGTATATTGTGTAGAACAACGTTTAATTCCATATTGGCACTCAAACTCTCACATATTGCACTTGGAAAGCGAGATTTTCTAAAAAAATACAATTTCCACCCCTAGTAGGGGTAGGTTTTATTTTGGGGTGGAAATATGTTGTCCATTGGAAAGGGGGTGTCACCCCGAGTTCAATGACACCTCATTCGTCAAAATCCGACCATGCGTTCGAGAGATATCGCACCGCCGCCATCTTGTGAGGTGGGGAGGTGGAGGTGGTCACAAAACCCCTGCAAAACCACTACTACTTAACTTTTATTGGCTTTTTGGGGGGGAGGGAGGGGGGCAGTAGCCCCCACAGCTCCCCCCTTATATACGCCCCTGCTCTCTCAAATAAGGTATCTTGCCAGCTGGGAATGTAATCAATGATATGACAGCATCTGGCGCTTCCCGACTCGCTATTGTGTTAGGGCTGGTTCACAATCGCCCGGGAACGAGAAGTTGAAATGCAAGCTACCTTATGGGTCGGTTCACAATCAATCTCCGGGAACGAGAAGCTAAAAGTCGCCCGGGAAGGCCAACGGGAAACATGGTTAAGTTTCATGTTTGGCGTTCTAGGAGCTTCCCGGAGCCAATCAGAAACGTTGTGCCTGCACATGCGCAGTACGGAAGGAGTAGCCAGCGTTGTGAACATAACCTGTGAATGCGCTCCCTAACCTTGCTTCTCTAAAGCGCACAATTTGTGTTTAATAAAGTTATTTTAACCTTATTAAAACCCTCTGAAGAATTTCAGTTGTGTAATTAGTGTTTATTAGAGGGCGCTTGCAGATTGTTTTAATATTATTACCAGGGAGGGAAGTGAGGCGGTATGCGCCGGTATGCAATAGCGGCACTGCTTTCAAAGGCCCAATGGCATACCGTCACTGCTTTCAATGTCAAATAGCATACCGCCACTGAAAACCAGTGGATCATAAACTTGTTTGCGCCGTAGGAATTAATATAATTACTTTTCATGATCATTCATCCACTGGTACCAAGCTACCTTCACCGATAAACATTCCCCTGTAGACATCGCCAATATAGAACCGTGCGTTCCTTTTTAAAGCCAACCCGTAAAACGCTTTAGATTCGCTGCAGCAAACTAGAGTGGAAAAAAAGAACGGCCATGGCCATCCATGCAGCAAAACTCATAAAGCGATATCTCTTCACCACCGCTGCAGCAGAGCACTAAAAAAAAAACATGGCTTTGACCGGTAACTTGTGATGACCATAGTCGCCACCTTAAGAATATACCGCTACATCTGATGTTTTAAAACATGTTTCTCAGTAAGATAATATCATAACTTTTACATTGTTTAAATAGATCTTTACTTTTAAAATATTTTTAAAATATCTACTGTCAATCGACAAGACATAATATTCTTGACTTTTGGGCTCCTGCTTGGCGAAAATCTATAAAGCAAGGTTGGTTACTCGTGGAGGAACTTTATTAAAAGGACGACAGTCTCCCGCCTCGTTGTCGGGTTAAAAACTAGTGTTGTGGTGTATGGTCAGTACGATTGTGTATCAAGTAGCATCATTGCAACTTAAGTATTCTTATCAGCATCGGCTGCAGAGCTGATATCATGGGTACATTTGCCGTAAGAGGACAAAAGAGAAATTTCAGCGAAACTGGTGATTGTGTTAAAGATAATCGGTCTGGGAAAAATTTGACGAAATCGGCTTTGTCTCTCACCTCTCACAGACAACAAAGCACAAGTGAAATAGAAACCAACAATGTAGGCCTAGACAAGACCAACTACAATCCTCAGACCTTAATGTAGAAAAAACATGGCGGCGATGGTTGCCCTACCCATAGCTAAGATCATGTCATCGGGCTTGTCACGGTTCGTGTAAATTATTATTTTTGCTCACCTAAGAGCATAAAAGATATCACATGACAAGACTAGGTTCCGAAGAAATATTCATCAATAATTTAGACTTAACTTACCTGAATTAATTTATCTATATAGTGCTGGCCTCGAATTATAGGTTTCTTCGTCTTCACCCAAGGGGCAGCTACAAAAGTCTCACTGTTTCTGTTGTTGAATAAGAAGCTTTTTGGCGAGTTATCACGATTTGTATTTTTTAAGTTCAGTAATTATAGATTAATATTATTAGCATAAAATCAAACAGATTCTGATGTAGGAGAGAAGAAAGTACCCGGTTACTGAAGTGCTGTTCCAGCACATGCAGAGTATTTGTGTACACAATCTGAATGAGAAGCTTGTAGTTTAACGTGACCATTAATCTTGAGATCATGAGCCACGGGACCTCCTTTTTACGTGGAATCCGAACCACAGGACATGGCATTTCACTTCGAAAATCTCACATGCATTGACCGGGAATCGAACCCGGACCGCCTTGGTGAGAGGCATACAGCTAGACCGCTGAGCCACCACGCCCCCCAACTAACCTATTAAACATTCGCTGTTACCGTTTGGAATAGTTGTACGCTGGAAATAGTTGATTTAGTAAAGTAATGTAGGTAGGAAAGCACTATCTCCCTCTTACGGAATTATTGCGGCACACCATCTCGCAATATAAGAACATAATTGGCAAGTTACTCACAACACTTTATTACACACATCATAATTAAAAATAACTTGCAAGCTGTAAGAATCACAAAAGTATGAATAATGATGGAACACAATGAGTTCACTGTTTGGCACAGAGGAAACATCTTCCCTAACCAATAAAAATGTTCACTGTATTATTTGGCGTGTATACAAGGCAGTGTAGATCATCTGCCAGACTGGTAAGTATTTACGGAGACACATGTTGCTAAGCGTTCAACGTCAACGGTTTGGTCTAGCCGTAGATGCTCATTGCGTTTTCCCTTTACGTTCGACATTACCGAACTGTATTAAGCTATTATTATATTGTCACTAACTAGCAAATCATTGCGGTGTATATTCTTGAGACACTTCTATTAATGCTTTAGTCTTAGGTACTTCAACATCTGCAGTAAAAGACACAATGCCATCGGTCGACTGAACAATCATCACACAAACGAACTAGTCCATAATAAGCGTATTATCACATATTTACACCCGACTGCAGTACATTAACGCGAACTGGACTTTACAGACATACAGAAGGCACTAAAAATTACAGATGAGCGACAGTTTACCCCAACTTTCATCAAACGAAGCTAATCGAAGCTAAACAGTGTATCCCAGCAACGAATGTAAACAAACAATATGCCGGGGCTTCAGCATACGCCATTTTCACACTTTCGAGACCTGCATTAAGGTCTGAGTATTGTAGTTGGCCTTGGCCTAGATAATGCAGATTTTGAATGTTTGCCAACATTTCTGAATCCTGCTCAGTGGAAAACTAAATTCAAAGAACACGAATGGTTATCCTACAAAACCGAAACAAAAGGATTCGGTTACAAAGTATGCGTCAGAGCAGGTGGAACTTTGGGTGCTTTTAAATCAGAACGAACTCGCTTATCAAATGAGTGGTGTTCTTATTCTGTAAAGGCTTTTGGTGATAGTGATGTGAAAATGCGTCAGGCAATAAGAAAAAAATCTTTGATCACAATAAATCCCATGCCCATGGTCAGTGTGTTAAAATTCTTGAGCAGGCCAAGAAACAAGTGCTTCAAAACACAACTGCAAAACAAGAAGGGGTTTACCACGAGAATACATGCAGAGTTTTTCGCACAGTGTACAATCTTGCAAAGCTAGGAAGGCCATTTTCTGATCTACCATCCTGGATTGATGCACAAAGAGCAAATGGTTTAGATATGGGACAGATTTTGCATTCCAAACATTCCTGTGCTGACATTACCAATCTGATTGGTGAAGAAATGAGGAAAACTGTTGTTAAACAAATTTTTGAAAACAATCTCAAGAATGGTGTGATGGTGGACGAGTCAACTTCAGTGGGTCAAAAATCTGTTCTTTGTATTTGTCTTCGGGTGAATTTTAATAATTCTGAAGAAACCAGCAGCATATTTTTCGATCTAGTTGAACTTCCAAATACCTCAGCTCAATGTATATATGATTCCTTGAAGTATAATCTTCTTCAGCATTTTTCACAAGAGTTTCTAGCCAGCAATTTTATATCATTTGCTTGTGATGGTGCATCTAATAGGACAGGGAGTGTATCAGGATTGGCAGTAAGACTCCAGCAAGAATTCCCTCAGTTTTTATATGGCACTGTGCTAACCACCGTCTCGAGTTAACAGTTGGTGATGTTGTTTCCAAGCGGACAGCTATCAACCACATGAGGAACTTTTTTGATAAATTGTATTCCCTATACCATGCATCACCAAAGAACAAAAACCAATTGCAGCATTGTGCATCAAATCTGAGTACTAAAATTCAGGTTATAGGGAGAATTTTGGGAGTTAGATGGGTTTCGTCAAGTGCTAGATCAGTTAGGGCCATTTGGAAAGATTTTTCAGCACTCTCCCTCCATTTTAAAAGCGCCATGGAGGATCAAACAAGAGACTCTAAAGAAAGGGCCCAGTACAAAGCACTGCTGGATCGTCTAACTGATATAAACTTTATCCTGAATATGGGTTGGATGATAGATGCTCTGAATAAATTAGAGGATCTGTCGCTTCAATTGCAGAAGAGGGAGATGTCAATTATTCAGGCTCATAAGCTAGTAGGTACTCCAAAAACTTCAAGTTTTCCACTCTTTACAAACCCGACCTGGGGAGTATACAGAATTAGCAAGAAGTGCAGCCGATTGTAAGGAACCAAATGGTGTGAACTTGCATGGACCTGGAAGAGTGCACAGAATTGATGAACAAGCCTTCTACAGTCTACTTGTGGATGAAATGGAAAAACGAATGCTAAACAGCCAGTCTTCGAGATCTTCTGCTTCTACTGCAAAATCTCTTGCAGCAAAATATCAAGAACTTCTAAGTAATTTAGAAGTATTTGATAAAACAAAGTGGCCAGAAGATGTGGCCAGTGATATTTGTTTTGGAGACAGTAAAATAAAATATCTGTGAAAGAAATTTTGTATAGGTTCCATCAGGGAAAGTGTAACTGGTTTCAGGCTGTAAGCATCAGACAAAACAGTATTTGTTGATCTGAAACCACTTCTTTGGGCTGTGAAAACCATAATCATATCCACAGCAGAATGTGAACGATCTTTAAGTGCCATGAACGTAATTTATTCACCTGAAAGGAATCAGCTTCAGGTGAAAACTGCTGGAAACTTAGTCGTTTTGAAGTTGGTTGGGACCCCAATTCACAAGTTCAATCCTAGTAAATATGTTAAGGCATGGCTAGATAAGGGACGTCGCAGTGCTGATGACAACAACTCCATGAAGCGAAACATATCAGATGTCTCTCCTCCAGGGTTAAAAGTAGTCTGGGAGTTTCTACAGGAATAAAATGGTAGGCTACAAGTAAAATGAACCTTTCTGCAAAAGCACAAATTTCGAAACACTATTTTTCGTTAAGTTAATGATAAGTGCATTTAATAATTTTTTCCTATTTAAGTTAGGCCTATCAGTCTTAATTTTATGTATTTTTTACAATATAGACTTTACTGTTTATATTGCTGTACTGTATTTTCAGATGCTATCTTTGTGTGATTTTCAGACCAATCTATTGTGACTTATGACACATTTACTGTTAATGTTTCCTCTTATACGGATGCTAATTATATGTCAGTAACAAACAAACAAAAATTAATTTAGTTCCCCACTTCACTCATTTAATTTTATTTATCTATATAGCCTAAATAATAATTCACACATATATTATTTAAGTGAAAAATAAAATTTATTACTTGAGCATCATGCAATCCTGAGTGAATAGAACAATTTCCTGCATATCACGTTACGTTGTAAGGGAGGGGTATGCTTTTTTGAAGTTGAGGTATGACAGGAAAATATCTTCGGATAGCATACCGCCTCTGGTTTTTTCCCACTTCCTTCACTGGTTATTACGCTATAGCTGATTGCGCGCGCATGTACAAGTTCACGTTCCCGGGCCAATTGTGAACCGGGGCCCTGGGAAGCTTCGCGTTCTCGTTTACGATCTCGTTCTGGTTCTCGTTCCCGGGCCAATTGTGAACCGGAGTTTACGATAGAGACTAGCCAACTGGCAGTGCATAATCTCTCTCTCTTTCCGTCACACGGGCCCGGCGAAGTTCCGTTCTATATAGAAGGCTTTCACTGTAGAATATAGTTGGTTTTGTTGTTGCTAAAACTTGTAACAGGCTTTGAATATCATGGTCATGAGTTCCGCATGCACTGAAATGCATACATAAGATTTCACGGCTGTGATTTATTTAAGATGAACCCTCGTATGAAATGACAATTTATAATTGTATGAAGGTAATGAAGTCGCAGCGTAGCGGCCAGCACGGTTAGCTGCCGCCCCGGAGGTCCTGGGTTCGATTCCCGGCTCTGCCACGAAATTTGAAAAGTGGTATGAGGACTGGAACGGGGTCTACTCAGCCTCGGGTGTTCTAAATGAATAGAGGGGGTTCGAATCCCACCTCGGGCATCCTCGAAGTGGTTTTCCGTGGTTTCCCACTTCGTCTTCGGGCAAATGCCGGGATGGTACTGTCCCCGTTTACCCGGATAGTAGGCTGTCAGATATCCACCCCCTCAATCGGATTGCCAACAATCAATCGCACCAGCTCAGCTACATCAATGAAAATGGCACTGACAGATACCACCGAGGTTTGAACACAGAAGTTACCAAGAAAAATTATTGTGGAACACACCAAAATAGACGGGGTTTCATACTTACATTTACTTACCTCTTATAAATATCTCGGGGATTGGGTTGACAACAGGATCCTTAAAGTATGCTCTCAAAATAACCTTCACCATGACATTTAAAAATGAACCAGAACGACGGCAAGAACTTTGAACTGTACAAAAGCTTTATTTTCAAAATAAAGAGTATGATTTTCACAACTCAACAAAATAAACGTGGCTATCAGTAGCCTATGTCAATCTGACTACGTCCTCCTAAAGGACTTGCACATTTATCAAACAATATGCTAGCTCCCTTGAGCTCAAAATAACGTAACATTTTATAACACATTTGGATTGGATGAGGAAGTCAGGGTACGACATATATAGAGCATTTGGTTTCGTTTAATAAACATAACACCTTTATTAATAGGCACAAGGCCGGAGTATCGACCTCGCCTGCTTGTAACCAGATGTCGAGCCGGCTGGTCTACTCTTTAACCTGGCTCACACCTGTCAAATGGGGCGCACTCCTCTCCCCACACTTGCGTAAGAATTCAGCTCCTTTTAAAGCTTTAAATGTCTACAAGACAACTCATACATATTGACGCAAATCTTTCAAATGCTTAACTTCCATCCCACTGGATTATTTTAACTATCCTTAAACTTGTTAAGTTATCATCCAAATGTTTAATCAGCATAGTTTAGAGTATCAAACACACTCTTAAATGTTTATAACAAAATCACATAAATTATTTATAACAATTAGAAATTGTTTATAATATTGTCGAAAATAATTACAAAAAATTTTAAACACGCCTTTAACATTACTTTCGTTCCACATTATTGTCAAAGATATTTACATTTATTATTTACAATATCAACATTTAAATTATTTAAATTATTAATTTAAGAAATACATTGAACCACATGTTTTATCCGGTAGGTAAATTCATAATCGTGTTTAATATAATCGACCAATGAAGGTTAGTTATACATGTAAATGTCACAATCTGGTTTAATAAAGGTTGTAATAAATTTAATTATTTGTGACGGCAATCTTCATTCAAAATCTTATCTCAAATTCTTTCAAACTCTTGTTAATTATAACAGTGAATTCACTTGATTAATTTTCAACGAACTATGACAATACACTCTAGCGGAAAATACTTCGCTTACAAAATAATGCACAAACTGCATTCAAAATAGCCCAAAATTCATCATATATTAATCTATATGGCATTAAAACTTCCACCGAACTTACAAAACTTCCACAAATAATTCTTTATCATTATTAACTACTGTGGGAATCTCCTTCATTTATTTAATGGCATTATACATCAGCGACTTTCAACATGTCCGCTGCACTATCGATTATACATTCATAGTTCCACTCAAAAATTCTTATATCAATAATTGCTTCAAAACTGTTGTCATTTAAACTTCGTGGGTTTCATTCATGAATCGAAATGAAATAAAAATTTGCCAATCACAAACAAATTTAATAGTGAATACGCTTATATACGCCTGTCTGGTCTATCAAAATTTAAGATTAACATCTTCAAAGAATTGTAGTATAAAAATACTATCATCAAACAAAGTGCGACTAAGTGCAAAATAGTCGAATAGAATCCAATTAGACTGGGGAATGCAAACATCATTATATAAATCTCTATATGAGAAAAAACCTAACACAAGTTTCACGAATTTAATGCATTCAATAATTCATAATTAATGTTCATCTTTCACAAAATTGCCTAAGATGCAATGGTCGTTGATAATCGACGATAAATGTCTGTGTTGCAGTCAATTCAAATAACGACTAGTATTTCCAAGATCGTCGACAACGTACTGGATTTTAACGCTCTAAAATCATTTAAATGTTCTTCCTTCTTGATGATGACAGAAAATTGGTCAAAGTAATTAAACTGGGGTAGAATTACTTTAATAAAGTGACACGCTGTCTGAATTTAAATCTGCCATAAAAATCATTAACTTACAGTCATATCGTGACTACAAAAATAAGCAAATTACTGAAAAATCTAAATATCAGTCTCAACTGATTCAAAATCATTTAACTATGCCCATGACATATCAATGTCTTAATAAAAAGTCGAAAAAGGTATAACTCATCAAGGTGTACTGAGAATAGGAATCTCAAACAAGAATATCGGGCAAAAATACATGAGGACAAAATATAGGAAAAGTGGTTGCTCAAATATTGCTAAGAAACTCAAATACAATAAACGTTCACGACTACCTTATCTGCCGATGTCATGTTCCAGAGGAAAATTCCCCAAAGAAGACTGTTGATGGATCCATTTCACCAAGTTAAAGCTGAGCTCCATCCTCGAAACCAGAAACAGCACCATCGGAGAATCGAACTGCTTCACGAAGACGATCGACATCCTTCCGGCAATAATCTTCTTTGTGAGTCGGGACAACCCTGACCTCTCTTGAAAAATCCCTGAAGTTCCAGTTGAAAATCGCCATGAAGTTTTTGTATAAATTTCCGAAGAAATATTCATATTCAGAAAGTATGAAATCATTTCTATTGCTGTTTGATAGTATTCAGCCTTTACTCACGAAACATGGGTGTAGATGGTTATTTACCACATGTTCGCTTGTATGGAATAGCAATTAGCGAAGTTCCATGTCGCTACCTTACTCCGTTGAAATATGTCCCAATTGCATTAAGTCCTTTAGCCTTCCATTTGCTCCTCGGTAATAGTATTAGAAGAACACACTGCCATATTAAATTGCTCCATTATACTGCAGTGTTGTGTCACAAAAGCAATCTGAAGTCTCCCTATTTCACTAGCCCTGTCAGCCGTAGCGTAGAGTCTGGCTATACAAAGTGTTTCTTCTGTGGCGAGAAAATCACTTTTGTCAGTCGTCTAATATTGTCAATAACTTCCAAAATACTTCCTCGAAATTGTTCAGCTTTTCTACAGTCCTTACTGTAGCAATGCACAAGAGAATTAGCTTATAGGCGATCGCTAACTGTTCACAGCTAATCTTGTAGAAGTGATATAAGTGTCGTTTCAACTTCACCTAGATTTACTTCACAGTAAACCTGCACTGCTTGTAAGTTCGACTCTCGTTTCATGCAGTGGCTTCGCCACGCGTTACAAAGACGACTTTTTCACAACTAATCTCACTCGACGTTTCACTGAAATGACTATTTGAAATCTCACAATTGAGAATGAGCGAATGAGCCTCCTCTCTTCTGCGCAAGGCCTTTTATGAACTTCATGAGGGGCGTATCTATCCCTTCCATCGCGTGTTACTGCGTCATCGCTAGAAGTTCCAACTTCGTCAATACATGACGGATTTTCATAATTCAAAAACTGAAAATAAATTTCACCAAAATTCCAGAACAATGCCTCTACTGCAAATGGATTTCCACAATTCTGCATTCCAAAAAGTAATAAAAATACCATAGTTTCAGCAATCTCCGTCTTCCTTTAGACTATCGTTCATTGGTTTAAGTCTCCCCTCCAATAGCATAATTTCTTCCTCAGCAGAATTCCACGTTTCTCGCGACTGCGTCGTACATCTCGGATCCTTCTCGAATAAATGCTGACGTCACTGAGAATCTCAGCTCAAGTAGCCTGCTTGCATAACGTCTGCGTCATCCGTGCTTACGTCATGACTACCCACGTCATAACTATGACAGCCATAACTTTCGCTATAATTTCCAAAATCGCCACCGTGGTCTCTATATAATTCAATTACGGGGGCAGTACCTTCTTCAAGGCCACGGCCGCCTCCTTCCCTCTTCCTTGCCTATCCATCCTGACCATCCATTACTTTCCCTCATGAGGCCCCTGTTCGCTTTGCAGGTGAGGCCGCCTGGGCGAGGTGCCAATCACACCTAACCAGTTGTATCCACTCCGATTAGATGTTCCCAGCTCTAGGACACTGCCCGTAGTGGCGGTAGTGGTGAGTTCCCTCGCTGAGTCCGTGGGTTCCACCAACCTGGAGGGTAAACGACTACGAAAAGAAAAGAAAAAGAATGAAGATAATGAATAGATCTATATGAAAAAGAAGAGAATTTGTATTTAATCTCGCGATCATGAGCCACGGGACCTCCATATTTACATGGAATCCAAATCACAGGAAGTGATATTTCACTTCGAAAACCTAACATTCCATTTTTATTTTTCTGTCCTCTTTTTAATTCACTTTTACATCCGGTATTTATATAATTACGTTACACACTCCCAGTCCCCGGGCCAAGGGAATTAATCTCAGTCGATTATAATCCGTACGGCCTGGCTGGAATCGAACCTGTGCCAATGTCTAGCACGCTAACCAATTAGCCACGGAGCCAGACTGCATTAAACAGGAACAGAACAAATATGAGAAGGGTCAATATTCACAATCCTTTGGTATCAAAAACGCGCAGTCGGCAGGACTCGAACCTACGCTCCCAGAGGGATTCTGATTTCAAGTCAGACGCCTTAACCACTCGGCCACGACTGCCGCGGAATGCACCGAGGCGCACGGTGTGACCTTCCCAGTTAGGTAGGTCTCGTCTCGGGAACATACAGCCTAGGTAATGGAAATACCTTGTCTCACTTACCCCGGAACGAGTTGTTAATTTATTTTGGGGGTAGGGAAGTCATAGTCACCATGCTTGTGTGTGTTGGATTTGTTTGCTAGCAGGTGTTTCCGTAGAGGCTGTAGTTGTGTACTTTAATGGTAGCTTGTCCCGGGACTTGAAGTATGGAAGTAATGGCTGGAGGACGTGTGAGTACAACACTGAGGATTCTCACCGTCTTAAGAAAACAAGAATGGCTGATATTGTGACGCCAGTCTCCAATCCCTAGAGTGCCGTCAGCATCGGTGGTTTAGTGGTAGAATGCTCGCCTGCCACGCGGGCGGCCCCGGTTCGATTTCCGGCCGATGCAACTTACATTTTAGCAGAAAGCAAAAGAAATAGTTATGTTCATTTAGGAAGCGGAACAAAGACGCCATATGCCGCTAGTAAACAAGCTGTCCTTTCCTTTGATGGAGTCTTTTTTGTCCACTTTCTAATCACTATATTTCCAACTTGGCCTCACCTGCATACTCTGCGAGGGATCATTCCGTTGCCGTCGCAAGGACGTTGTCGGTGAGCTGAACATACTTTGTCAGCAGATACAACTGGGGATGGTGATAGGCGACCACTAACTTGGGTCTTATTTAGGAAGGGATCATTGGAAGAAAGTGGACCTGTTGAAAGGAACAGTCTTGGCATTTACCTGGTGGTGAAAATGGGAAACCACGAAAACATTTTCAGGATGACTGAGATGGAATTGGAACTCACTCTCATCCGATGCCCTCGCTGACTTCGTGGGTGTAGTCGAGCTGGGGGATAAGCAATTAAAAAAGAAAACAAAATAGCCGAACTATTTCGTTCTGCAGAGCCTCTAGGGTATGTGGATTATTTCTGTATAACATTTGTTTGAGGTTCCCCCACAAGTAAAAATAGTACGGTGCTGAAACGCACGAACACATTTACTGGAAGGCTTCTTCTTGAGAAGATAAGTTTTCACTAGGAAATTACGATGGTTTGTTCTATACCTGACCATATTTACGGGACACGAGATTGTCTACATTACTTCACCACACCCAACTCGCTGTTGTGTAACGATAGAAGCTAGTCAAATGGCGGTGACTATTTGCTCTATCTTTCCGTCTCACGGCCCCGGCGTGGTTTTGTTGTATATAGAAGGCTCTCACTGTTAGTTTTGTTGTTGATGAATCTTGTAAGAGACTTGGAATATCATGGTCATGAGTTCCGCATGCACTGAAATGCATACATGAGATTTCACGGCTTTGATTTATTTGAACAGAAACCTCGTATGAAATTACAAATTATTATCGTATGAGGGTAATGAATAAACCAATATGAAAAGAAAGAGAGTGTGTAGTTAATGTCACGATCATGAGCCACGGGACCTCCATATTTATCTGGAATCCGAACCACAGGAAGTTATATTTCACTTCGAAAATCTCACATGCAATTTCTATGTTTTTTCCTTGTTCTTTTTACTGTCCTCCTTTTATTTCACTTTTATTTGAGGTATTTATATTATTAAGACGTTACATAATCCCAGTCGCTTCCGTGGTGTAGTGGTCAGCGTGCTTAGCTGCCACCCCGGAGGTCCAAAGTTCGTTTTCCGACTTTACCACGAAATTTAAAAAGTGGAATGAGGAATGGAACAGGGTCTACTCAGCCTCGGGTGGTCCAAATGAGTAGAGGGGTTTTGATTTCCACATCAGCCATCCTCGAAGTAGTTTTCCGTGGTATCCCACTTCGTCTCCAGGCAAATGCCGGGATGGTAACTAACGTAAGGCCACCGCCGCCTCCTTCCCTCTTCGTTGCCTTTCCCTCCCAATCTTCCCATCTCATATAAGGCCCCTGTTCGCTCTGCAGGTGAGGCCACCTCCCCAGTTGTCCCCGAAGTTTCAAGCTGTTGGTTAAACGATACACCATTGATACGATGGGAACCTTAGTGATGTCAAAATGAACAACTTACAAGCTACATTTTATCATTTTAAATGATCTTGTCGACTACGTCGTTACATTATGGCGACGTCGCGAAATGTACCGAGAATGCACTGAGGTGTGTGACGTCATAGTGCCGCTTGGTGCATGTATACTGAGTTCACTGGTGACTCTGGCGTTACGAGACGTCAACGACACGGCTAGCGTGACGTCATCCAGCCAGCTCCCTCCTTTCACCGCGCGCTCCAGCTCCCTCATGACTTGTAACTTTCTAGCGTTCTGATTGTTTCTTGATCATCTAACATGTCAAGAGTCTTTGGCTTCCATTGAAGCGAGCATGCTAGCTTTTTTCAGCATATTTAGCATTTAAAATGATATAAAGTCCAGTCTTTCGGACTGACTGTCTCTTCTTAACTCCTTTAACGGCAAAAGATATATTTTCTCAATCGATAACAAAGGAACACAGCGATGTTTGACTGTTGCTTGGTTGATTTTGAAAACTCGAGTTGGCAACTCTTAGTCGTTCCTAGTAAGGAACAGTTCCACAGTTCTTCGCACGTGGTTGATGATGATGATGATGATGATGATGATGATGATGATTGTTGTTTTAAGGGGCCTAACATCTAGGTTATCGGCCCCTAATGGTTTGGGTGATCGTGCAGATGAAAATGTAATGCAAACTTAAAAATTAACTACTAACTTATATACTAGAAGAAGAAATGGAAAACTAAGGGAGAATAAGGCAAATAAAAGTCAGGAGGAAAAGAAATGCCCTCAACCCTCGAAGAATGCGGATTGAGGGACTTGGAAGGAAGGAGAGCCATAAAAGGCAGATAGGAAAGTGAAAGAGGAGAGGGTCCACCCCACAGGTAATGGGCAAAAGGGGGAAACCGGACCCAGCTCAGGAATCCCCCGGGGTCGCCAACTCCCGAACTCACCAGCCGTGAGCCCCTGAGGGTGCAGCACTATCTAGGATGCACCAAAAGTGGTGGGACTACAGACACCCGGCCTCCTTGAGGGCCTTGAGCAGAAGGCAGGAGATAACATGAATAGAAAAAGTTGGCTGACCCCTCACAGAAGGAGGGTATCAGAAAAGATGAGACAAGGGTCATTTAAGGCGGGAAATGAAGAGACTCCCCAGGCCTCGGATACCCTAATACCGTTGGGGTCGGAAGAGAACAAGAGTTGACCAGGTGAGGTTGACAGGAAAGAAGATGGAGAGGAACCCAGCACAAGTAAGTGGAAGCAATGCCAGACTCAGCAGGGGTCCCGTGGTTGCCAACCCACGTCCCACTAGATGTGAGACCCTGAGGGGGCACGTGGTTGATAACAGGTCATAATCTGCTTCTGTTTCTTTTGGCAGTTGTTTCTCTGCCGGCAGAACTTGTACTTGCACTTGCGAATGCCTTCTGGAATGACAAGATTTGTAGTGAAATAACGCGTGCCATTTAGCGAAATTCTGATTATGTTTCCCTCCGTTCTGTCAAGATGGACACCAAATATTGTAACTTGTGTAAAACACGTTCATTACAGTTCGAATTTAGGAATATATGTTCAAACCAACGCTGCACAACGCAAACTGGCTTCAAATTCATTTTGGACGTGTTTATTTAAGTCCTAGGTGGAACGGGCGTTGGGTTTTACAAGTATGTTAACGTTATCACCAACGGAATATTGTTTCAGCACTGTACTTTGCAGGTGAGGCCGCCTGGGCGAGGGGCTCGTTCCACCTCCCCAGTTGTCCCCGGTGTTTCAAGCTCCAGGACACTACCCTGGAGGCGGTAAACGGTGGGATCTCTCGCTGAGTCCGAGGGAAAAGCCAACCCTGGAGGGTAAACTCACTAGGAAAAAAAACCATAATCCCAGTCCCCAGGCCTGGGAAATAAATCACAGGAGATTAAAATTCACACGGCCTAGCACGCTAACCAATTAGCCACGGAGCCGGACTGCATTAACAAGGAACAGAGCTCGGTCCGTTTTGGTGAGAGGCAAGCAGGTTGACACTCCACACCTAATATCAAAATATCACGCAGTCGGCAGGACTCGGACCTGCGCCCCCGTAGGGATACAGTGAATCTGACTTCTACTTCACAGTCAGATGCCTCAACCACTCGGTCACGACTGCCTCGGAGGACGTTGAGGCTCACTCTGTGACTTTCCCAGTTACTTGCTGATAGGTCTCGGGAGTTGTTAATTTGGGGGGGGGGGTCTTGGGAAGTCATACTCATCAACCCTGTGCGTGTTGGATTGGTTTGCTAGCCAGTGTTTCTGTAGGGCCAATAGTTTTGTAGTTGAATCGTGGCTTATCTCGGGACTTGAAGTATGGTGTCCCTGGCACCTGGCTGAAAGATAATCACACTGAGGATTATCACTGTTTCTAATAAACAAGAATGCCTCATATTGTGTCACCAGTCTCCAATTCGTTGCAGTCAGCATCGGTGGTTCAGTGGTAGAATGCTCGTCTGCCACGCGGGCGGCCCGGGTTCGATTCCCGGCCGATGCAACTTATATTTTTGCAGAAAGAAATAGTTATGTTCATTTAAGGAACGGAACAATAAGGCCATATGCTCTGGAAGAGAAGCAGTCCTTTGATGAAGTCATTTCTGTCCCTTACTAATCGCTACTCTCCTAACTCGGCCTCACCCGCGGACTCTGCGCCATGGATCATTCCTCTGCAGTCATAAGCATAGTGTCTGGGAGCTGAACATACTTTGTCAGCAGATACAACTGGGAATGGTGATAGGCGACCACTAACTTGGGGCTTATTAAGGAAGGGATTTTTGGAAGGAAGTGGACCTGCTGAAAGGAACACTTGGGCATTTACCTGGTGGTGAAAATGGGACACCACAAAAATATTTTCAGGACGACTGAGGTGCAATTGGAACTCACTCTCATCCGATGCCCTCGCAGAGTCCATGGGTTAAGTCGAACTGGGGGATAAGCGATTAAAAAAGAAAAAAAAATAGTCGAACAATTTCGCAACCCAACATTCTCTTCCGACAAAATATTTGTAGGTCTACTTAAGTGATTTTATTGAATTAATGACATTTTTAAAAGGACTAGATAATCTCGGGGAACTGAATGGAATTCTAGACCCTTGATATTTAGTTTGATATATAGGAAGGGGAGAATATAAGTGTTTGTGCAGTAATATTAAGGTGTGATGTGCCACACAAATGGCACAATGAGGTGAGTTCAGGAAGGTTCAACATTGTATTCCAATATAATATGTAACTTTACACTGAAAAAAGCTTCACTTGAGCAGCACCAGAGGCGAGGAGAAGACGTAATAAACATTGACACTTATTTCACAGTTAAGATGCCAACTAGTCAATGCTGGGGAAATCGTATGCATGTGGGTGAATGTCTATCTGTCGGTCTGTGATTGTGTGGAACTTTTTAATGTAATTTGGTAAGGACTTATTACTATCCAGACCGACCCCGACTGCGGATTTCGTATTCCAGTAGGCCTAAGTACCACCAGTCTAAAACGGCGGCGACGCGAAATATCTCACCAGTACTCAACACCTCCTAATGCAGCAATTAACCTGAAATTTTGTATGATGATCTATGTTTATATGCCTGACTTAAAAACCTAGTAAGCATAAAACCAGCAAGGCGGCTACCGTACATGACACAAATATTGAATTTGACTTTCCTGATTATTTTAATCCGAACGCTGTGAAACTTGGCATAATGTATCTTTATAGGCTACTTATGAATAAAATTAAGATTCGTCTGTACGTGGTATAGAACAGAGAAATATTATGTTATCCATTCTCTTGATGCCAAATGAATGCAGAGGGTTGTATTGTATGTGTGTCTGGATGAATGTTCTTTATAAGACATCCACGGAGGAACAGAATGATCCGAGGTCAAGTGCGCTTTATCGCTATACTATCCACCATGGGTTTAATGGTTGCGTTCACGGTAGCAAACAGTTGATCAACTGCTCCAAAGCTGATGCATCGGGAGCGGGATCAGGTTTTACGTGTACTTGTGAACGGTTTGCTCCATCTGATCTGTAGCAGCGCGCGTTGTTCGAAAGTGGACAAGGCCGATGTAGCCTACTATCCTCGAGCCTGCGATGTTGAAATGATCAGATAATCTTGTGAGAGTGAATGCTGATATTAGATCAGTATCTAATTTACCTTTAGTTTTGCAACTCGGAACGAGATTGGTCTGAAACTATGTACCGAAGGCTGTGAACATGTATCAAACCATACCTTGCTCCCGATAATATTAGGCCTACGTTCGTAAATTTCTTGCCTTTCTGCTACGGCATTTATTGTGTTATGCTAGTTCGGCCACGGTAAAGAAAACTTAACAGTTTAACGTATGGTACGGTATATTAAGGTGGTATATCCCAAGACTTATGATAATTGAAGTAATTTTAATCCCTTCAAATTGAACAAGGTAGGTTAGGCCTATGTCTCAATAGACCGAATATTTATTCAAGAATATCAATATAGCTTCGATTTTATTAATGTAGGGTTATAACCTATGAGAAGGGTCAAGAACCTGTAAGTCTAGCAGTAAACCTCTTACCAGTCATCCACACATGATGACTTCATTATTTGTTAGCATTGCTTCATCTATTTAATTCGTTCCTAGGTATCCTTCATGCTGATATTGTCCTGCTTCTTATATCTTTTCTTTTTCACTCTAGTTTTCTTCTCAAGGATTTGATGTTTTTGGATTTATTCATCAGCTTAACTGTGCTACACAGATTTTAGTTACTGTACTATAAAAATTAATTGTATTTACAAAAAAATCAGGTTAGATAGCAAAATTAATTTGAAACATTACAAGAATATAAATCACATTGTCCCTACCTGTCAACTAGCGGTATTTATCTGGACCATTACCCTTCCCCTATCTAATAAGGTCAGATGACCTCAAGGTTCCACACTTTAAAATTATAACCAGCATCTAGAAATAAAATTTCTGGGTCCCTCATTTAAAGCAAAAGAAATCATGGTATGAGCCTGTATTATCCTTGTTATGCCTAACTTATTTACACCCCAATATTAGTACTTACAGAGAAAGGCACAACATGAACTGTTGATGGATTAACTTAGTCTCTTACTTGGCAGTCCATTCTCCTCCTATCAATACTGTTACGTGCCACCCCCTAGTGGCACTTTTGTTAACTGGATTACGGTGGGGGTACAAAGCACAACACCAATTACTGCTTAAAGAAATAATTAACTTTATTGTGGCCAGAAAATTACACTAATCAGCAAATACAAGCAATTAGGAGCCTTCTCCAGTTTCCTCAAGTCACTTCCTTATGCGCTCTTGGCCCCTTTCACTTGCAACAGACCACAGAAGTTAATCCGTCCTAATGAGTCCGGTGGCCTTGGCAGAAGCTACCTGCCCCTCTTCCTCAGGTACAACAAATACAGTTACTTACGAGCACTTGATGTACGCTGTTCACAAGCTGGGAGAAACAATGTCACAGGATTTCGTAACTCGCACAGCACTTCGTCACCACACTTCTGTCGCACAAGATAATCGCTCGCACTAGCTCGTAAAACACAACAACAACAACAACTGCTTCACGGGTCACTCTTATATAGCCGGCCGGTGACTCAATAAATGCTTCTAGATCCATCCAGAGTCCACGGCTTCTCGAGGTTTCCAGCGCTGGTCCAGTCACGAATGTTCTGGACTATCCCTTTGTCCTAGTAGCCCTGTTGCATAAGGCGCGCGCAATACATGAGGCAGGGCACAGCCCTGCCCTGGGGCAGTTGTGACTCACGCGGCGAGTGATGACACAAACTCACAGCCGTAACACCACCCCCTTCCTAAAAAGGCTGATCGTCCCGATCAATCATTGGTCCGTCTGTGTCCCTCCGTAGGCTGCCAGGCGATCTCGATGCACGATCTTCATCTTCGCCCTCGGGCTCCGCTGGATCCTGTAGACGACATCGTTGATTCGTTTCACGACTCGGTACGGGCCCTCCCAGGACTTCTGCAGTTTGGGTGACAGGCCTTTCTTCCGTAATGGGTTGAAGAGCCAGATCAGGTCGTTCTCGTGGAATCCTCCGGCATCCGTCTGCTGGTCGTGCCGGGTCTTCATTCGGTCGGTCTCGATCCGCAGTTTCCTCCTCGCGAACGCGTGCACGTCCTCCAGTTGGTCGACCAGTTCTTGACAATACTGGCTTACCGGGATCGGATCATTCCCAGGTCGGCCGAAGGCAAGATCGACAGGTAGACGGAGCTCCCTCCCAAACATGGCCCGGGCTGGTGTGCACCCGGTGGCTTCATGCACGGCGGCGCGGTAGGCCAGGAGAAATAGTGGAAGATGCTTGTCCCAATCCCTCTGGTGCTCGCTGACGACTATTCGGAGATGGTTCTCGACGGTGCGATTGAATCGCTCTACCATCCCGTCGGACTGAGGGTGTAGCGGCGTTGTCCTTGTCTTCCGGATCCCCAGCAGCTGGCATAGGTTCTGGAACACCTGCGACTCGAAGTTCCTCCCTTGGTCGGAGTGCAGCTCCAGGGGTACTCCGTACCGGCTGACGAATTCCTTCACCAGGGTCTCTGCGATCGTCGCGGCTTCTTGGTTAGGGAGCGCATACGCCTCCGGCCATTTGGTAAAGTAGTCGCTGACGACTAATATGTAGCGGTTCCCAGCCTCGATTAACGGGAATGGCCCAGCAACATCGATGGCCACTCTCTCCATGGGGCCGCCCACGTTGTAGGTCTTCAGTGGACCCCGTCGTCTTCGTCCTGGGCCCTTGCTGGCTGCGCAATCGTGGCACCTCGCGCAGTGGTTCTCCACGTCGGTTCGGCATCCGATCCAGTAGAACCGCTCTCTCAGCTTCTCCAGGGTCTTCTTTATCCCTAGGTGTCCACCAGATGATCCTCCATGGACTTCCTTCAGGACTTCCTCCGTCATAGCCTTTGGAACGACGACTTGTTCCCGAGATGTCTTCCCGTCGGTGCTCTCCCAGGCGCGGCAGATGAGGCCATCCCTTACAATCAGCGAGTCCCACTGCGCCCAGTAGGACTTAAACTTTGGGCTGCAGTCACTCACAATGTTCCACCCGGGTCTGGGGACACAGGTCCTCTTCCATTCGGCTATCAGTCCCAGGTCATCATCTTCTGCTTGTGCCCGCGTGAAAGATTCGCGGCTCCAGTTCCCTTGAAGTTCCACAGTAGTCCTCCGGCACTGTATCCCGGTGTTCTCCTCCCTCCTAGTACAGAAGGTGCAGTCTTCGGGGCACGGTCTTCGTGACAGGGCGTCGGCGTTAGAATGCAGTTGACCTTTCCTGTGCTGAATCTCAAAGTTGTACTGTTGAAGCCTCTCTAACCACCGCGCGAGTTGACCCTCGGGCTGCTTGAAGTTCAGGAGCCACCGCAGGGATGCATGGTCGGTCCTGATGAGAAATTCTTGCCCGTACAGGTACTTGTGGAAGTGTTCAATGGTCTTCACGATGGCGAGCAGCTCCTTCCTGGTGACGCAGTAGTTCCTTTCTGGCTTTGACAAGGCCTTGCTGAAGTAGGCCACTACTCTCTCCTCGCCGTCCACTACTTGCGACAGGATCCCCCCTATGCCAAAGTCGCTGGCATCGGTATCGACGATGAACCTTGTTCCAGGTCTGGGGTAGGCCAGAATAGGCGCGGTGCACAGAGCCTGCTTGAGTTGCTCGAAGGCATTGTGGCATTCTGCTGTCCACGTGAAGAGTTGGTCCTTCTCAGTCAGTCGATGTAAAGGTTTGGCGATGTCGGCGAATCCCCTCACGAAGCGACGGTAATAAGTGCAGATTCCCAGGAAGCTTCGTAGTTGGGACTTGTCCTTCGGAACTGGCCACTCCCTCACAGCTGCGGTCTTCTCTGGGTCGGTGCGCACCCCTTCCTCGGAGACGATGTGCCCAAGGTACTGGACCCGCTTCTGGAAGAGCTGACACTTCTTGGGACTCAACTTCAGCTGGGCAGCCCGTAGCTTCAACAAGATCTCCTTCAGGTTGCTGTAGTGCTCCTCGAAGCTTCTCCTCAGAACGATGACGTCGTCTAGGTAGACCAGGCAAGTCTTCCAGTGTAGTCCCCTCAGAATGGACTCCATTAGCCTTTCGAAGGTCGCAGGGGCGTTGCACAGACCGAATGGCATGACGGTGAACTGCCAGAGCCCGCTGCCCACAGAGGACGCCGTTTTCTCGCGGTCCTTAGGGTGGACCTCCACCTGCCAGTAGCCACTCTTCAAATCCAAGGTGGAGAACCATCTCGACCCTGATATGGTGTCCAGGGTATCGTCGATCCGGAGTAGAGGGTAGCTGTCCTTCTTAGTGACGTCATTCACCCGCCTGTAATCCACGCAGAACCTGGTGGAACCGTCCTTCTTCTTCACTAGCACGACCGGAGAACTCCAAGGACTATGTGATGGCTCGATCACCCCTTGCTCCTTCATCTCTTCTACCATCTGGTCGACTTCGGCTTGCTTGGCGAGCGGGACACGTCGGAATGGGGCCCTAATCGGTGCGTTGTCCCCAACGTCGATTCTGTGCTGAACCAAGCTTGTCCTGCCGAAGTCTTTGCTCCCCACGGAGAAGACATCCTGGAATTCGCGTAGCAGGTCCTGAAGTTGGCGTGATTGTTCCTCGTCTAAATGGTCCTGGGATCCTTGGTACAGCTTCTGTAGTTCTTCTGGCAGTGTGCGTCTTCTTCGGTTGTCCGTCTGCAGGTGTCTGTCTGTCGAATCTGTGATGTGGGCAATCCAGGTAACGGGCTCGCAGACTCCTAGGTTGGTGTCCCGGTGAACCGTAATGTCGTAGTCGTTCAGGTTGGACAGGCGGACGTACGGCCGAGTCGTCGTGTTGATGAGAGTCTTGGCAACTAGCAATCCTTTTGTATGGTTGTCCTCATATTTTGGCTCGATGACAGCCGCCACTCCCTCAGCTGTTCCGTCGACAGTTATGGCAGCGCTGACTTCCGTCCTGGCGGGAACGATGACGTCCTCTCTCAGCCTTACTCGTCGTGCGGCTACGGCCTCGTGTGCTGGTTGCAAAGCAAATTCCTCACCTCCGAAGTGCAGAGTGTTGGTACTCAGATCCAAGATGATGTTGTTCTGGTCCAGGAAGTCCAGTCCGATGATCACTTCACTTGACACGTCAGCCACAAGCACTGGATGCTTTATCGCCCGTCGACCAATGACGAACTCCAGTGATGCTTCGCCATGTACCGGTGCGGTCTCTCCGGTCGCGGTTATTAGCTGGAGGTTCCTTTGTGTGGGTTGCACTCTCCACTTCGGGATCACGGTGGGACTGACGATGGTCCTCGATGCTCCCGTGTCGATTAGCATGGGCCAGCTCTCTCCGTTGACGACTCCGTCGACCATCAGGCTGCTATTATCCCTCCGTAACTGTGTCACACGAACTTGGACTGCCGGGGCTTGACGACTGTCACAAGCCAACCTTTGCCCCCCTAAGCTGGCTGATACTTGCTTTCCTGGGCCGCGCGGTTTCCCTACGACTGACTGTCCCGACGGAAACCCTTGGCGGCGACGATCACCGCAGTCCTTGCTCAGGTGGCCTCTCTTACGGCAGGTCCAGCAGGTCGGTAGTCCTCTTCCGGGCCGCCTCTCCGGATGTCCTTCGGCTACGTTTTTGTTGGTGGTACTGCGATTCTTGAAGAAACGGCTTAGCGCCTCCAACTCGTCGGCCAGGGGCTTGGTCTCGTTGGTTTTTGCTGGTTCGTCGACGTCCACTTGACGCACCCGCGCGTGCATTCTGGATGCCTGTTTTGCCGTCTCGAATTCAAGTGCGTGGCTCAGTGCATCTGCCAGGGTCTTATTGCGCGCGAGTCGCAGCGCCTGTTGAGTGTCCGAGTCCCGTAGCCCGTCGGTGAAAGTCTGCGTCGCTATCTGCTCCAGAAAGTCGGCCGGCGCTGTTGGGTAGGCGAGCCTTACGAGGCGTGCGATGTCCATCTCGAACTCCTGCAGGGTTTCCGCGTTCTTCTGTACCCGGGTCCGGAGCTGCATCTGGTAGGCCTGCTGAAGATGGCTATCTCCATATCGGGACTCCATATGGGCGATCAGTGCAGCGTAGTCCTGGGATCCAGTCGGGATAGCCTGAAGGACGTTAAGGGCGTCGCCTCTCAGCGCTACAATGAGAGCTGTAGCCTTTTCTGTGTTGTTCCAGTTATTTATGGAACAGGCTGCCTCGAACTGACGTAAGTAGGTGCTCCACGGGACCTTTCCGTCGAAGGTTGGGGGCGTCACTCTGCTATGTCCCGTTCCTGATATTCCCAGTGTAACGGTGGGCGGGCGTTGGCGCAGCTCGGCAACTTCCTCTCGTAGAGCGTTGAATTCCTCTTTCACCCCCGTCAGTGGGCGTTGGCGCAGCTCGGCAACTTCCTTTTGTAAGGCGTTGAATTTCTCCTCCACCCCTATCAGCGGGCGTTGGCACAGCTCGGCAACTTCCACTTGTAAGGCGTTGAATTTCTCCTCCACCCCCATCAGCGGGCGTTGGCGCAGCTCGGCAACTTCCACTTGTAAGGCGTCGAACTTCTTTTCCACTGCCGTGACTTCCTCACGCAGACCCAGTTCTAATTTCTTCAGGTCCTGTGTCAACTTATTCTGACCGTCTTCCATCTTCTTCTGGCCGTCCTCTATCCTCTTCAGGTCCTCCGCTAGCTTCTTCTGGCCGTCTTCTAGTTTGGCAGTTAGGTCCTCGGCTAATTTCTTCTGGCCGTCCTCCATCTTCTTCTGGCCGTCCTCCATCTTCTTCAGGTCCTCCGCTAACTTATTTTGGCTGTCCTTCAGGTCCTCTGCTAACTTCTTCTGGCCATCCTCCATCTTCTTCTGGCCATCCTCCATCTTCTTCTGGCCGTCTTCCATTTTGGCAGTTAGGTCCTTGGTAAATTCTTCTGGCCGTCTTCTATGCCATTTAACTTTTCTAGCAATGCTGCCAATTGCGCCTCCATTTTAGTTGTTTGCCTTGTAAAGGGCATGCACTCACAGGAAAATTAGAGAAAATGACCTGCTCGGGTTTTGAAACCAGGACCGTCAGGTGTTGTGCTTGAGTTCGTAATCCGGCTTCTGACACCAGTTGTTACGTGCCACCCCCTAGTGGCACTTTTGTTAACTGGATTACGGTGGGGGTACAAAGCACAACACCAATTACTGCTTAAAGAAATAATTAACTTTATTGTGGCCAGAAAATTACACTAACCAGCAAATACAAGCAATTAGGAGCCTTCTCCAGTTTCCTCAAGTCACTTCCTTATGCGCTCTTGACCCCTTTCACTTGCAACAGACCACAGAAGTTAATCCGTCCTAATGAGTCCGGTGGCCTTGGCAGAAGCTACCTGCCCCTCTTCCTCAGGTACAACAAATACAGTTACTTACGAGCACTTGATGTACGCTGTTCACAAGCTGGGAGAAACAATGTCACAGGATTTCGTAACTCGCACAGCACTTCGTCACCACACTTCTGTCGCACAAGATAATCGCTCGCACTAGCTCGTAAAACACAACAACAACAACAACTGCTTCACGGGTCACTCTTATATAGCCGGCCGGTGACTCAATAAATGCTTCTAGATCCATCCAGAGTCCACGGCTTCTCGAGGTTTCCAGCGCTGGTCCAGTCACGAATGTTCTGGACTATCCCTTTGTCCTAGTAGCCCTGTTGCATAAGGTGCGCGCAATACATGAGGCAGGGCACAGCCCTGCCCTGGGGCAGTTGTGACTCACGCGGCGAGTGATGACACAAACTCACAGCCGTAACAATACACAACTGGTTTCCATACCATATTCTCTATATGCTACTGTTCATCTAATGAAAATGAAAAATGTTAGGCTACAGATTTTTGGTTTAAAACAGTTGTCTAAAGATGCTTTCACCATTTATTTTTTAATAGATCATGTCATCAAATGGTCCACTAACATAGAAATAATTAAAAAATAGGGCATTTTAAAATTATTGCTACCTAAGTCTGGACAGTACAGAATGAGGTAGAGGAAACTACACTGCAAAAATATAAACTGAAAAAAATAAGATATAAAAATCAGGAAAGTACCAGGATGAATGACACCTAGGAACAAAGATAAATGAAGCAGTGCTAAGGAATACATCTTTTCTGTGATAATTTGAAGCCATTCTTTTATTTTTTTCAGTGTTGCCTATACAGATTGTCTTTGCTGCTTCTCAGTCGGTCAACATGGGGTACAAAATTATTATGTAAACCTACTCCTGGAAACAGTTACATGTATTAGTTGCCCATTGCCCATTTAAGTGTGATAACTAACTAATACATGTAATTTTTTCCAGGAGTGTGTTTATATATGTATAATTTTGTACCCGAAAAGCAGCAATGACTACATTTCATCTTGAATTTCAGTACATAATCATTACCAGCTGCTTGATGTACGATACTGGTACTTCATTGGGGCTTGGCTAGTGGGCTCGTACAATTACATACCATTACCGAAGGTAACATTCATGACTCATCACTCTCTTAAAGGCAATGATACTTGGTTACTAACAATTCCCTTTGTTGCTCAATATGTGCCTGGTAGAGAGATGGTAGGCACGAATCAGCAAACTAAATGTTAAAAGAAGTAATATCTTCCACCTAGGCTCATTACCAGATTGAATACAAATGAAACTACAGTACAGCAAAACTATAGGTGTAGTTTTGTAACAAACATAGTTCATTCAGTCACCGTACAAGAACATCAGATCTTCTGTGGTCAGCAGCAAATACTGCTGTGTGATAGAATATGCAGATTATAAAGTGAAGCATCACTGTAATGAGGTGTTAAAATTCAGGCAAGCTGCGATAAGGTAAGAAAATATTGGACGAACTGGGTATGTGCTGTGTTGAACAGTTCTCAATCTTTTCTGCTTGTGTAAGAAGAGAAATATATTTCTTGAGTTGCAGTACATAGGCCTAGCCGTTACCAGCTTCTTGGTAGCCTACTGCAGTGAACCTAGGCTAGTGAGCTTGTCTAATTGTAGCCTATACTGTACAGTACTAGTAGGCAATATTCATGAAACCTCACTCCCTTTAAGTTATCATTTTACTAACAATTTCCTTTACAGGTTACTAAGCTTGTAACTTAAAGCCTCCTTCCCAATCCTAGCCTCAGTTAAAAACAAGATGTTCAGTAAAGAACATATAGCCTACTTTCTCCTAAATGCATGGGTATTGTTATAACTCTTTGTCCTTTTCAAGGAGTATGATTGAATGTTGGTTGTAGGAGCTTGTTGAAATACAACGTGCTATAGGGATATTAAACATGAATATGAGGTGCCCTTTGCTAGTGCTACCTCTGTACAAAATTTCGTTCAATTCGGTTTCACCGTGTTTGAATTGATAGGGGGAATCGATTTGCACACATACTTGGCCACCATCTGCAAACTATTGGGCAGATGATCTAGCAGTTTGGTCAGAATATGCTTCCCACATAGAGATTTGTTGTTGCAAAATTTGGTAGAGACTAGATTATTAGGTTGGTCGTAATTATATTTTAGCCTTTAACATTTGGGTGGCCGCGATTACGTTTCCGTCAAGATGGCGGTGATATTAAACATGACACTGAGGTGGCCTTTTCTAGTGCTATCTCTGTACCAAATTTCGTTCCATTCGGTTTCACCGTGTTCGAATTAATAGGGGGAATCGATTTTCACACAAAGACGGTCGCCATCCGCAAAATATTAGGCTAATGACCTATTAGATTTGTCAACGGATGCTTCCTCCATAATGGTATGTTGATGCAAAATTTGGTAGAGATCGGATGATTAGGTTAATCGTAATTTGATTTAAGCATTGAATATTTGTGTGGCCGCCATTACGTTTCCATCAAGATGGCGGCGATATAAAACATGACACTGAGGTGCCCTTTGCTAGTGCTACCTCTGTATCAAATTTCATTCCATTCGGTTTCACCGTGTTCGAATTAATAGGGGTAATCGATTATGACACAAAGATGGCCGCCATCCGCAAACTATTAGGCTAATAACCTATTAGATTTGTCAAAGGATGCTCCCTTCATAAAGGTATGTTGTTGCAAAATTTGTAGAGATCGGATGATTAGGTTAGTCGTAATTTGATTTAAGCTTTGAACATTTAGGTAGCCGCCATTACGTTTATGTCAAGATGGCGGCGATATAAAACATGACACTGGGGTACCCTTTGCTAGTACTACCTCTGTACCAAATTTCGTTCCATTCGGTTTCACCGTGTTCGATTTAATAGGGGCAATCGATTTTCACACAAAGATGACCGCCATCCGCAAACTATTAGGCTGATGACCTATTGGTTTGGTCAAAGGATGCTGCTCCCTTAAACGTATGTTGTTGCAAAATTTGGTAGAGATCGGATGATTAGGTTAATCGTAATTTGATTTAAGCTTTGAACATTTGTGTGGCCGCCATTACGTTTCCGTCAAGATGGCGGCGATATAAAACATGACACTGAGGTGCCTTTTGTTAGTACTACCTCTGTACCAAATTTCGTTCCATTCGGTTGCACCGTGTTCGAATTAATAGGGGGAATCGATTTTCACACAAAGATGGCCGCCATCCGCAAACTATTACGCTGATGACCTATTGGTTTGGTCAAAAGATGCTCCCCCCATAAAGGTATGTCGTTGCAAAATTTGGTAGAGATCGGATGATTAGGTTAGTCGTAATTTGATTTAAGCTTTGAACATTTGTGTGGCCGCCATTACGTTTCCGTCAAGATGGCGGCGATATAAAACATGACACTGAGGTGTCCTTTGCTAGTGCTACCTTTGTACCAAATTTCGTTCAATTCGCATTCACCGTGTTCGAATTGATAGGGGGGGGACAGACATTCAGAGTACACACACTCACACACACACACACACACACACACACACACACACAGACACACACACACACAGACTCACACACACACATACACACACACAGACAGACACACTTTTTTCGCCCTGTGTTGATCTCATAAGTCTACTTTCATTTTTTGCAAAAATCGAAAATAGGCTAACATGCACTAATACTGACACCACATTATTTTGAAATGTATCCTGTAGCCTAGGCTACTGTTAAAATATAGATCAATATGTAGCATACACACAAGAGAAGGAAGGAAGCTTGTAGTTTAACGTGACCGTTAATCTCGCGATCATAAGCCACAGGACGTCCGTTTTACGTGGAATCTGAACCACAGGACATGGCATTTCACATTGAAAATCTCACATGCAGTGACCGGGAATCGAACCCGGCCCGCCTTGGTGAGAGGCATACAGCTTGACCACTGCGCCACCACGCCCCGACACACAAGAGAGTGAGTGAAATAAATTAGCCTTATGTCACAATTTCTAAATCCATTCTCATAATGCATTTTACTTAATAGTCAGTTCCTATTTGAGTACAGAGACCTAACCTGTCCCCTGAGAGAAAATCATCGCTCGTTTGACAAAAGGAAGTCAAGGATGGAAATTTTGGTGTTGGATTAGTTGAAGCATGGACAAAATACAGTATGTGCATACAATAATTGTCACAAAATGTTAATACTCAGGCATGTTGAGATACCGTAAGTGAAGGAAATAAATGACAAACTGGGTAAGTGCTACCGTATGTTAAAGAGTGCTTAATTTTCTCTCCTTTTGTAAGAAAAGAAATTTATACAGGCCTACAGTATATATATATATATATATATATTATATCTTAGGTTTCAGTGCATAGTCATTCCCAGCTTCTTGATGTATGGTACTGGTAGCCTACTGCAGTGAATATTGGCTATTGAGCATGCCCAATTATAGCCAATGGTACCAGTACGGTAGGTAATATTCATTACATTGAAAGGAATGTGGATGTTTAATCTAGACCTGAACAGCAACCAAGAAGCAAGATAACTGTTAAGATAAGGCTGCTAATGCCATGAAAAGAAAAGTAGCCTAATGGTTACTGGTACTTGAAATGCTTACCAAGGGAAGCTGGTTTCTTTCAAACAGAAACATATTTATAGGCTAGGGCCTATACATGATCAAATTAACTTCATTCAGTCCAAGCTGAAAGCCAGGGGGGGGGAGGCTAATCTAGACCTAAACAGCATCCAAGAAGCAAGAGAACTGTTAAGATAAGTCTGATAATACCATGAAAATAAAAATACTGATAGGCTACTAGTATTTCCCAGTCATTACATTCTGATCAGCCAAACACTCAGTTTTCTATTGGAAGAATCACCCAATAATGCAGGCACAGACAGACCTACGGTAATTCTCATATCCTATTGCATACTAATCCTTAACCCGACAAGTACCGGTATCCTACGGTATTGAAATAATTCAGAATTTGGGGTAGGCCCAGTACAATGCAGGTATTTTTATACAGTACCGGTAGCCTATGCTTGCTCCAAATGAAAGGTATTTTTTATACAGTATCGGTAGCCTAGAAGTTTGATTCTCTCTATACTGCCTACACAACAATATATTCGTCGAGGTACAGTATTTAGCCCAAAGCATAGGTTAAAATCGTATTTTCAGACCAAATTACCCCCAGACAAGTGATGAAAAAACGCTGAATCATTGATTTAAAAACTTTATAAATGCACATTGCCACTAAAAAGGAAACCACACACCTGAATTCATATAATTTTTAATACTTGGAACAAAAGAAAGGCTGTAACATCCGATATATCAGGTTATGTTGTTTCACACATAGGTTAAAATTTGTAGCAACTGCGGTCCGTAAATCGGAATAAAGATATATCACGAATTTAACTCAGTGCAGGTCATTTTATAGGCTACTAGCAGTAGTACCCGGCTTCGCCCGGTGGAATGATGATAATATTCCAGTCTCCTTAACACTCAACGTCATAAATTATATTTATTTATGTATTCATTTCTTACATTATCAAACCCAGTGACAATGTTTATACTTAAATCACTATGGGAAGGCTCTGTAAAATAATGATCATTCTCGTGATATTTGTCTTCAGTCCGAGTCGAGATATGTCGTTAGCTGTCCCAGAATTCGTGACATCTCAGTCGTAGAAGACTTTATGTGGTGGTGATTAGAAATATAATGGACTTAAATTCTAGGTCATTTGCCCCCAATGACGTTGAGGGCGTAACATCTAGGTAATTTGCCCTACTGATCAGGATGATATTGAAAATTACTACATAACTGACATATGAAACTTAGAAAATAATAGAAAAAGTTATTTTTTAGGACTCACATTTCGGGAAAGACTTGGTTATTTTTTGCCAAAGAGCTCCCACTTGGATCGCTATCTGGTTAAAAGTTTCGTCATGTTAAGGTTGAAACTGTACGATAAATGTCTGAAGCAATTCCTCAAAGAGAAGCTTCCAGATTTTGCAGTCGATATATCGTTAACGTTCGTGAGCATCCAGTTGTCTTTTCTTCTGACGCAAAACATCTTCTACATAGTGATGATGAACATAGAAGCGACTACTGGCACATGTAACTTATCAACGAATGGGAAAAATTGATACCGTACTTTAAAGGAATGAGAGGTCATTTGCCCTTTTGATGAGGATGACAATGAAGACTACTACTACTTCTGAACGGGTATATCAAACTTAAAAACTAATGGAAATACGTATTTTTAAAATCACAGGCTAGGTAGACTCTGGTGTTGCTTAGTAGTATAATGGACGTAACATCTACTGTAGATCATTTGCCCCTTTGATGAGGATGATAATGAAGACGACTACTACTGAACGGGTATATCAAACTTACAAACTAATGGAAATACATATTTTTAAAATCACAGGCTAGGTAGACTCTGGTGTTGCTTAGCAGTATAATGGACGTAACATCTAGGTCATTTGCCCCTTTGATGAGGATGATAATGAAGACGATTACTACTGAACGGGTATATCAAACTTACAAACTAATGGAAATACAAATTTTAAAAATCACAGGCGATGAAGACTGTGGTGTTACTTAGTAGTATAATGGACGTAACATCTAGGTCATTTGCCCTTTTGATGAGGATGGTAATGAATACTACTGTTGAATTGACACGACAAACTTACAAACTACCGTGATAGAAAGAAATATTTCAAAATTCACAGGCGATAAAGACTTATTGTGTGTGGTGATTAGTGGTATAATGGGCGTAACATCTAGGTCATTAGCCCTTATGATGATAATAATAAGGTAATGAAAAATGACTACTAAACGAACTTGGTGTAATTTTAAATCTGATATAGGTAATTCAGATTTCTACCTTCGATGTCTTCCAAAGTCTGAACGTTATTTTCTGGCTTAGGCCTATACTCGATGCGTGTAGTGAAACAGCTTATCGAGTACTGCTCGGGTCCAAGCTGCACGAACCTGAGAATATCGCAGATGATGACGATATATGATGACAGACGTTCAAGGGGGGGGGGGGGTCCCGGTCCTATTCACATTGACCGATGAATCACTCATTCTTTCGTAACACTACAGTGGTTTGAGTGAAGACCCTGTATGAACATCAGCATAGCAATACCAGGTAACACGGCGGGGTCTGGACATTTCTCTCATGCCACCTTGCGATGAATCAGCAAGCTATTCTCACACCTGCCCCCTCCTCCCCCCTCCACCCACCAGGGTCTCACAACTTGTGGGATGTGGGTGTGCGACCACGGGACCCCAGCTGAGTCCGGCATTGCTTCTACTTACTGGTGCCGGGCTCCTTTCAGTTCTCTTTCCAGTCAGCCTCCCTTGGTCAAACTCTTGTTCTCTTCCGACCCCGATGGTATCAGGGTATCCGAGGCCTAGCGACTCTTTCACTTTCCCGCCTTAATTGGCCCTTGTCTAATCATTCCTGATAGCCTCATTCTTCGAGGTGTCAGCCTTCTTTTTCTTTTCTTAATATCTCATGTCTTCTGCTCAAGACCCTCAAGGAGGCAGGGTGTGTGAAGCCCCACCACTTCTGGTGCACCCTGGATAGTGCTACATCCTCAAGGGCTCATGGCTGGTGAGTTCTGGAGCTGGCAACTCTGAGGGTTTCCTGAGCGGGTCCGGTTTTACCCCTTTTTTCCATTGCCTTTGGGACGGACCCTGTCCTCTTTCCGAGAATCGAGTGGTCTGTCCGCAATTTCAAGCAGACAGTGTTACTCGCAGGGTACCAAAGGGTAAGTATACAAATTTTGGTTCTGATCGGTGAAACGGTGTAGATTTGTGCCAAAGTGCCAAAATGCAGGGAATGGGGTGATCTGTCCGCAATTTCAAGTGGACAGGGTTACCCGCAGGGTTCGAAAGGGTAAGTATACAAATTTTGGTCCGGATCGGTGAAACGATATAGATTTTTGGCAAAGGGCCTAAATGCAGGAAATGGGGTGGTCTGTCCGAAATTTTAGGTGGACATTGATATTCACAGGGTTACAAAGGGTAAGTATACAAATTTTGGTTCAGATCGGTGAAACGGTGTAGATTTGAGCCAAGGGGCCTAAATGCAGGGAATGGAGTGGTCTGTCCACAATTTAAAGCAAACAGTGTTACTCGCAGGGTACCAAAGGGTAAGTATACAAATTTTGGTTCTGATCGGTGAAACGGTGTAGATTTGTGTCAAAGGGCCTAAATGCAGGGAATGGAGTGGTCTGTCCGAAATTTCAAGCAGACAGTGTTACTCGCAGGGTTCCAGACGGTAAATAACAAATTTTGGTTGAGATCTGTGAAACGGTGTAGATTTGGGACAAAGGGCCTAAATGCAGGGAATGGAGTGGTCTGTCCGCAATTTCAAGCAGACAGTGTTACTCACAGGGTACCAAAGGGTAAGTATACAAATTTTGGTTCTGATCGGTGACACGGTGTGGATTTGGGCCAAAGGGCCTAAATGCAGAGAATGGGGTGGTCTGTCCGAAATTTCAAGTGGACAGGGTTACCCGCAGGGTTGCAAAGGGTAAGTATACAAATTTAGGTTCGGATCGGTGAAACGGTGTAGATGTTTGCCAAAGGGCCTAAATGCAGGAAATGGGGTGGTCTGTCCGAAATTTTAAGTGGACAGTGTTATTCACAGGGTTCCAAAGGGTAAGTATACAAATTTTGGTTCAGATCGGTGAAACGGTGTAGATGTTTGCCAAAGGGCCTAAATGCAGGAAATGGGGTGGTCTGTCCGAAATTTTAAGTGGACAGTTTTACTCGCAGGGTTCCAAAGGGTATGTATACAAATTTTGGTTGAGATCGGTGAAACGGTGTAGATTTGGGATAAAGGGCCTAAATGCAGGGAATGGGGTGGTCTGTCGGAAATTTCAAGTGGATAGGGTTACCCGCAGGGTTCCGAAGGGTAAGTATACAAATTTTGGTTCAGATCGGTGAAACGGTGTGGATTTGTATACATAACAGACAGACAGACAGACAGACAGACAAACATTGAGCTTTATATATATAGATGTATAATTTTGTACCCGAAAAGCAGCAATGACTACATTTCATCTTGAATTTCAGTACATAATCATTACCAGCTGCTTGATGTACGATACTGGTACTTCATTGGGGCTTGGCTAGTGGGCTCGTACAATTACATACCATTACCGAAGGTAACATTCATGACTCATCACTCTCTTAAAGGCAATGATACTTGGTTACTAACAATTCCCTTTGTTGCTCAATATGTGCCTGGTAGAGAGATGGTAGGCACGAATCAGCAAACTAAATGTTAAAAGAAGTAATATCTTCCACCTAGGCTCATTACCAGATTGAATACAAATGAAACTACAGTACAGCAAAACTATAGGTGTAGTTTTGTAACAAACATAGTTCATTCAGTCACCGTACAAGAACATCAGATCTTCTGTGGTCAGCAGCAAATACTGCTGTGTGATAGAATATGCAGATTATAAAGTGAAGCATCACTGTAATGAGGTGTTAAAATTCAGGCAAGCTGCGATAAGGTAAGAAAATATTGGACGAACTGGGTATGTGCTGTGTTGAACAGTTCTCAATCTTTTCTGCTTGTGTAAGAAGAGAAATATATTTCTTGAGTTGCAGTACATAGGCCTAGCCGTTACCAGCTTCTTGGTAGCCTACTGCAGTGAACCTAGGCTAGTGAGCTTGTCTAATTGTAGCCTATACTGTACAGTACTAGTAGGCAATATTCATGAAACCTCACTCCCTTTAAGTTATCATTTTACTAACAATTTCCTTTACAGGTTACTAAGCTTGTAACTTAAAGCCTCCTTCCCAATCCTAGCCTCAGTTAAAAACAAGATGTTCAGTAAAGAACATATAGCCTACTTTCTCCTAAATGCATGGGTATTGTTATAACTCTTTGTCCTTTTCAAGGAGTATGATTGAATGTTGGTTGTAGGAGCTTGTTGAAATACAACGTGCTATAGGGATATTAAACATGAATATGAGGTGCCCTTTGCTAGTGCTACCTCTGTACAAAATTTCGTTCAATTCGGTTTCACCGTGTTTGAATTGATAGGGGGAATCGATTTGCACACATACTTGGCCACCATCTGCAAACTATTGGGCAGATGATCTAGCAGTTTGGTCAGAATATGCTTCCCACATAGAGATTTGTTGTTGCAAAATTTGGTAGAGACTAGATTATTAGGTTGGTCGTAATTATATTTTAGCCTTTAACATTTGGGTGGCCGCGATTACGTTTCCGTCAAGATGGCGGTGATATTAAACATGACACTGAGGTGGCCTTTTCTAGTGCTATCTCTGTACCAAATTTCGTTCCATTCGGTTTCACCGTGTTCGAATTAATAGGGGGAATCGATTTTCACACAAAGACGGTCGCCATCCGCAAAATATTAGGCTAATGACCTATTAGATTTGTCAACGGATGCTTCCTCCATAATGGTATGTTGATGCAAAATTTGGTAGAGATCGGATGATTAGGTTAATCGTAATTTGATTTAAGCATTGAATATTTGTGTGGCCGCCATTACGTTTCCATCAAGATGGCGGCGATATAAAACATGACACTGAGGTGCCCTTTGCTAGTGCTACCTCTGTATCAAATTTCATTCCATTCGGTTTCACCGTGTTCGAATTAATAGGGGTAATCGATTATGACACAAAGATGGCCGCCATCCGCAAACTATTAGGCTAATAACCTATTAGATTTGTCAAAGGATGCTCCCTTCATAAAGGTATGTTGTTGCAAAATTTGTAGAGATCGGATGATTAGGTTAGTCGTAATTTGATTTAAGCTTTGAACATTTAGGTAGCCGCCATTACGTTTATGTCAAGATGGCGGCGATATAAAACATGACACTGGGGTACCCTTTGCTAGTACTACCTCTGTACCAAATTTCGTTCCATTCGGTTTCACCGTGTTCGATTTAATAGGGGCAATCGATTTTCACACAAAGATGACCGCCATCCGCAAACTATTAGGCTGATGACCTATTAGTTCGGTCAAAGGATGCTGCTCCCTTAAACGTATGTTGTTGCAAAATTTGGTAGAGATCGGATGATTAGGTTAATCGTAATTTGATTTAAGCTTTGAACATTTGTGTGGCCGCCATTACGTTTCCGTCAAGATGGCGGCGATATAAAACATGACACTGAGGTGCCTTTTGTTAGTACTACCTCTGTACCAAATTTCGTTCCATTCGGTTGCACCGTGTTCGAATTAATAGGGGGAATCGATTTTCACACAAAGATGGCCGCCATCCGCAAACTATTACGCTGATGACCTATTGGTTTGGTCAAAAGATGCTCCCCCCATAAAGGTATGTCGTTGCAAAATTTGGTAGAGATCGGATGATTAGGTTAGTCGTAATTTGATTTAAGCTTTGAACATTTGTGTGGCCGCCATTACGTTTCCGTCAAGATGGCGGCGATATAAAACATGACACTGAGGTGTCCTTTGCTAGTGCTACCTTTGTACCAAATTTCGTTCAATTCGCATTCACCGTGTTCGAATTGATAGGGGGGGGACAGACATTCAGAGTACACACACTCACACACACACACACACACACACACACACACACAGACACACACACACACAGACTCACACACACACATACACACACACAGACAGACACACTTTTTTCGCCCTGTGTTGATCTCATAAGTCTACTTTCATTTTTTGCAAAAATCGAAAATAGGCTAACATGCACTAATACTGACACCACATTATTTTGAAATGTATCCTGTAGCCTAGGCTACTGTTAAAATATAGATCAATATGTAGCATACACACAAGAGAAGGAAGGAAGCTTGTAGTTTAACGTGACCGTTAATCTCGCGATCATAAGCCACAGGACGTCCGTTTTACGTGGAATCTGAACCACAGGACATGGCATTTCACATTGAAAATCTCACATGCAGTGACCGGGAATCGAACCCGGCCCGCCTTGGTGAGAGGCATACAGCTTGACCACTGCGCCACCACGCCCCGACACACAAGAGAGTGAGTGAAATAAATTAGCCTTATGTCACAATTTCTAAATCCATTCTCATAATGCATTTTACTTAATAGTCAGTTCCTATTTGAGTACAGAGACCTAACCTGTCCCCTGAGAGAAAATCATCGCTCGTTTGACAAAAGGAAGTCAAGGATGGAAATTTTGGTGTTGGATTAGTTGAAGCATGGACAAAATACAGTATGTGCATACAATAATTGTCACAAAATGTTAATACTCAGGCATGTTGAGATACCGTAAGTGAAGGAAATAAATGACAAACTGGGTAAGTGCTACCGTATGTTAAAGAGTGCTTAATTTTCTCTCCTTTTGTAAGAAAAGAAATTTATACAGGCCTACAGTATATATATATATATATATATTATATCTTAGGTTTCAGTGCATAGTCATTCCCAGCTTCTTGATGTATGGTACTGGTAGCCTACTGCAGTGAATATTGGCTATTGAGCATGCCCAATTATAGCCAATGGTACCAGTACGGTAGGTAATATTCATTACATTGAAAGGAATGTGGATGTTTAATCTAGACCTGAACAGCAACCAAGAAGCAAGATAACTGTTAAGATAAGGCTGCTAATGCCATGAAAAGAAAAGTAGCCTAATGGTTACTGGTACTTGAAATGCTTACCAAGGGAAGCTGGTTTCTTTCAAACAGAAACATATTTATAGGCTAGGGCCTATACATGATCAAATTAACTTCATTCAGTCCAAGCTGAAAGCCAGGGGGGGGGGAGGCTAATCTAGACCTAAACAGCATCCAAGAAGCAAGAGAACTGTTAAGATAAGTCTGATAATACCATGAAAATAAAAATACTGATAGGCTACTAGTATTTCCCAGTCATTACATTCTGATCAGCCAAACACTCAGTTTTCTATTGGAAGAATCACCCAATAATGCAGGCACAGACAGACCTACGGTAATTCTCATATCCTATTGCATACTAATCCTTAACCCGACAAGTACCGGTATCCTACGGTATTGAAATAATTCAGAATTTGGGGTAGGCCCAGTACAATGCAGGTATTTTTATACAGTACCGGTAGCCTATGCTTGCTCCAAATGAAAGGTATTTTTTATACAGTATCGGTAGCCTAGAAGTTTGATTCTCTCTATACTGCCTACACAACAATATATTCGTCGAGGTACAGTATTTAGCCCAAAGCATAGGTTAAAATCGTATTTTCAGACCAAATTACCCCCAGACAAGTGATGAAAAAACGCTGAATCATTGATTTAAAAACTTTATAAATGCACATTGCCACTAAAAAGGAAACCACACACCTGAATTCATATAATTTTTAATACTTGGAACAAAAGAAAGGCTGTAACATCCGATATATCAGGTTATGTTGTTTCACACATAGGTTAAAATTTGTAGCAACTGCGGTCCGTAAATCGGAATAAAGATATATCACGAATTTAACTCAGTGCAGGTCATTTTATAGGCTACTAGCAGTAGTACCCGGCTTCGCCCGGTGGAATGATGATAATATTCCAGTCTCCTTAACACTCAACGTCATAAATTATATTTATTTATGTATTCATTTCTTACATTATCAAACCCAGTGACAATGTTTATACTTAAATCACTATGGGAAGGCTCTGTAAAATAATGATCATTCTCGTGATATTTGTCTTCAGTCCGAGTCGAGATATGTCGTTAGCTGTCCCAGAATTCGTGACATCTCAGTCGTAGAAGACTTTATGTGGTGGTGATTAGAAATATAATGGACTTAAATTCTAGGTCATTTGCCCCCAATGACGTTGAGGGCGTAACATCTAGGTAATTTGCCCTACTGATCAGGATGATATTGAAAATTACTACATAACTGACATATGAAACTTAGAAAATAATAGAAAAAGTTATTTTTTAGGACTCACATTTCGGGAAAGACTTGGTTATTTTTTGCCAAAGAGCTCCCACTTGGATCGCTATCTGGTTAAAAGTTTCGTCATGTTAAGGTTGAAACTGTACGATAAATGTCTGAAGCAATTCCTCAAAGAGAAGCTTCCAGATTTTGCAGTCGATATATCGTTAACGTTCGTGAGCATCCAGTTGTCTTTTCTTCTGACGCAAAACATCTTCTACATAGTGATGATGAACATAGAAGCGACTACTGGCACATGTAACTTATCAACGAATGGGAAAAATTGATACCGTACTTTAAAGGAATGAGAGGTCATTTGCCCTTTTGATGAGGATGACAATGAAGACTACTACTACTTCTGAACGGGTATATCAAACTTAAAAACTAATGGAAATACGTATTTTTAAAATCACAGGCTAGGTAGACTCTGGTGTTGCTTAGTAGTATAATGGACGTAACATCTACTGTAGATCATTTGCCCCTTTGATGAGGATGATAATGAAGACGACTACTACTGAACGGGTATATCAAACTTACAAACTAATGGAAATACATATTTTTAAAATCACAGGCTAGGTAGACTCTGGTGTTGCTTAGCAGTATAATGGACGTAACATCTAGGTCATTTGCCCCTTTGATGAGGATGATAATGAAGACGATTACTACTGAACGGGTATATCAAACTTACAAACTAATGGAAATACAAATTTTAAAAATCACAGGCGATGAAGACTGTGGTGTTACTTAGTAGTATAATGGACGTAACATCTAGGTCATTTGCCCTTTTGATGAGGATGGTAATGAATACTACTGTTGAATTGACACGACAAACTTACAAACTACCGTGATAGAAAGAAATATTTCAAAATTCACAGGCGATAAAGACTTATTGTGTGTGGTGATTAGTGGTATAATGGGCGTAACATCTAGGTCATTAGCCCTTATGATGATAATAATAAGGTAATGAAAAATGACTACTAAACGAACTTGGTGTAATTTTAAATCTGATATAGGTAATTCAGATTTCTACCTTCGATGTCTTCCAAAGTCTGAACGTTATTTTCTGGCTTAGGCCTATACTCGATGCGTGTATTGAAACAGCTTATCGAGTACTGCTCGGGTCCAAGCTGCACGAACCTGAGAATATCGCAGATGATGACGATATATGATGACAGACGTTCAAGGGGGGGGGGGGTCCCGGTCCTATTCACATTGACCGATGAATCACTCATTCTTTCGTAACACTACAGTGGTTTGAGTGAAGACCCTGTATGAACATCAGCATAGCAATACCAGGTAACACGGCGGGGTCTGGACATTTCTCTCATGCCACCTTGCGATGAATCAGCAAGCTATTCTCACACCTGCCCCCTCCTCCCCCCTCCACCCACCAGGGTCTCACAACTTGTGGGATGTGGGTGTGCGACCACGGGACCCCAGCTGAGTCCGGCATTGCTTCTACTTACTGGTGCCGGGCTCCTTTCAGTTCTCTTTCCAGTCAGCCTCCCTTGGTCAAACTCTTGTTCTCTTCCGACCCCGATGGTATCAGGGTATCCGAGGCCTAGCGACTCTTTCACTTTCCCGCCTTAATTGGCCCTTGTCTAATCATTCCTGATAGCCTCATTCTTCGAGGTGTCAGCCTTCTTTTTCTTTTCTTAATATCTCATGTCTTCTGCTCAAGACCCTCAAGGAGGCAGGGTGTGTGAAGCCCCACCACTTCTGGTGCACCCTGGATAGTGCTACATCCTCAAGGGCTCATGGCTGGTGAGTTCTGGAGCTGGCAACTCTGAGGGTTTCCTGAGCGGGTCCGGTTTTACCCCTTTTTTCCATTGCCTTTGGGACGGACCCTGTCCTCTTTCCGAGAATCGAGTGGTCTGTCCGCAATTTCAAGCAGACAGTGTTACTCGCAGGGTACCAAAGGGTAAGTATACAAATTTTGGTTCTGATCGGTGAAACGGTGTAGATTTGTGCCAAAGTGCCAAAATGCAGGGAATGGGGTGATCTGTCCGCAATTTCAAGTGGACAGGGTTACCCGCAGGGTTCGAAAGGGTAAGTATACAAATTTTGGTCCGGATCGGTGAAACGATATAGATTTTTGGCAAAGGGCCTAAATGCAGGAAATTGGGTGGTCTGTCCGAAATTTTAGGTGGACAGTGATATTCACAGGGTTACAAAGGGTAAGTATACAAATTTTGGTTCAGATCGGTGAAACGGTGTAGATTTGAGCCAAGGGGCCTAAATGCAGGGAATGGAGTGGTCTGTCCACAATTTAAAGCAAACAGTGTTACTCGCAGGGTACCAAAGGGTAAGTATACAAATTTTGGTTCTGATCGGTGAAACGGTGTAGATTTGTGTCAAAGGGCCTAAATGCAGGGAATGGAGTGGTCTGTCCGAAATTTCAAGCAGACAGTGTTACTCGCAGGGTTCCAGACGGTAAATAACAAATTTTGGTTGAGATCTGTGAAACGGTGTAGATTTGGGACAAAGGGCCTAAATGCAGGGAATGGAGTGGTCTGTCCGCAATTTCAAGCAGACAGTGTTACTCACAGGGTACCAAAGGGTAAGTATACAAATTTTGGTTCTGATCGGTGACACGGTGTGGATTTGGGCCAAAGGGCCTAAATGCAGAGAATGGGGTGGTCTGTCCGAAATTTCAAGTGGACAGGGTTACCCGCAGGGTTGCAAAGGGTAAGTATACAAATTTAGGTTCGGATCGGTGAAACGGTGTAGATGTTTGCCAAAGGGCCTAAATGCAGGAAATGGGGTGGTCTGTCCGAAATTTTAAGTGGACAGTGTTATTCACAGGGTTCCAAAGGGTAAGTATACAAATTTTGGTTCAGATCGGTGAAACGGTGTAGATGTTTGCCAAAGGGCCTAAATGCAGGAAATGGGGTGGTCTGTCCGAAATTTTAAGTGGACAGTTTTACTCGCAGGGTTCCAAAGGGTATGTATACAAATTTTGGTTGAGATCGGTGAAACGGTGTAGATTTGGGATAAAGGGCCTAAATGCAGGGAATGGGGTGGTCTGTCGGAAATTTCAAGTGGATAGGGTTACCCGCAGGGTTCCGAAGGGTAAGTATACAAATTTTGGTTCAGATCGGTGAAACGGTGTGGATTTGTATACATAACAGACAGACAGACAGACAGACAGACAAACATTGAGCTTTATATATATAGATGTATAATTTTGTACCCGAAAAGCAGCAATGACTACATTTCATCTTGAATTTCAGTACATAATCATTACCAGCTGCTTGATGTACGATACTGGTACTTCATTGGGGCTTGGCTAGTGGGCTCGTACAATTACATACCATTACCGAAGGTAACATTCATGACTCATCACTCTCTTAAAGGCAATGATACTTGGTTACTAACAATTCCCTTTGTTGCTCAATATGTGCCTGGTAGAGAGATGGTAGGCACGAATCAGCAAACTAAATGTTAAAAGAAGTAATATCTTCCACCTAGGCTCATTACCAGATTGAATACAAATGAAACTACAGTACAGCAAAACTATAGGTGTAGTTTTGTAACAAACATAGTTCATTCAGTCACCGTACAAGAACATCAGATCTTCTGTGGTCAGCAGCAAATACTGCTGTGTGATAGAATATGCAGATTATAAAGTGAAGCATCACTGTAATGAGGTGTTAAAATTCAGGCAAGCTGCGATAAGGTAAGAAAATATTGGACGAACTGGGTATGTGCTGTGTTGAACAGTTCTCAATCTTTTCTGCTTGTGTAAGAAGAGAAATATATTTCTTGAGTTGCAGTACATAGGCCTAGCCGTTACCAGCTTCTTGGTAGCCTACTGCAGTGAACCTAGGCTAGTGAGCTTGTCTAATTGTAGCCTATACTGTACAGTACTAGTAGGCAATATTCATGAAACCTCACTCCCTTTAAGTTATCATTTTACTAACAATTTCCTTTACAGGTTACTAAGCTTGTAACTTAAAGCCTCCTTCCCAATCCTAGCCTCAGTTAAAAACAAGATGTTCAGTAAAGAACATATAGCCTACTTTCTCCTAAATGCATGGGTATTGTTATAACTCTTTGTCCTTTTCAAGGAGTATGATTGAATGTTGGTTGTAGGAGCTTGTTGAAATACAACGTGCTATAGGGATATTAAACATGAATATGAGGTGCCCTTTGCTAGTGCTACCTCTGTACAAAATTTCGTTCAATTCGGTTTCACCGTGTTTGAATTGATAGGGGGAATCGATTTGCACACATACTTGGCCACCATCTGCAAACTATTGGGCAGATGATCTAGCAGTTTGGTCAGAATATGCTTCCCACATAGAGATTTGTTGTTGCAAAATTTGGTAGAGACTAGATTATTAGGTTGGTCGTAATTATATTTTAGCCTTTAACATTTGGGTGGCCGCGATTACGTTTCCGTCAAGATGGCGGTGATATTAAACATGACACTGAGGTGGCCTTTTCTAGTGCTATCTCTGTACCAAATTTCGTTCCATTCGGTTTCACCGTGTTCGAATTAATAGGGGGAATCGATTTTCACACAAAGACGGTCGCCATCCGCAAAATATTAGGCTAATGACCTATTAGATTTGTCAACGGATGCTTCCTCCATAATGGTATGTTGATGCAAAATTTGGTAGAGATCGGATGATTAGGTTAATCGTAATTTGATTTAAGCATTGAATATTTGTGTGGCCGCCATTACGTTTCCATCAAGATGGCGGCGATATAAAACATGACACTGAGGTGCCCTTTGCTAGTGCTACCTCTGTATCAAATTTCATTCCATTCGGTTTCACCGTGTTCGAATTAATAGGGGGAATCGATTTTCACACAAAGACGGTCGCCATCCGCAAAATATTAGGCTAATGACCTATTAGATTTGTCAACGGATGCTTCCTCCATAATGGTATGTTGATGCAAAATTTGGTAGAGATCGGATGATTAGGTTAATCGTAATTTGATTTAAGCTTTGAATATTTGTGTGGCCGCCATTACGTTTCCATCAAGATGGCGGCGATATAAAACATGACACTGAGGTGCCCTTTGCTAGTGCTACCTCTGTACCAAATTTCATTCCATTCGGTTTCACCGTGTTCGAATCATAGGGATAATCGATTTTGACACAAAGATGGCCGCCATCCGCAAACTATTAGGCTAATGACCTATTAGATTTGTCAACGGATGCTTCCTCCATAAAGGTATGTTGTTGCAAAATTTGGTAGAGATAGGATGATTACGTTAGTCGTAATTTGATTTAAGCTTTGAACATTTGTGTGGCCGCCATTACGTGTCCGTCAAGATGGCGGTGATATAAAACATGACACTGAGGTGCCCTTTTCTAGTGCTACCTCTGTACCAAATTTCATTCCATTCGGTTTCACCGTGTTCGAATTAATAGGGGTAATCGATTTTGACACAAAGATGGCCGCCATCCGCAAACTATTAGGCTAATAACCTATTAGATTTGTCAAAGGATGCTCCCTTCATAAAGGTATGTTGTTGCAAAATTTGTAGAGATCGGATGATTAGGTTAGTCGTAATTTGATTTAAGCTTTGAACATTTAGGTAGCCGCCATTACGTTTATGTCAAGATGGCGGCGATATAAAACATGACACTGGGGTACCCTTTGCTAGTACTACCTCTGTACCAAATTTCGTTCCATTCGGTTTCACCGTGTTCGATTTAATAGGGGCAATCGATTTTCACACAAAGATGACCGCCATCCGCAAACTATTAGGCTGATGACCTATTGGTTTGGTCAAAGGATGCTGCTCCCTTAAACGTATGTTGTTGCAAAATTTGGTAGAGATCGGATGATTAGGTTAATCGTAATTTGATTTAAGCTTTGAACATTTGTGTGGCCGCCATTACGTTTCCGTCAAGATGGCGGCGATATAAAACATGACACTGAGGTGCCTTTTGTTAGTACTACCTCTGTACCAAATTTCGTTCCATTCGGTTGCACCGTGTTCGAATTAATAGGGGGAATCGATTTTCACACAAAGATGGCCGCCATCCGCAAACTATTACGCTGATGACCTATTGGTTTGGTCAAAAGATGCTCCCCCCATAAAGGTATGTCGTTGCAAAATTTGGTAGAGATCGGATGATTAGGTTAGTCGTAATTTGATTTAAGCTTTGAACATTTGTGTGGCCGCCATTACGTTTCCGTCAAGATGGCGGCGATATAAAACATGACACTGAGGTGTCCTTTGCTAGTGCTACCTTTGTACCAAATTTCGTTCAATTCGCATTCACCGTGTTCGAATTGATAGGGGGGGGGGACAGACATTCAGAGTACACACACTCACACACACACACACACACAGACACACACACACACAGACTCACACACACACATACACACACACAGACAGACACACTTTTTTCGCCCTGTGTTGATCTCATAAGTCTACTTTCATTTTTTGCAAAAATCGAAAATAGGCTAACATGCACTAATACTGACACCACATTATTTTGAAATGTATCCTGTAGCCTAGGCTACTGTTAAAATATAGATCAATATGTAGCATACACACAAGAGAAGGAAGGAAGCTTGTAGTTTAACGTGACCGTTAATCTCGCGATCATAAGCCACAGGACGTCCGTTTTACGTGGAATCTGAACCACAGGACATGGCATTTCACATTGAAAATCTCACATGCAGTGACCGGGAATCGAACCCGGCCCGCCTTGGTGAGAGGCATACAGCTTGACCACTGCGCCACCACGCCCCGACACACAAGAGAGTGAGTGAAATAAATTAGCCTTATGTCACAATTTCTAAATCCATTCTCATAATGCATTTTACTTAATAGTCAGTTCCTATTTGAGTACAGAGACCTAACCTGTCCCCTGAGAGAAAATCATCGCTCGTTTGACAAAAGGAAGTCAAGGATGGAAATTTTGGTGTTGGATTAGTTGAAGCATGGACAAAATACAGTATGTGCATACAATAATTGTCACAAAATGTTAATACTCAGGCATGTTGAGATACCGTAAGTGAAGGAAATAAATGACAAACTGGGTAAGTGCTACCGTATGTTAAAGAGTGCTTAATTTTCTCTCCTTTTGTAAGAAAAGAAATTTATACAGGCCTACAGTATATATATATATATATATATTATATCTTAGGTTTCAGTGCATAGTCATTCCCAGCTTCTTGATGTATGGTACTGGTAGCCTACTGCAGTGAATATTGGCTATTGAGCATGCCCAATTATAGCCAATGGTACCAGTACGGTAGGTAATATTCATTACATTGAAAGGAATGTGGATGTTTAATCTAGACCTGAACAGCAACCAAGAAGCAAGATAACTGTTAAGATAAGGCTGCTAATGCCATGAAAAGAAAAGTAGCCTAATGGTTACTGGTACTTGAAATGCTTACCAAGGGAAGCTGGTTTCTTTCAAACAGAAACATATTTATAGGCTAGGGCCTATACATGATCAAATTAACTTCATTCAGTCCAAGCTGAAAGCCAGGGGGGGGGGGGGAGGCTAATCTAGACCTAAACAGCATCCAAGAAGCAAGAGAACTGTTAAGATAAGTCTGATAATACCATGAAAATAAAAATACTGATAGGCTACTAGTATTTCCCAGTCATTACATTCTGATCAGCCAAACACTCAGTTTTCTATTGGAAGAATCACCCAATAATGCAGGCACAGACAGACCTACGGTAATTCTCATATCCTATTGCATACTAATCCTTAACCCGACAAGTACCGGTATCCTACGGTATTGAAATAATTCAGAATTTGGGGTAGGCCCAGTACAATGCAGGTATTTTTATACAGTACCGGTAGCCTATGCTTGCTCCAAATGAAAGGTATTTTTTATACAGTATCGGTAGCCTAGAAGTTTGATTCTCTCTATACTGCCTACACAACAATATATTCGTCGAGGTACAGTATTTAGCCCAAAGCATAGGTTAAAATCGTATTTTCAGACCAAATTACCCCCAGACAAGTGATGAAAAAACGCTGAATCATTGATTTAAAAACTTTATAAATGCACATTGCCACTAAAAAGGAAACCACACACCTGAATTCATATAATTTTTAATACTTGGAACAAAAGAAAGGCTGTAACATCCGATATATCAGGTCATGTTGTTTCACACATAGGTTAAAATTTGTAGCAACTGCGGTCCGTAAATCGGAATAAAGATATATCACGAATTTAACTCAGTGCAGGTCATTTTATAGGCTACTAGCAGTAGTACCCGGCTTCGCCCGGTGGAATGATGATAATATTCCAGTCTCCTTAACACTCAACGTCATAAATTATATTTATTTATGTATTCATTTCTTACATTATCAAACCCAGTGACAATGTTTATACTTAAATCACTATGGGAAGGCTCTGTAAAATAATGATCATTCTCGTGATATTTGTCTTCAGTCCGAGTCGAGATATGTCGTTAGCTGTCCCAGAATTCGTGACATCTCAGTCGTAGAAGACTTTATGTGGTGGTGATTAGAAATATAATGGACTTAAATTCTAGGTCATTTGCCCCCAATGACGTTGAGGGCGTAACATCTAGGTAATTTGCCCTACTGATCAGGATGATATTGAAAATTACTACATAACTGACATATGAAACTTAGAAAATAATAGAAAAAGTTGTTTTTTAGGACTCACATTTCGGGAAAGACTTGGTTATTTTTTGCCAAAGAGCTCCCACTTGGATCGCTATCTGGTTAAAAGTTTCGTCATGTTAAGGTTGAAACTGTACGATAAATGTCTGAAGCAATTCCTCAAAGAGAAGCTTCCAGATTTTGCAGTCGATATATCGTTAACGTTCGTGAGCATCCAGTTGTCTTTTCTTCTGACGCAAAACATCTTCTACATAGTGATGATGAACATAGAAGCGACTACTGGCACATGTAACTTATCAACGAATGGGAAAAATTGATACCGTACTTTAAAGGAATGAGAGGTCATTTGCCCTTTTGATGAGGATGACAATGAAGACTACTACTACTTCTGAACGGGTATATCAAACTTAAAAACTAATGGAAATGCGTATTTTTAAAATCACAGGCTAGGTAGACTCTGGTGTTGCTTAGTAGTATAATGGACGTAACATCTACTGTAGATCATTTGCCCCTTTGATGAGGATGATAATGAAGACGACTACTACTGAACGGGTATATCAAACTTACAAACTAATGGAAATACATATTTTTAAAATCACAGGCTAGGTAGACTCTGGTGTTGCTTAGCAGTATAATGGACGTAACATCTAGGTCATTTGCCCCTTTGATGAGGATGATAATGAAGACGATTACTACTGAACGGGTATATCAAACTTACAAACTAATGGAAATACAAATTTTAAAAATCACAGGCGATGAAGACTGTGGTGTTACTTAGTAGTATAATGGACGTAACATCTAGGTCATTTGCCCTTTTGATGAGGATGGTAATGAATACTACTGTTGAATTGACACGACAAACTTACAAACTACCGTGATAGAAAGAAATATTTCAAAATTCACAGGCGATAAAGACTTATTGTGTGTGGTGATTAGTGGTATAATGGGCGTAACATCTAGGTCATTAGCCCTTATGATGATAATAATAAGGTAATGAAAAATGACTACTAAACGAACTTGGTGTAATTTTAAATCTGATATAGGTAATTCAGATTTCTACCTTCGATGTCTTCCAAAGTCTGAACGTTATTTTCTGGCTTAGGCCTATACTCGATGCGTGTAGTGAAACAGCTTATCGAGTACTGCTCGGGTCCAAGCTGCACGAACCTGAGAATATCGCAGATGATGACGATATATGATGACAGACGTTCAAGGGGGGGGGGGGTCCCGGTCCTATTCACATTGACCGATGAATCACTCATTCTTTCGTAACACTACAGTGGTTTGAGTGAAGACCCTGTATGAACATCAGCATAGCAATACCAGGTAACACGGCGGGGTCTGGACATTTCTCTCATGCCACCTTGCGATGAATCAGCAAGCTATTCTCACACCTGCCCCCTCCTCCCCCCTCCACCCACCAGGGTCTCACAACTTGTGGGATGTGGGTGTGCGACCACGGGACCCCAGCTGAGTCCGGCATTGCTTCTACTTACTGGTGCCGGGCTCCTTTCAGTTCTCTTTCCAGTCAGCCTCCCTTGGTCAAACTCTTGTTCTCTTCCGACCCCGATGGTATCAGGGTATCCGAGGCCTAGCGACTCTTTCACTTTCCCGCCTTAATTGGCCCTTGTCTAATCATTCCTGATAGCCTCATTCTTCGAGGTGTCAGCCTTCTTTTTCTTTTCTTAATATCTCATGTCTTCTGCTCAAGACCCTCAAGGAGGCAGGGTGTGTGAAGCCACACCACTTCTGGTGCACCCTGGATAGTGCTACATCCTCAAGGGCTCATGGCTGGTGAGTTCTGGAGCTGGCAACTCTGAGGGTTTCCTGAGCGGGTCCGGTTTTACCCCCTTTTTTCCATTGCCTTTGGGACGGACCCTGTCCTCTTTCCGAGAATCGAGTGGTCTGTCCGCAATTTCAAGCAGACAGTGTTACTCGCAGGGTACCAAAGGGTAAGTATACAAATTTTGGTTCTGATCGGTGAAACGGTGTAGATTTGTGCCAAAGTGCCAAAATGCAGGGAATGGGGTGATCTGTCCGCAATTTCAAATGGACAGGGTTACCCGCAGGGTTCGAAAGGGTAAGTATACAAATTTTGGTCCGGATCGGTGAAACGATATAGATTTTTGGCAAAGGGCCTAAATGCAGGAAATGGGGTGGTCTGTCCGAAATTTTAGGTGGACAGTGATATTCACAGGGTTACAAAGGGTAAGTATACAAATTTTGGTTCAGATCGGTGAAACGGTGTAGATTTGAGCCAAGGGGCCTAAATGCAGGGAATGGAGTGGTCTGTCCACAATTTAAAGCAAACAGTGTTACTCGCAGGGTACCAAAGGGTAAGTATACAAATTTTGGTTCTGATCGGTGAAACGGTGTAGATTTGTGTCAAAGGGCCTAAATGGAGGGAATGGAGTGGTCTGTCCGAAATTTCAAGCAGACAGTGTTACTCGCAGGGTTCCAGACGGTAAATAACAAATTTTGGTTGAGATCTGTGAAACGGTGTAGATTTGGGACAAAGGGCCTAAATGCAGGGAATGGAGTGGTCTGTCCGCAATTTCAAGCAGACAGTGTTACTCACAGGGTACCAAAGGGTAAGTATACAAATTTTGGTTCTGATCGGTGACACGGTGTGGATTTGGGCCAAAGGGCCTAAATGCAGAGAATGGGGTGGTCTGTCCGAAATTTCAAGTGGACAGGGTTACCCGCAGGGTTGCAAAGGGTAAGTATACAAATTTAGGTTCGGATCGGTGAAACGGTGTAGATGTTTGCCAAAGGGCCTAAATGCAGGAAATGGGGTGGTCTGTCCGAAATTTTAAGTGGACAGTGTTATTCACAGGGTTCCAAAGGGTAAGTATACAAATTTTGGTTCAGATCGGTGAAACGGTGTAGATGTTTGCCAAAGGGCCTAAATGCAGGAAATGGGGTGGTCTGTCCGAAATTTTAAGTGGACAGTTTTACTCGCAGGGTTCCAAAGGGTATGTATACAAATTTTGGTTGAGATCGGTGAAACGGTGTAGATTTGGGACAAAGGGCCTAAATGCAGGGAATGGGGTGGTCTGTCGGAAATTTCAAGTGGATAGGGTTACCCGCAGGGTTCCGAAGGGTAAGTATACAAATTTTGGTTCAGATCGGTGAAACGGTGTGGATTTGTATACATAACAGACAGACAGACAGACAGACAGACAGACAGACAAACATTGAGCTTTATATATATAGAAGATAGAGGGACCGTGATGTTGTGGTCTTCATTATTATTTCAGTATTCATCAGTTTAGGAACTATTTTGAGCGATTTCCACAATGTTAACATTTGTTTTCAAATCTACTTCATCTATACGCCATGTTGGTTTTAAACTTGTTCCGTGGATGGAGCGAAGTTTTTCTACGCTCCATAAAATGGCGTCCGCTCCATGGAACATGTTTAGGGAGCGCTCCATCACACCGCGTTCACAGCGTACTTTCTTCAACAGTTCATCAACTGTTTGCTACCGTGAACGCAACCAATGCCAGAGTGGCCCATTAGCTCAGTTGGTTAGAGCGTCGTGCTAATAACGCGAAGGTCGTGGGTTCGATCCCCCCATGGGCCAGATATATTTAACACATAACTGAGTAGACCAAATGCCAGGCACTCCTAATGTTGTTGTATAGCCTAGTTATTCTCGTTCAACTACACGTAGAGAATTGTTGCTCAGGTGGCAAGAGAAATCCAGTATTATGCAGTAACTCTCATACAGTGAGAGCCTTCTCTATCGATCGGAACCTCGCAGGCGACGTGTGACGGACATGCCACTGTGGCTAGCCACCTTTCGAGCAAGGCACTGCCGCTAGTAGCAGCGTAGCGCCCAACAATTTCAACAAATTTACACTCTTTAACATATTAAATAATCATCATTATTTACAGTCGCCTCCGTGGTGTAGTGGTCAGCATGCTTAGCTGCCGCCCCGGAGGTCCTGGGTTCGATTCCCGGCTCTGCCACGAAAATTTGCAAAGTGGTATGAGGACTGGAACGGGGTCTACTCAGCCTCGGGAGGTCCAAATGAGTAGAGGGGGTTCGATTCCCACCTCAGCAATCCTCGAAGTGGTTTTCCGTGGTTTCCCACTTCGTCTTCGGCAAAATGCCGGGATGGTGCCTTCTGTAAGGCCACGGCCGCCTCCTTCCCTCTTCCTAGCCTATCCATCCCAGTCTTGCCTCCCATCCCATCCCTCATAAGGCCCTGTTCGCTTTGCAGGTGAGGCCGCCTGGGCGAAGTGCTGATTACACCTCCCCAGTTGTATCCATCAAGACCAGATGTTCCAAGCTCCAGGACACTGCCCATAGAGGCGGTAGTGGTGAGTTCCCTCGCTGAGTCCGTGGGAACCACCAACCTAGAGGGTAAATTGACTAAATAAAAAATAAAAAAAATCATTATTTACTGTCGCCTCCGTGGTGTAGTGGTCAGCATGCTTACCTGCCATCCCGGAGGTCCGCGGTTCGATTCCCGGCTTCTGCACGAAATATGAAAAGTGGTACGAGGACTGGGACGGGATCTACTCAGCCTCGGGTGGTCCAAATGAGTAGAGGGGGTTCGATTCCCACCTCTGCCATCCTCGAAGTAGCTTTCCGTGGTTTCCCACATCGTTTCCGAGCAAATGCCGGGATGGTACTGTACCTGAATTAAATTATGAGAATGCACTTGTCGACTCCGAAGATCGGCTGGATTGTAGAATCTTCAAGGTCCCCGGCTAGATAAACCTGTAAATCCTACCGACATGTACTACATGAGGATACACTAGTCATTCGATTGTGTTATGGACTATTCCACTGGGCAAACAACTCAAGTGAGAATCCTACAAATCTCGGGGCAAATGGGATATGGAGAAGGGGTTCCTTATACCTGAATCCATTTCCACAACTCATTCTCTGTACATAACTTATAGGCTATAAATGACGAAAGTCGGTTTATAAAATCCAACAATTAAATTTATTAAAATATAATAATTACAATTAAAACAAAATAAAATAAAATAAAAATTCCTAAAATGAAATTGAATCCTTTTAACAAATGACACGCTTGTCATCAAAACAAAACAAAAAACAATGCAAATGTCCATCTGACATCGTAATCCACAGATCCTCTCAAATAAAATAACAATCAGCTGTTTCTGAGTTTTAAAAATTAAAATAAAATAAATAATATTATTAAAATATTATTCCGGGTTACATAAACTTCTTTGACTCTATACATGAAACTCCGATTTTATAACTTGAATGCAAATGCTACGGCTCAAGTTAACATCATGATGATGATAATTGTTGTTTTAAGGGGCCTAACATCTAGGTTATCGGCCCCTGATGGTTTGGGTGATCGTGAAGATGAAAATGAAATGCAAACTTAAAAACTAAAACTAACTACTAACCTACATACTAGAAGAAGAAATGGAAAACAAAAGGAGAATAAGGCAAATAAAGGAGATTAGGAAAAGAAATGCCCTCAACCCTCGAAGAATGTGGATTGAGGGACTTGGAAAGAAGGAGAGCCATGAAAGGCAGATATGAAAGTGAAAGAGGAGAGGGTGTACCCCACAGGTAAGGGACAAAAGGGGAAAACGGACCCAGCTCAGGAATCCCTCGGGGTCGCCAACTCCCGAACTCACCAGCCGTGAGCCCCTGACGGTGTAGCATTATCTAGGGTGCACCAAAAGTGGTGGGGCTACATACACCCGGCCTCCTTGATGGCCTTGAGCAGAAGGCAGGAGATAACATGAAAAGAAAAAGAAGGCTGACCCCTAGCAGAAGGAGGGAATCAGAAAAGATGAGACAAGGGCCAATTAAGGCGGGAAAGGAAGAGACTCCCTAGGCCTCGGATACCCTAATACCGTCTGGGTCGGAAGAGAACAAGAGTTGACCAAGTGAGATCGACAGGAAAGAAGACAGAGAGGAGCCCGGCACAAGTAAGTGGAAGCAATGCCGGACTCAGCTGGGGCCCCGTGGTCGCCAACCCACGACCCACTAGATGTGAGCCCCTGGGGGCGTTAACACTATCGTCAACCGATCAACTGTTCACTGTCGTCCTGACAAACTTCACATACTCCACTTATTTACGTTATCTTTACATTACTATATTACAAAAACACTACATTAATATTCTCCCCTCTTTCTCATTGATATATTCATTCGTAGAATTATTTACATTAGTTACAAATATACTTTCGATAAGGTATTGCGCTGTCATACGAATTCTTACGCCTAATACACTTACAATCACTCTCTACTTTTTAACCAACATTTCTCATAAATATTAACCTCAGGTTAATTATTCCTGCTTCACAATATTTATTTATGTTATAAATAACCTTATGGGGTTGGAAGCCATTTTTCAGTGTTGCCTTAGAAAAACAAAAGTTTGGTGCTTTTCAGTCGGTCAATACGAATGTACCCAAACGAGTTGGGTAATACCCTAATCCTGAAAAAATACATGAGATTAATCAGATTAATAAATAATATATTAATAAAGATTTATTAATCTCATGTAATTTTTTTCAGGATTATGGTTTAACCCAACTCGTTTGGGTACATTCGTGTTGACCGACTGAAAAGCACTAAACTTTTGTTATAAATATCCATAATGTTTCATTTATTATTAATAATAATTATTCTATAATTATTAATGGTTCATTTATTTATTATTCATTAATGTGTCTTACTTTATTACTGTAAATTATCGTCGACATAATTATATAGTAGTTTCTTCCTCTTCCGAACAGATATGGCCAAGCAATTAAGCCAAGCTCATACGTAAACATTGTCTAAATCTTGTTAATTTGTTAATAGAATTAACAAATCAATAGTTAAAAATCACCTCACTACTTCTTTCCGCCAACTCTCTCCGGTCATTTCTACTGTAAGTCAATTAAATAATAATACTTTGATCTTATACTCTTTATTTTTGCAACAATACTGCTCTATAATGCATCACAATCCTCCATAATACGTCTATACTACGTATTAGAGCTTCCATAAAATAACTTTGCTCTAAAAAGCCTTACCACTTCTTTCAATATGAATTCAATCCTCCATAATACGTTTATACTACGTATTAGAGCTTAATACCTTCGCTGATGCTCTCTCATTACATTAATAAACGCATACACGGCATTTCCTGCTCATATAACGAAACTTAAAACTTGATATCAGAACTTTCACACTAGTTCTCCACTTCATAATAACTCAATACGATCTTCACAATATACTTTTGTTACTTCGCTGCTTTAATACTTTTATTTATCTTGACCTTATATTACAGTGCATTAACTTTCCTTGGTTTACTTTCGTAGTTACTATGTTTAAAGCAATAGTTGTTAATATTTAATAAGTATAAGTGTAAGGGCACTTAAGATTGCGCACTTTATGTATTTATGTCCATAGATAAACTACTTTTGTGACCAATTTAACACAAACTTTATTAACAAGACATCAAATAATTACGAACACAATGCGTAGGCGAATGCCGAGCGCGGACAGGTACTAACTTGAGCCAGTGCACACTCGCTTGTATTCGTGTAGCCACGCACGCGCTCTGTCTACAGTATTCAGGGCAGTGATCGTTGATTATTTATTTGTTAACTGGTTAACTCTTTTTTGTTTTTGTCCTAAAGATTTGAAACTTGGTTTGGGGGTAGAGGGGTTAAGGACCATTCATTTACGTGAAACAAACATTTTTGTAAACTTCCTAGTTTCCAAAATATAGGAGTTTCAAAAATGGACTTATTTGGAAAAAAAAAAGTTTTGTTCCAACTATAAAGGTCACAATGAGTGGGTTTGGCGGTAATGTTTTGCAGCGAATACGCACGATTGGGTTCGGCATGGTTCGGGATGCACATTCGTCTACATTCGCGGTCGCAATCCCACCCGAACATGTTCGGCGATAGTGTAGGCCTACTGCCCACGTAAGATTTTTGACGTAAATGTAAGTTTCCTGTCTGATTTTCTTGAGTATGTTGAGCTCATACTGCCTTAAAGGCAATGCTGACACTGCTAGGGCAAGAATGTGGAAGGAAAGAACTGCTCATCTGTCCGGCTGGATGACCCCAAAAGAAAGCCTTCCTCCGGGCCATATGGAAGGTTGGGCAACATGGAAGGCGTTCAACAGACTGCGGACTGGAGTTGGAAGAACCAAGATGAACCTGCAGAAATGGTTTTTTTCGAGTGACTCTCTTCTCTGTGATTGTGGGGAACTACAGACAATCCAACGTCTTTACCAGTGCCCACTATGTCCAGCAACATGCACAATGGAAGACTTAACACTTGCCAACCCGAACGCTATTGACGTCGCCCGTTACTGGACAAAGAACATTTAATTTGGTTGTGGGCCACCTGGCAGTCAGATGTTTGTGTGTTGTACAACTGACTTGTATGTTTCTGTCCTCACTTAATATTAGATCTAGAATAGTTTGTGTCTTTATTAATTATCATTATTATTTTTTATCTGAATTTGATTCTCACTGTTTTCCATTTGTGATTGGTGCTCCTGATACGAATAAAGAAAGATACTGCCGTTAAATAGACGTCTGCAAGAAAGAATATCCTAGATATAAACGATTTCTACAGAACAAGAATGTGCCTGTAAGATGGCGCACAATGCCTCCAAGACTGCGCAGAGTGCGCGGTCTTACAGGTTTCTGCGTAGTTCAACACTTACGCTAATAGATGGCAGAAGCAGTTAAGCTACGTATACACACATCGAGACGTTCACAGCGTTTGTTAGGAGTTCCCATTGTAAGAGGAGTATTTGTTTCAACTAAATCATAATTTAATTGAGCCCTGAGGCTTATTTTTTAAGAATCCTCCCTATATTATTCTGCTAAGGTCCCATTCCGGTTTTGTACCGAAAATATGGTCCTGCTAACACCAACCTACACATATATGGCGTACCTACAGGTTCCGTATAACCCCATGTGTGACCGAAACGCACTCACTTCCTCTTTAAATGCCTCACAATTAAATAAATACCTTAAAAATGGTACATTTACAATGGGAGCACCGTAACCTGGCGAGCCTGCTGCTAGAGCGCAGGGCAGCGCGGCGGCGGCAGCCATCTAGCGGGAGGGCGGCGTACTACTACGCGAGCCTGCCGTTAGAGCTAGCTGAGGAGTCTCTCAGCAGATGGCTCCGGTGTGGTCTCGCCAAGACTGTCTGTAGGGTTCAATCCTTTGCAACCCTATTGGGCAAAGTGTGGTTTATGAGCATGCGAGATTACTCGCACGGGTCCGCTAGTACAAATTATATCAAATAGGATGATAAGTTATTCTTACCTCTTAATTATTTATACAAGTAGAATCAGCAACATTTTCACACTTTCGAAGAACACTTTGCAAGCCACGTTTCTCAACAGAATGGTTTGGGTCACCAATGCTGCCAACTGTAAAAAAAAATACCAATGCGTAATCTTAAATGCTGCGCAATCTTAAAAGCCTTTACCTCCAATAATTTAACACCTCACTGGTCATATCTCATTGCTTCAATGCAATATTTAAATGTTAACAACAATAACATTTATGTTGCAAAACGTTTACTAGAATTCTGGTTGTTAAACATATCACGATTTATAGGGAAGCAAATTCACCTAAATCTGATATACTCAAAGTGTCTACTCATAAAAATGGAACTATCTTAAAGACTTGACTAGTCTTACTAAAGAACAAATTTTAATGACGTCCATAGATCCAAATTATTATACATTCAAGTGTATCTTCAATCCTAATGTATGTATGTCTACCCCTTATTATTCCCGTTTTTCCAACGGGGTCGGGGATGAGATGAGATGGAAGTCTTTGTGACGATGGTTTTTACGGCCGGATGCCCTTCCTGACCCCAACCTCATGAGAGGAGTTAATGAGAGATGAAATGAATGATGGTGAATGAAACTGGACAAGGATGTGGAAGGAAGCGGCCGTGGCCTGTCAGAAGGTACCATCCCAGCATTTGCCTGGTGTTGAAAATGGGAAACCACGGAAAACCATTTCAAGGACAGCCGACGGTGGGGCTCGAACCCACGCGTCTACCGAGTCAGCAGAGAGCTTGGCCCCATGACCTAATGCTGGGCTTTAGCCAGCGTAACCACTACTGACGGTTGTATCTTCAATCCTAATAATTATTGTTATATCAAATATAACATAAAGTTCAATCATCGCAAATATTCTTGCCTAGATCGTCATAATAAAATAAAACACGATGTCAATGTTTTATAAAATGATCTTCTTCGTATTATCTTCATCCGGTGCTTCCCGGCCCGCTGTTGCGTAGCGATACACGATAGTCAACTGGCGGTGACTAATCGCTCTCCGGCCGTCACACGGCCCCATCGAGTTTCCTTTCTATAGAGAAAGCTCTCACTGCAGAATACAGTTGGTTTTGTTGTTGCTAAATCTTGTAACGGACTTGGGATATATTGGTAATGAGTTCCGCATGCACTGAAATGTATGTGACTTCACGGACTTGTAAGAAGAACCCTCATAGGAAATAACAACTTATTATTGTATGAGGGTAATGAATATATGAGAAGAAACGGATTGTGTCGTTAATCTCTCGAATATGACCCAAGGACTCCCATATTAACCTGGAATCCGAACCACAGGAAGTGATACTTCACTTCGAAAATATCACATGTATTTTATATTTTTTCATTTTTTACGGTACCGGTACTGTCCTTTTTGTATTTCACTTTTTCATTTTCACTTCCACTATCTGTGACCACTCCACACCAAATAAGAGACGGTCAATTTCCAAAAACCGGTAGTGTAAAATATTCCGCAGTCGGCAGGACTCGAACCTGCGCTCCCAGAGGGAATCTGATTTCTAGTCAGACGCCTTAACCACTCGGCCACGACTGCCATGAAGAGCTCCGCTCTTACTTGCAGGTAGGTCTCATCCCCCAAGACACCGTGCGACCTCGTGCGAATGGCGATATTTTAGCTGCTGGCGCTCCAAGCGGCGACTCGCTCACTGAGTCCAGGGCGCCTCCGACCTCCATGCTTCGGCTTGCCATTGCGCAGCCTGCCACTTGACGTCACCGGGTGGACTCTTTCGTGACCAACCCTGTATAACATTACAGCTGCGCGCGACAGCTCAGGGACAAGACTGTTTTGTCGCAGTATCTTCTGCGCGCACTAGGGACATTTTGTGGCGGGACAGTTTTGTCCCTGTCTACCACTGCGCGTGACAGCTCAGGGACAAGACTGTTATGTCGCAGTACCTGAGCACACTACGAACAGTTTAGCTGCGGTGCTCGCTTGGGTTTCTTTATTTATTGTTGTTAATTCATTTGAGGAGCTTGGGACATCTTGATCATCATCACCGTGTAGTTTGGTGTGCGTTTTGATAACCTGTATTATGTGATGACTGTTGTAGTGTGTGTAATAGAGTCACTGTGGTCTACTGAGATCCGTAAGTCTCGCTATTGGTTGAATGTAAACCAACACTACCGGTACGGGCTTATTGGTTACTATTTCGCGCGGTCAGTATGGATAGTCTGTTTTCAGCGTGTGCATATCTTTGGATTGGTAATCGATTGTATTGTATTGAATAGTGTAATGTGTTCGTAATAGTGCTGTGCGACTGAATAATTAATATTAGACTGAGTCTACAGTACAGTAATATCTCAATTTAGCCCAGCTATAATAATTATCTTTATGTTTGACCATGGCGAAATGTAAATATTATATGTCAGAAAACTGTACTATAATGAGGCTCATTATAGTACAAGTTTTCATTATGATACAGTTTCTCCCACCAATCAGAGCTCAAGAAACAGTTGTGTGACCAATTAGGTAAGATAGCGTCGCACCTGAGCTGACTACCACGGCCTTCCTATTTTAAATTTCACTGTGTGCCTAATGTCAAAGTGGGGTATTCCAGGAGGCCATGGTCAAATACAAGGTATTCTCTGCGTCCCATGTGCTCTGTTCAGTACATAAAACTGGCGAAATTTCGATAGATGAAAATGAAAATCCACCCCTGCTTCCAGTCTCCGACCGGGTCAGGAATGGATTGAATGAAGCCCCCATCTAGCGGCGAGGATATGAACTGTGCCGGCTGCCGAAGCCAGACGCACTCCTCTGGGGCAATTATTAAATTAATGAGAGAAGAAATGAAATGATAGTGGAGAGTGTTGCTGGAAATAAATTTTGACAGGGAAAACCGGAATACCCTGAGAAAAACCTGTCTGCCCCCGTTTTGTCCAGCACAGATCTCACATGGAGTGACCGTGATTTGAACCACGGACCCAGCGGTGAGAGGTCGGCGTGCTGCCGCCTAAGCCACGGAGGCTTTTGAAATCTCGACAGATATTGATAAATATTTTTGTTCGCACATAAAATATTTATAATTATCGTCGAACATAAACAGTCGTATGCAACTCGCCTATAATGGTAATTAAGACACTCGTATGCAAATTATAAAACTCGTTACGCTCGTTTTATAAACATACTCGTGTCTTAATTATTGCCATTCGTTGCATAATGCTCGACGATGGCGAAATGTAAATATTATATGTCAGAAAACTGTACTACAATGAGGCTCATTATAGTACAAGTTTTCATTATGATACAGTTTCTCCCATCAATCAAAGCTCAAGAAACAGTTGTGTGACCAATTAGGTAACGATAGCATCGCACCTGCGCTCACTTCCACGGCCTCCTATTTTAAATGTCACTGCGTGGCTAGTGTCATAGTGGGGTATTCGAGGAGGCCATGGTTGAATAGAAGGTATTCCCTGCATCCTAAGGGCTCTGTTCAGTACATAAAATTAGCGAAATCTTGACAGATATTTATGAATATTTATGTTCGAACATAAGATAGTTATAATTATAGTCGAACATAAACAGTCGTATGCAAACTCGCCTATAATGGTAATTAAGACACTCATATGGAAATTGTAAAACTCGCTTCGCTCGTTTTATAAACATACTCGTGTCTTAATTATTGCCATTATAGGCTTGTTGCATAATGCACTATAAGTTAATAACTAGCCTATTATATTACGTCCTACACATTATAAAAATCAGCAGTCACCACTGGTGCCTGGCCAAGTTGTCTGACTTAAGCATGAACATTTTCTGAACTCGGAGATAGCCTATACGGTACCTCAACTGGTTGCGGGTAGGTGACCCGGGACTTGAAATAAGGTACTATCGCGGCAATCGCATTGAGGGAGTGTGGAAAATAACGCGGAAAACCCACACCCAGGATAGCCGCTGGGATTCGAACCTGCGATCTCCAGAATTGCTGCAGCTGCCATCACGGCCGTGGTGCACAATTTAACGTCTCAGGGATCTTTTTTTTTTCATGTACAAGAATGATTAACAGACTATCGCCTTTTCTTGTATCGCTGAACTTATCTGCGAACATTCAGTGTTATTATCATTTGGTGGCATGTGATGATGATAATAATTGTTTTTAAGGGGCCTAACATCTAGGTTATCAGCCCCGAATGGTTTTGGATTAGTGAAAATAAATCTCTGAGTAAATCTAACTACAAACTTACAACTAAAATTAACTACTGACTTACATACTCGAAGAAGACACAGAAAACATAAGAAGGAAAATAAAAAGACAGGAGGAAAGGAATAGCTCTCAGCTCTCGAAGAATGAGGATTAAAGGACTTGGAGAGAAGTAGAGCCATGAAAGGGTGTCGGAAAGGGGAAACGGAAGAGGGTCCGCCCCAAAAGGCAATGGAAAGTGAGAAACACGGATCAAGCACAGGAATCCCTCGGGGTCGCCAACTCCCGAACTCACAAGTCGTGAGCCCTTGAGGTTGTAGCAACATCCAGGGTGCAGCAGAAGTCATAGGGACACACACACTGCCTCCTTCAGGTCCTTGAGCAGAAGGGAGGAGATAACATAAAAAGAAGAAAAAGAGGTCTGTCACCTCGAAAAATGAGGGTATCAGGAAAGAAGATACAAGGGCCAATTAAGGCGGGAAAGTGAAAGACACCCTTGGCCTCGGATTCCATAATACCGTCGAGGTCGGAAGAGAACAAGAGTTGACTAAGGGAGGTTGACATGAAAGATGGTAGAAAGGAACCCGGCACAATTAAATGGAAACAATACCATTCTCAGCTGGGTTCCCGTGGTCGCCAACCCACATCCCACAAGTTGTGAGCCCTTGGGGGAGTACAGCTATGGCCATGGTTCTCGTCAGGAAGGTCAGTCGTGAACTGGAGATCAATAAGAAGACAATAGGTTGTGACGTCACTAAACACAAGCCAAGTGATAGCACATTCCATTCTCTTTCTTTGTAGTGCAACGTGCGATGGTGGTGTAATGCTGAGCATAGTTGCCTTCCAAGCAGTTGATCCGGGTTCGATTCCCGGCCATCGCAAGTGTTTTTGAACTAACTTGTATGGAGGAACAGTTTGGTTTTGGCATCAATAGTTAACATGCTTAACTACTACCCTGCGAGTTGCTGTTTCTTTTCTTTTCTTAGTCGTTTACCCTCCAGGTTGGTGGAACCCACGGACTCAGCGAGGGAACTCACCACTACCGCCTCTACGGGCAGTGTCCTAGAGCTGAGAACATCTAATCGGAGTGGATACAACTGGTGAGGTGTGATTGGCACCTCGCCCAGGCGGCCTCACCTGCAAAGTGAACAGGGGCCTCATGAGGGAAGGTAATGGATGGTCAGGATGGATAGGCAAGGAAGAGGGAAGGAGGCGGCCGTGGCCTTGAATAAGATACCATCCCGGCATTTGCCCGAAGACGAAGTGGGAAACCACGGAAAACCACTTCGAGGATGGCTGAGGTGGGAATCGAACCCCCTCTACTCATTTGGAACACCCGAGGCTGAGTAGACCCCGTTCCAGTCCTCATACCACTTTTCAAATTTCCTGGCAGGGCCGGGAATCGAACCCACGACCTCCGGGGCGGCAGCTAACCATGCTGACCGCTACGCTACGGAGGCGACATTATTATTATTTTTTTTTTTTTTTCAAGCGAATTGACCACTTAGTATCACGCAACAACTTTATTTCTTTTTCTTATTCTTTGCCTGGAGTTTTCTCTGTCTCCAATATTCCTTCATGCGTTCACTGGCATTTTTAGCCTACTTTTCACATTTTGCAAAAATGAGGATTCTGTCTGTCTGGCTGTGTGTGTGTCCCCCCCTATCAACTCCTAAACGGCTGCAGCAATCAAAACCAAATTTTGTATGAGTAAAGATATGCACCGGAATATCTCACGTCCATATTTGAAAATGATGTCAGTGCTACCAACTGCTGAAAAAACGCACTAGAAATTTGAGCTCCATGTTGGATATCTTGCAAGGTATACATGGGAGCTATTCCAAAATTGGCACACATGTAGATAATACTATTTTAGTTTAATTTCCAGGAGGCCAACCATGACAGTGTTACCAAAATAATTTTAAGCCTCCTGATAGGTCCAATGTTTAAATGCATATAACTTCTACAATATCAATTGGATTTCAACCAAATTTTGTATGTAATATCTGTACATAAACGGATATGATTAGGCGTATTCTTACGAGCCACCAGGGCTGCCAACTGTTAATAATTGCTCTCTCTATTTTTTATGCAAATACCAATATATCTGAAAGTATGCAAGCCAACAGCTTTAAACTATGCACACGTATATTCTGACATTTTATATTAATTTGGAGTAACTTATATACGTCAGTCCTACCAACATGATTATAAGCCTGCTGATTGTACCAATTTTTAAATACATGTAACTTCTATACTATCAGTTGGATTTCAACCAAATTTCGTATGTTCTATGTGTACCATAACAGATATGACTACAAGTATTGTTAAGAGCAATCAGGGCTGCCAACTGTTAATAAATGCTGTCTATATTTTTTTACCCTAATATCAATATATCAGAAAGTATGCAAGCCAACAGCTCTATACTTTGCACACGTATAGCACCTGACATTCTAGATTAATTTGGAGTAATTAATACAATGCAGTGCAGTGCTGCCAACATGATTCTATGCCTGCTGATACATCAATTTTAAAATACATGTAACTTCTATACTAAGAAATGGATTTCATCCAAAATTGGCACAACAAGATATCATAATATTTCAGATTATTTCTGACCAGCACACGTATGGTATTGTTGGCAACATGCTTTTACGCGTGTTGATACATCCAGTGTCTAACTGCATGTAACGTCCATTGGACTTCAACCAAATTTTGTATTCTGTACCTAAAGAGATGGAACAAAGAATATATTCAGTCACCAGGGCTGCCAACTGTAGTGCTCTATTAGGCTACATCATACCAGGTATATTTTGAACTAATTAGATATTTCGATATTACCAACTTAATTTCGTCATTATTCTAGATAGGTTCATATACTGTAGAATAATCATTGGCATGAAAAGTAGGCTGTATAGTTCTTCACGGAACTTCTTGTTAGCCTACTTTTCACACTTTTCAAAAATGAGGAAAAAGTAGACTTATGAGATATATCCGGGAAAATCTGTCTGTCCTTCTGTCTGTCTGGCTGTGTGTCCCCCCCCCCCCCCCATATCAACTCCTAAACGGCTGCAGCAATCGAAACCAAATTTAGTATGAGTAAAGATGTATACCGGAATATCTCAGGCCCATATTTGAAAAAGATGCCAGTGCTACCAACTGCTAAAAAGCGCACTAGAAATTTGAGCTCCATGATGGATATCTTGGAAGATGTACATGGGAGCTATTCTAAAATTGGCACACATGTAGATAATACTATTTCAGTTTAATTTCCAGGTGGCCATACATGACAGCGTTGCCAAAATAATTTTAAGCCTTCTGATAAGTCCAATTTTTAAATGCATATAACTTCTACACTATCAATTGGATTTCAACCAAATTTTGTATGTAATATGTGTACATAAACATATATGACTGAGTGTATTCTTAAGAGCCACCAGGGCTGCCAACTGTTAATAATTGCTCTCTATTTTGTATCCAAATATATCAGAAAGTATGCAAGGCGACAGCTTTAAACTATGCACACGTAAATTACCCGACATTTTACATTAATTTGGAGTAACTTATATACGTCAGTTCTACCAACATGATTCCAAGCCTGCTGATAGGACCAATTTTTAAATACATGTAAATTCTATACCAACAAATGGAGTTCATCCAAAATTGGCACAAAAATATATAATATTTCAGATTATTTCTGACCAGCACTCGCATGACATTGTTGCCAACATGCTTTTACGTGTACTAATAGATCCAATGTCTAAATCCATGTAACGTCCTTTGGACTTCAACCACATTTTATATTCTGTACCTTAGGAGATGGAAGTAAGAATATATTCAGTCACCAGAGCTGCCAACTGTATTGCTCTATTATACTACATTATGCCTAGTATACCTTATTTCGAACTAATTAAGACATTTCGATATTACCCTCTTAATTTCGTCATTATTCTAGATAGGTTCATATACTGTAGATTAATCTATGGCATGAATCTTAATTTTAAGAAAAGTAGGCTCTTTAGTTCGTCACGGAACTTCTTGTTTTATTTGGTCTTCTGTCCAAGTTCGTCCACTTCTCTTAGGTCTTCCTTCATCTTGAAACCCTTCCAGATTGTTCACTTTGCTCTTAAATACATTTCTTTCTAGCATTTGAGATTCTGTGATGTTTAACTTTTCTCAATCTTTCCTAACTTCCTTAATCCATGTTGTGGTGGTCTTTTTCTTCCAGAGATAGTCGAATATTTGTTTAGTTAATCTATGGTCGTTCATTCTATAGAGATGTCCGAGGAATGTCAGCCTTCTCTTCCGCATAGACGCGGAGATTCTTTCCACGTTCTGGTAGACTTCTCCGTTGCTTCTCAGTCTCCATCCATCTTCAGTCTGAACTGCACCCATGATTTTTCTAAGAATTCTCCTTTCCATGACTTCTAGCTTTTCGAGGCTATAGTTCATCGAGAGGCATTCACTGGCAAAGAGGCACTCTGTTTTTACGACAGTGTTATAATGCCTTATTTTGGCATTCCAGGAGATGCACTTTTTGTTGTAGATATTTTTTGTTAATCCATACGCTCTTTCCATTTTTATAATTCGATCTCCAACAGCTGCTTTTTCTAACCCATTCTCCTGTATAGTCTCTCCTAGGTACTTGAACTTTTTTACCCTTTCAATCCGTCCTATCTCCGTGTCAAGGAACTTTGGTCCATGTTTGTCATTTGTCATAAATTTTGTCTTTTCAACTGATATCCTTAGTCCTGTTTGGCTAGCGATCTTTTCCAAGAGGTTGATTTGTATGACTGCTTCTTCCGTGGTTTCCGATAGTACTGCAAAATCATCTGCAAACGCCAGGCAGTTGACTTTAATTCCTACCGACTTCCTCCCGTATCAGATTGGGTTTATTCCTCGACTCTCCAATTCCGAGTTCCAAATTCTCACAACCTTCTCTAGGACACAGTTGAAAAGGATTGGAGATAGGCCATCCCCTTGCCTGACTCCTGTCTTAATTTCGAACGGCCGAGAAAGCTCTCCCATGAACTTCACCCTGGAAGTTGTGTTTGTTAGGGTCTCTTTGACTATATTTGCTAGTTTGGTTTTGATTCCAAATTCCCTTAGGATCCTGTCTAAGGTCTCTCTGTCCACTGAATCAAATGCATTTTTAAAGTCTATGAAGGATACCACAATTTTCTTATTACTCAGCAGTCTGTGACGGATTATTGATTACAAGTTGAAGATCTGCTCAACACAGGAGCGTCCTTTCCTAAACCCTCCTTGGTACTCGCCTAGTTGTTTGTCCAGCGTATCTTCTATTCTGTTTAAAAGAATCTTGGAGAGAATTTTATAAGCAATTGAAAGGAGGGACACACCTCTGTAGTTGTTCACGTCTTGCTTATCCCCATTCTTGTGGAGCGGATGGATCAGCGCTGTTCTCCATTCTTCTGGAATTTTCTCGGTTTCCCAGACTGCACCAAGGATTCTGTGAAGGTCGTCTAGAATTTCTGGCTCGGCCCATTTAATCATTTCTGCTGTTATCGAATCTTCTCCACTTGCTTTGTTGTTCTTTAGGTTCTTGATGACATCACTGATCTCTTCTTTTGTTGGAGGTGCATCCTCTTTTGAGTTTTCTGGTGAGTCTGCTATTTCTAATCTAGAAGTGGGGGTTGGACAGTTCAAAAGATCTTGAAAGTATCCAGCTAGTATTTCGCAGTTTTCATGGTTGTTCAGTCCAATTTTTCCCTGCTCATTTCTAAAACTCATACTTGGGGCTTGGTAACCCTTAAGTTTGTTTTTGAATGTCTGGTAAAAGTCTCTGGAGTTGTGTTTAACGAAGTTGCTCTGAAGATTTTCTAACTGTGCTGCTTCAAAAGATCGCTTGGTCCTACGGAAAATTCTGGAAGTTTCTTTCCTCTGTTGCCTGAATTGTTCCAAGTGTTCCCTTTTTCCAGAAGATTTCCATCTTCTCCATTCCTCAGACCTCTTTCTGAGAGCTACATCGCAGTGTTCGTTCCTCCAGATTTCTCTTTTCCTCTTTGCCAACCCCAGTGTCTTCTTTGCGGCGTCATTGATTCCTGTACAGAGTTGTTGCCAACTTTCCATTTTCGTGCTGCGGATTTCTTCCCTAAAGTTCTTAACAATGTCGTGGGAAATATTCAATTTGCTCATGTTATATTTGGTTATTCTAGGTGGGTCTCTCTTTTTTCGTAGCGGAAGGAAGCGGATTTTGGCTTTGGAAAGGTAGTGGTCTGAATTGAAGTCACCGTTTCTATTATAATTATTATTATTATTATTTTTTATTATTATTATTATTATTATTATTATTATTACCGTGTTATCATTAATATGGTCGTATTATTATTAACTTACAATTATAATTGTCGCCTCCGTAGCGCAGCGGTCAGCATGGTTAGCTGCCGCCCCGGAGGTCCTGGTTTCGATCCCCGGCTCTGCCACGAAATTTGAAAAGTAGCATGAGGAATGGAACGGAGTATACTCAGCCTCGGGAGGTCCAAATGAGTAGAGGGGGTTAGATTCCCAGCTCAGCCATCCTCCAAGTGGTTTTCCGTGGTTTCCCACTTCGTCTTCGGGCAAATGCCGGGATGGTTCCTACTGTAAGGCCACGGCTGCCTCCTTCCCTCTTCCTTGCCTATCCATCCCATTCTTCCCTTCCCGTCCCTCATGAGGCCCCTGTTCGCTTTGCAGGTGAGGCTGCCTGGGCGAAGTGCTGATCACACCTCCCCAGCTGTATCCAATCCGACCAAGTGTTCCCAGCTCTGGGACACTGCCTGGAAAGGCGGTAGTGGTGAGTTCCCTCGCTCAGTCCGTGGGAGCCACCAACTTGGAGGGTAAAATTGACTTTTAATATATAATGGAGGTAGGTCTAAGCTAAAATAAATAAACCATGGACATGCCTATAATGGACATTCTTTCTTTTCTTAGTCGTTTACCCTCCAGGTTGGTGGAACCCACGGACTCAGCGAGGGAACTCACCACTACCGCCTCTACGGGCAGTGTCCTAGAGCTGGGAACATCTAATCGGAGTGGATACAACTGGTGAGGTGTGATTGGCACCTCACCCAGGCGGCCTCACCTGCAAAGCGAACAGGGGCCTCATGAGGGAAGGTAATGGATGGTCAGGATGGATAGGCAAGGAAGAGGGAAGGAGGCGGCCGTGGCCTTGAAGAAGGTACTGCCCCCGTAAATTGAATTATACTGAGACCACGGTGGCTGTATTGGCATATGTGAATAAAGTTATGGCCGTCATAGTTGTGACGTGTATATTCATGACGTAGGCGTGGATGACGCAACGCTCGAGCAAGTAGGCTGGCTGAGCTTAGATTCTTGCTGACGTCACGATTTTGTTCGAGAAGGATCTTAGATTTACGACGCAGTCGCAGGGAAGCAAGTAAACGTGCTGAGGAAGAAGTTACGCTATTGGAGGAGAGGCCCGAACCAATGAATGATAGCTTGAAGGGAGACGGAGATTACTGAAACTACGATATTTAATAACTTTTGGCATGCAGAATTGTGGAAAACTATTTTCAGTTATGGCATTGATTTGGAATTTTGAAGAAATTAATTATATGTTTTTGAAATCTGAAAATCCGTCAAGAATAGCCAAAGTTGGAACTTCGAGTAATGATGGAAGAAGAAGCTATGGTAGGGATGGATACGCCCCTTCAAAGTTGATAAAAGGCCTCGCACAGCAGAGAGGAGTTTTCTCACTTCGTGGTTTTATTCTGACTTGATAGTCTGACTTCGTGTTCTGATAGAACAAGCATATCGTCATAAGCAAGCGTGGCAGAGCCCGCCGCATCGAACAGTATTGGGTATCCAGCAGTGCATTTTTACTGTTACTAAAACTAGGCGAAGTTGGAGCGCACACATAAACGATTCTACAAGTTTATCTATCAATAATTAGCTACTGCATTTATACTAATTCAATAGTGCATTACAATATTGAGGCGTGTGCGAAAGTTGAACATTTTCATTATAATACTTCAGAAGATATTCGCATTTAAAGACTGCAGAGAAAAGTGTTTTTCTCGAATCCTGAGAAGCACTTTTACTACCACATTCTACGCTACGGCAGACACGTGTATTGCAACCGTGATACTGAAGATTACATTTGGTGATACAACGCTACATTCTATAATGGAACTATACAATCTGGCAGTACTTTCGACTAACATTATAATGGAAGTGGAGATGGAAGACTAAAACTTTAATGCAATTGGGACATACATCAGTAGTGTGAAGTAGCAACATGGATCTTCGATAATCGTCATTCTACAAAGACGAGCATGTAGTGAACATTCAGCTACACTCATGCATCGTAATCCATCGCTGAATTACATCAAATGGCAGTGGAAATAAATTCATACTCCACAATTATGAACATTTCTGCGGAAATATTTGCAATGAACTTCATGGCTGATTTCTACAAGAACTTCAGGGAACTTTCAAGAGGGGCAAGGGTTTTTCCCAGCACACAAAGAAGAGTTTTGCCAGAAGGATGTCTATCGTCTACACGGAGCAGTGCGATTTCCGGAGGAGGAAGCTGTTCTATTCTCCGAGGGCGCAGGTTCCAGGTTCGAGTTCGGTGCACATCTATCCTGTGGTGAAATGGAACCAGCAGCAGTCTTCTGTGAAATTTTCTTCTAGAACTTCAATCCAACAGATAAGGTAGCCGTGAACGTTTCTTGATTTATTTGAGCCATTTTAGTGAGATCTGAGCAACTATCTTTCCCATATTTTCTGTCATATATTTGATTGCCCCATATTCTTTTGCTAGATGTTTCTGTACTCTGTACACTTTGCAGCTTTATGCCATTTTCTTCGATTTATTGAGACATTATTATGTCATTTGCATATTTAAACATTTTGGATCAGTTTATACTGAAGTTAAATATTCTTTCGAGAATTTGAATTTTTCTTGTAGTCACGATTTGACTGTAAAGTTAACGATTTTCTATGGCAAGTTTGAATTCAGACAGCGTGTCGTTTTATTAAAGTAATTCTTTCCAGTAAATTACTTTGACCAATTTTCTGTCATCCTCAAGAAAGAAGAATGATTAAAAGATTTTAGAGCGTTAAAATCTACTACTTTATCGACGATCTTGGAAATACTAGTCGTTTTTATGAACATGATTGAAACACAGACATTTTTAGTCAATTCTGAAATACCATTGCATTATAGACAATTTTATGAAATATGAACTTTGAATACGATTTATTCAGTACACTATAGTAATGAACATTTGATAGGAGATTTTCTCAGTTCTAGATTGAAACAATAATGTTTGCATTTTCTAGTCTATTTGCATTCTATTCGACTATTTCTGCAGTTAAATGAATTTTGCTTGAATATAGTATTTTTATACTGCGATAATTATGATGAGATTAATTCATTTTGATAGACCAGGGAGATGTGTCTAATCGTATTTGCTATTAAATTTATTTGTGACTGGCAAATTTTTACTTCATATCGCCTCATGAATGAAACCCACGAAGGTTAAATATAATAACAGTTTTCGATACAATTGATGAATATAAGAATTTTTAAAGAGGAACTATGGATGTATAATCGTTAGTTCAGTGGACGCGTAAAAGTCGCTGATGAATAATGCCCTTTAATAAGTGAAGGAGGTTCCCACAATAATATTGATGATGATGATGAATTTATAAGTGGAGGTTTTTTGTGTGTATTGTGGAAGATTTTGATGCCATATATAATGAGATATATGATGAATTATGGGCCAATTTTGTGCGTTTGTGCGAGGTATGTTTCCGCTGAGTTGTATTGTTCAGGTCCATTGAAAATTATTCATGTGAAGTTACTGTTAAAATTAACAAGAGTGATAAATTGATTGAATTATAGATTTTGAATGGAGGTTACCGTCACAAATAATAATTATTAAATCTTATTAAACCTGAATCTAAAATTTAAATATAAGTAACCTTCATCGGTCGATTATATTACCACGATTTAAGAAAATATCAACCGGATAAACGTGTGGTTAATGTATTTCAAATATAAATAAAATAGAAATAATGTAAATAACTATGTAAATATCTATAATAATAATTTGAAACAAACGGGATTAATAGAGGCGTGTAAAAATTTTACAATTGTCGTTTGACTAAGTTATGAACAATCTAAATATTATAAATAATTATTGAACACTATGATATAACATTATGCGTTTTGCTATTAACATTTAAACAACGCTAGTTCGATAATTGTAATAAACACTTAAATAAGATTTGAGATTAACAGAGTAATCCATTGCAATGTGAACGGAACTTGTATAAATTTTGCGTGATAATATTTGAGTTGAGATGTGAGCATTTAAATTGTTTTGAATGAGAGCTAGACTCTGCGTTGGCCAGCATATGGTGACACTGGTTAGGCAGCTGCGTCCATTTGACGAAGCAAGCATGCAACACTGCTTAGGGTGTATTGCAGGTGGCCAGATAACTGAATGGTGGAGGTCAAGGTCAACTACTTAGCGGCCTTGCGGTTATTAATAAATGTGTGTCAATGAACTAAATTATGAAGTTCATGAACAAGGAAACAAATGCTATATGTCTCGTCCCAGCTCCCTTATCCATTCCAATGTGCATTGTTGTAATTATTACGTTCTTTTGAGCTAGAGAAAGCTGAATTTTTGTATGTGAAGTCTACAGTCCTACAGGAGGACATGATTGCATTGACAATGGCTTCAGACAGCCATAACTATTTTGTTGTTAAATTTTTTTTTTCTTTATGTGAAATAAATTATTGTGCAGTTTAAATTTTCTGGTCTCCGACTTGGTTCATTTTAAATATCGTGGTGGAGGTTATTGTGAGGGCATACTATTAAGTGATCCAGTTGAAAACCCAGACCCGAGATTAAATTGAATAGGTAAGTAAAAGGTAAGTATGAACCCCCGTATATTTTGGTGTGTTCCACAATAATTTCATGTTAACTATAGTGCTCTAATCTCGGTAGTATCTGTCAGTGCCATTTTCATTGATGTAGCTGTGCCGGTGCAATCGATTATTGGCAATCCGATTGAGGGGGCGGATTTCTGACAGCCTACTATCCGGATTATCGGGGACAGTAGGATTGGCGCAATCAACGTGTGGGGCTCGAATAACATTGGATTACCAAGTTATCGATGTCAATGGGATTGTGAAGACTCAAATAAAGAGGTTGATTCTTTGTTAGATGTATTGGCCAATTGTAGAATTTGAGAGTGTGATTATATAGGGATTAAATGCTGTGTTGTATTAGGAAAATTACACTCAGAAAAGATCAGATCTTATACAACCTGAGAGAGGTTAAATAGGCTGGAAACTTAGAAAAATCGCCTATGATCTGGAGTCTTATTTTATTTGACCGGCTTATGACATGTTTAGTCATATTAAAGATAAAATTAAACTATTTGGATTGTAAATTTAAATTATTTATGTTAGGATATTTAAAATGAACCAAAGAAATTTGAACATGTGCTTGAGTTTATTTCAACATAGGGTGTTTATGAAGTTAGTGATAAGCTAATTATAAGTTAGATTTAAGACAGAAAATTGCTCAAACTTTATATATGGTGAAAGGCGTTGCTCAGATGTTGTTATCTTGCTCTATTTGATGTATGTCCCTAACGCAGTCTATTATTGAAATATTATTGATATGGCAGATGAGAGTATGAGAAAGATGTTGGAGGAGATGTCCAACAGTTTGAAAGCTAGCATGAATGAAAGTGTGAGGGAGATGGAAGCTAGGAATGCTAGTCGAATGCAGGAGATGATGAAGGAGAATTTGAAGGATCTCCAGACCAGTTCTGCAAATTTGGAAAATAACATCTCGCGTTTACAGACCAGTACACAGGAGGTCCAGAATGCCGTGACTGACATTCACAAGGATGTCTCAGATGTTAAAGTAGATTTATCCAATGTCCATAAAGATGTTTCCAATGTACAGGGAAAAGTTGATTCAGTCCAGAAAGACCTTACTTTGTTAAATCTTGATGTTGCTAATGTCCGGGGTGATATTTCATGTGCTAGAGCAGAAGTTATCGTTGTTAGGAATGATGTTGCTACTGTACAAGACAAGGTAGAAGAAGTTCAAAGAGAGATTAGAAATGTTCGAACCGATGTGTCAAACGTTCAAATAGACATAAATAATATTCAGTCTGATGTTAATGATATGCAAAGCGATATCAATAAGGTGCAAATAGAAGTTAATACAGTTTTTGTAGACATTGGCAAAGTTCAAACTGATGTTAATAAGGTTAGAGAAGAAATTGAAACTTCAAAAACGCTTTGTACTCGTAACATTAGTGCTTTAACAACTAGATTGGTTGACGAGTCTGTTAGGACAACAGCTTCACTAGCTGGATTAAAACATGATGTAGAGGTCATGAGGACCCATAGATCATAATCGTTTACTTAAGGAAGACATTGAAGTAGATATTGCTGAAATGTTAACTGCAAATGTAACGGTTTGGAAAGATGAATGGAACAAGTCAAGTGGGGAACATGTCAATCAGATTCAGGAGCGAATTGAACGAAAACTAGCCAGTACACAAGTAGATATAAATAATGAGGTAGTTCAAATTAGAAAGGATTTGAGTATAAGGATGGATTCGCTATCCGAAAAGCAGGTAGAGGATAGAACTCAAATAGGCCAGGACGTGCAAGCATTAAAAACCGCGTTAGAGGAACAAATTCATAAGGTTGTCTCTGATGTCAATGAAACTACGAGCAAACTTCAGAATTTAAACCTAGGAGAAGCTAGCATGTTGGAAACGTATAAAGAAGAGTTGATTAGGATAGTCATCACGGAAATCACAGATAAGGATCCAGAAGGGTTGACTTTTGAAGATAATAGGAATTACGTGAGAAGATGTAACCTCGCTACTGAATAGAGAGATATTAGTCCTGAGGAACGTATATTCAGATTCCGGGAAGAAGAAGAGGATAGGAATATTGAACCTGAATGGAAATATCGTGATAGTGGGAAGAATTACATGGATTCATATCCAAGAAATGTGACAGTCATCCGAAACTTTGAGGACAAGCCTCAGAAATTTAGTAATACAGATAGTCTAACACCGATAGAGTATATCAGAAACCTGAAAGACTATTTTATTGAAGCCCATATTCCTAGAGAAAGAGAAATGAGAATCGTAGAAAGATTTCTAGCTGGAGGACCTCTTGAGTGGTTCAGAGCATTTCGGTACACTTTTAGTAATTTCGATGAATTTGCAGAGGCACTGATAAAACGATTCTGGTCAATAGAAGCACAACATTCATTAAGAGCTGAGGTATACTCGAGGAAGTATTCGGGTACTCTTCCAACACGGTACGCTGATTTCTTCACGAGCCAGTTATCGCGCTTAAGATTTTTACAACCCCCATTGTCTACAGAGCAGTTAATAGATGCCATTTCACGTATGCTACCTGTTGAGGTAAGAAGGCTTATTATATCGTCAAATATAACGGATTTGACCAGTATGGACGAACTATTGAGAAGGCTTGATTACACGAGTCCGGTGCCAAAATTGGTTCAAAAAGGTCAGAGGCACGAATTCAAAGACATTAATACAGTCTACATGGATCAAGTTCAGCAAACTGATACGCCTGCTGAAGAGAAAACTGAAAATGTAGGTCCTCACAGGAACAATTATTTTCGCAACAACAGATCACAAGGTTACCGTCCATATCAGCAAAGACGAGGTTGGAATAACAATAGAGGGAACTATAATAACGGAAGAGGTAGATATTATAATAACAATGGGTACAATAGGAACTACAACAGAAATAACCAGTACCAGAATCGGAATCAAAATTCTCAAGGTCAGGTTATGACACCGGACAAGTATCAAGAGAGAGAGAAAGAAAGTCAGCAGTATTTGAAGGAATTACGAGAGAAGGAAGCTGAAAACCAGAAGAAAAGACAGGATTTAGTGATCGATCCTGGTCCTTCTACAAGCCAGCAGGGGAACTTTGAAAATGGTAACACAAAAAAAACGCCTATTTCTCAACGAAAGTGAGAAACAATGAATACATTGCCACACCACACATAATTACTATCAGTGAAATTTACGAAGTAACTGATGAGGATTTATTAGAAGAGAGAGGAATCGTCAAAGAGGAAAGACCATGTGCCTTACCTATTATTTCTGTACTGATAGATGGCCAACAGTACAAAGCTCTTATGGATACCGGCGCAATTATTTCTATCATTTCTGATGAATGCTATCAAAGTCTATTAAAGGGAGAAAACATGACAGTTTTACCTGCTTCTACCGTCAAAGTGAGAGGAATTTTCCAAGACAAGGCAGTGAAATGCAAGATCCAAGTGTTGTTGAACTTTGAAATTAATGGAAGGAATTATGAACAGATCTTTATTGTGGTGAACAAGATCCATTTCGACATTGTGCTAGGAATCGATTTTATATCGAAAGTTGGAGCCATTATTGATATGAAGAATAGGATTATTAGCTTTAATGATGGGTACATGATCACAGAAGAGATCGAAGAAAAGGACGTGAAAAACAGTCTGGAGATAGACCTTAGGGAAGAGACTTTAAATACCATTATCAATGAAGTGGAGAATCTAACAGAAATACCCAGTAGAAAAACTGAAGGATTTGAAGAAATTCAGGGGGAATTTGAGGATTTGATAAAGGAATTCCAAGATATATTTGATGAAAAGCCTGGATTGATTAAAGACTACGCAGACCTGTCAAGGCTGACGTGAGTAAGAAAATCTATCCCAAGTTTGGAATAGTATTTATGGGTCCGTTCAGAATTACGAATGCTTATGGAAACAACTGTTATGAACTCTATGATGATGAGAATGATGTCGTATATGGCAAGTTCAATGCTGGAAACTTGAAGAAATATTATCCAAGAGTAAGCCAATAATAATTCAATTTCGTGTTCAAGTGAATACTGATATTTGTAACAGAGTTTAAAAACAATTTGCAACTGTTTTTAAAACGTGGTAAAGGGAGAATGCCCCCGTAAATTGAATTATACTGAGACCACGGTGGCTGTATTGGCATATGTGAATAAAGTTATGGCCGTCATAGTTATGACGTGTATATTCATGACGTAGGCGTGGATGACGCAACGCTCGAGCAAGTAGGCTGGCTGAGCTTAGATTCTTGCTGACGTCACGATTTTGTTCGAGAAGGATCTTAGATTTACGACGCAGTCGCAGGGAAGCAAGTAAACGTGCTGAGGAAGAAGTTACGCTATTGGAGGAGAGGCTCGAACCAATGAATGATAGCTTGAAGGGAGACGGAGATTACTGAAACTACCATATTTAATAACTTTTGGCATGCAGAATTGTGGAAAACTATTTTCAGTTATGGCATTGATTTGGAATTTTGAAGAAATTAATTATATGTTTTTGAAATCTGAAAATCCGTCAAGAATAGCCAAAGTTGGAACTTCGAGTAATGATGGAAGAAGAAGCTATGGTAGGGATGGATACGCCCCTTCAAAGTTGATAAAAGGCCTCGCACAGCAGAGAGAAGTTTTCTCACTTCGTGGTTTTATTCTGACTTGATAGTCTGACTTCGTGTTCTGATAGAACAAGCATATCGTCATAAGCAAGCGTGGCAGAGCCCACCACATCGAACAGTATTGGGTATCCAGCAGTGCAATTTTACTGTTACTAAAACTAGGCGAAGTTGGAGCGCACACATAAACGATTCTACAAGTTTATCTATCAATAATTAGCTACTGCATTTATACTAATTCAATAGTGCATTACAATATTGAGGCGTGTGCGAAAGTTGAACATTTTCATTATAATACTTCAGAAGATATTCGCATTTAAAGACTGCAGAGAAAAGTGTTTTCTCGAATCCTGAGAAGCACTTTTACTACCACATTCTACGCTACGGCAGACACGTGTATTGCAACCGTGATACTGAAGATTACATTTGGTGATACAACGCTACATTCTACAATGGAACTATACAATCTGGCAGTACTTTCGACTAACATTATAATGGAAGTGGAGATGGAAGACTAAAACTTTAATGCAATTGGGACATACATCAGTAGTGTGAAGTAGCAACATGGAGCTTCGATAATCGTCATTCTACAAAGACGAGCATGTAGTGAACATTCAGCTACACTCATGCATCGTAATCCATCTCTGAATTACATCAAATGGCAGTGGAAATAAATTCATACTCCACAATTATGAACAGCCGGCCCCGTGGTGTTGGGGTAGCGCGCCTGCCTCTCGCCCGGAGGCCCCGGGTTCGATCCCCGGCTCCGTCAGGGATTTTAAAACTGACGTGAGGGTTGGAACGGGGTGCACTCAGCCTCGTGAGGACAATTGAGTAGCTGTCTGACAGTGAGACAGCGCCCCGATCACGAATACCAAGATTAACGGCCGAGGGGACCCGACGCGCTGATCACGCGTCACCCCAATATCTGCAGGCCAAATGGCTGGGCAGCGGTCGCTTGGTCGGCCTTAGCCCGTCATGGGCTGGATAGTGCCAGGGCTTGACTTTTTTTTTTGACAATTATGAACATTTCTGCGGAAATATTTGCAATGAACTTCATGGCTGATTTCTACAAGAACTTCAGGGAACTTTCAAGAGGGGCAAGGGTTTTTCCCAGCACACAAAGAAGAGTTTTGCCAGAAGGATGTCTATCGTCTACACGGAGCAGTGCGATTTCCGGAGGAGGAAGCTGTTCTATTCTCCGAGGGCGCAGGTTCCAGGTTCGAGTTCGGTGCACATCTATCCTGTGGTGAAATGGAACCAGCAGCAGTCTTCTGTGAAATTTTCTTCTAGAACTTCAATCCAACAGATAAGGTAGCCGTGAACGTTTCTTGATTTATTTGAGCCATTTTAGTGAGATCTGAGCAACTATCTTTCCCATATTTTCTGTCATATATTTGATTGCCCCATATTCTTTTGCTAGATGTTTCTGTACTCTGTACACTTTGCAGCTTTATGCCATTTTCTTCGATTTATTGAGACATTATTATGTCATTTGCATATTTAAACATTTTGGATCAGTTTATACTGAAGTTAAATATTCTTTCGAGAATTTGAATTTTTCTTGTAGTCACGATTTGACTGTAAAGTTAACGATTTTCTATGGCAAGTTTGAATTCAGACAGCGTGTCGTTTTATTAAAGTAATTCTTTCCAGTAAATTACTTTGACCAATTTTCTGTCATCCTCAAGAAAGAAGAATGATTAAAAGATTTTAGAGCGTTAAAATCTACTACTTTATCGACGATCTTGGAAATACTAGTCGTTTTTATGAACATGATTGAAACACAGACATTTTTAGTCAATTCTGAAATACCATTGCATTATAGACAATTTTATGAAATATGAACTTTGAATACGATTTATTCAGTACACTATAGTAATGAACATTTGATAGGAGATTTTCTCAATTCTAGATTGAAACAATAATGTTTGCATTTTCTAGTCTATTTGCATTCTATTCGACTATTTCTGCAGTTAAATGAATTTTGCTTGAATATAGTATTTTTATACTGCGATAATTATGATGAGATTAATTCATTTTGATAGACCAGGGAGGCGTGTCTAATCGTATTTGCTATTAAATTTATTTGTGACTGGCAAATTTTTACTTCATATCGCTTCATGAATGAAACCCACGAAGGTTAAATATAATAACAGTTTTCGATACAATTGATGAATATAAGAATTTTTAAAGAGGAACTATGGATGTATAATCGTTAGTTCAGTGGACGTGTAAAAGTCGCTGATGAATAATGCCCTTTAATAAGTGAAGGAGGTTCCCACAATAATATTGATGATGATGATGAATTTATAAGTGGAGGTTTTTTGTGTGTATTGTGGAAGATTTTGATGCCATATATAATGAGATAAATGATGAATTATGGGCCAATTTTGTGCGTTTGTGCGAGGTATGTTTCCGCTGAGTTGTATTGTTCAGGTCCATTGAAAATTATTCATGTGAAGTTACTGTTAAAATTAACAAGAATGATAAATTGATTGAATTATAGATTTTGAATGGAGGTTACCGTCACAAATAATAATTATTAAATCTTATTAAACCTGAATCTAAAATTTAAATATAAGTAACCTTCATCGGTCGATTATATTACCACGATTTAAGAAAATATCAACCGGATAAACGTGTGGTTAATGTATTTCAAATATAAATAAAATAGAAATAATGTAAATAACTATGTAAATATCTATAATAATAATTTGAAACAAACGGGATTAATAGAGGCGTGTAAAAATTTTACAATTGTCGTTTGACTAAGTTATGAACAATCTAAATGTTATAAATAATTATTGAACACTATGATATAACATTATGCGTTTTGCTATTAACATTTAAACAACGCTAGTTCGATAATTGTAATAAACACTTAAATAAGATTTGAGATTAACAGAGTAATCCATTGCAATGTGAACGGAACTTGTATAAATTTTGCGTGATAATATTTGAGTTGAGATGTGAGCATTTAAATTGTTTTGAATGAGAGCTAGACTCTGCGTTGGCCAGCATATGGGGACACTGGTTAGGCAGCTGCGTCCATTTGACGAAGCAAGCATGCAACACTGCTTAGGGTGTATTGCAGGTGGCCAGATAACTGAATGGTGGAGGTCAAGGTCAACTACTTAGCGGCCTTGCGGTTATTAATAAATGTGTGTCAATGAACTAAATTATGAAGTTCATGAACAAGGAAACAAATGCTATATGTCTCGTCCCAGCTCCCTTATCCATTCCAATGTGCACTGTTGTTATTATTACGTTCTTTTGAGCTAGAGAAAGCTGAATTTTTGTATGTGAAGTCTACAGTCCAACAGGAGGACATGGTTGCATTGACAATGGCTTCAGACAGCCATAACTATTTTGTTGTTAAATTTTGTTAAAATATTTTTTTTCTTTATGTGAAATAAATTATTGTGCAGTTTAAATTTTCTGGTCTCCGACTTGGTTCATTTTAAATATCGTGGTGGAGGTTATTGTGAGGGCATACTATTAAGTGATCCAGTTGAAAACCCAGACCCGAGATTAAATTGAATAGGTAAGTAAAAGGTAAGTATGAACCCCCGTATATTTTGGTGTGTTCCACAATAATTTCATGTTAACTACTGTGCTCTAATCTCGGTAGTATCTGTCAGTGCCATTTTCATTGATGTAGCTGTGCTGGTGCAATCGATTATTGGCAATCCGATTGAGGGGGCGGATTTCTGACAGCCTACTATCCGGATTATCGGGGACAGTACCATCCCGGCATTTGCCCGAAGACGAAGTGGGAAACCACGGAAAAGCACTTCGAGGATGGCTGAGGTGGGAAAGGAACCCCCTCTACTCATTTGGAACACCCGAGGCTGAGTAGACCCCGTTCCAGTCCTCATACCACTTTTCAAATTTCGTGGCAGTGCCGGGAATCGAACCCAGGACCTCCGGGGCGGCAGCTAACCATGCCGACCGCTACGCTACGGAGGCGACTCCTAAATACTTGAATTCGTTAATTCTTTCTAAAATTTTACCATCCAGACAAATTTGTCTGGGGATTGGGTCCCTACCCTTACTTTAGTCTTTTCAGTAGAAATGCACATGCTGAATTTTGATGCCACTTTCTGGAGGTTGAATACTGACCACTGCAGATCATCTTCAGATGCTGCTACCAATGCATCATCATCAGCAAATAATATAGCGTCTAATGATTTAGTTGCCTGCTGATAGGTATTGAACCGTGTCTTTCGCACCTCCATTCCTTTATTATAGCATATTCCTGGTTGGATACAGAATCAACTGCTACAGCAGATAACGTAAGGAAGGAAACTTGTAGATTTACGTAACCGTTAATCGTGTGATTATGAGCCACGGGACCTCCCTTTTACACGTAATCCAACCCACAGGACATGGCATTTCACATCGAAAGTCTCACATGCACTGACGGGGAATCGAACGTGGCCCACCTTGGTGAGAGGCCAACAGCTTGACTGCTGCACCACCACGCCCCCTTGCAGATAACGTAGAATTTCACAGGATGCCTCAACATTTTTTAAAGACTGCATTTCCCCCAGGGGCTCACATCTAGTGGGATGTGGGTTGGCGACCACGGGGCCCCAGCTGAGTCCGGCATTGCTTCCACTTACTTGTGCCGGGCTCCTCTCTGTCTTCTTTCCTGTCGACCTCACTTGGTCAACTCTTGTTCTCTTCCGACCCCGACGGTATTAGGGTATCCGAGGCCTTGGGAGTCACTTCCTTTCCCGCCTTAATTGGCCCTTGTCTCATCTTTTCTGATTCCCTCCTTCTGCGAGGGGTCAGCCTTCTTTTTCTTTTCATGTTATCTCCTGCCTTCTGCTTAAGGCCCTCAAGGAGGCCGGGTGTCTGTAGCCCCACCACTTTTGGTGCACCCTAGATAATGCTACACCCTCAGGGGCTCACGGCTGGTGAGTTCGGGAGTTGGCGACCCCGAGGGATTCCTGAGCTGGGTTCGTTTTTCCTTTTTGTCCCTTACCTTTGGGGCGGACCCCCTCCTCTTTCACTTTCCTATCTGCCTTTCATGGCTCTCCTTCCTTCCAAGTCCTCAATCCGCCTTCTTCGAGGGTTGAGGACATTTCTTTTCCTCCTGTCCTTTATTTGCCTTATTCTCCTCTAGTTTTCCATTTCTTCTTCTAGTATGTAGGTTAGTAGTTAGTTTTAGTTTTAAGTTCGCTTTTCATTTTCATCTTCACGATCCCCCAAACCATCAGGGGCCGATAACCTAGATGTTAGGCCCCTTAAAACAACACTTATCATCATTATCATCATGTCCTTTATTTGCCTTATTCTCCTTTAGTTTTCCATTTCTTCTTCTAGTATGTAGGTTAGTAGTTAGTTTTAGTTTTAAGTTCGCATTTCATTTTCATCTTCACGATCACCCAAACCATCAGGGGCCGATAACCTAGATGTTAGGCCCCTTAAAACAACAATTATCATCATCATCAGACTGCATTGCCGCGGTGGCCGAGAGTGCTAACGCGTTACCTCTTATCTCGCTAGCATCGGGAGAGCGTGGGTTCGAATCCCACCTCGGCCGTCCTGAGAATGGCATTCGTGGTTTCCCATTTTCACCACCAGTCAAATGCCGGGGCGGTTCCTTTCAATAGGTCCACGGCCGCGTTGTCCGCGTTTAATGAAGGAAATTTAACACGTTAGTAAGTTATTGTTTTTTAAGGGGGCGGAACATCGAGGCTGAACACGTTTTCACATCGAAGTTCACGGGACCGTAAAATATTTCCGTTTAACACAAGTTTCCGTTTAATAACGGGTCTGTTGAAGGCAGGATTTATTATGTAATTATCCATGTGTCATTAATATTAATGAAAATCCACCGCTTGCTTCCAGTCGACCGACCGGGTCAGGGAATGGAATGAATGAAGCCCCCATCTAGAGACGAGTATATGAACTGTGCCAGCTGCCGAAGCTTGTCGCACTCCCCTGGAGCAATGATTAAATGAATGACAGATGAAATGAAATGATAGAGGAGAGTGTTGCTGGAATGAAATTGTGACAGGGAAAACTGGAGTACCCGGAGAAAAACCTGTCTGCCTCCGCTTTGTCCAGCACAAATCTCACATGGAGTGACCGGGATTTGAACCGCTGACCTAGCCGTGAGAGATCGGCGAGTTGCCGCTTAAGCCACGAAGGTTCCTCATTAATATTAGTATTAACATAATTAATGCTATCCTTATTAATCATCATCATCAACTTGTATGTATAATATTTCATGAAATTGATCCATTTGTACCATATTGCGTGGTTAAGTGTAAGAGAGAGCCATGAGGCATAAGTTTTCCACTACAGTACCAAAGACATTAAAGAAAGAAAAAAGTACAAAATGAGGTATTAAAGGTCAAAGTTCATAAAAACAAATTACGAAGATCTTGGTTTGCGTGCGTTCTACAAGGTGGACCGGCGCACTTAAACAAAACGTTATCCGCATCCACCCCGCATCCGCTTGACAATTATCCGCACCCAACCCTCATCCACACGTTTGTTATCCGAATCTACTGAAAATGAAATGAAAATCCACAGCCTGCTTCCAGTCTCTGACCGGGTCAGGAATGGAATGAATGAAGCCCCCATCTAGCGGCGAGGATATGAACTGTGCCGGCTGCCGAGGCCTGACGCACTCCTCTGGGGCAATGATTAAATGAATGACATATGAAATGATATGATAGTGGAGAGTGTTGCTGGAATGAAATTTTGACAGGGGAAACCGGAGTACCCGGAGAAAAACCTGTCTGCCTCCGTTTGGTCCAGCACAGATCTCACATGGAGTGACCGGGATTTGAACCACGGACCCAGCGGTGAGAGGCCGGCGTGCTGCCGCCTAAGCCACGGAGGTTTGTTATCCGAATCTACTGACATTACAATAATATTTTAATTAGATAAAGCATAAGGTATTAAAGCAACACATTATGTAGGCCCTATGTCATGTGCTATGTTTAAAATGAATGTTTACAGCCAGAATTGAAAAACCTTAGATCAGGGACGGTGTGTCATTAAGGGCCGAATGGGCCCTGCCCGCCCAATGCCGTTGAGGAAGCAGTGGACATAGCACTGTCTTGCAAATAATTTGTTTAAAAAATGTTTTATAAAATTACTTTATATTGCAAATACTCAACTTAAAATAAGTGTTTTATTCTTCTAGAATCTCTAAAGAGAATTCATTATAAATAACTCATCCCTAGGTTAAGATCCTGACAGTCTTGTACGGTGTATCGTCATAGCGAGTGCTGGCCCGCAGAAAGTCCCATGTAAAGTATATGGCTTCATGGGCCGGGTGAGGAAACAGTGGACATAGCACTGTCTTGCACGCGAATTCTTCAGTGCTATGAAGGGAAGTTTCTCCCTCTTCAAGGGCCAGCTGATTGGGCCCATGGCGTTGCTTTGAAGCGAAACAGAAGATCTCTTCATTTCACTTCCTGCTTCTGTATCCGTTAAATACGGGAGAAGGGTCCACCCCACCCCACGCCCCTTAGCAGGTATTCAGCCATTGTTCGCAGCTTTCTGACGTTAGACAAAACTATATTTATACATTTTCAGTTGTCTGAAGTTAATTCTACTGTATAAATGTGTTTTTAACTTTTGTGACACGATACATAGTTATTTAATATGTCGATTGTATGCGACATAGGAAAATGAAAGTGGAATTTTTATTAACAAATCCATTTTCTTCTATAGCTCTGAACACAAAGTTAGAAATTAAATAATTATGACCTCATCAACCAAGCTGATAGATAAATTTGCTTCATCCAAGCACAGTAGAGAATATATTTATAAATAAAGAGCCATGTGAGTACAGTTTTTAATGCATCAACTATTTATTAAAATTTGTTTCAAATGTTGTGTTGTGTGGAATGATGATAATGGCAATAATAAATGTCAAATATAAAACAATCTTTAAAATGAAACAACAATAGTATCATCTGCCACCCTAAAATTTTATCAGGAGCCGCCCCTGGCTTAGATCATCTTACATTTGCCATGGAAAAAACATAACGGAAAAAATATGGTATATCAAAAACATCCGGGTCCTAGTAATGATATTCAACAAGATCGGATTGAATTCTAAAACTATCCGCAAATTTATTCCAAACATTATCCGCAGCTTATCCGCTATCCGTACAGCAATGCAAACTATATCCACATGGCGAAAAATTTTGCGGATATCCGCGGATATCCGAATCCTCGCAGGGCTTTAGTTATTATTATAAGTTTCTACAGCATGATAGATTACAGTACATGCATATTTCATACAGAGAACCGCTTTCCAGGTATAGCGCGGAGAATTGTAGGCGTATGAATTCTTTCGTTTAATAAATAATGCTGTATAAATCGTGGAGTGATGTGTATAATGCACTTTGCAACGCTGATTATGTAATGAAAGTATTAATATTGGATCGTGTTATGTTTTTTAAACACCTGTTGCTAATGAATTGGAAAAATGAGTATTGATGGTTGTTCGCATTTACGAAGGCTACTAAAGCCTGTAAATTATTCATTTTAGCTTTACGTAATTTTCGAGAGAAAAAAAAGTAAAATGTCAGCTGTTGCTTAACCTATAATTTGACATGTGCATACACGTGTTTTATGTTTTCTTGTTTCAGTCTTAATCGACTGTTTTGTAAAATTATTTATAATATTCTGTAAAAGATGGTATATTGGCTTTCACGGCCGGTGAATTAAAACTCAGCAATTCTTCTAGGTTTGTGCCGTGTCTTGTGTGGGGTTTTGCCTAGGACACCAAGCTGGCTCATCAGCGGACCCTTGGTGTCCCCGCCCGGACCCCGACAGGAGTAACGAACTGCGCGCTACCTTCCTTTATATGTAGTGCAACTGCACCACTTTACTGCGAGAACTAAAAGCTCAAGCAGCTATATCCTCCCTATGAAGGCTTCCAAAAAGATGGTATATTAGCTTTCACGGCCGGTGAATTAAAACTCAGCAAATCTTCTAGGGTAAAGTGGTGCAGTTGCACTACATATAAAGGGAGGTAGCGCGCAGTTCGTTACTCCTGTGGGGTCCGGGCGGGGGACACCAAGAGCTCGCCGATGAGCCAGCTTGGTGTCCTAGGCGAAACCCCACACAAGACACGGCACAAACCTAGAAGAACCTTGCAACTCTGCTATTTAGTATCACGTTTGCTTCCTAGCTTTAGGTTGTTTATCCTATTTTTCATAATTGTTCTTTCAAACATTTTGGGATTGAGCCCTCAAATGTTTGAAGATGCAGTACATAGTTTTTCTGGCATCTTGGGCTAGACCCCCAAGTGTTAGACTTTATATTGCAATATTGTTTGTAGATACCAGTTGATATGTTATTTACATTATTTGCAATTTCGTTTATTTTCATTGTTAACGAAACTTTAAATGGTTAAAGTCATGTTCAAATGTTTATAGGGCTTGTCCCTTATGTTGAATATTCCTTGTTGTTACTAAATTTACCAATATTTAAACAACATGTTCTCTCTTAACATTTTCTTTGTTATTTAAAACCTATTTTTGTAACGCTCAACTTAAATTCAACTCAAAGCGTCTCTTTGAGTTCTCTCCGACACGGGAGGACTTAAATCGACCGATCCTTACCAATGGTGGTGATTGTCATATCTAGGTCCCCTAATGGTATATGAAAATGAAAAGTGATGATGAAATGAACACTAGAAGTAAAAATAACTACAACATACTAATAACTTACGGGCTAAAAGAAGGAAATAAAAAGGAAATATAGAAGAAATAAGACAAACAAACGACATGGAAAAGATTGAAGGACTTGGAAGAAAATAGAACCATGAAAGGCAGATAGGAAAGGGAAAGAGGATATGGTCCACCTCAGGATTACTGGAAAGGTGGGGATGATCGGACCCAGCTCAGAATTCTCGCAGGGTCACCAACTTCTGAACTCACCAGCCGTGAGTCCTTGAGTTACATATACCCTGCCTCCTTCACGGTCTTGAACAGAACGCAGGAGATACCATGAAAAGAAGAATGAGGCGTTATCACGCGGGGTGAATTTCTACCCCAAAGGCATATTTCAATGTGGCATTCTGACGAGGTTCGTACATCTACTTTCAAGCTCCATATACAGTAGGCCTATATACCTTCCAGGTTGTATTATAAGTGGCTGGGATAGATATAAACCCCGCGTGACCAATTTTATGAAGCTTTCCTTTCCCTGTTTATTCAATACTACTGTAAACATATCATTTGCTTTTCTGTCAATTTCTGGGATAAAAACATATTATGTTTTAAATGTTTAATGATTTCACTGATTTCTGTGATTACAATATTACGAATGTAGTTAAGAAAACAAGTCTACGTTTTCTATGATTTACCACCCGGAGTTCCGTGTTCAATTCCCGCCTCTGCAAAGAAATTTTAATTCTGGTCTGAGGGCTGGAATGGGGTAAACTCAGACTCGTGAGGTAAAACTGAGAAGAGGAGGATTTGATTCCCATCTCAGTCATCTTGAAAGAGGTTTTCGTGGTTTCCCGACTTCTACTCCTGGTCAGGGCCGTGGAGAGCGGCGACGGGCCCTGGGGCTGGAATTTCCCGGGCCCCACTCTATAACCAAACTATGTAAAATTAATTTATAATCCTCGTAAATTTGCACAAACTGATATTGCGCAATTTTCTTTTGCACAAACTGTTCATCGCGAAATAAATTACAAGAACATAAAAAAATAGCAAGCAATAATAATAATAATAATAATAATAATAATAATAATAATTGTAGCATGCTGAGCTGCTATGCTCAAGTTCGCGGGTTTAAGTCCGGCCGAAGTCGTCGCATTGTTAAGAGCGTTAAAATCCTTCAGTATGCATTTATTCGGACTTCGGAAGGGAAGTAAAGCCGGCGGGCCTGTGGTTTTGAAGGCCGTGGATATGAGTGGTGAGTGACACTTCTGGACACTTCTGTCCTCAGTGTGCGCACTTGAATGCAATAACACAGGAGACCGACGCGACAGTCCCGCGACAAAAATCACGCCAGCTGTTGCGACAGTCCGGACACATTTTTGTCTCATCCAAAGGCTGTCGTTGCACCATCGTACATTCATTTCCATGACAATTGGTAGTGTGTAGCCAAAATTTGTAGGTTATTTCGTTAGAAACACTCTATCAAGTTCCAACGTTCACCGCTGGGTGTCATTGACTGTGGCGTCTGGTAGCCAAAGTTGGAACTACTTGAATTTGAACTTTTTGAGGAGCCTATGGGCGTTCAATTGAAATGTCCTGATATGACCATTGGTTGCAATAAATACTGTATAATATAGGCCTACTGTATTAATAATATTTCAATTATATTCCAGCAGATCCAGGCCATATTTATTATCATAAGCAGAGCGTGAATTAATAACAATATAAATAAGTTAATTCTAGTATGTAACATTTACAACAGTGAAACTGGAGGAATGCATGCAGAATTATTTGCAAATTCAATGTTAATACCTGACAAGCGCGTACCAATTCATTATTTTCAATTAGCAAAAATAAATATCACGAGTAAAGCCATCGAAAACTGGGTAATACTTTTCATTAAATTCACTATTTTTTTTTTATTATTATTTTTTTTTCGTTTGACAGACCTAAATTTGTCCCGATGAGGTAACACTGTAAGCATGCAGAGTGTTCAGATTATCGTTCTGCAGATCCTCTTTGATATCAATAATTTTAGAACTTCAGTGATACTCGTAAAAGCAATATGCTCGTTAGTCATACCCAAATTTGAAAAAAAAAATGCATTTATCGGACCGTAATTTCATCGCTTTTACAGTACCGTATTTAACTTGGGGAGAAAATTCAGATTGGATAAAGCTGTTGTCCATGAACTCGGAAACAGGTGGGTTCGAATTCCACCGTCGGTGATTCTAAGCTTATTTTCCATGATTCATTGTTTTAACCCTAGACTATAGCCAAAGGCTGTAGTTGCACCATCGTAAACTCATTTCCTCCTCAATTAAATCCCCAATTAATTCAAAATATACAGTATGATTAACTTCAGATATAGATTGTCGGACAGAGTTCTACACGCACAGTAAGTAGAAAGGACTGATGACCACGACGTCCTAAGACCCAAAAATTTATCAACAGGTAGCTCAGTTCACTGAACTGCATGTTAAAACAGGTGGAAAGGGTATACTGTACTACCGCCTCTGTGGCATATGACGTAATCTCTTTTCATAATGAAAACATGATTTTTACACTAAGTCAAGACGTATTTTAAAATACGTTTTACATATAGGGTTTTTATGTTGAAATTCTCAAAACTCGCTGCCCTTCAAGAGCCACGCCCTTGGGTCTAAGTCTAAACACTGTTTAGGTTGAACGGCGATCACACATCATTGTAAAATAAACAAAGCAAAATATGTTTTCATAATCACCCACAGGTATACCCAAACGTAAGTCAAGTTATTTATTATGTACTATCAGTAGATTGCAGCTGATCAGTGATTGTTTTCACAAAAGAAGAAAATGTGATTTTCAACTATATTCTGTAATTTGCAGTCGGTGACTTTTTAGCCTTCTTTTCACATTTTGCAAAAATGAGGAAAAAGTAGTCTTATGAGATCGATCCGGGACAATGTGTGTCTGTCTGTCTGTCTGGCTGTGTGTGTGTGTGTGTGTGTGTGTGCCCCTATCAACTCCTAGACGGCTGCAGCAATCAAAACCAAATTTAGTATGAGTAAAGATGTGCACCGGAATAGCTCACGTCCATATTTGAAAATGATGTCAGTGCTACCAACTGCTGAAAAAACGCACTAGAAATTTGAGCTCCATATTGGATATCTTGCAAGGTATGCATGGGAGCTATTCCAAAATTGGCACACATGTAGATAATACTATTTCAGTTTAATTTCCATGAGGCCAACCATGACAGTGTTGCCAAAATAATTTTAAGCCTTCTGATAGGTCAAATGTTTAAATGCATATAACTTCTAAACTATCAACTGGATTTCAACCAAATTTTGTATGTAATATCTGTACATAAACAGATATGACTGAGCGTATTCTTAAGAGCCACCAGGGCTGCCAACTGTTAATAATTGCTCTCTCTATTTTTTAAATCCAAATACCAATATATCAGAAAGTATGCAAGCCAACAGCTTTAAACTTTGCACACGTATATTCTGACATTTTAGGTTAATTTGGAGTAACTTATATACGTCAGTTCTACCAACATGATTATAAGCCTGCTGATAGTACCAATTTTTAAATACATGTAACTTCTATACTATCAGTTGGATTTCAACCAAATTTCGTATGTGCAATGTGTACCATAACAGATATGACTATAAGTATTGTTAAGAGCAATCAGGGCTGCCAGCTGTTAATAAATACTGTCTATATTCTTTTTACCCTAATATCAATATATCAGAAAGTATGCAAGCCAACAGCTCTATACTTTGCACACGTATAGCACCTGACATTCTAGATTAATTTGGAGTAATTAATACAAGGCGGTGCTGCCAACATGATTCTATGCCTGCTGATATGTCCAATTTTAAAATACATGTAACTTCTATACTAACAAATGGATTTCATCCAAAATTGGCACAACAAGATATCACAATAATTCAGATCATTTCCGACCAGCACACGCATGGTATTGTTGGCAACATGCTTTTACGCGTGCTGATAGATCCAGTGTCTAACTGCATATAACGTCCATTGGACTTCAACCAAATTTTGTATTCTGTACCTTAAGAGGTGGAACTAAGAATATATTCAGTCACCAGGGCTGCCAACTGTAGTGCTCTATTAGGCTACATTATACCTGGTATATTTTGAACTAATTAGATATTTCGATATTACCAACTTAATTTCGTCATTATTCTAGATAGGTTCATATACTGTAGAATAATCATTGGCATGAAAAGTAGGCTGTATAGTTCTTCACGGAACTTCTTGTTATAATTTAATATTGCTTTGCAGTAAGCAAACCTAGAGCCAGGTTCTCCTAAAAATCCCAAATCCTATCTATGACTGGTGACCATCGGGGACAGTTTTAAGCGAAGATTATGGGAGAGTGGACACACCGGGGATCTGGGGATATGGAATATCATCAAGCTCAGAGTGGGGTCCGGGGTCCTCCTCCGGAAAATGTTGCGAAAATTAGGTCCAAATCATAGGCTAATTGGGTGATTATTTTTGTGATATTTTGGAGTAAAAGTTTGGTGACCATTGACACTAGTGGCTATGAAAAGACTCTCCGATATTGAAGTAAAATCTATCGCACCTTCAAGTAATACTCCGCGGCGTAGCTCACCAATGACCGTGATGGGGGTCTACAGAGAGTCTGCAGATCAGAGGTTCAAATCCTGGTGCTGACAGCGACTATCCTGAGTATTGTTTTTCACCCTCCCTCCAGACAAATGCCGGTATAGTACCTATTTCAAGTCCAGGGACACCTACCCTACTTTTAACCATAATAATTACAGTAATAGTCGCGGCGAGCAACGCATTCCCACTTTTCCCGGTCGGCAACTAAGAATAGGGCATGCGATTGATCATGTCACAGAGGCAATAGCACAGCTGAGTGTATACCCTGCTTTTCGTTACTTATTGTTGTTTTATGGGGACGGAACAGCTACGGTAGGTCATCTGTCCTTACCACTGACGTTCCACGAGAGGAATTGGAAAACAAAGTTGAGTGGTTCAGTGCCCTAGCTTAGTTGTAATTTTTCTCCTGGTTAACACTAAGTCCAGAAAAAAACTTGAATGTTACATTAGTTTCAGTCTTTGGATACATTTCCCAACTCTAGTACCAATAGTAATATAGGTTTTCAATAAATCCCGTAATCATAAATAATTTGCGCACGAACCCAAGTTTCTAGGATTGTTGATCGTATTGAATGAACCAATTATAATTATAATTATATTTATACTGCAACTAAACATGCAGATTATTCAAATATTACCATTGTTTTCTCAATTCAGTATACGAGAAGATGAACAATTTCGCATGTATTTCTTCTATTTACGTTTGACAACGGAATCATCCCACCCTTTCGCAAGATATTTAGCCAGCAATGATAATTTTTCACATAGTGCGAAAGTGAATTACTAGGGGACGATGACCTCGCTGTTTCGCCCCTTAAATCAACAATAACTATAAAGTGAATTACTATGTGGACGCTACTTTAAAATTTATTTTACTAACCTGTCTGCACGGCATACTATACGTCTAGCTACACAATATATTCATTTCAGACACTAACATCTCTAAATATCTAAGCTCGATGTGACGCACCAAACCTGAAACTCTTGAGCTAGTGACCAAACACATCAGGGCAGCCCAGGCTATCGTGGCCTTGGCGAAATAAGTGAAGGGATGAGAAAGTTATTTGAAGGATTGGTGCATAAGCCGAACAAGCCAAATTTAGACTAATAGGAAGCTCTCTCTGTCTTCAAGTATATTCTGAGAACAATACATAGCGAAGCCCCCATCGCCTAAGTTGACCACTTTGAGACAGTTGTTCTTCCCACAAACGCTTTGTAAAGGAAAAAATTGCCCACTTGACAGAATAAGTTTCTCAATCCTTGTAACCTTGTTCATTGCATTCTCTAAATGACTGCCAGTAGCAAAGTCAAGTCACATAAAGGCAATAATAAAGCAATGCCCGATCGGGTCCATCCTCCTAGGACTCCGGGCCCCCCTGGGAGGGTCGGGCCCCGGGGCACCAGCCCTGCCTGACCCCCCCCTCTCGTCGGGCCTGCTCCTGGTCCATAAAGTAAGTTCACGGCCGCCTCCTTCCCAATCCTCATCTGCATTACAAATACACACATCATAATAATACAGTTTATCATACGAATTCCACACAAACATTCCAGTACGCCTGGCTATATGACCAGTATGCCGCAAAGCCCCTATGTCAATCTACATTTTCTATGATTATATTAATTAATAATATTATATTAATTTTTGGTTTCAGTTGACATTTGTTCTACATGGCTCGTAGTATATCTGAAATAATTAATACTTAAGAAATAACTGAATTTAGTAATTCTTGATAAGGAAAATGGTTTGGGATGGATATCCATCCCGCGCGACCGTCGGAGTGTCAGAAAAGGCGCGACGAATGCAGGGTTAAAGGATAATAATGATGATGGTTATGATACTGTAATTGTTGTTTTAAGGGACCTAACATGTAGGTCATCGGCCACTAATGGTTTGGGTGATAGTGAAACTGAAAGCAAAAATATAACAAAAACTAACTGATCACTTACCAAAAAATCGAGCTACTGACTTACTTACTAGAAGAGGATTTGGAAAACAAAATTGAAGAATAAGGTAAATTATAAAAGACAAGAGGAAACAAAATGCCCCCAATCCTCGAAGAAAGAGAATTACGGGACATGGGTGAAAAGCAGATAGGACAGGGAAAGAGAGAAGAGGGTCTGCCCTAAAGTCAATGGAAGGAGACGAAAAACCGAATCCCATTCGTTGGTCTTGGGGGTGTAGCACTATCACGAGTGTACCATAAGTGGTAGGGCTACACACCCTCTGCCTTTTTGAGGCCTTAAGAAGAACGCAGGAGAAGCCATGAAAAGAAAAAGATGTCTGACTCTCGAAGAATGAGGGATCAGGAAAGACGAGACAATGGTCAATTAAGGTGGGATAGTGAAAGACACCTAAGGATTCTGATGCACTAACGTCATCGGGTCGAAAGAGAATAAGGAAGGTCGATTGGAAAGATGATGGAGAGGAGCCTGGAACAAGGAATTGGAAGCAACGCCAGACTCAGCTGGGCTCCCGTAGTCGCCGACTCAAGACCCACAAGTTGTAAGGCCTGGGAGAAGGGTTAACGGGAACTATTGAATAATCAATTCACAGCCGGCGAATTAGTGACTGGACGGAGTGCTATTCCAATTTCAAACTGAAACATAAACGGTAAAGCATGGTCCTTGAAAGCACGTGATACTATGACAAACACACGTAGAGCGACATGTTTAAGGACAGTTCTGTTATCTTGGACTTGAAATCCTATGTGCGATGGTGGTGTAATGGTGAGCATAGTTGCCGTCCAAACAGATGAACCGGGTTCGATTCCCGGCCATTGCACGAACTTTTTTATTTTAAATAAATGCTGTTTAGTATGTTGCTTGACACTTCTCCTTCTGTTAGGCCTCTTAAAACAACAATAATTATTATAACTCTTATTCTGTTAGAGTCGCCTCCGTAGCGTAGAGGTCTGCATGGTTAGCTGCGCCCCGGAGGTCGTGGGTTCGATTCCCGGCTCTGCCGAGAAATTTGAAAAGTGGTATGAGGACTGGAACGGGGTCTACTCAGCCTCGGGTGGCCCAAATGAGTAGAGGGGGTTCGATTCCCACCTCAGCCATCCTCGAAGTGGTTTTCCGTGGTTTCCCTGTTCGTCTTCGGGCAAATGCCGGGATGGTACTGCCCCCGTAAAATGAATTATATGGGATGAAAATGGGAATATTTTTTCGAAGCCCATGATAAAATTTAACCAAGCAATATTGAGGTTGGAAGTTGTCAGAGACCAGTCGAGAGGCGACGTTGAGCAGGAGGGAAATTCCGTCACGTGATTGTATTGCGCAATGGAAGTTTCCAGAAGCTTAGAATCGACCTAGCAACAGCGAATAATCCCAAGAATTGTTTAAACATTGTTATAAATTATCCGATTGGATATGTGGGTAGATTATTAGCTTGGGAATAACCTAACCCCCAAGGGAAGATGATGAAGAAAAAGAAGTGGGTTTCGGACTGGAGAAAAAGGATGGAGAAATAGGACGAGAGTTCAACAGAAGTCATAATTTTAACTTTAAGTATACTCAAAGGCAGCTGCCACTGCAAATCTGCTTTCCGATACCTAAAGTGGGTAGGGACCTGGGCGAAGCTAACGGGAAACGCAGCTGGAACTTGGGCTGTTCGCAAGAAAGCTGCTGTAGTGTATTCCCTCTCAAGCATGCATATACCTACTATGGGGAAGGGTGGTGGTCTAGCAAGACACAGAGTAACGGATTTATTGTGTATCTGTTCAAAGGAGTTTGTTTCTAAACAAGTAATTTGAAGAGTGCAAATAATTTGAATCAGCTTTGATATTTTAGTTTTTGAAATTGTAGAATTTCTAAAGAGTGACCGAATGATTCCAAGAAGGATAGGGATAAAGCAATTATACCATTGGGAATAATTTTGGTGAGTGTACCAATAGTTGCATTTAGAAATGACTAAGCTTTTACCCAGCGAGGCGCCGACTAAAAGTTTAGACAATGAGAAACACTTATATTTTGAAAAACCAACCATAAGTGTTAGAGAGAATATCCACAAGCAGGAAGCAGGCGTAGCAAGCTATGCTTGCCTTACTGGCCAGTTAGAATTAGCTATTAAAGCTAAGAGAGACTTTACTAAGTTAATAACTAAGAGTTCTTGCTCAAATGCAACAAGTGGTGAAAACCCTATCAATAGATTTATTTTTATTAAATAGGAAGAGTCAAGGTAGACAGGATCTTGCCTAACCGTTATGTTAGAGAAATGATAAAGCAAAGAACAAATCTTTAATTTATTTAACAATGTAAAAGGAAGTAGTTTTTGTAACAAATATATAATTTTGATTTTTATAAACAATTGGGGTCGCAGACCTCCGAAAACATCTAAAGCTTGCGCCGGGCAATTGATAATTCTTTTGGTTTTAAACCATTTATATGCTTTAAAATTTTCGTAAGATTTTGAAATGGCTAAGATGAATAAATGAAAAATTTAAAGATAACTGACGTAATTGAAGTTAAACAATAAATCAAGTACAAGGTGTGTACTTTAAGGATTTCTATATAAGTATCTTAGAAATAATCACAACTTCGAAAGCAACAACAAAAAACAGGAAGAAATGAAATAGAAGTATCTATAACTTCTTGTATTAATACTGAACTACGTGGTTAGATTATACATAGGAGATTATACAAATAGGGCAGGTCACTTATTGTGAAAACTGAAGAGAACAATTGAAAGGAAGTTTCTAGAACTCCTATGTTTAAGTAGGGATCACGAGAAAAATGGATCACGTTTCCCTTTCGTGAAACCTAGAGATAACTCACTTATGAGTTGAAAGAATTGGATTCCCTCATTAAAAGGGAAAAACAATATAATTTAAGGCGTGTACTAGACACGAAGTTTTACAGACATTAATTCGTTATACATGGAGCAAATAAGGGAGGGCACTTATGTAGAGTGACACCGCATTGAAAAAAGACCTAAAGTAACAATTTTATTATTTTAGTTTGTTAGTAAAGGGTTTGGGAAAGATCAAATGGGATTGTGGAAAAGTGTTCATGGCCGTATTTATTGTACTCGGACGAGCGCGACGCGGATGAAAAGTTGAACAGGCACTGTTTTCACTATAGTCTGTTGATATAGTTGAAAAGTTCACTGTAGTAGCACAAAACGTTGTTGGCAAAGAAAGTTATTGCAATGGTGGAATCGAGTTGGCATTTTCCAAGACTATTTCTTTTTCATACTCTTCCAATTCCATAGTTCCTGTAGATCTTCTCCTTTTCTTTTCTTTCTTTTATTCCCTTTCTTTCGACGACTCTTCCAACTGAAAGACGCTTGTGCGTCTTCTTTCTCCAAGATCATGTGCATTATTTCTCTTCCTCTCCTAAATTCAATAGGGTATCTATTCTCTTGTAAACCTGCTACACTTTTCGGTTGTCTTCCTCTTTCCTCATTTCCTTCCACGACATATCCTCTCTTTTCTTCATCAACTCCCATAATCTCATCTTTTCCTTGGAGGTTTTCTTGGCTTTCCTTGGAATCTGTTTCAATTTTTCTTTCCTCAGCTATCTTTCGTTGGCAATCCTTATATTTCAGCATTAACTCAAGAATCTGTTCTTTCAAATGTTCTTTTTCTTCTTCTAATGGTATTTTATCTTTCTTATCCTCATGAATTTCTTCTGGGTTTTCCTTTTCAATTTCTGTTGAATCTTGAACCTCTGCTTCCATCTGAGCCTCATCGACATTTTCTATTATAGTTTTATTTACTTTCTCCATCTCTCCAGGAATTATCATTTCCGTCTCCCCAACTTTTATTTCTTTTGTTATCCCTTGTTCTGGGTTTTTCTCTTGCTCTTCAAGCTCAACTTTTTCATAAAAATGTTCTTCTTCACTTTGCAGCTCATTTTCATTTCGGTTATCTTCCTGACCTGGAATTCTCATTTCCTCATGAGTGTCCATTGTTTTCTCCAGAAGGATCTCATTGCTTTTCTCAGTTTCCACTGGAGTCATCACGATTTCTACTTCTTGTTCTTCTTCTTCTTTTCTAATATCAGTTTCAGGCTCTTGCATCTTGACTTCTTTTTCTTCTACAGTTTCTGTTTTATTTTCAGTTTGGACAACTACTTCTTTGGACCGATGATTCTGTACTGAGATATATTCCTCATATCTCTTCTGAGTGGCCTCTAATATTCCTTTATATTCCCGAATCTTGACTTCTCTTACTTCAGCTAACTCTTGAATGCTTATTATATCTTGTTCATCAAACATGCTCATTATGAAGCAATGCATCTTATTCCTTTTTCCTTTATACACTCTGTCTGTTCCACAATGTATTTCTTCTTGTCGTGATCTTTGTAATAAGTATTTCCCAAGGTTTGACCCCATTCATTTCTCATTTCCCATAATTGCTCCCTTATATCACTTACTTCCTTAATAAACATTTTTAGCTGTTCCCACGGAGCTAATTCTACTTTTCCTTCTTTCACCATGCGTTTCGCAAATTTCCTTTTCGTTTCTATTAATGACCTTTTAACCTTAGGGATTTCCTTGTACAATTCCTCTAATTCCTGTTTGGGTATCTCATAGTTATTTTTACATGCCCTCTTACGAAGTTCGAATATCTTCTCAATTTCCTCGGAAATACTTTCTCTTTGTTCCTTAATTTCCTCTTTCTTCTTTGAGTCTACATCTCTAAATTCCCAAAGTTCACTCCTCATTTTAATGTGCTCTTTTCGCATTTTATCAATTACATCCAAGAATTCTTTTATTTCCTCCCAAGTCGCCATTTCTGCTTTTTCCTGATCCTGAACATTAATACTACCATTCTTTTTCCCTTCGTTTTTCGAGCCTACTTGAACCTGCCTTAATACATGAGACTTTGAATCATCTTTATCATTATTATTATCTGTACTTGTTACGAATTCCCTTGGAACCGGTTCACATATTTCTTTTTCTATTTGGAGCTCCAAAGGATCAATTTTTACCCTGTTGTCTGCAGACATGTTACCTTCTCTTCGTGTAACTATGCCTCCAGATGCACGCATGCTTTCTAAAGAAATCTTTACATTTTCTTTACTTGGGTACTCTTTACCATTTATAGATTCCAATTTATTTTTACTTCCCACTTCCACAACTTCCAATAACCTCTGCCTTTCTTCACTCAATGACATCTTATAGAATACAGTGGGCTACTATGCCACATCGTTGGTTCATGCATGAGAGATGGTACTCCGAACTCTTGTGTCCCAATTTCCAAAATTTTACCTTAGTACGGGTGTTTACTAAAACGTACAATTTTGATATACTCATTCAATGTCAAAACCTTTATGGAAGTGATTTAAAAATTCAAACTTTCCGAAAAACAATTTTTTTCAAAAATTGAAAATTTTGATCTTTCATGAAAACTCGGGTTTTCCTTAGGAAAACTCAGCCCCACGTTGGGCGCCATTTGAATAAGGTTTGCTAGGGGGTTATTTAAATTTAGGGCTGCTCGGTGTGAGTTTCCAGGGTCCCATGCGGTCAGTTAACCTTATATTTTGTAGCTACTTCTATCATTACTTTACTTTTACAAGATATGACCGTCTTAAGTGTTCCTCTAGTTATTAATCCAAGCACATTCCTTCTATGCCCCCATGTGCCCTTTTCAGCATGAAATATGCAAATCACAGTATGCCAGCAATGCTCAAATCGGGATTTTCGGGGTTATGGTATGTTCTCCCACTCTGTGACTTACACATTTTGGATTAAATAGAGGATACACTTCCAAAATAAATAAACAAATCAACTCCTACTATAAAACATTTAATTAACCAAATATATGGCGCTACAACAAATTAAACAAATAAAATACTGACCCATAATTCTAACTTGTTCAGAGTGAACAAGGAATACATAATAAAACAAAGGTTAAATCATAATAAATGGTTTTCTCATAAACCAACAAACTTATATTTCTTTTCACTTCCATATAGTGTCCTTTTAAAATTCAATACAATCAAGAGCTCCAATAGGATCGATACTTTTCAATATAAACTGTGTTATCCTTGTTTTCAACACATCACTACCTATTATATGAGTATTTTATAATTAAAACAATATATAATTCTTATTAAAGTACTGTTACTCCTTTACTTAAACTTTGGGCTTTCACAATGTCCTTAGGTTACCACCTCCCTCAAGTCAACAATTCACTACCGTAATTGGGATACATTTGCGTACTCCCGAGTTATAGAAGACTACTTGAACACGTCAAAAATTAAGATCACTCCCGGAATCTAATTGTCTTCACTAAACTCGTGAATCACTACATTATATAATATTACATTAGGGATTTATCATTATTTGTCTTAAAAGACCATCATATCCATAGAAAGCAGCGATCTGAACTTGCAAGCGGTAATCTTCATCTACAAGAACCTCGGTTCGAAGACCGGGTCGTTAAAACAACTCTTAACACTCCTGTGTACTATAACTTCAAACAGACGACTCTTCAGACCTACCACAACATGAATAGTAAGGGTCTGGCCTGGCCACTTAGCGTGATTTATTGCGGTGAGGGAGACTTCACGGTCTTCGCCCACACGGGACGAGCGACTCTTAACTTCATACAGCAGTTTCTTAAATGTAGTTCTTTGAACAAGCAAGGCTTTCATTATTTTATTTTAACATCATATTGAGGTTCACAAAACCTATTCTCTTAAACTCGGCATTTATTAATTATGAAGTATCCTCATTGGTGGGTAAGAGTAATTCAATACAACAACAAATATTTAGGGGCTTCAACAATAGACGAATCTAGGTTCGACTCTTTCAACTGCCTCGGGAACCATATCCCATACTGGAGGACTTATAACATTCGCGACTTAGGGTGGCCTTTGCCTTGAACCTGCGCTCATTATACAATAAATATTTCGCACCCTTTTACAACACAATACACACATGGCCTCGTGATCACATCACTATTTAGAGGACTTACCATAGCTCAATTACCACGACCAACTGCCTCTCATAATTAGTTTACCAAGTATATTTAACGCATCCCTAGCGTGACAAAATTCTTTAATGCGCTTCATAGCGCTTACATATTATTGAGCCAAGTTGCCTTCAATGAACTGATAAATTCAAAAATCAACATTTGATTATACATCTCAATTTTATATTAATCCACTCTCGTGCAATAATCGCTTTATCTTAAGAACATGTGTTCACAACATGTATTAATTCTTTTAAAGGAACTCATAAGCTACTACTTTTCTATAATTCATCATAATCTTTATTCATTTATATCATTGTTATTATTATTATTATTATTACGCTTGCTTTCACATATTTAAACCATTTATCAACTACACTGATTTTTTTAAGTTCATACATTTACCCCAAGGGATTTATTTATTTATTTATTTCACATAATTATTTTATACTTTCTCATTTCAAATCGTTCAGATCACGCTATTATTCTGTTATTTGTTATTCAAAAACATCCCTATTTTTTCATTCTCAGGTGGATTGTACACAAATATTCCCCAACACATAACATAATGAAATGGTTACTCACATGATATGACGGTCACCGACCGTATTTTCCAGCGATGTTTCCTTTTTCCCACTCAATGTGTCTAAGCCATCTTCATTAATCCCATTTCACACAAAGACACTTCTTGATACACATACACATTATTTACCTTCAACACTGGTAACATTTTGAATACAATTCTGTATTCTTTTATCATACACAAATAAATTCACTAAAAATTATTACACTAACACAAATTTTACTATATTACACTGCTTTTAATCACTAAGGCTTTGCTTTTTGCCTTACACACGTGATTCCTTCTTTCCCGTTTCCAAGGGTTGACACTCGTAGAAGTTGGCTCCCTATCTGGCAAGATGATGAAAGTCTCAATCAATCTCCCCTCCCTGGAACGGTAATTTCTTCAAATCCGGTTTTCTGACTGTCGGCTTCTATTTTTACTAGCTCGAAGTCGTTTCTTTCTAGACACTATTTGGTTTGTCTAGCTAAAGTCTATCCTGTTTACGGCCTCTCGAATAATTTATCGGTGACCTTCCTACCTCCCTAGCATTTACTGCTATTCCTTAGTTTCGTAACTTATTGCTTGTTACTGTTCGCTTGTCTCCTGTAGACAACGTCTGGTATTAAATTCTCACTTCTTATTATTCGGCGCGCTAGTCCCTATCTTTTCGGTACACTAGGCGTTACTTATTTCGTCCGACCCTGATCGGGTTCCTTAACTTAGCTAGAAATGTTTGTTTCACTATTATTGGTACTTCAAAACGTTACGATACTTTCCGTCGTCTAACTGAACTGTTATTTGAAGACCTATCGCCTGTTCTTTAAGTTCGCAGCCTACTTTGACTGTAATACTGAACTTTTCACTATAAAGACTGACGCTTGCTGATCTAAATCCTGTACTAGGATTTTCCTAAGTCTTCACACGGCGATACTATGATGATACTTGATGCTTCCTCGCGCTGCGTCTCGGCGCTCACGGAACTGGTTGGTTGTCGATACAGCGACGCCCTCGGGCTGTCGGAAACTGCACAATGTGATGCAGCACCTCCGCTCACGGAGTGCTCGTAGACTGCATGTGCTGTGATGCTCCAACGTCACGCCCCCCTGGGCTGACTGATAACTGCATGATTAGCTTGGCTCTGCCAGGACTTTTATACTTTTTGGCTACAAAAAGATAAAATCCTCGTCTTTTTCATAACCAACTTTTGAAGCAATAGTTGCACACTTTTAAAAATTATATCTCTGGAAAGCTCGTTTTCTAAACGTAAACTGACTTCTTTGCACATGAAAATCTATCGTACAATTCTGAGATATTAAATAATATTTGCTCTTCAGATACGTGGGTGTGCGGTTTTATTTGTAATCCCTACCACCTCGGGTCTCGGGGAACTTTTAATTACGTAATGCCACATTTGCCCTTATTTCCTGGGCAATTATTATAACATCTTTCCCCACACAAAAATCTCTCTTCCAAAATGATTGACAATGATGTATTTCTTTTATTACTTTTATGTTCGCAAATGGCTTAAATCTAATTATTCCTCTTCTTGCATAACAGCGCGGTTGCCGTTTTACTGCTGCGTAAGATCAATTTCCGAAACCTTCTCTCGCTCACTCCGAACGGAAAGTTCCTCTCGTTCTAATTATAGCCATGATCGCTCCTTATCGGTGCGTCACGCGTGATATCATTTCCTGGAGCCACCTGGGCTCTTACTATTGCACAACATTAAACCAGTCCTCTTGTATAAAATCTTTCCAAGTCAATCTACGGACTGTATTTTTCCTTCCTTCTTTTACCAAATAGAACATGGATTCGACCCCTTGAACCAATGGTACATGGGTTCAATACGTGACTTAAAACAACCTAGTAAGCATAAAACCAGCATGGCGGCTATGCGGCACTAATACTGAAATTGAACTTTTGATGACCTTAATCCAAAAGCTGTGAAACTTGGCATAATGAATACTTATTGCCTACTTATGAATAAAGTTAAGTTTTGTCTGTACATACATTAGTAGACTATAGAACCAAGAAATATTACGTTATCCATTCGTTTGATGCCAAGTACGTGTGTCTGGATGAATGTTCTTTTTAAGACATCCACAGAGTAACAGAATGATCCGAGGTCAAGTGCGCTTTATCGCTACACTATCCATCATGGATGAAATGATCAAGTGGCCCATTAGCTCAGTTGGTTAGAGCGTCATCCTAATAACGCGAAGGTCGTGGGTTCGATCCCCCTATGGGCCATTAATATTTTTAAATTACGTAGTAGACCAAATACCAAGCACTCTTAATATTGCTGTATAGCTATTCTCGTTCAACTACACATACCTACAATAGGCTACATGTACAGCATTATAGCCTAGGTGGCAAGAAAAATCCAGTATTATGTAATAACACTTATACAGTGAGAGCCTTCTCCATAAAACGGAACCTCGATGGTGCCGTGTGACGGCTGTGCCACTGTTCAAGGCTCTGGCGCTAGCTGCAGCGTAGCGCCCATCTAGTTTATCACATTACACTCTTTAACATATTTAATAACCATCATTACTTACATGAATATCAGAGTAGTTGCTGGAAATGCTGACCTTCATATTCTAAACACACATTGCACCTACACGTACACTCGCTGTAATTCGTCCTCACTGTTATTTATCAGTGCAGCTATTTCGTTCTCCAGAGCCTCCAGAGTATGCGGATTATATCTGTATAACATTTGTTTGAGGTTCCCCCACAAGTAACAGTCGCACGGTGCTGAAACGTACGAACACTTTTACTGGAAGGCTTCTTGAGAAGATGAGTTTAAACTAGGAAAATTCGATGGTTTGTTCTATACCTAACCATGTTTACGGGATACGAGATAGTCTACAGCACTTCACCACAATTCTCTCAACTAAGGTGTCTTGGCAGCCGGGAATGTAATCAATGTTATGTCAGCATCTGGTACTTCCCGACTCGCTGTTGTGTAACGATAGAGGCTAGTCAACTGGCGGTGCATAATCACTCACTCTCTCCGGCACACGGACCGGGCGAAGTTTTGTTCTATATAGAAGGCTTTCACTGTAGAATACAATTCGTTTTGTTGTTGCTAAATCTTGTAACAGACTTGGAATATCATGGTCATGAGTTCCGCATGCGCTGAAATACGTACATGAGATTTCACGTCTTTGATTTATTTAAGAAGAACCCTCGTTTGAAATGACAAATTATAATTGTATGAAGGTAGTGAATAGGCATGCAGTATATGAAAAGGAAGAGGGTTTGTATTTAATCTCCATATTTACATTGGATCCGAATCACAGGAAGTGATATTTCACTTCGAAATTCTAACATTCCATTTCTTTTTTTTTTACTTTTATTTTACTGTCCTCTTTTTATTTATCTTTTACTTCCGGTATTTATATCATTACGTTACACACGCCCAGTCCCAAAGTCAGGAGAATTAATCACAGTCGATGGCCTGGCTGGGAATCGAACCTGTGTCAATGTCTAGCAAGCTAACCAATTAGCCACGAAGCCAGACTGCATTAACCAGGAACAGAACAAATAGGCCTATGAGAAGGGTCAATATTCACAAACCGTTGGAATCAAAAACTCGCAGTCGGTAGGACTCGAACCTACGCTCCCAGAGGGAATCTGATTTCAAGTCAGACGCCTTAACCACTCGGCCACGACTGCCTGAGAATTCACCGAACCCCACGGTGTGACCTTCCCCGTTACTTACTGATAGGTCACGGGAACATACAGCCTAGGTAATGGAAATAACTTGACTCACTTACCCCGGAACGAGTTGTTAATTTATTTTGGGGGCTAGGGAAGTCATAGTCACCATCCTTGTGTGTGTTGGATTTGTTTGCTAGCAGGTATTTCTGTAGAGGCTGTAGTTGTGCAGTTTAATGGAAACTTGTCCCGGGACTTGAAGTATGGAAGTATTGGCTGGAGGACATGTGCGTACAACACTGAGGATTCTCACTGTCTCTAATAAACAAGAATGGCTGACATTGGGTCACCAGTCTCCAATCCCCATTGCGCCGTCAGCATCGGTGGTTCGGTGGTGGAATGCTCGCCTGCCACGCGGGCGGCCCGGGTGCGATTCACGGCCGATGCAACTTACATTTTAGCAGAAAGCAAAAGAAATGGTTATGTTCATTTAGGAAGCAAAACAAAGACGCCATACGCCGCTGGTAAACAAGCAGTCCTTTCCTTTGATGAAGTCATTTTTGTCCTCTTTCTAATCGCTATTTTCCCAACTTGGCCTCACCTTCGGACTCTGCGAGGGTTAATTCCTATGCCGTCGCAAGGACCTTGGTAGTGGAAATGAATCGGTTCAGATGTCTCCTCCTCCTCACCCTCCTCACAAGATGGCGGCGGCACGATATCTCTCGAACTTATGGTCGGATTTTGACGAATGAGGTGTCATTGAACTCGGGCTGACACTCCCTTTCCAATGGACAACATATTTCAACCCCAAAATAAAAACCTACCCCTCCTAGGGGGCGAAATTGTAATTTTTTAGAGAATCTCTCTCTCCAATCGCAACATGTGAGAGTTTGAATGCCAATATGGAATGAAACGTTGTTCTACACAAGAGACATGTATACGGTGGATAGCCACTATGAATTAACATGCTTGTTTTTTGTTTTTTTACGCATGCCCACTCATAGCTTTTGAAGAGGGTGGGGGAGTGGTTCCCTGTGGATGAGTCCTTGTTGACAGGTCATTGTTGACAAGTCATTGTTGACAAGTCATTTTTGACGGGTCCCTGTGGACTGGTCATTGTTGATGAGTCCTTGTGGACGAGTCCCTGTGGATGAGTCCCTTTGGACTGATCCCTTTGGACCGGTCCCTTTGGCCTGGTCCCTATGGACTGGGTCATGAATTTATTTAAATTATGTCAAAGGGCCTAACTACATTTTGCGTGTAAAGCAGTGTGTTGAACTGACGTTGTTCACCAACCCCCACTAGTATAATGTGATAACGATATGAATGTAAAGTGACGAAATACATGTGAACATAAAGGGATCTAACTTAGTGGATGGATGAGTCCTAACGAGTCATTTGTAGTTGAAAGAGAATAATACATGTTCTTAAGATGTTAAAACTAAGGAGATGGTATGTGCAGTAAGACGTCTTGTTATATTTCCTGTGTCATATTACAGGCATGACAGAGAGCGCACAGATCTGTTGCTATTACTAACGCTGCAGTAATTTGGAACTGCAAGTGTTCATTAAGACAATGGGTGATGATCATGCAAAATTAGCAGTTATTGGATATTACACAGGTGTTCCTTCCGGTGTCATGTTGCTGACATGGCAGCGAGCGCACACTGCTGTTGCTATGACTGCCGCTGCAGTAATTTGAAACCTCAGGTGTTGATCAAGACAATGGGTGATGATTATGCAAAGTCAGCAGTCATTGGATACCACACAGGTGTTCCTAGTGTGCTTTGGACTCTCAGCTGTATTGGGAAAGGAATTGCAATGATCTGCAAAAAACTGCTGACACGAGCGATGAGAGTTTATATAAGAGGGGTGTCATATATCTCCCTACTGTCAGTCTTTATTACTCGCTTTGAGTGAACAGTGCTCTATTACTGCTCAAGAGTTGTAAAAAAAGCCGTTTTGGTAGAAAATCATTAAATTATTTGCAAGGTAAGTACTTATTATTAATGGATTGTAGTCTTTTATTACTAATTGATGTTGAAGTTATTGATTGGAATGTATTTATTGATTGATTGATTGATTAATTTGTTTACAGATAATTGGGTACCAGTAGGTTACCAAATTCCTACAATCTGTTCATTCAGTGGCAGCAGTTGATCAATTATAAAAAGGTAAGTGCCCCTTTAATAACTTTTAAACAGCTAGAGTATTATTTTCCAATGTTCACCACTACATGTCAGTGAAAATGGTATATTTAGCAGTCAAAAGTTGGAACTACTTGACCATGATGTGTAAAGCTAAATTTGTAGGTTAGATTTTGATCACCACTCTATTAAGTTCGAATGTTCATTGCTAGGTGTCAGTGACAGAGGGAATATTTAAAGTCTTAACCTCAGTTCACTTAACTTTACGTAACTTAACCTTGTCATATGATATGTTTTACAAGTTTAAACTTGTTTTAAGACTGACTATGACGTCACACTTAGGTCACTTAACTGGCGATCGCTGGTTTCCAATATGTGACATGTTCTACAAGTTTAGACTTCTTTCAAGACTGGCTATGACGTCACACTTAGCTCACTTAACTGACGATCGCTGGTTTCTATCACGTGACATGTTCTACAAGTTTAGACTTGCTTTAAGATTGGTTATGACGTCACACTTAGCTCACTTAACTGGCGATCACTGGTTTCTCCCACTCTATCAAGTTCCAATGTTCACCGCTAGGTCAGTGACAGAACTACATGAAGTTAGACTTGCTAGGAGTTCACAGATGATCGATTTAAATACCCTGCTATAACCATTGACTGGAATGTAATTAAACTATTTATATTGTACTTTTGTTTATCATTTATTAACATTTATGATTTCTTTCTTTTATAGGTAATTTCGAAAGGGATCATCATGTTCAAGTGTGGTGACTGTAAGAAACAGTTCTCAAGACCTGTCAACCTTCCACGACACGCAAATGTTAAACATGACATTAAAATGTTTGTGTGCAGTCAAGGTGCTACCACATTTAACAGACAAGATAATCTTGCACGTCATGTAAATTTAATGCATGTTAGTTCAGCACCATTTTCATGTTCAGTTTGTGAACTTGGTTTTTCTGCTGTAAAGCGATATCAATCCCACATGGTTGAAGTGCATGGTGAACAACAAAAATTAAAAACAGTAAAACCAACAACTAGCACGGAACCTTTAAATGAATGTGATGCTCAAAAGCGTAAACGTTCTCAAGATTGTGAAAATAGTTGTGCAACAAAAAGAAAGAAGAATGGTGAACCTTCGATAACACATTGTGATGTATGTAATATTGATATACCTTCTTCATTCATTCATGGACATTTACGCAGTATTCATCACAAAAATAACGCTTGCCATGAAAGAAATTCTGGAAATGTTCAACAAATTGGTAGTGCATTTAAAAGTCAAATTGCTAGTTATAGACTTTATAGTAAAGAAAAAACTCAAAGTATAGAATCATTTTAAAAAAATGTTCAACCTACTGTGTTTGGCTTAGTAGAAAACGATTTATTAGAGCATAAAACAATTAAATTTAATTTTGAACTTTTTGGACTCTATATAAAAACTGGGAGCGAAGGTGAAATTACGGATATCAAATCTTTTAATACAAAAACATAATTGTTAACGAATCAACTAATATTAGTGATATATACCAAAATATTTCAAGTGCTATAATTGTGAAGAGTGAAGAGTTCCAGGAAAGGGAGTCAGGCTGGGCGTTGGTTGAAGTACTTTATTTAGAAACCAACATGAATAAATATAATCCCCTTCGAGCATCATCATACATTGATTTGCCAGGATGGATCAAATGTAAGCATGCTTGTGTAAACGTTATGAATAATGATGACGCATGCTTTGCATGGGCTGTAACCTCAGCTCTCCATCCAGCAGTGAGGAACACGATGAGAACATCATCATTTCCTCACTATTCTTCAGTGTTAGATTTAAAAGAAATGGAATTTCCTATGGCGATAAAAGACATTCAACGTTTTGAAGAGCTGAACAATGTAAGTATTAATGTTTATGGAATTGAAAATAAGAGAATAGTATGTCCTCTATATTATACTCAGGAAAAAAAGGATGCTCATGTAAATTTACTATACATAACCGAAGGTGAAAATGCTCAATATTGCTGGATAAAACATTTCAGTAGACATGTTGGTAGTCAGCTATCAAAAGGTGAATCTAAGAAGTGGTTGTGTGATGGCTGTTTGCTATATTTCAGAAAAGAGGACCAACTAACTCAACATCAAAAATGGGGGTGTAATCATGTGTGTACGGTATTACCGACTCCTAAAAATAACATTCTAAAATTTAAGGATTATGAGAAACAGCTTCGAGTACCATTTGTTATATATGCTGACTTTGAAGCTTTGCTAAAATCATTTAATACATGTTCATCGAATCCAGCCCAACCTTTTACCTACACTACTCACATTCATGAACCTTTTAGCTTTGCATATTATATTAAATGTAGTTATGATGACTCTTTAAATAAGTTTGAGCTCTATAGAGGACCTAATGCACCTAAAGTTTTTATGGAAAGGCTTGAGAAAGATGCCATCCGTATATCCTCTATTTTAATACGATCATTCCAATGGAGCCACTAACTTCGTCAGAGCAAATGAATTTTGAAACTGAAACTAATTGTTTTATATGCGGTGAATGTTTATATACAGACAGGGTTCGCGATCATGGCCATTTAACAGGAACATATCGTGGTGCTGCTCACCAAGAATGTAATTTAAATTATAGAGTAAGTAAATTCATTCCGGTCATTCTACACAACGGTAGCAAATACGATAACCACTTTATCGTTAAAGAATTTGGAGCTTCAGATGTGAAAATTGATGTGATTGCAAATAATAAGGAACAATACATATCGTTCACAAAATACATCAAAACTGACAATAAGAAAACGATAAAACTGCGATTTTTAGATTCATTCCGCTTTATGCCGAGTAGTCTTGATAAGCTTGCTAGTAATTTAAAATCAGATCAGTTTCATGAAATTCAACGTGTCTTTCCTAAAGAAGATGATTTTAATTTGATTTGTCAAAAGGGTATATTCCCTTACGAATATATTAACTGTGTGGAATGTCTTGAGGAGTGTTCTTTACCACCGAAAGATGCATTTTACAGTTCCTTAAACACAAGTCATATCAGTGATCAGGAATATTTACATGCACAACGTGTATGGGCACAGTTTGACATTCAAACTTTAGGAGAATTTTCAGACCTATATTTGAAGACAGATGTGTTGTTATTAGCAGATGTTTTTGAAAATTTTCGGAATGTTTGTATGAAAACTTATGACCTTGATCCTTGTCAGTATTTCACTGCTCCTGGGTTAAGTTTCAGTTCAATGTTGAAAAAAAAACGAAAGTAAATTTAGAATTAATGACTGATATAGACATGATCAATTTTAAAAAATCATCAATTCGAGGTGGATTAAGCCAATGTAGTGGACGGTACTCTAAAGCGAATAATAAATACATGCCTAGCTACAACCCTTGTGAAGAGTCAAAGTATATTGTCTACCTCGATGCAAATAACCAATATGGTTGGGCTATGAGTCAATATCTACCACTGAAAGATTTTCGCTGGCTGACACAACCTGAAATTGATGTCTTACATGTTGACACTCTCAATGATAACGATGGTAAAGGATATATTTTAGAGGTAAATCTTGAGTACCCTAAAGAGTTACATGATGATCATAATGATTTACCATTTTGTCCTGAGAATATGAAATCTCCATACATCACATCACGAACAAAAATGTTAATTGCTAATGTGAATGATAAATGTAAATATGTAATACATTGTCAAAACATGAAACAGTGTCTACAGCATGGATTGAAATTAACTAAAATTCATCGCGTATTGCAATTTCATCAGTCAGCATGGCTCAAACCGTATATTGATCTGAACAATAATTTAAGAACACTGTCAACAAACGCGTTTGAAAAATATTTTTATAAACTCATGAATAATAGTGTTTTTGGAAAGACTATGGAGAATGTTGATAAACGAGTTGATGTAAAGCTGATAACAAAGTGGGAGAATGATGGTAAGAGGTATGGTGCGAGCAACTTAATAAGCAAGCCTAACTTTCATAGCTGTTCAATTATTCATGAGGATTTAGTTGTAATACAAATGAATCGTCTTAAAGTAACTTACAACAAACCCATAAATGTGGATTACACCATTCTGGAATTGTCAAAAACACTTATGTATGAATTTCACTATGATTATGTAAAGAAAAACTATCTTGATAATGCTAAATTACTCTACACAGACACAGATTCTTTTATTTATGAGTTTAAAACTGATGATTTTTATGAGGATATCAAAACTGAGCTAAATAGGTTTGATACAAGTGACTATCCCGAGGATAATATTTACCATTTACCTCTAGTAAACAAAAAGGTTCTTGGGAAATTTAAGGTTGAATGTGCTGGTGTTATTATACACACCTTTGTAGGCACAAAATCTAAATCATACAGCTATATGACAATTGATTTTGTAGTAGTAAAAAAATTAAAAGGAGTGAAAAAGAATGTTGTTAGTAAAGAGTTAGATATAAGTGATTATAAAAACTGTATAGTTAGTAACCCACCTGTATTATATAAGAAAATGAGTGTATTTAGAAGTAAAAATCATCAGCTACATACCAATTTGCTGAACAAAGTTGCTTTAAGTAATGAAGACAACAAACGATTCATTATACCCAACACATTTGATACTTTTGCTTGGGGAAACAGTCGCATTGACGACTATTACTTTACTTAAGTCTAATGATCACTATATTGTATTATTTGTAGTGTGTTTTATATTGTAATATTTTTTTTGTAAAAAACTGTAAGTAGACTGTATAATGTTAGGCTACTGTAGTTTAGTAAAAATAAAATAAGTAATACATTTTAGTGTAAAATGTTTGCTTTTGTATATTACGAAAAAGATTTTTAAAAAATGTACAGAATGTGTGAACTAAACAAGGGAAATGTAAAAATGTGAGGTGGAAATTGTAAATATCCATGTGTGAAAAAGTGAAATAGTTATCACCATTTTAAAATTAAAAGACATTGTGATCTGGTAAACCTTGTTTTTATTTCACAACAACAAAAATGTACAGAATGTGTAAGCTAAACAAGGAGAATGTAAAAAAATGAAAAGTGGAAATTGTAAATATTCATGTGTGAAAAAATGAAAATAAAGAAATGGCTATCACCATTTTAAAATTAAAAGACATTGTGATCTTGTAAACCTTGTTTTCATTTCACAACATATATGGCTTTACAAAATAGAATACAAAGAAATATCATTTCCTCAATCCTTTTCAATGTTCATGTCCACTCATCATTAACTTCCCTTTTATAGCAGTAATCACAATGAGGGCTGCCAACCTCTCCCCCACTGAGCCATTATAGGATGTCAAACGTTGCTTAGCTTTTCAACGATACTTTATCCACAACACGTATTAAAGCATAATGACTATGACGATAAGAAAGGTCGTGTTCTTTACATGCTTAATCCAAAGAAATAATAGGTATTTACTTAACACAGGGTCTTGAGTCCATGAGTTTGGTACATGTTGCAAGATTTCTTTCACGGCATTGACTGTCAAAAAATAAATGAAAACTTGGAGAGCACCAATAATTCATCTTTGGTAAGGCTATCCAGGATCTTGAGTCCATGATTTTGGTATAAGTTGCCAGATTTCTTTCACGGCATTGACTGTCACATAATAAATGAACAACTTGGAGAGCACCAATAATTCTTCTTTGGTAAAACTATCTGCATATCGATGACAGATAAACTTTTAGTTCCACCCTTAAAACAACAACACTACCTCTTGCATAATCTGCGATGTTGATGGCTCTTGAGACGTGAAAAATGGATTAAACATAACTTTTACATCAACAGGAGTTAGACTTTGCTCAGTAAACAATGCACTGTCATGAGCCACAGTATTTTTTTCTTGGACTTGCTTTTTTCTTTTCTTTATAAGTGTTTGAAACGGTGTATTAAAAGAGAATGATAAACATCCAAAGGGTAAATAGAGTAACAAATAAAGAGAAATGAAAATGATATTTCCATATCAATTGTCAAGCATGAACTAATCTCTAGCAAAGTTCACTCAATACTATAAATAATAGTTTAAAGTGGGTGCAAAAGTGGGTGCAAATGTGGGTGCATAAGTGGGTGCAAAAGTGGTTGCAAAAGTGGTTGCAAAAGTGGGTGCATAAGTGAATGCAATAGTGGGTGCAAAGGTAGGTACAAAAGTGGGTGAAAAATGCCCCCCCCTTTTAAATCTCGCTAACGCCTCCTTTATAATCTATTTTTTGAAATTTTGACAAAGGGTCTAAGTGCACTTTAGTTAGTATCTCGCGAACCAGTCTCTATTGACGGGTCCTTGTTGACGGGTCCCTGTGGGCGGGTCCTTTGGACTGATCCCTATGGACTGGCCCATGCATGTTATCCAAATTAGGCCAAAGGGACCCGCCCACAGGGACCCGTCAACAAGGACCCGTCAACAGAGACTGGTTTGCGAGATATTAACAAAAGTGCACTTAGACCCTTTGTCAAAATTTCAAAAAATATATTAAAAAGGGGGCGTTAGCGAGATTTAAAAAGGGGGGGGATTTTTTCACCCACTTTTGCACCTACCTTTGCACCCACTATTGCATTCACTTATGCACCCACTTTTGCGCCCACTTTAAACTATTATTTATAGTATTGAGTGAACTTTGCTAGAGATTAGTTCATGCTTGACAATTGATATGGAAGTATCATTTTCATTTCTCTTTATTTGTTACTCTATTTACCCTTTGGATGTTTATCATTCTCTTTTAATACACCGTTTCAAACACTTATAAAGAAAAGAAAAAAGCAAGTCCAAGAAAAAAATACTGTGGCTCATGACAGTGCATTGTTTACTGAGCAAAGTCTCACTCCTGTTGATGTAAAAGTTATGTTTAATCCATTTTTCACGTCTCAAGAGCCATCAACATCGCAGATTATGCAAGAGGTAGTGTTGTTGTTTTAAGGGTGGAACTAAAAGTTTATCTGTCATCGATATGCAGATAGTTTTACCAAAAAAGAATTATTGGTGCTCTCCAAGTTGTTCATTTATTATGTGACAGTCAATGCCGTGAAAGAAATCTGGCAACTTATACCAAAATCATGGACTCAAGATCCTGGATAGTCTTACCAAAGATGAATTATTGGTGCTCTCCAAGTTTTCAGTTATTTTGTGACAGTCAATGCCGTGAAAGAAATCTTGCAACATGTACCAAACTCATGGACTCAAGACCCTGTGTTAAGTAAATACCTATTATTTCTTTGGATTAAGCATGTAAAGAACACGACCTTTCTTATCGTCATAGTCATTATGCTTTAATACGTGTGGTGGATAAAGTATCGTTGAAAAGCTAAGCAACGTTTGACATCCTATAATGGCTCAGTGGGGGAGAGGTTGGCAGCCCTCATTGTGATTACTGCTATAAAAGGGAAGTTAATGATGAGTGGACATGAACATTGAAAAGGATTGAGGAAATGATATTTCTTTGTATTCTATTTTGTAAAGCCATATATGTTGTGAAATAAAAACAAGGTTTACAAGATCACAATGTCTTTTAATTTTAAAATGGTGATAGCCATTTCTTTATTTTCATTTTTTCACACATGAATATTTACAATTTCCACTTTTCATTTTTTTACATTCTCCTTGTTTAGCTTACACATTCTGTACATTTTTGTTGTTGTGAAATAAAAACAAGGTTTACCAGATCACAATGTCTTTTAATTTTAAAATGGTGATAACTATTTCACTTTTTCACACATGGATATTTACAATTTCCACCTCACATTTTTACATTTCCCTTGTTTAGTTCACACATTCTGTACATTTTTTAAAAATCTTTTTCGTAATATACAAAAGCAAACATTTTACACTAAAATGTATTACTTATCTTATTTTTACTAAACTACAGTAGCCTAACATTATACAGTCTACTTACAGTTTTTTACAAAAAAAATATTACAATATAAAACACACTACAAATATTACAATATAGTGATCATTAGACTTAAGTAAAGTAATAGTCGTCAATGCGACTGTTTCCCCAAGCAAAAGTATCAAATGTGTTGGGTATAATGAATCGTTTGTTGTCTTCATTACTTAAAGCAACTTTGTTCAGCAAATTGGTATGTAGCTGATGATTTTTACTTCTAAATACACTCATTTTCTTATATAATACAGGTGGGTTACTAACTATACAGTTTTTATAATCACTTATATCTAACTCTTTACTAACAACATTCTTTTTCACTCCTTTTAATTTTTTTACTACTACATCATCAATTGTCATATAGCTGTATGATTTAGATTTTGTGCCTACAAAGGTGTCTACAATAACACCAGCACAATCATCCTTAAATTTTCCAAGAACCTTTTTGTTTACTAGAGGTAAATGGTAAATATTATCCTCGGGATAGTCACTTGTATCAAACCTATTTAGCTCAGTTTTGATATCCTCATAAAAATCATCAGTTTTAAACTCATAAATAAAAGAATCTGTGTCTTTGTAGAGTAATTTAGCATTATCAAGATAACTTTTCTTTACATAATCATAGTGAAATTCATACATAAGTGTTTTTGACAATTCCAGAATGGTGTAACCCACATATATGGGTTTGTTGTAAGTTACTTTAAGACGATTCATTTGTATTACAACTAAATCCTCATGAATAATTGAACAGCTATGAAAGTTAGGCTTGCTTATTAAGTTGCTCGCACCATACCTCTTACCATCATTCTCCCACTTTGTTATCAGCTTTACATCAACTCGTTTATCAACATTCTCCATAGTCTTTCCAAAAACACTATTATTCTTGAGTTTATAAAAATCTTTTTCAAACGCGTTTGTTGACAGTGTTCTTAAATTATTGTTCAGATCAATATACGGTTTGAGCCATGCTGACTGATGAAATTGCAATACGCGATGAATTTTAGTTAATTTCAATCCATGCTGTAGTCACTGTTTCAAGTTTTGACAATGTATTACATATTTACATTTATCATTCACATTAGCAATTAACATTTTTGTTCGTGATGTGATGTATGGAGATTTCATATTCTCAGGACAAAATGGTAAATCATTATGATCATCATGTAACTCTTTAGGGTACTCAAGATTTACCTCTAAAATATATCCTTTATCATCGTTATCATTAAGAGTGTCAACATGTAAGACATCAATTTCAGGTTGTGTCAGCCAGCGAAAATCTTTCAGTGGTAGATATTGACTCATAGCCCAACCATATTGGTTATTTGCATCGAGGTAGACAATATACTTTAACTCTTCACAAGGGTTGAAGCTAGGCATGTATTTATTATTCGCTTTAGAGTACCGTCCACTACATTGGCTTAATCCACCTCGAATTGATGATTTTATAAAATTGATCATGTCTATATCAGTCATTAATTCTAAATTTACTTTCGTTTTTTTTCAACATTGAACTGAAACTGAACCCAGGAGCAGTGAAATACTGACAAGGATCAAGGTCATAAGTTTTCATACAAACATTCCGAATATTTTCAAAAACATCTGCTAATAACAACACATCTGTCTTCAAATATAGGTCTGAAAATTCTCCTAAAGTTTGAATGTCAAACTGTGCCCATACACGTTGTGCATGTAAATATTCCTGATCACTGATATGACTTGTGTTTAAGGAACTGTAAAATGCATCTTTCCGTGGTAAAGAACACTCCTCAAGACGTTCCACACAGTTAATATATTCGTAAGAGAATATACCCTTTTGACAAATCAAATTAAAATCATCTTCTTTAGGAAAGACACGTTGAATTTCATGAAACTGATCTGATTTTAAATTACTAGCAAGCTTATCAAGACTACTCGGCATAAAGCGGAATGAATCTAAAAATCGCAGTTTTATCGTTTTCTTATTGTCAGTTTTGATGTATTTTGTGAACGATATGTATTGTTCCTTATTATTTGCAATCACATCAATTTTCACATCTGAAGCTCGAAATTCTTTAACGATAAAGTGGTTATCGTATTTGCTACCGTTGTGTAGAATGACCGGAATGAATTTACTTACTCTATAATTTAAATTACATTCTTGGTGAGCAGCACCACGATATTTTCCTGTTAAATGGTCATGGTCGCGAACCCTGTCTGTATATAAACATTCACCGCATATAAAACAATTAGTTTCAGTTTCAAAATTCATTTGCTCTGATGAAGCTAGTGGATCCATTGGAATGATCGTATTTAAAATAGAGGATATACGGATGGCATCTTTCTCAAGCCTTTCCTTAAAAACTTTAGGTGCATTAGGTCCTCTATAGAGCTCAAACTTATTTAAAGAGTCATCATAACTACATTTAATATAATTTGCAAAGCTAAAAGGTTCATGAATGTGAGTAGTGTAGGTAAAAGGTTGGGCTGGATTCGATGAACATGTATTAAATGATTTTAGCAAAGCTTCAAAGTCAGCATATATAACAAATGGTACTCGAAGTTGTTTCTCATAATCCTTAAATTTTAGAATGTTATTTTTAGGAGTCGGTAATACCGTACACACATGATTACACCCCCATTTTTGATGTTGAGTTAGTTGGTCCTCTTTTCTGAAATATAGCAAACAGCCATCACACAACCACTTCTTAGATTCACCTTTTGATAGCTGACTACCAACAAGTCTACTGAAATGTTTTATCCAGCAATAGTGAGCATTTTCACCTTCGGTTATGTATAGTAAATTTACATGAGCATCCTTTTTTTCCTGAGTATAATATAGAGGACCTACTATTCTCTTATTTTCAATTCCATAAACATTAATACTTACATTGTTCAGCTCTTCAAAACGTTGAATGTCTTTTATCGCCATAGGAAATTCCATTTCTTTTAAATCTAACACTGAAGAATAGTGAGGAAATGATGATGTTCTCATCGTGTCCCTCACTGCTGGATGGAGAGCTGAGGTTACAGCCCATGCAAAGCATGCGTCATCATTATTCATAACGTTTACACAAGCATGCTTACATTTGATCCATCCTGGCAAATCAATGTATGATGATGCTCGAAGGGGATTATATTTATTCATGTTGGTTTCTAAATAAAGTACTTCAACCAACGCCCAGCCTGACTCCCTTTCCTGGAACTCTTCACTCTTCACAATGATAGCACTTGAAATATTTTGGTATATATCACTAATATTAGTTGATTCGCTAACAATTATGTTTTTGTATTAAAAGATTTGATATCCGTAATTTCACCTTCGCTCCCAGTTTTTATATAGAGTCCAAAAAGTTCAAAATTAAATTTAATTGTTTTATGCTCTAATAAAACATTTTCTACTAAGCCAAAGACAGTAGGATGAACATTTTTTATAAATGATTCAATACTTTGAGTTTTTTCTTTACTATAAAGTCTATAACTAGCAATTTGACTTTTAAATGCACTACCAATTTGTTGAACATTTCCAGAATTTCTTTCATGGCAAGCGTTATTTTTATGATGAATACTGCGTAAATGTCCATGAATGAATGAAGAAGGTATATCAATATTACATACATCACAATGTGTTATCGAAGGTTCACCATTCTTCTTTCTTTTTGTTGCACAACTATTTTCACAATCTTGAGAACGTTTACGCTTTTGAGCATCACATATATTTAAAGGTTCCGTGCTAGTTGTTGGTTTTACTGTTTTTAATTTTTGTTGTTCACCATGCACTTCAACCATGTGGGATTGATATCGCTTTACAGCAGAAAAACCAAGTTCACAAACTGAACATGAAAATGGTGCTGAACTAACATGCATTAAATTTACATGACGTGCAAGATTATCTTGTCTGTTAAATGTGGTAGCACAATGATTGCACACAAACATTTTAATGTCATGTTTAACATTTGCGTGTCGTTGAAGGTTGTCAGGTCTTGAGAACTGTTTCTTACAGTCACCACACTTGAACATGATGATCCCTTTCGAAATTACCTATAAAAGAAAGAAATCATAAATGTTAATAAATGATAAACAAAAGTACAATATAAATAGTTTAATTACATTCCAGTCAATGGTTATAGCAGGGTATTAAAATCGATCATCTGTGAACTCCTAGCAAGTCTAACTTCATGTAGTTCTGTCACTGACACCTAGCGGTGAACATTGGAACTTGATAGAGTGGGAGAAACCAGTGATCGCCAGTTAAGTGAGCTAAGTGTGACGTCATAACCAATCTTAAAGCAAGTCTAAACTTGTAGAACATGTCACGTGATAGAAACCAGCGATCGTCAGTTAAGTGAGCTAAGTGTGACGTCATAGCCAGTCTTGAAAGAAGTCTAAACTTGTAGAACATGTCACATATTGGAAACCAGCGATCGCCAGTTAAGTGACCTAAGTGTGACGTCATAGTCAGTCTTAAAACAAGTTTAAACTTGTAAAACATGTCACATGACAAGGTTAAGTTAGGTAAAGTTAAGTGAACTGAGGTTAAGACTTTAAATATTCCCTCTGTCACTGACACCTAGCAATGAACATTCGAACTTAATAGAGTGGTAATCAAAATCTAACCTACAAATTTAGCTTTACACATCATGGTCAAGTAGTTCCAACTTTTGACTGCTAAATATACCATTTTCACTGACATGTAGTGGTGAACATTGGAAAATAATACTCTAGCTGTTTAAAAGTTATTAGAGGGGCACTTACCTTTTTATAATTGATCAACTGCTGCCACTGAATGAACAGATTGTAGGAATCTGGTAACCTAAATGCATTCCAATCAATAACTTCAACATCAATTAGTAATAAAAGACTACAATTCATTAATAATAAGTACTTACCTTGCAAATAATTTAATGATTTTCTACCAAAACGGCTTTTTTTACAACTCTTGAGCAGTAATAGAGCACTGTTCACTCAAAGCGAGTAATAAAGACTGACAGTAGGGAGATATATGACACCCCTCTTATATAAACTCTCATCGCTCGTGTCAGCAGTTTTTTGCAGATCATTGCAATTCCTTTCCCAATACAGCTGAGAGTCCAAAGCACACTAGGAACACCTGTGTGGTATCCAATGACTGCTGACTTTGCATAATCATCACCCATTGTCTTGATCAACACCTGAGGTTTCAAATTACTGCAGCGTCAGTCATAGCAACAGCAGTGAGCGCTCTCTGCCATGTCAGCAACATGACACCGGAAGGAACACCTGTGTAACATCCAATAACTGCTAACTTTGCATGATCATCACCCATTGTCTTAATGAACACTTGCAGTTTCAAATTACTGCAGCGTTAGTAATAGCAACAGATCTGTGCGCTCTCTGCCATGTCTGTAATATGACACAGGAAATATAACAAGACGTCTTACTGCATATACCATCTCCTAGGTTTTAACATCTTAAGAACATGTATTGTTCTCTTTCAACTACAAATGACTCGTTAGAACACATCCATCCACTAAGTTAGATCCCTTGTATGTTCACATGTATTTCGTCACTTTACTTTCATATCGTTAACACATTATACTAGTGGGGGTTGGTGAACAACGTCAGTTCAACACACTGCTTTACACGCAAAATGTAGTTAGGCCCTTTGACATAATTTAAATACATTCATGAGCCAGTCCATAGGAACCAGGCCAAAGGGACCGGTCCAAAGGGATCAGTCCAAAGGGACTCATCCACAAGGACTCGTCCACAAGGACTCATCAACAATGACCAGTCCACAGGGACCCGTCAACAATGACTTGTCAACAATGACTTGTCAACAATGACCTGTCAACAAGAACTCATCCACAGGGAACCACTCCCCCACCCTCTTCAAAAGCCATGAGTGGGCATGCGTAAAAAAACAAAAAACAAGCATGTTAATTCATAGTGGCTATCCACCGTATACATATCTCTTGTGTAGAACAACGTTTCATTCCATATTGGCATTCAAACTCTCACATGTTGCAATTGGAGAGAGAGATTCTCTAAAAATTAAAATTTCGCCCCCTAGTAGGGGTAGGTTTTTATTTTGGGGTTGAAATATGTTGTCCATTGGATAGGGGGTGTCAGCCCGAGTTCAATGACACCTCATTCGTCAAAATCCGATCATAAGTTCGAGAGATATCGTGCCGCCGCCATCTTGTGAGGAGGGTGAGGAGGAGGAGGCATCTGAACCGATTCATTTCCACTACTGACCTTGTCTGTGAGCTGGACATACTTTGTCATCAGATACAACTGGGGATGGTGACCACTAACTTGGGACTTATTTAGGAAGGGATCATTGGAAGGAAGTGGACCTGTAGAAAGGAACAGTCTTGGCATTTACCTGGAGGTGAAAATGGGAAACCACGAAAACATTTTCTGGATGACTGAGATGGAATTGGAACTCACTCACATCCGATGCCCTCTCTGAGTCCGTGGGTGAAGTCGAGCTGGGAGATAAGCAATTAAAAAAGGAAACAAAATAGCCGAACTATTTGGTTCTCCAGAGCCTCCAGAGTATGCAGATTATTTCTGTATAACACTTGTTTGAGCTTCCCCCACAAGTAACAATCGCACGGTGTAGAAACGCACGAACACATTTACTGGAAAACATCCTCTTGAGAAGATAAGTATCCACTAGGAAATTTCGATGATTTGTTCTATACCTAACCATGTTTACGGGACACGAGATAGTCTACATCACCACACCCAACTCGCTGTTGTGTAACGATATATGCTAGTCAAATGGCGGTGACTAATTGCTCTATCTTTCCGTATCACGGCCCCGGCGCGGTTTCGTTGTATATAGAAGGCTCTCACTGTAGATTACAGTTAATTTTGTTGTTGCTAAATCTTGTAGGACTTGGATTATCATGGTCATGAGTTCCGCATGCACTGTAATGCATAGATGAGATTTCACAGCTTTGATTTATTTGAAAAGAACCCTCGTATGAAATTAGCCATTACTATCGTATGAGGGCTATGAATAAACCTGTATGAAAAGAAAGAGAGTTTGTAGTTATGTCACGATCATGAGCCACGGGGGAACCACAGGAAGTGATATTTCACTTCGAAAATCTCACATGCAAACTATCTTTTCTTCCTTGTTCTTTTTACTGTCCTCTTTTTATTTCACTTTTACTTGCGGTATTTATATTATTAAGACGTTACATAATCCCAGTCGCCTCCGTGGTGTAGTGGTCAGCGTGCTTAGCTGCCACCCTGGAGGTCCAAAGTTCGTTTTCCGACTTTGCCACGAAATTTAAAAAGTGAAATGAGGACTGGAACAGGGTCTACTCAAACTCTGGTGGTCCAAATGAGTAGAGGGGGTTTGATTTCCACCTCAGCCATCCTCGGAGTAGTTTTCCGTGGTATCCCACTTTGTCTTCCGGCAAATGCCGGGATGGTAACTAACGTAAGGCCACCGCCGCCTCCTTCCCTCTTCGTTGCCGTTCCCTCCCAATCTTCCCATCTCATATAAGGACCCTGTTCGCTCTGCAGGTGAGGCCACCTCCCCAGTTGTCCCCGAAGTTTCAAGCTGTTGGTTAAACGATACACCATTGATACGATGGGAACCTTAGTGATGTCAAAATGAACAACTTACAAGCGACATTTTATCATTTTAAATGATCGTGTCGACTTCGTCGTTACGTTATGGCGACGTCGCGAAATGTACCGAGAATGCACTGAGGTGTGTGACGTCATAGTACCGCTTGGTGCATGTATACTGAGTTCACTGGTGAGCTCTGGCGTTACGAGACGTCAACGACACGGCGAGCGTGACGTCATCCAGCCAGCTCCCTCCTTCCACCGCGCGCTCCAGCTCCCTCATGACTTGTAACTTTCTAGCGTTCTGATTGTTTCTTGATCATCTAACATGTCAAGAGTCTTTGGCTTCCATCGAATCGAGCATGCTAGCTTTTTTCAGCATATTTAGCATTTAAAATGATATAAAGTCCAGTCTTTCAGACTGCCTGTCTCTTTTTAACTCCTTTAACGGCAAAAGATATATTTTCTCAATCGATAACAAAGGAATACAGCGATGTTTGACTATTGCTTGGTTGATTTGCAACTCTTAGTCGTTCTTAGTAAGGAACAGAAGAAGAAATGGAAAACTAAAGGAAAATAAGGCAAATAAATGACAGGAGGAAAAGAAATGCCCTCAACCCTCGAAGAATGCGGATTGAGGGACTTGGAAGGAAGGAGAGCCATAAAAGGCAGATAGGAAAGTGAAAGAGGAGAGGAAGTACCCCACAGGTAAGGGAGTAAAGGGGGAAACCGGACCCAGTTCAGGAATCCCCCGGGGTCGCCAACTCCCGAACTCACCAGCCGTGAGCCCCTGAGGGTGAAGCACTATCTAGGGTGCACCAAAAGTGGTGGGGCTACATACACCCGGCCTCCTCTAGGGCCTTGAGCAGAAGGCAGGAGATAACATGAAAAGAAAAAGAAGGCTGACCGCTCGCAGAAGGAGGGTATCAGAAAAGATGAGACAAGGGCCAATTAAGGCGGGAAATGAAGAGACTCCCTAGGCCTCGGACTCCCTAATATCGTCGGGGTCGGAAGAGAACAAGAGTTGACCAAGTGAGGTCGACAGGAAAGAAGACGGAGAGGAGCCCGTCACAAGTAAGTGGAAGCAATGCCGGACTCGGCTGGGGTCCCGTGGTTGCCAACTCACGTCCCACTAGATGTGAGCCCCTAGCGGGGCACGTGGTTGATAACAGGTCATAATCTGCTTCTGTTTCTTTTGGCAGTTGTTTCTCTGCCGGCAGAACTTGTACTTGAACTTGCGAATGCCTTCTGGAATGACAAGATTTGTAGTGAAATAACGCGTGCCATTTAGCGAAATTCTGATTATGTTTCCCTCCGTTCTGTCAAGATGGACACCAAATATTGTAACTTGTGTAAAGCACGTTCATTACAGTTCGAATTTAGGAATATCTGTTCAAACCAACGCTGCACAACGCAAACTGGCTTCAAATTCATTTTGGACGTGTTTATTAAAGTCCTAGGTGGAACGTGCATTGGGTTTTACAAGTATGTTAACGTTATCACCAACGGAATATTGTTTCAGCACTGTACTTTGCAGGTGAGGCCGCCTGGGCGAGGGGCTCGTTCCACCTCCCCAGTTGTCCCCGGTGATTCAAGCTCCAGGACACTACCCCGGAGGCGGTAAACGGTGGGATCTCTCGCTGAGTCCGAGGGAAAAGCCAACCCTGGAGGGTAAACCCACTAGAAAAAAAAACACAATCCCAGTCCCCAGGTCTGGGAAATTAATCACAGGAGATTAAAATTCACACGGCCCAGCTGTGAATCGAACCTGGGTCAATGCCTAGCACGCTAACCAATTAGCCACGGAGTCGGACTGCATTAACAAGGAACAGAACTCGGTCCGTTTTGGTGAGAGGCAAGCAGGTTGACCACTCCACACCTAATATAAAAATATCCCGCAGTCGGCAGGATTCGGACCTGCGCTCCTGTAGGGATAGAGTGAATCTGACTTCTACTTACACAGTCAGATGCCTCAACACTCGGCCACGACTGCCTCGGAGGACATTGAGGCTCACTCTGTGACTTTCCCAGTTACTTGCTGATAGATCTCGGGAGTTGTTAATTGGGGGGGGGGGGGGGGGGTATTGGGAAGTCATACTCATCAACCCTGTGCGTGTTGGATTTGTTTGATAGCCAGTGTTTCTGTAGGGACAATAGCTGTGTAGTTGAATCATGGCTTATCTCGGGACTGGCACCTGGCTGAAAGATAATCACACTGAGGATTATCACTGTTTCTAATAAACAAGAATGCCTCATATTGTGTCACCAGACTCCAATCGATTACAGTTAGCATTGGTGGTTCAGTGGTAGAATGCTCGTCTGCACGCGGGCGGCCCGGGTTCGATTCCCGGCCGATGCAACTTATATTTTTGCAGGAGCGGAACAATAAGGCCATATGCTCTGGAATAGTAGTCCTTTGATGAAGTCATTTCTGTCCTCTTTCTGATCGCTACTCTCCTAACTCGGCCTCACCCGCGGACTCTGCGCCATGGATCATTCCTCTGCCGTCATAAGCATAGTGTCTGGGAGCTGAACATTCTTTGTCAGCAGATACAACTGGGAATGGTGATAGGCGACCACTAACTTGGGGCTTATTAAGGAAGGGATTTTTGGAAGGAAGTGGACCTGCTGAAAGGAACAGTTGGGCATTTACCTGGTGGTGAAAATGGGACACCACAAAAATATTTTCAGGACGACTGAGGTGCAATTGGAACTTACTCTCATCCGATGCCCTCGCAGAGTCCATGGGTTAAGTCGAACTGGGGGATAAGCGATTAAAAAAGAAAAAAAAATAGTCGAACAATTTCGCAACCCAACATTCCCTTCCGACAAAATATTTGTAGGTCTACTTAAGTGATTTTATTGAATTAATTACATTTTTAAAAGGACTAGACAATCTCGGGAAACTGAATGGAATTCCAGACCCTTGATATTTAGTTTGATATATAGGAAGGGGAGAATATAAGTGTTTGTGCAGTAATATTAAGGTGTGATGTGCCACACAAATGGCACAATGAGGTGAGTTCAGGAAGGTTCAGCATTGCATTCCAATATACAGTAATATGTAACTTTACAAGCTTCACTTGAGCAGCACCAGATGCGAGGATAAGACGTAATAAAGATTGACACTTATTTCACAAGTCGCCTTCGTAGCGTAGCGGTCAGCATGGTTAGCTGCCGCCCCGGAGGTCCTGGGTTCGATTCCCGGCTCTGCCATGAAATTTGAAAAGTGGTACGAGGACTGGAACGGGGCCTACTCAGCCTCGGGTGGCCCAAATGAGTAGAGGGGGTTTGATTCCCCCTCAGCCATCCTCGAAGTGGTTTTCCGTGGTTTCCCACTTCGTCTTCGGGCAAATGGTACCTACTGTAAGGCCACGGCCGCCTCCTTCCCTCTTCCTTGCCTATCTATCCCAATCTTCCATCCCATCCCTCATGAGGCCCCTGTTCGCTTTGCAGGTGAGGCCGCCTGGGCGAAGTGCTGATCACACCTCCCCAGTTGTATCCATCCCGACCAGATGTTCCAAGCTCCAGGACACTGCCCATAGAGGCGGTAGAGGTGAGTGCCCTCGCTGAGTCCGTGGGAACCACCAACCTAGAGGATAAATTGACTAAATTAAAAAAAACTAATTTCCCAGTTAAGATGCCAACTAGTATGAATGTGGGTGAATGTCTCTGTCGGTCTGTGATTGTTTGGAACTTTTTAATGTAATTTGCTGAGGACGTATTCCAGTAGGCCTAAGTACCACCAGTCTAAAACGGCGGCGACGCGAAATATCTCACCAGTACTCAACACCTCCTAATGCAGCAATTTACCTGAAATTTTGTATGACGATCTATGCTTATATGCCTGACTTAAAAACCTAGTAAGCATAAAACCAGCAAGGCGGCTACCGTACATGACACAAATATTGAATTTGACTTTCCTGATTATTTTAATCCGAACGCTGTGAAACTTGGCATAATGTAGCCTATCTTTATAGGCTAAAGATTCGTCTGTACGTGGTATACAACAGAGAAATATTATGTTATCCATTCGCTTGATGCCAAATGAATGCAGAGGGTTGTATTGTATGTGTGTCTGGATGAATGTTCTTTATAAGACATCCACAGAGGAACAGAATGATCCGAGGTCAAGTGCGCTTTATCGCTATACTATCCACCATGGGGATAATGACAGAGTGGCCCATTAGCTCAGTTGGTTAGAGCGTCGTGCTAATAACGCGAAGGTCGTGGGTTCGATCCCCCCATGGGCCAGATGTTTTTAACACATAACTGAGTAGACCAAATGCCAGGCACTCCCAATGTTGTTGTATAGCCTTGTTATTCTCGTTCAACTACACGTAGAGAATTGTTGCTCAGGTGGCAAGAGAAAGCCAGTATTATGCAGTAAATCTCATAGAGTGAGAGCCTTCTCTATCGATCGGAACCTCGCAGGCGACGTGTGACGGACATGCCACTGTGGCTAGCCACCTTTCGAGCAAGGCACTGCCGCTAGCAGCAGCGTAGCGCCCAACAATTTCAACAAATTTACACTTTTTAACATATTAAATAATCATCATTATTTACTGTCGCCTCCGTGGTGTAGTGGTTAGCATGCTTAGCTGCCGCCCCGGAGGTCCTGGGTTCGATTCCCGGCTCTGCCACGAAAATTTGCAAAGTTGTATGAGGACTGGAACGGGGTCTACTCAGCCTCGGGAGGTCCAAATGAGTAGAGGGGGTTCGATTCCCACCTCAGCAATCCTCGAAGTGGTTTCCCACTACGTCTTCGGCAAAATGCCGGGATGGTGCCTTCTGTAAGGCCACGGCCGCCTCCTTCCCTCTTCCTAGCCTATCCATCCCAGTCTTGCCTCCCTTCCCATCCCTCATGAGGCCCCTGTTCGCTTTGCAGGTGAGGCCGCCTGGGCGAAGTGCTGATCACACCTCCCCAGTTGTATCCATCAAGACCAGATGTTCCAAGCTCCAGGACACTGCCCATAGAGGCGGTAGTGGTGAGTTCCCTCGCTGAGTCCGTGGGAACCACCAACCTAGAGGGTAAATTGACTAAATAAAAAATAAAAAAATCGTTATTTACTGTCGCCTCCGTGGTGTAGTGGTCAGCATGCTTACCTGCCTTCCCGGAGGTCCGCGGTTCGATTCCCGGCTTCTGCACGAAACATGAAAAGTGGTACGAGGACTGGAACGGGGTCTACTCAGCCTCGGGTGGTCCAAATGAGTAGAGGGGGTTCGATTCCCACCTCTGCCATCCACGAAGTAGCTTTCCGTGGTTTCCCACATCGTTTCCGAGCAAATGCCGGGACGGTACTGTACCTGAATTAAATTATGAGAATGCATTTGTCGACTCCGAAGATCGGCTGGATTGTAGAATCTTCAAGGTCCCCGGCTAGATAAACCTGTAAATCCTACCGACATGTACTACATGAGGATACACTAGTCAATCGATTGTGTTATGGACTATTCCACTGGGCAAACAAGTCAAGTGAGAATCCTACAAATCCATTTCCACAACTTATTCTCTGTACATAACTTATAGGCTATAAATGACGAAAGTCGGTTTATAAAATCCAACAATTAAATTTATTAAAATATAATAATTACAATTAAAACAAATCAAATAAAATAAAAATTCCTAAAATGACATGGAATCCTTTTAACAAATGACACGCTTGTCATTAAAACAAAACAAAAAACAATAGCAAATGTCCATCTGACATCGTAATCCACAGATCCTCTCAAATAAAATTACAATCAGCTGTTTCTGAGTTTTAAAAGTTAAAATAAAATAAATAATATTATTAAAATATTATTCCGGGTTACATAAACTTCTTTTACTCTATACATGAAACTCCGATTTTATAACTTGAATGCAAATGCTACGGCTCAAGTTAACACTATCACGATGATGATAATTGTTGTTTTAAGGGGCCTAACATCTAGGTTATCGGCCCCTGATGGTTTGGGTGATCGTGAAGATGAAAATGAAATGCAAACTTAAAAACTAAAACTAACTACTAACCTACATACTAGAAGAAGAAATGGAAAACAAAAGGAGAATAAGGCAAATAAAGGACAGGAGGAAAAGAAATGCCCTCAACCCTCGAAGAATGTGGATTGAGGGACTTGGAAGGAAGGAGAGCCATGAAAGGCAGATAGGAAAGTGAAAGAGGAGAGGGTGTACCCCACAGGTAAGGGACAAAAGGGGAAAACGGACCCAGCTCAGGAATCCCTCGGGGTCGCCAACTCTCGAACTCACCAGCCGTGAGCCCTGACGGTGTAGCATTATCTAGGGTGCACCAAAAGTGGTGGGGCTACATACACCCGGCCTCCTTGAGGGCCTTGAGCAGAAGGCAGGAGATAACATGAAAAGAAAAAGAAGGCTGACCCCTAGCAGAAGGAGGGAATCAGAAAAGATGAGACAAGGGCCAATTAAGGCGGGAAAGGAAGAAACTCCCTAGGCCTCGGATACCCTAATACCGTCGGGGTCGGAAGAGGACAAGAGTTGACCAAGTGAGATCGACAGTAAAGAAGACAGAGAGGAGCCCGGCACAAGTAAGTGGAAGCAATGCCGGACTCAGCTGGGGCCCCGTGGTCGCCAACCCACGACCCAATAGATGTGAGCCCCTGGGGGCGTTAACACTATCGTCAACCGATCAACTGTTCACTGTCGTCCTGACAAACTTCACATACTCCACTTATTTACGTTATCTTTACATTACTATATTACAAAAACACTACATTAATATTCTCCCCTCTTTCTCATTGATATATTCATTCGTCGAATTATTTACATTAGTTACAAATATACTTTCGATAAGGTATTGCGCTGTCATACGAATTCTTACGCCTAATACACTTACAATCACTCTCTACTTTTTAACCAACATTTCTCATAAATATTAACCTCAGGTTAATTATTCCTGCTTCACAATATTTATTTATGTTATAAATAACCTTATGGGGTTTGAAGCCATTTTTCAGTGTTGCCTTTGTAAACAAAAGTTTGGTGCTTTTCAGTCGGTCAACACGAATATATGAAATTAATGAGATTAATAAATAATATATTAATAAAGATTTATTAATCTCATGTAATATTTTTCAGGATTAGGGTTTAACCCAACTCGTTTGGGTACATTCGTGTTGACCGACTGAAAAGCATCAAACTTTTGTTATAAATATCCATAATGTTTCATTTATTATTATTAATAATTATTCTATAATTTTTAATGGTTCATTTATTTATTATTCATTAATGTGTCTTACTTTATTACTGTAAATTACCGTCGACATAATTATATAGTAGTTTCTTCCTCTTTCGAACAGATATGGCCAAGCAATTAAGCCAAGCTCATACGTAAACATTGTCTAAATGTTGTTAATTTGTTAATAGAATTAACAAACCAATAGTTAAAAATCACCTCACTACTTCTTTCCGCCAACTCTCTCCGGTCATTTCTACTGTAAGTCAATTAAATAATAATACTTTGATCTTATACTCTTTATTTTTGCAACAATACTGCTCTATAATGCATCACAATCCTCCATAATACGTCTATACTACGTATTAGAGCTTCCATAAAATAACTTTGCTCTAAAAAGCCTTACCACTTCTTTCAATATGAATTCAATCCTCCATAATACGTTTATACTACTTATTAGAGCTTAATACCTTCGCTGATGCTCTCCCATTACATTAATAAACGCATACACGGCATTTCCTGCTCATATAACGAAACTTAAAACTTGATATCAGAACTTTCACACTAGTTCTCCACTTCATATTAACTCAATACGATCTTCACAATATACTTTTTTTACTTCGCTGCCTTAATACTTTTATTTATCTTGACCTTATATCACAGTGCATTAACTTTCCTTGGTTTACTTTCGTAGTTACTATGTTTAAAGCAATAGTTGTTAATATTTAATAAGTATAAGTGTAAGGGCACTTAAGATTGCGCACTTTATGTATTTATGTCCATAGATAAACTACTTTTGTGACCAATTTAACACAAAATTTATTAACAAGACTTCAAATAATTACGAACACAATGCGTAGGCGAATGTCGAGCGCGGACAGGTACTAACTTGAGCCAGTGCACACTCGCTTGCATTCGTGTAGCCACGCACGTGCTCTGTCTACAGTATTCAGGGCAGTGATCGTTGATTATTACACACATCAAAAAAAGTTTTGCATCACCTCGGTTCCCAGATCTCCGGCATATAGACGTTGACTGTGTATATTGTATCCAAGATACAGTCCCTTTGACTGTTCATAGATGTCACTAAAACTGCTCAAAGATGTAAACAACCATGCATGAGCAGGGCCTATTAGACGGAGGGGGTACGACAGCCGATCAGTTCCAGTCATTCCACCAGGACGAAGGTACGCTGCTCATGTTGTCTGTAGTTCTACCATGCCTAGAAGGTCAATACCGCAGTTCGATCGCGTCCGCATTGTTACTTTGTGTCAAGAAGGGCTCTCAACAAGGGAAGTTTCCAGGCGTCTCAGAGTGAACCAAAGCGATGTTGTTCGGACATGGAGGAGGTACAGAGATACAGGAACTGTCGATGACAGGCCTCGCTCAGGCCGCCCAAGGGCTACTACTGTAGTGGATGACCGCTACTTACGGATTGCCGCTCGGAGGAACCCTGACAGCAATGCCACCATGTTGAATAATGCGTTTCGTTCAGCCACAGGACGTCGTGTTTCAACTCAAACTGTGCGCAATAGGCTGCATGATGCGCAACTTCACTCCCGACGTCCATGGCGAGGTCCAGCTTTGCAACCCCGACACCATGCAGCGCGGTACAGATGGGCCCAACAACATGCTGAATGGACCCCACGGAATTGGCATCACGTTCTCTTCACCGATGAGTGTCGCATATGCCTTCAACCAGACAATCGTCGGAGACGTGTTTGGAGGCACCCTGGTCAGGCTGAACGTCTTAGACACACTGTCCAGCGAGTGCAGCAAGGTGGTGGTTCCCTGATGTTTTGGGGTGGCATTATGTGGGGCCGACGTACGCCACTGGTGGTCATGGAAGGCTCCGAAACGGCTTTACGATACCTGAATGACATCCTCCGGCCCATAGTGCAACCATATCGGCAGAATATTGGAGAGGCATTTGTCTTCATGGACGACAATTCTCGACCTCATCGTGCACATCTTGTGAATGCGTCCTTCAAGATAACGACATCGCTCGACTACAGTGGCCAGCATGTTCGCCAGACATGAACCCTATCGAACATGCCTGGGATATGTTGAAAAGGGCTGTTTATGGACGTCTTGACCCACCAACCACTCTGAGAGATTTAAGCCGAATTGTCGTTGAGGAGTGGGACAATTTGGACCAACAGTGTCTTGATGAACTTGTGGATAGTATGCCACGGCGAATACAGGCATGCATCAATGCAAGAGGACGTGCTACTGGGTATTAGAGGTAGTGGTGTGTACTGCAATCTGGACCACAAATGCTGAAAGTCTAGCTGTATGATGGTACAACATGCAATGTGTGGGTCTCATGAGCAATAAAACGAGCTGAAATGTTGTTTGTGTTGATCTCTATTCCCTTTGTATTTAACGGTTCCGGAACTCTTGGAACCGAGGTGATGCAAAACTTTTTTTGATGTGTGTATTTATTTGTTAACTGGTTAACTTTTTTTTTGTCCTAAAGACTTGAAACTTGGTTTGGGGGTAGAGGGGTTAAGGACCATTTATTTACGTGAAACAAACATTTTTGTAAACTTCCTAGTTTCCAAAATATAGGAGTTTCAAAAATGGACTTATTTGGGGAAAAAAAGTTTTGTTCCAACGATAAAGGTCACAATGAGTGGGTTTGGCGGTAATGTTTTGCAGCGAATACTGTTTCGGGATGCACATTCGTCTACATTCGCGGTCGCAATCCCACCCGAACATGTTCGGCGATAGTGTACTGCCCACGTCTGATTTTTGACGTAAATGTAAGTTTCCTGTCTGATTTTCTTGAGTATGTTGAGCTCATACTGCCTTAAAGGCAATGCTGACACTGCTAGGGCAAGAATGTGGAAGGAAAGAACTGGTCATCTGTCCGGCTGGATGACCCCAAAAGAAAGCCTTCCTCCGGGCCATATGGAAGGTTGGGCAACATGGAAGGCGTTCAACAGACTGCGGACTGGAGTTGGAAGAACCAAGATGAACCTCCAGAAATGGGTTTTTTCGAGTGACTCTCTCCTCTGTGATTGTGGGGAACTACAGACAATCCAACATCTTTACCAGTGCCCACTATGTCCAGCAACATGCACAATGGAAGACTTAGCACTTGCCAACCCGAATGCTATTGACGTCGCCCGTTACTGGACAAAGAACATTTAATTTGGTTGCGGGCTACCTGGCAGTCAGATGTTTGTGTGTTGTACAACTGACTTGTATGTTTATGTCCTCAATATTAGATCTAGAATAGTTTGTGTCTTTATTAATTATCATTATTATTTTTAGCCTATTTTCAATTTTGAAAAAAAATGGGCTTATGAGATCTCCTTTTGTCCGTGTGTGTGTGCGTGTGTGTGTGTGTGAGGTGAGTGTGTGTGTCCCCTAATAAAATCTTAACGACTGGAGCGATTTCAATGAAACTCGGTAAGTTCATAGCACTATTCCCGGCGACCTCGACCGTGCCCTTCAAATTTTGTTACGTCTCACCAATCCAACATGGCGGCTGTGCGAAATATTTCACTAGCATTCAATATCTCCGAAACTATTACCGATATCGCCCTGAAATTGTGTATGGTGATAAAGGACAATACTAGAAGTTCACCTATGAGACTTTCAAAAACCTGGTGACTACAAAACCAACATGGCGGTCAAGCGAAATTGAGACTTTTAAATAGACATTTTTCGCGATTTAACTATCCAAACGTAATGAAACTAGGTACAGCAAATGTCTATACACATTGTAATGCACTGGAGTCTAATTTAGTTTAATTGTTTACATAACCTCAAAATGGCGACTGTGCGAAATATTTCACTGACATTCTATATCTCCGTAACTATTACAGATATCATCATGCAATTTTGTACGATGATAAAGGGAACTAATACAAGTTTACCTATGTATATTTCAGAAACCTGTAGAGTACAAAACGGACATGGCGACCAAGCGAATTTGAAATATTTTAATAGACTTTTCTCGTGATTTAACTCTCTGAGCGCAGTGAAATGTGGTACAGTAAATGATTTTGCAGATTGTAATGCACTGCCATCTAATTTAATTCAATTGTTTACATAACCTCAAAATGACGGCAGTGCGAAATTTTAAAATTAAGTTTTTATTCTTGTGTCGTAATCATGCGATCGAAGTGAAAGTTTGAATAATGAAGCTAGGCAATAATTGTTCTTGAATGGTACATAACTCGATGGCCTATACATATAACAATCCTAAATGGCGAGCTTCCGATATATTTAGACGGTTCTCAATATCTATGAATCTTTTACAGCAACCAAACTGAATTTTTTTATGTTCATAGAGACTATGAACATATGTTCACCTATAGGACTTTCAGTAACCTGGTGAGCACAAATCCAACATGGCGGCGACGCGAAGTATAAATATTTAAATGGACGTTTCTCGCGAATTAACTATCCGAGTGCCGTGAAACGTTGCACGTTAAATGCTTATACAAATGTTGATCCACTGGCATGTAATTTATTTAAATTGTTTGCATAATCACAAGATGGCTGGTGTGCGTACTTTTAAAATCTCGTTTTTACTTCTTGTGTTCTAATCATGCGATTGAAGTTTGAATACCACACGTACACAATAATATTAATGTAATAGTACAAAAATAAAAATCCATCCTGGCGAGCATATGAAAAATTTCGACGGTTCTCAATATCTACGAATCTGTTACAGCAATTAAACTGAAATTGTGTATGTTGATAGAGACAATTAACATGAGCAGGATATATGAAAATAGGCTCTATAGTTCTTCACGGAACTACTTGTTATTTTTTATCTGAATTTGATTCTCACTGTTTACCATTTGTGATATATATTTGTGATTGGTGCTCCTGATACGAATAAAGAAAGATACTGCCGTTAAATAGATGTCGGCAAGAAAGAATATCCTAGATATAAACGATTTCTACCTAACAAGAATGTGCCTGTAAGATGGCGCACAATGTCTCCAAGACTGCGCAGAGTGCGCGGTCTTACAGGTTTCTGCGTAGTTCAACACTTACGCTAATAGATGGCAGAAGCAGTTAAGCTACGTATACACACATCGAGCCGTTCACAGCCTTTGTTAGGAGTTCCCATTGTAAGAGGAGTATTTGTTTCAACTAAATCATAATTTAATTGAGCCCTGAGGCTTATTTTTTAAGAATCCTCCCTATATTATTCTGCTAAGGTCCCATTCCGGTTTTGTACCGAAAATAAGGTCCTGCTAACATCAACCTACACATATATGGCGCACATACAGGTTCCGCATAACCCCATGTGTGACCGAAACGCACTCACTTCCTCTTTAAATGCCTCACAATTAAATAAATACCTTAAAAATGGTACATTTACAATGGGAGCACCGTAACCTGGCGAGCCTGCTGCTAGAGCGCAGGGCAGCGCGGCGGCGGCAGCCATCTAGCGGGAGGGCGGCGTACTACTACGCGAGCCTGCCGTTAGAGCTAGCTGAGGAGTCTCTCAGCAGATGGCTCCGGTGTGGTCTCGCCAAGACTTTCTGTAGGGTTCAATCCTTTGCAACCCTATTGGGGAAAGTGTGGTTTATGAGCATGCGAGATTACTCGCACGGGTCCGCTAGTACAAATTATATCAAATAGGATGATAAGTTATTCTTACCTCTTAATTATTTATACAAGTAGAATCAGCAACATTTTCACACTTTCGAAGAACACTTTGCAAGCCACGTTTCTCAACAGAATGGTTTGGGTCACCAATGCTGCCAACTGTAAAAAAAATGCCAATGCGTAATCTTAAATGCTGCGCAATCTTAAAAGCCTTTACCTCCAATAATTTAACACCTCACTGGTCATATCTCATTGCTTCAATGCAATATTTAAATGTTAACAACAATAACATTTATGTTGCAAAACGTTTATTAGAATTCTGGTTGTTAAACATATCACGAATTATAGGGAAGCAAATTCACCTAAATCTGATATACTCAAAGTGTCTACTCATAAAAATGGAACTATCTTAAAGACTTTACTAGTCTTACTAAAGAACAAATTTTAATGACGTCCATAGATCCAAATTATTATACATTCAAGAGTATCTTCAATCCTAATAATTATTGTTACATCAAATATAACATAAAGTTCAATCATCGCAAATATTCTTGCCTAGATCGTCATAATAAAATAAAACATGATGTCAATGTTTTATAAAATGATCTTCTTCGTATTATCTTCATCCGGTGCTTCCCGGCCCGCTGTTGCGTAGCGATACACGATAGTCAACTGGCGGTGACTAATCGCTCTCCGGCCGTCACACGGCCCCATCGAGTTTCCTTTCTATAGAGAAAGCTCTCACTGCAGAATACAGTTGGTTTTGTTGTTGCTAAATCTTGTAACGGACTTGGGATATATTGGTAATGAGTTCCGCATGCACTGAAATGTATGTGACTTCACGGACTTGTAAGAAGAACCCTCATAGGAAATAACAACTTATTATTGTATGAGGGTAATGAATTTATGAGAAGAAACGGATTGTGTCGTTAATATCTCGAATATGACCCACGGACTCCCATATTAACCTGGAATCCGAACCACAGGAAGTGATACTTCACTTCGAAAATATCACATGTATTTTATATTTTTTTTCATTTTTTACGGTACCGGTACTGTCCTTTTTGTATTTCACTTTTTCATTTTCACTTCCACTATCTGTATTATATCATTAAGACGTTACATACACCCCGTTCCCGAATCAGCGGTATTAATCACAGGAGATTAAAATCCACACTTGGCGGCCGGAAATCTAACCCGTGCCTAGGACGTTAACCAATTAGCCACGGAACCGGACTGCATTAACAAGGAACAGAGGCAAGGACGTTGACCACTCCACACCAAATATGAGACGGTCAATTTCCAAAAACCGGTAGTGTAAAATAACTCGCAGTCGGCAGGACTCGAACCTGCGCTCCCAGAGGGAATCTGATTTCTAGTCAGACGCCTTAACCACTCGGCCACGACTGCCATAACGAGCGCCACTCTGTCTTGCACAAGCGTCTGCAGACAACACCTATTTTTCTGCTGCTTGGCCCGATTCCTATTCGGCACGTACCGGACAAGTTCGGACCAACTCGTTGATGCTCGCTCTTCTTGTTCGTGTCATCTCGGGTAAAATCCTGGACACTGATGACTGTTCTGACGCGGTAAATCGCAAATATCTCGTCCATAACTCCAAAAAACTCCAGACGAAAACCATGAAAGATGGAAATGAGTGGCTTAATAGTGTGGAAATCAAAACAATAATTCAACAGAATATTCCATAGATGTAGAGTATAATTCTAAATTGATTGCACTGTAGTTCCTTCTGGAATGAACCATATGGGCTTGATATGGCAAATATTTTCTCCATTTATCGTGTAGGAAAGAGCTTTGAATGGTAGCTTAAATTTCCCATCCAGAACTTATAAAAACACAGACAACCATACTTCCTATTTTTGATTATATCTTCAAGCATAGTCTGGTATATTTCAACGGCCATCCAAAAGAATACAGACATGCAGTCGCGATCAATTAACTGACCAAATCTTATCAAAATATGAAAAACATGATGTTATATCAACTAGATATTGCAGCGGCCACAAATTATTACTATCCAATAAATTCCAAATTAAATAGCAGAAATGAATAAAATAGTGTATCATCATTGCTAGTAGAAAATCTGCTATGTGGTGATGATAGGCTATACCATACTATTTTTCTTGATGAATATCAGGGGCCTGTCATATGTAAGTTATGGAAAGAAACCTTTACTACCTTTGCAGCAGGGCAGATAGTTGTTTTAAGAAGGAAGGAAACTTTTTAGTTTTACGTGACCGTTAATCATGCGATCATGAGCCACGGGACCCCCGTTTTATGTGAAATCCGAACTACAGGACATGGCATTTCATTTCGAAAATCTCATATGCATTGACCGGGAATCGAACCTGCTCCACTTTGGTGAGAGGCCAACAGCTTGACTGCTATGCCACCACGCCCCCCTAGATAGTTGTTTTATTGTTGCTTATTTTAGGGGCTGTGACAGTTAGTTAGTTATTTTTGTTATAAGGGGCGGAACTACGAGGTCATCTGCCCCCAGGGGGGGGGGCTGTGACATCGTGGTCATAGTAGTTATTGTTGCTTTAAGGGGCGGAACTACGAGGTAATCTGCCCCTCTTAACACAGATTAAAGATTACAATTTTGGAATTGAATTTAAAATTTTGAGGTGGACACCTAGCCTAAATTTAAAAGACCAAAAATTAATAAAACAAAAACAAAAAATTAAATAAAAATAAAAACTATAAAAATAAACAAAAATTACGGAAAAACAAAACATTATCATTCAAAAACGAACAAATCGTTGAGTCAATTTATACTGGAAAATTTAGATTGCTGGCCCTAACCCACTCTCACTTATAAAGCGGATAACGCGATCAGCAGCCACCGCGTCATCGGCTAATATAAGTTTGAGTGTCATCTGCAAACCAAGGTTTTTTCGTAAGTCAGCAAGATCCACACACTCGGTGAAAATGTGGGCCACGGTGAAAACGGCTCCACAGGTACAAAGTGGGGGGTCTTTCCTCTCATGAGATAGCTCCATGTATCTGCGTGTGTGTAATTTGTGTGATAACCTGTGATATTGTGCTGGCTGTACTAGTATGTATATTTGTAAATAAAGGATAGGATTGAGAAGGAGGTGGCTGTGGCCTTAAGTTAGGAACCATCCCAGCATTAACTAAAGTAGCAGTAGGGAAACAATGGAAAACCACTTCCAGGATGGCTGAGATGGGAATTGAATCCTCCTCTTTTCAGTTTTGCCTCATAAGGTTGAGTGTACCCCATTCCAGCCCAAACTTGGCAGAGCTGGGAACCAAACCCGGACCTCGGGGGTGACAGTCCAGAACGGCTATTACACCTTGAAGTGGTCAGCAGGGCAGATAGACCTAAGCAGATTTTCTACTGGCAATGACAGTTATGATAGTGCACCCAAGCATAGGAAGAGAAGGAACATCTCAGTCCTGTCCGAACTCAGATTTTTATCATAATTATCTGTTATAAATCACAAATAAACTTAAAAAGGCTAAATAAGATGAAGGTGGAAAGAGAGAGCGGCTTGTTCGTGAGCCCCATCATATGTCATGTCAAGCTGCCAAGCTTCAGTTGGCCTCTTTAATCACACTAGAATACTAGATGCTGCAATACCTGAATCAGCATGCTACATTGTTGCCTATTATGCCCAGAGGTGTAGACTTCTTTCAAATATTGGATAGGGGCAGGTTTATACAACGTAGATATATATATATATATATATATATATATATATATAGGCTTGCCATACGTCCCGGTTTGACCGGGACAGTCCCGGTATTTTGCTCTTGTCCCGGTGTCCCGCCCGGTTTTATCAATGTCCCGGAAAACGGCTGTAAGATGTAAAAAGTAATGAATTTATGTGTTTAAGAATCTTTTATGAATTGGTGATTTTTCAACAATCAACATGTTTTTTTGTAATTGTTTTTGGAGTTAGACAAAATGTTTTAGTTTTTCAAAAAATAATAAGACTTAGTAATTGTTCAATTAAACAATTTTATGAAGTTTTTCAAATTGTATTTTATTAACATTTCTGTCTAGATGGTAGACCAGAAAAAATATCATTAAAAAGGAAAACATATATTTTTATGTAGCGAAAATTCCTTTTTAGTTTTAAAAGGTGTGTAGAACTAACAATTTCGAGTGCAAGATTCCCCCCGCCCGTCACTTGCGAGGCTTAAAAAAGGCTTGAAACTCACCATTTTGCTTCTATTTTTTTAAAATTCCCGGACCCCCTGCTCAATACCCCCCCCCCCCCCCCCCAGAGCCCCCGGTAAGGCCATCCCATATTAATCTGTCCCGGTTTCACTCACCAAAAATATGGCAAGCCTATATATATATATACATCTTATAAAAGCCTACGGTATTAATGATGTTAGAACACTTATATATGCATTTAATGACAATACTAGTACAGTAATGGAATTAATCATTTTCATTTATAATTTTAAATCTTTCCCCACATAAAGTCTACGCTTTGGCATATTTGAATAAATTGATACGGTAGGCCTATGGTACGATGAGAATCACGAGAACATTGCATTTAAAAGGAGTACCTAGGCCTAGCGATAAAGATTTGATTTACGACTTTTAAACTGATATGCATATTTTGGCCGTTGCTGCTTTCATTACAGTATTATGCTTATTTTTAGTGCACAAAAATATCCACACAACTCCTTAATTATAATTTATATAAAAAACGAACTGCTAAAAAAAACGCCATTCTACACAAGATTGCGTTTATATCAAGAAGTTATAACCGTTAACTCGCGTGAGTTCACAGCTGTTTACAGCCAACCGACGAATCAATACGAACTCACCCGAGACACGCCGAAGTACCGCAGCAGAAAAATAGGATGTTGTCTGCAGACGCTTGTCTTACTTGCTGGTAGGTCTCATCCCCAAGACACCGTTCGACCCCGTGCGACAGGCGATATTTTAGCTGCTGGCGCTCCAAGCGGCGACTCGCTCACTGAGTCCAGGGGGCCTCCGACCTCCGCGCTTCGGCTTGCCATTGCGTAACCTGCTCCTTGACGTCACCGGGTGGACTCTTTCGTGACCAACCCTGTATAACATTACAGCTGCGCGTGACAGCTCAGGGACGAGACTGTTATGTCGCAGTACCTGAGCACACTACGAACAGTTTAGCTGCGGTGCTCGCTTGGGTTTCTTTATTTATTGTTGTTAATTCATTTGAGGAGCTTGGGACATCTTGATCATCATCACCGTGTAGTTTGGTGTGCGTTTTGATAACCTGTATTATGTGATGACTGTTGTAGTGTGTGTAATAGAGTCACTGTGGTCTACTGAGATCCGTAAGTCTCGCTATTGGTTGAATGTAAACCAACACTACCGGTACGGGCTTATTGGTTACTATTTCGCGCGGTCAGTATGGATAGTCTGTTTTCAGCGTGTGCATATCTTTGGATTGGTAATCGATTGTATTGTATTGAATAGTGTAATGTGTTCGTAATAGTGCTGTGCGACTGAATAATTAATATTAGACTGAGTCTACAGTACAGTAATATCTCAATTTAGCCCAGCTATAATAATTATCTTTATGTTCGACCATGGCGAAATGTAAATATTATATGTCAGAAAACTGTACTATAATGAGGCTCATTATAGTACAAGTTTTCATTATGATACAGTTTCTCCCACCAATCAGAGCTCAAGAAACAGTTGTGTGACCAATTAGGTAAGATAGCATCGCACCTGAGCTGACTACCACGGCCTTCCTATTTTAAATTTCTCTGCGTGCCTAATGTCAAAGTGGGGTATTCCAGGAGGCCATGGTCAAATACAAGGTATTCTGTGCGTCCCATGTGCTCTGTTCAGTACATAAAACTGGCGAAATCTCGATAGATGAAAATGAAAATCCACTCCTGCTTCCAGTCTCCGACCGGGTCAGGAATGGATTGAATGAAGCCCCCGTCTAGCGGCGAGGATATGAACTGTGCCGGCTGCCGAGGTCAGACGCACTCCTCTGGGGCAATGATTAAATGAATGACAGATGAAATGAAGTGATAGTGGAGAGTGTTGCTGGAAATAAATTTTGACAGGGAAAACTGGAGTACCCTGAGAAAAACCTGTCTGCCTCCGTTTTGTCCAGCACAGATCTCACATGGAGTGACCGGTATTTGAACCACGGACCCAGCGGTGAGAGGGCGGCGTGCTGCCGCCTAAGCTACGGAGGCTTTTGAAATCTCGACAGATAATGATAAATATTTATGTTCGGACATAAAATATTTATAATTATCGTCGAACATAAACAGTCGTATGCAACTCGCCTATAATGGTAATTAAGACACTCGTATGCAAATTATAAAACTCGCTACGCTCGTGTTATAAACATACTCGTGTCTTATTTATTGCCATTCGTTGCATAATGCTCGACGATGGCGAAATGTAAATATTATATGTCAGAAAACTGTACTACAATGAGGCTCATTATAGTACAAGTTTTCATTATGATACAGTTTCTCCCATCAATCAGAGCTCAAGAAACAGTTGTGTGACCAATTAGGTAACGATAGCATCGCACCTGCGCTCACTTCCACGGCCTCCTATTTTAAATGTCACTGCGTGGCTTGTGTCATAGTGGGGTATTCGAGGAGGCCATGGTTGAATAGAAGATATTCCCTGCATCCTAAGGGCTCTGTTCAGTACATAAAATTAGCGAAATCTTGACAGATATTTATGAATATTTATGTTCGAACATAAGATAGTTATAATTATAGTCGAACATAAACAGTCGTATGCAAACTCGCCTATAATGGTAATTAAGACACTCGTATGGAAATTGTAAAACTCGCTTCGCTCGTTTTATAAACATACTCGTGTCTTAATTATTGCCATTATAGGCTTGTTGCATAATGCACTATAAGTTAATAACTAGCCTATTATATTACGTCCTACACATTATAAAAATCAGCAGTCACCACTGGTGCCTGGCCAAGTTGTCTGACTTAAGCATGAACATTTTCTGAACTCTGAGATAGCCTATACGGTATCTCAACTGGTTGCGGGTAGGTGACCCGGGACTTGAAATAAGGTACTATCGCGGCAATCGCATTGAGGGAGTGTGGAAAATAACGCGGAAAACCCACACCCAGGATAGCCACTGGGATTCGAACCTGCGATCTCCAGAATTCCTGCAGCTGCTATCACGGCCGTGGTGCACAATTTAACGTCTCAGGGATCTTTTTTTTTTTTTTTTTCAAGTACAAGAATGATTAACAGACTATCGCCTTTTCTTGTATCGCTGAACTTATCTGCGAACATTCAGTGTTATTATCATTTGGTGGCATGTGATGATGATAATAATTGTTTTTAAGGGGCCTAACATCTAGGTTATCAGCCCCGAATGGTTTTGGATTAGTGAAAATGAATCTCTGAGTAAATCTAACTACAAACTTACAACTAAAACTAACTACTGACTTACATACTCGAAGAAGACACAGAAAACAAAAGAAGGAAAATAAAAAGACAGGAGGAAAGGAATAGCTCTCAGCTCTCGAAGAATGAGGATTAAAGGACTTGGAGAGAAGTAGAGCCATGAAAGGGTGTCGGAAAGGGGAAACGGAAGAGGGTCCGCCCCAAAAGGCAATGGAAAGTGAGAAACACGGATCAAGCACAGGAATCCCTCGGGGTCGCCAACTCCCGAACTCACAAGTCGTGAGCCCTTGAGGTTGTAGCAACATCCAGGGTGCAGCAGAAGTCATAGGGACACACACTCTGCCTCCTTCAGGTCCTTGAGCAGAAGGGAGGAGATAACATAAAAAGAAGAAAAAGAGGTCTGTCCCCTCGACAAATGAGGGTATCAGGAAAGAAGATACAAGGGCCAATTAAGGCGGGAAAGTGAAAGACACCCTTGGCCTCGGATTCCATAATACCGTCGAGGTCGGAAGAGAACAAGAGTTGACCAAGGGAGGTTGACATGAAAGATGGTAGAACGGAACCCGGCACAATTAAATGGAAACAATACCATTCTCAGCTGGGTTCCCGTGGTCGCCAACCCACATCCCACCAGTTGTGAGCCCTTGGGGGAGTACAGCTATGGCCATGGTTCTCGTCAGGAAGGTCAGTCGTGTACTGGAGATCAATAAGAAGACAATAGGTTGTGACGTCACTAAACACAAGCCAAGTGATAGCACATTCCATTCTCTTTCTTTATAGTGCATCGTGCGATGGTGGTGTAATGGTGAGCATAGTTGCCTTCCAAGCAGTTGATCCGGGTTCGATTCCCGGCCATCGCAAGTGTTTTTGAACTAACTTGTATGGTGGAACAGTTTGGTTTTGGCATCAATAGTTAACATGCTTAACTACTACCCTGCGAGTTGCTGTTTCTTACCTTTTCTTAGTCGTTTACCCTCCAGGTTGGTAGAACCCACGGACTCATGGAGGGAACTCACCACTACCGCCTCTACGGGCAGTGTCCTAGAGCTGGGAACATCTAATCGGAGTGGATACAACTGGCGAGGTGTGATTGGCACCTCGCCCAGGCGGCCTCACCTGCAAAGCGAACAGGGGCCTCATGAGGGAAGGTAATGGATGGTCAGGATGGATAGGCAAAGAAGAGGGAAGGAGGCGGCCGTGGCCTTGAATAAGATACCATCCCGGCATTTGCCCGAAGACGAAGTGGGAAACCACGGAAAACCACTTCGAGGATATCTGAGGTGGGAATCGAACCCCCTCTACTCATTTGGAACACCCGAGGCTGAGTGGACCCCGTTCCAGTCCTCATACCACTTTTCAAATTTCGTCGCAGAGCCGGGAATCGAACCCAGGACCTCCGGGGCGGCAGCTAACCATGCTGACCGCTACGCTACGGAGGCGACATCATCATTATTATTATTATTATTATTATTATTATTATTATTATTATTACCGTGTTATCATTAATATGGTCGTATTATTATTAACTTACAATTATAATTGTCGCCTCCGTAGCGCAGCGGTCAGCATGGTTAGCTGCCGCCCCGGAGGTCCTAGGTTCGATCCCCGGCTCTGCCACGAAATTTGAAAAGTGGCATGAGGAATGGAACGGAGTCTACTCAGCCTCGGGAGGTCCAAATGAGTAGAGGGGGTTCGATTCCCACCTCAGCCATCCTCCAAGTGGTTTTCCGTGGTTTCCCACTTCGTCTTCGGGCAAATGCCGGGATGGTTCCTACTGTAAGGCCACGGCCGCCTCCTTCCCTTCCTTGCCTATCCATCCCATTCTTCCCTTCCCGTCCCTCATGAGGCCCCTGTTCGCTTTGCAGGTGAGGCTGCCTGGGCGAAGTGCTGATCACACCTCCAATCCGATCAAGGGTTCCCAGCTCTAGGACACTGCCTGGAAAGGCGGTAGTGGTGAGTTCCCTCGCTCAGTCCGTGGGAGCCACCAACTTGCAGGGTAAAATTGACTTTAAATATATAATGGAGTTAGGTCTAAGCTAAAATAAATAAACCATGAACATGCCTATAATGGACATACTGAGGAAAATAAAAAAGTGTACTGTACTTATTCAGAGTGGTATTTACATATTTCTGCTACGAATTAGTACAGTACTGTACAAGCAAAACTTACAATGAACATATAGATAGGTGTATGTTGGTCAACAGCTTATTAAAACGAGCATTGGAAAAGACTTGGGCAACAGGAAATAGGTGAGTAAGCGTACACTTTGACGTGTACGTTGGAGAACAAAAAGAGGAAGACCTATCTGTATATTCCTGGCCTTCTTCTTCTTCTTCTTCTTATTATTATTATTATTATTATTATTATTATTCTTCCAAGTACTGGGCCAAATGTCCCGTTACGGTCTTGCACTTTCCCTCCATCTCTTCATCGGACGTCCTATCGATCTATTTCCCCGTGGCTGGTAGCGAAGGATCTCCTTTGGTAATCTTCCAGGTTCCATCCTTTGGACATGATGCTTCCAGTTCTCTTGGTGGTCACAAATGTATGTATTGGTTTCACTTTTAGTTCCTTCAGCACATCCTCATTTCTCTTATTATCCCCGTTCTTCTGCTGTTCATCGCGAAGGTCATTTCGCGTGCTGTGAGTCTGGAGATGTCCTGAGATCTTATTGTCCATGCCTCGCTGCCATAGCATAGGGTTGGTCTGGCTAATGTGTTATACAAACGTAAGCGTGAATGCCTTTGGACAAGAGATGGCTTGATGACGTGATTGATAAGTCCTGTTGTTCTGGTATAATTTGTTATTTTTGCAGTTATGTCTCGTTCTTCTTGAAAAGATAAATGCTATCCTAAATACTTGAATTCGTTAATTCTTTCTAAAATTTTACCATCCCGACAAATTTTACTGGGGATTGGGTCCTTACCCTTACTTTAGTCTTTTCAGTAGAAATGCACATGCTGAATTTTGATGCAACTTTCTGGAGGTTGAATACTGACCACTGCAGATCATCTTCAGATGCTGCTACCAATGCATCATCATCAGCAAATAATATAGCATCTAATGATTTAGTTGCCTGCTGATAGGTATTGAACCATGTCTTTCACACCTCCATTCCTTTATTATAGCATATTCCTGGTTGGATACAGAATCAACTGCTACAGCAGATAACGTAAGGAAGGAAACTTGTAGATTTACGTGACCGTTAATCGTGTGATTATGAGCCACGGGACCTCCCTTTTACACGTAATCCAACCCACAGGACATGGCATTTCACATCGAAATTCTCACATGCACTGACAGGGAATCGAACGTGGCCCACCTTGGTGAGAGGCCAACAGCTTGAATGCTGCACCACCACGCCCCCTTGCAGATAACGTAGAATTTCACAGGATGCCTCAACATTTTCTAAAGACTGCATTGCCGCGGTGGCCGAGAGTGATAACGCGTTACCTCGTATCTCGATAGCATCGGGAGAGCGTGGGTTCGAATCCCACCTCGGCCGTCCTGAGAATGGTTTTCGTGGTTTCCCATTTTCACCACCAGTCAAATGCCGGGACGGTTCCTTTCAATAGGTCCACGGCCGCGTTGTCCGCGTTTAATGAAGGAAATTTAACACATTAGTAAGTTATTGTTTTTAAGGGGGCGGAACATCGAGGCTGAACACGTTTTTCACATCGAAGTTCACGGGACCGTAAAATATTTCCGTTTAAGACAAGTTTCCGTTTAATAACGGGTCTGTTGAAGGCAGGATTTATTATGTAATTATCCAATGGTCATTAATATTAATGAAAATCCACCGCTTGCTTCCAGTCGACCGACCGGGTCAGGGAATGGAATGAATGAAGCCCCCATCTAGCGACGAGTATATGAACTGTGCCGGCTGCCGAAGCTTGTCGCACTCCCCTGGGGCAATGATTAAATGAATGACAGATAAAATGAAATGATAGTGGAGAGTGTTGCTGGAATCAAATTGTGACAGGGAAAACTGGAGTACCCGGAGATAAACCTGTCTATACTCTGGGAGCTGCCTGAATAGGATTGACATTTGGCCGGATGTTTCACCTCAGTCATCACCTCTCTGCCTCTTGACCAATCCATGATCGCATAGTTGATGTCATAATTCTCTGCGTTGCAATATCACAGCCCACGTGCGTCAGTGCATGGTTAGCTGTGTCTCTGACTTGTACAGTGTGAACGCTTGTTATTCTAACCGTGTGTTGGTGCTTTAATGATAATAATAGTGCTTTAATAATTGTTTTGTAGTACTGTAGAGTAGAACAGCAGCAGTTAAAAGTAATTAGAAACTTATATTTGTGACTTTATTCACTTTTCATTGACATTAACAGTCTATTTTCTTATTATTTTGCTATGTCGGAGGAGGGTACGTTGGCTATGAGAAAGGGTAAACTGAAAACCACTGGGCGAGGAATCGTTCTGCGAGGTCACTCCCGTGAATTGGTACGGTATGTACTTTACGGGAATATTTCGAGAAGGAGAGAGATAACGGCGGTCCTTGAGTGCCTTTTAGTAAAGTTATCGAGAGAACTTCTGATGCCCTAAACATCAATAAGAATACAGTAGTGAAGATCTGTAAGGAGAGATTCCAGCTCGAGGAAAGTCAAAATAAATGTATCAAACTCCAATAACTACCTACCTGAACCTTCGTTTAAAATGACTAGTTGGAAATAAATCTACGGATACACCTGCAACGAGAATTTCCAATAATGTCAGTCTTAGTGGGTCACCCATCATCTAGCTACCAGTGTGAAGGTCCTTGATGCTATCCTTCAAATGGTAAGTTTCCTTTTTTTAAATCTCTGAACTGACAGTTCACTTTTTGTGTGTGTGTTTTCTTAAACATGATTTTGCTTTGAGTAACAAATTCCTCTCTCCAAAGTTAAGCTAAGTAGCCGACTTGATGAATGTTAATGATGCCACAATGAAAACTAACAAGATTACTGACAGCGTTATGACTGGTGCGTATAGCAATAATGGTAGTGAGAGCTGATGAAATGCCGAGACCTTCTACTCGAACATACGGTACTTAATAAGCTGTAAGAAAAACACGTTGAAAGCATGTGAATAAATATTTCTCGGGTTTAAGTGCAAACCTGGTCTAACTATTTCGTTCGCAATATAGGAGCAAAATCCTCTTTAAAGCCTGAAGCAGTAGATTTTCACAGAAAAAATGCAGGCTAACATTATTGTAAGTTATCGAACTCAGCGTTTACTTAAAGCCGTTACTATTATCGCAAAAAATAAGGAGATATTGTATATTCTACATCTGTAGCAACTATTCTAGATTCTAAATAATTCTGTAGCTTATCACTGAAATAATAATATTATTAAATATATTATAGCGAGTTGAATGTACTGCAGTAATTCATTTGCCCACGCGTGCGCGGTAGGAGCGAGCAGTTTGGCAACCTCGTTCTCAGACCACATGGTGAGGCGATAACTGTCAATCCCTTTCTGGTAGCTCACAGAGTATACCTCCGCTTTGTCCAGCACAAATCTCACATGGAGAGACCGGGATTTGAACCGCTGACCTAGCCGTGAGAGATCGGCGAGCTGCCGCTTAAGCCACGAAGGTTCCTCATTAATATTAGTATTAACATAATTAATTCTATCCTTATTAATCATCATCATCAACTTGTATGTATAGCATTTCATGAAATTGCTCCATTTGTACCATATTGCGTGTTTAAGTGTAAGAGAGAGCCATGAGGCATAACTTTTCCACTACATTACCAAAGACATTAAAGAAAGAAAAAAAGTACAATATGAGGTATTAAAGGTCAAAGTTCACAAAATCAAATTACGAAGATCTTGGTTTGCGTGCGTTCTACAAGGTGGACCTGCGCACTTAAACAAAACGTTATCCGCATCCGCTTGACAATTATCCGCACCCAACCCTCATCCACACGTTTGTTATCCGAAATCTACTGACACTACAATAATATTTTTAATTAGATATAGCATAAGGTAATAAAGCAACACATTTAGACAATTGAGGAGAAAGTCGTTCCTCTAGGTTATGTAGGCCCTATGTCATGTGCTATGTTTAAAATGAATGTTTACAGCCAGAATTGAAAAACCTTTTCAGTTCAGAGTGTTAATTATGCTTTAGCTTAGATCAGGGACGGTGCGTCATTAAGGGCCGAATGGGCCCTGCCCACCCAAGGCCGTTGAGGAAGCAGTGGACATAGCACTGTCTTGCAAATAATTTGTTTAAAAAATGTTTTATAAAATTACTTTATATTGCAAATACTCAACTTAAAATAAGGGGTTTACTCTTCTAGAATCTCTAAAGAGAATTCATTTTGAATAACTCATCCCTAGGTTAATATCCTGACAGTCTTGTACTGTGTATCGTCATAGCGAGTGCCGGCCCACAGAAAGTCCCATGTAAAGTATATGGCTTAATGGGCCGGGTGAGGAAACAGTGGACATAGCACTGTCTTGCACGCGAATTCTTCAGTGCTATGAAGGGAATTTTCTCCCTCTTCAAGGGCCAGCTGATTGGGCCCATGGCGTTGCTTTGAAGCGAAACAGAAGATCTCTTCATTTCACTTCCTGCTTCTGTCTCCGTTAAATACGGGAAAAGGGTCCACCCCACCCCCTCGCCCCTTAACAGGTATTCAGCCATTGTTCGCAGCTTTCTGACGTTAGACAAAACTATTTTTATACATTTTCAGTTGTCTGAAGTTAATTCTACTGTATAAATGTGTTTTTAACTTTTGTGGCACGATACATAGTTATTTAATATGTCGATTGTATGCGACATAGGAAAATGAAAGTGGAATTTTTATTAACAAATCCTTTTTCTTCTATAGCTCTGAACACAAAGTTAGAAATTAAATAATTATGACCTCATCAACCAAGCTGATAGATAAATTTGCTTCATCCAAGCACAGTAGAGAATATATTTATAAATAAAGAGCCATGTGAGTACAGTTTTTAATGCATCAACTATTTATTAAAATTATTTTCAAATGTTGTGTTGTGAGGAATGATGATAATGGCAATAATAAATGCCGAATATAAAACAATCTTTAATATGAAACAACAATAGTATCATCTGGCCACCCTAAAATTTTATCAGGAGCCGCCCCTGGCTTAGATCATCTTACATTTGCCATGGAAAAAACATAACGGAAAAAATATGATATATCAAAAACATCCGGGTCCTAGTAATGATATGCAACAAGATCGGATTGAATTCTAAAACTATCCGTATATTTATTCCAAACATTATCCGCAGCTTATCCGCTATCCGTACAGCAATGCAAACTATATCCACATGGCGAAAAATCTTGCGGATATCCGGGGATATCCGAATCCTCGCAGGGCTTTAGTTATTATTATAAGTTTCTACAGCATGATAGATTACAGTACATGCATATTTCATACAGAGAACCGCTTTCCAGGTATAGCGCGGAGAAGTGTAGGCGTATGAATTCTTTCGTTTAATAAATAATGCTGTATAAATCGTGGAGTGATGTGTATAATGCACTTTGCAACGCTGATTATGTAATGAAAGTATTAATATTGGATCGTGTTATGTTTTTTAAACACCTGTTGCTAATGAATTGGAAAAAGAGTATTGGTGGTTGTTCGCATTTACGAAGGCTACTAAAGCCTGTAAATTATTCATTTTAGCTTTACGTAATTTTCGAGAGAAAAAAAAGAGTAAAATGTCAGCTGTTTCTTAACCTATAATTAGATATGTGCATACACGTGTTTTATGTTTTCTTGTTTCAGTCTTAATCGACTGTTTTGTAAAATTATTTATAATATTCTGTAAAAGATGGTATATTGGCTTTCACGGCCGGTGAATTAAAACTCAGCAATTCTTCTAGGTTTGTGCCGTGTCTTGTGTGGGGTTTTGCCTAGGACACCAAGCTGGCTCATCAGCGGACTCATGGTGTCCCCGCCCGGACCCACACAGGGGTAACGAACTGAGCGCTACCTCCCTTTATATGTAGTGCAACTGCGAGGGAACTCACCACTACTGCCTCTACGGGCAGTGTCCTAGAGCTGGGAACATCTAATCGGAGTGGATACAAGTGGTGAGGTGTGATTGGCACCTCGCCCAGGCGGCCTCACCTGCAAAGCGAACAAGGGCCTCATGAGGGAAGGTAATGGATGGTCAGGATGGATAGGCATGGAAGAGGGAAGGAGGCGGCCGTGGCCTTGCAGAAGATACCATCCCGGAATTTGCCCGAAGACGAAGTGGGAAACCACGAAAAACTACTTCGAGGATGGTTGAGGTGGGAATCGAACCCCCTCTACTCATTTGGAACACCCAAGGCTGAGTAGACCCCGTTCCAGTCCTCATACCACTTTTCAAATTTCGTGGCAGAGCCGGGAATCGAACCCAGGACCTCCGGGGCGGCAGCTAACCATTAAATAGCCTATATGAGTTGGAAATATTATTGTTTGGTTCATGTCAAAACTGAGAAAGGGTCCATGAGTATTTTTTCCTCTTTCAAGGGGTCCACGGAATGGAGAGTTCGGGAACCCCTGCTCTATACGACTGTGAAAAGAGGAATGACCGGCCAAAAACCGTGGCGTGAACTTGTAAACATTCAGTGTTCTTACACCGCGTTGTGGCATGTGATAATGATGATGGTAATTACTGTTTGTATATACAAGAGGTCTAACGCCTATGGACGTCGAATTGGCAGTTCAAGAGCTAAAAGAAGTAGGAGAGTTCTGTTACTTAGGAAGCAAAATAACCAGTGATGGACGAAGCAAAGAGGATAAAAAGGGAAGCATTTCTACAGAAAAGGAATCTGTTGACATCAAATATAGATTTAGGTGTTAGGAAGTCATTTTTGAAAGCCTTTGTCTAGACTCTAGAGCGTGGCACTCTATGGAAGTGAAACTTGGACTGTTGGAACAGCAGAAAAAAGGAGAATTGAAGCGTTTAAAATGTGGTGTTACAGGAGAATGATTAAGATCAGATGGGTAGATAGGGTTACACATGAAGAGGTATTAAGACGATTGGGAGAGGTGAGATATTTCTGGCGACTGCTAATGAAGAGAAGAGATAGGTAGGTAGGACACATAGCCTACTAAGACACCCAGGAATAGCAAAGTTAGTTATAGAAGTGAGGGTCGAGGATAAGAAATGTAGGGGTAGACAAAGGTTCGAATATGTCAAACAGATTGACTCGGATGTAGGGTGTGGTAGCTATGTAGAGAAGAAACGATTAGCTCATGACAGGGAAGCATGGAGGGCTGCATCATACCAGTCAAAAGACTTAAGACTCAAACAGCAACAACAACAACAACAACGCCTCTTAAAACGACAAATAGCCTATTATCATCATGGCCGGTCTGTGACCGGTTTGATGACTCAATGACGTTTCATGCTGAGAGGTCGTGTATTGTACAAAGACTACGTGCCAGACAGATGGATGGTAGAAAATTAACATGTCGAACCGATGCGGGAGCATACAGCTTTTAGAATTGAAATTACTTATATCACTTACCCCAGCACGAGTTGTTAATTTATTCTTGGGACTAGGGAAGTCATAGTCGCGACTCGCGATCCCTGTGTGTGGATTTGTTTGTTTCTGTAGAGGCTGTAGTTGTGTAGTTTAATGGTAGCTTGTCCCGGGATTTGAAGTACAATGTCCCTGGCATGTGATTGGGGGACGTGTGGGTAATACTCAGGATTGACACTGTTTGTAATAAGCAGTAAGACCACATAAATATTGCTGATAAGGTGTTAGCTGTCTCCAAGCCGCTGATTGCTGTGAGCATCGGTGGTTCAGTGGTAGAATGCTCGCCTGCCACGCGGGCGGCCCGGGTTCTCCCGGCCGATGCAGATTATATTTTAACAGAAAACGAACGAAGAAGTGTGTTATCTTCATTTAAGGAGCGGAACAATAAGGTCATATGCCCCTGGAAAAGAAGTAGTTTGCGTTTGATGAAATCTTTTTTGTACTCTATCCAATCGCTATTCCCAACTCGCCTTCACTCGCGAACTCGGCGAGCAATCATTCCTCTATCGTCACAACTGCTAAACTGCAAATATGTCATCAGTGAAGCGGGGTTATGCAGAAGATCCAAGATGTGACTGTGGAGAATTCCAGACTCCACAACACTTGCTCACGTGCTAAGATCTCAGTGACACCTGCAGCCAAGAAGACCTTATGTTGGCCACAGACCGGGGGATAATAGCTGCAGAGTTCTGAAAAGGAATATTTTAGTCTCTCCCGGACACGGAAATATAAAATATAATATAACACGTCAACGACAGACTTCCTTCCATATCAGTAAAACCCCGTTGTTGCGCTCTTCAAGGGACTGTGGTTTAAACACGTAATAAGCGGGACAGCGCTAAAGACGGGGAATGGTTTGTGAGGCGGAAAAACAATATTTCAGTAATGTACAGTATTGTTTTTAACTGTATTACTATTATTATGATTATAATTAAAACATCTGGGGAGCGTAAAGGCGCAGTGCCTTAGCTGCTCGTCTTTCACCCGGACGGTCGGGGTTTGAATCCCGGTGACAATGGGGCGGAATTTTCATCTGAAAAATCACGTGGTGTCAGGAATGGCACCCGGCCATAAATCCTCGGTCAACACACCAAAATAACCCTGGTTGGCTCCGGCGACCGAAATTAAATGGGAAAAGCCGAAGCAACACACGTCTGTCAGATACTATCGAGATTAGAGCACAATAGTTAACAAGAAATTATTGTGGAACACACCAAAATATACGGGGGTTCATACTTACCTTTACTTACCTCTTAAATTTATCTCGGGGACTGGGTTGTCAACTGGATCACTTAAAGCGTGCCCACACAATAACCTCCACCATGATATTTAAAATGAACCATAACGAAGACGAGAAACTTTAAACTGCACAATAATTTATTTCACAAAAAGAATGAATTAACAAAAATAAAACAACAAAATCCAAGTGGCAATCAGAAGCCATCGACCACATAACCATGTCCTCCTGTAGGACTGGTATACTCTACATGCAATGTTTCAGCTTTCTCAAGCTCAAAATAACGTAATTATAATAATGCACTTGGAATGGAAACGGGATTTGGGACGAGACACATATCAATTGTTTTGCGTGTTTATACAAATCACATTTTATTTATAGCCACAAGGCTATTGTGTAAACGTCCTTGGCCTCTATCTTACAGTTGTCCGGGCCAGCTGCAATGCACCTGCATTGTCAAAGTGGACTCACCTGTCCGTTCAACCCTAGCATAAGCGAGTTACATCAGAGCCTAGCTCTCCTTTTCAAAACACGTTAAATGTCCACTTCTCAACTAAAATATTATCACGCAAATGTTTTAAATGCTCCATTCAAACACCAGTGGATTACTCCAACAATCCCAAATCATGTTTAATTGTTCAATCCACTTGCTTAATTAGCGTTGTTTAGAGTATAAAAACAAAACTCTTAATGTTAATAACAAAAGTTCATTAATTATTTATAACAATAATAAATTGTTTATAACAATGTCAAACGACAATTGAAAATTTTTATACACGCCTCTATTAATCCCTTTCATTACAAATTGTTATCAAAGATATTTACAAAATTATTTACAATATTGTTTATATTATTTATATAAGAAATACATTAAACCACACGTTTATCCGGTTGATAATTACTCAAATTGTGTTGATATAATCGACCAATGAAGGTTAGTTATATTTAAATGTCAAAGTCAGGTTTAATAAGGTTTAATAATTATTATAATTATTTGTGACGGTAACCTCCATTCAAAATCTTTATCTCAAATTATTTAACTTTAACTTTAACAGTATTTTCACTTTCAAAGAACCAGGACAATACATTCAGCGGAAAAATACTTCGCTCAAAACGCACAAAATTGCTCAACAATAGGCCCAGAATTCATCATATATCTTCATATATATGGCATCAAAATCTTCCAAGTTACATACAAAAACCTCCACTCATAAATTCAACAACTTCATTTATTACTGTGGGAACCTCCTTCATTATTCAAGGGCATTACTCATCAGCGACTTTTACAGGTCCACTGAACTAACGATTATACATCCATTGTTCCTCTTCAAAAATTCTTATATTCATCAATTGTATTAATGTCTGTTATTATTTAACCTTCGTGGGTTTCATTCATGAATCGATATGAAGTAAAAATTTGCCAATCACAAATAAATTTAATAGCAAATACGATTAGACACTCCTCCCTGGTCTATCAAAATTGAGATTACTATCTTCAAAGTAACGCAGTATAAAAATACTATCTTCAATCAAAGTTCATCTAAACTGCATAAATAGTCGAATAGAATACAATTAGACTGTGGAATGCAAACATTATTGTTCCAATCTATAATTGGGAAAAATTCCTATCAAATGTTCATTACTATAGTGTATTCAATAAATCGTATTCAAAGTTCATATTTCATAAAATTGTCTATAATGCAATGATAAATGTCTATGTTGCAATCATGTTCATAAGACGACTAGTATTTCAAAGATCGTCGATAACGTATTAGATTTTAACGCTCTAAAATCATTTAATTATTCTTCTTTCTTGAGGATGACAGAAAATTGGTCAAAGTAATTTACTGAATAGAATTACTTTAATAAAATGACACGCTGTCTGAATTCAAATCTGCCATAGCAAATCGTTAACTTTACAGTCAAATCGTGACTACAAAAATATGCAAATTACTGAAAGAATCTAATATTAGTCTCAACTGATCCAAAATTATTTAACTATGCCAATGACATAACAATGTCTCAATAAAACGAAGAAAAAAAAAACATAAATCATCGAAGTGTACTGAGTACAGAAATGTCAATCAAGAAAATGGGGCAAAAGATAGGACAAAAAAAAATATGGGAAAATGGTTGCTCAGATATCGCTACATGACTCAAATAATACAAGAAACGTTCACGACTACCTTATCTGTTGATGAAAGTTTTCAAAGAAAAGTGCTGTTGGTTCCATTTCACCAGCGTGAAGATGTGCTCCGACCTCGAACCTGGAATCAGCGTCCTCGGAGAATCGAACTGCTTCCTTCTCCGGAAATTGCACTGCTCCATGTATCCGAAAGGCATCCTTCTGGCAAAATTCTTCTTTGTGAGCCGGGTCCTCCCTGGCCTCTCTTGAAAGTTCCCTGAAGTTCCGGTCGCAATTCGCCATGAAGTTTATTGCAGTTATTTCCGCAGAAATATTCATAATCGTGGAGTATGATGATATTTCCACTGTCATTTGATATATTTCAGCAATGGATTCACGATGCATGAGTGTAGTTGGATGTTCACTACATGCTCGCTTTTGTAGAAAGACGATTAACGAAGTTCCATGCTGCTACTTCACTCCATCGATATATGTCCCAATTGCATTAAAGCCTTAGCCTTCCATTTCAACTTCTGTTATATTCATTGAAAGCACTGCAAGATTATAATGTTCCATAGTAGAATGTATCGTTGTATTACCAAACGTATTCTCCAATATCACGGTTGTAACACGTGTCAGCCGTAGTGTATAATGTGGAATTTTAAAAGTGCTTCTCAGGTGGCGAGAAAATCACTTTTGTCTGCAGCCTTAAAATGTCAATATCTTTCCAAATATACTCGTGAAATTGTTCAAATGTTCTACACACCTCAATGTTGTACTGCCCAATTGAATTATAATGAAGGCAGAAGTTAACTCTTTATATCTTATCTGGTAGAAACGTTAATGTGAGCGTTACAACTTCACTTAGTTTCGAACAACGTAAAATGGAACTGCTCCGTGTTCGTTCGATGCGCCGGGCTTTAACCACACGCTAAAGACAACTTGCTTCACTTATTCACTCGACAATGACTCTATGACATCTGAAATATATATGCGGTATCAGCGGTATGAGAGATATGAGAGATCCTCTCTCCTGTGCACGACCTTTTATCAACTTCTTAAGGGGCGTATCCATCCCTTCCATAGTTCGTTCCTCCGTCATTGCTAGAAGTTTTAACTTTGGCTATACTTGACGGATTCTCAAATTTCAAAAACTCAAAATTAATTTCTTCAAAATTCCAAATCAATACCATAAGTGAAAATAGATTTCCACAAATCTGCATGCCAAAAGCAATCAAATATCGTAGTTTCAGCAATCTCCGTCTTCCTTCCAAACTATCGTTCATTGGTTCGAGTCTCTCCTCCAATAGCGTAACTTCTTCCTCAGCACAATACCTTGTTGCCTGCGACTGCGTCGTAAATCTCAGATCTTTCTCGAACAAAATCATGACGTCACCAAGAATCTCAGCTCCACCAGCCTACTTGCATGAAGTCTACGTCATCCGTGCCTACGTCATGAATATACACGTCACAACTATGACATTCATAACTTTATTCATTTATGCTAATACAGCCATCGTGGTCTCAATATAATTCAATTTACGGGGGCAGTACCATCCCGGCATTTGCCCGAAGACGAAGTGGGAAACCACGGAAAATCACTTCGAGGATGGCTGAGGTGAGAATCGAACCCCCTCTACTCATTTGGACCACCCGAGGCTGAGTAGACCCCGTTCCAGTCCTCGTACCACTTTTCAAATTTCGTGGCAGAGCCGGGATTCGAACCCAGGACCTCCGGGGCGGCAGCTAAGCATGCTGACCGCTACGCTACGGAGGCGACTTCTTGACATGCAAAAAGCAATATAAGCTGGATTTAGAAGCGTTATAATAGGGTTCAATTATGCAGTATTACATATGAACCATCCAGGCTCCTTACAAAGGAAACTTAATAAACTGGATAGCGTATTAAGCGGGTATAGTAATTAACTAAAGGTTAAAACAGCCGAAAAACAAGTAGTTTCGTGAAGAACAAAAACTTATTTTCATCTAACCTACTTATGTTAATTGCCAATATCAACATACAAAATGTCAGTTTGATTGCTGTAATAGATTCGTAGATATTGCGAACCGACTAAATATTGCGGATGTATTTTTAGCCTACTTTTCACATTTAAGAAAATGAGGAAAAAGTAGACTTATGAGATCGGGCAAATGTGTGTCTGTCTGTCTGTCCTTCTGTCTGTCTGTCTGTCTGTCTGGCTGGCTGTGTCTGAGTCCCCCCCCCCCTATCAACTCCGAAACGGCTGGAGCAATCGAAACAAAATTTAGTAGGAGTAAAGATCTATACCCGAATATCTCACGGCCATATTTGAAAATGATAACAGTGCTACCAACTGTTGAAAAATCGCAATTGAAATTTTAGCTCCATGTTGGATATCTTGGAAGGTATGAATGGGAGCTATTTCAAAATTGGCACACGTATAGATAATAATATTTTAGTTTAATTTCCAGGAGGCCATACATGGCAGTGTTGCCAAAATGATTAAAAGACTGCTGATTTGTCCAATTTTAAATGCATATAACTTCTACACTATCAATTGGAATTCAACCAAATTTCGTATGTGCTATGTGTACATAAACAGATATGACTGAGCGTATTCTTGAGAGCCACCAGGGCTGCCAACTGTTAATAAATGCTCTCATTTAAAAAAAATCCAAATACCCATACATCAGAAAGTATGCAAGCCGACAGCTTTAAACTATGCACACGTATAGTACCTGACATTATAAATTAATTTGGAGTAACTTATATACGTCAGTGCTACCAACATGATTCTTAGCCTGCTGAAAGGTCCAACTTTAAATACTTGTAAGTTCTATACTATCATTTGGATTTCAACCAAATTTCGTGTGTGTTATGTGTACCATAACAGATATGACTATGCCGATTCTTAAGAGTAACCAGGGCTGCCAACTGTTAATACATTCTTTCTCTATTTTTGTTACCCTAATATCAATATATCAGAAAGTATGCAAGCTCTAAACTTTGCACACGTATAGTAGCAGGCATTCTAGTGTACCCTTGGATAATAGCATGTAGACAAGATTCGAGGTTTCGGGGTCGTAATGGATTCTTGTGAATGTGATTTAGAGATTTTATGCTATCAAAATAACTTCCAGGGTTCATAAGGTTAACTAATTATTACAAAGCCAAGAAAACAACAGGATCTACTAACAAATAAAATTTTAATAACTGAATCAATCATAAAAACACTTAACAATAAACCACCCTTATATAGTTCACTCGCACGTGAACAGATCTGAAACTGACCAGCCTGACGTACCATGATAACACGGCATGACAGCTGTCAAACAAGCGTTGTGACTGCAATGTCACTTAATTCAAAGTAACAAAAGAAAACGGATCACAAGATCCAAAAATAACAAACAAATAAAATAGTACAAGAATTTAATATTTATGAGTGACACGCGTTTTAAGACTAGTTCAAGTAATGAGCACTTTGACGGGCGCTCGTTTCCGACCAAAACAGTCGGTTCGGGAACGAACTCCGTACTGCGAAGACGAATTACGGAAATGTGGGAACAACAATTACATATTTAAATACACTACTGACATGCTCTAACCTTAGATTACCACAACCAAATACACGTGTGTATTATTTAAAATAAGGGCTGCGGAATTACCGTCTTATACCTCAAACACTAGGAAAGCATAACATGACATGAACAAGTTTGGCCGGTTGCCAAATTATATTTATAATGAATACAATGGCCTTGGAAATAAGAGCCAATAACAACAAATATATTTTTTTAAATTCACGCCGGAAAATTTGGCGTTTAAACAATGAACAAATAAGTCGTAGTCATGATAAAAACCCTCGGATCGACAACATGGCAACTCACCAAATTAAACCAAATGAAATAACCTTAACTCATCAGGCTTCAAAGCAAACATTTACGTGTCATAACAGAGCTGGAGACAGCCGGGTCTGTTATCGCATATCTGAGTAAGTGGCTGATTCCTTCCCCCAACGTAGTAATGTGTGCATCGCTAAATATAGATTCTGGCCCACAGCCAGCGTCCAGCGACCTTTGCAAATCGTCACCTGTTAAACGCGTAAATACAAAATATCACATTATCTCAAAACATCCTCTCCGGGATTTTCAGGAACACATCTCCAGGTCAAACTTAGCCCCAAGGGTAACTAATTTGCCGGAATGATTTCGCAGTCAAGGACAGGCTTTACCTTTCCTCACCATCACACTTATACCCAAGAACACGTGGCACACTCTCGAAGATCTCGTCGCAGCATATGAACCAGCACACCCCTCAGAAAAATGACACACAACTTGTCCAAATGACAATAAAGAATTAATAACTGGAATCAGAATTAGCCCGAAATCAAAGCAACTATAACACTAATTTTCCCCCACTTCTAGTTTTGGTTTTACATTAACATTAATCCAGTCCATTTATCATTGTCGTTCCTAGGTTCTCATTCGTGGCTACACTTTTTATTGATACGTTAATCATATGCGGCTATTTCGCTATAAGAATTACGTATACATAAAGACAACATTTAAGTTACAAAAATTATTGTACAACATAATTGTCACGCAATGCCAAAAATTACTACACGCATGTCAGTTAAGAAATCAAACCCTAAATTTAAATTAAACCACACAAATAAAATCTGTACAAAGTTCCACACTTCTCTCGCGATTCCCCTCGTCCAAAATCAATAAATCATTTTTTTAATACTCATCACTTAAACCGCTTTCCAGAGGCCGCCCGCCTCGTCATCTCCCACCATTAGGCCTTTAGCCCATAACACTGATGGTAATGGAGGATGAAACTTGTTGTCTTCTTTCCATGGTCGTCATCTTGCCGCTGTTAAAACACAATTAAATTAAAGTTTTAAAACTGTTCTATCTGCTTTATGAGTATTTTATTTCCTCATATAGTCCTATGCAGAATCGTAGACTTTCCCTATTTTATGGCTAATTGCCATCTCACAAATTATGAAATTATAACTTAGTTATCGACACACAACTAGAATTTTAAAACATAGGCCGTCATAAGGACGTCTTAAATTGACTGTCGAAGAATAATTAGGAGTGCCCCGGTTCATCTCAGACATTTGTTTATATACAGAAAGCCTAAAGTTTCCATGGAGGGAGAAATATCTCCTCAATATTTTTAATAATGGGCCTATAATTATGTGTGACCTCTCAAAAATCTTGTAATTTCTCACAGGTCGCGAATCTGCCGCCGAACACGCAAACCGATCGCTAGATCTTTTTATAACCGATTGGCACGCAAAAACACACTGATGCTATGTTCTGGCGTCCTGTCCTCTCATTTGTCAGTTAAGTTAGCGTCGGAGTTCTGACCTTACAAATCCCGCCCTTATTTTGACGTCACGACACTTCTCCTCTCTCTCACTCCTTGCCTTGGACCAAGCATCGTGGCCTGTCGAGAGTCACGTACGCCTCAGCGTCATACCTGATTTTCTCAGAAGAATAAGAATAGCATTGGTTGTGAAACTGTCGGTAGCTTCCACCCAGCACGTAGCCCATCTTGCCAAGTCCAGTTTGCTTGCTACATCAATTTTACTCGAATATCCAGCATATCATGTATTTAGTATTTCCAGCAATTTTAATAATATGAAACATTATTATAGGAAACAATGATAAGGGTTCAGTATAGTAGCTGGCATTCTAGATTAATTTGGAGTAACTAATATAGGCCTACGCCAGTGCTGCCAACATGATTCTAAGCCTGCTGATAGGTCCAATTTTAAAATGCATGTAACTTCTAGACTATACTAAGTAATGGATTTCATTCAAAATTTACACAACAATAGATCATATTATTTCAGATTATTTCTGACCAATATATGTATGTCATTGTTACCAACATGATTTTACGCTTGCAGTTAGATCCAATGTTTAACTGCATGTAACGTCCATGCTATCCATTGGACTTGAACCAAATTTTGTATTCTGTACCTTAAGAGATGGAACTAAGAATATATTCAGTCACCAGGGCTGCCAACTGTAGTTCTCTATTAGCCTACATTATGTCAGGTATACAGTATTTCGAACTAATTAGAAATTTCGATATTGCCAACTTAATTTCGTCATTATTCTAGATAGATCCATATAGATTAATCATTGGTATGAATCAAATTTTAAGAAAAGTAGGCTCTTTAGTTCGTCACGGAACGTCTTGTTATATATGTAGTCTTAGAGTTATGTACTGTTACGTGAAGGTTATTGTCTACGTGTAGTATTCAAACTTCAATCCCATGATTAGGACACAAGAAGTAAAAACGAGATTTTAAAATTTCGCACAGCTGCCATCTTGTGGTTATGGAAACAATTGAAAGAATTAAATGCCAGTGGATTATATTTGTATAAGGATTTTCTGTACCATGTTTCACTACACTCTGATAGTCAAATTGCGTGAAACGCCCATGTGAATATTTATACTTCGCGTCACCGCCATGTTGGATTGTGATCACCAGGTTATTTATAATAATAATAATAATAATAATAATAATACAATAGTATCGTATGGCCTCGGGTGCCGGGTGCAAGCTTTGTTATTTGACACCCAAAGGGTGGCTTGCATGCCGAATTTCGTTGCTCCTTGAAGCACTATGAAAGTCAATGAAGTTAGATATCTAATCTCCTTGAACACTATAGCGCTTTCTAGTAGAGAAATGAGGAACTTTGTGTTGGCAGTAAATCCCGACATTAATTTTGCCGTTATGAACACGGCCTACTGAATTCAAATGGGTTATTTGATATGCCTGTCGTAATTTTTGCCGCCTTTCAAAAATCACTTACCACGGTCAGGAGTGAACCTGCAAGTTTGGGGTTAGTAGACCGACACATTGACCACTCACCCACCGTGGCAAGCTACCAGGTTATTGAAAGTCCTATAGGTGAACTTATGTTCATGAACATTAAAAAATTCAGTTTGAATGCTGTAATAGATTCGTAGATATTGAGAACCGTCAAACTATTTCGGATGGTGGGCATGTAGGATTGTTATATGTATAGGCCATAGAGTCATGTACCATGTACCATTAAAGGAAAATTATTGCGTAGGTTCATTATTCAAACTTTCACTTCGATCACATGATTACGACACGAGAAATAAAAACTTAATTTAAAAATTCGCACAGCCGCCATCTTGAGGTTATGTAAACAATTGAACTAAATTAGATACCAGTGCATTACAATGTGTATAAACATTTGCTGTACCAGGTTTCATTGCGTTTGGATCATTAAATCGCGAGAAAAGTCTATTTAAAACTTTCAAATTCGCTTGGCCGCCATGTTTGTTTTGTAGTTAACCGGTTTTTGAAAGTCACATAGGTGAACTTCTAGTAGTTCCCCTTATCACAGTACAAAATTGCAGGGTGATATCTGTAATAGTTTCGGAGATATCAAATGCTGGTGAAATATTTCGCACAGCCGCCATGTTGGATTGATGAGACGTAACAAAATTTGGACACGGTCATGGTCGTCCGGAATAGTGCTATGAACTTACCGAGTTTCATTGAAATCGCTCCAGCCGTTTGGATTTTATTAGGGGACACACACACACACACACACGAATCACACACATACGCACAGACACACGGATAAAAGGTGATCTCATATTTTTTTTTTTTTCATAAATGAAAATAGGCTTTGATAGTAAAGAGTAAAGATTGATGTTGAATGTGATGTTTTAACGACGTTTATGTAACAATAAAGTAATAGTCGAATGAAGACGCAATATTATGTTGAAAGTATAATATGTAATTGAAGTAAAAACTTTCTACGAATTGATAATAATAATAATAATAATACGAATTGATAAAACAGTAAGATAGTAGGAATAACACTTTATGAAGTGTTTTGTAATATAAAAAATTCCTCTCGGCACGCCGGAAGGCGGAGGTAGATTTCACCTGGCAAACTAGGGGATAGGCTATAATAGGCAAAATATGCAGGTTTTCGTAGGAGGATCAGACCTCATTTGAAAATGAAAATCCACAGCCTGCTTCCAGTCTCCGACCGGGTCAGGAATGGAATGAATGAATTTTATTGCGAGAAAATATTTTACTATTGGAGGTTAGTTAACATTTTTTCGTCTTTCTGTGCATACTTTTAACATTTTACTGTCTTATGGGGATGGTAAACTTCTTGTCATTTGGGGTTAATTTTTATACTTGTGATCACACTGTCCTTATGCAAGGTTTGGAACTAATGTGTAACTATCTAACAGTCTGCTACTTCTTCACACAAAATTTTATCTCCCGCAGAGATGTTGGTTGGTTCCTCAGTTTAGGGGCTGCGACAAGGTGGTCATGTAACCCCGTGTACATTGGGTGTGTGTAGAATCTGTCTGATAAACGGTGTTATTTGTGATGACTGTATTAGTCTGTAATTCAGATAAGGTCTGCAGACGGTCAATTTTAAGTAGTAGTGCCTAATTTTGTACCAAATACTAACGTCAACGACACCTAGCTGTGAACTAGGCTGCTAGATGCCACCGCAACCAGCAACTTGCAACGAACGTTGTAACTTCCCCTCCGAAGGAAAGCATGCTGACGGATTTTTAGCGCTCTTAGAAAATCCGGCGACTTTGGCCGGTGGGTAGATTATTGGCTGAGGAATAACCTAACCACCAAGGGAAGATGATAAAGAAAAGGAGGTGGGTTTCGGACTGGAGAAAAAGGATAGAGAAATAGGAGGAGAGTCCCACAAAAGTTATGAATTTAACTTTAAATGCTCTTAGAGGCGGTTGCCACTGCAAGTCCGTTCTCTGATACATAAAGTGGGTAAGGACCTGGTCGAAGCTAACGGGAACCGCAGCTAGGACTTGGCCGGTAGCCAGAGAATGGCTTTAGCGTATTCCCTCTCAAGCATGCATAAGACTACTATGGGGAAGGGTGATAGTCTGGCAAGACAAATAGTAACAGATTTATTCTGTGTTAACGAGAGCATGAACCTAGGAAGAGTTAAGAAAGCCAGGATCTTGCCTAACTGTAGTACTTGCGAAATGCTAAATCCAAAAACAAATATTTAATTTATTTAACAATTCAAAGGAAGTTGATAACTTTAACAAATATATATTTTCAATTTGGTTAACAATTTTGGAGTCACAGACCTCAGAAAACATTAAACGTTTGCGCCAGGCAATTAACAATTTATTAGGTTTCAAACCTTTATAATATCCTAGCAAGGATTTAAAATAGCGAAGATAAAAATTCAAAATTTAAAGACAATTAAGGTGATTAAAGTTTAACAATAAACAGAGTACAAGGTGTGTACTATAAGAAATCTTTGCGTACCTATCTTAGAAAAACTTACAACTTCAAAATAACAAAAAAAAAAGAGAACAGGTAGAATGAAAGAGAAGTTCCTATAACTTCTTATATTTATACTGGATTACTTTTATGATAGCTATGCAAAATAGAGCAGGTCACTCACTGTGAAACCTGAAAAGAAAGGCAAAAGGAAGGTTCTAGACTTCCTATGTTCAAGTAGGAATCACGAGACAAATGGGTCAGTTTCCCTTTCGTGAGACCTAGAAATAACTCACTCATGAGTTGAAAGAATTGTTTTCCCTGGTTATAAGGGTGAAACAATGTAAGCTTCAACCGTGTATAAGACACGTGGTTATGCAGAAATTAATTAATGATAAACAAGCAAGATGGAAGAGCACTTCGTTAGAGTGACACCTCATTTAAAATGATCTTGAGTTACAATTTTATTAATATGGTTTGTTAGTTGAAGGTTTAGGAAAGATCAATTGGGATTTAGGATCAATGTTCATGGCCTTATTTAAGGTAAACGGACGATCGCGACGCGGTAGAAAAGTTGAACAAGCACTAGTTATCACTATAGTCTGTTAAATGGATGAAAAGTTCCCTGTAGTAACACGAAAGTTTATGGCAAAAAAGTTATTGCAATGATGAAAAAGGACTGGTAGCACTAGATAGGCGAAAGTCTATTGCTTGAGAAAGTTGTGTATTACAATTAAATGCGCCATAGAACATTCCAACGGTGGAAGAAAATTAGCTATTGAGCTTTAATTCAGAAGGAAGATTCTTCAATTTTCAATAGTATTCTCACAAGTGAGTGAAAAATACATGACGGCAAGACTTGTAGATAAAGTACAGGATCTGGAAGGTTCCAGAACGATCCTAATAGAAGAATGGAGCCAAAGTTAATCCAGCGGAGGAACTAGCTTGGTATTTTATAGACAGCGGGTATTAGATAATATCCCACGTGGTGAGAAGATTTCTCATTTAAATAGCTTAAGAAAAGCTACTTTGTATTAAGGTTGGCTTAGACAGACAAAAGCCCAACATAGCAAATCCCGCGAAGGATGATTTTTGCCCTAAATAAGTAATCTCACACTGCCTATAAAATGATCATTGAAGTATGTATAATTAAACCCGATGAAGATGAGGTTAAAACCTTAAGTCTGTACTTATCTTTGTTGCATGGCGAAGATGAAGTTCCCTTTGACGGATACCTAATGTGCCAACATGGCGTAGAATGTAGAGAGTGCCTCTTGGTTTGAGGAGACTGGCTCTGGTTGAGCCTTGACTGACCAAGTCAACTGCCGACTTACAAGTGAGACCCACTCAGCGAAGCGCGGAGGGTCCAAGGAAGGGGAAAGAGTGGGGGTAGGAGACAAAAGGAATACATATAAGCATGACCAATATTGTAAACTTAAATTCTCTTGAGGAAATGGTCTTCAAAGAGTTGATAGCAGCCGATACTAGCACAGCCTGGTGGGTGAACGAGTAGACGAAGTTCTCTTGATCACGGTGATAATAGCTGGCGATGGCAACGAGAACTGGTGGCCAGATGGATAAGGAAGTCCTCTTGCACCAGGAAGAATTGAGGAGCTTCTGAGATTCGCTGCTAGATGACGCTAGGTGGGCCATGGAAGATATATATCTAGAACAGACTCACAAAGAACATAAGAGACATGACCAACAAAGAGAAAATAGAAGATCACTGTTGGTGTTTGATAAAAAAGGAAGAAATGAACAAGAAAAGAGCATTAAAATTTATATTCTCTCGTACCGTGTATTCCAAGAATAGACCAGCCGGCTTTGAACCAGCACATTGGGCATAGAAGTTCAGCATTCTACTAGTTAGCCGCTTCCCTCATAGTCAGATGGAACAAGAAGTTCCGTGACGAACTAAAGAGCCTACTTTTCTTAAAATTAAGATTCATGCCATAGATTAATCTACAGTATATGAACCTATCTAGAATAATGACGGAATTAAGTGGGTAATATCGAAATGTCTTATTAGTTCGAAATAAGGTATACTAGGCATAATGTAGCCTAATAGAGCAATACAGTTGGCAGCTCTGGTGACTGAATATATTCTTACTTCCATCTCCTAAGGTACAGAATACAAAATGTGGTTGAAGTCCAAAGGACGTTACATGGATTTAGACATTGGATCTATTAGTACACGTAAAAGCATGTTGGCAACAATGTCATGCGAGTGCTGGTCAGAAATAATCTGAAATATTATATATTTTTGTGCCAATTTTGGATGAAATCCATTTGTTGGTATAGAAGTTACATGTATTTAAAAATTGGTCCTATCAGCAGGCTTAGAATCATGTTGGTAGAACTGACGTATATAAGTTACTCCAAATTAATGTAAAATGTCGGGTAATTTACCTGTGCATAGTTTAAAGCTGTCGGCTTGCATACTTTCTGATATATTTGGATACAAAATAGAGAGCAATTATTAACAGTTGGCAGCCCTGGTGGCTCTTAAGAATACACCCAGTCATATAAGTTTATGCACTCATATTACATACAAAATTTGGTTGAAATCCAATTGATAGTGTAGAAGTTATATGCATTTAAAAATTGGACTTATCAGAAGGCTTAAAATTATTTTGGCAACGCTGTCATGTATGGCCAATTGGAAATTAAACTGAAATAGTATTATCTACATGTGTGCCAATTTTAGAATAGCTCCCATGTATACCTTCCAAGATATCCAACATGGAGCTCAAATATCTAGTGCGTTTTTTTAGCAGTTGGTAGCACTGGCATCTTTTTCAGATATGGGCCTGAGATATTCCGGTATACATCTTTACTCATACTAAATTTGGTTTTGATTGCTGCAGCCGTTTAGGAGTTGATAGGGACACACACACACACACACACACACACACACACAGCCAGACAGAGAGAAGGACAGGCAGACAGAAGGACAGACACATTTTCCCGGATATATCTTATAAGTCTACTTTTTCCTCATTTTTGAAAAGTGTGAAAAGTAGGCTAAAAATGAATGTGATCTCGTCAATGGCGTTGTCTTGGCAACCTCTGATAGATCATCCCTTATCAATTTAAAAGCGTTGTTATGGTAACCTCTGATGGCACTTGGCATTTTTTTAAATTCTGAAATAATTTTTCTCATCCCTTGGCGTAATGGTGGGTCATATCAAAAATGCTTTCAGACAAAAGTTTTAGATAATTATTAGGGGAATATTTTCCATTTCGTACGGTTTTGATATTGTGCCTATTAAGAGAGATATGATTAATGTTTCCCGAAAAACCCACTTTTTTCCACCCCATTGGTCAATGGTAGGTGCTATCAAAAAACATATTTGGCATAAATTTTTGGCACTTATCCGATTATGATCTTTGATTGGATTCGATATTTCACGTATTAAGAGAGTTATAGCGAAATTTCACTTTTTCGAAAAAAGCCCCCCATTTTCACCCCCTTCGACTGACTTTGCCCATTAACGAACTCGACCGAGATTTTATAGGGATACATATTATGTAAAAAATTCAAAGTGATTGGTACAAAATTACGGCAGTTATCGTGTCCACTAGAAACTGATATATATATATATATATATATATATATAGATAGATAGATAGATAGATAGATAGATAGATACATATATACATATATACATAAATTATATATAAACTTTTGAACTGACGGTGGTTTTGTGGTCTGGGGGATGTGAAACGCGAAGATATGTCGAAATTTTCCGGAAGTCGAAACATGGTACCCATTGCAATAGTTAGCTTTCTAATGAAATCTACCTAAAAACCAAAAAGAATAGTATAAATATGTTGATAATGTAAATATTTGTTATGTTATGACGTAAGTGAACAGCTGATCGCTCGATGACAGTTTGTGGATTGAGCTGTAGTTAAGATTTAACGGAGTTTTTTTAAAATAGATTTAAAGAAGTTATGTAATGGGATGAAGTAAGTGAGACTAATATTTGAATATTATTATTTTCTTTTGAAACTCTGGAACAGCTGTTAGCATTTTAATATCAAGATGAGCGGTTGATTGGAATGTCAAGTTGGACATTTACCAAGGATTTATTTTAACGACAAGAGTGTCACGTATGTCGTTTATTTAAATTTATTGAGGGAGATTTTATTTTAACTGTATTGTTTTAGATTTAATAAATGTCTTCGTTCGTTTTTCATAAATCGATAGTCGTAATTTATATGAGTTGTGTAGAGAGATTGTGTTATGGAAACGAATTCAGGTATAAGGAACCCCTTTTCCATATATCGTTACTCACCGAGAGTCGTAAGTTTCTCACTCTCCTAAGCAGTTTGAGTTATTTGCCCTAGTAGTATAGTCCATAACACAATCAAAATTATTCTTTATCCCCATGTAGCACATATCAGTAGGATTTACAGGTTTTTCTAGCTGGGGACCTTGAAGGTTTTACGATCCACCTGATCTTCGGATTCGACTTGTGCATCTTCATGAATATTCGGGTACAGTATGTTTCAGCACCGTGCGATTTTTATTTGTGGGGGAACCTCAAACAAATGTTATACAGAAGTAATCCTCATACTCTGGAGACTCTGGAGAACGAAATAGCTGCACTGATACGTAATATCAGTGAGGATGAATTACAGCGAGTTTACGTTTAGGTGCAATGTGTGTTTAGAAAATGAAGGACAGCATTTCCAGCAACTACTCTGATATTCATGTAAGTAATGATGGTTATTAAATACTGTATGTTAAAGAGTGTAATGTGTTAAAGTAGTTGGGCGCTACGCTGCAGCTAGCACGGAGTCTTGCTCGACTGGTGGCCTGTCCGTCACACGGCACCGTCGAAGTTCTGTTCTATAGAGAAGGCTCCCACTGTATAAGTGTTATTACATAATACTGGATCTCTCTCGCCACCTATGCTCTACATGTACTGTAGGTATGTGTAGTTGAACGATAATAGCTATACAGCAATATTAAGAGTGCTTGGTATTTGGTCTACTACTTAATTAAAAAAATTATCTGGCCCATGGGGGGATCGAACCCACGACCTTCGCGTTATTAGCACGACGCTCTAACCAACTGAGCTAATGGGCCACTGGATCGTCCGTGTCATGATGGATAGTGTAGCGATAAAGCGCACTTGACCTCGGATCATTCTGTTACTGTGTGGATGTCTTAAAAGGAACTTACATCCAGACACACATACAGAATACCAATACAAATCTCTGCATTCATTTGGCATCAAACGAATGGATAACATAATATTTCTTGGTTCTATACTACTGTATGTACAGACAAAACTTCCTTTATTCATAAGTAGGCAATAAAGATTCATTATGCCAAGTGTTTCACAGCGTTTGGATGAAGGTAATCAGAAAAGTCAATTTCAATATTTGTGCCGCATAGCCGCCATGCTGGTTTTATGCTTACTAGGTATTTTAAAGTCACATATACAGGGCGCTCGAGAATGTTCTCCGCAGTGGGTACATGCAGCTGTGACTGGTTGAGTCATGAGTTTTAGTTGGCTGCACTGCACTGTGTCCTTCAAAGCGGGACTTCCCCGTGTGAGCTGTCAATGTGTATCGCGATAAGCGCGCCAACCTGCATGTCTTCAGCGTGTATTACAGTCAGCGAGCGTTCAGATATATTATTGGAAGAGTGCAGCAGTATATAGGCGGTAATGTTTACTACTGAAGAGAGAGTTTTTTTGGTGGAATACGTTTTTCGCGAAGGCGATCGGTTTACAGAAAATTTAAAATTAAGATTTCAGGCGCGGTATCCTAATTCAAAGTGTCCAAACCGTGATACCGTTCGGGATTTGGTAAGTAAATTTCGTGTGACTGGCTCAGTTCACGATGTACCGGGAACAGGCAGGCCTACGCTTTTAACAGACGAAGAACTTGATGAAATCTCCGATATAATGCTGCGTAGTCCAAGTATATCAACACGAAAATTAGCTCAACAAACAGGAATCTCTAAGTCGACAGCACATAGAGCTGTAAGAGACAAGCTTCAGTAGTTCCCTTATAGTGAGCGATGTATGGAAGATAGACATATGCTCTCGCGGACTTTTTTGTAGAACTTTTCATGCTGAACAATTCTTACATAGTATTTAGATATTTTTAACGGTTTGTCCAGCGTAAGCTTCCAAAGCGCTCGACGCCAGGTATTTTATCGACTTTTCCACTAAAATCGTTACTGCTCGGCTTCCTTTGATCATAAATAAATTATTTTCTACAGAAATCATACTCGATATATCCTTTACAGAATGGTGAAAACTGCATCAAAATCCATCCTGTGGTTCTCGAGTTTATCCGTAACATTCAAGAATCGGGGACTTTGTTTTATACTAAGTAGAGATGTTGCAAGCGGCTGCCGTGCTACCAACGTAACTGCTGTAGCTAGCTCTCCCAGACGCATGTAGGCGGAGAACATTCCCGGACTCATATAAACATTATATCATCATACAAAATGCCATGTTGATTTCTGCATTAAGAGGTGTTGAGAACTGGTGAAATATTTTGCGAGTCCGCCATATTACACTGAAGTTTTTACTGCAGGTGTGACCAACCCGCGGCCCGGAGTGATATTTGCTCTATCACATAAAGTTCGGCCCGCAGTGATATTTGTATGTTATAATATTATTTATCAAATAAGTAATTCTATTTGGAATAAGATAAACTTGAAAGAGCAAGACTTTTTCCGTTCACAATACATGTGTTTGTGAAAGTTCATCTTATTCAAAACATGGATAAATACATCCGTTTATATAGATTTATATTTATGATCCTACCTACCGCGCATCGCTCTGAAGTCTCCGGGTATTGTTGACCGCGCGGTAACGTTACTACTTTCAAAGGCGAGGGCGTGCCTGATGTTTTATTGTCGTTGCATTGTAGAACTTTCAAGTTAGTTTGCTGCTTGGAGTTGTTCGCTCACGTTGTATTGTCGGTACCAGTGAGAGTTTTGAAGAATATAATTAATTCTGTGATTTTTATTTTCATAAGGGATAATAATGGATTCTAAGTGTAGCGGCAAGAAAAGTTTTCCGACGAAGGTAGATCATTTCAAATAAAGTGGGCAAATCAGTACTTTTTTACTGAAGTAAACAAGAAAGCAGTGTGTTTAATTTGCAGTGAAACAGATTCAGTGTTTAAGGAGTATAATATAAAGCGACATTACGACACCAAAACATGCTTCTTCATATGATAAATTTGAGGGGCAATTTCGTAAAGACAAGGTATCTGAACTTAAAATTAAACTTTCGGGACAGCAGTTATTCTTTAATAATGTGTCACTTCAAACCAAATCTCTGGTAAAAGCGAGTTACTCAGTAGCAGAAATTATTGCAGAAAAATCTAAACCATTTTCAGATGGCGAGTTTGTTAAAGAAGCATTGAGAGTGTTGCTGATATTATATGTCCGGACAAGAAAGCGTAGTTTGCAAAATTAAGCTTGTCGCGACAAACTGTAGCTCGCCGTATTAGCGTCCAATATAGAGAGAACTTTAAAATACCGAGCCACAAATTTCCAGTTCTATTCTCTGGCACTTGATGAGAGTAGTGATGCTAGCGATACTGCCCAATTAGCAATTTTTTAAGGGGAATTGATACTGATTTCAATATTACAGAAGAATTAGCTGCTCTTGACCATCTTAAAGGCACCACTAAAGCCAATTAATTAATGGGGGGGGGGGGGGGAGGGGTCACTGAAACCTTGAACCGCCTTGGCTTGAAATATACAAATCTATCTGGTGTAACAACAGACGGAGCTCCTGCATTTGCAGGAAAACGAGAAGGGTTAGTTAAATTAATGCAAGCAGAGGCAGCTAAAGTAGGAAACATTTCTGTAATGCAATATCACTGCTTAATACACCAAGAAAACCTTTGTGCTAAATCTCTAAATTTAAATAGTGTTTTGAAAGTCGTTGTGAAAGTAGTGAATTTCATTCGTTCACATGGTTTGCGACACAGAGAATTTCAAAATTTCTTACAAAATCTCTATTCAGAGTTTGAAGATATTGTATATTATACTGAAATAAGATGGCTGAGTCGTGGCAAAATGTTGAAGCGAGTGTTTGACCTAAAAACCCAAAATACAAACATTTATGGATGAGAAGGGCAAACCTATCGTTGAATTTAAAGACTTAGAATGGATGTGTTATTTTGCCTTTCTGGTAGATATAACAACACAACTGAACGAACGTAATTCACGTCTCCAAGGTAAGAACCAATTGATAACTACTATGTTTGATCACGTGAAGGTCTTTGAAACAAAATTGCGACTTTGGGAATCACAAATAAAAAACAACAACTTTGTGCATTTCCCAGCTCTACAAAACTGTAATAATCAAAATTCTCAAAAGTACGCAGAAATCATATCAGTTAAGAAACGAATTCCGCGTTAGATTTCAAGACTTCAAGGAGAACGTTATAAGTTTCAATATGTTTCCTTCCCCTTTCTCCATTAACATAGACGAGGTCCCTGAGGATCTGCAAATGGAGTGCGTTGATTTTCAATGTGCGTCAGACCTAAAGAATAAGTTTAAAAATGTCCCCTTACTACAATTCTATCGCGACTACTTTCCCAAAGAAATATATCCGGGCATTAATAGACATGCACTACGTTTTGCATCACTTTTTGGTAGCGCATACATATGCGAACAAGTGTTCTCCAGGATGAAACATGTGAATTGCGCAACGAGAACGCGAATCACCGACAGTAATCTGGAGAGTTCACTTCGAGTTGCTACAACATCAATCAAACCAGATATTGGATGCCTTGTTCGTGAGAAGCAGTGCCAGTAGTCGCATTGACAGGTAAAATATTAATTATATTATTTTAATATAACATTTATATACAGTATATTTAATTTAATTTTAAAAATAACTTAACTAATATAAGATTAATATTTTAATAAAAATAACTTATCAATATATTAGCTTTTTAGGTAGATTTCATTAGAAAGCTAACTATTGCAATGGGTCCCATGTTTCGACTTCCGGAAAATTTCGTCATATCTTCGCGTTTCACATCCCCCAGACCCCAAAACCACCGTCAGTTCAAAAGTTTATATATAATTTATATATGTATATATATATATATATCAGTTTTTTGTGGACACGATAACTGCCGTAATTTTGCACCAATCGCTTTGAATTTTTTACCGAATATGTATACCTATAAAATCTCGGTCGAGTTCGTTACTGGGCTAAATCGGTCGAAGGGGGTGAAAATGGGGGCCTTTTTTTTTTCGAAAAAGTGAAATATTGCTATAACTCTCTTAATATGTGAAATATCGAATCCGTTCAAAGTTCATACTATGTGTCGGATAAAGCCCAAAAATTTATGATTGAAGAGTTTTTTTATAGCACCAACCATTGACCAAAGGGGTAGGAAAAAGTGGGTTTTTCGGGAAACATTAATCATATCTCTCTTAATAGGCACAATATCAAAACCGTACAAAATGGACAATATTCCCCTAATAATTACCTAAAACTTTTGTCTGAAAGAATTTTTGATATGACCCACCATTACGCCAAGGGACGAGAAAAATGATTTCGGAATTATAAGAAAATGCCAAGAGCTATCAGTGGTTGCCATGGCAACACTACTAAATTGATGAGGCATGAGCCATGAGACGTTGCCATGACAACGCACTTGCACGAGATCAGACTCAGTATTTCCATCTGACTAAGTGGTTGGTTGGTTGGTTCTTAAGTTTAGGGGCTGCGACAACGCGGTCATGTAGCCCCGTGTGCTTTGGGTGTGTGTAGAATCTGTCTGATAACCGGTGTTAATTGTGATGACTGTATTAGTGTGTGTTATCTGTTTGTTAATTTAAGTACTGCAACTAACAATTTTTCAGATAGTTCCTACTTTTGCCGCCAAGCGCCACTGTCAACGACTACGAGGCCAAGTTCAGAACTGAGCTACTAGACGCCGCCGCAGTCGGCTCTTGGCAACGAACATAGAAACCTAAGAGCGTTGTATACATTCTTAACCTATCCAATTTAGCTGCACACAGGTGCAATTTGTGGAAGGATCTTTAACATGCCATAAATCTATGACATGGGACCGCCGGCTTTACTTCCCCTCCGAAGGAAGGCATACTGAGGGATTTTTAACGCTCTTAAAAAATCCGACGGCTTTGGCCGGGTTTGAACCCGATATCTTGGGCACAGAAACTCAGCATGCTACCGACTACGCCACCGAAGCCGCCTGACAAAGTGGGGAGCGGCTTCGGTGACGTAACTGGTAGCATGCTGAACTTCTATGCCCAATGTCGCGGTTTCAAAGCCGGCCGAATTCGTCGGATTTTCTAAGGGCGCTAGAATCCCTCAGTATGCTTTCCTTTGGAGGGGAAGTTCCAACGTTCGTTGCGAGTTGCTGGTTGGGGTGGCATCTAGTTGCCAAGTTCACAGCTAGGTGTCGTTGACGGTAGTACCTTGTAGCAACGTTAGAAACTACTGCTTGAAATTGACCGTCTGCTGTCCTTACCTGAATTAAGACTAATACAGCCATTACAATTCACACCGTGTATCAGACAGATTCTACACTCACCCAAAGTACACGGGGTTAGATGACCGCGTTGTCGCAGCCCCTAAACTGAGGAACCAACCAGAGGTAGATTTCATTAGAAAGCTAACTATTGCAATGGGTACCATATTTCGACTTCCGGAAAATTTCGACATATCTTCGCGTTTTACATCCCCCAGAACCCAAAACCACCGTCAGTTCAAAAGTTATATATAATTTATGTATGCATATATTGAACCCTTCAGAATAGCAGTGTTTATATGCAAGAATCTTGATCAAGGGGTCGCGCTCAGTTCCTAGCGTGATGTTTACGTTCGCCAAACAACATGCTCTACTGAGGTAAGGGTCATAGGATTAAAACTATAATTAAGAAAGAAAAGTGACAAGACGTAGAATAATAACATGATTTAATGACTAATAGTGCATAAAAAGAATATAAACAACAATAAAAAATCCTCCCTGAATTTTTCCCATGACAGGAATATCTATCAATGTTGAGGAGTCAGACGGATCTCCCCTTTATAAAATGTGGATCCTAGTTCCACTAACTTGCATTTGGATTTTATGTACGCGTAATGACTAACTACGAGAAATGAGTACTTGGATGACTGTTCGTTTACAGCGGGTTAACAGCCACGATGCTTACGAACAATCATCTCGTAAATCAACGTTTACGGATATGGGACATGACACTAATAAAAACCCTTAAAAATTTAATGCTGACACACACACTAAAAATCTACTATTTACAGGAATCTCACTCGAGACCCTCCATTAGCGCAATGACGCACTTGACAAAATAAGCTGCCAACGCGGCCAATTGCTCAATACACAAACAAGGAATAGACAGCATCGCACGTGACTTCACGGGTCACTGATATGGAATATAAACATGGAATTAAACCAACAACAACAAAAGCCTCACCGGCTAAGATCACCTTATATGAACAAAAATGCACGTTAAGCTAACGCTTCGGAGATTATAGTGATTCGTAGGTAAATCCCATTTATTTAAACAATTTTTACCATTGATCAGTTCTTAATTCTGTATTTCAAATAATTACGGAGCCAACAAGCACTCCCCACTAATGACCTCGCTTGCAACCTTCAGTCCGCCTTGTGAAACAGCTCCCCCTTCCTCAATACTTGTCATTGCCCCAACTCCAGTGTGTAAAAAATAACTGACCAGCTGTGCCGTTATCTCAAAGAATCAACAGCAACAAATCTCAACCACCTAAACATATGGTCAGACATTAATCAAAATAGCCACATATGCCCTCGCAAGGTAACAATATGGACTTGGCACCAAGCTGACAGAAATCAGTCTACGCTGAAATTCCCGCTTGTAATGACCACTAAAATACACACAAACAGACTGCTGGGAATGACATAACGTTTTTCACACAGGTCGGTTGAATAGATGCTCACAAACTATTTAAAAATATTAAAACCTACGATAGAGCTGACTGCTCTTCGTCACAAATCACATTGCTCCAAAGGCAATAATCTCACTGAATCTGATCAATCTACTGTATAATTATATTACTTCTGTCCTACTTCTGAAACACAACATATCTCCGAGAGACGTTTTTAACCGCATTGCGTAACATATGCAAACACGGCCGTCCACATAGCTACGTTAGTTAAAACAAAACAAACAAGAACCTTCTACTAATAACATTTATGCGAGCTGTTTCCATGCAAAAGGTGTGTCAGACCAAAACTAAATATACTACGTTAATCACACAAGCAAAATATTTACAAAAATATGTCCCATATACCATAAGTTAATTTATCAGATAATAAGAATATTATTCAGTACTCATCCTCGGCCAGTCACCCGTCAAAGGACATCAGCTGCCATCTCCCAACTGAATGCTTCTTAGCTCATCTCAACCATCTGGACGGAGTGTTGATAGTTCCAAACTTCTTCCAGGATAAGCGATGTCATCTCTCGTACTGATTCAAAAAGTTAGATTATTATACACTTGATATCTGACTACTAAATTCGCCGTTTCAGGTACTAATTTCCCCGGAACAGTCTGTTGGCGAATTGTCGATGATACTGTCCCTACAAAATATAGTACTGTGACTATCTATCACTGATTTTAACACATTTATTAATAATTTCTGTGTCCTCATGACACGCAAAAGTATAAGTGTCTACGTCCTTAGACGCGCAAAATGTAAAGTAACCTGTGTCCTCGACACACAAAATGTAATGATAAACTTGTGTCTTCCGACACACACAAAGTAATAGCCTGTGTCTTCCGACACACCAAAGTATAATAGCCTGTGTCCACCGACACACAAAATATAATAGCAATGTCTTGGCTCTTCACGCCACTTATAAATGAACCGGCCCTAGGTATCGATAGAGGGGGAAATTATATAAAAATTTCTCAAAATAATAGTGGTACAAGAATGAAATAAATATCACTGAACTCGTAAAATTGCGCAGGTCAAGAATATGCCCATTAATCCTAGAATCGATCGTAGAGATGTTGTCTAGCCGATCTCCCGCGTTAATGCTAGCCATCGCGTGCCCAAGCTAGACTTGGCGCGTTCGTAAGCATTCATTTCTTATTGGTTCCACATTTTCAATAACTTGGCGGTTTTTATCAGACCTCGGCCTCGTAGGAGTGTCTAGTATTTTCATCAGCCACTCACGTTACTGCATTATATTTTTTCTAGGCGCGAATATTACAATGAACATACCATAAGCGTGTCTCACTGCGCGTCCCTTCTATTTTGAGGTAGCCACCACCTGTCCTTCTGAAACATTGCTAGGGTCTTTCTTTTCACAATCCTAAGTATTTAGCCTTTTGTCAAACTGCTGCAGGTATGTCCCCATTGTCTCCAACAAATGCTTGAAATTTCCTCATCTCCGTCTGGCTCTTTCATGACGCTGGTGGAAATATTTATTAATTGAAGAAATAAAACATCGAATCTTTTATCCATCAGAGGATAAAGGGTTCACAACTCCTCCACTCACAAAATTTCGAACTTAGGATAAAGTCGATAATTTTAAAAAGACTTCCGTAGGCCAATTTGTTTTATTTCAGAATCACCCCTTTTCTATTACTTGGTCTAGCCGCTCCCGTCTTGAATGGCATTTACACGTTTCATTTCCTGCTTGTAATGACCCTCTCACTCTCAACTGCTTGCATGACGCGCTGATGCCTCGGGCAACACTCTGCTCGTCCCGTTAATGTTTGTCAACACCATTTCCACTTCCTTCTTCACGTGCCGTACTCAACTGTCCCCCGTCCACTTGGTTGATATAGGACGTCCATATATTTAAACTGCATCATTATTTCGGCGCTCTCATGGTTCATTTCTTCGATACTTTTTTAAGTTGGCTGCATTGTAGACCGACATTGTTCCTGTGCTTAACTCTTTCACTCTGTATGCATTATTTCCTAGGTTTCTTACAATAGAATAGGGTCCTATGAACTTTTCGCAGAATTTGCTGAAGATCTTCTTCTCTGGATCCGATGTAGCGGGTCGTTTCACCAAAACGAGCTGGTTGATTTCTAGATCACTGTGAAACCTCTTATTTCTCACTCGCCGTAATCTGCGATCTGCTTGTTTTCTCATGTAGGCTCTCGTTCTCTCAATTCGCAGGTCAGGTGCTATCATGGGATCTTGTGGGCAGTTAATGATGCTTTTCCACGTTCTCACTGGATACTCGTTTTTGTGTAAGACCATAGGGATCTGTCCTGTTGACTCGTGCCTGGTAGAATTCATGCATGTCTCTACATCCTTAATTTTATCCACCCATTTATGATGTTCTTTGGTAATGAAGATTCTCAAGTATGATGTTACACATTTTATTGCTCTCTCACTTGGATTAGCTTGGGCATGTCGGATACTGCTTAAAACGTGTTTTATACCCATGTCCTCCATACCTTTCTTGAATTCGGCGCTTGTAAAATAGCTGCCATGGTCTGACAATATAAATTCTGGTTTTCCAAGGATTGGAATAACTCTATTTCGAATACGACTGAGTACTTGTTTCGATGTAGTTTTCTGAATGGGGCATAATACGACAAACTTAGAAAACACATCAATGCACACTAGCAAGTGACGGCAACCTCGCCTTCCTCTCGGAATTGGACCGAAACAGTCCAGGGCCAGTAGCTCGCAGGGTTTCTGAGGTAGCAATGGTCTAGGATACTGCCTCATTAAATAGTTATTGGGCTTTGTCCTCTGACACGGATCACAAGTCGTAATGACGTCACATATAGTTGTTCTCATACGTGGCCATGTAAATGTCTCTCCTATTGTCGCTTCACACTTGTCTAATCCAACGTGTCCGTAACTTTTGTGAGTATGCCATGTCAGTCCTCGCTGTAAAGATGCAGGTACTAGTATGCGTAACTTGGTGTGGTCATTATCTACCCATTTGTGCAGCAAATTGTTGACAAAAACATATCTTCCTTCTTTGGCTTTTGCTTCTCGAAATGCAGGTGTTCTTGTAGGTAGCTGCTTTCTAAAGTATTGAATTAATAGCATCATCCATGGTTCCGCTTCCTGTTCTCGCTGTATCTCACGTAACTCCTCCAAGAATTCCCGGTCTTTCGGTGTTAACTCCAAGTGTTGTACCATCGCTGTTTCTTCACTATCAGGCTCTGGGTTCCTGCTGAGTGCATCCGGAATCACGTTCATCTTCCCTGGACAATGTTCAATCTCAATGCTAAACTGCTGAATATATATAGACCAACGTGTCACACGTTCGCTTGCCATCGACGTCTTAAACAAGAATGTTAGTGCCTTGTGATCAGTCCTGACAACAATGGGGTATCCATAAATTATTATTTTCCATTGTTGGAGCGCATGAAGGATGGCCAACAATTCTAGTTCCGTTACAGTATAATTGCGCTCGTGCTTACGCAATTTTCGACTGACAAATGCCAAATATGTTTTATGTTGCAGGTTAGCTGGATCTTCTTGGTAGAACATGGCACCTATACCAATTAGTGAAGCATCCGCTTGGATTATAAATTTGTGCTTGAAATCTGGATATCCTAACTTAATGCAGTTTTCCGGTAGCTGTTTTGTTGCTTGAAACGCCTTCTCACACTCCGCATTCCATAACCATTTATTATTCTTTTTTAGCATTTCCTGCATTGGAGCTACAGTCTCCGTGTAACCTGGACAGTTTTCCTTAAAGAATCCCGTTACACCTAAGAAAGCCCGAATGTGCTTGACTCTCGTTGGTGTAGGGAAATTCTTTATCGCTTCGATCTTAGCTGGATTTGGCTTCACTCCCTCCATGTCAATGATGTGACCCAAATATAAGATCTCGCTCTTGAAGAAATGCGATTTCTTCAGGTTTACTTTGAAATTTGATGCATTAAGGTTGCCTAATACTTTATCTAAATTTTCCATGTGAGTTTCAGTGTTGTCGGATGCCAGCAGAATGTCATCAATGTAGCGCACCGTCATCTCCCTAACTTCCTCGGTTAGATTCCGATCCAGGGCTCGGATTAAAGCACAGCCCCCTGTTTTGACTCCAAAGGGCATTCGGACGAAGCAAAACGTTTGGTTATCGAATAAGAAGCCAGTTAGAAGCTGTGACTTCTCATCCAATTCAATATGGTGAAAACTGGACGTCAAGTCAACCGATGAATAAATGCTTTTGTTTTTAAAGCCTTTTAGTACGTCTCTGATAATTGGCGCTCTGTCATACTCAGGAAAAATGAGTCTCATGTTGAGATTTCTGGCATCTAAACAGTCTAATAGATCCATTTGGTTTTGTGACTGCCAAAATCGCATTTAGATAAGGTGTAGGTGTCTTCCTTATCACTCCAGCTTGTAACATCTCATCTATAATGACCTTGACTTGACCACGATATTTTTCCGGAATTTGGTACAATCAACTTTTGAAAGGTGACCAATCCTCGACTTGCATTGAATATTTGAAATTTAATATTGTCCCAGGTACTGTATCAAATACTGCTTTGTGTTTCCTTAAAATCTCTTCCAATTGTTTTCTATGTTCACCCCCAAGTTGAATGTCATTGAGCCGCTCCTGTAGTAACTCTTCAAATTGTGCCTCACTGTCATCTCCTTCCGTTAATAAAGACCATATCTCCTGGGATTCACTCTCCTCATCTTGTTCCACAACAGCTCCTTCTATGATGTTATCTTCTGCCTTTCGTATCTCCTCTTCCGTCTCTTCCGATATTGCTTTCAATGCCCAAGAATTTACATCTCTTCCGGTAGTGATTTCATCCATATGCAATCCCACGTTCTTCAGCTGATCATACTCTCTAAAACTGACTGTATTCTTGTGCAAATCTATCACTGCTTGATAGTCACAAATGAAATTTGCACCAAGAATTATATTGAAATTCATCTTTGCCATGATAATGAATGTTTGCCCAAAAGTATGTTGCAATATGTTCAGCTCTAAGTATGCCTGACGTTTACAAGTGACGGTGCGTTCAGGAATAACACCCCTCACTTTGAGTTGTGGTACGGGAATTACAGGAATATTCTGACTCCGTCCCAACTCTCGAACCAAGGCCTCCGATACCAGACTGATCTTCGACCCCGTATCCAATAAACATCTTATCTTAATTCCACCAATCCTCGCGTAAATAATGGGTAACTGCCTAATTTCATCGTTCCGTGGTTTCACCGTCTCCTCCAGGCAATCTTCTGGCAAAGCAATCCATTCTTGTATGTTCGCTACTATCCATCCATTTTCAACTTCCGACTGTTGCGTTTGTAGACTGTCTTCTTTACCCAGATTTAGCATTTTTTTTTAGCTCCGGTGCGACTCCCATCATCCTTTTGTCGCCCATGCCCTTGATATTCCTCTTGTCTCAGTAGACTTCCAGCTTCCTCAGTATGTGTGTCTGGATTCTTCATGTTCCCGATGGCTTTTTCCCATCTTCCTAGCTCTCCACCTTGACTAGCGTGTAATTCCTCTAGGTAATTTTGTGATTGAGCGTGCCTATCATCCCAGTCATTTCGATAATTACGTGCCTCTCCTTGATTGTGATCTCTCCTTCCTTTCCATCTTTGATTAGCATTGTAATCACCGTATCTTCCATAAGGCCTGTCATTTCTTCGATTTTCACGCCATTGCTGATACCCTCTATGTTGATATCTATTGTTACCTTGATATGACCTATTGTTATAGTTATTCTCGTTACGCTGGTATGGTCTGTTTTCTCCTTCTTCCTGGTTTCGCCTAGGTGTGGAGGTGCTTGTATTAGTACCCTGCGTTTTAGTGTTTGCCTGTTTTGGTTTTATGACCTCTGTCGTATTGACTAACTCCAGCTGTCTTCCTCCTCTATAATGATTAGGAGATGTAGTCTCATCTATCTGGAGTAATATCTGCTCTGCATGTAAGGCCGTACTAACGTTCGCTGCGACTAGTACTTGCTGCACGTTGACTGGTAATTGCCGCGCTATAGTCATCACCAGATCCGCTTCATTTAAAGGGTAATCAAGGTCGCAAAATTTTAGCATTTGCATGTTAAAGAAATCAGAGTATTTCGTTTGCTAGGTAGTTTGGTATTTTCTAGAGTAAAGCTCCATCCTTAGACTCTGTTGTAATGCTGGTGTCCAGTACTTGCGCAGAAACGCTAATTTGAAATCTGCCATAGTTCCAAATGTATATTTGATGCTTAAAAACCATGTAAGGACATTTCCTGATAAAAATCTCTCCATCATCCTCAATCTACGTGCTTCAGTTACCCCAGTGTCATTGTAATGATCTTCAATTTCTTTAATAAAGGTTTTAGGTGTCACCCCTGAATTCTCCGTGTATTTCTGCGGTTTATAATCGTTCGAGCGAATTACTTGGATAAGTTGTGTGGGCTGATGAACGTCTTGTGGCTTGGAACTCCGTTCGATATTCTTGCGAAACCCCTCCGTGTTTGTCGTTAATGGGCTCTCTGTCTGAGCTTGACTCCCTGCTGTGCTTGCCTCCTCCGGGCTATTTGAGTCGTCCTGTCTATCTCTCATTGTTCCTGTTTTAAATATCGAGGATTTTTCTATCGACCTCAGGTCAGCTTTTATGATCCTGTCTGTTTGTTCTTTATGTTTACTCTTAATTTCTTGTTCTAATGCTTGAATACGAGTATGATTTTCGCCTACTGTCTTAAGGATGGTTGATCTTTCCTCTTTAGAATCGATATTCATTTTTCGCCAATCTTTCCTTATTTGCTCCTTAATCGTGCTTACTTTCTCCTCAATCTGGCTTTTAGTGTCATCCTGATTGCCTTCTATCTGGCTCAGCCTATCTTCCAATCTCGCGCTATTTTCGTCGATGGTACTCTTTAATTGATTCTGGTCCGCTTCTAGGCTTTTCCATTGCTCCGCTGATTTTATTTCGAGACGGTCCATATCTTTAATTATGCCGGATATATGTTCATCTACCGCTGATAATTGTTGTTGAATGACCTTGCCGCTCTTTTCCATTTCCTTAAATCGTCCTTCTAACTTATCCTGAGCTATCTTGACCTCGCTTGTATTCATAGTGCATGCTAGTTCAATTTGCTCTAATTTAGCTAACACCGTTTCATCCAGAATGCTAAGTTTTTGATCAAAAATACTTTCCATTTTCTTAATCTGATCTAATTGTTTTTCATTGTTTTTACTAACATCTAGGGCCAGCAATACCATCTGTTGATTAGTGTGATCCCTCATCTCTGCGGTTAACAAAGCTAATTGGTTCGTGTTTTTAACATTCTGCGCCTCTAACTGCGAATTTATAGTGTCATTGATTTCATTTTTTAGTAATCTAGCTTGTTCCGCCTGATATTCATTTTGTTCAATCCTACTGTTATTTAATTGTGTCCGCAATGATTCACTTTGTTTATCTAGTTTAGTTTTTAGCGATTCACTCTGCTCAGACAATTTGTTTATAGACTCACTTTGTTCTAACATAGTATTGTTTAGTGATTCACTTTGTTCAGATAATTTCGCGTTTAATGCTTCACTTTGTTCTGATAGTTTAGTGTTTAATGATTCACTTTGTTCTGATAGTTTAGTGTTTAATTGTTCAGATAATTTTGTGTTTAGTGATTCATTTTGTTCCGCTAATTTAGTGTCCAACAATTTCTGTGTTCTCCTAGCCGCACTCTCAATGATTTCTTGAATCGGTTCCACCGTTGCCATGTTATACACTTTATATGAGACATTAGGGAAATGGCATAAAGCAATGCCCCTTGGCACACACATACAATCCAATGAACATTTAATTTCTTTACCCTACTCAGTTCATTTATTTTTACATTTAATCCCACGAGTCGATTGCATCTCTGAGTGGTTCTAATTTTACTCAATTTAATTTAAACCCAAACACATATTTAGTCATTAAATTGTTATCCTGATCTGATATTAACACTGACTAATTAACAAAGTATTAATTGTCATTTAAGGCTACCAGCCTCCTAACATTTTCATGAGTTTGACTTTCTAAACAAATCTAGTTTTAACTTTAATCATTGGGCGCCCGATATCACGTATATTAGTTTTATTTTAATTCAATAGACAAAAACGTGAACCGTATTTTACATTGCAAACTCCTGATTTTAATTTATATTTCACACATTTGGCGGTATCCTCTTCGCCTCAATTACTTTTAATAAAATATCACTTTCCGGTGATTAAAATACTGTCATATCTGCCTCCACTTGTGGCCTGTCAGTTTTACTCAAATACGCCAACTAAATGTGTTCCAGCAGCGAACCAGCAACAAAAATACACCTTCATTGTTGCGTCAGTTTGAAAACCCAACTACGCTTACATTGACATGTGCAATTTTTCTGCCGTTACACCACAGTGAACCTCCCCACGCTTGGCCGCGCCAGTTTACCTCCTATGAACCCTTCAGAATAGCAGTGTTTATATGCAAGAATCTTGATCGAGGGGTCGCGCTCAGTTCCTAGTGTGATGTTTACGTTCGCCAAACAACATGCTCTACTGAGGTAAGGGTCATAGGATTAAAAATATAATTAAGAAAGAAAGGTGACAAGACGTAGAATAATAACATGATTTAATGACTAATAGTGCATAAAAAGAATATAAACAACAATAAAAAAATCTTCCCTGAATTTTTCCCATGACAGGAATATCTATCAATGTTGAGGAGTCAGACGGATCTCCCCTTTATAAAATGTGGATCCTAGTTCCACTAACTTGCATTTGGATTTTATGTACGCGTAATGACTAACTACGAGAAATGAGTACTTGGATGACTGTTCGTTTACAGCGGGTTAACAGCCACGATGCTTACGAACAATCATCTCGTAAATCAACGTTTACGGATATGGGACATGACACTAATAAAAACCCTTAAAAATTTAATGCTGACACACACACCAAAAATCTACTATTTACAGGAATCTCACTCGAGACCCTCCATTAGCGCAATGACGCACTTGACAAAATAAGCTGCCAACGCGGCCAATTGCTCAATACACAAACAAGGAAAAGACAGCATCGCACGTGACTTCACGGGTCACTGATATGGAATATAAACATGGAATTAAACCAACAACAACAAAAGCCTCACCGGCTAAGATTACCTTATATGAACAACAAGTAGTTCCGTGAAGAACTATACAGCCTATTTTCATGTATCCTACTTATGTTAATTGCCACTATCAACATACTCAATTTCTGTTTGATTGCTGTAATAGATTCGTAGATATAAAGAACCGACTAAATATTTCGGGTGGTCGCCATGTTGGATTTTATATATGTAGGTCCTAGAGTTATGTACTGTTACATGCAGATTATTGTGAACGTGTAGTATTCAAACTTCAATCGCATAATTAGGACACAAGAAAAAAAAGGAGATTTTAAAATTTTTCACAGCTGCCATCTTGAGGTTATGGAAACAATTGAAATAAAATAGATGCCAGTGGATTGACATTCGTATAAGGATTTACTGTACCAAGTTTCACTGCACGCGGATGGTCAAATTGCGAGAAACGTCCTTGTAAATATTTATAATTCGCGTCACCGCCATGTTCGATTTGTGATCACCAGGTTATTTAAAGTTCTATAGGTGAACTTAAGTTCATAGCCCCTATGAACATTAAAAAATGCAGTTTGATTGCTAAAATAGATTGGTAGATATTCAGTATCGTCTAAATATTTCGGATGGTCGCCATGTTGGATTATTAAATGTATAGGCCATAGAGTCATGTACCATTAAAGGAAAAGTATTGCGTAGGTTCATTATTCAAACTTTCACTTCAATCCCATGACTACATCACAAGAAATAAAAACTTAATTTTAAAATTCGCACTGCCGCCATCTTGAGGTTATGTAAACAATTGAATGAAATTAGATACCAGTGGATTACAATGTGTATAAATATTTCCTGTACCAGGTTTTAGTGCGCTTGGAACATTAAATCGTGAGAAAGGTCTATTTAAATTTTCAAATTCGCTTGACCGCCATGTTCGTTTTGTAGTTAACCGGTTTTTGAAAGTCTTATAGATGGGCTTCCAGTAGTGCCCTTTATCTCCGTACAAAATTTTAGGGAGATACCGCTAATAGTTTCAGAGAAATAGAATGCCGGTGAAATATTTCGCACATCCGCCATCTTGTGATTATGTAAACAATTGAACGAAGTTAGATGTCGGTGCATTACAATGTATATAAACATATACTGTACCAAGTTTCATTGCGTTTGGTTGGTCAAATCACGAGAAACGTCTATTTAAAAGTCACAAATTCGCTTGGCCTCCATGTTGGTTTTGTAGTTACCAGGTTATCAAAAGTCACATAAGTGAACTTATAGTAGTCCCCTCTATCACCATATAAAATGTCAGGGTAATATCGGTAATAGTATCGGATATATTGAATGCTGGTGAAATATTTCGCACAGCCGCCATGTTGGATTGGTGAGTCGTAACAAAATTTGAAGGGCAGGGTCGAGGTCGCCGGGAATAGTGCTATGAACTTTCCGAGTTTCATTGAAATCGCTCCTTCCGTTTAGATTTTATTAGGGGGGGACACACACACGAATCACACACACACACACACGCACTCACACACGGACAAAAGGTGATCTCATAAGCCTATTTTTTCAAAATTGAAAATAGGCTAAAAATGCACGTTAAGCTAACGCTTCGGAGATTATAGTGATTCGTAGGCAACTCCCATTTATTTAAACAATTTTTACCATTGATCAGTTCTTAATTCTGTATTTCAAATAATTACGGAGCCAACAAGCACTCCCCACTAATGACCTCGCTTGCAACCTTCAGTCCGCCTTGTGAAACAGCTCCCCCTTCCACAATACTTGTCATTGCCCCAACTCCAGTGTGTAAAAAATAACTGACCAGCTGTGCCGTTATCTCAAAGAATCAACAGCAACAAATCTCAACCACCTAAACATATGGTCAGACATTAATCAAAATAGCCACATATGCCCTCACAAGGTAACAACATGGACTTGGCACCAAGCTGACAGAAATCAGTCTACGCTGAAATTCCCGCTTGTAATGACCACTAAAATACACAGATACAGACTGCTGGGAATGACATAACGTTTTTCACATAGGTCGGTTGAATAGATGCTCACAAACTATTTAAAAATATTAAAACCTACGATAGAGCTGACTGCTCTTCGTCACAAATCACATTGCTCCAAAGGCAATAATCTCACTGAATCTGATCAATCTACTGTATAATTATATTACTTCAGTCCTACTTCTGAAACACAACATATCTCCAAGAGACGTTTTTAACCGCATTGCGTAACATATGCAAACACGGTCGTCCACATAGCTACGTTAGTTAAAACAAAACAAACAAGAACCTTCTACTAATAACATTTATGCGAGCTGTTTCCATGCAAAAGGTGTGTCAGACCAAAACTAAATATACTACGTTAATCACACAAGCAAAATATTTACAAAAATATGTCCCATATACCATATGTTAATTTATCAGATAATAAGAATATTATTCAGTACTCATCCTCGGCCAGTCACCCGTCAAAGGACATCAGCTGCCATCTCCCAACTGAATGCTTCTTAGCTCATCTCAACCATCTGGACGGAGTGTTGATAGTTCCAAACTTCTTCCAGGATAAGCGATGTCATCTCTCGTGCTGATTCAAAAAGTTAGATTATTATACACTTGATATCTGACTACTAAATTCGCCGTTTCAGGTAATAATTTCCCCGGAACAGTCTGTTGGCGAATTGTCGATGATACTGTCCCTACAAAATATAGTACTGTGACTATCTATCACTGATTTTAACACATTTATTAATAATTTCTGTGTCCTCATGACACGCAAAAGTATAAGTGTCTACGTCCTTAGACGCGCAAAATGTAAAGTAACCTGTGTCCTCGACACACAAAATGTAATGATAAACTTGTGTCTTCCGACACACACAATGTAATAGCCTGTGTCTTCCGACACACCAAAGTATAATAGCCTGTGTCCACCGACACACAAAATATAATAGCAATGTCTTGGCTCTTCACGCCACTTATAAATGAACCGGCCCTAGGTATCGATAGAGTGGGAAATTATATAAAAATTTCTCAAAATAATAGTGGTACAGGAATGAAATAAATATCACTGAACTCGTAAAATTGCGCAGGTCAAGAATATGCCCATTAATCCTAGAATCGATCGTAGAGATGTTGTCTAGCCGATCTCCCGCGTTAATGCTAGCCATCGCGTGCCCAAGCTAGACTTGGCGCGTTCGTAAGCATTCATTTCTTATTGGTTCCACATTTTCAATAACTTGGCGGTTTTTATCAGACCTCGGCCTCGTAGGAGTGTCTAGTATTTTCATCAGCCACTCACGTTACTGCATTATATTTTTTCTAGGCGCGAATATTACAATGAACATACCATAAGCGTGTCTCACTGCGCGTCCCTTCTATTTTGAGGTAGCCACCACCTGTCCGTCTGAAACATTGCTAGGGTCTTTCTTTTCACAATCCTAAGTATTTAGCCTTTTGTCAAACTGCTGCAGGTATGTCCCCATTGTCTCCAACAAATGCTTGAAATTTCCTCATCTCCGTCTGGCTCTTTCATGACGCTGATGGAAATATTTATTAATTGAAGAAATAAAACATCGAATCATTTATCCATCAGAGGATAAAGGGTTCAATATATATATATATATCAGTTTCTTGTGGACACGATAACTGCCGTAATTTTGCACCAATCACTTTGAATTTTTTACCGAATATGTATACCTATAAAATATCGGTCAAGTTCGTTACTGGGCTAAATCGGTCGAAGGGGGTGAAAATGAGGGGCTTTTTTTTCGAAAAAGTGAAATATTGCTATAACTCTCTTAATATGTGAAATATCGAATCCGTTCAACGTTCATACTATGTGTCGGATAAAGCCCAAAAATTTATGTTTGAAGAGTTTTTTATAACACCAACCATTGACCAAAGGGGTGGGAAAAAGTGGGTTTTTCGGGAAACATTAATCATATCTCTCTTAATAGGCACAATATCAAAACCGTACAAAATGGACAATATTCCCCTAATAATTACCTAAAACTTTTGTCTGAAAGAATTTTTGTTATAACCCACCATTATGCCAAGGGATGAGAAAAATAATTTCGGAATTATAAGAAAATGCCAAGACCTATCAGTGGTTGCCATGGCAACACTACTAAATTGATGAGGGATGAGCCATCAGACGTTGCCAAGATAACGCACTTGCACTAGATCAGATTCAGATTTCCATCTAACAAGGGAAGTCTCTGAACCGGGGAATCGCGGATCCTGCTGAATCTTAGCAAATATGTTGCTTGAGCCCAACTAGGCAGAACCATGAAGAAAAATCTTTCGGAAATTAACTCCTGCCCTGCGTAGACGGCAATAAGTACAACAATTTTGAACTGTGCGCGCTGGTCAAGCGCGGGTGTGCCTCACGCCTGATTGGTGGCTCAAAAGGTCATGCTCCAAACGACTTCCCTCCCGTACTCGCGCTCACAACCTGCGCTGCGGCGTGGACATTAATGCTGCATCTTTACAATATATTGCACGTCGTGCTTTATTAGTAATCATGCAATGTAAGGTATCACAAATACATATCATTACAACACAACACAGAGTAAACTGAACCACTAGTCAAACAAGTGAGTAAGTGACCAAGCTACTTCACCTAGTTCTGACAACAGTGATGTTCGTGGTAATAATGTTGGAAACACAAACTGGTTTTACACCATCCACACTGTATGAAACACGGGCCAGTGCAAGTACTACATTGTATTGCACTGATATCGAAACAATATGGCACAGGGTGTTCAAACCCACCGGGATTGTCGGACAGGTACTGACTTCTGTACCATGCGTATTGCCACACTGAAGTAAAACGAGGGGACGACAATTGGTGATATGTCAGATTGTATTTCTCTGGGCCAAATTGATGTCAAAATTCAATAACCGAACGGTGTTCGAAAATCTACGGACAAAGCTTTTCCTGACCCTAAAGCCGTATACACCCAATGGTTGACAATAGGCTGTGGCTCCAGGAGGTATCAGTATCAGTCGTATGCGCTCTTCACTTTATAACGATTTATGTCCAGAAAAGGAATCCAGAAGGAGTGCCGCATTGCCGGACGGTACATGCTGTTTGAAAACATTGTGAAACCAATCCTTCAATTGTGCGGATCCCATTTTGCCAGATTTTGTAGGAACAACGTAAATATTGTCATGTGCAAACATAGTTTCTTTCACCCTTTTTCCAAACACATCTTTTGGTTCTTTCAGAGTTATGAAGAAAGGTCCTAGTAACTTGCCGGCTGCTGTTATTGTAGGCATTATTGTATAGCTGTGCGTTGAGGCCCCCCACTGATTGCACTTTGGAGCAAACCGTTTTCGACCCTTTTATAGCCAGTGTCCTACCCGAACACATCTCCAAATTGAACCCACTTTGATCACTATTACATACGTTCCCAGGGCCGAGAGAATCAAGAACCGATGTAACCTCTTCTACGAATATTTCTGCTGCTGACATAATATCCATTTCTCGATGGGCATTCTTTGATGTCGTCACAGTTGTTATTTTTCGCGAAATGATATTATAGCGATCCTTAAAGTGCTGCACCCAGGAATGTCTGGCTTTAAACCCCGTACATTTTACGTCCTGTGCAGCTAGCATAGCCCATTGCTGAATTGTCACGTCATGTATTACTTCATTATTCTGATGGGCAATGTCAAATTGGACTTTTACGACACATGTTATTCTCCTCAATTTGTCGCTGCGGGTGCCTCCCCTTTTCACCTGCTCTGCCCACAAATATAAATCTTTCTTGCTTTTTAAACGGTGAAACTTACTTTTTACCGACGAAAAGGAAAGCGGACGCCTCTTACCGCTTTTCCAATAATCAACAGCATTTTGTTTGTATTCCATACCTACAGCTTCATCTGACACTTTCCTGGGTGAGCTATCGGTGGCAGCCCAAATATTATATTCATCAGAGATGTTGGTGTTACTGTCATCCGGTAGCTCATGTGTGGCGACAGGAAGAGTAGAATAGGAGTCCACGTTCATAGTGCTGTTCTCTATACAACCAGTTATGATACCTGTAAATATCAATAAGCACAACAAATAAACACACTTGTTACAAGAGACGAGCGTCAGAAAGTCTATACCATCAATAGCCTATAGCTTACCATCCAAACTGTCCAAAAGGTCCTGTTCTTGAATGCTGAGAGGCCTTTCCATACATTTTCCATATTTTTCCTCCAAACAACATATAACTTTTGCAATGTTAATATTCATCATGCAATGCATGGGACACTCTCCGTATACGGATATAAGCGATGGCGGGTCTGTCGCCTCTCATTCGGTGACTGCACGCCGTAGGCCGGGAAACAACCTCTGACGCAGCCAATGAAGCTCACGCCACTGGCGCGCCAATTTAAACGTGTGAATCTTAATTTTTCATCTAGTACAAGGGGAAGTTAATTTCCGAAAGATTTCTCTTCACGGTTCTGCCTATTTGGGCTCACGCAACGTATCTGCAAAGTTCCAGCAGGATCTGCGATTCCCCTGTTCAGAGACTTCCCTTGTAAGTGTGAAGCGGCTTCGGTGACGTAACTGGTAGCATGCTGAATGTCTATGCCCAAGGTCGCGAGTTCAAAGCCGGCCGAAGTCGTCGGATTTTCTAAGAGCGCTAAAAATCCCTCAGTATGCTTTCCTTTGGAGGGGAAGTTCCAACCAACACCACCTAGAGAGAAAGCCTTGCGATATGAAGTTGACAAGCGAGTGGCGTCACGGAAGCCCGGCCGTGGACATTGAAGCATAACATTCGAGTTTGCAAGTTATGGTATGGTTTCCGCGTGTTGTGTGTTGTGTTTACTGTCCCAGGTACTGATTTTCTCAGATTTCCTACCCGGTTATACTTAATGGTTATCAGTGCAGTGTAAAGTTGTGCCTATTAAGTGCAGTGTAAGAAATTGTAAAGGCAATTACGCCAACGGACCGAAAGTAAACGTTTTCTCATTTCCTAATGATGAAGGTGAAAAGTCGAAATGGATACGAGCTATTCACCGCAAGGATTTTATTCCTACGAAATATTCTATGGTACGTGTTACATCAATACTTATGCTCCAATTCTCACAAGTTTAGTGTAATGGGAGGAAGGAGCTTTGTAACCAAGTCTCTTTTCTTGTAGGTGTGTGCCATCCATTTCAAGCCACATGAGATTCAATAGACCACTAGTATGTATGATGAAAAGAATGGAAAGCTAGTTACTGCTCCGTTGTATAAACCGAGACTGATTAGAGGTTAGTTAGCAGATAGTCCTACCCTTAAATTTTAGCATAGGCTAGCTCTTCTGATCACGAAAATTCATTTAGATGTAGAAGTCAGAATTTTCTAACCTAAATTATGTGCTACAGGCTAATGTCGTAGGTTAGGTTTATTTGTTTTATGGGGCTATCAATTTCAAGTGGGAGGTATAAGTGGGTGTTAATATGGATAGTATTCACATTTATATTGGGGTTTGAATTGCAAGCTAACTGCACGAGGTTAGAGACCGATAACCTGTAGCAGGCCCTGATTAATCTTTTTTTTCTATTGCAGTAATCTAATTCATTACATTTCTTATAGGGATTGGGGAAGAGGTGTGTGTGAATTAGGTTGGAGATTGAATAAATTTAGAATAAATAGAGTAATTAATGTAATGCAAGACTGTGATAAAATGATTGTGTCGTAAGTTAATGTTCGAATTAAATTCCTAGGAGCAGTCCCGTCTCAGTTCCCCAACTGCCCAGAGTATTTAACTGACACTGCAACTGTCTGCCGAGAAGATCCAGATGATAGGAGGCGTAGGATTGATAATGAAAGTTTATCGAAGGCTCTCGCTGAAAGTATGCAGACATTGGTGGAAAATCTGGAAGCAGTTTCATATAGAAACTTTCAGGAATTGAAGGTGAAGTTAAACAGTGTGAGTCTTCATCCTGAATGGAATTGCATTAGAGATGAATCTTGTATATATTTTATTTTAATGAAGGAAAATCCTAGTCCACACTTGCGTTGCTGCATAAAGATAACAGAAGGTTTGAGTGCATCCTTGTATGTATCGAATACAGAAGTGAAACGTTGTAATAACATGCCTTTATCAAGACAGTTAGGTACAGTGCTAGAAATTGAAGAACTTATAAGGAATGCCCATTCAGTGTATGCTGGTCCTGATGCATATGAACAACAAAGTGTTGAGGATACTATATCTGTTATGGACAGTTTATTTAAGAACTTGGAGAGTAAGTTCCCTAGGAGAAGAAGGATACATTAGACTTCTTAAAAGAGCAAGTTCACTTGCTAACAAAGCGTAAAGTGAAGAACTATTCCTGGGAATTGCTTGTCTCATACAGACAGATAACCTAGAAGCTTGATTTGGAAAATATCGCCAACTGGCAGGGAGCCAGTACAATATTTCCCTGAGGCAAGTGTTTGAGGTGGAGAATAAATTGCGCCTTCAGAGCATCCTGAACCTCAATGCTGCAGTGAGCGAGTATTTTGAAGAAGACAAGACATGTGGCATTTTAAGTGCTTTTGATGCTTGTGTTGCTGATGATAGTGATGTAGAAGTCCTACAAGATGAGTATTGGCCTTTCTTACACTACATCAGTGGTTATTGCTGGTATGTTTTTTTAAAGCGATATGATTGCAATTATTGCAAAGTCTTTCTCTGCGATGAGGCAGGCCAGAGTGATCACGCCAGCCTAATAAATGCCAATAAGTGAGGAGGACTATGCTATCCCCATGCAGATGTACTCAACTGTGCTGCATTTACTTTTGTTGTTATGAGTAAGCTACTCAATAGCTACAAGACAGAATTTTTGCATCACTGCAACCAGCGGAGTGCTTTGGTGAATGTAACACAAAGATGTCTGCCCACTGTACTGTTTATGGGGCACAGCTGCCCAAAGCATGCCAGGGCATTAATTGAAAGACCGTACTGGGCACTGCCAATAATATCTTGATTAATAATTTTGTACACAATGTTAACGACAGGTTTTCACCCAAAACTTTGGCTCAGCATAAGAGGAGGAAGCTTGTCCAATAACTGTTCATGGCCGTTCAGTAGAAATTAGGAAATTTACAATATTCTTTCATTGTATGTACAGTGTCGTTATCATTGTGCGCCCCGGTAAACACGGCAAGCTAAGCCAGCGTTGACTGGCGCTGATCGTGGGCACGCGTACAATGTTCAGTCGGTGGTTGGTGCACACTTGAACACTTTTACCAACCATGTTTAATAATATGTACAGTTCTCATAGTCGATGCCGAAAATGTCCTCCCTCTCTTGTAACACACACCTGACATCTTCTGATGAAAGAATGGACAACAATCTCAGCAATTCTGATAGGTTTGTGCCGTGTCTTGTGTGGGGTTTCGCCTAGGACACCAAGCTAGCTCATCAGCTGGCTCTTGGTGTCCCCGTTCTGTAAGAACACAACGTTGCCTGTTAAAATGTTTATTATTTACGGTGCCTGTTTTCTTGAATCGTTTGGCGAGCCTCCTAATTGTACTGGCATTACGCACAGGTCTTCCTGGAAACTTGATTCGACATTTTCATCTTGTTTCAGAACAAGACTTTCTGCTTTTCATATACGAATTATGGATATACACACGTTCGTGCAATGTGAATTGGTGTCTAGGCATGACCAACAATCACAGTAATCACAATACTCACTAAACGTGCAACACTAACTTCTAAACTTTGCAGATACACACCCATATAAATGACAAAACACGTGTGATCTAACGATATGTGTCAGTGGAGCAGGGTAATGCGAGGTCCACTCGCTCCGCACCTGACCAGCCAAATGACGCCATAGTTCGCCGCGATTTCCAGGGCGCACTAAGATAATGACCCTCTGGTTCAATTAATATTGTGTTACTTGATCCACTTCTGTACATGGCTAATTACTCATCTGTAAGTATAGCAGTGGTGGCTGGTGGATAATTGTTATGGGTGTTGTCCTTTTTCATTAATGGGGGGGGGGGGGTAAAAGACTGCTTGATATCAAAGAAAACTGTATTCAATTGCGCGGTAAAACGGATGTACTTCATTCATCACGAATGCCGCAGTTCAGAGAACATCACATTATCACCGGATTAAATAGTTAGGTTACATGAAAACCTGCAAGACATGGTATCGGCAGTTGACGGAGCATCTCAGATGTCTCCGTCCGCTCCTCGGCTCCCTTGTTGCAATCAGCGGGCAACGGCCAGCCGCGTTAACTGTTGGGATAGGACCTACTCGGTCTAGCATCTCTTCCATACCCTTCACTATTGAGATCTGGTCGGTGCTCGGGCCTGGCAACGAACACTCCTAGACGGTTGGCGCGCTTTGCTTTCTCAGACAGTTCACAGTAACTTACTATAAGATTTCCTGAATTATTAAAGAACAGAATTATGAATTCCTATACATATAAAAGGAAACGTACAGCTTTTATTACTAAAAATATTATTACGGTATTAATTGTTTTTCTTTAATTAATCTGGTTGTTGTTCATCACTGCAACCTTATTACCGTCCGCCATTGAAGTATAGGATGAACAATGAATTGGCATTTACAGTAGGTAGTGTAGTGTTAGCACACCAAACGTTGAACTGATTGCAAGAAGTTGTCCTAAAGTGGAGATGTCAGTTTAAAATGCAACTAATAAACTCTGTGTACAGTCACATTAAACGTCCAGTCCAGAAAGTGGTAAATAGCTCTGAAAGCAGCAGAGTGTTTTGGAGAATGGTGGTTGTAAAGCGAAGGTTAGAATAGAGAGGGTAAGTGTACGCTTTAAATGGGATATTTCATGCAATTTTAACATACAATTTCTAATAGGGTTTTTGTTTCAATTTCACAGATAAAATGGAACACAATCTGGAATGAAGTCTTGCAAGTTTCTTTACATCTAGTTTCATTGGATGAACGTTAATGTAGGCCTATTTTAAAAGTTTTAATCTAATGTAACATACATGCTAGAGAGTATTTTTAGGAAGTGTTCACATAAGGACTGTTGAAGGTGCAAATGCCTAAAAATGTATCCACCCTGTAAATAATATAATATTAATTCTAAATGAAAGTAAAACGCAGCTTATACACTTGCATCAACATTGAAATTATGAAACCTGATCAATACTGCACCTCATATAAGTTATGTGCTAAAGTACATAAATATGTGTTTATATTTATTGCTCTTTTTATAAACGGTTGCTATGTTATGACAGAGCTTGCATCTCGTTGAACTGTCAACAAGGCATACTCTAGCAGCACACACTGTTGATAAAAAAAAACATTCATCGGGGCGTGTTATGCAGTAACCATTTTCAAAAACCATTGATCTGGATGCGTTAGGCTGTAACCATTGTCAAAAATCATTGGATTAGACAAAACGAAGGTTAGAATGGTCGGGTGTAGGTGCGGCCTTGGCCGTGCGCAGCTAATGGGACACGGTTGACACAAAACCATTGATCTAGGTGCGTTAGGCTGTAAACATTTTCAAAACTACAGTTGTGCGGGAAAAAAACAAATATTTACTACAGCTGATCATAGAATCGCCGATTGAAATTACAGATCGTTATGAGGCAATTTCCACAATCCATGGTGAATAAACGATTCAATTCGGCGCACGATGTAATGAACTAAGTGGTGCGCACTAGCTGCTGAAGTGGGCGCTTCTTTGTTTTTCATAGTACCATAAGAGCGAGGTTGGCAGAACTGTCATGGTACTGTTTTGATGACGATTGATTTGAACAATAGCGCTGACAGCTGTAATTTTCTCTATATAAGTCGTGATCCTATTTGGGATGGCTGGGTGGGTCACAGACAGCGGAGGAAGAAATATCTATTAAAACATCGCTCCCTGATTTATTTCTCATCGTTTCATAAGGTATTTTGGCTAATTCATGTATTTTAGAGAATTTTATAGCACCTTCTATCTTCATTCATAGCTACCGTTGATTTCAATTTGAATTGTCACTACTGAACCTCATATATGTGCTAAAGTTGCTATTTTAAAAATGGCTGCCATGTTTCTACAGCGCTTGCATCTCGATCCACTGTCATTACGGCTCACTCTAGCAGCACGCACACATTGTTCCCAACATGTGAGATACAAAATCACTGTTGATCAAAGAAATCATCGGGATGCGTTAAGCTGTAACCATTGTCAAAACTAATTGATCTGGGCGCGTTAGGCTGTAACCATTGTCAAAAAACATTGGTTTGGACAAAACGAAGGTTAGAATGGTCGCGTGTATGTGCGACTTTGGCTGCGCGCAGCTAGCGTGGCACGGTTGACACAAAACCATTGGTCTGGGCGTGTTGGCTGTAACCAATTGTCAAGAAACATTGGACTGGGCAAAACTAAGGTAGAAGGTCGGGTGTAGGTGCGGCCTTGGCCGGGCGCAGCCAGCACAAAACCATTTATCTGGACGCGTTAGGCTGTAACTATTGTCAAAAACCATTGGATACCACATAACGAAGGTTAGAATGGTTGGGTGTAGGAGCGGCCTTGGACGAGCGCAGCCAGCGGGGTACCATTGATCTGGACGTGTCAAAAACCATTGGATTGGACAAATCGAAGGGTGTTGGTGTGGCATAGTACCGTAAGGGCGAGGTGGCAATACCGGTTTGATGATTGATGTGGACAATGGTGGCCACAGCTGGAATTCTGCCTACATAAGTCGTGATGCTATTTGGGATGGCTGGGTGAGTCACAGACAGTGGACATCTATTAAAACATCATTCCCTGATTTATTTCTCATCGTTTGATAAGGTATTTTGGCTAATTCATGTACTATAGAGAATGTTATCGCTCGTTCTACTTTCATTCAGTGCTACCAATATAATAGGGAATACAACAATTTTGTATTGAAAAGTAGAAAGGATCTTATGAAAAGGCTATATTTATTTAACTAGTGAAGGATAGATATGGTCATCTTTTATTTTTTATTTGTATTTTTACAAAACAGCACAGTTTGTGTAACATAGAAAATATGAGAACAACATGTTTTTGCAGATGACTTATTGTATTCTGTTGAAAACAAAGTGCTAAGATCACTGGTAATTAGCAAGTTTTATGTATTGTCGGGTAAGCTTATGCCATGCTTGATATTGTAAATATTGCCATACGAAAACTGTTACTGTAGGATTACTCTATAACAAGTGTTTGTTTCTAAACTATTAAATCATCATGCCCCTTTATGAATCAACCACAACAAGTTTCCTCTTTGGTAAATGTTCTCATGTGTCATGACTGCTGCTCTGTTCCATTTCAGTAGGTCACCTTTTCTGTCATAGGCATTCCATTACTAGCCTGTTTTCTTATCACGGATGAAAACTTTCTGTGGCTAGTTGTTGTTGTTGTTGTTGTTGTTTTGTGAGTGGGTTAGGATATCACTGTCATCAGCCATGTATACTTGGATATGGATATTTATTTAACTAGTGAAGGATAGATATGGTCATCTTTTTTTTTAAAAACAGCACAGTTTGTGTAACATAAAACATATGAGAACAACATGTTTTTGCAGATGACTCACTGTATTCTGTTGAAAACAAAGTGCTAAGATCACTGGTAATTAGCATGTTTTATGTATTGTCGGGTAAGCTTATGCCATGCCTGATATTGTAAATATTGCCATGTGAAAACTGTTACTGTAGGATTACTCTATATCAAGTGTTTGTTTCTAAATTATTACCACATCATGCCTCTATATGAATCATCAACAACAAAAAGTTTCCTCTTTTGTAAATGTTCTCATGTGTCATGACTGCTGCTCTGTTCCATTTCAGTAGGTAACCTTTTCTGTCATAGGCATGCCATTACTAGCCTGTTTTCATATCATGCATGAAAACTTTCTGTGGCTAGTTGTTGTTCTTGTTGTTTTGTAAGTGGGTTATGACATCACTGTCATCAGCCATGTGTACTTGGATATGGGTAGAATTTGTATGTGTGTATTGTGATGCTAGAATTGGGAAGGTTAGGTATTGTAGCTTTAAGGGGAGGAACTACGAGGTCATCTGCCCTTGGGAATGAGGTGACCATGGTCTTCTGCTAGGAACAATCCCAGCATTTACCTGGAGGAGAAAGGAGAAATCGAACCCACTTCTTCTCAGTTCAGTTTTAACTCATGAGGCTGAGTGAATTTCATTTCTCACTCAAATCAGAATTGTATTTCTAGGGGCAGCTGACCTCGTAATTGCGCCCCTTAAAACAACAATAATCAACAATAACTAACTAGAATTATATTTCTCGGCAGAGATGGGAATCAAACGTAGACCTTTGGACAGATATGATGGACTATACTGTAGATATTAATTTCTGTTTTAACTGTTACAGATTAATTAGTTATTTGTTGTTGTGTAGTCGACATCTCTCGTTAAAATGGGGTGAATATTTTTCAAGTTTTCTATTGAATTCTTCTATATATCGCATTTATTGAGACATCAGTGTTTTCGGTCAAGTTCACACTCGCAAGGTTCGAAATGCATACTTATCGATTATGATCGAAAACGTCGATTTATTAGCTAGAGTAATGTATCGATCGCATCAACTTCTGACCATATGTTTCATTTACGGTTACGTTATTTATTTATTCGCGTCTGTAGAACGTAATTTGACACATAAATACTCAGTCGCGTTTCCTCACAGGTTGTACATAGCAGCAGTGCTGGGTAGCGCGCTCGCTGACGGCCGGAAGGCTATGACGTCATAAATCGTATCGCAAGGCTTTCTCTCTAGGTGATGTTGTTCCAACGTTCGTTGCGAGTGGCTGGTTGCGGTGGCATCTAGTAGCCAAGTTCACAGCTAGGTGTCGATGACGGTAGTACCTGGTGGCAACATTAGGAACTACTGCTTGAAATTGACCGTCTGCAGTCCTTACCTGAATTACAGACTAATACAGCCATCCCAAAGTACACGGGGTTACATGACCGCGTTGTCGCAGCCCCTAAACTGAAGAACCGACCAAAATCTCTGCGGGAGATATAATTTTGCGTGAAGAAGTAACAGACCGTTACATAGTTACACATCAGTGTCGAAACCTTGCATAAGGATAGTGTGACCATAAGTATAAAAATGGACCCCAAATGACAAGAAGGTTACCGTTCCCATAAGACAATAAAATGTTTAAAATAAGCATAAAATGACGAAAAACAAAGTTAATTAAGCTCCAATTATAAAATACTTTCTCGCAATAAATGAGGTCTGATCCTTCTACGAAAATCTGCATATTCTGCCTATTTTCGCCTATCCCCAAGTTTGTCCGGTGAAATCTACCTCCGCCTTCTGGCGTGCCGAGAGGACTTTTTTTTAAATTAAATGGTTTATCTTAGAATTTAGATCCTATTTAATACGGTAGAAAAATCGAATCATGTGGCCCGCGAACCAATTCGCCTTAACGACAGTGGCCCTTTTCAAAAAAAAATGGTTGGACATGCCTGATTTACTGGAATCAGTGCTGGATTACCCATTAGGCCCGACTGGGCCCAGGCCTAGGGCCCTCAATTATCTGGGATCCCCAAAATCTAAAAACTGAAAAAGGAAAAACAAATCATCTGAAATGTTTTCAAATACCGATGATCGTTTCAATTGAAATGTATGTATATATGTAGAGGGAAGTGACCAAAGTCGGACCCGAGTCCCTAAGTCGGACCCCTGCATTATTTTGCTTGGACAGTGCTGCCGCATGGTGGCACAATAATGAATGTGAAGATATGAAAAGAAATGTTATGTTGTGGAAGTGGCAGCACTGGACTGTGGGGAGTATCCCGTCAGTTCCTCCATTACTGGTTTTCATGTGAGTTGATGTTTTTACACGTGCTCATGGAATAGTGATTGTTTTATATTTCAAAGAGGGTAAGTCACATTGTGTTTACAGTACTGTCTTTAGTAAGCGATACACTTGATAAATGTTGTATTTGCTTGTCGAAATACCCATTCATTTTTTTTTCATAGCCTCGAAAATATCAAGTACAAGATGTCCTAAGTAGGACCCCCGCGGCTTTCCTAAGTCGGACCCCTAAAAATCCTAAGTCGGACCCCTAATAACCCTGAGTGGGATTCCTGAAATTCAAATTTCTTGGGTTTTATTCAAGCCGATCAAAATATTTTTTCAGATGACCCAGAAAAATATCAGTCCTTGCGTGAGAAATAGGAAACTCTCAAAGTGGTCGGTTTCTGGATTTTGTGGTCATAACATTAAGTTATGTTCCTAAAAAGGCATTATATAATGTAAAAATAAAGTATTTTCACGTTCTTCATTACTTTTCTAGAGATTTTATGTGATTTTACGTTCATTCTTAAGAGTGGTCCGACATGGGCATACTTTTTCCAAGACGTCATTTTTGTTACTTTTAATGAAAACATTTCATATGAGAAACTGGGCTGTTATAAGTTAATCTGAACCAGATACAATGTTATAAAACATATCAAAGAACTCATCTAGCTAAAATTCAAATTTAAAATGATGAAATTAATAACAATACATGTAAAAAACAAAATGGGGGTTCGACTTTGGTCACTTTCCTCTATATATGATTTAATAAAAAGTGTATTATTCATCTTGAGAAAAAAAACTCTTGTATATACTTTATTAAATGTACAGGTGCTAAAAGATAAAAATTATTTGAAAAAAATAAAGAGGGACCAAAAATCTGAGGGACTTGGGCCTCATTTTACCTTAATCCGGCACTGACTGGAATGCGAAATCCGCAGTCGGGGTCGATCTGGATAGTATTATGTCCTTACCAAATTACGGTACATTAAAGAGTTCCACACACTCACAGATATACAGACCGACAGACATTCATACACACGCACACACAAATTAAGGATGACCTCTTAAGCCTCTATTTCATACTGTTTCCCCACCATTGACCAGTTGGCGTCTTAACTGTAAGAGGCAAGTGTCAATCTTTATTACGTAATGTGTACTCACTTACCCTCGCATCTGGTGCTGCTCGAGTGAAGCTTGTTTCAGTGTAAAGTGACATATTATCATGGATTGCAATGTTGAACCTTCCTGAACTCTCCTCATTGTGCCATTTGTGTGGCACATCACACCTTAATAATACTCAACAAACACGTTGGTACTCCCCTTCCTATATATCAAACTAAATATCAAGGGTCGAGTATTCCATTCAGTTCCCCGAGATTATCTAGTCCTTTCAAAAATATCAATAATTCAGTAAAATCACATCGGAAAGGAATGTTGGTTTGCGAAATTGTTCGACTATATATTTTCTTTTTTAATCGCTTATCCCCCAGTTCAACTAAACCCCAGTTTTTGCGAGGGCATTGGTTGAGAGAGAGAGTTCCTATTCCATCTCAGTCGTGCTGAAAATGTATTTGTGGTTTCTTATTTTCACCACCAGGTAAATGGCGCACTGTTCCTTTCAACAGGTCCAATTCCTTCCGAAAATCCCTTCCTTAATAAGCCCCAAGTTAGAGGTCGCCTATCACCATCCCCAGTTGTATCTGCTGACAAAGACACCATCCTTATGACGGTAGAGGAATGATCCCTCGCGCATAGACCGCGGGTGAGGACGAGATAGGAGAAGTAGCGATTAGAAAGGACAGAAATGACTTAATCAAAGGACTGCTTCCTTTCCAGAGTATATGGCCTTATTGTTGAAAATCCACAGCCTGCTTCCAGTCTCCGACCGGGTCAGGAATGGAATGAATGAAGCCCCCATCTAGCGACGAGGATATGAACTGTGCCGGCTGACGAGGCCTGATGCACTCCTCTGGGGCAATGATTAAATGAATGACAGATGAAATGAAATGATAGTGGAGAGTGTAGCTGGAATGAAATTTTGAGAAAGAAAACCGGAGTACCCGGAGAAAAACCTGTCTGCCTCCGTTTTGTCCAGCAAATTTCTCACATGGCGTGACCGGGATTTGAACCGCGGACCCAGCGGTGAGAGTCAGGCGTGCTGCCACCTACTGTCGACCAAAGTATTATGTGCACTCTAGTTTGATGGTTGTTTGTGAAGGTACCAATAGACCTACATAAAATCCAATAACATCATCATTTCCGTCGTTCTATTGCACGTTAGCTCATGTAGGTTTGGAATTTTTAATTTATATTTTAATATTTTTTGTCGCAGTTGGAGCACAAAAAGTGCACGTTTTTAAGCGTGTTTCAACCAAGCGTCACATTTAAGAATTATTATCCTAATAATCCGTCATCAGATCAAATCCAAATTTTAACACAATATACATTGGAATGTTGTATAACTGGTTTATTAATGTCAAAATGTTGCGTGTCCAAGAAAAAAAGTTGTTATCATTTTTGTAAGGTAACTTTTTCTCGGCTCGGGGTGGTTGGAAAATGTAGTTCTTAGTTGCGATGTAATCCTTATACATCAAAAGGTTATGCTGTATGACTGTGAAATACGCAAATTAACTCACTTATTTTATATCGGTTTGTAATTGTAAGCGGAAAGAACACATCGTTCACCACCTACCCGCTCCCGGAAAAGCTGTACAGCGTTGCCGACATAGAGCCCTTCACGCATCATGGCGTGCCTCGCTCGGAAGTGATGGGCTCCACACAGCAACGCTGTACAGCTTTCCCGGAGCAGGTAGGTGGTGAACGATGTGTTATTTCCGCCTACAAATACAAACCGATATAAAATAAGTGAGTTAATGTACGTATTTCACAGTCATACAGCATAACTTTTTGATGTATAAGGATTACATCGCAACTAAGAACTACATTTTCCAACTACCCCAAGCCGAGAAAAAGTTACCTTACAAAAATGATAACAACTTTTTTTCTTGGACACGCAACATTTTGAAATTAATAAGCCAGGTATACAACATTCCAATGTAAATTGTGTTAAAATTTGAATTTGATCTGATGACGGATTATTAGGATAATAATTCTTAAATGTGACGCTTGGTTGAAACACGCTTAAAAACGTGCACTTTTTGTGTTCCAACTGCGACAAGGAATATTAAAATATAAATTAAAAATTCCAAACCTACATGAGCTAACGTAAAATAGAACGACGAAAATGATGATGTTATTGGATTTTATGTATGTCTATTGGTTACTTCACAAACAACCTTCAAACTCGAGTACACATAATCCTTAGGTCGACAGTAAGCCACGGAGGCTTATGGCCTTATTGTTCTGTTCCATAAATTAACATAACTAAGCATTTCTTTTGCTTTCTGCTAAAATGTAATTTGCATCGGCCGGAAAACGAACCCGGGCCGGCCGCGTGGCAGGCGAGCATTCTACCACTGAACCACCTATGCTGACGGCGCAGTGGTGAACGGAGACTGGTGACCCAATATTAGCCATTCTTGTTTATTAGAGACTGTGAGAATCCTCAGTGTTGTATGCACACGTCCTCCAGCCAATACTTCCATACTTCAAGTCCTGGGACAAGCTACCATTAAATTACACACCTACAGCCTCTACAGAAACACCTGCTAGCAAACAAATCCAACACACACATGGGTGATGACTGTGACTTCCCTACCCCCAAAATAAATTAACAACTCGTTCCGGGGTAAGTGAGACAAGTTATTTCCATTACCTAGACTGTATGTTCCCGAGACCTGAGACCTATCAGTAAGTAACTGGGAAGGTCACACCGTGGGCTTCGGTGCATTCCGCGGCAGTCGTGGCCGAGTGGTTAAGGCGTCTGACTTGAAATCAGATTCCCTCTGGGAGTGTAGGTTCGAGTCCTGCCGACTGCACGTTTTTGATACCAACGGTTTGTGAATATTGACCCTTCTCATTGGTCTATTCCCAGTTGTTCTGTTCCTGGTTAATGCTGTCCGGCTCCGTGGCTAATTGGTAAGCGTCCTAGACATTAGCACAGTTCCGATACCCAGCCAGGCCATGCGGATTATAATCGCCTGTGATTAATTCCCCTGGCCCGGGGACTGGGAGTGTGTAGCGTAATGATATAAATACCTGAAGTAAGAGTGAATAAAAAAGAGGACAGTTAAATGAAGGTTTAAAAAAAAACAAGAAAAATGTAATGTTAGATTTTCGATGTGAAATATCACTTCAGATTCCATGTAAATATGGAGGTCCCATGGCTCATGATCGTGAGATTAAATACAGACTCTCTTCCTTTTCATATACTTCTTCTTCTTCTTCTTAGTCATTTACCCTCCAGGTTGGTGCAACCCACGGACTCAGCGAGGGAACTCACCACTACCGCCTCTACGGGCAGTGTCCTAGAGCTGGGAACATCTAATCGGAGGCGATACAACTGGTGAGGTGTGATTGGCACCTCGCCCAGGCGGTCTCACCTGCAAAACGAACAGGGGCCTCATGAGGGATGGTAATGGAAGGTCAGGATGGATAGGCAAGGAAGAGGGAAGGAGGCGGCTGTAGCCTTGAAGAAGGTACCATCCCGGCATTTGCCCGAAGACGAAGTGGGAAACCACGGAAAACCACTTCGAGGATGGCTGAGGTGGGAATCGAACCCCCTCTACTCATTTGGAACACCCGAGGCTGAGTAGACACCATTCCAGTCCTCATACCACTTTTTCAAAATTCGTGGCAGAGCCGGGAATCGAACCCAGGACCTCCGGGGCGGCAGCTAACCATGCTGACTGCTACGCTACGGAGGCTACTCATATACTGTAGGTCTATTCATTACCTTCATACAATTATAATTTGTCATTTCATACGGGGGTTCTTCTTAAATAAATCAGAGCCGTGAAATCTCGTGTCGCCTCCGTAGCGTAGTGGTTAGCTGACGCCCCGGAGGTCCTGGGTTCGATTCCCGGATCTGCCACGAAATTTGAAAAGTGGTATGAGGACTGGAACGGGGTCTACTCAGCCTCGGGTGGCCCAAATGAGTAGAGGGGTTCGATTCCCACCTCAGCCATCCTCGAAGTGGTTTTCCATGGTTTCCCCCTTCGTCTTCGGGCAAATGCCGGGAAGGTTCCTACTGTAAGGCCACGGCCGCCTCCATCCCACTTCCTGGCCTAACCGCACCACTCTTTCCATCCCTTCATCAGGCCCTCTTTTCGCTGTGCAGGTGAGGCCGCCTGGACGTAGTGCTGGTCACACACCACAGTTGTATCCCTATCTCAGAGTCTCAAGCTCCAGGACACTGCCCTCAGTGGCGGTAGAGGTGGGATCCCTCGCTTAGTCCGTGGGAAAAGCCAACCCTGGAGAATAAAACTTCTTCTCTTTTTCTCTTCTTAGTCGTTTACCCTCCAGGTTGGTGGAACCCACGGACTCAGCGAGGGAACTCACCACTACCGCCTCTACGGGCTGTGTCCTAGAGCTGGGAACATCTAATCGGAGTGGATACAACTGGTGAGGTGTGATTGGCACCTCGCCCAGTCGGCCTCACCTGCAAAGCGAACAGGGGCCTCACGAGGGAAGGTAATGGATGGTCAGTATGGATAGGCAAGGAAGAGGGAAGGAGGCGGCTGTGGCCTTGAAGAAGGTACTGTACCCGAAATACCCACCATCAGCATGTTGGAATCTTACGAAGACAGCTGGATCGTAGAGCCTGGAAACCCCGGCTAGAAAATTTTGCCAGATTCTACCCAACATGAGACGAGGAAATGGGGTACAGGAATTCCTAACTGAGACTACGTTAAGAAAAACCATCGTGAACGACATAAGAAAGCTCAAAAGCACAAGAATAACGATGAACGCAATCTCTGGTGTGTGGGAAACCCACTGAAATACCCACCGCTGGCCTTCTTAACGTGTTCTCATATCGTTTCTATAAAGTACCACACTTCGAAGATTTTAAATTGATCAAAAAGTATTCAGGAAAGGAAAATATAGTGTAAGTCACTACATTATACTTTAAGGCAGAGTGCCCAACTTCCATCCGAAGTTTCATGAACATGGGAGAAAAATGCCAGCCCCCACATTCATCAATGTTATTGACTGCATTTTACACAAGAATGAGTGAACACAAATCATATACATGGTTCAACATAAATGTTGACAACAATTGGAACATTTGAATATAAACCCTGGAAATTTTCACATTTACAAGACATACATCAATTTATACCCTGAAAAAAATAATTATTTAAAGCTATAATACAAATGTACAGTCATTTTGTAACACCTTCTTAGTGTGTTTTTTTAATAGGATTCAGAAGTGACATCTTCCATGTGGTTTATTATATTTATGTTTGCTGTGTTTTTCTGATTTAATTTATCTCTTCTGACCGAGCAATAAAGCTAAGTCAAAAATTAACTTCTTTAATTTAATTTTAACACCCCTTTAAATGAACTGTTCTCACCAGACCGGAATTAGTGATTGTTATAACGCCTGTTAAGCATTGCATTGATACAAATGGTCGAAAATTTTTACCAGGTAGGTTTAATTCAACATGCCTAAAATGCATGATTTCCACAACAGATTATTTACTTGAACTGATACTGAAGTAAACTGTCCTAATTTCACAATCTATCTGAGTGGATTACTTTCCATACTACAACTTGGAATATTCCATTGAATACCCTTTTAATAATCAAGGACATTAGCCTTTACATGGCTTTGCCATTAAATATCATGCTACACTAAGCATTCATATCATTTATATTATCAGGCACTACTACTATACCTTTAGCGGTTCAATTAATTATCTTTCTTGGTGAACAAAGAATTCGGCTTAGTTGACAGATCACGTTCACAATGAAATATTGTTGCTAAAATTATACAAGTTTCTTTACAGTTCAATTAATCACTGTTAAATTATTATTTCATTTGCTCTTATGTTATTATTATTATTATTCACGATCAATATGCATAGCTTTCAATAAGTGTTGAATAACAATTGCAGCTTTGGCGATATATCTGCTTCCACATAAATCTAGTCTGTGATTCGGGTTAATAACATAGGGTGAATGTATTCAAATGTCTTCAAACTGTGTTTAAAACATCTGTCTAGTCCATCAATAATGGATCTTGATCGAATATATTAAAGCAAACGTAATGCAGAATCTCAAAAAAAAAAAACGTTAGAAAGAACCTGGATCAAGTCAAGATTCGGTATAAATTCCCAGCAAATCAAAACAAATCCGCTTTCTTCACTGAACCTGCTTCATAAAGCTTACTGCATTATTCGAAAATCAACCTGAATACTCAAATTTCACTTTCGAGTGTATAACAGTCTTCTAAGTAGACTTACGGAAGTAGAAACTCCAAACTGAGTCTACCCAAACTCGAGTAATGTCATATGAAGGCATAAAACTAGTGTTCATTTACAATATAAATCAAACACGAAAAATGATGAATCTTGAGTGGCCTAAAGTTCCTCTTCTCTACATTAAATAAATTCCCCATAAAATGAACTTGAATTTACAGTAATCAAAAAAAATTAAAATATAATACATTTAATTACAATGGGTGCATCCTTTTAGTAGAATCAAAACCCTGTCCAGAATAGAATCAGTCTTGACACTAGGATCAAACCTATACTCCATTCTTAGACATTCTTCGAAAAATCCCATAAAAAAATATGTGGCAGGGTGAAAACGTTAGAATGAACATGCTTAGCTACGATTGAAGATGGTTAATTCTGTACCTTAGATGATTCTTGTAGACCCCGAAAGAACACAGTCATGTCCTTCATGACTGTTCCCTCCATGTAAGCAATATAAGTCTTCACTGTCCAGGAAAGCGAGAAACGAACCCTGGATCTCCAGACAACTCCCATCGTGACTGAATGTTCCACTCTAATACCAACGTCAGTTCCTTTCATCTTCGGATAACGTCCTATCAACCGCAGCACGCAGTGATGTCTATAACGGCTCGAACACCAAAGTTCACTGGCCTCGCGCAATCGGGTCATTTCGAAACACACTGTATTGCAATACAACAGCTGTGTTCGCACTCACCAGCACGGGCCGCAGAACGTATAGCATCAAAATGAACGTGACTTCGCTCGCACAGTGACACTCATGTCTATATCGCCTAACCGCACATGGTTAAGTCACTGAAGCACATAGCAGCCTTTCCTCTCGACATGAAATTGCTCAACATAATTGCAAGATCACAGACATATGAGTTAGGCCCTATATATATATGAAGTATATTCGAAATCCAAGCACTCGTATTGAGAAATGCTTCTCAAATGGAGGTGCTAATTGTTCTGACAACACACACGAAGTGAGTGTATCGATACGGCCAGTTCCAATGCGAAGAATGTCTACTGAATGAACATTATGATTGTATGCTTGTAAAAGCAAGTCTCCACCTTTCACGAACACTATACGTCTGGCCTATAATGAACAGTTATCTAGCAAGACAAGCTGCATTTTCATTTCGATCGCAATGGCCTAATCGGTACTGAAACAGGAGTCCTTTTCGGCACTAAGGAAACTCCCTGAGGCACAATAGTGGTACACTACTCAAGAGGAACTTTCACTCACGGTTCACGTGACATTTCCCCGCCGGTCACCGGTATAACTCGATACATGTGTAATCGTGCGTGGTATAATCAAATCTACTCTCTCCGTTGTTCAAGCCAGGTCGCGACTGCGAGGTCACCTACCGTCGCGCCACGAGTGCTCAAAACTCGAACTGATAAGATGCAAATATCTTATTTCCGTGTTCCTAATAATTCAATTATTAGAAAGTAGTTAATAATCCAACTCCTGCTATAATTACAGACATGTTAAAATATGCCAGAACGTATAAAAACTTGAATTCCCATCCAAAGGGCATAATTTATCTCTTGTTGCTAGCCGATAAAATAATCAATACCCCTAACCAATCAGCTGTGATAACAGTAGTTGCAACGCATGCGCGCCGCTTCTCTCGTCGAGATCGCTATCCAAAGTCAACTTGTGGATCGCGAAACATATGATCCTGGCTCTCCCTTCATGTTCACAAGTAATTACATATTACCTTCCCATAAAGGCATTCCAGTCATGAGAATGAGGGTACATATTCCTCTCGACATGATACATAAAGTCGAAACAGACTTATATGTACACAAAAACAAACCTCTCAAAATAATGGAACATCATTCTCATTTATTCATATTATCTTCTTGTAATATTTTCTAATGTTTTTCTATTGCCACCTCATCTGTAGCATCTTCCTTGATTCTCTCGTTCTTCTATTGCCACCTTTTCTGTAGCATCTTCATTAAATCTTTATATATATATTATGGAAGTGTCGAGTTCTGAGTTCCTACTTGCGTTTCGAGATTGCCGTTTTTTTCCTTCGTCAGGAGTCTGTTCGATGCTCCCCTGACGACTAGTGCTCGGTCTACTTTCTCGCTCATCAATCTCCTGATTTTCCCTCTCTTCTGATTTTTTTCGTCTATTATTTTTAGACTTTTCCTGCTCACTTCTGAGCCTTTGTTTCTCTCGATCTCGTTCAAATTCCTCCGTCCTATAGTTTCTGTATCTGCTATAACCAGTACGTGGTCTATAGTTGGGATTGTATGGTCTATCACGATACTTATTTTGATCATAATCATTATTCCGACGATATAAATTCCTTTCTTCGTATTTTCGTGTTCAAGGTTGTTCATTTCGTTCTGCGTATCGATCGATCTGACGATCGTCCCTTTGGTAATTGTTTCTATTCCACCCTGGTTTAACATAATTTATGTTCACTGGTTTGGTTTGGTCTGTTTGCTGTGTTCTGTCAATGACGATAGTATTCACGGATCTTTGTTCATGTCGATTGTTTCTCGCAACTGTGGGTGTCGTAACAACACTCACATAGTCCAGACGTCTCAACAAATCGTCCATCGCGGATAAACTAGTGATTCCGGATGAAATTATGTTCCTCCTTACGTCAACAGGAAACTGTCGAGATATCGCCTCGATCAATTGTTCTTCAGTTATCGGAGGCTGTAAAAATCTTAATTTCGATAACTGACAAGAAAGATACTCAGAGTAACTGGTCGGACCAGTACTTGAGTACTTGCTCGAATAGATTTCGGAATGAACGTTATTCTGAACTTCCGTAGACCAAAAACGATTGATAAACACTTCGGCAAACTCCTCGAAGTCGTTAAACGTGTATCTAAACGCCCTGTGCCACTGAAGCGGTGCATCGGAAAGAAAACGCTCTACCACACGTAGTTGTCTTTCCCTTGGCACGTGAGATTCAGTAAAATAATCACGCATACTTCTTATGAATTCTATAGGTGTCGTCCCATCAAGATTATTGAAACGACGAGGCTTATCCTCAAAATTCCTAATAATCGTAATGTGGCCTGCACCATTAGATGTGTTCAGATTGTAGGCTCCCGTTCCTGTATGTGTCATCGGTGATGTGTATGTTTGGACACGTGGATTAGCTGAGCTCAAATTTGGATTAATTTGATACTGTGGACTGCTATTTGCCATAGGAGTTGGATATTTATCACCTCCTTCCCTTTCATGTGAAGTGAGATTAATCTCCTTAATCGTGGTTTGGAAATCTGCGATCCAATTTACCCTTAATTTATCCCTTAACTTATCCAGATCTATACCGTCCCCAATTGTTAAACTCTCAAGTTGATCTCTGATTTGGTTGATTTCCGAAGTCTTTTTCTCACGCAATTCAATTAATTCCGTTTTGCCTTGATCAACTTTTACCTCTAAAGTTTGAATTCTATCCTCCATGCTACCATGGTTTGTAGTTTGATTGGACTGAATAACATTCAACCTTTTTATCAGGTCCTCCCTTACATCTGTGATTTCCTTGCTGGATCTAATTTCACCTTCTACAATGTTCTTATTGACCTCTAATTTGAAGTCTTTAAAGTAGTCTTCATTTATTTTAGTCATCCCTTGCCTTAAAGTGACTACATTCTCGTTTATGATTCCCTTTATATCGACATCAAAATCGTCTTTAATAAGTTTATTGTGGTCCCTAACTTGTGTTTGCATCAAACAATAACTCTTCTTTTAAGTTTTCTAAAGATGCTTGGCTGTGAATTGTGTCATTTGACACTTGTAATTGAAGTGCTTCAATATTATTTTTAGATTCTCTCTTATTATTGGATAATTCTTATCGCATTTCTAATTGGAAATCTTTATTGGATTGTTCAGCTTCATTCAACTGGACCTGTAACAATTTCTGAGTGGCATCTACTATGTCTATCTTGGTTTGTATATTTGACTGTGTAGATTGCATCAGGCTTTGTGTTGATTCAATTTTAAGTAACTTTGTTTCTGTTTTATCTAGGCTAGTTTTAATTTTACCTAGTTCTGTTTCAAGTTTATCCTGGCTAAGTTTAACACAATCCTGGCTAGTTTTAATTTTACTTAGTTCTGTTTCAAGATTATCCTGGCTAAGTTTAACACAATCCTGGCTAGTTTTAATTTTACTTAGTTCTGTTTCAAGATTATCCTGGCAAAGTTTAACACAATCCTGACTGAATTTAATTTTACTTAGTTCTCGTTGATGGTTATCTTGACTAGATTCAACTTTACCTATTTTCAATTGAAGCTCATCAACTGTGGATTGAAGTTTATTGCCGCATAATTCTAGCTTCATTTTTCCAGTTTGAACTGCGCCTAAGTCCGTTTGTACTTTATGAATGTCTGTATGGGCTTGTTTTACGTCCACTTGGACCTCATCTACTGTTTCATCTACCCTATTCACTTTGGTTTCTACTCTTTTAGAACTATTTTGTAGATCCTTTAATGTGCCTTGGATGCCCGTAATATCTTGCCTGAGACTCTCAGCAACTACATCTTGTATAAGACTTTTACTTGTATTTGTCCAATGATCATGTATGGCATCGATTTTATTTTGTAACATACTGTATAACGACTTAAGGTCCACTACCTCCTCTTCTCCAGACATGGTATAATTAATATAATTCACTAAAGACAAACAACATGAGTATCACTGTAACTAAGCAAAGCACGAACATTCCAATGAAATCCACTGCCACATGGGAATTTACTTAATGTATTGCATTACCTTATAACTAGGCTAACTTAAACATAACTAATAATAAAGTCAGCTATAAATATGAAATTTTCCACTCCTACAAGTGTGATGCTTTATATCGACGATAATAATATTAAAGATCCTAATTTGACCATAATTTAAATGAATAAAAACCCTCCTAAATTACTATGAGTTCAAAAATGCTCATCAGCCGGATTTAACTACACCAAGCACTGTGTATGCAGCTCAAACGTGAACTACATCAAATGCACCAGTTGACCAAACACGTCAGTAAAGATTTCGTAGTATTCCTTTCACTGTTCATGTTCTAATCGAATGTTTATTACAAACTAGTGTAGCACCACTATAAATAAAAAGAAAATCTATTAATGGTTGCGTATCTACATGTATGCCATGCAAATTGAGTGTCCTCATATACGCTTTGTTCACAAGTGAATTCCGGCATTTTGTGCAAAAAATGTCAGTACACCATTAATTTCTGACGTTCATTCAAAGAATTCGCAATGATCGATGTAATGGCGTCAGAGTATACCCGTTCATGAAGCCTTCCTCGTGTTTGACAGCAATGTCAGACACTAGCATGAAATGGCGTCATTCAACTGGCCTATAGAACCATCATGGAGTATGACATCTCTGTCTAAGTCCCCATAAGCTATGGCCCTCTCTGGTATTCCAGTTATATATCTCTTTGGTCTCAAAAAAACATGGAATTTAATGGTACTCCAGTAAATTCTTGCCCCTGAACGCTGGAAGCCATATTCTATGTACCCGAAATACCTACCATCAGCATGTTGGAATCTCACGAAGACAGCTGGATCGTAGAGTCTGGAAACCCCGGCTAGAAAATTTTGCCAGATTCTACCCAACATGAGACGAGGAAATGGGGTACAGGAATTCCTAACTGAGACTACGTTAAGAAGAACCATGGTGAACGACATAAGAAAGCTCAAAAGCACAAGAATAACGATGAACGCATTCTCTGGTGTGTGGGAAAACCACTGAAATACCCACCGCTGGTCTTCATAACGTGTTCTCTTATCGTTTTTATAAAGTACCACACTTCGAAGATTTTAAATTGATCCAAAAAAATTATTCAGGAAAGGAAAATATAGTGTAAGTCACTACATTATACTTTAAGGCAGAGTGCCCAACTTCCATCCGAAGTTTCATGAACATGGGAGAAAAATGCCAGCCCCCACATTCATCAATGTTATTGACTGCATTTTACCCAAGAATGAGTGAACACAAATCATATACATGGTTCAACATAAATGTTGACAACAATTGGAACATTTAAATATAAACCCTGGAAATTTTCATATTTACAAGACATACATCAATTTATACCCCGAAAAAATAATTATTTAAAGCTATAATACAAATGTACAGTCATTTTGTAACACCTTCTTAGTGTGTGTTTTTTAATAGGATTCAGAAGTGACATCTTCCATGTGGTTTATTATATTTATGTTTGCTGTGTTTTTCTGATTTTATTTATCTCTTCTGACCGAGCAATAAAGCTAAGTCAAAAATTAACTTCTTTAATTTAATTTTAACACACCTTTAAATGAACTGTCCTCACCAGACCGGAATTAGTGATTGTTATAACGCCTGTTAAGCATTGCATTGATACAAATGGTCGAAAATTTTACCAGGTAGGTTTAATTCAACATGCCTAAAATGCATGATTTCAACAACAGATTATTTACTTGAACTGATACTGAAGTAAACTGCCCTAATTTCACAATCTATCTGAGTGGATTACTTTCCATACTACAACTTGGAATATTCCATTGAATACCCTTTTAATAAACAAGGACATTAGCCTTTACATGGCTTTGCCATTAAATATCATGCTACACTAAGCATTCATATCATTTATATTATCAGGCACTACTACTATACCTTTAGCGCTTCAATTAATTATCTCTCTTGGTGAACAAAGAATTAGGCTTAGTTGACAGATCACATTCACAATGAAATATTGTTGCTAAAATTATACAAGTTTCTTCACAGTTCAATTAATCACTGTTAAATTATTATTTCATTTGCTCTTATGTTATTATTATTATTATTCACGATCAATATGCATAGCTTTCAATAAGTGTTAAATAACAATTGCAGCTTTGGCGATATATCTGCTTCCACATAAATCTAGTCTGGGATTCGCGTTAATAACATAGGGTGAATGTATTCAAATGTCTTCAAACTGTGTTTAAAACATCTGTCTAGTCCATCAATAATGGATCTTGATCGAACATATTAAAGCAAACGTAATGCAGAATATCAAAAAAATTACGTTAGAAAGAACCTGGATCAAGTCAAAATTCGGAAAAAATTCCTAGCAAATCAAAACAAATCCGCTTTCTTCACTGAACCTGCTTCATAAAGCTTACTGCAGTATTCGAAAATCAACCTGAATACTCAAATTTCACTTTCGAGTGTATAACAGTCTTCTAAGTAGACTTACGGAAGTAGAAACTCCAAACTGAGTCTACCCAAACTCGAGTAATGTCATATGAAGGCATAAAACTAGTGTTCATTTACAATATAAATCAAACACGAAAAATGATGAATCTTGAGTGGCCTAAAGTTCCTCTTCTCTACATTAAATAAATTCCCCATAAAATGAACTTGAATTTACAGTAATCAAAAGAAAATTAAACTATAATACATTTAATTACAATGGGTGCATCCTTTTAGTAGAATCAAAACCCTGTACAGAATAGAATCAGTCTTGACACTAGGATCAAACCTAAACTCCATTCTTAGACATTCCACGAAAAATCCCATAAAAAATGTGGCAGGGTGACAACGTTAGAATAAACACGCTTCGCTACGATTGAAGATGGTTAATTCTGTACCTTAGATGATTCTTGTAGACCCCGAAAGAACACAGTCATGTCCTTCATGACTGTTCCCTCCATGTAAGCAATATAAGTCTTCACTGTCCAGGAAAGCGAGAAACGAACCTTGGATCTCCAGACATCTCCCATCCTGACTGAATGTTCCACTCTAATACCAACGACAGTTTCTTTCAGCTTCGGATAACGTCCTATCAACCGCAGCACGCAGTGATGTCTATAACGGCTCGAACACCAAAGTTCACTGGCCTCGCGCAATCGGGTCATTTCGAAACACACTGTATTGCAATACAACAGCTGTGTTCGCACTCACCAGCACGGGCCGCAAGACGTATAGCATCAAAATGAACGTGACTTCGCTCCCACAGTGACACTCATGTTTATATCGCCTAACCGCACATGGTTAAGTCACTGAAGCACATAGCAGCCTTTCCTCTCGACATGAAATTGCTCAACATAATTGCAAGATCACAGACATATGAGTTAGGCCCTATATATATATATATGAAGTATATTCAAAATCCAAGCACTCGTATTGTGAAATGCTTCTCAAATGGATGTGCTAATTGTTCTGACAACACACACGAAGTGAGTATATCGATACGGCCAGTTCCAATGCGAAGAATGACTACTGAATGAACATTATGATTGTATGCTTGTAAAAGCAAGTATCCACCTTTCACGAACACTATACGGCTGGCCTATAATGAACAGTTATCAAGCTAGACAGCTGCATTTTCATTTCGATCGCAATGGCCTAATCGGTACTGAAACTGGAGTCCTTTTCGGCACTAAGGAAACTCCCTGCGGTACAATAGTGGTTCACTACTCAAGCCGAACTTTCACTCATGGTTCACGTGACATTTCCCCAACGGTCACCGGTATAACTCGATACATGTGTAATCGTGCGTGATATAATCCAATCTACTCTCTCCGTTGTTCAAGCCAGGTCGCGACTGCGAGGTCACCTACCGTCGTGCCACGAGTGCTCAAAACTCGAACTGATAAGATGCAAATATCTTATTTCCGTGTTCCTAAGAATTCAATTATTTGAAAGTAGTTAATAATCCAACACCTGCTATAATTACAGACATGTTAAAATACGCCAGAACGTATAAAAACTTGAATTCCCATCTAAAGGGCATAATTTATCTCTTGTTGCTGGTCGATAAAATAATCAATACCCCTAACCAATCAGCTGTGATAACAGTACTTGCAACGCATGCGCGCCGCTTCTCTCGTCGAGATCGCTATCCAAAGTCAACTTGTGGGTCGCGAAACATATGATCCTGACTCTCCCTTCATGTTCACAAGTAATTACATATTACCTTCCCATAAAGGCATTCCAGTCATGAGAATGAGGGTACAGTACCATCCCGGCATTTGCCCGATGACGAAGTGGGAAACCACGTAAAACCACTTCGAGGATGGCTGAGGTGGGAATCAAACCACCTCTACTCATTTGGACCACCCGAGGCTGAGTAGACCCCGTTCCAGTCCTCGTACCACTTTTCAAATTTCGTGGCAGAGGCGGGAATCGAACCCAGGACCTCCGGGGCGGCAGCTAACCATGCTGACCGCTACGCTACGGAGGCGACTTGAGGATAAAACGATAGCGAAAAAATGTATGCATTTCAGTGCATGCGGAAGTCATGACCATAATATTCAAAGGCTGTTACATCAGTACCCGGGCCAGGGGAATCAATCACAGGCGATTATAATCGAACCTGTGCCAATGTGTAGCCACGGAGCCGGACTGCATTAACCAGGAACAGAAAAACAATGAGAAGGGTCAATATTCACTAACCGTTGGCATCAAAAACTCGCAGTCGGCAGGACTCGAACCTAGGCTCCCAGGGGGAATCTGATTTCAAGTCAGACGCCTTAACCACTCGGCCACGACTGCCTGAGAATTCACTTAGGCGCACGGTGTGAACTTCGCCGTTACTTACTGATAGGTCTCGGGAACATACAGCCTAGGTAATTGAAATAACTTGACTCACTTACGCCGAAACGAGTTGTTAATTTATTTTGCGGGCTAGGGAAGTGATAGTCACCATGCTTGTGTGTGTTGGATTTGTTTGCTAGCAGGTGTTTCTGTAGAGGCTGTAGTTGTGCAGTTTAATGGTAGCTTGTCCCGGGACTTGAAGTATGGAAGTATTGGCTGGAGGACATGTGAGTACAACACTGAGGATCAGAGGCGGCTCCAGCCCCACGCAAGGGGTAGTGCCAAGTAAAAAAATATGAAAATATTTGTATTTTCATAACAGTATATCAGAGCAGGGTTCGATTTCCGGTGTATATATAGGGCCTACACCAATCTTGATAGTCAACATTTCACATCGGGACTTACCGAATATAATATATACGATAAGAAAATATAGGCTATAAAAGAAACTTTTTCAGCACTCAACCATTCACTCACTAATAGCCTACAAAACAAACTCAATGTTTGACTCTTTAACACCTTGACTCACTAAAAATAACCACGAACCGTTAAAAAGAACCGTTGTAGACTAGACTACAAATAGGAATTCGCGCGATTTCATCCAAGCCTGACAGTTGCAGATGGTTTATCAACCATAAATATTTAGCTACCGAGAGTAATCCGTGAAGTCTTAACATGTAGGCCTACGGTAGTCATGATCTTACTTTTTTTCTCTTTTATTCATTCTCTTAGTTATTCTTTTTTTTTAATTTAATCAATTTACCCTCTAGGTTGGTGGTTGCCACGGACTCAGCGAGGGAACTCACCACTACCGCCTCTATGGGCAGTGTCCTGGAGCTTGGAACATCTGGTCGGGATGGATACAACTGGGGAGGTGTGATCAGCACTTCGCCCAGGCAGCCTCACCTGCAAAGTGAACAGGGGCCTCGTGAGGGTTGGGAAGGGATCCACTTTACCAAATAAGGAATTAATAAATACATACATATTATTTTCACTAATTATTACGGCAATTTTAAATTTCACTGTTGGACCCAGAGCCCCCTTTTAGAGAAATCGAGAATTAATGCTCTTTGTGTGAGAACGATTGGTTGTCAGTTTGTGTCAACCAACGCCCCACCCCAGCAATAACCAATGACTCAAATTACTTCCAGCCAATCAGGCCAATGGCTCACACCCTCATCCCTTTGTGACAGCTTGTGACAGGCATGTCGCTGGCCCAGTACCTCGTAATGGCCGATAGGTAGCATTGCACTTCACTTTCAGTACCGCTTTGAGCCATACTCTATTTGGCACGGAAACCAGCATATTTCCTCATAACGAGTGACGAGAGAGGTTACGGAAAAGATCGTAAATTGGACTGCGCATGCGTTAACCGGGCCATATAGACCGTGGCTCAAGATATCATTGGGGCGAATATGGACTCAATGATCATTCTTACGGACGGAATATTTTAACTACAAAGTAATTTGAAACTAACTAGATACCGGTATTAAACGTAGGCGTTCGAAATTATTCCTTCAGCACTATGAATAATTTATTTTCTCTTAGAGGGCAGTGCCATGGCACGGTGGCACTACGCCAAGAACCGCCCCTGCTGAGGATTCTCACTGTCTCTAATAGACAAGAATGGCTGACATTGTGTCACCAGCTTCCAATCCTCAATATGCCGTCAGCATCGGTGGTTCAGTGGTAGAATGCTCGCCTGCCACGCGGGCGGCCCGGGTTCGATTCCCGGCCGTTGCAGCTTACATTTTAGCAGAAAGCAAAATAAATAGTTATGTTCATTTAAGAAGCGGAACAAAGACGCCATATGCCGTTGATAAACATGCAGTCCTTTCCTTTGATGAAGTCATTTTTGTCCACTTTCTAATCGCAATTTTCCCAACTTGGCCTCACACGCGGACTATGCGAGAGATCACTGCTCTACCGCCGCAAGGACGTTGTCTGTGAGCTGAACATGCTTTTTCAGCAGATACAACTGGGGATGGTGAAAGGCGACCTCTAACTTGGGCCTTATTAAGGAAGGGATTATTGGAAGGAAGTGGACCTGTTGAAAGGAACTATATCGGCATTTACCTGGTGGTGAAAATGGGAAACTAAAAAAACGTTTTCAGGACGACTGAGATGGAATTGGAACTCTCTCTCAACCAATGACCTCGCAGAGGCTGTGGGTGTAGTCGTGCTGAGGGATAAGCAATTAAGAAAGAATACAAAAAAGATTACGAGCCTTACAGTAGTCGCATATGATGTGTAACATGTGACATGTCATCCCTTGTTAACAGTGAACTCTGTTGGTCATTGAAATAACTTCTTGAAAAACTGCAGTGCCAAATCCTGACCAGTTTTAAGCAAATTTGATATAATGAATATCTTCACTCCAAACAACGACAACTTGAAGATGATTTATTGTGGGAAGAATATCTTTAATTGGGCCTCCAAACCTTGAAGTAATTTTGTAAGCGATATAGATTCCACATAGCCACATAGCCGACAGTACCTCGTGTGCTTACATAATATAAGAATACAGCAAAAGTATGAAGATTTAATAAATCATGATTGTTTTCAGCAAATATGATATAATGAATATTTTCACACCAAACAACGACAATTTGAAGATGATTTATTGTAGGAATATCTTTAATGGGTCCTCCAAACCTTGAAGTAAACCGTATGCGATATGCATTGCACATAGCCTCCTGGCCGAAAGTACGTCGCGGTATCAATCTCCACCTCCGCGCGCGCTCATTGTTTCCGTCTCATCGATATCCGTTTCATTGTTTCCGTCCCATCCATTTCCGTTTCATTTTTCAAAATCACCCTCACAAAAATATACAGATTCCGAGTGGAAAGATTTTACTCATCAATAGCCGAACTACTTCGCAACCCAAGATTCCTTTCCGACAAAATATTTGTACTTACGTATTTTTACTGAATTATTGATATTTTTAAAGGACTGACTATATAATCTCGGGAAACTGAATGGAATACTCGACCCTTGATATTTAGTTTGATATATAGCAAAGGGAGTACAAACGTGTTTGTTCAGTAATATTAAGGTGTGATGTGCCACACAAATGGCACAATGAGGTGAGATCAGGAAGAATCAACATTGCATTCAGTGATAATATAAGTAACTTTCCACTGAAACAAGCTTCACTTGAACAGGACCAGTGGCCAGTGGAGAGGAGAAGTGAGTACACTTGTCTCTCTTACTGACGCCAACTGGTCAGTGCTGGGAAAACAGTATGAAATAGAGGCTTAAGAGGTCATCTTCTGTTTGTGTGTGAATGTCTGTAGGTCTGTGAGTGTGTGGAAGGTTTTACAGTAATAAGCTAAAGCTATCCAGACCGACCCAGACTGCGGATTTCGCATTCCAGTAGGCATAAGTGCCACCAGTCTAATATGGCACACACGCGAAATATTTCTCCTAATGGAGAAATCAACATGAAATTTTCTTCTTAGTCGTTTACCCTCCAGGTTGGTGGAACCCACGGACTCAGCGAGGGAACTCACCACTACCGCCTCTACGGGCAGTGTCCTAGAGCTGGGAATATCTAATCGGAGTGGATACAATTGGTGAGGTGTGATTGGCACCTCGCCCAGGCGGCCTCACCTGCAAAGCGAACAGGGGCCTCATGAGGGAAGGTAATGGATGGTCAGGATGGATTGGCAAGGAAGAGGGAAGGAGGCGGCCGTGGCCTTGAAGAAGGTACCATCCCGGCATTTGTCCGAAGACGAAGTGGGAAACCACGGAAAACCACTTCGAGGATGGCTGAGGTGTGAATCGAACCCCCTCTACTCATTTGGAACACCCGAGGCTGAGTAGACCCCGTTCCAGTCCTCATACCACTTTTCAAATTTCGTGGCAAAGCCGGGAATCGAACCCAGGACCTCCGGGGCTGCTGCTAACCATGCTGACCGCTACGCTACCGAGGCGACTATATGTTTATATACGTGACTTTAAACAACCTAGTAAGCATAAAACCAGCATGGCGGCTACGCGGCACTAATAATGAAATTGACTTTTTGATGACATTAATCCAAAAGCTGTGGAACTTGGCATAATGAATCTTTATTGCCTACCTATGAATAAAGTTCAGTTTTGTCTGTACATACATTAGTAGACTATAGAACCAAGAAATATTACGTTATCCATTCGTTTGATGCCAAGTACGTGTGTCTGGATGAATGTTCTTTTTAAGACATCCACACAGTAACAGAATGATCCGAGGTCAAGTGCGCTATATCGCTACACTATCCATCATGGATGAAATGATCAAGTGGCCCATTAGCTCAGTTGGTTAGAGCGTAGTGCTAATAACGCGAAGGTCGTGGGTTCGAACCCCCATGGGCCAATAATACTTTTAAATGACGTAGTAGACCAAATACCAAGCACTCTTAATATTGCTGTATAGGTATTCTCGTTCAACTACACATACCTATAATAGGCTACATGTCATTATAGCCTAGGTGGAAAGAGAAATCCAGTATTATGTAATAACACTTAAACAGGGAGAGACTTCCCGATGGGGCCGTGTGACGGCTGTGCCACTGTTCAAGGATCTGGCGCTAGTAGCAGCGTAGCGCCCAACTAGTTTAACACATTTACACTCTTTAACATATTAATAACCATCAATACTTACATGGGAGCCTCCGTGGCTTAGGCGGCAGCACGCCGGCCTCTCACCACTGGGTCCGTGGTTCAAATCCCGGTCACTCCATGTGAGATCTGTGCTGGACAAAACGGAGGCAGACAGGTTTTTCTCCGGGTACTCCGGTTTTCCCTGTCAAAATTTCATTCCAGCAACACTCTCCACTATCATTTCATTCATCTGTCATTCATTTAATCATTGCCCCAGAGGAGTGCGTCAGGCCTCGGCAGCCGGCACAGTTCATATCCTCGCCGCTAGATGGGGGGCTTCATTCATTCCATTCCTGACCCGGTCGGAGACTGGAAGCAGGCTGTGGATTTTCATTACTTACATGAATATCAAAGTAGTTGCTGGAAATACTGTCCTTCATATTCTAAACACACATTGCACCTGAACGTACACTCGATGTAATTCATCCTCACTGATATTACGTATCAGTGCAGCTATTTCGTTCTCCAGAGCCTCCAGAGTATGCGGATTACTTCTGTATAACATTTGTTTGAGGTTCCCCCGCAAGTAAAAATCGCACGGTGCTGAAACGTAAGAACACATTTACTGGAAGGCTTCTTCTTAAGGGGATAAGTTTCCACAAGGAAAATTCGATGTTTTGTTCTATACCTGTTTACGGGATACGAGATAGTCTACAGTACTTACGGTATCTTGCCAGCTGGGAAAGTAATCAATGATATGACAGCATCTGGCGCCTCCAAACTCGCTGTTGTGTAACGATAAAGGCTAGTCAACTGGCGGTGCATAATCACTCACTCTCTCCGTCACACAGTCCCGGCGAAGTTCCGTTCTATATAGAAGGCTTTCACTGTAGAATCAAGTTGGTTTTTGTAGTTTCCAAATCTCCTAACAGACTTGGAATATCATGGTCATGAGTTCCGCATGAGCGGCTTCGGTGGCGTAGTCGGTAGCATGCTGAGCTTCTATGCCCAAGATAGCGGGTTCAAACCTGGCCGAAGCCGTCGGATTTTTTGAGAGCGTTAAAAATCAACAGTATGCCTTCCTTCGGAGGGGAAGTAAAGCCGGCGGTCCCATACCATAGATTTATGGCATGTTAAAGAACCTTCCACTAATTGAACCTGTGTGAAGCTAAATTGACAGGTTAAGAATGTAGACAACGCTCTTAGGTTTCTACGTTCGTTGCCAAGAGCCGACTGCGGTGGCGTCTAGTAGCTAAATACTGAACTTGGCCTAGTAGTCGTTGACGGTCGCGCTTGGCGGCAAAAGTAGGAATTATTTGAAAAATTCTAAGTTGCAGTACTCAAATTTAAAAAAAAAATCATAACACACACTAATACAGTCATCACAATTAACACCGGTTATCAGACAGATTCTACACACACCCAAAGTACACGGGGCTACATGACCGCGTTGTCGCACCCCTAAACTTAAGAACCAGCCAACCAGTTCCGCATGCACTGAAATGCTTACATGAGATTTCACGGCTTTGATTTATTTAAGAAGAACCCTCGTATGAAGTGACAAATTATAATTGTATGAAGGTAAAGAATAGACCTGCTGTATATGAAAAGGAAGAGGGTTTGTATTTAATCTCGCGATCATGAGCCACGGGACCTCCATATTTACAAAAAAAACGAATCACAGGAAGTGATATTTCACTCCGAACATCTCCGTTTTTTTTACTTTTATTTTATAGTCCTCTTTTTATTTCACTTTTACTTCCGGTATTTATATCATTACGTTACACACATCCAGTCCCCAAGCCAGAAGAATTAATCACAGTCGCTTATAATCCGCATGGCCTGGCTGGGAATCGAACCTGTGCCAATGTCTAGCACGCTAACCAATTAGCCACGGAGCCAGACTGCATTAACAAGGAACAGAACAAATAGGCCTATGAGAAGGGTCAATATTCACAAACCGTTGGTATCAAAATCTCGCAGTCGGCAGGACTCGAACCTACGCTCCTAGAGGGAATCTGATTTCAAGTCAGACGCCTTAAGGCTGTGCGGTCAAAAATTGAAATTTTATTTTTATTTTTATTTTTACTCTTAATCTCTAATGTAGGTCTTTGTGAGATATTATATGCGTTTTGAAGAAAATAACGACGGCTCGTTTGCTGAGGACATGGCTTCAAAGTGGCTATTTTGAGCGTTAAAGGTACAATCTCCACGACGAAACTAATAATCGGAAGACACCGAAATTTATGTACAACAACCCCTGTAGTAGTACCTGCAATAGGAACAATTCTTATTACGAAATTCAAATTTTGCATTAACCTCTTCAGATTTGAATACCATTTTTAGTGAGAAAAAATTGTTATATTAACTTCAAAGTTTTATTAATTTGATGTGGCTCTTATTCTGAGCAGTAGAAAAGTTCGATAAAGAAAATTGGTTCAGCGATATACCCGTGGTGATTGTACCTTTCAGACTCTACAAAACGCAGGTTGAATCAGTCACACACACATACACACACGCGCGCACACACACAGCGGTAAGACAAGGTCTTGGGCAAGAGCGCGCTCGGGCACCTGCCTTATCCTCTCCTTCAACACCTTTGCTATCGCAGCTTCCGCCTCCCTCCCGCCCTGACTCATCATGCCAGTCCACACGACCACAGACTAGAGCAGAGTTTACCAACCTTTTGAAGTTCACGGCACCCTTGGGAATAACATTAAACACTAGGGGCACCCTTCCTTGAATAAAAAAAAATTATGTTTCATATGTAAATTTATTGAAATATTTTATAATAAGTAACGTACACCATAACATAATACAGTCTACTTTACTACAGTCAGTGAGTAAAAATACATCAAAATTTTGTTCGATAAATCGTTAATATGAAACTTGTGATTGATGCTTAGAGCACAGGTACGTGATATCGGGACTTGCAGTTGACAATGAAACACGCAAATCATCCTCAAGGTTATTCAGTCTATTTCTTGCTTTGGATTTTATTGTCACCAGAGCAGAGAAGGCTTGCTCGCATAGATAGGATTTTGGAAAGGGCGAAAGTGTGTTAATTGCTTTCTTCATTAGGTTAGGATACTACTCTCTCCGCTGAAGCCCAAAAGTAGCCACCGACGCCTCACTCTTGGTGGACTTACTTTTGAGTGTGGAATCGGCACAAAGATCAATAAATTCATCTCGTTCGCAACCAGTGAAATCTATTTCCTCGCACTATCTATGAAATCAAATGGTGAGACAACCCAGTTGACATTCATAGTAGAAATAGATGGAAAGTATGTATCTATTGCTTCTTGCAATCTTGATAAGTGATCACAAATGCGGTCTTTCAGCTTACCCAGATCGTTATCTACTGCCAGATGAAGAAAGTTTGAAAGATCTCCTTTCTGAACTGCAGACGTCCAAGAACTAAGTTTTCTTTTAAAATCTTTCATTTTATTGGTTGAGGAAATTATTGTTTCCTGTCTACCCTGCATTGAAACATTCAGTTAATTCAGTTTATGAAAAATATCTGCCAGATACGACAGTTCCAAGCACCAAGAATCAGTTAGTAACAGCTCATAAAATGTATCTTGATTTTCATCTTTAAAAAGAGTTTTCACCTGTTCTCTAAGTTCAAGAAACTGCTTCAATACACGACCCCGCGACAACTACCTTACTCTGTATGAAGTAACAAAGAGGTATGAGGTGCATCCGTTGCGAGACATAACTGTTTAAAAATCCTGCACATTAAAGGTCGAGACTTGATGTAGTTCACCATTTTCACAACTTCGTTAAACACTGCAGCAAAATCTTGAGCTCTTGCAGTAAAAACCTTTAAATTTTCCAGACATAGATTGTGCACCATCTGTACATATACCACAACAGTCTTTCCATGCCGGCCGAAGTCGTCGGATTTTTAAGAGAGTTAAAAATCCCTCAGTATGCCTTCCTTCGGAGGGGAAGTAAATCCGGCGGTCCCATGTCATAGATGTATGGCATGTTAAAGAACCTTCCACTAATTACACCTGTGTGAAGCTAAATTATATATAGGTTAAACATTTGACTAGCGTTCTTAGGTTCCTACGTTCGTCGTCAAGAGCCGACTGCGGTGGCGTCTGGTCGCTAAGTTCTGAACTAGTAGTCATTGACGGTAGCGTTTGGCAGCAAAAGTCGGAACTATTTGAAAAATTCAAAAGACTGCAGTCCTTACTTGAATTAAAAACAGATAACACGCACTAATACAGTCATCACAATTAACACCGGTTATCAGACAGATTCTACACACACCAAAGTACACGGGGCTACATGACCGCGTTGTCGCAGCCCCTAAACTTAAGAACTAACCAACCAGTCTTTCCATGAAAGATCTTGGTCATTGAGAAAGGAATTAATAGAAACAAAAATATCATGTCCTGAGGTTGTAGTCTCCAGCGGTTTACAGAACAGAAACGCATCATTAATATCTTTATCATCAATATATCTGGTAAAACCAAGGAGTTGCAGTTTGTCACCACTATCGATACTCTCATCTACTTGCAAAGCAAATGCTCTATCAGTTTTTATTTTCCCCACGACTTGTTCGTTGATATTGCAAACATTTCAGATATCCTGCGACTGATTGTGTTGTTGGAAAGAGGAAATTTCGAAATTTGATTACTGCTCCTTCACCAAGTATTGTTGAAACTATAATTTTCCATGCAGGACCTATGATTTCCTCTCCAAGAGTATGAGGTGTGTGTGTGATTTTTTTTCCTATCAGTTCTGCTACTTTAAACGAGGCTTCAAGAGCAGTATCACTTATGGTCATTCTCTTTACCATTCGCACAGCTGTTTTTTTTCTCCCCTTCTAGTACACGTGAAAAATACATCACACTCTTCCCAGACCCACTAGGATGCTTAATTGAGATATGCCACTTCAGTTTGCTAGGTACCATGGCCTCGTGTTTCGCCACAAACTAAACACACAGGGATAGGGTTTTCCTCGTTCTTATTCCACGTAAATCCATACACTACGTAACTGTCCTGGTATGTTCTTTTCTTTCGTTCGTCTTCTTTATGTTGAATTCGACGGTTCGGGAGTAGGAGCCGACTGCTCACTTTCACTCTCCAGGCGTTTACGTTTAACAATGAACTTGTCCATAGCTAAACACTGCTACTGTAATCAACGCCAAGAAAACATGTTAAAGTGGCGTAGGAACGGGTACACTTTTATATATTTATATATATGTAAGTGACTGATGTGAAACAGCATTTGTCAAAGCATTTCGGCCCTGAGTGGCACAACAGAGAGGATCTAGGCTTCTACCGAGACTTGCTACTATGTGGCGAAGACATAGCTCGACAAAATGTATCTGAAGTAGAAGAAGAAGAAGAAGAAGAAGAAGAAGAAGACCCCATGGAATGACGTTGCTGTGCAGTCCAATGGACTCTATTTCGCCTAGTTTGAAAAGCTGTGAGCATATTGTGAATGGAAATTTAAGGTTGAAAGGTTACTTTTATTGTATACTGGGTAGTTTCTTAGAGAACTTTAAAATATAGCAATAATTTCACTTTCACATAGAAACCATAATTACTGACTTAATGAAACTAATCCAAAACCACTTAAGTCCTAGATCCTGTATCAAAACTGCTTAAGTGCAATATATTTTCTATTATTACGTAAAAACTGCTTTTACTGTATTTTTAAAACATACATAAAATGAAAACTAATCGTATTTTGTAACTATTATACAAACTGTTTCTATTTAAACGCGCACGGATAACTCAAGACGTTTTTTGCCCTTTCTCACAAATTTCATGGAATTGACTTAGGTAGTTCTGGAATTGGACGACTCACATACATATCTTTATAACCTCTGTTATTTATTTTATTTGTTATTTAATTTCCAATGAATTTGTTATTATTAAGTCCCTTTTTTTTGTTAAATTTTATTCTTTGTTTTCTTACTGTCAATACTTTATATTGTTATACAGTCAGTATAAAATGGTGTACTTCGTACCTGTATCAGATTATTACTAAAAAAAGATGTTTCAATATAGAACAATATGATATGTAAATGATTTTTCAAAATCTGAAATAATAAAATTTATTTTCATGAGAATATTTGCTCATAATAAAATATGTGTGTGTTTCGTTTACAGAATGTTAAAAATTATTTATGAGTTACTTTATAAAATTCTGTAAGTTATATTCGCAGAATAAATCATGTTTAAGATAATTAGTGGAAAGCTGGAAATTGCTTTAATCGCTTTATTTTGACCCAGATATTACTCTCCCAAGTTTTCCCCCTCAAGTGAAGTCGGCGTTGGCCCTTCTGGCCCTAAGAAGGTACCATTTTTCCTTTCTTTTTTTTTTTTTTTGCTAATATCTCCCAAACCATCAACTTTATCAACAAAATGCCTATTATGAAAATAATCTAGAGTACATTTTCTACAAAAATGCTCTCTACCTTCTGTCTCTAATGTGAACTGTTACGATGCTACGACCATTCAAATTGGAGCCCTTTTAGATTCTTGCGGAAAAGCTATGGAAATGATATGCCATATCAAAGTTTCTACATATTATAAAATATTTGTCAGCATTCCAGGTGCACAAGCTGTTAACTTGTTACAAGTATAACAGATTTTCAATGTAAACAGCTGTGGCCTCAATTTCTCCGTCATCGCTTTCATCGTCTGTATCGGTACTTTTGTCCGACGTCACAGGGCGCTCAAGATTAACATCGATGTCTCCGTCACAATCATCCATATCATCTTCCTCGGCAGCATTTGTACATGACCGTCCCATACAATTCATGCAGATTCTGGTGCATCGGAGGCCCGTTTTCCTGCAACCACAAGCTGCGTTACATCCTTCCGAACATTTGCTGGACACTGTGTTTAGAAGCTTTTGTGGCACCGGATCCCTCGTAGGTATGGGAGCCAAACCACATTGAGAATTTTTCCAGCCCCAATCCAGTGGATTTGTATCATTTCCATACCATGTTTGGATTTGATGATATGTTCTTAAAGAGTGATCACGTGCCGCTGATTCGGTGGGAGGTAAGCTTGCGAGATTAAATCGATGTTTGCTTAGAGATTTTTCAAACAGTTGGAACCGCAGCTCATTAGGGTATTTCCCGTGGTTTTGTTGTCATAAAGCCCAGCCAAAACCAACTGGCCCGCTTTGTCAATTTCATCGGGGTTTGCGTTCACGTCTCGGAAAACCCTAACAGCTGTCTGCAGTTCCTCATTACTCTTCAGCAGTGTTACGAATTTCATTTTGCACTGCCTGTGAAACGAAGACGTTATATCGCACCCACTAAACGCATGCAAAAAGAGGAAGTTTTCTTGCACACATGTTGGGAGATTGAAACTTGTTGTGCAAAATAGTTGTTGTTTGGTTGAACCTTGGCCGGGTTTCATAAAATACATTTTCGTGGAGGGTGGCACACAAGCCGCCAGGATATCTATATCTTCAGCCACTATAATGACTTAATTGTCGGGCCGAGATAACTCGAGTGGGGTGGTAACGATGAGCACATCGGCATGTGGAGCTTGTCTGGTTTCGATTCCTTCGCTTTCGAATTTGACGCGCAACAAGCCGATCAATCTTCGTTTGTTTGTGACATTAGACAAAAAGTTTGCTTGTGGCATAGGTGCCGTCATGGACTCATAAAAAAAACATTAGCAGCTTCATGCTTGTGCGATCGTCGAAGACGTTCAACGGACTTGGTACTGCGAGCTGCTGGGTCGTCAGGATACCCAACGAAAATAATGACACTGTTTTTAAAGTATCTTTTAACGTAACTCGCATATTTGGCACTAATGTCGACAAAAGTATCGGTTAGGTGCCAAATTACACGGTGCAGAAGATATCCTCCGTCGAGAACATGATGTAGGTCCTCAAATATGGGCTCATCGGTAACAGGATCGAATAATTTATAGAACACAGACTTTTGCGTCTACGCATTCCCGCTTTATCAAAGATCGCAACCGGATACGGAGCTAGTTCAAACTGGAAATATTGTTTCAATTCTGCATCGGATTTCTTTGCAAGGCAAATGCATTGGAAAAGCACAAGAGGATCACCAGGAATATCCGTGTTGCGGATTTTTAGCCTATTTTCAATTTTGAAACAAGATGTTCAGTAAAGAACATATAGCCTACTTTCTCCTAAATGTATGAGTATAGTTATAACTCGTTGTTATTATCAAAGAGTATAATAGAACTATTCTTTGTTGAAGACCTTAGAAACGATTTACCTCTCCCAAACGCCACAACCTAGATAAAAACTGCTACCATCATTGAAGAAAGAAAGATAAGAAGTATCTAAAGAATGTTATGGATCTGGAGACATAATCGACCGGGCTGGCGGCGTGGCTCAGCGGTAACGTTCTCGCTTGCTGGACCGTATGTTTCAGGTTCGTATCCTGGCGCAGTCAGCTGGCATTTGAGGGTACACAAATGCGAGGGAGCCGTGTTAGTAGATTTACTGGCACGTTAAAGATCCCCTTCGGGACAAAATTCTGGCACCCCGGCGTCTCTAAAAGCAACAGTAGTTAAAAGGGACGTAAAACCAATAACATTATTATTATTATTATTATTATTATTATTATTATTATTATTATTATTATTATTATTATTATTACATAATCGGCCTGACGCGGGCAACATCCAACTTTGAGTTGAGGCATGCCTTTACACGTCTGGCTGCGTATGACTTTCACAACCCTAATTGAATTAACAAATCTTTCCATGACCCTACACAGACGTGTGTATACCAACTATGTGGATATTTTCGATTGCTATTTGGCTGAAATAGAAGTATTAATTAATATCCTGAACTAGCACCAACGATAGAGTTCAGATACTATGTGAAATCGTTTTGTTCTTTACTTCATTTAACATTTTCAAATAACGCACAATAGGCTGTTACAAACCCTTTAAAATAGAAAGTAAAAATGTATCGTAGTATCATCTTGTCATTCTTCAAATTCGATGCGCATAGAATGCAAATGGTATAGTAATCAATGGAGCCCCACGTAGACTAGTCGTGATATCTAGTGGTGAAATATCGAACAATATAATCCTAACAGAGCGAGTGCATTCTAGCGGCCAGAAGAAGAAACTTTTCAATAAAATCTGGTCGGCGTGCAGTTACCTTTTTGGCAGCTAGATGTCTCGAGTAAATCTGCTGGCGAATTATGTTTTAATTAAATATATATTTTACACCATAATATGCACAATATAACGCTTAATTTTAAAACATCTGAGTCATTACAAAACAATAAACATATAAAATTTCAAGCAAAAAAAATTGCTCTGATCGGGTTTGAACCATAGGCATTTGAGCGATAGGCTAACGCTCTACCACTGAGCTAATTGTGTCAACGAATATCATTCTATATAAAATGACTTACATAGAACTTGTTAGCAAATAGTGATTTATACTAAACGATTTCATCACTGGAGTATATTATTTATATATAAAGCATTTCATACAAAGTTTATTTATTTTATATCAGTACGCTATATTGCATGCAATACTCAAATTAGTGAAATATAAGTCAGGCACAAGATATCCGCTGCCATCTTGTCTTATTACTAAATCAGCTCAGCTTTTAAAATCACGTCTGCACTATAGTATTACAAAATAAACTTTTAATTTCGAACGTGCCTCTTCCTTTAGAACAGTTAAAACGATTCTCGGCTCGATAATCGGAACTGGTGGGTCCCATGATATGGATTATAAAGTTTGCATAATTCGCACGGCCGCCATCCTGAAATGGTATGGCGGACGACCTTGTAGTTTGGTCACAAGACGCATCCTAAACGAAGGTATGTTGTTACCAAATTTGGTAGAGATCGGATGATTTGGTTAGTCGTTATTTGATTTTACGTTTTGAACGTTTGAGTGGCCGCCATTCAGTTTTAGTAAAGATGGCGGCGATATAAAACATGACACTGAGGTGTCCTTTGCTAGTGCTACCTTTGTACCAAATTTCGTTCAATTCGCATTCACAGTGTTCGAATTGATAGGGGGGGACAGACATTCAGAGTACACACACTCACACACACACACACACACACACAGACACACAGACACACACACACACAGACTCACACACACACATACACACACAAACACAGACAGACACACTTTTTTCGCCCTGTGTTGATCTCATAAGTCTACTTTCATTTTTTGCAAAAATCGAAAGTAGGCTAAAAATAGGCTTATGAAATCACCTTTTGCCCGTGTGTGTGTGCGTGTGTGTGTGTCTAAACGACTGGAGCGATTTCAATGAAACTCGGTAAGTTCATGGCGCTATTCCCGGCGACCTCGACCGTGCCCTTCAAATTTTGTTACGTCTCACCAATCCAACATGGCGGCTGTGCGAAATATTTCACTAGCATTCGATATCTCCGAAACTATTACAGATATCGCCCTGAAATTGTGTACGGTGATAAAGGGCACTACTAGAAGTTCACCTATGAGACTTTCAAAAACCTGGTGACTACAAAACCAACATGGCGGCCAAGCGAAGTTGAGACTTTTAAATAGACTTTTCTCGCGATTTAACTACCCAAACGTAATGAAACTGGGTACAGCAATTGTTTATACACATTGTAAAGCACTGGAGTCTAATTTAGTTCAATTGTTTACATAACCTCAAAATGGCGGCTGTGCGAAATATTTCACTGACATTCTATATCTCCGAAACTATTACAGATATCACCCTGCAATCTTGTACGGTGATAAAGGGTACTGATACAAGTTTACCTATGTATATTTCATAAACCTGTAAAGTACAAAACGAACATGGCGAACAAGCAAATTTGAAATATTTTAATAGACTTTTCTCGTGATTTAACTCTCTGAGCGCAGTGAAATGTGGTACAGTAAATGATTTTGCAGATTGTAATGCACTGCCATCTAATTTAATTCAATTGTTTACATAACCTCAAGATGGCGGCTGTGCGAAATTTTAAAATTATGTTTTTATTTCTTGTGTCGTTATCATGCGATTGAAGTGAAAGTTTGAATAATGAACCTAGGCAATAATTGTCCTTGAATGGTACATAACTCTATGGCCTATACATATAACAATCCTAAACGGCGAGCTTCCGAAATATTTAGACGGTTCTCAATATCTATGATTCTTTTACAGCAAACAAACAGATTTTTTTTATGTTCATAGAGACTATGAACATATGTTCACCTATAGGACTTTGAGTAACCTGGTGAGCACAAATCCAACATGGCGGCGACGCGAAGTATAAATATTTAAATGGACGTTTCTCGCGAATTAACTATCCGAGTGCCGTGAAACGTTTCACGTTAAATGCTTATTCAAATGTAGATCCACTGGCATCTAATTTATTTCAATTGTTTGCATAATCACAAGATGGCTGCTGTGTGTAATTTTAAAATCTCGTTTTTACTTCTTGAGTTCTAATCATGCGATTGAAGTTTGAATACCACACGACCACAATAATCTTAATGTAATAGTACAACAAGATGTTCAGTAAAGAACATATAGCCTACTTTCTCCTAAATGCATGGGTATTGTTATAACTCTTTGTCCTTTTCAAGGAGTATGATTGAATGTTGGTTGTAGTATCTTGTTGAAATACAACGTGCTATAGGGATATTAAACATGAATATGAGGTGCCCTTTGCTGGTGCTACCTCTGTACCAAATTTCGTTCAATTCTGTTTGACCGTGTTTGAATTGATAGGGGGAATCGATTTGCACACATACTTGGCCACCATCTGCAAACTATTGGGCTGATGTTATTGCAGTTTGGTCAGAATATGTTTCCCACATAAAGATATGGTGTTGCCAAATTTGGTAGAGACTAGATTATTAGGTTGGTCGTAATTAAATTTTAGCTTTTAACATTTGGGTGGCCGCGATTACGTTTCCGTCAAGATAGCGGTGATATAAAACATGACACTGAGGTGTCCTTTGCTAGTGCTACCTCAGTACCAAATTTCTTTCATTCGGTTCCACCGTGTTCGAATTAATAGGGGGAATCAATTTTGACATAAAGATGGCCACCATCCGCAAACTATTAGGCTAATGACCTATTAGATTGGTCAAAGGATGCTCCCTCCATAAAGGTATGTTGTTGCAAAGTTTGGTAGAGATCGGATGGATATGTTAGTCGTAATTTGATTTAAGCTTTAAACATTTGTGTGGCCGCCATTACGTTTCTGTCAGTATGGCGGCAATATTAATCATGACATTGAGATTCCCTTTGCTAGTGCTATCTCTGTACCAAATTTCGTTCCATTCGGTTTCACCGTGTTTGAATTAATAGGGGAATCGATTCTGACACAAAGATGGCCGCCATCCGCAAACTATTAGGTGAATGACCTATTAGATTGGTCAAAGGATGCTCCCTCTATAAAGGTATGTAGTTGCAAAATTTGTTAGAGATGGGGTGATTAGGTTAATCGTAATTTGATTTAAGCTCTGAACATTCGTGTGGCCGCCATTACGTTTCAGTCAAGATGGCGGCGATATAAAACATGACACTGAGGTGCCCTTTGCTAGTGCTACCTCTGTACCAAATTTCGTTCCATTCGGTTCCACCGTGTTCGAATTAATAGGGGGAATCAATTTTGACATAAAGATGGCCGCCCTCCGCAAACTATTAGGCGAATAACCTATTAGATTGGTCAAAGGATGCTCCCTCCATAAAGGTATGTTGTTGCAATTTTTGGTAGAGATCGGATGGTTATGTTAGTCGTAATTTAACTTAAGCTTTGAACATTTGTGCGGCCGCCATTACGTTTCTGTCAATATGGCGGCAATATAAAACATGACACTGAGATGCCCTTTGCTAGTGCTACCTCTGTACCAAATTTCGTTCCATTCGGTTTCACCGTGTTTGAATTAATAGGGGAAATTGATTTTCACACAAAGATGGCCGCCATCCGCAAACTATTAAGCTAATGACCTATTTGTTTGGTCAAAGGATGCTTCCTTTATAAGGGTATGTTGTTGCAAAATTTGGAAGAGATAGGATGATTAGGTTAATCGTAATTTGATTTAAGCTTTGAACATTTGTGTGGCCGCCATTACGTTTCCGTCAAGATGGCGGCGATATAAAACATGACACTGAGGTGCCTTTTGTTAGTACTACCTCTGTACCAAATTTTGTTCCATTCGGTTGCACCGTGTTCGAATTAATAGGGGGAATCGATATTCACACAAAGATGGCCGCCATCCGCAAACTATTACGCTGATGACCTATTGGTTTGGTCAAAGGATGCTCCCCCCATAAAGGTATGTTGTTGCAAAATTTGGTAGAGATCGAATGATTAGTTTAGTCGTAATTTGATTTAAGCTTTGAACATTTATGTGGCCGCCATTACGTTTCCGTCAAGATGGCGGCGATATAAAACATGAAACTGAGGTGTCCTTTGCTAGTGCTACCTTTGTACCAAATTTCGTTCAATTCGCATTCACCGTGTTCGAATTGATAGGGGGGACAGACATTCAGAGTACACACACTCACACACAGACACACACACACACAGACTCACACACACACACATACACACACACACACAGACTCACACACACACATACACACACACAGATAGACACACGTTTTTCGCCCTGTGTTGATCTCATAAGTCTACTTTCATTTTTTGCAAAAATTGAAAGTAGACTAAAAATAAAAATCCAACCTGGCGACCATCTGAAATATTTAGACGGTTCTCAATATCTATGAATCTGTTACAGCAATTAAACTGAAATTTTGTATGTTGATAGAGGCAATTAACATGAGCAGGATATATGAAAATAGGCTGTATAGTTCTTCACGGAACTACTTGTTATTTTCGAATTTACCGCGCGGAGAGGCATCACGCCATTTTTTCTAAGGAACTTCACATCGTGAAAATTGTTGCCGGTTATGCCTTTTTGTGCTGCTATTCCAATTTCATAGGTCATATGACAAGTGATTTGTCCATCCCCGACAACTCCTGTGCTTAACGAAACAACGTGTTGTCCACGAGGAAAGGGCTCTTGAGTTGATAACCATCCAACAAATTTTCTCAAGTCCGCATCATCCCGCGAGATCCGCGCACACCGTGCATCCACATGCTGTTCTGTAATCGAAAACTCAATATTGCAAAATGATACTAATGGTAGGTATTTTTCCACAGCTGTTTACATTGAGAATCTGTTGTACTTGTAACAAGTTAACAGCTTGTGCATCTGGAATGCTGACAAATATTAAAACATGTAGAAACGTTGATATGGCATATCATTTCCATAGCTTTTCTGCATGAATCAAAAAGGGCTCATCTATGAATGGTCGTAGCATCGTAACGGTTCACATTAGAGACAAAAGGTACGGAACATTTTTGTAGGAAATTTACTCTAGATTATTTTTATAACAGGTATTTTGTTGATAAAGTTGAAGATTTGGGAGATATTTGCAAAAAATTGAAAAATGGTACCTTCTTAGGGCCAGAAGGGCCAACGCCGACTTCGCTCGAAGGAGAAACTTGGGAGAGTAATATCTGGGTCCAAATAAAGCGATTAAAGCAATTTCCAGCTTTCCACTAATTATTTCCTTATTGAACTACCTGTCGCCTGGCCTATTATGCGAGTTGTAATCTTCAATATATATCAAAATAATATATATATTACAATTTGCCTTACGTCGCACCGACACAGATACTGTAGGTCTTATTGCGACGATGGGATAGGAAAGACTAGCAGTGGGAAGGAAGCGGCTGTGGCCTTTATTAAGGTACAGCGCCCATTTGCCTGGTGTGAAAATGAGAAACCAGGGACAACCATCTCCAGGGCTACCGACAGGGAGGTTCGAACCCACTATTTCCGGAATGAAAGCTCACAGCTGCACAACCCTAACCACAACCTCACTCCGTGAATCATATCATACTATATCAAAATATAATCATAATAGGCCTATATCATATTCTTTTTTATTGGGCTGGACGGAGGGAGAATACCTACAGTAGTCCACAAATTGGCAATACGGCTCGGAAAGCAAGTCTCGTTTGTTTTTCAGATGCAAAGCAACGCTATCAGTGAGAGAGAGAGAGAGAAGACATTGAGTGACGAGGAGAAGCGGGGGGAGTAGGGGCGGAAGGAGGTGATAATTGAAGGGTAGACACGTCACTAACACAAATGCAGCGGCTGCTATCGGTGATACAGTAGTGCTGCCATCTCTTGCCATGCGATTGACGGCGGTGGAGATCGCACAGCCTTAACCACTCGGCCACGACTGCCTGAGAATACACTAAGGTGCACGGTGTGACCTTCCCCGTTACTGATAGGTCTCGGGAACATACAGCCTAGGTAACTGAAATAACTTGACTCATTTACCCCGGAACGAGTTGTTAATTTATTTTGGGGGCTAGGGAAGTGATAGTCACCATGCTTGTGTGTGTTGGATTTGTTTGCTAGCAGGTGTTTCCGTAGAGGCTGTAGTTGTGTAGTTTAATGGTAGCTTGTCCCGGGACTTGAAGTATGGAAGTATTGGCTGGAGGACGTGTGCGTACAACACTGAGGATTCTCACTGTCTCTAATAAACAAGAATGGCTGACATTGTGTCACCAGTCTCCATGCGATTTGGCTCCGTCAGCATCGGTGGTTCAGTGGTAGAATGCTGCCTGCCACGCGGGCGGCCCGGGTTCGATTCCCGGCCGATGCAGCTTACATTTTAGCAGAAAGCAAAATAAATAGTTATGTTCATTTAAGAAGCGGAACAAAGACGACATATGCCGTTGATAAACATGCAGTCCTTTCCTTTGATGAAATCATTTAGTCATTTTTGTCCACTTTCTAATCGCAATTTTCACAACTTGGCCTCACACGCGGACTATGAGAGAGATCACTCCTCTACCACCGCAAGGACGTTGTATGTGAGCTGAACATACTTTTTCAGCAGATACAACTGGGGATGGTGAAAGTCGACCTCTAACTTGGGCCTTATTAAGGAAGGGATTATTGGAAGGAAGTGGACCTGTTGAAAGGAACATTATCGGCATTTACCTGGTGGTGAAAATGGGAAACTACAAAAACGTTTTCAGGACGACTGAGATGGAATTGGAACTCTCTCTCTCAACCAATGACCTCGCAGAGGCTGTGGGTGTAGTCGTGCTGGGGGATAAGCAATTGAAAACGAATACAAAAGAGATTACGAGCCTTACAGTAGTCGCATATGATGTGTAACATGTGACATGTCATCCCTTGTTAACAGTGAACTCTGTTGGTCATTTAAATAACTTCTTGTAATACTTTTTTTATTTTTATTTAGTCAATTTACCCTCTAGGTTGGTGGTTCCCACAGACTCAGCGAGGGAACTCACCACTACCGCCTCTATGGGCAGTGTCCTGGAGCTTGGAACATCTGGTCGGGTTGGATACAACTGGGGAGGTGTGATCAGCACTTCGCCCAGGCGGCCTCACCTGCAAAGCAACAGGGGTCTCATGAAGGATGGGAAGGGATGGAAGATTGGGGTGGATAGGCTAGGAAGAGGGAAGGAGGCGGCCGTGGCCTTACAGTAGGTACTGTCCCCGATAATCCGGATAGTAGGCTGTCAGATATCCGCCCCCTCAATCGGATTGCCAATAATCACACGCACCGGCACAGCTACATCAATGAAAATGGCACTGACAGATACTACCGAGATTAGAGCGCAGCAGTTAACAAGAAATTATTGTGGAACACACCAAAATATACGGGGGTTCATACTTACCTTTACTTACCTATTCAAATAAATCTCGGGTCTGGGTTGTCAACTGGATCACTTAAAGTATGCCCTCACAATAACCTCCACCACGATATTTAAAATGAACCAAAACGGAAACAAGAAACTTTAAACTGTACAATAATTTATTTCACATAAAGGAATGATTCTAACAAAAATTCAACAAAATAAACGTGGCAATCAGAAGCCATTGTCAACATAATCATGTCCTCCTGTAGGACTTGTAGACGTTACATACAAATTTTCATCTTTCTCCAGCTCAAAAGAACGTAATAATCATAATACACTTGGAATGGATAAGGGAGTTGGGACGAGACATATAGCAATTGTTTTCCTTTCAATAAACATCACACTTTTATTTATAGCCGCAAGGCTACTATGTAGGCGACCTTGGCCTCTATCATGCAGTTGTCTGGCCAGCTGCGATCCACCCTGCATCATGTCGCATGCCTACATCGTCAAATGGACTCACCTGTCCAGCCAACGTTAGCATCTGCTAGTTACATCAGAGCCTAGCTCCTTTTCCAAACACTTTAAATGTCCTCAACTCAACTCAAATACTATCACGCAAATCTTTTAAATGCTCCATTCACATATCCATGGATTACTCTAATAATCCCAAAACTTGTTTAATTATATAATCCAAATGTTTAAGTAGCGTTGTTTAGAGTATAATAACATTTTAAATTGTTTATAACAATTTAAATTGTTTATAATATTGTCAAACGACAATTGAAAAATTTATACAGGCCTCTATTAATTCCTTTCGTTTCAAAATTATTATTAAAGATATTTACATAATTATTTACAATATTAATATTATTTGTTTTAGAAATACATTAAACCACACGTTTATCCGGTTGATAATTACATAAATCGGGTTAATATAATCGACCAATGAAGGTTAGTTATATTTAAATGTTATATTTAGGTTTAATAAGGTTTTAATAATTATTATTATTATTTGTGACGGTAACCTCCGTTCAAAATCGTTATCTCAAATTAATTAAGCACTCTTGTTAATTATAACAGTAACTTCACATGATTAATTTTCAAAGGACCTGGACAATAAACTCAGCGGAAAAATACTTCGCTCAAAAAGCACAAAATTGCATAAAAATAGGCCTAGAATTCATCATATATCTCAATATATATGGCATCAAAATCTTCCACAATACATTCAAAAAACCTCCACTTACAAATTCTTCAACATCATTAATTACTGTGGGAACCTCCTTCGCTTATTCAAGGGCATTATTCATCAGCGACTTTAACACGTCCACTGAACTAACGATTATACATCCATAGTTCCTCTTTAAAAATCCTTATATTCATTTATTGTTTCAAAACTGTTATTATATTTAACCTTCGTGGGTTTCATTCATGAATCGATATGAAGTAAAAATTTGCAAATCACAAATAAATTTAATAGCAAATACGATTAGACACGCCTCTCTGGTCTATCAAAATTGATTAATATCATCTAAGTAACGTAGTATAAAATTACTATCTTCAATCAAAGTTCATCTAAACTGCATAATAGTCGAATAGAATCCAATTAGACTGTGGAATGCAAACATTATTGTTCCAATTTATAATCGAGAAAAACTCCTATCAAATGTTCATTACTTTAGTGTATTCAATAAATTGTAATCAAAGTTCATATTTCATAAAATTGTCTATAATGCAATGGTATTTCATAACTGACGATAAATGTCTATGTTGCAATCATGTTCATAAAACGACTAGTATTTCCAAGATCGTCGATACAGTAGTAGATTTTAACGCTCTAAAATCTTTTAATAATTCTTCTTTCTTGAGGATGACAGAAAATTGGTCAAAGTAATTAACTGCTTAGAATTACTTTAATAAAATGACACGCTGTCTGAATTCAAATCTGCCATAGAAAATCGTTAAATTTACAGTCAAATCGTGACTACAAAAATATGCAAATTACTGAAATAATATCATATCAGTCTCAACTGATCCACAAATAATTTAAATATGCCAATGACATAACAATGTCTTAATAAATCGTCGAAAAAGGCATAAATCATCAAAGTGTACTGAGTACAGAAATATCAAGCAAGAATATGGGGCAAATATATGTAGGACAGAAAATATGAGAAAAATGGTTGCTCAGATATCGCTAAAAGGCTCAAATAAAACAAGAAACGTTCACGACTACCTTATCTGTTGATTGAAGTTCTAGAGGAAAATCTTCCAAAGAAGACTGATGATGGTTTCATTTCACCAACGTAAAGATGTGCTCCGACCTCGAACCTGGAACCAGCGCCCTCGGAGAATAGAACTGCTTCTTCCTCCAGAAATTGCACAGCTCCGTGTAGACGATAGACATCCTTCTGGCAAAACTCTTCTTTGTGAGCCGGGTCCACCCTGGCCTCTCTTGAAAGTTCCCTGAAGTTCTGGCAAAACTCTTCTTTGTGAGCCGGGTCCACCCTGGCCTCTCTTGATAGTTCCCTGAAGTTCTGGTAGAAATTCGCCATGAAGTTTATTGCAATTATTTCCGCACAAATATTCATATTTGTGAAGTATGAAAATATTTCCACTGCCATTTGATATAATTCAGCGTTGGACCACGATGCATGAGTGTAGTTGGACGTTCACTACATGCTCGCTTGTGTAGAATGGCGATTAACGAAGTTCCATGCTGCTATTTCACTCCATCGATATATGTCCCAATTGCATTAAAGTCCTTAGCCTTCCATCTCCATTTCCGTTATAATAGTTGAGAGAACTGCCATATTATAATGTTGCATTGAAGAATGTAGCGTTGTAACACCAAATGCAATCTTAAGTATCACGGTTGCAATACACGTGTTAGCCGTAGCGTAGAATGTGGTGTTATAAAAGTGCTTCTCAGGTGGCGAGAAAATCACTTTTGTCTGCCGTCTTAAAATGCCAATATCTTCCAAATTATAATCGTAAAAATGTTCAACTTTACTACACACTTTAATACTGTTATGCACAATAGAATTAGCTTATAGGCATTAGCTAACTCTTGATATATATTCTTGTAGACTCGTTAATGTGTGCGTTTCAACTTCGCCTAGTTTCAAACCCGTAAAATGGTACTGCTGCACTGCTCCGTGCTCGTTCGATGCGGTGGGCTTTACCACGCGCTAATAACGACTTGCTTCACTGAATCACTCGAAAACGACTATAAGACACCAGAAATATGATCAATATGAGAGCTTCTCTCTGCTGTGCAAGACCTTTTATCAACTTCTTGAGGGGCGTATCCATCCCTTCCATAGCTTGTTCCTCCGTCATAGCTAGAAGTTCTAACTTTGGCAATACTTGACGGATTTTCAAATTTCAAAAACTCAAAATTAATATTTTCTAAATTCCAAATCAATGCCATAACTGAAAATGGATTTCCACAATTCTGCATTCCAAAAGTAATTAAATATGGTAGTTTCAGTAATCTCCGTCTCCCTCCAAACTATCATTCATTGGTTCGAGTCTCTCCTCCAATAGCGTAACTTCTTCCTTAGCACAATTCCATGTTTCCTGCGACTGCGTCGTAAATCTCAGATCTTTCTCGAACAAACTCATGACGTCACCAAGAATCTCAGCTCAACCAGCCTACTTGCATGAAGTCTGCGTCATCCGTGCTTACGTCATGAATATCCACGTCACAACTATGACAGCCATAACTTAATTCATATTTGCCAATACAGCCAACGTGGTCTCAATATAATTCAATTTACGGGGGCAGTACCATCCCGGCATTTGCCCGAAGACGAAGCGGGAAACCACGGAAAACCACTTCGAGGATGGCTGAGGTGGGAATCGAACCCCCTCTACTCATTTGGAACACCCGAGGCTGAGTAGACCCCGTTCCAGTCCTCATACCACTTTTCAATTTTCGTGGCAGAGCCGGGAATCGAACCCAGGACCTCCGGGGCGGCAGCTAACCATGCTGACCGCTACGCTACGGAGGCGACTTTCTTGTAATACTCCAGTGCCAAATCCTGACCAGTTTTAAGCATATATGAATATTTGTTTTAGTCCTTTACTCTCCAGGTTGGTGGAACCCACGGACTCAGCCAGGGAACTCACCACTACCGCCTCTACGGGCAGTGTCCTAGAGCTGGGAACATCGAATCGGAAGGGATACAACTGGTGAGGTGGGATTGGCACCTCGCCCAGGCGGCCTCACCTGCAAAGCGAACAGGGGCCTCATGAGGGAAGGTAAGGGATTGTTGGGATGGATAGACTAGGAAGAGGGAAGGAGGCGGCCGTGGCCTTGAAGAAGGTACTGTCCCCGTTTTCCCGGATAGTAGGCTGGCAGATATCCGCCCCCTCAATCGGATTGCCAATAATCCACCGCGCCGGCTCAGCTACACCAATGAAAATGGCACTGACAGATACTACCGAGATTTGAGCACAGAAGTTAACAAGGAATTATTGTGGAACACACCAAAATAGACGGGGATTCATACTTACCTCTACTTACCTCTTATAAATATCTCGGGGATTGGGTTGACAACAGGATCTCTAAAGTATGCTCCCACAATAACCTTCACTATGACATTTAAAAATGAACCAGAACAACGGCAAGAACTTTGAACTGTACAAAAGCTTTATTTCAAATAAAGGGTATGACTTTAACAAACTCAACAAAATAAATGTGGCTATCAGTAGCCCATGTCAATCTGACTACGTCCTCCTATAGGACTTGCAAAGTTAGCATACAACATGTTAGCTCCCCCGAGCTCAAAATAACGTAACATTCATAACACAATTGGATTGGAAAAAGGAAGTCAGGACGAGACATATGTATAGAGCATTTGGTTTCTTTTAATAAACATGACACTTGTATTTATAGGCGCAAGGCCACAATGCAGACGACCTCGTCCGCTGATAACCAGTTGTCTGGCCAGCTGCCATCTACCCTTCAAACCTGACGTACACCTGTCAAATGGGCTCACTTGTCAAGCCACGTTGCGTAAGAATCCAGCACTCTCAAAAGTTTTAAATGTCCGCAAGGCATCACAAATATTGTTACGCAAATCTTTCAAATGCTTTACTCACATACCACTGGATTATACTGACAATCCCTAAACTTGTTTAATTAGCATCCAAATGTTTAATAAGCATTGTTTAGAGGATAAAACAAACTCTTAAATGTTTATAACAAAAAACTCATAAATGTTTATAACAATTAGAAATTGTTCATAATATAGTTAAAGACAAAAAGAATTTTAAACACGCCTTTAACATTACTTCCGTTCCACATTATTGTCAAAGCTATTTACATTATTTATTTACAATATTAACATTTAAATTATTCACATTATTAATTTGAGAAATACATTAACCACATGTTCATCCGGTTGGTAATTTCATAATCGTGTCAATATAATCGACCAATGAAGGTTAGTTATACATATTAATGTCACATTCTGGTTTAATAAAGGTTTAATAATTATAATTATTTGTGACGGTAATCTTCATTCAAAATCTTATCTCAAATTCTTTCAATACTCTTGTTAATTATAACAGTAAATTCACTTGATTAATTTTCAAAGGACAAATACAATACACTCCTGCGGTAAATACGTCGCTTATAAAAAAAATGCACAAAACTGCATTAAAGATGGGCCCAAAATTCATCATATATTAATATATACGGCATCAAAATCTTCCACAGAATTTACAAAAACCTCCACTAACAAATTCTTTAACATCATTAATTACTGTGGGAACCTCCTTCATTTACTTCAAGGGCATTATACATCAGCGACTTTCAACACGTCCGCTGCACTAGTGATTATACATTCATAGTTCCACTTCAAAAATTCTTATAATCATTAATAGATTCAAAACTGTTGTCATTTAACCTTCGTGGATTTCATTCATGAATCGAAATGAAGTAAAAATGTGCCAATCACAAACAAATTTAATAGTGAATACGCTTATATACGCCTCTCTGGTCTATCAAAATTTAAGATTATCATCTTCCAAGTATTGTAGTATAAAAATACTATCATCAAACAAAGTGCGACTAAACTGCAAAATAGTCGAATAGAATCCAATTAGACTGTGGAATGCAAACATTATTATTCAAATCTCTAATTGAGAAAAAACTCCTAACAAAAGTTCACGACTTTAATGCATTCAATAATTCATAATTAAAGTTCATCTTTCACAAAATTGTCTATGATGCAATGGTCGTTCATAACTGACGATAAATGTCTGTGTTGCAAACAATTTCAAATAACGACTAGTATTTCCAAGATCGTCGACAACGCAAGAGATTTTAACGCTCTAAAATCATTTAAATGTTCTTCCTTCTTGATGATGACAGAAAATTGGTCAAAGTAATTAAACTGGGGTAGAAATTACTTTAATAAAGAGACATGCTGTCTGAATTTAAATCTGCCATGAAAATCATTAACTTATAGTCAAATCGTGACTACCAAAATAATAAGCAAATTACTGAAATATCTAAATATCAGTCTCAACTGATCCAAAATCGTTTAACTATGCCCATGAATAACCATGTCTTAGTAAATCGTCGGAAAAGGCATACCTCATCAAGGTGTACTGAGAATAGGAATCTCAAACAAGAATATAGGGCAAAATACATGAGGACAGAAAATATGGGAAAATGGTTGCTCAGATATTGCTAGAAAACTCAAATACAATAAACGTTCACGACTACCTTATCTGCCGATTGAAGTTCCAGAGGAAAATTCCCCAAAGAAGACTGCTGATGGATCCATTTCACCAAGTTAAAGCTGAGCTCCATCCTCGAAACAGGAAACAGCACCCTCGGAGAATCGAACTGCTTCCTTCTCCGGAAATTGCACTGCTCCATGAAGACGTAAGACATCCTTCCGGCAAAATTCTTCTTTGTGAGTCGGGACAACCCTGACCTCTCTTGAAAAATCCCTGAAGATCTTGTAGAAAATCGCCATGAAGTTTTTGTAGTAATTTCCATTGAAATATTCATATTCAGAGAGTATGAAATCGTTTTCATTGCTGTTTGATAGTATTCAGCGTTGAGCCACGAAACATGGGTGTAGATGGTTGTTCACCACATGTCCGCTTGTATGGAATGGCAATTAGCGAAGTTCCATGTTGTTATCTTACTCCAACGATGTATGTCCCAATTGCATTTAAGTCCTTTAGCCTTCCATCTTCTCTTCGGTTATGGTAATAGAAGAACAAACTGCCTTATTAAACTGCTCCATAATACTGTAGCGTTGTGTCACAAAAGCAATCAGAAGTCTCCCTGTTATACTAGCAGTGTCAGCCGTAGCGTAGGATCTGACGCTATAACGTGCTTCTCAGGTAGCGAGAAAATCACTTTTGTCAGTCGTCTAAAAGTGCTAATATCTCCTAAAATAACTTCTTGAAATTGTTCAAATTTACTACACTGCTTAATGTAGCACTGCACAATATGATTAGCTTATAGGCAACCGCTAACTGTTCATAGCCACTCTTGTAGACGCGTTATAATGTGCGTTTTAACTTCACCTAGTTTTCACTCACAGTAAACTTGCACTGCTTGTCTGCTTGAATCACGTTTAATGCGGTGGCTTCACCACGCGTTATAAAGACGACTCTCTCTCTACTAATATCACTCGACGTTTCACCAAAACGACTATATAATCACTGAAGATCTGTCGATTTGAGATATGCGATATGAGATCTGACGATTGAGACTCCTCTCTTCTGCGCAAGGCCTTTTATAAACTTCATAAGGGGCGTATCCATCCCTTCCATAGCGTGTCACTGCGTCATCGCTCGAAGTTCCAACTTCGTCAATACGTGACGGATTTTCAAAATTCAAAAACAGGAAATAAATTTCACCAAAATTCCAGATCAATGCCACTACTGCAAATGGATTTCCACAATTCTGCATTCCAAAAAGTATTAAAAATATCATAGTTTCAGCAATCTCCGTCTTCCTTCAAACAATCGTTGATTGGTTCGAGCCTCCCCTCCAAAAGCATAATTTCTTCCTCATCACAATTTCACGTTTCCTGCGACTGCGTGGTAAATCTCGGATCTTTCTCGAATAAATGCTGACGTCATTGAGAATCTCAGCTCAAGCAGCCTGCTGGTATAACGTTCGCGTCATCCGTGCTTACGTCATGACCATCCACATCATAACTATGACAGCCTTAACTTTCTTTATAATTACCAAAATAACCACCGTGGTCTCTATATAATTCAATTACGGGGGCAGTACCATCCCGGCATTTGTCCGAAGACGAAGTGGGAAATCACGGAAAACCAATTCGAGGATGGCTGAGGGGGAATCGAACCCCCTCTACTCATTTGGGCCACCCGAGGATGAGTTGACCCCGTTCCAGTCCTCGTACCACTAAAATGTATGTTGCAGGCGAGCATTCTACCACTGAACCACGGATGCTGACACAAATATGATATAATTAATATTTTCACACCAAACGAAGACAACTTGAAGATGATTTATGATTTATTGTGGGAAGAATATCTTTAATGGGGCCTCCAAACCTTGAAGTAATTTTCTATGCGATATAGATTCCAAATAGCCACATAGCCGACAGTACCTCGAGTGCTTACATTAAATAAGAATACAGCAAAAGTATGAAGATTTAATAAATCATGATTGTTTTCAGCAAATATGATATAATGAATATTTTCACACCATGCAACGACAATTTGAAGATGTATTGTAGGAATATCTTTAATGGGGCCTCCAAACCTTGGAGTAAACCGTATGCGATATGCAGTGCACATAGCCACATGGCCGAAAGTACGTCGCGGTATCAATCTCCACCTCCGCGCGCGCTCATTGTTTCCGTCTCATCCATATCCGTTTCATTGTTTCCGTCCCATCCATTTCCGTTTCATTTTTCAAAATCACCCCCACAAAGAATATACAGATACCGAGTGGAAAGATAATTTCGCAACTCAAGATTCCTTTCCGACAAAATATTTATACTTACTGAATTATTGATATTTTTAAGGACTATATAATCTCGGGAAACTGAATGGAATACTCGACCCTTGATATTTAGTTTGATATATAGCAAAGGGAGTACAAACGTGTTTGTTCAGTAATATTAAGGTTGGATGTGCCACACAAATGGGCACAGGAAGAATCAACATTGCATTATTTTTTTTAGTCAATTTACCCTCTAGGTTGGTGGTTCCCACGGACTCCGCGAGGGAACTCACCACTACCGCCTCTATGGGCAGTGTCCTGTAGCTTGGAACATCTGGTCGGGTTGGATACAACTGGGGAGGTAAACCGCCCAGGCGGCCTCACCTGCAAAGCGAACAGGGGCCTCATGAGGGAGGGGAAGGGATGGATAGGCTAGGAAGAGGGAAGGAGGCGACCGTGGCCTGACAGTAGACGAAGACGAAGTGGGAAACCACGGAAAACCACTTCGAGGATGGCTGAGGTGGGAATCGAACCCCCTCTATTCATTTGGACCACCCGAGGCTGAGTAGACCCCGTTCCAGTCCTCATACCACTTTTCAAATTTCGTGGCAGAGCCGGAAATCGAACCCAGGATCTCCGGGGCGGCAGCTAACCATGCTGACCGCTACGCTACGGAGGCGACTAACATTGCATTATATGATAATATAAGTAACTTTCCACTGAAACAAGCTTCCCTTGAACAGGACCAGTGGCCAGTGGCCAGTGGCGAGGAGAAGTGAGTACACTTGTCTCCCTTACAGACGCCAACTGGTCAATGCTGGAAAAACACTATGAAATAGAGGCCTAAGTGGTCATTTTTTGTTTGTGTGTGAATGTCTGTAGGTCTGTATGTCTGTGAGTGTGTGGAAGGTTCTACAGTAATGACTTATTACTATCCAGACCGACCCCGACTGCGGATTTCGCATTCCAGTTGGCATAAGTGCCACCAGTCTAATATGGCAGACAGTAGACACGCGAAATATTTCACCAGTACTCAACACCTCATAATGGAGAAATCAACATGAAAATTTGATCATGATATATGTTTATATACGTGACTTTAAACAACCTAGTAAGCAAAAAACCAGCATGGCGGCTATGCGGCACTAATACTAAAATTGACCTTTTGATGACCTTAATCCAAAAGCTGTGAAACTTGACATAATGAATACTTATTGCCTACTTATGAATAAAGTTAAGTTTTGTCTGTACGTACATTAGTAGACTATAGAACCAAGAAATATTACGTTATCCATTCGTTTGATGCCAAGTACGTGTGTCTGGATGAATGTTCTTTTTAAGACATCCACACAGTAACAGAATGATCCGAGGTCAAGTGCGCTTTATCGCTACACTATCCATCATGGATGAAATGATCAAGTGGCCCATTAGCTCAGTTGGTTAGAGCGTCGTGCTAATAACGCGAAGGTCGTGAGTTCGATCCCCCCATGGGCCATCAATATTTTTAAATTACGTAGTAGACCAAATACCAAGCACTCTTAATATTGCTGTATAGCTATTCTCGTTCAACTACGCATACCTACAATAGGCTACATGTACAGCATTATAGCCTAGGTGGCAAGAGAAATCCAGTATCATATAATAACACTTATACAGTGAGAGCCTTCTCCATAAAACGGAACCTCGATGGTGCCGTGTGACGGCTGTGCCACTGTTCAAAGCTCTGGCGCTAGCTGCAGCGTAGCGCCCAACTAGTTTAACACATTACACTCTTTAACATATTTAATAACCACCATTACTTACTTGAATATCAGAGTAGTTGCTGGAAATGCTGACCTTCATATTCTAAACACACATTGCACCTACACGTACACTCGCTGTAATTCGTCCTCACTGCTCTTAGCCTACGTATCAGTGCAGCTATTTCGTTCTCCAGAGCCTCCAGAGTATGCGGATTATTTCTGTATAACATTTGTTTGAGGTTCCCCCACAAGTAACAGTCGCACGGTGCTGAAACGTACGAACACTTTTACTGGAAGGCTTCTTGAGAAGATAAGTTTCCACTAGGAAAATTCGATGGTTTGTTCTATACCTAACCATGTTTACGGGATACGAGATAGTCTACAGCACTTCACCACAACTCTCTCAACTAAGGTATCTTGGCAGCCGGGAATGTAATCAATGTTATGACAGGATCTGGTACTTCCCGACTCGATGTTGTGTAACGATAGAGGCTAGTCAACTGGCGGTGCATAATCACTCACTCTATCCGGCACATGGACCGGGCGAAGTTTTGTTCTATATAGAAGGCTTTCACTGTAGAATACAATTCGTTTTGTTGTTGCTAAATCTTGTAACAAACTTGGAATATCATGGTCATGAGTTACGTACATGAGATTTCAATTTTTGATTTATTTAAGAAGAACCCTCGTTGGAAATGACATATTATAATTGTATGAAGGTAATGAATAGACATGCAGTATATGAAAAGGAAGAGGGTTTGTATTTAATCTCCATATTTACATGGGATCCGAATCGCAGAAGTGATATTTCACTTCGAAATTCTAACATTCCATTTCTTTTCCTTTACTTTTATTTTACTGTCCTCTTTTTATTTATCTTTTACTTCCGGTATTTATATCATTACGTTACACACACCCAGTCCCAAAGTCAGGAGAATTAATCACAGTCGATGGCCTGGCTGAAAATCGAACCTGTGCCAATGTCTAGCACGCTAACCAATTAGCCACGGAGCCAGACTGCATTAACCAGGAACAGAACAAATAGGCCTATGAGAAGGATCAATATTCACAAACCGTTGGTATCAAAAACTCGCAGTCGGCAGGACTCGAACCTACGCTCCCAGAGGGAATCTGATTTCAAGTCAGACGCCTTAACCACTCGGCCACGACTGCCTGAGAATTCACCGAAGCCCACGGTGTGACCTTCCCCGTTACTTACTGATAGGTCTCAGGTCTCAGGAACATACAGCCTAGGTAATTGAAATAACTTGACTCACTTACCCCGGAACGAGTTGTTAATTTATTTTGGGGGCTAGGGAAGTCATAGTCACCATCCTTGTGTGTGTTGGAGTTTTTTTTTGCTAGCAGGTGTTTCTGTAGAGGCTGTAGTTGTGCAGTTTAATGGAAGCTTGTCCCGGGACTTGAAGTATGGAAGTATTGGCTGGAGGACGTGTGCGTACAACACTGAGGATTCTCACTGTCTCTAATTAACAAGAATGGCTGACATTGGGTCACCAGTCTCCAATCCCCATTGCGCCGTCAGCATCGGTGGTTCGGTGGTGGAATGCTCCCCTGCCACGCGGACGGCCCGGGTGCGATTCACGGCCGATGCAACTTATATTTTAGCTGAAAGCAAAAGAAATGGTTATGTTCATTTAGGAAGCAAAACAAAGACGCCATACGCCGCTGGTAAACAAGCAGTCCTTTCCTTTGATGAAGTCATGTTTGTCCTCTTTCTAATCGCTATTTTCCCAACTCGGCCTCACCTTCGGACTCTGCGAGGGTTAATTCCATTGCCGTCGCAAGGACCTTGTCTGTGAGCTGGACATACTTTGTCATCAGATACAACTGGGGATGGTGATAGGCGACCACTAACTTGGGACTTATTTAGGAAGGGATCATTGGAAGGAAGTGGACCTGTTGAAAGGAACAGTCTTGGCATTTGCCTGGTGGTGAAAATGGGAAACCACGAAAACATTTTCTGGATGACTGAGATGGAATTGGAACTCACTCACATCCGATGCCCTCTCTGAGTCCGTGGGTGTAGTCGAGCTGGGGGTTAAGCAATTAAAAAAGGAAACAAAATAGCCGAACTATTTGGTTCTGCAGAGCCTCCAGAGTATGCGGATTATTTCTGTATAACATTTGTATGAGCTTCCCCCACAAGTAACAATCGCACAGTGCAGAAACGCACGAACACATTTACTGGAAAACATCCCCTTTAGAAGATAAGTATCCACTAGGAAATTTCGATGGTTTGTTCTATACTGAATCCTTCAGAAAAGCAGTGTTTATATGCAAGAATCTTGATCAAGGGGTCGCGCTCAGTTCCTAGTGTGATGTTTACGTTCGCCAAACAACATGCTCTACTGAGGTAAGGGTCATAGGATTTAAACTATAATTAAGAAAGAAAGGTGACAAGATGTAAAATAATAACATGATTTAATGACTAATAGTGCATAAAAATAATATAAACAACAATAATAAAATAAAATCCTCCCTGAATTTTCCCATGACAGGAATATCTATCAAAGTTGAGGAGTCAGACGGATCTCCCCCTTTATAAAAATGTGGATCCTAGTTCCACTAACTTGCATTTTGGATTTTATGTACGCGTAATGACTAACTACGAGGAATGAGTACTTTGGATGACTGTTCGTTTGCAACGGGTTAACAGCCACGATGCTTACGAACGATCATCTCGTAAATCAACGTTTACGGATATGGAACATGACACTAATAAAAACCCTTAAAAATGTAATACTGACACACACACTAAAATCTACTATTTACAGGAATCTCTCTCGAGACCCTCATTTAGCGCGATGACGCACTGGACAAAATGAGCTGCCAACTCTGGCCAATTGCTCAATCCACAAACAAGGAAATACAGCATTGCACGTGACTTCACGGGTCACAGATATGGAATATAAACATGGACTAAACCAACAACAACAAAATCCTGACCGGCTAAGATTACTTTATATGAACAAAGCTGCATGTTAAGGTAACGCTTCGGAGATTATCGTGATTCGTAGGCAACTCCCATTTATTTAAACAATTTTTACCATTGATCAGTTCTTAATTCTGTATTTCAAGTAATTACGGAGCCAAACGAGCACTCCTCACTAATGACCTTGCTTGCAACCTTCAGTCCGTCTTGTGAAACAGCTCCCCTCTTCCTCAATACCTGTCATTGTCCCAACTCCAGTGTGTAAAAATAACTGACCAGCTGTGCCGTTATCTCAAGGAACCAACAGCAACAAAATCTCAACCACCTAAACATATGGTCAGACATTAATCAAATATCCACAATTGTCCTCGCAAGGTAACAATATGGACTTGGCATCAAGCTGACAGAAATCAGTCTACGCTGAAATTTCCGCTTGTAATAACCACAAAATACACACACACACACTTCTGGGAATGACATGACGTTTCTCACACAGATCGGCTGAATAGATGCTCAAAAACAATTAAAAAAAAAAAAAAAACTACGATAGAGCTGACTGCTCTTCGTCACAAATCACATTGCTCCAAAGGCAATAATCTCACTGAATCTGATCAATAATAAACCTTAAAAAGGATTAATTACCCTCCATTCTATTGTATAATTATATTACTTCAGTCCTACTTCTGAAACACAACATATCTCCGAGAAACGTTTTTAACCGCATTGCGTAACATATGCAAACACGGTCGTCCACATAGCTACGTTAGTTAAAACAACAAACAAACAAGAACCTTCCACTAATAACATATATGCGAGCTGCTTCCATGCAAAAGGTGTGTCAGACCAAAACTAAATATACTACGTTAATCACACAAGCAAATTATTTACAAAACAAAATATGTCCCATACACCATAAGTTAATTTATCAGATAATAATAAGAATATTATTCAGTACTCATCCTCGGCCAGTCACCCGTCAAAGGACATCCGCTGCCATCTCCCAACTGAATGCTTCTTAGCTCATCTCAGCCATCTGGACGGAGTGTTGATAGTTCCAGACTTCCTTCAGGATAAGCGATGTCATCTCTCGTGCTGATTCAAAAAGTTAGATTATTATTCACTTGATATCTGACTACTAAATTCGCCGTTTCAGGTACTACTTTCCCCGGAACTGTCTGTTGGCGAATTATCGAAGATACTGCCCCTACAAAATATAGTACTGTGACTATCTATCACTGAATTTAACACATTTATAATAATTTCTGTGTCCACTGACACATAAAATATAATAACTTACGTCCTCAGACGAACAAAAGTAATAGCTTCCGTCCTCAGACGAACAATTGTAATAACTTACGTCCTCAGACGTACAAATGTAATAGCTTCCGTCCTCAGACGGACAAATGTAATAAGTCCTGTCTTGGCTCTTCACGCCACTTATAAATGAACCTGCCCTAGGTATTGATAGTGGGGGAAATTATACAAAAATTTCTCAAAATAATAGTGGTACAGGAATGAAATAAATATCACTGAACTCGAAAAATAGCGCAGGTCAAGAATATGCCCATTAATCCTAGAATCGATCGTAGAGATGTTGTCTAGGCGATCTCCCGCGTTAATGCTAGTCATCGCGTGCCCAAGCTAGACTTGCCGCGCTAGTAAGCATTCTTCTCTCATTGGTTCCATATTTTCTGTAACTTGGCGGTTTTTATCAGACCTTGGCTTCGTAGGAGTGTCTAGTATTTTCATCAGCCACTCACGTTACTGCATCATATTTTTTTAAGGCGCGAATATCACAATGAACATACCAGAAGCGTGTCTCACTGCGCGTCGCTTCTATTTTGAGGTGGCCACCACCTGTCCTTCTGAATCATTGCTAGGTCTTTCTTTTCACAATCCTAAGTATTTAGCCTTTTGTCAAACTGCTGCAGGTATGTCCCCATTGTCTCCAACCAATGCTTGAATATTTCCTCATCTCCGTCTGGCTATTTTCATGATGCTGGTGGAAATATTTATTAATTGAAGAAATAAAACATCGAATCATTTATCCATCAGAGGGTAAAGGGTTCAATACCTAACCATGTTTACGGGACACGAGATAGTTTACATCACCACACCCAACTCGCTGTTGTGTAACGATAGATGCTAGTCAAATGGCGGTGACTAATTGCTCTATCTTTCCGTATCACGGCCCCGGCGCGGTTTCGTTGTATATAGAAGGCTCTCACTGTAGATTACAGTTAATTTGGTTGTTGCTAAATCTTGTAGGACTTGGATTATCATGGTCATGAGTTCCGCATGCACTGTAATGCATAGATGAGATTTCACAGCTTTGATTTATTTGAAAATAACCCTGGTATGAAATTAGCCATTACTATCGTATGAGGGCAATGAATAAACCTATATGAAAAGAAAGAGAGTTTGTAGTTATGTCACGATCATGAGCCACGGGGGAACCACAGGAAGTGATATTTCACTTCGAAAATCTCACATGCAAACTATCTTTGTTTCCTTGTTCTTTTTACTGTCCTCTTTTTATTTCACTTTTACTTGCGGTATTTATATTATTAAGTCGTTACATAATCCCAGTCGCCTCCGTGGTGTAGTGGTCAGCGTGCTTAGCTGCCACCCTGGAGGTCCAAAGTTCGTTTTCCGACTTTGCCGCGAAATTTAAAAAGTGAAATGAGGACTGGAACAGGGTCTACTCAGACTCTGGTGGTCCAAATGAGTAGAGGGGGTTTGATTTCCACCTCAGCCATCCTCGAAGTAGTTTTCCGTGGTATCCCACTTCGTCTCCCGGCAAATGCTGCCTCCTTCCCTCTTCGTTGCCTTTCCCTCCCAATCTTCCCATCTCATATAAGGCCCCTGTTCGCTCTGCAGGTGAGGCCACCTCCCCAGTTGTCCCCGAAGTTTCAAGCTGTTGGTTAAACGATACACCATTGATACGATGGGAACCTTAGTGATGTCAAAATGAACAACTTACAAGCGACATTTTATCATTATAAATGATCTTGTCGACTTCGTTGTTACGTTACGGCGACGTCGCGAAATGTACCGAGAATGCACTGAGGTGTGTGACGTCATAGTACCGCTTGGTGAATGTGTACAGAATTCACTGGTGACTCTGGCGTTACGAGACGTCAACGACACGGCGAGCGTGACGTCATCCAGCCAGCTCCCTCATGACTTGTAACTTTCTAGCGTTCTGATTGTTTCTTGACCATCTAACATGTCAAGAGTCTTTGGCTTCCATCGAATCGAGCATGCTAGCTTTTTTCAGCATTTTTTTTTTTTTTTAGCGTATGGCTTTTAGTGCCGGGAGTGTCCGAGGACATGTTCGGCTCGCCAGTTTTGTAGCTGCTTCGAGACGGACACCCAATGGGTGAGCTACAAGTACCGTTGGGGAGGAATGTTGGGTGGGAGGGTCGAGGAGTTGGAAGGTAGCGGCTGTGGCCTATAGTTAGGGACCAACCCCGGCATTTGCCTGGAAGGAAGATGGGAAACCACAGAAGACCATCTTCAAGGTTGCCGGCGGGGGGATTCGAACCTCCTCGCCTCCCGGATGTGAGCGACTGCCAACAGTCATGCCGCAACGACCTCGGCTAACTCACCCGGTATATTTAGCATTTAAAATGAAATAAAGTCCAGTCTTTCAGACTGACTGTCTCTTCTTAACTCCTTTAACGGCAAAAGATATATTTTCTCAATCGATAACAAAGGAATACAGCGATGTTTGACTGTTGCTTGGTTGATTTTGAAAACTCGAGTTGGCAACTCTTTGTCGTTCTTAGTAAGGAACAGAAGAAGAAATGGAAAACTAAAGGAAAATAAGGCAAATAAATGACAGGAGGAAAAGAAATGCCCTCAACCCTCGAAGAATGCGGATTGAGGGACTTGGAAGGAAGGAGAGCCATAAAAGGCAGATAGGAAAGTGAAAGAGGAGAGAAAGTACCCCACAGGTAAGGGACTAAAGGGGGAAACCGGACCCAGCTCAGGATTCCCCCGGGGTCGCCAACTCCCGAACTCATAAGCCGTGAGCCCCTGAGGGTGAAGCACTATCTAGGGTGCACCAAAAGTGGTGGGGCCACAGACACCCGGCCTCCTCTAGGGCCTTGAGCAGAAGGCAGGAGATAACATGAAAAGAAAAAGAAGGCTGACCCCTCGCAGAAGGAGGGTATCAGAAAAGATGAGACAAGGGCCAATTAAGGCGGGAAATGAAGAGGCTCCCTAGGCCTCGGATACCCTAATATCGTCGGGGTCGGAAGAGAACAAGAGTTGACCAAGTGAGGTCGACAGGAAAGATGACGGAGAGGATCCCGTCACAAGTAAGTGGAAGCAATGCCGGACTCGGCTGGGGTCCCGTGGTTGCCAACTCACGTCCCACTAGATGTGAGCCCCTGGGGGGGGGGGGGGCACGTGGTTGATAACAGGTCATAATCTGCTTCTGTTTCTTTTGGCAGTTGTTTCTCTGCCGGCAGAACTTGTACTTGAACTTGCGAATGCCTTCTGGAATGACAAGATTTGTAGTGAAATAACGCGTGCCATTTAGCGAAATTCTGATTATGTTTCCCTCCGTTCTCTCAAGATGGACACCAAATATTGTAACTTGTGTAAAGCACGTTCATTACAGTTCGAATTTAGGAATATCTGTTCAAACCAACGCTGCACAACGCAAACTGGCTTCAAATTCATTTTGGACGTGTTTATTAAAGTCCTAGGTGGAACGTGCATTGGGTTTTACAAGTATGTTAACGTTATCACCAACGGAATATTGTTTCAGCACTGTACTTTGCAGGTGAGGCCGCCTGGGCGAGGGGCTCGTTCCACCTCCCCAGTTGTCCCCGGTGTTTCAAGCTCCAGGACACTACCCTGGAGGCGGTAAACGGTGAGATCCCTCGCTGAGTCCGAGGGAAAAGCCAACCCTGGAGGGTAAACCCACTAGAAAAAAAACACAATCCCAGTCCCCAGGTCTGGGAAATTAATCACAGGAGATTAAAATTCACACGGCCCAGCTGTGAATCGAACCTGGGTCAATGCCTAGCACACTAACCAATTAGCCACGGAGCCGGACTGCATTAACAAGGAACAGAACTCGGTCCGTTTTGGTGAGAGGCAAGCAGGTTGACCACTCCACACCTAGTATAAAAATATCCCGCAGTCGGCAGGATTCGGACCTGCGCTCCTGTAGGGATACAGTGAATCTGACTTCTACTTACACAGTCAGATGCCTCAACCACTCGGCCACGACTGCCTCGGAAGACATTGAGGCTCACTCTGTGACTTTCCCAGTTCCTTGCTGATAGATCTCGGGAGTTGTTAATTCGGGGGGGGGGGGGGGGGTATTGGGAAGTCATACTCATCAACCCTGTGCGTGTTGGATTTGTTTGATAGCCAGTGTTTCTGTAGGAACAATAGTTGTGTAGTTGAATCATGGCTTATCTCGGGACTAGAAGTATGGTGTCCCTGGCACCTGGCTGATAGATAATCACACTGAGGATTATCACTGTTTCTAATAAACAAGAATGCCTCATATTGTGTCACCAGTCTCCAACCGATTACAGTCAGCATTGGTGGTTCAGTGGTAGACTGCTCGCCTGCACGCGGGCGGCTTGGGTTCGATTCCCGGCCGATGCAACTTATATTTTTGCAGAAAGGAATAGTTATGTTCATTTAAGGAGCGGAACAATAAGGCCATATGCTCTGGAAGAAAAGTAGTCCTTTGATGAAGTCATTTCTGTCCTCTTTCTGATCGCTACTCTCCTAACTCGGCCTCGCCCGCGGACTCTGAGCCAGGGATCGTTCCTCTACCGTCATAAGGATGGTGTCTGGGAGCTGAACATACTTTGTCAGCAGATACAACTGGGGATGGGGATAGGCGACCGCTAACTTGGGGCTTATTAAGGAAGGGACTTTTGGAAGGAAGTGGACATGTTGAAAGGAACTGTTGGGCATTTACCTGGTGGTGAAAATGGGACACCACATAATATTTTCAGGACGACTGAGGTGCAATTGGAACTCACTCTCATCCGATGCCCTCGCAGAGTCCATGGGTTAAGTCGAACTGGGGGATAAGCGATTAAAAAAGAAAAGAAATAGTCGAACAATTTCGCAACTCAACATTCTCTTCCGACAAAATATTTGTAGGTCTACTTAAGTGATTTTATTGAATTATTGATATTTTTAAAAGGACTAGATAATATCGGGGAACTGAATGGAACTCTAGACCCTTGATATTTATTTTGATATATAGGAAGGGGAGAATATAAGTGTTTGTGCAGTAATATTAAGGTGTGATGTGCCACACAAATGGCACAATGAGGTGAGTTCAGGAAGGTTCAGCATTGCATTCCAATATAATATGTAACTTTACAGTAAAACAAGCTTCACTTGAGTAGCACCAGAGGCGAGGAGAAGACGTAATAAAGATTGACACTTATCACAGTTAAGATGCCAACTAGTCAATGCTGGGGAAATCGTATGCATGTGGGAGAATGTCTATCTGTCGGTCTGTAATTGTGTGAACTTTTTAATGAAATTTGGTAAGGACTTATTACTATCCAGACCAACCCCGACTGCGGATTTCGTATTCCAGTAGGCCTAAGTACCACCAGTCTAAAACGGCGGCGACGCGAAATATCTCACCAGTACTCAACACCTCCTAATGCAGTAATTAACCTGAAATTTTGTATGATGATCTATGTTTATATGCCTGACTTAAAAACCTAGTAAGCATAAAACCAGCAAGGCGGCTACCGTACATGACACAAATATTGAATTTGACTTTCCTGAGTATTTTAATCCGAACGCTGTGAAACTTGGCATAATGTATCTTTATAGGCTACTTATGAATAAAATTAAGATTCGTCTGTACGTGGTATAGAACAGAGAAATATTATGTTATCCATTCGCTTGATGCCAAATGAATGCAGAGGGTTGTATTGTATGTGTGTCTGGATGAATGTTCTTTATAAGTAGGCTTGCCATATTTTTGGTGAGAGCAACCGGGACATATTAATATGGGGCCTTACCGGGGGGTCCGGGATTTTTTTAAAAAATTAGAAGCAAAATGGTGAGTTTTAAGCCTTGCAAGTGACGGGAGGGGGGAATCTGGCACCCTAAATTGTTAGTTCTACATACCTTTTAATAATAAAAAAGGAATTTTTGCTACATAAAAATATATAATTTTTCCTTTTTAATGATATTTTTTCTGGTCTACCATCTAGAAAGAAGCGTTAATAAAATAAAATTTAAAATACTACATAAATTGTTTAATTGAACAATTATTAAGTCTAATTATTTTTGGAAAAACTACAACTAATTGTGTAACTACAAAAAAAAACAACGATGGTGATTGTTGAAAATTAACCGATTCATAAAATGTCATTACTTTTTACATCTTACAGCCGTTTTCCGGGACATTTATAAAAACGAGCGGGACACCGGGACAAGAGCAAAGTACCGGGACTGTCCCGGTCAAACCGGGACGTATGGCAAGCCTATTTATAAGACATCCACGGGGGAACAGAATGATCCGAGGACAAGTGCGCTTTATCGCTATACTATCCACCATGGGAATCATGATAGAGTGGCCCATTAGCTCAGTTGGTTAGGGCGTCGTGCTAATAACGCGAAGGTCGTGGGTTCGATCCCCCCATGGGCCAGATGTTTTTAACACATAACTGAGTAGACCAAATGCTCAGGTGGCAAGAGAAATCCAGTATTATGCAGTAACTCTCATACAGTGAGAGCCTTCTCTATCGATCGGAACCTCGCAGGCGACGTGTGACTCTTTAACATATTAAATAATCATCATCACCGGGTGAGTTAGCCGAGGTCGTTACGGCATGACTGCTGGCAGTCGCTCACATCCGGGAAGATGGTCTTCTGTGGTTTCCCATCTTCCTTCCAGGCAAATGCCAGGGTTGGTCCCTAACTATAGGTCACAGCCGCTACCTTCCACCTCCTTGTCCTTGTACATTCCCACTCTCCTCCCCAACGGTACTTGTAGCTCACCCATTGGGTGTCCGTCTCGAAGCAGCTACAAAACTGGCGAGCCGAACATGTCCTCGGACACTCCCGGCACTAAAAGCCATACGCTAAAAAAACTGTCCTCTCCGTGGTGTAGTGGTCAGCATGCTTAGCTGCCGCCCCGGAGGTCTTGGGTTCGATTCCCGGCTCTGCCACGAAAATTTGCAAAGTGGTATGAGGACTGGAATGGGGTCTACTCAGCCTCGGGTGGTCCAAATGAGTAGAGGGGGTTCTATTCCCACCTCTGCCATCCTCGAAGTAGCTTTCCGTGGTTTCCCACATCGTTTCCGAGCAAATGCCGGGATGGTACTGCCCCCGTAATTGAATTATATAGAGACCAAGGTGGCTATATTGGAAATTATAAAGAAAGTTATGGCCGTCATAGTTATGACGTGGGTAGTCATGACGTAAGCACGGATGACGCAGACGTTATACCAGCAGGCTACTTGAGCTGAGATTCTCAGTGACGTCAGCATTTATTCGAGAAAGATCCGAGATCTACGACGCAGTCGCAGGAAACGTGGAATTCTGCTGAGGAAGAAATTATGCTATTGGAGGGGAGGCTTGAACCAATGAACGATAGTTTGAAGGAAGACGGAGATTGCTGAAACTATGGTATTTTTATTACTTTTTGGAATGCAGAATTGTGGAAATCCATTTGCAGTAGAGGCATTGTTCTGGAATTTTGGTGAAATTTATTTTCAGTTTTTGAATTTTGAAAATCCGTCATGTATTGACGAAGTTGGAACTTCTAGCGATGACGCAGTAACACGCGATGGAAGGGATAGATACGCCCCTCATGAAGTTCATAAAAGGCCTTGCGCAGAAGAGAGGAGCCTCATTCCTGATTCTCAGATCATCAATTGTCTGATATTCAATCGTCTGATCTCAAATAGTCATTTCAGTGAAACGTCGAGTGAGATTAGTAGTGAAAGAGTCGTCTTTATAACGCGTGGTGAATCCACTGCATTAAACGAGAGTCGAACTTACAAGCAGTGCAGGTTTACTGTGTGTAAATCTAGGTGAAGTTGAAACGCACATTATAACGCGTCTACGAGATTAGCTGTGAACAGTTAGCGGTCGCCTATAAGCTAATTCTATTGTGCATTGCTACAGTAAGGAGTGTAGAAAAGTTGAACAATTTCGAGGAAGTATTTTGGAGGTTATTGACAGTTTTAGACGACTGACAAAAGTGATTTTCTCGCTACATGAGAAGCACTTTGTATAGCCAGAATCTACGCTACGGCTGACACGGCTAGTGAAATAGGGAGACTTCAGATTGCTTTTGTGACACAACGCTACAGTATTATGGAGCAGTTTAATATGGCAGTTTGTTCTTCTATTACCATAACCGAAGAGAAGATGGAAGGCTAAAGGACTTTATGCAATTGGGACATATTTCAACGGAGTAAGATAGCAGCATGGAACTTCGCTAATTGCTATTCCACACAAGCGAACATGTGGTGAACAAACATCTACACCCATGTTTCGTGATTAAAGGTTGAATACTATCAAACAGCAATAGAAATGATTTCATACTTTCTGAATATGAATATTTCTTCGGAAATTTCTACAAAAACTTCATGGCGATTTTCAACTGGAACTTCAGGGATTTTTCAAGAGAGGTCAGGGTTGTCCCGACTCACAAAGAAGATTATTGCCGGAAGGATGTCGTTCGTCTTCGTGAAGCAGTTCGATTCTCCGAGGGTGCTGTTTCTTGTTTCGAGGATGGAGCTCAGCTTTAACTTGGTGAAATGGATCCATCAACAGTCTTCTTTGAGGAATTTTCCTCTGGAACGTCAATCGGCAGATAAGGTAGTCGTGAACGTTTATTGTATTTGAGTTTCTTAGCAATATTTGAGCAACCATTTTTCCCATATTTTTGTCCTCATGTATTTTGCCCTATATTCTTGTTTGAGATTCTTATTCTCAGTACACCTTGATGAGTTATGCCTTTTTCGACGATTTATTAAGACATTGTTATGTCATGGGCATAGTTAGATGATTTTGGATCAGTTGAGACTGATATTTAGATTTTTCAGTAATTTGCTTAAAAAAATTTTTGTAGTCACGATTTGACTGTAAGTTAATGATTTTTATGGCAGATTTAAATTCAGACAGCGTGTCACTTTATTAAAGTAATTCTACCCCAGTTTAATTACTTTGACCAATTTTCTGTCATCATCAAGAAGGAAGAACATTTAAATGATTTTAGAGCGTTAAAATCCAGTACGTTGTCGACGATCTTGGAAATACTAGTCGGTATTTGAATTGATTGCAACACAGACATTTATCGTCAGTTATGAACGATCATTGCATCATAGACAATTTTGTGAAAGATGAACTTTAATTATGAATTATTGAATGCATTAAATTCGTGAAATTTTGTTAGGGGTTTTTTCTCAATTAGAGATTTATATAATGATGTTTGCATTCCCAGTCTAATTGGATTCTATTCGTCTATTTTGCAGCTTAATCGCACTTTGTTTGATGATAGTATTTTTATACTACAATTCTTTGAAGATGTTAATCTTAAATTTTGATAGACCAGACAGGCGTATATAAGCGTATTCACTATTAAATTTGTTTGTGATTGGCAAATTTTTACTTCATTTCGGTTCATGAATGAAATCCACGAAAGTTAAATGACAACAGTTTTGAAACAATTAATGATTATAAGAATTTTTAAGTGGAACTATGAATGTATAATCGATAGTGCAGCGGACATGTTGAAAGTCGCTGATGTATAATGCCCTTAAATAAATGAAAGAGATTCCCACAGTAATTAATGATGATAAAGATTGTGTTAGTGGAGGTTTTTGTAAAGTCTGTGGAAGATTTTGATGCCGTATATTTTAATATATGATGAATTTTGGGCCTAATTTTTAATGCAGTTTTGTGCATTATTTTGTAAGCGAAGTATTTTCCGCTAGAGTGTATTGTCATAGTTCGTTGAAAATTAATCAAGTGAATTTACTGTTATAATTAACAAGAGTTTTGAAAGAATTTGAGATAAGATTTTGAATGAAGATTACCGTCACAAATAATTATAATTATTACAACCTTTATTAAACCAGATTGTGACATTTACATGTATAACTAACCTTCATTGGTCGATTATATTAACACGATTATGAAATTAACAACCGGATGAATATGTGGTTCAATGTATTTCTTAAATTAATAATTTAAATAATTTAAATGTTGATATTGTAAATAATAAATGTACATATCTTTGACAATAATGTGGAACGAAAGTAATGTTAAAGGCGTGTTTAAAATTTTTGTAATTATCTTCGACAATATTATAAACAATTTCTAATTGTTATAAATAATTTATGTGATTTTGTTATCAACATTTAAGAGTGTGTTTTATACTCTAAACTATACTGATTAAACATTTGGATGATAACTTAACAAGTTTAGGGATTGTCAGAATAATCCAGTGGTATGTGAGTTAAGCATTTGAAAGATTTGCGTCAATATATATGAGTTGTCTTGTAGACATTTAAAGCTTTGAGAGGAGCTGAATTCTTACGCAGTGTGGCGTGACAAGTGAACCCCATTTGACAGGTGTGAGCCAGGTTGAAGGGTAGACCAGCTGGCTCGACATCTGGTTATCAGCGGGCGAGGTCGATACTCTGGCCTTGCGCCTATTAATACAAGTGTGATGTTTATTAAAAGAAACCAAATGCTCTATATATGTCGTATCCTGACTTCCTTATCCAATCCAAATGTGTTTTGAATGTTACGTTATTTTGAGCTCATGGGAGCTAACATATTGTTTGATAACTTTGCAAATCCTTTCGGAGGACATAGTCAGATTGACATGGGCTGCTGATAGCCACATTTATTTTGTTGAGTTTGTTAAAATCATACTCTTTATTTGAAATAAAAGCTTTTGTACAGTTCAAAGTTCTCGTCTTCGGTCTGGTTCATTTTTAAATGTCATGGTCAAGATTATTGTGGGAGCATACTTTAAAGATCCTGTTGTCAACCCAATCCCCGAGATTATTTTTAAGAGGTAAGTAGAAGTAAGTATGAAACCCCGTCTATTTTGGTGTGTTCCACAATAATTTTCTTGGTAACTTCTGTGTTCAAACCTCGGTGGTATCTGTCAGTGCCATTTTCATTGATGTAGCTGAGCCGGTGCGATTGATTGTTGGCAATCCGATTGAGGGGGCGGATATCTGACAGCCTACTATCCGGGTAAACGGGGACAGTACTGTACCTGAATTAAATTATGAGAATGCATTTGTCGACTCCGAAGATCGGCTGGATTGTAGAATCTTCAAGGTCCCCGGCTAGATAAACCTGTAAATCCTACCGACATGTACTACATGAGGATACACTAGTCATTCGATTGTGTTATGGACTATTCCACTGGGCAAACAACTCAAGTGAGAATCCTACAAATCTCGGGGCAAATGGGATATGGAGAAGGGGTTCCTTATACCTGAATCCATTTCCACAACTCATTCTCTGTACATAACTTATAGGCTATAAATGACGAAAGTCGGTTTATAAAATCCAACAATTAGATTTATTAAAATATAATAATTACAATTAAACAAAATCAAATAAAGTAAAAATTCCTAAAATGAAATTGAATCCTTTTAACAAATGACACGCTTGTCATCAAAACAAAACAAAAAACAATGCAAATGTCCATCTGACATCGTAATCCACAGATCCTCTCAAATAAAATAACAATCAGCTGTTTCTGAGTTTTAAAAATTAAAATAAAATAAATAATATTATTAAAATATTATTCCGGGTTACATAAACTTCTTTTACTCTATACATGAAACTCCGATTTTATAACTTGAATGCAAATGCTACGGCTCACGTTAACACTATCATGATGATGATAATTGTTGTTTTAAGGGGCCTAACATCTAGGTTATCGGCCCCTGATGGTTTGGGTGATCGTGAAGATGATAATGAAAAGCGAACTAAAAAACTAAAACTAACTACTAACCTACATACTAGAAGAAGAAATGTAAAACTAAAGGAGAATAAGGCAAATAAAGGACAGGAGGAAAAGAAATGCCCTCAACCCTCGAAGAATGTGGATTGAGGGACTTGGAAGGAAGGAGAGCCATGAAAGGCAGATAGGAAAGTGAAAGAGGAGAGGGTGTACCCCACAGGTAAGGGACAAAAGGGGAAAACGGACCCAGCTCAGGAATCCCTCGGGGTCGCCAACTCCCGAACTCACCAGCCGTGAGCCCCTGACGGTGTAGCATTATCTAGGGTGCACCAAAAGTGGTGGGGCTACATACACCCGGCCTCCTTGAGGGCCTTGAGCAGAAGGCAGGAGATAACATGAAAAGAAAAAGAAGGCTGACCCCTAGCAGAAGGAGGGAATCAGAAAAGATGAGACAAGAGCCAATTAAGGCGGGAAAGGAAGAGACTCCCTAGGCCTCGGATACCCTAATACCGTCGGGGTCGGAAGAGAACAAGAGTTGACCAAGTGAGATCGACAGGAAAGAAGACAGAGAGGAGCCCGGCACAAGTAAGTGGAAGCAATGCCGGACTCAGCTGGGGCCCCGTGGTCGCCAACCCACGACCCACTAGATGTGAGCCCCTGGGGGCGTTAACACTATCGTCAACCGATCAACTGTTCACTGTCGTCCTGACAAACTTCACATACTCCACTTATTTACGTTATCTTTATATTACTATATTACAAAAACACTACATTAATATTCTCCCCTCTTTCTCATTGATATATTCATTCGTAGAATTATTTACATTAGTTACAAATATACTTTCGATAAGGTATTGCGCTGTCATACGAATTCTTACGCCTAATACACTTACAATCACTCTCTACTTTTTAACCAACATTTCTCATAAATATTAACCTCAGGTTAATTATTCCTGCTTCACAATATTTATTTATGTTATAAATAACCTTATGGGATTTGAAGCCATTTTTCAGTGCTGCCTTAGTAAACAAAAGTTTGGTGCTTTTCAGTCGGTCAACACGAATGTACCCAAACGAGTTGGGTAATACCCTAATCCTGAAAAAATACATGAGATTAATCAGATTAATAAATAATATATTAATAAAGAATTATTAATCTCATGTAATTTTTTTCAGGATTAGGGTTTAACCCAACTCGTTTGGGTACATTCGTGTTGACCGACTGAAAAGCACCAAACTTTTGTTATAAATATCCATAATGTTTCATTTATTATTATTATTAATAATTATTCTATAATTATTAATGGTTCATTTATTTATCATTCATTAATGTGTCTTACTTTATTACTGTAAATTACCGTCGACATAATTATATAGTATTTTCTTCCTCTTCCGAACAGATATGGCCAAGCAATTAAGCCAAGCTCATACGTAAACATTGTCTAAATCTTGTTAATTTGTTAATAGAAATAACAAACCAATAGTTAAAAATCGCCTCACTACTTCTTTCCGCCAACTCTCTCCGGTCATTTCTACTGTAAGTCAATTAAATAATAATACTTTGATCTTATACTCTTTATTTTTGCAACAATAATGCTCTATAATGCATCAAAATCCTCCATAATACGTCTATACTACGTATTAGAGCTTCCATAAAATAACTTGGCTCTAAAAAGCCTTACCACTTCTTTCAATATGAATTCAATCCTCCATAATACGTTTATACTACGTATTAGAGCTTAATACCTTCGCTGATGCTCTCTCATTACATTAATAAACGCATACACGGCATGTCCTGCTCATATAACGAAACTTAAAACTTGATATCAGAACTTTCACACTAGTTCTCCACTTCATATTAACTCAATACGATCTTCACAATATACTTTTGTTACTTCGCTGCCTTAATACTTTTATTTATCTTGACCTTATATTACAGTGAATTAACTTTCCTTTGTTTACTTTCGTAGTTACTATGTTTAAAGCAATAGTTGTTAATATTTAATAAGTATAAGTGTAAGGGCACTTAAGATTGCGCACTTTATGTATTTATGTCCATAGATAAACTACTTTTGTGACCAATTTAACACAAAATTTATTAACAAGGCTTCAAATAATTACGAACACAATGCGTAGGCGAATGCCGAGCGCGGACAGGTTCTAACTTGAGCCAGTGCACACTCGCTTGTATTCGTGTAGCCACGCACGCGCTCTGTCTACAGTATTCAGGGCAGTGATCGTTGATTATTTATTTGTTAACTGGTTAACGTTTCTTTTGTTTTTGTCCTAAAGACTTGAAACTTGGTTTGGGGGTAGAGGGGTTAAGGACCATTCATTTACGTGAAACAAACATTTTTGTAAACTTCCTAGTTTCCAAAATATAGGAGTTTCAAAAATGGACTTATTTGAAAAAAAAAAGTTTTGTTCCAACGATAAAGGTCACAATGAGTGGGTTTGGCGGTAATGTTTTGCAGCGAATACGCATGATTGGGTTCGGCATGGTTCGGGATGCACATTCGTCTACATTCGCGGTCGCAATCCCACCCGAACATGTTCGGCGATAGTGTACTGCCCACGTAAGATTTTTGACGTAAATGTAAGTTTCCTGTCTGATTTTCTTGAGTATGTTGAGCTCATACTGCCTTAAAGGCAATGCTGACACTGCTAGGGCAAGAATGTGGAAGGAAAGAACTGCTCATCTGTCCGGCTGGATGACCCCAAAAGAAAGCCTTCCTCCGGGCCATATGGAAGGTTGGGCAACATGGAAGGCGTTCAACAGACTGCGGACTGGAGTTGGAAGAACCAAGATGAACCTGAAGAAATGGTTTTTTTCGAGTGACTCTCTCCTCTGTGATTGTGGGGAACTACAGACAATCCAACATCTTTACCAGTGCCCACTATGTCCAGCAACATGCACAATGGAAGACTTAACACTTGCCAACCCGAATGCAATTGACGTCGCCAATTTCTGGACAAAGAACATTTAATTTGGTTGTGGGCTACCTGGCAGTCAGATGTTTGTGTGTTGTACAACTGACTTGTATGATTCTGTCCTCACTTAATATTAGATCTAGAATAGTTTGTGTCTTTATTAATTATCATTATTATTTTTTATCTGAATTTGATTCTCATTGTTTACCATTTGTGATATATATTTGTGATTGGTGCTCCTGATACGTATAAAGAAAGATACTGCCGTTAAATAGACGTCTGCAAGAAAGTATATCCTAGATATAAACGATTTCTACAGAACAAGAATGTGCCTGTAAGATGGCGCACAATGCCTCCAAGACTGCGCAGAGTGCGCGGTCCTACAGGTTTCTGCGTAGTTCAACACTTACGCTAATAGATGGCAGAAGCAGTTAAGCTACGTATACACACATCGAGACGTTCACAGCCTTTGTTAGGAGTTCCCATTGTAAGAGGAGTATTTGTTTCAACTAAATCATAATTTAATTGAGCCCTGAGGCTTATTTTTTAAGAATCCTCCCTATATTATTCTGCTAAGGTCCCATTCCGGTTTTGTACCGATAATAAGGTCCTGCTAACACCAACCTACACATATATGGCGTACCTACAAGTTCCGTATAACCCCATGAGTGACCGAAACGCACTCACTTCCTCTTTAAATGCCTCACAATTAAATAAATACCTTAAAAATGGTACATTTACCATGGGAGCACCGTAACCTGGCGAGCCTGCTGCTAGAGCGCAGGGCAGCGCGGCGGCGGCAGCCATCTAGCGGTAGGGCGGCGTACTACTACGCGAGCCTGCCGTTAGAGCTAGCTGAGGAGTCTCTCAGCAGATGGCTCCGGTGTGGTCTCGCCAAGACTTTCTGTAGGGTTCAATCCTTTGCAACCCTATTGGGGAAAGTGTGGTTTATGAGCATGCGAGATTACTCGCACGGGTCCGCTAGTACAAATTATATCAAATAGGATGATAAGTTATTCTTACCTCTTAATTATTTATACAAGTAGAATCAGCAACATTTTCACACTTTCGAAGAACACATTGCAAGCCACGTTTCTCAACAGAATGGTTTGGGTCACCAATGCTGCCAACTGTAAAAAAAATGCCAATGCTTAATCTTAAATGCTGCGCAATCTTAAAAGCCTTTACCTCCAATAATTTAACACCTCACTGGTCATATCTCATTGCTTCAATGCAATATTTAAATGTTAACAACAATAACATTTATGTTGCAAAACGTTTACTAGAATTCTGGTTGTTAAACATATCACGATTTATAGGGAAACAAATTCATCTAAATCTGATATACTCAAAGTGTCTACTCATAAAAATGGAACTATCTTAAAGACTTGACTAGTCTTACTAAAGAACAAATTTTAATGACGTCCATAGATCCAAATTATTATACATTCAAGTGTATCTTCAATCCTAATAATTATTGTTATATCAAATATAACATAAATTTCAATCATCGCAAATATTCTTGCCTAGATCGTCATAATAAAATAAAACATGATGTCAATGTTTTATAAAATTATCTTCTTCGTATTATCTTTATCCAGTGCTTCCCGGCCCGCTGTTACGTAGCGATACACGATAGTCAACTGGCGGTGACTAATCGCTCTCTGGCCGTCACACGGCCCCATCGAGTTTCCTTTCTATAGAGAAAGCTCTCACTGCAGAATACAGTTGGGTTTGTTGTTGCTAAATCTTGTAACGGACTTGGGATATATTGGTAATGAGTTCCGCATGCACTGAAATGTATGTGACTTCACGGACTTGTAAGAAGAACTCTCATAGGAAATAACAACTTATTATTGTATGAGGGTAATGAATATATGAGAAGAAACGGATTGTGTCGTTAATCTCTCGAATATGACCCACGGACTCCCATATTAACCTGGAATCCGAACCACAGGAAGTGATACTTCACTTCGAAAATATCACATGTATTTTATATTTTTTTCATTTTTTACGGTACCGGTACTGTCCTTTTTGTATTTCACTTTTTCATTTTTACTTCCACTATCTGTATTATATCATTAAGAGGTTACATACACCCAGTTCCCGAATCAGCGGTATTTATCACAGGAGATTAAAATCCATACTTGGCGGCCGGAAATCTAACCCGTGCCTAGGACGTTAACCAATTAGCCACGGAACCGGACTGCATTAACAAGGAACAGGACTCGGAGAGAGGCAAGCACGTTGACCACTCCACACCAAATATGAGACGGTCAATTTCCAAAAAACGGTAGTGTTAAATAATCCGCAGTCGGCAGGACTCGAACCTGCGCTCCCAGAAGGAATCTGATTTCTAGTCAGACGCCTTAACCACTCGGCCACGACTGCCCTAACGAGCTTAACTCTTACTTGCTGGTAGGGCTCATCCCCAAGACACCGTGCAAACCTCGTGCGAATGGCGATATTTTAGCTGCTGGCGCTCCAAGCGGCGACTCGCTCACTGAGTCCCGGGGGCCTCCGACCTCCGCGCTTCGGCTTGCCATTGCGTAGCCTGCACTTTGACGTCACCGGGTGGACTCTTTCGTGACCAACACTGTATAACATTACAGCTGCGCGCGACAGCTCAGGGACAAGACTGTTTTGTCGCAGTATCTTCTGCGCACACTAGAGACATTTTGTGGCGGGACAGTTTTGTCCCTGTCTACCTCTGCGCGTGACAGCTCAGAGACAAGACTGTTATGTCGCAGTACCTGAGCACACTACGAACAGTTTAGCTACGGTGCTCGCTTGGGTTTCTTTATTTATTGTTGTTAATTCATTTGAGGAGCTTGGGACATCTTGATCATCATCACCGTGTAGTTTGGTGTGCGTTGAACTTGTCTGATAACCTGTATTATGTGATGACTGTTGTAGTGTGTGTAATAGAGTCACTGTGGTCTACTGAGATCCGTAAGTCTCGCTATTGGTTGAATGTAAACCAACACTACCGGTACGGGCTTATTGGTTACTATTTCGCGCGGTCAGTACGGATAGTCTGTTTTCAGCGTGTGCATATCTTTGGATTGGTAATCGATTGTATTGTATTGAATAGTGTAATGTGTTCGTAATAGTGCTGTGCGACTGAATAATTAATATTAGACTGAGTCTACAGTACAGTAATATCTCAATTTAGCCCAGCTATAATAATTATCTTTATGTTCGACCATGGCGAAATGTAAATATTATATGTCAGAAAACTGTACTATAATGAGGCTCATTATAGTACAAGTTTTCATTATGATACAGTTTCTCCCACCAATCAGAGCTCAAGAAACAGTTGTGTGACCAATTAGGTAAGATAGCATCGCACCTGAGCTGACTACCACGGCCTTCCTATTTTAAATTTCACTGTGTGTCTAATGTCAATGTGGGGTATTCCAGGAGGCCATGGTCAAATACAATGAATTCTCTGCGTCCCATGCGCTCTGTTCAGTGCATAAAACTGGCGAAATTTCGATAGATGAAAATGAAAATCCACTCCTGCTTCCAGTCTCCGACCGGGTCAGGAATGGATTGAATGAAGCCCCCATCTAGCGGCGAGGATATGAACTGTGCCGGCTGCCGAGGCCAGACGCACTCCTCTGGGGCAATTATTAAATTAATGAGAGATGAAATGAAATGATAGTGGAGAGTGTTGCTGGAAATAAATTTTGACAGGGAAAACCGGAGTACTCTGAGAAAAACCTGTCTGCCCCCGTTTTGTCCAGCACAGATCTCACATGGAGTGACCGGGATTTGAACCACGGACCCAGTGGTGAGAGGGCGGCGTGCTGCCGCCTAAGCCACGGAGGCTTTTGAAATCTCGACAGATAATGATAAATATTTATGTTCGAACATAAAATATTTATAATTATCGTCGAACATAAACAGTCATATGCAACTCGCCTATAATGGTAATTAAGACACTCGTATGCAAATTATAAAAATCGCTACGCTCGTTTTATAGACATACTCGTGTCTTAATTATTGCCATTCGTTGCATAATGCTCGACGATGGCGAAATGTAAATATTATATGTCAGAAAACTGTACTACAATGAGGCTCATTATAGTACAAGTTTTCATTATGATACAGTTTCTCCCATCAATCAGAGCTCAAGAAACAGTTGTGTGACCAATTAGGTAACGAGAGCATCGCACCTGCGCTCACTTCCACGGCCTCCTATTTTAAATGTCACTGCGTGGCTTGTGTCATAGTGGGGTATTCGAGGAGGCCATGGTTGAATAGAAGGTATTCCCTGCATCCTAAGGGCTCTGTTCAGTACATAAAATTAGCGAAATCTTGACAGATATTTATGAATATTTATGTTCGAACATAAGATAGTTATAATTATAGTCGAACATAAACAGTCGTATGCAAACTCGCCTATAATGGTAATTAAGACACTCGTATGGAAATTGTAAAACTCGCTTCGCTCGTTTTATAAACATACTCGTGTCTTAATTATTGCCATTATAGGCTTGTTGCATAATGCACTATAAGTTAATAACTAGCCTATTATATTACGTCCTACACATTATAAAAATCAGCAGTCACCACTGGTGCCTGGCCAAGTTGTCTGACTTAAGCATGAACATTTTCTGAACTCTGAGATAGCCTATACGGTACCTCAACTGGTTGCGGGTAGGTGACCCGGGACTTGAAATAAGGTACTATCGCGGCAATCGCATTGAGGGAGTGTGGAAAATAACGCGGAAAACCCACACCCAGGATAGCCGCTGGGATTCGAACCTGCGATCTCCAGAATTGCTGCAGCTGCTATCACGGCCGTGGTGCACAATTTAACGTCTCAGGGATCTTTTTTTTTTTCAAGTACAAGAATGATTAACAGACTATCGCCTTTTCTTGTATCGCTGAACTTATCTGCGAACATTCAGTGTTATTATCATTTGGTGGCATGTGATGATGATAATAATTGTTTTTAAGGGGCCTAACATCTAGGTTATCAGCCCCGAATGGTTTTGGATTAGTGAAAATGAATCTCTGAGTAAATCTAACTACAAACTTACAACTAGAACTAACTACTGACTTACATACTCGAAGAAGACACAGAAAACAAAAGAAGGAAAATAAAAAGACAGGAGGAAAGGAATAGCTCTCAGCTCTCGAAGAATGAGGATTAAAGGACTTGGAGAGAAGTAGAGCCATGAAAGGGTGTCGGAAAGGGGAAACGGAAGAGGGTCCGCCCCAAAAGGCAATGGAAAGTGAGAAACACGGATCAAGCACAGGAATCCCTCGGGGTCGCCAACTCCCGAATCCACAAGTCGTGAGCCCTTGAGGTTGTAGCAACATCCAGGGTGCAGCAGAAGTCATAGGGACACACACTCTGCCTCCTTCAGGTCCTTGAGCAGAAGGGAGGAGATAACATAAAAAGAAGAAAAAGAGGTCTGTCCCCTCGAAAAATGAGGGTATCAGGAAAGAAGATACAAGGGCCAATTAAGGCGGGAAAGTGAAAGACACCCTTGGCCTCGGATTCCATAATACCGTCGAGGTCGGAAGAGAACAAGAGTTGACCAAGGGAGGTTGACATGAAAGATGGTAGAAAGGAACCCGGCACAATTAATTGGAAACAATACCATTCTCAGCTGGGTTCCCGTGGTCGCCAACCCACATCCCACAAGTTGTGAGCCCTTGGGGGAGTACAGCTATGGCCATGGTTCTCGTCAGGAAGGTCAGTCGTGTACTGGAGATCAATAAGAAGACAATAGGTTGTGACGTCACTAAACACAAGCCAAGAGATAGCACATTCCATTCTCTTTCTCTGTAGTGCATCGTGCGATGGTGGTGTAATAGTGAGCATAGTTGCCTTCCAAGCAGTTGATCCGGGTTCGATTCCCGGCCATCGCAAGTGTTTTTGAACTAACTTGTATGGTGGAACAGTTTGGTTTTGGCATCAATAGTTAACATGCTTAACTACTACCCTGCGAGTTGCTGTTTCTTTTCTTTTCTTAGTCGTTTACCCTCCAGGTTGGTAGAACCCACGGACTCATGGAGGGAACTCACCACTACCGCCTCTACGGGCAGTGTCCTAGAGCTGGGAACATCTAATCGGAGTGGATACAACTGGTGAGGTGTGATTGGCACCTCGCCCAGGCGGCCTCACCTGCAAAGCGAACAGGGGCCTCATGAGGGAAGGTAATGGATGGTCAGGATGGATAGGCAAAGAAGAGGGAAGGAGGCGGCCGTGGCCTTGAATAAGATACCATCCCGGCATTTGCCCGAAGACGAAGTGGGAAACCACGGAAAACCACTTCGAGGATATCTGAGGTGGGAATCGAACCCCCTCTACTCATTTGGAACACCCGAGGCTGAGTGGACCCCGTTCCAGTCCTCATACCACTTTTCAAATTTCGTGGCAGAGCCGGGAATCGAACCCAGGACCTCCGGGGCGGCAGCTAACCATGCTGACCGCTACGCTACGGAGGCGACATCATTATTATTATTATTATTATTATTATTATTATTATTATTATTATTATTATTACCGTGTTATCATTAATATGGTCGTATTATTATTAACTTACGATTATAATTGTCGCCTCCGTAGCGCAGCGGTCAGCATGGTTAGCTGCCGCCCCGGAGGTCCTAGGTTCGATCCCCGGCTCTGCCACGAAATTTGAAAAGTGGCATGAGGAATGGAACGGAGTCTACTCAGCCTCGGGAGGTCCAAATGAGTAGAGGGGGTTCGATTCCCACCTCAGCCATCCTCCAAGTGGTTTTCCGTGGTTTCCCACTTCGTCTTCGGGCAAATGCCGGGATGGTTCCTACTGTAAGGCCACGGCCGCCTCCTTCCCTTCCTTGCCTATCTATCCCATTCTTCCCTTCCCGTCCCTCATGAGGCCCCTGTTCGCTTTGCAGGTGAGGCTGCCTGGGCGAAGTGCAGATCACACCTCCAATCCGATCAAGGGTTCCCAGCTCTAGGACACTGCCTGGAAAGGCGGTAGTGGTGAGTTCCCTCGCTCAGTCCGTGGGAGCCACCAACTTGCAGGGTAAAATTGACTTTAAATATATAATGGAGGTAGGTCTAAGCTAAAATAAATAAACCATGGACATGCCTATAATGGACATACAGAGGAAAATAAAAAAGTGTACTGTACTTATTCAGAGTGGTATTTACATATTTCTGCTACGAATTAGTACAGTACTGTACAAGCAAAACTTACAATGAACATATAGATAGGTGTATGTTGGTCAACAGCTTATTAAAACGAGCATTGGAAAAGACTTGGGCAACAGGAAATAGGTGAGTAAGCGTACACTTTGACGTGTACGTTGGAGAACAAAAAGAGGAAGACCTATCTGTATATTCCTGGCCTTCTTCTTCTTCTTCTTCTTCTTCTTCTTCTTCTTCTTCTTCTTCTTCTTCTTCAAGTACTGGGCCAAATGTCCCGTTACGGTCTTGCACTTTCCCTCCATCTCTTCATCGGACGTCCTATCGATCTATTTCCCCGTGGCTGGTAGCGAAGGATCTCCTTTGGTAATCTTCCAGGTTCCATCCTTTGGACATGATGCTTCCAGTTCTCTTGGTGGTCACAAATGTATGTATTGGTTTCACTTTTAGTTCCTTCAGCACATCCTCATTTCTCTTATTATCCCCGTTCTTCTGCTGTTCGGCGCGAAGGTCATTTCGCGTGCTGTGAGTCTGGAGATGTCCTGAGATCTTATTGTCCATGCCTCGCTGCCATAGCATAGGGTTGGTCTGGCTAATGTGTTATACAAACGTAAGCGTGAATGCCTTTGGACAAGAGATGGCTTGATGACGTGATTGATAAGTCCTGTTGTTCTGGTATAATTTGTTATTTTTGCAGTTATGTCTCGTTCTTCTTGAAAAGATAAATGCTATCCTAAATACTTGAATTCGTTAATTCTTTCTAAAATATTACCATCCAGACAAATTTTACTGGGGATTGGGTCCTTACCCTTACTTTAGTCTTTTCAGTAGATATGCACATGCTGAATTTTGATGCAACTTTCTGGAGGTTGAATACTGACCACTGCAGATCATCTTCAGATGCTGCTACCAATGCATCATCATCAGCAAAATATACCGACAGCAGTGGCTACGCGGGCTAAAGCGCTGCGTTAGGCCATGGGGCCAAGCTCTCTGCTGACTAGGTAGACGCGTGGGTTCGAGCCCCACCGTCGGCTGTCCTTGAAATGGTTTTCCGTGGTTTCCCATTTTCAACACCAGGCAAATGCTGGGACAGTACCTTCTGACAGGCCACGGCCGCTTCCTTCCACATCCTTGCCCAGTTTCATTCATCTTCATCTATTCCATCTCTCATCCCGACGCGCAGGTCGCCCACGGGCGTCGAATAGAAAGACCTGCACTCGACCTCTCAGGAGGCCACACGACCAAAAAAAAAAAAAAAAGCAAATAATATAGCGTCTAATGATTTAGTTGCCTGCTGATAGGTATTGAACCATGTCTTTCACTCCTCCATTCCTTTATTATAGCATATTCCTGGTTGGATACAGAATCAACTGCTACAGCAGATAACGTAAGGAAGGAAACTTGTAGATTTACGTGACCGTTAATCGTGTGATTATGAGCCACGGGACCTCCCTTTTACACGTAATCCAACCCACAGGACATGGCATTTCACATCGAAATTCTCACATGCACTGACGGGGAATCGAACGTGGCCCACCTTGGTGAGAGGCCAACAGCTTGACTGCTGCACCACCACGCCCCCTTGCAGATAACGTAGAATTTCACAGGATGCCTCAACATTTTCTAAAGACTGCATTGCCGCGGTGGCCGAGAGTGATAACGCGTTACCTCGTATCTCGCTAGCATCGGGAGAGCGTGGGTTCGAATCCCACCTCGGCCGACCTGAGAATGGTTTTCGTGGTTTCCCATTTTCACCACCAGTCAAATGCCGGGACGGTTCCTTTCAATAGGTCCACGGCCGCGTTGTCCGCGTTTAATGAAGGAAATTTAACACATTAGCAAGTTATTGTTTTTAAGGGGGCGGAACATCGAGGCTGAACACGTTTTTCACATCGAAGTTCACGGGACCGTAAAATATTTCCGTTTAAGACAAGTTTCCGTTTAATAACGGGTCTGTTGAAGGCAGGATTTATTATGTAATTATCCATGTGTCATTAATATTAATGAAAATCCACCGCTTGCTTCCAGTCGACCGACCGGGTCAGGGAATGGAATGAATGAAGCCCCCATCTAGCGACGAGTATATGAACTGTGCCGGCTGCCGAAGCTTGTCGCACTCCCCTGGGGCAATGATTAAATGAATGACAGATAAAATGAAATGATAGTGGAGAGTGTTGCTGGAATCAAATTGTGACAGGGAAAGCTGGAGTACCCGGAGAAAAACCTGTCTGCCTCCGCTTTGTCCAGCACAAATCTCACATGGAGTGACCGGGATTTGAACCGCTGACCTAGCCGTGAGAGATCGGCGAGCTGCCGCTTAAGCCACGAAGGCTCCTCATTAATATTAGTATTAACATAATTAATGCTATCCTTATTAATCATCATCATCATCAACTTGTATGTATAGCATTTCATGAAATTGCTCCATTTGTACCATATTGCGTGTTTAAGTGTAAGAGAGAGCCATGAGGCATAACTTTTCCACTACATTACCAAAGACATTAAAGAAAGAAAAAAGTACAATATGAGGTATTAAAGGTCAAAGTTCACAAAATCAAATTACGAAGATCTTGGTTTGCGTGCGTTCTACAAGGTGGACCTGCGCACTTAAACAAAACATCCGCATCCGCTTGACAATTATCCGCATCCAACCCTCATCCACACGTTTGTTATCCGAAATCTACTGACACTACAATGAAAAAATGAAAATCCACAGCCTGCTTCCAGTCTCCGACCGGGTCAGGAATGGAATGAATGAAGCCCCCATCTAGCGGCGAGGATATGAACTGTGCCGGCTGCCGAGGCCTGACGCACTCCTCTGGGGCAATGACTAAATGAATGACAGATGAAATGACATGATAGTGGAGAGTGTTGCTGGAATGAAATTTTGACAGGGAAAACCGGAGTACCCGGAGAAAAACCTGTCTGCCTCCGTTCTGTCCAGCACAGATCTCACATGGAGTGACCGGGATTTGAACCACGGACCCAGCGGTGAGAGGCCGGCGTGCTGCCGCCTAAGCCACGGAGGCTTCTACTGACACTACAATAATATTTTTAATTAGATAAAGCATAAGGTATTAAAGCAACACATTTAGACAATTGAGGAGAAAGTCGTTCCTCTAGGTTATGTAGGCCCTATGTCATGTGCTATGTTTAAAATGAATGTTTACAGCCAGAATTGAAAAACCTTTTCAGTTCAGAGTGTTAATTATGCTTTAGCTTAGATCAGGGACGGTGCGTCATTAAGGGCCGAATGGGCCCTGCCCACCCAAGGCCGTTGAGGAAGCAGTGGACATAGCACTGTCTTGCAAATAATTTGTTTAAAAAATGTTTTATAAAATTACTTTATATTGCTAATACTCAACTTAAAATAAGGGGTTTACTCTTCTAGAATCTCTAAAGAGAATTCATTTTGAATAACTCATCCCTAGGTTAAGATCCTGACAGTCTTGTACTGTGTATCGTCATAGCGAGTGCCGGCCCACAGAAAGTCCCATGTAAAGTATATGGCTTAATGGGCCGGGTGAGGAAACAGTGGACATAGCACTGTCTTGCACGCGAATTCTTCAGTGCTATGAAGGGAATTTTCTCCCTCTTCAAGGGCCAGCTGATTGGGCCCATGGCGTTGCTTTGAAGCGAAACAGAAGATCTCTTCATTTCACTTCCTGCTTCTGTCTCCGTTAAATACGGGAAAAGGGTCCACCCCACCCCCACGCCCCTTAACAGGTATTCAGCCATTGTTCGCAGCTTTCTGACGTTAGACAAAACTATTTTTATACATTTTCAGTTGTCTGAAGTTAATTCTACTGTATAAATGTGTTTTTAACTTTTGTGGCACGATACATAGTTATTTAATATGTCGATTGTATGCGACATAGGAAAATGAAAGTGGAATTTTTATTAACAAATCCATTTTCTTCTATAGCTCTGAACACAAAGTTAGAAATTAAATAATTATGACCTCATCAACCAAGCTGATAGATAAATTTGCTTCATCCAAGCACAGTAGAGAATATATTTATAAATAAAGAGCCATGTGAGTACAGTTTTAATGCATCAACTATTTATTAAAATTATTTTCAAATGTTTTTTTTTTATTAGATTAATTTATAGTCGCTTTAACTTGGAAAGTCTTATCGCGACTTTCACTGTAGATTTACATTATACAATACAATACATACAATACATTGAATTGAATCTATATATATAAAAATTAATCTTACGTGATAGTTTGTCTGTGGGTGTGTGTGTATGTCTCCTACGCATTCATATACCACTCAACCGATTGCGATGAAACTTGGGTGAGATGTTGAGTACACTCTAAGGAAGGTTTCTGACTTAGTAAATCCATTTTACAATAGGTAGCGCTCGCGTAGATTCAACAAATGAGTGACGATGCGCGAAGCGTTTCAAACAAGTCCCGTATGTGTTCATATACCATTCGTCCGATAGCGATGAAACTTGGGTGAGATGTTGTGTACACTTACGTGAAGGTTTCAAAATTAGTGAATACATTTCACAGTAGATAGCGCACAAGTAGATTCAACAAATGAGCGACGACACGCAATGCGTTTCAACAAAGTCCCGTATGCATTCATATACCATTCGTCCGATAGCTATGAAACTTGCGTAAAATGTTGTGTACACTGCAGGGAAATTTTCTGGCTTAGTACATCCACTTTACAATAGGCAGCGCACGAGTAGATTCAACAAATGAGCTACGACGCGCGAAGCATTTCAACAAAGTCACGTTTGCGTTCATATACCATTCGTCCGATAGCGATGAAACTAGGCTGAGATTTTGTGTGCACTCCAGGGAAGGTTTCTAGCTTAGTAAATCCCTTTAAAAATAGGTAGAGCACGAGTAGAATCAACAAATGAGCAACGGCGCGCGAAGCGTTTCAACAAAGTTCCATATAATTTCATATACCATTCATCCGATAGCGATGAAACTTGGGTGAGATGTTGTGTACACTCCAGGGAAGGTTTCTGGCTTAGTACATACATTTTACAATAGGTATCGCACCAGTAGATTCAACAAATGAGCGATGACACGCGAAGCGTTTCAACCAAGTCCCGTATAAAGTCATATACCAGTCGTCTGATAGTGATAAATGTTTGGTGAATTGTTGTGTACACTCCAGTAAAGGTTTCTGGCTAAGTAAATCCATTTTACAATACGAAGCGTACGTTTATATTCAACAAATGAGTGACTACGCGCGAAGCGTTTCGACAACGTCCCGTATACGTTCTCATACCATTCATCCGATTGTGATGAAACTTGGGTGAGATGTTGTGTACACTCCAGGGAAGGTTTCTGGCTGAGTACATCCATATTACAATATGTAGCGCAAGAGTAGAATCAACAAATGAGCGACGACACGCGAAGCGTTTCAACCAAGTCCCGTCTGCATTCATGTACCATTCGTCCGTAGCTATGAAACTTGGGTGAGATGTTGTGTACACGTCATGGATAATTTCTGGCTTAGTAAATCCACTATACAATATGCAGCGCACAAGTTGATTCAACAAATGAGGGACGACGCGCCAAGCGTTTCAACAAAGTCCCGTATAAGGTCATATACCATTCTGCCGTTAGCGGTGAAACTTGGGTGAAATATGGTGGACACTCCAAGGAAGGTTTCTGGCTTAGTAAATACATTTCACAGTAGGTAGCACACGAGTAGATTCGACAAATGAACGACGACATGCGGAGCGTTTCAATACAGTCCCCTATGTCTTCATATCCCATTAGTCCGATAGCGATGAAACTTGGGTGAGATGTTGTGGACACTTACGTGACGGTTTCTAACTTAGTAAATACATTTTACAGTAGGTAGCGCACGAGTAGATTCAACAAATGAGTGACGGAGCGCGAATCGTTTAAACAAAATCAGGTATGCGTTCATATACTATTCATCCGATTGCGATGAAATATTGATCAGTTATTGTGTACCCGCCAGGGAAGGTGCTTAGTAAATCCATTTCACAATAAGTAGCGCAAGAGTAGATGCAACAAATGGGTGATGACGCGCGAAGCGTTTCAACAAAATCCCCTATTGCGTTCATATAACATTCTTCGATTGCGATGAAACCTTGATGAGTTATTGTGTACACGCCAGGGAAGGGCTTCGACTTAGTAATACATTTCTCAATAGGTAGCGCACGAGTAGATTCAACAAATGAGTGACAGCGCACGAATCGTTTAAACAAAACCCCGTATACGTGCATATACAATTCATCCGATTGCGATGAATCATTGATGAGTTATTGTGTACACGCCAGGGAAGGGTTTCGACTTAGTAATCCATTTCACAACAGGTAGCGTACGAGTAGATTCAACAAATGAGTGACAGCGATGAAACTTTTGAAAGTTGTTGTGCACGCTTCCACGAATGGTTCTAAATTAGAAAATCCATTTTACGATAGCTTAGAGGCAGTTAACATGTTGTGTATCCAAAAGTACTTCAAGAAACAGAATTACAACGCCAACACTTTCTTTGATTGGCATTGCAACGCATGCCGGGTACAGCTTGTACACTATAAAATAATAAAATGAACACTAGAAATAAAGAAAAGTCCCACTACTATGAGTTGATCAATCAGATTTTGAAATAAAGTTCCGAGTCTTTGAAGAACTTGATGAGTTTCTTGAGCTGTGAAAGAGATGAGAAGGCCTCACATATCTTCTTGGGAATGCTGTTGTGCTGGCGCCAGTGGTTGTAGAGAGCACAGTCTGAGATTATGTGCTGCACAGTCAGTACGCTGTTACATGTTGAGCAGATAGGGGGTTGTTTCTTCTCGAGGAGATAGCTGTGGGTGATGTTGGTATGACCTATTCTTATTCGTGATATTAGAACTTGATCTTGCCTGGAAAGTTTATGATGGAGATATTGTTCTGTGGTTCCTGATGCTATTTCATGGAGTTTACTGGTAGAAGTTCTAAGCCACTGTTGGAATACTTTTCTTTTGACGTAGGAAATGATGTCAGTATGAGGTGTAGCTATTGTAGGATCACATAAAGGTACAAGTGTGGCTTCTTTAGCTGCTTGATCGGCAGATTCATTGCCATGAATGCCTCTGTGAGAGGGTACCCACACAAATATGACTTGTTTACCTTGCTTCACCACTTTATGGAATATCAGTTGAATTTCTTGTACAAGGACGTTTGTCGAAGATAGATTCTCTATTGCGTTTAATGCACTTCGTGAATCGGAGTAAATGATAAATGAGTTGTTGCAGCTGGCTGTATTCAAAATGTATTTCATGGCCTGTTTAAGAGCAAAGAGTTCATTAGAATAGACTGTGAAAGATTCAGGAAGTCGAAAAAGCATGGTATGGTCAGGATAAATTATCCCACAACCGTTTCTTTCGTCATATTTCGAACCATCAGTATAAATAGCACTGTGCATTGGGTATCTATTGGAGATTTCAAGAAATAATCGATGGTACTGTGATCTGTCAGTTTGATTTTTAACCAAGTTGTTCAGTTCGAAGTTGACTGTTGGTAAGGTAATTGTCCATGGTGGGATATCAAGAGAATGGTCTGAGAGTAGTATGGGAGGAATATTTAGGTTTAATTCTTCAAGGAACTTGGATATTCTGACATTGAAGGGCGAAGGTTGTCGTCTTGATTCAGTGTTTGTTCTTGTGTGGCTGTTAGTAGGGAAAACATAGGACTTAATGCGTGATTTAGTCATAGTTGATACTTTGAGTGCATATGATAAACTTAGTTGTTGACGTCTAATTGCAAGAGGTGGTTCATTAGCTTCTATTTGCATACTGGTTACTGGACTGGTGAGGAGAGTTCCCAGAAAATTCGAAGAGCAGCTGACTGGATAGAATCAAGGATCTTGAGGGAAGACGCTGTTGCAGAGTTGTATACTATACTGCCATAATCTAATTTGGCCCTAATAATTGATCTATAAGTATTCATGAGCACTTGATAGTCTGCTCCCCAGTTTTTTGCTGCGAGAATCTTCATTAAATTAATCCGTCGTAGACACTCATCCTTGAGATTTTTCAGATATGGAATCCAACTTAATTTACTATCAAACAGAATTCCCAGGAATTTAAGAGTAGATGCTGTCTCAATTTTATGACTGTTTATGTTGAGCTCGGGATCTGTTACAGAGTGTTTGTTTTTAGAGAATACTATGCATTTGGACTTTGTTTTGGAGAACTTGAATCCAGTAATCTTGGCCCATTGTTGAATATTTTCAAGTGATTCTTGAAGTAGTTGTTGAGTAGTTGAACTATTTCTTCCAGCACAGAATATGGTCAAATCGTCGGCAAAAAGACAAGCCTTTACTGGCAAGTGGATGTTGGATACAATTCCGTTTATTGCGACCAAGAATAAAGTAACACTGATAACTGATCCTTGAGGGACTCCATTGTCGATTGTAACTTCCTGTGACAAAATGCCATTTGTCTTAACTTGAATTCTACGATCTTTGAGGAAGTTGTAGATGAAATAGAGCATATTTCCTGAAATGTTATATTCCATCAATGATTTAAGTACATGGTCTTTGAACACCATGTCATATGCCTTTTCAATATCTAGACTAACTGCTATGAGGTGATGGTTGTTTAGGAAAGCTTCCCTAATTTCAGATTCCAAACTTATGAGAGTATCGACAGTTGAACGTCCTTTACGAAATCCACTTTGTACATCACTAAAAAAGTTTATATGTTCAAGATACCATCGTAATCTCCTGTTAACAATTTTCTCCATTAATTTGCACATTGCATTTGTTAAAGCGATTGGACGGTAATTTTCTGCAATTGAGTTATCCTTCCCTGGCTTGAGTATTGGAACAACAATGGCTCTGCGCCATTGATCAGGGAACGTCTGAGAGGTCCATATGTAGTTGAAAATAGCCAGAAGATAATTTAATGCGTTTAGTGGGAGCTGTCTTAGGAACTCATAAGGGACCGTATCTGGGCCAGGGCTGGATTTGCCACATTTGTCAAGTTCAATAATCATGTCCTGTAATGGAAAAGGTTCATTTAAATTAGAATTGGAGTCGGATGAGGTTCTTTTTAGATCAAGAGGTTCGCTGGTTTTCTTTATATGGAGAAAATGTTGGTCATAATTGTGGTCACTAGAAATCTCGGAGAATGTGTCAGCTAATTTATCAGCAATGTTTTGAGGGTTGGTTATGAAGGATCCATCATTTGGGTTTCTGAGAGAAGTAATGTGGAACTGGTTATATTTACCATTTACACGTTTGAGTTTATTCCATACTTCTTTTTGTGGAGTTTGAGAATTTAGTGAGGAAACAAATGTCAGCCACGAGTTCTTTTTGCTATCTTTAATTTCTTTTCGGGCGATTGCTCTACATTTCTGAAATTGGGCTTTATTTTCAGGAGTTGGTTTTCTCTTAAAGACATAGAAAGCGTGGTTTTTATTCTTTAGAGCTTCCTTGCATGCGTCGTTCCACCAAGGTACTGTCTTCTTACACGGGTTTATCTTTATTTTCGGAACACTAAGGTTTGCAGATTTAACTATTGCTTCTGTAAAATCTTGAACAATATCATTGATGTGTTTGGAAGGGAAGTCATGTGGATGGGTTAGTCCAATTAAATGGTTGTTGACTATATGATTGAACTGCGTCCAATTTGCTTTATTTAAGTTCCATTTAAGGGTTTGGGGGTATCGGGGCGTTGATTGAAGCGTTGTCGTTATTGATCAGTATGGGGAAGTGGTCACTATTTCCTTGGAGCGTCGAATAGACAGACCAGTCAAAACCAGTTGCTATCTCCGGAGTGCAGATAGTTAGGTCTATGCTACTATAGGTTCCATGAGCAATATCGAAACGAGTTGGAGCAGTTGAATTCATTAGAATTAGGTCAAATTCATCTAGTATCTTTTCTATCTCCTTCCCTCTTGCATCGGAGTGATGACTGCCCCATAACGTGTTATGGCTGTTGAAGTCGCCTACTAGAATGAATGGTTTAGGTAGCTGACGGATAAGATTTCGTAGATCATCTCCGTGAAATAGATAACTGTTTGGTATATAAATATTGCAGATACACAGAGAGGGAGGTAGATGCAATGAGACGGCTACAGCTTCCAAATTGGAGTTTAAAGAAATTTCTTTAAGGTATATATTGTTTTTGACATAGGTAGCTACTCCTCCACTTGCATGAATTGCATTAGTTCTGTTTTTATGATACACATTGTAAAGTCTTAGATTAGCAGCAAAATCGTTCCGAAAGTTGGTCTCTTGGAGACAGATAATGGGTGGTTGGTGTTTATTTATTAGGAGTTGTAGGAATTCTAACTGGGATCGATAGCTGTTGATATTCCATTGGAGTAGTGTTGTTGCCATAAGTATGATAAGGAATAGCAAAAGATCCATTTCCATTCTTATAGAGGGAGAGATTAGTCATCGCTAGAATAGTCTAGAGAAACATTGTTATCCATTTGGTCATCGCTTAGGTTGACGAACTTCAGTAATTTCTTCACTATCCGAGAGCTTCTGTTTTTAATGCTTTTATCGGTGTAGTAGGGGTATAGTTTCTGTAGGGCTTTAGCGAGTCCTTCTATGTCTTGGGTGTAATTGAAAGCAATTGCCACCACGTCCTTGACACCTTGGGAATTTTCGAGAAAAGATAGGAGTTGTGTGTAACTGAGAGGAGCTAGTGATGGATCAGCTTCCAAAACCTGTTTCACAGGAAGGAGCATATCGCTGATTGTTGGTTTTTGTGGTTCTTTCTTGGGTTTCTTAGAAGTATGATTTACCTTGTGATTCTCAATTTGTTCAGAAGAGTCGATTTTGGGTCTGTTGCTATTAGAAATATTTTGGTCAGTTCTTTCACTGCTGGCGTGTGACATTGGTCTTTTAAATCCAGGGAAATGTCCAGTTGTTGAGGCAGGACATGTTTCACTATGTCCAGGCACTGTTCTTTCTATTGGAATTTCGGAGAGAGAAATACCATTACAATCTTGGGTTAGAGTTAAGTTTAGGATAGCTGATGAAGTTTCATCGTGTGAATTTGTTGGAGGAAGGTCGGACGTACTGGTTGCATTTTTGGGGTTTATCTCTGTTGTTTGTGGTTTCTCTTGTAGTTTAGGAAATTTGGAGAGGTTAGGTTTGTCAATTTCATGAATGTCGTGCTGAGAGGTAGGTTGATCATTTGGAACTGAGTTGTTAGTAGGACAGTCTTTGGCCAAATGTCCCTCAGTTTTACAAATAAAGCAGGTGGGTGAGTCAGATGATAGGTAAATCCTGCTCTGATAGGGGTAATTTTAGACATGATTTTCACACCAATGTTTAACAATTCCTCTTCAATTATATAGTTGGGTATTACAGGACAAACGTTTGATAATATAATACGCTTGTTTTTTGTTAAGAGTGGTCGTATTTCCAAAGATACATTGTTTATTAAGATCTTGGGGTTTGCTAATATTAACTCTTCAACAACTTTCTTGCTAGAAAGAAAAATGCATATTCATCCATTCGATATTCGTGAAACAAAACGAATGTTGCTAGGGCTAGTGAGTTTTCCTACAGCTAGCACATAATCTTTGATACTGATTCCATCTTGGGATTCAATTACGATAGCTTGTTCTTTGGAGGGGAGAGATTGAGCTATAGCAGAATAGCTTGACCTTGGATTTGTTTCTTTGGTGCCGGTAGTTATTGTAGTTGTCATTTGGGTGCCAGATGTACTGTTGTTAAAATCAGGGTTATTTACAGTACTATAATAATTCATTGGTTGGTTTGGTACTTGGTGGGTTGATACGTCAGAAGTTTTATCATTCGTTGTGTTCGTTAAGAGACGCCGACCTCTATCAATAGAGGCGGCGGCCATGTTGGGTTGATCAGAACAGAGTTTTAGGTTGTGTTTCTTCCACTTCACGTAACTTACGGTAAGGTTCACAAATATTAGGAATAATACTCACAAAAGTGTTGTAGGTATCTAGAATACTTTCATATACGATTCGCACTCCAATGTGATATCAAAAAACCTCTCCAAATGAGATGTAACTACGGCAGCACGAACCTCGTGAACATTGTCTAGTCACAGCCTTCTCGACTCTTTCAAATGTTGTGTTGTGAGGAATGATGATAATGGCAATAATAAATGCCGAATATAAAACAATCTTTAATATGAAACAACAATAGTATCATCTGGCGCACCCTAAAATTGTAATCAGGAGCCGCCCCTGGCTTAGATCATCTTACATTTGCCATGGAAAAAACATAACGGAAAAAATATGATATATCAAAAACATCCGGGTCCTAGTAATGATATGCAACAAGATCGGATTGAATTCTAAAACTATCCGTATATTTATTCCAAACATTATCCGCAGCTTATCCGCTATCCGTACAGCAATGCAAACTATATCCACATGGCGAAAAATCTTGCGGATATCCGCGGATATCCGAATCCTCGCAGGGCTTTAGTTATTATTATAAGTTTCTACAGCATGACAGATTACAGTACATGCATATTTCATACAGAGAACCGCTTTCCAGGTATAGCGCGGAGAAGTGTAGGCGTATGAATTCTTTCGTTTATTAAATAATGCTGTATAAATCGTGGAGTGATGTGTATAATGCACTTTGCAACGCTGATTATGTAATGAAAGTATTAATATTGGATCGTTTTATGTTTTTTAAACACCTGTTGCTAATGAATTGGAAAAAGAGTATTGGTGGTTGTTCGCATTTACGAAGGCTACAAAAGCCTGTAAATTATTCATTTTAGCTTTACGTAATTTTCGAGAGAAAAAAAGTAAAATGTCAGCTGTTGCTTAACCTATAATTTGACATGTGCATACACGTGTTTTATGTTTTCTTGTTTCAGTCTTAATCGACTGTTTTGTAAAATTATTTATAATATTCTGTAAAAGATGGTATATTGGCTTTCACGGCCGGTGAATTAAAACTCAGCAATTCTTCTAGGTTTGTGCCGTGTCTTGCGTGGGGTTTCGCCTAGGACACCAAGCTGGCTCATCAGCGGACTCTTGGTGTCCCCGCCCGGACCCACACAGGAGTAACGAACTGCGCGCTACCTCCCTTTATAATATGTAGTGCAACTGCGAGGGAACTCACCACTACCGCCTCTACGGGCAGTGTCCTAGAGCTGGGAACATCTAATCGGAGTGGATACAACTGGTGAGGTGTGATTGGCACCTCGCCCAGGCGGCCTCACCTGCAAAGCGAACAGGGGCCTCATGAGGGAAGGTAATGGATGGTCAGGATGGATAGGCATGGAAGAGGGAAGGAGGCGGCCGTGGCCTTGCAGAAGATACCATCCCGGAATTTGCCCGAAGACGAAGTGGGAAACCACGGAAAACCACTTCGAAGATGGTTGAGGTGGGAATCGAACCCCCTCTACTCATTTGGAACACCCAAGGCTGAGTAGACCCCGTTCCAGTCCTCATACCACTTTTCAAATTTCGCGGCAGAGCCGGGAATCGAACCCAGGACCTCCGGGGCGGCAGCTAACCATTAAATAGCCTATATGAGTTGGAAATATTATTGTTTGGTTCATGTCAAAACTGAGAAATGGTCCATGAGTATTTTTTCCTCTTTCAAGGGGTCCACGGAATGGAGAGTTCGGGAACCCCTGCTCTATACGACTGTGAAAAGAGGAATGACCGGCCAAAAACCGTGGCGTGAACTTGTAAACATTCAGTGTTCTTACACCGCGTTGTGGCATGTGATAATGATGATGGTAATTACTGTTTGTATATACAAGAGGTCTAACGCCTATGGACGTCGAATTGGCAGTTCAAGAGCTAAAAGAAGTAGGAGAGTTCTGTTACTTAGGAAGCAAAATAACCAGTGATGGACGAAGCAAAGAGGATAAAAAGGGAAGCATTTCTACAGAAAAGGAATCTGTTGACATCAAATATAGATTTAGGTGTTAGGAAGTCATTTTTGAAAGCCTTTGTCTAGACTCTAGAGCGTGGCACTCTATGGAAGTGAAACTTGGACTGTTGGAACAGCAGAAAAAAGGAGAATTGAAGCGTTTAAAATGTGGTGTTACAGGAGAATGATTAAGATCAGATGGGTAGATAGGGTTACACATGAAGGGGTATTAAGACGATTGGGAGAGGTGAGATATTTCTGGCGACTGCTAATGAAGAGAAGAGATAGGTAGGTAGGACACATAGCCTACTAAGACACCCAGGAATAGCAAAGTTAGTTATGGAAGTGAGGGTCGAGGATAAGAAATGTAGGGGTAGACAAAGGTTCGAATATGTCAAACAGATTGACTCGGATGTAGGGTGTGGTAGCTATGTAGAGAAGAAACGATTAGCTCATGACAGGGAAGCATGGAGGGCTGCATCATACCAGTCAAAAGACTTAAGACTCGAACAGCAACAACAACAACAACGCCTCTTAAAACGACAAATAGCCTATTATCATCATGGTCTGTCTGCGACCGGTTTGATGACTCAATGACGTTTCATGCTGAGAGGTCGTGTATTGTACAAAGAGTACGTGCCAGACAGATGGATGGTAGAAAATTAACATGTCGAACGGATGCGGGAGCATACAGCTTTTAGAATTGAAATTACTTATATCACTTCCCCAGCACGAGTTGTTAATTTATTCTTGGGACTAGGGAAGTCATAGTCGCGACTCGCGATCCCTGTGTGTGGATTTGTTTGTTTCTGTAGAGGCTGTAGTTGTGTAGTTTAATGGTAGCTTGTCCCGGGATTTGAAGTACAATGTCCCTGGCATGTGATTGGGGGACGTGTGGGTAACACTCTGGATTGACACTGTTTGTAATAAGCAGTCAAGACCACATAAATGTTGCTGATAAGGTGTTAGCTGTCTCCAAGCTGCTGATTGCTGTGAGCATCGGTGGTTCATTGGTAGAATGCTTGCCTGCCACGCGGGTGGCCCGGGTTCGATTCCCGGCCAATGCAGATTATATTTTAACAGAAAACGAACGAAGAAGTGTGTTATGTTCATTTAAGGAGCGGAACAATAAGGTCATATGCCCCTGGAAAAGAAGTAGTTTGCGTTTGATGAAATCTTTTTTGTACTCTATCCAATCGCTATTCCCAACTCGCCTTCACTCGCGAACTCGGCGAGCAATCATTCCTCTATCGTCACAACTGCTAAACTGCAAATATGTCATCAGTGAAGCGGGGTTATGCAGAAGATCCAAGATGTGACTGTGGAGAATTCCAGACTCCACAACACTTGCTCACGTGCTAAGATCTGAGTGACACCTGCAGCCAAGAAGACCTTATGTTGGCCACAGACCGGGGGATAATAGCTGCAGAGTTCTGAAAATGAATATTTTAGTCTCTCCCGGACACGGAAATATAAAATATAATATAACACGTCAACGTCAGACTTCCTTCCATATCAGTAAAACCCCGTTATTGCGCTCTTCAAGGGACTGTGGTTTAAACACGTAATAAGCGGGACAGCACTAAAGACGGGGAATGGTTTGTGAGGCGGAAAAACAATATTTCAGTAATGTACAGTATTGTTTTTAACTGTATTACTATTATTATGATTATTATTAAAACATCTGGGGAGCGTAAAGGCGCAGTGCCTTAGCTGCTCGTCTTTCACCCGGACGGTCGGGGTTTGAATCCCGGTGACAATGGGGCGGAATTTTCATCTGAAAAATCACGTGGTGTCAGGAATGGCACCCGGCCATAAATCCTCGGTCAACACACCAAAATAACCCTGGTTGGCTCCGGCGACCGAAATTAAATGGGAAAAGCCGAAGCAAGTTTATGTTTATTATTAAAACATCTGAAATACAGTGCTCTTTTTATTACAATTTATACGGAATTTTCCCTCTTTTTTTGACATGCTCTTTCTTTTTTTCTTCTTCTTAGTCATTTACCCTCCAGGTTGGTGGAACCCACGGACTCAGCGAGGGAACTCACCACTACCGCCTCTACGGGCAGTGTCCTAGAGCTGGGAACATCTAATCGGAGTGGATACAACTGGTGAGGTGTGATTGGCACTTCGCCCAGGCGGCCTCACCTGCAAAGCGAACAGGGGTCTCACGAGGGAAGGTAATGGACGGTCAGGATGGATAGGCAAGGAAGAGAGAAGGAGGCGGCCGTGGCCTTGAAGATGCTACTGTCCCCGTTATCAGGATAGTAGGCTGTCAGATATCCGCCCCCTCAATCGGATTGCCAATAATCAATCGCACCGACACAGCTACATCAATGAAAATGGCACTGACAGATACTATCGAGATTAGAGCACAATAGTTAACAAGAAAATTATTGTGGAACACACCAAAATATACGGGGGTTCATACTTACCTTTACTTACCTCTTAAATTTATCTCGGGGACTGGGTTGTCAACTGGATCACTTAAAGTATGCCCACACAATAACCTCCACCATGATATTTAAAATGAACCAAAACGAAGACGAGAAACTTTAAACTGCACAATAATTTATTTCACATAAAGAATGAATTTAACAAAAATAAAACAACAAAATCCACGTGGCAATCAGAAGCCATCGACCACATAACCATGTCCTCCTGTAGGACTGGTATACTCTACATACAATTTTTCAGCTTTCTCAAGCTCAAAATAACGTAATTAATAATGCACTTGGAATGGAAACGGGATTTGGGACGAGACACATATATCAATTGGTTTGCGTGTTTATATACTTCATATTTTATTTATAGCCACAAGGCTATTATGTAAACGTCCTTGGCCTCTATCATACAGTTGTCCGGGCCAGCTGCAATGCACCTGCATCGTCAAAGTGGACTCACCCCTCCGTTCAACCCTAGCATAAGCGAGTTACATCAGAGCTTAGCTCTCCTTCAAAACACGTTAAATGTCCACATCTCAACTGAAATATTATCACGCAAATCCTTTAAATGCTCCATTCAAACACCAGTGGAATACTCCAACAATCCCAAATCATATTTAATTGTTCAATCCACTTGCTTAATTAGCGTTGTTTAGAGTATAAAAACAAAACTCTTAATGTTAATAACAAAAGTTCATTAATTATTTATAACAATAATAAATTGTTTATAACAATGTCAAACGACAATTAAAAATTTTATACACGCCTCTGTTAATCCCTTTCATTACAAATTGTTATCAAAGATATTTACAAAATTATTTACAATATTAATATTGTTTATATTATTTATACAAGAAATACATTAAACCACACGTTTATCCGGTTGATAATTACTCAAATTGTGTTGATATAATCGACCAATGAAGGTTAGTTATATTTAACTGTCAAATTCAGGTTTAATAAGGTTTAATAATAATTATTAATATTTGTGACGGTAACCTCCATTCAAAATCTTCATCTCAAATTATTTAACACTCTTGTTAACTTTAACAGTATCTTTACATGAATAACTTTCAAAGAACCAGGACAATACATTCAGCGGAAAAATACTTCGCTCAAAACGCACAAAATTGCTCAACAATAGGCCCAGAATTCATCATATATCTTCATATATATGGCATCAAAATCTTCCAAATTACATACAAAAACCTCCACTCATAAATTCAACAACTTCATTTATTACTGTGGGAACCTCCTTCATTATTCAAGGGCATTAGTCATCAGCGACTTTTACACATCCACTGAACTAACGATTATACATCCATTGTTCCTCTTCAAAAATTCTTATATTCATCAATTGTATTAATGTCTGTTATTATTTAACCTTCGTGGGTTTCATTCATGAATCGATATGAAGTAAAAATTTGCCAATCACAAATAAATTTAATAGCAAATACGATTAGACACTCCTCCCTGGTCTATCAAAATTGAGATTAATATCTTCAAAGTAATGCAGTATAAAAATACTATCTTCAATCAAAGTTCATCTAAACTGCATAAATAGTCGAATAGAATACAATTAGACTGTGGAATGCAAACATTATTGTTCCAATCTATAATTGGGAAAAATTCCTATCAAATGTTCATTACTATAATGTATTCAATAAATCGTAATCAAAGTTCATATTTCATAAAATTGTCTATAATGCAATGATAAATGTCTATGTTGCAATCATGTTCATAAGACGACTAGTATTTCAAAGATCGTCGATAACGTATTAGATTTTAACGCTCTAAAATCATTTAATCATTCTTCTTTCTTGAGGATGACAGAAAATTGGTCAAAGTAATTTACTGAATAGAATTACTTTAATAAAATGACACGCTGTCTGAATTCAAATCTGCCATAGAAATTCGTTAACTTTACAGTCAAGTCGTGACTACAAAAATATGCAAATTACTGAAAGAATCTAAATTATCAGTCTCAACTGATCCAAAATTATTTAACTATGCCAATGACATAACAATGTCTCAACAAATCGTAGAAAAAAGCATAAATCATCGAAGTGTACTGAGTACAGAAATGTTAATCAAGAAAATGGGGCAAAAGATAGGACAAAAAATATGGGAAAATGGTTGCTCAGATATCGCTACATGACTCAAATAATACAAGAAACGTTCACGACTACCTTATCTGTTGATTGAAGTTCTAGAGGAAAGTTTTCAAAGAAAACTGCTGTTGGTTCCATTTCACCAGCGTGAAGATGTGCTCCGACCTCGAACCTGGAATCAGCGTCCTCGGAGAATCGAACTGCTTCCGTCTCCGGAAATTGCACTGCTCCATGTATACGAAAGACATCCTTCTGGCAAAACTCTTCTTTATGAGCCGGGTCCAGCCTGGCCTCTCTTGAAAGTTCCCTGAAGTTCCAGTCGTAATTCGCCATGAAGTTTATTGCAGTTATTTCCGCAGAAATATTCATAATCGTGGAGTATGATGATATTTCCACTGTCATTTGATATAATTCAGCGATGGATTCACGATGCATGAGTGTAGTTGGATGTTCACTACATGCTCGCTTTTGTAGAATGACGATTAACGAAGTTCCATGCTGTTACTTCACTCCATCGATATATGTCCCAATTGCATTAAAGCCTTAGCCTTCCATCTCAACTTCTGTTATAATCATTGAAAGCACTGCAAGATTATAATGTTCCATAATAGAATGTATCGTTGTATTACCGAACGTATTCTCCAAGATCACGGTTGCGATGCACGTGTCAGCCGTAGTGTATAATGTATAATTTTAAAAGTGCTTCTCAGGTGGCGAGAAAATCACTTTTGTCTGCAGTCTTAAAGTGTCAATATCTTTCCAAGTATAACTGTGAAATTGTTCAAATGTTCTACACACCTCAATGTTGTACTGCCCAATTGAATTATAATGAAGGCAGAAGTTAACTCTTTATATCTTATCTGGTAGAAACGTTAATGTGAGCGTTACAACTTCACCTAGTTTCGAACAGCGTAAAATGGAACTGCTCCGTGTTCGTTCGATGCGCCGGGCTTTAACCACACGCTAAAGATGACTTGCTTTACTTATTCACTCGAAAATGACTATATAACATCTGAAATATATATGCGTTATCAGAATATCAGATATGAGATATCTGAGAGATATGAGAGATATGAGAGATCTGAGAGCTCCTCTCTCCTGTGCACGACCTGTAACATTTTTAATGAGTCGTTGAACGTGGTGATGAAGACTATTGTGGTTCAATAAAACAAACATGATATGAATAAATAATATACACTGTGGTGTGACCTTACCTGTGATAGTGTAATATAATAAGTTGTTGAGCGCCAGATCCCTATTTAAGACAGTGAATCGAAATTTATTGATTTAACCTCGGCTATCAGCAGTAGAGTCGAAACCACTTACCCGGGCCGTAGTGAGACAAAGTCATCTAACCAATCCGTATTTAATCAAGGAGTATGATTGCCTTAAAGTACCAACTACAATGAAAGAAATAGGCATTACGTTGAAGAGAATGAATTTATTAAATGCAAAAAACAAAATATTAATAAAACAGAATAGTGATAGTCACACAATTGAATTTAAAATTACTCAATGCGGCAATTAATTATTTAAAAGAAAATGAATATTAAAATGAATTGAAAGTTAAATGAAGTTAAATTATAATAGAGACGATAGTTTTATTGAATTGTTGGCTCACCCAGTCGAAGATTCGTCATATTTAAGAAATGATCGATGATCTCGATGTTACGTCGCTTATGTTTAAAAAAATGATGTGATATCTCATTTACTATGAAATATCCTCATTAAGTACGTTGCCATCTGTAGAAAGACTCTTGATCAGGGATATAACCCATTATGTATTGATATAGATGTCGGCAAGACATCGTTCAGTGTCGACTCTCGGTGCTCAGTCCATTAGGACCCAGAAAGCAAGGTTACAACTTCCTTACTTCCTTGAGAGCTGTAGATCAATGCGTCTTTTGTCGGAGTCGCAGGTACTAATGACTTCCTTGTCACGTGGTCTTCGACGGTCTCCCCCTCCAGTAAGCTTCCCTTTCTTCAGTGTTCATTCTCTCACGAGGGTTAATTGCACCACAATTTGTAATCTTAGACGCGTACGTACCGTAGAAAATGGCGTGTTGGTTACACCATAGTGGGTTTCTTAACATCTCAGGAAAATGACGCAGTTTGCCGTGGTGTAATTCTTACTACGTCGTTCAGTTTGTGACGCACAGGGTTAGTCCATATCGCCAGTCTTGTTGCAATATATAATACTTCGTCTCTTTACAAGTAATTGTTAATAAAAATCTAATTGAATATAATAATCAAAACCGCTTACAATTATCTGATATAAAAATCATCTCATGGATGTACTAGTTAATAATAATAATAATAACATGATAATAAATGAATAACCCTTTAAATATAACAGCTATGGGATCGAATCGTTACAATCGCCCCTGATATAAATAATTTAAAATATAATGTAACATTATTTATATCACTACACATCCTACACAAATGAATACAAATTTAAATATTAATACCCCCATAACGACAACATACAAATAATACCCTTCAACAATACATAAAGATATACAAGAACATACTCTTTTCACTTTACATATTTGTACTATCATTTCTCATTCTTCCAAATGTTCATAATGTTCATTCTTCTTTATATATGTTGTAAAAAAAATATACATAAATGTATTCTTCACAAAAAAATCATATTTTAACTTTCATTCATCTCATTCTTCCAAATGTTCATAATGTTCATTTTTTTTATATGCTGTAAAAAAAATACATATAAAATGCCCTTCACTTTTATTTTTGACATATATGTCAACGCTGCACTCGTTTATATTTCGGTGATCGTATGCATGACATACAATTTTGGCTTCATCTCTTTTGAACGTAGTTTTTGTATATCAGTCTGGCGTAGAAGTACATTGTTGTAATACCAGCTGATTAACCCATAATAACTATTACAGCACACGATAATAGGATGCAAACAATACAATATTCCTTTCGTCTTTATAAAGGGATTACTCAAATGCAGTAAAATTTCAATAATTGAAGAAAAAAATAACTTAGCAAGATACCTAAGGCAATTCCTATTTCAGTGCATATGTCATACATGTAAATATTTCCCCAAATACATAATGACATCGAAATACCTCAAAGCAGTTATTAAACAGTTCATTTAAATATCCAAGTTACTACTCACCTGCCTTCGTGGCTTAATTCTTTCTTAGGCCACGGCCGCCTCCTTCCAAATTAATACTTCCTAAGTCTCCACGACTTCTTAACTTCTCATAAAACCATAATTCCTCTTTACTACTTCTCGAAAACAATAACTTGGATTTTCAAAATCACCAATAAACATAAAATCTGACTTCTCGTTCACTTTATAAAATTTAACTTAGCGTCAAGATATAACTTTACCGTAACGTCATTCCTTACTTACCATAACAAAATGATTAAGACTTGGACAAAATACTACTCAATACCTGAATTACGTATATCACTAAACTATTTCACAAAAACACATGACAAACTCCTCGGAATAAATATTTCGTTCCACAAAATATTAATGCTCTTATACTTTGAACTTAGTCTATTCATGATTTGACTTTTTGCTGAATGCCTAAAAACCCCCCTTAGTTTTCTCTCAAAACTCTTAATTAAGTACCGTGTCCTCCAAACACCACTTCCTACTTGTTCTGACCGCCTGGACTATAGCTCACTCTTGCTATACCAGAATCTCTCAAAACTCATCGTGACATCACACGTCACATACAAAAAAACCTCCCCTATTCGTGGTATAATCCCACATCTTCTTACTGTTACAGGTCACCTCTTACTGACCAATAACACACTAAATTTCAGCTAAAAAATCTTACATGCTTCGACTAATTCCTTGGAATAATAACATCACACTTAGCTTTCCTAACTATTGTCTTCCTAAAATAATGACAGTGTTCCAGTTGATAGTTAATAACACCGACACTCCTAATTCGCAAATATTCTCCCATAATCACTTCATAAAGCAAGTTCTGAGTTCTAACACAGTTCAGATACTTTCTTCTCTATCAAATTAAATGCGTAAATTACACCTGCCTTTAATTGAAACTTCATTATTATCCTTTAGGTATCTTCACCTTACATTACTAACTTATTCTTGTCTTCAAAATTTTAAACTTATCTTTACTAACTCTGTATGACATAAATAAAACTTAATTTCTTGTCTACCAAAAACACAATAACACAGGTTGGTATAACAACTTTACTTACCTGTTCGCTCAAAACCAATACTCAAATATCTTAAAAGATAAAATACCATGTTATATCTTTAAGATACATATTTTCTTAACGATCTCACATTGTAAGTACCGTATAGGCGTATACCATCGTTTTCCAGTACATATGCTGAATTACCGATTCTCTTCTGCACAGTGTAGGGGCCTTCATAAATTAAAAAGAACTTCATCATGGTTTTCTCTAAACTACTAGATTGCCTCGGAACCCGTAATAGAACTTTATCACCGATTTCGAATTGATCTAGTTTCTTTCCTGTTTGTTGACGAATTCTGCGTTCTGCTGCTTTACCTAAATTCCTCTTCGCCAACTGGATAATCATATCCATCCCCGGTTGTTTTACCTCAGTTAATCCTAGTGTTTTAGCCAATTCATTTTGGGGTTTCCGTCCAAAATGGACTTCATTAGGACTCATGCCAGTACTCTCATGTTGAACAGCATTCAACCAGGTTTCAACCTTTCCAAGCTGAGATACCCAAGTAGAATGCTTATTATGCACAAGGGCACGTAACAAGCGACCTAAATCTCTCATCCTACGTTCACTGAGGTTGCCTTGTGGGTAACGCACTGATGAGTGAACGTGTGTGATTCCGGCTTCACGCATACTGGTTCTCCAGTGTTTCGACGTGAATTGCGGTCCGCTATCAGTCAAAATCCTGAGTGGAAGACCATACTCAGGTACATACTTTTCAATGATCATTTTGCTACAAGCTTTACCGGTGGCCTTCCTTAAAGCATATAGTTTGACGTATTTACTGAATGCATCAACTATTACAAAAATATATTCATAGCCAAATTGACCTTTTACTATCGGGCCAAATAGGTCCGCACAGAGCAACTCCCCGGGTTTACTTGTGAGAACGGCCTGCATTTTACCCATTAAATATCTATTAGGAAACTTAGACTTTTGACAGAGGTCACATTTTGCTAAAACAGTCCTAATTTCCCTCCCCATTCTACACCATATAAAGTTCTGTTGAATTTCATAAAACACTTTTTTCGCTCCAAAGTGTCCGAGTTCCTTATGAATGAACCATATGAGTTCCTCAGTCAAAGACTTTGGCACGCATATAGCCCATTTCTCTTCTCCACACTTCCGTGCCAGAAAACCATCCATTAATTTGTACGTTAATCGACCAGATTCAACAAACTCCAACTCATTTCTTTCCAAAATTGTCAAAGGTTCACTTAATACCTCATCTTCCCTTTGTTTTAAAAGCAAATTCTTCAATACTTTTAAAGACTCTATATTGGTAGGATCCAAGCATGCACAGATTAATACACCCTGGTCCGCCTTTACCACTGATTCACCTGAGTTTAGATTGCTATCTCTAGACAAAATGTCTGCCAATATATTATCCTTACCTTTTATGTGTTGGATCTTAAAATCATATTCTTGCAGTGCTAAAATCCACCTGCTGATACGATTACTACTTAATTTACACGTATTGATGAAAGCTAATGCATGGTGATCAGTGAAAATTTCGAATTTCCCGCCAAGAACATACATACGGAATTTACTTAAACTATAGACTATACTTAAAAATTCTAGTTCCGTTATTGTATAACGTTTCTCAGCAGCAGAAAGACCTCGTGAGGCTAGGGATACAATTCTCAGATTGCCCTCCTCATCTCTTTGGCAAAGAACTCCAGAAATACCAATGTGGGATGCGTCAGTCATCAGCACATATGGTTTATCAACAAATGGGTATTTTAGTACTACTGCTTTTTCAAAACACACTTTGAGTTTCTGAAAGGCCATCTCATGCATCTCAGTCCATTCCCACCTCTTACCTGACTTTGTTAATTCACGAAATGGTTCCACCATACACGCATACCTCACAATAAAACGACGGAAATAGCCACACACACCAAGGTATGATTTTAGTTCTTTCACACTCTTCGGTGATTTAGCACCTAAAATCTTTCCTACACGGCTTTCTTCAGGTTTCACACCGTTTGTAGAGACCGTATGACCAAGAAAAGTGATTTCTTTTCTACAAAAAACAGACTTACTTAACTTGAGAGTAAACCCAGCTCTCGCTAATTTCTTGAAAACTAAATCTAAATGCATTAAGTGCTCTGAAAATGTCCTTGAACTAATCACCAAGTCATCTATATATATAGTCATAAATTCATCCATATCATTTCCTAAAGCGATCCCTAAAGCTCTGATTAGGGCTGCAGAACTACTTTTTAACCCAAAAGCGACTCGTGTGAATTGATATAAATTGTTTTGAAATGAAAATGCGGTCAAGGGCCTGTCTTCTACTTTCAGTGCCACTTGCCAGAAGCTCGAACTCAGGTCAACACAACTAAACCAGTTCTTACCTTCAAAACCTTGTACTAATTCTTCGATGGATTTTGATCTTAATTGGTCTTCAGAGATGTGGTTGTTCAAATTACGTGCGTCTAAACATAGTCTAACTTTGCCATCTGATTTGGGTACAACAATTAAGGAATTTAGATATGGACTGACTGAAGGTTCGATAATTCCATCTTCCAACATTTGACTTATCTGGTTATTAACCGCATCATAGTAACGATATGGCACAGGATAACGGTGTCCTACAAAAATACTCCTGTCATGCACATTTAGTGAGTGCTCGTAGCAATTCGCTAATCCTATGCGGTCCTCAAATACACACTTGTTATCGATTAATACTTCATACAATTGATCTCTTAGATCATCTACTATATTACTCTGTAGTACAGCGTCATGCAATGAGTCCTCTAGACAATCATTCATTAACATACTGCCCAGAAAATTAAAAACCTTAAGTTCTCTCTCAAGAGACACCTCAACATCATCCTTATTCATCTTATTATTATTATTACTTCTATTAATCGATAATACTTCCTCCAACTTACCTATATTTTTAGGACCCATACTCAACTTACCTGAATCACTAAATGGCATAACAACTTCGCAATCTATCCAAAAGAATTTAATTGTGCCTAGTTTATAACACAACTGAACAGTGTGTTGCGACATCCAATCACTACCTAGGATCACCGAGTAGACTAAATTTGGTATTACTAAGCAGACCTGTGTCCCAATCTTACCTCCTATTGATATCTCAATTACTACCTGTCTTGAAATTATATGAGATTTCTTTCCTACGGCCGTTATCACAAATGTTGACTTTATAGGAATTTCCTCGAAATGGATACCATTTTCTTTTCTATTAGTATAAAATGCTGCGCTAATGGATGAAGTATGACAACCACTGTCAATAAGCGTGGCTACACGCGCCCCTGACACATCTATCTCTAGGACTGAATTGAAACTATTAACCATTGGTTTCACTGTTAACTCTTTTAAATCATGAAGTAATTCTTCACGAATGTCTAGGTCATACGGCTCTCTTAGGATTGTGTGAACCGGAAAATACACAGACTTATGACTCGACCTTATGTCACAGTCTGGTTGGCATTTAAATTAGCATTACTTGTATTGGGCTCAGCCCCGTGTACTTGGTTTTGGTTTTGGCGAGAGTTGTCATTAGTATTTCTCTCTTCCCTAGGTCCTTCCGTATTTCTACTGTTGTTCCTATTTCCACCTTGTCTATTATTAGAATTACCGTTTTGTTGGTTATTATGGCCAGAATTACCATAATATGGTCTTTGGCCTCCCTGATGACCACCTCTATTCTGGTATTGGCCTCTGCCATGATAACCCTGTTGATTACCTTGCCTATTATGATATGAATTACCATTTTGCTGTTCATTATGGCCGGGATTACCATAATATGGTCTTTGGCCTCCCTGATGACCACCTCTATTTTCATATTGGCCTCTACCATGATAATCCTGTTGATTATCTTGCCTATTATCATAAGTCTTATTTCGAGGATAATTCTGTACCATAGGCATATCGTATGCATCTCCGAGTGCATCGAATCTACTTAATAATCCCTCTAATTCTTGAATCGTAGTTATCCTTTGCATACAAGCAGCCACGTTTACCCTGGGTGGGAAATGCCTGAGGAGAAGCCTTACCACATCCGCATCTTGATTCATCCCGTCCAGATGTTTACATATGAGCACATACTCTAGAAAGTACTCAGTCATATGACTCCCTTCCCCAAATTGATACTTGCCGGAACTAATAATCTGTCTCATTTCTGACTGGATATCCTCATTCCAATATTTTTCAATAAATTTACTTTTGAAATCTTCAAAATTTATCAAGGTATGTTTGTATACTAAAAACCATCCCTTAGTATCTCCTATAAAAGCCTGGTCCAATAGCTCTACTACCATCTTCCATTCAACTTGCCCATCTATCAGTCTTTCTTTAAATCTATCCTGTACTATATTCAAGAACTCCATAGGACACCCATGTTTATTTGAAAATTTAGGCAGTTCAGTCTCTTTCATGCTACTAGAATATATTATCCTATCCTGACTTCCTCCCTGCCTTATCTGCTTCTTTAATCTTGCTTCCATTTCTTGAAAACTACTCTCTTTATCCATTAATTCATTTCTTAATACATTCTGTTTTTCCTGTATCTCTTGATAATTTTCAATACTCTTTAAGTGATTTTCTTCTACTTTCTTTATAACTTCTGTTTCAACTTCCTTAATCTTATCCCTCAACTTTTCTCTCACCTGCCTAGTTTCCGCTTGTATTTCTTTGCTAAAACTTTCACCTTGGGTTACTATTCTTTCCCCAATCTTACTTTCTACGGATTCTATTTGTTTATTTACTTTTTCAATCTCGCCCCCCATATCTAGTCTCATCTGCCTAGTTTCCTCATTTAATTTGCTAAAACTCTCATTCTGCGTTACTATTCTCTCTTCAGTCTTACTTTCTACCGTTTTTAATTTTTTATCTATCTGTTCGATAATATCCTTAGCCTTCACTTCTAATTCACCCTTGATTTCATCTCTAATTTCCTGTTTCACAACCTGAATACTTTGCTGTAGTACCTCATACTTCTTACTCAACCCTTCATTGACTTTAACCACACTGTCTAGTTTTACATTATTCTCTTCCAGCTTCTGATTTATTTTACTCATATCCTCTCTCATCTTTTGATTACTCTGATCTAATTTCTCACCTAAATCTCTACTCAATTCCTTCCTACTTTCCAAATTATCTTTCTTACTCTCTTCCATATTTTTATTCATATCTTTTTCTAATTTCTCAAATTTATCATTGAATTCCTTCCTACTTTCTAAATTATCTTTCTTACTCTCTTCCATATTTTTATTCATATCTTTATCTAATTTCTCAAATTTATCATTGAATTCCTTCCTACTTTCTAAATTATCTTTCTTACTCTCTTCCATATTTTTATTCATATCTTTATCTAATTTCTCAAATTTATCATTGAATTCCTTCCTACTTTCTAAATTATCTTTCTTATTCTCTTCTATATTTTGATTTAGCCTACCAATATTTTCTTTCATCTCCCTACTATTTTTATTCATCTCCTGACTATTTTTATTCATCTCCCTCAAGATATCAGCTAATGAAATTTCATGGACCTCTAAGGACTTCTGTTTCTCCTGACTACCACTAGTCTCAGGATGTACCTCTGTATTCGTCTCGAGATTTTCCTCTGAATTCATGTCAGGGTTAACCTCAGGATTATTTTCAGGATTACTCTCAGGATTATTCTCAAGATTTACCTCCGACATCTTGGTATTATTCTCTACGCTCTCAACATCGCTACCGCTATCAACCTCCTTATAATTAACTTTCTTGACTGCATCCCTACTTCTCAACTGCCTCTGTTCCTCCTCCGACATCTCGAAGTACACCGTATAACAATTGCCCTTCCAAAATTTCACTTCACTTCACTGTCCCCCAAAAGCACTGACAATTTGCACTGAAATTATACACTCCTCTGACCAAATACCGAATGGTTTTCGTGTCCTACTTTGTGGCGCCAAATGTAACATTTTTAATGAGTCGTTGAACGTGGTGATGAAGACTATTGTGGTTCAATAAAACAAACATGATATGAATAAATAATATACACTGTGGTGTGACCTTACCTGTGATAGTGTAATATAATAAGTTGTTGAGCGCCAGATCCCTATTTAAGACAGTGAATCGAAATTTATTGATTTAACCTCGGCTATCAGCAGTAGAGTCGAAACCACTTACCCGGGCCGTAGTGAGACAAAGTCATCTAACCAATCCGTATTTAATCAAGGAGTATGATTGCCTTAAAGTACCAACTACAATGAAAGAAATAGGCATTACGTTGAAGAGAATGAATTTATTAAATGCAAAAAACAAAATATTAATAAAACAGAATAGTGATAGTCACACAATTGAATTTAAAATTACTCAATGCGGCAATTAATTATTTAAAAGAAAATGAATATTAAAATGAATTGAAAGTTAAATGAAGTTAAATTATAATAGAGACGATAGTTTTATTGAATTGTTGGCTCACCCAGTCGAAGATTCGTCATATTTAAGAAATGATCGATGATCTCGATGTTACGTCGCTTATGTTTAAAAAAATGATGTGATATCTCATTTACTATGAAATATCCTCATTAAGTACGTTGCCATCTGTAGAAAGACTCTTGATCAGGGATATAACCCATTATGTATTGATATAGATGTCGGCAAGACATCGTTCAGTGTCGACTCTCGGTGCTCAGTCCATTAGGACCCAGAAAGCAAGGTTACAACTTCCTTACTTCCTTGAGAGCTGTAGATCAATGCGTCTTTTGTCGGAGTCGCAGGTACTAATGACTTCCTTGTCACGTGGTCTTCGACGGTCTCCCCCTCCAGTAAGCTTCCCTTTCTTCAGTGTTCATTCTCTCACGAGGGTTAATTGCACCACAATTTGTAATCTTAGACGCGTACGTACCGTAGAAAATGGCGTGTTGGTTACACCATAGTGGGTTTCTTAACATCTCAGGAAAATGACGCAGTTTGCCGTGGTGTAATTCTTACTACGTCGTTCAGTTTGTGACGCACAGGGTTAGTCCATATCGCCAGTCTTGTTGCAATATATAATACTTCGTCTCTTTACAAGTAATTGTTAATAAAAATCTAATTGAATATAATAATCAAAACCGCTTACAATTATCTGATATAAAAATCATCTCATGGATGTACTAGTTAATAATAATAATAATAACATGATAATAAATGAATAACCCTTTAAATATAACAGCTATGGGATCGAATCGTTACAGACCTTTTATCAACTTCTTAAGGGGCGTATCCATCCCTTCCATAGCCTGTTGCTCCGTCATTGCTAGAAGTTTTAACTTTGGCTATACTTGACGGATTTTCAAATTTCAAAAACTCAAAATTAATTTCTTCAAAATTCCAAATCAACGCCATAACTGAAAATAGTTTTCCACAAGTCTGCATGCCAAAAGTAATTAAATATCGTAGTTTCAGCAATCTCCGTCTTCCTTCCAAACTATCGTTCATTGGTTCGAGTCTCTCCTCCAATAGCGTAACTTCTTCCTTAGCACAATACCTTGTTTCCTGCGACTGCGTCGTAAATCTCAGATCTTTCTCGAACAAAATCATGACGTCACCAAGAATCTCAGCTCCACCAGCCTACTTGCATGAATTCTACGTCATCCGTGCCTACGTCATGAATATCCACGTCACAACTATGACATTCATAACTTTATTCATATTTGCCAACACAGCCATCGTGGTCTCAATATAATTCAATTTACGGGGGCAGTGCCATCCCGGCATTTGCCCGAAGACGAAGTGGGAAACCACGGAAAATCACTTCGAGGATGGCTGAGGTGAGAATCGAACTCCCTCTACTCATTTGGACCACCCGAGACTGAGTAGACCCCGTTCCAGTCCTCGTACCACTTTTCAAATTTCGTGGCAGAGCCGGGATTCGAACCCAGGACCTCCGGGGCGGAAGCTAAGCATGCTGACCGCTACGCTACGGAGGCGACTTTTTGACATGCAAAAACCAATATAAGCTGGATTTAGAAGCGTTATAATAGGGTTCAATTATGCAGTATTACATATGAACCACCCAGGCTCCTTACAAAGGAAACTTAATAAACTGGATAGCGTATTAAGCGGGTATAGTAATTAACTAAAGGTTAAAACAGCCGAAAAACAAGTAGTTTCGTGAAGAACAAAAACTTATTTTCATCTAACCTACTTATGTTAATTGCTAATATCAACATACAAAATTTCAGTTTGATTGCTGTAATAGATTCGTAGATATTGCGAACCGACTAAATATTGCGGATGTATTTTTAGCCTACTTTTCACATTTAAAAAAATGAGGAAAAAGTGGACTTATGAGATCGGGAAAATGTGTGTCTGTCTGTCTGTCTTTCCTTCTGTCTGTCTGTCTGTCTGTCTGGCTGGCTGGCTGTGTCTGATTCCCCCCCTCCCCTATCAACTCCGAAACGGCTGGAGCAATCGAAACAAAATTTGGTAGGAGTAAAGATCTATACCCGAATATCTCACGGCCATATTTGAAAATGATAACAGTGCTACCAACTGTTGAAAAATCGCAATTGAAATTTTAGCTCCATGTTGGATATCTTGGAAGGTATGAATGGGAGCTATTTCAAAATTGGCACACGTATAGATAATAATATTTTAGTTTAATTTCCAGGAGGCCATACATGGCAGTGTTGCCAAAATGATTATAAGCCTGCTGATTTGTCCAATTTTAAATGCATATAACTTCTACACTATCAATTGGAATTCAACCAAATTTCGTATGTGCTATGTGTACATAAACAGATATGACCGAGCGTATTCTTGAGAGCCACCAGGGCTGCCAACTGTTAATACATGCTCTCATTTTAAAAAAAATCCAAATGCCCATACATCAGAAAGTATGCAAGCCGACAGCTTTAAATTATGCACACGTATAGTACCTGACATTATAAATTAATTTGGAGTAACTTATATACGTCAGTGCTACCAACATGATTCTTAGCCTGCTGAAAGGTCCAACTTTAAATACTTGTAAGTTCTATACTATCATTTGGATTTCAACCAAATTTCGTGTGTGCTATGTGTACCATAACAGATATGACTATGCCGATTCTTAAGAGTAACCAGAGCTGCCAACTGTTAATACATTCTTTCTCTATTTTTGTTACCCTAATATCAATATATCAGAAAGTATGCAAGCTCTAAACTTTGCACACGTATAGTAGCTGGCATTCTAGTGTACCCTTGGATAATAGCATGTAGACAAGATTCGAGGTTTCGGGGTCGTAATGGATTCTTGTGAATGTGATTTAGAGATTTTATGCTATCAAAATAACTTCCAGGGTTCATAAGGTTAACTAATTATTACAAAGCCAAGAAAACAACAGGATCTACTAACAAATAAAATTTTAATAACTGAATCAATCATAAAAACACTTAACAATAAACCACCCTTATATAGTTCACTCGCACGTGAACAGATCTGACACTGACCAGCCTGACGTACCATGATAACACGGCATGACAGCTGTCAAACAAGCGTTGTGACTGCAATGTCTCTTAATTCAAAGTAACAAAAGAAAACGGATCACAAGATCCAAAAATAACAAACAAATAAAATAGTACAAGAATTTAATATTTATGAGCGACACGCGTTTTAAGACTAGTTCAAGTAATGAGCACTTTGACGGGCGCTCGTTTCCGACCAAAACAGTCGGTTCGGGAACGAACTCCGTACTGCGAAGACGAATTACGGAAATGTGGGAACAACAATTACATATTTAAATACACTACTGACATGCTCTAACCTTAGATTACCACAACCAAATACACGTGTGTATTATTTAAAATAAGGGCTGCGGAATTACCGTCTTATACCTCAAACACTGGGAATGCATAACATGACATGAACAAGTTTGGCCGGTTGCCAAATTATATTTATAATGAATACAATGGCCTTGGAAATAAGAGCCCACAACAACAAATATATTTTTTTAAATTCACGCCGGAAAATTTGGCGTTTAAACAATGAACAAATAAGTCGTAGTCATGATAAAAACCCTCGGATCGACAACATGGCAACTCCCCAAATTAAACCAAATAAAATAACCTTAACTCATCAGGCTTCAAAGCAAACATTTACGTGTCATAACAGAGCTGGAGACAGCCGGGTCTGTTATCGCATATCTGAGTAAGTGGCTGATTCCTTCCCCCAACGTAGTAATGTGTGCCACGCTAAATATAGATTCTGGCCCACAGCCAGCGTCCAGCGACCTTTGCCAATCGTCACCTGTTAAACGCGTAAATACAAAATATCACATTATCTCAAAACATCCTCTCAGGGATTTTCAGGAACACATCTCCAGGTCAAACTTAGCCCCAAGGGTAACTAATTTGCCGGAATGATTTCGCAGTCAAGGACAGGCTTTACCTTTCCTCACCATCACACTTACACCCAAGAACACGTGGCACACTCTCGAAGATCTCGTCGCAGCATATGAACCAGCACACCCCACAGATAAATGACACACAACTTGTCCAAATGACAATAAAGAATTAATAACTGGAATCAGAATTAGCCCGAAATCAAAGCAACTATAACACTAATTTTCCCCCACGTCTAGTTTTGGTTTTACATTAACATTAATCCAGTCCATTTATCATTGTCGTTCCTAGGTTCTCATTCATGGCTACACTTTTTATTGATACGTTAATCATATGCGGCCATTTCGCTATAAGAATTACGTATACATAAAGACAACATTTAACTTACAAAAATTATTGTACAACATAATTGTCACGCAATGCCAAAAATTACTACACGCATGTCAGTTAAGAAATCAAACCCTAAATTTAAATTAAACCACACAAATAAAATCTGTACAAAGTTCCACACTTCTCTCGCGATCCCCCTCGTCCAAAATCAATGAATCATTTTTTTAATACTCATCACTTAAACCGCTTTCCAGAGGCCGCCCGCCTCGTCATCTCCCACCATTAGGCCTTTAGCCCATAACACTGATGGTAATGGAGGATGAAACTTGTTGTCTTCTTTCCATGGTCGTCATCTTGCCGCTGTTAAAACACAATTAAATTAAAGTTTTAAAACTGTTCTATCTGCTTTATGAGTATTTTATTTCCTCATATAGTCCTATGCAGAATCGTAGACTTTCCCTATTTTATGGCTAATTGCCATCTCACAAATTATGAAATTATAACTTAGTTATCGACACACAACTAGAATTTTAAAACATAGGCCGTCATAAGGACATCTTAAATTGACTGTCGAAGAATAATTAGGAGTGCCCCGGCTCATCTCAGACATTTGTTTATATACAGAAAGCCTAAAGTTTCCATGGAGGGAGAAATATCTCCTCAATATTTTTAATAATGGGCCTACAATTATGTGTGACCTCTCAAAAATTTTGTAATTTCTCACAGGTCGCGAATCTGCCGCCGAACACGCAAACCGATCGCTAGATCTTTTTATAACCGATTGGCGCGCAAAAACACACTGATGCTATGTTCTGGCGTCCTGTCCTCTCATTTGTCAGTTAAGTTAGCGTCGGAGTTCTGACCTTACAAATCCCGCCCTTATTTTGACGTCACGACACTTCTCCTCTCTCTCACTCCTTGCCTTGGACCAAGCATCGTGGCCTGTCGAGAGTCACGTACGCCTCAGCGTCATACCTGATTTTCTCAGAAGAATAAGTATAGCATTGGTTGTGAAACTGTCGGTAGCTTCCACCCAGCACGTAGCCCATCTTGCCAAGTCCAGTTTGCTTGCTACATCAATTTTACTCGAATATCCAGCATATCATGTATTTAGTATTTCCAGCAATTTTAATAATATGAAACATTATTATAGGACACAATGATAAGGGTTCAGTATAGTAGCTGGCATTCTAGATAAATTTGGAGTAACTAATATAGGCCTACGCCAGTGCTGCCAACATGATTCTAAGCCTGCTGATAGGTCCAATTTTAAAATGCATGTAACTTCTAGACTATACTAAGTAATGGATTTCATTCAAAATTTACACAACAATAGATCATATTATTTCAGATTATTTCTGACCAATATATGTATGTCATTGTTACCAACATGATTTTACGCTTGCTGTTAGATCCAATGTTTAACTGCATGTAACGTCCATGCTATCCTTTGGACTTGAACCCAATTTTGTATTCTGTACCTTAAGAGATGGAACTAAGAATATATTCAGTCACCAGGGCTGCCAACTCTAGTTCTCTATTAGCCTACATTATGTCAGGTATACAGTATTTCAAACTAATTAGAAATTTCGATATTACCAACTTAATTTCGTCATTATTCTAGATAGATCCATATAGATTAATCATTGGTATGAATCAAATTTTAAGAAAAGTAGGCTCTTTAGTTCGTCACGGAACTTCTTGTTATATATGTAGTCTTAGAGTTATGTACTGTTACGTGAAGGTTATTGTCTACGTGTAGTATTCAAACTTCAATCCCATGATTAGGACACAAGAAGTAAAAACGAGATTTTAAAATTTCGCACAGCTGCCATCTTGTGGTTATGGAAACAATTGAAAGAATTAAATGCCAGTGGATTATATTTGTATAAGGATTTTCTGTACCATGTTTCACTACACTCGGATAGTCAAATTGCGAGAAACGCCCATGTGAATATATATACTTCGCTTCACCGCCATGTTGGATTGTGATCACCAGGTTATTTATAATAATAATAATAATAATAATACAATAGTATCGTATGGCCTCGGGTGCCGGGTGCAAGCTTTGTTATTTGACACCCAAAGGGTGGCTTGCATGCCGAATTTCGTTGCTCCTTGAAGCACTATGAAAGTCAAGGAAGTTAGATATCTAATCCCCTTGAACACTATAGCGCTTTCTAGTAGAGAAATGAGGAACTTTGTGTTGGCAGTAAATCCCGACATTAATTTTGCCGTTATGAACACGGCCTACTGAATTCAAATGGGTTATTTGATATGCCTGTCGTAATTTTTGCCGCCTTTCAAAAATCACTTACCACGGTCAGGAGTGAACCTGCAAGTTTGGGGTTAGTAGACCGACACATTGACCACTCACCCACCGTGGCAAGCTACCAGGTTATTGAAAGTCCTATAGGTGAACTTATGTTCATGAACATAAAAAAAATCAGTTTGAATGCTGTAATAGATTCGTAGATATTGAGAACCGTCTAACTATTTCGGATGGTCGGCATGTAGGATTCTTATATGTAAAGGCCATAGAGTCATGTACCATGTACCATTAAAGGAAAATTATTGCGTAGGTTCATTATTCAAACTTTCACTTCGATCACATGATTACGACACGATAAATAAAAACTTAATTTAAAAATTCACACAGCCGCCATCTTGAGGTTATGTAAACAATTGAACTAAATTAGATACCAGTGCATTAAATGTGTATAAACATTTGCTGTACCAGGTTTCATTGCGTTTGGATCATTAAATCGCGAGAAAAGTCTATTTAAAACTTTCAAATTCGCTTGGCCGCCATGTTTGTTTTGTAGTTAACCGGTTTTTGAAAGTCACATAGGAGAACTTCTAGTAGTTCCCCTTATCACAGTACAAAATTCCAGGGTGATATCTGTAATAGTTTCGGAGATATCAAATGCTGGTGAAATATTTCGCACAGCCGCCATGTTGGATTGGTGAGACGTAACAAAATTTGGACACGGTCATGGTCGTCCGGAATAGTGCTATGAACTTACCGAGTTTCATTGAAATCGCTCCAGCCGTTTGGATTTTATTAGGGGACACACACACACACACACGAATCACCCACATACGCACAGACACACGGATAAAAGGTGATCTCATAATTCTTTTTTTTTTTTCATAAATGAAAATAGGCTTTGATAGTAAAGAGTAAAGATTGATGTTGAATGTGATGTTTTAACGACGTTTATGTAACAATAAAGTAATAGTCGAATGAAGACGCAATATTATGTTGAAAGTATAATATGTAATTGAAGTAAAAACTTTCTACGAATTGATAATAATAATAATAATAATAATAATACGAATTGATAAAACAGTAAGATAGTAGGAATAACGCTTTATGAAGTGTTTTGTAATATAAAAAATTCCTCTCGGCACGCCGGAAGGCGGAGGTAGATTTCACCTGGCAAACTAGGGGATAGGCTATAATAGGCAAAATATGCAGGTTTTCGTAGGAGGATCAGACCTCATTTGAAAATGAAAATCCACAGCCTGCTTCCAGTCTCCGACCGGGTCAGGAATGGAATGAATGAATTTTATTGCGAGAAAATATTTTACTATTGGAGGTTAGTTAACATTTTTTCGTCTTTCTGTGCATACTTTTAACATTTTACTGTCTTATGGGGATGGTAACCTTCTTGTCATTTGGGGTTAATTTTTATACTTGTGATCACACTGTCCTTTTGCAAGGTTTGGAACTAATGTGTAACTAACTATCTAACAGTCTGCTACTTCTTCACACAAAATTTTATCTCCCGCAGAGATGTTGGTTGGTTCCTCAGTTTAGGGGCTGCGACAAGGTGGTCATGTAACCCTGTGTACATTGGGTGTGTGTAGAATCTGTCTGATAAACGGTGTTATTTGAGATGACTGTATTAGTCTGTCATTCAGATAAGGTCTGCAGACGGTCAATTTTAAGTAGTAGTACCTAATTTTGTACCAAATACTAACGTCAACCACACCTAGCTGTGAACTAGGCTGCTAGATGCCACCGCAACCAGCAACTTGCAACGAACGATGTAACTTCCCCTCCGAAGGAAAGCATGCTGACGGATTTTTAGCGCTCTTAGAAAATCCGGCGACTTTGGCCGGTGGGTAGATTATTGGCTGAGGAATAACCTAACCACCAAGGGAAGATGATAAAGTAAAGGAGGTGGGTTTCGGACTGGAGAAAAAGGATAGAGAAATAGGAGGAGAGTCCCACAAAAGTTATGAATTTAACTTTAAATGCTCTTAGAGGCGGTTGCCACTGCAAGTCCGTTCTCTGATACCTAAAGTGTGTAAGGGCCTGGTCGAAGCTAACGGGAACCGCAGCTAGGACTTGGGCGGTTTGCCAGAGAATGGCGTTAGCGTATTCCCTCTCAAGCATGCATAAGACTACCATGGGGAAGGGTTATAATCTGGCAAGACAAATAGTAACAGATTTATTCTGTGTTAACGAGAGCATGAACCTAGGAAGAGTTAGGAAGCCAGGATCTTGCCTAACTGTAGTACTTGCGAAATGATAAATCCAAAAACAAATATTTAATTTATTTAACAATTCAAAGGAAGTTGATAACTTTAACAAATATATATTTTCAATTTGGTTAACAATTTTGGAGTCACAGACCTCAGAAAACATTAAACGTTTGCGCCAGGCAATTAACAATTTATTAGGTTTCAAACCTTTATAAAATCCTAGCAAGGATTTAAAATAGCGAAGATAAAAATTCAAAATTTAAAGACAATTAAGATGATTAAAGTTTAACAATAAACAGAGTACAAGGTGTGTACTATAAGAAATCTTTGCGTACCTATCTTAGAAAAAGTTACAACTTCAAAATAACAAAATAAGAGAACAGGTAGAATGAAAGAGAAGTTCCTATAACTTCTTATATTTATACTGGATTACTTTCATGATAGCTATGCAAAATAGAGCAGGTCACTTACTGTGAAACCTGAAAAGAAAGGCAAAAGGAAGGTTCTAGACTTCCTATGTTCAAGTAGGAATCACGAGACAAATGGGGCAGTTTCCCTTTCGTGAGACCTAGAAATAACTCACTCATGAGTTGAAAGAATTGTTTTCCCTGGTTATAAGGGAGAAACAATGTAAGCTTCAACCGTGTATAAGACACGTGGTTATGCAGAAATTAATTAATGATAAACAAGCAAGATGGAAGGGCACTTCGTTAGAGTGACACCTCATTGAAAATGATTTAGAGTTACAATTTTATTAATATTGTTTGTTAGTTGAAGGTTTAGGAAAGATCAATTGGGATTCAAGATCAATGTTCATGGCCTTATTTAAGGTAAATGGACGATCGCGACGCGGTAGAAAAGTTGAACAAGCACTAGTTATCACTATAGTCTGTTAAATGGATGAAACGTTCAGTGTAGTAACACGAAAGTTTATGGCAAAAAAAGTTATTGCAATGATGAAAAAGGACTGGTAGCACTAGATAGGCGAAAGTCTATTGCTTGAGAAAGTTGTGTATTACAATTAAATGCGCCGTAGAACATTCCAACGGTGGAAGAAAATTAGCTATTGAGCTTTAATTCAGAAGGAAGATTCTTCAATTTTCAATAGTATTCTCACAAGTGAGTGAAAAATACATGACGGCAAGACTTGTAGATAAAGTACAGGATCTGGAAGGTTCCAGAACGATCCTAATAGAAGAATGGAGCCAAAGTTAATCCAGCGGAGGAACTAGCTTGGTATTTTATAGACAGCGGGTATTAGATAATATCCCACGTGGTGAGAAGATTTCTCATTTAAATAACTTAAGAAAAGCTACTTTTTATTAAGGTTGGCTTAGAAAGACAAAAGCCCAACCTAGCAAATCCCGCGAAGGATGATTTTTGCCCCAAATAAGTAATCTCACACTGCCTATAAAATGATCATTGAAGTATGTAGAATTAAAACCGATGAAGATGAGGTTAAAACCTTAAGTCTGTACTTATCTTTGTTGCATGGCGAAGATGAAGTTCCCTTTGACGGATACCTAATGTGCCAACATGGCGTAGAATGTAGAGAGTGCCTCTTGGTTTGAGGAGACTGGCTCTGGTTGAGCCTTGATTGACCAAGTCAACTGCCGACTTACAAGTGAGACCCACTCAGCGAAGCGCGGAGGGTCCAAGGAAGGGAAAAGAGTGGGGGTAGGAGACAAAAGGAATACATATAAGCATGACCAATATTGTAAACTTAAATTATCTTGAGGAAATGGTCTTCAAAGAGTTGATAGCAGCCGATACTAGAACAGCCTGGTGGGTGAAAGAGTAGACGAAGTTTTCTTGATCACGGAGATAATAGCTGGCGATGCCAACGAGAACTGGTGGCCAGATGGATAAGGAAGTCCTCTTGCACCAGGAAGAATTGAGGAGCTTCTGAGATTCGCTGCTAGATGACGCTAGGTGGGCCATGGAGATATATATCTAGAACAGACTCACAAAGAACATAAGAGACACGACCAACAAAGAGAAAATAGAAGATCACTGTTGGTGTTTGATAAAAAAGAAAGAAATGAACAAGAAAAGAGCATTAAAATTTATATTCTCTCGTACCGTGTATTCCAAGAATACACCATACTGGGAGGAGAAACACCAACAGAGAACAAATAAGCTGTTAAACATTTAAAGGTAATGGAGCGATCAAAGACAGTGGACTTGTGATCGGACCATTAGTGGTCAAGACTCTGACCACCCTGACTCTCCCATCCCTTCCAGGATAACCCTCGGTCACTCTACCAGAAATCCAGACCAGGGGAGGGGAAACATCCCTAACCAAGACCAAGTCCCCCACTTTAATGTCGGGACTGGAAAGAAACCACTTCTGTCTCCGTTGCAGGGAAGTTAAATATTCCAAGTTCAACCTCTTCCAAAAGGAATTGCGGAGGGCTTCAAGTTTACGCCAAACAATAGGTAAATTAGAATCCCTGTAAGAATTGGGAAGGGGGGGGAGGGGCAGAGAGAGAAGTGCGTGTAAGGAAGTGACCAGGTGTGAGTGGAAGCAGGTCATCAGGGTCATTGGAAAGCGGAGTTAAAGAACGAGAATTAACAACACCTTCAATCACAAAATAGCTAGAAGCTGCGAGAAGTATAGCTCTAGTAAAGATTGCGATAAGATGCGAAAGAAGAATTAACAAGTTTAAACAAAGCGTAATGAAACAAGTACATCTATTAAGGATAAGAATATACCAAATAAACAAAGGAACTATGAGAGTAGGAGGCAAGAACGCCATAGGTAAAAATCTAGTAGCCATAAACAATGACCTTAAGTTATAATAAGTATCAAAGGGGTTAATCAGAAAAATACTTAAGTCAGCGAGAAACGTGACGTGAAAAGCATAAATACAAAAACACATCGAATGTAACGACAAGAAAAAACAAGTTTGTTCATCAATGAACAATAAGATTGCAAAATATGTAAGCAAGGACCAATACATGAGCGCGTGAAAAATACGCAACGATGTTATGAAACAAGAATCGAAGCAGTTGTAGCATATGAGCGTAAGCAAGTGGGAGAGACAGGCATGAACGACCTTGACCCACATAGTACAGCGAGATAAGGAATATAAATATCTGAAAGAGTCCTTGACCGGAACAAGTTTATTTTGGGAAGTAGGTGAGCAGCTTCCAAAATTATGGGAGCAACTCGCAAGACAATGGTTGGCAGTCAGCCAGAGTTGAGATAAGGGAAACTTGCTCTGACCTTTGGCAAGCATACAGGAAATAAACAGCAGCTTGGCGTTATCCGAGCTTGTATACAAACAAGATTGAAAAACAAGCAGTTCGAAATAAACAAACAACACAAGTGAAATCAGCTGAGACTTAAAGCGGAGCAAGTGACACGACATGCAGTCATTCGTGGCTTGGACGTGAAAAACCAATTTAGAGACATATGAAATAAAGTAGGATATCAATTTCCCATGATTTTGGGGATCACGGAATCCGACAATTTTCGACAGAAAAAAGCTTAATTCTTCCGAAAAAAGAAGAGAAGCTGGGACATTGAGAAGGAGTTTATGCGTAAGAATAGTTATTCTAGATGCTAGAGAATTCAGATTTTCAAGCGGTTTCAAAAGCGGCTTCCAATTGTGAGGAAGGGGGAAGGAGCCGGCCGTGGCCATCCTACTAAATAGCGAAAGAAGTGAAGCATAGCTTACAGCGAAATGATGGTGACTGATAGCCATGGTTTTACACAAGGGGAAGATAGTTTTCAATAGAGAGTTTAAGCAACTACCTGCTATAAAATTGACATGAGAAGTTAAACGAAGTAACACAAGGCGAGGCGAACTTGAATTGCCATCTTGTGCGGGAAGAAGGCAAAATCATTTAAACAACTTACAAAGGTGGCGTAGTTGTTCACGATGAGACATCGTTTCGGCAAGTGTTTTTCAAAAGTATCGAGATCGAAAACATAGGTGTTCTCTTTTTCAGAAAGGGGATTTATATCAGCAGTAACGAAATGACATTGCGATTTGGTTTGAAGACTGGGATGTTGGATTTCACCAGTAATAACCCAACCAAAATCGGTGTCTCTGGCGACCACGTTTGAAGATAACTTGCGAACCTGTTTACGGAGGCAATTCCAAAAAACATTGGCACTGAAAAGTACATCAATGGGACCTTGAGCATTAAACTGAGGATCAGCTAACCTTAAGTGCGAAGGAATCTTTAAACCGGAAGTATTAATAGAGCTGCTAGGAGTGTCCTTGCCAATACTGGTAAGAATGAGACAGTTTAAGTTAAGATTGGTGTTTCTTTGACAAATGTCTCTGATTTTCAATTTTGAAGACTGCAAGGCTTGAGTTTTCAAATTTTCAATGCCGGATACATTGATGGGAGTAGGCGATGACGAAAGACCTAGTTTCTTAAATTAACGATTGCGAAACAAAGTTGTGAGTTGAAGCGGAATCGAGAAGACCGCGGGTTCGAAACCAATTTCCAAATTTATCTTGGATTTCGAATTGTACAGTGGACAAAAGGACTTGCGCACTGTGAGAAGTTTCGGCGTTAGAAATGCAGGAAGAAGCATTAGTTTGTTCGGAGCTGCTCTGCATGGAGTTTGAAGAAGCGGGTACTGGTGACCTCGATTTATCATGAACGTGCAATAAAGAATGGTGCGGTTTTTTACAATGGAAACAGAGATTGGAAGACGTACAGTTTGAAGAAGAATGCTTAGGTGACAAGCAGTTGAAGCAATGTTTACTATTGAAGACAAACTTCCTTCGGTCGTCGACAGACAATTCTTTAAAGGATTTGCACAAGTACAAAGTGTGCAACTTTTTGCAGAGCATGCATTTTAATTTTTTTGAGCGGCTGATATGTTCTCTTGGATAGTTGAAAGAAGCAGAACGGGTTTGCTTGTTCTCGACAGATGGGGGCTGATGATCCTTTGAAGATGCAAGTTTTTTTCTCAAAAATGTGACACTGAAGACTCGTTTCGACATTTTCGCACTGAAATGAGAGTGCTGTAAGGACTTGGCACCGGCTATTGAGAAACGAGATGAGGTGTTCAAACGAATGTTCCTCGTTGCGAGTGAGTTCGATCTCACAAGCCTTTAATGTTGAAAAATCGAATCTGGATGTAGCTAGATGAATAAGAATAGTGTCCCACGTTTGGACTGGTTGCTTGAGTTGATATAACGCTCTCACGTGCAATTGAATAGAGTCTAACAGGTCTCTTAAAGAGGTGACGTCATTAGGTTTGACGACTGGCAGGTTGAACAGACAGCGGATGTGGCGAGCCACACACAAACGTAAATTGCCATATCTCTCTTTAAGGAGATTAAAGGCGATGCGGTAGTTATCTGCGCTTAAAGGAAGTGACTCCACCAAGGCCAAGGCCTCGCCTTCCAAGGACGTACGCAAGAAGTAGAATTTATGAATGTCGAGAATGTCAGTATTTTCATGAATTAGGGAGCAGTAAATTTCATAAAAGGAATACCATTCACCTTCCTGGCCTGAGAAGTGAGGTAGGCTTATCTTTGGAAGTAACGGTTTCGGTTTATCCTCGTGAACTGAAGCGGGTGTGAACTGGGCCGGATTGATGACCCTAGTGTCCGGTTCTGAGTTACTGCGGATCAGTTGGTGGGCCTTGGCAATCCCTTCAAAGTACAAGGGTTCGACCTCGTCCCGATCCGATTGAAGTTCTGGGCAAGCGGATTCAATCTCGGTTTGAGTCTGATCGTAATAATCATAGGATCGTTCGTACAACTTAAGGCGTTGTGTCAAGATGTCTAGATCACACTCGGCGCGATTTAATTTGTTGATGAAATTTCTGAATCTGGTGAGTTGCCCTTTATAGGAAGAACGTCTGGCAATGAGAGTTTCATCCTTTTCAGTAGGAGCCATGTCAAAGAAAATAGATTAAAATGTAACTCACGAAACTGTGGAACCTTGGAGATGCTGTCAAGCTGGCAGCAGCCAATAAGTTGAAAGAAAGGGACACACCACGGGAGACAGGAGCGGCCTCTTTCCCCTTCACAGGCTTTGCATAATGTGGTTATAGCTGAAAGATTCAAAGCAGATATTAATAATTTGTAAGGTATTGTCAAATGACACTTGGCAAAGAATAGAAATAGCAAATGGACTCTCCCGGGTTTCTGGTACCAATTTTTGGGTAGATTATTGGCTGAGGAATAACCTAACCACCAAGGGAAGATGATAAAGAAAAGGAGGTGGGTTTCGGACTGGAGAAAAAGGATAGAGAAATAGGAGGAGAGTCCCACAAAAGTTATGAATTTAACTTTAAATGCTCTTAGAGGCGGTTGCCACTGCAAATCCGTTCTCTGATACCTAAAGTGGGTAAGGAACTGGTCGAAGCTAACGGGAACCGCAGCTAGGACTTGGGCGGTTTGCCAGAGAATGGCTTTAGCGTATTCCCTCTCAAGCATGCATAAGACTACTATGGGGAAGGGTGATAGTCTGGCAAGACAAATAGTAACAGATTTATTCTGTGTTAACGAGAGCATGAACCTAGGAAGAGTTAGGAAAGCCAGGATCTTGCCTAACTGTAGTACTTGCGAAATGATAAATCCAAAAACAAATATTTAATTTATTTAACAATTCATAGGAAGTTGATAACTTTAACAAATATATATTTTCAATTTGGTTAACAATTTTGGAGTCACAGACCTCAGAAAACATTAAACGTTTGCGCCAGGCGATTAACAATTTATTAGGTTTCAAACCTTTATAAAATCCTAGCAAGGATTTAAAATAGCGAAGATAAAAATTCAAAATTTAAAGACAATTAAGGTGATTAAAGTTTAACAATAAACAGAGTACAAGGTGTGTACTATAAGAAATCTTTGCGTACCTATCTTAGAAAAAGTTACAACTTCAAAATAACAAAAAAAAAAAGAGAACAGGTAGAATGAAAGAGAAGTTCCTATAACTTCTTATATTTATACTGGATTACTTTCATGATAGCTATGCAAAATAGAGCAGGTCACTTACTGTGAAACCTGAAAAGAAAGGCAAAAGGAAGGTTCTAGACTTCCTATGTTCAAGTAGGAATCACGAGACAAATGGGGCAGTTTCCCTTTCGTGAGACCTAGAAATAACTCACTCATGAGTTGAAAGAATTGTTTTCCCTGGTTATAAGGGAGAAACAATGTAAGCTTCAACCGTGTATAAGACACGTGGTTATGCAGAAATTAATTAATGATAAACAAGCAAGATGGAAGGGCACTTCGTTAGAGTGACACCTCATTGAAAATGATCTAGAGTTACAATTTTATTAATATGGTTTGTTAGTTGAAGGTTTAGGAAAGATCAATTGGGATTTAGGATCAATGTTCATGGCCTTATTTAAGGTAAATGGACGATCGCGACGCGGTAGAAAAGTTGAACAAGCGCTAGTTATCACTATAGTCTGTTAAATGGATGAAACGTTCACTGAGGTAACACGAAAGTTTATGGCAAAAAAAGTTATTGCAATGATGAAAAAGGACTGGTAGCACTAGATAGGCGAAAGTCTATTGCTTGAGAAAGTTGTGTATTACAATTAAATGCGCCATAGAACATTTCAACGGTGGAAGAAAATTAGCTATTGAGCTTTAATTCAGAAGGAAGATTCTTCAATTTTCAATAGTATTCTCACAAGTGAGTGAAAAATACATGACGGCAAGACTTGTAGATAAAGTACAGGATCTGGAAGGTTCCAGAACGATCCTAATAGAAGAATGGAGCCAAAGTTAATCCAGCGGAGGAACTAGCTTGGTATTTTATAGACAGCGGGTATTAGATAATATCCCACGTGGTGAGAAGATTTCTCATTTAAATAGCTTAAGAAAAGCTACTTTTTATTAAGATTGGCTTAGACAGACAAAAGCCCAACATAGCAAATCCCGCGAAGGATGATTTTTGCCCCAAATAAGTAATCTCACACTGCCTATAAAATGATCATTGAAGTATGTAGAATTAAAACCGATGAAGATGAGGTTAAAACCTTAAGTCTGTACTTATCTTTGTTTCATGGCGAAGTTGAAGTTCCCTTTGACGGATACCTAATGTGCCAACATGGCGTAGAATGTAGAGAGTGCCTCTTGGTTTGAGGAGACTGGCTCTGGTTGAGCCTTGACTGACCAAGTCAACTGCCGACTTACAAGTGAGACCCACTCAGCGAAGCGAGGAGGGTCCAAGGAGGGGAAAAGTGTGGGGGTAGGAGACAAAAGGAATACATATAAGCATGACCAATATTGTAAACTTAAATTCTCCTGAGGAAATGGTCTTCAAAGAGTTGATAGCGGGCGATACTAGCACAGCCTGGTGGGTGAAAGAGTAGACGAAGTTCTCTTGATCACGGAGATAATAGCTGGCGATGGAAACGAGAACTGGTGGCCAGATGGATAAGGAAGTCCTCTTGCACCAGGAAGAATTGAGGAGCTTCTGAGATTCGCTGCTAGATGACGCTAGGTGGGTCATGGAAGATACATATCTAGAACAGACTCACAAAGAACATAAGAGACATGACCAACAAAGAGAAAATAGAAGATCACTGTTGGTGTTTGATAAAAAAGGAAGAAATGAACAAGAAAAGAGCATTAAAATTTATATTCTCTCGTACCGTGTATTCCAAGAATACACCAGCCGGCTTTGAACCAGCACCTTGGGCATAGAAGTTCAGCATTCTACCAGTTAGCCGCTTCCCTCATAGTCAGATGGAACAAGAAGTTCCGTGACGAACTAAAGAGCCTACTTTTCTTAAAATTAAGATTCATGCCATAGATTAATCTACAGTATATCAACCTATCAAGAATAATGACGGAATTAAGTGGGTAATATCGAAATGTCTTATTAGTTCGAAAAAAGGTATACTAGGCATAATGTAGCCTAATAGAGCAATACAGTTGGCAGCTCTGGTGACTGAATATATTCTTACTTCCATCTCCTAAGGTACAGAATACAAAATGTGGTTGAAGTCCAAAGGACGTTACATGGATTTAGACATTGGATCTATTAGTACACGTAAAAGCATGTTGGCAACAATGTCATGCGAGTGCTGGTCAGAAATAATCTGAAATATTATATATTTTTGTGCCAATTTTAGATGAAATCCTTTTGTTGGTATAGAAGTTACATGTATTTAAAAATTGGTCCTATCAGCAGGCTTAGAATCATGTTGGTAGAACTGACGTATATAATTTACTCCAAATTAATGTAAAATGTCGGGTAATTTACGTGTGCATAGTTTAAAGCTGTCGGCTTGCATACTTTCTGATATATTTGGATACAAAATAGAGAGCAATTATTAACAGTTGGCAGCCCTGGTGGCTCTTAAGAATACACTCAGTCATATACGTTTATGTACACATATTACATACAAAATTTGGTTGAAATCCAATTGATAGTGTAGAAGTTATATGCATTTAAAATTGGACTTATCAGAAGGCTTAAAATTATTTTGGCAACGCTGTCATGTATGGCCAATTGGAAATTAAACTGAAATAGTATTATCTACATGTGTGCCAATTTTAGAATAGCTCCCATGTATACCTTCCAAGATATCCAACATGGAGCTCAAATTTCTAGTGCGTTTTTTTAGCAGTTGGTAGCACTGGCATCTTTTTCAAATTTGGGCCTGAGATATTCCGGTATACATCTTTACTCATACTAAATTTGGTTTCGATTGCTGCAGCCGTTTAGGAGTTGATAGGGACACACACACACACACACAGCCAGACAGAGAGAAGGACAGGCAGACAGAAGGACAGACACATTTTCCCGGATATATCTTATAAGTCTACTTTTTCCTCATTTTTGAAAAGTGTGAAAAGTAGGCTAAAAATGAATGTGATCTCGTCAATGGCGTTGTCTTGGCAACCTCTGATAGATCATCCCTTATCAATTTAAAAGCGTTGTTATGCTAACCTCTGATGGCACATGGCATTTTTTTAAATTCTGAAATCATTTTTCTCATCCCTTGGTGTAATGGTGGGTCATATCAAAAATTCTTTCAGACAAAAGTTTTAGATAATTATTAGGGGAATATTTTCCATTTCGTACGGTTTTGATATTGTGCCTATTAACAGAGATATGATTAATGTTTCCCGAAAAACCCACTTTTTTCCACCCCATTGGTCAATGGTAGGTGCTATCAAAAAACTTATTTGACATAAATTTTTGGCACTTATCCGATTATGATCTTTGATTGGATTCGATATTTCACGTATTAAGAGAGTTATAGCGAAATTTCACTTTTTCGAAAAAAGCCCCCCATTTTCACACCCTTCGACCGACTTTGCCCATTAACGAACTCGACCGAGATTTTATAGGGATACATATTATGTAAAAAATTCAAAGTGATTGGTACAAAATTACGGCAGTTATCGTGTCCACTAGAAACTGATATATATATATATATAGATAGATAGATAGATACATATATACATATATACATAAATTATATATAAACTTTTGAACTGACGGTGGTTTTGGGGTCTGGGGGATGTGAAACGCGAAGATATGTCGAAATTTTCCGGAAGTCGAAACATGGTACCCATTGCAATAGTTAGCTTTCTAATGAAATCTACCTTAAAACCAAAAAGAATAGTGTAAATATGTTGATAATGTAAATATTTGTTATGTTATGACGTAAGTGAACAGCTGATCGCTCGATGACAGTTTGTGGATTGAGCTGTAGTTACGATTTAACGGAGTTTTTTTTAAATAGATTTAAAGAAGTTATGTAATGGGATGAAGTAAGTGAGACTAATATTTGAATATTATTATTTTCTTTTGAAACTCTGGAACAGCTGTTAGCATTTTAATTTCAAGATGAGCGGTTGATTGGAATGTCAAGTTGGACATTTACCAAGGATTTATTTTAACGACAAGAGTGTCACGTATGTCGTTTATTTAAATTTATTGTGGGAGATTTTATTTTAATTGTATTGTTTTAGATTTAATAAATGTCTTCGTTCGTTTTTCATAAATCGATAGTCGTAATTTATATGAGTTGTGTAGAGAGATTGTGTTATGGAAACGGATTCAGGTATAAGGAACCCCTTTTCCATATATCGTTACTCACCGAGAGTCGTAAGTTTCTCACTCTCCTAAGCAGTTTGAGTTATTTGCCCTAGTAGTATAGTCCATAACACAATCAAAATTACTCTTGTATCCCCATGTAGCACATATCAGTAGGATTTACAGGTTTTTCTAGCTGGGGACCTTGAAGATTTTACGATCCACCTGATCTTCGGATTCGACTTGTGCATCTTCATGAATATTCGGGTACAGTATGTTTCAGCACCGTGCGATTTTTATTTGTGGGGGAACCCCAAACAAATGTTATACAGAAGTAATCCTCATACTCTGTAGACTCTGGAGAACGAAATAGCTGCACTGATACGTAATATCAGTGAGGATGAATTACAGCGAGTGTACGTTTAGGTGCAATGTGTGTTTAGAAACTGAAGGACAGCATTTCCAGCAACTACTCTGATATTCATGTAAGTAATGATGGTTATTAAATACTGTATGTTAAAGAGTGTAATGTGTTAAAGTAGTTGGGCGCTACGCTGCAGCTAGCACGGAGCCTTGCTCGACTGGTGGCCTGTCCGTCACACGGCACCGTCGAGGTTCGGTTCTATAGAGAAGGCTCTCACTGTATAAGTGTTATTACATAATACTGGATCTCTCTCGCCACCTATGCTCTACATGTACTGTAGGTATGTGTAGTTGAACGATAATAGCTATACAGCAATATTAAGAGTGCTTGGTATTTGGTCTACTACTTAATTAAAAAAATTATCTGGCCCATGAGGGGATCGAACCCACGACCTTCGCGTTATTAGCACGAAGAGCTAATCAACTGAGCTAATGGGCCACTGGAGCGTACGTCTCATGATGGATAGTGTAGGGATAAAGCGCACTTGACCTCGGATCATTCTGTTACTGTGTGGATGTCTTAAAAGGAACTTACATCCACACACATACAGAACACCAATACAAATCTCTGCATTCATTTGGCATCAAACGAATGGATAACATAATATTTCTTGGTTCTATACTACTGTATGTACAGACAAAACTTCCTTTATTCATAAGTAGGCAATAAAGATTCATTATGCCAAGTGTTTCACAGCGTTTGGATGAAGGTAATCAGAAAAGTCAATTTCAATATTTGTGCCGCATAGCCGCCATGCTGGTTTTATGCTTACTAGGTATTTTAATGTCACATATACAGGGCGCTCGAGAATGTTCTCCGCAGTGGGTACGTGCAGCTGTGAGTGGTTGAGTCATGAGTTTTAGTTGGCTGCACTGCACTGTGTCCTTCAAAGCGGGACTTCTCCGTGTGAGCTGTCGATGTGTATCGCGATAAGCGCGCCAACCTGCATGTCTTCAGCGTGTATTACAGTCAGCGAGCGTTCAGATATATTATTGGAAGAGTGCAGCAGTATATAGTCGGTAATGTTTACTACTGAAGAGAGAGTTTTTTTTGGTGGAATACGTTTTTCGCGAAGGCGATCGGTTTACAGAAAATTTAAAATTAAGATTTCAGGCGCGGTATCCTAATTCAAAGTGTCCAAACCGTGATACCGTTCGGGATTTGGTAAGTAAATTTCGTGTGACTGGCTCAGTTCACGATGTACCGGGAACAGGCAGGCCTACGCTTTTAACAGACGAAGAACTTGATGAAATCTCCGATATAATGCTGCGTAGTCCAAGTATATCAACACGAAAATTAGCTCAACAAACAGGAATCTCTAAGTCGACAGCACATAGAGCTGTAAGAGACAAGCTTCAGTAGTTCCCTTATAGTGAGCGATGTATGGAAGATAGACATATGCTCTCCCGGATCTTTTGTAGAACTTTTCATGCTGAACAATTCTTACATAGTAATTAGATATTTTTAACGGTTTGTCCAGCGTAAGCTTCCAAAGCGCTCGACGCCAGGTATTTTATCGACTTTTCCACTAAAATCGTTACTGCTCGGCTTCCTTTGATCATAAATAAATTATTTTCTACAGAAATCATACTCGATATATCCTTTACAGAATGGTGAAAACCATCCAGTGGTTCTCGAGTTTATCCGTAACATTCAAGAATCGGGGACTTTGTTTTATACTAAGTAGAGATGTTGCAAGCGGCAGCCGTGCTACCAACGTAACTGCTGTAGCTAGCTCTCCCAGACGCATGTAGGCGGAGAACATTCCCGGACTCATATAAACATTATATCATCATACAAAATGCCATGTTGATTTCTGCATTAAGAGGTGTTGAGAACTGGTGAAATATTTTGCGTGTCCGCCATATTACACTGAAGTTTTTACTGCAGGTGTGTCCAACCCGCGGCCCGAAGTGATATTTGCTCTATCACATCAAGTTCGGCCCGCAGTGGTATATGTATGTTATAATATTATTTATCAAATAAGTAATTCTATTTGGAATAAGATAAACTTGAAAGAGCAAGACTTTTTCCGTTCATAATACATGTGTTTGTGAAAGTTCATCTTATTCAAAACATGGATAAATACATCCGTTTATACAGATTCATATTTATGATCCTACCTACCGCGCATCGCTCTGAAGTCTCCGTGTATTGTTGACCGCGCGGTAACGTTACTACTTTCAAAGGCGAGGGCGTGCCAGATGTTTTATTGTCGTTGCATTGTAGAACTTTCAAGTTAGTTTACTGCTTGGAGTTGTTCGCTCACGTTGTATTGTCAGTACTAGTGAGAGTTTTGAAGAATATAATTAATTCTGTGATTTTTATTTTCATAAGGGATAATTATGGATTCTAAGTGTAGCGGCAAGAAAGTTTTCCGACGAAGGTAGATCATTTCAAATAAAGTGGGCAAATCAGTACTTTTTTACTGAAATAAACAAGAAAGCAGTGTGTTTAATTTGCAGTGAAACTGTTTCAGTGTTTAAGGAGTATAACATAAAGCGACATTACGACACCAAAACATGCGTCTTCATATGATAAATTTGATGGGCAATTTCGTAAAGACAAGGTATCTGAACTTAAAATTAAACTTTCGGGACAGCAGTTATTCTTTAATAATGTGTCACTTCAAACCAAATCTCTGGTAAAAGCGAGTTACTCAGTAGCAGAAATTATTGCAGAAAAATCTAAACCAGTTTCAGATGGCGAGTTTGTTAAAGAAGCATTGAGAGTGTTGCTGATATTATATGTCCGGACAAGAAAGCGTAGTTTGCAAAACTAAGCTTGTCGCGACAGACTGTAGCTCGCCGTATTAGCGTCCAATATAGAGAGAACTTTAAAATACCGAGCCACAAATTTCCAGTTCTATTCTCTGGCACTTGATGAGAGTAGTGATGCAAGCGATACTGTCCAATTAGCAATTTTTTTTAGGGGAATTGATAATGATTTCAATATTACAGAAGAATTAGCTGCTCTTGTCCCTCTTAAAGGCACCACTAAAGCCAATTAATTAATGGGGGGGGGGGTCACTGAAACCTTGAACCGCCTTGGCTTGAAATATACAAATCTATCTGGTGTAACAACAGACGGAGCTCCTGCATTTGTAGGAAAACGAGAAGGGTTAGTTAAATTAATGCAAGCAGAGGCAGCTAAAGTAGGAAACATTTCTGTAATGCAATATCACTGCTTAATACACCAAGAAAACCTTTGTGCTAAATCTCTAAATTTAAATAGTGTTTTGAAAGTCGTTGTGAAAGTAGTGAATTTCATTCGTTCACATGGTTTGCGACACAGAGAATTTCAAAATTTCTTACAAAATCTCTATTCAGAGTTTGAAGATATTGCATATTATACTGAAATAAGATGGCTGAGTCGTGGCAAAATGTTGAAGCGAGTGTTTGACCTAAAAACCCAAAATACAAACATTTATGGATGAGAAGGGCAAACCTATCGTTGAATTTAAAGACTTAGAATGGATGTGTTATTTTGCCTTTCTGGTAGATATAACAACACAACTGAACGAACTTAATTCACGTCTCCAAGGTAAGAACCAATTGATAACTACTATGTTTGATCACGTGAAGGTCTTTGAAACAAAATTGCGACTTTGGGAATCACAAATAAAAAACAACAACTTTGTGCATTTCCCAGCTCTACAAAACTGTAATAATCAAAATTCTCAAAAGTACGCAGATATCATATCAGTTAAGAAACGAATTCCGTGTTAGATTTCACGACTTCAAGGAGAACGTTATAAGTTTCAATATGTTTCTTTCCCCTCTCTCCATTAACATAGACGAAGTCCCTGAGGATCTGCAAATGGAGTGCGTTGATTTTCAATGTGCATCAGACCTAAAGAATATGTTTAAAAATGTCCCCTTACTACAATTATATCGCGACTACTTTCCCAAAGAAATATATCCGGGCATTAATAATAATAATAATATCGTATGGCCTCGGGTGCCTGGTGCAAGCTTTGTTAATTGACACCCAGAGGGTAGGTTGCATGTCGAATTTCGTCGATCCTATGAACGCTATGATAGTAAAGGAAGTTAGATACGGTATCTAAACTCCTTGACACTACAGCGCTTTCAAGTAGAGAATGGAGGAACTTTAGTTGGCGGAAAATCCCGAGATTAATTTTGCCATTGAACACGGCCTACTGAATTCAAATGGGTTCTTTAACATGCCAACAACGTATGACATGAGTGTCGTGATTTTTGTCGCCTTCAAAAATCACTTACCATGGTCAGGAGCGAACCTGCAATCTTGGGGTTGGTAGTTCGACACTATAACCACTCGCCCAACGTGGCAAGCATCCGGGCGTTAATAGACATGCACTACTTTTTGCATCACTTTTTGGTAGCACATACATATGCGAACAAGTGTTCTACAGGATGAAACATGTGAATTGCGCAACGAGAACGCGAATCACCGACAGTAATCTGGAGAGTTCACTTCGAGTTGCTACAACATCAATCAAACCAGATATTGGATGCCTTGTTCGTGAGAAGCAGTGCCAGTAGTCGCATTGACGGGTAAAATATTAATTATATTATTTTAATATAACATTTATATACAGTATATTTAATTTAATTTTAAAAATAACTTAACTAATATAAGATTAATATTTTAATAAAAATAACTTATCAATATATTAGCTTTTTAAAATTAAATGGTTTATCTTAGAATTTAGATCCTATTTAATACGGTAGAAAAATCGAATCATGTGGCCCGCGAACCAATTCGCCTTAACGACAGTGGCCCTTTTCCAAAAAAAATGGTTGGACATGCCTGATTTACTGGAATCCGTGCTGGATTACCCATTAGGCCCGACTGGGCCCAGGCCTAGGGCCCTCAATTATCTGGGATCCCCAAAATCTAAAAACTGAAAAAGGAAAAACAAATCATCTGAAATGTTTTCAAATACCGATGATCGTTTCAATTGAAATGTATGTATATATATAGAGGGAAGTGACCAAAGTCGGACCCGAGTCCCTAAGTCGGACCCCTGCATTATTTTGCTTGGACAGTGCTGCCGCATGGTGGCACAATAATGAATGTGAAGATATGAAAAGAAATGTTATGTTGTGGAAGTGGCAGCACTGGACTGTGGGGAGTATCCCGTCAGTTCCTCCATTACTGGTTTTCATGTGAGTGGATGTTTTTACACGTGCTCATGGAATAGTGATTGTTTTATATTTCAAAGAGGGTAAGTCATATTGTGTTTACAGTACTGTCTTTAGTAAGCGATACACTTGATAAATGTTGTATTTGCTTGTCGAAATACCCATTCATTTTTTTTTTCATAGCCTCGAAAATATCAAGTACAAGATGTCATAAGTAGGACCCCCAAGGCTTTCCTAAGTCGGACCCATAAAAATCCTAAGTCAGACCCCTAATAACCCTGAGTGGGACTCCTGAAATTCACATTCAAATTTCTTGGGTTTTATTTAAGCCGTTCAAAATATTTTTTCAGATGACCCAGAAAAATATCAGTCCTTGCGTGAGAAAATGGGAAACTCTCAAAGTGGTCGGTTTCTGGATTTTGTGCTCATAACAATAAGTTATGTTCCTAACAAGACATATTCTTCTTCTTCTTAGTCGTTTACCCTCCAGGTTGGTGGACCCACGGACTCAGCGAGGGAACTCACCACTACCGCCTGTACGGGCAGTGTCCTAGAGCTGGGAACATCTAATCGGAGGGGATACAACTGGTGAGGTGTGATTGGCACCTCGCCCAGGCGGCCTCACCTGCAAAGCGAACAGTGGCCTCATGAGGGAAGGTAATGGAAGGTCAGGATGGATAGGCAAGGAAGGGGGAAGGAGGCGGCCGTGGCCTTGAAGAAGGTACTGTACCGTTTTCCTTTATTCGGCCTGATTTACGGTACATATACCTATACGAACCGCTACACCACACGGCAGGTTTTGACCTAGTTTTGACAGCGCGCATAGCCATGTGATCGTTTGCTCAGCTGTTGTCTCATCAGCAACCTTCGGAAGAGAGTGTTTCGCTTGTACGCCGCGAGGATGCGCTGGTGTCCTTGAGCTGGCAGTAGTGGGAGATTGACATTTACATTTGAATTTTTTATTTGGAAATGAGATACAGATATGATGTCAAGTATATACTGGAGTTCGATTTTACAGCAGAGAGGGACAATGCAGTCGTGCTTTTTAGTAATGGCATCTGTAACATCAAGAATATAGATTTATATATCGACCAGTCTCAGAGAAATCGTCTTGTCATGCGCAGTAGAGACAGTGCGCGAGTTGCCTCCTGCAGGTCGACACGGGTGCGCGACTGTCAGAACACGTTTCAACTCAGACGAATTCACGCCTAAGCAGAACTTGTATCGCAATGTTGTTTCGGCTGAAAGAAGTGTAAAGCTATTTTGAATTCATGGCGGTGCTAGTTGACATTTTATACATCGTGTGGTGACGGATTAAGGTCATTATCATAAAAGTTCAGTGTCGAATGAGAACTTCAGTCGTCAGAGCACCTGGCATTGTATGCGGGCAGTATTCTGTTAGTGGAATCACTCTTTTCACGTGTTACGGAGCGAAGTGGAGTGATACATAAAGGAGGCTTGTTTCTGAAGTCTATGCATACTGGGAAGGCGTGCTATCTTTTCTCACGCCAAGACTATTGCAGCTAAATATCAAGTACATTCCGAGTGAAGCTTTTTAACAATGTACAGTGCTTGGAAGTCCGAGGTGTTGGGGGAGATATTTAGAATGCATATAAGCATATTAGCCATGAGCGGCTAGGCATTTTAGTGTGGACATCGCTCTCCAAGCAAATGCAGCGGACGTCACGAGTAACCACAATGCATGTTTGCGAAGTGGACCATAGCATATTCGCGACGCGGGTTATTGGCTTGTGCAACATGAACTTTTGGTAACATGCAGCCGAAAATAACTCAGGCTACCGTCATGTGTTCTCTTGCTTATCGAAATGTTGCATTCGCGCGCGTGTTGTATTTCCGAACCGGTCTGGAACTATTCGAAATTCGGGCTAGGACAATTTCCGAGATGAGGAAGCAGTTCGTTTACTACCAGTGGACTTGGGACATTGGAGTAAGGGATCCCCAGCGGGTTCATTGGAAATTGGAATGGAACCGTATAGTCCTGCTACACCATGGTGGAATCAGATGGTGGGCATCTTCACGCTCCATATTGCCTTCGAGAATCTCCAGCCAGGTAGAGAATCTACTTTTCATGTAGCGTTGCAAGGTAGATAGTCCAGTTTAAACACTTTGCCATCTATTTTCTTTTTTCATTTTGAGTAGTATGATTGTGGAGTGGAGTTTATGCATGGCTATTCCATGTCATGTGTGACTTCATTTCCAGTCGAGTTTAGGCCTGATTAACCAGGTGTACTCATTTCATAAAATTTTATTATGAATTAATTGTTCATCTTTCAGCTTAATAATCTATTAAATTAAATTCATTAAATGTATTCCGAACTTCTTGATTGTGAAGAACAGATCTTCGTAGGGGAAGAAATCTACGTTATTCTCATAGGGAATTGGTACAATTTTTTTTTCATCAAGCTTTGGCTTGAGGGGTCATCATTCCTTTATTTTTGTGTTCGACAATTGCGAGCTTCGAATTTTTCTTATGCGCTCATGTATTATTATTATTAAATTACAGTATAGAATGTGGATTTTAATCATTCTTTTAGAATGGGAATTTTCTTTTCTCTTGAGGGTAAGCGAGGTCATACCGCAATTCTTATGTGTCAACAGAATTTAACTGGAGTCGTTATCTGGATACATGCTGTAGATTCAGTTTGATTTTCGTGAATTCTCTTGAGGGGACATTTCTATTTTTGTCTGATCAACGTTAACGTTTGATTTTGTAGCCACGTGTACTTGGATACACATTGTTGATTTTTATATTTATTAATATTGCTATAACTGAACTTTGATTCAGTATTTCGAGTTTTTCTTGTTTAGAACATTGCTTTAGAGAACTATTTGAAGAACAAGAATCTTTTACGAGACAGATCCCAGGGATTAACTTTAAGGGGAAATGAATTCTTATGTGACTGTGAATACAACTCTGTAAGGCAAGCTTTTTGTGATCCAGTGCACTTGATTAAGTAGCCACTCATGTTAAATTTATGTTACACTGGATTGAGAAATCATAATTAAGAAATACAGCTGATCATGTCTGATCACTAGTTATCGAATAAAATAATCACCATGTGGGTGATAGTGTGTGAAGAAACGTCAATGGGCGTGATATATATTTACGATGGTACTCGTTGAAGTACGTTCATATTAAAATGATAGTAAAAGCATCATGTGTAATGCAATTATAAAATATAAACTTGGTAATGTTGGTGGTAATGCCCACCGTTTTCAGAAATCGAGGTCATGAGTGACCATTATTATGACAGTAATTCTTTCGTCAAGCCTCAGAGTTTGTTTTTGTGTGGCATCCCCATTTAATTAATTCTTCGGTTGTGTTCAGTTTATAAGATTTAGGCAATGCTAGATATGATTCACGATCGTTATATTTTAAATTCTGGATGAATTTAAATAAGTACATTCATACTGAAATATTATTGAATCTTTAGAGATTCTGAATTACGAATTTCACGTCTTTTTAGCTTGAGTGCTTGATTGATAACAAGTACACACATCAAAAAAAGTTTTGCATCACCTCGGTTCCAAGAGTTCCGGAACCGTTAAATACAAAGGGAATAGAGATCAACACAAACAACATTTCAGCTCGTTTTATTGCTCATGAGACCCACACATTGCATGTTGTACCATCATACAGCTAGACTTTCAGCATTTGTGGTCCAGATTGCAGTACACACCACTACCTCTAATACCCAGTAGCACGTCCTCTTGCATTGATGCATGCCTGTATTCGCCGTGGCATACTATCCACAAGTTCATCAAGACACTGTTGGTCCAAATTGTCCCACTCCTCAACGACAATTCGGCGTAAATCTCTCAGAGTGGTTGGTGGGTCAAGACGTCCATAAACAGCCCTTTTCAACATATCCCAGGCATGTTCGATAGGGTTCATGTCTGGCGAACATGCTGGCCACTGTAGTCGAGCGATGTCGTTATCTTGAAGGAACGCATTCACAAGATGTGCACGATGAGGTCGAGAATTGTCGTCCATGAAGACAAATGCCTCTCCAATATTCTGCCGATATGGTTGCACTATGGGTCGGAGGATGTCATTCAGGTATCGTAAAGCCGTTTCGGAGCCTTCCATGACCACCAGTGGCGTACGTCGGCCCCACATAATGCCACCCCAAAACATCATGGAACCACCACCTTGCTGCACTCGCTGGACAGTGTGTCTAAGACGTTCAGCCTGACCAGGGTGCCTCCAAACACGTCTCCGACGATTGTCTGGTTGAAGGCATATGCGACACTCATCGGTGAAGAGAACGTGATGCCAATTCCGTGGGGTCCATTCAGCATGTTGTTGGGCCCATCTGTACCGCGCTGCATGGTGTCGGGGTTGCAAAGCTGGACCTCGCCATGTACGTCGGGAGTGAAGTTGCGCATCATGCAGCCTATTGCGCACAGTTTGAGTTGAAACACGACGTCCTGTGGCTGAACGAAACGCATTATTCAACATGGTGGCATTGCTGTCAGGGTTCCTCCGAGCGGCAATACGTAAGTAGCGGTCATCCACTACAGTAGTAGCCCTTGGCCGGCCTGAGCGAGGCCTGTCATCGACAGTTCCTGTATCTCTGTACCTCCTCTATGTCCGAACAACATCGCTTTGGTTCACTCTGAGACGCCTGGAAACTTCCCTTGTTGAGAGCCCTTCTTGACACAAAGTAACAATGCGGACGCGATCGAACTGCGGTATTGACCTTCTAGGCATGGTAGAACTACAGACAACATGAGCAGCGTACCTTCGTCCTGGTGGAATGACTGGAACTGATCGGCTGTCGTACCCCCTCCGTCTAATAGGCCCTGCTCATGCATGGTTGTTTACATCTTTGAGCAGTTTTAGTGACATCTATGAACAGTCAAAGGGACTGTATCTTGGATACAATATACACAGTCAACGTCTATATGCCGGAGATCTGGGAACCGAGGTGATGCAAAACTTTTTTTGATGTGTGTAGTTCCGTGAAGAACTATACAGCCTATTTTCATATATCCTACTTATGTTAATTGCCACTATTTAACATACACAATTTCAGTTTGATTGCTGTAATAGATTCGTAGATATTGAGAACCGACTAAATATTTCGGATGGTCGCCATGTTGGATTTTATATATGTAGGTCCTAGAGTTATGTACTGTTACATGCAGATTATTGTGAACGTGTAGTATTCAAACTTCAATCGCATAATTAGGACACAAGAAAAAACAAGGAGATTTTAAAATTTTGCACAGCTGCCATCTTGAGGTTATGGAAACAATTGAAATAAATTAGATGCCAGTGGATTAACATTCGGATAAAGATTTACTGTACCAAGTTTCACTGCACGCGGATGGTTAAATTGCGAGAAACGTCCATGTGAATATTTATAATTCGCGTCACCGCCATGTTGGATTTGTGATCACCAGGTTATTTAAAATCCTACAGGTGAACTTAAGTTCATAGCCCCTATGAACATTAAAAAATGCAGTTTGATTGCTAAAATAGATTCGTACACATTCAGTATCGTCTAAATATTTCGGATGGTCGCCATGTTGGATTGTTAAATGTATAGGCCATAGAGTCATGTACTATTAAAGGAAAATTATTGCGTAGGTTAATTATTCAAACTTTCACTTCGATCGCATGACTACATCACAAGAAATAAAAACTTAATTTTAAAATTCGCACTGCCGCCATCTTGAGGTTATGTAAACAATTGAACTAAATTAGATACCAGTGGATTACAATGTGTATATATATTTCCTGTACCAGGTTACAGTGCGCTTGGAACATTAAATCGCGAGAAAGGTCTATTTAAAATGTTCAAATTCGCTTGGCCGCCATGTTCGTTTTGTAGTTAACCGGTTTTAGAAAATCTTATAGATGGATTTCCAGTAGTGCCCTTTATCTCAGTACAAAATTTTAGGGAGATACCGCTAATAGTTTCAGAGATATAGAATGCCGGTGAAATAATTCGCACATCCGCCATCTTGTGATTATGTAAACAATTGAACGAAGTTAGATGTCGGTGCATTACAATGTATATAAACATATACTGTACCAAGTTTCATTGCGTTTGGTTGGTCAAATCGCGAGAAACGTCTATTTAAAAGTCGCAAATTCGCTTGGCCGCCATGTTCGTTTTGTAGTTACCAGGTTTTCAAAAGTCACATAAGTGAACTTATAGTAGTTCCCTCTATCACCATAGAAAAAGTCAGGGTAATATCGGTAATAGTTTCGGAGATATTGAATGCTGGTGAAATATTTCGCACAGCCGCCATGTTATATTGGTGAGTCGTAACAAAATTTGAAGGGCACGGTCGAGGTCGCCGGGAATAGTGCTATGAACTTTCCGAGTTTCATTGAAATCGCTCCAGCCGTTTAGATTTTATTAGGGGGGGACACACACACGAATCACACACACACACACACACACACGCACACACACACGGACAAAAGGTGATCTCATAAGCCTATTTTTTCAAAATTGAAAATAGGCTAAAAATACATTTTGAATACATTGCTAAGGCAATATGAGTTATGCAATTTCAATTTTGACAAAGCAGATAAGGAGTACAGAATTACATGTTTGGAAAGGCATTACAAATCTGAGGGTGTAATAACATAAATAATGATTTCGCTGTAAATAAGTAAATATGTATATATATCTGAAATAATTCACGTTTTCTTTAATGTTGGAATGGGTGGAAGAACTATTAAGGTGATTTGTCTTTTTTTTTGGGGGGGGGGGTTCAATTGTTCTCATGATTAACATTTTCTATTGAGGGTTAAATGCACTCTTGGTCCATGGGGACTGTTAATGCATTTATTGGCATGATTCTAGTGCCCAGTTTCTTTGTTTGTGTCCAGTCAAGGACAATTTGGTCTGACCTTCTGTCAGGTTTCTTTTGAAATAAATATTTTGTCAGTTCTTTTAATCGCGTGATGTGATGATTTATAGAAGTATAAAGAGGTCGCATTAAGGGGGGCCACAGCTAGATATTTTTAGAGTTTCCCACACTCCTGAGAGGGTGTTTGCCCACGATTCTCGTGTTCTTAGAGCTGTTCACTGTTATGCTTTGGTCGTGCTTAATGCCACCTCTGTTAGGTTTTACTGCACCCTATTACTCCTTTTCCCTGTTGGTAGGATTTGGGGACTTTTCTAGGCCGGGTGTTTTTAGGTCCTACAATCTAGCTACCATCGAGGGATTTCAACAGGTAAAGGGTAGGTATTTCGGGCACAGTAAATTGGCGACCCAAACTTAAGGGGCATCGAATAGAGATATCGTGTCTTTATGGGAGGTGCCAATTGAGTAAAATGGCATACAGATGATGGACTCGAGAAAACTGGAATACCAGAAACGAGAACATAGTTTGAGGCCATTATAGATGTCGAACCTCGTGGAAGGGCATCTGACTGGTGGTATGACGCCATTTCATGATCGTTTCGAATCTTGCTTTCGAACACGTGGTGACGTTATATGCTAGTCAATTCCGACAACATTACAGCGATCAATTGTGAACTCGTTGAATGAACGTCGGGAGATAATGGTTCACCAATGTTTTTAGCACAAGATATTGGAATTCATTCGTGAATAAAGCAATTAAGAGTATTCTCGACCTACACGGTATACGTGTAGAATTGCAACCATTGATAGATTTTGTGGATTTTTAAGTGGTGCTACACTGATTTTGGAAATAATATACGACTAGAGCCAAGATCAATGAAAGACATTCTCTGAAAAACTGAATTGACTTGATCAGTCGAGTAGGGCGTTGAGATGTAGCTCGTGGGTGAGTTGCACTCAAGGTGTCCCATTTTCTTGCAACCGGCGGATGGGTATTTCTGAGCCCATTTTAAATGTAAAACCATTTTCATTAATTTAAAGATGGTCATAATAGGAATACTTAGGATATATGCTGATGTGTGCTCATCACACATAGTACGAGCAGGTTCTGGGAATTCCTCGATTCTAACATACAGCACTGATTGGTAATTTTAATTATATTTTAAGTTAACGCAACACAATCAAGAAGTTCGTATGATGGCAAATGTGGTTTACTCTGTGATGACTATGCTTTGTTTGGTGGAGTGGTGTCCATGTTTTTCAGCTTTTGTGTGATATATATATTTGATATGTCTGAGAACGATGGGAAAGGATCTCCTAGTGAGATTGAGAAACTTTATAAACTGCTTCAGGAACAGATGCAGATCCAAGATGCTCTTGCAGAGAGTATTAAAGGCTCTTTAAATGACCTTCAGTCCGGCAACAGAGACCTTAGAGCTAGGCAAAATCAAATGCAATCCAGTCAAAATCAAACGCAGACTAGTCTAGAACAAATGCAAACTAGTCAAAATCAAATGGCGACTAGTCTAGAACAAATGCAGGGTAGTCAAAATCAAATGCAGATTAGTATAAAACAAATGCAGAGTAGTCAAAGTCAAATGCAGAGTAGTCAAACAAAAATAGAAGCAGACATTTATAGCATTCAGTCGAAAATTTTTAAGGTTGAATCCAGTCAAACAAAAATAGGAGCAGACATTGATAACATTCAGTCGAAAATTGTTAAGGTTGAATCCAGTCAAAGTCAAATGCAGGCTAGTCAGAACCAGATGCAAACATGTCAAAATATTATTGAAGTTACAGTCACTAATGTACAGAAAGATGTAACTAACATCCAGTCTAAAGTTAGCATTGTAGAAGCTAATCAAAACCTTATGCAAATCCAGATTAATGAAATAGAGAAAACTAATAAAGATTTCCAAATGGAAATTAAATTAGATTTATATATCAGTAAACGGTTGGCAAAGGATAATTTGGAAGCTTTTAACTACAATTCACTAACGACACTATCAATACTCAGGCTTCCATAGATCAATTGAGAACTGAAATGAATTATTTTCGAGTTCAAGTCAGTGATCATAATAAATTAATGAAAGATGACTTTGACATAGATCTTAAGGCAATTGTTAAAGAAAACATAGACTTGTTAAGAAATGGTATGCTTAGGATTAATGAAGATTCTTTCAATGAGATGAAACAGGAAATGGAACAAAAACTTGCCACTAGCGAATTAAAAGCTACTAAAAAAATATTAGATGTGAGGGAAGATGTCGATAAGAAGATTACTGTTCTTCAAATTTCTCAAACAGATAATTTAACCAGTCTAGAAAATAAATTAAAGTCCATTGAGGTTAAGGTGGATCAGAACAAGATAGAACTGAACGAAGACAGGGAAAAGAAAACTTCGGAATTAAATGCAATTCGAGCACAATTGGAAACCATTAACCTTGGGGGGAATGTTAACGTAGAAAGTATTAAGGAGCAATTAAGGTCAAGCTGGAACAGCGACTTTCACGCTGCTTTAGCTCAAAGGGAACCTAGATTACAGGAAAGAGATGAAGCTATGCCACATGAGTCTCCTGACATTGGGATTAGTCCTCGGTCTAGAGTTGCGGAACGGTTAGGTCCAACTCAACCCAATTTGACTCAGCCTCATTTCACGCAACTACAACCATATGGGTACACTTATCCTAACACTAACGTCAATGCAGGAGGTTATACACACAGGCCTGTTGAAAGAGCGTCCAACATCACTGTTATTAGAAATTTTGAGGACAAACCTCGCAAATTCAGTAATTTAGATGGGACTACCCCTCTCGAATTTATTCGTGGATTAAGGGATTACTTTGTGGAATCGCAGGTGCCACACGAACGCGAACTTAGAGTAGTGGAGCGCTATTTGACTGATGCCCCACTTCAGTGGTATAAGGCGTTTAGGTATACCTTCAATAATTTCGAGGAGTTTGCTGACGCATTCGTCAAAAGATTCTGGAGCATTGAAGTGCAACAGAATATAAGGTCAGAAGTTTACTCGAGAAAGTATGCAAATACAGGTCCCACAAGCTACGCGGAGTACTGTGCGTGTCAGCTCTTGAAACTGCGGTTTCTGCAACCCCCGATGACCGAGGGTCAGTTAGTGGAAGCTATATCGCAGCAACTTCCCGTGGATGTCAGAAAGTCAATAATTTCATCAGGAGTGACTGACTTAGCCACGATGGACGACTTGCTACGTCGTTTGGACCACGTAAACGCAATGTCAACACCTATCATATCGCGTGCTAGTCGACAGGAGTCTAAAGGGATCAACACGGTAGTAATGAACCGAACCCAGCAAACGGATCAGGTCAGATCCGATCAGAGGAATCCGGAAAGGACAGGGCAAACTCGAAACCACTACCAAAAGGATGAGAGATACCAAAACCAGTATAGGGAATACACGGAACCACCGTGGCAGAGACGTTATGAGGAACGAAATTTCTATAGAAGGGACTAACAATTATCGTGATGCGCCTTATGACACTAATTACAGACCACGTCAGGAGTACAGCAGGTACAAGAACTATAGGACGGAAGAGTTTTATCGAAGGAGAGACCAGGAAAGGCTCAGAGGGGAGCAGGAAAAGTCCGATGGGGAAGGACGAAGAAAGAAAGATGATAGGAGAAAGGATACAATAAATGATGCTCATGCAAGTACTAGTCGCCAGGGTAGCAGTGAAAGAACCCCAGAAAGAGATAAAGATAAAGATAAAAGAAAAGGAGGAACAAGAATTTAGAGATAACAGGTAATTCTGCACTACCATTGGGATATACCAAGAAAGAGAGATAAGGAAGAGGCTAGAGAAACTGTAGCCGAGGAAACGTTCCGAATAGCTCGATGCTTTGGGAGTAATTGTTATGAAGTCACCAGCATAGATGGAAGGGATATTATAGGTCGCTTCAACGCCAAGAACATGCGCAGATACTACAAGAAGTTAGTTTAACTCTGTATGTAGCCATGTATTGTAGCGGGAATATCTGGAATGATGAAATAAAAGTCGAGCCAACTTTTATTTGAGGTGTTAGGAGAGAGATGTACCGTTTTCTTTATTCGGCCTGATTTACGGTACATATACCTATACGAACCGCTACACCACACGGCAGGTTTTGACCTAGTTTTGACAGCGCGCATAGCCATGTGATCGTTTGCTCAGCTGTTGTCTCATCAGCAACCTTCGGAAGAGAGTGTTTCGCTTGTACGCCGCGAGGATGCGCTGGTGTCCTTGAGCTGGCAGTAGTGGGAGATTGACATTTACATTTGAATTTTTTATTTGGAAATGAGATACAGATATGATGTCAAGTATATACCGGAGTTCGATTTTACAGCAGAGAGGGACAATGCAGCCGTGCTTTTTAGTAATGGCATCTGTAACATCAAGAATATAGATTTATATATCGACCTGTCTCAGAGAGATCGTCTTGTCATGCGCAGTAGAGACAGTGCGCGAGTTGCCTCCTGCAGGTCGACACGGGTGCGCGACTGTCAGAACACGTTTCAACTCAGACGAATTCACGCCTAAGCAGAACTTGTATCGCAATGTTGTTTCGGCTGAAAGAAGTGTAAAGCTATTTTGAATTCACGGCGGTGCTATTTGACATTTTATACATCGTGTGGTGACGGATTAAGGTAATTATCATAAAAGTTCAGTGTCGAATGAGAACTTCAGTCGTCTGAGCGCCTGGCATTGTATGCGGGCAGTATTCTGTTAGTGGAATCACTCTTTTCACGTGTTACGGAGCGAAGTGGAGTGATACATAAAGGAGGCTTGTTTCTGAAGTCTATGCATACTGGGAAGGCGTGCTATCTTTTCTCACGCCAAGACTATTGCAACTAAATATCAAGTACATTCCGAGTGAAGCTTTTTAACAATGTACAGTGCTTGGAAGTCCGAGGTGTTGGGGGAGATATTTAGAATGCATATAAGCATATTAGCCATGAGCGGCTAGGCATTTTAGTGTGGACATCACTCTCCAAGCAAATGCAGCGGACGTCACGAGTAACCACAATGCATGTTTGCGAAGTGGACCATAACATATTCGCGACGCGGGCTATTGGCTTGTGCAACATGAACTTTTGGTAACATGCAGCCGAAAATAACTCAGGCTACCGTCATGTGTTCTCTTGCTTATCGAAATGTTGCATTAGCGTGCGTGTTGTATTTCCGAACCGGTCTGGAACTATTCGAAATTCGGGCTAGGACAATTTCCGAGATGAGGAAGCAGTTCGTTTACTACCAGTGGACTTGGGACATTGGAGTAAGGGATCCCCAGCGCGTTCATTGGAAATTGGAATGGAACCGTATAGTCTTGCTACACCATGGTGGAATCAGATGGTGGGCATCTTCACGCTCCATATTGCCTTCGAGAATCTCCAGCCAGGTAGAGAATCTACTTTTCATGTAGCGTTGCAAGGTAGATAGTCCAGTTTAAACACTTTGCCATCTATTTTCTTTTTTCATTTTGAGCAGTATGATTGTGGAGTGGAGTTTATGCATGGCTATTCCATGTCATGTGTGACCTCATTTCCAGTCGAGTTTAGGCCTGATTAACCAGGTGCACTCATTTCATAACATTTTATTATGAATTAATTGTTCATTTTTCAGCTTAATAATCTATTAAATTAAATTCATTAAATGTATTCCGAACTTCTTGATTGTGAAGAACAGATCTTCGTAGGGGGAAGAAATCTACGTTATTCTCATAGGGAATTGCTACATTTTTTTTTCATCAAGCTTTGGCTTGAGGGGTCATCGTTCCTTTATTTTTGTGTTCGACAATTGCGAGCTTCGAATTTTTCTTATGCGCTCATGTATTATTATTATTAAATTACAGTATAGAATGTGGAATTTGATCATTCTTTTAGAATGGCAATTTTCTTTTCTCTTGAGGGTAAGCGAGGTCATACCGCAATTCTAATGTGTCAACAGAATTTAACTGGAGTCGTTATCTGGATACATGCTGTAGATTCAGTTTGATTTTCGTGAATTCTCTTGAGGGGACATTTCTATTTTTGTCTGATCAACGTTAACGTTTGATTTTGTAGCCACGTGTAATTGGATACACCTTGTTGATTTTTATATTTATTAATATTGCTATAACTGAACTTTGATTCAGTATTTCGAGTTTTTCTTGTTTAGAACATTGCTTTAGAGAACTATTTGAAGAACAAGAATCTTTTACGAGACAGATCCCAGGGATTAACTTTAAGGGGAAATGAATTCTTATGTGACTGTGAATACAACTCTGTAAGGCAAGCTTTTTGTGATCCAGTGCACTTGATTAAGTAGCCACTCAAGTAGTGGGAATGAGCCGGTTCCACAGCCTCCACCTCCACACCCTCCACACAAGAAGGCGGCAGCCCGATAACTCTCGAACCCGTGGTCGGATTTTGACGAATGAGGTGTCATTGAACTCGGGCTGATACCCCCTTTCCAATGGACAGCATATTTCAACCCCAAAATAAAACCTACCCCTACTAGGGGGGTGAAATTTTATTTTTTAGAGAATCTCTCTTTCTTATTGCAACATGTGAGAGTTTGAATGCCAATATGGAATAAAACGTTGTTCTACACAAGAGCCATGTGTACGGTGGCAAGCCACTATGAATTAACATGCTTGTTTTCTGTTTTTACGCATGCCCACTCATGGCTTTTGTAAGAGGGTGGGGGAGCGGATCCCTATGGATGGGTTATTGTTGACGAGTCATTGTTGGCGGGGGTCATTGTTGTCGGGTCATTGTGGACGAGCCCTTGTTGACAAGTCCTTGTGGACGAGTGCTTGTTGACGAGTCCTTGTGGACAGGTCCTTGTGGACAAATCCTTGTGGATGAGTCCTTGTGGATGAGTCCCTTTGGACTGATCCCTTTGGACGGGTCCCTTTGGCCTGGTTCCTACGGACTAGCCCATGAATTTATTTAAATTATGTCAAAGGGCCTAACTACATTTGTGTGTGTTGAATTGACTACTATAATGGGATAACGATATGAAAGGAAAGTGACGAAATACATGTGAACATACAAGGGATCTAACTTGGTGGATGGATGTGTTCTAACGAGTCATTTTAGTTGAAAGAGAATAATACATGTTCTTAAGATGTTAAAACTGAGGAGATGGCACGTGCAGTAAGACGTCTTGTTACTTCCTGTGTCATATTACAGACATGACAGAGAGCGCGCAGAGCTGTTGCTATGACTAACACTGCAGTAATTTGAAACCGCAAGTGTTCATTAAGACAATGGATGATGATCATGCAAAGTTAGCAATTATTGGATATTACACAGGTGTTCCTTCCGGTGTCATGTTGCTGACATACCAGAGAGCGCACACTGCTGCTGCTATGACTGACGCTGCAGTAATTTGAAACCCCATATGTTGATTAAGACAATGGGTGATGATCATGCAAAGTCAGCAGTCATTGGATACCACACAGGTGTTCCTAGTGATTTTGGACTCTCAACTGTATTGGGAAAGGAATTGCAATGATCTGAAAAAAACTGCTGACACGAGCGATGAGAGTTTATATAAGAGGGGTGTCATATATCTCCCTACTGTCAGTCTGTATTACTCGCTTTGAGTGAACAGTGCTCTATTACTGCTCAAGAGTTGTAAAAAAGCCGTTTTGGTAGAAAATCATTAAATTATTTTGCAAGGTAAGTACTTATTATTAATGGATTGTAGTCTTTTATTACTAATTGATGTTGAAGTTATTGATTGGAATGTATTTATTGATTGATTGATTGATTGATTTGTTTACAGATAATTGGGTACCTGTAGGTTACCAGATTCCTACAATCTGTTCATTCAGTGACAGCAGTTGACAAATTATAAAAAGGTAAGTGCCCCCTCTAATAACTTCTAAACAGTTAGAGTGATATTTTCCAATGTTCACCTCTACATGTTAGTGAAAATGGTATATTTGGCAGTCAAAAGATGGAACTACTTGACCATGATGTGTAAAGCTAATTTTGTAGGTTAGATTTTGATTACCGCTCTATTAAGTCTGAATGTTCATTGCTAGGTGTCAGTGTTAGAGGGAATATTTAAAGACTTAACCTCAGTTCACCTAACATAACCTAACTTTACCTAACTTAACCTTATCATGTGACATGTTTTACATGTTTAAACTTGTTTTAAGACTGGCTATGACGTCACACTTAGCTCACTTCACTGGCGATCGCTGGTTTCTATCACGTGACATGTTCTACAAGTTTAGACTTGTTTTAAGACTGGCTATGACGTCACACTTAGCTCACTCAACTGGTGATCGCTGGTTTCTATCACGTGACATGTTCTACAAGTTTAGACTTGTTTTAAGACTGGCTATGACGTCACACTTAGCTCTCCTAACTGGCGACCGCTGGTTTCTACCACTCTATCAAGTTCTAATGTTCACCGCTAGGTGTCAGTGACAGTGGTATATAGTAACCCCCAGTTAGAACTACATGAAGTTAGACTTGCTAGGAGTTCACAGATGATTGATTTAAATACCCTGCTATAACCATTGACTGGAATATAATTAAACTATCTATATTGTACTTTGTTTTATCCTTTATTAACATTTATGATTTCTTTCTTTTATAGGTAATTTCGAAAGTGATCATAATGTTCAAGTGTGGTGACTGTAAGAAACAGTTCTCAAGACCTGACAACCTTCAACGACATGCAAATGCTAAACATGACATTAAAATGTTTGTGTGCAGTCATTGTGCTACCACATTTAACAGACAGGATAGTCTTGGACGGCATGTAAATTTAAAGCATGTCAGTTCAGCACCTTTTTCATGTTCAGTTTGTGATCTTGGTTTTTCTGCTGTAAAGCGATATCAATCCCACATGGTTGAAGTGCATGGGGAACAACAGGAATTAAAAACTGTAAAACCATCAACTAGCACGGAACCTTTAAATGAAAGTGATGCTGAAAAGCGTAAACGTTCTCAAGATTGTGAAAATAGTTGTGCAACAAAAAGAAAGAAGAATGGTGAACCTTCAATAACACATTGTGATGTATGTAATATTGATATACCTTCTTCAATCATTCATGGACATTTACGCAGTATTCAACATAAAAATAACGCTTGCCATGAAAGAAATTCTGGAAATATTCAACAAATTGGTAGTGCATTTAAAAGTCGAATTGCTAGTTATAGACTTTATAGTAAAGAAAAAACTCAAAGTATTGAATCATTTTTAAAAATATTCAACCTACTGTGTTTGGCTTGTTAGGTAATGTTTTATTAGAGCATAAAACAATTAAAATGAATTTTGAACTTTTTGGACTCTATGTAAAAACTGAGAGCGAAGGTGAAATTACGGATATCAAATCTTTTAATACAAAAAACATAATTGTTAGCGAATCAACTAATATTAGTGATATATATCAAAATATTTCAAGTGCTATCATTGTGAAGAGTGAAGAGTTCCAGGAAAGGGAGTCAGGCTGGGCGTTGGTTGAAGTACTTGATTTAGAAACCAACATGAATAAATACAACCCCCTTCGAGCATCATCATACATTGATTTGCCAGGATGGATTAAACGAAAGAAAGCTGTTGTGAACGTTTTGAATAATGATGACGCATGTTTTGCGTGGGCTGTAAGTAGTGGGATGATGACAGAGCTGCTTACAAAAGCAAGTGGTGAGCCCCTGCGACCTTGGAATGGAAGGAGCCATGCTAGGAGGGCGTGCTTGGATTCGTTTTTTTCGTCTCGTTGTGCTCTTTACGGGAATGTAGGTGTCGAAAAGGTGAACTTAGGGTTTTGGGTCAAAACATGCGTTTTTCACATTTTTGCTGATTTTTGGAAAACGGGCCATACTAGGAGGGCGTGCTTGGATTCGTATTTTTCGTCTCGTTGTGCTCTTTACGGGGATATAGATATGGAATAGGTTAAAAGCTGGAAATATGGTTTTTTATATAATTAAATAGGGTTTTATTACAAAAAATTATGTTTATTGACCCATGAATTATACGTGGAAGGAAAACCTAACCACTTTACAAAATATTTTGCACCTTTGACTTTAATTACTCGTTCAATGAGATAATCGTTGGGATATAAAGTTTTTTGCACTTCTTCATAATAGAATCGTCCCTGAATGGGTTGACCGCTCTGATCTTCTAAGAGATACGTCACTGGTTGACCTAGCTTGACTTGGCGAATTTAAAAAATTTCTGTCGACCATTGTGGAGTATACGATTTTGAAAACACACTTCTATGTTTACTAATGCGAACAAAATCTCCAATTTTAAGGCGATGTCGCCTTGGGTCTACCCTTTTTATAGGGTTAAACAGTCTATTGAGTCTGGGTAGGTTCTTGGTGACGAGGCGAGGTTTCATGCCGATGGTGGAATGAATGGTGTTGTTGTAGCGAGACACAAGTTGAGGTAACCAGTCTATCCATCGATAGGAACCATGTATTGTAAACTCTTTCCACATATAACTTTTTAATGTTCGATTGAACCGCTCGACCACACTGGCTTTGAGATTGCTATAGGTGGTATAATGGTGAATATCCTTAGATTTGAGAAAACTGGAGAAATCCTTGTTGAAAAATTCTTTCCCCTGGTCGGTTTGTAACAAGTGAGGTTGACGTTTTGATTGTTCAATAATATGTTGAAAGGCCTTTGTGACTAAGACACCAGTTTTATTTTTTACTGGTTGAACAAAAGCCATTTTGGAATAGACATCAATGACGGTCAACATATAGCGTACACCGTCGTTAACGTTAGAATAAGGTATCATTTCAACCAGGTCTGCCTGCCAAAGTTCATCGATTCCTTTGGAAATGACACGACGACGTTCATAAATGCGTCGGGCTGGTTTATGCTATTCATGAGCAATGCCCACTTTGATGGGGGATGGCTTATATGATAATTTTAGCATCTCGGAATTGTTGTTCAATGTGGGCGATTTCCGCCTCATGTCCAGTGTGACCAGCTTGTTTTGATGCATGAAGCAAGTATAAGCGCTCAACTAACTGATTGGGATTATTCCAAAAGGTTATATCTAGGTAGGGTTTTAATTTCTTAAACCTTACACCAGAGGCAGAGTGATGTTTTTGCTTACCAAAGATGTTTGCAATGATGGTCTTATATTTTTGGGATATATTGGCATTGACCTGCTGAGAGGATTTATAGTTTCTTTTGTGAGCGTTGGTGTCTAATAAAATGGATTTATATTTAGCAAGGTCCTCGGACATAAAATCTTGTGTCGAGGGGGTGCGAGAAAATAGCAGCTTTAACAGACCTGGTGTTAATTTATAGTTGATATTTTTAATGACAGCTTTCGTACGAGCAAATTTAATGGATGAATCCCCAATTTTAAAACTGTCATTCTCATAGCGAACACCATACGTGGTATCTGTCTTTCCAATAAATAAAAGGGTCAGATATGGTTCCAGGGTTGCCCCATAATGTTTGATTAAAATGTTTTTGAGTTGAGCTTCATTTTGAGGGGTTGCCAAGACTTGTGAAAACGGAGACGATGTGGAGGAAGACGGTGTTTCCGCTATGACGGAAGATTTTTGTTTTGTTTTTAGAAACTGTTGAAGGGGTGACGATTTCTTTTTTCTTTCAGGACTAAATACGCTTTCGCTTTCACTTTCACTTTGTTCACGTTGTTCTTCTTCTTTTTCTTTTTCATGTTCTTGATGTTCTTGTTCACTAACATTAGAGGAGGAGGAGGAGGAGGAGGAGGAGGAGGAGGAGGAGGATTTTACCTGTCGTGTGGAATCTGTTTGAGTAAATTTTGAACTTGTTAAGGGTTTGGTTTGAGAGGTAGTAGCAGCAGAAGCATTAGGTTTGAACCTCATGGGATCAACCGATGATGGAGCATGTTTTATCATGGGTAAAGGATTGACGTTTTTTAAACGTTGCAATTCACGAAATTTATGTCGAATCGTATTTCGTGCCTCAATAATACGCTGCATGATTTGAACATGTTTCTTGTACCCTATGGCGTTCGCCATGGTGAAGGTAAAGACACACTAACAGGAAATGTCCAACCCTGGGTCTTTTTAAACAGAAATAAAATGATCAAAACCCAAGCGATAACGTCCCTCACATCGTTCACTCTGTTTATTTATAACCAAACAGGCATGGGGATGATGGTTCCAACACGAAGCACACAATTGCATGAAAGCTGTAAAGGACATATCTGGATTCACATGATCTTGAAAAATATGATAGAGATTTCTAGAGTCTTGGCGGAAGAGAACGATGAGATTGGCATTGTCACGAATCAACTGTTTGGGGATTTTGGAATAGGTCTGAGCCAGATAAAAACAATCCACCTGTTTATGGCGTCCCATACTAAAATACTCTTGAATAATGGCCTGTCGTTGAGTGGCAATATCATCAAAAATTATAATGGAATCAGGTTGAATGCGGTCCGGTTGAATGACATCTTGAGGTGAGGTGAATGTAAAATAGCCCATGGCTTCTTTATTTAACGAAGACATAATTTGTTCCAGATACACGTACAGAGGCTGGTACAAGGATTTGGCAAAAATATAAATATTTTGAAATCGTAGGCCATGAGGCGCGGTAATAATGTTCAGCAAAACATTGGTCTTTCCACAACCCGAAGGCCCTACCATAATACAACGAACGGTAGATGGGAATAGGGTGCCATGACGTTTAGGTTCGCACACGGACAGTGATAGCTCTGAAACCAAATCAGAGACGGGCAAAGCATGGGGTTGTTTCATTAATTCCATTGTGTCGATGACTGAGTTTTTTCATGTGTGTATAAGTTTTATATATATAGGCAAGCGGTGAGTAGGATAGGTTAGTTAACGTCTATCACCATGGACGTGTTTGGGAGAGCTCGTGTAACCATGGCCACGACCGCCTCTTTGTCAAAACAGTCACGAGAGGTGGCAACAAAAAGCTATGTCGATCGTAAAGTGCAAACTGTCTATCACATGGCCCCGAGACTAACCGCTGAGGGCTTTTCAGCCAATCATCATCGTATTATTGATGTGCAAGAGCCTCGAGACGAAAATGATGTCTGCACGAAACGTTATGTGACCTATCAAATGAAAAGGCTTTATAAATTTGTCCCATCTGTATTTTTAGTGTACCTGTCAAATCAAAAACTGGACAATGACAGAAACCATTCCCCACCACCACTACCACTGGTGAATGATGATCTTACCTATATGCTTGCTTCCGGTTTAAGTCGTTATCGACTGCATTATGATGGTGTCATTCATATTAAATATGCCATGCCTGATGAGAAACATTTAAAAATACAACTAAACGGTGATAGAGTGTTGGCCCACAACCATCAAAGAGTAAATGTGGGAGATGAATTATCCTTTCATCTTATGCTTACGTTTGAGGAAAAGGAAGCTGGGAAAACGGTGAATGATTTCCCGCTTTATATAGAATTGGAATATACTGCTATGAAATAAGGTTCTCTACGTTAGTTGTTATCGAATGTTTGCTGTGAAAGGTTCACCAAGTAGTAGCATGGTGAAAAAAAGATATGCTATGAACATGAAAAAAACAAATCTCAAAAAGAGAAAAAAGCCAGGTCGGGAACCAAGTCGATCTGCCTCACACCCAGTGTTAAAACTTAAAAAAACTTAAAAAAATCTAAAAAGAGTGGCTATCGAAAAAGCTTTACAAGCGGTGCGATTGTCTACATCTCCGAAATCGCAGCATCATGTATCGATAAAAAGAAAAGGAAGAAAGCAAAAACTTGGACGAGTCATTCCTGTTGCTAAGCGTGGGGGTTTTTTGCCGGCTTTATTTGCAGGGTTGGCAGCTTTGGGGTCCCTTTTGGGTGGTGCCAGCGCTGTAGCTAAAACCATAAAAGCCGTCGAGCAAGGCAAGCAACAACTCAAAGAAAGCGAGCGACACAATAAAACGTTAGAAGCCATTGCGATGGGAGCTAGAAATGGCAATCCTTTAAAGCCAGTCTTTTATCCACAAGGTAGTGGCCTACCGTCTAAGAAAAAAAATGTCCATCATCGATAAGCGCTTAAGCCAACTGCCTCGTCATGCCATGACCCATGAAGAAGTGGAAAGCTATGCCAAACAACTAAAGATTTCTCATTTTCGAGGTGTATTTATGCGAAATGAATTACCTAAAGCACCGTGGAAAGAAGAACGAGTCATGATGAATTTAGATGATGATGCAGGCCCAGGAACCCATTTTGTAGCCTACGTGAAACAAGGTTCCACAGTATGGTACTTTGACAGTTATGGAAATTTACCACCCCCGATCGAGTTGCTACGTTATTTGGGAAACCGGGTAAAGATATTCTATAATGTGAATCGTCAACAAACCTTTGACAGTCAAGAGTGTGGCCGTTTGAGTTTACATTTTTTATATAAGAGGTCGCGTTAAGCCAACAGTTTCATCATTATGAATGTCAACGCCAAGACCTTTACCGTGCACAGTCGCGGGCCTGAAGTGTCCCTGGATTTTTTCCCTCCCATTGAATTGCATCCCGAACAATCCTATGTGCTAGGATTAATTTCTTTGGAAAGTTACAACAGAATTTACAATATTCAACTGGATATTAATGACAAATTTTATTATGATGATTATATGTTGACACTACCCCCTGGAGGTTATACCATAGACGATGTGCATGAGGCCATTAGCGTGTCGATGATAAAACAATTTGGTGTCAAACCATTTGCGGATGGGACACACAAATTTGAACTTACAGCCAATACAATAACTCATCGCTGTCGTATTTTCTCTACGTTTAACATTGACTTTGAAACACGAGTTCATTCTATTGGTCCTTTATTAGGATTTAAACCAAGAGTGTTGGCAGCTCAGCAACCCCATGAATCAGATTATCCAGTGAAATTCATCGAGGACCATCACATTTCTGTAACTTGCAATATTATTAGAGACGTATTTACGAATCAAGAACAAAGCCATTCCCTGTATGATTTTATTGTCACCTCTCCTTGCGGCTATATTATTCGTGAAAACCCTTCAGTGGTTCTCTATCATCCTGTGTGTGTCAGTGATATTAGTAATATTACCTTACGCTTAGTGAATAGAAACCAACAACTGATTGCTTTGGACGCCAACACACCTGTGACCTACAAGTTGGTTTTAAAGACGCTATGAAATTTATCTATAAAGCAACAACAACGTCTACGAGGTCGGTTAGTTGCCCGCCGTGTATGAAACGGTTGACACGAGTAAACCGACAACGCTTACAACGCCTTGGTTATACGCTACACCCCAATCATGAACAAAGAGCTGTTGCAAGTGTTAAATCCCATACAAGTGGAAGATGGCGTCGTGCGCATTGATATGCATTCCTATCAACCTCAAGCAACAGGACTGAATAACAATGAAGAGATTCAATTCATCATTAACAATCAAGATATTTTTACTCTACCTCATGAAAGTGTCCTTCAAATTGAGGGTAAATTGATGAAAGCAGATGGCAGTACGCCCACAACGTCTGCGTTGGCGAATCATGGTTTGGCTTTTCTGTTTTCTGAAGTACGTTATGTGATAAATGATATTGTCATAGATATGACTCGAAATGTGGGCATGACTAGTCTTATGAAATTATATCCATCCTATAGCGAGGAGGAAAGTAAAACGCTTTCTATGGCAGGATGGTGTCCCAACAGTAGCAATAACTGGCTAGTTCATACCGATGGCACTTTTACAGGCTTTCTACCCTTAAAATTACTCCTTGGCTTTGCCGAAGATCACAAGCGTATTATTTTAAACGCAAGACAAAGTTTGTATCTGGTGAGAGACCGCAGTGATTATAATGCACTGAAAGGAGCCTCTGACCAAGTGATAGACTCAAAAATTCAACTGCTTCGATTACTATGGAAAGTGCCCCATGTGACGCTATCGGATCGTAAAAAGCTAAGCATGTTAAATTTGGTGCAAAAAGATAAAGCCTTGCCTATCGCCTTTCGAAGTTGGTGTCTGCATGAATACCCCTTGCTACCTACCACTGACACTCATAGTTGGAGTGTCAAATCGGCTCGCTCTACCGAGAGACCCCTCTATGTTATTATTGGTTTTCAAACCAATAGAAAATACCAACAAAGCAAAGATGTCACCTTGTTTGATCACATTCACTTGAGAAATATACGACTATTTTTAAATAATGTTTGCTTTCCCTATGAGGGGTTGGAACTCAATTTTTCAAAAAATAAGTTCGGTCCCCTTTATGACATGTTCGCTAAATTTCAATCGTCTTATTATGAAAAACAGGATTGTCCTATGTTGTCGCCACAAGGGTTTAAAGCAAAAGCACCACTGATTGTTTTCGACTGTTCGTATCTAGAAGAATCTATGAAAATCACCACCATTGATTTAAGGATAGATTTTGAAACACAAGAAAATGTCCCAGACCATACCAGTGCCTACTGTTTGATTATTCATGCTAGACAAGTGAAATATCATCCTTTGTCCAATTATGTCACCAGCATGTAAGCCATCTGTGGTCGAATGAAAACAAAAAAAGATCATCATTCATAGGATTGATGATAAGCGTCTGCATGCACAGTATCTGTTGCGCTCTGGCACTGTGCGCACATACGACAACAACAAATATCATGTGTCCCTCAATAAGCAACAGCAACAACAACAACAACAACAACGTGACAGACAAACCATGGAATTTAAAATGTGAATTTAATCGTTTGAAAACTTTTGAAACATGGACAGTTCCCTTTATGGATTGTGGAGAATTGGCTGCGAGCGGATTTTATTACTTAAAACGTGGGGATGTGGTCAAGTGTATTTTTTGCAACATTGAAATTGGAAACTGGGAAATAGGGGATCGACCCTTTAGCGATCATCAGCGATGGAGTCCATCCTGCCCTTACCTCAATCGCTATGATGTGGGCAATATTCCATGGAGTTTGAATTATCCTGTTATTGTACCAGACACTGCAAAACTAGGAGATACCTGTGGACCATATGCGCAAACTATTCATCTGAATGCTGTTCCAAATTAAGCCAACAAACTTTTTGTAATAAAAGTGTAAGTGTTTTTTTTTTGTTATGAATAAAACCTCAAAAAATATTTAGCTGTTGTTCAATTCATTTGTTTATTTTTTTCCTAAAGTCCTTTGACTTTGCCATGTTAAACCATGGCATGGGTTAGTTGTTGATTAGACGTCAATGAGGTAACAAGTAAAAATAAAACAAAGCATGATGCGTACACTCATCGTGGATTGTCAGGGGTTTAAAATTGCAGACAACAAATTTATATTTAAGGAAGTCGCTTTTATCGATTGTAGTACGTTTTGGGTGTCTAACCCTATTCATTTGGTGTTTAAACCTCCCTATGCTTTCGAGTTGCTTAGTGAAAAAGATAAAAAACAGAGCCAATGGATTGAAAATCATTTGCAGTTAGCATGGAACCAGGGTGACATTTCTTACAAGTATCTTGACATTGTCATGAAAGCCCATTTGTCCTCGGCCAATGTCTTATTTGTTAAAGGGAGTGAAAAATGCCAGTGGCTTCAACCATTTCTACCCTCTCACTGTCAATGTATTGACCTTTTAGATCTGGGTTGTCCATCCCTGCAAACGCTCATGGACACTTGTCCTTGCGACAATATTCAGAATAAAGCCTTAGCGCATGCATGGCAATTGTTACATTGGCTCACCACGAGTGCATGTTGGGAGTTGTTCAATAAAATTAAAACTGAAAGTGTATCGTCCAATGATAGCAGTGAGACGTGTACACGTGAGGTGAAAACATCAACGTTATAGACATGGACGCCACTACAATCGACAAGGCTATTGGAAAGTTCTTTGTGTGCAAGAAAAAACTGATTAGCTTTACACAACATGAATTATTAGCACTACCTAAATCATTTCTTTTTTATGTAGCTGCCAACGCTGTCAAAGAAATTTGGGAAAAGGTGCCTGCCGAGTGGACTAACGACTCTGTATTGAGTGAACTACAACCATGCAGTCATTTTTCCCATCACAAGCAATTAACCATGGCAAAAATACCTTCCATTCGACAGTGTGCCACATGCCAATTAATGAAATTATATCATGGTCATAAAACTCAGTGTAAAGACATTGTTTCATCATTCCATGGCTGTCATGCGGAAAACAACCACCACCTACCATGCTCGTCAGGAGCCGCCGACAAACAACAACAACAACAGCAGCAAGAACAAGAACAAGAAGAAGAAGAAGAACAACAAAAAAAGTGTTTTTCACCGATTGAAACCTCTATGTCCCAGGTGTACTGGCCGTGGAATTATTGATAACATTATTAAAAACTTACCATTCGAAGCTCACTTACCTGCTTACAGCTTTTGCGGCCCTGGTACTCGTCTTGAAGATCTCTATGTCCCAGGTGTACTGGCCGTGGAATTATTGATAACATTATTAAAAACTTACCATTCGAAGCTCACTTACCTGCTTACAGCTTTTGCGGCCCTGGTACTCGTCTTGAAGATCGTTTGAGGAGAGGGGATATGGGAATCAATGCTTTGGAGAATGCATGCGTTAATCACGATAAAGCCTATGAAAACAGTGATCCCACACTAAGACGCATTGCCGACAAAGTCTTGTTAAGAATTGCCAAGCAACGATTAACAGCTTCAGATGCCAGTCTAGCAGAACGAATGGCAGCATTTATAGTGATTGGTGCTATGAAGAGCAAATTACTTTTATCTAGATATGGACTTTAACGTAATGAATTTATGTTAAAAAAATGTATAGTATCACTGTTATCATGACAACAAATAAATAAAAAGACAAGAGTCCATGTTGTGTTTTTTTTTCATTATTATTATTCACTCTTAGTTTCATTATTATAATTATAAATAAAATGAATAAAATGTTATAAATGACAAACAATAAAAAAGGGACAGCAGTGCATCGTTAAATAATTACTAACTGTAGTAAATCTATTTTTCAATCACAAACAATAAAAAAAGGACAAAAGTCCATTATTTTAACTAATAGTTTCATCATTATTATTATAAAAATTATATATACATGGTAATTGTACTAAACCTATTTTTTTAAATCACAAACAATCAAAAAAAGGACAAAAGTCCATCATTATTCATTAGCTTCAAATGCCAGTCGAGCAGAACGAATGACAGCATGAAATCTTTACCTACTCTAGAACCAGGTTTTTGTTAAACGCTTATTATTGAATAAAATAACATGTTACTAGAATTTGATCATTATATATTATAATCATTATAATAAAAATTGCTATAAATGCTATTTTAAATCACAAACAATAAAAAAAGGACAAAAGTACATCATTTTAACTAATAGTTTCATCATTATTATAAAAAATTATATACATGGTAATTGTACTAAACCTATTAACAAAACAAAAATCTACCATTAAGCATAAGTTTTGAAAATTTATTTTTATTATTATTTATCATGGTAAACGTTGAGCAACAATTAATAAACGTCAAACTGTTGAGCACCAAAAAAATAATAATTTTATTTTTATTATAGTTATTAAAGAGTTGGGCATGAATAAACAAAAAAAGTCACGGCTAGCGTACAATGATTATTCGTTTTCAATTTTTACAAAACGAACCATGCATCGATTATTTTTTTCACCCTCATAAATTAAATACACAGGGTGAATACTGGAATTGACATCTTCCATGACATTATCAGGTAGGTTATTAAATCGTGTGGGAAGAAATGTCTCAAAGTCTTGACAAATGCAAAGAGCTCGTTCACCAAATTTAGTTTTCAGTTTTTGAATTTTATGTATGTGAAAGGGTGTTTGCGTAGGCAATTCACTCATTTTCTTGCGTGCAAAGCCACAATCTTGACCAATGGCGTTCAAGGCGTCCATGGTTGTCTATAACCAAAGAAAAGAGTGTTACTTTCTAACACTCTTGTTCTTATATTACAATAGCAATAACTTTGTACATTAAAGTGTATTGTTGGTTTTTTTTTAAATCCTGAGTGTTTATGACCTGAAGTTGTAGATAGATAGTATTGGATAAAAATATAATAATAATGTTTGTATCATTTTTTCAGTCAAAACATACATTTGGAAATTATTTAATCGGAAATGTTTTATCAAAATTAAGTGTGAATCTCTCTTGGAGGTAAATGCATGTCTCTGTTGTGAATGGGAATTAGCCTATCATTCCCTAGTCGAATGACTTGTATTCGTTTGCTCTGTTGTTGTGCAAATTCACACAACATTCTGTTAAATAAATAGTATCAACAAATACTAAGAGCAAACATCTGAATGCTTTTGGTAACCTATAAAAAGGCAAAGTTAACACGCTATGCATTTAATAACCATGTCTACATCCAACAAAACAAAATCCAAAACTACAAATTTAAACCAGTGTGTATGTGTTCATCAACGTGAATACACGATAAACTAAAACAAACAAACAAACAAACAAAATAGCCAAATGTATTCTAAACGTCAAGTATGCACCTGAAAGCCGAATGTAAACAAAAAAAGCGATAATCATGATATGATGTGGTTAGTTTCTAACAAATCTCATTCTATGAGGCGAATATTGATTGATAGGTAAGCCAAGACAAAGTTGGCGAAATGCTTGTTCTCGATACGAAGTGATTGGTTCCTCAGCAGGAAATTTATAAAAATGAAAACAAAACATTTGAGAGGTTATTGGAAAATAAACATTAAACAGGGGTTTTGTACATATTGTACACCAGAAATCTGGAAAATGATCCTCGTCAGCTAATTTAACAATCACTTGATTCATGGTTAAACCGTACCATGCTTTATGAATCACTTGCGTGGATACATTATTTTCAAAGCCAAAATTTAGCATACAGGATTTACAAAAGTGATGCCCTGGGTCATGAAACAAATCATCATCATTATCATCACGATTAACGAAGCTGTCATAAAACGTGGTATCAATGCGTACTTTCGTGTTTCTATATTCTGAAGGATAGGCCACACGTTGAGGATTATGAGACATCATCGTGGCATATTCATTGAACGTGGTGTGTTTTGTGACGATAAAACAATCTTCACCGTGGCTCATGATTGAATCTGAAAAGTAGTCATTGCCGTTTACTAAGTGAATAAATAAAAAAATTACAATGTACTATATACACTGTCTGTCCCCTAAGTCAATAGCAAAAATAAAATAAAAAATAACCATCTGTCTGTTGACTTCTTTAGCTGTAGGCAGCAAACATAACATGCAACAGATTAAAGAAACAATTTCTGTTCAGATATTGGACTGGTGTTGTTTTTCAAATATATCACCACTCATAACTCTAGCCATAAAGTGAGAGATTGTGCACAGTAAAAAGCAGCAGATTATTATTCTTTTGTTCTTGCATGAGACCTACTAAGCCACACCCTAGTTGGCCTATTAATCTGTGCCTACTGAGGGTGAATGGTCACTTTACTGAAACATGAGGCCTACTAAGCGACAACAATAGTGAGGGTGGCTACTTGTTTGGTTTTTTTCCTAACCTAACCTAAAGAAGTCAACATGTTTTTAATCTAGCCTGTGCACAGTGAACCATGCAAACGTTGATGCATGGCTCTCTTTATGCGTTGACAGGCAAATAGCACAAGACATACAGTTTATGTACAACTATTTACAGGCATTCACACATCCATGCATACACCCATGCACACAGGTTAAAAAACAAAAATTATATGATACACTACAATTTTTTATTTTTATTCCGAGGCTCAAGATGGCATCTCACATTTGATAGCAACCAAACCAAACACTTGCCGTGTTGTACAACAACAATAGCTACAACCACTACTGGTTGTAACCAAATGGGACGCTTGTCATCATATCCTGACACCACTGTCTCTTGTCGTCTAACAAAGCGAGTGTTTGTTTTCGCTGCTTCATTAAAAATAAATCATGATTTTTTGAGAGAATCCTAAACTGACTATGTGCCATGGCTGTGTGGGTCTGAAGGACATGTAAATAATCATCCACACAGAGACGTTTAACCACATGCTGGCTAATCCCTTTGGCTCGCATAGATTCGCATCGATCCACCTGTCGAAAACTATACATTTTCGGAGCGAGACCTACAAACTCAGTCATCATGGTGTCTGAACACTCATCTTTCATTAAACCAATTTCTTTTTTGTTCAGACGGGGGATATCGAACACGTTCTTGTCACTAAACGAGGACGTGTCAAACCATTTTGGGTTTTGTTTCATAACGACATACGGATCACAGTCACGGATATGGTAAATAAAACTATCCGTGTCTGTATATAACAAGGAAATGGTACCAAATCGCTGTATTGCAAAACCATAATGGAATTTATACATGTGCAATTTTGAAAAATCTAAAATGACTTGGCCTAAATAGATAGGCTTATTCATGACCACTTTAGTTTTAGCAAGTTCAATAGTCAGTAGATCATGATCAATAATGTTTAAAGATTTGAAATTTGGTTTTGCAATATATTTTTGAGCCCCCCATTGTCCATGCCATGTGTTGACCAATTTAATGTCCCTATACTGCCGTACATTTTCCAAACTCTTGCCATAGATACAATTATTCATCAGTTTAAAAAAATTGATTTGAAATGGTTGAGTGGCACTTTGTCTGTGACTGGTATTTAAATCCATGTATGGTTTCAACCACGGTTTCTGACAAAGAGAAATACCTCTATGGATTTTTTTCAGGGTTAAGCCCTGAGCTAAACATTCTACCAGCATGTCAATATGCAACACATAGTGATTTTTATCATACAAGGTACCCATCAATTTCTTATGATTGCCCTTACTCTCGGGCGGCACCATTTTCTCTATGCAAAAGGGGAAATCACCATGACGCTGTCTGAGATGGGGGGGATAAGCTAAGTCGACATCAAGAACATACCCTACGTCCTGTTGCTTGCTAGCGCTATGCACATTAAAATCTTTAATTTCATCCTCAGACAGCCAGACAAAGTTTCTGTACGGCAGTGGTCGACTCATAGCGTGACCGTATAAATTGTTTACGTCGAAATACATTAGATAGGATTCAGGTTCTTCGGGACAATAATCAGGCATGTAATGATTATTTGCCTTGGCATGTCGCTGATTGAGCGATACGAATCCCCCACGAATCCCTTTTTCCATCATGAGTACCATATCGGGATCCGTCAGTAAATCAAGCTCAATGTGGGTAAATTTGAGGGCGGCGTCCCAACTTAACCCTGGACTGGTATAGTAGTGGGCGGGGTCAAGGCCATAAATCGTGTGACATAGCTGACGAAACGTTTCAAAAACGTCTGTCAACAACAACACGTCTAATTTTAAATAGTGCATAGCATACTGGCCCATGGTTTCTATGCCAAACACTCGCCAAACATGCTGTGCGTGGGCATAGTCTTCTTCTCTGATGGTGCTTTGTGTTAACTGAGAAAAGAATTTTTCTCTTGGCGGCAAAGTCGTTTCTTCAAGCACCTCGTAACTTTCCACATAATCGTATGGAAAATGGCCTTTACGAACACACAATTTAAATTGATTTGTATCCGTAAAGTGGGAATGGGTATGTTTCAACTCATCTTCGCTTAAGCCTTTCACAAGACTATCCAGCGAACTAGACATAAACTTGAATGAGTCGAGAAAGCGAAAGCTCATGCTTCCTTTTCTCCATGAAAGTGAGGTAAAGCTCTCATGGTTCTTAGCCAAAATGCTGAATTTGCTCTTATCTACATGAGCAAATTGTTTTACAATGAAGTGAAGGTCATACCGGGAGAAATTGTGTAAGAAGACAGGGAGGAAGCGAGGTGTAGAGTACTTCAAATTGCATTCGTTATGGGCAGCACCTCTAAAATGCCCTGTCCTGTGGCAGTGGTCTCTTACTTTTTTTTCTCCGCCTAAGATTGGCTTTTCACATATGTGGCAGGTGGTGGCTTGATCATATTCTCTTTGCTGTACGTCATTCATTTGAATTGGTACAGGGTTGTTCAAAATAGTTTCTACTTTGCCTGCTAAAGCCGCCATTTGATCAACAAACCACCGCGCACAATCCTGACCTTTATGACTTACATACTCACATTGTGAATTATCATAGTGACAGACAACATAATAGGCTACAGCAAAAGGCTCATGTTTCTGCACTGGATAGGTTGAGCTTGTATGGGGGCTTGGTTCACATCCCTGAATGGGAACAGTAAGGACCTCAAAATCAGCGTAAACAGTAAATGGTACCATCTCTTGTTTATTAGTGGCCTTAAATTTTAAGACTGCGTCATTCCCTTCGGGCAAGACTAGCTTTACTGCCGTCTGCCCTTCACAGTCTTTCGTATGACGTTTCAAAAGTTCATGAGTTGTAAAATATTGAAGGCAGCGCTCACAAATATGTTTCTTACCATCATGATTAGACACTTGGCTGCTTACTAGTTTTCCTAAATTCTTTATCCAACAATAATGGCTTTTATCCCCATCAGACAGGAAAAGCAGGTGAATGTGATGTTGCTTTACCTGTTTGGTGGCATACAAGGGGCCCACAATATTGGATCCGTCGATGCCATACACCATGAAAGAGAAATTTGGATTATCTTTCTCAAATGAATGAATTTTATCTAGAGGCATGGGAAATGAAACACGCTCGAGATTGAGAGTTTGTTTCATGTGGTTAAACAATTCTTTGTACTGCCCTGGCAAATGACCATTTCTGTCTTGACAGGGTTGCAGACAGCTCACTATACTCCACAAAAAGCAGTAATCGTCTTTGTTGCGTATGTTGATCACTGCCTTTCTCGAAGCGATAAAGCTTGGTGTGGCAATATAGCTACTTCCTGCATTCAATGGATTGTATTTACAAATATTGATTTGCAAATAGGCAATGCTATTGAGGGCCAAGCCACTGGGACCCTGTTGCAACTTATCAAATTTAGAGATAAGCGCTTGAATAGCTTTCTCCTGATACCACGTTTCCAAATTATCGGCTATCAGTATTTTCTCCATTTTTGTACAAAGGTTGAAGGTGTGTTTCTCTTCAACATTATTTTTTATCAATGTAAATTCACATAGTAGTTCAAAGTTTATTTTTAAAGCGTAATGCAATCTTAAGCCTTGTTCACATTCACTCAAAAAAATGGGAAAACATAATTCCACAAAATCTTTAGGCGACAGACAGTGAATCGCATTGTAAATTCGGCCTGAGCATACTCGCGTTTTGAAACATTTGGCCAAAGGCTGCCACACTAACACTTCACTCTCCGATATAGACATGATTATAAAATGGACAAATAAACGTGCAACCCTTACCTTAGAATAGGTTAATCCAAAATCTGCAATTCCAAACGACCACACTTATCGATTTTTACTGACTGGCACACAATCTCGTTCACAGGTACACAATGGTTGTAGCAATTTGGGCCCCCAGCAGGAAATGATCACCAACAAGATTGATATAGTTTTAATATCAACGACAAGGTTTATCTTGTTTATTGTTTCCAATGATTTATCTGAAAAACAAACCAATACAATCCGTTATTAGTCATGGTTATATACATTAAACATGTGCATTCATTCATTCATTCATTCATCCATTCATTCATTCATTCATTCATTCATTCATTCATAAGACTTACTAAAAACAAAAGGTTTCAAGTGTGCACACATAAATAAGACACTCACTCGAAAATAACAAAGTCATTTACAAAGACTCACCTCTTTTTTTTAATATCGAAAGCGTCAAAGTAGTTAAAACCTATTCACTCCATATATATCTTCATTCTGAAACAATAATAAATACACGCCATAAGTATATAAATTTCCGTGAAATAAATAACATACATTTAACAACAACAACAACAATAAAAGTAATGGAACAACATGTACTCACCATATAATGAATTATAATACTTTCAGCAAATGTGCTCTTTGCCGCCACTGTCACTGTCACTGTCACTGTCTCTCTCTGTCTGCTTTCCCAGACTTAATAATGTTGTTTTTAAAAATCTGCAACAAACGAAATCCCCCAAAAATACCATCAGTCACTAACTTACTTTTCATGCATACACAAAATAACAATAAAACCAATCATGCCATAATTAACAATAATGAACCTACCTTAGCACAAGTATGGCCGCGGTTCACGTAATATTTTACAAAGAGCATAAGGCACTTGCATCCGTCACCTTCAAAGATGAACACGAGAATGATGAGTCTCTCTTACCCTCAGAAAATATATGTCTCCTCAACAAGATGCAAAGTTAACACTTTACTTTTTTTTTGTTCCTACGAGTAGGATGTCATGGAGCGCACAAGTCAGACCGATTCTCACAAGCTTTTGCAATCTCTGCATGAGTATGCGTGGGAATACAATGATCAGCTTTTCGACAGAGCTGTATGTCCTTCATCGAGATATCGAGTAACACGTCTGGGTCAGATAACAGCCACCTGCATGCCAACAACAGGCTGTTATCTCTCTCTGCTGCGAGGCACGTACGATGATAAGACCTGTGTCTGTCTGGATCGCCGTGGGCTAGCTTCAATGCTTTCAATTCTCATTTCATTAAACAAGTTCTCTCTCTGCGTGTGAGCCCTGACCAGTCAAGACAAATAATAATAAAAATAATAATGCATAAATGTTTTACTAACATCATAGCGCTTAACATAACGTGACTTCAAATCTGGTTTCTTACTTTTTTCCCCGTTTTCCTCAACGATCTCGAAAAAAATAACGGAAACCATCATTTTAGGTTTTCCATACCTACATTCCCGTAAACAGAACAACGACACAAATACATCGACATGACCATCATAAAAATCGCCTCATTCGTTTTCCAAATAACGCGAAAATGAACAAAAAACACCTTTTCCATAAGAAAACCATGTTTCCAGCTTTTTGCCTTTTTCATATCTATATCCCCGTAAAGAGAATAAAGAGACGAAATAAATACTATCGCACACGTCATTCTCACGTTTTCAGTTTTCCAAAAAATCGGCAAAATGTGAAAAAACGCATTTTTAGACCTAAAACCCTAAGTTCACCTTTTCGACACCTACATTCCCGTAAAGAGCATAACGAGACGAAAAAAACCAATCCAAGCACGCCCTCCTAGCATGGCCCGTTTTCCAAAAATCGACAAAAATGTGAAAAACGCATTTTTATACCCAAAACCCTAAGTTCACCTTTTCGACACCTACATTCCCGTAAAGAGCACGACGAAACGAAATAAACGAATACAAGCACGCCCTCCTAGCAAGGCCCGTTTTCCAAAAATCGGCAAAAATGTGAAAAACGTATTTTTTGACCCAAAACCCTAACTTCACCTTTTCGACACCGACATTCCCGTAAAGAGCACAACGAGACGAAGAAAAACGAATCCAAGCACGCCCTCCTAGCATGGCCCGTTTTCCAAAAATCGACAAAAATGTGAAAAACGCATGTTTTGACCCAAAACCCTAAGTTCACCTTTTCGACACCTACATTCCCGTAAAGAGCACGACGAAACGAAATAAACGAATCCAAGCACGCCCTCCTAGCATGGCTCGTTTTCCAAAAATCGGCAAAAATGTGAAAAACGCATGTTTTGACCCGAAACCCTAACTTCACCTTTTCGACACCGACATTCCCGTAAACAGCATAACGAGACGAAAAAAACGAATCAAAGCACGCCCTCCTAGCATGGCCCGTTTTCCAAAAATCGGCAAAAATGTGAAAAACGTATTTTTTGACCCAAAACCCTAACTCCACCTTTTCGACACCTACATTCCCGTAAAGAGCATAACGAGACGAAAAAAACAAATCCAAGCACGCCCTCCTAGCATGGCCCGTTTTCCAAAAATCGGCAAAAATGTGAAAAACGCATTTTTTGACCCAAAACCCTAACTTCACCTTTTCGACACCTACATTCCCGTAAAGAGCACAACGAGACGAAAAAAACGAATCCAAGCACGCCCTCCTAGCATGGCTCCTTCCATTCCAAGGTCGCAGGGGCTCACCACTTGCTTTTGTAAGCAGCTCTGTCATCATCCCACTACTGCTGTAACCTCTGCTCTCCATCCAGCTGTGATGAATGAGAATAGAACGTCATCTTATCCTCACTATTCTTCAGTGTTAGATTTAAAAGAAATAGAATTTCCTATGGCGATAAAAGACATTCAACGTTTTGAAGAGCTGAACAATGTAAGTATTAATGTTTATGGAATTGAAAATAAGAGTATAGTTGGTCCTCTATATTATACTCAGGAAAAAAAGGATGCTCATGTAAATTTACTTTACATAACCGAAGGTGAAAATGCTCACTATTGCTGGATAAAACATTTAAGTAGACTTGTCGGTAGTCAGCTATCAAAAAGAGAACATAAAAAGTGGTTGTGTGAAGGCTGTTTGCTCTATTTTACAAAAGAGGATCAACTAACTCAACATCAAAAATGGGGGTGTAATCATGTTCGTACGGTATTACCGACTCCTAAAAATAACATTCTAAAATTTAAGGATTATGAGAAGCAGCTTCGAGTACCATTTGTTATATATGCTGTCTTCGAGGCTTTGCTAAAACCATTTAATACATGTTCATCGAATCCAGCCCTATCTTTTACCACCACTACTCACATTCATGAACCTTTTAGCTTTGCATATTATATTAAATGTAGTTATGATGACTCTTTAAATAAGTTTGAGCTCTATAGAGGACCTGATGCACCTAAAGTTTTTATGGAAAGGCTTGAGAAAGATGCCATCCGTATATCCTCTATTTTAAATACGATCATTCCAATGGAACCACTAACTTTATTAGAGCAAATGAATTTTGAAACTGAAACTAATTGTTTTATATGTGGTGAATGTTTATATACAAACAGTGTTCGCGATCATGACCATTTAACAGGACAATATCGTGGTGCTGTTCACCAAGAATGTAATTTAAATTATAGAGTAAGTAAATTCATTCCGGTCATTCTACATAACGGTAGCAAATACGATAACCACTTTATCGTTAAAGAATTTGGAGCTTCAGATGTGAAAATTGATGTGATTGCAAATAATAAGGAACAATACATATCGTTCACAAAATACATCAAAACTGACAATAAGATAACGATAAAACTACGATTTTTAGATTCATTCCGCTTTATGCCGAGTAGTCTTGATAAGCTTGCTAGTAATTTAAAATCAGATCAGTTTCATGAAATTCAACGTGTCTTTCCTAAAGAAGATGATTTTAATTTGATTTATCAAAAGGGTATATTCCCTTACGAATATATTAACTGTGTGGAACGTCTTGAGGAGTGTTCTTTACCACCGAAAGATGCATTTTACAGTTCCTTAAACACAAGTCATATCAGTGATCAGGAATATTTACATGCACAACGTGTATGGGCACAGTTTGACATTCAAACTTTAGAAGAATTTTCAGACATATATTTGAAGACAGATGTGTTGTTATTAGCAGATGTTTTTGAAAATTTTCGGAATGTTTGTATGAAAACTTATGACCTTGATCCTTGTCAGTATTTCACAGCTCCTGGGTTAAGTTTCAGTTCAATGTTGAAAAAAACGAAAGTAAATTTAGAATTAATGACTTATATAGACATGATCAATTTTATAAAATCATCAATTCGAGGTGGATTAAGTCAATGTATTGGACGGTACTCTAAAGCGAATAATAAATACATGCCTAGCTACAACCCTTGTGAAGAGTCAAAGTATATTGTCTACCTCGATGCAAATAACCAATATGGTTGGGCTATGAGTCAATATCTACCACTGAAAGATTTTCGCTGGCTGACACAACCTGAAATTGATGTCTTACATGTTGACACTCTTAATGATAACGATGATAAAGGATATATTTTAGAGGTAAATCTTGAGTACCCTAAAGAGTTACATGATGATCATAATGATTTACCATTTTGTCCTGAGAATATGAAATCTCCATACATCACATCACGAACAAAAATGTTAATTGCTAATGTAAATAATAAATGTAAATATGTAATACATTATCGAAACTTGAAACAGTGTCTAAAGCATGGATTGAGGATTTAGTTGTAATAAAAATGAATCGTCTTAAAGTAAATTACAACAAACCCATATAGGTGGGTTACACCATTTTGGAATTATCAAAAACACTTATGTATGAATTTCACTATGATTATGTAAAGAAAAACTATCTTGATAATGCTAAATTACTCTACACAGACACAGATTCTTTTATTTACGAGTTTAAAACTGATGATTTTTATGAGGATATCAAAACTGAGCTAAATAGGTTTGATACAAGTGACTATCCCGAGGATAATATTTACCATTTACCTCTAGTAAACAAAAAGGTTCTTGGGAAATTTAAGGATGAATGTGCTGGTGTTATTATAGACACCTTTGTAGGCACAAAATCTAAATCATACAGCTATATGACAATTGATGATGTAGTAGTAAAAAAATTAAAAGGAGTGAAAAAGAATGTTGTTAGTAAAGAGTTAGATATAAGTGATTATAAAAACTGTATAGTTAGTAACCCACCTGTATTATACAAGAAAATGAGTGTATTTAGAAGTAAAAAATCATCAGCTACATACCAATTTGCTGAACAAAGTTGCTTTAAGTAATGAAGACAACAAACGATTCATTATACCCAACACATTTGATACTTTTGCTTGGGGAAACAGTCGCATTGACGACTATTACTTTACTTAAGTCTAATGATCACTATATTGTAATATTTGTAGTGTGTTTTATATTGTAATATTTTTTTGCAAAAACTGTAAGTAGAATGTATAATGTTAGGCTACTGTAGTTTAGTAAAAATAAGATAAGTAATACATTTTAGTGTAAAATGTTTGCTTTTGTATATTACGAAAAAAATTTTTTTTAAATACAGAATGTGTGAACTAAACAAGGGAAATGTAAAAATGTAAAGTGGAAAATTGTAAATATCCATGTGTGAAAAAGTGAAATAGTTATCACCATTTTAAAATTAAAAGACATTGTGATCTGGTAGACCTTGTTTTTATTTCACAACAACAAAAATGTACAGAATGTATAAACTAAACAAGAAGAATGTAAAAAAATGAAAAGTGGAAATTGTAAATATTCATGTGCGAAAAAATGAAAATAAAGAAATGGCTATCACCATTTTAAAATTAAAAGACATTGTGATCTTGTAAACCTTGTTTTTATTTCACAACATATATGGCTTTACAAAATAGAATACAAAGAAATACCATTTCCTCAATCCTTTTCAATGTTCATGTCCACTCATCATTAACTTCCCTTTTATAGCAGTAATCACAATGAGGGCTGCCAACCTCTCCCCCACTGAGCCATTATAGGATGTCAAACGTTGCTTAGCTTTTCAACGATACTTTATCCACCACACGTATTAAAGCATAATGATTATGACGATAAGAAATGTCGTGTTCTTTACATGCTTAATCCTAAGAAATAATAGGTATTTACTTAACACAGGGTCTTGAGTCCATGTGTTTGGTACATATTGCAAGATTTCTGTCACGGCATTGACTGTCACAAAATAAATGAAAACTTGGAGAGCACCAATAATTCATCTTTGGTAAGACTATCCAGGATCTTGAGTCCATGATTTTGGTATAAGTTGCCAGATTTCTTTCACGGCATTGATTGTCTCATAATAAATGAACAACTTGGAGAGCACCAATAATTCTTCTTTGGTAAAACTATCTGCATATCGATGACAGATAACCTTTTAGTTCCACCCTTAAAACAACAACACTACCTCTTGCATAATCTGCGATGTTGATGGCTCTTGAGACGTGAAAGATGGATTAAACATAACTTTTACATTAACAGGAGTTAGACTTTGCTCAGTAAACAATGCACTGTCATGATCCACAGTATTTTTTTTTTCCTTGGACTTGCTTTTTTCTTTTCTTTATAAGTGTTTGAAACGGTGTATTAAAAGAGAATGATAAACATCCAAAGGGTAAATAGAGTAACAAATAAAGAGAAATGAAAATGATACTTCCATATCAATTGTCAAGCATGAACTAATCTCTAGCAAAGTTCACTCAATACTATAAATAATAGTTTAAAGTGGGTGCAAAAGTGGGTGCAAAAGTGGGTGCATAAGTAGGTGCAAATGTGGGTGCATAAGTGGGTGAAAATGTGGGTGCATAAGTGGGTGCAAATGTGGGTGCATAAGTGGGTTAAAAAGTGGGTGCATAAGAGAATGCAATAGTGGGTGCAAAGGTAGGTACAAAAGTGGGTGAAAAAATGCCCCCCCCCCCCCTTTTTTGAATCTCGCTACGCCCCCTTTTTAATCTATTTTTGAAATTTTGACAAAGCGTCTAAGTGCACTTTTGTTAATATCTCGCGAACCAGTCTCTGTTGACGGGTCCTTGTTGACGGGTCCCTGTGGGCGGGTCCTTTGGACTGATCCCTATGGACTGGCCCATGCATTTTATCCAAATTATGCCAAAGGGACCCGCCCACAGGGACCCGTCAACAAGGACCCGTCAACAGAGACTGGTTCGCGAGATATTAACAAAGGTGCACTTAGACCCTTTGTCAAAATTTCAAAAATAGATTAAAAAGGGGGCGTTAGCGAGATTCAAAAAGGAGGGGGCATTTTTTCACCCACTTTTGTACCTACCTTTGCACCCACTATTGCATTCACTTATGCACCAACTTTTTCACCCACTTAAGCACCCACATTTGCACCCACTTATGCACCCACTTTTTCACCCACTTATGCACCCACATTTGCACCCACTTATGCACCCACTTTTGCACCCACTTTTGCACCCACTTTTGCACCCACTTTAAACTATTATTTATAGTATTGAGTGAACTTTGCTAGAGATTAGTTCATGCTTGACAATTGATATGGAAGTATCATTTTCATTTCTCTTTATTTGTTACTCTATTTACCCTTTGGATGTTTATCATTCTCTTTAAATACACCGTTTCAAACACTTATAAAGAAAAGAAAAAAGCAAGTCCAAGAAAAAAAAATACTGTGGCTCATGACAGTGCATTGTTTACTGAGCAAAGTCTAACTCCGGTTAATGTAAAAGTTATGTTTAATCCATCTTTCACGTCTCAAGAGCCATCAACATCGCAGATTATGCAAGAGGTAGTGTTGTTGTTTTAAGGGTGGAACTAAAAGGTTATCTGTCATCGATATGCAGATAGTTTTACCAAAGAAGAATTATTGGTGCTCTCCAAGTTGTTCATTTATTATGTGACATTCAATGCCGTGAAAGAAATCTGGCAACTTATACCAAAATCATGGACTCAAGATCCTGGATAGTCTTACCAAAGATGAATTATTGGTGCTCTCCAAGTTTTCATTTATTTTGTGACAGTCAATGCCGTGAAAGAAATCTTGCAATATGTACCAAACTCATGGACTCAATACCCTGTGTTAAGTAAATACCTATTATTTCTTTGGATTAAGCATGTAAAGAACACGACCTTTCTTATCGTCATAGTCATTATGCTTTAATACGTGTGGTGGATAAAGTATCGTTGAAAAGCTAAGCAACGTTTGACATCCTATAATGGCTCAGTGGGGGAGAGGTTGGCAGCCCTCATTGTGATTACTGCTATAAAAGGGAAGTTAATGATGAGTGGACATGAACATTGAAAAGGATTGAGGAAATGGTATTTCTTTGTATTCTATTTTGTAAAGCCATATATGTTGTGAAATAAAAACAAGGTTTACAAGATCACAATGTATTTTAATTTTAAAATGGTGATAGCCATTTCTTTATTTTCATTTTTTCACACATGAATATTTACAATTTCCACTTTTCATTTTTTTTTACATTCTTCTTGTTTAGTTTACACATTCTGTACATTTTTGTTGTTGTGAAATAAAAACAAGGTTTACCAGATCACAATGTCTTTTAATTTTAAAATGGTGATAACTATTTCACTTTTTCACACATGGATATTTACAATTTTCCACTTTACATTTTTACATTTCCCTTGTTTAGTTCACACATTCTGTATTAAAAAAAAAAATTCGTAATATACAAAAGCAAACATTTTACACTAAAATGTATTACTTATCTTATTTTTACTAAACTACAGTAGCCTAACATTATACATTCTACTTACAGTTTTTTTACAAAAGAATATTACAATATAAAACACACTACAAATATTACAATATAGTGATCATTAGACTTAAGTAAAGTAATAGTCGTCAATGCGACTGTTTCCCCAAGCAAAAGTATCAAATGTGTTGGGTATAATGAATTGTTTGTTGTCTTCATTACTTAAAGCAACTTTGTTCAGCAAATTGGTATGTAGCTGATGATTTTTACTTCTAAATACACTCATTTTCTTATATAATGCAGGTGGGTTACTAACTATACAGTTTTTATAATCACTTATATCTAACTCTTTACTAACAACATTCTTTTTCACTCCTTTTAATTTTTTTACTACTACATCATCAATTGTCATATAGCTGTATGGTTTAGATTTTGTGCCTACAAAGGTGTCTATAATAACACCAGCACATTCATCCTTAAATTTCCCAAGAACCTTTTTGTTTACTAGAGGTAAATGGTAAATATTATCCTCGGGATAGTCACTTGTATCAAACCTATTTAGCTCAGTTTTGATATCCTCATAAAAATCATCAGTTTTAAACTCATAAATAAAAGAATCTGTGTCTGTGTAGAGTAATTTAGCATTATCAAGATAGTTTTTCCTTACATAATCATAGTGAAATTCATACATAAGTGTTTTTGATAATTCCAGAATGGTGTAACCCACATATATGGGTTTGTTGTAAGTTACTTTAAGACGATTCATTTGTATTACAACTAATTCCTCATGAATAATTGAACAGCTATGAAAGTTAGGCTTGCTTATTAAGTTGCTCGCACCATACCTTTTACCATCATTCTCCCACTTTGTTATCAGCTTTATATCAACTCGTTTATCAACATTCTCCATAGTCTTTCCAAAAACACTATTATTCATGAGTTTATAAAAATCTTTTTCAAACGCGTTTGTTGACTGTGTTCTTAAATTATTGTTTAGATCAATATACGGTTTGAGCCATGCTGACTGATGAAATTGCAATACGCGATGAATTTTAGTTAATTTCAATCCATGCTGTAGACACTGTTTCAAGTTTCGATAATGTATTACATATTTACATTTATTATTTACATTAGCAATTAACATTTTTGTTCGTGATGTGATGTATGGAGATTTCATATTCTCAGGACAAAATGGTAAATCATTATGATCATCATGTAACTCTTTAGGGTACTCAAGATTTACCTCTAAAATATATCCTTTATCATCGCTATCATTAAGAGTGTCAACATGTAAGACATCAATTACAGGTTGTGTCAGCCAGCGTAAATCTTTCAGTGGTAGATATTGACTCATAGCCCAACCATATTGGTTATTTGCATCGAGGTAGACAATATACTTTGACTCTTCACAAGGGTTGTAGCTAGGCATGTATTTATTATTCGCTTTAGAGTACCGTCCAATACATTGACTTAATCCACCTCGAATTGATGATTTTATAAAATTGATCATGTCTATATCAGTCATTAATTCTAAATTTACTTTCGTTTTTTTCAACATTGAACTGAAACTGAACCCAGGAGCTGTGAAATACTGACAAGGATCATGGTCATAAGTTTTAATACAAACATTCCGAAAATTTTCAAAAACATCTGCTAATAACAACACATCTGTCTTCAAATATATGTCTGAAAATTCTCCTAAAGTTTGAATGTCAAACTGTGCCCATACACGTTGTGCATGTAAATATTCCTGATCACTGATATGACTTGTGTTTAAGGAACTGTAAAATGCATCTTTCGGTGGTAAAGAACACTCCTCAAGACGTTCCACACAGTTAATATATTCGTAAGGGAATATACCCTTTTGACAAATCAAATTAAAATCATCTTCTTTAGGAAAGACACGTTGAATTTCATGAAACTGATCTGATTTTAAATTACTAGCAAGCTTATCAAGACTACTCGGCATAAAGCGGAATGAATCTAAAAATCGTAGTTTTATCGTTTTCTTAATGTCAGTTTTGATGTATTTTGTGAACGATATGTATTGTTCCTTATTATTTGCAATCACATCAATTTTCACATCTGAAGCTCCAAATTCTTTAACGATAAAGTGGTTATCGTATTTGCTACCGTTATGTAGAATGACCGGAATGAATTTACTTACTCTATAATTTAAATTACATTCTTGGTGAACAGCACCACGATATTGTCCTGTTAAATGGTCATGATCGCGAACCCTGATTGTATATAAACATTCGCCACATATAAAACAATTAGTTTCAGTTTCAAATTCATTTGCTCTAATAAAGTTAGTGTTTCCATTGGAATGATCGTATTTAAAATAGAGGATATACGGATGGCATCTTTCTCAAGCCTTTCCATAAAAACTTTAGGTGCATCAGGTCCTCTATAGAGCTCAAACTTATTTAATGAGTCATCATAACTACATTTAATATAATATGCAAAGCTAAAAGGTTCATGAATGTGAGTAGTGTTGGTAAAAGATTGGGCTGGATTCGATGAACATGTATGAAATGGTTTTAGCAAAGCCTCGAAGTCAGCATATATAACAAATGGTACTCGAAGCTGTTTCTCATAGTCCTTAAATTTTAGAATGTTATTTTTAGGAGTCGGTAATACCATACGAACATGATTACACTCCCATTTTTGATGTTGAGTTAGTTGATCCTCTTTTGTAAAATAGAGCAAACAGCCTTCACACAACCACTTTTTATGTTCTCTTTTTGATAGCTGACTACCGACAAGTCTACTTAAATGTTTTATCCAGCAATAGTGAGCATTTTCACCTTCGGTTATGTAAAGTAAATTTAAATGAGCATCCTTTTTCCTGAGTACAATATAGAGGACCAACTATACTCTTATTTTCAATTCCATAAACATTAATACTTACATTGTTCAGCTCTTCAAAACGTTGAATGTCTTTTATCGCCATAGGAAATTCTATTTCTTTTAAATCTAACACTGAAGAATAGTGAGGATAAGATGACGTTCTATTCTCATTCATCACTGCTGGATGGAGAGCTGAGGTTACAGCCCACGCAAAACATGCGTCATCATTATTCAAAACGTTCACAAGAGCTTTCTTTCGTTTAATCCATCCTGGCAAATCAATGTATGATGATGCTCGAAAGGGGTTGTATTTATTCATGTTGGTTTCTAAATCAAGTACTTCAACCAACGCCCAGCCTGACTCCCTTTCCTGGAACTCTTCACTCTTCACAATGATAGCACTTGAAATATTTTGATATATATCATTAATATTAGTTGATTCGCTAACAATTATGTTTTTTGTATTAAAAGATTTGATATCCGTAATTTCACCTTCGCTCTCAGTTTTTACATAGAGTCCAAAAAGTTCAAAATTCATTTTAATTGTTTTATGCTCTAATAAAACATTACCTAACAAGCCAAACACAGTAGGTTGAATATTTTTTAAAAATGATTCAATACTTTGAGTTTTTTCTTTACTATAAAGTCTATAACTAGCAATTCGACTTTTAAATGCACTACCAATTTGTTGAATATTTCCAGAATTTCTTTCATGGCAAGCGTTATTTTTATGTTGAATACTGCGTAAATGTCCATGAATGATTGAAGAAGGTATATCAATATTACATACATCACAATGTGTTATTGAAGGTTCACCATTCTTCTTTCTTTTTGTTGCAAAACTATTTTCACAATCTTGAGAACGTTTACGCTTTTGAGCATCACATTCATTTAAAGGTTCCGTGCTAGTTGATGGTTTTACAGTTTTTAATTCCTGTTGTTCCCCATGCACTTCAACCATGTGGGATTGATATCGCTTTACAGCAGAAAAACTAAGATCACAAACTGAACATGAAAAAGGTGCTGAACTGACATGCTTTAAATTTACATGCCGTCCAAGACTATCCTGTCTGTTAAATGTGGTAGCACAATGACTGCACACAAACATTTTAATGTCATGTTTAGCATTTGCATGTCGTTGAAGGTTGTCAGGTCTTGAGAACTGTTTCTTACAGTCACCACACTTGAACATTATGATCACTTTCGAAATTACCTATAAAAGAAAGAAATCATAAATGTTAATAAATGATAAAACAAAGTACAATATAGATAGTTTAATTATATTCCAGTCAATGGTTATAGCAGGGTATTTAAATCAATCATCTGTGAACTCCTAGCAAGTCTAACTTCATGTAGTTCTAACTGGGGGTTACTATATACCACTGTCACTGACACCTAGCGGTGAACATTAGAACTTGATAGAGTGGTAGAAACCAGCGGTCGCCAGTTAAGAGAGCTAAGTGTGACGTCATAGCCAGTCTTAAAACAAGTCTAAACTTGTAGAACATGTCACGTGATAGAAACCAGCGATCACCAGTTAAGTGAGCTAAGTGTGACGTCATAGCCAGTCTTAAAACAAGTCTAAACTTGTAGAACATGTCACGTGATAGAAACCAGCGATCGCCAGTGAAGTGAGCTAAGTGTGACGTCATAGCCAGTCTTAAAACAAGTTTAAACATGTAAAACATGTCACATGATAAGGTTAAGTTAGGTAAAGTTAGGTTATGTTAGGTGAACTGAGGTTAAGTCTTTAAATATTCCCTCTAACACTGACACCTAGCAATGAACATTCAGACTTAATAGAGCGGTAATCAAAATCTAACCTACAAAATTAGCTTTACACACCATGGTCAAGTAGTTCCATCTTTTGACTGCCAAATATACCATTTTCACTAACATGTAGGGGTGAACATTGGAAAATATCACTCTAACTGTTTAGAAGTTATTAGAGGGGGCACTTACCTTTTTATAATTTATCAACTGCTGTCACTGAATGAACAGATTGTAGGAATCTGGTAACCTACAGGTACCCAATTATCTGTAAACAAATCAATCAATCAATCAATAAATAAATACATTCCAATCAATAACTTCAACATCAATTAGTAATAAAAGACTACAATCCATTAATAATAAGTACTTACCTTGCAAAATAATTTAATGATTTTCTACCAAAACGGCTTTTATTACAACTCTTGAGCAGTAATAGAGCACTGTTCACTCAAAGCTAGTAATAAAGACTGACAGTAGGGAGATATATGACACCCCTCTTATATAAACTCTCATCGCTCGTGTCAGCAGTTTTTTGCAGATCATTGCAATTCCTTTCCCAATACAGTTGAGAGTCCAAAGTACACTAGGAACACCTGTGTGGCATCCAATGACTGCTGACTTTGCATGATCATCACCCATTGTCTTAATCAACATATGGGGTTTCAAATTACTGCAGCGTCAGTCATAGCAACAGCAGTGTGCGCTCTCTGGTATGTCAGCAACATGACACCGGAAGGAACACCTGTGTAATATCCAATAACTGCTAACTTTGCATGATCATCATCCATTGTCTTAATGAACACTTGCGGTTTCAAATTACTGCAGTGTTAGTCATAGCAACAGATCTGCGCGCTCTCTGTCATGTCTGTAATATGACACAGGAAGTAACAAGACGTCTTACTGCACGTGCCATCTCCTCAGTTTTAACATCTTAAGAACATGAATTATTCTCTTTCAACTACAAATGACTCGTTAGAACACATCCATCCACCAAGTTAGATCCCTAGTATGTTCACATGTATTTCGTCACTTTCCTTTCATATCGTTATCCCATTATAGTAGTGGGGGATTAGTGAACAACGTCAATTCATCACACACAAATGTAGTTAGGCCCTTTGACTTAATTTAAATAAATTCATGGGCTAGTCCGTAGGAACCAGGCCAAAGGGAACCCGTCCAAAGGAATCAGTCCAAAGGGACTCATCCACAAGGACTCATCCACAAGGACTCGTCCACAAGGACCTGTCCACAAGGACTCGTCGACAAGGACTCGTCCACAAGGACTTGTCAACAAGGACTCGTCCACAAGGACTCGTCCACAAGGACTCGTCCACAATGACCCGACAACAATGACCCCCACCAACAATGACTCGTCAACAATAACCCATCCATAGTGATCCGCTCCCCCACCCTCTTACAAAAGCCATGAGTGGGCATGCGTAAAAATAGAAAACAAGCATGTTAATTCATAGTGGCTTGCCACCGTAAACATGGCTGTTGTGTAGAACAACGTTTCATTCCATATTGGCATTCAAACTCTCACATGTTGCAATTGGAAAGAGAGATTCTCTAAAAAAATACAATTTCACCCCCCCCCCTAGTAGGGGTAGGTTTTATTTTGGGGTTTAAATATGCTGTCCATTGGAAAGGGGGTATCAGCCCGAGTTCAATGACACCTCATTCGTCAAAATCCGAGCACGGGTTCGGGAGTTATCGGGCTGCCGCCATCTTGTGTGGAGGGTGTGGAGGTGGAGGCTGTAGAACCGGCTCATTCCCACTACTCACTCATGCTAAATTAATGTTGCATTGGATTGAGAAATCATAACTAAGAAATACAGCTGATCATGTCTGATCACTAGTTATCGAATAAAATAATCACCATGTGGGTGATAGTGTGTGAAGAAACGTCAATGGGCGTGATATATATTTACGATGGTACTCGTTGAAGTACGTTCATATTAAAATGATAGTAAAAGCATCATGTGTAATGCAATTATAAAATATAAACTTGGTAATGTTGGTGGTAATGCCCACCGTTTTCAGAAATCGAGGTCATGAGTGACCATTATTATGACAGTAATTCTTTTGTCAAGCCTCAGAGTTTGTTTTTGTGTGGCATCCCCATTTAATTAATTCTTCGGTTGTGCCCAGTTTATAAGATATAGGCAATGCTAGATATGATTCACGATCGTTATATTTTAAATTCTGGATGAATTTAAATAAGTACATTCATACTGAAATATTATTGAATCTTTAGAGATTCTGAATTACGAATTTCACGTCTTTTTAGCTTGAGTGCTTGATTGTTAAAAATACATTTTGAATACATTGCTAAGGCAATATGAGTTATGCAATTTCAATTTTGACTAAGCAGATAAGGAGTACAGAATTACATGTTTGGAAAGGCATTTACATCTGAGGGTGTAATAACATAAATAATGATTTCGCTGTAAATAAGTAAATATGTATATATATATATATATATATATATCTCTGAAATAATTCACGTGTTCTTTAATGTTGGAATGGGTGGAAGAACCATTAAGGTGATTTGTCTAATTATTTTTGGGGTTTTCTATTGTTCTCATGTTTAACATTTTCTATTGAGGGTTAAATGCACTCTTGGTCCATGGGGACTGTTAATGCATTTATTTGCATGATTCTAGTGCCCAGTTTCTTTGTTTGTGTCCAGTCAAGGACAATTTGGTCTGACCTTCTGTCAGGTTTCTTTTGAAATAAATATTTTGTCAGTTCTTTTAATCGCGTGATGTGATAATTTATAGAAGTATAAAGAGGTCGCATTAAGGGGGGCCACAGCTAGATATTTCTAGAGTTTCCCACACTCCTGAGAGGGTGTTTGCCCATGATTCTCGTGTTCTTAGAGCTGTTCACTGTTATGCTTTGGTCGTGCTTAATACCACCTCTGTTAGGTTTTACTGCACCCTATTATTCCTTTTCCCTGTTGGTAGGATTTGGGGACTTTTCTAGGCCGGGGGGTTTTCAGGTCCTACGATCCAGCTACCATCGAGGGATTTCAACAGGTAAAGGGTAGGTATTTCGGGCACAGTACCATCCCGGCATTTGCCCAAAGACGATGTGGGAAACCACGGAAAACCACTTCGAGGATGGCTGAGGTGGGAATCGAACCCCCTCTACTCATTTGGAACACCCGAGGCTGAGTAGACCCCGTTCCAGTCCTCATACCATTTTTTTCAAATTTCGTGGCAGAGCCGGGAATCGAACCCAGGACCTCCGGGGCGGCAGCTAACCATGCTGACCGCTACGCTACGGAGGTGACAACAAGACTTTATATAATGTAAAAATAAAGTATTTTCACGTTCTTCATTACCTTTCTAGTGGTTTTATGTGATTTTACGTTCATTCTTAAGAGGGGTCCGACATGGGCATACTTTTTCCAAGACGTCATTTTTGTTACTTTTAGTGAAAACATTTCATATGAAAAACTGGGCTGTTATAAGTTAATCTGAACCAGATACAACGTTATAAAACATATCAAAGAACTCATCTAGCTAAAATTCAAATTTAAAATGATGAAATTAATAACAATGCATGTAATAAACAAAATGGGGGTCCGACTTTGGTCACTTTCCTCTATATATGATTTAATAAAAAGTGTATTATTCATCTTGAGAAAAAAAACTCTTGTATATACTTTATTAAATGTACAGGTGCTAAAAAATAAAAATTATTTGAAATAAATAAAGAGGGTCCAAAAATCTGAGGGACTTGGGCCTCATTTTACCTTAATCCGGCACTGACTGGAATGCGAAATCCGCAGTCGGGGTCGATCTGGATAGTAATATGTCCTTACCAAATTACGGTACATTAAAAAGTTCCACACACTCACAGATATACAGACCGACAGACATTCATACACACGCACACACAAATTAAGGATGACCTCTTAAGCCTCTATTTCATACTGTTTTCCCACCATTGACCAGTTGGCGTCTTAACTGTAAGAGGCAAGTGTCAATCTTTATTACGTAATGTGTACTCACTTCCCCTCACCTCTGGTGCTGCTCGAGTGAAGCTTGTTTCAGTGTAAAGTGACATATTATCATGGATTGCAATGTTGAACCTTCCTGAACTCTCCTCATTGTGCCATTTGTGTGGCACATCACACCTTAATATTACTCAACAAACACGTTGGTACTCCCCTTCCTATATATCAAACTAAATATCAAGGGTCGAGTATTCCATTCAGTTCCCCGAGATTATCTAGTCCTTTCAAAAATATCAATAATTCAGTAAAATCACATAAGCACAAATATTTTGTCGGAAAGGAATGTTGGGTTGCGAAATTGTTCGACTATATTTTTAGCCTACTTTTCACATTTTGCCAAAATGAGGAAAAAGTAGTCTTATGAGATCGATCCGGGAAAATGTGTGTCTGTCTGTCTGTCTGTCCTTCTGTCTGTCTGTCTGGCTGTGTGTCTGTCCCCCCCCCCCCCTATCAACTCCTAAACGGCTGCAGAAATCAAAACCAAATTTAGTATGAGTAAAGATGTGCACCGGAATAGCTCACGTCCATATTTGAAAATGATGTCAGTGCTACCAACTGCTGAAAAAACGCACTAGAAATTTGAGCTCCATGTTGGATATCTTGCAAGGTATGCATGGGAACTATTCCAAAATTAGCACACATGTAGATAATACTATTTCAGTTTAATTTCCAGGAGGCCAACCATGACAGTGTTGCCAAAATAATTTTAAGCCTTCTGATAGGTCCAATGTTTAAATGCATATAACTTCTACACTATCAACTGGATTTCAACCAAATTTTGTATGTAATATCTGCACATAAACAGTTATGACTGAGCGTATTCTTAAGAGCCACCAGGGCTGCCAACTGTTAATAATTGCTCTCTCTCTATTTTTTTAAAATCCAAATACCAATATATCAGAAAGTATGCAAGCCAACAGCTTTAAACTATGCACACGTATATTCTGACATTTTAGATTAATTTGGAGTAACTTATATACGTCAGTTCTACCAACATGATTATAAGCCTGCTGATAGTACCAATTTTTAAATACATGTAACTTCTATACTATCAGTTGGATTTCAACCAAATTTCGTATGTGCAATGTGTACCATAACAGATATGACTATACGTATTGTTAAGAGCAATCAGGGCTGCCAACTGTTAATAAATGCTGTCTATATTTTTTTTACCCTAATATCAATATATCAGAAAGTATGCAAGCCAACAGCTCTATACTTTGCACACGTATAGCACCTGACATTCTAGATTAATTTGGAGTAATTAATACAAGGCGGTGCTGCCAACATGATTCTATGCCTGCTGATATGTCCAATTTTAAAATACATGTAACTTCTATACTAACAAATGGATTTCATCCAAAATTGGCACAACAAGATATCATAATAATTCAGATTATTTCTGACCAGCACACGCATGGTATTGTTGGCAACATGCTTTTACGCGTGCTGATAGATCCAGTGTCTAACTGCATGTAACGTCCATTGGACTTCAACCAAATGTTGTATTCTGTACCTTAAGAGATGGAACTAAGAATATATTCAGTCACCAGGGCTGCCAACTGTAGTGCTCTATTAGGCTACATTAAACCAGGTATATTTTGAACTAATTAGATATTTCGATATTACCAACTTAATTTCGTCATTATTCTAGATAGGTTCATATACTGTAGAATAATCATTGGCATGAAAAGTAGGCTGTATAGTTCTTCACGGAACTTCTTGTTTCTTTTTTAATCGCTTATCCCCCAGTTCAAGTAAACCCCAGTTTTTGTGAGGGCATTGGTTGAGAGAGAGAGAGTTACTAATCCATCTCAGTCGTGCTGAAAATGTATTTGTGGTTTCCCATTTTCACCACCAGGTAAATGCCGCACTGTTCCTTTCAACAGGTCCAATTCCTTCCAAAAATCCCTTCCTTAATAAGCCCCAAGTTAGAGGTCGCCTATCACCATCCCCAGTTGTATCTGCTCCTAGACACCATCCTTATGACGGTAGAGGAATGACCCCTCGCGCAGAGACCGCGGGTGAGGACGAGTTAGGAGAAGTAGCGATTAGAAAGGACAGAAATGACTCAATCAAAGGACTGCTTCTTTTCCAGAGTATATGGCCTTATTGTTGAAAATCCACAGCCTGCTTCCAGTTTCCGACCGGGTCAGGAATGGAATGAATGAAGCCCCCATCTAGCGACGAGGATATGAACCGTGCCGGCTGCCGAGGCCTGACGCACTCCTCTGGGACAATGATTAAATGAATGACAGATGAAATAAAATGATAGTGGAGAGTGTTGCTGGAATGAAATTTTGAGAAAGAAAACCGGAGTACCCGGAGAAAAACCTGTCTGCCCCCGTTTTGTCCAGCAAATTTCTCACATGGCGTGACCGGGATTTGAACCACGGACCCAGCTGTGAGAGTCAGGCATGCTGCCGCCTAAGACACGGAGACTTATGGCCTTATTGTTCTGTTCCTTAAATTAACATAACTAAGCATTTCTTTTGCTTTCTGCTAAATTGTAAATTGCATCGGCCGGGAATCGATCCCGGGCCGCCTGCGTGGCAGGCGAGCATTCTTCCACTGAACCACCGATGCTGACGCCGCAGTGGTGAACGGAGACTGGTGACACAATATTAGCCATTCATGTTTATTAGAGACTGTGAGAATCCTCAGTGTTGTACGCACACGTCCTCCAGCCAATACTTCCATACTTCAAGTCCCGGGACAAGCTACCATTAAACTACCCAACTACAGCCTCTACAGAAACACCTGCTAGCAAACAAATCCAACACACACATGGATGATGACTGTGACTTCCCTAACCCTAAAATAAATTAACAACTCGTTCCGGGGTAAGTGAGACAAGGTATTTCCATTACCTAGGCTGTATGTTCCCGAGACCTGAGACCTATCAGTAAGTAACTGGGAAGATCACACCGTGGACTTCGGTGCATTCCGCGGCAATCGTGGCCGAGTGGTTAAGGCGTCTGACTTGAAATCAGATTCCCTCTGGGAGCGTAGGTTCGAGTCCTGCCGACTGCGCGTTTTTGATACCAACGGTTTGTGAATATTGGCCCTTCTCATTGGCCTATTCCCAGTTGTTCTGTTCCAGGTTAATGCTGTCCGGCTCCGTGGCTAATTAGTAAGCGTCCTAGACATTAGCACAGTTTCGATACCCAGCCAGGCCATGCGGATTATAATCGCCTGTGATTAATTCCCCTGGCCCGGGGACTGGGAGTGTGTAGCGTAATGATATAAATACCTGAAGAAAAAGTGAATAAAAAAGAGGACAGTTAAATGAATGTTAAAAAAAACAAGAAATATGTAATGTTAGATTTTCGATGTGAAATATCACTTCAGATTCCATGTAAATATGGAGGTCCCATGGCTCATGATCGTGAGATTAAATACAGACTCTCTTCCTGTTCATATACTTCTTCTTCTTAGTCATTTACCCTCCAGGTTTGTGGAACCCACGGACTCAGCTAGGGAACTCACCACTACCGCCTCTACGGGCAGTGTCCTAGAGCTGGGAACATCTAATCGGAGGAAGAGGCTAGAGAAACTGTAGCCGAGGAAACGTTCCGAATAGCTCGATGCTTTGGGAACAATTGTTATGAAGTCACCAGCATAGATGGAAGGGATATTATAGGTCGCTTCAACGCCAAGAACATGCGCAGATACTACAAGAAGTTAGTTCAACTCTGTATGTAGCCATGTATTGTAGCGGGAATATCTGGAATGATGAAATAAAAGTCGAGCCAACTTTGATTTGAGGTGTTAGGAGAGAGATGTACCGTTTTCCTTTATTCGGCCTGATTTACGGTACATATACCTATACGAACCGCTACACCACACGGCAGGTTTTGACCTAGTTTTGACAGCGCGCATAGCCATGTGATCGTTTGCTCAGCTGTTGTCTCATCAGCAACCTTCGGAAGAGAGTGTTTCGCTTGTACGCCGCGAGGATGCGCTGGTGTCCTTGAGCTGGCAGTAGTGGGAGATTGACATTTACATTTGAATTTTTTATTTGGAAATGAGATACAGATATGATGTCAAGTATATACTGGAGTTCGATTTTACAGCAGAGAGGGACAATGCAGTCGTGCTTTTTAGTAATGGCATCTGTAACATTAAGAATATAGATTTATATATCGACCTGTCTCAGAGAGATCGTCTTGTCATGCGCAGTAGAGACAGTGCGCGAGTTGCCTCCTGCAGGTCGACACGGGTGCGCGACTGTCAGAACACGTTTCAACTCAGACGAATTCACGCCTAAGCAGAACTTGTATCGCAATGTTGTTTCGGCTGAAAGAAGTGTAAAGCTATTTTGAATTCATGGCGGTGCTATTTGACATTTTATACATCGTGTGGTGACGGATTAAGGTCATTATCATAAAAGTTCAGTGTCGAAAAGAGAACTTCAGTCGTCAGAGTGCCTGGCATTGTATGCGGGCAGTATTCTGTTAGTGGAATCACTCTTTTCACGTGTTACGGAGCGAAGTGGAGTGATACATAAAGGAGGCTTGTTTCTGAAGTCTATGCATACTGGGAAGGCGTGCTATCTTTTCTCACGCCAAGACTATTGCAACTAAATATCATGTACATTTCGAGTGAAGCTTTTTAACAATGTGCAGTTCTTGGAAGTCCGAGGTGTTGGGGGAGATATTTAGAATGCATATAAGCATATTAGCCATGAGCGGCTAGGCATTTTAGTGTGGACATCGCTCTCCAAGCAAATGCAGCGGACGTCACGAGTAACCACAATGCATGTTTGCGAAGTGGACCATAGCATATTCGCGACATGGGCTATTGGCTTGTGCAACATGAACTTTTGGTAACATGCAGCCGAAAATAACTCAGGCTACCGTCATGTGTTCTCTTGCTTATCGAAATGTTGCATTCGCGCGCGTGTTGTATTTCCGAACCGGTCTGGAACTATTCGAAATTCGGGCTAGGACAATTTCCGAGATGAGGAAGCAGTTCGTTTACTACCAGTGGACTTGGGACATTGGAGTAAGGGATCCCCAGCGGGTTCATTGGAAATTGGAATGGAACCGTGTAGTCCTGCTACACCATGGTGGAATCAGATGGTGGGCATCTTCACGCTCCATATTGCCTTCGAGAATCTCCAGCCAGGTAGAGAATCTACTTTTCATGTAGCGTTGCAAGGTAGATATTCCAGTTTAAACACTTTGCCATCTATTTTCTTTTTTCATTTTGAGTAGTATGATTGTGGAGTGGACTTTATGCATGGCTATTCCATGTCATGTGTGACTTCATTTCCAGTCGAGTTTAGTCCTGATTAACCAGGTGCAGTCATTTCATAACATATTATTATGAATTAATTGTTCATTTTTCAGCTTAATAATCTATTGAATTAAATTCATTAAATGTATTCCGAACTTCTTGATTGTGAAGAACAGATCTTCGTAGGGGAAGAAATCTACGTTATTCTCATAGGGAATTGCTACAATTTTTTTTTCATCAAGCTTTGGCTTGAGGGGTCATCGTTCCTTTATTTTTGTGTTCGACAATTGCGAGCTTCGAATTTTTCTTATGCGCTCATGTATTATTATTATTAAATTACAGTATAGAATGTGGAATTTGATCATTCTTTTGGAATGGGAATTTTCTTTTCTCTTGAGGGTAAGTGAGGTCATACTGCAATTCTAATGTGTCAACAGAATTTAACTGGAGTCGTTATCTGGATACATGCTGTAGATTCAGTTTGATTTTCGTGAATTCTCTTGAGGGGACATTTCTATTTTTGTCTGATCAACGTTAACGTTTGATTTTGTAGCCACGTGTACTTGGATACACATTGTTGATTTTTATATTTATTAATATTGCTATAACTGAAATTTGATTCAGTATTTCGAGTTTTTCTTGTTTAGAACATTGCTTTAGAGAACAATTTGAAGAACAAGAATCTTTTACGAGACAGATCCCAGGGATTAACTTTAAGGGGAAATGAATTCTTATGTGACTGTGAATACAACTCTGTAAGGCAAGCTTTTTGTGATCCAGTGCACATGATTAAGTAGCCACTCATGTTAAATTTATGTTGCATTGGATTGAGAAATCATAATTAAGAAATACAGCTGATCATGTCTGATCACTAGTTATCGAATAAAATAATCACCATGTGGGTGATAGTGAGTGAAGAAACGTCAATGGGCGTGATATATATTTACGATGGTACTCGTTGAAGTACGTTCATATTAAAATGATAGTAAAAGCATCATGTGTAATGCAATTATAAAATATAAACTTGGTAATGTTGGTGGTAATGCCCACCGTTTTCAGAAATCGAGGTCATGAGTGACCATTATTATGACAGTAATTCTTTTGTCAAGCCTCAGAGTTTGTTTTTGTGTGGCATCCCCATTTAATTAATTCTTCGGTTGTGTTCAGTTTTTAAGATTTAGGCAATGCTAGATATGATTCACGATCGTTATATTTTAAATTCTGGATGAATTTAAATAAGTACATTCATACTGAAATATTATTGAATCTTTAGAGATTCTGAATTACGAATTTCACGTCTTTTTATCTTGAGTGCTTGATTGATAAAAAATACATTTTGAATACATTGCTAAGGCAATATGAGTTATGCAATTTCAATTTTGACTAAGCAGATAAGGAGTACAGAATTACATGTTTGGAAAGGCATTTACATCTGAGGGTGAAATAACATAAATAATGATTTCGCTGTAAATAAGTAAATATGTATATATATATATATATATATATATATATATATATATATATATATCTGAAATAATTCACGTGTTCTTTAATGTTGGAATGGGTGGAAGAACTATTAAGGTGATTTTTCTAATTTTTTGGGGGGGGTTTTCAGTTGTTCTCATGATTAACATTTTCTATTGAGGGTTAAATGCACTCTTGGTCCATGGGGACTGTTAATGCATTTATTGGCATGATTCTAGTGCCCAGTTTCTTTGTTTGTGTCCAGTCAAGGACAATTTGGTCTGACCTTCTGTCAGGTTTCTTTTGAAATAAATATTTTGTCAGTTTTTTTAATCGCGTGATGTGATGATTTATAGAAGTATAAAGAGGTCACATTAAGGGGGGCCACAGCTAGATATTTCTAGAGTTTCCCAAACTCCTGAGAGGGTGTTTGCCCATGATTCTCGTGTTCTTAGAGCTGTTCACTGTTATGCTTTGGTCGTGCTTAATGACACCTCTGTTAGGTTTTACTGCACCCTATTACTCCTTTTCCCTGTTGGTAGGATTTGGGGACTTTTCTTGGCCGGGGGGTTTTCAGGTCCTACGATCCAGCTACCATCGAGAGATTTCAACAGGTAAAGGGTAGGTATTTCGGGCACAGTACTGTACCCGAAATACCTACCATAAGCATGTTGGAATCCCACGAAGACAGCTGGATCGTAGAGCCTGGGAACCCCGGCTATAAAATTTGCCAGATTCTACCCAACATAAGACGAGTAAATGGGGTACAGGAATTCCTGAGACTACGTTAAGAAAAACCATGGTGAACGACATAAGAAAGCTCAAAAGCACATGGATAACAATGAACGCAATCTCTGGTGTGTGGGAAAACCACTGAAATACCCACCGCTGGCCTTCTTAACGTGTTCTCTTATCGTTTCTATAAAGTACCACACTTCGAAGATTTCAAATTGATCAAAAAGAAAATTTATTCAGGAAAGGAAAATATAGTGTAAGTCACTATATTATACTTCAAGGCAGAGTGCCCAACTTCCATCCGAAGTTTCATGAACATGGGAGAAAAATGCCAGCCCCCACATTCATCAATGTTGTTGACTGCATTTTACCCAAGAATGAGTGAACACAAATCATATACATCGTCCAACATAAATGTTGACAGCAATTGGAACATTTAAATATAAACCCTGGAAATCTTCATATTTACAAGACATATATCAATTTATACCATGAAAAAAAAAATTATTTAAAGCTATAATACAAATGTACAGTCATTTTGTAACACTTTCTTAGTGTGTTTCTTTTTATAGGATTCAGAAGTGACATCTTCCATGTGGTTTATTATACTTATGTTTGCTGGGTTTTTCTGATTTTATTTATCTCTTCTGACCGAGCAATAAAGCTAAGTCAAAAATTAACTTCTTTAATTTAATTTTAACACCCCTTTAAATGAACTGTCCTCACCAGACCGGAATTAGTGAATGTTAAAACGCCTGTTAAGCATTGTATTGATACAAATGGTCGAAAATTTTACCAGGTAGGTTTAATTCAACATGCCTAACATGCATGATTTTCACAACAGATTATTTACTTGAACTGATACTGAAGTAAACTGCCCTAATTTCACAATCTATCTGAGTGGATTACTTTCCATACTACAACTTGGAATATTCCATTGAATACCCTTTTAATAATCAAGGACATTAGCCTTTACATGGCCTTGCCATTAAATATCATGCTACACTAAGCATTCATATCATTTATAATATCAGGCATTACTACTATCTCTTTAGCGCTTCAATTAGTTATCTTTCTTAGTGAACAAAGAATTCGGCTTAGTTGACAGATAACATTCACAATGAAATATTGTTGCTAAAATTATACAAGTTTCTTTACAGTTCAATTACTCACTGTTAAATTATTATTTCATTTGCTCTTATGTTATTATTATTCACGATCAATATGCATAGCTTTCAATAAGTGTTAATTAACAATTGCAGCTTTGGCGATATATCTGCTTCCACAAATATCTAGTCTGGGATTCGCGTTAATAACATATGGTGAATATATTCAAATGTCTTCAAACTGTGTTTAAAACATCTGTCTAGTCCATCAATAATGGATCTTGATCGAATCTAATAAAGCAAACGTAATGCAGAATCTCATAAAAAATTACGTTAGAAAGAACCTGGATCAAGTCAAAATTCGGAATAAATTCCTAGCAAATCAAAACAAATCCGCTTTCTTCACTGAACCTGCTTCATAAAGCTTACTGCAGTATTCGAAAATTAACCTGAATACTGAAATTTCACTTTCGAGTGTATAACAGTCTTCTAAGTAGACTTACGGAAGTAGAAACTCCAAACTGAGTCTACCCAAACTCGAGTAATGTCATATGAAGGCATAAAACTAGTGTTCATATACAATATAAATCAAACACGAAAAATGATGAATCTTGAGTGGCCTAAAGTTCCTCTTCTCTACATTAAATAAATTCCCCATAAAATGAACTTGAATCTACAGTAATCAAAAGAAAATTAAACTGTAATACATTAAATTACAATAGGTGCATTCTTTTAGTAGAATCAAAACCCTGTCCAGAATAGAATCAGTCTTGACACTAGGATCAAACCTAAACTCCATTCTTAGACATTCTACGAAAGATCCTATATATATATGTGGGAAACGGTTTCCAGATCATGACACTCACAAGCATCGAATATAGAACTGAATTATTTATTAAAAACAATGAAACTGATTAAAATACAGTAAAGAATTAAGGGGATGTGTTTCGCGGCTCGTCGGAACTCGGAATAATGTTTCTCTTCTTTTTATTCTCAGACAATGGCGATGAGCTTACTCCTGCGCCCGCTAGATCCCATACTCGGCCTTCTTGATCCTCATCCGGTTCCCACACTCGGCCGTCCTGATCCTCATCCGACCCGGATGAAGAAAATCCGCCCGGCCAGGGCCTCATGAACTCCGCACAGGACGATGTGATTCTTGGTCCAGCATGGTCTCCTTCTCTGCTGACGTCATATGTGTCGTTGAGTTTTAATCGAGTCACTCGATAAGGTCCTAGACTTTTGGTTTTTAGTTTCAGATGTGGACCGATCTGAGTGCGTTTGATGGCAACCATGTCGTCGACCTGATACTTCTTAGGCTCCTTACGTCGTCGGTTGAATTCAGCACGATTTTCAGATTGTAATTTTTCTATCTGCTTTTTTGCATCTTCTCTCATCTGATCACGTTTTTCGTTGAACGAATCGATCAGCTCCTCTTCGATGAGTTGCACTATACGTAGATCATTTTGGTTGTGCATTCTGACTCCTGTCAGCAGCTCGAAAGGTGACATTCCGATGCTCCTCTGGAACGTAGAATTGATAGCTCGTTGGACGGATGGTACAACCTTGTACCATTTTGTTGGATCGTCTATGCTAAGTTTAGCGATGATCTTGGTCACTGTTGAGTTGACTCTCTCGATTTGACCATTGGCTCTTGGCAGTCCAGCTGTGACCAAGACGTGCTTGATACTCTGCGATTTACAGTAGTCCTGGAACTCATGGGAGGTGAACGATGGCCCCCTGTCGGTGATCACTTGAACTGGGTTTCCAAAGTTCGTCCTCTGAAACTCCATCTTTTCAATCGTCTGGGCCGATTTGGTAGTTTTCACAGGATACAGCCAGGTGAACTTCGTGAAGGCGTCTATCACACAGAAGATGTGTTCATATCCCTTGTGTGTAGACTTAAGTGGTCCAATGTGATCCATGTGGTAGGTGTGCAATGGCACACTCTCCTTGAACATCGGATGTAACCAACCTTCTTACTTGCCTGCCTTCCTGTTAACCACCAGACACTTCACACAGTTGGCTATGACTCGTTTCACCTTGTTGGCCAAGTCTGGAATATAATATTCCTGCTTCACGTCTTCTTCAGTCCTTTTAACAGCGTAGTGTCCCTTCTCATGTGCATCTCTGATGATTTCATGGTGCATTGCTCGCGGGACCACCAACGTCTCTCGCCCGTCAACAAATTTAAATAGCAGTCCATCTCTGACGATGAAGTTTTCGTAAGGCCCTTTCTCCAGTGTCGCTTTTATCGCTGTCAATCCTTCGTCTTTTCTCTGGGCGATTTTGATCCTCGCTGCAAGGCCATCAGGGAATCCAAACATCACTGCTGGACATCGGCTCAAGGCGTCGACATGTTTCATCCTGGTTGCAGTTCGGTGTTCGATGGTATAGTCAAACTCCTCCAAGGCCATAGCCCATGTAGCTACTCGTGGGACCAGGTCCCTTTTGTGCATTGTCTTTTGGAATGCCATACAGTCAGTCACAATCTTGAACGGAATTCCATTTTTCTTTTTGACTACCACCACTTGGCATGTATATTCTGATTGACTCGGTTCTATGATATCTTCCTCCAGCCACGCCTCGACTTGCTCATCGACAAATTCGTTCTCAAGCGGTGCCATTCGTATGGGCCTGCTAAATATAGGTTTTTCTTCTTTCAATGTGATCTTCATCTTCACATCAGTAGATTTCGTCTTCTTTGGTACATATCTCGCTACCAAATCCTGGATCTGTTCCCTTTTTTCCTCATCAACGCAGTTCTCGATATCAAATTCCTGTTCGTCGGCTACCCTGATCACCATCATTGGGACCTCAAGTTTCTTGATGGTAACTCCTTGCTTGCTCAGGATGACCTCACCCTGATCCAATAGATCGTTACCAATAACCATGTCCCACTCCATAGTATCATCAGAAACAACATAGACGTTGGTTTGGAACTCCAGCGCGTCTACTTCAACGACTGTTGTGAAGTAACCTTGAGGAGCAACAAAACCATTACCGAATCCTTTCAAAACAAGATCCGTGCTCTTCAATCCTGGGGAACCCATGGTCTTATGGATGTTTTGTCGCAGTAGGTTATAAGGACTGCCACAGTCGATAAGTGCCTGAAGTTTCTGCTGACCCAAACTAACCTCTTTGAACTTGAGGCAGCTTTTCTTTTCATCAATAAGATTGATACCTTGATTATTCCTCTTATCGTTCTTCCTCTCCTTTTTGCACTCGGATGAAATGTGGCCAAACTCATTGCAGTTGAAACATCTCTTGCCTTTATCCTTGTGCTCACATTCCTTTGAACTATGACCAGATCCACCGCAATTATAACATCTATCTACACTACTCGCCTCTTCCTTCTTTGTACTGCCCCAGCACTTTCCGTCCTTCTCGTTGGCACTCTTGGCACTTCCTTGAAAATTACTGTTATTATACTTTGTGCTTTTCTTTGGCAAAGACTTCACTGCCATCTCATAACTTTTCATTTTCTCCTTGAAATCCTTGGAATTTTTTGCTCCAGAGAGAAGAAGTTTTGATCCTGAATCGTCCTCGACCCCATCAATCACGTACTGACACAGAGAAACTTGCTCAACATCACCTCTACTGGCGATTTCCTTCATCACAAGAAAGTACTCCTGTAGAGATTCGTCGCGCTTTTTTCGTCGCTGGGTTAACAACTTGTGAATTTCTGCACTGCTTGCCGCCACGTCAAACTCCTCTTTCAAGGCCTTCTTCAGTGCAGTCCAGGACGTCAGTCCTTTCTCACCTTGAATAAAAAGCTTAGCTAAACCATCGAGTGATTTCTTAGCGAAAATAAACTTTTGCAGCTCACACCATCCCATCAAGATTGACGTCTCCTCAAAATCTGCGATCCATTTCTTCACTGGGTAACCATCCTTACCATTAAATGTTTTCATAGCGCCCTCTACGTCGCGGAACGACAATGAAAACTTATGTTGTTCTCTATACCTTCTGTGCTGGTCTTCCCCTTCGCTCTCTTCGTCTTCTTCGTCTTCTTCATCTTCGTCATCATCGTCTATATTAGTTGCGAGTTCATCCAAATTTCTCAAGTAATAACAAATGGTGTTAATCATTACCTCCTTTGTCCCGATCTCGGTATTAAGAATCTCAGAAACACGCAACAGATCAGCCTTAGAAAATGTTTCTTCGATAAATTTCTTCTTAGCTTCCTCTACAATGGAATTTTCGTCAAAATCGAATCCAGGAAACTCTCGCAGTCGCTTTCGATTCTTCCTGTCGTCTGGTATATGCTCGAAAATAAGGTTATGTAAAACTTTGATTGCTTTGACCGGAGCATCACTTATGTTCTTATTTATTTTCTCTATTGCACCGAGTGTAGTCATCTTATTTGTTTACTCACGTCTATCAAGTATATTTCCGTCAATATCGCTTCCTCAAAACCTCGCTATCAAACCTGTTTAACCTCATTCACCAAACCGGTGATATTTGTAGGTGATATCGTTGAATACCACTTCCCGTCGTTTCTCTCTGACGAGTCGCTATCCTCTTACCATATCCACAATTCTCTGTCGTCGTTTGGATACCAACCCTCGTCGTCGTCACGGCACCACTAATTGTCACTGAAACTGAAGAACAAATTTTGCTAGCCTATGAATCCTCGTCGTAGATTCGCACGTCGTGGGCTCACAAAACTGCACGTCGTCTCGTCGTCAGCGTCGTAGGCAACAGCAACAAATATGTTTTGACGTTCACTTCGTCGAAAACAGAGTCGTATTTTGCGTCGTACTTCGTGTCGTGGATTGCGTCGTAACTCGTTGTTTCAGTCCATCCCGGACGATCCCCCATTTGTGGGAAACGGTTTCCAGATCATGACACTCACAAGCATCGAATATAGAACTGAATTATTTATTAAAAACAATGAAACTGATTAAAATACAGTAAAGAATTAAGGGGATGTGTTTCGCGGCTCGTCGGAACTCGGAATAATGTTTCTCTTCTTTTTATTCTCAGACAATGGCGCTGAGCTTACTCCTGCGCCCGCTAGATCCCATACTCGGCCTTCTTGATCCTCATCCGGTTCCCACATATATATATAAAATGTGGCAGGGTGACAACGTTAGAATAAACATGCTTATCTACGATTGAAGATGGTTAATTCAGTACCTTAGATGATTCTTGTAGACCACGAAAGGACACAGTCATGTCCGTTATGACTGTTCCCTCCATGTAAGCAATAGAAGTCTTCACTGTCCAGGGAAGCGAGAAACGAACCCGGGATCTCCAGACATCTCCCATCCTGACTGAATGTTCCACTCTAATACCAACGACAGTTTCTTTCATCTTCGGATAACGTCCTATCAACCGCAGCACGCAATGATGTCTATATAGGCCCGAACACCAAAGTTCACTGGCCTCGCGCAATCGGTTCATTGCGAAACACACTGTATTGCAATACAACAGCTGTGTTCGCACTCACCAGGACGGGCCGCACGACGTATAGCATCAGAATGAACGTAACTTCGCTCGCACAGTGACACTCATGTGTTTATATCGCCTAGCCGCACATGGTTAAGTCATTGAAGCACATAGCAACCTTTCCTCTCGACATGAAATTGCTCAACATAGTTGCAAGATCACAGACATATGAGTTAGGCCCTAAATATATAAAAAGTATATTCAAAACCAAGCACTCGTATTGAGAAATGCTTCTCAAATGGAGGTGCTAATTGTTCTGTCAGAACACACGAAATGAGTGTATCGATACGGCCAGTTCCAAAGCGAAGAATATCTACTGAAAGAACATTATGATTGTATGCTTGTCAAAAGCAAGTATTCACCTCACGAACACTATACGGCTGGCCTATAATGAACAGTTATCTAGCAAGACAAGCTGTGTTTTCATTTCGTTCGCAATGGCCTAATCGGAACTGATACTGGAGTCCTTCACGGCACTAAGGAAAACTCCCTGCTGTACAGTGATCGTACACTACTCAAGGCGAACTTTCACTCACGGTGCAGGTGACATTTCGCCGCCGGTCACCGGTATAACTCGATACATGTGTAAACGTGTATGGTATAATCCAATCTACCCTCTCCGTTGTTCAAGCCAGAACGCGACTGCGAGGTCACCTATCGTCGCGCCACGAGTGTTCAAAACTGGAACTGATAAGATGCAAATATCTTATTTCCGTGTTCCTAAGAATACAATTATGTGAAAGTAGTTAAAATCCAACACCTGCTATAATTACAGACATGTTAAGATATGCCAGAACGTATAAAAAACTTGAATACCCATCCAAAAAGCATAGTTTATCTCTTGTTGCTGGTCGATAAAAATAATCAATACCCCTAACCAATCAGCTGTGACAACAGTACTTGCAACGCATGCGCCCCGCTTCTCTCGTCGAGATCGCTATCCAAAGTCAACTTGTGGGTCCCGAAACATATGATCCTGACTCTCGCTTCATTTTCACAAGTAATTACATATTACCTTCCCATAAAGGCATTCCAGTCATGAGAATGAGGGTACAGTACCATCCCGGCATTTGCCCGAAGACGAAGTGGGATACCACGGAAAACCACTTCGAGGATGACTGAGGTGGGAATCGAACCCCCTCTACTCATTTGGAACACCCGAGGCTGAGTAGACCCCGTTCCAGTCCTCATACCACTTTTTTCAAATTTCGTGGCAGAGCCGGGAATCGAACCCAGGACCTCCGGGGCGGCAGCTAACCATGCTGACCGCTACGCTACGGAGGCGACAACAAGACATTATATAATGTAAAAATAAAGTATTTTCACGTTCTTCATTACTTTTCTAGTGGTTTTATGTGATTTTACGTTCATTCTTAAGAGGGGTCCGACATGGGCATACTTTTTCCAAGACGTATTTTTGTTACTTTTAATGAAAACATTTCATATGAAAAACTGGGCTGTTATAAGTTAATCTGAACCAGATACAATGTTATAAACATATCAAAGAACTCATCTAGCTAAAATTCAAATTTAAAATGATGACATTAATAAAAATACATGTAAAAACAAAATGGGGGTCCGACTTTGGTCACTTTCCTCTATATTGTGCCCTTTCAGCAAGAAATATGCAAATCACTGTATGCCAGCATTGCTCAATTCGGGATTTTCGGGGTTGTAGTATGTTCTCCCACTCTGTGACTTACACATTTTGGATTAAATAGAGGATACACTTGCAAAATAACAACAAAATCAACTCCTATTTTAACACATTTAATTAACCAAAATTATGGCGCTACAAACAATAAAACAAATAAACTACTGACCAATGTCTTTCTACTTGTTCAAAGTGAACAAGGAATAGTATAAGAATTAAACCAATATTATATTAAAACACATGGTTTCCTTTAAAACCAACCATTCATAATTATTTTTACTTCCATAAAGTATCTATCTTAAAGTTCCATATAACTACGAGCTCCTTTGGCTCGATACATTCCAATAACGACGGTGTCATTCTTTTGTACACCTCAAATACTATTTTTATATTTTCTTATCATCAAAACAAATATATAATTACATTTAAAGTACATGTTAATTCTTTACTTAAATATTTGGGCACTTCACATGTTCTCAGCATTTACCATCTCTCTCAAGTTTTACAAATTCACCATAGTGATTGGGAAAATACCTGTGTACTCCAGAGTTATAAAGATTACTTGACAAAGTCAAAAACTATGATTACTCCCGGAATCTAGTTACCTTCATTTAACTCGTGGAATCCTACTTCCATACAACATTACAATAGGGATTGTTATTTATTTTATTTGTCTTATAAGACCATTATCACATAAGAAAACTACGATCTGAACTGGCAAGCGTTAATTTCTTCTACAAGGACCTCGGTTCAAATCCCGGGTCATTAACAACTTTAAACACTCACGGTGTATTCATTCCTTCTTACAGACGGCCTTCACCAACCCTCCTGCTATTAGGGTCAGACCGTATACTTGAGCGAGATTTATGACTGGGAGGGTGACTTCCCGTGTAGTCTGCGGTTGGAGCTCTCCTCAATGCTTTTAAAACAAATCTTCCTTTCTTTTCAGTTCTATGGAGAGACCTGGCATTTTACTTCTCCTTTTACTTTCAACAATAATATTGGGCTCATAAACCACTTTCGTAACCTTGGCATTTATTAATTATAAAGGGTCCTCATTGATTGGGAAGAGTAATACACATTTTACGACGAATAATTAGGGGCTTCAACAACAAGAGGAGTCTAGGTTCGACTCTCTTAACATGCCTCGGGAACCATTCCCTGATTGGAGGACTTTACAAAATGTGATTTAGGTTCGGCCGTGGCCTACATGACCTACGCTCAATAATACCATACATTTGCTCCCTTTTACAACATAATAACACACACATGGCCTCGTGATCTACGTCACTATGGAGGACTTACAACATATCTCAATTCACCGCAATCAACTACCCCTCATAAGTAATTTACCAAGTACATTTTATTCTACGCATTCCTAGCGTGACATTTTATTTTAATTGCGCTCCATTGCGCTATACATTATTTACGGCCTAGGGTCTTCCAAAGAACTGATAAATTCCATATTAACAATTGATACATACCTCAATGTTTATATTAATCTTTTCCTCTGACAATAATCGCTCTTTTTTATGAACATGCATTAACATCATGTCTTATACTTTTATTAAGGCTCCAATGCTCTTATTTTCATATCATTCAGTTTAATCTTTATTTATATTTCATGTATATTATTATTATTATTAATACGCTTGCTTTTATAACATTCGTCAAATACACTGACCTTTTATTCATACATTTCCTCTACAGGATTTATTCTTTCACATAATTATTTATAATTTCTCAAAATTCTATTTTTGTTCAGACCGCGTTCTTATTCTGTATTTAGTTATTTAGAAACATCCCTTTTACTCAAAAAAACTCCGGTGGATTTGTACACAATCATTTCCCCGACACCAAAACATAATGAAAATCTTTACTCACATGTTTAAGGTCGTTTCTTGACCTTTCTCCTCGTGCGATGCGTCATTTTAGCCCACTTTTTTTAAATTACTCCATCTTGTACAAATTCATTGCATGTACAGACATATCTTGACACATATTTAACACGTATACATTTAACACTAATAACATTTTAAATACACTGGTGTATCCGTTTAGAACACACAATAAAAACACAAAAAATATATTACTTTTAACACAAAATCTTGATATATTTACACTTCACAAATTTTGATCACTAGGCCGCTATTTAAGCCTATCACACGTGACCTCTTGACCTCCCGTCTCCAAGGGTGAAATTTAGTAATGTCGGCTTCCTATCCTCTCTGAATATGAAAGTCTCGAATCATCTACTTCCTCCCTGCAATAGCACTCCTTCGAATCCCGTTCCTGACGATCTGCTATTTCTCTAACTTGAACGGCTCCCCTTTTAGATCCTATTTATTGATCTTAGCGAAAGTCTGTTCTGTTCACGGTCCCCTTGATAATCTATCGGTGACCTATGGATTTGTATAGCAACTAATACTTCTCTAGTCTTAGTGCTTTTGAATAGTTCGTCTGCTTTCTTGAAACAATGTCTATAGTTTCCTGTCTTCTTCTTTGCTTATTCGGTTCTCGCACTTCTAATCTTCTAGAATACTCTGCGAACCTTATTCTATCTTTCCCTGCTCGGGTTCTTTAAATTTGATGAAATGTTTATCTCGCTGTTACGGTACTTCCGTACGTTATGATACTTTTGGTCGTTTACTTAAAGACCTATCGCCCTGAGTCCTAAGTTCGCAGCCTGCTTTGACTGTATTTTATGAACTTTTCACTGTAAACTTTCTACTGTCGGACCTAAATCCTGTAACTAGGATTTTCCTAATTTTCAACACGGCGATACTGTAATTTTACTTCTTTGCAACTCCTTACGGAGGCACGCAAGTTATTGATACCGCGACGCCCGTGGCAGTCGGATATTGTCTATGCGATGTGATGCAGCGTTTTCCCCCTCAAGGAAAGCTTGTATACTGTCTTCGGTGTGTTACAGCGTGACGCCCCCTCACGGACTGTCGGAATTCGGTGTCTGATGTAGCACAGTGACGCGCCCTCAGGCCGTTTGATAACTGCATGTACTGATACAGCGTGACGCCCCCCTGGGCTATCGGAAACTGCATGATTGGTCTGGCTTGGCCTGGACTTTTATACTATTTAGTCACAAAAAGATAAAACTCTAGTCCTTTTCGTGACCAACTTTTGAAATAATTGTCGTACAATTATAAAAATTATATCTCCAGAAAGCTCGTCTTCCAAACGTCAAATGATCTCACTGCGCATAAGAATCGATCGTGCATTTCGGAGATATTAATTAATTTTTAGTCTTCAGCTGCGTGGGTGGTGCTGTTCATTTTTAAATTCCCCACTCCTCTGGTATCAGTGAATCCCCGATGACGTATGCTGCGTTTGCAGTTCTTTCCTGTGCAATTATTACAAGCTTTTTCTTTACACAAAAATCTCTAATCCGAAATGACTCACAGTCCAGTAATTATTTACTTATTTTTATTCTTGCAAATGGGTTAACTTTAATTATTCTTCTACTGGCACAGCGGCGCTGTTGTCATTTTACTGCAAGCTAAGCTGGATTTCCGAGTCACGCTTCTCTGACTTACAGTGAAAACTTTCCACTCGTTCTATTAATATCCATGACCAGCTCCCTCTCAATGAGTCAAGAGGCATGATCTCATCTTCTGAACACCTGGTCCCAGCTGCTTGCACAACGTTAGGCTAGAACCCTTGCTTGAAATCTCTCTCCGTTCCCTTAGAGACTGTATGTTTCTTTCATGCCTTTCACAAAATACATGGATTCGACCCCTTTTGAGCCAATGGTACATGGGTTCATCTCACCCCTCCTTCGGTAAATAAATTTTCGAAAAATTTTGAGGAAATTTATTTCATTTATTCATAAAAATCTTATTTTTCTCTTTAACTGTCGAAGCCATCATAACGTTCATCCATACCTTCTGATTTTTGTTCCTTAAAAATCCCAGTATAATTTGGTTTCTTTCATCTTTTTAAGTCATATCCGGTAATTGTGTATGTTGGGTACGCTCTGTCCCTACCCTTTCTTTCCTTTTCCTTTATTTGTCTGGACTTTAGGTTTCCAGAACCTCATTCTTCTTTACGGGTGTGGTCTATCCCTACCCGTTTCCTTATTTCATCATTCTCCTTTCTTAAATTGAAATTTTCTTCTTCAACAAAATCAATTATTTCCTTGATTTCCCAATACAATTTTTCCAATTCGCATTCGGACTCGAATATTTGAGCTCTGCTTCCCTTTTCTATCTTATTCTCGTTTCTATCAAAAGTGGATTCCTCATCTCTAAATTGTTCCATAACCAGGGTTTGTTCATTTGCTTCATCGAAGTCTTCGGGAGGGTAATATACTTTCAAATTCGCTGAATTCATGGTCACTTCGTGATTCGTTTCACAGTGCCGAATTCTATAGGCATTATTTCTCAAATCTCTTATTATTTGATACGGTCCGTGGTACATTTTCTGGAACTTTTTGTACACGCGGTTCCCTGGATCCGAAATGGCTGGTCTTTTTACTAACACCATTTCCCCTGCTAGTAGTGGCCGATGATACCTCTTGTGCCTATTTCTTCTTTGCCTCCTGTCGGCTTGAGCTTTTAGATGCTCAAAGGTTCTTCTAATACGTACATCTCTTCCCGGCTGAGCGTCTGCTAGCCTAGGAATTACCAGACTCCAAGGTCTCTCTGGTTGCTCATTCCGATGTAACGTTATTGGTATCTCTCCCGTAGATTCATGGATTGTATTGTTTATACAAAATTCGATAATATCCAAAATATCTATCCACTTCCAATTTTCTTCGGCACAGTATATTCTACAATACTTGGCCGTCTCCCTCATCACTCTTTCTACAGGATTTGCCTCAGGATGGCGAATTCTTGACAAAATCTGACGTATTCCAAGTCTTTCTAATTCTTGTCTGAACTCTACACTGGTGAAACAACTACCGTGATCCGACAACAAATTCTCAGGTTTTCCCAGAATCGGTATCACTTTTTCTTTGAGTCGTTTTAACACCTGTTTGGTACTAGTCTTCTGTATGGGAGCAAGGACAACCATTTTAGTGAAGACATCCATAGCCACCATTATGTGTCGATTTCCTCTTCTTGCCTTGGGCAAAGGTCCGAAATTATCAATAGAGATGATTTGACCTGGCCTCTCGGGTAACAATGGTATAGGCTTTTGTCTCATCAGAAATGCATTTGGTTTAATCCTTTGACATAGATCACATGTCTTTAGCGTATCCCTTACAGTTTCTCTCAGTCTCGGCCATACAAATGCTTCTTTCAGCATCGAGACTGTTTTGTCGACTCCCATATGTCCGAACGATCTATGGGCTAACCATACTATTTTCCTCTGCAAAGTTGCAGGTACAACAATCCTTAATCGTGTATGGTCAGAGTCCACAAACTTATATAATAATCCATTATAAAATGTGTAATCATGAGCTATCTTATTAGCTTCCGTGTACGCCGGTGTTCCCCTTATCAAACTTCCCTCAAGGAAAGATATGAGCATGTTCATCCATGGATCCTCACGTTGCCGTTGACTAATGCTTCTTAACTCATTTAGAGTACGCTGATCCCTGTCTTCCAAATCAATAGCCATTACTTCTTCTTCTGTGGACTCTGGCTGTCTACTTAAATAGTCTGGAACTATATTTTCTTTTCCTGGGCAGTATTCTATCTTTACATCAAACTGTTGAATATATAAAGCCCAACGCATCAACCTTTGACTGGATAGATCAGTCTTCATCAAAAAGGTTAAGGCTTTATGATCCGTTCTTAAAGTGACTTGAAACCCATATACGATCTTTCGCCAATATTGCAGCGCGTGCAATATCGCTAACAGCTCGATTTCGCTGATCGTATAATTTTCCTCGTGTGGTTTTAGTCTCCGACTTGTGAAAGCTAGATAATTTTTCTTATCAGGGTTATCCGGGTTTTCCTGATATAGCATTGCCCCTATTCCAATCTGGGATGCATCTGTTTGAATGATAAATCTCTGATTAAAATCAGGATATCCTAGCTTCACATAGTTTAAGAGCATTTCCTTGGCCTCCACAAATGCTTTTTCTGTCTCCTCCGTCCATTTCCACTTGCCCCCCTTCTTCAGAAGGTCCTGTAGTGGTGCAACAGTTTTTGTGTATGATGGACAATGTCCTGAGAAAAATCCAATCAATCCCAAAAACTGGCGAACGTTCTTCACTTTCAAAGGCCTTGGAAAATCTCTTATCGATTCTAATTTGCATGGATTTGGTTTTACACCATCTTTGTCAATCACATGCCCTAAGAATGTTACTTGTCTTTGACAAAAATTTGACTTCTTTAAATTGATTTTAAAATTAGCCCTTCTTAAGTCTTCCAATAATTTCTTCAACTTTTCTAAATGTTCCTCAATGTTCTCCGAGGTAAGCAAAATATCATCCACATAACGGATAGTGCAATCTTTCACTTCCTCTGACAGGTTTCGATCAAGCGCTCTTATTAAGGCAGATCCTGCGGTCTTCAATCCAAACGGACATCTTCTAAAACAATATGTTTGTTGGTCGAACTGAAATCCAGTCAACAGGCTGGTTTTCTCTTCCAGTTCGAGATGATGATACGAAGAAGTCATGTCAATATTTGTAAAAATCTTCTTGCCTTTGAATTTCCTCAGTATTTCTTTTATGGGTGGTGCCGAATCATTTTCTGGTATGATTTTTGCATTTAAATTCCTGGCATCTAAACACACCCTTACTGAGCCATCCGGTTTACTCACAATCACTAATGGACTAACATATGGTGTCGCCATCTTTTCTATAACCCCTGCATTCATCATCTCCTGCAGTGTTTTCTTCGTTTGTGGGTAATGTTTTTCCGCAACCGGATATGGTTTTTGTCTGAACGGTGCCCAATCATTGACTAGGAACGCGTATTTAAAATTTTCAATCTTCCCTGGCTTGGAATCAAATACGTCCCTAAACTTTAATAATAATTTTTTTAATTGTTCCTTATTTTCGAGGTTAACTTTAGCTTCCTCTACTTTTCCCGACAGGTTGGTCTCGAACTCAGTTTCCGAATTATCTTCGAGTTCTATGTTGAGGACTTCAAATATCTTTTCTATGTCCTTATAACCTTCCTCCGTTACTTCTTCCACTTGCCATACCTGTTCTCCTATTTTCGCATCCTGTTCCTGTAGATTAATGTTTTGTTCATCCACATCCTCTCTTTGAATTCTAATGCAGTTTTGCGCTAGGTCTATAATGACCTTGTTCTCACGGATAAAATCAATACCTAATATGACATTATACGGCAATTGATTTACCAGCAAAAAGCATTGCGAAATTTCAGCATTACCCATGATCAAATCGATGTATACCTGAAATTTACATGTTAAAGATTTTTCAGGGATAATCCCCTTAATCTTTACACTTGATGTGGGAATTTTTAATACGCGGCCTCTTGTTTCCAATTCATTTAGAAGGGTTTGCGTAATTAAACTTATTGTGGATCCAGTATCAATTAATGCCCTGACCAGTAATCCTTCTATCCTTAGCATAATTATAGGTAATTCTCTTTTGATAGGTGGGATTCCTTCCACCTCCTCGTTAAATAGCTCATCTGGTCTTGCTATCCAATTCACAATTTCTACCTCCTCCCAGCTCCTGGTATGTTTCCACTTTTGACGATTTAAATTTGAAGTTTTTTTTATCCTGAGGGCTTCCTTTCCCCTCATTCTTTAATTGAGCTTGTAGTTCCAAGCTTTGAGCTCCGTCTTGTCGGTCGGGTGATTTCCGGTTCTTTATTGCCTCACTCCAACGGACTTTTTGCCTTTCAGGTTCGTCTGGTCGTTCATTCATATAACGAAGACTTTCCTGATATCTCTCTTCTATTTCGGCCCGATATTCATCATCCCTATCCTCTGGCCTTACGTTCCTTCTGGGATAATTCTCCCATTTCTTTCGGTTCTCTTGCCTCTGGTGGTTATTGTTATAGAGTCGGCTCTCTTGTTGCCTGTAACCCGTATTCCTAGGATTTCTTCCTCGATATCCTCCTCTGTAGTATGGCTGTATTCCCCTAGGCTCTTGGTGCCCATCCTCTCGACCCAGTCCCTGAGTATCAGTACTAGTGGACTGATTTCTGGTCGATGGTTTCTCCCTGTTTTCATAATTGCTGGCCATATGTACCTGCTCAGTCTGTCTTTGATGCCTGGGAGTAACGTGTGAAGTCGTCATATCTAATTGACGTAATACACTCTCCACTTCCACAGCACTTCTGGCTTTGGATGAGATTAACAGCCTCTGGACCTCATATGGAAGTTGTCTTGCAATGGCGGCACACAGGTCGTTCTCAGCTGGAGCAATGTCAAGTTCCCGGAATTTACACAGCTGAGCGGTGAAAAATTCTGAGTACTTGGTAGGTGCATTTGTGCTGTACTTCCTAGAGTACAGATCTAGCCTCAAATTCTCTTGGACATCTGCTGCCCAATATCGTTTTAAAAAGGCTTCTCTAAAGCCTTCCACCGTATCAAAGGTGTACCTGAAGCTTCTGAACCAAGTAAGACAATCACCTGCCAACAGTTTCTCAATTGCTCTCAGTCTCCGATCCTGAGGAACTTTCATTTCGTTTAAATACACTGCGACTTCCTTTAACCAGTATTTTGGAGTAATTGACATGTTATTACCCGTAAACTTTACCGGTCTGTCCTCATTCGACTTAATGATGTTTATTATCTGACCATTTGTCTGGTTCATGTACGGGGTTGACAGCGCCATCGGATATCCTGGGTTCTTATAAGGGCTCTCCCCTCCTAAGTCCCTATCTGTATCTGTGCCTTGTTCACGAGGATCTACCCATCCTGTCTTTGGAAACTCATCCTGACTCTCAAAGTCTAACTTCCTTTCTCTTCGGGCACTTTCTTCATTAGCCATGAGTTGAATTTCCATTTGACTATTCTTGTGTTCAGTCCTTTCCAACCGTGATCTTAATTCATTTTGAATTTTTTCTTGATTCCTTTTACTATCTTCCTCCACCTTTTTGAGTTGGAATTTCTCTTCCCTGAAACTATCCCTGATTTCAGCTAATTTATCTTCTACCTCTTTCTTGATGACCATGACCTGTTCTGTTATAATTTCTGGTTTAACGTCACCTCTGGTATCTAGGTCTTCGCGTATTTCCTTTATTTTTTTCTCCATCTCTCCCTTAATTCCTTCCAGCTTTTCCTCAGTTTTCCCTTGACTCTTATACAATCTCCTCAAGTGGTCTTGGACCTGATTTACTTCAGTATTGGTTTTTCCTACATGGACCTTTAATGTTCCGATGGTTTCCTGAACCTCATTAATACCCGGACTTATTTCCTCTATCTTATGGGTATTTTCCTTATTTTCTTCATCTTGTTGCTTCCTTTCTCCTTGGAGATGCTCTTCGTAAGTCCCTAATCTATTACTTATTGTTTCCTCGTGCTTCCTCAATTTATCATCTACCTGCCCGGTAAATCGATTAATCTGATCTTTCATACCCTGTACATCTTTGTGATTCTGAGTTTCCATCTTATCAACTTTGGCCTGAATTTCATCGACTTTTTCCTCGAGTTTTTCTACTTTTCCCTCAACTCTTTCAAATTTGTCTCCTAATACCTTAAAACTTTCTTTTATCTCACGCCGGGAACTTTAACAAATATCGCTGTTAGATTTTATCTGAGCTTCTAATTTTTTCTGCACACCTTGGATCTGGTTCACAAGTTTCTCTTCACATGCCTCTACATTTTTTTACAAGATTTTTCCATTTCAACTAATCTAGTTTCCATAGAACCAATTTTACCCTCTATAATTTTAAAATTATCTTGACACTCCTTTTTGGATTCTATACTATTTTTTTCTATAGTACTTATCTGGGGTTTCAATCCTGCATTAAACATGTTACTCTCAATTTGCAATGCCTCTAGCTTGTCCCCAAATGTTTTATCCAATATTTGAAATTTGGACTCTATGTTTCCTTCTATTACTCCTAGTTTATCTTCCAAAACCCTGGATTGCTGACAAATGATTTGAATTTTCTGTTTTTATACTATTAAATTTGATTTCTATCTCAGCCGTCAGTACATCGTTATTTGCTTTACTGTCGGCTTTTATAGACTCTAACGTCTCATTTTTTATAACTTTCAGCTGTTCTGCCATGTTATCCCCACTTTCTGTTTTAATCTCTTCTATCTTAGCCTTCAGTTCATTGTTCATTTTTATACAGTCGGCCTCGATAGCTTTTAATTTAGTCCCCATGCTATCACTATTAGTTTTTAGTGACTCTAAACTTTGATTGATGGATCCTAACTTTTGGTTATTTTCCTCCTGTTGGCTATCCAACTTATTCAAACTCTCATTTATGGATCCTAAATCCCTTTTATTTTCACTCTGTTGGCTATACAACTTATTCAAACTCTCATGTATGGATTCGAACTCTTTTTTATTTTCATTCTTTTGGAGGCCCAATGTATCGTCTATCGTTCCTAATTTATTGTTTATGGCCTCCAAGAGCCGTTGCATCTCTTCACTCAATGCCATATTATTAGAATATAGTGGGCTACTCATGCCACATCGCTAATACATGGTTGAGAGATGGTACTCTGATCCATTGTGTCCCAATTTCTTCAAAAATTTACTTTGGTACGGGTATTTACTACAACGTATCCTTTTGATCTCTTTATACAAACTCAAAAACTTTTATGGAAGTATTTAAAATTCAAAATTTTGAAAAACCATTTTTTTTTTAATGAAAATTTTGATTTTTCGAGAAAACTCGGGTTTTCCCTAGAAAAACTCATCCCTGCGTACTGGGCGCCAAAAAGTAAAGATTTTCTGGGGGGGTTGTTTGATTCAGGGCTGCTCGTTGTGAGTTTCTAGGGACCCATGCGGTCAGTTAACATTACACGTTGTAGCTATTCCTATCCTTACTTTACTTTACATGAAATGACCGTCTTAAGTGTTCCTCTAGTTATTAATCCAAGCACATTACTTTATATACCCCCATGTGGCCTTTCAGCAAGAAATATGCAAATCACAGTATGCCAGCATTGCTCAATTCGGGATTTTCGGGGTTGTAGTATGTTCTCCCACTCTGTGACTTACACATTTTGGATTAAATAGAGGATACACTTGCAAAATAACAACAAAATCAACTCCTATTTTAACACATTTAATTAACCAAAATTATGGCGCTACAAACAATAAAACAAATAAACTACTGACCAATATCTTTCTACTTGTTCAAAGTGAACAAGGAATAGTATAAGAATTAAACCAATATTATATTAAAACACATGGTTTCCTTTAAAACCAACCATTCATAATTATTTTTACTTCCATAAAGTATCTATCTTAAAGTTCCATATAACTACGAGCTCCTTTGGCTCGATACATTCCAATAACGACGGTGTCATTCTTTTGTACACCTCAAATACTATTTTTATATTTTCTTATCATCAAAACAAATATATAATTACATTTAAAGTACATGTTAATTCTTTACTTAAATATTTGGGCACTTCACATGTTCTCAGCATTTACCATCTCTCTCAAGTTTTACAAATTCACCATAGTGATCGGGAAAATACCTGTGTACTCCAGAGTTATAAAGATTACTTGACAAAGTCAAAAACTATGATTACTCCCGGAATCTAGTTGCCTTCATTTAACTCGTGGAATCCTACTTCCATACAACATTACAATAGGGATTGTTATTTATTTTATTTGTCTTATAAGACCATTATCACATAAGAAAACTACGATCTGAACTGGCAAGCGATAATTTCTTCTACAAGGACCTCGGTTCAAATCCCGGGTCATTAACAACTTTAAACACTCACGGTGTATTCATTCCTTCTTACAGACGGCCTTCACCAACCCTCCTGCTATTAGGGTCAGACCGTATACTTGAGCGAGATTTATGACTGGGAGGGTGACTTCCCGTGTAGTCTGCGGTTGGAGCTCTCCTCAATGCTTTTAAAACAAATCTTCCTTTCTTTTCAGTTCTATGGAGAGACCTGGCATTTTACTTCTCCTTTTACTTTCAACAATAATATTGGGCTCATAAACCACTTTCGTAACCTTGGCATTTATTAATTATATAGGGTCCTCATTGATTGGGAAGAGTAATACACATTTTACGACGAATAATTAGGGGCTTCAACAACAAGAGGAGTCTAGGTTCGACTCTCTTAACATGCCTCGGGAACCATTCCCACATTGGAGGACTTTACAAAATGCGATTTAGGTTCGGCCGTGGCCTACATGACCTACGCTCAATAATACCATACATTTGCTCCCTTTTACAACATAATAACACACACATGGCCTCGTGATCTACGTCACTATTGGAGGACTTACAACATATCTCAATTCACCGCAATCAACTACCCCTCATAAGTAATTTACCAAGTACATTTTATTCTACGCATTCCTAGCGTGACATTTTATTTTAATTGCGCTCCATTGCGCTATACATTATTTACGGCCTAGGGTCTTCCAAAGAACTGATAAATTCCATATTAACAATTGATACATACCTCAATGTTTATATTAATCTTTTCCTCTGACAATAATCGCTCTTTTTTTATGAACATGCATTAACATCATGTCTTATACTTTTATTAAGGCTCCAATGCTCTTATTTTCATATCATTCAGTTTAATCTTTATTTATATTTCATGTATATTATTATTATTATTAATACGCTTGCTTTTATAACATTCGTCAAATACACTGACCTTTTATTCATACATTTCCTCTACAGGATTTATTCTTTCACATAATTATTTATAATTTCTCAAAATTCTATTTTTGTTCAGACCGCGTTCTTATTCTGTATTTAGTTATTTAGAAACATCCCTTTTACTCAAAAAAACTCCGGTGGATTTGTACACAATCATTTCCCCGACACCAAAACATAATGAAAATCTTTACTCACATGTTTAAGGTCGTTTCTTGACCTTTCTCCTCGTGCGATGCGTCATTTTAGCCCACTTTTTTTAAATTACTCCATCTTGTACAAATTCATTGCATGTACAGACATATCTTGACACATATTTAACACGTATACATTTAACACTAATAACATTTTAAATACACTGGTGTATCCGTTTAGAACACACAATAAAAACACAAAAAATGTATTACTTTTAACACAAAATCTTGATATATTTACACTTCACAAATTTTGATCACTAGGCCGCTATTTAAGCCTATCACACGTGACCTCTTGACCTCCCGTCTCCAAGGGTGAAATTTAGTAATGTCGGCTTCCTATCCTCTCTGAATGTCTCGAATCATCTACTTCCTCCCTGCAATAGCACTTCTTCGAATCCCGTTCCTGACGATCTGCTATTTCTCTAACTTAAACGGCTCCCCTTTTAGATCCTATTTATTGATCTTAGCGAAAGTCTGTTCTATTCACGGTCCCCTTGATAATCTATCGGTGACCTATGGATTTTTATAGCAACTAATACTTCTCGAGTCTTAGTGCTTTTGAATAGTTCGTCTGCTTTCTTGAAACAATGTCTATAGTTTCCTGTCTTCTTCTTTGCTTATTCGGTTCTCGCACTTCTAATCTTCTAGAATACTCTGCGAACCTTATTCTATCTTTCCCTGCTCGGGATCTTTAAATTTGATGAAATGTTTATCTCGCTGTTACGGTACTTCCGTACGTTATGATACTTTTGGTCGTTTACTTAAAGACCTATCGCCCTGAGTCCTAAGTTCGCAGCCTGCTTTGACTGTATTTTATGAACTTTTCACTGTAAACTTTCTACTGTCGGACCTAAATCCTGTAACTAGGATTTTCCTAATTTTCAACACGGCGATACTGTAATTTTACTTCTTTGCAACTCCTTACGGAGGCACGCAAGTTATTGATACCGCGACGCCCGTGGCTGTCGGATATTGTCTATGCGATGTGATGCAGCGTTTTTCCTCTCAAGGAAAGCTTGTATACTGTCTTCGGTGTGTTACAGCGTGACGCCCCCTCACGGACTGTCGGAATTCGGTGTCTGATGTAGCACAGTGACGCGCCCTCAGGCCGTTTGATAACTGCATGTACTGATACAGCGTGACGCCCCCCTGGGCTATCGGAAACTGCATGATTGGTCTGGCTTGGCCTGGACTTTTATACTATTTAGTCACAAAAAGATAAAACTCTAGTCCTTTTCGTGACCAACTTTTGAAATAATTGTCGTACAATTATAAAAATTATATCTCCAGAAAGCTCGTCTTCCAAACGTCAAATGATCTCACTGCGCATAAGAATCGATCGTGCATTTCGGAGATATTAATTAATTTTTAGTCTTCAGCTGCGTGGGTGGTGCTGTTCATTTTTAAATTCCCCACTCCTCTGGTATCAGTGAATCCCCGATGACGTATGCTGCGTTTGCAGTTCTTTCCTGTGCAATTATTACAAGCTTTTTCTTTACACAAAAATCTCTAATCCGAAATGACTCACAGTCCAGTAATTATTTACTTATTTTTATTCTTGCAAATGGGTTAACTTTAATTATTCTTCTACTGGCACAGCGGCGCTGTTGTCATTTTACTGCAAGCTAAGCTGGATTTCCGAGTCACGCTTCTCTGACTTACAGTGAAAACTTTCCACTCGTTCTATTAATATCCATGACCAGCTCCCTCTCAATGAGTCAAGAGGCATGATCTCATCTTCTGAACACCTGGTCCCAGCTGCTTGCACAACGTTAGGCTAGAACCCTTGCTTGAAATCTCTCTCCGTTCCCTTAGAGACTGTATGTTTCTTTCATTCCTTTCACAAAATACATGGATTCGACCCCTTTTGAGCCAATGGTACATGGGTTCAATATATGATTTAATAAAAAGTGTATTATTCATCTTGAGAAAAAAAACTCTTGTATATACTTTATTAAATGTACAGGTGCTAAAAAATAAAAATTATTTGAAATAAATAAAGAGGGTCCAAAAATCTGAGGGACTTGGGCCTCATTTTACCTTAATCCGGCACTGACTGGAATGCGAAATCCGCAGTCGGGGTCGATCTGGATAGTAATATGTCCTTACCGAATTACGGTACATTAAACAGTTCCACACACTCACAGATATACAGACCGACAGACATTCATACACACGCACACACAAATTAAGGATGACCTCTTAAGCCTCTATTTCATACTGTTTTCCCACCATTGACCAGTTGGCGTCTTAACTGTAAGAGGCAAGTGTCAATCTTTATTACGTAATGTGTACTCACTTCCCCTCGCCTCTGGTGCTGCTCGAGTGAAGCTTCTTTCAGTGTAAAGTGACATATTATCATGGATTGCAATGTTGAACCTTCCTGAACTCTCCTCATTGTGCCATTTGTGTGGCACATCACACCTTAATATTACTCAACAAACACGTTGGTACTCCCCTTCCTATATATCAAACTAAATATCAAGGGTCGAGTATTCCATTCAGTTCCCCGAGATTATCTAGTCCTTTCAAAAATATCTATAATTCAGTAAAATCACATAAGGACAAATATTTTGTCGGAAAGGAATGTTGGGTTGCGAAATTGTTCGACTATATTTTTAGCCTACTTTTCACATTTTGCAAAAATGAGGAAAAAGTAGTCTTATGAGATCGATCCGGGAAAATGTGTGTCTGTCTGTCTGTCTGTCTGTCCTTCTGTCTGTCTGTCTGGCTGTGTGTCTGTCCCCCCCCTATCAACTCCTAAACGGCTGCAGCAATCAAAACCAAATTTAGTATGAGTAAAGATGTGCACCGGAATAGCTCACGTCCATATTTGAAAATGATGTCAGTGCTACCAACTGCTGAAAAAACGCACTAGAAATTTCAGCTCCATGTTGGATATCTTAAAGGTATGCATGGGAGTTATTCCAAAATTGGCACACATGTAGATAATACTATTTCAGTTTAATTTCCAGGAGGCCAACCATGACAGTGTTGCCAAAATAATTTTAAGCCTTCTGATAGGTCCAATGTTTAAATGCATATAACTTCTACACTATCAACTGGATTTCAACCAAATTTTGTGCGTAATATCTGTACATAAACAGATATGACTCAGCGTATTCTTAAGAGCCACCAGGGCTGCCAACTGTTAATAATTGCTCTCTCTCTCTATTTTTTTTAAATCCAAATACCAATATATCAGAAAGTATGCAAGCCAACAGCTTTAAACTATGCACACGTATATTCTGACATTTTAGATTAATTTGGAGTAACTTATATACGTCAGTTCTACCAACATGATTATAAGCCTGCTGATAGTACCAATTTTTAAATACATGTAACTTCTATACTATCAGTTGGATTTCAACCAAATTTCGTATGTGCAATGTGTACCATAACAGATATGACTATACGTATTGTTAAGAGCAATCAGGGCTGCCAACTGTTAATAAATGCTGTCTATATTTTTTTTACCCTAATATCAATATATCAGAAAGTATGCAAGCCAACAGCTCTATACTTTGCACACGTATAGCACCTGACATTCTAGATTAATTTGGAGTAATTAATACAAGGCGGTGCTGCCAACATGATTCTATGCCTGCTGATATGTCCAATTTTAAAATACATGTAACTTCTATACTAACAAATGGATTTCATCCAAAATTGGCACAACAAGATATCATAATAATTCAGATTATTTCTGACCAGCACACGCATGGTATTGTTGGCAACATGCTTTTACGCGTGCTGATAGATCCAGTGTCTAACTGCATGTAACGTCCATTGGACTTCAACCAAATGTTGTATTCTGTACCTTAAGAGATGGAACTAAGAATATATTCAGTCACCAGGGCTGCCAACTGTAGTGCTCTATTAGGCTACATTATACCAGGTATATTTTGAACTAATTAGATATTTCGATATTACCAACTTAATTTCGTCTTTATTCTAGATAGGTTCATATACTGTAGAATAATCATTGGCATGAAAAGTAGGCTGTATAGTTCTTCACGGAACTTCTTGTTTCTTTTTTAATCGCTTATCCCCCAGTTCAACTAAATCCCAGTTTTGCGAGGGCATTGGTTGAGCGAGAGAGTACCTAATCCATCTCAGTCGTGCTGAAAATGTATTTGTGGTTTCCCATTTTCACCACCTGGTAAATGCCGCACTGTTCCTTTCAACAGGTCCAATTCCTTCCAAAAATCCCTTCCTTAATAAGCCCCAAGTTAGAGGTCGCCTATCACCATCCCCAGTTGTATCTGCTCCCAGACACCATCCTTATGACGGTAGAGGAATGACCCCTCGCGCAGAGACCGCGGGTGAGGACGAGTTAGGAGAAGTAGCGATTAGAAAGGACAGAAATGACTTAATCAAAGGACTGCTTCTTTTCCAGAGTATATGGCCTTATTGTTGAAAATCCACAGCCTGCTTCCAGTTGCCGACCGGGTCAGGAATGGAATGAATGAAGCCCCCATCTAGCGACGAGGATATGAACCGTGCTGACTGCCGAGGCCTAACGCACTCCTCTGGGGCAATGATTAAATGAATGACAGATGAAATAAAATGATAGTGGAGAGTGTTGCTGGAATGAAATTTTGAGAAAGAAAAACGGAGTACCCGGAGAAAAACCTGCCTGCCCCCGTTTTGTCCAGCAAATTTCTCACATGGCGTGACCGGGATTTGAACCACGGACCCAGCGGTGAGAGTCAGGCGTGCTGCCGCCTAAGCCACGGAGACATATGGCTCTATTGTTCTGTTCCTTAAATTAACATAACTAAGCATTTCTTTTGCTTTCTGCTAAAATGTAAATTGCATGGGCAGAGAATCGAACCCGGACCGCCCGCGTGGCAGGCGAGCATTCTTCCACTGAACCACCGATGCTGACGGCGCAGTGTTGAACGGAGACTGGTGACACACTATTAGGCATTCTTGTTTATTAGAGACTGTGAGAATCCTCAGTGTTGTACGCACACATCCTCCAGCCAATACTTCCATACTTCAAGTCCTGGGACAAGCTAACATTAAACTACACAACTACGGCCCCTACAGAAACACCTGATAGCAAACAAATCCAACACACACATGGATGATGACTATGACTTCTCTAGCCCCCAAAATAAATTAACAACTCGTTCCGGGGTAAGTGAGACAAGTTATTTCCATTACCTAGGCTGTATGTTCCCGAGACCTGAGACCTATCAGTAAGTAACTGGGAAGGTCCCACCGTGGGCTTCAGTGTATTCCGCGGTAGTCGTGGCCGAGTGGTTAAGGCGTCTGACTTGAAATCAGATTCCCTCTGGGAGCGTAGGTTCGAGTCCTGCCGACTGCGCGTATTTTATACCAAAGGTTTGTGAATATTGGCCCTTCTCATTGGCCTATTCCCAGTTGTTCTGTTCCTGGTTAATGCTGTCCGGCTCCGTGGCTAATTAGTAAGCGTCCTAGACATTAGCACAGTTTCGATACCCAGCCAGGCCATGCGGATTATAATCGCCTGTGATTAATTCCCCTGGCCCGGGGACTGGGAGTGTGTAGCGTAATGATATAAATACCTGAAGAAAAAGTGAATAAAAAAGAGGACAGTTAAATGACGGTTAAAAAAAAAACAAGAAAAATGTAATGTTAGATTTTCGATGTGAAATATCACTTCAGATTCCAAGTAAATATGGAGGTCCCATGGCTCATGATCGTGAGATTAAATACAGACTCTCTTCCTTTTCATATACTTCTTCTTCTTCTTAGTCATTTACCCTCCAGGTTGGTGGAACCCACGGACTCAGCGAGGGAACTCACCACTAACGCCTCTACGGGCAGTGTCCTAGAGCTGGGAACATCTAATCGGAGGCGATACAACTGGTGAGGTGTGATTGGCACCTCGCCCAGGCGGCCTTACCTGCAAAGCGAACAGGGGCCTCATGAGGGAAGGTAATGGAAGGTCAGGATGGATAGGCAAGGAAAAGGGAAGGTGGCGGCCATGGCCTTGAAGAAGGTACCATCCCGGCATTTGCCCGAAGACGAAGTGGGAAACCACGGAAAACCACTTCGAGGATGGCTGAAATGTGAATCGAACCCACTCTACTCATTTGGAACACCCGAGGCTGAGTAAACCCCGTTCCAGTCCTCATACCACTTTTTCAAATTTCGTGGCAGAGCCGGGAATCGAACCCAGGACGTCCGGGGCGGCAGCTAACTATGCAGGAATCGAACCCAGGACGTCCGGGGCGGCAGCTAACTATGCTGACCGCTACGCTACGGAGGCGTCTCCCTTCCCATATATCAAACTAAATATCAAGGGTCGAGTATTCCATTCAGTTCCCCGAGATTATCTAGTCCTTTTAAAAATATCAATAATTCAGTAAAATCACATAAGCACAAATATTTTGTCGGAAAGGAATGTTGGGTTGCGAAATTGTTCGACTATATTTTTTTCTCTTTTAATCTCTTATCCCCCAGTTCAACTAAACCCCAGTTTTTGCGAGGGCATTGGTTGAGAGAGAGAGTTCCTATTCCATCTCAGTCGTGCTGAAAATGTATTTGTGGTTTCCCATTTTCACCACCAGGTAAATGCCGCACTGTTCCTTTCAACAGGTCCAAATCCTTCCAAAAATCCCTTCCTTAATAAGCCCCAAGTTAGAGGTCGCCTATCACCATCCCCAGTTGTATCTGCTCCCAGACACCATCCTTATGACGGTAGGGGAATGACCCCTCGCGCAGAGATCGCGGGTGAGGACGAGTTAGGAGAAGTAGAGATTAGAAAGGACAGAAATGACTTAATCAAAGGACTGCTTCTTTTCCAGAGTATATGGCCTTATTGTTGAAAATCCACAGCCTGCTTCCAGTTTCCGACCGGGTCAGGAATGGAATGAATGAAGCCCTCATCTAGCGACGAGGAGATGAACTGTGCCGGCTGCCGAGGCCTGACGCACTCCTCTGGGGCAATGATTAAATGAATGACAGATGAAATAAAATGATAGTGGAGAGTGTTGCTGGAATGAAATTTTTAGAAAGAAAACCGGAGTACCCGGAGAAAAACCTGTCTGCCCCCGTTTTGTCCAGCAAACTTCTCACGTGGCGTGACCGGGATTTGAACCACGGACCCAGCGGTGAGAGTCATGCGTGCTGCCGCCTAAGCCACGGAGTCTTAGGGCCTTATTGTTATGTTCCTTAAATTAACATAACTAAGCATTTCTTTTGCTTTCTGCTAAAATGTAATTTGCATCGGCCGGGAATCGAACACGGGCCGGCCGCGTGGCAGGCGAGCATTCCACCACCGAACCACCGATGCTGACGGCACAGTGGTGAACGGAGACGGGTGACACAATGTCAGCCATTCTTGTTAATTAGAGACGGTGAGAATCCTATGTGTTGTACGCACACGTCCTCCAGCCAATACATCCATACTTCAAGTCCCGGGACAAGCTAACATTAAACTGCACAACTACGGCCCCTACTGAAACACCTGCTAGCAAACAAATCCAACACACACATGGATGATGACTGTGACTTCCCTACCCCCAAAATAAATTAACAACTCGTTCCGGGGTAAGTGAGACAAGTTATTTCCATTACCTAGGCTGTATGTTCCCGAGACCTGAGGCCTATCAGTAAGTAACTGGGAAGGTCACACCGTGGGCTTCAGTGCATTCCGCGGCAGTCGTGGCCGAGTGGTTAAGGCGTCTGACTTGAAATCAGATTCCCTCTGGGAGCGTAGGTTCGAGTCCTGCCGACTGCGCGTTTTTGATACCAACGGTTTGTGAATATTGACCCTTCTCATTGGCCTATTCCCAGTTGTTCTGTTCCTGGTTAATGCTGTCCGGCTCCGTGGCTAATTGGTAAGCGTGCCAGACATTAGCACAGTTTCGATACCCAGCCAGGCCATGCGGATTATAAGCGCCTGTGATTAATTCCCCTGGCCCGGGGACTGGGAGTGTGTAGCGTAATGATATAAATATGAAAATCCACAGCCTGCTTCCAGTCTCCGACCGGGTCAGGAATGGAATGAATGAAGCCCCCAACTAGCGGCGAGGATATGAACTGTGCCGGCTGCCGAGGCCTGACGCACTCCTCTGGGGCAATGATTAAATGAATGACAAATGAAATGATAGTGGAGAGTGTTGCTGGAATGAAATTTTGACAGGGAAAACCGGAATACCCGGAGAAAAACCTGTCTGCCTCCGTTTTGTCCAGCACAGATCTCACATGGAGTGACCGGGATTTGAACCACGGTCCCAGCGGTGAGAGGCCGGCGTGCTGCCGCCTAAGCCACGGAGGCTTCAGCGTAATGATATAAATACCTGAAGTAAAAGTGAATAAAAGAGAGGACAGTTAAATGAAGGTAAAAAAAAACAAGAAAAATGTAATGTTAGATTTTCGCTGTGAAATATCACTTCAGATTCCATGTAAATATGGAGGTCCCATGGCTCATGATCGTGAGATTAAATACAGACTCTCTTCTTTTTCATATACTTCTTCTTCTTAGTCATTTACCCTCCAGGTTGGTGGAACCCACGGACTCAGCGAGGGAACTCACCACTACCGCCCCTACGGGCAGTGTCCTAGAGCTGGGAACATCTAATCGGAGGCGATACAACTGGTGAGGTGTGATTGGCACCTCGCCCAGGCAGCCTCACCTGCAAAGCGAACAGGGGCCTCATGAGGGGAGGTAATGGAAGGTCAGGATGGATAGGCAAGGAAGAGGGAAGGAGGCGGCCGTGACCTTGAAGAAGGTACTGCCCCCGTAATTGAATTATATAGAGACCACGGTGGCTATATTTGAAATTATTAGGAGAGTTATGGCTGTCATAGTTATGACGTGGGTAGTCATGACGTAAGCATGGATGACGTATATGTTATGCCAGCAAGCTACTTGAGCTGAGATTCTCAGTGACGTCAGCATTTAGTCGAGAATGTTCCAAGATTTACGACGCAGTCGCAGGAAACGAGGAATTCTGCTGAGGAAGAAACTATGCTATTGGAGGAGAGGCATGAACCAATCAACGATAGTTTAAAGGAAGACGGAGATTGCTGAAACTATGGTATTTTTATTACTTTTGGAATGCAGAATTGTGGAAATCCATTTGCAGTAGAAGCATTGATTTGGAATTTTGGTGAAATTTATTTTCAGTTTTTGAATTTTGAAAATCCATCATGTATTAACGAAGTTGGAACTTCTAGCGATGACGTAGTATCACGCTTTGGAAGGGATGGAAACGCCCCTCGTGAAGTTAATAAAAGGGCTTGCGCAGAAGAGAGGAGCCTCTTTCGTTCTCTGATCATTCTGAGATCTCATTCTCAGATCATCGAAGTATACTTGTGAAAGTTCTTTTCTTATACATTCATTATAGTGAGACGTCGAAGTGAACAGCAGTGAAAAGAATCGTCTTTATAACGCGTGGCGAGGCCACTATATTAACGAGATCCAAGTCAAACTAGGTGAAGTTGAAACGGACCTTAGAAAGCTTCTACAAGTTTAGCTTCGAACAGTTAGCGGTCACCGATAAGATAATTGTATTGTGCAGTGCTACATGCAGTAATAGAGAAAAGCTGAACAATTTCGACCGATTAGTTTAAAAGATATTAGCAGTTTTATACGACTGACAAAAGTGATTATCTCGCCACAAGAGAAGCACTTTTGTATAGCCAGAATCAACGCAACGGCTGACGCTGCGAGTGGAATAGAAAGACTTCAGATTGCTTGGTTACAGAACGATACAGTATAATGGAGCAATTGAATACGGCAGTTTGTTCTTCTGACACTACAACCGAAGAGCAGATGGAAGGCTAAAAGGGCTTATTGCAATTGGGACATATTTCAACGGAGTAAGATAGCGACATGGAACTTCGCTAATTGCTATTCCACACAAGCGAACATGCGGTGAATACCATCTACACCCATGTTTCGTGATTAAAGGCTGAATACCATCGAACAGCCATAGAAACAATTTCATACTCTGAATATGAATAATTTCTTCGGAAATTTCTACAAAACTTCATGGCGATTGTCTACTGGAACTTCAGGAAATTTTTCAAGGGAGGTCAGGGGTGTCCCGACTCACAAAGAAGATTATTGCCGGAAGGATGTCTATTCGTCTTCGAGGAGCAGAGCGATTTCCGGAGAAGGAAGCAGTTCGATTCTCCGAGGGTGCTATTTCCTATTTCGAGGATGGAGCTCAGCTTTAACGTGGTGAAATGGATCCATCAGCAGTCTTCTTTGGGGAATTTTCCTCTGGAACGTCAATCGGCAGATAAGGTAGTCGTGAACGTTTATTGTATTTGAGTTTACTAATGATGTTTGAGCAACCATTTTTCCCATATTTTTATCCTCATGTTTTTTGCCCTATTTTCTTGTTGAGATTCTTATTCTCAGTACACCTTGATGAGTTATGCCTTTTTCGACGATTTATTAAGACATTGTTATGTCATGGGCATAGTTAATGATTTTGAATCAGTTGAGACTGATATTTAGGTTTTTCAGTAATTAATATTTTTTGTAGTCACGATTTGACTGTAAGTTAATGATTTTTATGGCAGATTTAAATTCAGACAGCGTGTCACTTTATTAAAGTAATTCTACCCCAGTTTAATTACTTTGACCAATTTTCTGTCATCATCAAGAAGGAAGAACATTTAAATGATTTTAGAGCGTTAAAATCTCTTACGTTGTCGACGATCTTGGAAATACTAGTCGTTATTTGTATTGATTGCAACACAGACATTTATCGTCAGTTATGAATGAACATTGCATCATAGACACTTTTGTGAAAGAGTAACTTTAATAATGAATTATTGAATGCATTAAAGTCAAGTACTTTTGTTAGGAGTTTTTCTCAATTAGAGAATTATATAACGATGTTTGCATTCCCCAGTCTAATTGGATTCTATTCGACTACTTTGCATTTTAGTCGCACTTTATTTGAAGATAGTATTTTTATACTGCAATTTCTTTTAAGATGTTAATCTTAAATTTTGATAGACCAGACAGGCGTATATAAGCGTATTCACTATTAAATTTGTTTGTGATTGGCAAGTTTTGACTTCATTTCGGTTCATGAATGAAATCCACGAAGGTTAAATATAAAAACAGTTTTGAAACAAGTAATGATTATTAGAATTTTTAAGTGGAACTATGAATGTATAATCGCTAGTGCAGCGCGTGTTGAAAGTCGCTGAGGTATAATGCCCTTGAATATGAAGGAAGTTCCCACAGGAATTAATGTTAAAGAATTATTTGTGGAAGTTTTTGTAAGTTATGTGGAAGTTTTTAATGCCATATAGATTAATATATGATGATTTTGGGCATATTTTTAATGCAGATTGTGCATTAACTTGTTAGCGAAGGATTTTCCGCTGGAGTTAGATTGTCATAGTTCGTTGAAAATTAATCAAGTGAGTTACTGTTATAATAAACACGAGTTTTGAAAGAATTTGAGATAAGATTTTGAATGAAGGTTGCCGTCACAAATCATTATTAAAACCTTTATTAAACCAGATTGTGACATTAACATGTATAACTAACCTTCATTGGTCGATTATATTAAACAGGATTATAAAATTACCAACCGAATGAACATGTGGTTAATGTATTTATTAAATTAATAATTTAAACAATTTAAATGTTAATATTGTAAATAATTGATGTAAATATTTTTGAAAATAATATGGAACGAGAGTGATGTTAAAGGCGTGCATATAATATTTTTATTGTCTTTGACAAAGATTATAAACAATTTCTTATTGTTATAAATAATTTATGTGATTTTGTTATAAACATTTAAGAGCTAATTAAACATTTGGATTGAAGTTAACAAGTTTAAGAAATTAACATAATGATCCAATAGGATGTGAGCAAAGTACTTGAAAGATTTGCGTAAATATAATGTGAGTTGTCTTGTAGACATTTAAAAGCTTGAGAGCGCAGGCTGTATTCTTACGTAACGTAGCATGTAAGAAGGGAGTGCATTTGACCAGTATGCAACAGGCTGGAGGGTAGCCCGCAGCTGTGCCAACATCTGGTTCTCAGAGAGTGAGGTCGTCCACACTCTGGCCTTGCGACTATAAATACCATTCTCATGTTTATTAAAAGGAAACCAAATGCTCTATATATGTCACACCCTGACGTCCTTTTCCAATCCAATAGTGTTATGAATATTACGTTATTTGGAGCTCTTGGGGGCTAAAATGTTCTATATCATGTTGTATGATAATTTTTGCAAGTCCTACTGGAGGACGTAGTCAAATTGACTTGGGCTACTGATAGCCACGTTGTTTTTGTTGTGTTAGTAAAATCATACCCTTTATTTGAAATAAAGCTTTTGTACAGTTCAAAGTTCTCGTCTTCGTTATGGTTCATTTTTAAATGTCATGGTGGAGGTTATTGTGTGAACAGACTTTAGTGATCCTGTTGTCAACTCAAACCCCGAGATAATTAAGAGGTAAGTAACGGTAAGTATGAACCCCCGTCTATTTTGGTGTGTTCCACAATGATTTCCTGTGAACTTCTGTGCTCTTATCTCGATAGTATCTGTCAGTGCCATTTTCATTGATGTAGCTGAGCCGGTGCAATTGATAGTTGGCAATCCGATTGAGGGGGCGGATATCTGACAGCCTACTGTCCAGGTAAACGGGGACAGAAAGATTGGCGCAGTCAACGTGTGGGGCATGTTCAACAACACTGGATCACCAGGTTGAACAATAGAAAGATTGGCGCACCTAAAACGTTGGGGCTCGATTCAACATAACTGGATTACCAGGTTGAACGCCAGAAAGAGTGGCAAACCTAAAACGCGAGGTTCGATTAGACTCAAATAAAGAGGTTGATTCTTTGTTAGATGTCTAGGCCAATTGTAGAATTTAAGAGTGTGATTATATAGGAATTAAATGTTGTATTGTATTAGGAAAATTACACTCAGAAAAGATCAGATCTTATACAACTTGAGAAAGGTTAAATAGGCTGGAAACTTAGAAAAATCGCCTATAATCTGGAATCTTATTTTATTTGACCGGCTTATGACATTTTAGTCATATTAAAGATAAAATTAAATTATTTGGATTGTAAATGTAAATTATTTGTGTTAGGATATTTTAAAATGAGCCAAGGAAATTTGAACATGTGCTGGAGTTTGTTTCAACATGAAGTATCGTCGAAGGTTAATTATAAGGTAGTTATAAGTTAGATTTAAGACAGAAAATTGATCAAAATTATATATGGTGAAAAGTGTTGCTCAAATGTTGTTATTTTGCTCTTTTGATGTATGTCCCTACAGCAATCCATTTTTGAATAATATTGTAATGGCAGATGAAAGTTTGAGGTTGATGTTAGAGGAGATGTCTGCTAACATGAAGCAGATGATGGAGGAAAATGCTAGTAATATGTCTGCTAATTTGAAAGCAAGCATGACTAGTAGTATGAAGCAGATGCTGAATGAAAGCATGAAGGAGAATAATAGTCGAATGGAGGAGAATGCTAGTAATTTGAAAGCTAGCATGGGTGAAAGTTTGAAGGTTCTTCAGACTAGTGCTGCTAATTTGGAGGATAATATGTCGCGTTTACAGATTAATACCCTAGGAATTGAGAATACTGTAACGGACATGCGTACAGACGTGTCTAATGTCCATAAAGATGTGTCTATTGTGCATAAAAGTGTTGATGATGTTAAATTTGATGTGTCTAAGGTACAGAAAGACCTTACAATGTTAAATCTAGATGTAGCTAATGTCCGAGGGGATATTTCTTGTGCTAGAGCCGAAGTTGTTGTTGTCAAAAATGATGTAGCGACTGTCCAAGACAAGGTCGAGGAAGTCCAAAAAGAAATTCAAAAAGCTAGAACTGATGTATCCAATGTTCAGGTAGATATTAATAACATTCGTGCGGATATAACTGAGGTGCAAAGTGACATAACTAAGATTCAGGTAGAGGTCAACACAGTTTTCGTAGATATGACTAAAGTCCAAACTGATGTAAATAAAGTCAGGGAAGAAATCGAAAACTCAAAAACTCTTTGTACGCGTAATATAACTGCATTAGCGACTAGACTAGTTGATGAATCAGTTAGAACAACAACGTCTTTAGCAGAGTTGAAGTATGATGTAGAGGTCATGAGAACCCAGGTATTAGACCACAATAGAGTATTAAAAGAGGATATCGAAGTAGACATAGCCGAAATGTTAACAGCAAACGTAGCGGTATGGAAAGACGAGTGGAATAAGTCAAGTGGGGAACATGTAACCCAAATTCAGGAAAGGATTGAAAGAAAACTTGCCAGTACGCAGATAGAAATTAACAATGAAGTAGTACAGATTAGGAAAGATTTAAGTGTCAGGATAAATTCGCTATCCGAAAAACAAGTTGACGATAGAACACAACTAGATCAGGATATGCAAACTTTAAAATCTACATTAGAGGATCAAATTCATAAAGTTGTCTCTGACGTAAATGAAACGACGAGTAAACTGAAAAATTTGAAGTTAGGAGAGGCTAGTTTAATGGAGAACTACAAAGAAGAGATAGTCAAGAAAGTCTTAACAGAAATCACCGACAAGGATACAGAAGGCTTAGCTTGCGAATTGAATAGGAATTATACTAGAAGACATAACCTAGAGCCAGAAGAAAGAGACGTGACTCCTGAAGAACGTGTATCCAGATTCAGAGAGGAGGATGACGAGAGGAATATGGAACCTGACTGGAACTATCGAGATAGTGGGAAAAACTATCCGGATTCATATCCGAGGAACGTGACGGTCATCAGGAATTTCGAAGACAAACCACAAAAATTCAGTAACACTGATAGTTTGACACCTATAGAGTATGTAAGGAATCTCAAAGATTATTTCATCGAAGCTCACATTCCCAGAGAGAGAGAGATGAAGATAGTAGAGAGATATCTGATTGGAGGACCCCTTGAATGGTTTCGCGCATTTAGATACACATTCAGTAACTTTGACGAGTTTGCAGAGGCATTAATCAAACGATTTTGGTCCATAGAAGCGCAGAATTCGTTAAGAGCGGAGGTGTATTCAAGAAAATACTCAGGTACTCTTCCAACGAGGTACGCTGATTTCTTTACGAGTCAGTTGTCCCGCTTGAGATTTTTGCAACCCCCATTGTCCACGGAGCAACTAATAGATGCGATTTCTCGTATGCTGCCAGTTGAGGTGAGGAGACTTATAATTTCGTCCAACATCAGGGATTTATCCAGCATGGATGAATTACTGAGAAGGTTAGACTACACAAGTCCAATGCCTAACGTAGTCCAGAAAGGTCAAAAGCAGGAGTTTAAAGAAATCAATACGGTATATATGGACCAAGTCCAACAAACTGACAAGCCAGAGGAGGAGAAAACTGACAATGTAGGTCCTCACAGGAATAATCAGTTTAGAAATTACAGATCACAAGGTTACCGACCGTATCAACAGAGAAGAGGTTGGAACTACAACCGAGGAAACTACAATGGAAGAGGCAGATATTACAACAATAATGGGTATAACCGTAACTATAATAGGAATAACCAAAACCAAAATAGAAACCAGAATACTCAAGGTCAGGTTATGACACCCGATCAGTATCAGCAAAGAGAAAAGGAAAGCCAGCAATACTTAAAAGAATTAAGGGATAAAGAAGCTGACAATCAAAAGAAAAGGCAGGATGTTGTAATCGATCCTGGTCCTTCTACGAGCCAGCAGAACTTAGAAAATAGAAATACTAGTCAGAAGAGAAAGTAGAGAGGAAAGAATACATTAACCACACACAACCCAGATTTATGATTAAGGAACATAGAGGAAATATCATACTAGAGTAAGCCAGTAATAATTCAATTTCGTGTTCAAGAGAGTTGAGATACTTGTAACATTGAGTTTAAAAACAATTTGCAACTGTTTTTAAAACGTGGTGAGAGGAGAATGCCCCCGTAATTGAATTATATAGAGACCACGGTGGCTATATTTGAAATTATTAGGAGAGTTATGGCTGTCATAGTTATGACGTGGGTAGTCATGACGTAAGCACGGATGACGTATATGTTATGCCAGCAAGCTACTTGAGCTGAGATTCTCAGTGACGTCAGCATTTAGTCGAGAATGTTCCAAGATTTACGACGCAGTCGCAGGAAACGAGGAATTCTGCTGAGGAAGAAACTATGCTATTGGAGGAGAGGCATGAACCAATCAACGATAGTTTAAAGGAAGACGGAGATTGCTGAAACTATGGTATTTTTATTACTTTTGGAATGCAGAATTGTGGAAATCCATTTGCAGTAGAAGCATTGATTTGGAATTTTGGTGAAATTTATTTTCAGTTTTTGAATTTTGAAAATCCGTCATGTATTAACGAAGTTGGAACTTCTAGCGATGACGTAGTATCACGCTTTGGAAGGGATGGAAACGCCCCTCGTGAAGTTAATAAAAGGGCTTGCGCAGAAGAGAGGAGCCTCTTTCGTTCTCTGATCATTCTGAGATCTCATTCTCAGATCATCGAAGTATACTTGTGAAAGTTCTTTTCTTATACATTCATTATAGTGAGACGTCGAAGTGAACAGCAGTGAAAAGAATCGTCTTTATAACGCGTGGCGAGGCCACTATATTAACGAGATCCAAGTCAAACTAGGTGAAGTTGAAACGGACCTTAGAAAGCTTCTACAAGTTTAGCTTCGAACAGTTAGCGGTCACCGATAAGATAATTGTATTGTGCAGTGCTACATGCAGTAATAGAGAAAAGCTGAACAATTTCGACCGATTAGTTTAAAAGATATTAGCAGTTTTATACGACTGACAAAAGTGATTATCTCGCCACAAGAGAAGCACTTTTGTATAGCCAGAATCAACGCAACGGCTGACGCTGCGAGTGGAATAGAAAGACTTCAGATTGCTTGGTTACAGAACGATACAGTATAATGGAGCAATTGAATACGGCAGTTTGTTCTTCTGACACTACAACCGAAGAGCAGATGGAAGGCTAAAAGGGCTTATTGCAATTGGGACATATTTCAACGGAGTAAGATAGCGACATGGAACTTCGCTAATTGCTATTCCACACAAGCGAACATGCGGTGAATACCATCTACACCCATGTTTCGTGATTAAAGGCTGAATACCATCGAACAGCCATAGAAACAATTTCATACTCTGAATATGAATAATTTCTTCGGAAATTTCTACAAAACTTCATGGCGATTGTCTACTGGAACTTCAGGAAATTTTTCAAGGGAGGTCAGGGGTGTCCCGACTCACAAAGAAGATTATTGCCGGAAGGATGTCTATTCGTCTTCGAGGAGCAGAGCGACTTCCGGAGAAGGAAGCAGTTCGATTCTCCGAGGGTGCTATTTCCTATTTCGAGGATGGAGCTCAGCTTTAACGTGGTGAAATGGATCCATCAGCAGTCTTCTTTGGGGAATTTTCCTCTGGAACGTCAATCGGCAGATAAGGTAGTCGTGAACGTTTATTGTATTTGAGTTTACTAATGATGTTTGAGCAACCATTTTTCCCATATTTTTATCCTCATGTTTTTTGCCCTATTTTCTTGTTGAGATTCTTATTCTCAGTACACCTTGATGAGTTATGCCTTTTTCGACGATTTATTAAGACATTGTTATGTCATGGGCATAGTTAATGATTTTGAATCAGTTGAGACTGATATTTAGATTTTTCAGTAATTAATATTTTTTGTAGTCACGATTTGACTGTAAGTTAATGATTTTTATGGCAGATTTAAATTCAGACAGCGTGTCACTTTATTAAAGTAATTCTACCCCAGTTTAATTACTTTGACCAATTTTCTGTCATCATCAAGAAGGAAGAACATTTAAATGATTTTAGAGCGTTAAAATCTCTTACGTTGTCGACGATCTTGGAAATACTAGTCGTTATTTGTATTGATTGCAACACAGACATTTATCGTCAGTTATGAATGAACATTGCATCATAGACACTTTTGTGAAAGAGTAACTTTAATAATGAATTATTGAATGCATTAAAGTCAAGTACTTTTGTTAGGAGTTTTTCTCAATTAGAGAATTATATAACGATGTTTGCAATCCCCAGTCTAATTGGATTCTATTCGACTACTTTGCATTTTAGTCGCACTTTATTTGAAGATAGTATTTTTATACTGCAATTTCTTTTAAGATGTTAATCTTAAATTTTGATAGACCAGACAGGCGTATATAAGCGTATTCACTATTAAATTTGTTTGTGATTGGCAAGTTTTGACTTCATTTCGGTTCATGAATGAAATCCACGAAGGTTAAATATAAAAACAGTTTTGAAACAAGTAATGATTATTAGAATTTTTAAGTGGAACTATGAATGTATAATCGCTAGTGCAGCGCGTGTTGAAAGTCGCTGAGGTATAATGCCCTTGAATATGAAGGAAGTTCCCACAGGAATTAATGTTAAAGAATTATTTGTGGAAGTTTTTGTAAGTTATGTGGAAGTTTTTAATGCCATATAGATTAATATATGATGATTTTGGGCATATTTTAATGCAGATTGTGCATTAACTTGTTAGCGAAGGATTTTCCGCTGGAGTAAGATTGTCATAGTTCGTTGAAAATTAATCAAGTGAGTTACTGTTATAATTAACACGAGTTTTGAAAGAATTTGAGATAAGATTTTGAATGAAGGTTGCCGTCACAAATCATTATTAAAACCTTTATTAAACCAGATTGTGACATTAACATGTATAACTAACCTTCATTGGTCGATTATATTAAACAGGATTATAAAATTACCAACCGAATGAACATGTGGTTAATGTATTTATTAAATTAATAATTTAAACAATTTAAATGTTAATATTGTAAATAATTGATGTAAATATTTTTGAAAATAATATGGAACGAGAGTGATGTTAAAGGCGTGCATATAATATTTTTATTGTCTTTGACAAAGATTATAAACAATTTCTTATTGTTATAAATAATTTATGTGATTTTGTTATAAACATTTAAGAGCTAATTAAACATTTGGATTGAAGTTAACAAGTTTAAGAAATTAACATAATGATCCAATAGGATGTGAGCAAAGTACTTGAAAGATTTGCGTAAATATAATGTGAGTTGTCTTGTAGACATTTAAAAGCTTGAGAGCGCAGGCTGTATTCTTACGTAACGTAGCATGTAAGAAGGGAGTGCATTTGACCAGTATGCAACAGGCTGGAGGGTAGCCCGCAGCTGTGCCAACATCTGGTTCTCAGAGAGTGAGGTCGTCCACACTCTGGCCTTGCGACTATAAATACCATTCTCATGTTTATTAAAAGGAAACCAAATGCTCTATATATGTCACACCCTGACGTCCTTTTCCAATCCAATAGTGTTATGAATATTACGTTATTTGGAGCTCTTGGGGGCTAAAATGTTCTATATCATGTTGTATGATAATTTTTGCAAGTCCTACTGGAGGACGTAGTCAAATTGACTTGGGCTACTGATAGCCACGTTGTTTTTGTTGTGTTAGTAAAATCATACCCTTTATTTGAAATAAAGCTTTTGTACAGTTCAAAGTTCTCGTCTTCGTTATGGTTCATTTTTAAATGTCATGGTGGAGGTTATTGTGTGAACAGACTTTAGTGATCCTGTTGTCAACTCAAACCCCGAGATAATTAAGAGGTAAGTAACGGTAAGTATGAACCCCCGTCTATTTTGGTGTGTTCCACAATGATTTCCTGTGAACTTCTGTGCTCTTATCTCGATAGTATCTGTCAGTGCCATTTTCATTGATGTAGCTGAGCCGGTGCAATTGATAGTTGGCAATCCGATTGAGGGGGCGGATATCTGACAGCCTACTGTCCAGGTAAACGGGGACAGTACCATCCCGGCATTTGCCCGAAGACGAAGTGGGAAACCACGGAAAACGACTTCGAGGATGGCTGAGGTGGGAATCGAACCCCCTCTACTCATTTGGAACACCCGAGGCTGAGTAGACCTCGTTCCAGTCCTCAAACCACTTTTTCAAATTTCGTGGCAGAGCCGGGAATCGAACCCTGGACCTCCGGTGCGGCAGCTAACCATGCTGACCGCTACGCTATGGAGGCTACTCATATACTGTAGGTCTATTCATTACCTTCATACAATAGGGATGTAGCCTGAGAAAGTTCGCGCCAGATAGCGCTCGTGTAGTACTGGGTAAGCGCAAGGCGATCGTCCTATGTTTCCCCCAGTCAGCTACGAGGAATGTATAGATTGTGACCGAGTTTCCTAAGCTAAAGTAAATTATATCTTCTCTAATTTTACTCCAAGACTATATTAATTAATTCTATAGGTATATCCTCTAATATATTATGAACGATTTTCAGCGTTTAAGCGTTAAACAGCTGTAAAATGAGCTACGGACTAGAGGCGCTAAAACTAGTGGGTGGAGGGAAGAATTAGTAGGCTACAGCGGTAATAACAAAATTCTAACACGCTTTATTATTCAAATTATGAATAGGAGTCAGCATGCTTGAGTATTGTAGGCCTATATTGATAAATAGCCTAAATCTCCATAAGACTTAAATCATAAATAGAGATTTCCCGGTCAATGCATGTGAGATTTTCAAAGTGAAATGCCTTGTCCTGTTCGGATTCCACGTAAAGAGGAAGTCCTCTGTGCCTTATGATCTCTAGATTAACGGTCACGTAAAACTATAATCTTCCTTTTATAAATAGAGATTTAAATATTCACTGGCTCCCCTTGCTTATAGACTTCGATTCGTGTTTTTTTTTGGTTGATAGCGTACATGAAACGGTCTTGTTTTAAGGAAAACATAATCAAAGAAAGTTGATACCGGTATTGTTTACCTCAAAATGCATCGCAACGTTTGGTTCTTTTGTAATTTGTCAATTTCTTAATACAAATCGTTTCCGTACCCCTTGGAAACGACTTAGGGGTACAGTATTTAAAAAGTTTGAGAATCCCTGTTTTAAGGCCATGAACTGTTTCCATTCATCTGGCTAACTTAGGCCTATGACTCAAGAATGTAGAAGTCAGTCACTACCGGTACCACATTCTCCGTCGGGCAGATGTAAGTTGACGATTAATTCTGATTTCAAAAAACCAACCATAATACGTTTTTGACTGTTAATGTTGTGACATTTATTCTTGAAGTATTTGTCCGAGTATTGATGCCTTTGAAAATGGGAGTCACAAATGTTACATTCACTTCTTCCTGTATATTGACGATTTCTTCCCGTACCGTACTTCAATGGAGATAATTTATGCAGATTCCGATATTGTAGGCTTATCGTGGTAAACTGGCAATTTTCTTGTGTATGGCCTCTTCCTTATTTTTGTTGTGTTCGTGGTCCACGGAAAAAGCGATGGAACAGTGCCCGGTTTTAATCTTGCTCTCTCACCTTCAAATACAAACGCATAAATTCAGTGGTTGTTATCGATATGTCTATTCAGTTTATAGATAGGAATTATTTCCCTTTCTAAATCACACTTGCCCAATACAGTTTTCGTGACGTCATCGAGTTGAAAACGATGGGAACACACTTTAATATTTTCGGTCAGATTTTCTTCACCGAAATGTTTCCTTCTAATAGCATGAAACCATTTCTTCCCCATTTCTTTATTTTGTGAAAATTGGTGACACGAAATCGGATTTCCCTGATTTTCGCAAAGAGGAACACTGCAATAGCTCGGCATAGTCACGAAATTAGCAATTTAAACAACTTAAATTCGTGGATATTAGCGGCATGAGAACACAGGAGACAAATGAAGAGCGCCTTGCGCTTACCCAGTACAACAGCAGTGCGCTCTATCGGTGCTAGTTCTATACATCCCTATTATAATTTGTCATTTCATACGAGGGTTCTTCTTAAATAAATCAGAGCCGTGAAATCTCGTGTCGCCTCCGTAGCGTAGCGATTAGCTGCCGCCCCGGAGGTCCTGGGTTCGATTCCCGGATCTACCACGAAATTTGAAAAGTGGTATGAGGACTGGAACGGGGTCTACTCAGCCTCGGGTGGCCCAAATGAGTAGAGGGGGTTCGATTCCCACCTCAGCCATCCTCGAAGTGGTTTTCCATGGTTTCCCACTTCGTCTTCGGGCAAAAGCCGGGATGGTTCCTACTGTACGGCCACGGCCGCCTCCATCCCACTTCCTGGCCTAACCGCCCCACTCTTTTCATCCCTTCATCAGGCCCTCTTTTCGCTTTGCAGGTGAGGCCGCCTGGACGTAGTGCTGCTCACACACCCCAGTTGTATCCCTATCTCAGAGTCTCAAGCTCCAGGACACTGCCCTCAGTGGCGGTAGAGGTGGGATCCCTCGCCTAGTCCGTGGGAAAAGCCAACCCTGGAGAATAAAACTTCTTCTCTTTTTCTCTTCTTAGTCGTTTTCCCACCAGGTTGGTGGAACCCACGGACTCAGCGAGGGAACTCACCACTACCGCCTCTACGGGCTGTGTCCTAGAGCTGGGAACATCTAATCGGAGTGGATACAACTGGTGAGGTGTGATTGGCACCTCGCCCAGGCGGCCTCACCTGCAAAGCGAACAGGGGCCTCACGAGGGAAGGTAATGGATGGTCAGGATGGATAGGCAAGGAAGAGGGAAGGAAGCGGCCGTGGCCTTGAAGAAGGTACTGTCCCCGTTTACCTGGATAGTAGGCTGTCAGATATCCGCCCCCTCAATCGGATTGCCAATAATCCACCGCGCCGGCTCAGCTACACCAATGAAAATGGCACTGACAGATACTACCGAGATTTGAGCACAGAAGTTAACAAGGAATTATTGTGGAACACACCAAAATAGACGGGGTTCATACTTACCTCTACTTACCTCTTATAAATATCTCGGGGATTGGGTTGACAACAGGATCTCTAAAGTATGCCCCCACAATAACCTTCACTATGACATTTAAAAATGAACCAGAACGACGGCAAGAACTTTGAACTGTACAAAAGCTTTATTTCAAATAAAGGGTATGACTTTAACAACTCAACAAAATAAATGTGGCTATCAGTAGCCCATGTCAATCTGACTATGTCCTCCTATAGGACTTGCAAAGTTAGCATACAACATGTTAGCTCCCACGAGCTCAAAATAACGTAATATTTAGAACACATTTGGACTGGATAAGGAAGTCAGGATGAGACACATTTATAGAGCATTTGTTTTCTTTTAATAAACATGACACTTGTATTTATAGGCGCAAGGCCACACTGTAGACGACCTCGTCCGCTGATAACCAGTTGTCTGGCCAGCTGCCATCTACCCTTCAAACCTGACGTACACCTGTCAAATGGGCTCACTTGTCAAGCCACGTTGCGTAAGAATCCAGCACTCTCAAAAGCTTTAAATGTCCGCAAGACATCACAAATATTGTTACGCAAATCTTTCCAATGCTTTACTCACATACCACTGGATTATTCTGACAATCCTTAAACTTGTTAAATTATCATTCAAATGTTTAATAAGCATTGTTTAGAGTATAAAACAAACTCTTAAATGTTTATAACAAAACTCATAAATTAATTTATAACAATTAGAAATTGTTCATAATATAGTTAAAGACAAAAATAATTTTAAACACGCCTCTAACATTACTTTCGTTCCACATTATTGTCAAAGATATTTACATCATTATTTACACTATTAACATTTAAATTATTCAAATTATTAATTTTAAGAAATACATTAACCACATGTTCATCCGGTTGGTAATTTCATAATCGTGTCAATATAATCGACCAATGAAGGTTAGTTATACATTTTAATGTCACAATCTGGTTTAATAAAGGTTTAATAATTATTATAATTATTTGTGACGGTAATCTTCATTCAAAATCTTATCTCAAATTCTTTCAATACTCTTGTTAATTATAACAGTAAATTCACTTGATTAATTTTCAAAGGACAAATACAATACACTCCTGCGGTAAATACGTCGCTTATAAAAAAAATGCACAAAACTGCATTTTAAATAGGCCCAAAATTCATCATATATTAATATATACGGCATCAAAATCTTCCACAGAATTTACAAAAACCTCCACTAACAAATTCTTCAACATCATTAATTACTGTGGGAATCTCCTTCATTTACTTCAAGGGCATTATACATCAGCGACTTTCAACACGTTCGCTGCACTGGCGATTATACATTCATAGTTCCACTTTAAAAATTCTTATAATCATTAATAGTTTCAAAACTGTTGTCATTTAACCTTCGTGGATTTCATTCATGAATCGAAATGAAGTAAAAATTTGCCAATCACAAACAAATTTAATAGTGAATACGCTTATATACGCCTCTCTGGTCTATCAAAATTTAAGATTATCATCCTCAAAGTATTGTAGTATAAAAATACTATCATCAAACAAAGTGCGACTAAACTGCAAAATAGTCGAATAGAATCCAATTAGACTGTGGAATGCAAACATTATTATTCAAATCTCTAATTGAGAAAAAACTTCTAACAAAAGTTCACGACTTTAGTGCATTCAATAATTCAGAATTATTGTTCATCTTTCACAAAATTGTCTATGATGCAATGGTCGTTCATAACTGGAGATAAATGTCTGTGTTGCAATCAATTTCAAATAACGACTAGTATTTCCAAGATCGTCGACAACGTTAGAGATTTTAACGCTCTAAAATCATTTAAATGTTCTTCCTTCTTGATGATGACAGAAAATTGGTCAAAGTAATTAAACTGGGGTAGAAATTACTTTAATAAAGAGACACGCTGTCTGAATTTAAATCTGCCATGAAAATCATTAACTTATAGTCAAATCGTGACTACCAAAATAAGCAAATTACTGAAAATCTAAATGTCAGTCTCAACTGATCCAAAATCATTTAACTATGCCCATGACGTAACAATGTCTTAATAAATCGTCGAAAAAGGCATAACTCATCAAGGTGTACTGAGAATAGGAATCTCAAACAAGAATATAGGGCAAAATACATGAGGACAGAAAATATGGGAAAATGGTTGCTCAGATATTGCTACAAACTCAAATACAATAAACGTTCACGACTACCTTATCTGCCGATTGACGTTCCAGAGGGAAATTCCCCAAAGAAGACTGCTGATGGATCCATTTCACCAAGTTAAAGCTGAGCTCCATCCTCGAAACAGGAAACAGTACCCTCAGAGAATCGAACTGCTTCCTCCTCCGGAAATTGCACTGCTCCATGAAGACGAAAGACATCCTTCCGGCAAAATTCTTCTTTGTGAGTCGGGACTACCCTGACCTCTCTTGAAAAATCCCTGAAGATCTTGTAGAAAATCGCCATGAAGTTTTTGTAGTAATTTCCATAGAAATATTCATATTCAGTGAGTATGAAATCGTTTTCATTGCTGTTTGATAGTATTCAGCGTTGAGCCACGAAACATGGGTGTAGATGGTTGTTCACCACATGTCCGCTTGTATGGAATGGCAATTAGCGAAGTTCCATGTTGCTATCTTACTCCAACGATGTATGTCCCAATTGCATTAAAGTCCTTTAGCCTTCCATCTTCTCCTCGGTTATGGTAATAGAAGAACAAACTGCCTTATTAAACTGCTCCATAATACTGTAGCGTTGTGTCACACAAGCAATCAGAAGTCTCCCTGTTGTACTAGCAGTGTCAGCCGTAGCGTAGGATCTGACGCTATAACGTGCTTCTCAGGTGGCGAGAAAATCACTTTTGTCAGACGTCTAAAATTGCTAATATCTTCTAAAATAACTCCTCTAAATTGTTCAAATTTACTACACTGCTTAATGTAGCACTGCTCAATAGGATTAGCTTATAGGCAAACGCTAACTGTTCATAGCCACTCTTGTAGACGCGTTATAATGTGCGTTTTAACTTCACCTAGTTTTATTCACAGTAAACTTGCACTGCTTGTCTGCTCGAATCTCGCTTAATGCGGTGGCTTCACCACGCGTTATAAAGACGACTCTTTCTACTAATGTCACTCGACGTCTCACCAAAACGACTATATAAGCACTGATACTGACGATTTGAGATATGCGATATGAGACGATTGAGACTCCTCTCTTCTGCGCATGGCCTTTTATAAACTTCATAAGGGGCGTATCCATCCCTTCCATAGCGTGTTACTGCGTCATCGCTCGAAGTTCCAACTTCGTCAATACGTGACGGATTTTCAAAATTCAAAAACAGAAAATAAATTTCACCAAAATTCCAGAACAATGCCTCTACTGCAAATGGATTTCCACAATCCTGCATTCCAAAAAGCATTAAAAATATCATAGTTTCAGCAATCTCCGTCTTCCTTCAAACAATCGTTGATTGGTTCGCGCCTCCCCTCCAATAGCATAATTTCTTCCTCAGCATGATTCCACGTTTCCTGCGACTGCGTCGTAAATCTCGAAACTTTCTCGAATAAATTCTGACGTCATTGAGAATCTCAGCTCAAGTAGCCTGCTGGTATAGCGTCTGCGTCATCCGTGCTTACGTCATGACCATCCACGTCATAACTATGACAGCCTTAACTTTCTTTATAATTTCCAATATAGCCACCGTGGTCTCAACATAATTCAATTACGGGGGCATTCTCCCCTCACCACGTTTTAAAAACAGTTGCAAATGGTTTTTAAACTCAGTGTTACAAGTATCTCAACTCTCTTGAACCCGAAATTGATTTATTACTGGTTTACTCTAGTATAGTATCTTTTCAAATTTCCAGCATTGAACTTGCCGTAAATGACATTATTCTCATCATCGTAGAGTTCATAACAGTTGTTTCCATAAGCGTTTGTAATTCTAAACGGCCCCATAAATACAATTCCAAATTTGGGATAGATTTTCTTGCTCATATCAGCCTTGACAGGTCTGCGGAGTAATACAAGATTTCCAACTTGTAAGGGTGCACCAAAACGTTTTCCAGCTACTCTTTTCAATCGTTTCTCTGCTGCTTTCTGGAGTTGTTCCTTCGCCTTGTCAATCCTCTGCTGCCTTCCTAGGTCGGGATCTCTAGGAACGTGGTTGAAAAGATTATCCCACGGCCTTTCTGGGTTTCTTCCTAGATGAAGTCGCATTGGCACTTCTCCTGTGCTCTCCTGCACTGTAGAATTCAGACATTCCTCAATAAGGGGTACAAATCTCACCCAACCAGAATGATCATTTGGACAGAAAATTCGACAGAATTTCGAAAATTCAGCCATATATCTTTCAGAAGAATTCGATTCTGGGTAACGCACGCTTGAAAATAAGTGCTTAATGCCAAGCCTTTCCATATCCGCTGCAAATTCCACTGACGTAAACTGCGTTCCATGATCTGACAGTAGGTATTCTGGTTTACCAGCTTTAGGAAATACAGCATTTTCTAGTCTGCTTACAACGTTCCTCGTGTTAGCTTTCTGCATGGGACTCATTGTAACAAATTTTGAGAAATCATCCACGGTTACCAACAGGTACTGGTTACCCTGATATCCCTTCGGACAGGGGCCAAATATGTCCGTCGCCATAAGTTCGTTTGGCTTAGAAGGAATCATAGCCTTCGGTTTTCCCTTTAATAAAGCAGAGGCATACTTTGCTCTCTGACATTTGTCACATGATCGAATGACCTTGGCAATGCTGGAACGCATGTTAGTCCAAATAAATCTCTCTTTAAGAGTATCAAGAGTTTTATCTAAACCGGCATGTCCAGTTGCGTGATGAGCTGCCCACACTAAATTGACAACAAGTTTAGGTGGCACGACTATTCGGAGTTTTGTATGCGCAGAGTCAGCATACTTGCATACGATGTCTCCACTCAAGACAAAGTGTCGTGAATTTCTCCGTGTAGCTGCATAGTCAACATCAGTATTGTCCATGTAACCCTTGAGGAACCTGTACATTTTCCTTATTGGAGCGTGTCTCTTCTGTGACACACCGATTCGGGCTAATCTCCTAACGGTTTCTTGATCTTCTTGCTCCAATTGTACATGGTGTATCTGCACATTTTTAATAGGGTTACGTGATAACGCATCAGCCAGTAAGTTATCTTTCCCAGGCTGGTGGACAATAGTGGCGTTAAACTGTTGGGTGAACAAAGCCCAACGTGTCAATCTATCACTCGACATGTCAGTTTGCAGCATAAACTGTAGTGCTTTATGGTCAGTAATAATGATGACTTTATGTCCCAGCAGGATTTTCTTCCACGCTTGCAAAGCTGTCACAAAAGCTAACGCTTCAAGTTCAGTCGTGAAGTAGTTTTCCTCGTGTTTCTTCAACTTCCGACTAGTGAATGCAATGTAGTGCTTGTTGCCTGCCTCGTCTTTCTGGTATAAGACTGCACTAATGCCTATTCTTGATGCATCAGACTCAATATAAAACACCTTCTCAAAGTCTGGGTACTCCAGTTTCACGTTATTTCTGAGCATCTCTTTTGCTTTCTCAAAAGCCTCATCTGCTACGGTACTCCATTTCCATCTATTATTCTTTTTGAGTAAGTCATACAGAGGAGCCATAATTTCAGAGTATCTCGGACAGTGGCTGCTAATAAATTGGCATGCGCCTACAAATTCTCTGACTTGTTTCACCTTAGTTGGCTTTGGAAATCTCGTGATCGCCTCTACTTTTTGCATGTTTGGATGATATCCATCTTTATCAATTGTATGCCCCAAGTAATTTATCTCCTTCTTCAAGAATTGACATTTTCCAAAATTGACTTTGATATTGGCCTCCCTTAAATTCTCGAACAACTTCCTCAAGTGCACTAAATGTTCTGCGGCGCTGGGTGAAGATACGATTAAATCGTCAATGTAGCAGATTACATTTTCTTTCACTTCCTCAGTGAGCTTACTATCAAGTGCTCGAATAAGTGCTGGTCCACTGTTAACCATACCAAAAGGCATTCTGACAAAGACCCATGACGTCTGGTCAAATAGGAATCCAGTGTACTGCATACTCTCTTCTTCTAGTTGAACTTGATAAAATGAAGACGTCAAGTCAAGAACGCTGAAACATGCTCTCCCTTTGAATTTTCGAAGCAGATCTCTAATCTTGGGTGGTCGGTCATTTTCTGGAAGAATCTTCAAGTTGATGGTCCTGGCATCGAGACAAAGACGTATCTGACCATTACTTTTCTTCACTACTGTGATGGGGTTTATATAAGACGACGCCTGTTTTTTAATAATCCCGTCTACCTCCATTTTTCTGATTAACCCTCGTACTTCTTGATAGTATTTCTCAGGAATGGGGTATATTCTCTTCTGGTAAGGGGTTTCATCTGTCAGCCTTATCTTGTACTTATAATCCTTAATCAATCCAGGCTTTTCATCAAATATATCTTGGAATTCCTTTATCAGATCCTCAAATTCCCCCTGAATTTCTTCAAATCCTTCAGTTTTTCTACTGGGTATTTCTGCTGAATTTTCCACTTCATTAATTATGGTATTCAAAATTTCTTCCCTAAGGTCTATTTCCAGACTGTTTTTCACGTCCTGTTTTTCTATCTCTTCTGTGATCATGTACCCATCATTAAAGCTAATACTTCTGTTCTTCATGTCAATAATAGCTCCGACCTTCGATATAAAATCGATTCCAAGCACCATATCAAAATTGATCTTGCTCACCACAATGAAGATCTGTTCATAATTCCTTCCATTGATCTCAAAGTTCAATAACACTTGAATCTTGCACTTCACTGCCTTATCTTGAAAAATCCCTCTCACTTTGACGGTAGAAACAGGTAGAACTGTCATATTCTCTCCTCTTAGCAGACTTTGATAACAATCTTCTGAAATGATGGAAATAATTGCACCAGTATCCATCAGGGCTTTGTATTGTTGGCCATCTATCCGTACAGAAATAATAGGTAAGGCACATGGTCTTTCCTCTCTGACGATTCCCCTCTCTTCCAGCAAATCTTCATCAGTAACTTCATATATCTCATTAATCGTAATTAGGTGTGGTGTGGCAATGTATTTACAAGTTCTCACTGTCGTTGAGAAATCGGCGTTTTTTTTTTGTGTTACCGACCTCAAAATTGTGCTGGCTCGTAGAAGGCCCAGGATCGATTACAACATCCTGCCTTTTCTTTTGGTTTTCGGCTTCTTTTTCCCGTAGTTCTTTCAGGTATTGCTGGCTTTCCCTCTCTCTTTCCTGATACTGATCGGGTGTCATAACCTGACCTTGAGAATCCTGATTTCTATTTTGGTTCTGGTTATTTCTATTATAATTTCTGTTATAACCATTATTGTTCTAATATCTGCCTCTTCCATTGTTGTAATTGCCTCGATTATAGTTCCAGCCTCTTCTCTGTTGATACGGACGGTAACCTTGCGATCTGTTATTCCTAAACTGATTATTCCTGTGAGGACCTACATTGTCAGTTTTCTCTTCATCTGGCTTGTCAGTTTGTTGGACTTGGTCCATATATACCGTATTTATTTCTTTGAAGTCATGCCTTTGACCTTTCTGTACCACGTTAGGCATTGGACTTGTGTAGAGTAACCTCCTCAGTAATTCATCCATGCTGGTCAAATCCCTTATGTTTGACGAAATGATTAGTCTCCTCACCTCCACAGGCAGCATACGAGAAATCGCATCAATTAATTGCTCCGTTGACAAAGGGGGTTGCAAAAATCTCAAGCGGGACAATTGACTCGTAAAGAAATCAGCGTACCGCGTTGGAAGAGTACCTGAGTATTTTCTTGAATAAACCTCCGCTCTTAACGAATTCTGCGCTTCGATGGACCAAAATCGCTTGATTAATGCCTCTGCAAACTCGTCAAAGTTACTGAACGTGTATCTAAATGCGCTAAACCATTCAAGGGGTCCTCCAATCAAAAATCTCTCCACTATCTTCATCTCTCTCTCTCTGGGAATGTGAGCTTCGATGAAATAATCTTTGAGGTTCCTGACATACTCTATAGGCGTTAAACTGTCGGTGTTGCTGAATTTTTGTGGTTTGTCTTCAAAATTCCTGATGACCGTGACATTCCTCGGATATGAATCCGGGTAGTTTTTCCCACTATCTCGATAGTTCCACTCAGGTTCCATATTCCTCTCGTCATCTTCCTCCCTGAATCTGGATATACGTTCTTCAGGAGTCACGTCTCTCTCTTCTGGATCTAGGTTATATCTTCTGGCATAATTCCTATTGGTTTCGCAAGCCAAGCCTACTGTTTCCTTGTCAGTAATTTCCGTTAAGACTTTCTTGATTAACTCTTCTTTGTAGGTCTCCATCAAACTAGCTTCTCCTAGCTTCAAATTTTGCAGTTTACTCGTCGTTTCATTCACATCAGAGACAACTTTATGAATCTGTTCCTCTAATGCAGATTTTAATGCTTGCACATCCTGACCTAATTGTGTTCTATCTTCTACTTGTCTTTCGGATAGCGAATCCATCCTGACGCTTAAATCTTTCCTAATCTGTACTACTTCATTGTTAATATCTATTTGAGTACTGGCAAGTTTTCTTTCAATACGTTCCTGAATTTGGGTTACATGTTCCCCACTTGACCTATTCCACTCGTCTTTCCATACTGCTACATTTGCCGTTAACATTTCTGCTATGTCTACTTCGATATCTTCTTTAAGTAATCTATTATGGTCTAATACCTGGGTTCTCATGACCTCTACATCAAACTTTAAACCTGCTAAAGATGCTGTCGTTCTAACTGACTCATCAACTAGCCTAGTCGTTAATGCACTTATATTACGTGTACAAAGTGTTTTCGAATTTTCTATTTCTTCCCTGACTTTATTTACATCAGTTTGGACTTTAGCAATATCTACGAAAACTGTGCTGACTTCTACTTGAATTTTATTTATGTCACCTTGCATCTCGTTTACATCCGAATGAATGTTATTAATATCGACCTGAACATTGGACACATCAGTTCTAACATTTTGGATTCCTCTTTGGACTTCCTCAACCTTGTCTTGGACAGTCGCAACATCTTTTTTAAATAACAACTACTTCAGCCCTAGCACAAGAAATATCACTTCGGACATTAGCAACATCTAAATTCAACATTGTAAGATCTTTATGCACATTAGACACATCTATTTTAACCTCTGAAACATTTTTATGCACATTGGATAAATCTTTTTGGACATTGGACACGTCTGAGCGCATGTCAGTTACAGCATTCTCGATTCCTTGGGTATTAATCTGTAAACGCGACATATTATCCTCTAAGTGAGCAGAACTGGTCTGGAGAACTTTCAAACTTTCATCCAGCATCTGCTTCATGCTTTCTTTCATCTCTTCTAACATCATCCTCATACTTTCGTCTGCCATTACAATATTAATTCAAAATATAAACTGCTGTAGGGACATACATCAAAAGAGCAAAATAACAACATCTGAGCAACACTTTTCACCATATATAAATTTGATCAATTTTCTGTCTTATATCTAACTTATAACTACCTTATAATTAACCTTCGAAGACACTTCATGTTGAAACAAACTCAAGCACATGTTCAAATTTCCCTGGCCCATTTTAAAATATCCTAACACAAATATTTTACATTTACAATCCAAATAATTTAATTTTATCTTTAATATGACTGAAATGTCATAAGCCGGTCAAATAAAATAAGATTCCAGATCATAGGCGATTTTTCTAAGTTTCCAGCCCATTTAACCTTTCTCAAGTTGTATAAGATCTGATCTTTTCTGAGTGTAATTTTCCTAATACAATACAACATTTAATTCCTATATAATCACACTCTTAAATACTACAATTGGCCTAGACATCTAACAAAGAATCAACCTCTTTATTTGAGTCTATCGATCCACACGTTTTAGGTTTGCCAATCCTACTGGCGTTCAACCTGGTGATCCAGTTATGTTGAATCAGCCCCAAGTTTTAGGGCCGCCAATCCTTCTGTCCCCGTTTACCCGAATAGTAGGCTGTCAGATATCCGCCCCCTCAATCGGATTGCCAATAATCCACCGCGCCGGCTCAGCTACACCAATGAAAATGGCACTGACAGATACTACCGAGATTTGAGCACAGAAGTTAACAAGGAATTATTGTGGAACACACCAAAATAGACGGGGTTCATACTTACCTCTACTTACCTCTTATAAATATCTCGGGGATTGGGTTGACAACAGGATCTCTAAAGTATGCTCCCACAATAACCTTCACTATGACATTTAAAAATGAACCAGAACGACGGCAAGAACTTTGAACTGTACAAAAGCTTTATTTCAAATAAAGGGTATGATTTTAACAACTCAACAAAATAAATGTGGCTATCAGTAGCCCATGTCAATCTGACTATGTCCTCCTATAGGACTTGCAAAGTTAGCATACAACATGTTAGCTCCCACGAGCTCAAAATAACGTAATATTTAGAACACATTTGGACTGGATAAGGAAGTCAGGATGAGACACATTTATAGAGCATTTGTTTTCTTTTAATAAACATGACACTTGTATTTATAGGCGCAAGGCCACACTGTAGACGACCTCGTCCGCTAATAACCAGTTGTCTGGCCAGCTGCCATCTACCCTTCAAACCTGACGTACACCTGTCAAATGGGCTCACTTGTCAAGCCACGTTGCGTAAGAATCCAGCACTCTCAAAAGCTTTAAATGTCCGCAAGACATCACAAATATTGTTACGCAAATCTTTCCAATGCTTTACTCACATACCACTGGATTATTCTGACAATCCTTAAACTTGTTAAATTATCATTCAAATGTTTAATAAGCATTGTTTAGAGTATAAAACAAACTCTTAAATGTTTATAACAAAACTCATAAATTAATTTATAACAATTAGAAATTGTTCATAATATAGTTAAAGACAAAAATAATTTTAAACACGCCTCTAACATTACTTTCGTTCCACATTATTGTCAAAGATATTTACATCATTATTTACACTATTAACATTTAAATTATTCAAATTATTAATTTTAAGAAATACATTAACCACATGTTCATCCGGTTGGTAATTTCATAATCGTGTCAATATAATCGACCAATGAAGGTTAGTTATACATTTTAATGTCACAATCTGGTTTAATAAAGGTTTAATAATTATTATAATTATTTGTGACGGTAATCTTCATTCAAAATCTTATCTCAAATTCTTTCAATACTCTTGTTAATTATAACAGTAAATTCACTTGATTAATTTTCAAAGGACAAATACAATACACTCCTGCGGTAAATACGTCGCTTATAAAAAAATGCACAAAACTGCATTTTAAATAGGCCCAAAATTCATCATATATTAATATATATGGCATCAAAATCTTCCACAGAATTTACAAAAACCTCCACTAACAAATTCTTCAACATCATTAATTACTGTGGGAATCTCCTTCATTTACTTCAAGGGCATTATACATCAGCGACTTTCAACACGTTCGCTGCACTGGCGATTATACATTCATAGTTCCACTTTAAAAATTCTTATAATCATTAATAGTTTCAAAACTGTTGTCATTTAACCTTTGTGGATTTCATTCATGAATCGAAATGAAGTAAAAATTTGCCAATCACAAACAAATTTAATAGTGAATACGCTTATATACGCCTCTCTGGTCTATCAAAATTTAAGATTATCATCCTCAAAGTATTGTAGTATAAAAATACTATCATCAAACAAAGTGCGACTAAACTGCAAAATAGTCGAATAGAATCCAATTAGACTGTGGAATGCAAACATTATTATTCAAATCTCTAATTGAGAAAAAACTTCTAACAAAAGTTCACGACTTTAGTGCATTCAATAATTCAGAATTATTGTTCATCTTTCACAAAATTGTCTATGATGCAATGGTCGTTCATAACTGACGATAAATGTCTGTGTTGCAATCAATTTCAAATAACGACTAGTATTTCCAAGATCGTCGACAACGTTAGAGATTTTAACGCTCTAAAATCATTTAAATGTTCTTCCTTCTTGATGATGACAGAAAATTGGTCAAAGTAATTAAACTGGGGTAGAAATTACTTTAATAAAGAGACACGCTGTCTGATTTAAATCTGCCATGAAAATCATTAACTTATAGTCAAATCGTGACTACCAAAATAAGCAAATTATTGAAAATCTAAATGTCAGTCTCAACTGATCCAAAATCATTTAACTATGCCCATGACATAACAATGTCTTAATAAATCGTCGAAAAAGGCATAACTCATCAAGGTGTACTGAGAATAGGAATCTCAAACAAGAATATAGGGCAAAATACATGAGGACAGAAAATATGGGAAAATGGTTGCTCAGATATTGCTACAAACTCAAATACAATAAACGTTCACGACTACCTTATCTGCCGATTGACGTTCCAGAGGGAAATTCCCCAAAGAAGACTGCTGATGGATCCATTTCACCAAGTTAAAGCTGAGCTCCATCCTCGAAACAGGAAACAGTACCCTCAGAGAATCGAACTGCTTCCTCCTCCGGAAATTGCACTGCTCCATGAAGACGAAAGACATCCTTCCGGCAAAATTCTTCTTTGTGAGTCGGGACTACCCTGACCTCTCTTGAAAAATCCCTGAAGATCTTGTAGAAAATCGCCATGAAGTTTTTGTAGTAATTTCCATAGAAATATTCATATTCAGTGAGTATGAAATCGTTTTCATTGCTGTTTGATAGTATTCAGCGTTGAGCCACGAAACATGGGTGTAGATGGTTGTTCACCACATGTCCGCTTGTATGGAATGGCAATTAGCGAAGTTCCATGTTGCTATCTTACTCCAACGATGTATGTCCCAATTGCATTAAAGTCCTTTAGCCTTCCATCTTCTCCTCGGTTATGGTAATAGAAGAACAAACTGCCTTATTAAACTGCTCCATAATACTGTAGCGTTGTGTCACACAAGCAATCAGAAGTCTCCCTGTTGTACTAGCAGTGTCAGCCGTAGCGTAGGATCTGACGCTATAACGTGCTTCTCAGGTGGCGAGAAAATCACTTTTGTCAGACGTCTAAAATTGCTAATATCTTCTAAAATAACTCCTCGAAATTGTTCAAATTTACTACACTGCTTAATGTAGCACTGCTCAATAGGATTAGCTTATAGGCAAACGCTAACTGTTCATAGCCACTCTTGTAGACGCGTTATAATGTGCGTTTTAACTTCACCTAGTTTTACTCACAGTAAACTTGCACTGCTTGTCTGCTCGAATCTCGCTTAATGCGGTGGCTTCACCACGCGTTATAAAGACGACTCTTTCTACTAATGTCACTCGACGTCTCACCAAAACGACTATATAAGCACTGATACTGACGATTTGAGATATGCGATATGAGACGATTGAGACTCCTCTCTTCTGCGCAAGGCCTTCTATAAACTTCATAAGGGGCGTATCCATCCCTTCCATAGCGTGTTACTGCGTCATCGCTCGAAGTTCCAACTTCGTCAATACGTGACGGATTTTCAAAATTCAAAACAGAAAATAAATTTCACCAAAATTCCAGAACAATGCCTCTACTGCAAATGGATTTCCACAATCCTGCATTCCAAAAAGCATTAAAAATATCATAGTTTCAGCAATCTCCGTCTTCCTTCAAACAATCGTTGATTGGTTCGCGCCTCCCCTCCAATAGCATAATTTCTTCCTCAGCATGATTCCACGTTTCCTGCGACTGCGTCGTAAATCTCGGAACTTTCTCGAATAAATGCTGACGTCATTGAGAATCTCAGCTCAAGTAGCCTGCTGGTATAACGTCTGCGTCATCCGTGCTTACGTCATGACCATCCACGTCATAACTATGACAGCCTTAACTTTCTTTATAATTTCCAATATAGCCACCGTGGTCTCAACATAATTCAATTACGGGGGCAGTACCATCCCGGCATTTGCCCGAAGACGAAGTGGGAAACCACGGAAAACCACTTCGAGGATGGCTGAGGTGGGAATCGAACCCCCTCTACTCATTTGGACCACCCGAGGCTGAGTAGACCCCGTTCCAGTCCTCGTACCACTTTTCAAATTTCGTGGCAGAGGCGGGAATCGAACCCTGGACCTCCGGGGCGGCAGCTAACCATGCTGACCGCTACGCTACGGAGGCGACTTGAGAATAAAACGATGGCGAAAAAAAAATGTATGCATTTCAGTGCATGCGGAAGTCATGACCATAATATTCAAAGTCTGTTACATCAATCCCCGGGCCAGGGGAATCAATCACAGGCGATTATAATCGAACCTGTGCCAATGTGTAGCCACGGAGCCGGACTGCATTAACCAGGAGCAGAAAAACTATGAGAAGGGTCAATATTCACAAACCGTTGGTATCAAAAAGTCGCAGTCGGCAGGACTCGAACCTACGCTCCCAGTGGGAATGTAATTTCAAGTCAGACGCCTTAACCACACGGCCACGACTGCCTCACAACATTCCAAAGCCCACGGTGTGACCTTCCCCGTTACTTACTGATAGGTCTCGGGAACATACAGCCTAGGTAATGGAAATAACTTGACTCACTTACGCCGAAACGAGTTGTTAATTTATTTTGCGGGCTAGGGAAGTGATAGTCACCATGCTTGTGTGTGTTGGATTTGTTTGCTAGCAGGTGTTTCTGTAGAGGCTGTAGTTGTGTAGTTTAATGGTAGCTTGTCCCGGGACTTGAAGTATGGAAGTATTGGCTGGAGGACATGTGAGTACAACACTGAGGATCAGAGGCGGCTCCAGTCCCACGCAATGGCAGTGCCAAGTACAAAAAATATGAAAATATTGGTATTTTCATAACAGTATATCAGAGCAGGGTTCGATTTCCGGTGTATATATAGGACCTGTCGCCTCCGTAGCGTAGCGGTCAGCATGGTTAGCTGCCGGCCCGGAGGTCCTGGGTTCGATTCCCGGCTCTGCCACGAAATTTGAAAAGTGGTATGAGGACTGGAACGGGGTCTACTCAGCCTCGGGTGGTCCAAATGAGTAGAGGGGGTTCGATTCCCACCTCAGCCGTCCTCGAAGTGGTTTTCCGTGGTTTCCCACTTCGTCTTCGGGCAAATGCCGGGATGGTACTGTTATATTATCAAAAGCAATATGTAGTAGCACTGTTGCAATGCCAGTGTCAGCCGTAGCGTACAATGTGATATATTTTAAAGTGCTTCTCAGATGGCGAGAAAATCACTTTTGTCTGCCGTCTTAAAATGCCTATATCTTTCGAATTATATTATATATTATATATTATATTCTTGAAAATGTTCAACCTTTCTACGCACTTTAATATAGTACTGCACAATCGAATTAGCTTAAAGGCATTAGTCAACTCTTGATATGTTAACTTGTAGACTTGAAAATGTGTGCGTTTCAACTTCGCCTAGTTTCCAATACCGTAAAATGGAACTGCGGCACGCTCGAAGCTCGTTCGATGCGGTTGGCTTTACCACACGCTAAAGACGACTTGTTTCATTTTATCACTCGAAAACGACTATAACATCAGCAATATATATGCGGTATCAGACACATGAGATATGAGACACATGAGATATGAGCTATGAGAGCTCCTCTCTGCTGTGCAAGACCTTTTATCAACTTCTTAAGGGGGCGTATCCATCCCTTCCATAGCTTGTTTCTCCGTCATAGCTAGAATTTCTAACTTTGGCAATACTTGACGGATTTTCAAATTTAAAAACTCAAAAATAATTTCTTCAAAATTCCAAATGCCATAACTGAAAATAGTTTTCCACAATTCTGCATTCCAAAAGTAACTAAATATGATAGTTTCAGTAATCTCCGTCTCCCTCCTAACTATCGTTCATTGGTTTGAGTCTCTCCTCCAATCGCGTAACTTCTTCCTCAGCACAATTCCATGTTTCCCTGCGACTGCGTCGTAAATCACAGATCTTTCTCGAACAAAATCATGACGTCACCAAGAATCTCAGCTCAATCAGCCTACTTGCATAAAGTCTGCGTCATCCGTGCTTACGTCATGAATATCCACGTCACAACTATGACAGCCATAACTTTCTTCACATTTTCCAATACAGCCACCGTGGTCTCAATATAATTCAAATTACGGGGGCAGTACCTACTGTAAGGCCACGGCCGCCTCCTTCCCTCTTCCTAGCCTATCCCTACCAATCTTGCATCCCTTCCCATCCCTCATGAGGCCCCTGTTCGCTTTGCAGGTGAGGCCACATGGGCGAAGTGCTGATCACACCTCCCCAGTTGTATCCATCCTGACCAGATGTTCCAAGCTCCATGACACTGCCCATAGAGGCGGTAGTGGTGAGTTCCCTCGCTGAGTCCGTGGGAACCACCAACCTAGAGAGTAAAATTGACTAAATAAAAAAAAAATTAGTTATTCAATTTACAGAATAAGGAATTAATAAATACATACATATTATTTTCACTAATTATTACGGCAAGTTTAAATTTCACTGTTGGACCCAGAGCCCCCTTTTAGAGAAATCGAGAATTAATGCTCTTTGTGTGAGAGCGATTGGTTGTCAGTTTGTGTCAACCAACGCCCCACCCCACCAATAACCAATGAGTCAAATTACTTCCAGCCAATCAGGCCAATGGCTCACACCCTCTTCCCTTTGTGACAGCTTGTGACAGGCATGTCGCTGGCCCAGTACCTCGTAATGGCCGATAGGTAGCATTGCACTTCACTTTCAGTACCGCTTTGAGCCATACTCTATTCGGCACGGAGACCAGCATATCTCCTCATAACGAGTGACGAGAGAGGTTACGGAAAAGATCGTAAATTGGACTGCGCATGCGTCAACCGGGCTGTATAGACCGCGGCTCAAGATATCACTGGGGCGAATATGGACTCAATGATCATTCTTTACGGACGGAATATTTTAACTACAAAGTAATTTGAAACTAATTAGATACCGGTATTAAACGTAGGCGTTCGAAATTATTCTTTCAGGACTATGAATAATTTATTTTCTCTTAGAGGGCAGTGCCATGGCACGGTGGCACTACGCCAAGAACCGCCCCTGTCTGTGAGCTGAACATGCTTTTTCAGCAGATACAACTGGGGATGGTGAAAGGCGACCTCTAACTTGGGCCTTATTAAGGAATGGATTATTGGAAGGAAGTGGACCTGTTGAAAGGAACTATATCGGCATTTACCTGGTGGTGAAAATGGGAAACTACAAAAACGTTTTCAGGACGACTGAGATGGAATTGGAACTCTCTCTCAACCAATGACCTCGCAGAGGCTGTGGGTGTAGTCGTGCTGAGGGATAAACAATTAAGAAAGAATACAAAAGAGATTACGAGCCTTACAGTAGTCGCATATGATGTGTAACATGTGACATGTCATCCCTTGTTAACAGTGAACTGTGTTGGTCATTGAAATAACTTCTTGAAAAACTGCAGTGCCAAATCCTGACCAGTTTTAAGCAAATATGATATAATGAATATCTTCACTCCAAACAACGACAACTTGAAGATGATTTATTGTGGGAAGAATATCTTTAATTGGGCCTCCAAACCTTGAAGTAATTTTGTAAGCGATATAGATTCCACATAGCCACATGGCCGACAGTACCTCGAGTGCTTACATTAAATAAGAATACAGCAAAAGTATGAAGATTTAATAAATCATGATTGTTTTCAGCAAATATGATATAATGAATATTTTCACACCAAACAACGACAATTTGAAGATGATTTATTGTAGGAATATCTTTAATGGGGCCTCCAAACCTTGAAGTAAACCGTATGCGATATGCATTGCACATAGCCACATGGCCGAAAGTTCGTCGCGGTATCAATCTCCACCTCCGCGCGCGCTCATTGTTTCCGTCTCATCGATATCCATTTCATTGTTTCCGTCCCATCCATTTCCGTTTCATTTTTCAAAATCACCCCCACAAAAATATACAGATACCAAGTGGAAAGATTTTACTCATCAATAGCCGAACTACTTCGCAACCCAAGATTCCTTTCCGACAAAATATTTGTACTTACGTATTTTTACTGAATTATTGATATTCTTAAAGGACTATATAATCTCGGGAAACTGAATGGAACACTCGACCCTTGATATTTAGTTTGATATATAGCAAAGGGAGTACAAACGTGTTTGTTCAGTAATATTAAGGTGTGATGTGCCACACAAATGGCACAATGAGGTGAGATCAGGAAGAATCAACATTGCATTCAGTGATAATATATGTAACTTTCCACTGAAACAAGCTTCACTTGAACAGGACCAGTGGCCAGTGGCGAGGAGAAGTGAGTACACTTGTCTCTCTTACTGACGCCAACTGGTCAATGCTGGGAAAACAGTATGAAATAGAGGCTTAAGAGGTCATCTTTTGTTTGTGTGTGCATGAGTGTGAATGTCTGTAGGTCTGTGAGTGTGTGGAAGGTTTTACAGTAATAAGGTAAAGACTTATTACTATCCAGACCGACCCAGACTGCGGATTTCGCATTCCAGTAGGCATAAGTGCCACCAGTCTAATATGGCACACACGCGAAATATTTCTCCTAATGGAGAAATCAACATGAAATTTTTATCATGATATATGTTCATATTCTTTTCTTCTTAGTCGTTTACCCTCCAGGTTGGTGGAACCCACGGACTCAGCGAGGGAACTCACCACTACCGCCTCTACGGGCAGTGTCCTAGAGCTGGGAATATCTAATCGGAGTGGATACAACTGGTGAGGTGTGATTGGCACCTCGCCCAGGCGGCCTCACCTGCAAAGCGAACAGGGGCCTCATGAGGGAAGGTAATGGATGGTCAGGATGGATTGGCAAGGAATAGGGAAGGAGGCGGCCGTGGCCTTGAAAAAGGTACCATCCCGTCATTTGCCCGAAGACGAAGTGGGAAACCACGGAAAACCACTTCGAGGATGGCTGAGGTGTGAATCGAACCCCCTCTACTCATTTGGAACACCCGAGGCTGAGTAGACTCCGTTCCAGTCCTCATACCACTTTTCAAATTTCGTGGCAAAGCCGGGAATCGAACCCAGGACCTCCGGGGCTGCTGCTAACCATGCTGACCGCTACGCTACGGTGGCGACTATATGTTCATATACGTGACTTTAAACAACCTAGTAAGCATAAAACCAGCATGTCGGCTATGCGGCACTAATAATGAAATTGACTTTTTGATGACCTTAATCCAAAAGCTGTGGAACTTGGCATAATGAATCTTTATTGCCTACCTATGAATAAAGTTCAGTTTTGTCTGTACATCCATTAGTAGACTATACAACCAAGAAATATTATGTTATCCATTCGATTGATGTCAAATGAATGCAGAGGTTTGTATTGGTATTCTGTATGTGTGTCTGGATGAATGTTCTTTTTAAGACATCCACACAGTAACAGAATGATCCGAGGTAAAGTGCGCTTTATCCCTACACTATTCATCATGAACGAAATAATCAAGTGGCCCATTAGCTCAGTTGGTTAGAGCGTCGTGCTAATAACGCGAAGGCCGTGGGTTCGATCCCCCCATGGGCCATTAATACTTTTAAATTACGTAGTAGACCAAATACCAAGCACTCTTAATATTGCTGTATAGGTATTCTCGTTCAACTACACATACCTACAATAGGCTACATGTCATTATAGCCTAGGTGGAAAGAGAAATCCAGTATTATGTAATAACACTTAAACAGGGAGAGACTTCTCCATAGAACGGAACCTCGATGGGGCCGTGTAACAGCTGTGCCACTGTTCAAGGATCTGGCGCTAGCAGCAGCGTAGCGCCCAACTAGTTTAACACATTTACACTCTTTAACATATTAATAACCATCATTACTTACATGAATATCAAAGTAGTTGCTGGAAATACTGTCCTTCATATTCTAAACACACATTGCACCTGAACGTACACTCGATGTAATTCATCCTCACTGATATTACGTATCAGTGCAGCTATTTCGTTCTCCAGAGCCTCCAGAGTATGCGGATTACTTCTGTATAACATTTGTTTGAGGTTCCCCCGCAAGTAAAAATCGCACGGTGCTGAAACGTAAGAACACATTTACTGGAAGTCTTCTTCTTAAGGAGATAAGTTTCCACAAGGAAAAATCGATGTTTTGTTCTATACCTGTTTACGGGATACGAGATAGTCTACAGTACTTACGGTATCTTGCCAGCTGGGAATGTAATCAATGATATGACAGCATCTGGCGCCTCCAAACTCGCTGTTGTGTAACGATAGAGGCCAGTTAACTGGAGGTGCATATTCACTCTCTTTCTCTCCGTCACACAGTCCCGGCGAAGTTCCGTTCTATATAGAAGGCTTTCACTGTAGAATCAAGTTGGTTTTTGTAGTTTCCAAATCTCCTAACAGACTTGGAATATCATGGTCATGAGTTCCGCATGAGCGGCTTCGGTGGCGTAGTCGGTAGCATGCTGAGCTTCTATGCCCAAGATAGCGGGTTCAAACCTGGCCGAAGCCGTCGGATTTTTTGAGAGCGTTAAAAATCAACAGTATGCCTTCCTTCGGAGGGGAAGTAAAGCCGGCGGTCCCATATCATAGATTTATGGCATGTTAAAGAACCTTCCAATAATTGCACCTGTGTGAAGCTAAATTGGACAGGTTAAGAATGTAGACTACGCTCTTAGGTTTCTACCTTCGTTGCCAAGAGCCGACTGTGGTGGCGTCTAGTAGCTAAATACTGAACTTGGCCTAGTAGTCGTTGACGGTCGCACTTGGCGGCAAAAGTAGGAACTATTTGAAAAATTCTAAGTTGCAGTACTCAAATTTAAAAAAAAAACTCATAACACACACTAATACAGTCATCACAATTAACACCGGTTATCAGACAGATTCTACACACACCCAAAGTACACGGGACTACATGACCGCGTTGTCGCAGCCCCTAAACTTAAGAACCAGCCAACCAGTTCCGCATGCACTGAAATGCTTACATGAGATTTCACGGCGTTGATTTATTTAAGAAGAACCCTCGTATGAAGTGACAAATTATAATTGTATGAAGGTAATGAATAGACCTACAGTATATGAAAAGGAAGAGGGTTTGTATTTAATCTCGCGATCATGAGCCACGGCACCTCCATGTTTACAAGAAATCCGAATCACAGGAAGTGATATTTCACTCCGAACATCTAACATTCCGTTTTTTTTGTACTTTTATTTTATTGTCCTCTTTTTATTTCACTTTTACTTCCGGTATTTATATCATTACGTTACACACACCCAGTCCCCAAGCCAGGAGAATTAATCACAGTCGATTATAATCCGCATGGCCTGGCTGGGAATCGAACCTGTGCCAATGTCTATCACGCTAACCAATTAGCCACGGAGCCAGACTGCATTAACCAGGAACAGAACAAATAGGCCTATGAGAAGGGTCAATATTCACAAACCGTTTGTATTAAAATCTCGCAGTCGGCAGGAGGGAATCTGATTTCAAGTCAGACGCCTTAACCACTCGGCCACGACTGCCTGAGAATACACTAAGGCACACGGTGTGACCTTCCCCGTTACTTACTGTTTGGTCTCAGGAACATACAGCCTAGGTAATGGAAATAACTTGACTCACTTACCCCGGAACGAGTTGTTAATTTATTTTGGGGGCTAGCGAAGTCATAGTCACCATGCTTGTGTGTGTTGGATTTGTTTGCTAGCAGGTGTTTCCGTAGAGGCTGTAGTTGTGTAGTTTAATGGTAGCTTGTCCCGGGACTTGAAGTATGGAAGTATTGGCTGGAGGACGTGTGCGTAAAACACAGAGGATTCTCACCGTCTCTAATAAACAAGAATGGCTGACATTGGGTCACCAGTCTCCATGAGCCTACGCTCCGTCAGCATCGGTGGTTCAGTGGTAGAATGCTCGCCTGCCACGCGGGCGGCCCGGGTTCGATTCCTGGCCGATGCAGCTTACATTTTAGCAGAAAGCAAAATAAATAGTTATGTTCATTTAAGAAGCGGTACAAAGACGCCATATGCCGTTGATAAACATGCAGTCCTTTCCTTTGATGAAGTCATTTTTGTCCACTTTCTAATCGCAATTTTTCCAACTTGGCCTCACACGCGGACTCTGCGAGAGATCACTCCTCTACCACCGCAAGGACGTTGTCTGTGAGCTGAACATGCTTTTTCAGCAGATACAACTGGGGATGGTGAAAGGCGACCTCTAACTTGGGCCTTATTAAGGAATGGATTATTGGAAGGAAGTGGACCTGTTGAAAGGAACATTATCGGCATTTACCTGGTGGTGAAAATGGGAAACTACAAAAAACGTTTTCAGGACGACTGAGATGGAATTGGAACTTTCTCTCTCAACCAATTGCCTCGCAGAGGCTGTGGGTGTAGTCGTGCTGGGGGATAAGCAATTAAAAACGAATACAAAAGAGATTACGAGCCTTACAGTAGTCGCATATGATGTGTAACATGTGACTTATCATCCCTTGTTAACAGTGAACTCTGTTGGTCATTTAAATAACTTCTTGTAATACTGCAGTGCTAAATCCTGACCAGTTTTAAGCAAATATGAATATTTGTTTTAGTCGTTTACTCTCCAGGTTGGTGGAACCCACGGACTCAGCGAGGGAACTCACCACTACCGCCTCTACGGGCAGTGTCCTAGAGCTGGGAACATCGAATCGGAAGGGATACAACTGGTGAGGTGGGATTGGCACCTCGCCCAGGCGGCCTCACCTGCAAAGCGAACAGGGGCCTCATGAGGGAAGGTAAGGGACTGTTGGGATGGATAGACTAGGAAGAGGGAACGAGGCGGCCGTGGCCTTGAAGAAGGTACCATCCCGGCATTTGTCCGAAGACGAAGTGGGAAATCACGGAAAACCACTTCGAGGATGGCTGAGGGGGAATCGAACCCCCTCTACTCATTTGGGCCACCCGAGGCTGAGTTGACCCCGTTCCAGTCCTCGTACCACTAAAATGTAAGTTGCATCGGCCGGGAATCGAACCCGGGCCGCCCGCGTGGCAGACGAGCATTCTACCACTGAACCACGGATGCTGACGCAAATATGAAATATTGAATATTTTCACACCAAACGACGACAACTTGAAGATGATATATTGTGGGAAGAATATCTTTAATGGGGACTCCAAACCTTGAAGTAATTCTCTATGCGATATAGATTCCAAATAGCCACATAGCCGACAGTACCTCGAGTGCTTACATTAAATAAGAATACAGCAAAAGTATGAAGATTTAATAAATCATGATTGTTTTCAGCAAATATGATATAATGAATATTTTCACACCAAACAACGACAATTTGAAGATGATTTATTGTAGGAATATCTTTAATGGGGCCTCCAAACCTTGAAGTAAACCGTATGCGATATGCATTGCACATAGCCACATGGCCGAAAGTACGTCGCGGTATCAATCTCCACCTCCGCGCGCGCTCATTGTTTCCGTCTCATCCATATCCGTTTCATTGTTTCCGTCCCATCCATTTCCGTTTCATTTTTCAAAATCACCCCCACAAAGAATATACAGATACCGAGTGGAAGGATTTTACTCATCAATAGCCGAATAATTTCGCAATTCCAATAATTCCAATTAGCGTAAATATTTCTTGCAACAACATTTTACCCTGATGTATTCATTTATACCTTTTATTATTATTATTATTATTATTATTATTATTATTACTGACATAAATTACCATAACCCGACACAACGTAACCATTTTAATATTCGAACATCCGTGTTCGTTACGTTAAGTTTTTACATAACTGATTTGCCAATTTTTTTAAATAATAGTGGTAACGATTAATCCACTCAATGATGTATAACAACATCTCAACTCTACTAAAATCAACACAACAATAAATAAACATTTGAGGTTCTACCTCCTAATATTGATTCTTACTGGCACATTTTTATAATTCTGAAATCACGTAACATACAGTGTACTATAGCTACTATAACATCATGGTTTTTGGGTACTTACATACTGTAGGCTATCCAGGTGGCTCCAACCACTCACATCTTCCAGTATCGCCTGCCATTCGCATACTTAGCGAGGCATTTCCACACTGATAATACACATATTATAAAACCTTTGCCTCCCGAAACACACGGCAATTTTCTTTTCCATATTGAGGCACATAACACTGTATAACACTTGTTACAACAATAATTTTATAGATATTTCACAGATCAACACTAAAAAACACACGTCACTATTTACATTTCTTACTGGTTGAATTTCCCTAGAAAGATATCAGAACTGCAGGTGTTGACGGACCCTTCCTCGCTCCTCTCCACATCCTGACTGAAAGTCTCGATCATCTGCCTACGGATTCATCAACTGTCTATCCATTATCCTACGATAAACTTCCTGCTTTGCTTGAATATGCTTACTTTTCGTCCTGAGCGTTACTATTTGGTATTCTTATGACATTTCACCAAACGCATCATAAAGTTTATCTCTTGCGCAGCCCGGCATACTAATATATGTCCAATCAATGTTTTACACACTGCGCTCAACATTGTACATTTTATTTATACAAATTATTACTTTCAATAGTTCTGCAAGTTATATCACACGGTACTTTTCTATGTGAACACAAACAATTGCTCGTACTGCCGACTATACACATACAGCACGACAGTCCTTAATGAAGAGGATTATAAATGTTTACTGCACGGCTTCTCATACTGAAGTCTGAGCATCACTCCTTGATTTCGGTAACGCGCATTTCGCCTAATAAAGTTTCTTGATTATAGTACTTATTATTACTTCATGACTTAATTTGTGCATTACACTGCACGGCGAATGTACTGCTTAACACTCAAATGTTCAAGTCTTTGTGCGCGCTTCTTTCCCTGGTGTCGGGCGACATACGCTCCGCGCTAGATTCTGGTACAAGTGTCCTCTCTGACCTGAGTCCACTCCCTTATATTCGTTTCACAAGAAAAAGTAGACCTAGGATTCCCTCGCTGTATCATCTCCTCCCCCAGGATGATTCTGGTCTTGAAATACTGTTCATATGTTCCTTTTTCCTTGCTGGTCACAAAAAAATCTGCGTGCTCGAGGATCGATCGGCCAATTAATTAATATTAATTGCCTTTGCCATGGCGTGGGTACGCGGCGTCCTGTAAAAATCCCCGGCGACCTAGTAAGGTCACGCAGCGAACACCAAAAGTCCTGTGTTCTTGCGCATTCCCTTAAATATGCCTCGATTTCACAGTTTAAAGGCTTGATAATTAGCCTCCTGGCTAAAGATTTACATGTGTGCAACTCTCATGTCATTGCGTTGCCCCAATCACGAGTAATCAATGATTTTCATTGGGATCTTCCCACCCCATTCACATTTCTTTTCTGAAACGGGGAAGAACTAGATCATTAGTTGTCCCCTTGGCTAGCTCCAGACGACATAAGTAGGTCAACGAGAGTGACACGGCGCCACGAGTCTCCTCCCACAATTCTGGGGCTATTAGTTAGATGTCAAACTCTCCAACTTTTGTGCTCAAATGCAGCATAGCTTCCTTCATACAGCCCAATAATGCTGTTTTCCACTCATTTTCCCTGCATTATTTTAATAAATAATGTCATCATCAGTTGATATCACAACAGTGACTTCATATATAATTTCCTCTAGGGGTTTTTACAACTAAAACTCCCTCAAAAGATCTCGGGTTCGTTCCTAGGAGGAACCTTCATTCTGAGCTCACAGTCCCTGAGATCGACGTTCGATACCAGTCAGCATAACCCCCTCGGGTTCACATGCTCGATTCGATGGAAGCCAAAGACTCCTGACATGTTAGATGATCAAGAAACAATCAGAACGCTAGAAAGTTGCAAGTCATGAGGGAGCTGGAGCGCGCGGTGAAAGGAGGGAGCTGGCTGGATGACGTCACGCTAGCCGTGTCGTTGACGTCTCGTAACGCCAGAGTCACCAGTGAACTCAGTATACATGCACCAAGCGGTACTATGACGTCACACACCTCAGTGCATTCTCGGTACATTACGCGACGTCGCCGTAACGTAACGATGAAGTCGACAAGATCATTTAAAATGATAAAATGTCGCTTGTAAGTTGTTCATTTTGACATCACTAAGGTTCCCATCATATCAATGGTGTATCGTTTAACCAACAGCTTGAAACTTCGGGGACAACTGGGGAGGTGGTACGGGCACCTCGCCCAGGTGGCCTCACCTGCAGATCGAACAGGGGCCTTATATGAGATGGGAAGATTGGGAGGGAAAGGCAACGAAGAGGGAAGGAGGCAGCGGTGGCCTTACGTTAGTTACCATCCCGGCATTTGCCGGGAAACGAAGTGCGATACCACGGAAAACTACTTCGAGGATGGCTGAGGTGGAAATCAAACCCCCTCTACTCGTTTGGACCACCAGAGTCTGGGTAGACCCTGTTCCAGTCCTCATATCACTTTTTAAATTTTGTGGCAAAGTCGGAAAACGAACTTTGGACCTCCAGGGTGGCAGCTAAGCACGCTGACCACTACACCATGGAGGCGACTGGGATTATGTAACGTCTTAATAATATAAATACCGCAAGTAAAAGTGAAATAAAAAGAGGACAGTAAAAATAACAAGGAAAAAAAGATAGTTTGCATGTGAGATTTTCGAAGTGAAATGTCACTTCCTGTGGTTCCCCCGTGGCTCATGATCGTGACATAACTACAAACTCTCTTTCTTTTCATACAGGTTTATTCATTGCCCTCATACGATAGTAATGGCTAATTTCATACCAGGGTTATTTTCAAATAAATCAAAGCTGTGAAATCTCATCTATGCATTACAGTGCATGCGGAACTCATGACCATGATAATCCAAGTCCTACAAGATTTAGCAACAACAAAATTAACTGTCATCTACAGTGAGAGCCTTCTATATACAACGAAACCGCGCCGGGGCCGTGATACGGAAAGATAGAGCAATTAGTCACCGCCATTTGACTAGCATCTATCGTTACACAACAGCGAGTTGGGTGTGGTGATGTAGACTATCTCTTGTCCCGTAAACATGGTTAGGTATAGAACAAACCATCGAAATTTCCTAGTGGATACTTATCTTCTCAAGAGGATGTTTTCCAGTAAATGTGTTCGTGCGTTTCTGCACCGTGCGATTGTTACTTGTGGGGGAAGCTCAAACAAATGTTATACAGAAATAATCTGCATACTCTGGAGGCTCTGCAGAACCAAATAGTTCGGCTATTTTGTTTCCTTTTTTAATTGCTTATCCCCCAGCTCGACTACACCCACGGACTCAGAGAGGGCATCGGATGTGAGTGAGTTCCAATTCCATCTCAGTCATCCAGAAAATGTTTTCGTGGTTTCCCATTTTCACCACCAGGTAAATGCCAAGACTGTTCCTTTCAACAGGTCCACTTCCTTCCAATGATCCCTTCCTAAATAAGTCCCAAGTTAGTGGTCGCCTATCACCATCCCCAGTTGTATCTGATGACAAAGTATGTCCAGCTCACAGACAAGGTCCTTGCGACGGCAATGGAATTAACCCTCGCAGAGTCCGAAGGTGAGGCCGAGTTGGGAAAATAGCGATTAGAAAGAGGACAAAAATGACTTCATCAAAGGAAAGGACTGCTTGTTTACCAGCGGCGTATGGCGTCTTCCTAAATGAACATAACCATTTCTTTTGCTTTCTGCTAAAATGTAAGTTGCATCGGCCGTGAATCGCACCCGGGCCGCCCGCGTGGCAGGCGAGCGTTCCACCACCGAACCACCGATGCTGACGGCGCAATGGGGATTGGAGACTGGTGACCCAATGTCAGCCATTCTTGTTAATTAGAGACAGTGAGAATCCTCAGTGTTGTACGCACACGTCCTCCAGCCAATACTTCCATACTTCAAGTCCCGGGACAAGCTACCATTAAACTACACAACTACAGCCTCTACGGAAACACCTGCTAGCAAACAAATCCAACACACACAAGGATGGTGACTATGACTTCCCTAGCCCCGAAAATAAATTAACAACTCGTTCCGGGGTAAGTGAGTCAAGTTATTTCAGTTACCTAGGCTGTATGTTCCCGAGACCTATCAGTAAGTAACGGGGAAGGTCACACCGTGGGCTTCGATGAACTCTCAGGCAGTCGTGGCCGAGTGGTTAAGGCGTCTGACTTGAAATCAGATTCCCTCTGGGAGCGTAGGTTCGAGTCCTGCCGACTGCGAGTTTTTGATACCAACGGTTTGTGAATATTGACCCTTCTCATAGGCCTATTTGTTGTGTTCCTGGTTAATGCAGTCTGGCTCCGTGGCTAATTGGTTAGCGTGCTAGACATTGGCACAGGTTCGATTCCCAGCCAGGCCATCGACTGTGATTAATTCTCCTGACTTTGGGACTGGGTGTGTGTAACGTAACGATATAAATACCGGAAGTAAAAGATAAATAAAAAAGGACAGTAAAATAAAAGTTAAAAAAAAAGAAATGGAATGTTAGAATTTCGTAGTGAAATATCACTTCCTGTGATTCGGATCCCATGTAAATATGGAGATTAAATACAAACCCTCTTCCTTTTCATATACTGCATGTCTATTCATTACCTTCATACAATTATAATTTGTCATTTCAAACGAGGGTTCTTCTTAAATAAATCAAAGACGTGAAATCTCATGTACGTATTTCAGTGCATGCGGAACTCATGACCATGATATTCCAAGTCTGTTACAAGATTTAGCAACAACAAAACGAATTGTATTCTACAGTGAAAGCCTTCTATATAGAACGAAACTTAGCCCGGTCCGTGTGCCGGAGAGAGTGGGTGATTATGCACCGCCAGTTGACTAGCCTCTATCGTTACACAACAGCGAGTCGGGAAGTACCAGATGCTGTCATAACATTGATTACATTCCCGGCTGCCAAGATACCTTAGTTGAGAGAGTTATGGTGAAGTGCTGTAGACTATCTCGTATCCCGTAAACATGGTTAGTTATAGAACAAACCATCGAATTTTCCTAGTGGAAACTTATCTTCTCAAGAAGCCTTCCAGTAAAAGTGTTCGTACGTTTCAGCACCGTGCGACTGTTACTTGTGGGGGAACCTCAAACAAATGTTATACAGAAATAATCCGCATACTTTGGAGGCTCTGGAGAACGAAATAGCTGCATTGATACGTAGGCTAATAACAGTGAGGACGAATTACAGCGATTGTACGTGTAGGTGCAATGTGTGCTTAGAATATGAAGGTCAGCATTTCCAGCAACTACTCTGATATTCATGTAAGTAATGATGGTTATTAAATATGTTAAAGAGTGTAATGTGTTAAACTAGTGTTGCGCTACGCTGCAGCTAGCGCCAGAGCCTTGAACAGTGGCACAGCCGTCACACGGCACCATCGAGGTTCCGTTTTATGGAGAAGGCTCTCACTGTATAAGTGTTATTACATAATACTGGATTTCTCTTGCCACCTAGGCTATAATGCTGTACATGTAGCCTATTGTAGATATGTGTAGTTGAACGAGAATGGCTATACAGCAATATTAAGAGTGCTTGGTATTTGGTCTACTACGTAATTTAACAAGTAGTTCCGTGAAGAACTATACAGCCTATTTTCATATATCCTGCTCATGTTAATTGCCTGTATCAACATACAAAATTTCAGTTTAATTGCTGTAACAGATTCGTCGATATTGAGAACCGTCTAAATATTGCAGATGGTCGCCAGGTTGGATTTTTATTTTTGTACTATTACATTAAGATTATTGTGTACGTGTGGTATTCAAACTGCAATCGCATGATTAGAACACAAGAAGTAAGAACGAGATTTTAAAATTACGCACAGCAGCCATCTTGTGATTATGCAAACAATTGAAATAAATTAGGTGCCAGTGGAACAACATTTGTATAAGCATTTAACGTGCAACGTTTCACGAGTCTCGGATAGTTAATTCGCGAGAAACGTCCATTTAAATATTTATACTTCGCGTCGCCACCATGTTGGATTTGTGCTCACCAGGTTACTGAAAGTCCTATAGGTGAACATATGTTCATAGTCTCTATGAACATGAAAAATTTCAGTTTGGTTGCTGTAAAAGAATCATAGATATTGAGAACCGTCTAAATATTTCGGAAGCTCGTCATTTATGATTGTTATATGTATAGGCCATAGAGGTATGTACCATTCAAGGACAATTATTGCCTAGGTTCATTATTCAAACTTTCACTTCGATCGCATGATTACGACACAAGAAATAAAAACTTAATTTTAAAATTTCGCACAGCCGCCATCTTGAGGTTATGTAAATAATTGAATTAAATTTGATGGCAGTGCATTACAATCTGTAAAATCATTTACTGTACCACAGTTCACTGCGCTCAGAGAGTTAAATCACGAGAAAAGTCTATTCAAATATTTCAAATTCGCTTGGTCGCCATGTTCGTTTTGTACTTTACAGGTTTATGAAATATACATAGATAAACTTGTATCAGTACCCTTTATCACCGTACAAAATTGCAGGGTGATATCTGTAATAGTTTCTGAGATATAGAATGTCAGTGAAATATTTCGCACAGCCGCCATTTTGAGGTTATGTAAACAATTGGACTAAATTAGACTCCAGAGCATTACAATGTGTATAAACAATTGCTGTACCAAGTTTCATTACGTTTGGATAGTTAAATCGCGATAAAAGTCTATTTAAAAGTCTCAATTCGCTTGGCCGCCATGTTAGTTTTGTAGACACCAGGTTTTTGAAAGTCTCATAGGTAAACTTCTAGTAGTGCCCTGTATCACCGTACACAATTTCAGGGCGATATCGGTAATAGTTTCGGAGATATTGAATGCTAGTGAAATATTTCGCACAGCCACCATGTTGGATTGGTGAGACGTAACAAAATTTGAAGGGCACGGTCGAGGTCGCCGGGAATAGCCCTATGAACTTACCGAGTTTCATTGAAATCGCGCCAGTGAAAGTGAGTGACCAAGTAACATAGTGTGTGAAGTACGTGCCTGAACATTTTCTACATCATTATGTCAATACAAAAGGTGAACAAACGTGTAAATGTTGTTGAGGCAACGATGGCAGACTTTGAAGCACGCCTTCAGTTGTTGAACAGTGCTGCCAACCCGGGTCAAGACTCCCTAGAGTCGCTTACTCGTGATTTTCGCGAGTTCCGAAGCACTGTCACCTCCGAACTCGCTGTGCTTAAAGAAGAACTGAGCAAGCTGGAGAGGAGACTTGACCACCACGAGGAGCTGCTGGACGAAGGAGAGCAATACAGCCGGAGAAACTGCCTTCTCATCCACGGGATCGTCGAGGACCCTGAAGAAGATGTGTACGAGAAGGTGAGGGACACAATCAAGACGAAGTTGAACGTGGACCTCCCTATGGAGAGCCTGGATAGATGTCACAGGATTGGGCGGCCGCAGCGAACAGCAGCTGAAGTGGTAGCCACTGGGAAACGCCCTATTATTGTAAAATTCCTCCGCTACCACGAGCGAGATCGCATCTGGAAGTCCAAGCGCCTCCTAAAGGGAACCAAGATTCTTATTACTGAATCCCTCACAAAAACCCGGAAAACTATCTTAAATGCAGCGAGAGACCACTTCGGACCCACCCGAGTCTGGACCCAGGACGGCCGCGTTTTAATACACCTCCCTGATGGAACTAAGAAGACCGTCACCACATTTAGGGAGCTGGAAAACGTTGAGCTAATGCGGGATATTAGAGTGAAGTGAAATGAACATGTGCGTAATGTTTATATTAGACAAGTTTAGTAATAAGTGTGTGTGTGTATGTGTGTGTGCGTTGGTTGCGGTCGGCAGTGTGCAGCGGGAGGTCCAGGTAGGTTTCTTCTATTTTAAGATATATCTCCCGTTACCCAGCTGAGCTATTGTATGAATGAGCTAACTGACCTTGGCCAGCCTAGCCCACACCAACCCCCTCCCTCCCCTTACACCACTGGCTTTCTTCTAAAACAGGCACTTTCCTCATCCAAACATTCATTACAATGTTGCCATATTAATGCTCTGTCGCTGGTTGCGCATCACGACGAAATACAGGCAATAATAAACGAAAACAATATCCACATCCTCTGCATAAGTGAAAGTTGGTTAAAACCTGACATCCCGTCTAGCATGGTGGAACTAAATCGGTACTCGCTGGAACGTCATGACAGAAATGATGGGAGGCGAGCAGGCGGGGTTGCCATGTACTGTAGAAGCGACTTAAAAAGACGGGTAATATGTGTATCAACACTTAGCACACAACCAGGACCGGAATTCATGTTTGTTGAAGTAATTGTTGGCCAACAAAAGACTCTGGTAGCTGTTGTATATAAGCCGCCAAGAATAACAAACATGAGTGAATTTGAAAACCGCTTGCTCGACTTACTTCCAAGCTACGAACACGTAATAGCCGTGGGTGACTACAATACCAATTTACTGACACAGACGTATGAGACCAAACAATTAAAAAACCTGTTCGCTTCCTGCGACATGACTATTCTTCCCCTAGAACCTACAAACCACATTTACTCTGATAAATACGAATCACATACATTGATTGACCATCTTGTGACAAGCAATCTCGACAGAGTTGAAACTTTCGGGCAAATACCCGTACCATCTATCTCCACCCATGACCTAATTTACCTATCGTACTCCCTACGTGTGCCTAAGTACACACCTAAATATATTATCACTAGAAACATGAAAAATATTAATATGGATGACTTAAAACATGACGCATACTACCTTCCCTGCAATGACATATTACTCTTAGATAACATTGACGCAAAAGTAAACAAGTTAAATTCTCTTATTATTAGTCTGTATGACAAACATGCCCCTAAACACTCGATCAAAGTTACTCGCCCAGCATGCCCATGGTTAAATGATAACATTAAAAGTATGATGGCACAGCGTGATGCACTATTCCGGCGTTTTAAACGTACCCGTGACGAAACTGATTTTGAAAATTATCGTGTACTCAGAAATCGTATTAAGCAGCTCGTAAGAAACGCCAAATTCTCCTACATACAAAACGTGACAAAGAAGATGAATACAAGGAATGCCTGGAATAATATGCGTTCTCTAGGTATAGGCAAACAGCAGCAACAGACACATGTACCAGACATACCGCTTGATGAGTTAAATGAATATTTCACTGAAGAGAGAGTACCAACTAATTCAACACCCCATGATTCTTTTCAACCACTACCTGACCATCCGCTCTTTACTTTCCATCCGGTTACGGCAGACAAAGTAAAAAAGGTACTATATTCCATAAAATCAAAAGCGAGAGGAGTTGATGATATTCCCATATCCTTCATACATAATATCATCGGTGCCGTTCTACCAATTATTACTCACATATTCAACCATAGTCTTACAACTAACACCTTTCCCTCCCTATGGAAACAAGGCAATGTCATCCCTATTCCTAAGAAAACCGAACCTTTATTTCCATCTGACTATCGGCCAATATCCATTCTACCTGCACTTTCAAAAGCCCTCGAGCGTCTGGTTCATGAGCAAGTGCTTGAATATTTGAATAGCCGTTCTCTTTTAGACCCTCTGCAATCAGGTTTCAAGAAGGGACATAGCACCGCAACAGCATTACTCAAAGTGACTGACGACATTAGACACGCAATGGACCAAAAACTGGTGACAATCCTCACCCTTCTCGACTTCAGCAGTGCTTTTGACACCATAAATACTCAGACACTATTGAAAAAGATGGAATTTTATTACTTCGACCAGCAGACAATTAACTTTTTCGCATCATACCTGAATAATCGCCAGCAACGTGTTGTAACCCAGGATAAAACTTCTCAGTGGCTAAGCAGAAAGTCAGGCGCCCCACAGGGTAGTGTATTAGGGCCCTTGCTTTTTGTACTATATATCAATGACATCTCATCTAATTTGAAAAATTGCAAATATCACCTATATGCAGATGATTTGCAAATATACTCCCACTGCAAGACAAATGACATTCCATTGACAATTGAAACTATCAACGCTGACCTTCAACGACTTGGAAAATATTCTCAGGAAAATTCCCTTCTTCTCAATCCATCCAAAACACAAGTTATCATAATTGGCTCTCAAAAACTATTGACGTCACTCCGAGATCAAATTATTCCCCCAATTGTACTGAACAACAATGGAATTCCATACTGTCCTACAGTGAAAAATCTAGGTGTGATAATAAATCAGACTCTTAACTGGTCTGAACATGTACAGAATGTATGCAAGAAGATTTTCGCAACGCTCCACTCCCTCAAAAGAAAAAAAGATATTTTACCATTCAAAGTAAGAATCCTACTCATACAGACACTAATACTTCCTATTCTTGACTACTGTGACGTTATTCTTGTAGACGCAACCAAAACATTAACTTTGAAACTTCAACGAGCTCTGAACTCTTGCATACGATTTATCTACGATCTGAGCTATGATAAACATATCACTCCCTATTATTGCGCTCTTTCCTGGCTGAAACCTGAACTACGTCGATCATATCACATTCTTGTCCAGATTTTCCGATTATTGTCTGACGATAGACCACTATACTTATCAAATAAATTCAAGTACTTGCCTTCTTTCCATGGTAATAATACACGCTCTGGTTCTTCCCTCTCCATTCCTATTCATCGCTCCTCTATATACAATAACTCCTTTCATGTGGTGGGGTCTAGGCTGTGGAATACCCTTCCAGCCAGTGTCAGGGGTACCACCTCACTATCTAAATTCAAGACCACCTGCTGGGGCAGTCTGCTGAACATTGCTGACCGACAACAAGTATGACTGGATGAGTGAATGAGAGTGTGCAAGTCATGATCAATGTCAATTATTATTGTTTAATTTTGTCGCCATAATATGTTTATTGTATTGTATTAATGTGGTTAAGTGTAAGAGAGGGCCAAGAGCCCTAACTGCGCCACCAATAAAGGCAATAATAATAATAATAATAATAATACACATTTTTAAGGCTATCTTTTGGTTTGAAAACAGCTGGTTCAGCCCTGATAAGAGCGTTAGATCGCAATCAATCAGATGAGGTTAAAGAGAGTACCATCAGATACGTAGACGACATTCTACTCACATCAGAATCTCTGGAGGAGCACATGAGAGACCTGAAGAAGTTGCTGGATGACCTTCGAGAAGCTAATTTTAAGGTTAATATCAAGAAATCGCACTTCTGTCAGAGGGAAGTTAAATTCCTAGGGCATGTTATTGATGAGAACGGAGTTAAGCCAAACCCAGTGAAATTAAAGGTAATTCGAAATTTTCCTCGACCCACGAAAGTAAAGCACGTCCGACAGTATTTGGGAGTAATTGGATTTTTTTCGAACCACTGCCCAAATTATACTACGACTGTGGCACCCCTGCAGGATCTATTGAAGAAAGGCGACAGGTGGAATTGGACGGAGTAATGTCAAGAAGCATTCGTGAGGTCAAAACAAATGCTTTTGGAATATGTGAAGCTGGGATACCCTGATTTTACCCAGAAGTTCATCATACAGACGGATGCATCACTTGTTGGGATAGGAGCGATGCTGTTCCAAGAAAATGTTGATAAGCCCGAAAAGAAAGTCTTTATTGCCTTTATAAGTAGGAGGTTGAAAGCCCATGAGAAAAATTAGAGAGATAGAGTTGCTCGCAATTTTGTACGCGTTGCAGTACTGCCGCAAACTCGTGTATGGTTTTCAAATAGTCCTCAGAACAGACCATAAAGCTTTAACGTTTTTGTTAAAAACGGACTTGTCTAGCCAGAGGTAGACAAGATGGTCTCTGTATATTCAACAGTTCAATGTGGAAATAGAATACTGTCCAGGGAAAGAAAATATAATACCGGACATATTAAGCCGATATCCGAGAGAAGAGGAAACTCTAGCTGTCCAGATTGAGAATCGAGATCAGAAGACCTTGGATGACTTGAAGAAACTTACCAACCTACAACGTGAAGTCCCGTGGTTGAAAATGATGATTGATTACTTCGAGGGACGCTTAGCAAGGGGAACTGCGATATACAGAGAGGCAGAGGCATTATCAACAGACTATGTATGGTACAATCAGATGCTACATAAGTGGGATGATGTGGAACATACCCGCCAAAGAATTGTTATTCCTGCATCTTTGCAGAGGAGATTGGTATGGCTAGCACACAGAGCGTTTGGACATCCCGGGATAGACAAAATCACTGCTCTACTGAAAGAAGCATTCACTTGGCCAAAGTTGAGAGAAACTGTGAGAAATGCTATTAGGACATGCGATTTGTGCCAAAGGGTAAAGCCAAATCCCTTTTTAATGAGACAACGAGCCATTCCGTTGTTACCAGAAAAGCCAAGGCAGCTAATGAGCGTAGACAATTTTGGACCACTGCCTAGAGCACGTAGAGGCAATAGACATGTTTTTGTAGCCATGGATGTATTCTCAAAAATGGTGGTATTATGCCCCATACAGAAGCCAAGCTCAAAGCAAGTATTGAAACGCCTGAAAGAGAGAGTTATTCCGATACTTGGGAAAACGGATAACCTACTCTCAGACCATGGGAGCTGCTTCACTAGCGCAGAATTTCGTCGGGAATTGGAAAATTTAGGAATTAGGCAGATTTTATCTACCATTCGCCATCCTGAGGCAAGTCCTGTTGAGCGCGTTATGAGAGAATTACAGAAGTACGTGAAAATTTACTGCTCTGAAGAGAACTGGAAATGGATCGATTTCCTGGAAGTAATAGAATACTGCATAAATAATACTGTGCATGAAGCGACAGGTCAGGTGCCCGTGACTCTACATTTGGATCAGAGACCGGAGAGAGCGTGGACTGGTGTTATTCCATTACCTGTAGACGCACAGCCAGGACGAGAATTGAGGATCCAGTGAACATTCGAATATCTCCAAGCACAGGCAGAGAGACGCCAGAGAAGAAATCGGGCGAAGCGATATCACAGACCGCTTCTCATTGGGGAAAAAGTTTTAGTCAGAAAGCCAGCCAGTTCAGATCCTGAAGCACGGAAGTATAAAAAGTTCAATTTCGGTTATCACGGCCCGTTCGAGGTTATCAGAGACCTACAGAATAAAGCATTTAGAAACAGGAAACGAGGTCGTTATGAATGTAGCCAATCTCAAAATTTATTATTCACCCGAAGAATTTGACGAACAAGAGGAAGCTTTAGCAGCACACACCCAACTGGACGTGGACAGCAAAGTCAGGCCTCAAGGTTCGCGCAGCGAGATGGAACGAGGAACAAGCAGCTTGCCCAGTGAAAGGGACGAACGGCTAGAATGCCAGTGCCTGCGAGAGCTTTACAAAGACTTGATCGAAGCGGCCAGGAAAGTTGAAGCAATAAATAAGACCCTCCGTCTGCAGAATGCACAGCTTAGGGCCGAGCGCAGAGTGGATGGGGGAACCAGACAAACACACTCGCAGCCAGACGAGGTGAAGGACCCCTAATGTAAACACAGACAGAGGACAGTCAGCTGGTTACTTACAGAAGGTCACTTGCAATTGACTTCTATAAGTTTTGCAAGGGGAATATGAACCCGAGGGGGTTATGCTGACTGGTATCGAACGTGGATCTCAGAGACTGTGAGTTCAGAATGAAGGTTCCACCTAGGAACGAACCCGAGATCTTTTGAGGGAGTTTTAGTTGCAAAAACCCCTAGAGGAAATTATATATGAAGTCACTGTTGTGATATCAACTGATGATGACATTATTTATTAAAATAATGCAGGGAAAATGAGTGGAATACAGCATTATTGGGCTGTATGAAGGAAGCTATGCTGCATTTGAGCAGAAAAGTTGGAGAGTTTGACATCTAACTAATAGCCCCAGAATTGTGGGAGGAGACTCGTGGAGCCGTGTCACTCTCGTTGACCTACTTATGTCGTCTGGAGCAAGCCAAGGGGCTAACTAATGATCTAGTTCTTCCCCGTTTCAGAAAAGAAATGTGAATGGGGTGGGAAGATCCCAATGAAAATCATTGATTACTCGTGATTGGGGCAACGCAATGACATGAGAGTTGCACACATGTAAATCTTTAGACAGGAGGCTAATTATCAAGCCTTTAAACTGTGAAATCGAGGCATATTTAAGGGAATGCGCAAGAACACAGGACTTTTGGTGTTCGCGGCGTGACCTTACTAGGTCACCGGGGATTTTTACAGGACGCCGCGTACCCACGCCATGGCAAAGGCAATTAATATTAATTAATTGGCCGATCGATCCTCGAGCACGCAGATTTTTTTGTGACCAGCAAGGAAAAAGGAACATATGAACAGTATTTCAAGACCAGAATCATCCTGGGAGAGGAGATGATACAGCGAGGGAATCCTAGGTCTACTTTTTCTTGTGAAACGAATATAAGGGAGTGGACTCAGGTCAGAGAGGACACTTGTACCAGAATCTAGCGCGGAGCGTATGTCGCCCGACACCAGGGAAAGAAGCGCGCACAAAGACTTGAACATTTGAGTGTTAAGCAGTACATTCGCCGTGCAGTGTAATGCACAAATTAAGTCATGAAGTAATAATAAGTACTATAATCAAGAAACTTTATTAGGCGAAATTCGCGTTACCGAAGTCAAGGAGTGATGCTCGGACTTCAGTATGAGAAGCCGTGCAGTAAACATTTATAATCCTCTTTATTAAGGACTGTCGTGCTGTATGTGTATAGTCGGCAGTACGAGCAATTGTTTGTGTTCACATAGAAAAGTACCGTGTGATATAACTTGCAGAACTATTGAAAGTAATAATTTGTATAAATAAAATGTACAATGTTGAGCGCAGTGTGTAAAATATTGATTGGACATATATTAGTATGCCGGGCTGCGCAAGAGATAAACTTTATGATGCGTTTGGTGAAATGTCATAAGAATACCAAATTGTAACGCTCAGGACGAAAAGTAAGCATATTCATGCAAAGCAGGAAGTTTATCGTAGGATAATGGACAGACAGTTGATGAATCCGTAGGCAGATGATCGAGACTTTCAGTCAGGATGTGGAGAGGAGCGAGGAAGGGTCCGTCAACACCTGCAGTTCTGATATCTTTCTAGGGAAATTCAACCAGTAAGAAATGTAAATAGTGACGTGTGTTTTTTAGTGTTGATCTGTGAAATATCTATAAAAATATTGTTGTAACAAGTGTTATACAGTGTTATGTGCCTCAATATGGAAAAAAGTGCCGTGTGTTTCGGGAGGCAAAGGTTTTATAATATGTGTATTATCAGTGTGGAAATGCCTCGCTAAGTATGCAAATGGCAGGCGATACTGGAAGATGTGAGTGGTTGGAGCCACCTGGATAGCCTACAGTATGTAAGTACCCAAAAACCATGATGTTATAGTAGCTATAGTACACTGTATGTTACGTGATTTCAGAATTATAAAAATGTGCCTGTAAGAATCAATATTAGGAGGTAGAACCTCAAATGTTTATTTATTGTTGTGTTGTTTTTAGTAGAGTTGAGATGTTGTTATACATCATTGAGTGGATTAATCGTTACCACTATTATTTAAAAAAATGGCAAATCAGTTATGTAAAAACTTAACGTAACGAACACGGATGTTCGATTATTGAAATGGTTACGCTGTGTCAGGTTAAGGTAATTTATGTCAGTAATAATAATAATAATAATAATAATAAAGGTATAATTGAATACATCAGGGTAAAATGTTGTTGCAAGAAATATTTACGCTAATTGGAATATTTATCTATCCAAGCAGTAAGATAATACCTTAAGGGCTGAGAAAGCAGTTTAATATCAGAATATATTGTGTTAATGGGAATATAATTATGCAAGGAAATGGAAGAGTTTAACAGTGAATTGAATTTGGAGCTTGTGAATAAACTTGTAGAGTTATGGATAGAGTTCTCTTACTAATTAAAGGACGAGATCAGAGCATCGGGTCATGGAGCCAGGTAATCTGTTCGACGTGTGAAATCTCGTATAGCCTTGGGCATACAGAGATATTTATTATGTGCCAGAGTGTATTTAGTGTTGTACCCTAACTCTGATGATGGATATGGAATGTTCCGGGTTCGAACCCTGTGGTAGGTGAGAGGAGGACAATGGAAACCTCTGCACCATACCTGATCGACCGAGAACGTGTTATTGAATGATTCGGCTCTTGTGAAGCGAATCTTATTGACGGCAGCTTGTGACTGACCGTAGCATTTATTAAGATACCGGCTATCCAACTCGACCTGTGTTTATGAATCTCGTGCCTTCATATCATGAAATGGACCTATTGAGGCCAGTTATTAATATCCTGAGGTTAGGAATAAATGTATAAACTCGTCCAGAACCTAAATGGCATACAATTCAGTTTAAATCGTATGGGACATGTGGGTCATTGGGACCACACTATTGTATTTAGAAAAAAAACAGGAGTCAGTAAGCGAGGAATGGTACACGTGCTGTAACCACTCCACTCCGCTCTATTGTATTTGAGCCGCTCTAAGGGGGATGAGTTGTAAAACGAACCGTGAAAGTTAACGTTTAGAAAGGACAGATTTTAGACCCTGTTTGTATTGAAAGGAAACATTGTTATATTGTGTAATGAATTTATGTGCTTTAAGAACACATTGGTAATCATAGAGCACCCTGATGATTTAAATTTTAGCCATCTTACGAATGGTCGGAAGATGCATTTTGTACTGACACTGACACGTATTTATGAAGTTGGGCACTTGATGCCACAGGCTACGCTCGCAAGGGTAGCTTATTAATACCATCCGACACAGCGATAACGAAAGTTTTGGAATTGAAATCACAACGGCATGCAGTGGAACTATAAAAAGGGAACCTTAGGGGTATATTTACATAATGGTGGAGTTGCAAGTAGATTTGTAGTGCAACCCATGAATTGGCTAATGCATGCTAAAGCATTTTTTGGTGGGAAGGGAGATACAGAACACAGAAGGCACTCATGATGTAAAGTAAAACACAGAAGGCACTCATGATGTAAAGTAAAACACAGAAGGCACTCATGATGTAAAGTAAAACACAGAAGGCACTCTTAATGCAAAGTAAGATGTGTTTTGAGAACATAATGTAAAGTAAGATGTGTTTTGAGAACATAATGTAAAGTAAGGTGTGTTGTGAGAAATAATTATTCTTGTGAAAATTAAAGAAGTCACACCAGGTGACGTACAATAAAAAGGTACAGTTTTTATGGAAGTTACATGTGCATCAGCGCACTTGTGAGTGGATGTTGAAGTCAACCTAAGGGTAAAGGATTGAATAATTATGTGAATTTAATAGGATAATTTGTGAATAATTAGTGGATTGTGGGAGTAAATTTTGTTTGATGTTGTATTATGTTTGTTGGGATTGTGTCCTTATATTGTTTGAAGCCATGATTTAATGCTGAATTAAAGTCTTTAGAATAGATTTGTGCTTTGTCATTGTAGAGTTGATACCTTTTAGTCTCGAATCAAAATTATGCAACTGCTCAGAGGGAGAACGGTACACGCCGAGAACTGAAGCTAGCTGGAGGCAGGAGCATATTTGCCATGGAGATTACTCACATGGGTACACATGCTAGCTTTTTTCAGCATATTTAGCATTTAAAATGATATAAAGTCCAGTCTTTCTGACTGACTGTCTCTTTTTAACTCCTTTAACGCAAAAGATATATTTTCTCAATCGATAACAAAGGAATACAGCGATGTTTGGCTATTGCTTGGTTGATTTTGAAAACTCGAGTTGGCAACTCTTTGTCGTTCTTAGTAAGGAACAGAAGAAGAAATGGAAAACTAAAGGAAAATAAGGCAAATAAATGACAGGAGGAAACGAAATGCCCTCAGCCCTCGAAGAATGCGGATTGAGGGACTTGGAAGGAAGGAGAGCCATAAAAGGCAGATAGGAAAGTGAAAGAGGAGAGGAAGTACCCCACAGGTAAGGGACTAAAGGGGGAAACCGCACCCAGCTCAGGAATCCCCCGGGGTCGTCAACTCCCGAACTCACCAGCCGTGAGCCTCTGAGGGTGAAGCACTATCTAGGGTGCACCAAAAGTGGTGGGGCTACAGACACCCGGCCTCCTCTAGGGCCTTGAGCAGAAGGCAGGAGATAACATGAAAAGAAAAATAGGGCTGACCCCTCGCAGAAGGAGGGTATCAGAAAAGATGAGACAAGGGCCAATTAAGGCGGGAAATGAAGAGACTCCCTAGGCCTCGGATACCCTAATGTCGTCAGGGTCGGAAGAGAACAAGAGTTGACCAAGTGAGGTCGACAGGAAAGAAGACGGAGAGGAGCCCGTCACAAGTAAGTGGAAGCAATGCCGGACTCGGCTGGGGTCCCGTGGTTGCCAACTCACGTCCCACTAGATGTGAGCCCCTGGGGGGCACGTGGTTGTTAACAGGTCATAATCTGCTTCTGTTTCTTTTGGCAGTTGTTTCTCTGCCGGCAGAACTTGTACTTGCACTTGCGAATGCCTTCTGGAATGACAAGATTTGTAGTGAAATAACGCGTGCCATTTAGCGAAATTCTGATTATGTTTCCCTCCGCTCTGTCAAGATGGACACCAAATATTGTAACTTGTGTAAAGCACGTTCATTACAGTTCGAATTTAGGAATATTTGTTCAAACCAACGCTGCACAACGCAAACTGGCTTCAAATTCATTTTGGACGTGTTTATTCAAGTCCTAGGTGGAACGTGCATTGGGTTTTACAAGTATGTTAACGTTATCACCAACGGAATATTGTTTCAGCCCTGTACTTTGCAGGTGAGACCGCCTGGGCGAGGGGCTCGTTCCACCTCCCCAGTTGTCCCCGGTGTTTCAAGCTCCAGGACACTACCCTGGAGGCGGTAAACGGTGAGATCCCTCGCAGAGTCCGAGGGAATAGCCAACCCTGGAGGGTAAACTCACTAGAAAAAAAAAACCACAATCCCAGTCCCCAGGTCTGGGAAATTAATCACAGGAGATTAAAATTCACACGGCCCAGCTGTGAATCGAACCTGGGTCAATGCCTAGCACGCTAACCAATTAGCCACGGAGCCGGACTGCATTAACAAGGAACAGAACTCGGTCCGTTTTGGTGAGAGGCAAGCAGGTTGACCACTCCACACCTAATATAAAAATATCCCGCAGTCAGCAGGTTTCGGACCTGCGCTCCTGTAGGTATACAGTGAATCAAACTTCTACTTACACAGTCAGATGCCTCAACCACTCGGCCACGACTGCCTCGGAGGACATTGAGGCTCACTCTGTGACTTTCCCAGTTACTTGCTGATAGATCTCGGGAGTTGTTAATTTGGGGGGGGGGGGGGGTATTGGGAAGTCATACTCATCAACCCTGTGCGTGTTGGATTTGTTTGATAGCCAGTGTTTCGGTAGGGACAATAGTTGTGTAGTTGAATCATGGCTTATCTCGGGACTAGAAGTATGGTGTCCCTGGCACCCGGCTGAAAGATAATCACACTGAGGATTATCACTGATTCTAATAAACAAGAATGCCTCATATTGTGTCACCAGTCTCCAATCGATTACAGTCAGCATTTGTCGTTCAGTGGTAGAATGATCGCCTGCACGCGGGCGGCCTGGGTTCGATTCCCGGCCGATGCAACTTATATTTTTGCAGAAAGGAATAGTTATGTTCATTTAAGGAGCGGAACAATAAGGCCATATGCTCTGGAAGAGAAGTAGTCCTTTGATGAAGCCATTTCTGTCCTCTTTCTGATCGCTACTCTCCTAACTCGGCCTCGCCCGCGGACTCTGAGCCAGGGATCGTTCCTCTACCGTCATAAGGATGGTGTCTGGGAGCTGAACATACTTTGTCAGCAGATACAACTGGGGATGGGGATAGGCGACCGCTAACTTGGGGCTTGGGACTTTTGGAAGGAAGTGGACATGCTGAAAGGAACAGTTGGGCATTTATCTGGTGGTGAAAATGGGACACCACAAAATATTTTCAGAACGACTGAGGTGCAATTGGAACTCACTCTCATCCGATGCCCTCGCAGAGGCCATGGGTTAAGTCGAACTGGGGCATAAGCGATTAAAAAAGAAAAAAAATAGTCGAACAATTTCGCAACTCAACATTCTCTTCCGACAAAATATTTGTAGGTCTACTTAAGTGATTTTATTGAATTATTGATATTTTTAAAAGGACTAGATAATCTCGGGGAACTGAATGGAACTCTAGACCCTTGATATTTAGTTTGATATATAGGAAGGGGAGAATATAAGTGTTTGTGCAGTAATATTAAGGTGTGATGTGCCACACAAGTGGCACAATGAGGTGAGTTCAGGAAGGTTCAGCATTGCATTCCAATATAATATGTAACTTTACAGTAAAACAAGCTTCACTTGAGTAGCACCAGAGGCGAGGAGAAGACGTAATAAAGATTGACACTTATTTCACAGTTAAGATGCCAACTATTCAATGCTGGGAAAATCGTATGCGAGTGGGTGAATGTATATCTATCGGTCTGTGATTGTGTGGAACTTTTTAATGTAATTTGGTAAGGACTTATTACTATCCAGACCGACCCCGACTGCGGATTTCGTATTCAAGTAGGCCTAAGTACCACCAGTCTAAAACGGCGGCGACGCGAAATATCTCACCAGTACTCAACACCTCCTAATGCAGTAATTAACCTGAAATTTTGTATGATGATCTATGTTTATATGCCTGACTTAAAAACCTAGTAAGCATAAAACCAGCAAGGCGGCTACCGTACATGACACAAATATTGAATTTGACTTTCCTGATTATTTTAATCCGAACGCTGTGAAACTTGGCATAATGTATCTTTATAGGCTACTTATGAATAAAATTAAGATTCGTCTGTACGGGGTATAGAACAGAGAAATATTATGTTATCCATTCGCTTGATGCCAAATGAATGCAGAGGGTTGTATTGTATGTGTGTCTGGATGAATGTTCTTTATAAGACATCCACGGAGGAACAGAATGATCCGAGGTCAAGTGCGCTTTATCGCTATACTATCCAACATGGGGATAATTACAGAGTGGCCCATTAGCTCAGTTGGTTAGAGCGTCGTGCTAATAACGCGAAGGTCGTGGGTTCGATCCCCCATGGGCCAGATCTTTTTAACACATAACTGAGTAGACCAAATGCCAGGCACTCCCAATGTTGTTGTATAGCCTACTTATTCTCGTTCAACTACACGTAGAGAATTGTTGCTCAGGTGGCAAGAGAAATCCAGTATTAAGCAGTAACTCTCATACAGTGAGAGCCTTCTCTATCGATCGGAACCTCGCAGGCGACGTGTGACTCTTTAACATATTAAATAATCATCATTATTTACTGTCGCCTACGTGGTGTAGTGGTCAGCATGCATAGCTACCGCCCCGGAGGTCCTGGGTTCGATTCCCGGCTCTGCCACGAAAATTTGCAAAGTGGTATGAGGACTGGAATGGGGTCTACTCAGCCTCAGGAGGTCCAAATGAGTAGAGGGGGTTCGATTCCCTACTCAGCAATCCTCGAAGTGGTTTTCCGTGGTTTCCCACTTCGTCTTCGGGCAAATGCCGGGATGGTACTGCCCCCGTAAATTGAATTATACTGAGACCACGGTGGCTGTATTGGCATATGTGAATAAAGTTATGGCCGTCATAGTTGTGACGTGTATATTCATGACGTAGGCACGGATGACGCAGACTTCATGCAAGTAGGCTGGATGAGCTGAGATTCTTGGTGACGTCATGATTTTGTTCGAGAAGGATCTGAGATTTACGACGCAGTCGCAGGGAAGCAAGGAATTGTGCCGAGGATGAAGTTACGCTATTGGAGGAGAGGCTCGAACCAATGAATGATAGCTTGGAGGGAGACGGAGATTACTGAAACTACCATATTTAATTACTTTTGGCATGCTGAATTGTGGAAAACTATTTTCAGTTATGGCATTGATTTGGAATTTTGAAGAAACTAATTATGAGTTTTTGAAATTTGAAAATCCGCCAAGTATAGCCAAAGTTAGAACTTCTAGCAATGACGGAGGAACAAGCTTTGGTAGGGATGGATACGCCCCTTAAGAAGTTGATAAAAGGCCTTGCACAGCAGAGAGGAAGTTCTCATGTCTCAGTTCTCATGGCTCATTTCTCATTCTCATATTGTCAGACTTCGAGTTCTTAATTCCGATAGAACAAGTATATATTATTCAGTGAAGCAAGTCGTCATTAGCAAGTGTGGCAGAGCCCACAGCATCGAACAAGCACTGAGTGTGCAGCAGTGCAATTTTACGGTTACTAAAACTAGGCGAAGCTGGAGCGCACATATAAACGAGTCTACAAGATTATCTATCAAGAGTTAGCTACTGCATTTATGCTAATTCAATTGTGCATTACAATATTGAGGCGTGTGCGAAAGTCGAACATTTTCACTATTATACTTTGGAAGATATTCGCATTTTAAGACTGCAGACAAAAGTGATTTTCTCGACACCTGAGAAGCACTTTTATAATACCACATTCTACGCTACGGCTGACACATGTATTGCAACCGTGATACTGAAGATTACATTTGGTGATACAACGCTACATTCTACAATGGAACTATATAATCTGGCAGTACTTTCGACTATTATTATAACGGAAGTGGAGATGGAAGACTAAAACTTTAATGCAATTGGGACATACATCAATGGAGTGAAATAGCAGCATGGAGCTTCGTTAATCGTCATTCTACAAAAGCGAGCATGTAGTGAACATCCAACTACACTCATGCATCGTAATCCATCGCTGAATTACATCAAAGGGCAGTGGAAATATCTTCATACTCCACAATTATGAACATTTCTGCGGAAATAATTGCAATAAACTTCATGGCGAATTTCTACCAGAACTTCAGGGAACTTTCAAGAGAGGCCAGGCTGGACCCGGCTCACACAGAAGAGTTTTGCCAGAAGGATGTCTATCGTCTACACGGAGCAGTGCAATTTCCGGAGGAGGAAGCAGTTCTATTCTCCGAGGGCGCAGGTTCCAGGTTCGAGGTCGGAGCACATCTTTACGGTGGTGAAATGGAACCAACAGCAGTCTTCTTTGGAAATTTTTCTCTAGAACTTCAATCAACAGATAAGGTAGTCGTGAACGTTTCTTGATTTATTTGAGCCATTTAGCGATATCTGAGCAACCATTTTTCCCATATTTTCTGTCCCATATATTTTGCCCCATATTCTTGGTTGGTTGGTTGGTTCCTTAGTTTAGGGGCTGCGACAACGCGGTCATGTAGCCCCGTGTACTTTGGGTGTGTGTAGAATCTGTCTGATAACCGGTGTTAATTGTGATGACTGTATTGGTGTGTGTGTATCTGTTTTTTTAAATTCAAGTAAGGACTGCAACTTTGAATTTTCAAATAGTTCCTACTTTTGCCGCCAAACGCCACCGTCAACGACTACTAGGCCTAGTTCAGAACTAGCTACTAGACGCCACCGCAGTCGACTCTTGGCAACGAACGTAGCAACCTAAGAGCGTTGTTTACATTCTTAACCTATACAATTTAGTTTCACACAGGTGTAATTAGTGGAAAGATCTTTAACATGCCATAAATCTATGACATGGGACCGCCGGCTTTACTTCCCCTCCGAAGGAAGGCATACTGAGGGATTTTTAACGCTCTTAAAAAATCTGACGGCTTCAACCGGGTTTGAACCCGCTATCTTGGGCATAGAAGCTCAGCATGCTACCAACTACGCCACCGAAGCCGCCTCCCATATTCTTGCTTGATATTTCTGTACTCTGTACACTTTGCTGATTTATGCCTTTTTCTACGATTTATTGAGACATTATTATGTCATTGGCATATTTAAATAATTTTGGATCAGTTGAGACTGATATTATATATTCATTCAGTAATTTGCATATCTTTGTAGTCACGATTTGACTGTAAAGTTAACGATTTTCTATGGCAAGTTTGAATTCAGACAGCGTGTCATTTTATTAAAGTAATTCTAGTCAGTAAATTACTTTGACCAATTTTCTGTCATCCTCAAGAAAGAAGAATGATTAAAAGATTTTAGAGCGTTAAAATCTACTACTTTATCGACGATCTAAGAAATACTAGTCGTTTTATGAACATGATTGCAACATAGACATTTATCGTCAATTCTGAAATACCATTGCATTATAGACAATTTTATGAAATATGAACTTTGAGTACGATTTATTGAGTACACTATAGTAATGAACATTTGATAGGAGTTTTTCTCAATTCTAGATTGGAACAATAATGTTTGCAGTCCACAGTCTAATTGTATTCTATTCGACTATTTATGCAGTTTAGATGAACTTTGATTGAAGATAGTATTTTTATACTGCGATACTTTGATGATATTAATCTCAATTTTGATAGACCAGGGAGGCATGTCTAATCGTATTTGCTATTAAATTTATTTGTGACTGGCAAATTTTTACTTCATATCGCTTCATGAATGAAACCCACGAAGGTTAACTATAATAACAGTTTTTGATACAATTGATGAATATAAGAATTTTTAAAGAGGAACTATGAATGTATAATCGTTAGTTCAGTGGACGTGTAAAAGTCGCTGATGAATAATGCCCTTTAATAAGTGAAGGAGGTTCCCACAGTAATATTGATGATGTTGATGAATTTATAAGTGGAGGTTTTTTGTGTGTATTGTGGAAGATTTTGATGCCATATATAATGAGATATATGATGAATTATGGGCCAATTTTGGTGCAATTTTGTGCGTTTTGAGCGAGGTATTTTTCCGCTGAGTGTATTGTTCAGGTCCATTGAAAATTATTCATGTGAAGTTACTGTTAAAATTAACAAGAGTGTTTAAATAATTTGAGATAAAGATTTTGAATGGAGGTTACCGTCACAAATAATAATTATTAAATCTTATTAAACCTGAATCTAAAATTTAAATATAACTAACCTTCATTGGTCGATTATATCACCACGATTTAAGTAATTATCAACCGGATAAACGTGTGGTTTAATGTATTTCTAATATAAATAATATAAATAATGTAAATAACTATGTAAATATCTTTAATAATAATTTGAAACGAACGGGATTAATAGAGGCGTGTATAAAATTTTCAATTGTCGTTTGACAATGTTATAAACAATTTAAAATGTTATAAATAATTAATGAACATTTTGTTATAAACATTAAGCGTTTTCGTTATTATACTCTAAACAACGCTAGTTCAACAATTGGATTGTACAATTAAACAGGATTTGGGATTATTAGAGTAATCCATTGATATTTGAACGGAGCATTTAAAAGATTTGCGTGATAATATGTGAGTTGAGAGGTGAATATTTAAAGTGTTTTGAAAAGGAGCTAGGCTCTGAGGTAACTAGCATATGCTAACATTGGTTGAACAGGTGCGTCCATTTGACGAAGCAAGCATGCGACACGGTGCAGGGTGTATTACAGGTGGCCAGATAACTGAATGATAGAGGCCAAGGTCATCTACATAGCAGCCTTGCTGTTATAAATAAAATGTGAAGTTCATGAACAAGGAAACAAATGCTATATGTCTCGTCCCAGCTCCCTTATCCATTCCAATGTGCATTGTTGTTATTATTACGTTCTTTTGAGCTAGAGAAAGTTGAAATTTTGTATGTGAAGTCTACAAGTCCTACAGGAGGACATGGTTGCATTGACAATGGCTTCTGATTGCCACGTATATTTTGTTGTTAAATTTTGTTAAATTATATTTTTCTTTATGTGAAATAAATTATTTTGCAGTTTAAGTTTTCTTGTTTCGACTTGGTTCATTTTAAATATCGTGGTGGAGGTTATTGTGAGGGCATACTATTAAGTGATCCAGTTGAAAACCCAGACCCGAGATTAAATTGAATAGGTAAGTAAAAGGTAAGTATGAACCCCCGTATATTTTGGTGTGTTCCACAATAATTTCATGTTAACTACTGTGCTCTAATCTCGGTAGTATCTGTCAGTGCCATTTTCATTGATGTAGCTGTGCCGGTGCAATCGATTATTGGCAATCCGATTGAGGGGACGGATTTCTGACAGCCTACTATCCGGATTATCGGGGACAGTACCTTCTTCAAATGCCGGGATGGTACCTTCTTCAAGGCCACGGCCGCCTCCTTCCCTCTTCCATGTCTATCCATCCTAACCATCCCTTACCTTCCCTCATGAGTCCCCTGTTCGCTTTGCAGGTGAGGCCGCCTGGGCGAGGTGCCAATCCAACCTCACCAGTTGTATCCCTTCCGATTCGATGTTCCCAGCTCTAGGACACTGCCCGTAGAGGCGGTAGTGGTGAGTTCCCCCGCTGTGTCCGTGGGTTCCACCAACCTGGAGGGTAAACGACAAAAAAAAAAAAAAAATATTTACTGTCGCCTCCGTGGTGTAGTGGTCAGCATGCTTACCTGCCATCCCGGAGGTCCGCGGTTCGATTCCCGGCTTCTGCACGAAATATGAAAAGTGGTACGAGGACTGGAACGGCGTCTACTCAGCCTCGGGTGGTCCAAATGAGTAGAGGGGGTTCGATTCCCACCTCTGCCATCCTCGAAGTAGCTTTCCGTGGTTTCCCACATCGTTTCCGAGCAAATGCCGGGATGGTGCTGTACCTGAATTAAATTATGAGAATGCATTTGTCGACTCCGAAGATCGGCTGGATTGTAGAATCTTCAAGGTCCCCGGCTAGATAAACCTGTAAATCATACCTAGTCATTCGATTGTGTTATGGACTATTCCACTGGGCAAACAACTCAAGTGAGAATCCTACAAATCTCGGGGCAAATGGGATATGGAGAAGGGGTTCCTTATACCTGAATCCATTTCCACAACTCATTCTCTGTACATAACTTATAGGCTATACATGACGAAAGTCGGTTTATAAAATCCAACAATTAAATTTATTAAAATATAATAATTACAATTAAAAACCCGCCAACCTGGGCCCAATGTTTGGGAAGCCAGGATCTGCCTGTCACAAGCCAGGACAAAGCGGTGAGTGATAGAGGAGTAACACCTCTAAAAAAAACAAGGTCCAGCTGGCCCGGCTGGTAGCACCTTGTCAGGGTCCCTTGCCAGGGTTACGGTGAAGTCCTCAACGGCATTGATAGTGGAATAGTTGATCTATAGAACAGTATGAATGGCGGACGGGGCGGCCCTGTATCCGGGATTAATAGGATAAAAAGGCATCTACCCTATGATTTAGTTAGATGTCAGCTTTACATAAATCCATTTAGCGTCTGTCTTGTAGCAAGCGGCTCGATGGTCAGCGTCTGTTCACCAAAGGTGCGGCTGAAAACCCATCCTCGGAGCTAACAACCTCGAGTAGAATTTTTAGGGGACTTGTTCCCTTAACCTAGCAAACAATCAACAATGGATATGCACATTGTAAGAGATTTTACCCCAGGGAGTAACCAATCTCCATTTTCCAAGGAAATGAAAAGTAGGCACTCGGATTCTGGGGGCCTACATCATAGTGCAAAGGATGAAAAGGAGGAGTCGGAGCATCTTGAAAATAGCATTAAGCAAATCACTAGTAAAATTAAGCACAAGAACATAAACGTTTTGGCTACCATTATTGTCAATTCACTCTTAAAAACAGGAAAACTTAAAACTCTAATAAATTTCATCAAAGAGAAAAGGATTATGATAACAGCTCTTCAAGAAACTAGATATACTGATGAACATCCATTTGATTCAGAAGGTTATAGAATATTCAAGGGAAAACCTGGAAAGAGAATTATGAAAAATGTACCTCAGTTTGGAACTGGGTTCATTGTAAATCAGAACATATTAAATTCAATAATAGAGTTTCAATCCATTAATGAAAGATTATCCCTGCTATCCTTTAAATCAGTAAACAAAGTTTATATCATTGTCAATACACATGCACCAACTAATGAGAAAAATAGGACTCAGAAAGAACAAACGGAAAATTTTTGGCAAGAACTATCAAACACCCTGGATCAAATTCCATCAAAAAATATAATACTTCTACTTGGAGACTTTAACGCTCAAATCGGCAAAGAACGTCAACATCGGTCCATAGTAGGCAATTTCCCGGCACATAAAAGAACTAACACAAATGGAGAAAGACTTATTAGTTTATGCAGAGAGCATAACATAGTCCTGAAATCTACATTCTTCAAAAAACTTCCTAGCAAACAAACTACTTGGGTTTCCCCAAATCCAGTTTGTGGTGAGAAACAACTTGACCATGTTGCTATTAGCAGACAGTCTACAACGGAGATACTCAATGTGAACGTTGCTATGAGTGCAGGTTTAGATTCAGACCACTATCTGCCACTCATTAAATTCAAAATTAGACCAATATATAAAAAGAAAAATCATTATCAATCCAAAAAGTTTGATACTCAAAAATTAGCTACAGAAAATAATTTCAAAACACTTTTGGAAAGCAGAGCACCTAAAACATGGGAACAACTTCAAAGAGACTTAGTACAGACAGCAGAAGAAACCATTCTCCTTAAAAGAAAACCAAAACATGTCTGGTGGACTGCTGAGTGTGATGAACTAATCTTTAAAAGACAACGAGCTTGGAACATCTGGAATGCAAATAAAAATGAGAATACCAGGAACAGCTTTATAGAATCCCGAAAACATGCATCTAAGGGACTCAAAAGGGTAAAAGTGCAACATATGAAAGGCCAATTAACATTAATAGAATCGGACTTCAGACAGCACAATATAAAGGACTTCTACAAAACTTTCAGAAGTAGTTTAAGGAAGTATACTCCACCAAGCTTACTTTTCACAGATCCAAAGACTCAGAAAACTGCATATAATAACGCTGAAAATTGCAGAATACTTGCGGAATATTTTGATGAACTCCTCAACTGCGATCCACCAAAGGAGATATTTAATTTTGATAATATACTCCCCGTTCCTCCAGACTCGAAACCACCAACAACAAATGAAATTAAAGAGATTATAAACGAACTTAAAAATAACAAAGCATCTGGAGAAGATAGTATAGTTGCTGAATTATGGAAATACTCGAGTGACAACATGATCCTATGTTTAACGTAAATCATAAATGACATATGGAAAACACACAGTTTACCATCAGAATGGACATCTGCTTTGATACATCCACTACATAAGAAAGGGAAGAAAACAGATCCTAACAATTACAGGGGAATCTCCCTCCTGCTAGTGACCTATAAGATCTTATCCAAAGCACTTTTAAAATGAGCGGAAAAAATACTCGACCCACAATTGGGAGAGTATCAGGCACGATTTAGGCAGGGACGATCATGTATGGAGCAAATACTAAATTTAAAGAGCATATTAGACATGAGGAAAATCAGGAACTTGAAATATGTAGTTACTTTTGTGGATTTTAAAAAAGCCTATGACTCCATTGACAGAAAGGCACTTATTAACATTCTGAAGGATTTTGGACTTGATAACAAGACAACTGAAATAATTCAAGCAACACTAACGAACACAACTTCCAAAGTTAAATTTAGAGGGGAACTTTCAAAATCTTTTAAAATAAAGTCAGGTGTGAGACAAGGAGATGGTCTGTCACCTCTGCTTTTCAATTGTGCATTGGAAAAGGTAATTCGAGAGTGGAGGAAAGCCATCAATACTAAAGGCGTTGAACTAGGAAGACATCCAAATAAAATCACTGTAGATTGTTAAGCTTTTGCGGATGACATTGCATTACTTACTGACTCACTGGATACGGCCCAAGAACAAATTAGAGAGTTGCAAAAACAGGCAACCAAAGTCGGACTACAAATATCATTTGAAAAAACTAAGTTCATGACAAACATCAACGATGCCCCCAAAAGTATCACAATTCATGACAGTTCAGTATGTAAAACAAATTCCTTTAAATACCTAGGAGAGTGGATAATGAATGACTCACAGGAAAAGTCAGCAATAGAAACACGTATGCATAAATTACAAAGGTGTTTTCATTAGACAAAAGATATATATAATAAAAAAGCTTATCCTGGAACACTAAATTAAGGCATTATCAAACAGTAGTCAGACCTGAAACTCTGTATGCAGCAGAAACACTTAAATTAACAAGATTTGGTGATTTAGACAAATTAGAGAAGACTGAAAGACGAATTCTGAGAAAAATACTGGGAGCTAAAAATAATAACGCAGAATATAGGTTACGACCAAATATTATATTTGAAATGTGAAAAATTAACTGATGTAATGAGAAAGAGAAGATTACAGTTTTTTGGGCACATTTATAGAATGGAAAATAGTAGACTAACTAAACAGATCTTCAACTTACTGACTAGTTACAAATCCAAACCCACATGGTTCATTGAAATTGACAAAGATTTGACAAACGCCAAAATTCAGACAGACACAATAGCAAACAGATCACTCTTCAGAGAAGCTATTCAAAACGCAAAATTTCAAGAAAGGAAGAAACAAACAACTGGCAGAAAGTGGACTCAGGAGGAGAAAGATCGTCACTCTAGAAGGATGAAAGAAATTTGGAAACAACGGAAATTGAATACAATGGACAATAGCCAACATTGATTCATCGTACCCTCCAAATGAGTTATTCGAAAGAAGAAGAAGAATTACAATTAAAACAAAATCAAATAAAATAAAAATTCCTAAAATGAAATTGAATCCTTTTAACAAATGACACGCTTGTCATCAAAACAAAACAAAACAAAAAACAATGCAAATGTCCATCTGACATCGTAATCCACAGATCCTCTCAAATAAAATTACAATCAGCTGTTTCTGAGTTTTAAAAATTAAAATAAAATAAATAATATTATTAAAATATTATTCCGGGTTACATAAACTTCTTTTACTCTATACATGAAACTCCGATTTTATAACTTGAATGCAAATGCTACGGCTCAAGTTAACACTATCATGATGATGATAATTGTTGTTTTAAGGGGCCTAACATCTAGGTTATCGGCCCCTGATGGTTTGGGTGATCGTGAAGATGAAAATGAAATGCAAACTTACAAACTAAAACTAACTACTTACCTACATACTAGAAGAAGAAATGGAAAACAAAAGGAGAATAAGGCAAATAAAGGACAGGAGGAAAAGAAATGCCCTCAACCCTCGAAGAATGTGGATTGAGGGACTTGGAAGGAAGGAGAGCCATGAAAGGCAGATAGGAAAGTGAAAGAGGAGAGGGTGTACCCTACAGGTAAGGGACAAAAGGGGGAAAACGGACCCAGCTCAGGAATCCCTTGGGGTCGCCAACTCCGGAACTCACCAGCCGTGAGCCCCTGACGGTGTAGCATTATCTAGGGTGAACCAAAAGTGGTGGGGCTGCATACACCCGGCCTCCTTGAGGGCCTTGAGCATAAGGCAGGAGATAACATGAAAAGAAAAAGAAGGCTGACCCCTAGCAGAAGGAGGGAATCAGAAAAGATGAGACAAGGGCCAATTAAGGCGGGAAAGGAAGAGACTCCCTAGGCCTCGGATACCCTAATACCGTCGGGGTCAGAAGAGAACAAGAGTTGACCAAGTGAGGTCGACAGGAAAGAAGACGGAGAGGAGCCCGGCACAAGTAAGTGGAAGCAATGCCGGACTCAGCTTGGGCCCCGTGGTCGCCATCCCACGACCCACTAGATGTGAGTCCCTGGGGGCGTTAACACTATCGTCAACCGATCAACTGTTCACTGTCGTCCTGACAAACTTCACATACTCCACTTATTTACGTTATCTTTATATTACTATATTACAAAAACACTACATTAATATCCTCCCCTCTTTCTCATTGATATATGCATTCGTAGAATTATTTACATTAGTTACAAATATACTTTCGATAAGGTATTGCGCTGTCATACGAATTCTTACGCCTAATACACTTACAATCACTCTCTACCTTTTAACCAACATTTCTCATAAATATTAACCTCAGGTTAATTATTCCTGCTTCACAATATTTATTTATGTTATAAATAACCTTATGGGGTTTGAAGCCATTTTTCAGTGTTGCCTTAGTAAACAAAAGTTTGGTGCTTTTCAGTCGGTCAACACGAATGTACCCAAACGAGTTGGGTAATACCCTAATCCTGAAAAAAATACATGAGATTAATAAATAATATATTAATAAAGATGTATTAATCTCATGTAATTTTTTTCAGGATTAGGGTTTAACCCAACTCGTTCGGGTACATTCGTGTTGACCGACTTAAAAGCACGAAACTTTTGTTATAAATATCCATAATGTTTCATTTATTATTATTAATAATTATTCTATAATTATTATTATTCTATAATTATTAATGGTTCATTTATTTATTATTCATTAATGTGTCTTACTTTATTACTGTAAATTACCGTCGACATAATTATATAGTAGTTTCTTCCGAACAGATATGGCCAAGCAATCAAGCCAAGCTCATACGTAAACATTGTCTAAATCTTGTTAATTTGTTAATAGAATTAACAAACCAATAGTTAAAAATCACCTCACTACTTCTTTCCGCCAACTCTCTCCGGTCATTTCTACTGTAAGTCAATTAAATAATAATACTTAGATCTTATACTCTTTATTTTTGCAACAATACTGCTCTATAATGCATCACAATCCTCCATAATACGTCTATACTACGTATTAGAGCTTCCATAAAATAACTTGGCTCTAAAAAGCCTTACCACATCTTTCAATATGAATTCAATCCTCAATAATACGTTTATACTACGTATTAGAGCTTAATACCTTCGCTGATGCTCTCTCATTACATTAATAAACTTATACACGCCATTTCCTGCTCATATAACGAAACTTAAAACTTGATATCAGAACTTTCACACTAGTTCTCCACTTCATATTAACTCAATACGATCTTCACAATATACTTTTGTTACTTCGCTGCCTTAATACTTTTATTTATCTTGACCTTATATTACAGTGAATTAACTTTCCTTGGTTTACTTTCGTAGTTACTATGTTTAAAGCAATAGTTGTTAATATTTAATAAGTATAAGTGTAAGGGCACTTAAGATTGCGCACTTTATGTATTTATGTCCATAGATAAACTACTTTTGTGACCAATTTAACACAAAATTTATTAACAAGACTTCAAATAATTACGAACACAATGCGTAGGCGAATGCCGAGCGCGGACAGGTACGAACTTGAGCCAGTGCACACTCGCTTGCATTCGTGTAGCCACGCACGCGCTCTGGCTACAGTATTCAGGGCAGTGATCGTTGATAATTTATTTGTTAACTGGTTAAATTTTTTGTTTTTGTCCTAAAGACTTGAAACGTGGTTTGGGGGTAGAGGGGTTAGGGACCATTCATTTACGTGAAACAAACATTTTTGTAAACTTCCTAGTTTCCAAAATATAGGAGTTTCAAAAATGGACTTAATTGGAAAAAAAAAGTTTTGTTCCTACGATAAAGGTCACAATGAGTGGGTTTGGCGGTAATGTTTTGCAGCGAATACGCACGATTGGGTTCGGCATGGTTCGGGATGCACATTCGTCTACATTCGCGGTCGCAATCCCACCCGAACATGTTCGGCGATAGTGTAGACTACTGCCCACGTAAGATTTTTGACGTAAATGTAAGTTTCCTGTCTGATTTTCTTGAGTATGTTGAGCTAATACTGCCTTAAAGGCAATGCTGACACTGCTAGGGCAAGAATGTGGAAGGAAAGAACTGGTCATCTGTCCGGCTGGATGACACCAAAAGAAAGCCTTCCTCCGGGCCATATGGAAGGTTGGGCAACACGGAAGGCGTTCAATAGACTGCGGACTGGAGTTGGAAGAACCAAGATGAACCTGCAGAAATGGGTTTTTTCGAGTGACTCTCTCCTCTGTGATTGTGGGGAACTACAGACAATCCAACATCTTTACCAGTGCCCACTATGTCCAGCAACATGCACAATGGAAGACTTAACACTTGCCAACCCGATTGCTATTGACGTCGCCCGTTACTGGACAAAGAACATTTAATTTGGTTGCGGGCTACCTGGCAGTCAGATGTTTGTGTGTTGCACTACTGACTTGTATGTATCTGTCCTCACTTAATATTAGATCTAGAATAGTTTGTGTCTTTATTAATTATCATTATTATTTTTTATCTGAATTTGATTCTCACTGTTTACCATTTGTGATATATATTTGTGATTGGTGCTCCTGATACGAATAAAGAAAAATACTGCCGTTAAATAGACGTCTGCAAGAAAGAATATCCTAGATATAAACGATTTCTACAGAACAAGAATGTGCCTGTAAGATGGCGCACAATGCCTCCAAGACTGCGCAGAGTGCGCGGTCTTACAGGTTTCTGCGTAGTTCAACACTTACGCTAATAGATGGCAGAAGCAGTTAAGCTACGTATACACACATCGAGACGTTCACAGCCTTTGTTAGGAGTTCCCATTGTAAGAGGAGTATTTGTTTCAACTAAATCATAATTTAATTGAGCCCTGAGGCTTATTTTTTAAGAATCCTCCCTATATTATTCTGCTAAGGTCCCATTCCGGTTTTGTACCGAAAATAAGGTCCTGCTAACACCAACCTACACATATATGGCGTACCTACAGTTTCCGTATAACCCCATGTGTGACCGAAACGCACTCACTTCCTCTTTAAATGCCTCACAATTAAATAAATACCTTAACAAGTAGTTCCGTGAAGAACTATACAGCCTATTTTCATACATCCTACTTATGTTAATTGCCACTATCAACATACACAATTTCAGTTTGATTGCTGTAATAGATTCGTAGATATAGAGAACCGACTAAATATTTCGGATGGTCACCATGTTGGATTTTATATATGTAGGTCCTGGAGTTATGTACTGTTACATGCAGATTATTGTGAACGTGTAGTATTCAAACTTCAATAGCATAATTAGGACACAAGAAAAAACAAGGAGATTTAAAAAAAATTCACAGCTGCCATCTTGAGGTTATGGAAACAATTGAAATAAATTAGATGCCAGTGGATTAACATTCGGATAAAGATTTACTGTATCAAGTTTCACTGCACGCGGATGGTTAAATTGCGAGAAACGTCCATGTGAATATTTATACTTCGCGTCACCGCCATGTTGGATTTGTGATCACCAGGTTACTTAAAGTCCTATAGGTGAACTTAAGTTCATAGCCCCTATGAACATTAAAAAATTTAGTTTGATTGCTAAAATAGATTCGTAGATATTCAGTATCGTCTAAATATTTCGGATGGTCGCCATGTTGGATTGTTAAATGTATAGGCCATAGAGTCATGTACCATTAAAGGAAAATTATTGCGTAGGTTCATTATTCAAACTTTCACTTCGATCGCATGACTACATCACAAGAAATAAAAACTTTGCAAGCCACGTTTCTCAACAGAATGGTTTGGGTCACCAATGCTGCCAACTGTAAAAAAAATGCCAATGCGTAATCTTAAATGCTGCGCTATCTTAAAAGCCTTTACCTCCAATAATTTAACACCTCACTGGTCATATCTCATTGCTTCAATGCAATATTTAAATGTTAACAACAATAACATTTATGTTGCAAAACGTTTACTAGAATTCTGGTTGTTAAACATATCACGATTTATAGGGAAGCAAATCCACCTAAATCTGATATACTCAAAGTGTCTACTCATAAAAATGGAACTATCTTAAAGACTTGACTAGTCTTACTAAAGAACAAATTTTAATGACGTCCATAGATCCAAATTATTATACATTTAAGTGTATCTTCAATCCTAATAATTATTGTTATATCAAATATAACATAAAGTTCAATCATCGCAAATATTCTTGCCTAGATCGTCATAATAAAATAAAACACGATGTCAATGTTTTATAAAATGATCTTCTTCGTATTATCTTCATCCGGTGCTTCCCGGCCCGCTGTTGCGTAGCGATACACGATAGTCAACTGGCGGTGACTAATCGCTCTCCGGCCGTCACACGGCCCCATCGAGTTTCCTTTCTATAGAGAAAGCTCTCACTGCAGAATACAGTTGGTTTGGTTGTTGCTAAATCTTGTAACGGACTTGGGATATATTGGTAATAAGTTCCGCATGCACTGAAATGTATGTGACTTCACGGACTTGTAAGAAGAACCCTCATAGGAAATAACAACTTATTATTGTATGAGGCAGTGGCAGCTGGTGACATTGTTGCAGCGTTGCACTACTCCCAATAATTTTACACCTAATTCGTAGTTTCTTTTCCTTTAATGTTAGGTAGATTTCATTAGAAAGCTAACTATTGCAATGGGTCCCATGTTTCGACTTCCGGAAAATTTCGACATATCTTCGCGTTTCACATCCCCCAGACCCCAAAACCACCGTCAGTTCAAAAGTTTATATATAATTTATGTATATATGTATCTATCTATCTATATATACTGCTCAAAAAAATTAAAGCACCACTTATTTCAAAGGCCACCAAATTTTGAAAAGTTGACCTACAAGCTCGAAATCTCAGTATGACCAAGCATATGCTTCAGCACAACTCCCCAACTTGAGTAGTTTCGGGGTAGCACCCCGAAAACCAGCCCATTTTCGAAAACCGCAAATTGAAGTTTGCGAAAAACGCTGCAGGACTTGTCTCAGGTTGCCAAAGCAGTCGAAAATGAATGAGTCTTGCTCTTAAAGGTTCCACAAACACGTTGAAATCGTTACATTTGACGTTTGGGCATTTTCAACCCCCTTCATCATCCCCTAAACATGGACTACCATTGGGGGCGTCTGAGAAGGTACCGGGTGTGTTTAACCACCTGAAAACCTGTATACTGTCCTCAGTTGCTGATTGCAGTAAGTTCTTAAGGCCTCCGGCAATGTCCACACCCACTAACACCCTCAACTGGCATGGGACCAAACCACCCCTTCTCGATTCACCCCTAAGGAAGGTTTTAATCGAGATGTTTATCAGTGCTGCTAATGGGGGGGTCTTCCCCTAACGTTTCAAAAAATGAACTGTGCCTTTGTCACCACCCCTTCCCCTGCAACCCCCGTTTGTATGATTTTTCGAATCAGGCCCTTTTTAAGGGCTGAAACGACGTCTTAATCGCTGAAAGGGCTGTAAAGGTCCTTAGAAGTAGTGGTGACACGAAATCAACCCCTTCCGATCGATGATTGACATTCCGTCCCCCAAATTCGAAATTTTTGCACCCCCAACCCTCCCTGTCTGGACGCGTAATGCGTCATGGCAGAGTTTTCAGAGTTGGATGAAAATGAAGCTTATGGCCTGCAATGGAGCCCAAAACAGCAGGCTGGATAGAAATTCATCGGTAGGTTGGGAAACGGGACCAAATTTTTTCAAAAAAAGTGTACAGCCTACAGTAAGTACGCCCATGCATAGGCAACCCACATCACGTCCGTGCGTGTGGGTTGCCTATGATCGGCAATAGGTTACAAAGTTTGGCAATGGGAGAAATATGACGTGATGTGGGTTGCCTATGCATTGGTGTACTTACTAGAGGCTGTTAACTTTTTTGAAAACTTTTTGGTCCCGTTTCCCACCCTACCGATGAATTTCCATCCAACCTGCTGTTTTGGGCTCCTTTTCAGGCCATAAGCTTCATTTTGATCCAACTCTGAAATCTCTGCCATGACGCGTTGCGCATCCATACAGGGAGGGTTGAGGGTGCAAAAATGTCAACTTTGGGGGATGGAATGTCAATCAAACATCGGAAGGGGTTGATTTCGTGTCACCACCACTTCTAAAGATCTTTACAGCCCTTTCAGCGATTAAGACCTCATTTCAGCCCTTAAAAAGGGCCTGATTCGAAAAATCATACAAACGGGGGTTGCAGGGGAAGGGGTGGCGACACAGGCGCCAGTCCTCTTTTGAAACATTAGGGGAAGGCCCCCCCCCATTAGCAGCACTGATAAAAATCTCGATTTAAAACTTCCTTAGGGGTGAATCAAGACGGGGTGGTTTGGTCCCTTGCCAGTTGAGGGTGTTAGGAGGGGTGAACATTGCCGGAGGCCTTAAGAACTTACTGCAATCAGCAACTGAGGACGGTGTGCAGGTTTTCAGGTGGTTAAACACATCCGGTACCTTCTCAGGCGCCCCCAATGGTAGTCCATGTTTAGGGGATGATGAAGGGGGTTGAAAATGCCCAAACGTCAAATGTAACGATTTCAACGTGTTCGTGGAACCTTAAGAGCAAGACTCATTCATTTTCGACTGCTTTGGCAACCTGCGACAAGTCCTACAGCGTTTTTCGCAAACTTCAAATTACGGTTTTCAAAAATGGGCTGGTTTTGGGGGCGCTATCCCGAAACTACACAAGTTGGGGAGTTGTGCTGAAGCATGTGCTTGGTAGGCGTCGGGGCAAACGTCATACTGAAATTTCGACCTTGTGCAGTCAACTTTCCAAATTTGGTGGCCATTGAAAAAAGGGGTGCTTTAATTTTTTTGAGCAGTATATATATATATATATATATATATATATATATATCAGATTCTTGTGGACACGATAACTGCCGTAATTTTGCACCAATCACTTTGAATTTTTTACATAATATGTATCCCTATAAAATCTCGGTCGAGTTCGTTAATGGGCAAAATCGGTCAAAGGGGGTGAAAATGGGGGGGCTTTTTTCGAAAAAGTGAAATATCGCTATAACTCTCTTAATACATGAAATATCGAATCCCTTCAAAGTTCATAATATGTGTCGGATAAGTGCCAAAAATTTATGTCAAATAAGTTTTTTGATAGCACCAACCATTGACCAAAGGGGTGGGAAAAAGTGGGTTTTTCGGGAAACATTAATCATATCTCTGTTAATAGGCACAATATCAAAACCGCACAAAATGGACAATATTCCTCCAATAATTACCTAAAACTTTTGTCTGAAAGAATTTTTGATATGACCCACCATTACGCCACGGGGTGAACAAAATGATTTAAATTATAAGGAAATGCCAAGTGCCAAGGGAGGTTGCCATGACAACTTTACTTTTAATTGATAAGGGATGAGCCATCAGCAGTTGCTATGACAACGCCACTGCACGAGATCACATTCAGTTTTCATATGTCTGTGGGAAGCGACTTCGGTATCGGAACTGGTAGCATGCTGAACTTCTATGCCCAAGGTCGCGGGTTCAAACCCGGCTGAAGTCGTCGGATTTACTAAGAGCGCTAAAAAACCTGAGTTTGCTTTCCTTCGGAGGGGAAGTTCCAACGTTCGTTGCAAGTTGCTGATTGAGGTGGCATCTAGTAGCCAAGTTCACAGCTAGGTGTCGTTGACGGTAGTATTTTAGGTAGATTTCATTAGAAAGCTAACTATTGCAATGGGTACCATGTTTCGATTTCCGGAAAATTTCGACATATCTTCGCGTTTCACATCCCCCAGACCCCAAAACCACCGTCAGTTCAAAAGTTTATATATAATTTATGTAATATATTGAACCCGCTGAGCTATGGTTCATGTGATATTTTTTTATGACAGAGCATTCATGATGGGATGTTGTACTTTTGAACACACCCAGGAAGCCACGTGAAGCTGAGAGATCACGCGATACTTTGAATTAGCGGTGAATCGCACTTTTGACTTTGGTGTAAACTGCTAATTATTATCTGAGGTCTTATTAATTATTTTTATCTTTCCTACGAGACTCAGAATATTCCATTTCGTCATGCTGCATTATTAAAACATTTTGGAGAATGTTTATTTTTACTTTAGGTAAGGTAATACCCTTGCAGATACGCAAAAAGGAACGTAAGTAGTCGCTCAACGTTTTCGTTTTGACGACCTACTTTCTAGAGACACCCAGTACCGGAGCACTGCGTCTTGAGAATCCGCCTTGTGTAGGCGTGGAATTACATTTGTCCTACGAGACGTAGAAGAATATCCGCTGTTTAGCGTTAAAAGTGATTATAAGGTGCCATCGAGCAAGCAAATACTAATATTCACTGTCGATGAAGTCCAGTGAATTAAATAAGAAGCTTGGGAAATAATTATTGGCAAGTATAGTGTATTGCACAACATTGCTGTGACATCACATATTACCCACGCGTATGTGGAGGGCAGTTGTGTTACAATTATCCTGAATAAGTGTGATTATAATTGTATGAGATATTTAAATTGCCAAAGTGGAAATTTCATCTTTGAAACGTCGTATAATTCACGGATGCTGCGTGATACAAAAGTAGCGTCACTAGCACGTGCAGCATTATAAAATAGTATTAGCTCACATGCTAATCCACATCTGCAAGATTAAGGCTGTGTCGTATTTTATAATTGAAGCCTATAATAGTCACGACGGACATTATAATTTTGGAAGTGAGAGGATGAATAATCACGCAATTTATTTCGCTACCCACGTGATTGGACTTTTATTCACCATGGTTGAAGCAGTCACCATGGGCTAATACCATCCCAGTATGGGGGGTGACGTTTCTACAGGAACCCGCATGATGGTGGAACTTCCAGAACGATGAACGAGAGGGAAGGAGCCAAAATGCCATTTCCAGGCATATCCACGAAGATGTCGACAGGGACAAATCGAACCCTGGTCTTTGGGGGAGTCCAGATGGGAATCCTGATGAGGAGGATACCGATCCAGAGAGCCAGAGAGGTTTTTGTACAACCCTTGTTGTGGAATAGAGAGCTGAGTGAGAGCTCCTCCATTTCGTGAGTTTTTGTCACACCCCTTCTTTGTTCTAGTTTCTGGTGGTATAGTAGTTTTAATGTAGTTTGTGAATCAACCACACTCAGTGTCAGCCATTTTTCTAGGTAGGGATGTAACTAGATTAGTTAGATGCCATTTATTTCAGTTTAGAGTGAGACACCCTTGGGGTCAGACATTTTGGTCAGCCCTTGTGCAGCTTGGTGAACGTCGTGGAACGTCAATGCCTACCTTTTTGCTGAACCTGATCGTAGTCATTTTGAGGCTATTTTGTTCAACCCTACTTGGGGTAATTTTCAAGTCTTTGCTGACTGTAGTTATGGCAATCAGATGCCTTGGTTATTAATTGACTGCATTCTTCGCAGCCATCCTTTGTTACACCCCTGACTGTCGTTAGAACGGTCGTATCATTTAGGTAGTCGACAGTAACTACCAGTTTGTAAATGCATTATATTTCATTTTGAATAAGCTCAGAAGCTATTCTTGGTCATGTTTGAACCTAACAACTAGAAGGAATGTTTCGTTGCCTAGCATCGAACGCGGTTCCCAACGTATCATTAAGCAGATCTAGTGTGTGAATCTGTGCCACATTTATCATATTTTTCTTGTGTCGTGTGAGACACGTTTTTATTTGATGTTCTAGCAACTACTGAGTTGCATTTTTAAAGCAAAGAGCTTCAGTTATTGTAAGTTTACTTTCATTTAGACGTCTTTGGTAGAAAGACGGAAGTGTATTATTATACTCAGATTTATAGCGTGCGTTTGATACACGGACTCTGTAGAGATCCGTAACATATGGTAAAGTTTTTTTTATGAACCGGCCAAGTGCAGGTTTTGTATTGATTAAATCGCCGGCCTTGAATAAACTGGTTATGTAACCCAGTGACCTAGAGCACGCCTGCTTCATTGTGAGACAAAACTACTATAGACGAGGACAGAGTACAATTTATATTCGCTTTTCCTTTCATTGCTATCTTGCTTATGGAAATCAGTTTCCACTCTTGTATTTGATCACTTGTTTTATGGATCGGTTTTTGTTAGTTTAACGCTCTGTTGCGTGTATTGTCGTATGACAGGTACAGTTATGTAAGGTTTTCTATAGGATGGTGAAGTCTACCCTGTTATAGCAGGATGTTATTGTATGCTTTGTCCGGGGATGATCCCGTTGACCAGATGCTATTGGAAGGTAACTGTTGTACAGGCCTATCCCAGAGTTATTGAACGCGAGCTTAGCGCCGCTGGTAACCCGTGTTATTGTGTGTCCGAGTTGTTATACTCGTTGATTATATTCCGACTGTTGAGTCGAGGCTTTTTGGTGGAGAATGATCTCAGTTGGAGACACTCCGTGCCCAGGCTATTGTCAATGTTATTCGCCATAAACCTACGATAAACCTATAAACCGACATCCTAATAATAAAATGCATAATTGTTGTAAAACAAGCCTAACTAACGATTCTTTCTATCTAACTTTGTTCTTTGCATTCTGGAACTGTTGACATAGCCGTGCAGTTGAAGATAATTTCCTTGTGAGGAAATGACTAGGACAGTTGACATTTTTGTAGCGACCTGAAGCATGTGCGAACCTAGAGTTCGTAGCTTGTGGAGCTCAGGCCATGCGATGTCAGACGTGGTCTCAACTGCGCATTCGTCACCGTAACTATACACATTAGATGACTATGGTTTACAAAGAGTAAACCAAGGTGTAGGCAGGAATTTTTAATAAAACTACCGTGTCTATTTCGTTATTAATTTATGATGTCAAGTGTATTAAACCCTACATGTTACTTTATTGTGTGCTGTTAGCACATAGTTATTAAGCATAATTAAATTGTTTGTTTTTCATGGCTGTACACTTAGCTTTTGGATGTAATTGTTTTCTTTTACGGACGTCATCGCCGTAAATTTTGTTAATTGATAGGACTTAGCTAGTTGAATTAATGTTAAATTTAAATGTCGAAATGGTACCATCCTAACCTAGATTTGTTTTGCTACCCTGTTAAATGTAAATTCAGATATTAGCTTGATCTTGTAACTTGAACTAGGGACTTGCGTCGTACCATATTCCTAGCGTTGCTGTTGTTGCTTTATCATTGTGAGTTAGATCTTTCGCGAGGGTTTTCAGTAACTTCTCAGGTAGGGGACCTGTTCTTTATCTTTGTTTATTTATTAATTTGCGGACTAGCCGATTATAACCCTCCGAAACTAGGGTAGGGGCTTGTGAATTTTAATAAATTTTCACGGTGTTTTACATGAGTCTGGATGTTTATTTTCTCAGTCTAGTTTTAAGGTGAACCTTTCCTTAGGCGGTCTATGACCATCGTCACCATGTACCACGATCCCTGTGGACTACGGACTCTCGTGCCGCTTTAGCCTTTATGGAAGGTCACCTGATCCTCACGGTATCTTTTTATTTGATTTATGTGTCGTTAGTTGAGTCATCGTGGTTGTTGACATCAACTAAACGGTCTCATAAAATGGCGCCCAACTCATGTGCCGACGTTAACGTGGTGACCCTCAGTACCATGTTATTTTTTTGAGGATCTTAATGTTGATCATTGGTAAATTGACAGGACTGGGACGAACTTAGAAAGTCGTACTGCAGATCAATTGACCGCATGGCATTCATGTTTGATAGAAGTCCATGGGGTGAGGCTTTAGTGTTGAATAAATGAAGGATAGGATTTTCTTTGATGATGCCTCATCCTAAGTAAATGTAATACTTTGCTTTGCTCACCGTTGTCTTTGTAAATGTAGAAGCACTTAGTTCGCATACTCCAGCTGTACTCGTGATATTTATATAAATGAAGCAAGCTTTATACCACCAAGTAACTAATCATAGCTGTAAGTTCCAGTAGAAATTGATCCCTCACTTTCTCATATATTTCTTATCTATGGATGAGGAAACTATTCGTCGTGTGTTTGGAGAGATGATGGCAGGTGTGAATGCCAATCTTCAACAGATTACTGCTGACTTAGGTCAGAATACTCAGACTGTAAATACTGTAAGTGGTCATGTGGACCAGGTTAGACAGGAAGTCAACAATGTCAGTGGTCATGTGGACCAGGTTAGACAGGAAGTCAACAATGTCAGTGGTCATGTGGACCAGGTTAGACAGGAAGTCAACAATGTAAGACAGGACTTAGAGATTAACACTCAGTCTATAAACAATGTAAGACAGGACTTAGAAATTAACACCCACTCTGTAAATAATGTTAGGGCTGATTTAACTCAAGTCAGGGCAGACATGGACACATATAGGATCGAAGCGAGAAATGATCTGACGACAGGTTTAGCAGCTGTTATGGTTGATGTCATACGACACCATCAGGAGGCTAACCAGCGCGTAGATTGCTTAACCGACCAGATGAATAGAGCTAGGGAGGAGGTGCAAAACCGATTGGAGGAGCACACAGCTCAAATTCAGACAACCTTGAATAAAGTCCAGATAGACATGAGAGCAGATCTGGAACATACCAGGGAAGAATTCGGGACTCGACTAGATCACGTCGAGGGATTTATCGGAAATGTGAAGAAGGACATGGCAACCATGAACGTTGGTTTAATCTTGATGAGAGGAGCTGCCAATGCCGTTAATAACAACGTGAAGACTATCGTTGATGGCATGATGGAGATTAAAGAGGAACTTAACACCAACAGGAGAAACATTTCTGAATTGACGGAAACCGTAGCCAGTCTACGTGAGACAGTTGATGTTCATCATGAGGAACACAAAATTGACCTCATGTTATTGAGAGGTGACCTCAACGAACACGAAGCTACAGTCAAGGCTAAGGTAGCCGAGGTTAGAGACGATGTGGGTAAAATCCAAGAAAATATGTCCAGAGTTGAAGGAGATATCGATTCCTTACAAAAGAGATTTGAGGAAGTCGCGGTAACCGAGAGGTTAGACCTCAGTTATAACCTTAGGACGGCCATACGCGAGGTAGACACAAACCTCAAGGGAAAGGTTGACAGGATCGAGCTGCAATTGAACGACTTAGGCAACAAAGTCGCAGCCAGAACCATCCCAGGTCTTGAAGTAATAGAAAGACGCCTGGACAGACTCGAGACGACTCCAAGAGAGAGACACGTACACCTACAGATGGGAGAATCTCAGGAAACGCCTATATCTCAATCAGGAGGAATGATGCCTACCCATTTCCAACCCAGCGCGCCTATGGAATCGCAACCGTCACAATTCACTAATTTAGCGCAAGGTCAGACCTTGAACTTTGACGCTCACCCGTTTCAACCAGCATCTAATCGAATTAGTCATGAGACTAACACTCCTACGCAGAGTTACATGCAAAATACTTTCAGACCCGCGAATACGCAGGGAAATGTCACCATAATTCGTTCAAGAGAGGAGCAACCAGCTCGCTTCTCGGGAACTGGTAGCGGTGTTACTCCAGTGGAATTCCTAGTAAATGTCGAAAGCTACTTACGTGATACTATGGTAACTCCAGAGAGGGAACTAAGAGTTATAGAGCGACTGCTTGAGGGACAAGCCGGTACCTGGTTCAGAGCATTCCGATACTCATTTACAGGCTACCAAGACTTTAAGGAAGCGTTATTAAGAACATATTGGTCGAGCGACATCCAGCAGAGTATCCGAGCTGAGATGTACACTCGAAGGTACAGTTCCAATACACCTACTCGTTATGCGAATTACTTCGCAATACAGCTCGCGAAGCTCCGTTGTCTTCAGCCTCCGTTGTCCGAACAAGATTTGGTGAACACAATTGTTTGGCAGTACCCTGCGGATGTTCAACGTGTGTTAATCGCTGCAGGGGCATCCACTTTCCAGCAGTGTGACCAGATACTGCGAAGGTTGGACGCTAACACAGAACAGTTTCCTACACACCGTCAGCAGAAGGCTGATAGGCGCGAGGATAGACATATGAATCTGACGACTGTTGATAAAGTGAGCCAGACGCCACAACAAACACAAACCACAGAGGATTCTGGGCGACGTGATAACAATTACAGTTATAACAGGAGAGAATGGAACAACACTCCGTATACTCGAAATCAACATGATGACCGGCGAAGTCATTGGGACCGGCGATTCGACCGAAGGACGGACGACAACCGACGTCATGAAAACAACCGCCGAGGGAATGAAGGAAGAAATCAGCAACACGGACGTATCCGTAGAGACTATCGATATAGTGGGGGTTACGACAGAAATCGAGACCCTAGATACCAGCCAGACAGGGATTGGAAAGGAAGAGCGCGGGAGAGCCGTGAGTACCTCCAACAATTGAGAGAATTGCAGATCCAAGAAGAGGGAAAACGGAACCCTACTTCGAGGGAAAATAGACATTCGGTGCAGGAGACGGAGCAGAACCAGCCCAGTACTTCTCGCCATGACAGGAAAAAAAACTCCGAAAAATCAATAGATTCTTGTTTGGTTGAGCACCGAGTAACTGCCTCTATATTACTCTGGGAGCCAATCCAAAAAGACTTGTTGGACGAACGACGAACGACGAACCACAATTATGAATTAACACGTCTACCCAAGATTGTAGCCACCTTGAAAGAAGTCAGTGTAGTCATACTCATCGACACTGGAGCGATGATTAGTGTAATTTCCGCCGATTGCCATGCCAGACTTAGAGCAAACTCTAAGGTGACGGAGTTGCCCATTTCAGCTATAAGAGTCAGAGGTGTCATACCTGACCGCGTTGTAACGTGCAAAATCCAGATTTTGTGTACTGTGAAGATTTCGAGCCACGTGTACTTGCACGAATTTCTCGTAATGAAGGGCCTGCATCATGATGCCATTTTAGGCGCAGACTTCATTAGAAAATATGATGGAATCATTGACATGGGACGGAATACGGTAGAGTTCAAGCCGAACGAACCCATTCAGATGAGCCTAATTGAAGAAGAACCGGAATTCCTATCCGAAGTAGACGTAGTCGAAGCATTAAAGGGCAAGGAAATTGAGGCGACACTAGATGCCGACGAAGAGGCAGAATCGTTATCAGCACCCACACATGAGGATCTTGACGCAATACTGAACGAATACCGAGATATATTCGACACCACACCTGGTGAGATATTAGACTACGAGTATGATCTTGTATTACTGGACGATTCCCCATTCCAGAAAAGGATCTATCCGATTGCCGAGAAACATCTCGAAGAAGCTGCTAAGAAGATCCATGAGATGGAAGCAGCAGGTACAATCAAGAAATCACCGACTCCTTTCTTGAATCCCATAATACCTGTGGTTAAGGTAGATGGAAGCTTGAGACTTTGTCTTGATGCCAGAGCCTTGAATGAACGCCTAGCTCCTGAGCACGACAGACCGCCCAAGATTAGGGACATTCTCAGGAAGTTCAAAGGAAAAAGGATATTTTCATCATTAGACTTGGTTCAGTCTTATTACCATATCAGATTATCTGAGCATACTCAGAAATATACTGGATTCTTGTTTGATCAGACTACTTATGTATTCCAAAAACTACCATTTGGATTGAAAAATGCCGGAGCCGCATTAATCAGAGCACTTGATGCCAATCTGACTCATGAAGTGAAGCAGAAAGTAATATGTTATGTGGATGACATAATCATAGCTTCGGGAACAGAAGAAGAGCATTTAAAGACATTGTGCCTTGTTTTTGAGAATCTCCGACAGGCAAATTTTAAGGTCAAGTTTGACAAGTGTCGATTTTTTCAGGAAGAAGTGAAATTCGTAGGACACATAATCAATGGAGAAGGATATAGACCGAATCCGGCAAAGATTAGAACTGTTGCTGCATTTCCAACACCAACCCGTGTGAAACACGTGAGACAATTCTTAGGAATTCTCCAATTCTTTGCTGCTCATTGTGAGAAGTATTCCGAAACTGTTGCACCACTGCAAGGATTATTGAAAAAGAACTGCAGGTGGAACTGGAATGATGAATGCGAGATAGCTTTCAGGAGAGCTAAACAGATGCTTGTGGACTCAATTCAGTTAGAATATCCAGATTACTCTCGGAACTTTATTCTAGAAACTGATGCATCTGCCATTGGTATAGGAGCCATTTTACTGCAGGAAGATGATGAGAAGAAACGTCATTACATCGCTTTCTTAAGCCGACGTTTAAGAGCACATGAATCTCACTACTTCACGACCGAGATAGAAGCACTTGCAATTGTTTACGCACTTGAATACTGGCAGAAACTTCTGTTAGGTCAGAGGATTATTGTGAGAACCGATCATCATGCGTTGACCTTCATCTTGAGAACAAGACTGGCAAGCGACAGGATCACACGTTGGACGCTGTTTCTCCAACGGTTCGATTTGGAAATAGTTTATCGACCAGGCAGAGATAATGTGTTGGCCGACATCCTCAGCCGGAATCCTGAAGCTACTGTTAATGCCATAGACATCGAGGGAGAATGCGAGGAACACCTTCGCCGATTTCGTCATTTACCTGAAGGACAGCGACGTGAGGAGGAACTCAGACATATTATCCGTTTCCTAGAACGAAGAATGGATCCACAGGATGATCATTATGCAAGGATTGCTGCTGTTGCAGATGATTATTTGATTTATCATCGTGTCTTATACAAGTTTGTAGACGAGGACCACACTCAACTGCGTGCAGTTATTCCTAGGAGATACCAAGAATCTGTTATTCTTATGGTACATTTATCCATTGGACATGGTGGAACAGACAAAACCATTGCAACTATCAAGGAGTCTTTCACATGGAAAGGGTTAGGAGCCACCGTTAGACAGTGTTTACGTGCTTGCGACGCATGCCAGCGGAACAAATACACGTCACACTTGCTGAAGGAACAACCTAGACCAATACTACCAACTCAACCTAGAGAGTTGTATGCACAGGACCTGTATGGCCCAATACCTAAGGCTCGTCGTGGGAATCGATACATCGTTGTAACGGTGGATGTGTTCACGAAATATACGATGCTTCATCCAATTCAAAAAGCTACTGCACATCGGATTATTCAGAGGATTAGACGTCAAGTGATACCGGAGGCAGGAAAGCCACAATTCTTGTTGACTGATCACGGATCACAGTACACCTCAGCAGAATTTGCCAATGCCATGAATGAGCTTGAAATAGGTCATGTTTTATCATCTATTCGACATCCAGAGAGCAACCCAGCAGAATGCGTGATGTCTATTATCGCAAAATTCTGTCGATTATATTGTCAAGAAGAACACTGGCGATGGACTGAAGTCCTTGTTATTATGGCAAAATGTATTAATTCAACAGTACATGAAAGCACTGGTCAAATACCTATGGTCTTGCATTTGAACCAGATGCCGCTGAGAATATGGGATCGTGTGAATGTAAATCCACCTTGCTTACAACCATCACATGCCAGCAGACTTTTAGCTGCGAGGGAGACTATGGACAGACAAGCTGCCAAGCGCTTGAGAAGAACTAGACGCCAGAGGTTTAGAGAACCACTAGTAGAAGGAGACCTTATCCTTATAAGGAGACCCGGAATTTCTAGTCCTATAGACCGCATATATGGGAAATTTCTATCCTTGTATTATGGCCCTAGTCGTATCCGACAGCCTTTAAACAATGGAAGTTATGTGATAGAAGACATTAGGACAGGAGAGCGCATTGGAACCTTTAATGCAGCCAATCTAAAAAAATATCACTCTTGAATGAATTTCAAAGCAAATAAAAATGTTATCCCACAATTTTATTTGAAACGACAGAGAGGCAGATGAACCCGCTGAGCTATGGTTCATGTGATATTTTTTTATGACAGAGCATTCATGATGGGATGTTTTACTTTTGAACACACCCAGGAAGCCACGTGAAGCTGAGAGATCACGCGATACTTTGAAGTAGCGGTGAATCGCACTTTTGACTTTGGTGTAAACTGCTAATTATTATCTGAGGTCTTATTAATTATTTTTATCTTTCCTACGAGACTCAGAATATTCCATTTCGTCATGCTGCATTATTAAAACATTTTGGAGAATGTTTATTTTTACTTTAGGTAAGGTAATACCCTTGCAGATACGCAAAAAGGAACGTAAGTAGTCGCTCAACGTTTTCGTTTTGACGACCTACTTTCTAGAGACACCCAGTACCGGAGCACTGCGTCTTGAGAATCCGCCTTGTGTAGGCGTGGAATTACATTTGTCCTACGAGACGTAGAAGAATATCCGCTGTTTAGCGTTAAAAGTGATTATAAGGTGCCATCGAGCAAGCAAATACTAATATTCACTGTCGATGAAGTCCAGTGAATTAAATAAGAAGCTTGGGAAATAATTATTGGCAAGTATAGTGTATTGCACAACATTGCTGTGACATCACATATTACCCACGCGTATGTGGAGGGCAGTTGTGTTACAATTATCCTGAATAAGTGTGATTATAATTGTATGAGATATTTAAATTGCCAAAGTGGAAATTTCATCTTTGAAACGTCGTATAATTCACGGATGCTGCGTGATACAAAAGTAGCGTCACTAGCACGTGCAGCATTATAAAATAGTATTAGCTCACATGCTAATCCACATCTGCAAGATTAAGGCTGTGTCGTATTTTATAATTGAAGCCTATAATAGTCACGACGGACATTATAATTTTGGAAGTGAGAGGATGAATAATCACGCAATTTATTTCGCTACCCACGTGATTGGACTTTTATTCACCATGGTTGAAGCAGTCACCATGGGCTAATACCATCCCAGTATGGGGGTGACGTTTCTACAGGAACCCGCATGATGGTGGAACTTCCAGAACGATGAACGAGAGGGAAGGAGCCAAAATGCCATTTCCAGGCATATCCACGAAGATGTCGACAGGGACAAATCGAACCCTGGTCTTTGGGGGAGTCCAGATGGGAATCCTGATGAGGAGGATACCGATCCAGAGAGCCAGAGAGGTTTTTGTACAACCCTTGTTGTGGAATAGAGAGCTGAGTGAGAGCTCCTCCATTTCGTGAGTTTTTGTCACACCCCTTCTTTGTTCTAGTTTCTGGTGGTATAGTAGTTTTAATGTAGTTTGTGAATCAACCACACTCAGTGTCAGCCATTTTTCTAGGTAGGGATGTAACTAGATTAGTTAGATGCCATTTATTTCAGTTTAGAGTGAGACACCCTTGGGGTCAGACATTTTGGTCAGCCCTTGTGCAGCTTGGTGAACGTCGTGGAACGTCAATGCCTACCTTTTTGCTGAACCTGATCGTAGTCATTTTGAGGCTATTTTGTTCAACCCTACTTGGGGTAATTTTCAAGTCTTTGCTGACTGTAGTTATGGCAATCAGATGCCTTGGTTATTAATTGACTGCATTCTTCGCAGCCATCCTTTGTTACACCCCTGACTGTCGTTAGAACGGTCGTATCATTTAGGTAGTCGACAGTAACTACCAGTTTGTAAATGCATTATATTTCATTTTGAATAAGCTCAGAAGCTATTCTTGGTCATGTTTGAACCTAACAACTAGAAGGAATGTTTCGTTGCCTAGCATCGAACGCGGCTCCCAACGTATCATTAAGCAGATCTAGTGTGTGAATCTGTGCCACATTTATCATATTTTTCTTGTGTCGTGTGAGACACGTTTTTATTTGATGTTCTAGCAACTACTGAGTTGCATTTTTAAAGCAAAGAGCTTCAGTTATTGTAAGTTTACTTTCATTTAGACGTCTTTGGTAGAAAGACGGAAGTGTATTATTATACTCAGATTTATAGCGTGCGTTTGATACACGGACTCTGTAGAGATCCGTAACATATGGTAAAGTTTTTTTTATGAACCGGCCAAGTGCAGGTTTTGTATTGATTAAATCGCCGGCCTTGAATAAACTGGTTATGTAACCCAGTGACCTAGAGCACGCCTGCTTCATTGTGAGACAAAACTACTATAGACGAGGACAGAGTACAATTTGTATTCGCTTTTCCTTTCATTGCTATCTTGCTTATGGAAATCAGTTTCCACTCTTGTATTTGATCACTTGTTTTATGGATCGGTTTTTGTTAGTTTAACGCTCTGTTGCGTGTATTGTCGTATGACAGGTACAGTTATGTAAGGTTTTCTATAGGATGGTGAAGTCTACCCTGTTATAGCAGGATGTTATTGTATGCTTTGTCCGGGGATGATCCCGTTGACCAGATGCTATTGGAAGGTAACTGTTGTACAGGCCTATCCCAGAGTTATTGAACGCGAGATTAGCGCCGCTGGTAACCCGTGTTATTGTGTGTCCGAGTTGTTATACTCGTTGATTATATTCCGACTGTTGAGTCGAGGCTTTTTGGTGGAGAATGATCTCAGTTGGAGACACTCCGTGCCCAGGCTATTGTCAATGTTATTCGCCATAAACCTACGATAAACCTATAAACCGACATTCTAATAATAAAATGCATAATTGTTGTAAAACAAGCCTAACTAACGATTCTTTCTATCTAACTTTGTTCTTTGCATTCTGGAACTGTTGACATAGCCGTGCAGTTGAAGATAATTTCCTTGTGAGGAAATGACTAGGACAGTTGACATTTTTGTAGCGACCTGAAGCATGTGCGAACCTAGAGTTCGTAGCTTGTGGAGCTCAGGCCATGCGATGTCAGACGTGGTCTCAACTGCACATTCGTCACCGTAACTATACACATTAGATGACTATGGTTTACAAAGAGTAAACCAAGGTGTAGGCAGGAATTTTTAATAAAACTACCGTGTCTATTTCGTTATTAATTTATGATGTCAAGTGTATTAAACCCTACATGTTACTTTATTGTGTGCTGTTATCACATAGTTATTAAGCATAATTAAATTGTTTGTTTTTCATGGCTGTACACTTAGCTTTTGGATGTAATTGTTTTCTTTTACGGACGTCATCGCCGTAAATTTTGTTAATTGATAGGACTTAGCTAGTTGAATTAATGTTAAATTTAAATGTCGAAATGGTACCATCCTAACCTAGATTTGTTTTGCTACCCTGTTAAATGTAAATTCAGATATTAGCTTGATCTTGTAACTTGAACTAGGGACTTGCGTCGTACCATATTCCTAGCGTTGCTGTTGTTGCTTTATCATTGTGAGTTAGATCTTTCGCGAGGGTTTTCAGTAACTTCTCAGGTAGGGGACCTGTTCTTTATCTTTGTTTATTTATTAATTTGCGGACTAGCCGATTATAACCCTCCGAAACTAGGCTAGGGGCTTGTGAATTTTAATAAATTTTCACGGTGTTTTACATGAGTCTGGATGTTTATTTTCTCAGTCTAGTTTTAAGGTGAACCTTTCCTTAGGCGGTCTATGACCATCGTCACCATGTACCACGATCCCTGTGGACTACGGACTCTCGTGCCGCTTTAGCCTTTATGGAAGGTCACCTGATCCTCACGGTATCTTTTTATTTGATTTATGTGTCGTTAGTTGAGTCATCGTGGTTGTTGACATCAACTAAACGGTCTCAATATGTATATATGTATATCAGTTTCTTGTGGACACGATAACTGCCGTAATTTTGCACCAATCACTTTGAATTTTTTACCGAATATGTATACCCATAAAATCTCGGACGAGTTCGTTACTGGGCTAAATCGGTCGAAGGGGATGAAAATGGGGGACTTTTTTTTTTCTCGAAAAAATGAAATATTGCTATAACTCTCTTAATTATGTGAAATATCGAATCCGTTCAAAGTTCATACTATGTGTCGGATAAAGCTCAGAAATTTATGTTTGAAACGTTTTTTGATAGTACCAACCATTGACCAAAGGGGTGGGAAAAAGTGTTTTTTTCGGGAAACATTAATCATATCTCTGTTAATAGGCACAATATCAAAACCGTACGGAATGGACAATATTCCCCTAATAATTACCTAAAACGTTTGTCTGAAAGAATTTTTGATATGAGCCAATTTGCGCCAAGGGATGAGAAAAATGATTTGGAATTATAAGAAAATGCCAAGAGCTATCAGTGGTTGACATGGCAACACTACTAAATTGATGAGGGATGAGCCATCAGACGTTGCCATGACAACGCACTTGCGCGAGATCAGATTCAGATTTCCATCTGACAAAGTGTGAAGCGGCTTCGGTGACGTAACTGGTAGCATGCTGAACTTCTATGCCCAAGGTCGCGGGTTCAAAGCCGGCCAAAGTCGTCGGATTTTCTAAGAGCGCTAAAAATCCCTCAGTAAACTTTCCTTTGGAGGGGAAGTTCCAACGTTCGTTGCGAGTTGCTGATTGAGGTGGCATCTAGTAGCCAAGTTCACAGCTAGGTGGCGTTGACGTTAGTATCTGGTAGCAACATTAGGAAGTACTGCTTGAAATTTAGCGTCTGCATTCCTTACCTGAATTACAGACTAATACAGCCATCACAATTCACACCGTTTATCAGACAGATTCTACAGTCACCCAAAGTACACGAGGTTATATGACCGCGTTGTCGCAGCCCCTAAACTGAAGAACCAACCAACATCTCTGCGGGAGATATAATTTTTTGCGTGAAGAAGTAACAGACCGTTACATAGTTACACATCAGTGTCGAAACCTTGCAAAAAGACAGTGTGACCACAAGTATAACAAGTAGTTCCGTGAAGAACTGTACAGCCTATTTTCATATATCCTGCTCATGTTAATTGCCTCTATCAACATACAAAATTTCAGTTTAATTGCTGTAATAGATTCGTAGATATTGAGAACCGTCTAAATATTTCAGATGGTCGCCAGGTTGGATTTTTATTTTTGTACTATTATATTAAGATTATTGTGTACGTGTGGTATTCAAACTTCAATCGCATGATTAGAACACAAGAAGTAAAAACGAGATTTTAAAATTACGCACAGCAGCCATCTTGTGATTATGCAAACAATTGAAATAAATTAGATGCCAGTGGATCAACATTTGTGTAAGCATTTAACGTGCAACGTTTCACGGCACTCGGATAATTAATTCGCGAGAAACGTCCATTTAAATATTTATACTTCGCGTCGCCGCCATGTTGGATTCGTGCTCACCAGGTTACTGAAAGTCCTATAGGTGAACATATGTTCATAGTCTCTATGAACATAAAAATTTCAGTTTGGTTGCTGTAAAAGATTCATAGATATTGAGAACCGTCTATATATTACGGAAGCTTGCCGTTTAGGATTGTTAAATGTATATACCATAGAGTTATATACCATTCAAGGACACTTATTGCCTAGCTTCATTATTCAAACTTTCACTTCGATCGCATGATAACGACACAAGAAATAAAAACTTAATTTTAAAATTTCGCACAGCCGCCATCTTGAGGCTATGTAAACAATTGAATTAAATTTGATGGCAGTACATTACAATCTGCAAAATCATTTACTGTACCACATTTCACTGCGCTCAGAGAGTTAACTCACGAGAAAAGTCTATTAAAATATTTCAAATTCGCTTGGTCGCCATGTTCGTTTTGTACTTTAGAGGTTTATGAATTATACATAGGTAAACTTGTATCAGTACCCTTTATCACCGTACAAAATTGCAGGGTGATATCTAAAATAGTTTCGGGGATATAGAATGTCAGTGAAATATTTCGCACAGCCGCCATTTTGAGGTTATGTAAACAATTGAACTAAATTAGACTCCAGTGCATTGCAATGTGTATAAATATTTGCTGTACCAAGTTTCATTACGTTTGGATAGTTAAATCGCGAGAAAAGTCTATTTAAAAGTCTCCACTTCCCTTGGCCGCCATGTTGGTTATGTAGTAACCAGGTTTTTGAAAGTCTCATAGGTGAACTTCTAGTAGTACCCTTTATCACCTTACACAATTTCAGGGCGATATCCGTTATAGTTTCGGAGATACTGAATGCTAGTGAAATATTTCGCACAGCCGCCATGTTGGATTGGTGAGACGTAACAAAATTCTATGGGCACGGTCGAGGTCACCGGGAATAGTGCTATGAACTTACCGAGTTTCACTGAAATCGCTCCAGCCGTTTAGATTTTATTAGGGGGACACACACACACACCTCACACACACACACACACACACACACACACACACACACACGGACAAAAGGTGATCTCATCAGTCTATTTTTTTCAAAATTGAAAATAGGCTAAAAATGGACTCCAAATGACAAGAAGGTTACCGTCCCCATAAGACAATAAAATGTTTAAAATATGTTTAAAATGAAGAAAAACAAAGTTAATTGATCTCCAATTATAAAATACTTTCACGCGATAAATGAGGTCTGATCCTTCTACGAAAACCTGCATATTCTGCCTATTTTCGCCTATCTCCAAGTTTGTCCGGTGAAATCTACCTCCGCCTTCCGGCGTGCCGAGAGGACTTTTTTTAGTTTTATAGATCTAAAGTAGTGGTTTTTGAGGGGTTCTACAGCCACCGCCACGGCCACCGCTGGAATACTAAAATGGCAATATCTCGCGAACCAATCAGGCTAGAGACTTGTACGAGGTGTCAAATTACTCAGGCGAACACTCCCTTTCCATTGGACTACATATCTCCACCCTAAAATAAAACCTACCCCTACTAGAGGGTGAAATTGATTTTTTAGAGAATCTCTGTTACCAATTGCAACATGTGAGAGTTTGAATGCCGATATGGATGTAAACGTTGTTCCACATAAAGTGCATATGTTCGGTGGAAAGCCACTATGAATTAGCATGCCCACTCATGGCTTTTGTAAGAGGGTGGGGGAGCGGATCCCTATAGATGGGTTATTGTTGACGGGTCATTGTTGGCGGGGTCATTGATGACAGGTCCTTGTGGACGAGTCCTTGTGGACAAGTTCTTGTGGACAGGTCCTTGTGGACAGGTCCTTGTGGACGAGTCCTTGTGGACAAGTCTGTGTGGACAGGTCCTTGTGGACAAGTCCTTGTGGACGAGTCCTTGGCCCTTTGGACTGATCCCTTTGGACGGGTCCCTTTGGCCTGGTTCCTACGGACGAGCCCATGAATTTATTTAAATTATGTCAAAGGGCCTAACTACATTTGTGTGTGTGTTGAATTGACGTTGTTCACCACTACTATAATGGGATAACGATATGAAAGGAAAGTGACGAAATACATGTGAACATACAAGGGATCTAACTTGGTGGATGGATGTGTTCTAACGAGTCATTTGTAGTTGAAAGAGAATAATACATGTTCTTACGATGTTAAAACTGAGGAGATGGCACGTGCAGTAAGACGTCTTGTTACTTCCTGTGTCATATTACAGACATGACAGAGAGCGCACAGATCTGTTGCTATGACTAACACTGCAGTAATTTGAAACCGCAAGTGTTCATGAAGACAATGGATGATGATCATGCAAAGTTAGCAGTTATTGGATATTACCCAGGTGTTCCTTCCGGTGTCATGTTGCCGACATACTAGAGAGCGCACACTGCTGTTGCTATGACTGACGCTGCAGTAATTTGAAACCCCATATGTTGACTAAGACAATGGGTGATGATCATGCAAAGTCAGCAGTCATTGGATACCACACAGGTGTTCCTAGTGTACTTTGGACTCTCAGCTGTATTGGGAAAGGAATTACAATGATCTGCAAAAAACTGCTGACACGAGCGATGAGAGTTTATATAAGAGGGGTGTCATATATCTCCCTACTGTCAGTCTTTATTACTCGCTTTGAGTGAACAGTGCTCTATTACTGCTCAAGAGTTGTAAAAAAAAGCCGTTTTGGTAGAAAATCATTAAATTATTTTGCAAGGTAAGTACTTATTATTAATGGATTGCAGTCTTTTATTACTAATTGATGTTGAAGTTATTGATTGGAATGTATTTATTGATTGATTGATTGATTGATTGATTTGTTTGCAGATAATTGAGTACCTGTAGGTTACCAGATTTCTACAATCTGCTCATTCAGTGACAGCAGTTGATAAATTATAAAAAGGTAAGTGCCCCCTCTAATAACTTTTAAACAGTTAGAGTGATATTTTCCAATGTTCACCACTACATGTCAGTGAAAATGGTATATTTGGCAGTCAAAAGTTGGAACTACTTAACCATGGTGTGTAAAGCTAATTTTGTAGGTTAGATTTTGATTATCGCTCTATTAAGTCTGAATGTTCATTGCTAGGTGTCAGTGTCAGAGGGAATATTTAAAGACTTAACCTCAGTTCACCTAACATGACCTAACTTTACCTAACTTAACCTTATCATGTAACATGTTTTACAAGTTTAAACTTGTTTTAAGACTGGCTATGACGTCACACTTAGCTCACTTAACTGGCGATTGCTGGTTTCTATCACGTGACATGTTCTACAAGTTTAGACTTGTTTTAAGACTGGCTATGACGTCACACTTAGCTCACTTAACTGGCGATCGTTGGTTTCTATCACGTGACATGTTCTACAAGTTTAGACTTGTTTAAAGACTGGCTATGACGCCACACTTAGCTCACTTAACTGGTGGTCGCTGGTTTCTACCACTCTATCAAGTTCCAATGTTCACCGCTAGGTGTCAGTGACAGTGGTATATAGTAACCCTCAGTTAGAACTACATAAAGTTAGACTTGCTAGGAGTTCACAGATGATTGATTTAAATACCCTGCTATAACCATTGACTGGAATATAATTAAACTATTTATATTGTACTTTTAGTTTTATCTTTTATTAACATTGATGATTTCTTTCTTTTATAGGTAATTTCGAAAGTAATCATCATGTTCAAGTGTGGTGACTGTAAGAAACAGTTCTCAAGACCTGACAGCTTTCAACGTCATGCAAGTACAAAACATAATCAGAAAATGTTTGTGTGCAGTCATTGTGCTACAACATTTAACAGACAGGATAGTCTTACACGACATGTAAATTTAAAACATGTCAGTTCAGCACCATTTTCGTGTTCAGTTTGCGAACTTGGTTTTTCTGCTGTAAAGCGATATCAATTCCACATGGTTGAAGTGCATGGGGAACAACAGGAATTAAAAACTGTAAAACCATCAACTAGCACGGAACCTTTAAATGAATGTGATGCTCAAAAGCGTAAACGTTCTCAAGATTGTGAAGCTAGTTGTGCAACAAAAAGAAAGAAGAATGGTGAACCTTCAATAACCCATTGTGATGTATGTAATATTGATATACCTTCTTCAATCATTCATGGACATTTACGCAGTATTCAACATAAAAATAACGCTTGCCATGAAAGAAATTCTGGAAATGTTCAACAAATTGGTAGTGCATTTAAAAGTCGAATTGCTAGTTATAGACTTTATAGTAAAGAAAAAACTCAAAGTATTGAATTATTTTTTAAAAATGTTCAACCTACTGTGTTTGGCTTAGTAGAAAATGTTTTATTACAGCATAAAACGATCAAAATGAATTTTGAACTTTTTGGACTCTATGTAAAAACTGGGGGCGAAGGTGAAATTATGGATATCAAATCCTTTAATACAAAAAACATAATTGTTAGCGAATCAACTAATATTAGTGATATATACCAAGATATTTCAAGTGTTATCATTGTGAAGAGTGAAGAGTTCCAGGAAAGGGAGTCAGGCTGGGCGTTGGTTGAAGTACTTTATTTAGAAACCAACATGAATAAATACAACCCCCTTCAAGCATCATCATACGTTGATTTGCCAGGATGGATCAAACGTAAGCATGCTTGTGTAAACGTTATGAATAATGATGACGCATGCTTTGCATGGGCTGTAACCTCAGCTCTCCATCCGGCAGCGATGAATGAAAAGAGAACGTCATCTTATCCTCACTATTCTTCAGTGTTAGATTTAGAAGAAATGGAATTTCCTATGGCGATAAAAGACATTCAACGTTTTGAAAAGCTGAACAATGTAAGTATTAATGTTTATGGAATTGAAAATAAGAGTGTAGTTGGTCCTCTATATTATACTCAGGAAAAAAAAGGATGCTCATGTAAATTTACTGTACATAACTAAAGGTGAAAATGCCCACTATTGTTGGATAAAACATTTAAGTAGACTTGTTGGTAGTCAACTATCAAAATACAAAGGTAAGAAGTGGTTGTGCGATGGCTGTTTGCTATATTTCAGAAAAGAGGACCAACTAACTCAACATCAAAAATGGGGGTGTAATCATGTGTGTACGGTATTACCAACTCCTAAAAATAACATTCTAAAATTTAAGGATTATGAGAAACAACTTCGAGTACCATTTGTTATATATGCTGACTTTGAAGCTTTGCTAAAACCATTTAATACATGCTCATCAAATCCAGCCCAACCTTTCACCAACACTACTCACATTCATGAACCTTTTAGCTTTGCATATTATATTAAATGTAGTTATGATGACTCTTTAAATAAGTTTGAGCTCTATAGAGGACCTGATACACCTAAAGTTTTTATGGAAAGGCTTGAGAAAGATGCCATTCGTATATCCTCTATTTTAAATACGATCATTCCAATGGAGCCACTAACTTCCTCAGAGCATATGAATTTTGAAACTGAAACTAATTGTTTTATATGTGGTGAATGTTTATATACAGACAGGGTTCGCGATCATGACCATTTAACAGGAAAATATCGTGGTGCGGCTCACCAAGAATGTAATTTAAATTATAGAGTAAGTAAATTCATTCCGGTCATTCTACATAACGGCAGCAAATACGATAACCACTTTATCGTTAAAGAATTTGGAGATTCAGATGTGAAAATTGATGTGATTGCAAATAATAAGGAACAATACATATCGTTCACAAAATACAACAAAACTAACAATAAAATAACCATTAAACTGCGATTTTTAGATTCATTCCGCTTTATGCCGAGTAGTCTTGATAAGCTGGCTAGTAATTTAAAATCAGATCAGTTTCATGAAATTCATCGTGTCTTTCCTAAAGAAGATGATTTTAATTTGATTCGTCAAAAGGGTATATTCCCTTATGAATATATTAAATGTGTGGAACGTCTTGAGGAGTGTTGTTTACCACCGAAAGATGCATTTTACAGTTCCTTAAACACAAGTCATATCAGTGATGAGGAATATTTACATGCACAACGTGTATGGACACAGTTTGACATTCAAACTTTAGGAGAATTTTCAGACATATATTTGAAGACGGATGTGTTATTATTAGCAGATGTTTTTGAAAATTTTCGGAATGTATGTATGAAAACTTATGACCTTGATCCTTGTCAGTATTTCACTGCTCCTGGGTTAAGTTTCAGTTCAATGTTGAAAAAAACGAAAGTAAATTTAGAATTAATGACTGATATAGACATGATCAATTTTATAAAATCATCAATTCGAGGTGGATTAAGTCAATGTAGTGGACGGTACTCCAAAGCGAATAATAATAAATACATGCCTAGCTACAACCCTTGTGAAGAGTCAAAGTATATTGTCTACCTCGATGCAAATAACCAATATGGTTGGGCTATGAGTCAATATCTACCACTGAAAGATTTTCGCTGGCTGACACAACCTGAAATTGATGTCTTACATGTTGACACTCTTAATGATAACGATGATAAAGGATATATTTTAGAGGTAAATCTTGAGTACCCTAAAGAGTTACATGATGATCATAATGATTTACCATTTTGTCCTGAGAATATGAAATCTCCATACATCACATCACGAACAAAAATGTTAATTGCTAATGTAAATGATAAATGTAAATATGTAATACATTATCAAAACTTGAAACAGTGTCTACAGCATGGATTGAAATTAACTAAAATTCATCGCGTATTGCAATTTCATCAGTCAGCATGGCTCAAACCGTATATTGATCTAAACAATAATTTAGGAACGCCGTCAACAAACGCGTTTGAAAAAGATTTTTATAAACTCATGAATAATAGTGTTTTTGGAAAGACTATGGAGAATGTTGATAAACGAGTTGATGTAAAGCTGATAACAAAGTGGGAGAATGATGGTAAAAGGTATGGTGCGAGCAACTTAATAAGCAAGCCTAACTTTCATAGCTGTTCAATTATTCATGAGGATTTAGTTGTAATACAAATGAATCGTCTTAAAGTAACTTACAACAAACCCATATATGTGGGTTACACCATTCTGGAATTATCAAAAACACTTATGTATGAATTTCACTATGATTATGTAAAGAAAAACTATCTTGATAATGCTAAATTACTCTACACAGACACAGATTCTTTTATTTATGAGTTTAAAACTGATGATTTTTACGAGGATATCAAAACTGAGGTAAATAGGTTTGATACAAGTGACTACCCCAAGGATAATATTTACCATTTACCTCTAGTAAACAAAAAGGTTCTTGGGAAATTTAAGGATGAATGTGCTGGTGTTATTATAGACACCTTTGTAGGCACAAAATCTAAATCATACAGCTATATGACAATTGATGATGTAGTAGTAAAAAAATTAAAAGGAGTGAAAAAGAATGTTGTTAGTAAAGAGTTAGATATAAGTGATTATAAAAACTGTATAGTTAGTAACCTACCTGTATTATATAAGAAAATGTGTGTATTTAGAAGTAAAAATCATCAGCTACATACCAATTTGTTGAACAAAGTTGCTTTAAGTAATGAAGACAACAAACGATTCATTATACCCAACACATTTAATACTCTTGCTTGGGGAAACAGTCGTATTGACGACTATTACTTTACTTAAGTCTAATGATCACTATATTGTAATATTTGTAGTGTGTTTTATATTGTAATATTTTTTGTAAAAACTGTAAGTAGAATGTATAATGTTAGGCTACAGTAGTTTAGTAAAAATAAGATAAGTAATACATTTTAGTGTAAAATGTTTGCTTTTGTGTATTACGAAAAAGATTTTAAAAAATTTACTGAATGTGTGAACTAAACAAGGGGAATATAAAAAATGTAAAGTGGAAATTGTAAATATCCATGTGTGAAAAAGTGAAATGGCTATCACCATTTTAAAATTAACAAGACATGGTAATCTGGTAAACCTTGTTTTTTATTTCACAACAACAAAAATGTACAGAATGTGTAAACTAAACAAGGGAATGTAAAAATGAAAAGTGGAAATTGTAAATATTCATGTGTGAAGAAATGAAATGGCTATCACCATTTTAAAAAAATAAAAGATATAGTGATCTGGTAAACCTTATTTATATTTCACAAAAAAAATATACAGAATGTGTGAACAAGGGGAATGTAAAAAAAATGTAAAGTGGAAATTGTAAATATTCATGTGTGTGAAAAAAATGAAAATGATGAAATGACTATCACCATTTTTAGAATTAAAAGATATTGTGATCTGGTAAACCTTGTTTTTATTTCACAACAACAAAAATGTACAGAATGTTTAAACTAAACAAGGGGAATGTAAAAAAAAGTAAAGTGGAAATTGTAAATATTCATGTTTGAAAAAAATGAAATGGCTATCACCATTTTTTAAATAAAAGACATTGTGATCTTGTAAACCTTGTTTTTATTTCACAACAAATAGAGCTTTACAAAAATAGAATACAAAGAAATACCAATTCCTCAATCCTTTTCAATGTCCATGTCCACTCATTATTAACTTTCCTTTTATAACACTAATCACAATGACGACTGCCAACCTCTCTCCCACTGAGACATCACAGAATGTCAAAAGTTGTTTAGCTTTTCAACTATACTTTATCCGCTACACGTCTTAATGCAGGATGACTGTGGTGATAAGAAAGGTGCATGCTCGATCTAAAGGATTAATAGGAATATCACCACGCTGCAAAGGTTCTTCAAGATAAGTTCCAGGACCACACAAATAAAAAACCAGGTAGGTAGATTTCGAAAGTCAAGTATTGAATTACTTTGTTAATGACGCCATTGCCAGTAGAGGTCTGGCATATCCTTTTCCATTGGTGGTAAAAAGGTTTGATCTTCCTCTTCCTCTATGGATGACGTTTGTTGTTGCTGCTTTTTTTCTCCGTCACACCCGTGGAATGAGGAAACAAAGTCTTTACACTGACTTTTATGACCATGATACAGTTTGACCAGCTGGCAAGTAGCACACTGTCGCATAGAGGGTATTTTTGCCATAGCCACTTGCTTATGGTGATCATAATCCGTACATGGTTGCAATTCACTTAACACAGGGTCTTGAGTCCATGATTTTGGTACATGTTGCCAGATTTCTTTCACTGCATTTGCTGCGACATAGTAAATGAATGATTTTGGAAGAGCCAATAATTCTTCTTTAGTAAAACTGTCTAGTTTCTTTTTACACACAAAGAACTTTCCAATCGCTTTATCGGTAGCATCCCCTTTCTCCATGGTATCACGTTGATGTTTACACGTCGCTTGTAGAAATCTCACTGGTGTCATCCACAGGTAAACCTTTAGTTTTAATTTTATTTAACAACTCCCAGCAGGCATTGGTGGATAGCCAATGAAACAATTGCCACACCTGTGTCAAGGCTTTATGGGTAATATTGACACAGGGGCAGCGATCCATGAGTGTTTGCAGCGATGGACAGCCCATGTCCATTAAATCGATACATTGACAGTAAGACGCTAAAAATGGTTGTAGCCATTGACGTTTTTCACTACCTTTCACAAATATTACATGGGCAGAAGACAAGTGGGCTTTCATGACCATGTCCAGGTGCTTATATGAAATGGTTCCCTGCTTCCAGTCTAGTTGCATATGAGTTTCAATCCACTGGGTTTGTTTACGGTCTTTATCACACAACAAATCAAACGCATAAGCTGGTTTAAACACCAAATGAGTAGCTTGTGATATCCAAAAAGTTGAACAATCGATGATGGCCACTACTTTAAATATAAATTTGTTATCTCCAATTTTAAACCCTTGACAGTCGACAATCAGTGTACGCAACATGTTCACTCTTGTCTGGATCAAGTCCAACTGACCACAGACTGACAATTGTTTAGTAAGGTGTACCCATGTCATTTACTTACATTCCATTCTAGTAAAAGAAAAGAAAAACATCGAGTAGTCACTATAGAGGTTAGGATATGACAGGGGGGGGGGCATAAGAAATAATAATATAACAACAACCAATTTTTTATTTCATTATTTTATTAGCATAACAAGTTTTACATTCTTTTTTCATTCTAGGATAGAGGCGGTACCATCTCATACAACAAAAAAGTCTTTTGTGTTTATAGTGTCCATAACACGGATGATATCCCAATGTCTCTAAACTGGATGTTTTTGACTGTGAGCTGCTCACTGAAGCACTGCCGGCACCATAAAGTCCACACGTATCATAACTTTTTTCATCACTCAGAGGCTTGAGTGAGGGGTAACTTGAATGACAGGGTATATTACCCACCTTCATTCTGCACAGGTAGGGACAGGCAGGTGACCAGCGCTGATGTTCCTGCATGGGTTCATCGCTCTCTTGCCATTGGTCTAAGATGATGGGACAAAACACACATTTCACTTCATCTCTTGTTTTTAAATAGTAGAATCCAGCGGCTGCTAAGGCTTGAGGGTTTATAAAAGGCACCGGCCACGTCGCAAAGGTCTTGAAACGTTGTTCCTCAGATTTTAAATTCATGGATGTAACTTCTCTTGAGGCTTGAAAGCAAGACATGACTGAGCGGTTTGATGTGTGTTGACCTGCTATTTATACACTTGTCACTTGGTTGGACAGTGGATAATAGTTGACTTGTTTGTGATGAATAATCAAACAGTAGGCCGTGGTATTGGCTGGAACATTGTCATGCGTTTCAAAATCTAGTCGAATGTCAATATTGGATGGTTTGACAGACTCTTCCAAGTAGGAACAGTCAAAGACAATCAGTGGCGCCCTTGTCTTAAAAGCTTGGGGTGATAACATTGGACAATTCTCTTTTTGATAATACGACCATCTAAATTTAGAAAACAAGTCGTACAGGGGGGCAAACTTATTTTTTGAAAAATCTAAATCCAGCCCTTCATAGGGAAACACAGCACCGTTGAGGAAAAGACGTGCATTTCTCAATTGCAGGTGATCAAATTGCGTGACATCTTTGGTTTGTTGATACTTGCGATTCGTTTGAAAACCCACAATCATGTAGAGAGGTCTCTCTGTATAGCGGGCTGTTTTTATAGACCAACTGTGTGTGTTGGTGGTGGGCAATAACGGGTACTCATGGAGTGCCCAGCTTCTAAATTCCATGGGTAGAGGTATATCTCTCTTTACCATTTTGAGTATGTCCAGTTTTTTGCTATCGTTAAGGGTCACATGAGGCACTTTCCATAGCAAGCGTTGTAGTTGAATTTTTGAATCAATGGGGGCATTGTCGACTCCCTTGAGTGCATTATTATCACTCCTGTCTCTCACAAGATAAAGCACTTGCCTTGCGTTGACCACAATGCGCTGGTGATCTTCAGCAAAGCCTAAAATCAGTTTAAGAGGTAAATATCCAGTGAAGGTGCCATCGGTGTGTACCATCCAGTCATTGGTCGAGTCAGGGCACCAACCCGCCATGCAAAGTGTTTTAGCTTCTTCCTCACTATAAGAGGGATATAGTTTCATGACACTGGAAATACCCACATTTCGAGTGCTATCCACCACGGTATCGTTAATGACATAACGTACTTCAGAAAACAGGAAGGCGAAAGCATGGTTGGCTAACTTGGATGTAGTGGGTGTAGAACCATCGGCTTTGGTGAGCCGACCTTCAATCTGAATAACACTTTCATGTGGTAGAGTGTAAATATCTTGGTTGTTGATAACAAATTGAATTTCATCATTGTTATTGAGTCCAGGTGTTTGAGCTTGATAAGAATGCAGATCAATTCTTACCACTCCTAGTTGCTCCTCGATGTGGTTCGCTACCTCTAGAATAGAATTCATCGCGGGGGTTAATGTGGTAACCCAAATGCTGTAAAATCTGCTTGTTCTGAGATGTTAACGTGTATTCACGTGGTAAACAACTAACACCATTCCTAGACGGTGCTGTTGCTTTATATACAAACTTCATAGTGGTTTTAGCACCAACTTGTAAGTCACTGGTGTGGTAGAATCTAGATCAATGAGTTGTTGCTCTCTATTGATCAGTCTTAATGTTATATTACTAATACCATCGACAGCCACAGAATGAAAAAGCACCACTGGAGGGTTTTCACGAATAATATAGCCATTGGGCGATGTTACAATAAAGTCATAAAGCGAATGCGACGGTTCTTGATTGGTGTACACTTGACTAATAATATTACACGTCACCGACACATGATGGTCCTCAATGAATTTCACTTCATGGTCTGATTCATGTTTTTTGTTGGGCTCTAACACACGTGGTTTAAATCCTAGTAATGGACCAATGAAATCGGAGTGAGTTTTAAAGTCAATTTTGAATGTAGAAAAAATACTGCAGCGATGAGTGTTGGTATTTCCTACAAGTTCAAACTTGCGCGTTCCATCGAGAAATGACTTTAAACCATATTCTTTGATCAACACCACATAAATGTGTTCATAAATGTCATCTATCGTGTATCCACCAGAGTTCAGGGTGAGCACAGAATCATCATAGTAAAACTTGTTGTTCACATTTTCACGTATGTTGTATATTCGATTGTACGTTTCAAGAGAAACAAGTCCTAAACCATAAGGTTTTTCACTCAATTCGATAGGTGGGTAAAAGTCTAGACTCACTTCAGGTCCACGTCCATGCAGTGTAAACGTCTTACTACCCACCGACATACTGTTGACGTTTTTGCTTATGTTGCGTCTTATATATAAAAAATTAAACATAAACGTCCACACTGTTGGCTGTTAAACGTTTGCTCACGTTTCACATTATAATATATCTTGATCCTGTTTCCAAAATAGGCCACTAGTTCCATGGGCGGGGGTAAATTCCCAAAACTGTCAAAGTACCATACAGTAAATCCCTCTTTGACATAAGCTACATAATGTGTTCCAGGTCCTCGGTGATCATCCAAATTGACAACAGCACATTCATGTTTCCAGGGTCGTGAGGGTAATTGGTTTCGCATAAACACACCTCGAAAATGAGAAAGCTTTAGTTGTTTAGCATAGCTTTCCACTTGCTGATGCGTCAGGGCATGTCTTGCTATGGTTGAGGTTAAAGATGGTTTTTTTTATTTCGAAAAGGTGAAATTCCAAATCCTTGTTGATAAAAGGCTGGCTTCAAATTGACATTTCTATCCCCCATAGCAATGGCCTCCATTGTTTCATTGTGTCGCTGACTTTCCTTGAGTTGTTGCTTGCCCTGTTGCGCGGCTTTAATAGTTTTTGCCACTGCACTGGCACCGCCTAAAAGTGAACCCAGAGCAGCCAGACCAGCGAATAATGCAGGTAAAAATCCCGCTCGTTTAGGGACGGGGATCACTCGCCCTTGTTTTGAACCCTGTCGCTGACGTTTTGGAATAACATGTATCTGTGCTACTCGAAGAGCTTTCCTTATGGTCAACACATTATTTTTTCTTTTTTTCTTTCGTAAGGGCTTGTCCACGAATGTCATAAGCCCAGGCTTTGCCAAGGACAGGCTTTTTGTCTGTCTCACCACATATCTTTGTTTCACCGTGATGATGATGACCAACAACCTTTCACAAGAAAGTTTAAGTCACAACTAACATTAGATTGTTATTTCATGGCTGTATATTCCAATTCTACATAAAGTGGGAAATCATTTATGGTTTTTCCAGCTTGCTTTTCATTCCATGTCAACAGGAGATGAAAGGATAATTCGTCTCCTGCATTGACCATTTCATGGCTATGGACCAACATCCTATGACCATTTATCTCTATTTGTAAATGGTTCTCATCAGGTATGGCATATTTGATGTGAATGGTTCCATTATAGTGTAGTCGATAGTGGCTTAAACCCGAAGCAAGCACATAGGTCAAGTGCTGGTCATGAACTAGCGGTATATGGTTTCTCTCATTCACAGGTTTTACATTTGTCAGATGCACTAAAAATACAGATGGGATAAATTTATAAAGCCTTTTCATTTCATAGGTCACGTATCGCTTGGTACAGACATCATCATCTTCTTGTGGGTCTTCCACGTGAATAATGCGGTGATGATTAGCGCTATAGCCATCCACCGTGAGCTGAGGCACTTTATCATAAAACTCATACACCTTGTTATCCACATACTTTTTTGTAGTAACGTCTGTACACACTTGAGGATGTTTTACATGAGTTAACCGCTTTCCTTTAAAGTCATAATCTCCTTGTTTTGTGCGTGGCACTACTGACCTATCCACATAGTGTTTATTAGCAGGATCTGTTTCTTGTTTAGGATCATGTATGGGAACAGACCTAGCTTTGACCATCAACGCACGTCCAAAGACATCCATCGTCAACCTGTAATACGAGTCTACTGTTTCTATGACGAGGCTCGGTGCGATGTATATAGACAGCCTGCTAGCCTCTCTAAGCCTTAGTTGAAATGAAGCTAATTAAGCAGCAAGAGTCATTCCCTGTGAGGGACATGGTTTCCCATCTCTGCCCCACATCACGTAAACAACGCCATGGTTCACTGTTTCCATCTTCCATTCGCTGCATCATTGTGGGACCTTCCGGCTGAGGAAAGACCAATCTTTTGCTGACACTGATTACAGCGCCCAATGGTCTGTGTTTTCAAAATATTTATATTTTCGCAAAATCTCTCTACCAACCCCTCTACGTGTTTCTGGATCAAGTCATGTCTGGATTAAAAAATGAGAATATGGGGTATTTTACATTTTCCACGCATGAAAATATTATTTCACCGGATGAGGTAAAGCCTGATTCACTCATGATTTTCGATGATGTATCCACTGAACGACAAGGTATCATTCAAAGCTATTTCAGCATGGGTCGACACAAACATATCGATTGCTTCTATCTTGGACAAACGTATTCTAAAATGTCCAAACAGTTGATTCGTGACAATGCCAATGTCATTGTTTTATTTCGCCAGGACGAGAGGAACAGTCGTTACATTTATAATGAACATGTGAATCCGGATATGACCTTTCAAATGTTTACAGAATTGTGTGGCAAGTGCTGGAACACACAACGTCATGCCTGTTTAGTGATTGACAAACAAAGTGAACTCAACCAAGGGCGGTATCGCTTAGGGTTTGATCATTTTATTGCTATTTAAGGCACTGTATCATTCCCTCTCAAGTCATTTGTCGCGACATCATGGCGTTAGCAGAGAGTCAATTGAAAAAGCATATTATTAGAGCAAAAAATACTATTCGCCAAAAGTTTCGTCAATTGAAACGATCGCGTGCGGATCATGCTTTGTTTATTCAACAACATTTAGCACCTCCGCTAAAAGCTATGTTGAAACCTTCTATCAAGCCATTTGAAACGCTACCTACCGTTTCACAAGCCAGTCAGACGCACCACGAGGACTCTGAGGAAGAGAAAGAGGAAGATGAAGAGGAACAGGAAGATTTAACTAGTGTTAGCGAAGTTGAGGATAATGAGGAACAAGTGTTTACGCCTCAAAAAAAGGCATCACCCCTTGCAGAGTTTTTAAGAAAAAGGAAATCCTTGGCCTCGGTCGAAACCCCTTGCCCTTCCAGATCGTCTCCATTTTCACAACTCTTGGCCACTCCTCAACATAAAGCTCAACTGAAAAACATTTTAATAAAATATTATGGATCAACACTGGAACCCTATTTCACCAATCTATTTGTTGGAAACACAGATACCACATATGGCGTTCGCTATGAGAATGATAGTTTTAAAATTGGTGATTCATCGATTAAATTTAGTCGTACTAAAGCTGTCATTAAAAAGATCAACTATAAATTAACACCGGGACTGTTAAAGCTACTATTCTCTAGGACTCCCTCATCTCAAGATTATACGTCAGAGGACCTTAGTAAATATAAATCCATTTTATTGGATACCCATGCTCACAAAAGACAGTATGATCCCACTCAACAAGTGAATGCTAATATATCCCAAAAATATAAAACCATCATTGCAAAAATGTTCCCCACTAGTCAAAGTGGTCGTCGTAAAGTGTCCGATTCAGGGGTGACATTTAAACCATTAAAACCCCTTGTGGATGTTACCTACTGGCACAATCCAAATAAACTCGTCCAGCGACTACAGCTGTTGCATGCTTCACGTCAAGCCGGCCATACTGGTCACGATTGGGAAATTCAAGAAATTGAGGAAGAACTTCGAAATGCCAAAATTATTGTTTAAGCCCTCACCCATTAAAATGGGTATTGCTCACGAGTTGCATCGTCCAGCTAGACGTCACTATCAGCGACTCAAGGTGATTTCACAGGGTGTGGATGAACTTTGGCAAGCAGACTTGGTTGAAATGATTCCCTATGGTAACGTTAACGATGGTGTACGCTATATGTTGACGGTCATTGATGTTTATTCCAAAATGGCGTTTGTTGAACCTGTGCGTCGCAAGTCTAGTCCACTAGTCACCAAAGCCTTTCAACATATTATTCGACAATCTAAACGTCAACCTCAGCTGCTACAAACCGACCAGGGAAAGGAATTTTTCAACAAGGAATTCTCCAGTTTTCTCAAATCTAAGGATATTCACCATTACACCACGTACAGCAATCTCAAAGCCAGCGTGGTCGAGCGGTTCAACCGAACATTGAAAACCCATATGTGGAAAGCGTTTACCGCTCAGGGCACTTATCGCTGGTTGGACTTATTACCTGAGTTAGTGTCACGTTACAACGACACCAAATACAGAACCATTGGGACCAAGCCACGACTTGTAACTAAAAATATTCCACAACTGGATAAACTGTTTAACCCCATAAAAACAGCAGACCCTAAACGTCATCGCCTTAACATTGGGGACCATGTTCGTGTGAGCAAATTCAAGTCCGTCTTCGACAAGGGCTACACATCAAATTGGGGGACAGAACTATTTCGAATTCGTCAAGTCAACCTGAACAGTCCAGTCACCTATTTACTCGAGGACCTCAACCATCAACCCATAAAAGGCAGGTTTTATCTTCAAGAACTTCAAAAGACAGCGTTTCCTAAACATTACCTTGTGGAAAAAGTGTTGAAACAAAAAGGAAATAAACTATATGTAAAATGGTTGGGATTTAGCTCAGCCTTTAATTCTTGGATTAATAAATTACATGTTGTGTGAACCTGTGTGTCTTGTATTTATTTATTTACTCATGTTGTACTTAACCTACAGTCCTATGTACAGTCCTCAGCTATACATGTATTATGAGCAAATATATATTTCTTTCTCTCTTCACCTGTGTTCTCTCTTACACTAACTCACCCCCCTTCACCTCTCACCACTGTCAAAACAGGTCGTGACTTGTTAGCTCTTATCGTGGACGTATACAGGTGAACACCTGTGTGTTAGATCATATTACACATGAAATTGCATTTTCTCACGTATAAAGCAAATCAGGATGTGACTTGTTTCACAAGGAGGACGGTAATAAGGTCATCTCACACGTGTTCACATGTATTTCGCTACTTTCCTTTCATATCGTTATCCCATTATAGTAGTGGTGAACAACGTCAATTCAACACACACACAAATGTAGTTAGGCCCTTTGACATAATTTAAATAAATTCATGGGCTCGTCCGTAGGAACCAGGCCAAAGGGACCCGTCCAAAGGGATCAGTCCAAAGGACCAAGGACTCGTCCACAAGGACTTGTCCACAAGGACCTGTCCACACAGACTTGTCCACAAGGACTCGTCCACAAGGACCTGTCCACAAGGACTTGTCCACAAGGACTCGTCCACAAGGACCTGTCATCAATGACCCCGCCAACAATGACCCGTCAACAATAACCCATCTATAGGGATCCGCTCCCCCACCCTCTTACAAAAGCCATGAGTGGGCATGCTAATTCATAGTGGCTTTCCACCGAACATATGCACTTTATGTGGAACAACGTTTAAATCCATATCGGCATTCAAACTCTCACATGTTGCAATTGGTAACAGAGATTCTCTAAAAAAATCAATTTCACCCTCTAGTAGGGGTAGGTTTTATTTTAGGGTGGAGATATGTAGTCCAATGGAAAGGGAGTGTTCGCCTGAGTAATTTTACACCTCGTACAAGTCTCTAGCCTGATTGGTTCGCGAGATATTGCCATTTTAGTATTCCAGCGGTGGCGGTGGCGGTGGCTGTAGAACCCCTCAAAAACCACTACTATCTAATGCACTCAAAAATGTGTTAAAATCATCGATATTTTGATATTATTTATCCTAATGCTTCACACTGGACGAATAAAAGCTGCCGCCTTCAAATCAAACTCCAGGGGGTTAGCTCTCTTGTTGCGACTCCCAAGTAGACAGCACGGCCCGCAGGGACGAGGCCAAGCTTGTACATAGCTTGCTGGCCAGCATGGGTAGTAGGGAGTTGCAGACGAGCTGCCAGCCCCCTGGCAACACTCAGTTCCAAATGGCACCGTTAGACTACACCACTCTTTGGAAATGACAACACCCTCGATTTCTCTTACCCCGCGAAGGGTAGTTTAGTTAGTTATTTATTTAGTTATTGTTGTTTTAAGGGGAGGAACTACGAGGTCATCTGCCCCTGAAGGGTAGTTTCTTTTCCACTCCACTAGGGAATGCTACACCACCCACAACGGTACAAATATCGGAATTTCATAGGGAGACATTAGTTGGTTCACACCCAATTATTTTTAGATAAATAATATTTAATATTTTTGTCAATATTGTTCTGTGAAGCGAGCCTAATAAGAACGCCACCATGCTATAAGTGCAGTAGATAAGTGGCTGAACTATTTTGCGACGTATTGTTGGTGTACTGTAGGGATTTATGTTTGCTTTTACCACTCTTGTTCTTGCGGGATTTGGGTTGCGATTAGTTCTGTATTTAGTTGATTGAGTATTTTGGTTCCAGGCAGATACATAACTGTGCATTATTATTATTATTGTTTGGTTGATTGTGAGTAGACCTATGCATTCACTACGAAATTTCTTGGCTAGCAAAATTCAGTGTTTTGTTAGTTTGCCTTTCGCGCCACTTTCCAATATCGCACCCAGATTTATCATCTGTGTATCTTGAAAGTTACCGTGTTATTTTATTTTAACAGAATGTTTAGTTTGAAACATTAATATTGTATTGTGGAGTGTGAGTGAAAATTAATAGAGTAAGTAATTTACAGTTTTCCCACCTCCCTGATGACGATAAACTTACAGTAAAAACACTCGGTACACCATTACCGGATAAGTATTGTCCAAAATATAAGTATACGAGGGCGTTTAAAGGAGATGTTTAAGGCAATAATAATATTGGTTATGTGAATGTGATATTAAAAACGCTTTATTCTGTTTTCCATGATTGTTGGTGGAGAATCCGCGTGGACCAAAATAGGAGTTACGGAAACTAATCCCTAAAATAAAGAAACATGAATCTTCAGCTGAGCGGCTTCGGTGCCGTAGTTAGTAGCATGCTGAGCCTCTATGCCCAAGATCGCGGGTTCAAACCCGGCCGAAGTCATCGGATTTTTTAAGAGCGTTAAAAATCCCTCAGTATTTATTAATTCGGAGGGGAAGTAAATCCGGCGGTCCCATGTCACAGATTTATGGCATGTTAAAGAACCTTTCACTTATTACACGTGTGTGAAGCTAAATTATAGGTTAAAATTTGAACAACGCTCTTAGGTTCCAACGTTCGTCGCCAGGAGCCGACTGCGGTGGCGTGTAGTAACCAAGTTCTGAACTAGTAGTCGTTTACGGTGGCCTTTGGCGGCAAAAGTAGGAACTGCTTGAAATTCACTGTCTGCAGTCCTTACTTGAATTAAAACAGATAACACTCACTAATACAGCCATCACAATTAACACCGGTTATCAGACAGTTTCTCCACACACCCAAAGTACAGGGGGCTACATGACTGCGTTGTCGCAGCTCCTAAACTGAGGAACCAACCAACCAATCTTCAGCTGTTTGAAATTGACACTTTTTGGAACTGTTAACGAAGCTGCACAATTGGGCAGTGCCTATAGAAGGTAAATTGCGGAATATAACGAAGAAGTGAGGCACAATAGGTATGTGTTAAATATTGTAATAAACTCTATTCGTTTCTGTGGCTCTTTCGAAGTGGCCTTGCGTGTTCATGATGAAAGTGTAACATCAACATACCCAGGTGTTTTGAGAGAACTAATTAATTTTAGCGCTGAGTCGGATGCTGTGTTAAAGGTCACTTGGTAAGGGCAACTGTTTTCAAAGGAACGTCCAAAACAATTCAAAATTAATTTTTACAGATTATGTTGGAGGTTTGCCAAGAAGAAGAATCAAAGCAATTAAAGGAATCGGAAATTTTCGCTATTATAGCAGATGAAACTAGTGATATTTCAAACATATTTCAGATGGCTGTTGTGTACCGATACGTAGTAAGAGGCAAACTAAACATGATGCACACACATTAGCAGCGTATTTACTGGATGAATTAAAGAAGCAGAAATTGAATGAAACTCCGCAAAAATGAATTGCGCAGACGTATGACAGAGCGCACTTTATGGCTGGTTCCTCTGATGGGGTTCAAGCTATAGTAAAAAAAAAGACTGATAGTCAGTCTGAAAGACTAGACTTCATTTTAAATGCTACAAATGCTACAAATGCTGCGTGAACTCAAAGTCCGTTAGCAAGTGCAAACCAAGGTCAAAGGAGGTAGCTGGCTAGATGACGTCACGCTGACCGGAGCGCGTGGGGAAAGGAGGAAGCTCAAGCAGTATTATGACGTCACACTCCTCAGTGCATTCTCGGTACATTTCGTCCCGTCACCGTAACGTAACGCCAGACCCCAGGGTAACTATGAAGTTGACAAGATCATTTAAAATGATAAAAATCCTATCCTTATGCAGAATATGTGCCCGTCTTTGTTAGTAATAACATTCTTCGTTAACGTACAAACTTTTCGGTTGCCATGTTTTTACGTTGAGAATGTTTATTATCCCGGAGATTGAGACCCAACCTTAGACAACCTTCTGTGTTTAAAATTCTTCCCATGAACTCGGACATAGGGCTTAAATACATAAATCTGATTTTTTTATGTATTCCTATAGGAAGAAGCCCAAAAGAGCCATTAAAATTTGTATATTTGTCGAACATACAGTTATTTTGGAAAACCCATGGTATTTCAGTTTTTATAGAACTGTAGTTTATCTAACGTAAATTCATTTTTGTAACATGTATAAACTTCCCATATAAAATTGCGACATCAGAAATTTTGGTGCAACACCCAGCTTTCCTTACCACCGGCCGCCACTGATATGAGGGTAATGAATATATGAGAAGAAACGGATTGTGTCGTTAATCTCTCGAATATGACCCACGGACTCCCATATTAACCTGGAATCCGAACCACAGGAAGTGATACTTCACTTCGAAAATATCACATGTATTTTATGTTTTTCTCATTTTTTACGGTACTGTCCTTTTTGTATTTCACTTCCACTATCTGTATTGTATCATTAAGACGTTACATACACCCAGTTCTCGAATCAGTGGTATTAATCACAGGAGATTAAAATCCACACTTGGCGGCCGGAAATCTAACCCGTGCCTAGGACGTTAACCAATTAGCCACGGAACTGGACTGCATTAACAAGAAACAGGACTCGGTGAGAGGCAAGCACGTTGACCACTCCGCACCAAATATGAGACGGTCAATTTCCAAAAACCGGTAGTGTAAAATAATCCGCAGTCGGCAGGACTCGAACCTGCGCTCCCAGAGGGAATCTGATTTCTAGTCAGACGCCTTAACCACTCGGCCACGACTGCCATAAAGAGTTCTACTCTTACTTGCTGGTAGGTCTCATCCCCAAGACACCGTGCGACCTCGTGCGAATGGCGATATTTTAGCTGCTGGCGCTCCAAGCGGCGACTCGCTCACTGAGTCCAGGGGGGCTCCGACCTCCGCGCTTCGGCTTGCCATTGCGTAGCCTGCACTTTGAAGTCACCGGGTGGACTCTTTCGTGACCAACCCTGTATAACATTACAGCTGCGCGCGACAGCTCAGGGACAAGACTGGTTTGTCGCAGTATCTTCTGCGCACACTAGGGACATTTTGTGGTGGGACAGTTTTGTCCCTGTCTACCACTGCGCGTGACAGCTCAGGGACAAGACTGTTATGTCGCAGTACCTGAGCACACTACGAACAGTTTAGCTGCGGTGCTCGCTTGGGTTTATTCATTTATTGTTGTTAATTCATTTGAGGAGCTTGGGACATCTTGATCATCATCACCGTGTAGTTTGGTGTGCGTTTTGATAACCTGTATTATGTGATGACTGTTGTAGTGTGTGTAATAGAGTCACTGTGGTCTACTGAGATCCGTAAGTCTCGCTATTGGTTGAATGTAAACCAACACTACCGGTACGGGCTTATTGGTTACTATTTCGCGCGGTCAGTATGGATAGTCTGTTTTCAGCGTGTGCATATCTTTGGATTGGTAATCGATTGTATTGTATTGAATAGTGTAATGTGTTCGTAATAGTGCTGTGCGACTGAATAATTAATATTAGACTGAGTCTACAGTACAGTAATATCTCAATTTAGCCCAGCTATAATAATTACCTTTATGTTTGACCATGGCGAAATGTAAATATTATATGTCAGAAAACTGTACTATAATGAGGCTCATTATAGTACAAGTTTTCATTATGATACAGTTTCTCCCACCAATCAGAGCTCAAGAAACAGTTGTGTGACCAATTATGTAAGATAGCATCGCACCTGAGCTGACTACCATGGCCTTCCTATTTTAAATTTCACTGCGTGCCTAATGTCAAAGTGGGGTATTCCAGGAGGCCATGGTCAAATACAAGGTATTCTCTGCGTCCCATGCGCTCTGTTCAGTACATAAAACTGGCGAAATCTCGATAGATGAAAATGAAAATCCACTCCTGCTTCCAGTCTCCGACCGGGTCAGGAATGGATTGAATGAAGCCCCCATCTAGCGGCGAGGATATGAACTGTGCCGGCTGCCGAGGCCAGACGCACTCCTCTGGGGCAATGATTAAATGAATGGCAGATGAAATGAAATGATAGTGGAGAGTGTTGCTGGAAATAAATTTTGACAGGGAAAACCGGAGTACCCTGAGAAAAACCTGTCTGCCTCCGTTTTGTCCAGCACAGATCTCACATGGAGTGACCGGGATTTGAACCACGGACCCAGCGGTGATAGGCCGGCGTGCTGCCGCCTAAGCCACGGAGGCTTTTGAAATCTCGACAGATATTGATAAATATTTATGTTCGAACATAAAATATTTATAATTATCGTCGAACATAAACAGTCGTATGCAACTCGCCTATAATGGTAATTAAGACACTCGTATGCAATTTATAAAACTCGCTACGCTCGTTTTATAAACATACTCGTGTCTTAATTATTGCCATTCGTTGCATAATGCTCGACGATGGCGAAATGTAAATATTATATGTCAGAAAACTGTACTACAATGAGGCTCATTATAGTACAAGTTTTCATTATGATACAGTTTCTCCCACCAATCAAAGCTCAAGAAACAGTTGTGTGACCAATTAGGTAACGATAGCATCGCACCTGCGCTCACTTCCACGGCCTCCTATTTTAAATGTCACTGTGTGGCTAGTGTCATAGTGGGGTATTCGAGGAGGCCATGGTTGAATAGAAGGTATTCCCTGCATCCTAAGGGCTCTGTTCAGTACATACAATTAGCGAAATCTTGACAGATATTTATGAATATTTATGTTCGAACATAAGATAGTTATAATTATAGTCGAACATAAACAGTCGTATGCAAACTCGCCTATAATAGTAATTAAGACACTCGTATGGAAATTGTAAAACTCGCTTCGCTCGTTTTATAAACATACTCGTGTCTTAATTATTGCCATTATAGGCTTGTTGCATAATGCACTATAAGTTAATAACTAGCCTATTATATTACGTCCTACACATTATAAAAATCAGCAGTCACCACTGGTGCCTGGCCAAGTTGTCTGACTTAAGCATGAACATTTTCTGAACTCTGAGATAGCCTATACGGTACCTCAACTGGTTGCGGGTAGGTGACCCGGGACTTGAAATAAGGTACTATCGCGGCAATCGCGTTGAGGGAGTGTGGAAAATAACGCGGAAAACCCACACCCAGGATAGCCGCTGGGATTCGAACCTGCGATCTCAAGAATTGCTGCAGCTGCCATCACGGCCGTGGTGCACAATTTAACGTCTCAGGGATCTTTTTTTCAAGAATGATTAACAGACTATCGCCTTTTCTTGTATCGCTGAACTTATCTGCGAACATTCAGTGTTATTATCATTTGGTGGCATGTGATGATGATAATAATTGTTTTTAAGGGGCCTAACATCTAGGTTATCAGCCCCGAATGGTTTTGGATTAGTGAAAATGAATCTCTGAGTAAATCTAACTACAAACTTACAACTAAAACTAACTACTGACTTACATACTCGAAGAAGACACAGAAAACAAAAGAAGGAAAATAAAAAGACAGGAGGAAAGGAATAGCTCTCAGCTCTCGAAGAATGAGGATTAAAGGACTTGGAGAGAAGTAGAGCCATGAAAGGGTGTCGGAAAGGGGAAACGGAAGAGGGTCCGCCCCAAAAGGCAATGGAAAGTGAGAAACACGGATAAAGCACAGGAATCCCTCGGGGTCGCCAACTCCCGAACTCACAAGTCGTGAGCCCTTGAGGTTGTAGCAACATCCAGGGTGCAGCAGAAGTCATAGGGACACACACTCTGCCTCCTTCAGGTCCTTGAGCAGAAGGGAGGAGATAACATAAAAAGAAGAAAAAGAGGTCTGTCACCTCGAAAAATGAGGGTATCAGGAAAGAAGATACAAGGGCCAATTAAGGCGGGAAAGTGAAAGACACCCTTGGCCTCGGATTCCATAATACCGTCGAGGTCGGAAGAGAACAAGAGTTGACCAAGGGAGGTTGACATGAAAGATGGTAGAAAGGAACCCGGCACAATTAAATGGAAACAATACCATTCTCAGCTGGGTTCCCGTGGTCGCCAACCCACATCCCACAAGTTGTGAGCCCTTGGGGGAGTACAGCTATGGCCATGGTTCTCGTCAGGAAGGTCAGTCGTGAACTGGAGATCAATAAGAAGGCAATAGGTTGTGACGTCACTAAACACAAGCCAAGTGATAGCACATCCCATTCTCTTTCATTGTAGGGCATCGTGCGATGGTGGTGTAATGGTGAGCATAGTTGCCTTCCAAGCAGTTGATCCGGGTTCGATTCCCGGCCATCGGAAGTGTTCTTGAACTAACTTGTATGGTGGAACAGTTTGGTTTTGGCATCAATAGTTAACATGCTTAACTACTACCCTGCGAGTTGCTGTTTATTTTATTTTCTTAGTCGTTTACCCTCCAGGTTGGTCGAACCCACGGACTCAGCGAGGGAACTCACCACTACCGCCTCTACGGGCAGTGTCCTAGAGCTGGGAACATCTAATCGGAGTGGATACAACTGGTGAGGTGTGATTGGCACCTCGCCCAGACGGCTTCACCTGCAAAGCGAACAAGGGCCTCATGAGGGAAGGTAATGGATGGTCAGGATGGATAGGCAAGGAAGAGGGAAGGAGGCGGCCGTGGCCTTGAATAAGATACCATCCCGGCATTTGCCCGAAGACGAAGTGGTAAACCACGGAAAACCACTTCGAGGATGGCTGAGGTGGGAATCGAAACCCCTCTACTCATTTGGAACACCCGAGGCTGAGTAGACCCCGTTCCAGTCCTCATACCACTTTTCAAATTTCGTGGCAGAGCCAGGAATCGAACCCAGGACCTCCGGGGCGGCAGCTAACCATGCTGACCGCTACGCTACGGAGGCGACATTATTATTATTATTATTATTAGTATTATTATTATTATTATAACCGTGTTATCATTAATATGGTCGTATTATTATTAACTTACAATTATAATTGTCGCCTCCGTAGCGCAGCGGTCAGCATGGTCAGCTGCCGCCCCGGAGGTCCTGGGTTCGATCCCCGGCTCTTCCACGAAATTTGAAAGGTGGAATGAGGAATGGAACGGAGTCGACTCAGCCTCGGGAGGTCCAAATGAGTAGAGGGGGTTAGATTCCCACCTCAGCCATCCTCCAAGTGGTTTTCCGTGGTTTCCCACTTCGTCTTCGGGCAAATGACGGGATGGTTCCTACTGTAAGGCCACGGCCGCCTCCTTCCACCTTCCTTGCCTATCCATCCCGTTCTTCCCTTCCCGTCCCTCATGAGGCCCCTGTTCGCTTTGCAGGTGAGGCTGCCTGGGCGAAGTGCTGATCACACCTCCCCAGCTGTATCCAATCCAATCAAGTGTTCCCAGCTCTAGGACACTGCCTGGAAAGGCGGTAGTGGTGAGTTCCCTCGCTCAGTCCGTGGGAGCCACCAACTTGGAGGGTAAAATTGACTTTAAATATATAATGGAGGTAGGTCTAAGCTAAAATAAATAAACCATGGACATGCCTATAATGGACATACTGAGGAAAATAAAAATGTGTACTGTACTTATTCAGAGTGGTATTTACATATTTCAGCTACGAATTAGTACAGTACTGTACAAGTAAAACTTACAATGAACATATAGATAGGTGTATGTTGGTCAACAGCTTATTAAAACGAGCATTGGAAAAGACTTGGGCAACAGGAAATAGGTGAGTAAGCGTACACTTTGACGTGTACGTTGAACAACAAAAAGAGGAAGACCTATCTGAATATTCCTGGCCGCCTTCTTCTTCTTCTTCTTCTTCTTCTTCTTCTTCATCTTCTTCTTCTTCTTCCAAGTACTTGGTCAAATGTCCCGTTACGGTCTTGCACTTTCCCTCCATTTCTTCATCGGACGTCCTATCGATCTTTTTCCCCGTGGCTGGTAGCGAAGGATCTCCTTTGGTAATCTTCCAGGTTCCATCCTTTGGACATGATGCTCCCAGTTCTCTTGGTAGTCACAAATGTATGTAGTTATTGGTTTCACTTTTAGTTCCTTCAGCACATCCTCATTTCTCTTATGATCCCCGTTCTTCTGCTGTTCGGCGCGAAGGTCATTTCACGTGCTGTGAGTCTGGAGATGTCCTGAGATCTTATTGTCCATGCCTCGCTGCCTTAGCATAGGGTTGGTCTGGCTAATGTGTTATACAAACGTAAGCGTGAATGCCTTTGGACAAGAGATGGCTTGATGACGTGATTGATAAGTCCTGTTGTTCTGGTATAATTTGTTATTTTTGCAGTTATGTCTCGTTCTTCTTGAAAAGATAAATGCTATCCTAAATACTTGAATTCGTTAATTCTTTCTAAAATTTTACCATCCCGACAAATTTTACTGGGGATTGGGTCCTTACCCTTACTTTAGTCTTTTCAGTAGAAATGCACATGCTGAATTTTGATGCCACTTTCTGGAGGTTGAATACTGACCACTGCAGATCATCTTCAGATGCTGCTACCAATGCATCATCATCAGCAAATAATATAGCGTCTAATGATTTAGTTGCCTGCTGATAGGTATTGAACCATGTCTTTCACACCTCCATTCCTTTATTATAGCATATTCCTGGTTGGATACAGAATCAACTGCTACAGCAGATAACGTAAGGAAGGAAACTTGTAGAATTACGTGACCGTTAATCGTGTGATTATGAGCCACGGGACCTCCCTTTTACACGTAATCCAACCCACAGGACATGCCATTTCACATCGAAAGTCTCACATGCACTGACGGAGAATCGAACGTGGCCCACCTTGGTGAGAGGCCAACAGCTTGACTGCTGCACCACCACGCCCCCTTGCAGATAACGTAGAATTTCACAGGATGCCTCAACATTTTCTGAAGACTGCATTGCCGCGGCGGCCGAAAGTGCTAACGCGTTACCTCGTATCTCGCTAGCATTGAGGGGAGCGTGGGTTCGAATCCCACCTCGGCGGTCCTGAGAATGGTTTTCGTGGTTTCCCATTTTCACCACCAGTCAAATGCCGGGGCGGTTCCTTTCAATAGGTCCACGGCCGCGTTGACCGCGTTTAATGAAGGAAATTTAACACGTTAGTAAGTTATTGTTTTTTAAGGGGGCGGAACATCGAGGCTGAACACGTTTTTCACATCGAAGTTCACGGGACCGTAAAATATTTCCGTTTAAGACAAGTTTCCGTCGCCTCCGTAGCGTAGCGGTCAGCATGGTTAGCTGCCGCCCCGGAGGTCCTGGGTTCGATTCCCGGCTCTGCCACGAAATTTGAAAAGTGGTACGAGGACTGGAACGGGGTCTACTCAGCCTCGGATGGCCCAAATGGGTGGAGGGGGTTCGATTCCCCCTCAGCCATCCTCGAAGTGGTTTTCCGTGGTTTCCCACTTCGTCTTCGGGCAAATGCCGGGATGGTCCCTACCGTAAGGCCACGGTCGCCTCCTTCCCTCTTCCTTGCCTCTCCATCCCAATCTTCCCCTCCCTTCCCTCATGAGGCCCCTGTTCGCTTTGCAGGAGAGGCCGCCTGGGCGAGGTGCTAATCCCACCTCACCAGTTGTATCCCTTCCGATTCGATGTTCCCAGCTCTAGGACACTGCCTGGATAGGCGGTAGGGGTGAGTTCCCTCGCTGAGTCCCTGGGAGCCACCACCCTGGAGGGTAAACACGATTTTAAAGAAAAATGACAAGTTTCCGTTTATTAACGGGTCTGTTGAAGGCAGGATTTATTATGTAATTATCCATGTGTCATTAATATTAATGAAAATCCACCGCTTGCTTCCAGTCGACCGACCGGGTCAGGGAATGGAATGAATGAAGCCCCCATCTAGCGACGAGTATATGAACTGTGCCAGCTGCCGAAGCTTGTCGCACTCCCCTGGGGCAATGATTAAATGAATGACAGATGAAATGAAATGATAGTGGAGAGTGTTGCTGGAATGAAATTGTGACAGGGAAAACTGGAGTACCCGGAGAAAAGCCTGTCTGCCTCCGCTTTGTCCAGCACAAATCTCACATGGAGTGACCGGGATTTGAACCGCTGACCTAGCCGTGAGAGATCGGCGAGCTGCCGCTTAAGCCACGAAGGTTCCTCATTAATATTATTATTAACATAATTAATGCTATCCTTATTAATCATCATCATCAACTTGTATGTATAGCATTTCATGAAATTGCTCCATTTGTACCATATTGCGTGGTTAAGTGTAAGAGAGAGCCATGAGGCATAACTTTTCCACTACAGTACCAAAGACATTAAAGAAAGAAAAAAGTACAATATGAGGTATTAAAGGTCAAAGTTCACAAAAACAAATTACGAAGATCTTGGTTTGCGTGCGTTCTACAAGGTGGACCTGCGCACTTAAACAAAACGTTATCCGCATCCACCCCGCGTCCGCTTGACAATTATCCGCACCCAACCCTCATCCACACGTTTGTTATCCGAATCTACTGAAAATGAAATGAAAATCCACAGCCTGCTTCCAGTCTCTGACCGGGTCAGGAATGGAATGAATGAAGCCCCCATCTAGCGGCGAGGATATGAACTGTGCCGGCTGCCGAGGCCTGACGCACTCCTCTGGGGCAATGATTAAATGAATGACATATGAAATGAAATGATAGTGGAGAGTGTTGCTGGTTTGAAATTTTGACAGGGAAAACCGGAGTACCCGAAGAAAAACCTGTCTGCCTCCGTTTGGTCCAGCACAGATCTCACATGGAGTGACCGGGATTTGAACCACGGACCCAGCGGTGAGAGGCCGGCGTGCTGCCGCCTAAGCCACGGAGGCTTGTTATCCGAATCTACTGACATCACAATAATATTTTAATTAGATAAAGCATAAGGTATTAAAGCAACACATTTAGACAATTGAGGAGAAAGTCGTTCCTCTAGGTTATGTAGGCCCTATGTCATGTGCTATGTTTAAAATGAATGTTTACAGCCAGAATTGAAAAACCTTTTCAGTTCAAAGTGTTAATTATGCTTTAGCTTAGATCAGGGACGGTGCGTCATTAAGGGCCGAATGGGCCCTGCCCACCCAAGGCCGTTGAGGAAGCAGTGGACATAGCACTGTCTTGCAAATAATTTGTTTAAAAAATGTTTTATAAAATTACTTTATATTGCAAATACTCAACTTAAAATGAGTATTTTATTCTTCTAGAATCTCTAAAGAGAATTCATCATAAATAACTCATCCCTAGGTTAAGATCCTGACAGTCTTGTACGGTGTATCGTCATAGCGAGTGCTGGCCCGCAGAAAGTCCCATGTAAAGTATATGGCTTCATGGGCCGGGTGAGGAAACAGTGGACATAGCACTGTCTTGCACGCGAATTCTTCAGTGCTATGAAGGGAATGTTCTCCCTCTTCAAGGGCCAGCTGATTGGGCCCATGTCGTTGCTTTGAAGCGAAACAGAAGATCTCTTCATTTCACTTCCTCTGTATCCGTTAAATACGGGAGAAGGGTCCACCCCACCCCAAGCCCCTTAACAGGTATTCAGCCATTGTTCGCAGCTTTCTGACGTTAGACAAAACTATATTTATACATTTTCAGTTGTCTGAAGTTAATTCTACTGTATAAATGTGTTTTTAACTTTTGTGGCACGTTACATAGTTATTTAATATGTCGATTGTATGCGACATAGGAAAATGAAAGTGGAATTTTTATTAACAAATCCATTTTCTTCTATAGCTCTGAACACAAAGTTAGAAATTAAATAATTATGACCTCATCAACCAAGCTGATAGATAAATTTGCTTCATCCAAGCACAGTAGAGAATATATTTATAAATAAAGAGCCATGTGAGTACAGTTTTTAATGCATCAACTATTTATTAAAATTTGTTTCAAATGTTGTGTTGTGTGGAATGATGATAATGGCAATAATAAATGTCAAATATAAAACAATCATTAATATGAAACAACAATAGTATCATCTGGCGCACCCTAAAATTTAATCAGGAGCCGCCCCTGGCTTAGATCATCTTTCATTTGCCATGGAAAAAACATAACGGCAAAAATATGATATATCAAAAACATCCGGGTCCTAGTAATGATATTCAACAAGATCGGATTGAATTCTAAAACTATCCGCAAATTTATTCCAAACATTATCCGCAGCTTATCCGCTATCCGTACAGCAATGCAAACTATATCCACATGGCGAAAAATTTTGCGGATATCCGCGGATATCCGAATCCTCGCAGGGCTTTAGTTATTATTATAAGTTTCTACAGCATGATAGATTACAGTACATGCATATTTCATACAGAGAACCGCTTTCCAGGTATAGCGCGGAGAAGTGTAGGCGTATGAATTCTTTCGTTTAATAAATAATGATGTATAAATCGTGGAGTGATGTGTATAATGCACTTTGCAACGCTGATTATGTAATGAAAGTATTAATATTGGATCGTGTTATGTTTTTTAAACACCTGTTGCTAATGAATTGGAAAAATGAGTTTTGATGGTTGTTCGCATTTACGAAGGCTACTAAAGCCTGTAAATTATTCATTTTAGCTTTACGTAATTTTCGAGAGAAAAAAAAAGTAAAATGTCAGCTGTTGCTTAACCTATAATTTGACATGTGCATACACGTGTTTTATGTTTTCTTGTTTCAGTCTTTATCGACTGTTTTGTAAAATTATTTATTATATTCTGTAAAAGATGGTATATTGGCTTTCACGGCCGGTGAATTAAAACTCAGCAATTCTTCTAGGTTTGTGCCGTGTCTTGTGTGGGGTTTTGCCTAGGACACCAAGCTGGCTCATCAGCGGACTCTTGGTGTCCCCGCCCGGACCCCCACAGGAGTAACGAACTGCGCGCTACCTCCCTTTATATGTAGTGCAACTGCACCACTTTACTGCGAGAACTAAAAGCTCAAGCAGCTATATCCTCCCTATGAAGGCTTCCAAAAAGATGGTATATTGGCTTTCACGGCCGGTGAATTAAAACTCAGCAAATCTTCTAGGGTAAAGTGGTGCAGTTGCACTACATATTGTTACGGCTGTGAGTTTGTGTCATCGCTCGCCGCTTGAGTCACAACTGCCCCAGGGGCTGGGCTGCGGCTTGCCTCCTGTATTGCCCGCGCCTTATGCAACAGGGCTACTACAGACAAAGGGATAGTCCAGAAGATTCGTGACTGGACCAGCGGTGGAAACCTCGAGAAGCCGTGGACCCTGGATGGATCTAGAACCATTTATTGAGTCACCGGCCTGCTATATAAGAGTGACCCGTGAAGCAGTTGTTGTTGTGTTTTACGAGCTAGTGCGAGCGATTATCTTGTGCGACAGAAGTGTGGTGACGAAGTGCTGTGCGAGTTACGAAATCCTGTGACATTGTTTCTCCCAGCTTGTGGACAGCGAAATAGCCTGCAGCAAGTGATCGTAAGTAATTGTGGTCGGAGAACATAAATGAGAGGAACAGGTAGTTTCTGTCAAGGCCACCGTACTCATTAGGACGGATTAACTTCTGTGGTCTGTTGCAAGTGAAAGGGGCCAAGAGCGCATAAGGAAGAGATTTGAGGAAACTGGAGAAGGCTCCTAATTGCTTGTATTTGCTGATTAGTGTAATTTTCTGGCCACAATAAAGATAATTATTTCTTTGAGCAGTAATTGGTGTAGTGCTTTGTACCCCCACCGTAATCCAGTTAACAAAAGTGCCACTAGGGGGTGGCACGTAACAACTGGTGTCAGAAGCCGGATTACGAACTCAAGCACAACACCTGACGGTCCTGGTTTCAAAACCCGAGCAGGTCATTTTCTCTAATTTTCCTGTGAGTGCATGCCCGTTACAAGACAAACAACTAAAATGGAGGAGAAATTGGCAGCACTGCTAGAAAAGTTAAATGGCATGGAAACCAAGATGGAGGATGGCCAGAAGAAGTTAGCAGAGGACCTGAAGGACAGCCAGAATAAGTTAGCAGAGGACCTAACCGCCAAATTTCTGGATGGCCAGAAAAATCTGGAAGAGTGTCTGCTGACGAAATTAGAGGAGAGCCAAAGGAAATTAGAACAGGGCCTACGTGAGGAAGTCGCGGCAGTGGAGGAGAAGTTCAACACCTTGCAAGTGGAAGTTGCCGAGCTGCGCCAACGCCCGCTGATGGGGGTGGAGGAGAGATTCAACGCTCTACAGAAGGAATTTGCTGAGCTGCGCCGACTCCCGCCGACAGGGATGGAAGATAGATTCAAAGCCCTACAAGAGGAAGTCGCCGAGCTGCGCCGACGCCCGCCGACCGGGGTGGATGAGAGAGTCAACGCCCTACAAGAGGAAGTTGCCGAGCTGCGCCAACGCCCGCCCACCGTTACACCGGGAATATCAGGAACGGGACATAGCAGAGTGACGCCCCCAACCTTCGACGGAAAGGTCCCGTGGAGCACCTACTTACGTCAGTTCGAGGCGGCCTGTTCCATAAATAACTGGAACAACACAGAAAAGGCTACAGCTCTCATTGTAGCGCTGAGAGGTGACGCCCTTAACGTCCTTCAGGCCATCCCGACTGGATCCCAGGACTACGCTTCACTGATCGCCCATATGGAGTCCCGATATGGAGATAGCCATCTTCAGCAGGCCTACCAGATGCAGCTCCGGACCAGGGTACAGAAGAACGCGGAAACCCTGCAGGAGTTCGAGATGGACATCGCACGCCTCGTAAGGCTTGCCTACCCAACAGCGCCGGCCGACTTTCTGGAGCAGATAGCGACGCAGACCTTCACCGACGGGCTACAGGACTCGGACACTCAACAGGCGCTGCGACTCACGCGCAATAAGACCCTGGCAGATGCGCTGAGCCACGCACTCGAATTCGAGACGGCAAAACAGGCATCCAGAATGCACGCGCGGGTGCGTCAAGTGGACGTCGATGAACCAGCAAAAACCAACGAGACCAAGCCCCTGGCCGACGAATTTATGGAGGCGCTAAGCCGTTTCTTCAAGAATCGCAGTACCACCAACAAAAACGTAGCCGAAGGACATCCGGAGAGGCGGCCCGGAAGAGGACTACCGACCTGCTGGACCTGCCGTAAGAGAGGCCACCTGAGCAAGGACTGTGGTGATCGCCGCCGCCAAGGGTTTCCGTCTGGACAGTCAGTCGTAGGGAAACCGCGCGGCCCAGGAAAGCAAGTATCAGCCAGCCTAGGGGGGCAAAGGTTGGCTTGTGGCAGTCGTCAAGCCCCGGCAGTCCAAGTTCGTGTGACGAAGTTACGGAGGGACAATAGCAGCCTGATGGTCGACGGAGTCGTCAACGGAGAGAGCTGGCCCATGCTAATCGACACGGGAGCATCGAGGACCATCGTCAGTCCCACCGTAATCCCGAAGTGGAGAGTGCAACCCACACAAAGGAACCTCCAGCTAATAACCGCGACCGGAGAGACCGCACCGGTACATGGCGAAGCATCACTGGAGTTCGTCATTGGTCGACGGGCGATAAAGCATCCAGTGCTTGTGGCTGACGTGTCAAATGAAGTGATCATCGGACTGGACTTCCTGGACCAGAACAACATCATCTTGGATCTGAGTGCCAACACTCTGCACTTCGGAGGTGAGGAACTTGCTTTGCAACCAGCACACGAGGCCGTAACCGCACGACGAGTAAGGCTGAGAGAGGACGTCTTCGTTCCTGCCAGGACGGAGGTCAGCGCCGCCGTAATTGTCGACGGAACTGCTGAGAGAGTGGCTGCTGTCATCGAGCCAAAATATGAGGACATCCAGGCAAATGGATTGCTAGTTGCCAAGACGCTCATCAACACGACGCCTCGGCCGTACGTCCGCCTGTCCAACCTGAACGACTACGATATTACTGTTCACCGGGACACCAACCTAGGAGTCTGCGAGCCCGTTACCTGGATTGCCCGCATCACCGACACGACGGACGGACACCTGCAGAGGGACAACCGAAGAAGACGCACACTGCCAGAAGAACTACAGAAGCTGTACCAAGGATCCCAGGACCATTTAGACGAGGAACAATCACGCCAACTTCGGGACCTGCTACACGAATTCCAGGATGTCTTCTCCCTGGGAAGCAAAGACTTCGGCAGGACAAGCTTGGTCCAGCACAGAATCGACGTTGGGGACAGCGCACCGATTAGGGCCCCATTCCGACGTGTCCCGCTCGCCAAGCAAGCCGAAGTCGACCGGATGGTTGAAGAGATGAAGGATCAAGGGGTGATCGAGCCATCACATAGTCCTTGGAGTTCTCCGGTCGTGCTTGTGAAGAAGAAGGACGGTTCCACCAGGTTCTGCGTGGACTACAGGCGGGTGAACGACGTCACGAAGAAGGACAGCTACCCTCTACCCCGGATCGACGACACGCTGGACACCATATCAGGGTCAAGATGGTTCTCCACCTTGGATTTGAAGAGTGGCTACTGGCAGGTGGAGGTCCACCCTAAGGACCGCGAGAAAACGGCGTTCTCTGTGGGCAGCGGGCTCTGGCAGTTCACCGTCATGCCATTCGGTCTGTGCAACGCCCCTGCAACCTTCGAAAGGCTAATGGAGTCCATTCTGAGGGGACTACACTGGAAGACCTGCCTGGTATACCTAGACGACGTCATCGTTCTGGGGAGGAGCTTCGAGGAGCACTACAGCAACCCGAAGGAGATCTTGTTGAAGCTACGGGCTGCCCAGCTGAAGTTGAGCCCCAAGAAGTGTCGGCTCTTCCAGAAGCGGGTCCAGTACCTTGGGCATATCGTCTCCGAGGAAGGGGTGCGCACCGACCCAGAGAAGACCGCAGCTGTGAGGGAGTGGCCAGTTCCGAAGGACAAGTCCCAACTACGAAGCTTCCTGGGACTCTGCACTTATTATCGTCGCTTCGTGAGAGGATTCGCCGACATCGCCAAACCTTTACATCGACTGACTGAGAAGGACCAACTCTTCACGTGGACAGCAGAATGCCACAATGCCTTCGAGCAACTCAAGCAGGCTCTGTGCACCGCGCCTATTCTGGCCTACCCCAGACCTGGAACAAGGTTCATCGTCGATACCGATGCCAGCGACTTTGGCATAGGGGGGATCCTGTCGCAAGTAGTGGACGGCGAGGAGAGAGTAGTGGCCTACTTCAGCAAGGCCTTGTCAAAGCCAGAAAGGAACTACTGCGTCACCAGGAAGGAGCTGCTCGCCATCGTGAAGACCATTGAACACTTCCACAAGTACCTGTACGGGCAAGAATTTCTCATCAGGACCGACCATGCATCCCTGCGGTGGCTCCTGAACTTCAAGCAGCCCGAGGGTCAACTCGTGCGGTGGTTAGAGAGGCTTCAACAGTATAACTTTGAGATTCAGCACAGGAAAGGCCAACTGCATTCTAACGCCGACGCCCTGTCACGAAGACCGTGCCCCGAAGACTGCACCTTCTGTGCCCGAAGGGAGGAGAACACCGGGATACAGTGCCGAAGGACTACCGTGGAACTTCAAGGGAGCTGGAGCCGCGAATCTTTCACGCGGGCGCAAGCGGAAGATGATGACCTGGGACTGATAGCCGAATGGAAGAGGGCCTGTGTCCCCAGACCCGGGTGGAACATTGTGAGTGACTGCAGCCCAAAGTTTAAGTCCTACTGGGCACAGTGGGACTCGCTGATTGTAAGGGATGGCCTCATCTGCCGTACCTGGGAGAGCACCGACGGGAAGACATCTCGGGAACAAGTCGTCGTTCCAAAGGCTATGACGGAGGAAGTCCTGAAGGAAGTGCATGGAGGATCATCTGGTGGACACCTAGGGATAAAGAAGACCCTGGAGAAGCTGAGAGAGCGGTTCTACTGGATCGGATGCCGAACAGACGTGGAGAATCACTGCGCGAGGTGCCACGATTGCGCAGCCAGCAAGCGCCCAGGACGAAGACGACGGGGTCCACTGAAGACCTACAACGTGGGCGGCCCCATGGAGAGAGTGGCCATCGATGTTGCTGGGCCATTCCCGTTAAGCGAGGCAGGGAACCGCTACATATTAGTCGTCAGCGACTACTTTACCAAATGGCCGGAGGCGTATGCGCTCCCTAACCAAGAAGCCGCGACGATCGCAGAGACCCTGGTGAAGGAATTCGTCAGCCGGTACGGAGTACCCCTGGAGCTGCACTCCGACCAAGGGAGGAACTTCGAGTCGCAGGTGTTCCAGAACCTATGCCAGCTGCTGGGGATCCGGAAGACAAGGACAACGCCGCTACACCCTCAGTCCGACGGGATGGTAGAGCGATTCAATCGCACCGTCGACAACCATCTCCGAATAGTCGTCAGCGAGCACCAGAGGGATTGGGACAAACATCTTCCACTATTTCTCCTGGCCTACCGCGCCGCCGTGCATGAAGCCACTGGGTGCACACCAGCCCGGGCCATGTTTGGGAGGGAGCTCCGTCTACCCGTCGATCTTGCCTTCGGCCGACCTGGGAATGATCCGATCCCGGTAAGCCAGTATTGTCAAGAACTGGTCGACCAACTGGAGGACGTGCACGCGTTCGCGAGGAGGAAACTGCGGATCGAGACCGACCGAATGAAGACCCGATACGACCAGCAGACGGATGCCGGAGGATTCCACGAGGACGACCTGGTCTGGCTCTTCAACCCATTACGGAAGAAAGGCCTGTCACCCAAACTGCAGAAGTCCTGGGAGGGCCCGTACCGAGTCGTGAAACGGATCAACGATGTCGTCTACAGGATCCAGCGGAGCCCGAGGGCGAAGATGAAGATCGTGCATCGAGATCGCCTGGCAGCCTACGGAGGGACACAGACGGACCAATGATTGATCGGGACGATCAGCCTTTTTAGGAAGGGGGTGGTGTTACGGCTGTGAGTTTGTGTCATCGCTCGCCGCTTGAGTCACAACTGCCACAGGGGCTGGGCTGCGGCTTGCCTCCTGTATTGCGCGCGCCTTATGCAACAGGGCTACTACAGACAAAGGGATAGTCCAGAAGATTCGTGACTGGACCAGCGGTGGAAACCTCGAGAAGCCGTGGACCCTGGATGGATCTAGAACCATTTATTGAGTCACCGGCCTGCTATATAAGAGTGACCCGTGAAGCAGTTGTTGTTGTGTTTTACGAGCTAGTGCGAGCGATTATCTTGTGCGACAGAAGTGTGGTGACGAAGTGCTGTGCGAGTTACGAAATCCTGTGACATTGTTTCTCCCAGCTTGTGGACAGCGAAATAGCCTGCAGCAAGTGATCGTAAGTAATTGTGGTCGGAGAACATAAATGAGAGGAACAGGTAGTTTCTGTCAAGGCCACCGTACTCATTAGGACGGATTAACTTCTGTGGTCTGTTGCAAGTGAAAGGGGCCAAGAGCGCATAAGGAAGAGATTTGAGGAAACTGGAGAAGGCTCCTAATTGCTTGTATTTGCTGATTAGTGTAATTTTCTGGCCACAATAAAGATAATTATTTCTTTAAGCAGTAATTGGTGTAGTGCTTTGTACCCCCACCGTAATCCAGTTAACAAAAGTGCCACTAGGGGGTGGCACGTAACAATATAAAGGGAGGTAGCGCGCAGTTCGTTACTCCTGTGGGGGTCCGGACGGGGGACACCAAGAGCTCGCCGATGAGCCAGCTTGGTGTCCTAGGCGAAACCCCACACAAGACACGGCACAAACCTAGAAGAACCTTGCAACTCTGCTATTTAGTATCACGCTTGCTTCCTAGCTTTAGGTTGTTTAACCTATTTTTCATAATTGTTCTTTCAAACATTTTGGGATTGAGCCCTCAAATGTTTGAAGATGCAGTACATAGTTTTTCTGGCATCTTGGGCTAGACCCCCAAGTGTTAGACTTTATATTGCAATATTGTTTGTAGATACCAGTTGATATGTTATTTACATTATTTGCAATTTCGTTTATTTTCATTGTTAACGAAACTTTAAATGGTTAAAGTCATGTTCAAATGTTTATAGGGCTTGTCCCTTGTGTTGAATATTCCTTGTTGTTACTAAATTTACCAATATTTAAACAAATGTTCTCTCTTAACATTTTCTTTGTTATTTAAAACCTATTTTTGTAACGCTCAACTTAAATTCAACTCAAAGCGTCACTTTGAGTTCTCTCCGACACGGGAGGACTTAAATCGACCGATCCTTACCAATGATGGTGATTGTCATATCTAGGTCCCCTAATGGTATATGAAAATGAAAAGTGATGATGAAATGAACACTAGAAGTAAAAATAACTACTACATACTAATAACTTACGGGCTAAAAGAAGAAAATAAAAAGGAAATATAGAAGAAATAAGACAAACAAACGACATGGAAAAGATTGAAGGACTTGGAAGAAAATAGAACCATGAAAGGCAGATAGGAAAGGGAAAGAGGATATGGTCCACCTCAGGATTACTGGAAAGGTGGGGATGATCGGACCCAGCTCAGAATTCTCGCAGGGTCACCAACTTCTGAACTCACCAGCCGTGAGTCCTTGAGTTACACATACCCTGCCTCCTTCACGGTCTTGAACAGAACGCAGGAGATACCATGAAAAGAAGAATGAGGCGTTATCACGCGGGGTGAATTTCTACCCCAAAGGCATATTTCAATGTGGCATTCTGACGAGGTTGGTACATCTACTTTCAAGCTCCATATACAGTATATATCTTACAGGTTGTATTATAAGTGGCTGGAACAAATATAAACCCCGCGTGACCAATTTTATGAAGCTTTCCTTTCCCTGTTTATTCAGTACTACTGTAAACATATCATTTGCTTTTCTGTCAATTTCTGGGATAAAAACATATTATGTTTTAAATGTTTAATGATTTCACTGATTTCTGTGATTACAATATTACGAATGTAGTTAAGAAAACAAGTCTACGTTTTCTATGATTTACCACCCGGAGTTCCGTGTTCAATTCCCGCCTCTGCAAAGAAATTTTAATTCTGGTCTGAGGGCTGGAATGGGGTAAACTCAGACTCGTGAGGTAAAACTGAGAAGAGGAGGATTTGATTCCCATCTCAGTCATCTTGAAAGAGGTTTTCATGGTTTCCCGACTTCTACTCCTGGTCAGGGCCGTGGAGAGCGGCGACGGGCCCTGGGGCTGGAATTTCCCGGGCCCCACTCTATAACCAAACTATGTAAAATTAATTTATAATCCTTGTAAATTTGCACAAACTGATTTTGCGCAATTTCCTTTTGCACAAAATGTTCATCACGAAATAAATTACAAGAACATAAAAAAATAGCAAGCAATAATAATAATAATAATAATAATTGTAGCATGCTGAGCTGCTATGCTCAAGTTCACGGGTTTAAGTCCGGCCGAAGTCGTCGCATTGTTAAGAGCGTTAAAATCATTCAGTATGCATTTATTCGGACTTCGGAGGGGAAGTAAAGCCGGCGGGCCTGTGGTTTAGAAGGCCGTGGATATGAGTGGTGAGTGACACTTCTGGACACTTCTGTCCTCAGTGTGCGCACTTGAATGCAATAACACCAGGAGACCGACGCGACAGTCCCGCGACAAAAATCACGCCAGCTGTTGCGACAGTCCGGACACATTTTTGTCTCATCCAAAGGCTGTCGTTGCACCATCGTACATTCATTTCCATGACAATTGGTAGTGTGTAGCCAAAATTTGTAGGTTATTTCGTTAGAAACACTCTATCAAGTTCCAACGTTCGCTGCTGGGTGTCATTGACTGTGGCGTCTGGTAGCCAAAGTTGGAACTACTTGAATTTGAACTTTTTGAGGAGCCTATGGGCGTTCAATTGAAATGTCCTGATATGACCATTGGTTGCAATAAATACTGTATAATATAGGCCTACTGTATTAATAATATTTCAATTATATTCCAGCAGATCCAGGCCATATTTATTATCATAAGCAGAGCGTGAATTAATAACAATATAAATAAGTTAATTCTAGTATGTAACATTTACAACAGTGAAACTGGAGGAATGCATGCAGAATTATTTGCAAATTCAATGTTTATACCTGACAAGCGCGTACCAATTCATTATTTTCAATTAGCAAAAATAAATATCACGAGTAAAGCCATCGAAAACTGGGTAATAATTTTCATTAAAGTCACTTTTTTTTTTTTGTTTTTTTTTTTTTTCGTTTGACATACCTAAATTTGTCCCGATGAGGTAACACTGTAAGCATGCAGAGTGTTCAGATTATCGTTCTGCAGATCCTCTTTGATATCAATAATTTTAGAACTTCAGTGATACTCGTAAAAGCAATATGCTCGTTAGTCATACCCAAATTTGAAGAAAAAAAAATGCATTTATCGGACCGTAATTTCATCGCTTTTACAGTACCGTATTTAACTTGGGGAGAAAATTCAGATTGGATAAAGCTGTTGTCCATGAACTCGGAAACAGGTGGGTTCGAATTCCACCGTCGGTGATTCTAAGCTTATTTTCCATGATTCATTGTTTTAACCCTAGACTATAGCCAAAGGCTGTAGTTGCACCATCGTAAACTCATTTCCTCCTCAATTAAATCCCCAATTAATTCAAAATATACAGTATGATTAACTTCAGATATAGATTGTCGGACAGAGTTCTACACGCACAGAAAGTAGAAAGGACTGATGACCACGACGTCCTAAGACCCAAAAATTTATCAACAGGTAGCTCAGTTCACTGAACTGCATGTTAAAACAGGTGGAAAGGGTATACTGTACTACCGCCTCTGTGGCATATGACGTAATCTCTTTTCATAATGAAAACATGATTTTTACACTAAGTCAAGACGTATTTTAAAATACGTTTTACATATAGGATTTTTATGTTGAAATTCTCAAAACTTGCTGCCCTTCAAGAGCCACGCCCTTGGGTCTAAGTCTAAACACTGTTTAGGTTGAACGGCGATCACACATCATTGTACAATAAACAAAGCAAAATATGTTTTCATAATCACCCACAGGTATACCCATACGTAAGTCAAGTTATTTATTATGTACTATCAGTAGATTGCAGCTGATCAGTGATTGTTTTCACAAAAGAAGAAAATGTGATTTTCAACTATATTTTGTAATTTGCAGTCAGTGACTTTTTAGCCATCTTTTCACATTTTGCAAAAATGAGGAAAAAGTAGTCTTATGAGATCGATTCGGGAAAATGTGTGTCTGTCTGTCTGTCTGGCTGTGTGTGTGTCTCCCCCGCCCCCCTATCAACTCCTAAACGGCTGCAGCAATCAAAACCAAATTTAGTATGAGGAAAGATGTGCACCGGAATAGCTCACGTCCATATTTGAAAATGATGTCAGTGCTACCAACTGCTGAAAAAACGCACTAGAAATTTGAGCTCCATGTTGGATATCTTGCAAGGTATGCATGGGAGCTATTCCAAAATTGGCACACATGTAGATAATACTATTTCAGTTTAATTTCCAGGAGGCCAACCATGACAGTGTTGCCAAAATGATTTTAAGCCTCCTGATAGGTCAAATGTTTAAATGCATATAACTTCTGCACTATCAACTGGATTTCAACCAAATTTTGTATGTAATATCTGTACATAAACAGATATGACTGAGCGTATTCTTAAGAGCCACCAGGGCTGCCAACTGTTAATAATTGCTCTCTCTATTTTCTAAATCCAAATACCAATATATCAGAAAGTATGCAAGCCAACAGCTTTAAACTATGCACACGTATATTCTGACATTTTAGGTTAATTTGGAGTAACTTATATACGTCAGTTCTACCAACATGATTATAAGCCTGCTGTTAGTACCATTTTTTAAATACATGTAACTTCTATACTATCAGTTGGATTTCAAGCAAATTTCGTATGTGCAATGTGTACCATAACAGATATGACTATAAGTATTGTTAAGAGCAATCAGGGCGGCCAGTTGTTAATAAATACTGTCTATATTCTTTTTACCCTAATATCAATATATCAGAAAGTATGCAAGCCAACAGCTCTATACTTTGCACACGTATAGCACCTGACATTCTAGATTAATTTGGAGTAATTAATACAAGGCGGTGCTGCCAACATGATTCTATGCCTGCTGATATGTCCAATTTTAAAATACATGTAACTTCTATACTAACAAATGGATTTCATCCAAAATTGGCACAACAAGATATCATAATAATTCAGATCATTTCTGACCAGCACACGCATGGTATTGTTGGCAACATGCTTTTACGCGTGCTGATAGATCCAGTGTCTAACTGCATATAACGTCCATTGGACTTCAACCAAATTTTGTATTCTGTACCTTAAGAGGTGGAACTAAGAATATATTCAGTCACCAGGGCTGCCAACTGTAGTGCTCTATTAGGCTACATTATACCAGGTATATTTTGAACTAATTAGATATTTCGATATTACCAACTTAATTTCGTCATTATTCTAGATAGGTTCATATACTGTAGAATAATGAAAAGTAGGCTGTATAGTTCTTCACGGAACTTCTTGTTATAATTTAATATTGCTTTGCAGTAAGCAAACCTAGAGCCAGGTTCTCCTAAAAATTCCAAATCCTATCTATGACTGGTGACCATCGGGGGCAGTTTTGAGCGAAGATTATGGGAGAGTGGACACACCGGGGATCTGGGGGTATGGAATATCATCAAGCTCAGAGTGGGGTCCGGGGTCCTCCTCCGGAAAATGTTGCGAAAATTAGGTCCAAATCATTGACTTATAGGCTAATTGGGTGATTATTTTTGTGATATTTTGGAGTAAAAGTTTGGTGACCATTGACACTAGTGGCTATGAAAAGACTCTCCGATATTGAAGTAAAATCTATCGCACCTTCAAGTAATACTCCGCGGCGTAGCTCACCAATGACCGTGATGGGGGTCTACAGAGAGTCTGCAGATCAGAGGTTTAAATCCTGGTGCTGACAGCGACTATCCTGAGTATTGTTTTTCACACTCTCTCCAGACAAATGCCGGTATAGTACCTATTTCAAGTCCAGGGACACCTACCCTACTTTTAACCATAATAATTACAGTAATAGTCGCGGCGAGCAACGCATTCCCACTTTTCCCGGTCGGCAACTAAGAATAGGGCATGCGATTGATCATGTCACAGAGGCAATAGCACAGCTGAGTGTATACCCTGCTTTTCGTTACTTATTGTTGTTTTATGGGGACGGAACAGCTACGGTAGGTCATCTGTCCTTACCACTGACGTTCCACGAGAGGAATTGGAAAACAAAGTTGAGTGGTTCAGTGCCCTAGCTTAGTTGTAATTTTTCTCCTGGTTAACACTAAGTCCAGAAAAAAACTTGAATGTTACATTAGTTTCAGTCTTTGGATACATTTCCCAACTCTAGTACAAATAGTAATATAGGTTTTCAATAAATCCCGTAATCATAAATAATTTGCGCACGAACCCAAGTTTCTAGGATTGTTGATCGTATTGAATGAACCAATTATAATTATAATTATAATTATACTGCAACTAAACATGCAGATTATTCAAATATTACCATTGTTTTCTCAATTCAGTATACGAGAAGATGAACAATTTCGCATGTATTTCTTCTATTTACGTTTGACAACGGAATCATCCCACCCTTTCGCAAGATATTTAGCCAGCAATGATAATTTTTCACATAGTGCGAAAGTGAATTACTAGGGGACGATGACCTCGATGTTTCGCCCCTTAAATCAACAATAACTATAAAGTGAATTACTATGTGGACGCTACTTTAAAATTTATTTTACTAACCTGTCTGCACGGCATACGATACGTCTAACTACACAATATATTCATTTCAGACACTAACATCTCTAAATATCTAAGCTCGATGTGACGCACCAAACCTGAAACTCTTGAGCTAGTGACCAAACACATCAGGGCAGCCCAGGCTCTCGTGGCCTTGGCGAAATAAGTGAAGGGATGAGAAAGTTATTTGAAGGATTGGTGCATAAGCCGAACAAGCCAAATTTAGACTAATGGAAAGCTCTCTCTGTCTTCAAGTATATTCTGAGAACAATACATAGCGAAGCCCCATCGCCTAAGTTGACCACTTTGAGACAGTTGTTCTTCCCACAAACGCTTTGTAAAGGAAAAGATTGCCCACTTGACAGAATAAGTTTCTCAATCCTTGCAACCTTGTTCATTGCATTCCCTAAATGACAGCCAGTAGCAAAGTCAAGTCACATAACGGCAATAATAAAGCAATGCCCGATCGGGTCCATCCTCCTAGGACTCCGGGCCCCCCTGGGAGGGTCGGGCCCCGGGGCACCAGCCCTGCCTGACCCCCCCCTCTCGTCGGGCCTGCTCCTGGTCCATAAAGTAAGTTCACGGCCGCCTCCTTCCCAATCCTCATCTGCATTACAAATACACACATCATAATAATACAGTTTATCATACGAATTCCACACAAACATTCCAGTACGCCTGGCTATATGACCAGTATGCCGCAAAGCCCCTATGTCAATCTACATTTTCTATGATTATATTAATTAATAATATTATATTAATTTTTGGTTTCAGTTGACATTTGTTCTACATGGCTCGTAGTATATCTGAAATAATTAATATTTAAGAAATAACTGAATTTAGTAATTCTTGATAAGGAAAATGGTTTGGGATGGATATCCATCCCGCGCGACCGTCGGAGTGTCAGAAAAGGCGCGACGAATGCAGGGTTAAAGGATAATAATGATGATGGTTATGATACTGCAGTTGTTGTTTTAAGGGACCTAACATGTAGGTCATCGGCCCCTAATGGTTTGGGTGATAGTGAAACTGAAAGCAAAAATATAACAAAAACTAACTGATCACTTACCAAAAATCGAGCTACTGACTTACATACTAGAAGAGGATTTGGAAAACAAAATTGAAGAATAAGGTAAATTATAAAAGACAAGAGGAAACAAAATGCCCCCAATCCTCGAAGAAAGAGAATTACGGGACATGGGTGAAAAGCAGATAGGACAGGGAAAGAGAGGAGAGGGTCTGCCCTAAAGTCAATGGAAGGAGACGAAAAACCGAATCCCATTCGTTGGTCTTGGGGGTGTAGCACTATCACGAGTGTACCGTAAGTGGTAGGGCTACACACCCTCTGCCTTTTTGAGGCCTTAAGAAGAACGCAGGAGAAGCCATGAAAAGAAAAAGATGTCTGACTCTCGAAGAATGAGGGATCAGGAAAGACGAGACAATGGTCAATTAAGGTGGGATAGTGAAAGACACCTAAGGCTTCTGATGCACTAACGTCATCGGGTCGAAAGAGAATAAGGAAGGTCGATTGGAAAGATGATGGAGAGGAGCCTGGAACAAGGAATTGGAAGCAACGCCAGACTCAGCTGGGCTCCCGTAGTCGCCGACTCAAGACCCACAAGTTGTAAGGCCTGGGAGAAGGGTTAACGGGAACTATTGAATAATCAATTCACAGCCGGCGAATTAGTGACTGGACGGAGTGCTATTCCAATTTCAAACTGAAACATAAACGGTAAAGCATGGTCCTTGAAAGCACGTGATACTATGACAAACACACGTAGAGCGACATGTTTAAGAAAAGGTCTGTTATCTTGGACTTGAAATCCTATGTTCGATGGTGGAGTAATGGTGAGCATAGTTGCCTTCCAAGCAGATGAACCGGGTTCGATTCCCGGCCATTGCACGAACTTTTTTATTTTAAATAAATGCTGTTTAGTATGTTGCTTGACACTTCTCCATCTGTTAGGCCTCTTAAAACAACAATAATTATTATAACTCTTATTCTGTTAGAGTCGCCTCCGTAGCGTAGAGGTCTGCATGGTTAGCTGCGCCCCGGAGGTCCTGGGTTCGATTCCCGGCTCTGCCGCGAAATTTGAAAAGTGGTATGAGGACTGGAACGGGGTCTACTCAGCCTCGGGTGGCCCAAATGAGTAGAGGGGGTTCGATTCCCACCTCAGCCATCCTCGAAGTGGTTTTCCGTGGTTTCCCTCTTCGTCTTCGGGAAAATGCCGGGATGGTACTGCCCCCGTAAAATGAATTATATGGGATGAAAATGGGAATATTTTTTCGAAGCCCATGATAAAATTTAACCAAGCAATATTGAGGTTGGAAGTTGTCAGAAACCAGTCGAGAGGCGACGTTGAGCAGGAAGGAAATTCCGTCACGTGATTGTATTGCGCAATGGAAGTTTCCAGAAGCTTAGAATCGACCTAGCAACAGCGAATAATCCCAAGAATTGGTTAAACATTGTTATAAATTATCCGATTGGATATGTGGGTAGATTATTAGCTTGGGAATAACCTAACCCCCAAGGGAAGATGATGAAGAAAAAGAAGTGGGTTTCGGACTGGAGAAAAAGGATGGAGAAATAGGACGAGAGTTCAACAGAAGTCATAATTTTAACTTTAAGTATACTCAAAGGCAGCTGCCACTGCAAATCTGCTTTCCGATACCTAAAGTGGGTAGGGACCTGGGCGAAGCTAACGGGAAACGCAGCTGGAACTTGGGCTGTTCGCAAGAAAGCTGCTGTAGTGTATTCCCTCTCAAGCATGCATATACCTACTATGGGGAAGGGTGGTGGTCTGGCAAGACAAAGAGTAACGGATTTATTGTGTATCTGTTCAAAGGAGTTTGTTTCTAAACAAGTCATTTGAAGAGTGCAAATAATTTGAATCAGCTTTGATATTTTAGTTTTTGAAATTGTAGAATTTCTAAAGAGTGACCGAATGATTCCAAGAAGGATAGGGATAAAGCAATTATACCATTGGGAATAATTTTGGTGAGTGTACCAATAGTTGCATTTAGAAATGACTAAGCTTTTACCCAGCGAGGCACCGACTAAAAGTTTAGACAATGAGAAACACTTATATTTTGAAAAACCAACCATAAGTGTTAGAGAGAAGCTCCACAAGCATGAAGCTGGCGTAGCGAGCTATGCTTGCCTTACTGGCCAGTTAGAATTAGCAATTAAAGCTAAGAGAGACTTTACTAAGTTAATAACTAAGAGTTCTTGCTCAAATGCAACAAGTGGTGAAAACCCTATCAATAGATTTATTTTTATTAAATAGGAAGAGTCAAGGAAGACAGGATCTTGCCTAACCGTTATGTTAGAGAAATGATAAAGCAAAGAACAAATCTTTAATTTATTTAACAGTGTAAAAGGAAGTAGTTTTTGTAACAAATATATAATTTTGATTTTTATAAACAATTGGGGTCGCAGACCTCCGAAAACATCTAAAGCTTGCGCCAGGCAATTGATAATTCTTTTGGTTTTAAACCTTTTATATGCTTTAAAATCCTCGTAAGATTTTGAAATGACTGAGATGAATAAATGAAAAATTTAAAGATAACTGACGTAATTAAAGTTAAACAATAAATCAAGTACAAGGTGTGTACTTTAAGGATTTCTAGATAAGTATCTTAGAAATAATAACAACTTCGAAAGCAACAACAAAAGAAATGCAATAGAAGTTTCTATAACTTCTTGTATTAATACTGAACTACGTGGTTAGATTATACATAGAAGATTATACAAATAGGGCAGGTCACTTATTGTGAAACCTGAAGAGAACTATTGAAAGGAAGTTTCTAGAACTCCTATGTTTAAGTAGAGATCACGAGAAAAATGGGTCAAGTTTCCCTTTCGTGAAACCTAGAGATAACTCACTTATGAGTTGAAAGAATTGGATTCCCTCATTAAAAGGGAAAAACAATAGAATTTAAGGCGTGTACTTGACACGAAGTTTTACAGACATTAATTCGTTATACATGGATCAAATAAGGGAGGGCACTTATGTAGAGTGACACCTCATTGAAAAAAGACCTAAAGTAACAATTTTATTATTTTAGTTTGTTAGTAAAGGGTTTGGGAAAGATCAAATGGGATTGTGGAAAAGTGTTCATGGCCGTATTTATTGTACTCGGACGAGCGCGACGCGAATGAAAAGTTGAACAGGCACTGTTTTCACCATAGTCTGTTGATATAGTTGAAAAGATCACTGTAGTAGCACAAAAATTTGATGGCAAAGAAAGTTATTGCAATGGTGGAAAATAACTAGTTACACTAGATTTGCGAGAGTCTATTGCTTGAAAAACTTGTAGGTTATAGTTGAATGCACCAGAAGAATCCCAACATAGGAAGAAAAATTAGATATTGATTAGCAGTTCATAAGGAAGATTCCTTAGTTTGAAAAAGTATTCCCATATGTGAGTGGAAAATACATAACAGTATAACTGGTAGATAGAGTGTAGGTTCTGGAAGGTTCCAGAGCAATGATGACTTGTTTAAATTGGGTAGAGAATCCCTCGGCGGAAAACTAGATTATATAGACAGTGGGTATTTTGGAAATAACCCTCGATGTGAGATAGCATCTCAGAAAATCTTTCATTTTGAAAGTTAGACTTGATAGTTTAAGTATGATCAAGAAGATCACTTGAAAGCAGTTATTATCACATAGCAACTTTCACTGTCTATAAAATCCAAATAAAAGCATTGAGCCTTTTAAAAGCGATGAAAATGTGGTTAAAACATGAAGTCGATACTTATCTTTGCTTCATGAAGAAGGCGATGTTGCTGTTGACGGTTTATTCTAAAACTCGAACATGGCGTCGAATTTAAAAGTTTGCCTCTAGAGTTGAGGAGGCGAGCTTTAGTTAAGCTCCAACTGACTGGTTTGACTTCCGACGTACAAGTGAGACACCCTCGACGGAGCGCGGAGAGATCAGGGAAGGGAAAAAATGGGGGTAAGAGACGAATACATATAAAAATAGCCAACTTTACAGTAATAAAAATCTTCTTGATGAAATGGTCTTCAAAGAGTTGATAGTAGGAGTCACTAGCGCAGCCTGGAGGGTGAAAAAGTAGACGAAGTTCTCTTGATCACGGAGATGATAGCTGGCGATGGCGACGAGATCTGGTGGCTAGATTGATAAGGAAGTCCTCTTGTACAGGGAAGAATTGAGGAACTTGAGAGATTCGCTGCTAGATGACGCTAGGTGGGTCATGAAAGATATATATCTAGAACAGACTTACAGGTGGTGTAAGAAACATATACCAACAAAGAAAAATCAGGAGATCACTGTTGGTGTTTGCGAAAAAAGGAAGGGATGAACAAAAGCAAAGAGAAGCAAAAGTTTACTCTGTCTTACGATGTATTCCAAAGAACACACCAAGCTGGGAGGGTAAACACCAACAGAGAACAAAGACATGACATTAAAAGTTTAAAGGTAAAGGAGCAATTAAAGACAATGGTCTTATGATATGCCCATTAGTGGTCAAGATCTTGGCTACCCTAACTCTCCCATCCCTTCCAGGGTAACACTCGGTCACTCTACCAGAAATCCAGACCAAGGGAGGAGAAACATCCCTAACCAAGACCAAGCCCCCCACCTTAATGTCGGGATTGGAAAGAAACCACTTCTGTCTCCGTTGTAGGGAAGTTAAGTATTCCAAATTCCACCTCTTCCAGAAAGAATTGCGGAGGGCTTCAAGTTTACGCCAAACAATAGGTAAATTAGAATCCCTGTAAGAGTTGGGAAGGGGAGGAGGGGCAGAAAGAGAAGTACCAATAAGGAAGTGACCAGGTGTGAGTGGAAGCAGGTCATCAGAGTCATTGGAAAGCGGAGTTAAAGGACGAGAATTAACAACGCCTTCAATCGGAACAGACAGCGAATTAAATTCTTCATAAGTCAGAATGCGATTACCTAAAACTTTTCTTAGATGTCGTTTAGTGAGCTTTACGCAGGAGCCCACCTACCACCGTGATGAGGAGCGTAGGGAGGTATAAAACGCCATTTGAAACCCTTTGAGTAGGAAAAATTAGAAATCTGTTCCATGGCAGGAGAAGATGTGAGAGCTTTCTTCCACAAGGAAGCTGCGCCTTGAAAAGTGGAAGCGTTATCAGAGAACATCTCCGAAGGAACACCACGCCTAGCAGCGAAGCGAGAGACAGCTGATAAAAAGTAAGAAGTAGAGGCATTCGTTACTAGTTCCAAATGGATCGCGCCAGTAACCATGCAAACAAAGAGAGAAACATAGAGCTTACCAAACAATTTGCAGTTAGCTTCAGGGGAATTGCGTTGATATTGGAACGGACCCATATAGTCCACACCAGTTAGAGCAAATGGACGTATAGGAGAAAAGCGAAAGGAGGGCAGATCGCTCATTAATTGAGTATTGACTTTAAGTTTCGCTTTGAAGCAAGGAATGCACTTGTGAATTACAGAGGAAACTTCATGAATTCCATTTATAATCCAGTACTTTTCCCTTAAGAGGCAAAGCAGTGTGCGTGTACCAACATGCAGATTGCGATAATGAAAGTCACGTATAATTAAGGAAGTTACGTGATGTTTAGAAGGCAAAATAACAGGATGTTTTTTGTCCTCAGAAAGCAAAGATTGCGAGAGCCTACCACCTTAAAGCACGAAGACGACTGGATTTGGGAAGATCCCTTTTAGAAGAAAGTAAAGACAATTCAGAAGAAATGGCTTCTTGCTGTGTTAGTTGAGAAACCTTAATGGTAGCGAGATTCAATTCATGATTGGTAAGGTGTGGTTTGGGGAGAAGAGGTTGGTCGACTACAAGATATTTCCATCTGAGAAGATAGGCAACAATTCGAATTAATTTGTGAAAGGAAGAATAGCGGGACAACAAGGGATGAGAAACGTTGGAAACAAGACACGAAGCAGTAGATTTAGATACTTTAGCGTCAGGCAAGTTGAAGTTTGTAGCTGGAGGTTTAGAAGGCCAACAAGAAGAATCTCCGATTAACCACGAGGGCCCATGCCAGTACAATTGAGAAGTTGCCAATTGAGAGGGTAAACATCCACGAGAAATGATGTCGGCAGGGTTGTCAGCGCTGGGCACATGCCTCCATTGACATCCCGAAGAAAGAGTTTGAATTTTGGAAACCCTGTTTACAACAAAAGTTTACCAATGAGCGGGGTTTTTGGCGATTCAAGAAAGGGTGATCATGGAATCGCTCCAGAGATAGATTTGCGAGAATTCGACTTTTAAGACTTCCCATAATTTCTTAACAAGTTCTGCGGCCATGAGTGCAGCACACAATTCAAGCCTAGGCAAAGTGATAGTTTTAAGAGGAGCCTCCTTCGATTTGGCACAAACAAGGTTGGAAACTGAAGATCCATTTAATGAACCGCGATAAACCAAATATGCACAGCAACCGTAAGCTTTTTCGGAACTGTCCGCGAACACATGAAGGAAAAAAGATGCATTAGGATGAGCGTTAATTAAATTCCTGGGAATTTCAATAAGGGAAAGATCAAGCAAATTGCTGCGAAAAGAGAGCCGTTAAGAAAGGAAAGGGGAACAGTGTCGTCCCATTCACATTTGAGCGACCATAGCTCTTGCATGAAAAGTTTGGCTATAACAATAACTGGGGCAAGGAATTGAAGCGGATCAAAAATTTTTGCAATTTCAGAAAGAATTTGTATTTTTGTGTTAGGGAGCTCTTCCGCAAGCGAAACTTTATAGATGAGAGTGTCAGTGCTAGTGCACCAATGAACTCCAAGAGTTTTTATGGATTCGGAGTCTCCACAAATTTCGACGAAGGAGGGATCTACATCTTCAATAGGAAACCGGGCGAGAAACTCATGGGAGTTGGAATTCCACATATGAAGTGGGAATCCTCCATTCCTTAACAATGCTTGAAGTTCTAGAGACACGAAAGAAGCTTCCTCCAGAGTGGGGAAGGACTGCAAGTAATCGTCAACATAGAATGATGTAGTTAGTGCTTCGGAAGCTTTAGAATCAAATAAATGACCATCTTGAGAGGCTAACAAGTGTAGGGATCGGATAGCAAGGAAAGCGGAAGGTTTTAAGCCATAAGTAACCGTCTTGAAGCGCCACAAGATTCATTGGAGATCACGTTGTTCAGGCTGAATTAAAACCTGACGGTACATCTGTTTTATATCCGCTATAACAGCTTGGGTAGAGAATCCCTCGGCGGAAAATTAGATTATATAGACAGTGGGTATTTTGGAAATATCCCTCGATGTGAGATAGCATCTCAGAAAATCTTTCATTTTGAAAGTTAGACTTGATAGTTTAAGTATGATCAAGAAGATCTCTTGAAAGCAGTTATTATCACATAGCAACTTTCACTGTCTATAAAATCCAAATAAAAGCATTGAGCCTTTTAAAAAGCGATGAAAATGTGGTTAAAACATGAAGTCGGTACTTATCTTTGCTTCATGAAGAAGGCGATGTTGCTGTTGACGGTTGATTCTAAAACTCGAACATGGCGTCGAATTTAAAAGTTTACCTCTAGAGTTGAGGAGGCGAGCTTGATAGTGGTTATATATATATATTGAACCCTTGCAAAGAAGCTTATGAGACTCAGTTTCGGGGGGTGTAACAGTCCATATCGTAAGTTGTTGTTAAAGCGCTTCATTAACATGCAGGGTAACATATAACAAAATAACATGCAGGAAAAAGTGAAGCCAGGGTTAAAACAAATGAATTTAATGACATATCAGCTATTTACAAAAATGAATTGACAAACAAAACTCCCATAATGACTCCCACTGAATAAATTAAATTTGCCAAAACTAGGCCAAATCTCAGGAGAGATTATTACTCGGACCAAGTGTCCCAAAAATAAATCAACAATAATGACAATTTATGCGCGCGTGTTGTTCTACATGCTTCACGATGAGTGCAATTGAATGCATGATTCGTCATCATCCGGAATCAACTTTCAGAAGACGAATCCGCATTACTTAGAGCTAGACAGACGCGGGGAACAACTATACACAACTTAAAACTAAACCGACACTTCCTATACTTAAAATAAACAACACAATAATTTCCTCATGAAATTGGAATCAAACTGCCGTAGCAAACCAATACTGCCTAAAAATTAGAACTTCTCACAAATCAACACAAGTAAGTTAACACGTGACCAACAAAACAAATACACATATGGCCGCCGTCATTTTTACAAGTAAAATACCACTACACCTCACGGGCGTCACAGACTAACTAACATGAACTGAGTCATAAACAAATCACTAGGCTCAAAGCCAACATTTACATCATTAACACAATATTCCATCCATACGACATGCAATAATCCGTCACAAACATGGCGAACTCCCCAATTAATTATGGTTCAAAATAACCATCACAAAAGAACAGGTTTGCTAAATGAAAGCTTAAAGGGGCCAGTCGGACAACAGGACTGCCTAACAACATAAGTCACCAGGCTAGACAGGCGATTCGTGGAAATCTGCATATCTGTCAACCCACGTGTCAAAAATAACCTCGACCTCCCAAGGCATGGGATCCAGTCTCGAAGAACGTGCCCCAAAGCCCAATAATACGTGTGTGTGTCAGAACAATATATATCTCAGCATTTCCCCTAGAAAACCCAAGAATCAGCATATGGACAAGGTACAGTGGTCTCCTCGGAGCACCCTGCCTTTCCATCAGAAAAAATACAACAACAACAAAATATGAGGGCGGTAGGACCTCTACCCCTCTTCACGTAGAATCATAACACACACCTGACACCATAACACACACAGAATCACACGTATGGGTTTGACAGACCCTGAAATAAAATGACATAAATATTTTCCACCTGCTGGCACCTCCGTTCTATGCCTGTGACTATCGAACCTGAAAAGGATTCAAAAAAATTCTAAAAAAAAATTAGAACTAAGGTGTTCTACAATTACATCTTACTTTGTTGCGCTCGGCAACCCTAACATGAATAATAACCTGTTCAGCAAACATTTTACAGTAATTACCTCCCTTTCCTATCAAAAATATGAACTTTAATAAAGCACCACTTATCGAATGTAACGGGTTTCGCATTCGCATGGATAAAAATCACGTACACGCGCCGTGTACACTAAATATGACTCCAAAGAAAAAATAATACACAACAAACAACTTTGGCCACGCGCCAACGTACATTTAAAACATTTAGTGTCGGTGCAAGAAAAACAATCTAAAACAAGAAAAAGAAGAAAACGAACTATTTACAAAGTTCCCCCGCCATATCTAACTACATATTGAATAATCAATTTTTGTACATCACCGTATCAGCTTGTAGAACATATAACTTCCATCTCGGCATATTTCCCTACGGGAAATTAGCCCTCCATCGTTGTCTTCGTAGAAGCGTTGGACATCACTCCGGCTCCTGACCACACGTCGGACATCTTGGTGTAGTCTCTTCGACAGAAAAGTTCAATGTTATTATAAATTGCGTGGCTATAATCGCTTGTGAGTTACTAATTTCGCCCACGATTGTCCTATGCGATTAATCAACGAAGACTATCCCCAGCTCTCGCTTACACACGCACAATACAACACTTGAAAAATACAATAAAAATTTACATGAACTATACACTTCACACCCATCGTCACTGGCTTGACAATACAAGTTTTAAATCTGACCGTCTCGCAGTCGTTATCTCGCTCGGTAATCTCTACTGCACTTGTGAACCTTCGCTCGCGTTGAGCGCTAATTGGAATGTTACTCAAGTTTTGCCCCTAAGAGCTGAAAATAGTTGTCTTCAAGATAATATTAAGTACTTAAGATCACCACACAAACTGGCGTGAAGTTAGCTCACCAGAGCTCAAACGATTGACTTCAAATAATATTAGAGCTTTAAAATCACTACGCAAACTGGCGTGAAGTTAGCTCACCGGAGCTCAAAACGTTAGTCTTCGAAACAGCGTCTCGTCGATCAATTTATTGGAAACTGACAGAGTGAGGAGGAGTGGGGTGAATTAAGAAAAAATTTCTAGAGTTTTCATCTCACACACATGGGACTAGTGTCAATCTTCATCATTTAATTCAAACGTCTCAGCGCACTCATGCGGAGATATTTCGGATCGGCGGTTCTTTAGATAATCAATTCCGCGCGCTTTTTACCAGTGACGCCACCCATCGCGTGGTTCTGGCTTGGTCTCTCCTGATTGGGTGATTCAATCGTAGGTCGGTTGCAACTAACTCGTGACCATCCCCTTATGACTCCAATTTTGGTGCATGTTGTTACACAATTTGGCCTTGAACTCATCTTACCCGGCCGTCTTCAAGAATAAATAATAAATCATGAATACTTATTTATCGCAGATTAATAAGGGTTCAATATATATATGTAATTCCGTGTGTAGTTGGCATACGAGGTTATTGCGAAGGTGTTTCCGCATTTTATATTATCAGTGGCGTAAATGTGAGTAAGAAAGAAAGGGAGTGTGTTTTTATTTACTGTATGAATGTTTAGATTTAGTTTACACCTTTGTTATTAAATTGTTTAGTTTATTAGAAGCTGCGTCGTTATGATTTATTTTAGATATAAGGAGATGCAACTGTGAAACCCATTATAGGTCCAGAGGCTGACCACGAGATCCCCGAGAATGAAAGGTATGTGTTCTACTTCGAGCTAAGTGCATTTTATGTAATTCACAGTTGTGTCGTAATTTCCGCCACGTATATTCATGAGGGTCTAGTTGAGGTGGATCCTTGACTAGTATTTGCGCCGGAGCTATCAGGGTCTACGAATCCAGCTTTGCTTCGGATATCCAACAGACCGCCTCTAGAATATACGGGGACAGTACCTCCTGTAAGGCCGCCTCCTTCCCTCTTCCTAGCCTATCCATCCCAATCTTCCATCCCTTCCCATCCCTCATGAGGCCCCTGTTCGCTTTGCAGGTGCGGCCGCCTGGGCGAAGTGCTGATCACACCTCCCCAGTTGTATCCCTCCCAACCAGATGTTCCCAGCTCCAGGACACTGCCCATAGAGGCGGTAGTGGTGAGTTCCCTCGCTGAGTCCGTGGGAACCACCAACCTAGGGGGTAAATTGACTAAATAAAAAATTATTTTAGAGAAGCATGTATTTTCTACCTTTTCTCGGTCTATGGCCGAATTAGTAGCATTTAATATGCTCAAGACATGTAATACAAAGTGAATTGTCGACTTTTTTAAAATCGTTTATTCTCCAAGCTCGGCTTAACCCACAGACTCTGAGTAGGATCATGCCTCTACGATCGCAAGGCGGATGTCTGGGAGCTGAACACACTTGGTCAGCAGATACAACTGGGGATAGCGACAGACAGATCGCACAGGCGACCGCTTACTTGGAGCTAATTGAGGAAGGGTCAGGGAAGGGAGTTTGGAAGGAAGTCGACCGTTGATCTGTTAAAAGGAACCGACCCGACATTAGCCTGTTGGTGAAAATAGGAAACAACGAAAACCCTTTTCACGTCGGCTGAAGTGGGATTCCAATCCAAGGCACGAGCTAGCATGTTATCTCGGACACCGTGGCCGGTGTGCATACATTCGTCTCATAACTTGATTAACACCCTGTGTATCTGGCCCTATAATGACTGTGTTTGAAAAAAGTCTGCGATGGCCTGTAATCAAACCCGGATCAACTACTTGGAAGGTAATTATGTACACCATTACACCGCTAACGCGGAGTCACCGAGGGAGATAAGTGGATTCTTCAGGGCACGTGTTACCGGAAACGTGCTTCCGTTGACCGTACAGAAGCAAACACTATAACAATCTTGCCGTCCCGGCAGCTGAAAATGTTGTGACGTACTAGATTTCTTGGCTTAACGAAAGAAGTCTGTCCCCTCCGTAACGTCAAACGGCACGCTTTAAGCTTAATTTCCATTCTTTCAAAAAAAAAGTTGACTTTTCTGACATTTCCTTGGGCCAAAAGTGTCTGTCTGTGTAAGTTGGTGCGTATGAGTATGTCGGTCCCTCCTCCTATCAATTCATATACGACGAAACTGAATTGAACCAAATTTGCTACTGAAGTAGCACTAGCAAAGGACACCTCAGTGTCATGTTTTATATCGCCGCCTTCTTAACCAAAATAAAATTGCAGCCACCCAAGTGCTCAGAGAATAAATCAAATTACAACTAAACTAATCATCAGATCTCTACCAAATTTAGGAAAAATATACCATCATGCAAGACGCGTCTGGCGCCCAATTTACAAGGACTTTATCCAACTACGTTCACGATGGCGGTCTTGCGAATCATACAAGCAATATAATTCATAACTTATGATCCAATAAATCAATCCTCACAGTATTTAGCATTTAGCTAGTTTTATATGAGGACCCTCTGCTGTCAACATGATAACAACATGAGACAGTATATTACGTGCGGCTTCCATCTTGAAATAATAAAATATAAAAACAAATAACTCTCAAAACATGAGAGTTTCAGTAACAAAAATTAGAGACAAAGTAAGACGGTATATGTGGCCTTGTATAGCCAAGGCAAAAGAACACTCTCTCCTTACATTCATAAGGGTGGCTGTGCCAACTACTAGAACAACAAAATGGACAACACCGGATGAAAATGGGTAATTAGACGAATCTTGTCAAGAGGAAGCATCATATTAGAGCTCTCACATGCGTTAGTCAGAAGATCATCACACTATACAGCGCACAGCAGCCATTTTGAAATTTCAAAATAAATGAATAACGTTTGGCATCCTTGGGCTATCATAACGAATTTTAATATTGCAATACAACCTTATAAGTCTCTTCGTATGCTTAAAGTAAAATACCAGTGATTCGATAGATTCAAGATGGCGGCTAAACGCACTATTTAAGTAGGCCATACAAATTAGTAACTCAGAATATCATCCATTACACAATCAAGGCAAAACGTGGCAGAAGAGGAGCATTATATAAGAGGTGTAAGTAGAGTTAGTGATAAATTTATCAAAATGAATATAGCGCGCAGTGGCCATCCTGAATATTCATAATCTAAAAACAAATTACTTTTTATGTTTTATAACTAAAATAACAAAACTTAGTATAAGGTCGCAACCTCTCCATGAAGGACTCTTGGGTCAACCAGTGTGATAGATGATGCGTGGTTAACTCGCCTTTACGATTGTCGGTGTTTGTTATGGTCGACACTTAAAGTTAACCTCACCTTATTGAAGTATGATTGTGAAATATCATGACGTGAAAAGAAAACCAAGGTTAATTGATAATGGCCATGACCTTCCGTAACTAACATTTGTGGAGGCGGTGATTGTTGTTTTAAGTGGAGCAACATCTAAATCATTTGCTCTAACTGGTTTGGCTGATATTAATAATGAAGGAGAATCTACAACCATAATTAATGACCTACAACTAACTTACATACTAGAAGATGAAAAGGGCAATGAAGGAACAAGAGAAATATAATGACAGGGTAGAAAATGCTCTCAACCCTCAAAGAATGATGACTGAAGGACTTGTAAAGGATTCGACCCATCTAAGAGGAAAGGGTCTGCCCCAATATCAATGGAAAGAGAGGAATAACCAGACCCATCTGAAGAATTCTTCGTGATCGCCAACTCCCGAGCACACCAACTATGATGATGATGATGATGTTAATTGATGGTTTTTTTTGCGTATGGCTTTTAGTGCCGGGAGTGTCCGAGGACATGTTCGGCTCGCCAGTTTGTAGCTGCTTCTAGGCGGACACCCAATTGGTGAGCTACAAGTACCGTCGCGTGTGGAGTGTTGTCTGGGGAGGAAAGTTTGAATAAAAGGACGAGGATTTGGAAGGTAGCGGCTGTGGCCTATAGTTAGGGACCAACCCCGGCATTTGCCTGGAAGGAAGATGGGAAACCACAGAAGACCATCTTCAAGGTTGAGGGGGGGGGGGGGATTCGAACCTCCTCGCCTCCCGGATGTGAGCGACTGCAAGCAGCCACGCCGTAACGACCACGGCTAACTCACCCGGTTTAATTGTTGTTAACTGCCAGGGATGAAAACGAGAGTGGTTTGTATAAAACAGATATTCAGCCGCAACAATCATGCCTTATTTGGATTTTTAAAAAGACACTCTCCGTCATGAACCGGATGACGAGATCTGCTAACGTCCCATCATCACGTAGAACGAGGGAGAGAGTGTTAGGCAGTTTTAGAGTTCTTCGAAAATCGGCCAGATCCACACACTCCAAGGGGATGTGTGCCACGGTGATTTGGGCGCCGCGAATACACACAGAGGGGGCTTTTCTCTTTAACAAGTGGGAGTGCATAGCAATCCCATGGCCGATCTGGAGTCGACCGAGTACCACAGCTTTCTTTCGGCTAAACCAAAAGGAAGATTTCCATATCTACGTTGTCTCCCTGATGCCACTCAGGTTATTGGGCAGAGGCGTAGCGCGCCACGCGTCGTCCCAATGAAACAAAACCATTAGACGTTTGGCAAAGCCGGGAATTGAAAGCGAAACATCAAGAATGCCAGGCTAAACAACAACCATTACATCACGAAGTGGTCTTTCATCATACTTGTCTCTAATTAAATACCGTACTCCATATCAGAAGTCGCCTCCGTAGCGTAGCGGTCAGCATGGTTAGCTGCCGCCCCGGAGGTTCTGGGTTCGATTCCCAGCTCTGCCACGAAATTTGAAAAGTGGTACGAGGACTGGAACGGGGTCTGCTCAACCTCGGGCGGTCCAAATGAGTAGAGGGGGTTCGATTCCCACCTCAGCCATCCTCGAAGTGGTTTTCCGTGGTTTCCCACTTCGTCTTCGGGCCAAATGCCGGGATGGTACCTACTGTAAGGCCACGGCCGCCTCCTTCCCTCTTCCTCGCCTATCCATCCCCATCTTCCCTCCCTTCCCATCCCTCAAGAGGCCCCTGTTCGCTTTGCAGGTGAGGCCGCCTGGGCGGTTTACCTTCCCAGTTGTATCCAACCCGACCAGATGTTCCAAACTCCAGGACACTGCCCCGTGGCTCATGATCTCAAGATTAACGGTCACGTTAAACTACAAGCTTCCTTTCCTTTTCCTTCCATAGAGGCGGTAGTGGTGAGTTCCCTCGCTGAGTCCGTGGGAAACACCAACCTAGAGGGTAAATTGACTAAATAAAAAAAAGTAAAAAAAAAACTCCATATCAGAAAGAATGCTCGCAATGACTGGGGGAGTCCATATCACTGGCGAAATGAAATCATAAACACAGTTGAATGTTAATTACATTCTTGTAGAGTACTGAACTGAAATTACTTCTTGGCATGTTCAATGATGATGATGTTGATGAATATCTGTGAGTGTGTAGAAATTTTTAATGTACCGTTATTTGGTAAGGACTTATTTATTACTATACAGACCGACCCCGACTGCGGATTTCGCATTCCGGTAGGCCTAAGTGCCACCAGTCAAATACGGCGGCCACGTGAAATATTTCACCAGCACTCAACACCTCCTAATGCAGCAATTACCCCGAAATTTTGTATGATGATATATGTTTATATATGTGACTTTTTGCTGTCTGTACATGCATAAAACGAGCATAGCTACGTGAAATTGATTTTTCTGATTTCCTTAAGCCGAACGCTGTGAAACTTGGCATAATGAATCTTTATAGGCTAGTTTTTTTTTAGTCATTTACCCTCCAGGTTGGTGGAACCCACGGACTCAGCGAGGGAACTCACCACTACCGCCTCTACGGGCAGTGTCCTAGAGCGGGGAACATCGATTCGGAAGGGATACAACTGGTGAGGTGTGATTGGCACCTCGCCCAGGCGGCCTCACCTGCAAAGCGAACAGGGGCCTCGTGAGGGAAGGTAAGGGATGGTCAGGATGGATAGGCAAGGCAGATGGAAGGAGACGGCCGTGGCCTTGAAGAAGGGACCATCCCGGCATTTGCCCGAAGATGAAGTGGGAAACCACGGAAAACCACTTCGAGGATGGCTGAGGGGGAATCGGCCCCCCTCTACTCATTCGGGCCACCCGACGCTGAGTAGACCCCGTTCCAGTCCTCGTACCACTTTTCAAATTTCGTGGCAGAGCCGGAAATCGAACCCAGGACCTCCGGGGCGGCAGCTAACCATGCTGACCGCTACGCTACGGAGGAGACATTTCTGTCTGTACATGCTATAAAACAGAGAAATATTACCTTATCTATTTGCTTGATGCCAAATGAATGCAGAGTGTTGTATTGTCTGTGTGCCTGATTGAATGTTCATTTATAAGACATGCACGGAAGAACAGGATAATCAGAGGTCAAGTGCGCTTTATAGCTATACTATCCATCATGCGGTGAAGAAGCAATTGGCCCATTAGCTCAGTTGGTTAGAGCGTCGTGCTAATAACGCGAAGGTCGTGGGTTCGATCCACCCATGGGCCAGACGTTTTAACACACAACTAAGTATATAGACCAAATGCCAGGCACAAGTAATGTTCTTGTATAGCTATTCTCTTTCAACTACACATATGTAGGGGAAGAGTATTTATTATTGCTCAGGTGGCGAGAGAGATCCAGTAGTAAGCAAATAACACTATAGAACGGAATCTCACAGGCGACGTGTGTCGGACAGGGCACTGTGACTAGCCACCTTTCGAGCAGTAGCATAGCGCCCAACTAGTACCATCGATGTAGTTCATCCTCACTGATTATTTTATACCTTTTGTTTGAGATTCCCCCAAAAGTAAAAATTGCACGGCGCTGAAACGTACGAGCTCATTTACTTGAAAACTTCTTCTTGAGAAGATAAGTTACTACTAGGAAAATTCGATGATTTGTTCTATACCTAAACATATTTGCGGGATACGAGATAGGGTACAGTAACTTACTTCATCACAAGTCTTAACTCTCCCAACTAAGGTACCTTGCCAGCTGGGAATGTAGTCAATGATGTGACAGCTTCCGGTGCTTCCCGACCCACTGTTGCATAGCAGTTAGGCCCCTTAAAACAATAATTATCATTACTTTCTTGCATAGCGATAGACGATAGACAAATGGCCGTGACTAATCGATATCCGTTACACGGCCCCGTCGAGTTTCCTTTCAAACTGAATTGAACCAAATTTGCTACTGAAGTAGCACTAGCAAAGGACACCTCAGTGTCATGTTTTATATCTCCGCCTTCTTAACCAAAATAAAATTGCAGCCACCCAAATGCTCAGAGCATAATTCAAATTACAACTAAACTAATCATCAGATCTCTACCAAATTTTGGAAAAAATATACCATCATGCAAGACGCGTCTGACGCCCAATTTACAAGGACTTTATCCAACTACTTTCACGATGGCGGTCTTGCGAATCATACAATCAATATAATTCATAACAGTATTTAGCATTTAGCTAGTTTTATATGAGGACCCTCTGCTGTCAACATGATAACAACATGAGACAGTATATTACGTGCGGCCTACATCTTGAAATAATAAAATATAAGAACAAATAACTCTCAAGACATGAGAGTTTCAGTAACAAAAATTAGTGACAAAGTAAGACGGTATATGTGGCCTTGTATAGCCAAGGCAAAAGAACACTCTCTCCTTACATTCATAAGGGTGGCTGTGCCAACTACTAGAACAACAAAATAGACAACACCTGATGAAAATGGGTAATCAGAGGAATCTTGTCAAGAGGAAGCATCATATTAGAGTTCTCACATGCGTTAGTCAGAAGATCATCACACTAAATACAGAGCAAAGCTGCCATTTTGAAATTTCAAAATAAATGAATAACTTTCGGCATCCTAGGGCTATCATAACTAATTTTAATAATGCAATTCAACCTTTTAAGTCTCTTCGTATGCTTAAAGTAAATACCAGTGATTCGATAGATTCAAGATGGCGGCTAACCGTACTATTTAAGTAGGCCATACAAATTAGTAACTCAGAATATCATCCATTACACAATCAAGGCAAAACGTGGCAGAAGAGGAGCATTATATAAGAGGCGTAAGTAGAGTTAGTGATAAATTTATCAAAATGAATATAGCGCGCAGTGGCCATCCTCAATATTCATAATCTAAAAATAAATTACTTTTTATGTTTTATAACTGCAATAACAAAACATAGTCATTAGGTCGCAACCTCTCCATGACGGACTCTTGGGTCAACCAGTGTGATAGATGTTGCGTGGCTAACTCGCCTTTACGATTGTCGGTGTTTGTTATGGTCGACACTTAAAGTTAACCTCACCTTATTGAAGTATGATTGTGAAATATCGTGACGTCAAAAGAAAACCAAGGTTAATTGATAATGGCCATGACCTTCCATAGCTAACATTTATGGAGGCGGTGATTGTTGTTTTAAGTGTAGCAACATCTAAATCATTTGCTCTAAATGGTTTGGCTGATATTAATAATGAAGGAGAATCTACAACCATAATTACTGACCTACAACTATCTTTCATGCTAGAAAAAGAAAAGGGCAATGAAGGAACAAGAGAAATATAATGACAGGGTAGAAAATGCTCTCAACCCTCAAAGAATGATGACTGAAGGACTTGTAAAGGATTCGACCCATCTAAGAGGAAAGGGTCTGCCCCAATATCAATGGAAAGAGAGGAATAACCAGACCCATCTGAAGAATTCTTCGTGATCGCCAACTCCCGAGCTCACCAACTATGATGATGATGATGATGATGTTGATGATGTTAATTGTTGTTAACTACCAGGGATGAAAACGAAAGTGGTTTGTATAAAACAGATATTGAGCCGCAACAATCATGCTTTATTTGGATTTAAAAAAACACTCTCCCTCATGAACCAGATGACGAGATCTGCTAACGTCCAATCGTCACGTAGAACGAGGGAGAGAGTGTTAGGCAGTTTTAGAGTTCTTCGAAAATCGGCCAGATCCACACACGCCAAGAGGATGTGTGCCACGGTGATTTGGGCGCTGCAAGTACACACAGAGGGGGCTTCTCACTTTATCAAGTAGGAGTGCGTAGCAATCCCATGGCCGATCTGGAGTCGACAGAGTACCACAGCTTCCTTCCGGAAGAAAAGAAGATTTCCATATCTACGTTGTCTCCCTGATGGCTCTCAGGTTATTGGGAAGAGTAGTGGCGCACCACGCTCACTCCCAAAGCGACAAAACCATCAGACGTTTGGCAAAGCCGGGAATTGAACGCAAAACATCAAGAATGTCAGGCTAAACAATAACCATTACATCACGAAGTGGTCTTTCATCATACTGGACTCTCATTAAATACCGTACTCCATCTCAGAAAGAATGCTCGCAATGACTGGGGGAGTCCATATCACTGTCGAAATGAACTCATAAACACAGTTGAATGTTAATTACATTCTTGTAGAGTACTGAACTGAAATTACTTCTTGGCATGTTTAATGATGCTGATGTTGATAATAATAATAATAATAATAATAATAATAATAATTGGTGTTTGGGGAGGGGGACTATCATCGAGGTTATCAGTCCCTAATGGTTTGAGCACTAGAACTAAAAATAAAATTACAGCTTACAATAACTAACTTACGGGCTAGAAGAAGGAACGGACAAAAAAGTAGGAATAAGGGAAATGAAAGACAACGAAAGGAAGAGCTCTCAACCTTCGAAGAATGAGAATTGAGGGACTTGAAAAGAAGTAGGGCCAGGAAAGACAGATAGGAAAGATTACGAAGAGAGGGTCCGGTGCAGAGTCACTGGAAAAGGAGGAAAATCCGGACCCTGCCCAGGAATGCCTCGGGGTTGCCAACTCCCAATCTCACCAGACGTGAACGCTTGAGGGCGTAGCACTGTACAGGGCGCACCATAAGTGGTGGGACTACATACACCCGGCCCTCTGTAGTGCCTTCAGCAGAAGGCAGGAGATTCCATGAATAGAAAAAAAAAGGACTGACCCCTCGAAGAATGAGGGATCAGGAAAGATGAGACAAGGGCCAATTAAGGCGGGAAATTGAAAGATTCTCTAGAACTCGGATACCCTAATAACGTTGGGGTCGGAAGAGAACAAGAGTTGACCATGGGAGGTTGACAGGCGAGAGTACAGAAAGGAGCCCGGTACATGTAAGTGGAAGCAATGCCGGACTCAGCTGGGGTCACGTGGTCGCCAACCACGTCCCACTAGTCGTGAACCCCTGGGGAGTTTTATGAAACATTCAGGGATGAACTCCCGTCTAGCCGGGATGCAATTGATTGTCTGACGTCATAAGGAGTTACCTGGAAGGAGAGACTGACGAGAGATTTCGATCCAGGTCAGGCAGGAGGATTACATCACACAAGACAGGTGGCTTACCGCTTTTAAAATATTTCATGGGTTGCTCTGTGGTAAAATTTATGTTTCTGTCTGTCCACAGTATAATACATGCAAATAAACAACCACCTCCCATTGCAGCCGTATGCATTTAGTGGTTGATGGTAGGAATTGTTATTTCAAGGACTGAAATATCTAGGTCATTTGCCCATAATGATATGGAAATCATGAAAAATGAGAAGGAAATGCAAACTACTGGTACAAAACACTGTCTTATGATTATCTTATACTAGCAACCCGCCCGGTATCTTTAACGGTTTACTCAGCGTAAGCTCAAAAGGCGCACGGACGGCAGGTTCCAGACGCAATTCAAAAAAGCCGAAGTGAACAGCTAAACTCCAAACACATATACTCTTCTCTGAAGTCTTAACTCGACAAGACACGGCTTGATACTGGCCGAAGCTTGGTTTATGGGCTCGCTCGCTAACTCGTAAACTCTGAATGGAGATTGTAGGAAGAAATGAATGTTTTCTTCCTTGCTTTTTACTGTCCTATTATTGATGTGTAACATCTTTCCGCTCGGTTGCTGGATAGTTTTGTGGGAGTGATTTTGAAAAATGGGGACGGAAGTGGATCGGAACGATCGAGCTGGCAGTGGTGGATCGAACGGAAGTATGCACTGCCCGCTCGATCGATCGATCCAGCGGGCAGTGGTAAGACCCAGCTGACAGTGGTACGAGAAACAATGAAACAATGAGCACGCGGTGCCTGAAATTGATACCATGACGTACTCTCGGCCATGTGGAATGTATATGACATACTGAACGGAAAACGCTCATGCGAACTCTTGTGTCAAGTGATTGAAACAAATGACATGGTACATGTTCGAAGTCTTTGTATCAGTATTTAAATGGTAAAATGCCTTAATATCAAACATTGTAAGTAGTCGGCATTGCCGATATTATGTTTCTGCACAATAACGGTAATGCAGTCATCAATATAATATAATCGTTGTGGTTATCCGAGAATTGTGCAAGCCTTCATGAACTATTTTTTATTTTTTTTATTTTATTTAGTCAATTTACCCTCTAGGTTGGTGGTTCCTACGGACTCAGCGAGGGAACTCGCCACTACCGCCTCTGGGCAGTGTCCTGGAGCTTGGAACATATGGTACGGATGGATACAACTGGGGAGGTATGATCAGCACTTCGCCCAGTCGGCCTCACCTGCAATGGAATGGGAAGGGATGGAAGATTGGGATGGATAGGCTAGGAATAGGGAAGGAGGCGGCCGTGGCCTTACAGTAGGTACCATCCCGGCATTTGCCCGAAGACGAAGTGGGAAACCACGGAAAACCACTTCGAGGATGGCTGAGATGGGAATCGAACCCCCTCTACTCATTTGGACCACCTGAGGGCTGAGTAGACCAAGTTCCAGTCCTAATACCACTTTTCAAATTTCGTGACAGAGCCGGGAATCGAACCCAGGACCTCCGGGGTGGCAGCTAACCATGCTGACCGCTACGCTACGAAGGCGACTTCATGAACTACACACATCAAAAAAAGTTTTGCATCACCTCGGTTCCAAGAGTTCCGGAACCGTTAAATACAAAGGGAATAGAGATCAACACAAACAACATTTCAGCTCGTTTTATTGCTCATGAGACCCACACATTGCATGTTGTACCATCATACAGCTAGACTTTCAGCATTTGTGGTCCAGATTGCAGTACACACCACTACCTCTAATACCCAGTAGCACGTCCTCTTGCATTGATGCATGCCTGTATTCGCCGTGGCATACTATCCACAAGTTCATCAAGACACTGTTGGTCCAAATTGTCCCACTCCTCAACGACAATTCGGCGTAAATCTCTCAGAGTGGTTGGTGGGTCAAGACGTCCATAAACAGCCCTTTTCAACATATCCCAGGCATGTTCGATAGGGTTCATGTCTGGCGAACATGCTGGCCACTGTAGTCGAGCGATGTCGTTATCTTGAAGGAACGCATTCACAAGATGTGCACGATGAGGTCGAGAATTGTCGTCCATGAAGACAAATGCCTCTCCAATATTCTGCCGATATGGTTGCACTATGGGTCGGAGGATGTCATTCAGGTATCGTAAAGCCGTTTCGGAGCCTTCCATGACCACCAGTGGCGTACGTCGGCCCCACATAATGCCACCCCAAAACATCAGGGAACCACCACCTTGCTGCACTCGCTGGACAGTGTGTCTAAGACGTTCAGCCTGACCAGGGTGCCTCCAAACACGTCTCCGACGATTGTCTGGTTGAAGGCATATGCGACACTCATCGGTGAAGAGAACGTGATGCCAATTCCGTGGGGTCCATTCAGCATGTTGTTGGGCCCATCTGTACCGCGCTGCATGGTGTCGGGGTTGCAAAGCTGGACCTCGCCATGGACGTCGGGAGTGAAGTTGCGCATCATGCAGCCTATTGCGCACAGTTTGAGTTGAAACACGACGTCCTGTGGCTGAACGAAACGCATTATTCAACATGGTGGCATTGCTGTCAGGGTTCCTCCGAGCGGCAATCCGTAAGTAGCGGTCATCCACTACAGTAGTAGCCCTTGGGCGGCCTGAGCGAGGCCTGTCATCGACAGTTCCTGTATCTCTGTACCTCCTCCATGTCCGAACAACATCGCTTTGGTTCACTCTGAGACGCCTGGAAACTTCCCTTGTTGAGAGCCCTTCTTGACACAAAGTAACAATGCGGACGCGATCGAACTGCGGTATTGACCTTCTAGGCATGGTAGAACTACAGACAACATGAGCAGCGTACCTTCGTCCTGGTGGAATGACTGGAACTGATCGGCTGTCGTACCCCCTCCGTCTAATAGGCCCTGCTCATGCATGGTTGTTTACATCTTTGAGCAGTTTTAGTGACATCTATGAACAGTCAAAGGGACTGTATCTTGGATACAATATACACAGTCAACGTCTATATGCCGGAGATCTGGGAACCGAGGTGATGCAAAACTTTTTTTGATGTGTGTATTACTGAATACATTCTCTTTACTCACAAGAGGGCCTATTCATAAGGCATTTTAAACTCTTTTTCACGCAGGAACATTATCGAACCAAGCAAAATATAAATAAACTTGATTCTGTAATGCAGTATTATTGGAACGTGGAAATAAGTCACCATCTTGTGCCCGATATTTGCGTAGTCGAAATAGCCGTGGGGTTAGTGCTTGTGACTGTGGATCAAGAGATCTTGGGTTTGAATCCCGGACGGGTAGTTATTTTTGCTACCATATTATCATTTTAAACGATATATATCATATCAAATTGACTCATTTTAACAGAATCCATATGAAATTACGTGTTGGTCTGTGAATCAAGAGGACCTGTATATAAGGAATTTAAGGTTATGAGCGGTGTCGCGTCAATTAATCTAGTTGACCCATATCGTATTCTTTATTTAGGCTAGTGCTGGTGGAAGCTACACATCATCTAATAAAATGAGTTCCGCATTATAAACTACAATATCTGTAAAACACTCCCTTTTACAATAGATTGATATCTGTGCCAATAATAGTATAAAATACCGGTCTATCAACAATTTCATGTGAGGTTTCTTCTATGTCACATGTTACACATCATATGCGACTACTGTAAGGCTCGTAATTTTTATTTGTTTATTTTTCACTTTTACTTCCAGTATTTATTTTATTAAGACGTTAAATAATCCCAGTCACCTCCGTGGTGTAGTGGTCAGCGTGCTTAGCTGCCACCCTGGAGGTCCGAGGTTCGATTCCTGGCTCAACCACGAAATTTGAAAAGTGGTATGAGAACTGCAACGGGGTCTACTTAGCCTCGGGTGGTCCAAATGAGTTCAAGAGGTTCAATTTCCACCTCAGCCATCCTCGAAGTGGTTTTTCCGTGGTTTCCCACTTCTTCTCCAGGCAAATGGCGGGATGGTAACTAACGTAAGGCCACGGACACCTCCTTCTTTCTGCCTTGCCTATCCCTCCCAATCTTCCCATCCCTTCATAAGGCCCCTGTCCGCTTTGCAGGTGAGGCCACCTGGGCGAGTTGCTCGTCCCACCTCCCCAGTTGTCCCTGATGTTTCAAGCTCCAGAAAACCCTGCAGGCGGTTAAGGTGGGATCCCTCTGTGAGTCCGAGGGAAATGACAACCCTGGAGGGAAAACCCACTAGAAAAAAACACATATTCCAAGTCCCCAGGCCAGAGGAATTAATCTCTGGGGATTAAAATCCACACCACGCGGCTGTGAATCGAACCTGGGAAGTCACACTCATCATCCCTGTGTGTGTTGGATTTGTTTACTAGCCAGTGTTTCTGTAGGGGCTGTAGTTAAATCGTAGCTTGTCCCAGGACTTGAAGTATGGTGTCCCTGGCATCTGGCTGAAGGACGTGTGTGAACAACACTGCGGATTATCATCACCGTTTCTAATAAACAAGGATGGCTGACATTGTGTCACCAGTCTCCATTCGACGACGCTCCGTGAGCATCGGTGGTTCAATGGTAGAATGCTCGCCTGCCACGCGGGCGGCCCGGGTTCGATTCCCGGCCGATGCAAATTACATTTTAGCAGAAAACAAGAGAAATATATATACTGTAGTTCAGTTCACTGAAGGACCAGATCAATAGGCCTATATTAGTAGTAGGTAATCTGTGGCCTATATGCCCTGAAAAAAAAATCAACATAACATTCAATGAGAATAGGTAACTTTTCACTGTAACAAGCTTCACTTGAGCAGCACCAGAGGCGATGAGAAGTGTGTAGCTTACACATTAGGTAATAAAAATTGACACTAATATTACAGATACGACGCCAAATGGTCAATGCTGGGAAAACAGTATGAAATAGAGGCTTAAGAAGTCATCCTTTGTTTGTGTGTGCATGTGTGTGAATATCTGTGAGTGTGTAGAAATTTTTAATGTACCGTTATTTGGTAAGGACTTATTTATTACTATACAGACCGACCCCGACTGCGGATTTCGCATTCCGGTAGGCCTAAGTGCCACCAGTCTAATACGGCAGCCACGTGAAATATTTCACCAGCACTCAACACCTCCTAATGCAGCATTTACCCCGAATTTTTTAATGATGATATGTGACTTTTAAAAACCTAGTAAGCATAAAACCAGCATAGCTACGTAAAATTGACTTTTCTGATTAACTTAAGCCGAACGCTGTGAAACTTGGCATAATGAATCTTTATAGGCTACTTATGAATAAAATTAAGTTTTGTCTGTACATGCTATAGAACAGAGAAATATTATCTTACCCATTCGCTTGATGCCAAAGAAATGCAGAGTGTTGTATTGGCTGTGTGCCTGGGTGAAAGTTCATTTGTAAAACATGCAAGGAAGAACAGGATAATCAGAGGTCAAGTGCGCTTTATAGCTATACTATCCATCATGCGGTGTAGAGGGTAGAGACAAGTGGCCCATTAGCTCAGTTGGTTAGAGCGTCGTGCTAATAACGCGAAGGTCGTGGGTTCGATCCCCCCATGGGCCAGGTGTTTTAACACACAACTGAGTATATAGATCAAATTCCCGGCAAAATTATCTTGTATAGCTACTCTCGTTCAACTACACATATGTAGGTGAAGAGTATTTATTATGCAATAACACTTATACAGTGAGAGCCTTCTCTATAGAACGGAACCTCGCAGGCGACGCGTGTTGGATGGGGCACTGTGACTAGCCACCTTTCGAGGATGGCACTGGTGCTAGAAGTAGTGTAGCGCCCAACTAGGTTGACACATTCACACTCTATAACATATTTACAAGAATTTGCTGGAAATTCTGTCCTTCATTCTCTAAACACACATTGGTCCAAGGAGTTTTGGTACACTCGCTGTAATTCATCCTCACTGATATTACATATCAGTGCAGCATTTCATTCTCCAGAGTACACGGATTATTTTATACCTTTTGTTTGAGATTCCCCCAAAAGTAAAAATTGCACGGCGCTGAAACGTACGAGCTCATTTACTTGAAAACTTCTTCTTGAGAAGATATGTTACTACTAGGAAAATTCGATGATTTGTTCTATACCTAAACATATTTGCGGGATACGAGATAGGGTACAATAACTTACTTCATCACAAGTTTTAACTCTCCCAACTAAGGTACCTTGCCAGCTGGGAATGTAGTCAATGATGTGACAGCTTCCGGTGCTACCCGACCAGCTGTTGCGTAGCAGTTAGTTGGTTGGTTGGTTCCTTAGTTTAGGGGCTGCGACAACGCGGTCATGTAGCCCCGTGTACTTTGGGTGTGTGTAGAATCTGTCTGATAACCGGTGTTAATTGTGATGACTGTATTAGTGTGTGTTATCTGTTTTTTAATTCAAGTAGAGACTGCAACTTTGAATTTTCAAATAGTTCCTACTTTTGCCGCCAAACGCCACCGTCAACGACTACTAGGCCTAGTTCAGAACTAGCTACTAGACGCCACCGCAGTCGGCTCTTGGCAACGAACGTAGCAACCTAAGAGCGTTGTTTACATTCTTAACCTATCCAATTTAGTTTCACACAGGTGTAATTAGTGGAAAGATCTTTAACATGCCATAAATCTATGACATGGGACCACCGGCTTTACTTCCCCTCCGAAGGAAGGCATACTGAGGGATTTTTAACGCTCTTAAAAAATCCGACGGCTTCGGCCGGGTTTGAACCCGCTATTGCGTAGCAGTTAGGCCCCTTAAAACAATAATTATCATTATTATGTTGCATAGGGATAGACGATAGACAACTGGCCGTGACTAAACGATCTCCGGCCGTTGCACGGCCCCGTCGAGTTTCCTTTCTGTAGAGAAAGCTCTCACTTCAGAATGCAGTTGGTTTTGTTGTTCTAAATCTTGTAACGGACTTGGGATATCTTGGTCTTGAGTTCTGCATGCACTGAAATGTTTGTGACTTCATGGCTTTGTTTAATTTAAGAAGAACCCTCATAGGAAATAACAACTATTATTGTATTAGGGTAATGAATATATGAAAAGAAATGGAGTGTGTCGTTAATCTCTCGAATATGAGCCACGGACCTCCATATTAACCTGGAATCCGAACCACAGGAAGTGATATTTCACTTCGAAAATATCACATGCATTTTGTATTTTTTTTCACTTTTATTTTAGTCCTTTTTTTTCACTTCATTTTCACTTCCGTATTCATATAATTAAGATGTTACATGCGCCCAGACCCCGTATCAGGAGTATTAATTACAGAAGATTAAAATCCACACTGGCCGGCCGGTAATCGAACCCGGGCCAATGCCTAGCACACTAATCAATTAGCCATGGAGCCGGACTGCATTAACAAGGAGCAGACTCGGTGAGAGGCATGCATGTTGACCACTCAAAACGAAATATGAGTCGGTCAGTTTCAAAAACCGTTAGTATAAAATAATGCGCAGTCGGCAGGACTCGAACCTGCGCTCCCAGAGGGAATCTGATTTCTAGTCAGACGCCTTAACCACTCGGCCACGACTGCCACAGTCACCTACAGCATCTATTTACTTGCTAGTAGGTCTCAACCCCAAGACCGGGTGAGACCTCGTGTGAATGGTGATATTTTAGCTGCTGGCACCCCTAGCGGCAACTCGCTCACTGAGTCAATAGGAGCAGGAGTAGTGTATGAGATGGCTCGTGCTGGAGAACCGAATAGGACAGTAAAAGATGTTATTTTGAAGGTGAAATGTCGTCATCCATATAAATATATGTGGGTTTAGGGAATATCCGTAGGGATACGTCGTATTACACATCCTCTGAGCATAAGAAAGGCGGACAGTTTTTATGTGAAATAAAAGTTGGGAGAAGACATAATTATTATACAGTTTGTGTTTGAGAGATACTAGCATTAATCAACCATCCCATGCTGTTTAATTTGAGTGGCAGTGCCTTACTTTTTGCACTGTAAATCATATACTGGTTACCTCCGTGGTGTAGTGGTCAGCATGCCTAGCTCCCAACCCGGAGGTCCTAGGTTCGATTCCCGAAATTAGAAAAATAATGGTATGAGGACTGGAACGGGGTCTACTCAGCCACGGGCGGTCCAAATGAGTAGAGGGGGTTCGATTCCCACCTCAGCCATCTTCGATATCGTTGCCTGGTTGATACTGTACCGATATTTTATAGTCCGAAATGCGGTACATTTTCACTCGAGATATCGTTACTATAAAAGCCCATGACCTAGTTAAGATTATATCATTGACGGCTGGTTTACAGCTGTGCAGCTCGCCCGAGTAAACTCGAAGCGTTCAAGGACTCTTCCGAACGCAGTTCCAACCCTATGATGCACGGAGCGATCGATAGATATTGAAATGTCTTTCGAGTTGATCGCTTGAGAAGTGTATATTCTGATTATATGGAATTGAGATCTATTTATGCTGTTCAGTATGCATTGGAGTTAACATTTATCTAGCAGAGAGGTAATCCAAGCACATGTCTATGGAAATATCCTCTGCAGAAGAAATGAAGCACACACATCAAAAAAAGTTTTGCATCACCTCGGTTCCAAGAGTTCCGGAACCGTTAAATACAAAGGGAATAGAGATCAACACAAACAACATTTCAGCTCGTTTTATTGCTCATGAGACCCACACATTGCATGTTGTACCATCATACAGCTAGACTTTCAGCATTTGTGGTCCAGATTGCAGTACACACCACTACCTCTAATACCCAGTAGCACGTCCTCTTGCATTGATGCATGCCTGTATTCGCCGTGGCATACTATCCACAAGTTCATCAAGACACTGTTGGTCCAAATTGTCCCACTCCTCAACGACAATTCGGCGTAAATCTCTCAGAGTGGTTGGTGGGTCAAGACGTCCATAAACAGCCCTTTTCAACATATCCCAGGCATGTTCGATAGGGTTCATGTCTGGCGAACATGCTGGCCACTGTAGTCGAGCGATGTCGTTATCTTGAAGGAACGCATTCACAAGATGTGCACGATGAGGTCGAGAATTGTCGTCCATGAAGACAAATGCCTCTCCAATATTCTGCCGATATGGTTGCACTATGGGTCGGAGGATGTCATTCAGGTATCGTAAAGCCGTTTCGGAGCCTTCCATGACCACCAGTGGCGTACGTCGGCCCCACATAATGCCACCCCAAAACATCAGGGAACCACCACCTTGCTGCACTCGCTGGACAGTGTGTCTAAGACGTTCAGCCTGACCAGGGTGCCTCCAAACACGTCTCCGACGATTGTCTGGTTGAAGGCATATGCGACACTCATCGGTGAAGAGAACGTGATGCCAATTCCGTGGGGTCCATTCAGCATGTTGTTGGGCCCATCTGTACCGCGCTGCATGGTGTCGGGGTTGCAAAGCTGGACCTCGCCATGGACGTCGGGAGTGAAGTTGCGCATCATGCAGCCTATTGCGCACAGTTTGAGTTGAAACACGACGTCCTGTGGCTGAACGAAACGCATTATTCAACATGGTGGCATTGCTGTCAGGGTTCCTCCGAGCGGCAATCCGTAAGTAGCGGTCATCCACTACAGTAGTAGCCCTTGGGCGGCCTGAGCGAGGCCTGTCATCGACAGTTCCTGTATCTCTGTACCTCCTCCATGTCCGAACAACATCGCTTTGGTTCACTCTGAGACGCCTGGAAACTTCCCTTGTTGAGAGCCCTTCTTGACACAAAGTAACAATGCGGACGCGATCGAACTGCGGTATTGACCTTCTAGGCATGGTAGAACTACAGACAACATGAGCAGCGTACCTTCGTCCTGGTGGAATGACTGGAACTGATCGGCTGTCGTACCCCCTCCGTCTAATAGGCCCTGCTCATGCATGGTTGTTTACATCTTTGAGCAGTTTTAGTGACATCTATGAACAGTCAAAGGGACTGTATCTTGGATACAATATACACAGTCAACGTCTATATGCCGGAGATCTGGGAACCGAGGTGATGCAAAACTTTTTTTGATGTGTGTATATTAATATTATGCCAGCGTGTCAGATATCGATATATATCCCTCTCATGAAAGGGGGGAAATATAGCTTTCCTGTGATTTGCTGCTAGAGCAGTGGAAATCAGATCTTGTAGTAGATCCGCCGAGTTAACTATGACACCGGGACTGACCAGTACGCACGCACGCAAATTTTGTACTCAGAATTATAACCGTGATATTCATCCCAAGTGTCGAAAGGGGACTTTGAAATATTCACATGCCGAGTGGATATTCGTGCAGTGCAGCGTGTAAGGAGTGTATTTCGAGTCATTGATACCACATGATCACATAGAAGGTATCGCGGAATGATACATGGAAGAAACATTTTATTAAATAATAATGTTATTGGTTTTACGTCCCTTTTAACTACCCTGGCTTTTAGAGACGCCGGGGTGCCGGAATTTTGCCCCGAAGGGGGATCTTTAACGTGCCAGTAAATCTACTGACACGGCTCCCTCACATTTGCGCACCCCCAAATGCCAGCTGACTGCGCCAAGATCAGAGCCCTCAAAAGGTACTAAACTTTCCAAATCATTTCGATCCATGTGAAACAATTACTCTAACATCTTAGCGATGCTACAGCCAAAGACTTGGTGGTTACACTTTATATGATCACCATTAATACCGCGAGTATTACATTTGCCGTAGTGCTGCAACATGAACATTTACATTTTAAATTACTCAGTATATACGTCGTATTGAAAAGCAAGGCGTTTGGAGGAATATTGAGCATGAATATTGAACTTTTAATCATGTCCGGTTAAATATAAAACATGGATACTGCTCATCAGGCATTGCACTGAACGTTACAAGCAATCACAATGCCGTCTTCATTCTTTAGTGTGTTCGCGGCGCGGATTATAAGCATGAGGGAAATGAACTTTCGATTTCATGCAACCGCAGTATTTATGAAAGTCAGCCGTGAATTCGCTCGGGTGTCGCGAAACTGTTACCGTGCGCATAACTTCATTCGGGCGAATTGGAGCTTGTCTATGGAGAAAAGAGACCATTTCCACTACAATGGAGAGAGATTCCGTTACCAGCTGAGAGCCAAGGGAAAGAGAGTTGGTGGTCCCTAGTTCGAGTGCAGGAGACGTGGAGGAACTATACTGTCCTACACTATATGGTGGAACCAGATGGTAGGGCATGTCTTTGCTCTAATTTCGACTCCGAGATTCTTCAAAAGGTAGAAAAAAGAACATTTATGTAGCGTAGCAAAGTAGCGACATTCTTGAGTGACCACATGTGCAATCTTTTATGCTTTCTATAGTATGATTGAAATGAGATTTAGGCATGATATTCCTTTCATGTCTGATCTCACCCTCAATCGGATTTCGGCTTGAATAACGAGCGCACCTATTTTCAAAATTTTGATAATTGCTATTTTGATGTCAGATTAATATATATTGTTACGTGCCACCCCTAGTGGCACTTTTGTTAACTGGATTACGGTGGGTAGGAAGCACAACACCAATTACTGCTTAAAGAAATAATTAACTTTATTGTGGCCAGAAATATACACTACTCAACAGCAAATAGCAATTATTTGCTTACTCCAGTTTCCTCAAGTCGAGAATACTTCCCCTTTCACTTGTCAACAGACCACAGTTAATCCGTCGTAATGAGGTGGCCCCGTACGCTAGCTCGAAATAGCTGCACTAGCTCTGTCACTCACTGTTTCACAAGCACCACAATCACTTCCTCGGTGTCAAGAGAATCAGCTTCACTCGCTCAAAACACAGTTCCTCTGTAGGAGTCTCACTTCCCCGCTCCACTAGGGGTTTCGCAAGTCGCCACACTTCTGTCGCTCACGATAATCGCTCACACTAGCTCGTAAAACACAACAACAGAAAACTCGGTCCCCTCACTGTTGAAGCCGCTTATATAGCAGGCTGGTGACTCAATAAATTCTAGAATCGTCCAGGACACACGGCTTCTCGACATTTCCTTCGCTGGTGGTGTCACGAAGATTCTGGACCATCCCTTTCACTTCGCAGTCCGTTGCGTAACGCGCATGCAATACACTGAGGGAGAGCAGTCCAGCCCTGGGGCAGTTTTGACTCATGCGGCGAGCGATGAAACGAACTCACAGCCGTAACACCACCCCCTTCCTAAAAAGGCTGATCGTCCCGATCAATCATTGGTCCGTCTGTGTCCCTCCGTAGGCTGCCAGGCGATCTCGATGCACGATCTTCATCTTCGCCCTCGGGCTCCGCTGGATCCTGTAGACGACATCGTTGATCCGTTTCACGACTCGGTACGGGCCCTCCCAAGACTTCTGCAGTTTGGGTGACAGGCCTTTCTCCCGTAATGGGTTGAAGAGCCAGACCAGGTCGTCCTCGTGGAATCCGCCGGCATCCGTCTGCTGGTCGTATCGGGTCTTCATTCGGTCGGTCTCAATCCGCAGTTTCCTCCTCGCGAACGCGTGCACGTCCTCCAGTTGGTCGACCAGTTCTTGACAATACTGGCTTACCAGGATCGGATCATTCCCAGGTCGGCCAAAGGCAAGATCAACAGGTAGACGGAGCTCCATCCCAAACATGGCCCGGGCTGGTGTGCACCCGGTGGCTTCATGCACGGCGGCGCGGTAGGCCAGGAGAAATAGTGGAAGATGTTTGTCCCAATCCCTCTGGTGCTCGCTGACGACCATTCGAAGATGGTTCTCGATGGTGCGATTGAATCGCTCTACCATCCCGTCGGACTGAGGGTGTAGTGGCGTTGTCCTTGTCTTCCGGATTCCCAGCAGCTGGCATAGGTTCTGGAACACCTGCGACTCGAAGTTCCTCCCTTGGTCGGAGTGCAGCTCCAGGGGTACTCCGTACCGGCTGACGAATTCCTTCACCAGGGTCTCTTCAATCGTCGCGACTTCTTGGTTAGGGAGCGCATACGCCTCCGGCCATTTGGTAAAGTAGTCGCTGACGACTAATATGTAGCGGTTCCCTGCCTCGCTTAACGGGAATGGCCCAGCAACATCGATGGCCACTCTCTCCATGGGGCCGCCCACGTTGTAGGTCTTCAGTGGACCCCGTCGTCTTCGTCCTGGGCCCTTGCTGGCTGCGCAATCGTGGCACCTCGCGCAGTGGTTCTCCACGTCTGTTCGGCATCCGATCCAGTAGAACCGCTCTCTCAGCTTCTCCAGGGTCTTCTTTATCCCTAGGTGTCCACCAGATGATCCTCCATGAACTCCCTTCAGGACTTCCTCCGTCATAGCCTTTGGAACGACGACTTGTTCCCGAGATGTCTTCCCGTCGGTGCTCTCCCAGGTACGGCAGATGAGGCCATCCCTTACAATCAGCGAGTCCCACTGCGCCCAGTAGGACTTAAACTTTGGGCTGCAGTCACTCACAATGTTCCACCCGGGTCTGGGGACACAGGCCCTCTTCCATTCGGCTATCAGTCCCAGGTCATCATCTTCTGTTTGCGCCCGCGTGAAAGATTCGGGGCTCCAGCTCCCTTGAAGTTCCACGGTAGTCCTTCGGCACTGTATCCCGGTGTTCTCCTCCCTTCGGGCACAGAAGGTGCAGTCTTCGGGGCACGGTCTTCGTGACAGGGCGTCGGCGTTAGAATGCAGTTGGCCTTTCCTGTGCTGAATCTCAAAGTTGTACTGTTGAAGCCTCTCTAACCACCGCACGAGTTGACCCTCGGGCTGCTTGAAGTTCAGGAGCCACCGCAGGGATGCATGGTCGGTCCTGATGAGAAATTCTTGCCCGTACAGATACTTGTGGAAGTGTTCAATGGTCTTCACGATGGCGAGCAGCTCCTTCCTGGTGACGCAGTAGTACCTTTCTGGCTTTGATAAGGTCTTGCTGAAGTAGGCCACTACTCTCTCCTCGCCGTCCACTACTTGCGACAGGATTCCCCCTATGCCAAAGTCACTGGCATCGGTATCGACGATGAACCTAGTTCCCGGTCTGGGGTAGGCCAGAATAGGCGCGGTGCACAGAGCTTGCTTGAGTTGTTCGAAGGCACTGTGGCATTCTGCTGTCCACGTGAAGAGATGGTCCTTCTCGGTCAGTCGATGTAAAGGTTTGGCGATGTCGGCGAATCCCCTCACGAAGCGACGGTAATAAGTGCAGAGTCCCAGGAAGCTTCGTAGTTGGGACTTGTCCTTCGGAACTGGCCACTCCCTCACAGCTGCGGTCTTCTCTGGGTCGGTGCGCACCCCTTCCTCGGAGACGATATGCCCAAGGTACTGGACCCGCTTCTGGAAGAGCTGACACTTCTTGGGGCTCAACTTCAGCTGGGCAGCCCGTAGCTTCAACAAGATCTCCTTCAGGTTGCTGTAGTGCTCCTCGAAGCTTCTCCCCAGAACGATGACGTCGTCTAGGTAGACCAGGCAGGTCTTCCAGTGTAGTCCCCTCAGAATGGACTCCATTAGCCTTTCGAAGGTCGCAGGGGCGTTGCACAGACCGAATGGCATGACGGTGAACTGCCAGAGCCCGCTGCCCACAGAGAACGCCGTTTTCTCGCGGTCCTTAGGGTGGACCTCCACCTGCCAGTAGCCACTCTTCAAATCCAAGGTGGAGAACCATCTTTGGTTGGTTGGTTCCTTAGTTTAGGGGCTGCGACAACGCGGTCATGTAGCCCCGTGTACTTTGGGTGAGTGTAGAATCTGTCTGATAACCGGTGTTAATTGTGATGACTGTATTAGTGTGTGTATCTGTTTTTTTAATTCAAGTAGGGACTGCAACTTTGAATTTTCAAATAGTTCCTACTTTTGCCGCCAAACGCCACCGTCAACGACTACTAGGCCTAGTTCAGAACTAGCTACTAGACGCCACCGCAGTCGGCTCTTGGCAACGAACGTAGCAACCAAAGAGCGTTGTTTACATTCTTAACCTATCCAATTTAGTTTCACACAGGTGTAATTAGTGGAAAGATCTTTAACATGCCATAAATCTATGACATGAGACTGCCGGCTTTACTTCCCCTCCGTAGGAAGGCATACTGAGAACCATCTTGACCCTGATATGGTGTCCAGCGTGTCGTCGATCCGGGGTAGAGGGTAGCTGTCCTTCTTCGTGATGTCGTTCACCCGCCTGTAGTCAACGCAGAATCTGGTGAAACCGTCCTTCTTCTTCACAAGCACGACCGGAGAACTCCAAGGACTATGTGATGGCTCGATCACCCCTTGCTCCTTCATCTCTTCTACCATCCGGTCGACTTCGGCTTGCTTGGCGAGCGGGACACGTCGGAATGGGGCCCTAATCGGTGCGCTGTCTCCAACGTCGATTCTGTGCTGGACCAAGCTTGTCCTGCCGGTCTTTGCTCCCCACGGAGAAGACATCCTGGAATTCGCGTAGCAGGTCCTGAAGTTGGCGTGATTGCTCTTCGTCTAAATGGTCCTGGGATCCTTGGTACAGCTTCTGTAGTTCTTCTGGCAGGGCGCGTCTTCTTCGGTTGTCCGTCTGCAGGTGTCCGTCCGTCGTTTCTGTGATGTGGGCAATCCAGGTAACGGGCTCGCAGACTCCTAGGTTGGTGTCCCGGTGAACCGTAATATCGTAGTCGTTCAGGTTGGACAGGCGGACGTACGGCCGAGGCGTCGTGTTGATGAGCGTCTTGGCAACTAGCAATCCTTTTGCCTGGATGTCCTCATATTTTGGCTCGATGACAGCAGCCACTCCCTCAGCAGTTCCGTCGACAATTACGGCGGCGCTGACCTCCGTCCTGGCAGGAACGATGACGTTCTCTCTCAGCCTTACTCGTCGTGCGGTGACGGCCTCGTGTGCTGGTTGCAAAGCAAGTTCCTCACCTCCGAAGTGCAGAGTGATGTCACTCAGATCCAAGATGATGTTGTTCTGGTTCAGGAAGTCCAGTCCGATGATCACTTCATTTGATACGTCAGCCACAAGCACTGGATGCTTCACCGCCCGTCGACCAATGACGAACTCCAGTGATGCTTCGCCATGTACCGGTGCGGTGTCTCCGGTCGCGGTTATCAGCTGGAGGTTCCTTTGTGTGGGTTGAACTCTCCACTTCGGGATCACGGTGGGGCTGACGATGGTCCTCGATGCTCCCGTGTCAATTAGCAGGGGCCAGCTCTCTCCGTTGACGACTCCGTCGACCATCAGGCTGCTATTATCCCTCCGTAACTGCGTCACACGAACTTGGACTGCCGGGGCTTGACGACTGCCACAAGCCAACCTTTGCCCCCATAGGCTGGCTGATACTTGCTTTCCTGGGCCGCGCGGTTTCCCTACGACTGACTGTCCCGACTGGCGGCGGCGATCACCGCAGTCCTTGCTCAGGTGGCCTCTCTTACGTCAAGTCCAGCAGGTCGGTAGTCCTCTTCCGGGCCGCCTCTCCGGATGTCCTTCGGCTACGTTTATGTTGGTGGTACTGCGATTCTTGAAGAAACGGCTTAGCGCCTTCATCAATTCGTCGGCCAGGGGCTTGGTCTCGTTGGTTTTTGCTGGTTCGTCGACGTCCACTTGACGCACCCGCGCGTGCATTCTAGATGCCTGTTTTGCCGTCTCGAATTCAAGTGCGTGGCTCAGCGCATCTGCCAGGGTCTTATTGCGCGCGAGTCGCAGCGCCTGTTGAGTGTCCGAATCCCGTAGCCCGTCGGTGAAAGTCTGCGTCGCTATCTGCTCCAGAAAGTCGGCCGGCGCTGTTGGGTAGGCGAGCCTTACGAGGCGTGCGATGTCCATCTCGAACTCCTGCAGGGTTTCCGCGTTCTTCTGTACCCGGGTCCGGAGCTGCATCTGGTAGGCCTGCTGAAGATGGCTATCTCCATATCGGGACTCCATATGGGCGATCAGTGCAGCGTAGTCCTGGGATCCAGTCGGGATGGCCTGAAGGACGTTAAGGGCGTCGCCTCTCAGCGCTACAATGAGAGCTGTAGCCTTTTCTGTGTTGTTCCAGTTATTTATGGAACAGGCTGCCTCGAACTGACGTAAGTAGGTGCTCCACGGGACCTTTCCGTCGAAGGTTGGGGGCGTCACTCTGCTATGTCCCGTTCCTGATATTCCCGGTGTAACGGTGGGCGGGCGTTGGCGCAGCTCGGCAACTTCCTCTCGTAGAGCGTTGAATTCCTCTTTCACCCCCGTCAGTGGGCGTTGGCGCAGCTCGGCAACTTCCTTTTGTAAGGCGTTGAATTTCTCCTCCACCCCCATCAGCGGGCGTTGGCACAGCTCGGCAACTTCCACTTGTAAGGCGTTGAATTTCTCCTCCACCCCCATCAGCGGGCGTTGGCGCAGCTCGGCGACTTCCACTTGTAAGGCGTCGAACTTCTTTTCCACTGCTGCGACTTCCTCACGTAGGCCCTGTTCTAATTTCCTTTGGCTCTCCTCTAATTTCGTCAGCAGACACTCTTCCAGATTTTTCTGGCCATCCAGAAATTTGGCGGTTAGGTCCTCTGCTAACTTATTTTGGCTGTCCTTCAGGTCCTCTGCTAACTTCTTCTGGCCATCCTCCATCTTCTTCTGGCCATCCTCCATCTTCTTCTGGCCGTCTTCCATTTTGGCAGTTAGGTCCTTGGTTAAATTCTTCTGGCCGTCCTCCATCTTGGTTTCCATGCCATTTAACTTTTCTAGCAGTGCTGCCAATTTCTCCTCCATTTTAGTTGTTTGTCTTGTAAAGGGCATGCACTCACAGGAAAATTAGAGAAAATGACCTGCTCGGGTTTTGAAACCAGGACCGTCAGGTGTTGTGCTTGAGTTCGTAATCCGGCTTCTGACACCAGTTGTTACGTGCCACCCCTAGTGGCACTTTTGTTAACTGGATTACGGTGGGTAGGAAGCACAACACCAATTACTGCTTAAAGAAATAATTAACTTTATTGTGGCCAGAAATATACACTACTCAACAGCAAATAGCAATTATTTGTTTACTCCAGTTTCCTCAAGTCGAGAATACTTCCCCTTTCACTTGTCAACAGACCACAGTTAATCCGTCGTAATGAGGTGGCCCCGTACGCTAGCTCGAAATAGCTGCACTAGCTCTGTCACTCACTGTTTCACAAGCACCACAATCACTTCCTCGGTGTCAAGAGAATCAGCTTCACTCGCTCAAAACACAGTTCCTCTGTAGGAGTCTCACTTCCCCGCTCCACTAGGGGTTTTGCAAGTCACCACACTTCTGTCGCTCACGATAATCGCTCACACTAGCTCGTAAAACACAACAACAGAAAACTCGGTCCCCTCACTGTTGAAGCCGCTTATATAGCAGGCTGGTGACTCAATAAATTCTAGAATCGTCCAGGACACACGGCTTCTCGACATTTCCTTCGCTGGTGGTGTCACGAAGATTCTGGACCATCCCTTTCACTTCGCAGTCCGTTGCGTAACGCGCATGCAATACACTGAGGGAGAGCAGTCCAGCCCTGGGGCAGTTTTGACTCATGCGGCGAGCGATGAAACGAACTCACAGCCGTAACAATATTTAAATACAGTAACGTTCAATGATCTTCGTAATTTGTAGAGGAAAGGAATTTTTAGGAGAAGACTACCGTTTTCCTTAGTGGAGTTGAGTTAACTTTTGTGATATATATTGTCAATGCACTTTGATATTTTTGAAAGTAATTATTTGCAGGATTTATAGGATGAGAAGTTTGATCATTCTATTGGATTAGGGGATTTTTCACTTGTGAAGGATCAGTGATCGTTCTGGTTTCTAATGGATCAATAGTTGCTAACTTGAGTCGTTACCTAGATTCGTGGCGTAGGACCAGTTTGGACGTTGTGAATTCATTTGAGGGGAATGGTCCTATTTTGACTGATCAATTTTGACTTCTAGTTCGTTACCACGTGCACTTTGGTACAAGTAGGTCATTATTAAATTCAATTAGTGTTAATATCCTTGATGTTAGTTCATTCTTATGAGTTTTCTACGCCGTTTATATTGGCATGAGAATTTACGAATGAACATTTGCGTGACTACAAGTGTAATTTTGTGAGGCAAGAATGTTTGTAATCCTTCTTCTTCTTCTTCTTAATCGTTTACCCTCCAGGTTGGTGGAACCCACGGACTCAGCGAGGGAACTAACCACTACCGCCTCTACGGGCAGTGTCCTAGAGCTGGGAACATCTAATCGGAGTGGATACAACTGGTGAGGTGTGATTGGCACCTCGTCCAGGCGGCCTCGCCTGCAAAGCGAACAGGGGCCTCATGAGGGAAGGTAATGGATTGTCAGGATGGATAGGCAAGGAAGAGGGAAGGAGGCGGCCGTGGCCTTGAAGAAGGTGCCATCCCGGCATTTGCCCGAAGACGAAGTGGGAAACCACGGAAAACCACTTCGAGGATGGCTGAGGTGGGAATCGAACCCCCTCTACTCATTTGGAACACCCGAGGCTGAGTAGACCCCGTTCCAGTCCTCATACCACTTTTCAAATTTCGTGGCAGAGCCGGGAATCGAACCCAGGACCTCCGGGGCGGCAGCTAACCATGCTGACCGCTACGCTACGGAGGCGACATGTTTGTGATCCAATGGAATATATTGATGATCAACATATGAATTGAATGTAGTGCATTGAAGTTGTATAATTTGATAATGGAATCTTTTTATTAATGGGCAGAGGCCTAGACAGAACTAGATACTTATAAGTGAATTTAATAATCACCATGAGGGTGATATATGGGTATTTAACGTCTGTGAACGTTAATGGTAATCATACTAATATATAAAAAAATGAGATGGTGTGTGTCTTTCTGTCTGTCTGTCTGTCTGTGTGTTACTCAATAGCACAAGAGCCACTGGTTCGATTTAAATGAAATTTTGCATGGACGTAGCTGATTTACCAGGCTTACATATAGGCTACTTTTGATTTCGATGTTTTGCACTATTTAAAAATGGCGACTATTTCCATACTTCCATTTTAAATAAAATGAGAACGCTAAGAAATAGCAAACTTTTGATGGCACTACGAGCTTTAGAATTTAATTTTCTATCCGAAAGGTCCTCATCAATTTTCGTGTATCTCCAGCGGTTAGCGTGTAAAACCCACATTTGTGACGTCACTACACCCTTTGGTTTCAAAATTTCATATTTCCATCATCTCTATAGGTATATATATATATAAATGAAAGTTTGTCTGTTTTTTTCTGAATTTTCACGGAAATTTGCGATATTTGCGCGTTTCAGACTGTTTTATGATGGATGCACGCAAAAATAATTTTTTGTCTGTCTGTCTGTCTGTCTGTTTGTTTGTCTGTGGACAATTTTTTATGTCCTTATAACTCGAGAAAGGCTGAGTGGATCAACGTAAAATTTGATACAGATATCCTTCAGAGGCACGACACCAATCATTGATGTAACTCTTCTCCGTACCTCTCATAAAAGGGGCCCTACCCCCTTAAAATACATGCTGAAATAGGCGTAGAAGGGAGAAACAAAGCTCATTTTCAGCCCCTCAATGTTAGAAACGAAAAGGGCCCCCGAAAACCACATTTTAAGGCCCTAAAACCAACAGTTTTTGAGATATTCCCAGAAAACTAATTTCACTTAATAAATTAATGAAAGAATGCATGCCGGTAACATTGGCAACTGAATCTCAGAGGTCCATCTATTTCTGTAAGACGCAATGCAATTCCATTTATTACATTACGGTGATGGTTTGCAAACGGCTATAAGGTTACAACGGATCCAAATTAAGCTGAAATATTCATCAATACATACAATGCGCTTAAGGGGTGAAGGGGTACTCTAGATTTTTTTCACGCGATTTACGCGTGCGGGTGTGGTACGGAAGGTCTATTATATCCCTTCTCTATTATATAACAAGATGTTCAGTAAACAACATATAGCCTACTTTCTCCTAAATGTATGAGTATAGTTATAACTCGTTGTTATTATCAAAAAGTATAATAGAATCATTTCTTGGTTGAAGACCTTAGAAATTATTTACCTCTACCAAACGCCACAACCTAGAAAAAAAAACTACTACCATCATTGAAGAAAGATAGATAAGAAGTATCTCAAGAATGTTATGGATCTGGAGACATAATCGACCGGACTGGCTGCGTGGCTCTGCGGTAACGTTCTCGCTTGCTGGGCCCTAGGTTGCAGGTTCGTATCCTGGCGCAGTCAGCTGGCACTTGAGGGTGCACAAATGCGAGGGAGCCGTGTCAGTAGATTTACTGGCACGTTAAAGATCCCCTTCGGGCCAAAATTCCGGCACCCCGGCGTATCTAAAAGCAGCAGTAGTTAAAAGGGTCGTAAAACAAATAACATTATTATTATTATTATTATTATTATTATTATTATTGTTATTATTACATAATCGACCTGCTGTGGGCAACATCCAACTTTGAGTTGAGGCATGTCTTTACACGTCTGGTTGTGCATGGCTTTCACAACCCTAATTGAATTAACAAATCTTTCCGTGTCCCTACAGAGACGTGTGTATACAAACTATGTGGATATATTCGATTGCTATTTGCCTGAAATAAAAGTATTAATAACCTGAATTAGTACCAGCGGCTAGAATTCTGTTACTATGTGAAATCGTTTTGTTCTTTACTTCAAATAACATTTTCAAATAACGCACAATAGGCTGTAACAAACCCTTTAAAATAAGAAGTAAAAATGTATCATAGTATCATTCTGTTATTCTTCAAATTCGATGCGCATAGAATGCCAATGGTATACTATCAATGGAGTCCCATGTAGACCAGTCGTGAAATCTAGTGGAGAAATATCGAACAATATAATCCTAACAGGGCGAGTGCATTCTAGCGGCCATAAGAAGAAACTTTTCAATAAAATCTGGAAGTTAATAAGTAGGCCGGCGTGCAGTTACCTTTTTGGCTGCTAGATGTCTCGAGCAAATCTGCTGGCGAATTATGTTTCATTTAATATATGTTTTGCACCGTAATATGCACAATATAAGGCTTAATTTTAAAATGTCTGAGTCATTACAAAGCAACAAATATGTAAAATGTCAAGCAAAAAACCTAACTCTAATGGGGTTTGAACCATAGGCATATGAATGACAGACTAACGCTTTACCGCGGAGCCACTTGTGCCAACGAAAAATGATCTATATAAAATGCTTTACATAGAACTTGTTAGCAAATAATGATTTAGACCTAACGATTTCATCAGTGGAGTATATTATTTATGTATAAAGCATTTCATACTAAGTTTATTTATTTTGTATCAGCACGTTATATTGCATGCAATACTCAAATTAGTGAAATATAAGTCAGGCACAAGATATCCGCTGCCATCTTGTCTTCTTACCGAGACGGCTCAGCTTTTTAAAATCACTTCTGCACTATAGTATTACAAAATAAACTTTTAATTTCGAACGTGCCTCTTCCTTTAGAACAGTTAAATCGATTCTCGGCTCGATAATCGGAACTGGTGGGTCCCATGATATGGATTATAAAGTTTGCATAATTCGCACGGCCGCCATTCTGAAATGGTACGGCGGATGACCTTGTAGTTTGGTCACAAGACGCGTCCTATATAAAGGTATGTTATTACCAAATTTGGTAGAGATCGAATAATTTGGTTAGTCGCTATTTGATTTTACGTTTTGAACGTTTGAGTGGCTGCCATTCAGATTTGGTAAAGATGGCGGCGATATAAAACATGACACTGAGGTGCCCTTTGCTTGTTCTACCTCTGTACCAAATTTCGTTCAATTCGGTTTCACCGTGTTCGAATTGATAGGAGGGGACAGACATTCAGAGTACACACACTCACACACACACACACACACAGAGAGAGACTCACACACACACACAGACAGACACACAATTTTTGGCCCTGTAGTGATCTCATAAGTCTACTTTCATTTTATGCAAAAATCGAAAGTAGGCTAAAATAGGCTTATGAGATCACCTTTAATCCGTGTGTGTGTGTGTGCGCGCGCGCTCGCGCGCGCGTGTGTGTGTGTGTGTGTGTCTAATAACTTTTAAACGGCTGGAGCGAATTCAGTGAAACTCGTTAAGTTCATAGTACTATTCCGGGCGACCTCGACCGTGCCCTTCAAATTTTGTTACGTCTCACCAATCCAACGTGGCGGCTGTGCGAAATATTTCACCAGCATTCAATATCTCCGAAACTATTACTGATAACACCCTGGAATTTATTACGGTGATAAAGGGAACTACTAGAAGTTCACCTATGTGACTTTTGAAAAACTGGTAACTACAAAACCAACATGGCGGTCACGCGAATTTTCGACTTTTAAATAGACTTTTCTCGTGATTTAACCAACCAAACGCAATAAAACATGGTACAGTATATGTTTATACACATTGTAATGCACCGACATCTAACTTGGTTCAATTGTTTATATAACCACAAGATGGCGGATGTGCGAGATATTTCACCAGCATTCTATATCTCTGAAACTATTAGCTGTATCACCCTGAAATTTTATACAGAGATAGAGGGCACTACTGGATGTTCACCTATAAGACTTTCAAAAAGCGGTTAACTACAAAACGAGCATGGTGGCCAAGCGAATTTGAAAATTTTAAATATACCTTTCTCGCGATTTAATGTTCCAAACGCAATGAAATCTGGTACAGGAAATGTTTTTACACATTGTAATGCACTGGTATCTAATTTAGTTCAATTGTGTACATAACCTCAAGATGGCGGCTGTGCGAATTTTAAAATTAAGTTTTTATTTCTTGTGTCGTAATCAAGCGATCGAAGTAAAAGTTTGAATAATGAACCTACGCAATAATTTTCCTTCAATGGTACATGACTCTATGGCCTATACATTTAACGATCCAACATGGCGACCATCCAAAATATTCAGACGACTCTGAATATCTACGTATCTATTATAGCAATCAAACTGATTTTTTTTATGTTCATAGGGGCTATGATCTTAAGTTCACCTATAGTACTTGACATATCCTGGTGATCACAAATCCAACATGGCGGCGACGCGAAGTATAAATAATCACATGGACGTTTCTCGCAATTTAACCATCCGAGTGCAGTGAAATTTGCTACAGTAAATCCTTTTACGAATGTTAATCCACTGGCATCTAATTTATTTCAATTGTTTCCATAACCACAAGATGGAAGCTGTGCGAAATTTTAAAATCTCCTTATTACCTCTTGTGTCCTAATCATGCGATTGAAGTTTGAATGCTACACGTACACAATAATCTTCATGTAACATTACATAAATCTAGGACCTACATACATAAAATCCTACATGGCGACCATCCGAAATATTAAGTCGGTACTCAATATCTACGAATCTATTACAGCAATCAAACTGAAATTTTGTATGTTGATAGTGGCAGTTAATATAAGTAGGATATATGAAAATAGGCTGTATAGTTCTCACGGATCTACTTGTTATATATATATAGATAAGATACGATTTGAGTACTCATTCCTTTGATTTACTGATCTAAAATCCACGTAAAATGATAGGCTAAACAAGGAAAGACCTCAGAATGTTAAAATGACATGAAACATGCGTCACAGTGGCCAAAAGGTGAAGTGGACAGCAATTATGGAGCGTAGTTTCATACAGCAACAGTATTTGCAAATCGCACACTTCGTACATTTTTTAAATTCATTTTTTAAAGAAATTATAGATATTTTCGAAATTATAGTGCAATTCGTCACTGCTACTGCTACTTTCATTTGAATGCTCATTGTCACGATCGGTCACTTGTGTGTGCCGCAGGAGGGATCTATACTACTGAAATAATATGTATGATGAATAAAGAGGAGAAGATGAAATGGTAAAAAAAAAAAAAAAATAGTTTTGAGGGTTGAATTGTTGTCCCATACTCATGTAAAAGGAGGGTGAGGACGGTGAAGTCACTCCTATATAAAATCAGTCATGCCTATTATCAGATAAATTCTCTAATATCGCAGCACAATTACCGACATTTCAGTAACCACTTTAACAGTGAGTTGGTATTTCATGGCCAAGAATGATTAGCTTTACTGAAAACCTTGTCCTGGTTGAAATATTTGGATAATGTGATGCATTTATATTCCTGAACTCTAGATGTTTGAGAAACCTGGAAATTCTATTCCCATGATCAATTAAATAATTTCTGATCCAGTAAATCTTTGAAAATCCGACTTTATTAATAACAAGTAGTTCCGTGAAGAACTATACAGCCTATTTTCATATATCCTACTTATGTTAATTGCCTCTATCTACATACAAAATTTCAGTTTGATGGCTGTAATAGATTCGTAGATATTGACAACCGATTAAATATTTCGGATGGTCGCCATGTTGGATTTTATATATGTAGGTCCTAGAGTTATGTACCGTTACATGAAGATTATTGTGTAGGTGTAGCATTCAAACTTCAATCGCATGATTAGGACACAAGAAGTAACAAGGAGATTTTAAAATTTCGTACAGCTGCCATCTTGTGGTTATGGAAACAATTGAAATAAATTAGATGCCAGTGGATTAACATTCGTATAAGGATTTACTGTACCAAGTATCACTGCACTCGGATGGTTAAATAGCGAGAAACGTCCGTGTGAATATTTATAATTCGTGTCGCCGCCATGTTGGATTTGTGATCACCAGATTATTTCAAGTCCTATAGGTGAACATAAGTTCATAGCCCCTATGAGCATAAAAAAATCAGTTTGATTGCTATAATAGATTCGTAGATATTGTTACGTGCCACCCCCCTAGTGGCACTTTTGTTAACTGGATTACGGTGGGTTGAAGCACAACACAGATTGTTCCTTTAAAGAAATAACTAACTTTATTGCGGCCAGAAAGATACACCACTCAACAGCAAATACAAGCAATTAGAGCCTTACTCCAGTTTCCTCAAGTCCTTTCCTTGAGCGCTCTTGCCCCTTTCACTTGTCAACAAACCACAGAAGTTAAACCGTCTTAATGAGTCCGGTGGCCTTGACAGAAGCTACCTGCACCTCTTCCTCATGTACACAAACTACAGTTACTTACGATAACCTGCTACACGCTGTTTCGCTGTCCGCAAGCTGGGGAAACAATGTCACTGAATTTCGTAACTCGCTCGGCACTTCGTCACCACACTTCTGTCGCTCAGTGAAATCACACTCGCTCAAAAACACTGTCCTCTAAAACTCCATCCCCTCACTGTTGAGGCCACTTATATAGCAGGCTGGTGACTCAATGAATTCTAGAACCATCCAGGAGACACGACTTCTCGAGATTTCCTTCACTGGCTGGGTCACGAATATTCTGGACCATCCCTTTCACTTCGCAGCCCGTTTGCGTAACGCGCACGTAATACACAGAGGCAGAGCACACACAGCCCGGGGCAGCTGTGACTCAACGCGGCGAGGCGACAAAACAAACTCACAGCCGTAACACCACCCCCTTCCTAAAAGGCTGATCGTCCCGATCAATCATTGGTCCGTCTGTGTCCCTCCGTAGGCTACCAGGTGATCTCGATGCATGATCTTCATCTTCGCACTCGGGCTACGCTGGATCCTGTAGACGATATCGTTGATCCGTTTTACGACTCGGTACGGGCCCTCCCAGGACTTCTGCAGTTTGGGTGATAGACCTTTCTACCGTAATGGGTTGAAGAGCCAGACCAGGTCGTCCTCGTGGAATCCGCCAGCATCCGTCTGTTGGTCGAATCAGGTCTTCATTCGGTCGGTCTCGATCCGCAGCATCCTCCTCGCGAACGTGTGCACGTCCTCCAGTTGGTCGACCAGTTCTTGACAATACTGGCTTACCGGGACCGGATCATTTCCAGGTCGGCCGAAGGCAAGATCGACAGGTAGACGGAACTCCCTCCCAAACATGGCCCGGGCTGGTGTGCACCCGGTGGCTTCATGCACGGCGGCGTGGTAGGCCAGGAGAAATAGTGGAAGATGTTTGTCCCAATCCTTCTGGTGCTCGCTGACGACTACTCGGAGATGGTTCTCGATGGTGCGATTGAATCACTCTAACATCCCGTCGGACTGAGGGTGTAGCGGCGTTGTCCTTGTCCTCCGGATTCCCAGCAGCTGGCATAGATTCTGAAACACCTGCGACTCGTAGTTCCTCCCTTGGTCGGAGTGCAGCTCCAGGGGTACTCCGTACCGGCTGACGAATTCCTTCACCAGGGTCTCTGCGATCGTCACGGCTTCTTGGTTAGGGAGCGCATACGCCTCCGGCCATTTGGTAAAGTAGTCGCTGACGACCAATATGTAGCGGTTCCCTGCCTCGCTTAACGGGAATGGCCCAGCGTCATCGATGGCCACTCTCTCCATGGGGCCGCCCACGTTGTAGGTCTTCAGTGGACCTCGTCGACTTCGTCCTGGGCCCTTGCTGGCTGCGCAATCGTGGCACCTCGCGCAGTGTCTCTCCATGTCAGTTCGGCATCCGATCCAGTAGAACCGTTCTCTCAGCTTCTCCAGGGTCTTCTTTATCCCTAGGTGTCCACCAAATGATCCTCCATGGACTTCCTTCTGGACTTCCTCCGTCATAGCCTTTGGAACGACGACTTGCTCCCGAGATGTCTTCCTGTCGGTGCTCTCCCAGGTATGGCAGATGAGGCCATCCCCTACAATCAGCGAGTCCCACTGCGCCCAGTAGGACTTAAACTTTGGGATGCAGTCACTCACAATGTTCCACCCGGGTCTGGGGACACAGGCCCTCTTCCATTCGGCTATCAGTCCCAAGTCATCATCTTCCGCTTGCGCCCGCGTGAAAGATTCGCGGCTCCAGCTCCCTTGAAGTTCCACGGTAGTCCTTCGGCACTGTATCCCGGTGTTCTCCTCCCTTCTGGTACAGAAGGTGCAGTCTTCGGGGCACGGTCTTCGTGACAGGGCGTCGGCGTTAGAATGCAGTTGGCCTTTCCTGTGCTGAATCTCAAAGTTGTACTGTTGAAGCCTCTCTAACCACCGCGCGAGTTGACCTTCGGGCTGCTTGAAGTTCAGGAGCCACCGCAGGGATGCATGGTCGGTCCTGATGAGAAATTCATGTCCGTACAGGTAATTGTGGAAGTGTTCAATGGTCTTCACGATGGCGATCAGCTCTTTCCTGGTGACGCAGTAGTTCCTTTCTGGCTTTGACAAGGCTTTTCTGAAGAAGGCCACTACTCTCTCCTCGCCGTCCACTATTTGCGACAGGATTCCCCCAATGCCAAAGTCGCTGGCATCGGTATCGACGATGAACCTTGTTCCAGGTCTGGGGTAGGCCAGAATAGGCGCGGTGCACAGAGCCTGCTTGAGTTGTTCGAAAGCACTGTGGCATTCTGCTGTCTACGTGAAGAGTTGGTCCTTCTCAGTCAGTCGATGTAGTGGTTTGGCGATGTCGGCGAATCCTCTCACGAAGCGACGGTAATAAGTGCAGAGTCCCAGGAAGCTTCGTATTTGAGACTTGTCCTTCGGAACTGGCCACTCCCTCACAGCTGCGGTCTTCTCTGGGTCGGTGCGCACCCCTTCCTCGGAGACGATATGCCCAAGGTACTGGACCTGCTTCTGGAAGTGCTGACACTTCTTGGGGCTCAACTTCAGCTGGGCAGCCCGTAGCTTCATCAAGATCTCCTTCAGGTTGCTGTAGTGCTCCTCGAAGCTTCTCCCCAGAACGATGACGTCGTCTAGGTAGACCAGCCAGGTCTTCCAGTGTAGTCCCCTCAGAATGGACTCCATTAGCCTTTCGAAGGTCACAGGGGCGTTGCACAGACCGAATGGCATGACGGTGAACTGCCAGAGCCCGCTGCCCACAGAGAACGCAGTTTTCTCGCGGTCCCTAGGGTGGACCTACACCTGCCAGTAGCCACTCTTCAAATCCAAGGTGGAGAACCATCTTGACCCTGATATGGTGTCCAGGGTGTCGTCGATCCGGGGTAGAGGGTAGCTGTCCTTTTTCGTGACGACATTCACCCGCCTGTAATCCACGCAGAACCTGGTGGAACCGTCCTTCTTCTTCACTAGCACGACCGGAGAACTCCAAGGACTATGTGATGGCTCGATCACTCCTTGCTCCTTCATCTCTTCTGCCATCCGGTCGACTTCAGCTTGCTTGGCGAGCGGGACACGTCGGAATGGGGCCCTAATCGGTGCGCTGCCCCCAACGTCGATTCTGTGCAGGACCAAGCTTGTCCTACCGAAGTCTATGCTCCCCACGGAGAAGACATCCTGGAATTCGTGTAGCAGGTCCCGACGTTGGCGTGATTGTTCCTCGTCTAAATGGTCCTGGGATCCTTAGTACAGCTTCTGTAGTTCTTCTGGCAGGGCGCGTCTTCTTCGGTTGTCCGTCTGCAGGTGTCCATCCGTCATGTCTGTGATGCGGGCAATCCAGGTAACGGGCTCGCAGACTCCTAGGTTGGTGTCCCGGTGAACCGTAATATCGTAGTCGTTCAGTTTGGACAGGCGGACGTACGGCCGAGAAGTCGTGTAGATGAGAGTCTTGGCAACTAGCAATCCTTTTGTCTGGATGTCCTCATATTTTGGCTCGATGACAGCCGCCACCCCCTCAGCTGTTCCGTCGACAATTACGGCAGCTCTGACTTCCGTCCTGGCAGGAACGATGACGTCCTCTCTCAGCCTTACTCGTCGTGCGGCGACGGCCTCGTGTGCTGGTTGCAAAGCAAGTTCCTCACTTCCGAAGTGCAGAGTGATGTCACTCAGATCCAAGATGATGTTGTTCTGGTTCAGGAAGTCCAGTCCGATGATCACTTCATTTGATACGTCAGCCACAAGCACTGGATGCTTCACCGCCCGTCGACCAATGACGAACTCCAGTGATGCTTCGCCATGTACCGGTGCTGTCTCTCCGGTCGCGGTTATTAGCTGGAGGTTCCTTTGTGTGGGTTGCACTCTCCACTTCGGGATCACGGTGGGATTGTCGATGGTCCTCGATGCTCCCGTGTCGATCAGCATGGGCCAGCTCTCTCCGTTGATGACTCCGTCGACCATCAGGCTGCTATTATCCCTCCGTAACTGCGTCACACGAACTTGGACTGCCGGGGCTTGACGACTGTCACAAGCCAACCTTTACTCCCCAAGGCTGGCTGATACTTGCTTTCCTGGGCCGCGCGGTTTCCCTACGACTGACTGTCCCGACGGAAACCCTTGGCGGCGGCGATCAACGCAGTCCTTGCTCAGGTGACATCTCTTACGGCAGGTCCAGCAGGTCGGTAGTCCTCTTCCGGGCGGCCTCTCCGTATGTCCTTCGGCTACGTTTCTGTTGGTGGTTCTGCGACTCTTGAAGAACCGGCCTAGCGCCTCCATCAGTTCATCGGCCAGGGGGTTGGTCTTGTCGGCTTTGGCTGGTTCGTCGACGTCCACCTGACGCACCCGCGCGCGCATTCTAGATGCCTCTTTTGCCGTCTCGATACTCAAGCGCGTGGCTCAGCGCATCTGCCAGGGTCTTATTGCGCGCGAGTCGCAGCGCCTGTTGAGTGTCCGAGTCCCGTAGCCCGTCGGTGAAGGTCTGCGTCGCAATCTGTTCCAGAAAGTCGGCCGGCGCTGTTGGATAGGCGAGCCTTACGAGGCGTTCGATGTCCATTTCGAACTCCTGCAGGGTTTCCGCGTTCTTTTGTACCCTGGTCCGGAGCTGCATCTGGTAGGCCTGCTGAAGATGGCTATCTCCATATCGGGACTCCATATGGGCGAACAGTGAAGCGTAGTCCTGGGATCCAGTCGGGATGGCCTGAAGGACGTTAAGGGCGTCACCTCTCAGTGCTACAATGAGAGCTGTAGCCTTTTCTGTGTTGTTCCAGTTATTTATGGAACAGGCTGCCTCGAACTGACGTAAATAGGTGCTCCACGGGACCTTTCTGTCGAAGGTTGGGGGCGTCACTCTACTCTGTCCCGTTCCTGATATTCCCGGTGTACCTGTGGGCAGGCGTCGGCGCAGCTCGGCAACTTCCTCTTGAAGAGCGTTAAATCTGGCTTCCATCCCCGTCGGCGGGCTTTGGTTCAGCTCAGCAATTTCCTTTTGTAAAGCGTTGATTTTCTCTTCCACCCCCGTCAGTGGGCGTTGGCGCAGTTCGGTAACTTCCTCTTGTAGAGCGTTGAATCTCGCTTCCATCCCCGTCGGCGGGCGTTGGCTCAGCTCAGCAATTTCCTTTTTTAAAGCGTTGAATTTCTCTTCTATCCCCGTCAGTGGGCGTTGGCGCAGTTCGGCAACTTCCTCTTGTAAGGCGTCGAACTTCTTTTCCACTGCTACGACTTCCTCACGTAGGCCCTGTTCTCATTTCCTTTGGCTCTCCTCTAATTTCGTCAGCAGACCCTCTTCCAGATTTTTCTGGCCTTCCAGAAATTTTGCGGTTAGGTCCTCTGCTAACTTATTCTGGCCGTCCTCCAGGTCCTCTGCTAACTTCTTCTGGCAGTCTTCTAGTTTGGTAGTTACGTCCTCGCCTAACTTCTTCTGGCCGTCCTCCATCTTCTTCTGGCCGTCTTCCATCTTGGTTTCCATGCCGCTTAACTTTTCTTGCAATGCTGCCAATTGCGCTTGCATTTTCGATGCTTGTCTTGTAAAGGGCATGCACTCACAGGAAAATTTAAAAAAAATGACTTGCTCGGGTTTTGAAACCAGGACCGTCAGGTGTTGTGCTTGTGTTTGAGTTCGTAATCCGGCTTCTGACACCAGTTGTTACGTGCCTCCTTCCCTAGTGGCACTTTTGTTAACTGGATTACGGTGGGTTGAAGCACAACACAGATTGTTCCTTTAAAGAAATAACTAACTTTATTGTGGCCAGAATGATACACCACTCAACAGCAAATACAAGCAATTATAACCTTACTCCAGTTGCCTCAAGTCTCTTCCTTGAGCGCTCTTGCCCCTTTCACTTGTCAACAAACCACAGAAGTTAAACCGTCTTAAAGAGTCCGGTGGCCTTGACAGAAGCTACCTGCACCTCTACGTCATGTACACAAACTACAATTACTTACGATAACCTGCTACACGCTGTTTCGCTGTCCGCAAGCTGGGGAAACAATGTCACTGGATTTCGTAACTCGCACGGCACTTCGTCACCACACTTCTGTCGCTCAGTGAAATCACACTCGCTCTAAAACACTGTCCTCTAAAACTCCATCCCCTCACTGTTGAGGCCGCTTATATAGCAGGCTGGTGACTCAATGAATTCTAGAACCGTCCAGGACACACGGCTTCTCGAGATTTCCTTCACTGGCAGGGTCACGAATATTCTGGACCATCCCTTTCACTTCGCAGCCCGTTTGCGTAACGCGCACGTAATACACTGAGGCAGAGCACACACAGCCCGGGGCAGCTGTGACTCAACGCGGCGAGGCGACAAAACAAACTCACAGCCGTAACAATATTCAGAGCCGTCTAAATATTTCGGATGGTCGCCATGTTGGATTGTTAAATGTATAGGCCATAGAGGCATGTACCATTAAAGGAAAATTATTGCGTAGGTTCATTATTCAAACTTTCACATCGATCGCATGATTACGACACAAGAAATAAAAGCTTAATTTTAAAATTCGCAAAGCCGCCATCTTGAGGTTATGTAAACAATTGAACTAAATTAGATACCAGTGTATTACAATGTGTATAAACATTTCCTGTACCAGATTTCATTGCGGTTGGAACATTAAATCGCGAGAAATGTCTATTTAAAATTTTCAAATTCGCTTGGCAGCCATGTTCGTTTTGTAGTTAACCGGTCTTTGAAAGTCTTATAGATGAACTTCCAGTAGTGCCCTTTATCTCCGTACAAAATTTCAGGGTGATACCGCTAATAGTTTCAGAGATATAGAATGCCAGTGAAATATTTCGCACATCCGCCATCTTATGGTTATGTAAACAATGGAACCAAGTAAGATGTCGGTGCATTACAATGTGTATAAACATATACTGTACCAAGTTTTGGTTGGTTAAATAGCGAGAAACGTCTATTTAAAAGTCGCAAATTCGCGTGGCCGCCATGTTGGTTTTGTAGTTACCAGTCTTTCAAAAGCCACATAGGTGAACGTCTAGTAGTTCCCTTTATCACCGTAAAAAATTCCAGGGTATATCGGGAATAGTTTCGGAGATATTGAATAATGGTGAAATATTTCGCACAGCCGCCATGTTGGATTGGTGAGACGTAACTAAATTTGAAGGGCTTTGGCTTCGTTGGTGGCAAGATTTTTGGTTAATTTCCAAAAAAAATCCTCAAACGAGAGGGCGAAAACAATTACACTCAAAACAACAAGCAACTAAAAGAAATAAAGTCATTGAAACAAAAAATAAAAGAACGTGACTTAATCATCACAAAAGCAGATAAGGGAAATACCACAGTAATTTTGAACAAAACAGATTACATTGAAAAAACAGTCGAATTCCTAAACAACAACGAAATCAAGGAATTAACAAAAGACCCCACCAACAAATTCCAAAAACAAATAAAAAGTGTATTAAAAGAAACAGAATACATATTGACCAAAGCTGAAAAATCAAAACTAATAAACATGAACCCGAAAATACCGTCATTGAGGGGACAACCTAAAATACACAAAAAGGAGTGCCCAATGAGACCAATAGTCAATTGTAGGAATGCGCCTAATTACAAAATCAGCAAAGAGTTACTAAAAATCTTAAAACGTCGCCTTTCCAACGACAAAAAAAACTCTGTAAAGAATACAACGGAATTAGTAACAGCACTGAACACCCTACAAATGAAACCTAGCATGAGGCTTGTATCTTTCGATGTAACTAACATGTACACCAATATTCCTATTAATGATGCAATCAACACCATCGAAAATAACTTAAAATCCAACAATTCGGCAAAAGAAACTGAAGAGATTGTGCGATTACTGAGGGTCGTCCTCGGCCAAAACGTGTTTCAATTCGACAATAAAATGTACACACAAACAGAAGGATTAGCGATGGGATCACCACTAAGCGGATTAATCGCCGACATCTTCGTTAATGCACTAGAAAATTAGTTTTTAGAAAAGACATCTACAAAGGGAATAGTAATATGGAAAAGATACGTAGATGATGTAATTTGCATCTACGATACTGAATTAACAAGCGAAGAAACAATTCTCCAATTCATTAATAGCCTACACCATTCAATCAAATTCACTAAGGAATCCGAAACAGATTGAAAAATAAATTATCTCGACATAACTATTGAACGTAAAGACAAAGAGCTTTCATACTCCATATTCCGAAAAGCCACACAAACCTCGCATGCAATCGACAATCCGTCTAATCACCCCAGTACGCATAAATTAGCGGGTTTCAATTCAATGGTGCACAGGGCTTTAAACATACCCATGTCAATGGACAATTATAATAACGAAATAAGAACTATTAAACAAATAGCAAAGGAAAACAATTTCCCGCCAAGCAAAATAGACCAAATTGTAGCCAAACATAAAAATAAAGATAAAATGATTCCTAAACCGGACATTAATGAGAAAAAAATCGCGCGCTTCAACGATGTAAACGAGAACACATATAAAATCACTAATCTATTCAAAAATCAAGGCATAAAAATAGCATTCACAACGAATAATACGACCGGGAGGCACCTGCAAAATAGTAATCTAAGTAAACAGGACCCGTATTCAAAGTCAGGGGTATATTCTATTACATGCCAAGACACTGGTTGTCAAGCTAATTACATTGGACAGAGCGGAAGACGAGTAGATATACGTTGTAATGAACATAGGAATGCGATAAGATACGGAACATATTCAGCCGTATGAGAACATATGTGTGACACGGGGCACAGCTTTACTAAAATCGAGACTGACCTAAAAATAATTCATCACGAATCGAAAGGCAGAGCTCTCGACATGAAGGAAGCAATCGAGATTCGCCTAGCCAAACAAAACAATCCCAACAATCTAAATGAACACACTTTTATGGAGAGTTCACCCCTTTTCGCTCTACTAAAAAACACACCCTGTCGAAAACAAGACACAACTTAGCGATACAGCTAAGCTAGATAAAAAGGAGGGGGGGGGGGAATAGCGGTGGTTATAGGTAAATGTTATTTGGATCAGGGTACTATGTACTTTCATCTGCAATAAACCTAGGCCGATATGCGCGGCAGTATTAAAGGTGCCGGGACGTCTTCAATAGACCGTGTACCGCTTAGTTTAAATGGCTTTTTTAGTCCACGCGTGGCGAAGATAGTTCCACGGTCTTTAATAGTTGCAGACTTCTGTATTCAATAGCATACATTCTTACCTAGATTTGGCAACGTCACACAAATAAACATGGCACTGACCTCAGAAAGAACATAGCAACTAAAGGGGGAGAAAAGGGAAAAACCAGTTCCGCCCAGTTAACACCCGGGGTAGTCGACCATAACTGGTGCCTGAGGAAACACGCAACTGCTTCAAGTTCCAGTTAAAGAGGCAACCCGATAAGTATAAGCCTACATTATTACATTATAACCATAGTTGATTTTGTACAACCATATTTTTTTTTATCGTATGGCCTCGGGTGCCTGGTGCAAGCTATGTTAATTGACACCCAGAGGGTAGCTTGCATGTCGAATTTCGTCGTTCCTTTGAACGCTATGAAAGTCAAGGAGGTTAGATATCTAAACTCCTTGACACTACAGCGCTTTCATGTAGAGAATGGAGGAACTTTGTGTTGGCGGAAAATCCCGAGATTAATTTTGCCATTGAACACGGCCTACTGAATTCAAATGGGTTCTTTAACATGCCAACAACGTATGACATGAGTGTCGTGATTTTTGTCGCCTTCAAAAATCACTTACCATGGCCAGGGGCGAACCTGCAATCTTGGGGTTGGTAGCCCGACACTATAACCACTCACCCACCGTGGCAAGCAACCATATAATCACCCCTAACAGACAAATTCCGGATTTTTATCACTATTTTAGAAGTTCACCTAACATTAGATATACCACATTTAGCATACACCGACTGTTGCATTACCAACACTGCAACTAAATAATTGTACATATTGTATATATTTTTCACCTGTAGTCTCAAACATAGATGTTATAGCCTAAGTGTAATGGATCTGATGATGATCGCTTGACGATCGAAACTGGTCATCCTAGTGTATTTATTAAACTTATGTAATTTATTTCAGGATTAGGGCATAACCCAGCTCTATTTGGGTACATTCGTGTTGACCGACTGAAAAGCACCAAACTTTTGTTTACTTAGGCAACACTGAAAAATGGCTTCAAACCTCACAATCACAACCCTAGATATTTATTTTCCTGAATATAGGAAGCGGAGTATGTAAGTGTTTGTTCAGTAATATTAAGGTAAAGTAAAGGAAGTTCTTTTAATGGTGAAATATCTTCATATATGTGAGTTTAGGGAATATTCGGTGGGATAAGTTACATCGTATTACACAGCCTCTGAGCTTAAGAAAGGTGGAAAGCTCCATGTGAAATAAAAGCTGGGAGAATACATAATTAAACAGTTCGTGTTTGAGAGAAACTAGCATTAGGCCTAATCAACCATCTCATATACTCTATATACATTTAGAATAGTATTATCAACATTGCAGTGCCTTACTTTTTGCACTGTAAATCATATACTGTATATACTGTACATTTAGAATAGTATTATCAACGTGAGTCACTTCCGTGGTGTAGTGATAAGCGTGCTTAGCTGCCACCCCAGAATTGCAACCCTTTTCAGTTCGGAGTGTTAATTTTGCTTTATGGCATACTGTAATTTGAATGCAATTAGCTTAAATCATCTTACATTTGCCTTGGAAAATACATAACAGAAAACATATTATATGTCATAAACATCCGGATCCTAGTAATGATTTGCAACAAGATCGGTTTGAATTCTAAAAAAAAACTATCCGCACATTTATTCCAAACATTATCGGCAGCTTATCCGCTATCCTCACAGCCATGCAAACTATATCCACATGGCGAAATATTTTGTGGATATCCGCATCCGCGGAGGGCTTTAGTTATTATAGAGTTTCTACAGCATAATACAGTATATTACAGTACATGCATTTTTCCAGGTATAGCGCGAAGAAGTGTAGGCGTATGAATGCTGTATAAACTGTGGAGTGATGTGAATAATGCACTTTGCAGCACTTATTATGTAATGATGATAATGTGGCCTCCGGAGAGACCGAGTGCAGGTCTTTCTAGTCGACGCCCGTGGGCAAGCATTATGTAATGAAAGTAATAATATTGGATCTTGTTATGATATTTTGTAAAAACCTGTTGCTAATGAATTAGAAAAATGAGTATTTATGGAGGTGATTGTCATATCTAGGTCATCCAGGTTGTCCCCTAATGGTATGTGAAAATGAAAAGTGATGACGAAATGAACACTAGAACTAAAAACAAGTAGTTCCGTGATGAACTATACAGCCTATTTTCATATATCCTACTCATATTAATTGCCTCTAACAACATACAAAATTTCAGTTTGATTGCTATGTTAGAGTAAAAGCGAGATTTTAAAATTTCGCACAGCTGCCATCTTGTGGTTATGAAAACAATTGAAATAAATTAGATACCAGCGGATCAACATTTGTATAACCATTAACGTGCAAAGTATAACTGCACTCAGATGGTTACATCGCGAGAAACTTCCATTTAAATATTTATACTTCGCGTCGCCGCCATGTTGGATTTGTGCTCACCAGGTTACTGAAAGTCATATAGGTGAACTTATGTTCATAGCCTCTATGAACATAAAAAAATCAGTTTGATTGCTGGAAAATATTCTTAGATATTGAGAACCGTCAAAATATTTCGGATGCTCGCCATTTTGGATTGTTATATGTATAAGCCATAGAGTTATGTACCATTAAAGGAAAATTATTGCGTAGCTTCATTATTCAAACTTTCACTTCGATCGCATGATTACGACACAAGAATAAAAACTTAATTTTAAAAATTCGCACAGCCGCCATCTTCTGTTAATGTAAACAATTGAACTAAATTAGATGCCAGTGAATGACAATATGTATAATCATTTACTGTACCACATTTCAATTCGCTCATATGATTAAATCATGAGAAAAATGTATTAGAATGTTTCAACTTCGCTTGGGCGCCATGTTCGTTTCGTAGTTAACAGGTTTTTGAAAGTTACATGAATATACTTGTAGTAGTGCTCTTTATCACAGTACAAAATTTCAGGTTGATATCATAAATAGTTTCGGAGATATTGAATGCCAGTGAAATATTTCGCACAGCCGCCATTTTGAGGTTATGTAAACAATTGAACGAAGTTAGATGTCGGCGCATTACAATGTATATAAACATATATTGTGCCACGTTTCATTGCGTTTGGTTGGTTAAATCGCGAGAAACGTCCAATTAAATGTCGCAACTTCGCTTGGCCGCCATGTTGGTTTTGTAGTTACCTGGTTTTCAGAGGTCACATAAGTGAATTTCTAGTAGTTCCCTTTATCACCATACAAAATTCCAGGGTGATATCGGTAATAGTTTCGGAGATATTGAATGCTGGTGAAATATTTCGCACAGCCGCCATGTTGGATTGGTGAGACGTAACAAAATTTGAAGGGCACGGTCGGGGTCGCCCAGAATAGAGCTATGAACTTACCGAGTTTCATTGAAATCTCTCCAACAATTTAGATTGTATTAGGGGGGGACACACACACGAATCACACACGCACGCACACACACACGGACAAAAGGTGATCTCATAAGCCTATTTTTTCAAAATTGAAAATAGGCTAATAACTACAACACACCGTACTAATAACTTACGGGCTAAAAGAAGAAAATAAAAAAAGGAAATATAGAATAAATAAGGTAATTAAACGACATGGAAAACATTGAAGGACTTGAAGAAAATAGAACCACGAAAGGCAGATAGGAAAGGGAAAGAGGAGAGGGTCCGCCTCAGGATTACTGGAAAGGGGGGGAAACCGGACCCAGCTCAGGAGTCTCCCGGGGTTACCAACTTCTGAACTCACCAGCTATGTGTCCTTGAGTTACACATACCCTGCCTCCTTCACTGTCTTGCACAGAAGGCAGGAGATACCATGAAAAGAAAAGAAGAATGAGGCGTTATCACGCGGGGTGAATTTCTACCACAAAGGCATATTTCAATGTGGCATTCTGACGAGGTTGGTAGGCTACATCTGCTTTCAAGCTCCACATACTGTATAAGGTATTGTACCCATGTGAGTAATCTCGTTGGATAATATGCATCCGCCTCCAACTAGCATCAGCTCTCAGGCGTGTACGGTAACCCCAATTTTGCAGTGCATATTTTGGATTTGAGGCTAAAAGGTATCAACTCTACAATGATAAAGCACAACTCTATTCTAAAACTTTAATTCATTAAAATAAATCATGGCTTCAAACACAAAACAATACCCAAAAAGCATAAAATAAAAGCAAACAAAATTTTTACTTCCACAATCCACAAGTAAACAAATATGAAATCACAACAAAGTCATACCTAGCCATAATGCTTTACCCTTCTGTGAACTTCACAAGGATATACTAGTGCGCTGATGCACCTACGACTTCAAAACACACTGTCCATTAACATAACAGTCATACAATGTGACTTCTTTAATATTACAACAAGGATTATTCCTTAAACCTCCTTATGTTAAACAATTATGTGTGCCGTGCGTGTTTTAATATTTTTCTTCTCACCAATGAAATGCTTTGCATGCATTTACCTATTTGGACGTTGCACCAAAATTAACGTGCAACTCCATAATTATGTAAGCTACCCCCGACACATCCTTCAATTATATGGTTTCACCGCATGCTGTCTGTGATTCCTAGATAAAACGTTACGTTATAGCTTATGTCGGATTGTACGATAGACTGCCTCGCGCTCATGGCGATTGGCATCTAGTAACCAACTACATGACTTGGTTCCAGTGACAGTACAAATATATCATGTAACTATTCGTCAGATAGCTAAATTAATGAACCATCAGGATGAACTATAATTATCCATGTGTTCACAAACCACATGGCTATAATACTCAACATAACAATCTCGCATTATATGTCATTTTAACAAGGTCTAGAATCTCTTCCCTTTATAACTTGCCTGAGCGGTTCGGGTGGTTGGCACCGACCCTCGGCTAAAGAAATCGCTACACAATAGAAAGTGGGATGGGTCGTTCCACCAATTATCTCGACCTTTCTAAAAGTTTGAAAGCTTCCCTCTCTAAGCAGTGGAGATTTACAAGACAAATACTGTGTCCTAACCGGCACACATGTTCCCAAAGGATCTTAATTGACTATTATGCCAACAGGTATTGAATGAGCTTTTGTAATTATTCCTACGTCGAGGATAACGATTAATTAATGGCCTCACATGGGTCCATTCAACATGAAGGTTCGGGGTTCGTAATGCATGAGCCTGGCGGTTGACCGATGTCTCAAGTATAATATAGGCGCACAAAACCACTGTCGCCATGAGTTTTCGCTGCCCACGAGCGTAAATAACTCATCATAAGTTCTCGGGAAATCATAGAGCTGCGAGGTGTCCTTGTTTTCCTCGACTCTTATAAAGATTCCAGCCCGGAACACATTTCAATCCTTCTTCAGAGCTAGGGTCCATTCACTAAAACTCTGGCAAATAATGTCTCCAACAATGTCCACGACATAGGAGAATTCATACGTAGAATAGACTATCTGGCCCCTAATGCTCCATGCTACGACACACCGACCTCTAATATTAAGAGAAATCTAACATTTACTCTATAAGCTTCTCAATTAAGCTGCAAATTCAATTCACTAAAAGCTCTTTCATTACTGGTATCATTACCGAATATATGCAATATTCTGATATAAAGCTTCTTTCCATAATTACTGAAATGTAATCTCACTGTAACATCCTCCTGCTTAGATTGATAAGTCTTGCACTTAGCGTTAATAATTCTCGCTTACAACAATTTTATTTGTTTCCTGATGTGTTCATTCATACTCTTAATAACCATTATTATTATTATCATCATTTCTCACTGACATAAATGACCAAAATCATCCTTTGTTATTATTATTACAAATCTCATTGACATAAATGACCAAAATCATTATTTATTATTATTCTCACATAAATTACCAAATTTTCCGACATAGCTAGACGTTTTAAACTCGAACAATCGCGTTCGTTACATTTACATAACTGATTGCCATTCTTAATTCATAGTGGGAAAATTTACTCCACTTAATGATGCAAATCATCATTTCAACTCTATCAAAATCAACTCATTACTGATTAAACATGAAGGATCAGCCTCCTAACTGACTTTTACTGGCATCTATAAGGAATTCACAATATCTTTACGGAATCACAGACATGCATCGGTCCATACTTCTACATAATTATAACCATAATTTGTGGGGTACTCACATCTCTATAGGCATCTAAGGTGGCTCCAACCAATCATATTCTTCCATGTCGCCCGCCATAATGGGTTTAACGCGACATATTTCTCTTGTTTACACACATTTGATTATACATAATTTCTATCACCAACACGACACGTTGCATACCTTTTAGGAAGTTATCACTCCCTAAACATGTGAAACACTTCATCAAACACTACTTTAAATGATATTTTTACATATACATTACACTGAACACTCGTCACTTTATACACACTTCAATGCTGAAATTCCCTAGCAGAGATCGAAATTGCAGGTGTCGACGGCATCTTACGTTATCAACTCCTGATTGAAAGTCTGGTTATCTGCTCTCGGAACTCTCCAACAGTTTTTGTGACGATCATTACTCCTACAGTAAGCGTCCTGCGTTACATCAATACGCTTGCTCCTAAACATGAGCGTTAACATCTGGTATTCTCATGGCAATACCAAACACTTAGTAAAGTTTCTTTAGCGCATTCTATCGTAGTTACACATATACGATTTGTTCATACAATACACACTGCGCTTAATAAAGTTCAACACTTTCACAAATAATTATATACAATAATGCTACCGTTAGTCTATACGGTGCTTCATAACTGAACACGTCATAGTTCGTGCGGCTGATTATGCCTGTATCACGACTATTATTCCTACAAACATATTTTCTGTTTCTTTTACACATACCAGTCTTTGTTCGGCGTCTCGATGAATAGATCCGTCATGCGTTATGCCTTGACGAACTTGCTTCAACCTGGCTGTAGCTGACTGAAGTTTCACTCGAAGACTGCACGTAACTTATTTGAAGACTTCTGTCTGCGGCTTACACGCTGTCTCGTACTGCTGCATATTTGCTGCATACTGATTGCAACTTATTTCCATTGTGTTACAATTGACAATTGAGTAAAACTGTAACTGGCTGTAACTGCGCTTGGCGGCATGTAGACTGAGCTTGACTGAGTTAGAACAGCGTGAGTTTCAAGTGAGTTTCAACTGAGAACAACTGAGTAACTGAGGGCTCCTCCTGGGGTCTACTCCCTTATATCGGATTTCCACAGAAAGTAGAGCAACATCTTCCCGCGTAATCTTCGCTCCTCTCACAGCATGATTCAGGTCTTCAAACCATGATCATTGTGTTCCTCTCTCTTCACAGGTCCCAAAACTATATGTGTGCAAAGGAATCGCTCGTTCAATTAATTAATATTAATTCCTTTCTCCATGGCGTGGGACGCTACCTAGTCGGGAACTCCCCGTCAACATCTTCACATCCCTCCGCGAACAATGGTCGCTTTACAGTCCTTACGCACATCACTAAATATGCACCCATTTCGCAGGTAAAAGATTCTAAAATTATCTTCTTGCCAAGATATTCACCTGTGTGCAACTCTCATCTCGATTCGTTACTCCAATCACGAGTAATCAATGATTTTTCTGGGCATTTCACCGCCCCTCCTCTACATCTATTCTCCGTCGGGGAATAACTGTGTCATTTTTCAGGCCTCTCCCCTGCTCCAGACGACATAATGGGGTGACAGAGATGGACGTGGCTCCACTGGGACCAACCCACAATTCTGGGCCGATTAGTAAATGTCAGCTCTGCCCTCCTCTCTGCTTCAAACCTCCAATAGCTTACACCAAATCGTCTTATAATGATATAATCTGCTCATTATTTCCTACATTATTTTAATAAATAATGCCATTTCATCAAAAATCACACCAGTGATTAAATATACATCTCTTTCGAGGGGTTTTTACCAAGAAACTCCCTGTATAGATCTCTGGTTCGCTCCCTGGCGGAACCTTTTTACTGAGATCACAGTCTCTGAGAACCATGTTCGATTCCAGTCAGCATAACCCCATCGGGTTCATGTTCCCCTTGCAAAACTTATAAAAGTCCAATGCAAGTGGCTTATATAAGTAACCAGCTGACTGTCGACCACCGTCTGTGTTTACGTCTGGGGTCCTTCACCTTGTCTGGCTGCGAGTGGGTTAGTAGTATTCCCCCTTCCACACTCGGCCTTGTTTCTGAGCTGTCTATTCTCCCTGCGAAGGGTCGCGTTTACAGCCTCAACCTCTCTAGCTACTCTGACCATTTCTTCATGGAATTCTTGCAAACACTGGCATTCTTTCTGCTCTCCGCTTACACTGGGTAAACTGTCTGCTTCTCGTCCCGTCTCGCCGTTCCAACATTCAGGTCTGCCTGCTTGGCTGCCTCCGCTCTCCACGTTGAGTTGGGTGTGCGTTACTAATTCTTCTTCTGGTTCATCGAATTCTTCTGGCGAGTAATAAATTTTTAAGTTGGCTATGTTCATAACGACCTCGTTTCCATTCTCTAAATGCCTTAACCTGTATGCATTGTTCTGGAGGTCTCTTATCACCTCGAACGGGCCGTGGTAAGAAAAATTAAACTTCTTATACTTCCGTGCCTCTGGATCTGAACTGGCGGGTTTCTTAATTAAAACTTTCTGTCCCACGAGAAGCGGTTTATGATACCTCTTCGCACGATTCCTTCTCTGACGTCTCTCCGCCTGTGCTTTTAGATATTCAAAGGTTCGTTGGATCCTCAATTCTCTACCGAGCTGTGCGTCTACAGGTAATGGAATAACACCATTCCACGGTCTCTCTGGTCTCTGATCCAGATGTAGAGTAACGGGAACCTGACCTGTCGCCTCATGTACAGTATTATTTATACAGTATTCAATGACTTCTAGAAATTCAATCCAACGCCAATTCGCTTCAGAACAGTAGATCTTCATGTATTTCTGGATCTCTCTCATTACTCTTTCAACGGGACTTGCCTCAGGATGGCGAATGGTAGATAAAATCTGCCTAATTCCTAGAGTTTCCAGTTCTCGACGAAATTCTGCACTAGTAAAGCAACTTCCGTGGTCCGAGAGAATGTTATCCGGCTTCCCAAGAATCGGAATAACTCTCTCTTTCAGGCGCTTCAAGACCTGTTTTGAACTTGTCTTTTGAATGGGGCACAACACCACCATTTTCGAAAATACATCCATGGCTACAAAAATGTGTCTATTGCCTCTACGTGCTCTAGGCAATGGTCCAAAGTTATCGATACTCAATAGCTGCCTTGGCTTCTCTGGTAATAACGGGATAGGTCGTTGCCTCATTAAAAAGGGATTCGGCTTTACCCTTTGGCAAAGATCACATGTTCTAATAGCATTTCTCACCGTTTCTCTCAATTTTGGCCAAGTAAATGCTTCCTTTAACAGAGCACAGATTTTATCAATCCCCGGATGACCAAATGCTCTGTGGGCTAGCCATACTAATCTCCTCTGCAAAGATGCAGGAATTACAATCCTTTGACGTGTGTGATCCACATCGTCCCACTTGTGTAATATCTGATTATACCATACATATTCTGTTGCCAATGCCTCCGCCTCTCTGTATATCGCAGTTCCCCTTGCTAAACGTCCCTCAAAGTAATCGATTATCATCTTCAACCATGGGTCTTCGCGTTGTAGGTTGGTAATATTCCTTAAGTCATCCAACGTCTTCTGATCTCGATTCTCAATCTGGACCGCTAGTACTTCTTCTTCTCTAGGGTAACGACTTAATATGTCCGGTATTACATTCTCTTTCCCTGGACAGTATTCTATTTCCACATCAAATTGCTGGATATACAGGGACCATCTTGTCAATCTCTGACTAGACAAATCTGTCTTTAACAAAAATGTTAAAGCTTTATGGTCTGTTCTCAGAACTATTCGGAAGCCGTACACGAGTTTGTGCCACGATTGCAACGCGTACAAAATTGCGAGCAATTCTATCTCTGTGATCGTGTAATTTTTCTCATGGGCTCTCAGTCTTCTGCTGATAAAGGCGATAAAAACTTTCTTCTCAGGCTGGTCAACATTTTCCTGGAATAACATCGCTCCAATCCCAATAAGTGATGCATCCGTCTGTATGATAAACTTCTGGGTATAATCTGGGTATCCCAGTTTCACATATTCCAAAAGCATTTGTTTTGACCTCACGAATGCTTCCTGACATTGCTCCGTCCAATTCCATCTGCCGCCTTTCTTCAATAGGTCCTGCAGTGGTGCTACTGTCGCAGTATAGTTTGGGCAGTGGTTCGAAAAGAATCCAATTACTCCCAAATACTGTCGGACGTGCTTAACTTTCGTGGGTCGAGGGAAATTCCGAATTACCTCCAATTTATCTGGATTGGGCTTCACTCCATTTGCATCAATAACATGCCCTAGGAATTTAACTTCCCTCTGACAGAAGTGCGATTTCTTGATATTGACCTTAAAATTCGCTTCTCGAAGGTCATCTAGCAACTTCTTCAGGTCTCTCATGTGCTCCTCCAGAGATTCTGATGTGAGTAGAATGTCGTCTACATATCTGATGGTACTCTCTTTAACCTCATCTGATAGATTGCGATCTAACGCTCTTATCAGGGCTGAACCAGCTGTTTTCAACCCAAAAGGTAGCCTTAAAAATGTGAATGTATGTTGATCAAACATAAATCCTGTCAACAGACTAGTTTTCTTCTCTAATTCAAGATGGTGGAAACTGGATGTGATATCCAAGTTTGAGAATATAGTTTTCCCTTTAAACTTCCTGAGGATCTCTTTAATAGGTGGCACTTGGTCAAATTCCGGAATAACTCTCAAATTTAAGCGTCTCAGGTCCAAGCAGACTCTGACAGATCCGTCTGTCTTTGGTACAATTACCAATGGACTTACATAAGGCGTAGGTGTTTTCTCAATAACACCGGCCTCCAACATCTCTTGAATTGCCTCTTTCACTTTAGCATAATGCTTTTCAGCTATAGGGTAGGGTTTCTGCCTAAATGGTGTCCAATCACTGACTTGAAAAGCATAAGTGAAGTTCTTTATCCGACCAGGTCTCGAATCAAAGACTTCCTTCTGTTCCAGCAATAACTGCTTTAAATTTTCCTTCTCCTTTAGCCCAATTTTCGCTTCTTCTAGCTTCTCCGAAATGTAGTCTTCCAATTTGGGTTCCAGATCTTTTTCCAAGTCTGTGGCTAGTGTTTTGAGCTCCGCTTCTAACTGCTCAATAGCTAACACTTCTTCATCAGCCACATCTCTGTATGTATGCCATACTTGTTCACTGGATCCTGGTTCAATTTCATTGAGTGCGACCTCTAAGCCTTCAGCTTCTTCATTCACATGGAACATAACCCTGTCCTGTGCTAGGTCAATTATCACTCTGTATTCCCTTATAAACTCTGCCCCAATAAGTAGGTTATAAGGTAGTTTGTTTACTAACAGAAAACTCTGTGAGAAAATAGAGCCTCCTATCTGTAAATCTAGGAATACCTGGTATTTACATATCATTGTTCTGTCTGGAATTACCCCTTTAATTTTGACACTGGAGATCGGTATCTTCAAAATGTTCTCTCTCCGGGCTATTTCATTATATAGAGCTTGTGTCATCAGGCTCACTGTTGATCCTGTGTCTAGCAGACTTCTGACTTTTAATCCTGCCACTCTCACAATTATAATAGGCAATTCTCTCTTGACCATGACCTGTGGTCCTCCTGTATCCTCAATCAATTCTTCTGGTTTGGCTATCCAATTGATGATGTTAATAGACTTCCATCCATCAGTCTCGAGCTCTTCTAATTTTGGCGTTTTTTTTTTTTTCTTCAGCGCCCGCCCCTTTGGAGTTCCTTCTCTCCTGTTCGCTGCGCTGTAGTTCCAAACTCTTAGCTCCATCTCCATATCTGTCTGGCGATGTCCTGTTCTGCATGACTTCTTGCCAGCGGACTTGTGCTTTCTGGGGCTCATCTCCCCTTTCTTCGAGGTATCGCAAAGAAGCATGATATCGCTCTTCTGCCTCGTCATCGAAGTTATTTCTTCTCTCTTGGGGTCTCCAATTTCTATTATTGCCTTCCTGGCCATTATTACCTCCATTGTTATGGTACGGTTTGCCCCTGTTATTGTGTTTATTCCACGAACTTCGACCTCTTCCTGCTTTATTAGCATTTCCTTTGTACCTTGACTGCCATTTTCTGGGTTCCTGTTCCCATTGCCGTCCATAGGAATCTAAAGTTTCTGTGCTCGTGGCCTTGTTGTTCCTTGGAGCTTGCTGTTGGTCAGTCTGTGTGTTGGTCACGTGGACTTGTTCCACGGTTCGACTCTGACGCATAGTATTTGCTGTGGTGAGGTCCAGTTGCCTTAGAACTGTCTCCATTTCCATAGCCGTTTTCGCATTAGCCGAGATTAGTAGCCTTTGGATCTCGTATGGAAGCTGTTTGGCGATAGCAATGCATAGCTCCAGTTCACTAGGTTTTTGATCCAGCTCTTTAAAACGACACATCTGCGATATGAAAAATTCTGCGTACTTCGTCGGGTTGTTCGTGCTGTACTTTTTGGCATACAAATCCAGCCGTAAATTCTGCTGAGTCGCGGCGTCCCAATACCTCTTCAAGAATGCCTCGCGGAATTCCTCAACAGTATCAAAAGTGTAACGGAAGCTGCGAAACCATAATGCGCACTCCCCCTCTGTTAACTTCTCTATAGCACGTAGCCTACGCTCCTGCGGTATTCGTGCATCATTGAGATATTCAGTCACTTCCTTTAACCAATATTTTGGTGTCATACTACAGTGACTACCTGAAAACTTCCTAGGTTTTTCCTCGCTTGCCCTAATGACGTTTATCACCTGGGTGTGCATCGCGTTTTCATGTGGCGTCGATGCCGCAATTGGTACACCTGGCGTCATGTAAGGACTTTCTCCTGCGCCTGCAGCGTTCCTGCTTATAGGTTGGGTTTCTAGGTCTGCCCACCTTGTTTTTCTTATATCCTCTATGCTGCCTTCACTTGACTTAGGATATTTCAGAAGTGTCTCCTCCTGTGCTATTATCCTCGTCTCCATTTGGTTATGGCGCATTTCTGCTCTTTCTAGGCGAGTAATGACTTCTTTTTCTATTCTCGTAAGCCTATCTCGGTTTTCCTCGGCTACTTGAAAAATTTTCACCTTGTCTTCTTTCAGACTTTGTTTGATATGGGATATTTCATCCTCTACGTCCTCTTTAATTTGAGCAAGGGTCTTGTCGCTTGCCTCTGTTTTCTGGCCTTCTCTTATTTCGAGTTCTTCTCTCAGACCTTTAATTTCATCTTGAATGTGTCCATTGACTTTAGACAATTCATTCCGGACCTTGGTGATCTCGCCTCTATTTTCCTCTTGTCTTTTATTGACTATGACAATATCACTCTGAACTTGGTCCAGTTCTTTATGAACTTTACCCATCTGACCTTTCACGTTGCCTACCAGCTCCTTATTTTCCTGAGCGATAGCCTTAATTTCGCCTATTTCCTGGCATTGACCTAATATATTCTGGTCCTGTTTCTTGAGGTCACCGTTAATTGCTCTAGCGTAGCTTTTCAATTTCTGATCCCATTTGGAGTCGTTCTCCTCTAATCTCTGGTCTACTGTTTTCGTAAACTCTGCGAACTGTTTCGCTTGGCGTTCGAGATTCGCCTCATTTTGGATCTGAATATCCTTAATATCGTTAGACAACGCCTCTAATTTACTGTTGGTTTGCTCCTGAGCATGCCTACACGCTTGCAAATTACCCTCAAGTTTGGCTTCTATGGCCTCGAAACGTTTGTCAGTATTTACCTGCATTTCCGATACAATGCTTACAACAGTATCTATTACTTCGGTCTTAATGACTTCTTGCATTTGACCTAACTTATTATCTAGTGCAACCTGATTTGCATCTAACCGATTACTCAATTCAGCTTTATATTCAACTTTATTTGCCTCTAAACGGTTGTTTATTTCAACCTGAGTTGCATTAATTGCCTCCTGATTGGCATCTAACCTGTTATTTAACTCTCTCTGGTTCTCATCTAACCGAGTGTTTATGCTATCCTGGAACGCTTTGGTTTCCAGTTTATTCTGCTCATGAGCAGCATCAAAATGTTGTTTCAGTCCTGCAATAACTTGCAAGATCTCCTCCGTACCTGGCATTTTACAATAACACACTTAAATATGCAGGCAGGCTTCCTGGAAAAATATGTGGATACGTTTCGAAGAGAAACATCAAACACTGCACACATATTGTGAAGTCGTACAAAACCTGATAATATTATGGTAGATTGTGGATTGGGTATGTAACGCTCGTACCCTTAGGCCATTCTCTTCTCAATAGAGAGATTCTGCGTTACCTCAAAAAGCCTACTGAATTCAAAAATCACTCAAACACAGTTTGAGGCAAAACAATTACTATGGTTTTCCCCATGAAATACCATAAAAAATCTATGGGTTTTCCCTAAATCCCATAAGTTCCACGTATTCTGGGCGCCATGATAAATTAATATCAGAGGGTCGTGGTATTAGTAGGACATCGGCCATATTCTAATTTACTATAAAAACTGTTCAGGGAGTGGTTTTTACTAACGAAAGCCCCACTTGGGCCACGCCATGATAAATTAATAGAGCTTTTACTACCATAGACTCCACAGATGGGCGTCATGATAAATTATATATGTATCTATCGTTGCCCGGTTCGTGCAATGCCAACATCGCTCATATTGCACTGACGCAGGCGGTTCCATAAAGAGTTAATGCCGTCCCACGCTGCTTGGGCCATGATAAATGAGTAGAGAATAAGCACAATCTATCAAAATTTATATATACGTATCGGAACTTAGCTATGGATTAGGAGCGGTCACACCCTACTTCGTTAATTCTTACTTTAATAGAGTTGTGTGCATTAAATCTGACCGACTTTAGTCGTACCTTTAGCTCAAATCACAGTATAGGACATCAAATCCCATGTACCCATGTGAGTAATCTCGTTGGATAATATGCATCCGCCTCCAACTAGCATCAGCTCTCAGGCGTGTACGGTAACCCCAATTTTGCAGTGCATATTTTGGATTTGAGGCTAAAAGGTATCAACTCTACAATGATAAAGCACAACTCTATTCTAAAACTTTAATTCATTAAAATAAATCATGGCTTCAAACACAAAACAATACCCAAAAAGCATAAAATAAAAGCAAACAAAATTTTTACTTCCACAATCCACAAGTAAACAAATATGAAATCACAACAAAGTCATACCTAGCCATAATGCTTTACCCTTCTGTGAACTTCACAAGGATATACTAGTGCGCTGATGCACCTACGACTTCAAAACACACTGTCCATTAACATAACAGTCATACAATGTGACTTCTTTAATATTACAACAAGGATTATTCCTTAAACCTCCTTATGTTAAACAATTATGTGTGCCGTGCGTGTTTTAATATTTTTCTTCTCACCAATGAAATGCTTTGCATGCATTTACCTATTTGGACGTTGCACCAAAATTAACGTGCAACTCCATAATTATGTAAGCTACCCCCGACACATCCTTCAATTATATGGTTTCACCGCATGCTGTCTGTGATTCCTAGATAAAACGTTACGTTATAGCTTATGTCGGATTGTACGATAGACTGCCTCGCGCTCATGGCGATTGGCATCTAGTAACCAACTACATGACTTGGTTCCAGTGACAGTACAAATATATCATGTAACTATTCGTCAGATAGCTAAATTAATGAACCATCAGGATGAACTATAATTATCCATGTGTTCACAAACCACATGGCTATAATACTCAACATAACAATCTCGCATTATATGTCATTTTAACAAGGTCTAGAATCTCTTCCCTTTATAACTTGCCTGAGCGGTTCGGGTGGTTGGCACCGACCCTCGGCTAAAGAAATCGCTACACAATAGAAAGTGGGATGGGTCGTTCCACCAATTATCTCGACCTTTCTAAAAGTTTGAAAGCTTCCCTCTCTAAGCAGTGGAGATTTACAAGACAAATACTGTGTCCTAACCGGCACACATGTTCCCAAAGGATCTTAATTGACTATTATGCCAACAGGTATTGAATGAGCTTTTGTAATTATTCCTACGTCGAGGATAACGATTAATTAATGGCCTCACATGGGTCCATTCAACATGAAGGTTCGGGGTTCGTAATGCATGAGCCTGGCGGTTGACCGATGTCTCAAGTATAATATAGGCGCACAAAACCACTGTCGCCATGAGTTTTCGCTGCCCACGAGCGTAAATAACTCATCATAAGTTCTCGGGAAATCATAGAGCTGCGAGGTGTCCTTGTTTTCCTCGACTCTTATAAAGATTCCAGCCCGGAACACATTTCAATCCTTCTTCAGAGCTAGGGTCCATTCACTAAAACTCTGGCAAATAATGTCTCCAACAATGTCCACGACATAGGAGAATTCATACGTAGAATAGACTATCTGGCCCCTAATGCTCCATGCTACGACACACCGACCTCTAATATTAAGAGAAATCTAACATTTACTCTATAAGCTTCTCAATTAAGCTGCAAATTCAATTCACTAAAAGCTCTTTCATTACTGGTATCATTACCGAATATATGCAATATTCTGATATAAAGCTTCTTTCCATAATTACTGAAATGTAATCTCACTGTAACATCCTCCTGCTTAGATTGATAAGTCTTGCACTTAGCGTTAATAATTCTCGCTTACAACAATTTTATTTGTTTCCTGATGTGTTCATTCATACTCTTAATAACCATTATTATTATTATCATCATTTCTCACTGACATAAATGACCAAAATCATCCTTTGTTATTATTATTACAAATCTCATTGACATAAATGACCAAAATCATTATTTATTATTATTCTCACATAAATTACCAAATTTTCCGACATAGCTAGACGTTTTAAACTCGAACAATCGCGTTCGTTACATTTACATAACTGATTGCCATTCTTAATTCATAGTGGGAAAATTTACTCCACTTAATGATGCAAATCATCATTTCAACTCTATCAAAATCAACTCATTACTGATTAAACATGGAGGATCAGCCTTCTAACTGACTTTTACTGGCATCTATAAGGAATTCACAATATCTTTACGGAATCACAGACATGCATCGGTCCATACTTCTACATAATTATAACCATAATTTGTGGGGTACTCACATCTCTATAGGCATCTAAGGTGGCTCCAACCAATCATATTCTTCCATGTCGCCCGCCATAATGGGTTTAACGCGACATATTTCTCTTGTTTACACACATTTGATTATACATAATTTCTATCACCAACACGACACGTTGCATACCTTTTAGGAAGTTATCACTCCCTAAACATGTGAAACACTTCATCAAACACTACTTTAAATGATATTTTTACATATACATTACACTGAACACTCGTCACTTTATACACACTTCAATGCTGAAATTCCCTAGCAGAGATCGAAATTGCAGGTGTCGACGGCATCTTACGTTATCAACTCCTGATTGAAAGTCTGGTTATCTGCTCTCGGAACTCTCCAACAGTTTTTGTGACGATCATTACTCCTACAGTAAGCGTCCTGCGTTACATCAATACGCTTGCTCCTAAACATGAGCGTTAACATCTGGTATTCTCATGGCAATACCAAACACTTAGTAAAGTTTCTTTAGCGCATTCTATCGTAGTTACACATATACGATTTGTTCATACAATACACACTGCGCTTAATAAAGTTCAACACTTTCACAAATAATTATATACAATAATGCTACCGTTAGTCTATACGGTGCTTCATAACTGAACACGTCATAGTTCGTGCGGCTGATTATGCCTGTATCACGACTATTATTCCTACAAACATATTTTCTGTTTCTTTTACACATACCAGTCTTTGTTCGGCGTCTCGATGAATAGATCCGTCATGCGTTATGCCTTGACGAACTTGCTTCAACCTGGCTGTAGCTGACTGAAGTTTCACTCGAAGACTGCACGTAACTTATTTGAAGACTTCTGTCTGCGGCTTACACGCTGTCTCGTACTGCTGCATATTTGCTGCATACTGATTGCAACTTATTTCCATTGTGTTACAATTGACAATTGAGTAAAACTGTAACTGGCTGTAACTGCGCTTGGCGGCATGTAGACTGAGCTTGACTGAGTTAGAACAGCGTGAGTTTCAAGTGAGTTTCAACTGAGAACAACTGAGTAACTGAGGGCTCCTCCTGGGGTCTACTCCCTTATATCGGATTTCCACAGAAAGTAGAGCAACATCTTCCCGCGTAATCTTCGCTCCTCTCACAGCATGATTCAGGTCTTCAAACCATGATCATTGTGTTCCTCTCTCTTCACAGGTCCCAAAACTATATGTGTGCAAAGGAATCGCTCGTTCAATTAATTAATATTAATTCCTTTCTCCATGGCGTGGGACGCTACCTAGTCGGGAACTCCCCGTCAACATCTTCACATCCCTCCGCGAACAATGGTCGCTTTACAGTCCTTACGCACATCACTAAATATGCACCCATTTCGCAGGTAAAAGATTCTAAAATTATCTTCTTGCCAAGATATTCACCTGTGTGCAACTCTCATCTCGATTCGTTACTCCAATCACGAGTAATCAATGATTTTTCTGGGCATTTCACCGCCCCTCCTCTACATCTATTCTCCGTCGGGGAATAACTGTGTCATTTTTCAGGCCTCTCCCCTGCTCCAGACGACATAATGGGGTGACAGAGATGGACGTGGCTCCACTGGGACCAACCCACAATTCTGGGCCGATTAGTAAATGTCAGCTCTGCCCTCCTCTCTGCTTCAAACCTCCAATAGCTTACACCAAATCGTCTTATAATGATATAATCTGCTCATTATTTCCTACATTATTTTAATAAATAATGCCATTTCATCAAAAATCACACCAGTGATTAAATATACATCTCTTTCGAGGGGTTTTTACCAAGAAACTCCCTGTATAGATCTCTGGTTCGCTCCCTGGCGGAACCTTTTTACTGAGATCACAGTCTCTGAGAACCATGTTCGATTCCAGTCAGCATAACCCCATCGGGTTCAGTATACCTTCCAGGTTGTGTTATAAGTGGCTGGGATAAATATAAACCCCGCATGACCAATCGCGTAAACAATGTTTAGGAAGCTTTCCTTTCCCTGTTTATTCAATACATGTAAACATTTATTTTGCTTTTCTGTCAATTTCTGGGATACACACATATTATGTTTTAAATGTTAAATGTTTAATGATTTCAACTCAGTGATTACAATTTTCCTTTTCTTTTTTAATGTAGGTCAGAAAATAAGTCTACGGTTTCTTTGATTTACCACCACGTGGTGCAGCGGCTGGTATTTTTGACTCTCGACCCATTTTTGACTCTCGACCCGGAGTTCCGGGTTCAATTGCCGACTCTGCCAAGAAATTTAAATTCTGGTCTGAGGGCTGGAATGGGGTACACTCAGCCTCGTGAGGCAAAACTGAGAAGAGGGAGGATTCGATTCCCATCTCAGTCATCTTGGAAGAGGTTTTCCGTGGTTTCACCACTTCTAATCCCGGAAAATGCTGGGATGATCCCTAATGTAAAGCCACGGTCGCCTCCTTCCCAATCCTCATCTGCATTACAATCACACACGTCTTAATAACACAGTCTATCATACAAATTCCACACAAACATTCAAGTAAGCGTGGCAATATGACCACTATTCGCAAACATATTCTATGATTATATTAATTAATAATATTATATTAATTTTTGGTTTCAGTTGACATTTGTTCTACATGGCTCGTAGTATATCTGAAATAAGTAATATTTAAGAAATAACTGAATTTAGTAATTCTTGATAAGGAAAATGGTTTGGGATGGATATCCATCCCGCGCGACCAATAGGTGTGTCAGAAAAGGCACGACTAATGCAGAGTTAAAGGATAATAATGATGATAATGGTGATGATGAAGATGATGATGATGATGATGATGATGATGATAACTGTTGTTTTAAGGGACCTAACATGTAGGTCATCGGCCACTACTGGTTTGGGTGATAGTGAAAATGAAAGCGAACTATAACTAAAACTAACTGATAACTTACAAATAAAGTGAACTAGGCTACTTACTTAGGCCTACATACTAGAAGAGGATTTGGGAAACAAAAATTAAGAATAAGGTAAATTATAAAAGACAACAGGAAACAAAATGCCCCCAACCCTCGAAGAAAGAGAATTAAGGGACATGGTGAAATGAGAGCCATGAAAGGCAGATAGGAAATGGTAAGACGAGAGGGTCTGCCCTAAAGTCAATGGAAGAAGGCGAAAAAACGAATCCCAGCCGTGAGTCTTGGGGGTGTAGTACTATCTCGAGTGTACCATAAGTGATGGGGCTACACACCCTCTGCCTTCTTAAGGCCTTGAGAGGATAGCAGGGGAAACCATGAAAAGAAAAATATGTCTGACTCTCGAAGAATGAGGGATCAGGAAAGACGAGACAAGGGCCTATTAAGGTGCGAAAGTGAAAGACACCTAAGGCGTCGGATACCCTAATACCGTCGAGTTCGAAAGAGAGTAAGGAAGGTCGATTGGAAAGATGATGGAGAGGAGCCCGATACAAGGAATTGGAAGCAATGTCAGACTCAGCTGGGGTCCCGTAGTCGCCAACTCAAGACCCACAAGTTGTAAGCCCTGGGGGAAGGGTTAAAGGGAACTATGAAATAATTCTAATCAATCCACAGCCGGCAAATTAGTGACCGGACGGAGTGCTATTTCAAGTTCAAACTGAAACATAACCGGTAAAGCAAGGTCTTTGAAAGCAGGTGATACTGTGACACACATAGAGCGACATGTTTAAGAACAGTTTTGTTATCTTGGACTTCGAATCTAATGTGTGATGGTGGTGTAATGGTGAGCATAGTTGCCTTCCAAGCAGTTGATCTGGGTTCGATTCCCGGCCATCGCACGGTTTTTATTTTATTTTAAATAAATGCTGTTCAGTATGTTGCTTAACACTTCTCCTACTGTTAGGCCTCTTAAAACAACAATAATTATTATAACTCTTATTCTGTTAGAGATGCATGTATTTTCTACCTTTTCTCGGTCTAGGGCCGAATTAGTAGCATTTAATATGCTCAAGACATGTAGCCTAATACAAAGTGAATTGTCGATTTTTTTTAAATCGTTTATTCTCCATCGGCTTAACCCACAGACTCTGAGTGATATCATTCCTCTACCGTCACAAGGAGGGTGTCTGGGATCTGAACACACTTTGTCAGCAGATATTTTATACAACTGGGGATAGCGACAGACAGATCGCACAGGCACGGGCGACCGCTTACTTGGAGGGTTAGGGAAAGGAGTTTGGAAGGGAGTCGACCGTTGATCTGTTGCAAGGAACCGTCCCAACCCGACATTAGCCTGATGGTGAAAATAGGAAACAATGAAGACTATTTTCACAACGGCTGAGGTAGGATTCTAATCCGAGGCACGAGCTATACCAAACGTCAGTTCAAGTCCTAAGGAAACTATCCTTCCGCGCATCTCCCCTCTCTGTGGCCCATCTTGAGTTTCCGACATGGAAACTCTCTAGATTGTCATCCCTCAACGTACCATACCTATACATCTCAAATCATTTGTTTGCACCATTTACACAACTTCTGTCCACTTTTGTCACCTTTGAAGTAGTTTTTTATTTTTTTTATTTATTTATTTATTTACATAGGTCCCAATGAGCCTGAGCTCGTGTTAGGGACAATCAATTAACATAGTTACAGCATGGCATATATATAATTTTTGTAACATTATTGTTTAGTTTAATAGTAACTTAGATTGCTAGTGACTAACTTTACAGAGATAATACGGTATGATACATTGCATTGCTTAAGGCTATTGTACATTGGCTATTCATTCCTTAATAGGAAGTCTTTTGTTTTCCTCTTAAATGTTTTTATAGATAAACTTTCCCTTATGCCTAATGGTAGCGAGTTGTATTCTTTTATTATAGAGGACATAATTCCTTTAGTTCCAAATTTAATGGATTGGGAATGGCTGGTGAATATTTGATTTACTCCTCTTGTTGCATAGTGATGAATGTCATTTGCATGGGTAAAATGGATGTGTGTGTGTATCAATTTGTTTTCTAATTTGTATACAAATACTGTTGCTGACATAGCTATTTGTTTTTGCAGTGGCATAATTTTAGTTCCTGAGTACAATTCATTTGAGGGTGTGAGCCAAGGTAATCCAAAGATAGATTTTATAGCACGTTTCTGGAGTATCTCAAGTTCTTTTATCAGCTCCTTCTTACAATATCCCCATATGAAATTCATGTACATTAGATGTGAATGTATCAGAGCAAAGTATATATTTTTCAACTGTTGGCTAGTAAGACAGCTATATCTTAATCTGAAAATAATACCAATTAAAGGGCTGATTTTATGTTTTACATTTTCTACATGATTTTCCCAGGTTAGTGTACTATCTAGTGTGATACCTAAGTATGTTGCCGATTTAACCCTTTCTATTTCTTTGTTGGCTATGTTGACTATGTTTGTGGTCTCAATCTTGTATGATGGTTTATGGAAGAACAAATATTTTGTTTTAGTGATATTGATAACCATATTGTGTGCTCTCAACCAATCCACCAGCTTATTGAGATCATAATTAATATTTAGCATAATTTCCTGTTCAGATGTTCCCAGATAGAGTATAAAAATATCATCTGCAAATAGTTTAAGCTTGCCTTTCAATTCTAATAATACTATATCATTAATATAGGCCAAGAAAAGAATTGGTCCTAAGACAGAACCTTGAGGTACTCCTGTGTCAATTCTCATTTGAGATCCTTTTACATTATCGATTGCAACATATTGTTTTCTGTTAGTGAGGTAGTTCTTGAACCAATCATGTGCCACTCCTCTGATGCCTGCAAATTCCAGTTTATTAAGGAGAATCTTATGGTTAACCAGATCGAAGGCTTTTTGAAGGTCAATTAGTACACCAGCAGCTAGTTTGTTTTCATCTAATGCCTTTTCTACATCAGTTACTACTTCAAATATAGCACTATCAGCTCCTCTATTTGGAATAAACCCATATTGGCAGTTTGCAAAGTAATCATTTTTCATGAAGAAATTCATAAGTCTTCGTTTAACAACGCTTTCTAGAACCTTGCTGATGGCAGATATAATATTAATGGGTCTGTAATTTGATGGGTGGGTTTTGTCCCCTTTTTTGTAGATCGGGACCACCCTAGAGACTTTACAGGCATCGGGGAATATACCAGTCATTAGTGAAAGATTTATTATTTTGACAAGATATGGTGTAAAGCCCTCAAGACACAATTGTAGCATGACATTAGTAGTGTTGTCCTCACTTATATTGTTTTTGTGTTTTAGGGAGTTTATAATTGATTGTATTTCATTAGCATCAGTAGGTAACATAAAGATTGTCTTAGTGCTAGTAGTATTTTTATAGCTTGTAATGCCCGAGGTAGAACCGTTTCCTTGATTTTCCCATATACTGTTAGCAATATTGACATAATATTTATTAATTTCATCACATATATTTTCCTTTTTTTCGACATTTGTGCCGTCGACTATAAGTTTGACAATTTCATTTTTCCCCTTCTTTGGTCTATTTAACATCTCATTAACAACACTCCACACTTCCCTCTGATTATTTGCATTTTGAATTTTTTGGTCAAAGTAGTTTCTTTGTAGGTTTCTCTTACGTTTTGTAACTTGGTTGCTAATAATTTTATATTCTTCTAAAATTTCTGCAGATGGATTTTTAACTTTGGTTTTTGTATATATCTTATCTTTCCTGTGTATTAGTGCTAAAAGATCTTGTGTGATCCAGGGTTTTATTGGTGGGGCACTTGGCTCCTTATTCGTATATTTCATAGTACAGGCTTCTATTCCTTTATTAATAAAATCACAGAATTTATTGTAGTAGTCATTGATGTTAGTTTCATTGCATACAAATTCTTGAGTTATTAAATATTTATTAAGTTTTTTTTATTTTATTTTATCCTTTTCTATTGGCCTATCATCACATATTGAGTTCCTGTTTATCTTTTTGTTTCTCATTTCACAGATGAGTAAATGGTGATCACTCAAATCATTATCAATATTATAGACATTACATATTTTGTCACAGTCGTTCGCCAATACATGATCAATTAGAGTAGAGCTAGTTTGTGTTACACGAGTTGGATATTTTGTATTACATAAGACTAGATCGTATGATTTGACTAGGTTAATATAACTACTAGTATATATGTCCCCAATTAATAGATCGATATTCATATCACCTAGTATTATAACAGGATTCATTGAGTAAGAACTAATAATTACTTCGAGATCAGTTAGAAAGCGTGGAATGTTGCTTTTATGAGGGTTATAAGCAGTGATTATATTGTATTCTTGATGGCCTTTTCTCACAGTAATGTGCAGTATGCTGTGGGTGGAATTTATTTCCTTTACAAGGGTACTGCTACATTTGTTTGAAATATACAAAGATACTCCCCCGCCAGTTTGCTTTCTAACTATGTGATATGCAATATATTTCTTAATATTGAAAAACATTTTTGTTTGTTCTGTTAACCAATTTTCTGAGATTGCTAGGACATCTACACCTTTGATTCTGTCTAACATTATTTGGATATCATCGAACTTGTTTTTTATATGTGCATTTATGTGTACGCATTTTAGTGTACTGGTATCGGTTATTATCTGTTTACTGTCCTTAATCTTATAATAATCGCTAAGTGTATTACAGTTACACTCGGTTAATTCTAGTGTATTATTATTAGCATTACCTAAAAAAATTAATTTCTGTCATTCTAGTTCCATATGGGATAATACTTAGTAGATATCTTACTATTACATTGATTTTAGTTTGAGAGGGCGAGTTCATCCAGTATTTCAGCACTTGATATAAGCTTTGAGGGTCCATTTTGATTTTTCCGAATGTATATTTTGCAGTCTCTGACCCAAGTTGCAAAGATTTTTCCCTGTTGTCTCAATTCACGGCACTTTTTGGCGATGGTTTCATTTCTTGGGGTCAGGTGTTCATTGATATATATATTACCACCATCACTGTAACCAATTTCACTCGTCTTCAGGGTCTTCTTTTGTCTTCTGCTACTGAGAATCTCTTCCTTCTTCCACCTATTATTTAATTTCACAATTATCGGTTGAGGCCCAGGCTTTGTTGACGGGAGGCGGTGAGCTGCGTCTATGTTTGCCCTGGTGATTTCAACTCCTAACGTCTTGCCAATGTCCGAGATTTTGTGAAATACATCCTCCTCTCTTTCCGTGGGTATTCCATACACTATCAAGTTGTTCTTGCGCTGGTACTGTTTTAGTTCCTCCAATTCGTTGATAGCTCTAGATGCTGCTATTTCTGCGTCCTTGACGGTTTTTCTCTCTTTCTTCAGAGTTTCAAGTCAATGGTGATTCAAGCTTTACAGCTGCAGTTTGAGCACGTCGTCTTATCGAGGAAACCATGTTGTACATTGTGCTATCGTAACAGTGTTGCCAAAACCTCTGAGCCTGATTCGCCATGAAATCTAATTACTCCGGTGCTCTTTTGCCACACAAACAAAGTTTATACACAATTAAATGTAATATAATATCAAATTTGTACTGAATTACTCTGCCTATCGTTTCAAATACCACTAAAAATGTATTCACACACACAATTCATCACATGAAAAGCAAAGTTGGTAAAGCTCCTAATTAACGAGAAAATGAAAAATGTATTCATAGATTTTTCCAAAGGAAATTCTGAAAAGTAATCTAGTGAGCGTATGGTAACATGTGATGGAAAATCGTGTACGCTAAAACAAGCAGAAAAGGTGGAAACTATTTCCTGGCGCTTAGCCTCTTCACAGACCAGAACATCAAAGGTACCGCTTAGGTCTTGAGGTGACTAGAGGTTAGCTCAGCCACCGTGGCTGGGGAGCATACATTCACCTCATAACTTGATTAACACCCTGTGTATCTGGCCCTATAATGACCGTGTTTGAAAAACATCTGCGATGGACTGTAATCCAACCCGGATCAACTACTTGGAAGGTAATTATGTACACCATTACACCGCCAACCCAGGGTCATCGAGGGAGATAAGTAGATTCTTCAGGGACACGTGTTACCGGAAACGTGCTTTCGTTGACCGTACAGTAGCAAAAACTATAACAATCCTGCCGTCCCGGCAGCTGAATATGTTGTGCCGTACTAGATTTCTTGGCTTAACGAAAGAAGCATGTCCCCTCCGTAACGTCAAACGTGCCGCTTTAAGCTTAATTTCCATTTTTGCAAAAAAGTAGACTTTTCTGACATTTACTTGGGCCAAAAGAGTGTCTGTCTGTGTGAGTTGATGCGTATGAGTATGTCGGTCCCCCTTCTATCAATTCATATACGACGAAACTGAATTGAACCAAATTTGCTACTGAAGTAGCACTAGCAAAGGACACCTCAGTGTCATGTTTTATATCGCTGCCTTCTTAACCAAAATAAAATTGCAGCCACCCAAATGCTCAGAGCATAATTCAAATTACAACTAAACTAATCATCAGATCTCTACCAAATATTGGAAAAAATATACCATCATGCAAGACGCGTCTGACGCCCAATTTACAAGGACTTTATCCAACTACTTTCACGATGGCGGTCTTGCGAATCATACAAGCAATATAATTCATAACTTATGATCCAATAAATCAATGCTCAGAGTATTTAGCATTTAGCTAGTTTTATATGAGGACCCTCTCCTGTCAACATGATAACAACATGAGGCAGTATATTACGTGCGGCCTCCATCTTAAAATAATACAATATAAAAACAAGAGTTTCAGTAACAAAAACAAGATGTTCAGTAAAGAACATATAGCCTACTTTCTCCTAAATGTATGAGTATAGTTATAACTCGTTGTTATTATCAAAGAGTATAATAGAATCATTTCTTGGTTGAAGACCTTAGAAACTATTTACCTCTACCAAACGCCACAACCTAGAAAAAAAAAACTACTACCATCATTGAAGAAAGATAGATAAGAAGTATCTCAAGAATGTTATGGATCTGGAGACATAATCGACCGGACTGGCTGCGTGGCTCAGCGGTAACGTTCTCGTTTGCTGGGCCCTAGGTTGCAGGTTCGTATCCTGGCGCAGTCAGCTGGCATTTGAGGGTGCACAAATGCGAGGGAGCCGTGTCAGTAGATTTACTGGCACGTTAAAGATCCCCTTCGGGCCAAAATTCCGGCACCCCGGCGTATCTAAAAGCAGCAGTAGTTAAAAGGGACGTAAAACAAATAACATTATTATTATTGTTATTATTACACAATCGACCTGCCGTGGGCAACATCCAACTTTGAGTTGAGGCATGTCTTTACACGTCTGGTTGTGCATGGCTTTCACAACCCTAATTGAATTAACAAATCTTTCCATGACCCTACAGAGACGTGTGTATACAAACTAGGTGGATATTTTCGATTGCTAATTGCCTGAAATAAAAGTATTAATAACCTGAACTAGCACCAGCGGCTAGAATTCAGTTACTATGTGAAATCGTTTTGTTCTTTACTTCAAATAACATTTTCAAATATCGCACAATAGGCTGGCACAAACCATTTAAAATAAGAAGTAAAAATGTATCATAGTATCATCTTGTCATTCTTCAAATTCGATGTGCATAGAATGCCAATGGTATACTATCAATGGAGTCCCATGTAGACCAGTCGTGAAATCTAGTGGAGAAGTATCGAACAATATAATCCTAACAGGGCGAGTGCATTCTAGCGGCCATAAGAAGAAACTTTTCAATAAAATCTGGAAGTTAATAAGTAGGCCGGCGTGCAGTTACCTTTTTGGCTGCTAGATGTCTCGAGCAAATCTGCTGGCGAATTATGTTTTAATTAAATATATGTTTTGCACCGTAATATGCACAATATAACGCTTAATTTTAAAACGTCTGAGTCATTACAAAGCAACAAATATGTAAAATTTCAAGCAAAAAATCCTAACACTGATGGGGTTTGAACCTTAGGCATATATGATAGACTAACGCTTTACCACGGAGCCGTTTGTGCCAACGTAAAATGATCTATATAAAATGACTTACATAGAACTTGTTAGCAAATAATGATTTAGACCTAACGATTTCATCAGTGGAGTATATTATTTATATATAAAGCATTTCATACAAAGTTTATTTATTTTGTATCAGTACGTTATATTGCATGCAATACTCAAATTAGTGAAATATAAGTCAGGCACAAGATATCCGCTGCCATCTTGTCTTCTTACCGAGACGGCTCAGCTTTTTAAAATCACTTCTGCACTATAGTATTACAAAATAAACTTTTAATTTCGAACGTGTCTCTTCCTTTAGAACAGTTAAATCGATTCTCGGCTCGATAATCGGAACTGGTGGGTCCCATGATATGGATTATAAAGTTTGCATAATTCGCACGGCCGCCATCCTGAAATAGTACGGCGGATGACCTTGTAGTTTGGTCACAAGACGCGTCCTATATGAAGGTATGTTATTACCAAATTTGGTAGAGATCGGATAATTTGGTTAGTCGCTATTTGATTTTACGTTTTGAACGTTTGAGTGGCCGCCATTCAGTTTTGGTAAAGATAGCAGCGATATAAAATATGACACTGAGGTGCCCTTTGCTTGTTCTACCTCTGTACCAAATTTCGTTCAATTCGGTTTCACCGTGTTCGAATTGATAGGGGGGACAGACATTCAGAGTACACACACACACACAGACTCGCACACACACACACAGACAGAAGACTCACAATTTTTGGCCCTGTAGTGATCTCATAAGTCTACTTTCATTTTTTGCAAAAATCGAAAGTAGGCTAATTAGTGACAAAGTAAGACGGTATATGTGGCCTTGTATAGCCAAGGCAAAAGAACACTCTCTCCTTACATTCATAAGGGTGGCTGTGCCAACTACTAGAACAACAAAATGGACAACACCGGATGAAAATGGGTAATTAGAGGAATCTTGTCAAGAGGAAGCATCATATTAGAGTTCTCACATGCGTTAGTCAGAAGATCATCACACTAAATACAGAGCAAAGCTGCCATTTTGAAATTTCAAAATAAATGAATAACGTTCGGCATCCTAGGGCTATCATAACTAATTTTAATAATGCAATTCAACCTTTTAAGTCTCTTCGTATGCTTAAAGTAAATACCAGTGATTTGATAGATTCAAGATGGCGGCTAACCGTACTATTTAAGTAGGCCATACAAATTAGTAACTCAGAATATCATTCATTACACAATCAAGGCAAAACGTGGCAGAAGAGGAGCATTATTTAAGAGGCGTAAGTAGAGTTAGTGATAAATTTATCAAAATGAATATAGCGCGCAGTGGCCATGAAGGACTCTTGGGTCAACCACTGTGATAGATGTTGCGTGGTTAACACGCCTTTACGATTGTCGGTGTTTGTTATGGTCGACACTTAAAGTTAACCTCACCTTATTGAAGTATGATTGTGAAATATCGTGACGTCAAAAGAAAACCAAGGTTAATTGATAATGGTCATACCTTCCATAGCTAACATTTATGGAGGCGGTTTTTTTTTTTTTTTTTTTTTTTTTTTTTTAGCGTATGGCTTTTATGCCGGGAGTGTCCGAGGACATGTTCGGCTCGTCAGTTTTGTAGCTGCTTCGAGACGGAGACACCCAATGGATGAGCTACAAGTACCGTTGGGGGGGGAGTTGGAATGTAAGGGCTAGGAATTGGAAGGTAGCGGCTGTGGCCTATACTTAGGGACCAACCCCGGCATTTGCCTGGAAGGAAGATCGGAAACCACAGAAGACCATCTTCAAGGTTGCCGGCGGGGGGATTCGAACCACCTCGCCTCCCGGATGTGAGCGACTGCCAGCAGTCATGCCGTAACGACCTCGGCTAACTCACCCGGTATGGAGGCGGTGATTGTTGTTTTAAGTGTAGCAACATCTAAATCATTTGCTCTAAATGGTTTGGCTGATATTAATAATGAAGGAGAATCTACAACCATAATTACTGACCTACAACTATCTTTCATGCTAGAAAAAGAAAAGGGCAATGAAGGAACAAGAGAAATATAATAGCAGGGTAGAGAATGCTCTCAACCCTCAAAGAATGACGACTGAAGGACTTGTAAAGAATTAGACCCATCTAAGAGGAAAGGGTCTGCCCCAATATCAATGGAAAGAGTGGAATAACCAGACCCATCTGAAGAATTCTTCGTGATCGCCAACTCCCGAGCTCACCAACTATGATGATGATGATGATGATGATGATGATGTTAATTGTTGTTAACTGCCAGGGATGAAAACGAAAGTGGTTTGTATAAAACAGATATTGAGCCGCAACAATCATGCCATATTTGGATTAAAAAAAAACACTCTCCTTCATGAACCAGATGACGAGGTCTGCTAACGTCCAATCGTAGAACGAGGGAGTGAGTTTTAGGCAGTTTTAGAGTTCTTCGAAAATCGGCCAGATCCACACACGCCAAGAGGATGTGTGCCACGGTGATTTGGGCGCCGCAAGTACACACAGAGGGGGCTTCTCTCTTTAACAAGTAGGAGTGCGTAGCAATCCCATGGCCGATCTGGAGTCGACAGAGTACCACAGCTTCCTTCCGGAAGAAAAGAAGATTTCCATATCTACGTTGTCTCCCTGATGGCTCTCAGGTTATTGGGCAGAGTAGTGGCGCCCACGCACACTCCCAAAGCGACAAAACCATCAGACGTTTGGCAAAGCCGGGAATTGAACGCAAAATATCAAGAATGTCAGGCTAAACAATAACCATTACATCACGAAGTGGTCTTTCATCATACTGGACTCTAATTAAATACCGTACTCCATCTCAGAAAGAATGCTCGCTATGACTGGGAGAGTCCATATCACTGTCGAAATGAACTCATAAACACGGTTGAATGTTAATTACATTCTTGTAGAGTACTGAACTGAAATTACTTCTTGGCATGTTTAATGATGCTGATGTTGATAATAATAATAATAATAATAATAATAATAATAATAATAATAATAATAATAATAATAATCATAATAATATTAATTGGTGTTTGGGGAGGGGGACTATCATCGAGGTTATCAGTCCCTAATGGTTTGAGCACTAGAACTAAAAATAAAATTACAGCTTACAATAACTAACTTACGGGCTAGAAGAAGGAACGGACAAAAAAGAAGGAATAAGGGAAATGAAAGACAACGAAAGGAAGAGCTCTCAACCTTCGAAGAATGAGAATTCAGCGACTTGAAAAGAAGTAGGACCAGGAAAGGCAGATAGGAAAGATTACGAAGAGAGGGTCCGGTGCAGAGTCACTGGAAAAGGAGGAAAATCCGGATCCTGCCCAGGAATGCCTCGGGGTTGCCAACTCCCAATCTCACCAGACGTGAACGCTTGAGGGCGTAGCACTGTACAGGGCGCACCATAAGTGGTGGGACTACATACACCCGGCCCTCTGTAGTGCCTTCAGCAGAAGGCAGGAGATTCCAAGAATAGAAAAACAATAGGTCCGACCCCTCGAAGAATGAGGGATCAGGAAAGATGAGACAAGGGCCAATTAAGGCGGGAAATTGAAAGATTCTCTAGAATTCGGATACCCGAATAACGTTGGGGTCGGAAGAGAACAAGAGTTGACCAAGGGAGGTTGACAGGCGAGAGCACAGAAAGGAGCCCGGTACATGTAAGTGGAAGCAATGCTAGACTCAGCTGGGGACACGTGGTCGCCAACCACGTCCCACTAGTCGTGAACCCCTGGGGAGTTTTATGAAACATTCAGGGATGAACTCCCGTCTAGCCGGGATGCAATTGATTATCTGACGTCATAAGGAGTTACCTGGAAGGAGAGACTGACGAGAGATTTCGATCCAGGTCAGGCAGGAGGATTACATCACACAAGACAGGTGGCTTACTGCTTTTAAAATATTTCATGGGTTGCTCTGTGGTAAAATTTATGTTTCTGTCTGTCCACAGTATAATACATGCAAATAAACAACCACCTCCCATTGCAGCCGTATGCATTTAGTGGTTGATGGTAGGAATTTTTATTTCAAGGACTGAAATATCTAGGTCATTTGCCCATAATGATATGGAAATCATGAAAAATGAGAAGGAAATGCAAACTACTGGTACAAAACACTGTCTTATGATTATCTTATACTAGCAACCCGCCCGGTATCTTTAACGGTTTACTCAGCGTAAGCTCAAAAGGCGCACGGACGGCAGGTTCCAGACGCAATTCAAAAAAGCCGAAGTGAACAGCTAAACTCCAAACACATATACTCTTCTCTGAAGTCTTAACTCGACAAGACACGGCTTGATACTGGCCGAAGCTGGGTTTATGGGCTCGCTCGCTAACTCGTAAACTCTGAATGGAGATTGTAGGAAGAAATGAATATTTTCTTCCTTGCTTTTTACTGTCCTATTATTGATGTGTAACATCTTTCCGCTCGGTTGCTGGATAGTTTTGTGGGAGTGATTTTGAAAATTGGGGACGCAAGTGGATCGGAACGATCGAGCTGGCAGTGGTGGATCGAACGGAAGTATGCACTGCCCGATCGATCAATCGAACGGAAGTGTACTAGATGGCAGTGATGGAAAACGGAAGTATGCACTGCCCGCTCGAGTGATCGAACGGAAGTGTACTAGCTGGCAGTGGTGGAAAACGGAAGTATGCACTGCCCGCTCGATCGATCGATCCAGCGGGCAGTGGTAAGACCCAGCTGACAGTGGTACGAGAAACAATGAAACAATGAGCACGCGGTGCCTGAAATTGATACCATGACGTATTCTCGGCCATGTGGAATGTATATGACATACTGAACGGAAAACGCTCATGCGAACTCTTGTGTCAAGTGATTGAAACAAATGACATGGTACATGATCGAAGTCTTCGTATCAGTATTTAAATGGTAAAATGCCTTAATATCAAACATTGTAAGTAGTCGGCATTGCCAATATTATGTTTCTGCACAATAACGGTAATGCAGTCATCAATATAATATAATCGTTGTGGTTATCCGAGAATTGAGCAAGCCTTCATGACCTATTTTTATTTTTATTACTTTATTTAGTCAATTTACCCTCTAGGTTGGTGGTTCCTACGGACTCAGCGAGGGAACTCGCCACTACCGCCTCTATGGGCAGTGTCCTGGAGATTGGAACATATGGTAGGGAGGGATACAACTGGGGAGGTGTGATCAGCACTTCGCCCAGTCGGCCTCACCTGCAATGGGATGGGAAGGGATGGAAGATTGGGATGGATAGGCTAGGAATAAGGAAGGAGGCGGCCGTGGCCTTACAGTAGGTACCATCCCGGCATTTGCCCGAAGACGAAGTGGGAAACCACGGAAAACCACTTCGAGGATGGCTGAGATGGGAATCGAACCCCCTCTACTCATTTGGACCACCCGAGGCTGAGTAGACCCTGTTCCAGTCCTCATACCACTTTTCAAATTTCGTGACAGAGCCGGGAATCGAACCCAGGACCTCCGGGGTGGCAGCTAACCATGCTGACCGCTACGCTACGAAGGCGACTTCATGAACTATTACTGAATACATTTTCTTTACTCACAAGAGGGCCTATTCATAAGGCATTTTAAACTCTTTTTCACGGAGGAACATTATCGAACCAAGCAAAATATAAATGAAACTTGATTCTGTAATGCAGTATTATTGGAACGTGGAAATAAGGCACCATCTTGTGCCCGATATTTGCGTAGTCGAAATAGCCGTGGGGTTAGTGCTTGTGACTGTGGATCTAGAGATCTTGGGTTTGAATCCCGGACGGGGTAGTTATTTTTGCTACCATATTATCATTTATCATATCAAATTGACTCAATTTAACAGAATCCATATGAAATTACGTGTTGGTCTGTGAATCAAGAGGACCTGTATATAAAGAATTTAAGGTTATGAGCGGTGTCGCGTCCATTAATCTAGTTGATCCATATCGTATTCTGTATTTAGGCTAGTGCCGGTGGAAGCTACAGATCACTAATAAAATGAGTTCCGCATTATAAACTACAATATCTGTAAAACACTCCCTTTTACAATAGATTAATATCTGTGCCAATAATAGTATAAAATACCTGTGTATCAACAATTTCACGTGAGGTTTCTTCTATGTCACATGTTACACATCATATGCGACTACGGTAAGACTCGTAATTTTTATTTGTTTATTTTTCACCTTTACTTCCAGTATTTATTTTATTAAGACGTTAAATAATCCCAGTCACCTCCGTGGTGTAGTGGTCAGCGTGCTTAGCTGCCACCCTGGAGGTCCGAGGTTCGATTCCCGGCTCCACCGAGAAATTTGAAAAGTGGTATGAGAACTGCAACGGGGTCTACATAGCCTCGGGTGGTCCAAATGAGTTCAAGAGGCTCAATTTCCACCTCAGCCATCCTCGAAGTGGTTTTTCCGTGGTTTCCCACTTCTTCTCCAGGCAAATGGCGGGATGGTAACTAACGTAAGGCCACGGCCACCTCCTTCTTTCTGCCTTGCCTATCCCTCCCAATCTTCCCATCCCTTCATAAGGCCCCTGTCCGCTTTGCAGGTGAGGCCACCTGGGCGAGTTGCTCGTCCCACCTCCCCAGTTGTCCCTGATGTTTCAAGCACCAGAAAACCCTGCAGGCGGTTAAGGTGGGATCCCTCTGTGAGTCCGAGGGAAATGACAACCCTGGAGGGAAAACCCACTAGAAAAAAAATCATATTCCAAGTCCCCAGGCCAGAGGAATTAATCTCTGGGGATTAAAATCCACACCAAGCGGCTGTGAATCGAACCTGGGAAGTCACACTCATCATCCCTGTGTGTGTTGGATTTGTTTACTAGCCGGTGTTTCTGTAGGGGCTGTAGTTAAATCGTAGCTTGTCCTGGGACTTGAAGTATCGTGTCCCTGGCATCTGGCTGATGGACGTGTAGGAACAACACTGCGGATTATCATCACCGTTTCTAATAAACAAGAATGGCTGACATTGTCTCACCAGTCTCCATTCGGTATTGCGCCGTGAGCATCGGTGCTTCAGTGGTAGAATGCTCGCCTGCCACGCGGGCGGCCCGGGTTCGATTCCCGGCCGATGCATCTTACATTTTAGCAGAAAACAAGAGAAATATATATACTGTAGTTAAGTTCACTGAAGGACCGGATCAATAGGCCTATATTAGTAGTAGGTAATCTGTGGCCTATATGCCCTGAAAAAAAAAAAAAGCAACATAACATTCAATGATAATAGGTAACTTTTCACTGTAACAAGCTTCACTTGAGCAGCACCAGACGCGAGGAGAAGTGTGTAGCTTACACATTAGGTAACAAAAATTTACACTAATATTACAGATACGACGCCAAATGGTCAATGCTGGGAAAACAGTATGAAATAGAGGCTTAAGAAGTCATCTTTTGTTTGTGTGTGCATGTGTCTGAATATCTGTGAGTGTGTAGAAATTTTTAATGTACCGTTATTATTTGGTAAGGACTTATTTATTACTATACAGACCGACCCCGACTGCGGATTTCGCATTCCGGTAGGCCTAAGTGCCACCAGTCTAATACGGCGGCCACCTGAAATATTTCACCAGCACTCCAACACCTCCTAATGCAGCAATTACCCCGAATTTTTTTTTTTATGATGATATGTGACTTTTAAAAACCTAGTAAGCATAAAACCAGCATAGCTACGTAAAATTGACTTTTCTGATTACCTTAAGCCGAACGCTGTGAAACTTGGCATAATGAATCTTTATAGGCTACTTATGAATAAAATTAAGTTTTGTCTGTACATGCTATAGAACAGAGAAATATTATCTTATCCATTCGCTTGATGCCAAAGGAATGCAAAGTGTTGTATTGGCTGTGTGCCTGGGTGAAAGTTCATTTGTAAAACATGCACGGAAGAACAGGATAATAAGAGGTCAAGTGCGCTTTATAGCTATACTATCCAACATGAAAATACTGACAGAGTGGCCCATTAGCTCAGTTGGTTAGAGCGTCGTGCTAATAACGCGAAGGTCGTGGGTTCGATCCCCCCATGGGCCAAATGTTTTTAGCACACAACTGAGTATATAGACCAAAGGCCAGGCACAATTAATGTTCTTGTGTAGCTACTCTCGTTCAACTACACATATCTACGTGAAGAGAATTTATTATTGCTCAGGTGGCGAGAGAGATCCAGTATTATGCAAATAACACCATAGAACGGAATCTCACAGGCGACGTGTGTCGGACAGGGCACTGTGACTAGCCACCTTTCGAGCAGTAGCATAGCGCCCAACTAGTACAATCGATGTACACACATCAAAAAAAGTTTTGCATCACCTCGGTTCCAAGAGTTCCGGAACCGTTAAATACAAAGGGAATAGAGATCAACACAAACAACATTTCAGCTCGTTTTATTGCTCATGAGACCCACACATTGCATGTTGTACCATCATACAGCTAGACTTTCAGCATTTGTGGCCCAGATTGCAGTACACACCACTACCTCTAACACCCAGTAGCACGTCCTCTTGCATTGATGCATGCCTGTATTCGCCGTGGCATACTATCCACAAGTTCATCAAGACACTGTTGGTCCAAATTGTCCCACTCCTCAACGACAATTCGGCGTAAATCTCTCAGAGTGGTTGGTGGGTCAAGACGTCCATAAACAGCCCTTTTCAACATATCCCAGGCATGTTCGATAGGGTTCATGTCTGGCGAACATGCTGGCCACTGTAGTCGAGCGATGTCGTTATCTTGAAGGAACGCATTCACAAGATGTGCACGATGAGGTCGAGAATTGTCGTCCATGAAGACAAATGCCTCTCCAATATTCTGCCGATATGGTTGCACTATGGGTCGGAGGATGTCATTCAGGTATCGTAAAGCCGTTTCGGAGCCTTCCATGACCACCAGTGGCGTACGTCGGCCCCACATAATGCCACCCCAAAACATCAGGGAACCACCACCTTGCTGCACTCGCTGGACAGTGTGTCTAAGACGTTCAGCCTGACCAGGGTGCCTCCAAACACGTCTCCGACGATTGTCTGGTTGAAGGCATATGCGACACTCATCGGTGAAGAGAACGTGATGCCAATTCCGTGGGGTCCATTCAGCATGTTGTTGGGCCCATCTGTACCGCGCTGCATGGTGTCGGGGTTGCAAAGCTGGACCTCGCCATGGACGTCGGGAGTGAAGTTGCGCATCATGCAGCCTATTGCGCACAGTTTGAGTTGAAACACGACGTCCTGTGGCTGAACGAAACGCATTATTCAACATGGTGGCATTGCTGTCAGGGTTCCTCCGAGCGGCAATCCGTAAGTAGCGGTCATCCACTACAGTAGTGGCCCTTGGGCGGCCTGAGCGAGGCCTGTCATCGACAGTTCCTGTATCTCTGTACCTCCTCCATGTCCGAACAACATCGCTTTGGTTCACTCTGAGACGCCTGGAAACTTCCCTTGTTGAGAGCCCTTCTTGACACAAAGTAACAATGCGGACGCGATCGAACTGCGGTATTGACCTTCTAGGCATGGTAGAACTACAGACAACATGAGCAGCGTACCTTCGTCCTGGTGGAATGACTGGAACTGATCGGCTGTCGTACCCCCTCCGTCTAATAGGCCCTGCTCATGCATGGTTGTTTACATCTTTGAGCAGTTTTAGTGACATCTATGAACAGTCAAAGGGACTGTATCTTGGATAAAATATACACAGTCAACGTCTATATGCCGGAGATCTGGGAACCGAGGTGATGCAAAACTTTTTTTGATGTGTGTAGTTCATCCTCACTGATTATTTTATACCTTTTGTTTGAGATTCCCCCAAAAGTAAAAATTGCACGGCTCTGAAACGTACGAGCTCATTTACTTGAAAACCTCTTCTTGGGAAGATAAGTTACTACTAGGAAAATTTGATGATTTGTTCTATACCTAAACATGTTTTCGGGATATGAAATAGGCTACAGTAACTTACTTCACCACAAGTCTTAACTCTCTCAACTAAGGTACCATGCCAGCTGGGAATGTAGTCAATGATGTGACAGCTTCCGGTGCTTCCCGACCCGCTGTTGCGTAGCGATAGACGATAGTCAACTGGCGGACGAGTTTCCTTTTAATAGAGAAAGTTCTCACAGCAGAATACAGTTGGTTTTGTTGTTGCTAAATCTTGTAACGGACTTGGGATATATTGGTAATGAGTTCCGCATGAACTGAAATGTTTGTGACTTCACGGCTTCGTTTAATTTAAGAAGAACCCTCATAGGAAATAACAACTATTATTGTACTGAGGTGATTTTTTTGGCATAAATAATATATTATGGAAAACGAAGCATGTGCTTAATGTACTTTCTTACCCAAACGCAAATGAAAATGAAAATCCACAGCCTGCTTCCAGTCTCCGACCGGATCAGGAATGGAATGAATGAAGCCCCCATCTAGCGGCGAGGATATGAACTGTGCCGGCTGCCGAGGCCTGACGCACTCCTCCGGGGCAATGATTAAATGAATGACAGATGAAATGAAATGATAGTGGAGAGTGTTGCTGGAATGAAATTTTGACAGGGAAACCGGAGTACCCGGAGAAAAACCAGTCTGCCTCCGTTTTGTCCAGCACAGATCTCACATGGAGTGACCGGGATTTGAACCACGGACCCAGCGGTGAGAGGCCGGCGTGCTGCCGCCTAAGCCACGGAGGCTTCCCAAACGCAAATAATTAATAATACTACGCAATCACGTTTACATATTTCAACATTTCTACGGCTATACAGTTTTTCATAAACTAAACTACAAAAAGTGCTATAAGTCCACTTTCACCGATAAATATGAGCTGAACGGCCCCTTTGTTCGAGAAATAACATGGTTTACAAGACAGTATTTTTTCTTCAAAAAATAAAAAATAAAAAATAAAGTTTTATGTTTAGAATTTAGAGCTTTTTATTTATGTAAAAGGTGCTTTGCGGGCCTTTGCCAGGGCAAATGTGCTGATTAAATTGTTCATTTCTAATTTTTTTGGCCGTTTCACATTCGATTGACAGAGTAACCAAACCGTTCAGACGCTCCTGCGCCATCGTTCTTCGCAAATAGTTTTTGATTAGTTTCAAAATTGAAAAACTCCTTTCCCCCGACGCAACCGTTATAGGAATTTGAAGCATAATTCGATAGGCCGTCGTTAAATTAGGATAGGACTCCTTCAGCGGGGATAAGTCCTGTAGTGCACCTAAAGCACCTTTTACAGATGACGGAACAGCGTACCTAAATAATTGTAGCTCCAGAAAAAGATCTTCTGCATCCAAATCTTCAAGCTCCCCGTCTTTTAGAAAATTAGAAAGTGTTTGACAATGGTCTTTCAATTGCTTTTCTTCCAAATTGGAAAGCTTGGAAGGATCGAAAAGAATCCAAAGTATTCACAAAAAATTAACTTCGTTAAATCTAATTTCTACGCATCTCAGTGCAGTATCTACGACAGACAAAAAGTAATTTACCCGAAATTTATTTTCAACTACTTTTTGAAGTTCCTCTTCAGTATTTTCCACCTGTTGATCATTATGCTGATTTATTTCATCAAAGAACCTTTTGCGATTGCCTTGACGGCGAATAGAAAATTTCTTTGAATAGCCCAAATTTTCCATTATTTCTCTAGCGGTGAACATTGCACTGTTAAAGCCAGTGTTGCGATAATTTTGAAAAAAATACTTTAGGCCCTGAAGTTCGCTTAAAGCCGTATCTAACGAAGTCTTCTCAGATTGGAGAGTTTTACTTGTTGATTTCACAGAAAATAAAATATCGTTCCAGATAATGAGGCTTAAAACAAATTCATGCAAACTTGTATAAAGCAACCGCTTAACAGGATCTTTGGTAGTTTCTGCCACTTTTTCTAGAGCTTCGTTTACTTTGCCTAACTGGTACCTGATGGGTTTGACACTGTAAATTCTACAGTCCCATCTCGTGCTAGATAAAGATATTAGTGTGAGGAGGCCAGGACATAGTTCGCACAAAATGTCCCACCTTTCCGTGGAAGCTACAAACAAAGTGTACAGACGCTGAACTATACCAAAAAAATGTCATAGCGTCTTTATTGCTTTTAACCATGTCACCCAAAAGTAAGTTAAGATTATGTGCAACACATGCCATGAACATTGCTCGTTTATTGATATATTTTACTCGCGTCTGCACTCCCTTATACCTGGCCTTCGTATTAGCATCGTTGTCATACCCTTGTCCCCTACAGTCCATGATATCAAGATCATTATCCTCCAATACTCCCTATAAAACCTCAGCTAACTCCTTTCCCATAGTGTCGTGTGCCTCCAAAAACTCGATGAACGATTCGACGATCCTTGGAGTTTCTGCCTTCATATCAACATAGCAGTGGACTAAGGTCATTTGCTCCTTGTGGCTCACAACGGGCGTACAGTCGAGGATAACCGCGTAATAATAGGCGACACGAACAGCATTCAGTGGTTTTTCCTTCGTAGCAGCGCCTTAAGAAAAGGAAAAAAAGAAAATTATTAACATTTTCGCTAATTCAATTTAAAGAACTAACCTAATGTTTACATTTAGTTTAACTTTAACTTACCTACTGTAACATCGAAATTATATCGTTTTGTATTTCGGGAACGAGATAATGCACGTGGGTTTCGTCATCACGCATCAGCCCCGAAGATGTTCCTTCATCGGCCCGTCAAAAATAGCGAGCATTTCCACCAACTTTAGAAAATTCCCATTTTCTCTCTCGAACAGTTTGCACGAACTCTCTCGAAAGGCAGAATTTGTCTCAGCCAAATATTGTACTGCTGCGATTATTCTTGTGAGTACATCTTTCCAGTGATTCTTTTCCGCGTTGATCATATCAGCATGCGCCTGATTTATGGTGGAGTGTTTTTTTTAATGCTTGCGCTAAGGTCCGTCCATTTGGCGAAAGACTTGCTATGGTCTGCCGATCGCTGGTGTGACTTTAGGCTAGTTCCGCAATCACCCCAGTCGCTATAACCGTCCGCATTATTCAGGTTTGTGCTGGAGAGTACTGCGTGGAGTATCTGCGCTGTCGCTATTCCTTTTGCTGATTTTGTGTGGCCGTTCGGCCTCCACAAGCCCTTTATTATCAAAGACAAACCATTGGAGAAGTTAAAAAATAGAATCTGTTGCTCGTATTCTAAGAAGATGTGACGTCAATTTTGTTTGGGAGATCGAGGACCTACCTAAGTTTTGTCAACAAACTGACTTTAATTCAGACGATCCAGATCCAAGTTGGAAGTAGGGGGGGATGGGGTCGCCCCCCCCCCCCCTCCCCCTACAAATTCAGCATATTTTACATTGTTGGCTTATTTTAATTTGGGCTGGGCTGGATCAAACACACTATCTTTATTTTTTTCATTTATGAAAAAAAAAATGGCGTGAAGTGCGGGGCCTTTCTGAGCGCGGGGCCTGGCGCGACCGCACCTTTCGCGCCGCCCCTGCCTAGCACGTTAACAATTAGCCACGGAGGCGGACTGCAATAACAAGGAACAGAACTCGGTGAGAAGCATGCAGATTGACGACTCCACGACAAATATGAGACGGTCAATTTTCAAAAACCGTCAGTATAAAATATTTCGCAGTCGGCAGGACTCGAACCTGCGCTCCCAGAGGGAATCTGATTTCTAGTCAGACGCCTTAACCACTCGGCCACGACTGCCAGTGAGGAGTTAAGCTGTGGCCTCTTCTCTTACTTGCTGATAGGTCTCGTCCCCAAGACCCCGTGAGACCTCGTGCGGACGGCGATATTGTAGCTGCTAGCGCCCCTAGTGACAACTCGCTCACTATATAGAAGCACGGCAGACTGGAGCGAGCTGCGCGCTCTATTCGCGAACTAAATCGAATGTAGGTGGCAGGTCGGTTGCGACAAAATGGTGGACGCAAGGGTGATCAAGGAGCAAATAGCTTAATATGATATTTGTCAAGGAGTGAGGGTGATAGACTTCATAATAAAAATGGAATGTTGTTGGCAATTTTAGATGCCAAGCACAGAATTATATGCGGGAAAGTGCTGGAAACAGAAGATTTTATGAGACTTGAAGCTTTATGCCACTGCCAGCTGGATCGCATCCCTCCTGGCTGCTTTGCGATCCAACTGGCAGTGCTTTATGCTTATAACCTCACGAGATTCAAAATGAAATTCGGTCACCAGTTGCTGAGAAAAGAATAATTTGTTCAGGGATATGTAATAAGCGTCGGTACATTGCTTTACATACTTCAGTACTAGAAACTTTTACATTTGGAAGATATAGCCTAATACTGTTGAAGTCGATAATTCAAAGTCTGTACAAGTTGACAACAAATATTTTTAATTTTTTATCAGGCACGTGATTGGAAACATAGAAGACCGGAGCTTTACAGATTTGAGGGAGCAATGGGACTAGTTAAAGAAAGAACCACAATATGTTGGCCTACGATAAAGCAACCCTTAAAAGTAATGTTTGCCACGGGAAGAACAGCTGTCAAATCGACCTTCTAAAGTCGCCTAGTTTGTAGTGCAGGGGAGAATGTAGGGTACTGGATATTGTACGAAATTCATTAGTATTTATTACTAATTAATTCTCCTTTGTAAAATGCCAGCCGCATACGATCATATACTTCGAAATCGGCTTTGCGACGCGACGTAATCGACTTCATTCCGTCTGAAAAGCTCTCTTTTTGTGAAAGTAATGCATTGATATGGCAAGTGTTGATTTTGGAGAGCACAGCGGAACTTAGCAATTATATAAGTTTTCTTTTGGGGATGAGTGATGACGCAGTAGCTTAGCTGCTCGTTTGTCACCCGGACGGCCGGGATTCGAATCCCGGTGACAGCAGGGTGCAATTTTCACCTGAAAAGTCACGTGGCGTCAGGAAGGGCATCCAGCTTTAAATCCCCGGCCAAAACCGAAATGAGCCTGGTTGGCCCCGGTGACCCCAATTAATTGGCATAAGCCGAAGAAAGTAAAGTTTCCTTTTAAACTCAATTATTTCTCAGAACTCTTATCCTCTCCACTCATGACTTGCCAGCGTCAGAAATTTGTGTCACCGATTACGGATTCCAAATTCTAATCACTCGGCATGAAAGTTCATGAAGTTTTATTTTAAAAAAACTAGTGAACCTAATGGAATTCTATTTTAATAAGGTGCAAGGTATGTCTAGTTTCTCTAAGATTTAATTTCACGCTTTTTTTTTTTTACCCTCCAGGTTGGTGGAACCCACGGACTCAGCGAGGGAACTCACCACTACCGCCTCTACGGGCAGTGTCCTAGAGCTGGGAACATCGAATCGGAAGGGATACAACTGGTGAGGTGGGATTGGCACCTCGCCCAGGCGGCCTCACCTGCAAAGCGAACAGGGGCCTCATGAGGGAAGGTAAGGGATGGTTAGGATGGATAGACAAGGAAGAGGGAAGGAGGCGGCCGTGGCCTTGAAGAAGGTACCATCCCGGCATTTGCCTGAAGACGAAGTGGGAAACCACGGAAAACCACTTCGAGGATGGCTGAGGGGGAATCGAACCCCCTCTACTCATTTGGGCCACCCGAGGCTGAGTAGACCCCGTTCCAGTCCTCGTACCACTTTTCAAATTTCGTGGCAGAGCCGGGAATCGAACCCAGGACCTCCGGGGCGGCAGCTAACCATGCTGACCGCTACGCTACGGAGGCGACGCTATTTTATTTTGTTATATAATTTGCATTTTGTTATTGCGGAAATTGTAATGACAGATAGTGTCATAAGTCTTAGTCATGCTATGCTGGGTTGACAGCGCAGTGTGGGCAGTTGAGTAACTAACGGGATTTCATGTAAAAAGCCTCCTTGTTTAGGCCGGCAGTAGTGGAGAGCGCTCGTAGTAGCAAAGAATAGGAGTTGTCTGTGTGACTTGGAGTGTGATGGCTCGTGCAGGAGAACCGAGTAGGACCGTAAAGGAAGTTATTTTACTCATCATAATAACACAGTCGCCTCCGTAGCGTAGCGGTCAGCATGGTTAGCTGCCGCCCCGGAGGTCCTGGGTTCGATTCCTGGCTCAGCCACGAAACTTGAAAAGTGGTACGAGGACTGGAACGGGGTCTACTCAGCCTCGGGTGGCCCAAATGCGTAGAGGGGGTTCGATTCCCCCTCAGCCATCCTCGAAGTGGTTTTCCGTGGTTTCCCACTTCGTCTTCGGGCAAAAAGGCCACGGCGGCCTCCTTCCCTCTTCCTTGCCTATCCGTCCTCACCATCCCTTACCTTCCCTCATGAGGCCCCTGTTCGCTTTGCAGGTGAGGCCGCCTGGGCGAGGTGCCAATCCCACCTCACCAGTTGTATCCCTTCCGATTCGATGTTCCCAGCTTTAGGACACTGCCCGTAGAGGCGGTAGTGGTGAGTTCCCTCGCTGAGTCCGTGGGTTCCACCAACCTGGAGGGTAAACGACTAAAAAAAAAAAACACAGTTTATCATACAATCTCCACACAAACATTCAAGTACGCGTGGCCATATGACCACTATGATTATATTAATTAATAATATTATATTAATTTTAAAGCCTCCGTGGCTTAGGCGGCAGCACGCCGGCCTCTCACCGCTGGGTCCGTGGTTCAAATCCCGGTCACTCCATGTGAGATCTGTGCTGGACAAAACGGAGGCAGACAGGTTTTTCTCCGGGTACTCCGGTTTTCCCTGTCAAAATTTCATTCCAGCAACACTCTCCACTATCATTTCATTTCATCTGTCATTCATTTAATCATTGCCCCAGAGGAGTGCGTCAGGCCTCGGCAGCCGGCACAGTTCATATCCTCGCCGCTAGATAGGGGCTCCATTCATTCCATTCCTGACCCGGTCGGAGACTGGAAGCAGGCTGTGGATTTTCATTTTCATATTAATTTTTGGTTTCAGCTGACATTTGTTCTACATGGCTCGTAATATATCAGAAATAAGTAATATTTAAAAAATAACTGAATTTAGTAATTCTTGATTAGGAAAATGGTTTGGGGTGGATATTCAAACCGCGCGACCATAGGCGTGTTCAAAAAGGCGCGACTAATGCAGGGTTAAAGGATGATGATGATGATAACTAAGGTTCGGATGTTAAGGAAAAGTCATATTTTTTTCCTGAGCTCATTTTACCCGAAATCTGAAAAATACGTTTGAATGATGAGTCCCTGATCACGTTTAAAGCAATTTGATGTTGCCTATAAATGCATATTTCGACCATTTTTATTGTTTTGGTCATATTTTAGTGATATAAGGTCATATTTGGTTATAATTTCAGCATTTGTGTTTATATTGAGGCGTCGTTAACAAGGTACGTTTTATCTACGTCGAGTTTCAAACACAGGATTTCCGAATAGTATAGTAGATATATTTTTCTTTCTTTTCCCGGAACAGGCAGATAGCAGGTTTAGAAGACCTGATTCCAAGAAGGCGCTCCTCTACGGACGTCTTTTAGCACATCTTTCTGGACAAGTTAGATTGCAACACTGCACGCATGAGTTCACGGAACATGACGATAGTGTGCTTCCACCTTTCAATAGGATGTCACTCCAGTAGATATATATTGAGCTCATAAGCAATTAGCTAGCAAACAAGGAAATGCCATGTTATATCTCGACCAGTTTTTCCTTGCAGGGCTGAGTGAAAGCTCCCTTGCTCTTTCACTACCAACGGATTTAACAGATTGGTCACACTTGTAGTACTGCAGTGAACCCCATTATGCAGAAAGTGAAGTGTAGTGAAGCTGTAAAGTTCAGAAGGTATGTGAAAGAGATCGGTGAAGAGAATAGTTTTTAGGTCATATTTAGCTAGCTTTTGGGGCATATTTACTTGCATATTTTGTACTTCATTAGGTCATAAACTTCCGAACCCTAATGATAACTGTTGTTTTAAGGGACCTAACATGTAGGTCATCGGCCACTAATGGTTTGGGTGATAGTGAAAATGAAAGCGAAACTAAAAGTAACGGCCGGAGAGCAATTATCACCTATCGCTACGCAACAGCAGGTCGGGTAGCACCGGAAGCTGTCACATCATTGACTACATTCCCAGTTGGCAAGGTACCTTAGTTTGGAGAGTTACGACTTGTGGTGAAGTAAGTTACTGTAACCTATCTCGTATCCCGCAAACATGTTTAGGTATAGAACAAACATCGAATTTTCCTAGTGGTAACACATCTTCCCAAGAAGTCTTCAAGTAAATGAGCTCGTACGATTCAGCGCCGTGCAATTTTTACTTTTGGGGGAATCTCAAACAAAAGGTATAAAATAATCCGTGTACTCTGGAGAACGAAATAGCTGCACTGATACGTAATATCAGTGAGGATGAATTACAGCGAGTGTACCAAAACTCCTTGGACCAATGCGTGTTTACAGAATGAAGGACAGAATTTCCAGCGAATACTCTGAAATTCATGTATATATGTTAAAGAGTGTAAATGTGTTAAACTAGTTGGGCGCTACACTGCTGCTAGTGCCAGTGCCTTGCTCTAAAGGTGGCTAGTCACAGTGCCCCATCCGACACACGTCGCCTGTGAGGTTCCGTTCTATAGACAATGCTCTCACTGTATAAGTCATCATCATCATCATCATCTTGCACAGTTACCAGCCACTGGCCGGGTCTGTTTGGAACACAAGCCTCTCCAACGTCTTCTGTCTTCCCACCATCTCTCAGCCTCCACCCTTGTCCAGTCTTCTCCTCTCTTCTTCACGCTTTCTTCCACCCCCTTCAGCCACCTGTCTCTCGGTCTTCCTCTCGGTCTCTTTCCTTCCCACTTCGTCTCGTGTACTCTCCTGGGTATCCTCTTCTCCTCCATTCGTTTTACGTGTCCATACCATCTAAGTCTAGATTTCTCTATACCATCCTGTAATGGTTCCTCCTTCATTATTTCTCTGGTCCTCTCAGTTCTTATTCTGTCCATCTTTGTAGCTCCAATACTGCATCTCAAGAACCTCATCTCACTGGCCTGTATTTTGCTCTTCTCCCTTCCTTTCATAACCCAGGTCTCTGAGGCATACGTCAGGATAGGGACATAGCACGTCCGATATATGATATTTTTGCTGTTCTGAGGGACATCCTTGCTCCATAACATGCTTCTCACACTCCTCCGAAATGTTTCTGCCTGCCTCCCCCGCTCATTTATTTCTCTATCGTTTCTTCCACTATCTTGTATCAGGCTTCCCTGATACTTGAAACTCTCCACTTTCTTCAGCTGTTCCCCACCAATTGTTATTCCCGTTGTGGTTCTTTCCTTCTTCCTTGTTTTGATCACCATCTCACTCTTATTTATGCTAAATTTCATCCCATATCCTTGTATTATTCCTTCCCACACGTCCAACTGTTCCTGTACCTCCTCCTCCTTGTTTCCCCAAATAATCAAATCATCTGCAAACACCATTGCTTTCATCTTTCCTTCCCCAATTACTTGTGCCACTCGGGTCATTATGTCATCCATCACCACAATGAAAAGTAACGGTGACAGTGCACTTCCTTGTTTCAGGCCGTTTCTCTGTTCCAACCAGTCTGATCTCTCTCCTCCCACTTTCACACAGCTCACGCTTCCCTTGTACATCTCCTTTATCCTCTTTATAGTCCATTTCTCTATTCCTCTATCCTTCCGGGGACTTCCATACTTTGTTTCTGCATGCACTGTCATATGCTTTCTCAATGTCCAGGAAGGCCATCAGTAGATCTGTTCCATACTCATAGTGCTGCTCTTGTAACTGCCTTACAGCAAAAATCAAATCCACTGTGGACCTTCCTGCTCTGAAGCCATGTTGTTCTTCCCTCATCCCTCCTTCTATCCTTGTCCTAATTCTCTTTTCCAAAACTTTCTCGAAGATCTTTGCACAATGACTCATCAGTGTTATTCCCCGATAGTTTCTGCAATCTGTTCTACTACCTTTCTTGAAGATCGGGACAATTTTTCCTTTTTTCCAGTCCTCTGGGGTCTTTCTTTCCTTCCATGCTGTCCTCATCACTCGGTACAACCACTGTATCCCCACCTCTCCTGCTGCTCTCACCATCTCCACACTCAACTCATCCACACCCGGTGCCTTCCCTCCTTTCATCTTGTTCTCTGCATCTTCCACTTCTTTCCATGTTAAGTCCTTTTCTGTTTGCAATTCATCTCCCTCTTCCCCGATTTCTTCCTCCTCACCATCTTTTCCATTTGGGTTCAGAAGTTCTTCAAAATATTCTTTCCACATTTTCTTCAGTTCTTCCCTATTTTCTATCTCTTGTCCCCTTTTGTTCACCATTCTAACATAATCCGTAGGATCCTTCCGCCTCTTATTTTTTACCATTCCATACAGGACCATTTTTGTACCTTCACTATCCTCCTTCATCATCTTTGTCCACTCTTCCATCCACTTTCTTCTCTCCTCAGCCACTACTCTCTTCGCCTCCTTTCTTTCCTGGTACTCTTCCCTTGTCTCTACCGTCCTATTTTGATACCACCTCCTAAAGGCTCTATTCTTTTCCCTTACTATATCTTTTGTCTTCTCATTCCACCATGGTGTTTCCTTCCACCTCTTCTTACTACTTGTCCTCCCACATACTGCTTCTGCTGCACCTACTAGTGTCTTCTTAAATCTAGCCCATTCCTCTTCCACCCCTCTTTCTTCATCTGTTGGAATTCCTTCCTTTACCATTTTGAGGTACTCGACCCTTCTATCCCCTTCTTTCAGTTTCCATATCCTTATACGTCTTTCCTGGTTCTCAGTACCTTTCTTTTCCTTACTCCCTCACTGTATAAGTGTTATTGCATAATCCTGGATCTCTCTTGCCACCTGAGCAATAATTCTCTTCGCGTAGATTGTGTAGTTGAAGGAGTAGAGCAATACAATAACATTAAGAGTGCCTGGCATTTGTTCTACTCAGTTATGTGTTAAAATTTCCTGGCCCATGGGGGGATAGAACCCACGACCTTCGCGTTGTTAGCACAACGCTCTAACCAACTGAGCTAATGGGCCACTTGCATACTCATCTAATGATGGATAGTGTAGCGAGAAAGCGCACTTGACCGCGGATTATTCTGTTCCTCCGTGGATGTTTTATAAAGAACATTCATCCAGGCACACAGACAATGCATTTATTTGGCATCAAGCGAATACATAAGGTAATATTTCTCTATTCTATACCATGTACAGACAAAACTTGATTTTTTCATAAGTAGCCTATAAAGATTTATTATGCGAAGTTTCACAGCGTGTAATGTTAATTAGTGCCCCATGTTGGTAGCGACAAGTGTAACAGTTTTGCTAGCCCACACGTTGAGCGACAAGTGTAACGGTTTGGCTGCCCCTAACTGTTGGGTGATAAATGTAACTGTTTACCTTTGCCTAAGCTATGTTGTTTTAATGGTCGCCAAGACCTCAACGCAATGCTGAAATCTAAATTTGTATTTAACAACGTCTAGCTCTGGTAGAACACCTTCAAGAATCTATTCACTCAGATCGTGGTATGATTTGATCATTAACCCAACAAACAATTGTATCAGGAGAAGGAATTGGTCTATATCTAATGCTACCTACTGAAAGCAAAGATTGCATTGTAAAAGAATTGAATTTATTATATAAAACAAGTATAGCAAAATTAATAATAATAATAAGTTTATAATTTAAATTGGAGCGTTGCGATTTTAATATTACCGATAGAAAATTACGTGAAAACGGAGTCTGATAAATTATTGATTTTACTCTTATTCCCAAGCTATGAAGTTACTGAAATATGAAATATAAAACAAAGAGAAATTAGAGATTGCGTATTTCTGCGTCATTCGCGCTTACCACTGGAAATTGCCAAAGCATTTCCCTCGTACTGGATGATGCTGTGTGCTTCCCACAGTCTCCTGCACGTCGTCATCTCCGTCGATATTTGATGATATACTTGTAGATTTGGTGACTTTATGGTCCTAACATCGGGGCCATACCCTCGTAAACCAAACTGGTTAAGTTTTAAACAGATAGTTCTCCACTCCACGGAACATTGGAGCGACACACACTTGCAACCGAACTAGTCAAGTCTTTCACAGATTGTCCCCCACTCCACGGAATATCGGAGCGACTCCCCGTGCAACCATACTCGGCAAGTTCTACACAGATTGTCCTCGTTCCACGCCGCGCCGAACGATATATGCACACTTCGGCTCCCCACCTCGATACCGACTTCCAGCTTACGTGGTCTCCACTGATTGGCTGCTCCCCCCGCGCTACTACCCCTTCTCTGGCTCATTACACACGGCGCGCGGATGATGAAGTCGATTTCCGTTCCAACTATCCGCCTTTTCTTGACGCTGCGACCCAAGCTTGCGTAATACTTCTTGACAAGAATCAGCCTGTGTTTGAATTTCCAGTGAGTCATGTCCCTCATAATATCCTAACTGACGAAACTCCGTAAAATTCCCTAATCACATAATTATCTATGATATTGTCGTTCGTAATAATTTGCTTGATAGCGTTTTCTAAGACATAGAAAACCTATCTGTATGCTTATAATTTTTATAAAATGCTCCGAAAAATATCTTAATAATAATAATAATAATAAATTAACATGAAAAATTCTCTTGGCTGAACAATTTGCCGCGTAAATAAATATAGAATGGCTTCCTACTGACTTATGCCAGTGGCATAAAAAAAACCTCGAAAAACACGTTACATATTCGCCTCGGATCATCGGATGATTTACCGTGACGACGGTCCATTATCCGATTATCCCAGACACGTTAATAATCCCCATCCAAAATACATATTACATAAATGAAATCACCCTAAATTACAGATATATACACTCATAATTTTTCTTCACGCACTTTGCGTCAAAGTTTGTTGTCTCTATGGATTGTACTTTGCAACCAGTCCAATGTTTTACATATAAAATAGTGTTCCACGGATATTTCCGCCTCTCGAATTTCTCTATGTTGGAAAAATAGACATAATTAATGTGTGAGCACTATGTATTTATGATGTCATATCACACGCATTGAAGGTGTTCTGATATATTTATATCACCATAGAACTTCCTAATTTCACTGGAGGTCCCTTCCTTATGGTGAAATTTAATCTCACTTATCACTGAGCACACGATCACACTATTGTGCCAGCGCATCGTGACCATAATACTTGATCTCTCTTTATAAAAGATGAAATTAATATTGACTTCTAAAAAAACAGTAAATGCGCATTACATATAACACCAAATATTTCTTGTTAAGTTCCCGAAGACCATATTCTACTTAATACTAGTTCTCAACACAGACCAGTTCTCCTCACACAAATAATACCTTTGTACAAATTACCTTAAATTACTCACTTAAAAATCTTACATGGCGAGGCCGTAAACAGAAATCACGTGTGCCGTTATGTATGAGTTTCATGAAGGACTGTCTTGCATTCTGATGGCCCATCTTTTGTCCCGTGGACGCCTTAAGCAAAAATACCCTGTCCAAGCGCTCACCCATCTCTTGGGGACAAATGGGAATCCACCAGCGCTACCAAATTCTGGCCTTGGTGTATCGAGACATTTTAGTGCTCAAGAGCATCCGACAATCCCGTCATATTTCCCTGTACCTTAAAAACTCTCATTTACTTACATACTACCCCCCTGTGTGACTTCTGATACGCCTGCCTGGAAGACCATCTCCTCCCACGCACCAAATACCACACTTACTCATTTGATAGGCTGGCTCGCCAGCTAAACATCCTCACTTTATGACACATACTTTCGGAGACTATGTATATTATACGTCCCGTATAATCTGTTTCCCTCACTATTCTCCAGCACATATGCTGTTTTGCCAATACGTTTGGAAACTATAAATGTTTCTGCGTCACCTGCTTCCAACCTTGCAAGTGGCTCCCTTAAATGAACGTCATCACGTTGCTCTACCTAGCATATTTCTCAGTGTCTGTAACGATGCCCTGTTGCTACTGTCCACACATGCTAACCCTACTTTCCTCTGGTGTAACACCTCTACTTGACACTCTATGACCTAAAAATGTCACTTCTGACTGACAGAATGACGACTTAGACAGCTTCAAAGTGAACCCTGCCTGATCTAACTTCTGAAAAACTATATCTAAATGACGTAGATGATCCTCAAAACTGCGTGAACTAATTACCATATCATCTATGTAAATGGTTACAAACTCTCCTGTGTCATCCCCTAATGCGATGTTTAAAGCCCTAATTAAAGCTGCTCAACTACTCTTTAACCCATAAGGTGTTCTACAAAATTGATAAAGGTTATATTTATGACTAAAAGCTGTAAATGGTCTATCTTCGTACATAAGTGGCACTTGCCAAAAACTGGAGCTCAAATCTACACAAGTGAAATACTTCTTCCCCTCAAATGTTTGCATTAATTCCTCTATTGACATAGATTTCAGCTGATCTGAACTAATTCTACTGTTAACCAAACGAGCGTCTAAACAAATACGAACAGTGCCGTCGGTCTTGGGTACCGTGATCAAAGAATTAACATATGGACTGTTCGAGTGCTCAATAATCCCATCTTCAAGCATCTGGTTAATTTGTGCCTCAACTGCACTCTGATAAGCGAAAGGTACAGGATATCTATGTCCTGTGAATACTGACCTATCAATAACGTTCAATGAATGTGTATAGCAATTGGCCATACCAATGCGATCCTCAAACACTCTCCTATTACACAATAACACATCATAGAGCCGAACACACTGTTCATCCTCTATATTTCCCTGAAATGCAGCATCACGTAACGAGTCTTTTAGACTACCGTTCGTAATCACACTGCCCACAAAACATGGAGAACCCCGCTCTACGGCTGACGATATCTCATTTAAAGTACAAATCACACCTACAATACTACTCCTCTGAATATGGTCAATGAACGCTACTTCAACTTCAGAATCTCCCCATTTAAATTTCAAACTCCCTACATCATAACATAAGTTACCAGACACTCTACTTAGCCACTCTGAACCCAAGATAACACTGAATACTAAATTTGGAATTACAAGGCAAATCTGCTTCTCTACATGATTATTAATTTTAATGTCGACTAAAACTTGCTTAGAAATTACTTTAGACCACTTCCCAACAGCTGTGGTAACAAAAGTGCTTTTAATTGGCATCTCCTCAAAATTTACTCCAGTTCCTTTCATTTTATCATAAAATGCACTACGTATGCAACTCTTCATGCAACCACTATCAATTAAAACATCTGTGTACGCCTCGGACACGTTAAATTTAACTATGGGGCTCTTACTAACTACTTCCTGAATAATACCTTCATCATTTAGTTCATGTAATAATTCATTTCTTACATTTTGGTCATAGGGTTCCTGTATAATTGTATGGACAGGGCATGCTACAGACTGAGATTCTGACCTTACTTCGCAGCCTGGTTCGCGTTTAAAGAACCGCTACAGCTGGCCGTAGTACTACTAACTACTGAACTGGTCTGGTTGTTCTGGGCTGTGTTGTCATTGTTTGGCTGTATATTACTACCACTAGGCTGTCCTCTTCCTTGACCCCTATTCTGGTTGTAATTATTGTCATTATAATTTCTCCCCTGATTTCCCCTGAAATCATTGTTTCGCCCTTGATTTCCCCTGTAATCATTGTTCCTCCCTTGATTTCCCCTGAAATCATTGTTCCTCCCTTGATACTGATTACCATAGCCATTTCCTCTGTTCTGATTTAGCTGATTATTATTATTTCTATTTTGAGCGTTGGCCCCTTCGCCTCCGTTCCCTTGAACTTCTTGATGCCTGGCTTCATTAGGTCTATTATTATTATTACCCTGGTTCCGATTGAAATTGTCCTCGTAACCCCGTCTCCCTAGTGCATCAAATGTGCTTAACAAATTTTCTACTTGTGATATTGTCTTTACATTCTGGATACAAGCAGCCTCCTTGATCCTATAGGGAAAGTGCCTATGTAGCAACCTCACCACATCACTTTCCTCCTTCAACCCATCCAGATATTTACACACTAATACCTGCCCTAAAAAGTATTCGGTCATGGTGGAGCTTCCTTTAGGGTTATATTTACCACACACTACTCCCTCACGATGCTGCGACTGAATAACCTCATTCCAGAACTTTTCACAGAATTTCATTTTAAAGTCATTGATATCAGTAAACTTGTCTCTGTAGACAGCAAACCAATTCCTCGTTTCCCCCACAAACACTTGTTCTAAAATTTCAACTACCTGGCACCACTCAATACTACCATTTTCTAACCTCTCCCCGAATTTATTTTCTATAGTGTTCATGAACTCCATTGGGCACCCCTGTCGATTGCTGAACTTACCAAGTTCTACCTCCCTGTGTGTGCTATTCACAAAAACTGGCCTATTCTGACTATTTTCTTGCCTGATCCTAGCTTTTAATTTCAACTCTAATTCTGCGATTTTCTCCTCAGCCTTCCTCTCAATACTGTTTACTGTTAATTTAATGTTTCCTTCTGATTCTTTTACTTTATCATATAGCTTTGCTTGTTTCTCCTCAATCTTGCTAATGCTCTCTCTATTACTCTCTCTTAAATCATTTACTTCTGCAACTATTTGTGAGTGGGCTTTCTCAATTCTACCCCCCAGCTGTTCCTTAACCTCTTTAGTAGCTACCTGAATTTTGTCAATTTCTCCCCCCAATTGATTTTTGACCTGCTGTGTTTCCAGTTGCACTAGCTCTTTTAAATTTTCAGCCTGTGTACTGATTCTAATTTCTAACTCCTCCTGTACTTTTCCTAATTTCTTGTCTACATCTGCAATGATCTCTTTAACCTTCTCTTCCATTACTCCTCTGATTTCACCTCTAATCAGTTCGAATTTGTCACTCATTTCCCTACTGTTTTGTTCTAATTTAGCATTTAAAGTTTCAGTATTCTCTCTATTTTCCTTACTGTTTTGTTCTAATCTGGCGTTTAAGGCATCTGTACTTTCTTTATTTTCCCTACTGTTTTGTTCTAATCTTGCATTATTCTGTTCTAACTTTGCATTTAAGGCATCACTACTAACTTTGTTCTGATACATAAACTCGAGAAGTAAAGTTTTTAATTCTGGTTGGCCGCCTACACTCCCTGTTTCAGTTTCGGGATTTACCTCCGCTACCCCGGTACTACCATCACTCGACATACTGCTCGTATCATCACTCTCCCGTTGATGACCACTACGTAACCTCATCTGTCTTTCTTTCTCATCCCCCATAATGATATACACCGATACAGACAAATAACCCCCAAAATACAGGCACAGAAATATATACCCTTCTCCTTCCACAAATGTTATTAGGTTTTCATCCCCAAGTTGTCGGCGCCAAGTGTAGCGTTCATTAATGCCCCATGTTGGTAGCGACAAGTGTAACAGTTTTGCTAGCCCACACGTTGAGCGACAAGTGTAACGGTTTGGCTGCCCCTAACTGTTGGGTGATAAATGTAACTGTTTACCTTTGCCTAAGCTATGTTGTTTTAATGGGCGCCAAGACCTCAACGCAATGCTGAAATCTAAATTTGTATTTAACAACGTCTAGCTCTGGTAGAACACCTTCAAGAATCTATTCACTCAGATCGTGGTATGATTTGATCATTAACCCAACAAACAATTGTATCAGGAGAAGGAATTGGTCTATATCTAATGCTACCTACTGAAAGCAAAGATTGCATTTTAAAAGAATTGAATTTATTATATAAAACAAGTATAGCAAAATTAATAATAATAATAAGTTTAAAATTTAAATTGGAGCGTTGCAATTTTAATATTACCGATAGAAAATTACGTGAAAACGGAGTCTGATAAATTATTGATTTTACTCTTATTCCCAAGCTATGAAGTTACTGAAATATGAAATATAAAACAAAGAGAAATTAGAGATTGCGTATTTCTGCGTCATTCGCGCTTACCACTGGAAATTGCCAAAGCATTTCCCTCGTACTGGATGATGCTGTGTGCTTCCCACAGTCTCCTGGACGTCGTCATCTCCGTCGATATTTGATGATATACTTGTAGATTTGGTGACTTTATGGTCCTAACATCGGGGCCATACCCTCGTACAACCAAACTGGTTAAGTTTTAAACAGATAGTTCTCCACTCCACGGAACATTGGAGCGACACACACTTTCAACCGAACTAGTCAAGTCTTTCACAGATTGTCCCCCACTCCACGGAACATCGGAGCGACTCCCCGTGCAACCATACTCGGCAAGTTCTACACAGATTGTCCTCGTTCCACGGCGCGCCGAACGATATATGCACACGTCGGCTCCCCACCTCGGTACTGACTTCCAGCTTACGTGGTCTCCACTGATTGGCTGCTCCCCCCGCGCTACTACCCCTTCTCTGGCTCATTACACACGGCGCGCGGATGATGAAGTCGATTTCCGTTCCAACTATCCGTCTTTTCTTGACGCTGCGACCCAAGCTTGCGTAATACTTCTTGACAAGAATCAGCATGTGTTTGAATTTCCAGTGAGTCATGTCTCTCATAATATCCTAACTGACGAAACTCCGTAAAATTCCGTAATCACATAATTTTCTATGATATTGTCGTTCGTAATAATTTGCTTGATAGCGTTTTCTAAGACATAGAAAACCTATCTGTATGCTTATAATTTTTATAAAATGCTCCGAAAAATATCTTAATAATAATAATAATAAATTAATAATAATAATAATAAATTTACATGAAAAATTATCTTGGCTGAACAATTTGCCGCGTAAATAAATATAGAATGGCTTCCTACTGACTTATGCCAGTGGCATAAAAAACCCTCGAAAAACACGTTACAAGCGTACGAATGAAGGTAATCAGAAAGGTCAATTTCAATATTTGTGTTACGTAGCCGCCATGCTGGTTTTATGCTTACTTATTCTTCTTCTTAGTCGTTTACCCTCCAGGTTGGTGGAACCCACGGACTCAGCGAGGGAACTCACCACTACCGCCTCTACGGGCAGTGTCCTAGAGCTAGGAACAGGCGAACCTGCAAAGCGAACAGGGGCCTCATGGGGGAAGGTAATGGATGGTCAGGATGGATAGGCAAGGAAGAGGGAAGGAGGCGGCCGTGGCCTTGAAGAAGGTACCATCCCGGCATTTTCCCGAAGACGAAGTGGGAAATCACGGAAAACCACTTCGAGGATGGCTGAGGTGGGAATCGAACCCCCTCTACCCATTTGGACCACCTGAGGCTGAGTAGACCCCGTTGCAGTCCTCATACCACTTTACAAATTTCATGGCAGAGCCGGGAATCGAACCCAGGACCTCCGGGGCGGCAGCTAACCATGCTGACCGCTACGCTACGGAGGCGACTTAGTAATAAATAAGTCCTTACCAAATTACGGTACATTAAAAAGTTCTACACACTCACATACATTCACACACATGCACACGCTCAAAAGAAAGAGATAAAGAAGAAGACATACAAAAGATGACCTCTTAAGCCTCTATTTCATACTGTTTTCCCACCATTGACCAGTTGGCGTCTTAACTGTAATATAAGTGGCAATCTTTAATACGCAATGTGTACTCACTTCTCATCGCATCTGGTGCTGCTCAAGTGAAGCTTGCAAAGTGACATATTACTGTATATTGGAACGCAATGTTGAACCTTGCTGAACTCACCTCATTGTGCCATTTGTGTGGCACATCACACCTTAATATTACTAAACAAAAACACTTATATAGCCTACACCCTTTCCTATATTCAGGGAGAGGGTGTCAGGCAGTTTGATAGTTCTTTGCAGGTCGGTCAGGTCCGCAAACTCCAAGAGAATGTGTGCCACGGGAAGGTGGTCGCCGCAAGCACACGCCCCACGCAATATTGTACCCCAGAGGACACTCCAATACACGACCCACGCACGCTTTGAGGAGACTCGTTCCTCTCTTTCAAGTAATTGTAAGAGTTCGGTGTATCAAAATCTACTGCACATTTAGTGGAATAATAGCATTAGGCCTTTTGACTTAGGAGGAAAGTATAGCTCCTTTCCACTGGAAGGCACATAGTTTCTGAGTGTTTGACCTCCATGGCGCTATCTTTAGAGGGAGGTTAGGATATACTGTATCTCTGCTAATATTTACTCTCATTGGGTACGGGCTAGCTCAGTGCTGACGTCGGAGTCTGTATTAACGTGCGTAGGACAGTTAAATGTTATGAGTAAGGACCAGACTTTTAGGTTTCTAAAATTGTTATTCTTCAAAAACATAAAATAGTCAGACCTGAAACTCTGTATGCAGCAGAAACACTTAAATTAACAAGATTTGGTGATTTAGACAAATTAGAGAAGACTGAAAGACGAATTCTGAGAAAAATACTGGGAGCTAAACGAAATAATAACGCAGAATATAGGTTACGACCAAATAGAGAGTTATATTTGAAATGTGAAAAATTAACTGATGTAATGAGAAAGAGAAGATTACAGTTTTTTGGGCACATTTATAGAATGGAAAATAGTAGACTAACTAAACAGATCTTCAACTTACTGACTAGTTACAAATCCAAACCCACATGGTTCATTGAAATTGACAAAGATTTGACAAACGCCAAAATTCAGACAGACACAATAGCAAACAGATCACTCTTCAGAGAAGCTATTCAAAACGCAAAATTTCAAGAAAGGAAGAAACAAACAACTGGCAGAAAGTGGACTCAGGAGGAGAAAGTTCGTCACTCTAGAACGATGAAAGAAATTTGGAAACAACGGAAATTGAATACAATGGACAATAGCCAACGTTGATTCATCGTACCCTCCAAATGGGTTATTCGAAAGAAGAAGAAGAAAATAGATTTTTAGGGGGGTTTTTAATAGGTAGAATAGGTTTGTATGTTTAAGGTGTAGCAAAAGTTGACATAAACTGCACAAAGCTTACCATTAATGCCTAATTGTTAGTGGAAAATCTGATTGTAACGAGAATGTAAATATTTTACACAATGATACGTCTTTTATCAAATTATCACCGAGTACTTCACTCTTAAGGAATATTTGCTGTCTTTAAATATGTTAATTATTCAAATTCAATGAAACCAAGGATGCCAGAGGTGGTTTTCACCTTCTATCCCGTTTAATTAACTTTGTTTATTTAGAATATATGGAATCTGGAAACAATAATAGGTGTATCCCCATTTTCCTGACAGTAAATAGCCAAACAATAGGATAACAGCTGAAAAGTGCTGAAAGAATTTTAATTTTCTAGCAGGTAGGATTTCTTTCGATCGACTAGAGCTGGGAATAAACACTGTCTTGTGGTTTATTTTTAAAAATTGTGGGCTAAAAATTCAAATAGACTACAATAAATGGAACAAAACTGCAATTAGGTATTTTTATGTTCGACGATGTCGAAATGTAAATATTATATATCAGAATACGTTATCATAATGAGGGTCATTATAACTCTATGTTTAGCCTACTTTTCACATTTTGCAAAAATGTGGAAAAAGTAGACTTATGAGATCGATCCGGACAAATGTCTGTCTGTCTGTCTGCCTGGCTGTGTGTGTGTGTGTGTGTGTGTGTGTGTGTGTGTGTGTGTGTGTGTGTGTGTGTGTGTGTGTGTGGGTGTCCAAATCAACTTCTAAACGGCTGCAAAAATCGATTCCAAATTTGGTATGAGTAAAGAATATCTCAAGCCCATATTTGAAAATGATGTCAGTGCTACCAACTGCTGAAAAAACGCACTAGAAATTTGAGCTCCATGTTGGATATCTTGGAAGGTATGCATGGGAGCTATTCCAAAATTGGCACACATGAAGATAATACCATTTCATGATGAATATCTATGACTTTAGTCATTTTTTCAAGTTTTTCCGTGTTGATTTTGATAAGTTATGTACTTGTCCACTATACAATACAAAATATATTTTTATTTATACTTTTTGATACATGTTTCGGCCCTGTGAGCCTTCTTCAGTCAAAATCAAAAAATTCTCCTAGATCATTCTAAGGGTTGGTCTCTCATAAAAAAAATTTGTAAATCAAATTTTACATCGTCAGGATGCTTAAAATACATGAATATAAAATGCTTAAAGACATTAAAAGATTTAAAAATGCACGAAATTTTGAAACGTGGGCTCCATGCTTGTTAATCTATTTCCAAAACAAGGGACCTGGAACAATAAAATTACCTAACAATCTATGGTTCCTACTTGGAAACATGAAGAAATGTTGACTTTAGTTATGTAGAAAACTTACCCCATTGTACAAGCATCTTTAAAAAGGAAAGTAGAGATAGGAATCGAACGTTGTTTATTTAGAGCTTGGTCAAAATGTTTTCAACAACCTGTAAAACGAAAAACTAAATGAAAATGAAAAATTGAAAAATAGAAATTATAACAAAAACCCACGCATAAATGACCAATGTTTACATACCGCAGTTTGGAGACCATAAACTGTCACTTCACAACTTGAAAGAGCTACTACAAATGTTTCCAAGTAGGAACCATAGATTGTTAGGTAATTTTATTGTTCCAGGTCCCTTGTTTTGGAAATAGATTAACAAGAATGGAGCCCACGTTTCAAAATTTCGTGCATTTTTAAATCTTTTAATGTCTTTAAGCATTTTATATTCATGTATTTTAAGCATCCTGACGATGTAAAATTTGATTTACAATTTTTTTTTTATGAGAGACCAACTCTTAGAATGATCTAGGAGAATTTTTTGATTTTGACTGAAGAAGGCTCACAGGGCCGAAACATGTATCAAAAAGTATAAATAAAAAGATATTTTGTATTGTATAGTGGACAAGTACATAACTTAATACCATTTCAGTATAATTTCCAGGAGGCCATACATGACAGTGTGGCCAAAATAATCTTAAGCCTTCTGATAGGTCCAATTTTTAAATGCATATAACATCTACACTATCAATTGGATTTCAACCAAATTTTGTATGTAATATGTTTACATAAACAGATATGACTGAGCGTATTCTTAAGAGCCACCAGGGCTGCAAACTGTTAATAATTGCTCTCTCTCTCTCTTTTAAATCCAAATACCAATATATCACACAGTATGCAAGCCGACGGCTTTAAACTATGCACACGTATAGTACCTGACATTTTAGATTTATTTGGAGTAACTTATATACGTCAGTTCCACCAACATGATTCTAAGCCTGCTAATAGGACCAATTTTTAAATACCCGTAAATTCTATACTATCAATTGGATTTCAACCAAATTCCGTATGTGGTATGTGTACCATAACAGATAAGAGCTACTAGGGCTACCAACTGTTAATAAATGATGTCTCTATTTTTTACCCTAATATTAATATATCAGAAAGTATGTAAGCCAACAGCTTTAAAATTTGCACATGTATAGTACCTGACATTATAGATTAATTTGGAGAAACTAATATACGTCAGTGCTGCCAACATGACTCTAATCCTGCTGATAGGTCCAATTTTAAAACACATGTAACTTCTATACAAACAAAATTGGCCCAACAAGAGATCATAATATTTCAGATTATTTCTGACCAACGCAAGCATAACATTGTTGCCAACATGATTTTGCGCACGCTGATAGATCCAATGTCTAACTGCATGTAACGTCCATGCTATCCATTGGACTTCAACCAAACTTTGTATTCTGTACCTTAAGAGATGGAACTAACAATATATTCAGTCACCAGGGCTGCCAACTGTAGTGCTCTATTAGGCTACATTATACCAGGTATATTTCGAACTAATTAGAAATTTCGATATTACCAACTTAATTTCGTCATTATTCTTGATAGGTCTATTAGATTGGCGTGAATCTTAAATTTTAAGAAAGGTAGGCTCTTTAGTTCGTCACGGAACTTCTTGTTCATTATGAAACATTTTCTCCCAGCAATCAGAGCTCAAGAAACAGTTGTGTGACCAATTAGGCAAGGATAGCATCGAACCTGCACTGACTTCCACGGCCTCCTATTTTAAAATACACTGCGTGGCTAGTGTCATAGTGGGGGTATTCGAGGAGGCCATGGTCAAATACAAGGTATTTTCAGCGTCCCATGCGCTCTGTTCAGTACATAAAACTGGCGAAATCTCGACAGATATTTATGAATATTTATGTTCCAACATAAAATAGTTATAATTATCGTCGAACATAAGCAGTCGTATGCAACTCGCGTATAATGGTAATTAGGACACGAGTATGTTTATAAATCGAGCGAAGCGAGTTTTATAAACATACTCGTGTCTTAGTTATTGCCATTATGGGTTCGTTGCATAATGCACTAATACGTACTCGCACATCATTTAGGTCTTTTTATGTGCTACAGAATTCATCAATATGGCTCTTTTGAGTCTGATTAGGAAAGGAATTAAAGTATTTTTTTGTATTTTGAAGTAAGGAAAAGAATAGGTATAAACCTAAGAATCCGGTCCCTAGTAATAACTCCACTCCACACTTTCATTCACCAATTCGAACAAACTTTGTAACTTTCAGTGTAGGTACTGTCCGCGTCACAAACGTTGACGGAATAATATGTTGATTTCTTGATGTTGGCTCAATCAGGGTTTTATTCACTGTTCACACTCATGTTTGAAAGTCACCATGTTATTAGACGCCGAAAATGGCTCTTGAAATGTATTATGATGATAATTATTGTAAATTTAAGGGGACCTAATATCTAGGTTAGCGGCCCCTAAAGGTTGTAGTGATCAAGAACATGGTGAATTGAACAACTACAATGAAAAGTAACTACTAACTAACGGACTAGAAGAAGAAATGAGAAAAGCAATTAGGAAATAAATGTCGGAGAAAATAAATGCTCTCAACTCTGGAATAATGGGGATAGCGGGACTTGGAAGAAAGAAGAGCCTTGAAAAGTAGATAGGTAAGGGAGAAAGGAGAGGGTCCTCACCAAAGTCAATGGAAGAAGGGGAAAACGGATACGGTTCAGGAATCCATTGGGCTCGCCAACTCCCGAACTCACAAGACGTGAGCCCTTGAGGGTGTAGCACTACCCGGGATGCACCAGAAGTGGTGTGGGTGCATACACCGTGCCTCCTGTAGGAATTTGAGCAGAAGGTAGGAGATATAGAAAGAAAAGCAGAGGTTTGACCTCTCGAAGATTGAGGGATCAGGAAAGATGAAGATGATAATTGTAGTTTTATGGGAGCTACCATCTCGGTTATCGGCCCCTAATGGTTTGGGTGATAGTGAAAATGTAAATTAAATGAAACTATACCTAAAACTATCTACTGACTTACATACTAGAAGAGGAAATGGAAAACAAAAACAAGTAGTACCGTGAAGAACTATACAGCCTATTTTCATACATCCTGCTCATGTTAATTGTCTCTATCAACATACAAAATTTCAGTTTAATTGATGTAACAGATTCGTAGATATTGAGAACCGTCCAAATATTTCATATGGTCGCCAGGATGGATTTTTATTTTTGTACTATTACATTAAGATTATTGTGTACTTGTGGTATTCAAACTTCAATCGCATGATTAGAACACAAGAAGTAAAAACGAGATTTTAAAAGTACGCACGCCAGCCATCTTGTGATTATGCAAACAATTGAAATAAATTACATGCCTGTGGATCAACATTTGTATAAGCATTTAACGTGCAACGTTTCACGGCACTCAGATAGTTAATTCGCGAGAAACGTCCATTTAAATATTTATACTTCGCGTCGCCGCCATGTTGGATTTGTGCTCACCAGGTTACTGAAAGTCCTATAGGTGAACATATGTTCATAGTCTCTATGAACATTAAAAAAATTCACTTTGGTTGCTGTAAAAGATTCATAGATATTGAGAACCGTCTAAATATTTCGGAAGCTCGCCATTTAGGATTGCTATATGTATAGGCCATAGAGTTATGTACCATTCAAGGACAATTATTGCCTAGCTTCATTATTCAAACTTTCACTTCGATCGCATGATTACGACACAAGAATAAAAACTCAATTTTAAAATTTCGCACAGCCGCCATCTTGAGGCTATGTAATAATTGAATTAAATTAGATGGCAGTGCATTACAATATGCAAAATCATTTACTGTACCACATTTCACTGCGCTCAGAGAGTTAAATCACGAGAAAAGTCTATTAAAATATTTCAAATTCGCTTGGTCGCCATGTTCGTTTTGTACTTTACAGGTTTATGAAATATACATAGGTAAACGTGTATCAGTACCCTTTATCACCGTACAAAATTGCATGATGATATATGTAATAGTTTCGGAGATATAGAATGTCAGTGAAATATTTCGCACAGCCGCCATTTTTAGGTTATGTAAACAATTGAACTAAATTAGACTCCAGTGCATTACAATGTGTATAGACATTTGCTGTACCAAGTTTCATTACGTTTGGATAGTTAAATCGCGAGAAATGTCTATTTAAAAGTCTCAATTTCGCTTGACCGCCATGTTGATTTTGAAGTCACCAGGTTTTTGAAAGTTTCATAGGTGAACTTCTAGTAGTGCTCTTTATCACCTTACACAATTTCAGGGCGATATCGGTAATAGTTTCGGAGATATTGAATGCTAGTGAAGTATTTCGCACAGCCGCCATGTTGGATTGGTGAGACGTAACAAAATTTGAAGGGCACGGTCGAGATCGCCGGGAATAGTGCTATGAACTTACCGAGTTTCATTGAAATCGCTCCAGCCGTTTAGATTTTATTAGGGGGGGACACACACACACCTCACACACACACACGCACACACACACGGACAAAAGGTGATCTCATAAGCCTATTTTTTCAAAATTGAAAATAGGCTAGTAAGAATAAGGGAAACAAACGACAGGGGGAAAGGAAATGCCCTCAACCCTCGAAGAATGAGAATTAAGGGACTTGGAAGAAAGGACAACCTCGAACTGCAGAGAGGAAAGGGAAAGAGGAGAGGGACCACCCCAAAGGCAATGGAAGAATGAGAAAAACCGGACCCAGTTCAGGAAGCCCTCGGGGTCACCAACCCCCGAACTCACCAGACATGAGCCCTTGAGGATGTAGCACACCCAGGGTGCACCATAAGTGGTGAGGCTACACACAGCCTGCTTCCTTTGGGGCCTTAAGCAGAAGGCAGGATTTACAATGAAGAGAAAGCAAGAGGTCTGGCCTCTCGAAGAATGAGGGATCAGGAAAGATGTGACAAGGGCAAATTAAGGCGGGAAAGTGAAAGACTCCCTAGGCCTCGGATACTCTAATACCGTCGGGGTCGGAAGAGATCAAGAGTTGATCAAGGGAGGTCGACAGAAAAATGACAGAGAGGAGCCCAGTACAAGTAAGTGGAAGCAATCCCGGACTCAGCTGGGATCCCATGGTCGCCAACCCACGTCCCACTAGGTGTGAGCCCCTGGGGGAGGAAAGATGCGACAAGGGCCAATTAAGGCGGGAGATTGAAAGGCACTCTAGGCTTCAGATGCCCTAAAACCGTCGGTATCGGAAGATAACAAGAGTTGGCCTAGGGAGGTCGATAGGAAAGATGATCAGAGGAGCTAGACACATGTAAGTGGAAGTAATGCCGGACTCAGCAGGAGTCTCACTAGTTATGAGTCCCTGGAGGAGGCTGGGGAAAATTTTAAAAACCGTCCTGTCTCAGGAATACCACCGACCGATTGCCAATTTCCGAACTTCCCAGCCGTGACTAATGTTGACATATTAACTGTCAATATGCACAGTTATATTGTTGTTGTTGACCCATTTAGGATTTTGGGACATACTGCTCATGCAGTCCCGTGTACTTACTTAGCTCTGAGTTGGATCTGTCCGATTCATGTAGGCCTATCATTGTGATGCCTTTACTAGTGTGTTTGTAAGTGGGTCGAGGATTTGGTGAGGCATTTATCCCGGCATTTCCCTGGAGTAGAAGTGGAAAACTACAGAAAACCACTTCCGGGATGGTCAGAGTGGGAAACGAACCCATCTCTTCTAAGTTGTGCCTCACAGGTCTGAACTTACCGTTCAATCCCTCAGTCCAGAATTACATTTCTTGATAGAACCCGGAATTGAAACCAGACCTACGCTAATCACTACGCGACTAGGTGGTCTATGAGAAAAGAGTTTTGTTTGCTAAGAAAGATTGGTTTAAGAATAAACTTCCCCACAATCTGTTTATTTACATTAGTAACAACTATGTGCTTTGTCACTACATCAACAGTGATAGCGTATCTTAACTTTCGTCATTGTTATCACAGAGGAAACAGGAAATCGGGTACTCCTTGTGGGGACTTTTACTGGATAATTAATTAAAATGTTCCGCCAAACAATAGAAAATTGTATTCAAATAATAAATTAATTTAATAAGACTAATGAGAAATTAAAGTTTGATGCTTTTCATTCGGTCAACACGAGCTTTTCCCAAAAGAGACAGGTTATTCCGTAATCCAGAAAAAATTATATGAGTAATAAATAAGTACCTAAGTGAACATTGACTCAACGACTTGTTCGTTTTTTAATGATAATGTTTTGTTTTTCCGTAATTTTTGTTTATTTTTATAATTTTTATTTTTTATTTAATTTTTTGTTTTTGTTTTATTAACTTTTGATCTTTTTAAATTTAGGTGTCCACCTCAAAATTTGAAATTCAATTCCAAATTTGTATTCTTTTTTTTTTTTATTTAGTCAATTTACCCTCTAGGTTGGTGGTTCCCACGGACTCAGCGAGGGAACTCACCACTGCCGCCTCTATGGGCAGTGTCCTGGAGCTTGGAACATCTGGTCGGGAGGGATACAACTGGGGAGGTGTGATCAGCACTTCGCCCAGGCGGCCTCACCTGCAAAGCGAACAGGGGCCTCATGAGGGATTGGAAGGGATGGAAGATTGGGATGGGTAGGCTAGGAAGAGGGAAGGAGGCGGCCGTGGCCTTACAGTAGGTACCATCCCGGCATTTGCCCGAAGACGAAGTGGGAAACCACGGAAAACCACTTCGAGGATGGCTGAGGGGGAATCGAACCCCCTCTACTCATTTGGGCCACCCGAGGCTGAGTAGACCCCGTTCCAGTCCTCGTACCACTTTTCAAATTTCGTGGCAGAGCCGGGAATCGAACCCAGGACCTCTGGGGCGGCAGCTAACCATGCTGACCACTACGCTACGGAGGCGACTTGTATTCTTTAATCTGTGTTAAGAGGGGCAGATGACCTCGTAGTTCCGCCCCTTAAAACAACAATAACAATAACTAACTAACCTTAAGTATAAGTATAAATAAGTATTTATTATTTAATTTTTTTCAGGATTAGGGATCTCTTTTGGGAAAAACTCGTGTTGACCGACTGAAAAGCATCGAACTTTCGTTTACTAAGGCGATACTGAAAATGGCTTCAAACACCATAACGTCTACTGAGAAATGAAAATGAGTAAAATATATACAGGTTGAAATGAAAAACAAGAAAACAGTTGGTTGGTTGGTTGGTTCCTTAGTTTAGGAGCTGTGACAACGCGTTATGTAGCCCGTGTACTTGGGGCGTGTGTAGAATCTGTCTGATATCCGGTGTTAATTGTGATGGCTGTATTAGTGTGTGTTATCATATATATCATTTCAGTAGTATAGATCCCTCCTGCGGCGCTCACAAGCGACCGATCGTGACAAATGAGCATTCAAATGAAAGAGAATAGACATTACCAGTGACTTATTGCACTATAGTTTCATAAATATTTATAATTTCTTTTAAAAATGACTTTAAAATAATTGTACGAAGTGTGCGATTTGCAAACACCGTTGATGAAGGAAAATACGCTCCATAATTGCTGTCCACGGGCCGCTGTGACGCCTGTTTCATGTCATATTAACATTCTGAGGTCTTTCCTTTATCCTGAAACGTAAATAGTGTTCTATAATCATTTGGTTGAAATAAAAACATAACCTTTCTCCTTAAGTGTCTCATTATAAACCTATTGGGGAAAGTAAGGTTTATGAACATGCGAGATTTCTCGCACGGGTCCGCTAGTCTGTTTTAATTCAAGTAAGGATTGCAGACAAAACTTTCAAGTAGTTCCTACTTTTGCCACCAAATGCTACCGTCCACGACACTTAGCTTGCGGACTTAACTACTAGATGGCCTCGCAGTCACCACCTGGTGGCGAACGTTGGAACTAATAGAGCGTTATCAATACTAACCAACAAATTTTGGCTTCACACACGTGTAGTTAGTGGAAGGTGGATATCCATTATATTTTATTTCAAATTCTTTCTATTAATTTACATTTTACAAGAATACTTATCCATTGGATTTTATATTTTCATCGTTCTAATTCATTGTTTTCTAGTTTCTTCATTTTATCCCGTACTAGCAGTAGTGCCCGGCTTCGCCTGGTGGATTTATTTGTTTTGTGGATGATAATGAATACTACTACAGAACTGGAGCGCTCAAGGATAAGGATCGGAAAGCACCAACGCTTATTGCAGCTGCACTGCACCAACACCATCGCCCTTATGAAAATCCACATCCTGCTTCCAGTCTCCGACCGGGTCAGGAATGGAATGAATGAAGCCCCTATCTAGCGGCGAGGATATGAACTGTGCCGGCTGCCGAGGCCTGACGCACTCCTCTGGATCGCCCTTATACAGAGGCATACTATTGTCATGATGATAACTGTTTTAAGGGGCTTAAGAAATCGTTTTGCACTAATTACTCCCCGTGACTCCTCTCACCGCTGGGTCCGTGGTTCAAATCCCGGTCACTCCATGTGAGATCTGTGCTGGACAAAACGGAGGCAGACAGGTTTTTCTCCGGGTACTCCGGTTTTCCCTGTCAACATTTCATTCCAGCAACATTCTCCACTAGCATTTCGTTTCATCTGTCATTCATTGAATCATTGCCCCAGAGGAGTGCGTCAAGCCTCGGCAGCCGGCACAGTCCATATCCTCGCCGCTAGATGGGGGCTTCATTCATTCCATTCCTGACCCGGTCGGAGACCTGAAGCAGGCTGTGGATTTTCATTTTCTCCCCGTGACTGCAATTTATAAGCAGGTCGCAATTCTGCACCAGAACACTGGTAGGGGCGACGTGATGCAGCCCGCATTGCCAGGCAACAGCAGACTTAGGTACTGTATTATTGAACCTGTTCGGGAGCGCGTGTTCTTCCGACTTACTGAACAAAAATCAATCTTTAAGGTTACCTGAGAGGTGTAGCTTAATGCTACATAGCCTAAACTATTCCTCTTGAATCTGGCTATCATATACAAAAAGATGTTTTCGAATCCGACTGGTAGTTCCAGAGATTAGCGCGTTTAAAAACACAAAGAAACAAACTCTTCAGCTTTATTTTATTAGTATAGATATTAGTATAGATATATTTTACTCATTTTCATTTCTTATTAGTTTTATTAAATTTATTTATTTATTTATTTATTAATCTGCTGAAGAAGGTCCCATTGTTGGACAGAAACATGTACTGATTTGAATACAATTTTGTATTGATTGTGGAACATTTTAATGAATTATCTATTAATCAATACGGCAATTTTCTTACATTTTCCTTTAATGGTAAATGTTTTTGCTTTTTATTTAGACTACTGAATGTAAGCCCGTGAGCTTCCGTAGTTTCACGCTTCTGCTCCAGGTAATTTCCAAGATGCTACGAAAATTAAGGCCATGGCAGTCTCCTTCCCAATCCTAGCCCGAATCACAAATACACATAGCCTACTAGTAGGCCTACGGCCATCAAAATAACATAGGTTATCAGTAGAGCTAGGAATTTTAGGTGCAAATTTTTCGTTAAAAGGTGCAAAGAAAAGTGATATAATTTAGTCCAGAGGTGTCCATACAGCACGCCGGCGAGCTTCCGGAGCAGACGGCTTTGCAGCGATGGTGGGGGAAGCCAAAGTCTATCTCTCTCGCTCGCTTTTCCGTCTCACTCCCTCCTGTACTGCCTTCGCTGTGTTGTGGTTGATCGCTTAAACGTCAAACGGTATTCAGTGTTTTGTAATTATGAAAACAAATAGAAACACAACAAAAATAAGGACAAAACGAAACAGTAACGTGACAGTATTTTTGACAGTTTTGATGCTGATCTGCAAGTACCAGTACACGAAGAAACGAGCGAAACACATTTAGATGTGTCGGATAACCAAGGCATTGGTCGGAGAGTTTGTTTACATAACATTCGGCGCGCTAGTCAGTCAGACGCGGCGAAGAGCTGTCATAACGCCGGCAATCAGGGCGGGAAGTGAAAAAAGTGCACAAGAGGTGCAAATTTTAAATGGAAATATTCATACAAATATAACCAAAACCAATTTTACATCATATATATAAAGATACAAAATTTACTGTTATTATCATAGCCTATATTAAAAAAAAAGTCTGCCAAAACCCAGTCCCAGAACACAGAGCTAAAATCACACATCCAAAACACTGTTTAAACAGACAACATTTAACATTTCAAGGTTATTTCAAGTAAATGCTTGTAAATCGCCGGTCTTCTTGCAGTTGGTTTACTCAAAAGGCACTGCAGTAAAGCGAAATTAGTGTAATGCCGCGCCCACGTTCGGTTTGCCTTGTTTAATTGTTTAATTTTTTAATGAAAATAAATATATATAGCCTACGGCAGATGAGCAACAAAATGTATGTATTAAAATGTATTGAAGGGAGGGGGGTTCTGACATTTGTAAAGGGTGCAAAAAGGTGCTTGCGTTGAGAAAAAGTGCAACCAAAACTCAATCAGGGGAGTTCATTTAATGTGTTCTTTGGTTGTTGGTTCCTCAGTCTGGAGGCTGCAACAACGCGGCCATGTAGCTCCGTGTACTTTGGGTGTGTCTAGAATCTGTCTGATAGCCGGCGTTAATTAATTGTGATGGCTGCATTAGTGTGTGTGTAGTTCCTACTTTACCTACCAAATGCTACCGTCACCGACACCTAGCCACGAAGTTGTTTACTAGATGTCACCGCACCTGGCGACGAACGTTTGAACTTAATAGAGCGTTAAACAAATCTAACCTGTAAAGTTAGCTTCACACAATTGTAGTTAGTGGAAGGTTCTTTTACATGCCATATATCTACGACATGGACTCGCCGGCTTCACTTCCCCTCCGAAGGAAGGTGTACTGAGAGAATTTTATCGCTCTTAAAAAATCCGACGACTTCGACAGGGTTTGAAGCAACGATCTTGGGCATAGGAAAGAAAATAACCTCAACTCTCTACACTGAGGGTATCGGAAATTAGTAGTCATGAAAGGCTAATAGGAAAGGGAAAGAAGAGAGGATCCACCCCAAAGTCAATGGAAAGAGGAGTGAAAACGGACCCGGTTCAGGAAGCCCTCGAGGTCCGAAGAGAGTAGTTGTTTACACTTCACACTACTTGTGTAGATTATATCCTAAGTGCTGACATCTAACCGTGTTGATTTATTTCTTAGATAAGGCGCTGTACTGTCACGAACATCCTATGTCATTATCTAAACGCATGACTCTCATGTTGCCAGCCTGTGGTTGGCGGCGCAATTAACTCAGGCCTTGCTCATGAAGTGCGAGTATAAATCTGAGGCTGATTGACGGTTCACAAGAACAAAACTAAGAAATTGCATGCCATTCTGATAACCTGATAGCGGCTTGGTTGGAACAGAGGTTAAAGTCCAGCAGGGCCAAAATAAAACCTAAAAGGATGATGATGCTGATGATAATTCTTGTTCTAAGGGGCCTAACATCTGGGTTATGAAATGAAAGGATGAAGATAAAAACAGCCCACTACCAGGGATGAAACGAAAATGGTTTATATAAAACAGACAGTGAGCCCTAACAATATGCCTTATTTGGGTAAAAGAAGAAAAAAAACGGGGATGATAAAAACAATAAATTAAATAAGGCATTTTGAACAATAAAAACAGATATGTACACAATAAAAGCATAAAACAGGCCAAACCTAAACTAAAAGTCTGGTTGGTTGGTTCCTCAGTTTAGGGGCTGTGACAACGCGGTCATGTAGCCCCGTGTACTTTGGGTGTGTGTAGAATCTGTCTGATAACCGGTGTTAATTGTGATGACTGTATTAGTGTGTGTTATCTGCTTTTTAATTCAAGTAAAGGACTGCAGACTTTTAGTTTTTTCAAATAGTTCCTACTTTTGCCGCCAAACGCCACCGTCAACGACTACTAGTTCAGAACTTAGCTACCAGACGCCACCAAAGTCGGCTCCTTGGCATCGAACGTAGGAACCTAAGAGCGTTGTTTATATTCTTAATCTATATAATTTAGCTTCACACAGGTGTAATTAGTGGTAGGTTCTTTAACATGCCATAAATCTATGACAAGGGACCGCCGGCTTTTCTTCCCCTCCGAAGGAAGGCATACTGAGGGATTTTAACGCTCTTAAAAAATCCGACGATTTCGGCCGGGTTTGAACCCGCGATCTTGGGCATAGAAGCTACCAACTACGCCACAGAAGCCGCACTGAAAAGAAGTATTTTAAGATTTAAATCCATAATAGGCTTTTCAAGCCAAAATTCGTTGGTTTTAATAGCTTGATAGTTTGCAGCCTTAGTCAATATGTAGGCTACTTATTATGGTTGGTTTGTTCCTTAGTTTATGGGCTGCGACAACACGATCATGCAGCCCCGTGTACTTTGGGGGTGTGTAGAATCTGTCTGATAACCGGTGTTAATTGTGATGACTGATCTGTAATTCAGGTAAGGGCAGCAGACGATAAATTTCAAGTAGCTCCTACTTTTGCTACCAAATGCTACCGTCAACGACACCTGTCACGAACTTGGCTACTAGATGCCACCGCAACCGCACCTGGTGGCGAACGTTGGAACTTAGAGAGTTAATCAAATCTAACCTACAATTTTAGCTTCACACAATTGTAGTTAGTGGAAGGTTCTTTTACATGCCATAAATCTATGATATGGGCCCACGGGCTTTACTTCCCCTCCGAAGGAAAGCATACTGAGGGATATTTAACGTTCTAAAAATCCGACGACCTCGGCTGGGTTTGAACCCGCGATCTTTGGCATAGAAGCTAGTTATTATTTAACAAACTGTTCATGTTTCAACCCTACATTGGGTTTAATAAAGTTTAATAAACTTTTGGTAGGTTTAGTTCTCTTTCATTGTTTTTATTAATGATTGCTGAAGAAAGCCCCAATTTAGGGTTGAAATATGTAGCCTATAATTTGTTAAATAATACATACTGACTGAGGCTGCAAACAACCAAGATTATTGAAAGAAACGCGCACAAACTGTGCAAAATCACTATATATAATTAGACTAAATAAATGTCAGTTCTGGCACGCGTTTATCACATGTCACAACATGATAACGGGCACTGTGCTGATCACAGAGTTTACACACGCAGTCGGGTCCTGGGTCGTGGTGATATGTCAGGGTGCACACTTTGTGGTGATATCCGTGTAGTGTGTACTGACATGGAATTCACAAAATGGCGGAGTTCCTGGTTTGTACCAGTCTATGATCTGTCAATACTCGATGTGTAAAATTCAGGCCATATAGCCTATCCTTCCTTTTCTGTTCTCTGTCAAGATATTATTGTAAGCCAATATAGTTAATGATTTCGCATATTCATTGTTTTAATTATCCCTGATGTGCATATTTCAGGGATTCGTGTCTATTTGGAGTATAATTGCCTATTTAATGCATTAAAAAAATTAAAAATAAAAATTTACCCCTGGGACTACAGCCCGTGAATGGCCCAGGCCTACCAAGCGACCGCTGCCCAGCCATTTAGCCTGCAGGTATTGGGGTGACGCGTGATCAGCGCATCGGGTCCCGTCGGCCGTTAATCTTGGTTTACGTGATCGGGGCGTTGCCTCACTGTCAGACAGCTACTCAATTGCCCTCACGAGGCTGAGTGCACCCCGATCCATCCCTCACGTCAGTTTCTAAAATACCTGACGGAGCCGGGAATCGAACCCGGCGCCTCTGGGTGAGAGGCAGGTGCGCTACCCCAACACTACGTGGCCGGCCATTTAATGCATTATTATTATTATCATTATTATTATTATTATTATTATTATTAAAGTATTGTTTAAACATGTCAATTTTATTCCACTGCTTTATATTTGACAGTTACTGGTGTGGTTGACAGAATTATTTTCCCCTTTGTTAATCTATCTACTTACCCCACTTAGTATACAATAAGGATGATGATGAAGATAATATTGTTGTTTTAAAGGGCCTAACATCTGGGTTGTTGGCCCCTAATGGATTGGATGATCTTGAAAATGAAACGGAAACTATTATTATACTAACTACACACTTACAACTAAAACGAACTCCTGACTTGTATACTAGAAGAGAAAATGGAAACCAAAACAGAAAAAGAAGAATAAGGTAAGTAAAACACTGGAGGATAGGAAACGCCCTCAGCCTTCGATGAATGAGAACTAAGGGACTTGAAAGAAAAGAGAGCCATGAAAGGCAGGTAGGAAATGGAAAGAGGAGACGGTCCGCCTCAAAGGCAATGGAAAAAGGGGGAAAATCGGACCCAGTTCAGGAATCCCTCAGGGTCGCCAACTCTCAAACTCATCGGCCATGAGCCCTTGAGGGTGTAGCACTGTCTGAGGTGCACCATACGTGGTGAGGCTATACACACGTTGCTTCCTTTAGGACCTTGGGCAGAAGGCAGGAGGCACCAGGAAAAGAAACGAAGAAGTCTTATTCCTCGAAGAATGAGGGTATCAGGAAAGATGTGAGAAGGGCCAATTAAAGCGGGAAATTGAACTACCCTAGGCTTCGGATACCCTAATACTGTCGGAGTTGGAACAGAGCAAGTGTTGTTCAAGGGAGGTCGATAGGAACGATGGAAGCAATGCTAGTAGTAGGTCCGGAGGGAGAAGGTTGATGTTAAAATAGGAAAAATCATTTTAAAGGCGATCGACAGTGGGGCTTGAAACAGTTTCCCTTTGAGGCCAGTTGAAGAAGTGTGCTGAGCTAAACCATTCAGTTTTTTTGTTCATAGGAACTTACGAAAATAAATAGTACAGCAATACAATATATTCATAAAAGGCAGAGAGTTGGTGTGAAGTCATGCAGAAGAAATGAACCGGAATAACATTGCCAGGGTTCCCATTGGCAGTGGTGATATGTCGACATGAATACTCTATGACTGCGAGAGTAGATACAGCTGACCGCTATCCGGGTGAATCAATAATACATGACCACGCCCTTGACACGCGAATACACGTTATCCTGGTTTCAATCAGAGGATGTGAGCCTCGCCACTAACACTGTAAAGGCGATCTCAGAAGTATATGCACAACCAACAGTATCACAAATACATTCCCTTACCAGAGATGGTGGGGGTGATTGTTGATTCACTGGCGTAACAACTAGGTCATCAGCCAATAATGATAAAGATGAAAATGAACACGAAATGAATACTATTACTCTCGACTTATATCTAACGCATATGCTAGAAGAAGAAAAAAGAAAGTCAAAAAATTATGATGATGATAATTGTTGTTTTGATTGGTGTTCCGCATCGGAATAATACAGTAATTACGGAGGGATTAAAACTATAAAGAAGCTATATTTTTAGGAATGTTTTCCGACATAGGCCTACTTAATAAAACTAAGTAGGCCTACAATGTACGGTATTGTCCCATGACCTTGCAATTGCTTTTTTTTTTTTTTTTCAAATATAACCTGTGGAGAGCTCTGATAATACCAATCTCTAAATATAAAATACCACAGAAATCAAATTTTCCTAACAAGGGGCCTAACATCGAGGTTATCGGCCACTCATAGTTGAGTGACAGTGAAAATGATGAAATTAAGGAAGTACAACCAAAACTAGGAGTAACTACTGACCTACTGTACAACTGACTTACGCATTAGAAGAAGCAAATAACAAAAATGGAACAAAGGAAAAAGAAACAGGAAAATAAATTCCTCAACCACCAAATAATGAGGGTTGATGGACCCGAAAAGAAGTAGAGCCCTGAAAGGCAGATAAGGAAGAGTTGAGGAACCACCCCAAAGTCAATGGAAATAGGGGAAAACGGACCCAGCTCAGAAATTCCCCGAAATTGCCAACTCCCAAACTCACCAGCTGTGAGCCCTTGAGGGTGTAGCACTTTCCAGCGTGGGGCTACACACACCCTTCCTCATTTAGGGTCTTGTGTAGAAGGCAGGTGATACCATGAAAAGAAGAGCTCTGAGGTCTCGAAGAATGCGAGTATCGGAAAAGGTGAGACAAGGGCCAAATAAGGCAAGAAAATGACTACTTAAGCCTCAGACACCTTAATACGGTCGGGGTAGGAATAGAACTAGAGTTGACCTAGGGAGGTCCACAAGAAATATGAAAAAGAGGAGTCCAACACAAGTAAGTGGGAGTAATACCGGGCTCAGCTGAGGTGGTCGCCAACCCACGTCCCACCAGTCCACAGTGGGTCAAAATCGAAATCTAGGGGGACAAAATTATTTTTACGTTTTAATCATGAATTTAGAGTGAAAGCAACGTATATAATTTGTTTACTTCATAATAAACATCAGGTAAGCCCTTTTTAACCTACGTCTACACATGCAAGAAATTGTCTATGACTAGGAGTTGGATAGAGCATTCAGTTATCTCTTCAGAACAATTTTCTACCCCTAATTTACTTTTAACAAAGTCACAAAGTTCCACTTTTGACATAATCGTCGAACCCAGTGCTTCAAACAGTTGTAAACGTGTGAGAACTGGTTGCGTGGCGTCTTCTAAAACGTAAAATAACTAAGTAAGTTGCAAAAAGATGCAAAATATCTTATAACAGGCGTGAACTACAAGACTTTATCTACATTTTAACATTAAGTAGAAAGTGACGCAGAGTGACGCGATATACTAAAAATCTAAGTGGAAATATAATTTTAAAAATAATAGTTAAATATTTTATAATGCAAATATAGCTAAAATTACGTAACAACTACGCCTATTAATAACTGAAACACGTTACAAAGATCATACCTTCAGCTGCATGTTCCATCTTAAAGCATCACACTAACCACAAAGACAACCAAACCACAGCCACTTACATTCACCCTCCAATTCAGACTGCCCGAACAATGGAGACAGATTTACACTAAGATGCGTTTATATCCCAGAATAGTGAGCGGCAATTATATGAGAATGCTGTGCAAGTAAAAAAAAATTGATTTTTAATTATGTAAATAAATAATTTTGTCCTCCTAGATTTCGATTTTGACCCACAGTGCAGTCGTTACCCCCAGGGAGGTTTTACCCAAAATATTAATGATCTAATACAGGTAATAATCAACAACATATCGAATATCTAAAAGAATTTCCACCGCTAGACTAGTACGAGAAGCATCTATGACCTCCTTTCTGCCCGGGACTCTGCGATTGACGGTGCCGCCCAGGATATAGGAAAGGTCAGGGGTGAAAGAGAATGCGAGGGTGGTAATGCTGTGTGCACAGCGTTCTGTGGTCATTAGACCTGCCCTCGCCTGTTCTACAAACATTTAATAATCCCCAGCGAAGCGTATTGCGTTACTTAGTTCTAATAACAGGCGCAAGGTTAAGCTAAGCTTATTAAAAGGCTATTCAAACCGTGGCCTACGTTATAAGACATGTTAAAGCACCTTCCACTAATTGCACCTGTGTGAAGCTAAATTGGATAGGTTGAGAATGTAAACAATGCTCTTAGGTTTCTACGTTCGTTGCTGCCGACTGCGGTGGCGTCTAGGGGGGGGGGGGGGGGGGACCAGGGTCTTAGTGAACTCCAAATCCATCTTCTATAAATTGTAGGAACCATTTCAAGGATTCTGATTATAGTATAAGTTCTGCAAAGAACGCATTTCCGACAGATTTAGAGGACTACTCCGAACGTAAACATGTACAAATAAATAGGCATACACGCAAAAGAGCAAGTGTTGATCAAGACAACCATATAAACAATAAAAGAAAATGTTCAGGTAATTTAAATCTTACCGATTATGAACGAATTGAGGAAAACTATGATCAACCACGTGTTAGTGCAGGAACGCAATGTTCTACACGCAAGCCAACTCATGGGAAGCCAACAAAAATAAAAATAAAATTAAGGTGGGCACTAAGAAAAATACAGAAATGTAATTAAGTAATTGAATCGGGAGATAATTTCATTAAAATAAAACTTATATTCACTGCAACGTCAGGACAAATCCGATGTCCAAATATCGAAGCTCAAGAGTGGTAGCGGATCGTGGGGTACCGGTACTTGAAAGCTAATTTCTTACTTGAACAAACTAACATTTTCACGAAACGAAAGTAGAAATTCAATGAAACAACAATCAAAATATGTGTATTGCTCTCAAATAAATCACCGTCCACTTATCGCCTACTGCGAGATAAAACTATTCTAATAAATCACTGCGAGATAAGAATATTTTACAACTTCCTCATCCACGAACCTTGAGAACGAAGGGAAAGGCGGGTGTCACGTCACTTGCAAAAGCTAGGTAGTCAACTGAGAACAGTCGCTGACTCACGATAAGGAGAAGGTTTGTTCATTAAACATTGATGAAATGGCCATAAAGTAGGCCTACAAACTATTGTATGACAAGAATTTAGACTCTTTATCGGCATTAGTACCGGTAATATTGAGAAAGATGAATTTGGAATCGAACATAAAGTGGGTAATACAATATAAATAAACTGTACGTCTTAATCTTCCATTTCAATTGCAATAGTAGCGGGATTTCTTGTAGGAGTGGCAGAAGAGTTGCGAAGGTTTCACTTATATTTTAACTAGCATGCTTTCAGAGTACACAACATGTGAAATGCGTATTGACAATTCACTCTCCGTAGTTAATCTGCAACATTTATTAAGGCCACTTTTAAAGATGATGATAATTGTTGTTTTAAGGGGCCTAACAGCTTGGTTATCGGTCCCCACTTTTAAAGAATAATGGTGTGAACCACAAGAGCAGTAGTGGAACGTTTCTGAATCTAAGAATTAAGCCACTCACAGAAAGATTCTTAAAGTGAAGTGAAATACAGCCAAGAATGAGCCGTATTCATAATTTGGGGAAACTAGTGAAACACAGGCAAGAAGTATTAAGAAAACGTGTGTTAAGTGTATTTGAGTTGCATGCAATGCATAGTCAACTGCAGACAACTAGGGCGCCGAACCGCGATCCTAGTGGCGTAAAGATTGGCGCACCAGGCCTTGAGCATAACGTAGGCCACGATTCAAATATTCTTCAACTTAATACCGAGCGCAAACAAGCAGATATAATTATCCAGCATTTCTTGAACATTCATAGTCAGAATCATTTTTAGACCAGACTTGAGTCGTAAAATGGTGCATCACTCTGCGTGGGGTTCTTTTTAAGGGGCTTCGCCCGGTATCTTTAACGGTTTACCCAGCGTAAGCTTAATAGGCGCTCGGACGGCAGGCCCCAGACGCTATTCCGAAAAGCCGAGGTGAACAGCGAAACTGTCAACACATATACTCTTCTCTGAAGTCTTAACTCAACACGACTCGACAGTTTGATAGGCTCGCTCGCTAGCTCGTAAACTCGCTCCGAAGCTAGTAATTTTAATTTCCACTGAATGGAGATTGTTGGAAGAAATGAAAATGTAAGAACACTCATAGTGGGCGATGTATTAAAGATAGAGATATTCTGTAGCGGACTATTTTGTAGAACTTTTCATGCTGAACAATTATTAATACACTCGTATAGATATTTTGAACGGTTTACCCAACGTAAATTAAAAGGCGATGTACGGCAAATTTTCTTCGACTCGATTGGAATCGTAACTGCTCGGCTTCCTTTGGTCATAAATTAATGTTTTTCTACAGAAACCTTCCTCAAGAAATCCTTTATAGAATGGTGAAAACCGCATCAAAATCCATCCTGTGGTTCTCGGGATTACCCGTTACATCCTCGAATCGGGGACTTAGTTTTATATTATGTAGAGGATGTATTTATGTATTTATTTAATTATTTATTTATTTATTCATTCATTTATTTATTTGTAATTGGGAGAGTTTCCTCCGGTGGCAAATTGTACGCTGGGGTAGGCCCTTAACTTTGAAAGAATGATCACCCTTACCCTTGTAAATGGGCTTTCCCATACGTTTGCTAAGTTCACCTTAATTGATTGATCTAGTCATCTGCCTCTAAATATGCGGTTGATAATTAAATTGAATGTGAATACTACTACTACAATACTGTTCAATCGTGCACCACGGCCGTACGAGCAGTTTCAGCAAGACCGGGAATCGCAGGTTCGGATCCCGGTGCTGACAGTTGCTTATTGAGTGTGGTTTTTACCCGGGATTTTCCGCACTCCCTCCAGGAAAATGCTGGGATAGTACCTTACTTCAAGTCCCGGGGCACCTACCTCATCCTTGTCCCTGATAAAACTACACACTCTACTATAGTCATTACATAAATACAGGTTATCAGACAAGTTCTTTGTAGTAGATTATTTTAGGGGCTTTGCGACATTGTGTCCATGTATCCCTGTGCACTTGGGTGTGTGTGTAGAAATTTTCTGATAACCTGTGTCACTGTGATGGTTATTGTTGGTTTTAGGGGCGGAACTATTAGGTCATCTGACCCTGTCACTGTGACGTCTGTACTAGTTTGTGCATTTGTAATTGAGGTAGGATTTGGGTAGGAAGCGGTCGTGGCCTTAAGTTAGGAACCATCCCGGCATTTTCGTGGATTAGAAGTGGGGAAACCGAGGAAAACCACTTCCAGGAAACCTGAGATAGGAATCAAACCCGCCTCTTTTCGCTAAATTTAAAATATTTTGTCGCCAAATTTTCGGAAAAAATCGCCAGACCTAGCAACAAGGTCGCTAAATTGGGAACACTGGCTCTAAGTTGATTCGATCAGTCTGCACGCTACGCACCGAGCACGGTATGAGGTATGAGCCAGACATTAGGAACAATATGTCGCTAACGAGACAAACAATATTCATTCATCTCACATCCGATCAGCTGTTATCGCACCACGAGCCGTGCGACCTTGACAAAGAGATGTATTATCTCATACGATCGCGCCATGGTGCATCACAATACCAGTGCCAGCTGTTCGCTCACCGTGGCGCGAAGTCCAACCACGTCAAATAGACTGACGTCGACGATGATAATTTTAGGGACACGATTTATACGCACTAAAATAGCCACAAAAAAGGCACCATTATATTAAATATATATATATATTTTCAAATCAATTTTATCCTCCAGGTTGATGTTTCCCACGGACTCAGAGAGGGAACTCGTCACTACCGCCTCTACAGTACGGGCAGTGTCCTAGAGCTGGGAACATCTGGCGGAGTGGATACAACTGAGGAGATGTGATCAGCACTTCTCCCAGGCGGCCTAACCTGCAAAGCGAACAGGGGCCTCATGAGGGATGGGAAGGGAGGGGAAGATTAGGATGGATAGGCAAGGAAGCGGGAAGGAGTCGGCCTTGGCCTTACAGTAAGGTTCCATCCCGGTATTTGCTTGAAGACGAAGTGGGAAACCACGAAAAACCACTTCTAGGATGGCTGAGGTGGGAATCGAACCCCCTCCTCTAATTTGGGCCACCCAAGGCTAAGTAGACCCCGTTCCAGTCCTCATACCACTTTTCAAATTTCGTGGCAGAGCCGGTAATCGAAACCAGGACCTCCGGGGCGGCAGCTAACCATGCTGACCGCTACGCAACGGAGGCGACATGTTAAATATAGGCTATATGTATATAAATTTAAATAAAATAAAAGCAACCACATATGCATTCAAATACTGATAATGATGATGATGATGATGATGATGATGATGATGATGATGATGATAATTGTTGTTTTAAGGGGCCTACCAACTAGTTTGTAGGCCCCCAATGGTTAGGATGATTATATGAAGTCTATAACTGACTTACAACTAACTTACGTGCTAGAAGAAGAAAAGGAGAAAGAAAAAAAAATAAGAGTAATAAAAGACAGTGATAAGAAATGCCTTTAACCCTCGAAGAATGAGGATTGAGGGAATCGGAAAGCGTAGAGCCATGAAACGCAGATGGGAAAGGGGAAAATGAAGAGGGTCCGGGCCAAAGACAATGGAAGAAAGGGGAAAACCGGACCCAGCCCAGGAATCCCTCAGGTTCGGTCATTTCATCAGCCGTGAGCCCCTAAGGGCGTAGCACTATTCCGGGAGCACCATAAGAGGTGGGGCTATACGCACCCTGCCTCCTTTAGGGTCTTGAGGAGAAGACAGGAGATACCATGAAAAGAAAAGAACAGGTCTAACCCCTCGAAGAATGAGGGTATCAGGAAAGACGAGACAAGGGCCAATTAAGGCGGGAAAATTTAAAATGCCCAAGGACTCGGATGCCCTAATACCGCCAGGATCGAAAAAGAACAAGGGTTGACCAAGGGAGTTCGAGAGGAAAGAGGAGAGAGGGTCCGGCTCAAGAAAGTGTAAGCAATGCCGAACTTGTCAGACGCCAATCCACGTCCTACAAATTGTGGGCCCCTGGGGGAATAAAAAATAATTAATGTTTACGCAATATCATAATAACTTAATGGATCAATTTGAAATTAAGTGAATCACCAAATACAAAATTATTAATTTAGAGGGAGAGTAGAGGACGCCTCAATAAGGCAATTGCAAAATCTGTTCTCTCGTGGTGTAGCGGTTAGCGTTCTTGGCTGTTGCCCCGGAGATCCGGGTTCCATTCCCGGCTCTGCCAAGAAATTGAATTCTGGTCTGACGTTTGGACGGGGCATACACTCAGCTTCGTGGGGTTAAAACTGAGAAGAGGTGGGTTCGATCCTGGAAGTAGATTGCCGTGGTTTTCCACTTTTACTCCAGGCAAATGTCGGGCTGATTCCTATCTTAAGGCAATGGTCACTCCCTTCCCATTCCTCACCTGAATTACAAATACACACTCTATTATGGACACCACAATAATATAGGTTATTAGACAAATTCGACATACACCCAAGTACACGGGGCTAATTGAGCACGATGCCCAAGCCAATAAAATGAAACAACAACAACAAGAAAAATCTGTATCCATCTCTTGAACTGGTCACCTTCCCCACTCCCTAGCCCCCTATTTAGCAGTAGGCTATGCTCATTATTAGGGCTCGGATTTTTAGGTGCTAAAAATCTGGAAAATATTTATTTTTTATGTATTAAGAATATCTGAAATATGTGACAAAAAAGGTAAAAAATTGTATTATAACTTAGTTTATTAATGACAATATAAACACTATGCAGTACTCACGAATGCAATTTATGCTATGCCTCACTGACTGCTGAAGAATTACAATAAATACACAACGAGATACATCTTCAGGTTGTCCATCACAAATGACCGACGATTCTCGCGAAACACTTATTCTGAAGGCGCGAAACTAGGGCAATTTGATTCTTGCCCTTGAGGTGTTGTGTAACTTGAAATCGCTGTTCAGCCTTGATTGCTTTCCCATATGATTGTCGGAACAGAACTTCCCCATCAGAAGTAAAATTATCTTTAAATTCTGCAAGAGACGATAAGTTGTAGTTGTTTTTACTTTAGGCACGTCGAACTGCCTTACACTTCACAGTGCCAGAAATGAACTTCATGTGAGTGACAATGGTTCCACGTAGCTGGGGGAGGGGGAGGTCTAGCACGTGGAGCAATGTGACTATGAACAAGGAAATCCCCGGCTTCCACAATGAGTGGGACGGGGTGACAAGATTTAAAAAAAACACGGTTGCAAGCTGACATACACTCTGCATGAAGATTAGATAGCTCACAGGTTCTTCCCCGTTGAAGTAACACAGAACAAACATGCAATAAACTGAAAGATCTAGCATATTGATTTTTTTAATGTAAATATTTTGTTATTTTATGTGCTAATAAGTAAAAAGCAGGAATTTATGTATTCATAGAAAAAAATGCTTAAAATATGTATTTACATAAAAAAAATACCTAAGAATCCGAGCCGTACTCACTATATCTTACCCATCTCTCCTGAAGATTCACTTCCTAGTAAAGAGGCTAGCATTATTGGCTGTCGCTCCAGAGATCCAGGTTCGATTCTCGGTTCCAATGATGATGATGATAATGATAATTGTCGTTTTAAGGGAACTAACATCTATGTTATCGGCCCCTAATCGTTTGGGTGATCATGAAAAATGAAAATGAACCTATAACTACATCTAACTACAAACTTGCAACCAAAACTAACTACAGCTTACGAACTAGATGAAGAAAAGAAAAACGAAAGAAGAGTAAGGGAAATAAAAGGAAGGGGGAATAAATGCCCTCAATCCTCGAAGAATGTGGATTGAGGAACTTAGAAATAAGTAGACAGGAAAGGCAGATAGGAAAGGGAAAGAGGAGAGGGCCCACCCCAATGGCAGTGACAAAAGGGGAGACACCAGACCCAGCTCAGGAATCCATCGGGATCGCCAACTCCCGAACTAACCAGTTGAGAGCCCTTGAGGGTGTAGCACTATCCAGGGTGCACCAGAAGTGGTAGGGTTACAAACACCCTGCCTCCTTGAGGGCCATGAGCAGAAGGCAGGATGTATCATGAAAAGAAAAGGAAGGCTAACCCCTCGAAGAATGAGAGTATCAGAAAATATGAGACAAGGGCCAATTATGGCGGGGAAATAAAAGACTCCCTAGACCTCGGATACACTAATACCGTTGGGGTCGGAAGAGAACAAGAGTTGACCAAGAGAGGTCGACAGGAAAGAAGACGGAGAGGAGCCCGGCACAATTAGGGGGAAGCAATGCCGGGCTCAGCTGGGGTCCCGTGGTCTTCAACCCATGTCCCACTAGATGTGAGCCCCTGGAGGGTCAAGACATTTAATTCTGATAATAATGTTATTGGTTTTACATTGAACTAAGCAGCTTTTAGGGACGGGGTACCTGAGTTTTGCCGCGAAGGAGATCTTTAACGTACCAGTTAATCTACTGACACGGCTCTCTCACATTTGCGCACCCTCAAATGCCAATTGACTGCGCCAAGATTCGATCCTACAACCTTGGAAACAGCATCCTAGAACGATACCGCTGCACCACGCAGTCAGTCGAACATTTAACCACCCTGCCATCCCTCGGCTTTGAACCCAGGCCGTTCGAGTGAAAGACGAATAGATAACATACTCTTCCATCTCGCTCCCCAAGTCTTACCAACATTCCGTTCTCTTCGGAGCACGGTGTACGCATACTAGCGCCATCTGTTAGTCACTTGATAAACGCCCAGTGCAACATCTGCCTGCACACGGTGCTATCTGTCAGCAAGAAGGAGAACTACTGAACGTGCCGTACAAGTGGCGTTATCTATTATCCCATGCACACGCTACTAGTTTGAACTAGAATGTCACAGACGGTCACAGACAGTCACAGATTACCTACTACTGACGAATGTGTACTTGGTTCGCACATCAATACTCATGAGAGCTAATTTTATTGACGATGCACCTGTTCTTTTTTACCGGCACTAGCAGATTCAACTACGGTACTAATAATAGCATCTCTTCACGACAGGGTTCCTAGGATACGCTGATACTTTGGTTTATATTCTTCTTCTGTTCGGTCTGAGCTGAGCCACTATGAATCACGGAGAAACGTCCGTCTTGGATCATCTTTCCCCTCCACTGGCTTCATTTGCTTCTTGTCTCTGAAGTCTGAAACTAATTGTCGAAAGTGTTTCTGTCTTGAATACCTTTCTGACTGATGCCCATTCCCTCCATATTATCAGTTTGTATAGGATCCATAAACCACCTGGGAACAATCCTTTCCCCTTAAAAATGTGCAAGGAGTTTTCGAGTCAGTCTTCCTTGATTCATGCGGAGATGTCCATACTTCTTTACCGATTCTATAATTCCCTAGGTTTCTTTGTATAACTCTCCGTTGTCCATTCACATCCTAATTGAGTTGAGTTGTAGTATTTTCTTGTCAGTTTAGTCATGAATTCTAATAAATATGGGGTGTTTGTTCTAATATGTAGGTCTGGGATAGGAGTGTCTCTAGGGGCTTTCAGGGCCAACCTGAGCATTGTATTTTGTATTCTTTGTAGTTTTCTCATGCTGTCAATAGACATAAAGCCTATTGCAGGTATGGCATATTAATGACTGGTCTAATGAGCGTTGTGTATGTTAATGTTACGTTTTTTGCGGAAAGTTTGGATTTAGCGTGAATCATATGGTACAGTAGTTAAATATTTCTTTTGGCTTTGGAGATAGTGTTGTTAATGTGTGTCTGTATATTTAATCTTCTATCTAGTGTGACCCTTAGGTACTTAATTTCAGGGGCCCACTGTATGTTATTGTTGAATATTCGTATATGTTGTTTTGGCTGGACGTATCTATGCGTAAAATGAATCGTTTTGGTTTTGTTAATATTAATTTGGATTTTATTTTTAGTGAGCCATGCTTGAAGTTCATTTATGTCCTGATTAGAGAAAGGGGCTGTAGCCCCGGGGCCCAGTGCGTTGAAGGGCCTGGAGACATTTATGAGCCCTGATAATACAATCTCATTTACTTAATTTCACTAAACCAGATTTAAGGACAGGTATTCAATATTCTAATGTAATGAGAAACTGATGGACTATTATTTAAATGATGAAGCTTGTAGATAAGAACTATACTTTTTAGATTGATGATGATGATGATGATAATTGTTGTTTTAAAGGGCCTAACATCTAGGTTATCGACCCCTAATGATTCAGATGAAAATGAAAGATGATGCCATTAAAAAATAGAACTAAACCCAACCACAAACTTACAACTAACTTACGTAATAGAAGAAGAAATAAATAAATAACAAAAAGGAAAAGGAGAAATAATTGACAGGAGGAAAAGAAATGCCCTCAATCCACGAAGAACGAGGATTTAGGGACTTGGAACGAAGGAGAGCCATGAAAGGTTGATAGGAAAGGGAGAGGGCCCGCCCCAAAGACAGTGGGAAAAGGGGAAAAAACGGACCCAGCTCAGGAATCCCTCGGCGTCGCCAATCCCAAACTCACCAGGCGTGAGCCCTTGAGGATGCAGCACTATCCATGGTGAACCATAAGTGGTGGGGTTGCACTCACCCTGCCTCCTTTAGGGCCTTGAGCAGAAGGCAGGAGATATCATGAAAAGAAAATGAAGGCTGACCCCTCGAAGAATGAGGGTATCATGAAAGATGAGACAAGGGCCAATTAATGTGGGAAAGTTGATGATGATGATAATTGTTGTTTTAAGGGGCCTAACATCTAGGTTATCGGCCCCTGATGGTTTGGGTGATCGTGAAGATGAAAAATGAAAAGCGAACTTAAAACTAAAACTAACTAATAACCTACATACTAGAAGAAGAAATGGAAAACTAAAGGAGAATAAGGCAAATAAAAGGACAGAAGGAAAAGAAATGCCCTCAACCCTCGGAGAAGGCTGATTGAGGGACTTGGAAGGAAGGAGAAAAATGAAAGGCATATAGGAAAGTGAAAGAGGAGAGGGTCCACCCCAAAGGTAAGGGACAAAAGGGGAAAACGGACCCAGCTCAGGAATCCCTCAGGGTCGCCAACTCCCGAACTCACCTGCCGTGAGCCCCTGAGGGTGTAGCATTATCTAGGGTGCACCAAAAGTGGTGGGGCTACATACACCCGGCCTCCTTGAGGGCCTTGAGCAGGGTGTCGCGAAAAAAGCGCACTGCGAGAAAAGAGCACTGCGAAGAAAGCGCACAGTCAACCCTTTTGGAGTTACAGAAGGAATCCCGCCCCTATCTTCTTAGAAATAAGGAGCGTTACACAGAAAATAAAAGTTGAATTAATTAGTTTCTGATTCCCATCACACTTTATCCAGGCTGTGGACTGGCTAAATGATTAATTACTAAATATTTTTAATCATTTAGGCGTGTTTAAAATCAGCTTGAGTATAGCTTCGTCAATGTTAACTTTTTAAATATATTTACAGTTTTAAAGTATACTTAGGCTTGCTTTAAATCAGCATGAATGTAGCTTCGTCAATATTAACTGTTTACTATTTACATTCTTTTCGGGTCTTGCTTTTCTTCTAGAAAGAAGGTCTAGCCAAGTTTTTGTAGATATGAAACTGTCTTTAAACACGTTGTGATGTCACCATTTTCTTCATACTTCTTCACAGTTCTTTCCAGTTTCTTATCCAACTCGATGTAAGTTTTCTTCCTCTTTTTCCCAGCTAAATTCAGTTCTATCCTCATGTACATACAAGAAGATTCCTCCGCTTCACTCTTGAAACAAAGTATGACATCTCTGATTTTGGGGTTGGGTCGTCCAAGAAGATTGTTGATTTTGTTGTGCCAACCTTCCACCGCGTTCGTAGTCCTGTGTCGCCTAGCATAGCAATTCCACAATTCAATAGGAATTTCGTCATTATGCAGCCACTGTTCGACGAAGAAGTCGAAGAAGCGAGTTAATTTCGGGTTTTCAAGAGCCTGTGAGTGAATTTCGACCCAGCCATCTTGGACATCTTCAGTTTTCAAGAAGGCTAATGCAGCACACATTTGAGTGGACAGTCGGATTTCTTCATTTTCTCTATATTCACATGTCAGTCCAATTTCTTGTATTTTTCTCCACAGACATTTTTTCAAATGAAAGTAGCACCCATGGATTTCAACTGATGGCAGAACTTCTCTAATTGCAGCTATTGCACTCGCCTCAAAATCAACGTGGATGTGTCTTGGATTCCATTCTGGGACTGCTTGCAGTACATGACGAAAAAAACGAACGTATGTAGTTTTCTTCTTGTTTGGAAGTAGGCCAAACACAACTGGATAAACGTTAGTTTCTGTGTCGGAGCTTCCATAATCAGCATGGATGGTGTAAATTTGACCGAACTGTTTACTACAACTTTTAAACGTTCCATCCATGAAAAAGCCTTGTAGGTTCCTCAAGCACTCTTTTCCTTTTTCTGAACAAAAAATGATCATCCGTTCCTCTGAGCTTTCGTCCACTAACATAAATTTTGATCCGTCGTTCATCTGAAGCAATTCTTCGTCTAAAATTACTTCTTCTCTAGTCTTAGGCTCCTTTTGGGTTCCACGCGCACTGTTTCTCTGTATGTACATACTTCTTTTTGTGGTGAGTTGTTGCGGCATTTCTGTTACAAAATTGTAGCCCTTGTTGTGGAGTTCTCCCAGTTCTTCTCTGTAGATCTTTGAAATGGACGTGTCTTCTTCACGGGCTCTCTTCTTTGCAACGTTGATGCTCTTCATAACTTCCAATCTGGCTGTGTCCGGTGCTGCACATGAGTGATCAGTAACTTCTAAAACTTCGCCATTTTTACTTTTTAACATTCCACGGCACCTACTTGACCTTTCCTTCTGACATCGCCAAACTATTAACCCATCTATATTCTTCCTAAACTCCCTGTATGCGTATCCGTTATAATGTGCTGCAGGCTTACCCTTGTTAGTAGTTAAGACTTCCATAATATAACTAAACCATGTATAAATACTAAAAAGAAAGAAAACGTTCAAAACACTAGGTATACTAGTAAAATAACTTTAACACAAGTAAGTTTAAAACACTAAAACAGATTATTGCTGCTTACGAAATGACTTGAAGGACCATCAGAACAGGAATGACAAAGAAGGGGTCGGTGAGGCGGGGCGGCTGCTCGGGAGGAATGAACCTGAGCTATTGTATTGCGTGATGACTCACCTCCAACCAGCTCCAAGTATTCATTTCCTGGTAACGTAACCCCTACCCTAAACTGTCACATTGGCCCTTGTGCGCTTTCTTCGCAAATACCTGTATGTGCGCTTTATTCGCTGTGCGCTTCTCACACAGATTCTTGAGCAGAAGGCAGGAGATAACAGGAAAAGAAAAAGAAGGCTGACCCCTCGCAGAAGGAGGGAATCAGAAAAGATGAGACAAGGGCCAATTAAGGCGGGAAAGGAAGAGACTACCTAGGCCTCGGATACCCTAATACCGTCGGGGTCGGAAGAGAACAAGAGTTGACCAAGTGAGGTTGACAGGAAAGAAGACAGAGAGGAGCCCGGCACAAGTAAGTGGAAGCAATGCCGGACTCAGCTGGGGCCCCGTCGTCGCCAACCCACTTCTCACTAGATGTGAGCCCCTGGGGGAACATTTTAGATTGAGGACAGATATTCAATATTCCGATGTACTGAGAAACTGATGGGATATTATTTACATTATGAAGCTTGTAGATAAGAATTATACTTTTTAGATTAAGAAAGGGAAAATTCAGACAGTTAAAATAATATAAAACACAACGTGTGAAATATGATCAATAAACCAATATTTATATTACTGACCGCGGTGGCCGAGAGCGCTATCTCACGTGTTGAATACCACCTCGACCGTCCTGAAAATGGTTTTTCGTGGATGGTTCCTTTCAACAGGTCCACGGCCGCCTTTCGTCCTTAATATAAGACCCAAGTTAGTGGTCGCCTGGGCGATCGGCCTGTCACCATCCTCAGTTGTATCTCCTGACAAAGTGTGTTCAGCTCCCTGACACTGTCCTTGCGACGGTAGAGGAATGACTCCTCGCAAGAGTCCGTGGGTGAAGACGAGCTTGGAGGATAAGATATAAAAAAAAAGAGATGATGATTGTTAAAAGGGACCAAATGTTTGGGTTATTGGCCCCTTGTGATGAAGATTATTACCACTAACCGCTACGACTTACCGGAAAAATAGAGGTGATGGAGGTATTTGTTGCTTTAATAATATTAATATTAATAATAATAATAATAATAATAATAATAATAATGATGATGATGATGATGATGATGATGATGATAATTGGTGAAATCGAAAACCAGGAACGTAAATTTCTCAGGAAAATATATGGCCCCGTTTATGGTATATGGATTAAAAGAAAAACCACAGACGTGTACACAGTAATCAATAAGTTCACTGATACCGTGCGTAAGAGACGATTGATATTTTATGGTCACATCTACAGAATGGACAACACCAGATATGCAAAAAAAAAGAACTGCTTGATACAATTAATTCAAAGAAGGTCAAAATCATTTGGTTAGAAGAAATCAAACAGGACTTAAAAGAAATAAACAACACAGAAGATATCATATCATCATGAATCGCAAGACTTTTGCAACTCGAGTTACAAATCACTCTTTCAACGAAAAAGCTACAAAGACTACTGGAAAAAAATGGACGGAAGAACGTAAGAAGGAGGAGGAGATTTTCTGAGGAGAAGAAGAGGAAAACACCATCAACCTGAGTCAACAAGTTCAAACGCGCTCCCTAAGTGGGCTAAACGAAGAAAGAAGGAAAGAAAGAAAGAAAGAAAGAAAGAAAGAAAGAAAGAAAGAAGAATAATGATGATGATGATGATGAAATATGGAATTACAACTACCTGTACTAACTACTTACTTATTACTAACTTACATAAAAAACAGAAATTGACAGTAAGTATAGGAATAAGGGAAGTAGAAAAACAAAGAACTCGGGGTACTTAGCCCCTAAAGGGCATTGGTCTACCAAGCGACCGCCGGCCAGCCATGTTGGCCTACATATTGTGCAGTGACGCGTGGTCAGTAAGTCGGGTCCCCTCCGCCGTTAATCTTTGTTGTCTCGATCAGGCCGCTTCCTCTCTAATCAAACAGCTACTCAATTGCCCTCACGAGGCAGCGTGTACCCTGTTCCAGCCCTCGCATCGGTTTCTAAAATCCCTAACGGAGCTGAGAATCAAACCCAGGGCCTCAGGGTGAAAGGCAAGTGCACTGTGAACACCATGAGACCGGCAAAGGGAAATACAGTAAACGACAGGAGAAAATAAATACACACAACCCTCGAACAATGAGGCTCACACACCCTGCCTCATTTAGGGCTTTGCAAAAGGCAGGAGTTGCAATGAAAAGAAGAGCTCTGAACCTACGAAGAACGAAGGTATCAGTCTTAGGCGGGAAAGTCACCCTAAGCCTGTGATACCTTAATGCCGTCAGTATCGGAGGAGAACAAGAGTTGGTCATGGGAGGTTGGCAGAAAAGATGACAGATTGGAACCCGGCACAAGTAAGTGGAAGTAATGCCTAGGGTCCTGTGGTCACCAACCCACGACCTACTATAGAGCATCCAGCGTTGAGAAAAGACTATGGGTCTTACGGGCTTTTACTTTTAACGGAAACTCCCCCTACACTGGTTTTGTTACCTCACCTTTTGTCATGAAGGAACTCTGAACATAGGCCTATATATTTTTCGTCATAATAGCTTCCTACAATTATCTGCCAATTGATTACCTTTGTTATTGCATACAAGTATCGTTTATATTACGTCTTAGTAATTTTTATAAAAATGAGGTTAGCACGCTGGAAAGAAGAGCCTCGTCCTGTGCTGCATGCTCGCCCGGAGTGGAACACGTGCTCAGGTCCGCCGGCAACATGAGTTCTGAAGCACTATCCGTCATTGGTGTTACTTTTGGTGTCTGTTTTAATTTCTGTTCAATCGAGTCAGGGCTGCCGACAGTGGGGTTCGAACCCACTATCTCCCGAATGTAAGCTCAGAGCTGCGCGCTACAATATTACAAATGTTTATCTAAACAAAACATCAAGAATAAAATTGAAAGAAACAAAATTATAGCCTAACTAATAACAACAAAAACGGTGATGATCAACAGTGTTGCTGACGTAAAGATTATTAATATCGTCAGCATACATCCGAGAAGGGAGGAAGGGTTGTGCTCTCGACATCTGTCAATCAGTTATGCGTCATATCACAACGAAACGAATGTCGTTATTGGTTCTCTTCGCGTATCCAATCCGTTAACACCTGCAAACCTGCTCCTTCCTGGACGTGTTCTATTTCAGGTAGCTCCTGGGGTCGTGTTGTGTCGCTATTGAACTTATGAAAGCACAGTACTCGAAGCAGGTAAGATAACGTATGACGTCAGCGCTACATCTGCCTAGAGTTGGCAACACTGTCGCCATAAGGCTCCACAGTCTTTTTTCAACGTTGGATGCTCTATTGTGTGAGACCCTGGGGGAGGGACAAGAGGTCTGACCCATCGAAAAATGAGGGTATCAGAAAAGATGACGTAAGAGAGAATTAAAGTGGGAATGTGTAGACTCCATAGGACTCGAATAATCTGATAGTGTCAGTGTCGGTGGAGAATAAGAGTTGACCAAGAAAGGTCGACAGGTGAGGATCCCAGCACAAGTAAGTACAGTATAAGAAATGCCGGACTCAGCTGGGGTGGTCGCCAACCCAGGTCCCAGGAGATGTGAGTCCGAGAAGGGTTAGCGGCAAGGAAAATAGAGTTTTAGTTTGCTCAGAGAACTTCTTGCTTAACACTGACATTTATTTCTCTACTGATGGGATCACAAATACACTTTATTATTTAACAGTGTTATTGTTTGACTTTGATCTGGACCAGCTTGTCGCGGGTAGCCTTGTACTGTTGCCACACAGCCGGGTTAGAATAGCTCTGGAGGATATTCTCATAACTCTCCAGGCCCTTAGCGTACAGCTGCACGTATTGCGTCTCTGGGTACAACCGCTGAAACACAAACATAAAATAATAATAATAAAATGCCGCACAAGTATGGCTCTCAGGCACTCAACTCCACATGAGTGACATAGTCACTGGGCTACAATGCTAAAAGAATCAATAAGACATATCGCACACGTCTGTCAACGTAGGAAGCTAAATACAGTCCTCGCATTATATCTCTGCCGGTGAGAATCGTTGCATTTCTGAGAATTCGAGCTGTCAAGTCCTCTTCTCCTATTCATAAGACATTACCCCACATTGTGGGGCTCAGGAGTTCAGGCGGCCGACTTGGCATAATGCACACGGCACACGCATTAGTGCTTGCCACACAATTGTTTGTGTGCCAATTTGAGAAATGTCTTTGTTGAGGCTAGTACAGTCGGTATACCTTCCCTGGAAGTAATGACGTAGCTCCCCGGCAGAGTTATAACTTAGATCCGAGATCTGTGAACTTGCGGGGTGAGGTGAAGTGGCAGGCGGGAAGAAAAGGGCATGTCAACAGCCCGCTGTGTTATCTGGAAATTCCTGTCTATTCCAATACTGCTAACATAGGGCCGTTGCTCAAACCACTGTGGTGTTGCGAATGTGCGAATGAGTCACCGACCACAGTCATTTCATTTCATCTGTCATTCATTTAATCATTGTCTCAGGGGAGTGCGACAGGCTTCGGCAGCCGGCACAGTTCATATCCTCGCCGCTAGATGGGAGCTTCATTCATTCCATTCCCTGACCTGGTCGGTCGACTGGAAGCAGGCTGTGGATTTTCATTTCACTACGCACGGACCGGGAACCTTCATCGCTCGTCACATCACTCCTCATAGTCCACGATCCACATTCCTCTCAGGTTCACGGAGCTTAGACCCGAGCAGTACTTACATCGCATTTACAGTGACGGATTTTAAATGAAAATAAAATATAGGCTAGTAAACTTCAAATAAGGATTATTTTATACTTTCTTACCTTAGCCCTGAACTCGTCCTGAATAGCCGGCAAGTCGTTCACTTCCTGTGTTATTCCTGCCTTCAGCAGATGCTCCGTCCATTGTTGTAGCTGATCCAGTTCAAGCTTGACATTCTGCGCCAGGTGCAGGAATATCTCATCCATAACTGGCATACTAGATCCCAATCCAGTCTTCAGCTAGAATCACCAGAGAAGAGCGATTGTTGTTTTACGGGGCAAAACATCTAGGTCATCTGTCCCTAATTATATGAAAGTGAAAATTATTATGAAGTTAAAACTACAACTACCGCACTGCTTTTGCTACTACTACAACAAAATAACCTATTAACTATTTAATCATAATAGAGGATGAAATTGACGACAACAACAACAACAACAACAACAAAACAGAACTGAGGAAAATGAAAGACGGGAAAAGAAATGCCCTCAATCCTCCAGGACCGAGGACTTGAAAGGGAGTAGTGCTATAAAAGGCAGATAGGAAAGAGAAAGAGGAGAAGGTCCGCCCCAAAGTCAATGGATAAAGGGGTAAAACGGATCTCTCGGGGTCGCCAATTCCCGAACTCACCATCCGGGAGCCCTTGAGATTGTAGCACTATCCGGGGAGCAACATAAGTGGTGGGCAGTGTTGCCAATTTGGTGTTTTTAGCACCAGATCTGGTGTTTCTGAAGTTCATCTGGTGCCAGCTTGCCACGGTGGGTGAGTGGATAGCGTGTCGGTCTACTAACCCCAAGATTGCAGGTTCGCCCCTGGCCGTGGGAAGTGATTTTTTGAAAGGCGGCAAAAATACGATACGCATGTCATACGATGTTGGCATGTCAAATAACCCATTTGAATTCAGTAGGCCGAGTGCATAATGGCAAAATTAATCTCGGGAGTTTCCGCCAACACAAAGTTCCTCATTTCTCTACTAGAAAGCGCCATAGTGTTCAAGGAGCTTAGATATATATTATCTAACCTCCTTGACTATCATAGTGATTCAAGGAACAACGAAATTCGACAAGCAAGCTACCCTCTGGGTGTCAAATTACAAAACTTGCACCCGGCACCCGAGGCCGTACGATATTATTATTATTATTATTATTATTATTATTATTATCTGGTGCCAGAAATTTCCATATAGCGCCATAGCGAAATACTGGTGTTATTTCAATAAAACTAGTGCCAAATCTGGTGCTTACGGATTTTTCCATGAAATTGTCCACTATGTCTAATAATTAAATCCTGAAAGCCATGTAATAATTTTAATAAAGTTAATCGATTAAGATAGGCAAAGTTCAGCCTCACACGTGTCAAGGGGAAATCCCTGAAATTCTCGCTCTCGTGCATAAATGCTAAGTGCAACATGCAAGGCTCAGTGCAAGTGCACTTGTACAAAGAATCTGCCTATCCTCTATTTTCTTCCCAACTCCCAGGGGGTTTCCCAGTTTCATGCGAAGGCAGCTTCTTACGCAACCACAGTCAGTATTGTAAATCTATCTCAAAAACTCACGGTCCCTGTTTGTTCGTTGCTGTTTAATTCTATAGCATACAGTAAAAATGCTTGCGGTTCTTATATTAGTTTAATTAGTGTTTATTCAGTTAAGTAAAGTGCATATAGCCTACAGTGTATAGTGAAAGTACTACAGTATTATTTTTACTGTTTAATTATTTATCGTATGGCTTTTAGTGCCGAGAGTGTCCGAGGACATGATCGGCTCGCCTGAGTCTGTAGCTGCTTCCAGCGGACAACCTTAGGGTGAGCTACAAGTTCCGTTCAATTTCAAGTAGTTCCAACTTTCGCTACCAGATATCACTGATACTTAGTGGTGAACGTTGGAACTTTAATATAGCATTTTTACTGTAATTACTGTTGTGTATACTTCTGATTCCATGGATTTCAGAAACATAAATCAAAGGAATGAGTACCTACTCAAATCGTATAATATCATAAATATCGAATAACCGGTGAGTGTGTAACGTTCCCGGCCCATCTAAGTGACCAAAGGTTACGTTCCTGGCGGGGCTCCAATATTGCGTTCTCCTGGAGTACAGTAGAAGAATCGCAACAAGAACAAGCACCGCTTTACTCACACCACCAATAGGATACTTACCTCTTACCTGTTCATTAGCAATGATTATAATCAGCTTGTGTGGGCGCCAGGACATATGATACTTACTTTAGATGTGCCAAGGTATTTAATTGAAATAGTGATAGAGCACTCGAAACATCTTTCTCTCAAGCCGTGGTATAGCTGAGCCATTAACCAATCGTTTTTATCGTTACTGGGAGATGGTATGCATTATGTCTAAAGCTAGCTACTGGAAATGAAAGTCCTACCATTACTTAAGAACAAAATTTAATTGATCAAAATTTAAAGCAGCAATAGACGTAAAAAGAGAAACAAATGAATTTACAAAAAAAATCTGGAAGTTATATTAAATTGGCGAGAGTTACAAAATGGAATATGAATTAAATTTAAACAAAAGCTGGATTCTAATTTGCCATAAACAGAATTACGGAGACTTGATTGGATTTAGTGAAGGAACTCACGGCCGTCTTCTTCATAGTGGTAGTCTGGTTTTCCCTCTGATCTTGCTGGCGGAATGTTGTTTGGTTCTGCCTCAATATTGTGTAGATCCTTATCTTGATTCGGGCAGGGAACCAATTTGTCCCGTCTCCCGACTGACATATGTGAATGGCTTTGCTCCAAAATTCACTTTTGTGAATATGATCAGACACGATCATATTCACGTCAGTAGTATTAATTTTAAAACTTCTTGAACTGATAAGTTGCGATCTCGCAGCGAAGATGTCTGATAGACGTGAAGATTCAGAAAATCTGAGAAGATTGGGGCTGAGAGTAGATGACCATTAGTTTTTATGGAAGATGAACTTCCCCACTCTGCAGTATTTCTCGACCAATCAATTAGGTATCCTGATGACGTAGCTCCCCACTCCAGATCCCTAAGTTCTCATCTTGCCTCTTCATTAGTTGGGTTAACCACGTGGGGTTGCTTCTGAAGTAATTTTAAATCAGCGTCCTGATGCGGAGTTCTTCCGAGAATTCGTGACGTCAGCGCTAACTGACCAACTTGCTTTGTCTTCAAGCTTCTTATCCCCGGAAAGTTTGTACATAAATCACGTAAGTCATATCTATTTTCGGCGGACTACCCGTGGCGATGCTGACGACACGCTGAACGAAATATTTCCTAATCAAGTCTTGCATAAAATATAACCTACCATGAATCTACCTAAAATGTCCATTTTATAACTTCCGCCGAACAATAATTAAAACCCTTATATATATATAAAGAAATTATGGACTAAATCTAGAATCAATATGATGATTAAAATATACATAATAATAATAATATTAAATTAATTTTGCTGCTTAAAAAACATATAAATTACGGGGAAGTATTCGGACTATTACATCGCCCTTAGAATTTTTCGTCCAATCTTAGATTTGGGCGAACAAATTATATACACATTTAACCTAACAATTAACAACATCATACCAAAAATATACCCTTCAATACAAAAAATATACAAATATACCCTTCAATATTTACAACAATGAATACTTCGTTTTCCTTTCTTCCTGATATGTATGATTTCATTCATACTAACACTCGTATGTTAGGGCGGAGGGGGGGCGTGGTGGCTCAGCGGTCTAGCTATATGCCTCTCACCAAGGCGGTCCGGGTTCGATTCCCGGTCATTGCATGTGAGATTTTCGATGTGAAATGCCATGTCCTGTGGTTCGGATTCCACGTAAAAAGGAGGTCCCGTGGCTCATGATCTCAAGATTAACGGTCACGTTAAACTACAAGCTTCCTTCCTTCCTTTTCCTTCCGTTTGTTAGGCAGATATTCTGAGAGACTTGTATCGTTTTAATTCAAATCGTTATTTTTCTTGTCTCCAGAATAATTATAATAAATATTGCCTTCACTAATTCATCACACGACACATCACACGCATGTGATAATCCTGCTTACTTGATTCCTCACAAGTACTCTATAATGATGATGATGATGATAATTGTTGTTTTAAGGGGCCTAACATCTAGGTTATCGGCCCCTGATGGTTTGGGTGATCGTGAAGATGAAAATGAAAAGCGAACTTAAAACTAAAACTAACTACTAACCTACATACTAGAAGAAGAAATGGAAAAATAAAGGAGAATAAGGCAAATAAAAGGACAGAAGGAAAAGAAATGCCCTCAACCCTCGGAGAAGGCGGATTGAGGGACTTGGAAGGAAGGAGAGCCATGAAAGGCATATAGGAAAGTGAAAGAGGAGAGGGTCCGCCCCAAAGGTAAGGGACAAAAGGGAAAAACGGACCCAGCTCAGGAATCCCTCGGGGTCGCCAACTCCCGAACTCACCAGCCGTGAGCCCCTGAGGGTGTAGCATTATCTAGGGTGCACCAGAAGTGGTGGGGCTACAAACACCCTGCCTCCTTAAGGGCCTAGAGCACAAGGCAGGAGGTAAAAGGAAGAGAAAAAGAAGGCTGACCCCTCGCAGAAGGAGGGTATCAGAAAAGATGAGACAAGGGCCAATTAAGGCGGGAAAGGAAGAGACTCCCTAGGCCTCGGATACCCTAATACCGTCGGGGTCAGAAGAGAACAAGAGTTGACCAAGTGAGGTCGACAGGAAAGAAGACAGAGAGGAGCCCGGCACAAGTAAGTGGAAGCAATGCCGGACTCAGCTGGGGCCCCGTGGTCGCCAACCCACGCTCACAAGATGTGAGCCCCTGGGGGAACTCTATAATGAATTTACAAAATTTTACCTATATTACATAAAACAAACAAAAAAACAAAAAAGCATCGTTTTACACTCAGGCATAATATTTGAGTGAAAGTTACCCCATTAATTCCAAAATATAAGGTACTAGGTCACCCTTCGCTTATCTGATTCAGATAACTCACTCGTTCCAGTATATGTGTCAACAGTCGGAAATGCCTCTCGTAAACTTAGTTACCTATCTCTTTAAAACTACTAATTGTATACCAGGGCATTGACACATGTTGTTCCGTTACTCACGAGTCCTTACCTGACTCATTCCACGTATTTTATTAAAGGGTGCACTCTTCTTTAGGTACGGTACTTAAGGAGTTAGCATATGGGCTTAAAGATGGTTCAATGATCTTATCTCTTAACATATCGTCAAACTGCTGTTGTACTGCCTCTTGGTATTTAAATGGGATAGGGTATCTATTACCTACAAAGACTTTGCGGTCAATTACATTTAATGAGTGTGTGTAGCAATTGGCCTCGCCAATCCGATTCTCAAAAACTCTACTATTCCTTACTAAAACATCCAATAATTGATCCCTCTGATCAATGCCTAAACAACTTTCTTCCACAGCCGGACATAATGCATCCTCTAGATTGTCATTAGTTAGCAAACTGCCAATGAAACTAAAACCATCGTCACTACTTCCCACCTTATTGTCACCTGTCAAAATCACTTTAATAACGCACACTTTTTGAGAATAATCACTCTTACCTGGCTCATTAAATGCAATAATCACAGCTTTCTTCCCCCATTTCATTCTAATACACCTCTCATCGTAACACACCTGAACCTGATTAGAAATGACATGAGACTTTTTTACCTACAGTTGTTATTACAAAAGTTGATTTGATAGGGATTTCTGGAAATATAACACCTTCGTCTCTCATCCTATTATAAAATGACAAGCTAAAGCAACTCTTGACACACCCTGTATCTATAAGCGTATCTATACGCGCCCTCAACACATTTATGCTAATGACGGAATTTAAATTTTCAATATCACTAGGTTTTGTCACCTTTTCATCATAATCGCACAAGAGATCATCTCTTACATTTAGGTCATAACCACTAAATAGAGTATTGGCTGGGAATATCAACGACTGGAAATCTGACCTCGCATTACATGAATGCTCTACCGTGCATTCCTAACTTTTTATCATCCTCCTCTTTTTCTTTCTCCCGTTTCACTGTAATTATTTCTTCTCTTCAAAGAACGATAGATTGTCCCTCTTCAGTACTACTCTTATCAACCACAGAACTACACTTCCCCTCTCCCCTAGTTTCACCTACCGTAGCCACTACTGTAAGCCATTGCATTCTATATTCTTTATCTCTTTCTTTCAATCTTCCTTCCATTTCTTCTAGCACCGTAATCTGTTTCTCTACTTCCTTTCTACTCCTAGGACTTCTAACTTCGATAATCTGCTCGTTACTTACCTCTAAACTCCTCTTTCCTACATCCAGCATTTATTCATCCTCTACACGATTTTTCTCTAAAGTCTTCGTTAACTGCTGTTCTCCTTCTCTACTCTCATCTATTTCCTGCCCCTCCTCAACATCTATTCTATTTTCCACTAATGTATTCTCTAACGTCCTCGTTAACTGCTGCTCTCCTTCTCTTCTCTCATCTATTTCCTGCCCCTCCTCAACATCTATTCTATTTTCAACTAATGCCTTCTCTACCGTAATATTCTGCTTTTTCTCCTTCCTTCTCTTCCTGGCCTTCCCCCCTTCCAACTTTTGCTTTTCTTGTTTGTCTGAGACCCCTTGTTGCATCCTATCCATAGAGCTCTGCGCGGATAAACAAAACGTTATCCGCATCCGCCCCACATCCGCACGACTGTTATCCGCATCCGCCACGCATCCGCACGACTGTTATCCGCATCCGCCCCGCATCCGCACGACTGTTATCCGCATCCGCCCCACATCCGCACGACTGTTATCCGCATCCACCACGCATCCGCACGACTGTTATCCGCATCCGCCCCGCATCCGCATGACTTTTATTCACATCCGCATGCCTTTTATCCAAATCCGCTGATATTTCAATATTATGTTTAATTTATTAGATCAAGCTTAACGTGTTAAACAAACACATTTAGAATTTGAGGAGAGGGGCGTGGTGGCTCAGCGGTCTAGCTGTATGCCTCTCACCAAGGCGGTCCGGGTTCGATTCCCGGTCAATGCATGTGAGATTTTCGAAGTGAAATGCCATGTCTCGTGGTTCGGATTCCACGTAAAAAGGAGGTCCCGTGGCTCATGATCTCAAGATTAACGGTCACGTTAAACTACAAGCTTCCTTTTTTAATTTGAGGAGAAAGTCGTTCCTGACAATTTGTTTTAATTGCAAGGAACTTCAAGTTGGCATTGCAAGGGACTTCAAGTTGGATGACACTTCTGGTTCCTTGACCTCCGCTTGTGACAAAAAATTGGCTATACTTTTTTGGCTACTTTCGCACTTGTGCCTCAGTAAGTTTGATGTGCCCGATTTGTGTCCTGAGTATGAATACACTTTTTTTTACAGTAAAACATCACTATATCGTTCACCTTTTCGTTTCCATTGAAAACGTAACCAAATGTCTGCCATATCGTTGAGTTGAGCTTTGTTTCACGCGCTATTGAATATTCACCTTGTTTTATTTTAATATAGTTTATCCATGTTGGTGAAGTGATAATCATACTCACGGTCGCGGTAACATTCACTACGTAACATCTCTTTACGCTTGGAGGATGGGATCGACATTTGGCCGGAAATTCCAAGTCAGTCATCATCCTTCTGCTTCTGGACCCATCCATGTTCGCATAGATGATGTCATAGTTGATGTTGCAATATCACAGCCAACGTGCTTCAGTGACAAGTTGGAAATAAATCTACAGATAAACCTGGATCCCGATCTTCCAGGATAGCTTATACAAAAATAGATGGCGAAATAGCTGACATGAGGAATATAATGATGTCACCACGATGAACTAACAAGCTTATTGACAGTATTATATCTCGCACTGTTGGTAGTGAGAATTGATGATGAGATATCAAGACCATCTACTACAAACATACGGTACTTAATAAAATCTAGTTGAAAGCATATGAGTAAAATGATCTTCTCGTGTATAAGTGCAATACATGCCTGGATATTTCGTACGCAATAGCCTATAGGAGTATTCCTCTTTTAAGCATGAAGCTGTAGATTGGCATATCAAATATGTAATATCAACGTAAGATTGTATTCTAAAAACTATCCGCAAATTTACTCGAAACATTATCCGCAGCGTATCCGCTATCCGCACAGCAATGCAAACTATATCCGCGTGGCGAAAATATTTGCGGATATCCACGGGTTTATCCGCGGATATCCGCATCCGCGCAGGGTTTTACGGCCCAACATACGTTTCTCCATCCCAGCTAATGTAATGTTCATTCTTTCATCTACCATTCTCTGAAAGCTCTTCCTCATCTCCTGCTGTGATTCCTTTATGCTAACATTGAATTCTTCTTTCATCTGTCTATTTTCTTCATCAATGGCTTTCTGCATTTTCATCTCCTGAGTATTTACTACTTTCCTTGTCCTCGTTATTTCCACTCTTATCTTTTCATTAATTCTCTTCTCCTCTCTCTTACTAAGCTCTTTTATCTCTACCGTTACATCCTTAACTTTCTCCACTATCTGCTGGTTAAGCTCCCTAATTTCATTTCCTACCATCTGTAACTTTTGTTCAATTTCTACCCTTATTTGACCTGCTTCCACCTTCACGTACCACTGAATGTCTTCCTTCACTGTTTCTTTAAATGTTATAATATCTACTTCAAGCTGCTCATACATCTTACCTAACCTCTCTGTCTCTTTGACGACCTTATCTACTTTCTGACTATTATGCTTAAGTCGCTGATCTAATTTCGTCATCTCCTGTTTTAAATCTTTATTTAATTTTTGATTATTACTTTCCATCTCCTGTTTTAATTCGTCACTGTTCTGTTTTAATTCTTTATTTAATTTCTGATTACAGTATAACCCCTCAAATCCGAACTAATTGGGGCTGTAGCCTGTTCGGATTTCAATTTGTTCGGCTTTGCCGAAATATATCCATAACATAATGACCAGCCCTCGTTGCGGTATAGGATTGTAGCCTACATTAAGCGGGGCAAGCTGGTTTGGCGCAAACAGCGAACATGAAATAGTGAGTCTGGTCCAAAGTCAACATGACGGCAATATAGCTAATGACAGTGAGGAAGAAGAAACTTCGGCAGACAATGTGACTTATACTGAAGCTGCATCTGCTGTTGACGTCGCATTGCGCTTCGTAGAACTACACGCAGCAGCCACGCGAAACGATGTCATCTTAGCGCGACGCTGGTGAGCAATCGCCTCCGCGGGAAGGTTTTCGTAACTTGTACAATATTGAAGATAACGGGTTTCAAGTGAAAGATTAAGTGATATATTTGTGTTCTATTGCTATTTATTTATTTTAGCAAAGTGATTACCTACGGAATTATAATAACAAACGTTTCCGTTTCTCAATCCTGGATAGGATAAGTAGTCTATGTAGGCACATTTACACTATGCTAACTGTACTTCTTGTTAAATTTTCAACTAATTATGTAAAATGCGGTCATAATGCAAAGTATATGATTGTTTTATGACTAAATAAATAAGTTTCTCCTTTTGCGTGTATTTTTTCAAACTTCAAATTGTCAAAAGATCCTCGTTCGGATTACCCGGGATTTCGGATTTCCGGGGTTTGGATATGAGGGGTTTCACTGTATTACTTTCCATCTCCTGTTTAATTCGTCACTGTTCTGTTTTAATTCTTTATTTAATTTCTGATTATTACTTTCCATCTCCTGTTTTAATTCTTTATTTAATTTCTGATTATTACTTTCTATCTCCTGTTTTAATTCTTTATTTAGTTGCTCAAATTTATTATTATTTTCCTGTCTCATTTGTACTAGTATAGTCAAAATGTTATCCTGTGCAAACATCTCCGATGAACTACCCTCTACACTAGTCGCATTAGAATTTACCTCCGCTAAATTCCTAGCTTCGTCTATCTCCTTCTCAAGATTCACGCTACTATCATTCTCTTCACCATCTCCCGTCACCTCTATACCACTTCGCAGCTTCATCTTATCTTTAACCGCCATACAGACACACACAAAAAACTTATTACTACCCCCAAAAATACTTGCACTGAAATATATCCTTTTCCCTTCACGACAAACAATTGGTTTTCGGGCCTACGCTTGTGACGCCAAATGTAACGTTCCCTGTCCTTCTAAGTGACCAAAGGTTACGTTTCTGGCGGGGCTCCAATATTGCGTTCTCCTGGAGTACAGTAGAAGAATCGCAACAAGAACAAGCACCGCTTTACTCACACCACCAATAGGATACTTACCTCTTACCTGTTCATTAGCAATGATTATAATCAGCTCGTGTGGGCGCCAGGACATATGATACTTACTTTAGATGTGCCAAAGTATTTAATTGAAATAGTGATAGAGCACTCGAAACATCTTTCTCTCAAGCCGTGGTATAGCTGAGCCATTAACCAATTGTTTTATCGTTACTGGGAGAAGGTATGCATTATGTCTAAAGCTAGCTACTGGAAATGAAAGTCCTACCATTACTTAAGAACAAAATTTAATTGATCAACATTTAAAGCAGCAAAAGACGTAAAAAGAGAAACAAATGAATTTACAAAAAAAATCTGGAAGTTATATTAAATTGGCGAGAGTTACAAAATGGAATATGAATTAAATTTAAACAAAAGCTGGATTCTAATTTGCCATAAACAGAATTACGGAGACTTGATTGGATTTAGTGAAGGAACTCAATGCCGTCTTCTTCATAGTGGTAGTCTGTTTTTCCCTCTGATCTTGCTGGCGGAATGTTGTTTGGTTCTGCCTCAATATTGTGTAGATCCTTATCTTGATACGGGCAGGGAACCAATTTGTCCCGTCTCCCGACTGACATATGTGAATGGCTTTGCTCCAAAATTCACTTTTGTGAATATGATCAAAGACACGATCATATTCACGTCAGTAGTATTAATTTTAAAACTTCTTGAACTGATAAGTTGCGATCTCGCAGCGAAGATGTCTGATAGACGTGAAGATTCAGAAAATCTGAGAAGATTGGGGCTGAGAGTAGATGACCATTAGTTTTTATGGAAGATGAACTTCCCCACTCTGCAGTATTTCTCGACCAATCAATTAGGTATCCTGATGACGTAGCTCCCCACTCCAGATCCCTAAGTTCTCATCATGCCTCTTGATTAGTTGGGTTAACCACGTGGGGTTGCTTCTGAAGTAATTTTAAATCAGCGTCCTGATGCGGTGTTCTTCCGAGAATTCGTGACGTCAGCGCTAACTGACCAACTTGCTTTGTCTTCAAGCTTCTTATCCCCGGAAAGTTTGTACATAAATCCCGTAAGTCATATCTATTTTCGGCGGACTACCCGTGGCGATGCTGACGACACGCTGAACGAAAAATTTCCTAATCAAGTCTTGCATAAAATATAACCTACCATGAATCTACCTAAAATCTCCATTTTATAACTTCCGCCGAACAATAATTAAAACCCTTATATATATATATATAAAGAAATTATGGAATAAATCTAGAATCATTATGATGATTAAAATATACATAATAATAATTGTATGTCTACCCCTTATTTTTCCCGTTTTCCAACGGGGTCGGGGATGAGATGCGATGGAAGTCTTTGTGGCGATGGTTTTTACGGCCGGATGCCCTTCCTGACGCCAACCTCATGAGAGGAGTTAATGAGAGATGAAATGAATGATGGTGAATGAAACTGGGCAAGGATGTGGAAGGAAGCAGCCGTGGCCTGTCAGAAGGTACCGTCCCAGCATTTGCCTGGTGTTGAAAATGGGAAACCATGGAAAACCATTTCAAGGACGGCCGACGGTGGGGCTCGAACCCACGCGTCTACCGAGTCAGCAGAGAGCTTGGCCCCATGACCTAATGCTGCGCTTTAGCCAGCGTAGCTACTACTGTCGGTATACATAATAATAATAATAATAATAATGGAATGGATCCAGCAAAATGGCCTTGACAAGGAAGCCATAGAAGCAAGAATCAAGAAAATGGAAGTCGCTTTTCAAACCACCCGCAACATATATAACAAAAAGTGCTTTTCTATGAACATAAAAATTCGTCACTACAACACTGTCATCAAACCAGTACCGCTATATGCATCTGAATGCCTTATCCTATCCGAGAAATGTTTGCTCGCGAAGTTAGAGAGAAAAGAAAGAAAGATCCTACACATCATACTTGGCCCAGACTACAAAAATGGCATCTACATCAGAAAATCCAGGCAAGAAATTTACTCGAGGATAGAGAAGATCACTGACACAATGCGAAAACGCAGAGTTTGCTTCTACGGTCATATGCGACGGTTGATCGATTCCCGATGGACGAAACGTATCTTCAGTATATTCGACTCAAAACCAAAAACGACAATGTCATGGTATGTTAACGTCCAGAAAGATCTGAAAGAAATGGGGTTACGAGCAGAAGATGCACAAGACCGAAATCTTTATAGAACAGTCATCAAGACGTTTGGGACTTTCCGGGACGAAAAACGGACAACTGGTGCGAAATGGACAGTGGAACGTCGTGCTAAACACAGTGAGCTCATGAAGGCAATGTGGATCAAGCAAAAAATGAGCAAATGCCAGAATGTAAAATGAGGCTTATCGTGGTCCCTAGTTGGCCGATTAGCGAAATTGAATGAATGAATAATAAATTAATTTTGCTGCTTAAAAAAACATATAAATTACGGGGAAGTATTCGGACTATTACAAGTGTTGCAGCTAAGCTGTCAATTAATGGACTCAGCACAGAATGACATAAGCAGTGACGAATTGCATTCTAATTTCATAAATACAGTGGAACTTGGATAGTTCGAACCCCGACTTCTTCCAGAAAATTTAAGAATTCTTGAGAATATGTCTCTTTTTTCACCTTTGGAATGCCTAAAGCCAATCAAACCATATATTGTTGAAATAACACAGCTGTTTATGCAGGACCCAGTGGTAATTACAGCGGTAGACAATGAGTGTAAAAATTTGCATCTCATTAAATGGGTTGAAGTAGGAGACACTCTAAAATTTTGGTCAGAAGTGGCATCATAGAGATGCAGGTGGAGAAACCCCCTTTGCAGACATTGTAAAGATATGTACTTTCGCTCCCTCACTCCAATGCCTATGTAGAGTGAGTGTTTGTCCAAGTTCAATTAGTGAAAACAAAGCAAAGAAATCGAATGAATGTTCATACAATGCATTCCATTCTGTGTGTGCGATTTGGACTAAAATCAGAGGGAAAATGCTGTCACGACTACGAACTTCCGAAGGATATAATAGTGGCCAAAATTGGAAGTACGCAGAGCTACCGCAGTACTACACCTTCCTGCTCTAAAGTTGTAATATCGGTAGCAGGCTCCGAAAGTGAAGAAGATTTTTAATGAAAGAAATGTAAGTAAAATAAAATCCGTTTATGTATTTATATTTTTTGGTGATTTTCTAGTGTTTTGAATCATAAGGGTCCAGCTGGTGCTTTTCTGGTGTTTTAAAGCGTAGGGTTTAGTTCTTTCCCATTTCAAGATTTGGCAACACTGCTGGAGGAGCTACACACACCCTGCCTTCATTAGGGCCTTTAGCAGAAGGCAGGAGTTAATATTGAAAAGAAAAAGAAGAGGCCTGACGCCTCGAAGAACGAGGGCATCAGAAAAGATGAGTCAAGGGACAATGAAGATGGGAAAAAGAAAGTCTCCCTAGGCTTCGGATACTCTAATACCGTCGGAGTCGGAAGAGAACAAGAGTTGACCACAGCAGGTCAACAGGAAAGCTGATAGAAAGGAGGCCGGCAAGTCAGCTAGAGTCCTGAGGTCGCCATCCTACATCTCACTCGTATTGAGCTCGTGGGGGAGGAGTACTTACCCCGTTCTCTGAACTGTGAATGGTCTGATCTACGTCAAGGAACACGCTGTATAGCTCGTTCATGAGCTGCAGGAACTGGTCGAAGGTGGTAGCAGAAGCAGTCCCAGCATTCACTTCAAGCAAGTGGTGTTCCAGCAGGTTGTTGTAGTTCCTCAGTCTCTGGTCGACAACCCTGACGGCCAAGGAAGCGTTTCTCGAGAGGGTCTGGTCGATCTGACGATTGAACACGCTGAAAGCTTCAATTATAGACTTCTTCAGCTGCAAAGCAGGTCCTATCAAGAAGTCGTCCAAGTAGAGTTCTGGGACATTCACGGTTCCTTTCACAAAAGATTCCTGCAGTGATAATTCGCCTGAAATCATAACACATTCATTTGAGTGTCTTCCCGTGCAACGCAAGGTACAAACTTTCCGAGGTTCGTTGTTGCTGTTGTTGTGTAGAACAGAAGAGGTCTGACACCTCGAAGAATTCGAATGATCAAAAATTCGAATTAAGGAAGTTTTTCAAAAAGGGTAGAGAAAATATATTGCATTACGTTTACATAATGATTTTGTTCAACAAAGCAGATTAATAGACAACGGCACTGTATAATAAATAACTGTATCGTGAATAACCTCAAAAGTTTCAAATGATGAAATAAAACCAAAATGTACTATTCACCTATTCAACGACAGTATCAGGAAAGATGAGAGAAAGTCCAATTAAGGCGGGAAAGTGAAAGACTCCCTAGGCCTCGGATGCCATAATATCGTAAGGGTGGGAAGAGAACAAGAGTTGGCCAAAGAAGGTCGATAGGAAATAGGACAGAGAGGCGTCCGACACAAGTAAGTGGAATCAATGCCGAACTCAGCTGGGGTCCTGTGGTCGCCATCCCACGCCCCACCAGTTGTGAGCCCCTGGGGAGTGGACTGGGGGCAAGAATAATTGTGTGTCACCACTTACCGTAAGAGCCCAGAGCGAGCAAGAAAAGAACGCACAGGACCTTCATTGTGCAACGCGTACAGAACAATGTGAATATCTAGTGGCGATCACCTTTTATATCAGCAACTATCTATCTGACGTGGACAGCCTATCTCAAGTATCACTCTTTTGATTACAGATTGTGACTTTTGATGAACTTCATACTCCCCGGTGACGAGATTAGATTCTTTTTCTCTGCTCTTCATGCCAAAATAAAGTAGAAGATACAATGGGTTCAATTTCGGACTGGTTGTCCCAATGTCTGGATGTATGTTCACGCATCATGTGGAGGTACCAATTGTTTTAAGGAGCGGAACATCAAGGTTCACAAAAATATGGTTGAAAATGGAAAGAACTCGAAAAACTACTACTGCAGCTACAACTATTACGGTACTACTGACTTGCATCTAACATCATAATATACAGTATAACGCTAAGGTGAATGCTTCACAAAACTCAAGCTCTTAAATCAGAGGGAGATTGGAAGGTGCGGTTTGATCAAAATCTTCAAAATCGTCTCAATAGTACAGGAAAAATCTTCAAAAGTCGACGAAAATATGTATTTGTTTCTAGAATGCGTTTAAACAACTGCCAGAACTGGGTCGCATCGAGCCTGCATAACAATAATGCATGCGAGAGTTATCGAACAGGCCCTTTAATATTAGAATAAACAAGTAGTTTCGTGAGCAACTAAAGATCCTACTTTCCTTAAAATGTAAGATTCCTACCGATGGTTGATCTACTAGGTATATAGACCTATCTAATAAAATTAATCTAACTACAGAATTAAGTTGATAATACTGGTATTTATGGTTTTCTCGAAATATACCTGAAGCATTGTAGCCTAATGGAGCACTCAACTTGTTTCAAATAGTTTTCTTTCATGGAATCTGAGATACCGTACTGAGAATCCACGGCTCAAATGCTCAGAGATAGTTATGAGGTAGACTGCTACCTATTGAACCCGAGGAGGTTATGCTGACTGGAATCGAACGTGGTTCTCAGAGACTGTGATCTCAGTATAAAGGTTCCACCAGGGAACGAACCCGAAGTCTGTGGAGGGAGTTTCATTGTAAAAACCCCTAGAGAGAAGTGTATATTAAATCACTGGTGTGATTTCCGTTGCAGTGACATTATTTATTAAAATAATGAAGGGAAATTGATCAGAATACAGTGTACCAATTTTGCAAATCGGTACATGTTCATCTTATCTTCGAGACGCAGCTGGAGCTCCAGGTCTGGGCAGATTCTCACGAGAAAATACACCAGGGCCTTTCTGAGAATTCCATTCACCAAGTTGACACCTGGCTACTGCTGAAATGGGTTCGCCTAGCCCTTTCCGACATGATTTGTGCCCTTGTGTGTGCGGTCACCTAAAGGTTTATAATAAATGGAAAAGAGGGATAAGTCAAGCTTTGATCCGTGAACTTTTGAAAGGTGAACAATTCCTGTCAGCTGCATTCGCCAAGTTTTTATTCTGAGAAAGATCTTACAAAGGACATTCTGTAACACCTCGACTCCTAGAAGGTTTCTACGCAGTAACCTGTATGGGGTGATATTCTATAGTACCCACTCAAGACCTTGAACCCTGGCTTTTGTGCAACTAGTCGCAGTTGGTGCTACTGGAGGTTTGTGGTGGGGATAGGCTGATATACAAGGGTGGAATCGGTGACACAGTAGGACAGTACGGGCAGAACGGTACGAGAGGAACAGTGTGTGAGGAAGTTTGGTGACAGAAAGACTCTTGAGCACTTGCCTCCGGGGAAAACGTATGTGCAGTTTTCCCCGGAGGGTTCGAAGACAGCAGGTGGTACTATCATGATTTAATTACTAAGGGGCATAACCAAGGACGATCAATACAAACATTGACTGCTAAATTTTGTAACGTCATTTTAAGGCCGCGTGTCGGCGGGCCGTAAGATTAACTAGATAAAGTCTATTTTAGCACTTTTAGTATGTAATCTTTTGGAGGGTCTAGTAAGGATTTAACTTTGGTCAGATAGGCTTCAGAAGACAGTCATTGCTGGCCTCTGAAGTTTCTCAGACGTTTTCGTTCGCTAAGGAACGCGTAAGTTGCTTATGTAACATTGTTTCAGAAGTGACGTGGAGTCTAACTTCATGTTGTTATTCCTTTAGTTTTGTCGTCAGGGGAATCTTTCAAATCAAATTCATTTCTTCCACAAATGTAGATGTGTGTAATCTTGCCAACCGGGCAAGTGTCTGGTTTGATTAGGTTAAGTGATTCATTGGTGTTTAATTAGAACATATTTGTCAGTTAATTAAGTGGTGGAAGACGTGTCTCTTGTAATTAATCAAATTCATTTCTACCACAAATGTAGATGTGTGTAATCTTGCCAACCGGGCAAGTGTCTGGTTTGATTAGGTTAAGTGATTCATTGGTGTTTAATTAGAACATATTTGTCAGTTAGTTAATTAAGTGGTGGAAGACGTGTCTCTTGTAATTGTTTTATTTTTACCGCTCAATACATGTTAGCTTATTTCGATTTGTCATATTATTTATTGCATGAAGTCACTAGGAAGATTATTCCCCTTTTCATTTTTCATCTTTGGCAGGGTCAATTTAATACGGCCTGCTGAGGTACGCATCCAGCGCTCCGCTCAACAAGCTGGTCTTGACATTGGTTTCGTCCCGCCTAATCTCTTTTCCTAAATCAAATGAGGGTGTTCTTGAAAACCAAGCAAATCGGAACATTCGCTCCTAGGTTTTTTTTTTGCTGTGAACTCAGCTGACCTAGCGAGTAATTAAATTAGGCCTTTCCTGTGTTCATTATTATTAATTCTGGGTGTGGTAATGTCATGTGATCATTTATTTTGATATGCTAATATTAATATTATTATCATTTTGGCCTATAAACAGGGTAAGGAGGGATGGGGCTAAACTGTTACAATGGTAGCAGAGCGTGGTTTTGCTCTGTGATCTTGCCATTAGTAAACAATCCTTCCTATTGACTGATTGCAGTAATTAATTAAAATTAAATTCAGTAACTTAATTAATGTAGATTGGGCCCTCCATACTACTAATCTTTTCTCCAATAGGTAGGCTAGTAATTAGAGCAGAACCTAATACATGTTGTGATTTGATTTCATGTAAAATAACCGCTGTGTACACCGAAGACCAAATGAACAATTCTGTCGTCAGCTGTTAAGACGAGCAGATAGCCGAAAGTGGCGATCACGTGCGCTGGACGAAATCAGGACTGACGGGAGAGTAATGGCCGTGCTGCGTTGCCAGATTGACGAGTAGACCGGCTGAAGGAATTTCACACGTGGTGAGTTTTGATATGCTGTTTGTATGGTTTTGGGGTGGTTGTAAATTCATTCTGTTCTTGTAGGAACTAGTCCAGCTCAATTTTACTGCACCTGTGTTAAATCTACACCTCGGGAAGTGTTGTTTTGACTAAATTGTGTCACGTGTTTGAAATAATAAAATGTTTGTCTGGTTGGAAGTAGTGTTGGTAAAATTTAAATTAGTGACGTTTTAAATTCTCTTGAAAATAGGCTGAAATTGATAAACTTGTATTTCCAGTAAGAATAACTTAGTGTCTGTTTTGATGTGCGTTTAGTACACGCCTGTTGAATCACGTAGTGATTTTGAACCATCATGGCAGACGTCTGTGACAAGTTATTATTTTATACAACTGATGTCAGTGAAAATGTGAATTGCGTGTGTGGATTTATCATCAGCAGGTTCCTTGGGGTAAATCTGTAATTATTCTTAATAATTGTTAGCAATGTAAGGCTGAAATTCTGCGATTCGCTGTGCATAATACGTGTGAGGTATAATTGGTAGTGATCAGCTGTTCATTAGGCCAAACATTTCAAGTTTTGTTGTCATTTCTTTAGCTGGGGGTTAATTATTTCGCTGTTGGTAGTTCTGTCAAATTAAATTGGACCGTGAGAGTATTAAAATTTGGTATTGTCAACTTATTCTGCGTTAAATTAATTCTGGAAAATGGTCGAATTGCTGTCTATATGTACGTTCGGTAATTGTATTTTGAAAGATGTTAAGTGTCGAATTGCGTGTGTGCTAATTCAGTATAAATGAATCAGGTGAGTGTTTATGTATGTATGATTTATGTTTAAGTTGCTTAGTAATTGGGGGGAGAGTAAATTGTCTTGTTGTGACATGGGGATTTTAAGGTTAGATTGTCATCTAAATTGGTCAAGTATTAAATGGCTTTAATATTCAGTATATTAGTGTGTTTTCGTTGAGTGACTTACTAAGTGGGATATTTCTGGGAGGCAGTCACCTTCACGTCGCATCTCATTTAGGGTGTAAATAAATATTTTCCCCCGATTCGTGTCTTTCGTTTTAGGACGTTTTCCTACGATGTAAGGAGAATTGTGATTTCAGGGCTACAACTACGGGTTGTTTTATCAGGTCCTCACGTGAGTTGATACTCCGTTGGCGTTATAGTGTCTTGACGATCCGAATACTAACATACTGATGTAAATGGGGAATTTTAGGATTGTCCAGGGAAGGGAGCATGTATGTCTGGTGGAGGTATGAATGTATTTCTGTGGTTGATTGTGTTCAGGGTGAAAGAGTATGTGTGATGCGATTTTTATTGCTGCCCTGAGTAGGAATCGAACTGGTGTTCTTTGGTGGTCAAAATTGTATTTATTTTCTTTGGTAATCCTTCAGTTTTTTTTAATCCTGCTGATTGAATGAAAGTCATGTGTGAATGAATTGATGTAGGTTTGCAATTTGAATTTGGGTGGGAGTAATTGAGGCCTAATTGCCAGTAACGTAAGATGGATTATTATTAATTTTATATTGGTTGTATTAGTTGCATTTTGAAAATGGACCTATTATGCAGATGTGCTTCGTATGGGGATCTACTGTCAGGAGTCCATTTAATTTGGGGTGTGAGTACCATCTTGATTGGGCCCGGGCAGGGTGTATATAGTATTTGCCCGAGTCGAGTGACTATAGGTATGGGACTTCGTTATCTCGGTGATAGGCGAATTTCTTTTTGGGGTATTTAGAGGCCACTCGTCCAGTTTGTATGGAGAGTCGAGCCACAATTGTTGAGCTGTCGGTAAGTGTTTCTATACCATAGGGTATTTTGTGTTCATGATATCTGTACGATTGCTAATTTGCATAATTGAATGTAATGGGTTATTGTAGTGGGTGGTAAAATCTTATAATGAGATGTTTGAGAAGGATGTGTGATGGATGAATGTTAGGAACTGGAGTCCTGTGTTCGAGTTCCAGTGATGAAGTTGGTAGCTCTGGGAATACTTGTTGATTTTTGGTATATATAAAAAAAAAATATTTGGTAGTTCGGTTGGTGAAAGTTTTCCTTTAGGGAGATATCCTGCGGTGGCATGCTGAGTTGTCGTTGTATGTCAGCTGCTGTGTTCACTAGTCTGATTTTGAGATTTTTGGGAGGTTGCAATGCTTCGTTTGCGATGGCATTGAAATGGGCTGGTTCGTTAGTTATTCATAACTTGCAGTTTCTTGCTGTTAGGCGGCTAGGTTATTTCTATTGTGGTCGCATTTCTGAGGGGTTGTAGGTTCGTGAGATTTCATGTAGACTCCCGTTAGCTTGGGTGTGTTCACTTCACAATCAGCTGTTGTAGGCGTTCATGCATATTTTGATATTTTGATTCTGGAGTTTTCACTTGAGGGTGCTTCAGTGCATTAGTTGGTTAGTTATTTATAACTTGCAGCCTTGATCTGTTAGACCGCTAGGGTCTCTGTTGTAGTCTCAACTCTGAAAAGTTCTGGGTTCGTTAAAATTTCGAGTAGCCCCGTCATCTTGGGTGTGTGCGAGTTCGGCTGTTGCCACCGGATGTTCTGATCGATTGTGAGCCTTAGTGACAGTTAGTGTCCTGGGTAGATACTGGAGTAATCATCTTGGGTGGTAAATAAATTTAAATTCTCTGAGTAATAGGGTGTTGATAGCTTGGCAGTTTTTTTTTGGGTGCGAGGTTCCAATGTGGTTAGGTGCGAGCTGGATTTATGGATTTATTTTGAAGATATTAATTGCTTCGTGCCTTTTGAGATGTAACAATCGTCACTTCTGTGATTTGTAATTCTGAATAAATTAGTTTTGATATTCTGGGAGAAATTTTATTGGCGTTAGCAGTTGGTGAGATACAGACACGTGTTGTTAGTCGAGGAGGTTGTGAATTTTGAGATTTTAAGTAGCTTCGTGAAGTTAATGTTTTGGGAACGTATGATGACAGTGGTGCGTTGAAGCATCATGGGTTCGATTTGAGTGTGGTCATAAGGTGTCACCCGGGATTTGAATGGTGAACTTGAATGGAAGATGACACACGTTGTTAGTTAGAGACGTCTGTAGTCTGTGGTAACACCACTTAGAGAAATTTTCGGGGTTGTGATTGTCTGTGTTGTGTGATTGGAAGGTGAACCACGTGCACTAGGGTGTGTGTGACGTTTGGTGGGTGCCCTACCTTGTGTCGAATGTGTATTTATGTTTTGGTAATGTGTTGTACTGTCATCTTCTGAGGCGGCCATGCCTTTGTAGGGGAAGATGTTAATTACCCTCTGTGGGGTCGTGAGTTGATCCAGAGGGGGAGCTCAGGTACCGAGCTGATTATGTCGTGATGGCCAGGGTTTGGTGGCGCAAGAGTGATGTTCCTCCCGGTGTCATAAGGGAGAGGACCTGTCATGTGAAGGACAGGGCGGTGTTTGTTTGTGTAGTGTGTGAATGACAGTGCATACTGTTTTAATAATTCACGTCAGGTTATGAACTGCAGTCCTCGTGCTGTTTTCCTGGTTCGCTAGTTGTCCTATGGAATTTAGGGTTATTTATGTTTTGTGTTGTCGCCGGGAACAAGTGCCCGTAGGCAGTTATGGAGTGGGAGACGTTGTGTTGTCGCCGGGAACAAGTGCCCGTAGGCAGTTATGGAGTGGGAGACGTTGTGTTGTCGCCGGGAACAGAGCCCGTAGGCAGTTATGGAGTGGGAGACGTTGTGTTGTCACCGGGAACAGTGCCCGTTGGCAGATATGGAGTGGGAGAAATATCGGGGTGACAGCCCGATGGAATTAAGGGCATTCTTATTATTAAAGTGTGAATGTGTGTGTGTGAATTATGTGGGTGACGTGGTTTTTCCTTGTTTTGTTTGTCTTGCTGCTAGTGTGCTTGCGTGATAGGATGTTGTGGTCTCTTTTCCTCCTGTCCTTGGAGGCCACTGAGGGCAGTGTGGGTCAGGAACATGTAAAATTGAGCAAGACATGTAATTTGTGTTTGTGTGCATATCAAAACGAGCTCTGTGTGATGCCTTCGGTGCGGTAGGTAATTTTGTAAGGTATTTAACTTGAGCAATACCACGGGCGGTATAGTAAATGTAGTTTTGATGGAATGCCCCGTGCGGCATGTTAATGTAATTGTCATTGTGAATTTTGAAAATAGTTGCGTGCTGTCCTGATTTCGTGAAGTCGCAGAAAAATGGTCCTTCGGTTTTGTTAAAGTAAATTCATTTTGAAAAATTGTTTAAAATTTTTGGTGGGCAAGTTTGCAGGTGCCTTTGATTTGCATATTCTAAAGAAAAATTTTGGGTTCTGTACACCTTAGTTAAATTTTAGTTATTCTTGCTAAGTATTGTAGTGAACTTTCAATTAAGCTTGTTAACGTCAGTCATATCGTATAGTTGGTTGCCCCTTTCGTGTGATTTTAATACTTCAGTGGACCTTTAGTTATGCCCTGGACACTATCTCTTTGCGCAGAACCTTGTTTGAAGCATCAAGTATCCCTTGTGATTTGAAAGACTCTTAAATGAACTTCGATGGCACGCTAATGCTTCGTGTGATGTTTTTTTTTATCATTCCTGGGATAACTTCAGCTGTTATGGGCTGGTTGGCTGGCCTGGAACGATTGTTCCCTCTAAGGGAACTGTATTTGGACCATACGCTGCTGTTCTGATGTGTGTTTCAGTGGTCACTATGTGGGACGTGTACTACCAATCTGGGCCCAGTTTGGAGGTACCATCTAGGTCCCGTGGCATCTTTCTACCCGAGGAGATCTACTTCAAGGTCCGCTGGCGGAGATTGGAGTAGCCTCTTCAGCTACCAAGAGACCAGCTGGACACCATCACCCGTTTCATCATCCCCCCATCGTCTTCCTTTGGAGGAGGAGGATGTACCAATTTTGCAAATCGGTACATGTTCATCTTATCTTCGAGACGCAGCTGGAGCTCCAGGTCTGGGCAGATTCTCACGAGAAAATACACCAGGGCCTTTCTGAGAATTCCATTCACCAAGTTGACACCTGGCTACTGCTGAAATGGGTTCGCCTAGCCCTTTCCGACATGATTTGTGCCCTTGTGTGTGCGGTCACCTAAAGGTTTATAATAAATGGAAAAGAGGGATAAGTCAAGCTTTGATCCGTGAACTTTTGAAAGGTGAACAATTCCTGTCAGCTGCATTCGCCAAGTTTTTATTCTGAGAAAGATCTTACAAAGGACATTCTGTAACACCTCGACTCCTAGAAGGTTTCTACGCAGTAACCTGTATGGGGTGATATTCTATAGTACCCACTCAAGACCTTGAACCCTGGCTTTTGTGCAACTAGTCGCAGTTGGTGCTACTGGAGGTTTGTGGTGGGGATAGGCTGATATACAAGGGTGGAATCGGTGACACAGTAGGACAGTACGGGCAGAACGGTACGAGAGGAACAGTGTGTGAGGAAGTTTGGTGACAGAAAGACTCTTGAGCACTTGCCTCCGGGGAAAACGTATGTGCAGTTTTCCCCGGAGGGTTCGAAGACAGCAGGTGGTACTATCATGATTTAATTACTAAGGGGCATAACCAAGGACGATCAATACAAACATTGACTGCTAAATTTTGTAACGTCATTTTAAGGCCGCGTGTCGGCGGGCCGTAAGATTAACTAGATAAAGTCTATTTTAGCACTTTTAGTATGTAATCTTTTGGAGGGTCTAGTAAGGATTTAACTTTGGTCAGATAGGCTTCAGAAGACAGTCATTGCTGGCCTCTGAAGTTTCTCAGACGTTTTCGTTCGCTAAGGAACGCGTAAGTTGCTTATGTAACATTGTTTCAGAAGTGACGTGGAGTCTAACTTCATGTTGTTATTCCTTTAGTTTTGTCGTCAGGGGAATCTTTCAAATCAAATTCATTTCTTCCACAAATGTAGATGTGTGTAATCTTGCCAACCGGGCAAGTGTCTGGTTTGATTAGGTTAAGTGATTCATTGGTGTTTAATTAGAACATATTTGTCAGTTAATTAAGTGGTGGAAGACGTGTCTCTTGTAATTAATCAAATTCATTTCTACCACAAATGTAGATGTGTGTAATCTTGCCAACCGGGCAAGTGTCTGGTTTGATTAGGTTAAGTGATTCATTGGTGTTTAATTAGAACATATTTGTCAGTTAGTTAATTAAGTGGTGGAAGACGTGTCTCTTGTAATTGTTTTATTTTTACCGCTCAATACATGTTAGCTTATTTCGATTTGTCATATTATTTATTGCATGAAGTCACTAGGAAGATTATTCCCCTTTTCATTTTTCATCTTTGGCAGGGTCAATTTAATACGGCCTGCTGAGGTACGCATCCAGCGCTCCGCTCAACAAGCTGGTCTTGACATTGGTTTCGTCCCGCCTAATCTCTTTTCCTAAATCAAATGAGGGTGTTCTTGAAAACCAAGCAAATCGGAACATTCGCTCCTAGGTTTTTTTTTTGCTGTGAACTCAGCTGACCTAGCGAGTAATTAAATTAGGCCTTTCCTGTGTTCATTATTATTAATTCTGGGTGTGGTAATGTCATGTGATCATTTATTTTGATATGCTAATATTAATATTATTATCATTTTGGCCTATAAACAGGGTAAGGAGGGATGGGGCTAAACTGTTACATACAGTATTAGACTACTTGGTGTAGGCTATATGGGGCTTGGAGCACTGCTAGTGCAGAGTTGACATTTTTACAAATTAGCCCAGAATTGTGGGAGGTGTTCAGTGGAGCCACGTCCATCTCTCTGACCTCATTCTGTCGTCTGGAAGAGGGTGAGGGCCTGAATAATGACCCAGTTCTTCCCCGACGGAGAATGGATTTGAGAATGGCGGGGAGAGATCACGAGGAAAATCATTGATTACTCGTGATTGGAGTAACGAAATGATATGAGACTTGCCCACAGGTGAATCTTTAGACTGGAGGCTAATTTTAGAGCCTTTAATCTGCGAAATTGACGCATATTTAAGGAAGTGCGGAAGGACCGTAGAACTATCATTGTTCGCGGCGGGATTTGAGGAGGTCGCCAGGGAATCCCGGGAGATAGCGTTCCCACGCTATAGAGAAAGGAATTAATATTAATTAATTGGCCGAGCGATTCTTCAGCACGCAGTCAGTTATGGGATCAGAGAAGAAAATGGAACCCAATGAACATGGTTTCGAGACCAGAATCATGCTGGGAGAGGAGCCAAGATCCCGCGGGAAGATTGCGCTCTACTTTCTGTGTGAATCCGATATAAGGGAGTCGACCCTTAGCAGAGCGGTCAGTTACGAGAGTTACCAGTCAGTTACCAGTCAGTTACAAGTTAGTTGCATTCAGTCTTACCCTAGTTGGAGCCAGTCTCACACCAGTTTGTCACAGTTTGTCAAGAGAGGCGCAGGCAGTCGTCATGGCGGAACATATGTTGGTCCGGTGCATGAAAGGACGCCCGCACAAAGAGTTCTACATTTGAGTGAAGCATTTAATAAGCTTTTATTAATAATAATCGCGCTGCAGGTATACTCAGCAGTACGAACAATGGCGTGTTCACGTAGGAAGCATCGTGTAAGATGAGTGGCAGAACTATTGTAAATAATAATAATAATAATAATGTGTGTAAAGTTATGGACAGTGTTAAGCGCAATGTATCAAATATCGACTGATCATTCATGTATAATTACGCTGGAATGCGCTGGGAGAAACTTTACGAAGCATTTGGTAATGTTGTAAGGATACCAAATAATAACGCTCAGGACGGAAGTTAGCATATCTATGCGACGCAGGAAGCTTACCGTAGGAGTATGTATAAAACTGTTGGTGAATTCCGAGGGCAGGTAAACCAGACTTTCAATCAGGAGTTGGTAGGAGCACGGGAGATGCCGTCGACACCTGCAATTTTGATATCTTTGCTAGGGAATTTCAAGCAATGAAAAGTGTACACAGTGACGTGTGTTGTGTATAAAGCATATGTAAAATATCTTTTAAAGTAGTGGTTTTATAAGTGTTATAAAGTGTCACATGTTTGGGAGCAATAGCTTCCTTATAGAAATGCAAAGTGCCGTATGGTTAACGGAAGTTGTGTGTCATAAAATGTGTGTATTCAAGATGAAAATGTCGCGTTAAACCTGCATATGGCAGGCGACTTGGAAGGATATGATTGGTTGGAGCCACCATGAGAAGCCTTGAGATATGTGAGTACCCCACAAAATTATGGTTACTTAGAGTATATAGGCCACTGCATGTGACGTGATTTCAGTAAATATGCCAGTAAGAATCAGATTAGGAGATAGACCCTCCAGGTTTAGTCATTATTGTATTGATTTTCATAGAGTTGAGATGTTAATGTGCATCAATAAGTGGATTATTCATTACCACTATTAATTAACATGGCAATCAGTTATGTAAATGTTACGAGCACAGTTGTTCGAGTTTTAAGATGATTGGTTGTGTCGGATTTTGGTAAATTATGTCAGAAATATAATAATAATACTAATGAATGATTTTGGTAAAGTATGTCAGAAATGTAATAATAATAATAAGGAATGATTTTGGTAAATTATGTCAGTGAGAATAATAATAATTATGAATATCAAAGGTATTAATGAACGCATCAGGAAATTATTGTAAACAGGAAATAATTACGCTATTTGCAAGACTTATTGATCCAAGCAGTAAGATTATACAGTAAGATTACATTACGGGATTAAAGAAAGAGTTTGATATCAGAATATTGTATTAATGGGAATATAATTATACCAGGAATGGAAGAGCTTTTAGTGAATTGAATTTACAGCTTATGTGAGAAGCTTATAGAGTAAATGATAGATTTCTCTTACTATTATAGGACGAAGTCGTAACATTAGGTAAAGGAGCCAGGTGGTCTATTCTACGTATGAAATCTCCTATGCCGGGGGCGTAAGCGGAGATATACTTTGTGCCAGAGTGTTTAGTGTGGGACCCTAACTCTGATGAAGGATGTGAATGTTCCGGGTTGGAATCCCGTGATTAGGTGCGAGGAAAACGAGGACACCTCGACGCTCTAATGATTCCCCAAGAACTTATTGTTGTGAGTGATTCGGCTTGTTGAAGCGAACCTCAGACCGGCAGCATTGGGCTGACCGCATATTATTTAAGACACCGGTTGCCTATGAGACCAATGTTATAAGAACCTCGTACCTTCATGTTGAATGGACCTGTTTGGTGCCAGTAATTATTTTATCCTCGGGGTAGGAATAAATATAAAGCTCATTCACTACCTGTGTGCATAATATTCAGTTAAAATCCATTGAGATATGTGTGCCATTGGGAGCACAGTATTGTCTTGTAAAATCTTACTATGCTTTGGAAATAAGCCTTCAAACATAAAAGCGATGGTCGAGCTAATTGGTGGAACCCCATTCCACATTCTATTGTATACCGACCGCTCGAGGAGAGGGTCTGGGGACGGTCAAGGCGAACCGTGAAGGCAAGTTGAAAGGAACAGATTTTAGACCCTGTTAAAGACTTGAAATAAAATATGGTCATGTTGAGTAATGAAGCAATGTGGTTTAAGAACACATTGATAATTATATATTACCCTGATGGTTCATGATTTTAGCTATCTAACGAATGGTTAGACGTTGCATTTATACTGTCACTGACAACTTTTTCTGAAGTTGGTTACCAGATTCCACAGGCTACGTGCGCAAGGTAGTTTGATTATACCATCCGACACAACAATAACATAACGTTTTTATATGAAATCACAAAACGGCATGCAGTGGAACTATATAAATAGTGGAGTAGGGGTAGCTTACATAAATGTGGAGTTGCACGTAGTTTGCTGTGCAACACCAGAATAGGCTAATGCATGTGAAGCATTTGGTGGGAAAAGAAAGATCAAAACACACACGGTACACATAATTGTCAAATTAAGAAGGTTTTATGAATCAGTAATGTTGTGATATTACAGAAGTCACATTGTATGACAGTAGTGTCAATGTACAGTTTGTTTCTGAAGTTGTACGTGCATCAGCGCACTAGAATATCTTTGTGATGTTCACATAAGGGTAAAGGTTTGTGGTATGATATGATTTATTATGATTATGTTATGTTCATATTGGTGGATTGTGGAAAGTAATTTTTGTTTGCTTTTGTTTTATGGTTATGGGGATTGTTTTATTTGTTCAAAGCCATGATTTTATTTACTGAATTAAAGTTTTAGAATAGAGTTGTGCTTTATCATTGTAGAGTTGATACCTCTTAGCCTCAAATCCAAAGTATGCAACTGCTCAGTGGGAGGACGGTACACCCTCGAGTCCTGAAGCTAGCTGGAGGCAGAAGCATATTTTCCATCGAGATTATACGCATGGGTACATGGAAAATGATGTCCTGTACAGTGATTTGAGCTATAGGTACAACTAAAGTCGGTCTATATCTAATGCACACAACTCTATTAAAGTAACAATTAACATGAAGTAGGTGAGGACCGCACCTAATTCTAGCTAAGCTCTGATACGCACAATATAAATTTTGATAATGCAATACGTCTAGTATGCATAGATTTATCATGGCGAGACCCAAGTGGGGCATTCGACAGTACAACCGAGACCTTGGAGGGTTGCTGCGATGTCTTAACGTGGACCACCTCCCATGACTATACATTATCATGTCGCCCAGGTGTGTGGGGCAAAGCATGTCATTTACATTATTCATTTATCATGGCCCAAGCAACGTGGAGCGGTATTAATTCATTGTGGAACCGCCTGCGTCAGTGCAATATGAGCGATCTTGGCATTGCACATGCATGGCATACTTGACTTCATTACATCTATTCATTTATCATGGCGCCCGTGAGTGGGGCCTGTTGAGAATTACGGGTCACCATAGGCGCATGAACATGATAGATATCATGCATTTATCATGGCGCCCAGATTGCGTGGAGCTTATGGGATTTAGGGAAAACCCATAGATTTTTTATGGTATTTCACGGGGAAAACCATAGTAATTGTTTTTTTTGCCTCAAACTGTGTTTGAGTGATTTTTGAGTTCAGTAGGCTTTCGATGTAACGCAGAATCTCTCTATTGAGAAGAGGATTACCCAAGGGTATGAGCGCTACATACCAGATCCACAATTTATCATAATATTATCAGGTTTTGTACGACGTTACAATATGTGTACAGTGTTTGATGTTTCTTTTCAAAACATATCCACACATTTTTCCAGGAAGCCTGCCTGCATATTTAAGTGTTATTGTAAAAATGTCAGGCACGGAGGAAATCTTGCAGGTGATTGCAGGGTTGAAACAGCATTTTGATGTTGTTAACGAGCAGAATAGGCTGGAAGCTAAGGCTTTTCAGGACGGAATAAACGCTCGGTTAGATGATAACCAGAGTGAATTGAGCACTCGTTTAGATGCCAATCAGCTGGCAATCAATAAGAACCAGACTGAATTAAATAATCGGTTAGATGCAAATAAAGTTGAATTGAATAATAAGTTAGGTCAAATGCAAGAGGTTATTAAGACCGAAGTAACAGAAACTGTTGTAAGCATTGTATCGGAAATGCAGGTTAAAACAGATAAACGGTTCGAGGCCATAGAAGCCAAACTTGAAAGTAACTTACAAGCGTGTAAGCATGCTCAGGATGAAACCAACAGTAGGTTAGACGCGTTATCTAACGACATTAAGGACATTAAAATCCAAAATGAGGCGAATCTCGAACGCCAAGCGAAACAATTTTCAGAGTTTACGAGAACGGTAGACCAGAGATTAGAGGAGAACGACTCTAAATGGGACCAGAAATTGAAAAGCTATGCTAGAGCAATTAACGGTGATCTCAAGAAACAGGACCAGAATATATTAGGTCAATGTCACGAAATAGGTGAAATCAAGGCCGTTGTCAACGAAAGTAAAGAGCTGGTAGGAAACATGAAGGGTCAGATAAGTAAAGTTCACCAAGAACTGGACCAAGTTCAGAATGACATTGTTGTAGTCAACAAAAGGCAAGAGGAAAATAGAGGTGAAATTGTTAAGGTCCAGAAGGAAATGTCAAAGGTCAATGGACACATTCGAGAAGAAATCAAAGGATTGAGGGAAGAACTCGAAGTGAGAGAAGGCCAGAAAACAGAGGCAAGCGACAAGACCCTTGCTCAAATTAAGGAAGATGTAGAGGATGAAATCTCCCATATCAAACAAAGTCTGAAAGAAGACAAGAAGAAAATCTTTCAAGTAGCCGAGGAAAATCGAGATAGGCTTACAAGAATAGAGAAAGAAGTCATTACTCGTCTGGAAAGAGCAGAAATGCGCCACAGTCAAATGGAGACTAGGATAATAGCACAGGAGGAAACACTTCTGAAAGATCCTAAGTCAAGCGAAGGCAGCATGGAAGATATGAGGAAAACAAGGTGGGCAGACTTAGAAACCCAACCTATAATAAGGAGTGCTACAGGCCCAGGCGAAAGTCCTTATATGACGCCAGGTATACCAGTTGCGGCATCAACGCCACATGAAAATGCTATGCACACCCAGGTGATAAACGTCATCAGGGCAAGCGAAGAAAAACCAAGGAAATTCTCAGGTAGCCACTGTAATATGACACCAAAATATTGGTTGAAGGAAGTGACTGAATATCTAAATGATGCACGAATACCACAGGAGCGCAGGCTACGAGCTATAGAGAAATTAACAGAGGGGGAGTGTGCATTATGGTTTCGCAGCTTCAGCTACACTTTCGATACTGTTGAGGAGTTTCGGGAGGCATTTTTGAAGAGATACTGGGACGTAGCGACCCAACAGAATTTACGGTTGGATTTATATGCAAAGAAATACAGTACCAACAACCCAACGAAGTACGCAGAATTCTTCATATCGCAGATGTGTCGCTTCAAAGAACTGGATCAAAAACCGAGCGAGCTGGAATTATGTATCGCTATCGCCAAGCAGCTTCCATACGAGATCCAAAGACTACTAATCTCGGCTAATGCGAAAACTGCTATAGAAATGGAGACAGTTCTTAGACAACTGGACCTCACTACAGCAAATACCATGCGTCAGAGTCGAACCGTGGAACAGGTACACGTGACCAACACGCAGACTGAGCAACAGCAAGCTCCAAGGAACAACAAAGCTACGAGCACTGAAACATTAGATTCCTATGGACGGCAATGGGAACAGGAACCCAGAAGATGGCAGTCAAAGTACAAAGGGAATGCTAATAGAGGAGGAAGAGGTCGAAATTCGTGGAATAAGCAGAATATCAGGGGTAAACCGTACCAAAACAATGGAGGTAACAATGGCCAAGAAGGCAGCAATAGAAATTGGAGACCCCAAGAAAGAAGAAGTAACTTCGAAGACGAGGTAGAAGAACGATATCACGCTTCTTTGCGATACCTCGAGGAGAGGGGAGATGAGCCCCAGAAACAACAAGTCCGCTGGCAAGAAGTTATGCAGAACAGGACATCGCCAGACAGATATGGAGATGGAGCTAAGAGTTTGGAACTACAGCGCAGCGAACAGGAGAGAAGAAACTCCAAGGGGGCGGGCGCTGAAGAAAAAAAAACGCCAAAATTAGAGGAGTTCCAGACTGAGGGATGGAAGTCTGTTAACATCATCAATTGGATAGCCAAACCAGAAGAGCTAATCGAGGATACAGGAGGACCACAGGTCAGGGTCAAGCGAGAATTGCCTATTATAATAGTAAGAGTGGCAGGATTAAAAGTAAGAAGTCTGTTGGACACGGGGTCAACAGTGAGCCTCATGACACAAGCTTTATATGATGAAATAGCCCGGAGAGAGAATATTTTGAAAATACCGATCTCTAGTGTCAAGATAAAAGGGGTAATTCCAGACAGAACGATGATATGTAAATATCAGGTATTCCTAGATTTACAGATAGGAGGCTCTATTTTCTCACAGAGTTTTCTCTTAGTAAACAAACTGCCTTATAACCTACTTATTGGGGCAGAATTTATAAGGTAATACAGAGTGATAATGGACCTAGCACAGGACAGGGTTATGTTCCATGTAAATGAAGAAGCTGAAGGCTTGGAGGTCGCACTCAATGAGATTGAACCAGGGTCAAGTGAACAAGTATGGCATACATACAGAGACGTGGCTGGAGAAGAAGTGTTAGTTATTGAGCAGTTAGAAGAAGAGCTGAAAACACTAGCCACAGACCTGGAGAAAGATTTGGAACCCAAACTGGAAGAATACATTTCGGAAAAGCTAGAAGAAGCGAAAATTGGGCTAAAAGAGAAGGAAAACTTAAAGCAGTTATTACTGGAACAGAAGGAAGTCTTTGATTCGAAACCTGGTCGTATAAAGAACTTCACTTATGCTTTTCAAGTCAGTGATTGGACACCATTTAGGCAGAAACCCTACCCTATAGCAGAAAAGCATTATGCTAAAGTGAAAGAGGCAATTCAGGAAATGTTGGAGGCCGGTGTTATTGAGAAGACACCTACGCCTTATGTAAGTCCATTGGTAATTGTACCAAAGACAGACGGAACTGTCAGAGTCTGCCTGGACCTGAGACATTTAAATTTGAAGGTTATTCCAGAATTTGACCAAGTGCCACCTATTAAAGAGATCCTCAGGAAGTTCAAAGGGAAAACCGTATTCACAAATCTGGACATCACATCCAGTTTCCATCATCTTGAATTAGAGAAGAAAACTAGTCTGTTGACAGGATTTATGTTTGATCAACATACATACACATTTTTAAGGCTACCTTTTGGGTTGAAAACAGCTGGTTCAGCACTGATAAGAGCGTTAGATCGCAATCTATCAGATGAAGTGAAAGAAAGTACCATCAGATATGTAGACGACATTTTACTCACATCAGAATCTCTGGAGGAGCACATGAGAGACCTGAAGAAGTTGCTAGATGACCTTCGAGAAGCTAACTTTAAGGTTAATATCAAGAAATCGCACTTCTGTCAGAGGGAAGTCAAATTCCTAGGGCATGTTATTGATGCAAATGGAGTGAAGCCTAATCCAGATAAATTGGAGGTAATTCGAAATTTCCCTCGACCCACGAAAGTTAAGCACGTCCGACAGTATTTGGGAGTAATTGGATTCTTTTCGAACCATTGCCCAAACTATACTGCGACTGTAGCACCCCTGCAGGACCTATTGAAGAAAGGCGGCAGATGGAATTGGACGGAGCAATGTCAGGAAGCATTCGTGAGGTCAAAACAAATGCTTTTGGAATATGTGAAGCTGGGATACCCGGATTATACCCAGAAGTTCATCATACAGACGGATGCATCACTTATTGGGATCGGAGCGATGCTATTCCAGGAAAATGTTGACCAGCCAGAAAAGAAAGTTTTTATTGCCTTTATAAGTAGGAGGCTGAAAGCCCATGAGAAAAATTACACGATTACAGAGATAGAGTTGCTCGCAATTTTGTACGCGTTGCAATCTTGGCATAAACTCGTGTATGGCTTCCAAATAGTCCTCAGAACAGACTATAAAGCTTTAACATTTTTGTTAAAAACAGACTTGTCTAGCCAGAGATTGACAAGATGGTCCCTGTATATTCAGCAATTTAATGTGGAAATGGAATACTGTCCAGGGAAAGAGAATGTAATACCGGACATATTAAGCCGTTACCCTACAGAAGAGGAAGCGTTAGCTGTCCAGATTGAGAATCGAGATCAGAAGACGTTGGATGACTTAAGGAATCTTACCAACCTACAACGCGAAGACCCGTGGTTGAAGATGATGATCGATTACTTTGAGGGACGCTTAGCAAGGGGGACTGCAAGATACGGAGAGGCAGAGGCATTGGCAACAGATTATATATGGTATAATCAGATATTACACAAGTGGGATGATGTAGATCATACACGTCAAAGGATTGTGATTCCTGCATCTTTGCAGAGGAGATTGGTGTGGCTAGCACACAGAGCATTTGGACATCCCGGGATAGATAAAATCTGTGCTCTGTTGAAGGAAGCATTTACTTGGCCTAAGTTGAGAGAAACGGTGAGAAATGCTATTAGGACATGTGATCTATGCCAGAGGGTAAAGCCAAATCCCTTTTTAATGAGGCAACGATCTATCCCGTTGTTACCGGAGAAGCCAAGGCAGTTATTGAGCATAGACAACTTTGGACCATTGCCTAGAGCACGTAGAGGCAATAGACACATTTTTGTAGCCATGGATGTATTTTCGAAAATGGTGGTATTATGCCCCATACAAAAGACACGTTCAAAGCAGGTCTTGAAACGCCTGAAAGAGAGAGTTATTCCGATTCTTGGGAAGCCGGATAACATTCTCTCGGACCACGGAAGTTGCTTTACGAGTGCAGAATTTCGTCGAGAACTGGAAACTCTAGGAATTAGGCAGATTTTATCTACCATTCGCCATCCTGAGGCAAGTCCAGTTGAAAGAGTAATGAGAGAGATCCAGAAATACATGAAGGTCTACTGCTCTGAAGCGAATTGGCGTTGGATTGAATTCCTAGAAGTAATTGAATACTGTATAAATAATACGGTACATGAGGCAACAGGTCAGGTTCCCGTGACTTTACATCTGGATCAGAGACCGGAGAGACCGTGGAATGGTGTTATTCCATTACCAGTAGACGCACAGCCAGGTCGAGAATTGAGGATCCAACGAACCTTCGAATATCTCAAAGCACAGGCGGAGAGACGTCAGAGAAGAAATCGTGCGAAGAGGTATCATAGACCGCTTCTCGTCGGAGAGAAAATTTTAATTAGGAAACCAGCCAGTTCAGATCCAGAGGCACGGAAGTATAAAAAGTTCATTTTTGCTTACCACGGCCCGTTCAAGGTGATAAGAGACCTACAGAACAATGCATACAGGTTAAAACATTTAGAAACTGGAAACGAGGTCGTTATGAATGTAGCCAATTTAAAGGTTTATTATCCGCCAGAAGAATTCGACGAACAAGAAGAGGTATTAACAGCGCACACCCAACTCAACGTGGAGAGCGAAGTCAGCCAAGCAGTCAGAACTGAAAGTTCGAGCGGCAAGACGGAACGAGAAGCAGACAGTTTGCCCAGTGGAAGGGACGAACAACAAAGATGCCAGTGTCTGCGAGAATTCTATGAAGAAATGGTTGCAGCGGCGAGAGAGGTTGAGGCCATAAATACGACCCTCCGCCTGGAGAATGAACAGCTTAGAAAGAGCGCAGAATGGAATGGGGAGCTGTACTAACCTACTCGCAGCCAGACGAGGTGAAGGACCCCAGATGTAAACACAGACAGTGATAGACAGTCAGCTGGTTACTTATAGAAAGCCACTTGCAATTGACTTTTATAAGTTTCGCAAGGGGAATATGAACCCGAGGAGGTTATGCTGACTGGAATCGAACGTGGTTCTCAGAGACTGTGATCTCAGTATAAAGGTTCCACCAGGGAACGAACCCGAAGTCTGTGGAGGGAGTTTGATTGTAAAAACCCCTAGAGAGAAGTGTATATTAAATCACTGGTGTGATTTCCGTTGCAGTGACATTATTTATTAAAATAATGAAGGGAAATTGAGCAGAATACAGTATTATTAGACTACTTGGTGTAGGCTATATGGGGCTTGGAGCACTGCTAGTGCAGAGTTGACATTTTTACAAATTAGCCCAGAATTGTGGGAGGTGTTCAGTGGAGCCACGTCCATCTCTCTGACCTCATTCTGTCGTCTGGAAGAGGGTGAGGGCCTGAATAATGACCCAGTTCTTCCCCGACGGAGAATGGATTTGAGAATGGCGGGGAGAGATCACGAGGAAAATCATTGATTACTCGTGATTGGAGTAACGAAATGATATGAGACTTGCCCACAGGTGAATCTTTAGACTGGAGGCTAATTTTAGAGCCTTTAATCTGCGAAATTGACGCATATTTAAGGAAGTGCGGAAGGACCGTAGAACTATCATTGTTCGCGGCGGGATTTGAGGAGGTCGCCAGGGAATCCCGGGAGATAGCGTTCCCACGCTATAGAGAAAGGAATTAATATTAATTAATTGGCCGAGCGATTCTTCAGCACGCAGTCAGTTATGGGATCAGAGAAGAAAATGGAACCCAATGAACATGGTTTCGAGACCAGAATCATGCTGGGAGAGGAGCCAAGATCCCGCGGGAAGATTGCGCTCTACTTTCTGTGTGAATCCGATGTAAGGGAGTCGACCCTTAGCAGAGCGGTTAGTTACGAGAGTTACCAGTCAGTTACCAGTCAGTTACAAGTTAGTTGCATTCAGTCTTACCCTAGTTGGAGCCAGTCTCACACCAGTTTGTCACAGTTTGTCAAGAGAGGCGCAGGCAGTCGTCATGGCGGAACATATGTTGGTCCGGTGCATGAAAGGACGCCCGCACAAAGAGTTCTACATTTGAGTGAAGCATTTAATAAGCTTTTATTAATAATAATCGCGCTGCAGGTATACTCAGCAGTACGAACAATGGCGTGTTCACGTAGGAAGCATCGTGTAAGATGAGTGGCAGTACTATTGTATAATAATAATAATAATAATAATAATAATAATAATGTGTGTAAAGTTATGGACAGTGTTAAGCGCAATGTATCAAATATCGACTGATCATTCATGTATAATTACGCTGGAATGCGCTGGGAGAAACTTTACGAAGCATTTGGTAATGTTGTAAGGATACCAAATAATAACGCTCAGGACGGAAGTTAGCATATCTATGCGACGCAGGAAGCTTACCGTAGGAGTATGTATAAAAACTGTTGGTGAATTCCGAGGGCAGGTAAACCAGACTTTCAATCAGGAGTTGGTAGGAGCACGGGAGATGCCGTCGACACCTGCAATTTTGATATCTTTGCTAGGGAATTTCAAGCAATGAAAAGTGTACACAGTGACGTGTGTTGTGTATAAAGCATATGTAAAATATATTTTAAAGTAGTGGTTTTATAAGTGTTATAAAGTGTCACATGTTTGGGAGCAATAGCTTCCTTATAGAAATGCAAAGTGCCGTATGGTTAACGGAAGTTGTGTGTCATAAAATGTGTGTATTCAAGATGAAAATGTCACGTTAAACCTGCATATGGCAGGCGACTTGGAAGGATATGATTGGTTGGAGCCACCATGAGAAGCCTTGAGATATGTGAGTACCCCACAAAATTATGGTTAATTAGAGAATATAGGCCACTGCATGTGACGTGATTTCAGTAATGATGCCAGTAAGAATCAGATTAGGAGATAGACCCTCCAGGTTTAGTCATTATTGTATTGATTTTCATAGAGTTGAGATGTTAATGTGCATCAATAAGTGGATTATTCATTACCACTATTAATTAACATGGCAATCAGTTATGTAAATGTTACGAGCACAGTTGTTCGAGTTTTAAGATGATTGGTTGTGTCGGATTTTGGTAAATTATGTCAGAAATATAATAATAATACTAATGAATGATTTTGGTAAAGTATGTCAGAAATGTAATAATAATAATAATAAGGAATGATTTTGGTAAATTATGTCAGTGAGAATAATAATAATTATGAATATCAAAGGTATTAATGAACGCATCAGGAAATTATTGTAAACAGGAAATAATTACGCTATTTGCAAGACTTATTGATCCAAGCAGTAAGATTATACAGTAAGATTACATTACGGGATTAAAGAAAGAGTTTGATATCAGAATATTGTATTAATGGGAATATAATTATACCAAGAATGGAAGAGCTTTTAGTGAATTGAATTTACAGCTTATGTGAGAAGCTTATAGAGTAAATGATAGATTTCTCTTACTATTATAGGACGAAGTCGTAACATTAGGTAAAGGAGCCAGGTGGTCTATTCTACGTATGAAATCTCCTATGCCGGGGGCGTAAGCGGAGATATACTTTGTGCCAGAGTGTTTAGTGTGGGACCCTAACTCTGATGAAGGATGTGAATGTTCCGGGTTGGAATCCCGTGATTAGGTGCGAGGAAAACGAGGACACCTCGACGCTCTAATGATTCCCCGAGAACTTATTGTTGTGAGTGATTCGGCTTGTTGAAGCGAACCTCAGACCGGCAGCATTGGGCTGACCGCATATTATTTAAGACACCGGTTGCCTATGAGACCAATGTTATAAGAACCTCGTACCTTCATGTTGAATGTACCTGTTTGGTGCCAGTAATTATTTTATCCTCGGGGTAGGAATAAATATAAAGCTCATTCACTACCTGTGTGCATAATATTCAGTTAAAATCCATTGAGATATGTGTGCCATTGGGAGCACAGTATTGTCTTGTAAAATCTTACTATGCTTTGGAAATAAGCCTTCAAACATAAAAGCGAGGGTCGAGCTAATTGGTGGAATCCCATTCCACATTCTATTATATACCGACCGCTCGAGGAGAGGGTCTGGGGACGGTCAAGGCGAACCGTGAAGGCAAGTTGAAAGGAACAGATTTTAGACCCTGTTAATGACTTGAAATAAAATATGGTCATGTTGAGTAATGAAGCAATGTGGTTTAAGAACACATTGATAATTATATATTACCCTGATGGTTCATGATTTTAGCTATCTAACGAATGGTTAGACGTTGCATTTATACTGTCACTGACAACTTTTTCTGAAGTTGGTTACCATATTCCACAGGCTACGTGCGCAAGGTAGTTTGATTATACCATCCGACACAACAATAACATAACGTTTTTATATGAAATCACAAAACGGCATGCAGTGGAACTATATAAATAGTGGAGTATGGGTAGCTTACACAAATGTGGAGTTGCACGTAGTTTGCTGTGCAACACCAGAATAGGCTAATGCATGTGAAGCATTTGGTGGGAAAAGAAAGATCAAAACACACACGGTACACATAATTGTCAAATTAAGAAGGTTTTATGAATCAGTAATGTTGTGATATTACAGAAGTCACATTGTATGACAGTAGTGTCAATGTACAGTTTGTTTCTGAAGTTGTACGTGCATCAGCGCACTAGAATATCTTTGTGATGTTCACATAAGGGAAAAGGTTTGTGGTATGATATGATTTATTATGATTATGTTATGTTCATATTGGTGGATTGTGGAAAGTAATTTTTGTTTGCTTTTGTTTTATGGTTATGGGGATTGTTTTATTTGTTCAAAGCCATGATTTTATTTACTGAATTAAAGTTTTAGAATAGAGTTGTGCTTTATCATTGTAGAGTTGATACCTCTTAGCCTCAAATCCAAAGTATGCAACTGCTCAGTGGGAGGACGGTACACCCTCGAGTCCTGAAGCTAGCTGGAGGCAGAAGCATATTTTCCATCGAGATTATACGCATGGGTACACTATGAAAACGCGCACAATTAAATCCCTTACGGCATACATTGCATATATATACAATTTTCTAGTTATCCATTATAAGTTATGGACGTTACATGCCGTTAAACATTGAACCTATAACTACGCGTAGAATCATGTTGGCAACACTGTCACATATGGGTTGCTTAAAATGAATCTGCAAAGTTATGGTCTATATGTGTGCCAAGTTTTGAACTGTTTGGCTACATGCATTTTGATATATTGAGACTAGGGTTAAATATTTTGGAGAATATTTATCAACATTGGTAGCCTTTGTGACTCCATAAAATATGCCAAGTTATATATCTTGTGATATGCATTAAACATACGAAATTTGGTCAGAATCCGTTCGTTAGTATGGAAGTTTCATGCGAGTGAACACTGAACATATACGCTTGCGTAGAATTACGTTGGTAGCACTAATTTCGAGGATTTACTCTAAATATGTCTAACACAACTTGAACTTCCAGTATACTAAATTTGGAATGAGTTCCGTGGACATATTCTGTGATATTGGATCTAGGGTTCAAAGGTTTTGAGATTATTAATACATGTACTCATTTGGTAGACCTACTGCCTCTAACTGAGAGGGAGTGGGTTCGATACCGACCCAGGCAGTGGATTTTAGAAACAAAACCACCACTTTCGGGAACGCAAATAGCCATGGGTTTCACTCAGCCTACACCAGAAATGAGTACCAGGGTAATTCCTGGGAGCAAAGACGGCCGGGCGTGGAGCTGACAACTACATCCCATCTAGTGCCGATGTCACAAAGGGCGGAAGCCTCTACCTTCCACTACTCCCAGGGCATCTCGCATCTCATCCCAGACCCCGTAGAAACGGTGATAATAATGGGTATATAGGATACACCTAATCACAGTTCCTCCATTTATTTTTAACCCCGCGGCGTAGCCTATACAGCACACCACGACCGCGATAGGGCGGTGCAGCATGTCCGAAGATTGGAGGTTCGAATCCTGGCACTAACATTGCTGAGCTTCTTTTGTCTCCGTTTTTTTCCACACTCCCTCCATACAAATGCCGGGATAGTACCTTATTTCAAGTCCAGGGGAATCTACTCCAGTTCGTAATTCAGCTACACACTTTTTTTTTTTTTTCAATACAGAAACCAGACAGCAGTCATTCGAGCTGAAGGTCATGAGAGATAAGCTGGTATCCAGAAAGGTGTAAGGCATCACCCATACTTTTCAATCTTTACATTGAACAACCAATGAAGGAAATTAGAGAAAAATTTTAAGTGGGAATGAAGATTCAAGGAGAAATAATTTCAACTCTGCGATTTGCTGATGACATCGTCATCTTGGCCGACACGTCAGAGGATTTGAATGAGTTTTTGAATGGTATGGACTCCATCTTGAGGAAAGAATTCATGATGAAAATTAATAAATGTAAAACAAAAATATTGGAATGCAGCCAAAATTAATCAGAAACCTCTATGGATATCAAATTGGCAGGTGAAAAACTAAAGGAAGTAGGAGACTTCTGTTACTTAGGAAGCAAAATAACCAGTGATGGACGAAGCAAAGAGGATATAAAAAGTAGGCTGGCTCAGGCAAGGAAAGCATATCTACAGAAAAGGAATCTGTTGACATCGAATATAGATTTAGGTATTAGGAAGTCATTTTTGAAAGCCTTTGTCTGGAGCGTGGCACTCTATGGAAGTGAAACTTGGATTATTGGTGTAGCAGATAAGAGGAGAATTGAAGCGTTTGAAATGTGGTGTTACAGGAGAATGATGAAGATCAGATGGGTAGATAGGCTTACAAAAGAGTGGGAGAGAGAGATGTTTCTGGCGACTGCTAATGAAGAAAAGAGATAGGTTGATAGGGCACATACTAAGACACCCAGGAATAGCGAGATTAGTTATGGAAGGAAGGGTCGAGCACAAGAACTGTAGGGGTAACCAAGGTTAGAATATGTTAAACAGATTGCCTCGGATGTAGGGTGTAGTAGCTATGTAGAGATGAAACGATTAGCTCAGGACAGGGAGGCATGGATAACTGCATCAAACCAGTCAAAAGACTGAAGACTCAAGCAACGCGCTACTACAATCATCACATAAACACAGGTTATCATACAAGCTCAATACACACCCAAGTACACGGGGCTGATGACCTAGATGTACCAAACCCCTTAAATAAATTAATATTTTTATTATTGTAAGTTAGGTATGCTTTGTGTTATTTGGCAACCAGAATAACTCAGGGAGTGGAACCAAATTTAAAAAAACAACTGCAAAGGACAAACTTGAAACTTCGATCTCCTTAGTATTAGGCCTAAGAAGTTCAGGGCTACGTGTTTAAGTGGAACGGAAATCGCAGTTCATACTTTATCAGAAACAGTCCGAGGTGTTTTTTCCGTTATCTTTGGGACTTATCTCACAAAGATATAGTAATTAAAGAACTCATTAAAATGATATCACACTTTAATGTACAATAATTAAAATAGTGCTACGAGTATTATGCTTCCTCTGACCTTTATCAGGAGCTCAATATGTCCTTCCCTACCTTATGATGATGATGGCAATTATTGTTTTAAGGGACATAACATCTAGGTTATCGGCATCTAATGGCTTGGGTGATACTGAATGAAAGATGATGGCATAACACCTTTAACTACAACTAACTACCGACTTATTACGTACTAGAAGAAGAAAGTGACAAAAAGGACAAAAATAATTACGAAAAAAGGAAGAAAAAAACAGACAGGGATCAGCCCTCGAAGAATGAGTAGAGACATGAAAGGCCGATAGGAAAGGGAAGAAGGTCCGCCCCAAAGGCAATAGAAAAAGGGGAGAAACAGGACCCAGCTCAGGAATCTCTCTGGGTCACCAAATCACGAACTCACCAACCGTGAGCCCTAGAGGGTGTAGCTCTATCCAGGGTGGGGCTACACACACTTTTATCCTTTAGGAACTTGAGTACAAGGCGGGAGATATCATGAAAAGAAAAATAAGAAGTCTGGCCCCTCGAAGAATGAGGGATCAGAAAGAATGAGATAAGAGCCAATTAAGGCGGGAAATTGAAAAATTCCCTTGGCCTCGGATATCCCAATCCCGTCGGGGTCGAAAGAGAATAAGAGTTGACTAATGTAGGTCAACAGGATAGAATACAGAAAGGAACCCGGCACAAGGAAGTAGAAGCAATGTCAGGCTCAAATGGGATCCCGTGGTCGACAACCTACGTCCCACTAGTCGTGAGCCCCCTGGGGGTGAGGGTCCCCTACCTTATTAGACACAACTACTGTAGTAAGCCCTTGGGTCATCGCAATATTAACGGTCAGCTTTATTTTCTTATGCATAGCATCATGCTATCATACTGATATATAAAAATGAGATGGTGTGTGTGTGTTTGTTTGTCTGTCTGTCTGTCGTCTTGTCTGTTACTCAATTACGCAAGAACCACTGGTCCGATTGAAATGAAATTTTGCATGGATATAGCTGATTTACCAGGTTTACACATAGGCTACTTTTGATTTCGATATTTTGGACTATTTAAAAATGGCGACCATTTTAGTGACGTCGCTACACCCTTCGGTTTCAAAATTTCATATTTCCATTCCAAATAAAAAGAGAACGCTAAGAATTAGCAAACTTTTGATGGCACATGTGAGCTTTAAAATGTAATTTTCTATCGGAAAGGTCCTTATCACTTTTCGTGTATCTCCAACGGTTAGCGAGTAAAACCTATAAAACACGGTCAACGCCGAGAGGTGCAGTATATCTCTATATACAGGTGTTTTAGGAGGAACAGTAAATATTTTAAGAGGTGGTAGAACCTGGTAGTAAAGATGAATTGTAATTTAAAAATTCCATATATATGTGTCCCATTTGTATTGCGTACCGAGATACAGCTTGTAGTATTTAACCCAAATAAATGTAAAGCCAAGGCAAATGAGGACGCTCAAAGTTGATTTTCAAAAATTCCACCACCAACTTCAATGCATTTTACACTTCTCTTGATAACACCCCGTGTAGCTCTTCGGAGGGCGTCTTGGCGTTCTTTGACGAGGGCTGCACTATGCATGTTCTGAACGACCAACTCTGCTCTTGTGTTAACTCTTTCCTTGTAGACTTCACCTTTCAACCATATTCACAGGCAAAACTCCAAATGGGGTAAGGTCCGGGGACCTTGGTGGCCAAGAAACGTGCCCATAGCAACCGGTGTGCTAACACACGAAACTACAACTGCCCTGGTTACATACCAACATCTGTATCTCGGTATGCAATACAAATGGGACACATGTTACATGGATTTTTTATTGCAATTCATCTATACTGTGCCCAATCGGTCACGGTAGTCTGGCATCGAACTCGGGTCTCATCAGAGAAGACCAGGCACATGGTTATGCCTAGAGTCGAACCATTGATCTCTGAGGGGGAGCAATTACAGGGAACCCAAAGAGCAATGAGAGGTATACTGACATATAATATTGTAACATGATTTCACGACCTGTATGTGAATATCATAGCAATTTAAGGTGAAGAATTGTAGCCAAATGCAAGGAAATATACGTTTTCTTAGCATACGAGAATGAGAGGAGGCCAGTTCGACGTTTTACAAATTACACTTAGCAAGTGGGTGGAGACCTTAGGCGCCGAGCGCACTATTTACGTCTGGACTGAGGAGACAGCCCAAAATTAATGACTCGGGTATACACCGCTTGACAACGATGGAATCGGGAGTAGGGATGATTGCCCACGGAAATTAATTAATTACAGCCAAGTGGAGCATTGAAATGGAGTGAAATATACACCCAGGTGAATATATTCACGGAGAGGTAATTTAGGAGTGGTTTTTCACCTAAATTAAAGCTTATATCTCCAAATGAACGCATTACAACCTAGCCTACGCTCGAGAGCAGTGATTTTGTGACCAGCCAAAGGGGAACCCCCACGATGGCGTCCTGACGCGCTGAACTAAGGCAATTAATTGGAATTAATTGGCCGAAGCGATCGCGTGCACGCGAATGTTTATGAAACCTCCACACCTAAATAAACAAGGTGTATATGTCATTTCGGCTGAAGAGGTATTATTTCAAGAAAGGAGTCGCTCTCATGTGTCCAGTGGACTATTTTGTACGAGAAACCTTTATAAGGGAGAGTGAGGCAGACCAAGCCAGTTGTTTTCCAGTTGTCTTGTTGTCTTCAGTCTGTATACACGTAACTAATACGCCGCCAGTAGCGCGCCAAATGTTAAAGTATCAACGCTCCGCCGTTGAAGAACAATAGAAGCAAGTCATAAAGCTTCATAACTATAATCATGAAGTGCGTCGAAGTCAATTTAATACAGATATTTATCTATTATCTGACGCAAATATAAATTCGCCACAGCGAAAGAGGAACTTATAATGTTTTTGAACATTTCATATACCGGGAGCTATTGTCAGAATTGTATATGACATTATCATCAGGATCACTACAATGATGGGAGCTTGGGAATCATTGCCACCTAATCTGGATAGTGAGCTGAACGATATTGCAGGTGACGAGGATCGAACGTCCGTAAAACGCTGTTAGATTTTCACGTAGACCAGCGGTTGGCGTAATTGCATCGCATCTCTGAGATCAGGCGTAGGAGAAGTCCGATTTAAGGATCAACCTGTGAAGTAGTGAATAAGTGCACATAAATTGTGTAATAGTGATTTAAAAGTGTTCATGTGTATAGTGAGTGATTAATATGCAGTGTGTAGAAGTGAAAGAGGCCACTGATAAAAGTATGTTTATCAGGTGGAAAATGTGTGAATTTAAGTGTTGTGTAAAATATAACATGATGGCTTAAATCAAGCGTCATGGTAGCGCCAAAGCTGAAGCGCTGGCACTATCCAGCGAAAAGGAAAAAGTGAGTACCAATTTACAATGTTATTATAACTAAATAGTTCAACATGTAACGATTTATCACTTTGAGAATAAGATGTAACAGTCACTTACTGAACGAGTTTTCACCACTCGTCTTGAATAAAATATGGCTTGGAAGGTGATTTGTTTAGGGCCATTCAGGTCGAAAATAGTGATGGATGTAACGGTAACGTTAAATGAATAATAATAATAATAATAATCTGGGGTCGGCAACAGTAAAGTAATAGGCAATTTTGCCCTAAATAACGTTCAAAGTGTCATGTCTAATATAAAGATACTGTATTTTGGTAAACATTAAGAAAGTAACGTGGAATATAGCGAAATACGAGAGCTTTTTCAGTGTCAGTGAAGTGTGGAATGAGTATTTGATATGGTCAATCTTTAGGATTATGTTTGAGGACCATTAAAGTAAAGTAAGCCAGTAAATTTATACATTTTTATTAGGAGCTATTTAAAGCTTTGGCTTAAGTGGTTTGACCGAGAGAACGCGGGTGCCTTAATAATTGAGTCATCTATGTGAAGTTTTGTTTGAAGCCGCATATTGCGTGCAGAAATAACGTAGAATCCAGTGATTTACGTAAATAAATAATTGCGGGGACCAACTAGTATAGCTTGCGCGTTAGGTGAGAAGTTGGCTAAATCTACGAGTTAGTATCGCCCTTGAGCATACTGTATTATTCGCAGCGAATTGGACAGAGCCTGTCTGTATCCAACGCTTGCATGAATTATGGCCACGAATGACGTCCGTCGATGATGATGATGATAATTGTTGTTTTAAGGGGCCTAACATCTAGGTTATCGGCCCCTAATGATCTGGGTGATAGCGAAGATGATAATGAAACGGAAACCAGAACGAAAATTAAGTGAGACGGAAAATACTTACAAAAAGGAACTCGGATTGAAACGACTCACAAAATGTTCTTACAAAAGGGAATTTAGAACGAAAAGATTCACAAAAGGAATAGATTGAAAAATACCCACAAAATGAAGGCTAGGTTCAAAATACGTACAAAATGCAATGTAGCGTCGAAATACTTACAAAATGCAACTGAAATTCAAAATACTTACAAAATGCAAATGAGATCGAAAATACGTACAAAATGCAATTGAGGTTCAAAATACTTACAAAATGCAATTGAAAGTGAAAATACACAATGCAATTCAGATTGAAATAGGCCTTATCCCAGTTCCAATCCAAATTATTCACAAAGTGCAATCGAAATTCAAAATACTTACAAAATGCAATTGAAATGGAAAATGCTTACAAAATATACGGTGATTCCAACGACTCATGTGGATTGACAATACTTACAAAAAGCAATTTAGATTGAAAATACTTGACAAAATGTAATTTAGATTCAAAATACCCACAAAATGCAATTGAGAATCAAAATATGTGCAAAATGCCCCCAAACAAAATGCAATTTAGATTCAAAATTCGTGCGAAATGCGGTTTTGGTTGAAAATACTTACAAAATGCAATTGAAATTCAAAATACTCACTAAAAGGCCCCGCAACCTGCATTGAAAGACTTACTAAAAAGCAATTTAGATTGTCAATCTTTACAAAATGCAATTGAGGTTGAAAACAATCGCGAGATGTAATTTAGATCGAAAAAACTTACAAAATGCAACATAGATCAAAAATGCCTTAAAAATCGATAAAAGGGAATTTAGATACACGGTGATTCGAGTAACAAAAACAGTGCGGGAATCTTAAAGAGAAAAGGAAATGGAAGGAAAAGAGGAGAGGGGAGGGGAGAGAGGAGAAGGTCCGCTCCAAAGGGAAGGGACAAAAGGGGAAAACGGACCCAGCTCAGGAATCCCTCGGGGTCGCCAACGCCCGAACTCACCAGCCGTGAGCCCCTGAGGGTGTAGCAGTATCGACGGTGCACCAGAAGTGGTGGGGCTACATACACCCTGCCTCCTTAAGGGCCTTGAGCACAAGGCAGGAGGTAAAAGGAAAAGAACAAGAAGGCTGACCCCTCACAGAAGGAGGGTATCAGGAAAGATGAGACAAGGGCCAATTAAGGCGGGAAAGGAAGAGACTCCCTAGGCCTCGGATACCCTAATACCGTCGGGGTCGGAAGAGAACAAGAGTTGACCAAGGAAGGTCGACAGGAAAGAAGAAAGAGAGGAGCCTGGCACAAGTAAGTGGAAGCAATGCCGGACTCAGCTGGGGCCCCGTGGTCGCCAACCCACAACCCACTAGATGTGAGCCCCTGGGGGGTGACGTCCGTCGAGACGCAGTGAGCATGTGTATAAATGATCTACCCTGAGAGGTAAGGATCATATTCGTCGTTTAGGAAACACAGATTTCCTTATATTTTATTGACAGCTGCTGGTGAAAATCGTGGATTTTCACTATGATGCGCGTCTAAAGCCACTAGTAGTCACCATAGAACGGCAAGGCTATCACAGGAATTCCATCCCCAGCCATGAATGTTAATAAGGAGCCGAGTTGAGCCCAATACACTATAAAGATAGGTGTTAAATAATTAAATGACTCAATTACTTAGGAACCACACCTAGCGTAACTCCAGTACTGCAATTGTAAACAAACCTGACCTTGACAGCAGATGAGAGGAGGTGGGGTAGTAGACCACTTCTGCGGCAGCCATCTTGACTAGCCAGCTGGAACGAATTTTATTGCCTGCTGAGGGGGAGAAGGTCGGTCGACCAGTCCCTTGTAAATTAGAGTCATAGTAGGACACTGAAGAATCTCGATATTTCAATATGCAATTAAGATATGATTATTATGATGATGCCAATTGAATTGAATGGTGTGTGGCAACGCACATACGTTGTTGGAGCATAGAAATCAGATAATATTTGGCTCAGTTATTCTCTGAGGAGGAAAACTGAACCAAAATAATGTAGGCATCTTCTTTTGGAATGCAATTTGCCAGTTCACGCTAATTTATGCAGACGGGTATGTGATTTCTAAGAACATGACACATTTATAACGATGATAAGCCCGACAAGACCCAGAAAATCGTTGTATGGTGAAACTATAAAAATATTCTATCCATGTTTATTTTGGAAGGGATAAGTACCACTTTTCTTAAAGCGTTCATATTGATGGAAAGAAGGAAGATGATTCGCACGACTCAACAAATATTTGTTAATGAATGCAGAAAATAATGAATTTGTGCTAATCAAAGTAATGCCATAAGAAACGGAGTAATGTTTTATTAATGTCATTTTGATGTGATATATGATTTTTGTGTAATGATACTTCAGTTAACTAAAATTGTGTCACATGATGAACACTATGGAAACCCATGGAAGTCTGAAAGTATCATTGACAGGATGCTAGAATTAGATTTGAGTGCAGTGTAGCACTATTTGAAGAAGAAAACTCACAGAATAACCCTATTTTTATTTGTGGGAATTAAATATAATTTGTCCTTTATTTGTATTTGTTGTATAGCCATGATTTAGACCAGTAAATATTTTATTTTAGGATTATGTTGTGTATTTCATGTAGAGTAGTTACCTGGTAGACTCAAATCCTGAGCATGTGGTCGTATGGTGGGCAGGAACGTCCCATACCTCGAAAGACCGTGAGTTAGCTGGGATACGAACACATGGTCCACATGATGACAGTTGGGTACAATACTACTACCTCCTTAAACATTTACTATTCCTCCTGAAACACCCTGTATACAAAAATGAAAGTTTGTCTGTTTCTTCTGAATTTCTACGGAAATTTGAGTTATATACGCGTTTCAGACTCTTTTATGATGGATGCGCGCGAAAATAATTTGTTTGTTTGTTTGTCTGTGGACAACTTTGTTCCCTTATAACACGAGAACGGCTAGTGTATCAACGTAAAATTTGGTACACATATCCATCAGAGGCACGACACTAATCATTGATGTAGCTCTTCTCCGTACCTCTTATAAAAGGGGGCCTACCCCCTTAAAATACATGCTGAAATAGGCGTAGAAGGACGAGACAGAGCTCATGTTCAGCCCCTCAATGTGAGAGACAAAACTCAGGGGCCCTAAAGAGTCCCCGAAAACCACATTTTAAGGCCCTAAAACCAACCGTTTTTTAGATATTCCCAGAAAACTAATTCCATTTATAATAATAAACTCAAGAACTCAACACCTTGGTTAGAGGAACTTCGAAAGGACCACAAAAACGCAAACATAAGTTCGATGATGATAATTGTTGTTTTAAGGGGCCTGCAAAACATAAGTTCACCTGCCATTTTAGAAAGGGATACCTTCAGGCACAAAGTAAACAAGAAGTTCCGTGAAGAACTATACAGCCTACTTTTCATGCCAATGATTATTCTACAGTATATGAACCTATCTAGAATAATGACAAAATTAAGTTGGTAATATCGAAATATCTAATTAGTTCAAAATATACCTGGTATGATGTAGCCTAATAGAGCACTACAGTTGGCAGCCCTGGTGACTGAATATATTCTTTGTTCCATCTCTTTAGGTACAGAATACAAAATTTGGTTGAAGTCCAATGGACGTTACATGCAGTTAGACACTGGATCTATCAGCACGCGTAAAAGCATGTTGCCAACAATACCATACGTGTGCTGGTCAGAAATAATCTGAAATATTATGATATCTTGTTGTGCCAATTTTGGATGAAATCCATTTGTTAGTATAGAAGTTACATGTATTTTAAAATTGGATATATCAGCAGGCATAGAATCATGTTGTCAGCACTGCCTTGTATTAATTACTCCAAATTAATCTAGAATGTCAGGTGCTATACGTGTGCAAAGTATAGAGCTGTTGGCTTGCATACTTTCTGATATATTGATATTAGGGTAAAAAATATAGACAGCATTTATTAACAGTTGGCAGCCCTGATTGCACTGAAGAATACTTATAGTCATATCTGATATGTTACACATAGCACATGCGAAATTTGGATGAAATCCTACTGATAGTATAGAAGTTACATGTATTTAAAAATTGGCCCTATCAGCAGGCTTAGAATCATGTTGGTAGAACTGACGTATATAAGTTACTCCAAAATTAATCAAACATGTCAGGTACTATACGTGTGCATAGTTTAAAGCTGTCGGTTTGCACACATTCTGATATATTGGTATTTGGATAAAAAAAATAGAGAGAGCAATTATTAACAGTTGGCAGCCCTGGTGGCTCCTAAGAATACGCTCAGTCATATCTGTTTATGTACAGATATTACATACAAAATTTGGTTGAAATCCAGTTGATAGTGTAGAAGTTATATGCATTTAAACATTGGACCTATCAGAAGGCTTAAAATTATTTTGGCAACACTGTCATGGTTGGCCTCCTGGAAATTAATCTGAAATAGTCTTATCTACATGTGTGCCAATTTTGGAATAGCTCCTATTCATACCTTGCAGGATATCCAACATGGAGCTCAAATTTCTAGTGCGTTTTTTCAGCAGTTGGTAGCACTGACATCATTTTCAAATATGGACGTGAGCTATTCCGGTGCACATCTTTACTCATACTAAATTTGGTTTTGATTGCTGCAGCCGTTTAGGAGTTGATAGGGGGGGACACACACACAGCCAGACAGACAGACAGAAGGACAGACAGACAGACAGACAGACAGACAGACAGACACACATTTGCCCGATCTCATAAGACTACTTTTTCCTCATTTTTGCAAAATGTGAAAAGTAGGCTAAAAAACGGGGAGTTATATCAGAGCAACCACAACAAAAACAGTACAGACCATAGTGGTCGGAACAACGCAAACAAGCCTTCTCGGAAAGAATGAAAGTCTATTGGAACAACAAGAGAAACCAAAAGAAAAGTTGATTGAGTCATTTGCTTAACGTCTTCTATGTATTGGGAGAATTCGCTTCAAATAATAAATAATAATAAACCAGAATAAACTAATGAAAGAATGCAAGCCGGTAACCATGGCAACAGAATGTCAGAGGTCCATCTATTGCTGTATGATGCAATGCAATTCCATTAATTACATTAGTGTGAAAGTTTGCAAACGGCTAGAAGGTTATCACGGAACCAAATTAAGCTGTAAAATTCATCAATACGCTTGAGGGGGTCAAGGGGCACTCTAGAATTTTTTCACGAGATTTACACCTGCGGGTCAGGTACACAGGTCTATCATATTCCTATCCCTATATATTATTATTATTAGTGTTATATCATGGCGTACAACGACGAGACAAAGCCCCTCGGTGCCAGAAACAAAACTTGGAGGCCCTAAAGGGTCCTCGAAAACTACATTATAGGCCTAAGGCTCTAAAACCAACAGTTTCTGAGATATTCCCGGAAAACTAATTTAATTTAATTTAATTTAATTTAACAAACTAATGAAGATGTGCAAGTCGGTAACCATGACAATATTATCTCAAGGGGTGACATCCAACTTTCCATCTAGTTCTGTAAGAAGCTATGTCACTCCATTTATTACATTTCTGTGAAAGTTTGCAAATGGCTATAAGGTTATCACGGAACCAACTTAGACTGTATAATTCATCAATGCAATTAAGGGGGTCAAGCGGTGACCTAGATTTTTTTCACGCAATTTTCACGTGCGACATATAATACAGAAGGTCTATTAGTCTATATATCCAAACAGCAACATTATTTTCAAAAATTCCTGAATTGAATCAGCATTTTTTTGTGGCTTTTAGGAATTTGGGCCATATGAGGCCAAAGAACCTGAATTGTCAAGCACCACAAGCCTTTATAATTTATCAAAGGGGTCTTCCTGTGTATGGGGATCTAACACAACGTAGAGGGTCAGTTTTTATGTGACGTGTATTGTGTTTCGTCTCCAAGGCTTTCAATTCTATTTCACGTTAGTAAGTACACGTTAGGTGATTTTAGTTTGAGAGCACATTTTAACTAATCTTTTTTTTTTCGACATACAGGTTCATCGTAAGGATGATTTTGTTTGATACTGTGTGGTAGATATACCCATATATGGATATCTGGGTGATATGTTGTAGACAATAGAATTGTATGTCTGTCTTTCTGTGTATCTTTATATACCGGTACGCCTATAACTCGTGTTCGGATGCTTAGTGCATCGTAAGATTAGGTATGGTATCCATGAGGGTCAATACACCAATCATTTATAAAACTCTTCACCGTACTTTTCATACAGTAGAAAGGTGGATACAGGGAAAAACTTCTCAAAATACATGCTAAAATAGGCGAAATATAAAAATTATCCTAGAAGGACGACCAAAGCATATGTTGCGCTTCTCAGTGTGAGACACAAATTCGGGAGTCTATAAAGGGTCTCCGAATACCACATTTTAACGCCCTTAAATTAACAGCGTGTGTGATATTCACATAAAACTAACTTCGTTCTGATAAACTTATGAAGGAATGACAAACCGCTAACCATTGCAACAGTAGCTCAATTGATGATGTCTGGTGTTAACACCGAACACCGTTCGAAGAACGGTTACATCTGCTAGTCTTTGATAAAAGATTCAAAACAAAATGGCGGATCCTAACAGCTAGAATAGCACCACAACAAAAATGCTCATATCGCAGTTTGAAATGCATGAAACGTTACATAGTAAAAATGGTACCGGTATGTAAAACTTAAAATAAAAGAAAGAAAGTGTAGGTACAAATAGCAGAGGCTATAAACGCTGTGCATAAAGGAAAAAGACGCACATTTCAGGATATAAAGAAGAATTAAATACGGTAGTAAAATAGGCTGAAAAAGGACGTGAATGGTAACTTAGTATATATTTTGTTATAATATTTGTATATAATTCGTCAATTTCACTTATGATATTACGGTCGAATGTAAATAAGCACTTTATCCTTGCCAGTAAGTAATACATGTATCCAAAGGCAGACATAAGGGAGTGTCTAGACGGAATGAGTAGAACGCTCGACTGTAGTCCGCGAGAACCAGGGATCGAATCCCACCTAATGCTTACTCTTTTATTTCGTACGTTTCAATTTTCTTTTCTCAGGCAGTGGTTGTTTGGAACATAATCATTCATTTCATCATAAATATTAGGCCCATTGTAAATTTTTAATTCCTCGCACTGCAGCTTGTTCACCAAGATTTTACTCGTGAGTGACCAATGACCCAGGGCGAATAATTACCCTATTCGCCCCGGTTTAACCCACAGACGTTTACTTTATCTTTCCGTTTCTTTTATATGACGGTATTGCCTTTAACCTAAGGAATTTCAACTACCATAATAGCCTACAGTTAAGTGAACAAAGTACTGCCCTTCATCCATTTTGCTGAACTATGATAAAATATGTAATGCAGTGTAATGGTGTGATGATTGCTTTTTATAACTGTTCTATGAGATCAGTTTATAAAATATTTCTTAAAGTTTCTTTCACAAATTTCCTTGATAGTGTAATACCGGACTTACAACTAATATGACGTAGTTAGGCAGCCATGGAGTCTCAGCTGACTCTTGCATTGCTCCATTTTTCATCTTACCTCGTTACCTGTCCCACCTTCCTTTATTAGCTCTTGTTCTCTTCTAACCTCAACTCGAATACTTTCGGGGTCGGAAGAGAATAAGGGTAGACCTAGGAAGGCGAAAGGGATGAGAAAAGCCCGACACGAGTAAGTTGTAGCAATGATCATCAACCCACGTCCTTCTAATTGTCAGCCCTGGGTTGTAGAATGATTAGCCGATATACATGGTGTATCCAAATGAATATCGGGGTTTCAAGGCTTTGTAGTATTTATTACAGTTAACGTACGATTATAAATAATTGGCAACTCCAGCTATCTGATATGACATCTAGCGGTAAAAATGAGAAACTTACCAAGTAGGGTACATTTGTCACGTGGTGACTGTTTGTATATGGTTTCTTGTATTGGTAAACAGATCGTGGTAAATTGTTCGTGTCTTTTACTCGTTGATAGAGTGAAAAATGAGTAAAAGCAAAGTGTATTGCTCAGTTTACGGCTGTAAGTCGATGTATAAGAGGGCTGCGGATATACGTTTTCATCACTTTCCAAAAGATGCAAATAGCAATAGCCGAAAAGTGATGATACCTAATAATACCTAATACCTAATAATAATACCTTTCCACCCCGGGAAGGATCTAACACTTGTCGAGGTAGACGGACAGAAGACCTGCGACGTAAAGCCAGCGAAGGTTATTCAGTTTAAAAACAGCTGTTACGATGGGCGCGCTGGTAAGATTGAAGTTACTTGAATAATTAATTAAATAATTAATTATTGGCTGCTTGGTAGGGAGAAGGGATGAGTTTAACTTGTATTAAAACTCGGGGGGCGACAGGAATTGCTTGATTTGGATGGTTAAAAGGTGGGTTTGATGTTGAATATTTGAATGGTAGCGGAATCACTCATTCTACAGTGCCCACGGGGAGGCAAATTAGGCCTATATGACTCGTAGTGGAATAGCTCGAATATCGAAGAACTTAGCGATTACGAGGTGTAGGCTTGGCGGAAAGGCTGGCGGATCATCAGTTTGACATCAATTCACGATATAAGTCGGAGCTTGGAACAGTGGCGTCTGGTTTGCGTGGATGCTAGTCTCGGAGTGATGAAAGTAGCACAGCTTCGGTGTGTTATTAATTTGTTTATGTACCGTATTTCTCTCTTTGAATGTCCTCGGCGTTGACTCAGGATCGACATTTACATTATATTGCGCATAATAGTACCGAAATAATGTCCGAAGTGTAGCCCTATGTAAATTTGAATCAGCTGATCTCCATCAACCATAAAAACTGATGCTTGATAATATGCAAATGACACCAAAAAATCCAGTGGAACACACAAATTAGATCACGTGTATCGCACAGTTATACATATATACAATTAAAAATAACACTGTCATTACTTTAGAGACCACATTTACTGATTATAACCGAAAAATAAAAAGTGTTCCATATCAAACGCGTGTTATTGAGTATTTTAAACCCTACTTAAACAGACCGACCGCAGCGCCCCAAGTGTTAGTTTGAGTTGCCAATACATCAAATGAAAGAGCAACTCAAACAGTTTGTCCTACACGAGTTTGTACCTGTTGCATGCGCATGCACTGGTTCCTCCGTCTTCCGTTAGAAGCGCTAGTAGCCGAGACGGCGACTAGGGAGCAGAACGTTCTTTGTGTTGAACAGTTTGCAAGGACTGAATCTGCAGTTACAGTACAACGTGCATTCCGTATTACAGAGCCTGTTTCTCATGGCCTCCACGTTCACCCAATCAGACGCCATGCGATTTTTACCCTTGGGGGTTCATAAAGGGTCGTGTGTATGTGTCTCCGCTACCAACTGACCTAAGCGAGTTAAGAAACAGGATTGAAGCAGATGTTGCAACAATTAGTCTACTCCAGACACACTGAGCAAGGTTTGGGACGAACTCGGCTATCGACTCGATGTGTGCCGTGTGACGAATGGTGCTCACATTAAACGCTTGTAGGACAAACTGTTTGAGTTGCTCTTTCATTTGATGTATTATTTATAATCGTACATTAACTGTAATAAATACTAGACTACAAAGCCTTAAAACCCCGATATTCATTTTGATACACTCTGTACTATACCGTTGCCCAGATGATGCTTAAGTCTTATTTTTAACATGGATATGTTTTTGGGCTGTGGGTTTATCTGGAATTAGCGTGGACAAATTCCGACACCTAGTTATTGCCCAGTGCACCAGTAAAAGTCAGTTCGACGCGGTGTGACGGGGAGCGGGTTTCCGCCGTACTCATGCGTGGTTTATCTATTCCTGACCGAAATACCGTATATCGACAGTCAGTTACTGATACCTCCCTCATTGTGCTTTTTGTTCATCCAACTTTAAGCATGCGGTCTGTCACCCCTTTTCACTTTTCCCATTTGCAGAGTACTGAGTACAAATAACGGAAAAAGAAGGCGTGAATAAGTGAAGCTGACAGCGACCGACTTGATGTTTTTAGAATGCGCGTTATATATCACTTGGGAAGGCATCTGTAGTTCAAACCCAGCGACTTCTGCTTGCACGCAGACAATACCGTACTCAAGCCTTAGCTTTAAAAATTGAAGAATAATGCCTGGACACCAATAATAAAACTAGAAAATTGTAATTTAAAAATCATAATTTTTCGAGATATTCCTCCGTTGATAAAACTTGTCAGTGAATTCTTACTTTTTACGGAAGTAACCTTGGGGGGGGCTTTAGTTTTCTGCAAGTGGCTTTTAATGTGACGACAGGTCACATCTCGTGCTGTGCGGCTAGCATTCTTGACAGTCGGTCCGGGTTCTATTCCCGGCTCTGCCAAGAAATTTTAATTTTGTTCTGAGGGCTGGATCAGGGTAGGCTACACTGAGCCTCATGAGGCAAAACTGAGAAGAGGAGGGTTCCATTCCCATCTCAGCCATCTTGGAAGTGCTTTTCCGTGGTTTCCCCATTTCTACTCCGGGCAAATGCCGGGATGGTTTTAACTTAAGGCCATGGCCACCTCCTTCCCAATCCTCATCTGAATTACAAAAATGCAAACACTCATACAGCCATCACAATACCACTGGTCATCAGACAAATTCCACGCACACACGTACACGGGTCTACATGACCATGATGTTGCAAAGCCCCTAAGTCAAACAACAACTGCATTATACCATTCCAAGCAGCTTGTCTCAATTCTGCCTCCATGTATGTAGGGCCTATAGGTGCAAGAAATGAGCACTTTTCAAAACTAAAGAAATAATAAGCAAATATATACCGGTACCCTACTATTTTGTTTCACTCCTACTCCTGAATCCTCCCCTGAACATTCATCTTAAAAATAGAACGGTCTGCATCTTTGGACCAATTATAAAAATATAGCCTATAAGAAGAAAAGCATATGTTCGTTAATAGCTCCTCGGCAAAACAGAAAAAAAAACTTGAGTAAGTATTGATGTTTCTGTACTTTGTAACCTATATTTTTGAGTCCCCCATTACAGTTTAATTTAGGCTATTGTCATTGTTTATTTCTCTTCATATATGTTTCATTTCAATAGGTTATCGCGTTGGCAATGTGACCAACTGCACTGGTCCGTCTGCAGTAGACGCAGTGTCACTATTTTATTATTGCATTCTATAATTTTTCATTCGCATCTTCATTTTATCTACATATTTGCCATAGTGGTGGAGTGCATGTGGGGACATGGTATTAAAACATGTAGTTCTGTGGAGAACTACACAGCCTATTTTCATATATCCTACTTATGTTATTTGCCTCTATCAACATACAAAATTTCAGTTTGATTACTGTGATAGATTCCTAGATATTGAGAACCGTCTAAATATTTCGGATGGTCGCCATGTTGGATTTTTATATATGTAGCCTAGCTAGTTATGTACTATTACATGAGGGCCGATAGCCTAGATGTTAGGCCCCTTAAAACAACAATTATCATCATCAACTATTACATGAAGATTATTGTGTAGGTGTAGTACGGTATTCAAACTTCAATCGCGTGATTAGGACACAAGAATTGAAAAAAGATTTTTAAATTTCGCACAGCTGCCATCTTGTGGTTACGAAACAATTGAAATAAATTAGATGCCAGTGGATTAACATTTGTATAAGCATTTACCGTATGGATGGTTAAATGGCGAGAAACGTCCATTTAAATATTTATATTTCGCGTCGCTGCCATGTTAGATTTGCGCTCACCAGGTTATTGAAAGTCCCATAGGTGAACTTATGTTCATAGCCTCTATCAACATACAAAATTTCAGTTTGATTGCTATCATAGATTAATATATATTGAGTATCGTCTAAAATATTTCGGATGGTCGCCTTGTTGGATTTTTATATATGTAGGCCATAGATTTATGAAACTATTAGATGACGATTTTTGCGTAGGTTCATTATTCAAACGTTCACTTCGATCGCATGATTAATACACAAGAAATAAAAACTTGATTTTAAAATTGGGCACAGCCGCCATCTTGAGATTATGCGAACAATTGAACGAAATTAGATGCCAGTGCATTACAATGTGTATAAACATTTACTGTACCATATTTCACTGCGTTAAGATGGTTAAATCGCGAGAAAAGTCTATTAAAATGTTTCACCTTCGCTTGGCCGCCATGTTCGTTTTATATTTTACAGATTTTTGGAAGTTCCATAGCTGAACTTCTAGTAGTACCCTTTATCACCGTACAAAATTTCAGGGTGATATCAGTAATAGTTTCGGAAATATAGAATGCCGGTGAAATATTTCGCACAGCCGCCATCTTGAGGTTATGTAAACAATAGAACTAAATTAGATGCCAGTGCATTACAATGTGTAAAAACATATGCTCTATCAAGTTTCATTGCGTTTCGATGGTTAAATCGCAAGAAAAGCCTACTTAATAGCTCTAAATTCTCTTGGCCGCCATGTTCGTTTTGTAGTTAACAAAGTTTTGAATACCTCATAGGTAAACTTTTAGTAGTACCCTTTATCACCGTGCAAAATTTCATGGTGATATCAGTAATAGTTTCGGAGATATGGAATGTCGGTGAAATATTTCGCACAGCCGCCATGTTGGATTGGTGAGACGTAATAAAATTTGAAGGGCACAATCGGGGTCGTCCGGAATAGTGCTATGACCTTACCGAGTTTCATTGAAATCGCTCCAGCCGTTTAGACGTTATTAGGGAGGGGTACTCACCAGTGGCGGCTCGTGACTTTCTGGACTGGGGGTTCAATAGAAAAGAGCACTCACTTCAAACAGCGGACCCTTAATCTACTACAAAGATAAACAGTACACATGTGGTATCTCAAACTTCGTACATATAGTTATGAACATTACAATGAGCGATTTCAAACACAGTGAGTTCAAATCATTCGCCTCAACCAGAACTTGAACCCTGGATCAGCATTATTAGTGAAGATCAAAGTTTTCTCTCTCGATGTCTCTCTCAAACACACGCTCAAACACGCACCTGTATGACAGGCTCCATCTGGTAATGAGCCTGGTTAAGAACATGCAACATTTCAAATCTTACAGCAATCGAGTATCAGATTGAAATGGCTCACAAAATGAAGAATGGGTATACTTATAAAAGGTAAAGGTAATTTAGAAGGAAAATACTCATAAAAGGAATTAGATTGAAAAATACGCACAAAATGTAGTTTAGGTTCAAATTACTTACAAAATGCAATGTAGATTCGAAATACTCAACAAAATGCAATTGAAATTCAAAATATTTACAAAATGCAATTGATATTGAAAATACGTATAAAATGCAAGTGAGGTTCAAAATACTTACAAAATGCAATTGGAATTGAAAATACACAATGCAAGTGAGATTGAAAAAGGTCGGTTCAGAATCAAAATACTCACAAAGTGCAATTGAAATTCAAAATACTTACAAAATGCAATTGGATTTGAAAATGCTTACAAAATGCTCACAATATGTGGAAGCCCGCGATTCAAAATACAGTACTTACAAAATGCAATTGAGATTGAAAATACTTACAAAATGGAGTTTAGGTCGAAAATACTTACAAAGTGCAATGTAGATTGAAAAGACTTACAAAATGTGGTTGAGTAAAAAAAAACTCACAAAATATAATTTAGAGATACCGCGAGCCAATTCATAAAAACAGGTCAGGAATCCTAAAGAGAAAAGGAACTGTAATGAAAAGAAGGCTGATCCCACGAAGAATGAGAGATCAAGAAAGGTGAGAGAAGGGACAATGAAAGCGGGAAAAGACTCCCGAGGCCTCGGATACACTGATACCTAAGGGGTTGGAAGACAACAAGAGTTGACCAAGAGAGGTCGACAGGAACGAAGACAGTGAGGAGCCCGGCACAAGAAAGTGGAAGCAATGCCGGACTCAGCTGGGGTCTCGTGGTCGCCAACCCACGTCCCACTAGATGTGAGCCCCTGGGGGACGCGGAAAAAATAATCGAATTACACAGACACTAATTTCACGCAGTTAATAGGCACAAGGAAATACTCGAAGTGATTTACGTTCCAGCACTAGACAGTGTGACTAACTTAAACCTGAGAAAATAGTGGAACTACAGTAGTGAGTTCGATAACTCCGGAGCGTTAACAACTAACAAGACACCTTCTTCCGCTATTTTATTGGTATTATTTCAATCTAAGTGAATCGTTTATTTAATTAGCCTTCAAATACAATACATAGCTAGGTTGGTTCGGCCACTGTCTTGGCAAACCAGTTTTGTGTTCCCCTATTTGTTTCCACTCTGTGTGGTTGTACATATCTTTATTATTTGTCTTCATTGTATTTATTCATTGTCAAGTTTGTTTTGTTTATGTTGGTTAGTTGTCATGATTCATTTGTTTTGATTACATGTTGTATTCCCACTGCCGGTGTTTCCAGTGGGATATTTTTGCTTAGAAGATATTTTGGTATTCTAAGTTGGCCACTTTGATTCTTCTTCTTTCTCTTTGACTTGTCTTTGAACTTTCTGCTGTGATTGGCTGCTCTCAGCCTATCAGAGGCCTCCTTGCTGTTTGTAGCGACCAATCACGTGTTTCTTCTTCGTCTTTAAGCTTGTAGCCATGACAGAATGTTATGCTTTGATACTGGTTGTGATCTATCGACGAATATCCAGTTAATCACTTCTGTAATTGGTGCTATCTTCATAGTAACCGTGCTTAGTGATCATATCCTGCACATGATTCATATTTTTGTTAGGGCAGTGACATATTGGTGATTTTCGGTCTCATCAGACCATGCTTGTTGTTATCGCTACGCGCCATGTTGACGAATCCTTCAATCCGCGGCGTCGGATAGTTTGTTGTAACATGTTTAATTCTGATCTTCACCTATTGCCTAACAATTTGTCATCACGCGTATGAATATGATTTTGTTTCGTGTGATAAGTAATTCATCGTTTGTCTTGAGGCATGTGTTACATGGCCATGCACTATCTTCCTGCACCATCACTGAAATGGAGGTTGACACTGGGCTCAACTTCTTTACTATTGTGACAATACCGTGCGATTGGCATGTCCCGGTATTTGTATGACAGCAACTACTTTGACTTCCTGCGTTTCACACATAATTTGTTTTATTAACAATTCATTTTGGGCTTACGGTATCGGGGCATCACTGTAAGTCAGTCCTGGTTCGACGACACATTCTCGTTCCATGCGACCTGTTTTCATTATTTGTTGCAACTCCACTTGCGTTGCATGTTTAAACTATACCCTTCTTTGGAACCGCCTTGTATAGCATGCCGTTCCTTGATGTATTGATCTGCAGCTACGTTCAAGACAATTTATGTGTTTTAGGCTCAAGCCTTACGTGTGTTAATTCCATGTGAGTGTTTCTTCAATTGTGTAAATTTGTGCCAGTGTTTCTCATCTATTTGTGTGCCACCTTTGAATATTTATTTTATGTGCCACCTATTTGATAACATATCTTATTATTAGTAATTGTTTGTGTTGTGTCCTTTATGCCTTCCTGGACCTCCTTACTTGGTGACAATGATATTGTCTGGTCCACCACATGTTTGCTAAATTGTTATGCGACCTTTTATAAAGTCAACCCTTTTTATCATTACATTTTTATCTAATGCTTTGGCCAACAAACCCTTATACATGTCCGCTATTACCAGGATACTCTTGGTGGGTTGTTGACTTCCCGCGTTGTCCATTACATTATTTTGTCCTCTCCGGGCCGGATATTGAGCTGTTTACTACTTTGAATTATTAAGCATTGTTTTGGCCATGTTGGGCCCTTGTTTCTTGCTATTTCACCAGGAAGGCCATACATTTAACATTGTATACGTTCCCATTAACTTCCCAAGGACACAATACAGTATTCTATGTTCAGATGTTTGTTTACAACTTAATCGAGACCATTGTCTCAGTGTTTATTTTGTATGTTAGTTAGTTGGTTGTGTTAGTTAGGTGTGCAACTCTGGTAATTACATCTAGGCGGGCAATCCTAAAGTTATTATGGAGGATGCCCAAAAGCGAGCTTTAGTTAGGAAGCGTGCAGTCGCTAAGGGCATGCTTACCTCACAAGAAAAAGTAATTAGCAACTTTCAGGACATTACAGAAGAGCAATATCAAATGTTAGTGTTACGCAAACACAAATGCGAGGAAATTTATAAACAATATAACGAAGCGCAAGTCCCTTTAGAGGATATTACAGACAATATCGACGAAGAAACAGCCAAACGTTGTGACTTCGAAGATAAGTATTTTGAGTTGATGGTTAAAATTAAACTACATTGTGACAATTTCAAAAAATCCAACACTACAGACAGTGATAACCCTTTGAATAATTTGCAGAGTGCACAATTTCCTAATGCTAACGTAGCTGCAGCGCATATAAAGTTGCCTGAAATTCAAATTCCGCAGTTCAGTGGCGACTTCACAGACTGGCTGAATTTCAGAGATAGCTTCAAGGCCATAGTAATTGATAACCATGCTCTTTCTGATGTTGTTAAGTTCTACTACCTTAATTTTAGTCTTAGTGGCGAGGCTAAGCTCCTCCTAAAGAACATTACTGTGTCAGATGATAACTTTATGGTCGCATGGAACTTGCTGACAACTCGATACAATAACATTAGGCTCATAGCGCACAACCATTTCACCAAGCTTTTCAAGCCCCCCGCATACGGTAATGAATCAGTGTCCTTGCGTGCCATCATCGACTACTTTGTTTCTCATATCAATGCGTTAGAAGCTTTGGACTTTAACGGGGTCTCCCTTCAAGACCTGTTATTGTCACATTTTATATTGGAGCTACTAGATAATGATAGCATCCGTGAATGGGAGAATCATGTTGATTCTGGGAGAATTCCCACTCTCCAGGACTTGGTTAGCTTCTTAGAGAAAAAATGCAAGGTACTGGAAATAGCTGAAAGGAATGGTCCAGGCCTGCATTACATACTGCTGTAACCAAACTTAAAGCTGAAGGTCATTCGCCTCAGAAACCCATGTTAACTACTACCAAATTTCGTTGTACATATTGTAGGAGCATTGATCACCAATTGTCGAAATGTGGTACCTTTATTAAACTTTCGTCCACAGCCAAATGGGATTTTGTCAGGTCTCGAAAATTATGTTACAATTGTTTGCGTAATTTCGAGCCTAATCATCAATGTTCGAAGTACTCTTGTAACACTTGTTCCCGAAAACACCACACACTTCTTCACTATGAACCCTCCAGTGGCACTGGTAATGATGCTTCTCAAGCTCATGCTAACGTGGTAAACACGAGTTGCAGTAGCGTCGCTCGTGACAATCAATCTTCAAGGACGCTATTACCCACTGCCAAGTTGAATATATTAGCTGGCAATGGCTTACGTGTACCTGTCACTGCACTACTTGACTCTGCATCAGATTGTAACTTAATTTCGTTACACTTAATTAAGAAATTAAGACTCCACACCAAACCTATGAAGGTACACATTCGCGGTGTTGGTCAAAATCAAAGCACTGCTACTGTTGTTGCTGATGTGAACGTTTTTGCCTGTGCTACTAATTGGTCAGCTAAGCTTGAATGTCTCGTGGTTCCCGATATTGCAGTTGAGCTACACGCTGCTGGTTTCGACACCTCTGAATGGAACATTCCATCACGTATTGATTTAGCTGATCCTGATTTCAATTGCACTAAATCTATTGACCTTGTTCTTGGTGCAGAATATTTCTTTGACCTGTTATGTCCTGGTAAAATCATACCAGTTGGTGATTTGCCCATCATTCAAAATACCTCTGTGGGTTGGGTGTTTTCTGTGAGGCTGCCCAGTGCAAGCACCTCGCAACCATCGCACGTGGTATCAGCACTTACACTCTCACGCCCTCATGTAGAACAACAGCTGGAAGCGTTTTGGAACGTTGAAGAAGTTGAAACCCCAGTGTTGTCTGTTGACGAATCCATATGTGAAGAACACTTTGTTGCTACTACCACTCGCCAAGACGATGGTAGATTTGTGGTTAGACTCCCTCGCAAGGTATACTCGGAGCCTCTAGGTGCCTCTCGCTACGCTACACTAAATCGTTTTCACTCTCTCGAAAGACGTTTGGCTCGTAACCCTGAGTTAAGGTTAGAATACACTGAATTCATGCATGAATATCTAGCCTTAAGCCATATGCAAGTCGCTTCCCACCCGATTGATGGTGAAGTTTACTACATTCCCCATCATCCTGTTTTCAAGCCGCACAGTACTTCTACAAAGCTCAGAGTGGTATTTGATGCTTCGATGGTTACTACGTCTGGGTGCTCCCTTAATGATACCTTGTTGGTGGGCCCTGTAATTCAGCAGGATTTGTTCTCTATTTTGCTTCGGTTCCGTACTCACTTGATAGCGTTTGCAGCTGATCTGAGTAAAATGTACAGAGAGATTCTTGTAGATCACAAAGATCGTGACTTACAGAGAATATTTTGGAGAGACTCTCCTTCAGACCCAATAGTAGAATATCAATTAAACACCGTTACATGTGGTACTGTCCCAGCTTCCTTCTTAGCCACTCGTGTGCTAAAGGAGCTCGCCCTCACTGATGGCACAGCTTTTCCAGCTGCCACTCAGATTGTTTTAAACGACTTCTATGTTGATGAATGTATCTCGGGATGTGATTCCGAGCATGACGCACTCATTCTGTATGATGAATTGACCCTTCTTTTGAGGTTAGGTGGTTTCGAACTGTGTAAGTGGAGTTCAAACTCCATGACTCTATTAGATAACATTCCTCTTGATCATCAAGAGAAACAACAACTCCGTAGTTTCGGCGATGGTGAAGAAACAGTCGCCAGAACGCTAGGACTTTATTGGCAACCTATCGATGACTTATTGCGGATTCAGTCACCTATCGTGAACAGTGACACTTCAATTACCTTTACTAAGCGTTCATTTTTGTCCATTGTTGCCTCTATCTTTGACCCCTTGGATTTAGTGTCACCTATTGTGGTTGCTTGTAAGATTCTCTTCCAAGATTTGTGGATTCACAAACTCGGTTGGGATGACCCCCTTCCAATGGAAATCGCGCAAGCTTGGCTGAATATTTATAGCAATTTACCTGCGATTTCTTAGATTTTTACTCCACGTTTGATTAAGCCTGCTTCAGAAATCAAATCTATGCAACTTCATGGCTTCTGCGACAGCAGTCGGCAGGCCTATGGAGCGTGTCTCTATTTATTGTCAATTGATACCAACGGCATCGTCACTGTTGCACTTGTGTGCGCTAAGTCGAAGGTTGCTCCTCTTAAACAGTTGTCTTTGCCCAGACTTGAGTTATGTGGTGCACTTTTGCTTTCCAAATTGCTTGCAAAAGTGCAACCCGCTTTGAACTTGCCTATTGAATCCGTCTATTGTTGGACAGATTCCACTATTGTTTTGTCTTGGTTGGCTTCGCCCCCCTCAAAATGGAAAACCTTTGTAGCCAATAGAGTTGCTGAAATACAAAGACTTACTGTCCACTGCGCCTGGAAACATGTCTCTTCCCGTGACAATCCAGCCGACATAATTTCCCGAGGCTGTATGCCCTCGGAATTGAAAAATAATCAGCTATGGTGGTATGGTCCAGCATGGTTGAAGGCCTTTACAAGCTCCAGTACTTTAGATATCTTTGACACTCCTGTGTCCGAATTGCCTGAGTGTAGAATTTCGTGTGAAAATGTATCTAAACCTGTTGACATTGATTTTTTAAACAATTTTTCTTCCTACACGAGATTGTTGAGGGTCATAGCCTACTGTATTACGTTTGTCTCTAATTGTAGAAATACCACTAGGATCAGTGGTCCACTCACTGCCATTGAAATTGATGTTGCACTACTTACAGGTGTGAAAATGATTCAAGCTCAGTGCTACTCTACTGAACTTGCTGCTCTAATGAAGAATGAGCAAGTGCCATCCACTTCCACCATCAGCAATTTCCACCCTTTGCTTCACTCTGATGGCACTATTCGTGTGGGAGGCCGTTTGGAATTGGCCGACCTTCCATTTGATACAAAACACCAGATACTTTTGCCCAATGACCATCATTTCACTAAAGTCCTGGTCAGACATTCCCATTTAAAGTTGCTTCATGGCGGGGTCCAGGTTGTGATTGCGACTATCCGACAACGCTTCTGGATACCTTCACTACGAAAACTTGTTCGTAGCCTATCTCGCTCTTGTGTTACTTGCGTGCGCTACGCTGCACGTCCTTCTGAACAGTTAATGGGTCAACTCCCAGCTGTTCGCCTCCATCAAACCTTTCCCTTTAATCACGTTGGTGTTGATTACTGTGGTCCATTTACTATCAGGTACGGTGGCCCCAGGTCAAAGGTCTCTACTAAGGCCTACATCGCAATGTTCGTTTGTATGGTTACGAAGGCTGTGCACACTGAAGTCGTCACTTCCCTCTCCAGTCATGCTTTCGTTGTAGCTTTTACTCGCTTCTGCAGTAGAAGGGGTGTTCCCGCTCAAGTGTATTCCGACAATGGTACCAACTTTCAAGGCGCACAGTCTGACCTTGCTGATCTTGGTTCGTTGCTCTCCTCTGCAGATTTTCAATCTGTTGTTCAAGATTCTACCTCATCGCTACTAATTCAGTGGCACTTCGTTCCTCCTAGTTCTCCGCATTTTGGTGGAATTTGGGAGGCAAACATCAAATCTTTGAAATCTCATTTAATAAGAATCATGAAGGCTCAAGTAATTACGTATGAAGAATTGACCACTCTCGTGGTGCAAATTGAAGCCATTCTAAATTCTAGACCCATTTCGCCTATGACTGAGGATCCTACTGACTTGTGCTATCTCTCGCCAGGTCACTTTCTGGTTGGACGACCTTTGAATGCCTTGCCCATTCCTGACGTTTCTGAAGTGCCCATCAATAGGTTGTCTAGATGGCAATTACTTCAACAGATTATGACTTCATTGTGGCGTAAATGGTCCACAGATCATTTACTCTCCCTTCAACAACGTCACAAGTGGAACCGTGTGTCTCCTAACCTCAAGGTTGGCTCGCTTGTGCTTATTATGGATGACAATGTTTCTCCTACTTACTGGCGACTTGGACGCATTTTTGAGGTTCACTGTGGTAAGGACGGCCTAGCTCGTGTGGTCTCTCTACATACCACCTCTGGACTCTTGAAACGTCCCATCGTCAAGGTGTCTCCCTTGTTGCCGCAGAACTAAACCCTCTTGTATTTCATAAACAACCTGCCTGTTGTTTCTGTGCGGGCAATATGGTTCGGCCACTGTCTTGGCAAACCAGTTTTGTGTTTCCCTATTTGTTTCCACTCTGTGTGGTTGTACATATCTTTATTATTTGTCTTCATTGTATTTATTCATTGTCAAGTTTGTTTTGTTTATGTTGGTTAGTAGTCATGATTCATTTGTTTTGATTACATGTATTCCCACTGCCGGTGTTTCCAGTGGGATATTTTTGCTTAGAAGATATTTTGGTATTCTAAGTTGGCCACTTTGATTCTTCTTCTTTCTCTTTGTATTCTCTTTGACTTGTCTTTGAACTTTCTGCTGTGATTGGCTGCTCTCAGCCTATCAGAGGCCTCCTTGCTGTTTGTAGCGACCAATCACGTGTTTCTTCTTCATCTTTAAGCTTGTAGCCATGACAGAATGTTATGCTTTGATACTGGTTGTGATATATCGACGAATATCCAGTTAATCACTTCTGTAATTGGTGCTATCTTCATAGTAACCGTGCTTAGTGATCATATCCTGCACATGATTCATATTTTTGTTAGGGCAGTGACATTTTGGTGATTTTCGGTCTCATCAGACCATGCTTGTTGTTATCGCTACGCTCCATGTTGACGAATCCTTCAATCCACGGCGTCGGTTAGTTTGTTGTAACATGTTTAATTCGGATCTTCACCTATTGCCTAACAATTTGTCATCACGCGTATGAATATGATTTTGTTTCGTGTGATAAGTAATTCATCGTTTGTCTTGAGGCATGTGTTACATGGCCATGCACTATCTTCCTGCACCATCACTGAAATGGAGGTTGACACTGGGCTCAACTACTTTACTATTGTGACAATACCGTGCGATTGGCATATCCCGGTATTTGTATGACAGCAACTACTTTGACTTCCTGCGTTTCTCACATAATTTGTTTTATTAACAATTCATTTTTGGGCTTACGGTATCGGCGCATCACTGTAAGTCAGTCCTGGTTCGACGACACATTCTCGTTCCATGCGACCTGTTTTCATTATTTGTTGCAACTCCACTTGCGTTGCATGTTTAAACTATACCCTTCTTTGGAACCGCCTTGTATAGCATGCCGTTCCTTGATGTATTGATCTGCAGCTACGTTCAAGACAATTTATGTGTTTTAGGCTCAAGCCTTACGTGTGTTAATTCCATGCGAGTGTTTCTTCAATTATGTAAATTTGTGCCAGTGTTTCTCATCTATTTGTGTGCCACCTTTGAATATTTATTTTATGTGCCACCTATTTGATAATATATCTTATTATTAGTAATTGTTTGTGTTGTGTCCTTTATGCCTTCCTGGACCTCCTTACTTGGTGACAATGATATTGTCTGGTCCTCCACATGTTTGCTAAATTGTTATGCGACCTTTTATAAAGTCAACCCTTTTTATCATTACATTTTTATCTAATGCTTTGGCCAACAAACCCTTATACATGTCCGCTATTACCAGGATACTCTTGGTGGGTTGTTGACTTCCCGCGTTGGCCATTACATAGGTAGTTTATTTTATATAGATAAATTCATGGATACATTATGGATGCATATAAACAGTCTAATGTGGCAGCCATGAAGCACCCTTTCAAAAGCGCCCCTGGTGAGCACTTTCACTGTATGTTCACATTGGCCGCATTTATTTTACAAACACGTCAAGAGATGGCGCAGTGTATACTTTTTCCACAACCCTGAAGGGCTTGTGTCGCTGGACTAATGAACGAATTCAGCTATCTTATTGCGCATGCGTGTAGGATGGATACAAGTTTGGCTTGTATCCACTGTTCCCTTCCCTTCTAACCCCCGCTACATGTACCGTGCCAACGCTCTACCTTACTCGCCTATTCTCTGCAGGAAATATTGGCCAAGACTGGGGGTTCAAACCAGATCTTGCGCCGGCTCACTTCCTCGCGCTCGTTAACTGCATTTGAACTCCGTGCTGTTTTCTGACAAATATTTCTGTTACGTATAGGGACAAAATGCTAAATATATTGTCAAATTTAATGGGGGTTCATTGCGCCATTGCGCTATAGCAAGAACCGCCACTGGTAAACACACACACGGACAAAGGGTGATCTCATAAGCCTATTTTTTTTTTCATAAATGAAAATAGGCTAAAAATAGCCGCTCTGTGCAAGGGCCAGACATTACCATCTAGTGCAAGGAGGAGTGGCAGCACTAGTTGTTCACAGCCTCCTAAAAGAATGGATCTTTGTAACAATAAGGTTCTAAACGTAGATGATGCAAAAAAGATAGATATATAAGCCTAGTGTGTTTATTTTTTCTCGTGAGTCTACATGTAGATGTAATTTCGAATATTGTAGGCCTACCTATAAGTGACAAAATAATTAAATACAATCATTCTGGCATATGCTCCAAAGAGAGGAAGTAGCCAAGCTGATAAAGGTACATTTATTTATAGAAGAACTCGAAATATACAGTATATGGAGGATGAAAACATTCTGGTGATAGGAGACCTTAATGCACATTTTGGCTTGGAGACAGCAATAGGACTCCATGGGTCTGGTAGTAAGAACTCTGATGGAGAAATGCTACTGGATGTGTGTCTAAGAAACCTTTTACACATCAAGAATATAAGGTTAGAAAAAGACCAAACCACAAAATAACACTGTACAGCTGGGATGGCAAAATAAACTCACTAACTGATTTCATCAACACCGTCAAATTAGCTGGTCGACAGGTAGGGTAAAGTTAAGTGACTCCGTGATACTAATAAGCTTTTCTGAAATGTTAGATTTCAGTTATTTAGATTCATTTCATATTAAAGAGGAATACCCTACAGACATTTCTGGCATGTATATTACAAATATTCATAAGTTATTTCAAGATATTAACTATCAAAATCGGGTAGTAGAAGTAGGTAACGGCATGATATTCAAGTTACTCCGTGATAGCATGTTGTTCACCATTCAGTGTACTTTTTAAACGTGAAAACTAATGTTTAATGTCATAAAAGTGTACAAATCGTATGTAGACTATACGTTTCTATTACCCCATATTGCCCATATTGAAACATTTCACTACACAGGTTTTTTTTATAGAAAAAAAAACAACAACTTTCTATTAAAAGTATTCCATTAAACATATTTTAAGTCTTCTTAGTCACTATCAGATTCCTCACACATATCACACATAAAATAGACATTATAGGTATCAGACATTACAAAACTGATAATCAATCCATTCGGTTCCATTTTTCCTCTTGGTGTCATCCGCCAGAGGAGCCACCTCACGAACCACAACCATCATCGTCATTGTTCTTGGGTTTGAAATTAGGCCAAGACCAATCGATTGTGTCTATCTTGACACACTATCTTCACTTCAAATTCAGGTGACACAACGAATGGCTTTCCAATTTTTGCAACGGTTGCACTTCCTGGATCGGCTGAAAATGTTGTGCAATAATCCTTTAGTGTACTCTACGGGTTATTAAAACATCTACTGGCCTTATATTCTGACCATCCTTCTTCCTTCATCGACCTCAATGCTTCTTTACGTGTTTTAGCTGTGTAGGAGCGAGCCTCTTTATTCCGTTTTGGCGCCATTTCAGCGTCCAACCTAAGAAAAACGTACTTATTGCTAAGCTCACACACCTTGCATGCGTAACACTACATGCATGTAAGTTTTGTATGCGAATGGTCTGCATCTTACCTCTGACTGGTGTTAAAATGTAACTTATACAATGAAACAGCTGTTTATAAGAAATTAAAATTTCCACCACAGAATTCACGGGACGTGGATCACTTGTTGAAATGTCAACTCTCTGTTAATATAATTTTTAAACCTCATTGAGTTGGTCAAAGATAGAATGCAAGGGCTTCCTGGATTCCTGGTTTCTACTACCATCTCTTGGTAAAAACTTAGAACTTTCGGAATTGAACCTACGTAGTCATAGAGGAAATACGCTTTATCACGGTGTTACTTGATATCACGGAGTAACTTGACTCTACCTTATGTGATGTTAACATTTTACCAGAGCACATAGAGAGAGACCATCGCCTGATATTAACAACTCTAGTTAGTTATTCATGTTTTAAGGGGCGGAACTACGAGGTCATCTGCCCCTATTAACAACTCTGCAGGACGTGAAAATAACGAAGATAACTACCAACTGAAAACCAAGATCAGAACCTAGAAATTGGATGATCTAGATCTCTAAGAAAATTACCAACCCAAGATCAAACAGCTGTCTGTAGGTGCAATGTGAGAGAGTTGTGTTTATGTTCCCTGCTGGCACACTAGTCTGTGTAATCAATAAATTTAACCATATTTTTAATTATTTTCCCTTTTTCGTAGTCTGATAATTTATGTAGCGATTACGTTGCCCCATGACCCTAGAGTAGTTAGAAAAATAGGTTTCAACTAATGCATTTTATACATATCAAAATAAGTTTAGCATATTGCCATGGAGCACAGTGGGGATGAAAGCGAGGATGGATTTATTAAGCAGTGTCCACGCCTGATCTGCACCATTGTGAGAGCATAGGCAGGCCATTCCATTCTGTGAATATCATCCTTCCGAAGAAAGGCATTGACAATGCGGGCGAGCGTTATCGTCCACGAAAGTGAAATTTGGGCCGAAATTGTCAGCATAGCCTTTCACTACAGGTGCCAGGATAGTATCCCTGTAACGTATGCCTGTCATATGCCCTGGGGTGTACACGAGGAGTTCGGCGACCATACATGATGCCACCCAGAAACATTGTGCCACCACCTCCCTGTTGGTATCCGTCTCGTATGTATTGGTCGTGCATACGTTCACCGGGTCGTCTGCACACTCGCACACATCTATCCTCATTGACACAGGCGAGTGTACACAGCCGATATACACGCACGCAAGAATGACTGGATTTGAGACCACTACGTCTCTTGGTCAACAATATGCAAAACGTCTTTTGATGTATGTGTATGATGGTTTAAAAGGCAATCTAGAAGAGCTAACATGAAAGTTGACTAACTTCACTACCATAATACTGCTTAAGAGTGAAACCTAGGTGAAATCCCACACAAGACACGGCACAAACCTAGAAAAATTGCAGAGTTTTAATTCACTGGCCGTAAAAGCCAATATACCATGTTTCACATGTAGTTTTTTTCTGTCTGTAAGCTTCTCTCATAATACACGTGGTTCTTCCTGCGTTCTTGCTCGAAAAAGTGGTATTCTTGCCGAGTTTCTGTCCCTAATAGCCTTCTTAATATCATTCTACCATTAAGGCACGGTGCACACTGGAGAAACCTGTTTCATGCTACTGGTTTCATGAAATCGGTTTCAAGAAACCAGTTGCATTGGAACATGCACACAGATGCAACGGTTTTCCACCAGTTAGGATGATTTTGTCTTGTTGGATTTTATGGCCCCACCTTCATTACGAGAATCATGCCTCCAAAGAATAATGAACCCGAATGGTAACTAAATACAATTAAAATTCGGTAACCATGCCTGTAGTCTTCAGGGGCAGATAACTTCGTTGTTCCGCCCTTTAAAACAACAACCACCAGTAGCCTCTGTGTTCTGTTCACGTGATCGCAATATAAACCACTATCGAATCCGAGGAGCATCCCCTACTTGACAGCCCAAAGAAAGAGCGCCCGGTTCAGCTGACGAAAATCAATAGAAAGAACAAGGACACCCACATAATAAATAGATAACATAATACTAACTAAAATAACTGACCTTGCAGATCACGTGAGCAAAGAGGTTGCCCGATTCCCCACTTCCCTGTTATTCACAGGCTTATATAGGCCTAAGGGCCTGGGCCGCCCCCGAAATTTTTGTCACATTAAAAACTAATATAGTCTACTTATCATGTACTATTGTTACTACGCAACGTATGGCTACGTTGCAAAGCAAGGCGACGGTAGAGCGATGTAAACAGTGAGACAATCAGTTAGCTCTGATCTTTATGTGTAACAACATATCAACCTGTTATTACTCTCCAGTGCCTTCGCTCTTAGGAACCTACCAAGAACAGCAACAAGTGCCCATGGAGCGTGTGACGAAAGTTTTCTCCCTAACTATTATACCCTTATCAAACTTTTGTCAAATTTGCCTCTCTCTGCAGCTACTGGTAGGCCTACTGCCGAACGTAGTTTGGAGTTGGTTGATAACATACTTTAGGAATTCTACTTCTGAAAACAGGCTCAACGGTCTAGCATTGTTACGGAGATATACATCACTGACGAAGTTATAAACCGATTTGGTAATGCTTCAAGAAACCTTAACTTTATATTATAGTGTAAGTTGTCATCATCAGCTTTAACTCGAATCCGAGTATAAATCTTCTTCCTTCAGTCCAGTTTGTGGATGTGTTTACAGTGACTAAAGAGTCCAATCCAGGCATGGAACAAGCGACCACACAAGTCACATAGTATTGCTGGAGGAGGGCGTGGTTGGGCTGCTCGAAGTTTCCTAGCTTGACGCTTGGCCTCTACATGTGTGCGTCGATCCCTTTCAAACGTCTTTGCAGTATCCGAGATGGTATGGCGCCAAGTTGAGCGGTCTTCAGCCAGCATGTCCCAGGTTTGTGAATCAAGATCTGTCAATTTCAGGGTCTGCTTAAATTGGTCCATGTAGTGCCTCTTAGGACCACCATGAGGCCTGGTGCCATAGCATAACTCACCATATAGCATTTGACGAGGTAATCTCACATCATACATCCGATGGACATGACCAATCCATCTAAATTGGTGACCTATTATGGATGATTCTATGCTGTTGATTTGAGCCTTTTCCAGAACAGCAATATTGGTAATGCGGTCTTCCCATTTAATCCTCAGGATTGATCGAAGTTTTTGTAGGAGTGTGATGGTCCCAATTTGTGACCAGAATGAAATAATTTTATATATTTTATTATTATTATTATTATTATCAATATTTTTTAAGTTTACATTTCACCTTTTATTAGTTATTATGTTGACTAATATGTTTATATCTATTATTATGCGGTAATTTAGAATATTATGGCAATTGAAAGGACATGGAGCGATACACATTATATTTGAAATAAGTTAGACGCTTGACTGAATATTATTTCTGAAGAAAATACGAACAAGAGAAGAAGAGGGTGTTCGCGGAAGGCCGGCTTATCCACCGCTTCCTGGTAACGACTTGAATAGACACTTATGTCTTTCACATCAAGTATTCTACCAGTATACAAATCATACTAAGAATGGATTCTTTGAAGACTCTCCATTATCAATACCTGGCAGGCAAGGTAATGAATGGGGCTGCTGGACCTGTGAATGAGTCCTTTGCAACTTTATACAAAAGGTGGGCTGGACCTCCCGAGAAATGCTACAAAGAAGTATTGTCATTATTGATATGTGAAAGACGGGCTAATATTGCCTAGCGACTTCAGAAGATGGGATAGACGCGTGCCTTACCTGGGAACGTTATATATATGACGGCCGCCCAAATGGATTATTATTATTGAACTGCTGAGAGAAGACGGAATGGTGCTGTGTGGAGCAGAAGAGTGGAACGTGTAGCGAGATGGACTGGGAAATTAACATTCATTTGTAACGCGTGCTAAATAATACAGTTAACTATTTAAGTATATGAATTTGATAAGACAATCAGTCTCATCAAACTGTGGCATGGTTGTGTACAAGGCTATTGTCACAGGGATGATTTTTGGAATTTATTCCGTTATCCACATATAAATTCATTACGTTGAGGAAGATCAGGGCCATCAGGAACTCTCTACGCAACAATCCAACTACAATGATCTTCAATGCGGTGAGCGATTTAAACAGTTTTACTCCAGTCAAATCAGAAGGCTCTCATGCTTATTAAATTCAATCTATATTTTATTCAATTAACACAGTATACTCCAATTTCCAATCAAGACCCATAATACAAGTACATTCAGTAGATTCTTTAATTTAATTTATTATTATCTTTAGTATTTTATTCTTTTTGCACTTGTTTTTATATATTAAATTCATTTTTAAATTCAAATGTTTGATTGGTTTCCTTTAGTAGCTAGAAATTACTATAAGGCAACACCACACTCCTGAACTAATTATCGAAAGGTTAGATTACGTAAGTTTCACTACGGCTGGAGATAGGAATTTCGCTGCTCTACCTCTGTTTAACCGAGGATTAATATATTATTTTGATCATTATATATGAATGGTCTGGCGCCCTGGCAACACATAATACTACACATTATGTATTTTTTTAGTGATGCTGACAACAATACAGATACACTATTAAATTAATACACAATTAAATGTTTCATATTGATCACCCAAAAGTGGGCGACTATTAAATAATTAGCTTCGCATATTAACATTATTCTATGTAACATAACCCATTACAAATAACGCCCAACTAGTGGGGCAAGATTCAGTTCTCTCATAAAACACTACAAATGGCCCCCAACTATGCGGCACGAAAACCTAACGTTATTTACGGAAGGAGTGAGTGTAAATTCAGTGCAAATTGTCAGTGATTTTGGGGGAAAGTGAAGTGAATTAGTGTATTATTAGTGATTGATTTTGGGGGAAAGTGAGGTGAATTTTGGAACGGTAAATTTTATACGGTGTACTTCGAGATGGCGGAAGTGGAACAAAGGAAATTGAGGAGTAGGGGTAAAGGCGAGAAAGCTAATTATACGAAAGTTGATAGTGGTACTGAGGCTGAGAGTGTAGTGGATTATACCAAGATGTTGGAGGTAAATCTTGAGAGTAATCCTGAGAATAATCCCGAGATTAACCCTGAGACGAATATAGAAGTACATCCTGAAATAAATCCTGAGACTAGTGGAGGGCAGGAGAAACAAAAGCCTTTGGATATTTCGGAAAATAAATTTGATGCGATCATAGGAATGTTTCTGGAGATGAAACAGGACAATGATAAGAATATTCAGGAGATGAGTAGGGAGATATGTAAAGCGATATACGAGAAGCTAGAAGATAGCAATAAGGAACATCAGGAGTGGATGGAGAACTCAGTTAGAGAACGTCAGAAGCGGATGAGGGAGAGAATAGGTGAAATAAGCTTAGATGAGGAAGAGCAGTTAGCGAAGATAGTAGGAGAAAACATAGTAGAGTTGATAGAGACGATAGAGGATTGTGAAGTAGACGTGCAGTATTTAGAGACGAGTGTAGGTGAAACTAGAACAGACATAGGTGAAATTAGCTTAGATGAGGAAGAGCAGTTAGCGAAGATAGTAGGAGAAAGCATAGTAGAGTTGGTAGAGACGGTAGAGGATTGTGAAGTAGATGTGCTGTATTTAGAGACGAGTGTAGGTGAAACTAGGACAGACATAGGTGAAATTAGCTTAGATGAGGAAGAGCAGTTAGCGAAGATAGTAGGAGAAAGCATAGTAGAGTTGGTAGAGACGGTAGAGGATTGTGAAGTAGATGTGCAGTATTTAAAGACGAGTGTAGGTGAAAGTATGACAGACATAGGTGAAAGTAGCTTAGATGAGGAAGAGCAGTTAGCGAAGATAGTAGGAGAAAGCACAGTAGAGTTAATAGAGACGATAGAGGATTGTGAAGTAGATGTGCACTATTTAGAGACTAGTGTAGGTGAAACTAGGACAGACATAGGTGAAATTAGTTTAGATGAGGAAGAACAGTTAGCGAAGATAGTAGGAGAAAGCATAGTAGAGTTGGTAGAGGATTGTGAAGTAGATGTGCAGTATTTAGAGACGAGTGTAGATGAAAGTAGGACAGACATAGGTGAAAGTAGCTTAGATGAGGGAGAGCAGTCAGTGGAGGTAGCAGAGATTATAGGTGAAAGCAGGATACCAGAAGAAGAGATTTTAGAACGTAGTAACGAAAAGGAGAAACAGAAGATACTAAGATTTGAATTAATAGAAAAAGAGAATAATTTGAAAGAAAGAGCGGAATTAGGTAAAATAAATAAAGTATTAAGCACTCAAGAAATAGAAATGCAGAAAATCGGGTGGCGCACGAAATGTCATACATCGAAAATGCTTCATAAAATGTGTAAATCTGGGCTCACAACCATGTCCTTTCGTGAACAGAAACCTTATTTCATGCGTGATTCGACAGACAGCAACACATGTCGCGCATGCGTACCGGCTTCCAGTTATACAGCATGGCGGACAAAGGGAGGTTATCGCGCGAACAGAAGGTGAAAACAGTGTTGTTTTATGCGGACACAAAGAGTGTAACTCGGACTCGGAAAGGTTTCGTGTTTATTTCCGTACCCGGTCGGCTCCCTGCCGGCAGACGGTGTATAGACTGGCCAGCCAATTTAAAACAGAAGGCAATATAGGCCTACTGGAGAGAAAACGAACCCGTCTCAAGCCAGTCCGCTCACCGGATAAAATTGCTGCTGTGAGAGCGGCTGTCGCTCGGGGTCCCTGCAAATCCACCAGAACTTCCTGTGTTCAGCTGGGTATCCCTTGTGGGTCAATTCAGAGAATACTGCAGTCTGAGCTTGACCAATTTCCATACAAAATGACAACAGGTCATAAACTAACCGCGCTTGACAAGCAACGGCGAGTACAGTTTGCTGCATGGGCTACTGCAGAAGGAGATCCCGTACTGCACAACACATGGTTCAGTGATTAGGCACACGTTTATCTCAACGGTGCTGTGAACAAACAGAATGTCCGGTTTTGGGCGAAAGAACAGCCGGCCTGCTATTGTGCACAAGGTTGAAAGTCATGGTGTGAAAGTGTGTGTGTGGGCTGCAATTTCCAGTCATGGAATTATTGAGCCAATCTTTATCAATGACACAGTCAACAGTGCGAGTTACATGGACATGTTGCAAAACAGTTTCCTTCCACAACTCTTTGCAACACGACTACCAATAGAGACACAGTGGTTCATGCAAGATGGAGCTCGTCCGCACACAGCAAATGGTGTTCTGACTTCATACATAAACATTTCTGGCCCCTTGTGATGTCCCATCGATATTCCGAATGTTTTCAGAGTGGTTCAATCTGGCCACCACATAGCCCCGATATTAATCCATACGACTTCTTTCTGTGGGGATATTTGAAGGAGACAATCTACCGCCAGAAACCAGAAAATGTACTGCAATTGCAAGCGGCCATTGTGACTTTCTTCCGAGGGTTCAGTGAGGACATTGTGTCGTAGAGTGGTCACAAACATGCAGGTTCGTCTCGAAGCTGTTGTACGCCGAGAGGGTGGGCATATTGAACATGTCATGCATACTGACTAATCATGCACATTTCAGTGAATGTTGTATTGGCATTCTTTATTAAATATGTTGTATATTGAATATTCTATAAACAATTTCCAGTGTATGACATTTCGTGCGCCACCCTGTATGAAGTGATTAGGCAGACCAGGGAAGAATTCAAAGCCTATATAGAGGAAGTTAATATGAAATTAACAGAGATAAAGAAGCGTGCGTTAAGTCATAGTCAGAAAGACATAATTATTGAACAAGAAAAGCAGAAGACTGAGATAAGGAATCTCAAGAATAGGAAGAAAAAGCACAAGCAAAGCACGATGTTACAGGAAATGGTGGAGAGAGATAGTGGAGAGATTAAGGGAAGGTATGCAGGAAGAACTTTTAGAAGTAAAATGAAAGAGAAAAGGATTAAGTTGATAGAGGAAAGGGAAAATGGGATGAAAGAGAGAGAGTAAGATTATGAGGTGCAGTGGCGTGCCATAGAAGGTAGAATAGGGGAAGTGATAGGCGGAGATGCGAAACATAGTGTTACTATTAATAAATATAATACGGAGGAGGAAGAAACTGTTGTTATGAGGAAAGAAGAGAGTGTAACTATAAATAAATATAGAAGCGAAGAAGAAGGTGATAAGAACTTAAAAAAGCCAGATCGAAAATTTATGTAAGTCGGTATTACTATTTTGAGCGAAGCGTATGACCTAAATATCCGTAATGATTTATAAAGAGAATTTGGGGAGGTATCTAAGGAACCTACCGTTATTAATTTTTACTCAGTCAAAAAATTACAAGTGTTAGGGGCGTGTATCGATACACTTTTTGATAGTGGCTGTCAAGTTTTCTGCATCAGTGCAGCATTTTATAATAATAGGAAGGAACATGGTATAAAACAAGTCCTCTCGGCACGCCGGAAGGCGGAGGTAGATTTCACCGGACAAACTTGGGGATAGGCGAAAATAGGCAGAATATGCAGGTTTTCGTAGAAGGATCAGACCTCATTTATTGCGAGAAGGTATTTTATAATTGGAGCTTAATTAACTTTGTTTTTCGTCATTTTATGCTTATTTTAAACATTTTATTGTCTTATGGGAACGGTAACCTTCTTGTCATTTGGGGTCCATTTTTATACTTGTGGTCACACTGTCCTTATGCAAGGTTTCGACACTGATGTGTAACTATGTAACGGTCTGTTACTTCTTCACGCAAAATTATATCTCCCGCAGAGATTTTGGTTGGTTCCTCAGTTTAGGGGCTGCGACAACGCGGTCATGTAACCCCGTGTACTTAGGGATGGCTGTATTAGTCTGTAATTCAGGTAAGGACTGCAGACGGTCACTTTCAAGCAGTAGTTCCTAATGTTGCTACCAGGTACTACCGTCAACGACACCTAGCTGTGAACTTGGCTACTAGATGCCACAGCAACCAGCCACTCGCAACGAACGTTGGAACTTCCCCTCCAAAGGAAAGCATACTGAGGGATTTTTAGCGCTCTTTGAAAATCCGACGACTTCGGCCAGTTTTGAACTCGCGACCTTGGGCATAGACATTCAGCATGCTACCAGTTACGTCACCGAAGCCGCTTCACACTTAGTCAGATGGAAATCTGAATCTGATCTCGTGCAAGTGCGTTATCTTAGCAACGTCTGATGGCTCATCCCTCATCAATTTAGTAGTGTTGCCATGGCAACCTCTGATATATCTCGGCATTTTCTTATAATTCCGAAATCATTTTTCTCATCCCTTGGCATAATGGTGGGTCATAACAAAAATTCTTTCAGACAAAAGTTTTAGGTAATTATTAGGGGAGTATTGTCCATTTTGTACGGTTTTGATATTGTGCCTATTAAGAGAGATATGATTAATGTTTCCCGAAAAACCCACTTTTTCCCACCCCTTTGGTCAATGGTTGGTGCTATAAAAAAACTCTTCAAACATAAATTTTTGGGCTTTATCCGACACATAGTATGAACGTTGAACGGATTCGATATTTCATATATTAAGAGAGTTATAGCAATATTTCACTTTTTCGAAAAAAAAAAAGCCCCCCATTTTCACCCCCTTCGACCGATTTAGCCCAGTAACGAACTCGACCGAGATTTTATAGGTATACATATTCGGTAAAAATTTCAAAGTGATTTGTGCAAAATTACGGCAGTTATCGTGTCCACAAGAAACTGATATACATATACACACATCAAAAAAAGTTTTGCATCACCTCGGTTCTCAGATCTCCGGCATATAGACGTTGACTGTGTATATTGTATCCAAGATACAGTCCCTTTGACTGTTCATAGATGTCACTAAAACTGCTCAAAGATGTAAACAACCATGCATGAGCAGGGCCTATTAGACGGAGGGGGTACGACAGCCGATCAGTTCCAGTCATTCCACCAGGACGAAGGTTCGCTGCTCATGTTGTCTGTAGTTCTACCATGCCTAGAAGGTCAATACCGCAGTTCGATCGCGTCCGCATTGTTACTTTGTGTCAAGAAGGGCTCTCAACAAGGGAAGTTTCCAGGCGTCTCAGAGTGAACCAAAGCGATGTTGTTCGGACATGGAGGAGGTACAGAGATACAGGAACTGTCGATGACAGGCCTCGCTCAGGCCGCCCAAGGGCTACTACTGTAGTGGATGACCGCTACTTACGGATTGCCGCTCGGAGGAACCCTGACAGCAATGCCACCATGTTGAATAATGCGTTTCGTTCAGCCACAGGACGTCGTGTTTCAACTCAAACTGTGCGCAATAGGCTGCATGATGCGCAACTTCACTCCCGACGTCCATGGCGAGGTCCAGCTTTGCAACCCCGACACCATGCAGCGCGGTACAGATGGGCCCAACAACATGCTGAATGGACCCCACGGAATTGGCATCACGTTCTCTTCACCGATGAGTGTCGCATATGCCTTCAACCAGACAATCGTCGGAGACGTGTTTGGAGGCACCCTGGTCAGGCTGAACGTCTTAGACACACTGTCCAGCGAGTGCAGCAAGGTGGTGGTTCCCTGATGTTTTGGGGTGGCATTATGTGGGGCCGACGTACGCCACTGGTGGTCATGGAAGGCTCCGAAACGGCTTTACGATACCTGAATGACATCCTCCGACCCATAGTGCAACCATATCGGCAGAATATTGGAGAGGCATTTGTCTTCATGGACGACAATTCTCGACCTCATCGTGCACATCTTGTGAATGCGTTCCTTCAAGATAACGACATCGCTCGACTACAGTGGCCAGCATGTTCGCCAGACATGAACCCTATCGAACATGCCTGGGATATGTTGAAAAGGGCTGTTTATGGACGTCTTGACCCACCAACCACTCTGAGAGATTTACGCCGAATTGTCGTTGAGGAGTGGGACAATTTGGACCAACAGTGTCTTGATGAACTTGTGGATAGTATGCCACGGCGAATACAGGCATGCATCAATGCAAGAGGACGTGCTACTGGGTATTAGAGGTAGTGGTGTGTACTGCAATCTGGACCACAAATGCTGAAAGTCTAGCTGTATGATGGTACAACATGCAATGTGTGGGTCTCATGAGCAATAAAACGAGCTGAAATGTTGTTTGTGTTGATCTCTATTCCCTTTGTATTTAACGGTTCCGGAACTCTTGGAACCGAGGTGATGCAAAACTTTTTTTGATGTGTATATACATACATAAATAAAACTTTTGAACTAACGGTGGTTTTGGGGTCTGGGGGATGTGAAACGCGAAGATATGTCGAAATTTTCCGGAAGTCGAAACATGGTACCCATTGCAATAGTTAGCTTTCTAATGAAATCTACCTCTGGTTGGTTCCTCAGTTTAGGGGCTGCGACAACGCGGTCATATATATATATATACACATCTTCTTATATATAAAAGTGAAAGTATGTGTGTATGTTGGTGGGTCTGTTCCGTATACAAATCTACACCGTTCCACCAATCTCAACCAAATTTTGCACACACATAGTTTAGGACCCAGAAGGAACCGCTGGCTACAAGAATTTTCGATAGTCTTTCTCATTCTTCTGATTTCGGCCCTTTTGCACTCAAGCACAGGCTAATCAAATCATAAAATATACTCATGAAGGAATGGCAAGGCAGATAGTTTCCATGGCAACATAGCTCAAGTCGAGACACGGCCGACTGGATTCGAGTTGTGCTCTGCACTACCGGTATAGAAAATGAGGATCTTTACTTGAAATCCCGTTAGTTACTCAACTGCTCACACAGCACTGTCAACCGTGTTTAGCATAATAAAGACTTAACACTATCTATCTACTACATATTTGTCTAATACCACTCACTCACTCACTCATTCATTCATTCATCACGAAATCTCAAAAACCACCGAACGGATTGGAATGAAATTTGGTATGCAGCTTCCTCAAGGGCCGCAAATGCCCGCTAAGAGAGGATTTTTGGATATTCCTGTTCTAAAGGGGTGTTAAGGGGGTAGACCTGCATTTCATTGAATAGCAATATCTCCCGATTGGTTTCATTGGCGGATGTGATACTCGGCATATAAACTCATCTTTAAAAATAAGAAGACACGTGTCTGAGGGTTTTTCGATGTGGTGTATATTATGAGGTGAAAGGGGGGAAAAGTGGGGATTGAAAGAATCCTAACGGAGCGTGTATCTCTTAAACGACATAACCGAGGAGTTTGAAACTCAGCGGAAAAAAATCAGCATAAAAACTAAGTAAATATGTATTTCACAGTTTTTTCATAAATCCAATTTAAGGGGCCCATGGGGAGGGGTGAAATTCTAGGGGGGACAGGAAAGAAAGTGTCCTAAATGATTGACTGACTCACTCACTCATCAAACTTAAGGGGGAAAAATTGCTTTAAAGTAAGTAAATAGCAGTTCGACAGTTTTTTTTTCAAAAATCAAATTTAAGGGGTTCATGGGGAGGGGTGAAATTCTGAAAAAAAAAATTGAAAGAAAAAGTCCTGACTCACTCACTCACTCATCATCGCTCAACCAAAACTATTGAAGTTAGAAACATGACAGTTTGGGGATATGTTCATTGTATGTCAAAACCGTCTACTAAGGGAGGATTTTCGGATATTCAGGTTCTAAAGGGGTCTTAAGGGGGTTAAACCTGCATTTCATTGAATAACAATATCTCCCGATTGGTTTCATTGGGGGATGTGATACACGGCATATAAACTCAGCATTAAAAAAATAAGAAGACATGTGTCTGAGGGTTTTTCGATGTGGTGTGTATTATGAGGTGAAAGGGGTGAAAAGCGGGGATTGAAAGATTCCTAACGGAGCGTGTATCTCTTAAACGACATAGGCGAGGAGTTTGAAACTCAGCGGGAAAAAATCAGCATAAAAACTAAGTAAATATGTATTTCACAGTTTTTTCATAAATCCAATTTAAGGGGCCCATGGGGAGGGGAGAAATTCTGGGGGAAGGGGGAAACAGGATAGAAAGTGTCCTAACTGATTGACTGACTGACTCACTCCTCAAACTCAGGGGGAAAAACTGCTTTAAAGTAAGTAAATAGCTTTTCGACAGTTTTTTTGATCAATCAAATTGAAGGGGTTCATTGGGAGGGGTGAAATTCTGAAGAAAAAAAATTGAAGGAAAATGTCCTGACTCATTCACTCACTCATCATCGCCCAGCCAAAATATTGAAGTTGGAAACATGTCATTTCGGGGATATGTTCGTTGTATGTCAAAACCGTACACTAAGGGAGGATTTTTGGATATTCAAGTTCTAAAGGGGTCTTAAGGGGGTTAAACCTGCATTTCATTGAATAACAATATCTCACGAGTGGTTTCATTTGTGGATGTGATACTCGGCATATAATCTAATCATTAAAAATAAGCAGACATATGTCTAAGGGTTTTTCGATGTGGTGTATTATTATGAGGTGAAAGGGGTGAAAATTGGGGGTTGAAGGATTCCTAACGGAGCGTGTAGGCCTATCTCTTAAACGACATAGGCGAGAAATGTGAAACTCAGCGAAAAAAATCAGCTTAAAAAGTAAGTAAATCGGTGTTCGACCGTTTTTTACAAATTAATTTAAGGGGCCAATGAGGTGGGGTGAAATTCTGGGGGGAAAAAAGGAGAGAAAGTGTCCTAACTGACTGACTAACTCACTCACTCATCAAACTCAGGGGTAAAAGACAGCTTAAAAAATAAGTTAATAGGCGTTGAAGCGTTTTTTCATCAATCCAATTCAAGGGGCCCATGGGGAGGGGTGAAATTCTGGTAAAAATAATTGAAAGAAAATGTCCTGTCTGACTCACCCACTCATCACGCCCAGCGAAAACTATTAAAGTTGGAAACATGAAATTTTGGGAATATGTTCACTGTATGTCGAAAACGTCAACTAAGGAATGATTTTTGTTTTTTCGGGTTTTAAAGAGGTGTTAAGGGGTAAACGTGCATTTCATTGAATAACGATATCTCATGAGTTGTTTCTTTGGGGATGTGATATTCGGTATATAAACTTAACATTAAAAATAATCAGACGTATATCTAAGGGTTTATCGATGTGGTGTATATTATGAGGTGAAAGGGGTGAAAATTGGGGGTTGAGGGATTCTTAACGGAGCGTGTATCTCTGAAACGACATGGGCGAGAAGTGTGAAATTCGGCGGGAAAATACAGCTTAAAATAAAAGTAAATAGGTGTTCGACCGTTTTTTTTTTCATAAATCCAATTTAAGGGGCCCTTGGAGAGGGGTGAAATTCTGGGGGAAAAAAACAGGAAAGAAAGTGTCCTAACTGATTGACTCACTTACTCACTCATCAAACTCTGGGGGAAAACAGCTTTAAATAAGTATATGGGTGTTCGACCGTTTGTTTCATAAATCCAATTTAAGGGATTCATGGGGAGGGGTGAAATTATCAAAAATAAATTAAAGAAAATGTCCTGACTGACTCACTCACTCATCATCGCCCAGCCAAAATTATTGAAGTTAGAAACATGAAATTTTGGGGATATGTTCGTTGTATGTCGAAAACGTCCACTAAGGAAAGAGTTTTGGATAGTCAGGTTCTAAAGAGGTGTTAAGGGGGTAAACGTTTATTTCATTGAATAACAATATCTCACGAGTGGTTTTATTTGGGGATGTGATACTTGGCATATATACTAAACATTAAAAATAAGCTGACAAATGTCTAATGGTTTTTCGATGTAGTGTATATTATGAGGTGAAAGGGATGAAAAGTGGGGGTTGAAAGATTCCTAACGGTGCGTGTATCTCTTAAACGACATAGGCGAGGAGTTTGAATCTCGGAGGAAATCAATCAGCTTAAAAATAAATAAATAAATAAATAAATAAATAAAATAAATAGGTGTTCGACCGTTTTTTCTTAAATGCAATTTAAGGGGCCTATGGGGAGGGGTGAAATTCTGGAAGAAAAAGTCCACTAAGGAAGGATTTTTGGATGTTCACTCTCATCGACCAACCAAAACTACTAAAGTTAGAAGAATGATATTTTGGGGATATGTTTGTTGTGTGTCGAAATCGACTACTAAGGGGGGATTTTTGGATATTCAGGTTCTAAAGGGGTGTTAACGGGGTTAAACCTGCATTTCATTGAATAACAATATGACACGACATGACGCTAGCGAAGCGAGGCTAAAAATGAGATGGTGTGTGTCTGTGTATTACTCAATCACACAAGTACCACTGGTCCGATTTACATGCATTTTACATGGAAGTAGCTGATTTACCTGGTTAACATATAGGTTACTTTTGATTTCAATACTTTGCACTATTTAAAATGGCGACCATTTTAGTGACGTCACTACACCCTTTGGTTTCAAACTTTCATATTTCCATTTCAAATAAAAAGAAAACGCTAATCAATAGCAAACTTTTGATGGCATATACGAGGTATAAAATTGCATTTCCTATCCGAAAGGTATCTCCAACGGTTAGCGAGTAAAACCTAAATTTGTGCTATAAAACACCGTCAACGCCCAGCGGTGTAGTTGGACAAAAAGGTTCCATCCTTAATCTCCCTCTGCACAGCACCTCGCCTATCCCCTGTTTTAACTGTCACCTTCACATTTTAATTTATTTATGACCCGTAGCGAAGCACGGGTACTTCAGCTAGTACATACATAAGTTATATATAAACTTTTGAATTGACGGTGGTTTTGGGGTCTGGGGGACGTGAAACGCAAAGATATGTCGAAATTTTCCGGAAGTCGAAACATGGTACCCATTGCAATAGTTAGCTTTCTAATGAAATCTACCTCTGGTTGGTTCCTCAGTTTAGGGGCTGCGACAACGCGGTCATCTAAACCCGTGTACTTTGGGTGAGTGTAGAATCTGTCTGATAAACGGTGTGAATTGTAATGGCAGTATTAGTTTTAATTCAGGTAAGGACTGCAGAGGGTCAATTTCAAGCAGTAGTTCCTAATGTTGCTACCAGGTACTACCGTCAACGACACCTAGCTGTGAACTTGGCTACTAGATGCCACAGCAACCAGCAACTCGCAACGAACGTTGGAACTTCCCCTCCAAAGGAAAGCATACTGAGGGATTTTTAGCGCTCTTTGAAAATCCGACGACTTCGGCCAGTTTTGAACTCGCGACCTTGGGCATAGACATTCAGCATGCTACCAGTTACGTCACCGAAGCCGCTTCACACTTAGTCAGATGGAAATCTGAATCTGATCTCGTGCAAGTGCGTTATCTTAGCAACGTCTGATGGCTCATCCCTCATCAATTTAGTAGTGTTGCCATGGCAACCTCTGATAGCTCTTGCCATTTTCTTATAATTCCGAATTTTTTTTCTCATTCCTTGGCGTAATGGTGGGTCATATCAAAAATTCTTTCAGACAAACGTTTTAGGTAATTATTAGGGGAATATTGTCCATTTTGTACGGTTTTGATATTGTGCCTATTAAGAGAGATATGATTAATGTTTCCCGAAAAACCCACTTTTTCCCACCCCTTTGGTCAATGGTTGGTGCTATAAAAAAACTCTTCAAACATAAATTTTTGGGCTTTATCCGACACATAGTATGAACGTTGAACGGATTCGATATTTCACATATTAAGAGAGTTATAGCAATATTTCATTTTTCCGAAAAAAGCCCCCCATTTTCACCCCCTTCTACCGATTTAGCCCAGTAACGAACTCGACCGAGATTTTATAGGTATACATATTCGGTAAAAAAATTCAAAGTGATTGGTGCAAAATTACGGCAGTTATCGTGTCCACAAGAAACTGATATACATACATATATATATACATACATAAATTATATATAAACTTTTGAACTGACGGTGGTTTTGGGGTCTGTGAAACGCGAAGATATTTCGAAATTTTCCGGAAGACGAAACATGGGACCCATTGCAATAGTTAGCTTTCTAATGAAATCTACCTAAAATATAGGAAATTCCAATTAGAACTACTATTGTGTTAACTGCGGCGGGAAAGATATCCCACAGAATTTCTAAACAAGTGGTTGTAGAAATTTTAAAGGAAGGTAAGATTGGAACACAGGTATGTTTATTGATTCCAAATCTGGTATATTCATTAATTAGGGGTTCTTAGTGGATGTCGCAACATTCTGTCCAGCTAAGTTATAAGGAGGGTAGTGTTAAATTCAGATGAATGGGTGGAGATATATTCATGTCATTTAATAATTGATGTAAGTTATATGGTGGTTCTAGGAATATATGTACGCTTGAGGAGGTATTAATGACTAAAGGAGTCGATATTTGTAGTGAGGTGGTGAGTGGTGAGATTGTTGGGGTATCTCTTGAGAGGGAACCTTGTTTTTTTACATTTTTAGGCAGTATGATGACGAAGGATTATCTAGGGGATTCCTTGCGTGAGGCTGCATTACCGAGTGCGTTAGAGTGTGATCATGTGGATCGATTGTTGGAGGTGTTGTAAGAGAATTAGTATATATTTGAGAACCGTATTGGATTAGCTAATTGCTACGAACATTCATTAAATGTACATGATCGCAGTATTTTTGTAGGTCATCACTACCCCGTGCCTTACAAATTCCAGGAAGCTGTGAGAAGGCAGATTGAAAGCATGTTGCAAGATAAAATTAGAGAACCCTGTATTAATTAGCCCATATATTAATTCGTTAAGGGTAGTTCCCAAGTCAGAAAGGAAAGTAAAGCTATATTTTGATGCCCGTAATTTAAGTAGGCAGATTGAAAGCATGTTGCAGGATAAAATTATCGAACCCTATATTAGCCCATATATTAATTCGTTAAGGGTAGTTCCCAAGTCAGAAAGGAAAGTTAAGCTATATTTTGATGCCCGTAATTTAATTAGGCAGATTTTTATGAACAGTTAATATTTCAGTAGATAGGATGGTTAATAAAAGGATTTAAAGGTAAGTGATTTTTTTGTTGAGGAGAAATTAAGTTTATTGGTCATACGGATTCCGCGAAAGAAAGGTAATCTTGGGTAGAAAGAAAGGTAATTTTAAGACAGAAAGGTGAGTAAATACGGATTCAGCGAAAGAAAGGTAATCATGAGTAGAAAGAAGTGTAATTTTGAGAAATAAAGTAAGTGAATACGGACTCCGCGAAAAAAAAGGTAATCTGAAGTAGAAAGAAGTGTAATTTTGAGAAATAAAGTAAGGTGAATAACTACGGGTGAGAAAGAAAGGTAATCTGAAGTAGAAAGAAGTGTAATTTTGAGAAATAAAGTAAGTGAATGCGGATTCCGCGAAAGAAAGATAATCTTGAGTAGAAAGAAGTATAATTTTGAGAAATAAGGTGAGTAATTACGGGTGATAAAGAACGGTAATCTGAAGTAGAAAGAAGTGTAATATTGAGAAATAAAGTAAATGAATACGGATTCCGCGAAAGAGAGGTAATCATGAGTAGAAAGAAGTGTAATTTTGAGAAATAAAGTAAGTGAATACGGATTCCGCGAAAGAAAGGTAATCATGAGTAGAAAGAAGTGTAATTTTGAGAAATAAAGTAAGTGAATACGGATTCCGCGAAAGAAAGGTAATCATGAGTAGAAAGAAGTGTAATTTTGAGAAATAAAGTAAGTGAATACGGATTCCGCGAAAGAAAGGTAATCTTGAGTAGAAAGAAGTGTAATTTTGAGAAATAAAGTAAGTAATTACGGATGATAAAGAAAGGTAATCTTGAATAGAAAGAAGTATAATTTTGAGAAATAATGTGAATAACTACGGGTGATAAAAAGGTAATCAATCTTAAGTAGAAAGAAGTGTAATTTTGAGAAATAAGGTGAGTATCTACAGGTGATTAAGATGTGTAATCTTGAGTAGAATGGAGTGTAATTGTGAGAAATAAGGGGATATTGAGTAGAATGGAGTGTAATTTTGAGAAATAGGGGAGTAACTACGGTTAAAAAGGTGAATAACTACGGTTAAAAAGGTGAGTAATTAGACGATGCAGGAAAACAATTATGCGGAACCTATAATGTGAGATCCTTAAGGAAATATGTATCATGAGTAATAGAAGTATAACTGATGGTAAGTAAGGAAAGTCCCTTAATATTAAGTGAATAATTGTGGTCTGAACGAGCAGGTAATGGCGAAGTGTTGAGCCGATCTATGATATTGTGTGTCTTGAAGAGCACAGAGGAAATATAAAGCGTATTTTGTCGGCTATAAGCTTGTGTATTTGAGTGTGATATATATACATATGTGGGGTAATTTAGCGCACTGCATTTGCACTGAACGATGTTGCCTTAGGTAATATAAGCTAATAAAGTTTCATTTTTTTCTATAATATGCCTGTGTTACTAGATACATATAATTCCTGAGAGACTGGAGTAGATCTGGTTATTCGCATCACATACCAAGTGTTGTGAAGTGATTAAGTGAATTGATCATTTGGCAGTCCCACAAACTTGCCATAGTGTATTCAGTTCGACACCAGGCTGAAAATTGAATTCTACGTCCTCAAGATATAAGCAAAGGTGTATACCATCCAAATATACATACGTGCAACGATGACTTATGTCCAAAACAAGAATATAAAAGTGAAGGGTATTTTGATGTACATTGTTTACAGGTCGCTTTAATTATGTAAAGAAGAAAGAAAAAGACATTATGAACAGTGAAAGACTGTAATGATGAGATTTTTTTAAAAATATATTAAACTTGAAGGGTATAATTTTTTTATGTTGGTAATTGCTTTGAAGAGTATAATATTGTCGATGTTTGTAATTTCTTTGTAGGGTATAATATTTCATAATTGTACAAGTGTTGAAGAGAAGTAAGGTGATATGATTGTTGACATATACCATAATTCTCTGGGGCGAATTGTGATGGTCCCAATTTGTGACCAGAATGAAATAATTTTATATATTTTATTCATTCATTCATTCAATTTCGCTAATCGGCCAACTAGGGACCACGATAAGCCTCATTTTACATTCTGGCATTTGTTCATTTTTCGCTTGATCCACATTGCCTTCATGAGTTCACTGTGTTTGGCACGACGTTCCTCTGTCCATTTCGCACCAGTTGTCCGTTTTTCGTCCCGGAAAGTCCCAAACGTCTTGATGGCTGCTCTATAAAGATTTCGGTCTTGTGCATCTTCTGCTCGTATCCCCATTTCTTTCAGATCTTTCTGGACGTTAACATACCATGGCATTGTCGTTTTTGGTTTTGAGTCGAATATACTGAAGATACGTTTCGTCCATCGGGAATCGATCATCCGTCGCATATGACCGTAGAAGCAAACTCTGCGTTTTCGCATTGTGTCTGTGATCTTCTCTATCCTCGAGTAAATTTCTTGCCTGGATTTTCTGATGTAGATGCCATTTTTGTAGTCTGGGCCAAGTATGATGTGTAGGATCTTTCTTTCTTTTCTCTCTAACTTCGCGAGCAAACATTTCTCGGATAGGATAAGGCATTCAGATGCATATAGCGGTACTGGTTTGATGACAGTGTTGTAGTGACGAATTTTTGTGTTCATAGAAAAGCACTTTTTGTTATATATGTTGCGGGTGGATTGAAAAGCGACTTCCATTTTCTTGATTCTTGCTTCTATGGCTTCCTTGTCAAGGCCATTTTGCTGGATCCATTCCCCAAGATATTTAAATTTATTAACACGGTTTATCGTTCCATATTTGGTGTTTAGTTGTGCTGTATCATCCTTGATGTTCGACATTACTTCTGTCTTTTGAAAGGAAATTTGTAATCCTGTTTGTTCTGCTACTTCCTTCAATATATTGACCTGTTCTGTTGCACTTTCGAAATCTTCTGTCATCAGGGCTATATCATCAGCGAATGCTAAGCAATCTATTTCCACTCCGTTTTTCTTCGTCCCGATCCTTAAAGGTTTGTAAAGGCCTCCTTCTTTTAACTTCTGTTATTATTGTTATTATCAATATTTTTTAAGTTTACATTTTATTAGTTATTATGTTAACTAATATGTTTATATCTATTATTATGCGGTAATGTAGAATATTATGGCAATTGAAAGGACATGGAGCGATACACATTATATTTGAAATAAGTTAGACGCTTGACTGAATATTATTTCTGAAGAAAATACGAACAAGAGAAGAAGAGGGTGTTCGCGGAAGGCCGGCTTATCCACCGCTTCCTGGTAACGACTTGAATAGACACTTATGTCTTTCACATCAAGTATTCTACCAGTATACAAATCATATTAAGAATGGATTCTTTGAAGACTCTCCATTATCAATACCTGGCAGGCAAGGTAATGAATGGGGCTGCTGGACCTGTGAATGAGTCCTTTGCAACTTTATACAAAAGGTGGGCTGGACCTCCCGAGAAATGCTACAAAGAAGTATTGTCATTATTGATATGTGAAAGACGGGCTAATATTGCCTAGCGACTTCAGAAGAGGGGATAGACGCGTGCCTTACCTGGGAACGTTATATATATGACGGCCGCCCAAATGGATTATTACTATTGAACTGCTGAGAGAAGACGGAATGGTGCTGTGTGGAGCAGAAGAGTGGAACGTGTAGCGAGATGGACTGGGAAATTAACATTCATTTGTAACGCGTGCTAAATAATACAGTTAACTATTTAAGTATATGAATTTGATAAGACAATCAGTCTCATCAAACTGTGGCATGGTTGTGTACAAGGCTATTGTCACAGGGATGATTTTTGGAATTTATTCCGTCGTCCACATATAAATTCATTACGTTGAGGAAGATCAGGGCCATCAGGAACTCTCTACGCAACAATCCAACTACAATGATCTTCAATGCGGTGAGCGATTTAAACAGTTTTACTCCAGTCAAATCAGAAGGCTCTCATGCTTATTAAATTCAATCTATATTTTATTCAATTAACTCAGTATACTCCAATTTCCAATCAAGACCCATAATACAAGTAAATTCAGTAGATTCTTTAATTTAATTTATTATTATCTTTAGTATTTTATTCTTTTTGCACTTGTTTTTATATATTAAATTCATTTTTAAATTCAAATGTTTGACTGGTTTCCTTTAGTAGCTAGAAATTACTATAAGGCAACACCACACTCCTGAACTAATTATCGAAAGGTTAGATTACGTAAGTTTCACTACGGCTGGAGATAGGAATTTCGCTGCTCTACCTCTGTTTAACCGAGGATTAATATATTATTTTGATCATTATATATGAATGGTCTGGCGCCCTGGCAACACATAATACTACACATTATGTATTTTTTTAGTGATGCTGACAACAATACAGATACACTATTAAATTAATACACAATTAAATGTTTCATGACAAGAGGGGAAAGACAAGGAAAGGGCACTGTGAAAATTGGAAGTCAGAGTTTGGAAATTGTGGACACGTTCAAATACCTAGGAAGTGAATTGATGCAAACTGGTAGGTTGGACATGGAGATTGGCAGGAGCGTACAGCAGAGCAATGCATTCTATCAAAGTGTAAGAAAACTTGTTTGGGATAAGGAAGTACCAAGGAAAAGCAAGGAGGTAATGTATAAAATGTACTAAGTACCCATATTAACTTATGCATTTGAGACTTGGACCCTGACGAGCAGGCAAGAGAGTAGAATCCAAGCCAGTGAAATGAAATTCCTAAGAAGTATGATAGGTAAGACAAGGAAAGACAGAGTGAGGAATGAAGATGTTAGGAAGGAAGTTGGGATGGGAAAACTAATAACGCCCAACTAGTGGGGCAAGATTCAGTTCTCTCTAACGCATTACAGGAGGAAACACTCAAGCTTTCTTAGATCACGTCGGTAAAGAGTCCACGTTTCACAGCCATACAACAATGTAGAAATGACTGCTGCCTTGTACACCATAAGCTTTGTACTCATGGACAGATCTTTATTCATGAAGACCCGGTGCGCTAATCGTCCATGTGCTGCATGGGCTGCGCCAATTCTCTTATCCACATCCTGCTCATAGAAATGGTACTGCCCAGGTACGAGAAGTGGTCTATCTGTTCTAATGGCAAATTTGAGATGGAGATATTGAACTGAGGAAGAGGTGTGCCTGGCGAAGGTTGTGCCAAGACATTAGTCTTATTGACATTTATGGTAAGACCAAAGCGATCACGTGCACTTTTGTAACAATTAACTGACTCTTGCTGCTCTTCTGGTGTAAGAGTTGGCGACGCAGCATCATCTGCATACAACATGTTAGTAACCTTAGTAACCTGAGTTTTCCTCAAGGAGCGGAGACGAGTTAGGTTGAAAAGTCCTCCATCAAAACGATACTTGACCTCCACACCTGGGATGTTTATGGGTCAATTATAAAGCATTGCAGCCAAGTACAGTGCGAAAAGCGTTGGAGCCAGTACACATCCTTGTTTCAGTCCCTGGGTAATAGGAAATTCATCGGACATCTTATTCTGATGGCAAACCTGACCTGTCATGCCACCATGGAGAGTCTTGATTAGATCTACGAATCGCTGAGGGCAACCAAACCGCTTCAGCACCGCCCACATGGCTGGTCTTGAAACCGAATCAAATGCCTTTTCCAAGTCATAAAAGACTAAGAAGAATGGATTCTGTTCTCTACATTTTTCTTGTAGCTGTCTCACACAGAAAATCAAGTCAATTGTGCTTCTGGAAGCTCTAAATCCACATTGTGACTCTTGGAGGATCTTCTCAGAGATAACCTTGAGGCGGTTAAGTAGAATTCTTGCAAGAATCTTCCCCACAATTGATAGCAGTGATATACCACGGTAGTTGCCACAAACACTGCGATCACCCTTTTTAAGATAGTGATGATAGTGGCATTCTTTAGGTCTCCAGGTACCTTTCTTGATTCCCATATTCTGAGGATAAGGGTGAAAATCCTCGTTTTGAGGGAACGACCTCCGGCTAGAATTAGTTCCAGAGGGATGTTATCTGGACCAGGTGCTTTTCTGGGTTTCAATTGGGTGAGAGCTGCACTGAAATTATGATAAGCAGGAGGTACTGCCACCCACAGTTGTTCAGGTTGTTGCGGCACATCACAAAGAAAGTCTTCAGCAGTTGCTGATGGACGATTTAGGAGATTGGAGAAGTGCTCCTTCCAGCGTTCCAAGATTTCTTGACTATCAGTAAAGGTAGTAGAATTATCAGCACTTTTCAGTGTACCTGATGATGAGCGAGATGGTCCATATATTTCCTTGAGTACTGCATAGAAGTTCCTCAAGTCTCGAGCATCCGATAGTCTCTGCAGTTCCTGAGCCTTCTGTTGCCACCAAGTATTTTTAATCTGCTTTATCTGCATCTGGCATTTACCCTTGAGTTCCAGTAGTTTATCTCTCTTTGTGTTGGAAGTTGGGTCTTGAAGATGGGCAAGATAGGCATTCCTTTTGGCATTGATGAGGGACAGAATTAGCGGCTTCGGTGGCGTAGTCGGTAGCATGCTGAGCTTCTATGCCCAAGATAGCGGGTTCAAACCCAGCCGAGGCCGTCAGAATTTTTAAGAGTGTTAAAAATCCCTCAGTATGCCTTCCTTCGGAGGGGAAGTAAAGCCGGCGGTCCCATGTCATAGATTTATGGCATGTTAAAGAACCTTCCACTAATTGCACCTGTGTGAAGCTAAATTGGATAGGTTATTGTAAACAACGCTCTTAGGTTTCTAAGTTCGTTGCCAAGAGCCGACTGCGGTGGCGTCTAGCAGCTGAGTTGTGAACTTAGCCTAGTAGTAGTTGACGGTGGCGCTTGGCGGCAAAAGTAGGAACTATTTAAAAAATTCTAAGTTGCAATACTTAAATTTAATAAAAACAAACAGATAACACACACTAATACAGTCATCACAATTAACACCGGTTATCAGACAGATTCTACACACACCCAAAGTACACGGGGCTACGTGACCGCGTTGTCGCAGCCCCTAAACTTAAAAACCAACCAACCAGAGACAGAATTTCCTCATTGTTGTCATCAAACCAGTCTTGTCTTTTCTACACTATAAAACCAATGGTTTTCTCAGCTGACTGTGTGATAACCTTCTGTAGTGTGGCCCATTCTTGCTGAATGTCATTTGTTACTGGGTTTTCCAGTTATCAGTTATTAGTGTAAGTTGTAAATCAAAACAGTAATGATAATTCTCCCCCATGTAAACATAATCAAGTAAGCAAGATGATTGTATTAATAAAACGTAACATAAATGGTCTTAGTTGTGTTTGACATTAACCAAACATAAAACACCACAACAAATCGGTTGAAAAAGTGATGCAAGATAGCCTTAAAACTCATCATTTTGCACCAAATTATCTAAAAAGGTTCCCGGGAGAACTCCGGATCCCTTATTCTTTGGGGCCCTCTAACTCCCGGATGGGCACCCCGCAATATAAAACTCTATATACTCCCCTGCTGTTACTACGAGGTACAATTTACATGTTTTGTAAACACCTATACTCTGTGAGCTGCCTGAATAGGATTGACATTTCGCCGGAAATTCCACGTCAGTCATCACCCCTCAGCGTCTTGACCAATCCATGTTAACATAGTTGATGTCATAATACTCTGCGTTGCAATATTACAGCCCACGTGCTTCAGTGCCTGGTCAGCCGTATCTCTGGCTTGTACAGTTTGGCAATCTCGTTCTCAGACCGCATGGCGAGACGAGAACTGTCAATCCTATTCTGGCAGCTCACAGAGTATAGGTTCGTAATGTCCAACCAACAGCAGGCAACGTTTTTGATTCCAAAGTTCGCACTTCATCCATCAATAGCAAGTTCATATCTTAACGCAAATAATATTAAAATACTTAGGGCTGTACACACTGCGTTTCATGAAACTGCTTTACCGAGTTTCACGAAACCAATGCAACTACAGTTTCATGAAACGCAGTGTGAACAGCCCTATGTTAATCTTCTCTATCTGTTGCAAGCAATTTTGCTCTGTCGTCCAAATACTTTTTCTGCTGTATCTACCAAGACCTCCTTGTTCTATTTTTCATCAACTGATGACAGTTCTTCTTTTGGCAACATTTTGCAGACACCTTCCTCGAAATTTTTCTTATTACATGGTTCAGTTAGCCGCCAAATTTTAATTTTTGGGACTCTTTTGTTACAGACCCTTGGAGGTCTTTTCTCTCCAATAACTGCAACTAATAGTCTATGGACTCCACCAGGTCTTCACTTGGAATGACTGACATCATTCACATTTTTCCGTACATTCCGATCTGTTAGTATGTAATTTATTATTGCACCTGTTTTATCATCCCAGCTGTATCTCGTGATTTTAGGAGAGTCCCTTTTCATGAACCAAATGTTGTTCACCATCATCATTTCCCCTTATCCAGCTCCTGCCGGGTCGGGGTATTTATGGCACTTCTCCACTTTCCTCTTTCCTTCCACCATTCTTCTTCCACGATCTTGTCCCAGTCCAGATTTCTTTTTCATATGCTGTTCTTCACTGAATCAATCCACCTTGTTCTAGGTCTTCCTCTTGCTCTCTTACCCTTGCAATTGGCCTCCAGCATCTGTCTTGGTATTCTATTTTCCTCCATCCTCTTTACATGTCCAAACCACCTTAGTTTATTCTTCTCAATTCTCTCATTTAGTTTTGCCATCCCAACTTCCAACCTAACATCTTCATTCCTCACTCTGTCTTTCCTATCATACTTCTTAGGAATTTCATTTCACTGGCTTGGATTCTACTCTCTTGCCTGCTTGTCAGGGTCCAAGTCTCAGCTACGTAAGTTAATATGGGAACATAGTACACTTTATATATTATCTCCTTGCTTTTCCTTGGTACTTCCTTATCCCAAACAAGTTTTCTTACCACATTGATAGAATGCATTGCTCTGCTGTACCCTCCTGCCAATCTCCGTGTCCAACCTACCAGTTTGCATCAATTCACTTCCTAGGTATTTGAACGTGTCCACAATTTCCAAACTCTGACTTCCAATTTTCACAGTACCCTTTCCTTGTCTTTCCCCTCTTGTCATCACCATGGTCTTGCTTTTCTCTATACTGATTTTCAGGCCGTACTTCTGAATATTTTCGTTCAGTGCATCTAGTTGTTTTTGCACTTCTTCGGTGTTCCTTCCCCAGACCACAATATCATCTGCAAATAACAGTAACTTCATTTCTTTATGTCCATATGCTTCCTTTACAATTTCATCCATCACCATTATGAACAAGAGAGGTGACGGCACACTCCCCTGTCTTAGTCCAGTCTTGTTCCTAAACCAATCTGTCTTTCCAACTGGGGTCAGTACCCTGCTAACACAGTTGTTGTACATTGCTTGCACCATTTCTCTTCCCTGTCTCTTCCTAACCATGGTTTCCCATACCTTCTCTCTGGGGACCCTATCATATGCCTTTTCTAGATCTATGAAAGTCATGATCAAATCCTCTCCATATTCCCAGTTCTTTTCCATCACCTGCCTCAAGCTAAAGATTGGGTCCACTGTGGATCTTCCACTCCTGAAGCCATACTGTTCCTCTTGCAACTCTCCTTCCACCTTTCTTCTCATTCTTCTTTCTAATATCCTTTCCAGTATTTTTACTATCTGTGATATGAGGGTGATCCCTCTATAGTTATCACACACCTTCTTGTCCCCCTTCTTAAACACTGGTATTATTAGCCCTTTCTCCCAGTCTTCTGGTACACATTTCCGTTTCCACACACACTTTAGCAGTCGATACAACCATTGCATACCAACAGGTCCAGCAGCCTTTATCATTTCTACACTAATTTTATCCACCCCTGTTGCTTTTCCCATCTTCATTTTCTGTACTGCTAATTCCACCTCCACCATTGTTATATCATCTTCTGTTATAGAGTCGTCAGGTTGTGTCACTTCCATCTCACCAGTACAATTGCTCACATTCAATAGCTTATCAAAATACTCCTTCCATCGTCCCTTTATCTCTTCTGGGTGTGTTAACAACTCTCCATCTTCCTTTTTCACTAGCTTTGTAGTAACTCTTTCTTTCCTCTTACTTCTTAGAAGTCCATACAGCATCCTTTTACTGCCACTTACATCTGTTTCCATTCTTCGTGTAAATTCTTCCCAACTTTTCTTCTCCTACCACTTTCTTACACCTCCGTTTGCTGTCGTGATACTTCCTTTTGCTTTCTTCCGTTTGATCTCGGTTCCATTCTTTCCATGCAAACTTCTTTTCTTTCACTGCTTTCCTCACTTCCTCATTCCACCAAGGTGTCTCCTTCTCTTTCACTCTTGTTGACGTCCTACCACAAGCACTCTCTGCTGCACCAACAAATGCCTTTTTAAAGTGGGACCATTCCTCTTCTATGTTTTCCACTTCAGTAACTGGGATTTGTTGCTTCAATCTCTCCTGAAAATCTTCCTGTACAGTTTTCTCTTTCAATTTCCATACTTTTATTTTACTTTCTCTGATCTCCTTTAGGTTTTCCAATTTTTCCCACCACAGCTCTATGGTCCCCATCAAATGCTTCTCCTGGTAAAGCTGCCACATCTATCAGCTTTCTGCGATTAGTCCTTTCCACCAGAAAGTAGTCAATTACTGATTTTCTTCTATCGCCCCAACCATATCTCATAATTTTCCTGCCGTTTTTCTTCCGAAACCATGAATTACCCACTATCAGTCCATTCCTTTCACAAAAGTTTACAAGTTCCTCTCCTTCCCGGTTCTTTTTCCCATATCCATATGGTCCAATGACTTCTTCCTTTCCTTGTCTCTCGTTTCCGACTTGTGCATTCATATCTCCCATGATCACCACTTCTACATCTGAAATTACTCTTTCTACATCCTCCAGGAATACTTCAATATCTTCTTCTCTGTTTCCAGTCTGTGGTGCATACACTTGTATGAAGTCCATCACTTCCTTTTTCATCTTCATTGTAATTTTCATTATTCTGTCACTCACACACTCGACCACTTCAACATACTCCTCCAGTGTTTCGAGGTTATGAGTCCCACGCCATTTTTTGCCTCTTGGCCACCACTCCAGGATAATGTATATCCTTTCCTTAATTTCTTCCTTCCTTTACCTTTCCATTTCACTTCACTCAGCCCCATCAATCCAACATTCTCCCTCTCCATGAAGTCTACCACCTCCTCCACCTTGCCTGTCAGGGTCATGACATTCATGATTCCCACTTTCATTTCGGTTACTGGTCGCCCATTTCTCACAGTTCCCCCAGTACCAAAAGAACAGCGCGTCGCCTGCAGGGTACGCCCTAACCTTCTCCGAATCATTTGAAGTGCCATTTCCATTTTAGGCTATTATTACGATGGGGTCGCCGCTCCCAAAGGCATTTTATGAAGCTACTGCCAGCTATTATACAGGCCGCCCCTAACATGGGAAACAGACGCCCTTGCAGCCTCCCCTAACCTGGGAAACAGACACTGCCAATTGATGCTGTACTCATACTATTCCCTGAGTACTGGGTTGCCTCTTCCGCAATCTCCACCGTTCCGAAGTCCATCTTCTCCGCTGCAGATTCCGTTGAGGTCTTCGCACGTAACCCTGTGCACGGGGCCTATGTTATACCCCATAGGACTGGATCCTCACCAGAACTTAGCCGGTACTGCAGTTCCATGGTATATTACAGTACCGTTGCCCACCCCCGCGACGTGGACGCACTTGGCAAGAATTATCCATGTAGCCAATTATAATTGCCTCATGGACCGGGTGAAGGAGCTGTCTAAATCCAGCCTCCAAGGCTGTTGTTCACCATCAGGTTATTTCTCAAGCATAGGTCTAGCATATTCTTTCCTTCTCTATTTCTCTTCACATTCCACGAGGTCCCAGTATGGATTCATATCCAGCTCGCTGTGTTCTAACTTGTGCATTAGAGTCACCCATTCGTTAAAAATCCCTCAGTAGGCCTATGCCTTCCTTCGGAGGGGAAGTAAAGCCGGCGGTCCCATGTCATAGATTTATGGCATGTTAAAGAACCTTCCACTAATTACACCTGTGTGAAGCTAAATTATATAGCTTAAGAATGTAAACAACGCTCTTAGGTTCCTACGTCCGTTGCCAAGAGCCGACTGCAGTGGCGTCTGGTAGATAAGTTCTGCACTAGTAGTAGTCGACAGTGGCGTTTGGCGGCAAAAGTAGGAACTATTTGAAAAATTCATAAGTCAGCAGTCCTTACTTGAATTAAAAAACAGATAACACACACCAATACAGTCACCACAATTAACACCGGTTATCAGACAGATTCTACACACTCCCTAAGTACACGGGGCTACATGACCGCATTGTCGCAGGCCCTAAACTTAAGAACCAACCAAAGTCACCCATTACAATCGAATTTTCATGGTCAGTGTGCTCTTCGAAGTCATTAAAGAACTCAACCTTTTCCTCTTATGAGGCATAGATTAGGATCACATTATACTTCTTTCCTCTGACTACTTTATTATCCTTTCACTAACAAACTCAACCTTACTACAAACAAAAATAATGGACCCAATTCAGAATTCAAAAAAGAACAAGCTTTTTGAGTAAATGTACACTTGAAATTTAGATTGCTGGGTCTAACCCACTCTCGCTTATAAAGTGGATGACGAGATCAGCAGCCACCGGGTCATCGGCTAATATAAGTTTAAGGTGGCGCAAACTGAATAGTTGAACAAAACACGACAATTTCTTAACTACTCAATCAATTGTTTTGAAAATTTATCAATATGACAGGGCCTAATCACGATATGGTACGTAAAACTCCTTTTATATGATAAAATAGCTAAGTTATTGAAAAAGCAATATCATTCACTGTTAACAACATTACAAATTTTTTGATGATTCTGTCACTTAAATTAAATCTCGACAGCTGACTGGAGTAGTTCAAGTAGGCTTCCAGTATTCATACAGCATGACTGAAAACCTGGGAGTTAAATGAAATGAAAATACAACATCACAGTCAACATACATTTATTTCATCGAACAAAATTCTCTCTCGTTTGTCTTTGGTCATAATCACATAATTCATGGCTCTTTACAAACACTACGAAGTCACCTTACTATTTTCCATTATGTCATTACCTGACCAAATACAAAAACACACACTAAAGAGATTGTTCTATGACCAGCATATTCCTACATGTATAATAAACAATCCAAGGGATGGCTGATACCACATAATGAAGTGCATTTAAATTAATATCAACATATCAAACACTATCATAAAATCAACAGTATTACAAAATATATAATCAAGTTATAATAATATGATAAAGGCAGAGGCGGCTTGTGATATCGGACTCAAGGACACCGCCCTCCCTCCTCATGCAGCACCAATGTTCTCTCTCCTCACACCTAATGATTTGCTATCGTGACCAAATTTGTGTAGTTCCTCTCCTTGACGGTAGAGCGCACCAGATACTCGTGAGGACTCATCAGAAATCGCCCGCTTTGTAATTTACGTTGCCATGACAACGAATACCTCCAGTTATCCCCTCTCCATCCTCTCATGAGCAACCACACGAAGTGAGTGGAATCTGTCAGCTTGAGTCTGATGCAGCCAATTCCAGCTGGATCGCATCCCTCTTGGCTGCTTTAAAAACTGCCTGCCCATTCAACGATTACAGCATTGGTTTACGAAAACAATCTCGTTTCCAAATAAAGGCTCTCGGAAGCAGTACCAAGTTACTGTGGCAGAAAAAAGTTTTGTATTGATGTTAATGGCAAAGTTGTGTTTTGGAATGTATTCTGAATGATTTTATAGAAGTGTACTGCTGCGTGCCCTTTTGTAAATCAGAACAGGGCAAGTTAGAATACCGGGGAATCTTATTTCATGAGATACCATCGGACAATTCACTGCGTGAGAAGTGGTCACGTGCAATTTCCAAAGAAGGTGACAAGAGAGGAAGCAAATGGGTACCCTCCGATCGCTCTGTTCCTTGTAGTCTTCATTTTCTTCCTGAGAGCTTCAGGTCACATAAATTATTATAAAATTGGTTACAACTAGTGGGATGTAGGTTGACAACTATGGAACCCCAGCTGAGCTTCCTTGAGCTGAGCTCCTCTCTTTTATCTTTCCTGTCAACTCTTACCCCAACATTATTAGGATATCGGAGGCCTGGGATGTCATTCATTTCCCTGCCTTAATTGGCTCTTGTCATTTTCTTTCCTGATGCCCTAATTTTTGTAGGATCAACTTCATTTTGTCCTATTTTCTGCCTTTTGTAAGAGGCCCTAAAGGAGGTAGGGTGTGTATTGTCCCATCTTAGATATAGATACACCCTCAATAATGAAGGTGATTGTTGTTTAAAGGGGTGAAATATCTAGGTCATCTACCCTTAATGGTTTAGGTGATGGTGAGAAATAATGATGAAATGAAATCTGCAACTAGGCTAAAACTAATTACTGACTTACTACAACTAATTTATGTCCAGAAGAAGAAAACTACAAAAATAACAGAAAGAAACGAATAAGGGAAATACATGACGGAAAAGAAATGCCCTTTATCTTCAATGGGCGGATGACCTTGCTGTTCAGCCCCTTAAAACAAGAATGAATCTTCGAAGAATGAGTATTGAGGTACTTGGAAACTACTAGAGCCATGAAAGACAGGTAGAAAAGGGAAAGAGGAGAGTGTCCACCCCAAAGTCAATGCAAAAAGGGGAAAATTGATCCCGCTCTGGAATCCATCACAGTCGCCAACTACCGAGCTCAAAAGCTGACCCCTTGAAGGTGTAGTCGTATATAGGGTGCACCACCATGTGAGGTGGGGCTACACACATACTGCCTCCTTTAGGACCTTGTGTAGAAGGCATGAGATGCCATGAAACTAAAAGAATAGGGCTGATTCCTCGAAGAAAGAGGGTATCAGGATAGGTGATATAAGGTGGCCGAGAGCGCTAACGCGCTACCTCGTGTCTCGCTGGTATCGGTAGAGCGTGGGTTCGAATCCCACCTCCGCCACCCTGAAAATGGTTATCGTGGTTTCCCATTTTCACTACCAGGCACATGCCGGGACGGTTCCTTTCAATAGGTCCACGGCCGATTTCCTTTCATAATCCCTTCCCTGGCCCGTCCTCAAAAGAAAAATACATGGCCATTGGCTGCATTAATAAAATTATTAAAGCAGGAAAATGAAAGAGACTTCGGATGCTCTAATAATGTCGGGGTTGGAAGAGAAGAGTTGACTAAGGGAGGTCGAAGGTAGATGACAGAGAGGTACCCGGCACAAGTGGAAATAATAACGGACTCGGCTGGGGTCCAATGGTCTCCAACCCAAGTTCCACTAGTTGTGAGCCCTGGTGGTGGGGATACACCCTCAAGGGCTCATAGGTAGTGAGCTTGGGAATTGGCGCCCCTGATGGATTCCTGAGCAGGGTCTGGTATTCTTCTTTTTCCAGTGACTGAGAGCAATATTTTTAATGCCTTTGTTATTTCTTGAAAATCAGTAGTGCTTAGTCCAAACGAAATAAAGAAATCAAGCTACAAAAAATAAGTGAGTAGAAAACACCTAATTCATGTATGAAATCATCTCTGTCAATTACTGGAAAGGCATCACAAAAACGGTTTACATCTTAAACAGTGGAGTCCCCTCTCGGTGAAATTCACGAGCCGCCACTGGATCAAGGAATATAATATTTAAATCAACTTGTACAAATGGTATCAGAACTATAATGAGTATAATGAACCACACAAAAAGTGATCCATTCCATGGTAACTAAATGTCTGAAAATGTGCAGAATACACTTTGAACTGGTATTACTAAGTCAGTGAGGATCAGTCTTCAAAAACTTTTCATATTCCTTTTCATCCATCAAGCCCGTTAGTTCTTCAGGATTACTAAGTTCCACCTTGAATAACCATCCTGAAAGAAAAAACAAAAATCTAATCAACGGCTAAAAATATTTACAGATGGCTCACAAGACAAAGAAAATAGAACTGGAACAGGAATACATTCATCTCTCTTCTCACTCTACTTCCCAGTAGGCCAAAACAAAACAAACTTTGATGCTGAGATAAGAGCAATTTCACATGCACTCCATCAGTTATTAGGCAGAAACATTGATTATCAAAAATGTGTTATCATTACAGATTCAAAAGCAGCCATCCAAGCCATCTCGTCAAATTATAAGCCTCAAAATGAAGAACTGAAAGACATTTTTTGTATGATAAAAGCCCTTAAAGACTCCACAAACAGATCTCGTTTCAGTGGATCCCTTCTCATGTTGGAATAGCAGGTAATGAAGAGGCAGACAGATTAGCAAAAACAGGTACCACACTACTACAACCTGTCAGTCAGACTTGATTTTATGTCAGAAAAAAGGATCTTGAAAAATACTATCAAAAACAGGTTTGAAGAAATGGCAAGGAAAACAGCAGAAACCAAATTATGGAAGGACATTGATGCTAAATGGGATCAATATAAATTAACACCAAGAAGAGAAGCTGTAGCCTTCTTCAGACTTAACACTGGCCATGACTGCCTTGCAGCTCATCTGAAACGAATCAACATCCTGAGATCTGAAGAATGCACACTTTGTCACGAACCTGGAAGTAAAATAGATAAGGGGCACCTGCAACATTGCAACAAACTTGATGTGACTGCTAGAACTTCAGGAAACCTCACACAACTCTATTGGAACGCAAGAAAGCTGATGGATTGGAATCTGGGCTAGCCATAGGAAACAACAACAACAACAACAGAAAAAACAAAAATGTCATAATTAGGGATGTTATTTTACAGTGACCTAGTTGTACCCGGCATGCTTTGCAATGCCAATCAAAGAAACAAACAAAGAAAGAAAGGTGTTTGTCAAGCACTGTTTGAATTACAGTAAAACTCTGTTAAGAAGTTTTTCAAGGGACCATTCAAAAAAAACTTCTTAACAGGGAAACTTCTTAAAAGGGTAGTGGCCTGAAATGCATGTGAAACGCACACATTTTTGTTGTTTGTGAAGGATCCTACAATATACTGTACATAGGCCTATATAAAAGCCAGAAAAAGAGAAGCCCTAATATTAAAATCTGACTATCAGACCAGAGATTAAGAGAAATAAATTGGCATAACCATCACAATTCACATTAATAGAATTAATTTCAATAACTGTTTGAGCCCACACCATATATTCCAGCAAACTACAATTATAGACACATTTTAGAATGTAAATAAACAACAACCAAGACTGAATTGAAAACACTTTTTTGTCCGTCCTGAAAAATTTGGCTTTTTGTGGCTTACCTCAATTGACCTGTACACCATCAAAAATGCTGTATTTCTCACCACAAAAATATAGGCCTCTACTTTGAAAAGAAGTTGTCCAGTGTAGATTGTTTGAGCTTTTTACTGCTTTCTAGTTCTATAAATCTCTCCATTTCCCACACGGCTTTCCATGTGCTGTGAGGCACTCCAGCAGCACCTTCTATGAATTTCCGTAGTTTTCCAAGATGGACACTTGCCTCACTACAAGAAGGCCTTGGAGAATTCTCCTCTTCTTCTCCTTCTTCATCCTCATTTCCTGCCTGAATGTCCTTGCATATGTCGTCAATGGTCTGCTCCTCGCAAGTTATTACTAGATCATCAACAGCAGTGAAGTCGCTGAAACTGCTGGTTATCTCCATCTTCTCCTGCACGGTTTTCCACCACCCTGGCTCTTCATCGTAGACTTCCGCACAAATGCTGCTACTAGTAACACCATCAAAACCAGCTTTCTTGAAGCAATTTACAATGGTGGTCGACTCCATCGAATCCCAAGATGAGGCAATTAAATGCATGGAGTCCAAAAGAGATGGCCTGTAGATTGGTCCACCTGCTTCCATGCGTGACAGCATACGACACACTACTGCTTTTCGGTACCTCTGCTTCAGAACCTTAATCACCCCCTGGTCCATGGGCTGCAGTACCGATGTAGTGTTTGGTGGAAAAAATTCAATTTTAATGTTTCTTAAATGAGGCCACTGTTTGGGATGAGCAGGGCAGTGGTCCATAAACACCACAATCTTCCTGTTTTGGCTCCCCATTTTGGCATCTAGTGCTTGAATGTACTCTTCAAATAGGGAGCTTGTCATCCATGCTGATTTATTGCTTCTTTAAGTACATGGCAAAGTTCTGACGTTTTTGAAACACAGCGGCTTTCTTGATTTTCCTATGATCAGTAGTTGCAGCTTTTCCGTCCCATCCATATTCGCACCAACTAGCACCGTCGCTCGCACTTTACTTAATTTGCCTCCTAGGCAAGATTCTCCCTTCAAAACCAAAGATTTATCCGGAACAACCTGATAAAAAAGTCCGAATTCGTCAACATTAAAAACGTCACAATGTTTGTAATTATTGATTTTTGCCGGCAGCAGTGTTTCCTTCCACGCTTCCGTTTCCTCTGTACTTACACTCGCAGCTTCGCCACTAATAGTCTTGTAAACTATGCCAGCCCGATTTTTAAAGCGATCCAGCCACCCATTCGACGCAGTAAAAGGCACTTGTAATCGACACGCGATTTCTTCGGCTTTCTCCTTCACGATAATTCCGCTCAAAGGAATGTTTAAACTTCGCTGCTGTTTAAACCACACGAGCAGAGCTTGTTCTACGTCTTCGTATTTCCCGCTTTTAATCTTCTTGCAGCTTGCCGAAGTATTCCCGGCAGAAGCCAAGATACCTTCTTTCTTTGCTATGATGCCGTTCAAAGTAGACGGCAGCATTCCGAGCTCCTTCGCAAGAGCAACACGTGAAAGAGTAGACGACTCTACTTTTCTTATAATGTCCACTTTATCTTTAATAGAAAGTGCCTTTCTTTTGATGCCTTTCATCTGAGAACCACTCATTTTCACAATGATTTGAAAACTTTACTTCACTGACGACGCAATTCTCGTAATCTCAATAAAGTCTGGCAATGCTTGGCTAACAAGTTAGATCACACAGAACAGCGATAAAAGCCACGAACAAAGAATATAGGAGGCCACGAATCACAGAACAGTATGAACACGAATGAAAGCATGATGCTGTATATTGTAGTCGGTCTTGAGCGGGTGTCGTCATAGCGTGATGTCATTCAGCCTTGAAATGCTCGCCTGGTCAGTGACCCGCGAACACTCGGAACGGCTGTATTCTTTCATTCGGAACACCGGGCTCGGTCAGAGACCCGCGAACAGTCGGAACTCTTGTATTCTTTCATTCGGAACACAGGGTGTATCTTCCGCAGAGATTGGCGAGTTTTGATTCTAAGTCAGTTGTCTCTCAGTGAACGTCTTATACTCTAAGGGAATACAAAATCTGAACTATTTAACCGGGAAAACCTCTTATGCACGAACACTTTATACGGGAAAAATATACATGTATCTTATGGGACGAATCACGGGACCGAAAATATCGGACGTCTTAAGCGGAAAAACGTTTTATGCGGGAACTTCTTAACCGAGTTTTACTGTAGTTTCAATTCAATTCAATACTGTCAAGCATGTGCACTCATACTGAACACAAACATACTGCCACTGAACAGTATGAAATACACTCATTTGTTGTAACGACTCATGAGCCACCTATTGTAAAACGTGCACAACAATTCACCATAGTTCATTTGTTGAAACAATTAGCATGCTAATACTAATTTTTTTTGAACGACTTTGTGAAATGGATTTACTAATTCAGAAACTTTCGTAGGCGTGCACACTTTAACCCCCTTAGCGTGTACGGCGCAACGGTGCGCCCACTAGCCTGCTACGTTCACAGCGTGTACGGCGCAATGGTACGCCGTCGAATTTGAAACGCCCGCTACGTGGACTTCGTAATAGTTATTTATTTGGTCTTAAGATGGCAGGAAGAGGCAACTTTTGGCTACACTTCGAGCTACTTATTATTGCCAGGAGGTGTCGCATATCTTCACAGTCATTTATTTTTCAGATCTCTGCACACGTGTTTCCTCTTTTGCGGACCGTGAGTTTGCTTGTAAACATGGCAGGTCGTGGCACAGTTATTGATGACAAAGAAATAGCTAATTTGCTCGATATTAGTGCAAACGAAAGTGATTCAGAGTGTGACAGCGATATAGAGGATGCGTTCGCTATAACTTCCAGTGAAGATAGTGATGCTGACGATGTAATTCGTGATAGAACGCCAAGAAATACAAACACATTAGGCGGCTGTGATATTGTCCCAGTATTGACGTGCCGCTGACAGGGATAACCAGGTTATTAATAGTTTATAATATTAGGTTATATGTTGTTCTTATTGTGTGTGTTTTTTGAAAACTTTTGCCAGTGCGTTTGGAAATTATAGCGAAATGCATATGACAACCGCGCTTACCATTGGGAGTAGGCTAGAAATAATGCACGTTGTGGGTGCAGCCCAGAGTTTCACAATATCACGCTTGAGGGGTTAACTAACCCAAAGTTCGTTTGTTGAGACGTTCGCACGCCACCACTCATTTGTCGAAAAGACTCGCACCCCACCTATTGTAAAATGGATTTACTAATTCAAAAACCTTCGCGGGAGTGTGCACAACAACTCAACAAAGTTTCATTGCAATCGAATGAAGGGTACAGAATATGAACCCATACGGGACTTTGTTGAAATGATTGGCGTGCGAACACCCATTTGTTGAACTACTGTACTTGTGTGCCACCAATTGTAAAATGGATTTACAAATTCAGAAACCTTCGCGGGAGTGTGTACAACAACTCACCAAAGTTTCATCACAATCGGATGAATGATATACTGTATGATCACATATGGGACAGACATACAAAAAAACAATGAAGAAACATTCATTTTCATAAATAGTGATTTAAAATCTTTAAACTTCGTATAATGCAATATTAATTTGCATAAAATTGTAAACTTTAAGGTATTTAACATAAGATACGTTTATGAATCACTAGGTACAAAATACTGTTTATTGGTACAAAATCAATAGGTTTGTTCAGTGTCATTTTTACTTAGAAACATTCCACTATTCATGATAAATTTAAGTATTGTATTGAATAAAGTAACTGCTTAACTACTCACTGCGATTCTTTTCGAGTCTGAAAGAAAGAAAGGTGCCAGCATTGCATACCACTGCATACCCCTAGAGGACAAGGACGGGATTTGATCAAGGAACTATTAAGGCCATTATTGTGTATGATCACTCACCTGTTACTATGGACAGAAAACTGATGTACATCAACACACTACCAAGTTGGTATGTCTGAAGATTTACATAGAAATATTGCATTCAAGATGCAAAATACTTAGCACTGCCACCGCAACCAAGAAATTTGTGTTTACCTTTTTCATAACAAGATGTGTTGATGAGAGCAGGCGTTTCTTCGACAGAAGAATTCTTCTCCACTACTTTCCCAGAGACTGGAGAGTACAATTCACTAGCTGCCTTCACACTCTCAAGAGCACCGCATTCATCTATAACAGAGAACACTCATTAGACTCTGGATGTAAATAATATGAGAAAATAGGATTAGGAAAATACAGCAACTTACTTTAGATATCACGGGTTGTAAGGTGATGGAACACAACTGATAGCTTGCGATTTCTGACCAGACACGAATTATTATACATATAAAAAAAAACAAGTAGTGCTAACTTGGTGTTTATTTAGTTTTAAGTGATACGAGCATGAGATAATCATAAATGGAAGTTACTTCTAATAATGACCTAATAAATAGATTGGAGCTTACCATATGGACGGTTGTATTATGGGCATATTTATAAATTATAGTGGGAAACTTTATTAATCCAATTGCATTCTCCGTGTAGATAACCTCAAAATGGATCCTCCTTCTGTATAGATAATCTTCCTTCAACTTATTACTTGTACACATTATCTTCCTTCCACAGATAGACAATAATAATCTCCTTTTGTCTTCCTTTCAATACATTATCGATACCTATATATCATAGGACAATTGCAGACCATTTGATTTAATACGTTACTGAAAACTTTGTTTCTTCTTTTCTCACCTTTCCTTTCTTAATCATGACAATGTGCCAACAACTCGAATAATCTCTTCTACTAATCCTTCTGCTAATCCTTTACTTGTATATTCCATGGATCATTATTTCTTGAGGCAGTATCAATATACACCATCCTCTTCACACCACTAGTGCCATCTATCGGATCAGCCATCTTGTATACAGTATACGTGAAGCGCTAAACACATATCAAAGTGCCAAGTAACATCTCCTTCATGAAGAAAACAGTCAAATTAAACCACTGAACGACACCCATACGTAAGACCAATATACATAAATCCCGCCTAAATCTCTCTAAATGTAACTTCCATCTTATGATATGAATGATTGATGAAAATGAAATGATATAACATACGGTATTTACAGTAATAAAAAATTTGATAACAAATCATGATTAGTTCAACACTATTACACCATGTCAAAATGCCCCACATAGGCTCAGTACAGTTTCAGTTCTTGGAGAGTGAAAAAAAAGTGCACAACATTCCTGGGCGCGATGCCATAGTGACAGGCTTGCTATGGAAGTGGGGTGTATTAACTTCTCTGAAATGTTACATAAGCTTATGTATGAACCTGCTTCAGTGCACTGGATGTAAAGTGCACTATGTCACATAGACTGAATTTTACAGGATGTTTCTGTAAGTGCAAATGGAGGCTATTAGGTACAGAAAATATGAGCCATTTAGATGGAAAGTAGCGAATTAAAATGTCTGAATTATAAGGGACTCAAATCATATACTGTTGATCCGACCATTGAGCTAATGCAGGAGATATACCAATTCTTGTGAGAGGAAGGTACATAAATAAAGCCAGTTCAATTCTGGCAAATTCACATTGTTATACAGGGTCTTTCACTCAAAGTGGGGTGCGGCGCGCGGAGGGTCGGACGAGCACATGGCAACTGGCTGAGCTTGGGGTCGAGAGAGCGCCTGGACGAATCGCATGTAAATAACAACACATAATCATATAATTATTACTCAACTTTTCACAGAAGAAGTTGAAAGTCCTCCACCTGCATCTACACATTTCTGGCATCTTCTAAGGAAATTTTCAAGTTCATCTAGTGTGAGGGTTTGTTGCATAAACCTTATTTTTCAATTTTCCCCATAAATAAAAATATACTTAGCAATAGCACATTATAAAATTTTGAAACACACTAACAATTAAACAATAACCACAGATACACGTCATAAACATATAACACTTATATCCTAAAATAGGCTATAAAAGAAATACCGGTAACCAAGTCAACTATACTCCTCAAATCCTGCGTCACAACAATCTCAGCTCTGTGTTGTCGTGTGCTTGTCTGACCTTTGGTCGACCTTTTACCTACAGTGCTGCGTCGGCCCCACTTTGATTGAAAGACCCTGAAGTAGCCTGATTTTGGCTTTTGATTCCAGCATTGGATTTTGACAACCACATTGATGGCAAACTGGGGATTTTAGCTATTAGATCATGGAAGTCGGTGGTCGACTATATACTGTGTGAGAAAGAATTAAATAAGAACATCACGGACATCAACGTTATACCATCAGAGAACCTGGATAGCGACCATAGATTGCTGGTAATGATCCTGAGAGGGACTACGGAGAAGAAAGGGACTGAGAACCAGGAAAGACGTATAAGGATATGGAAACTGAAAGGAGATGGAAGGGGAGAGTACCTCAAAATGGTAAAGGAAGGAATTCCAACAGATGAAGAAAGAGGGGTGGAAGAGGAATGGGCTAGATTTAAGAAGACACTAGTAGGTGCAGCAGAAGCAGTATGTGGGAGGACAAGTAGTAAGAAGAGGTGGAAGGAAACACCATGGTGGAATGAGAAGACAAAAGAAATAGTAAGGGAAAAGAATAGAGCCTTTAGGAGGTGGTATCAAAATAGGACGGTAGAGACAAGGGAAGAGTACCAGGAAAGAAAGAAGGAGGCAAAGAGAGTAGTGGCTGAGGAGAGAAGAAAGTGGATGGAAGAGTGGACAAAGATGATGGAGGATAGTGAAGGTACAAAAAAGGTCCTGTATGGGATGGTAAAGAATAAGAGGCGGAAGGATCCTACGGATTATGTTAGAATGGTGAACAAAAGAGGGCAAGAGATAGAAAATAGGGAAGAACTGAAGAAAATGTGGAAATAATATTTTGAAGAACTCCTGAACCCAAATGGAAACCATGGCGAGGAGGAAGAAATAGGGGAAGAGGAAGATGAACTGCAAACAGAAAAGGACTTAACATGGAAAGAAGTGGAAGATGCAGTGAGGAAGATGAAAGGAGGGAAGGCACCGGGTGTGGATGAGTTGAGTGTGGAGATGGTGAGAGCAGCAGGAGAGGTGGGGATACAATGGTTATACCGAGTGATGAAGAAGGCATGGAAGGAAAGGAAGACCCCAGAGGACTGGAAAAAAGGCATAATTGTCCCGATCTTCATGAAAGGTAGTAGAACAGAATGCAGAAACTATCGAGGAATAACACTGATGAGTCATTGTGCAAAGATGTTTGAGAAAGTTTTGGAAAGGAGAATTAGGACAAGGATAGAAGGAGGGATGAGGGAAGAACAACATGGCTTCAGAGCAGGAGGGTCCACAGTGGATTTGATTTTTGCTGTAAGGCAGTTACAAGAACAGCACTATGAGTATGGAACAGATCTACTGATGGCCTTCCTGGACATTGAGAAAGCATATGACAGTGTATGCAGAAACAAAGTAAGGAAGTCCCTGGAGGATAGAGGAGTAGAAAAATGGACTATAAGGAGGATAAAGGAGATGTACAAGGGAAGCGTGAGCTGTGTGAAAGTGGGAGGAGAGAGATCGGACTGGTTGGAACAGAGAAACTGCTTGAAACAAGGAAGCGCACTGTCACCGTTACTTTTCATTGTGGTGATGGATGACATAATGACCCGAGTGGCACAAGTAATTGGGGAAGGAAAGATGAAAGCAATGGTGTTTGCAGATGATATGATGATTTGGGGAAACAAGGAGGAGGAGGTACAGGAACAGTTGGACGTGTGGGCAGGAGTAATACAAGGGTATGGGATGAAATTTAGCATAAATAAGAGTGAGATGGTAATCACAACAAGGAAGAAGGAAATAACCACAACAGGAATAACAATTGGTGGGGAACAGCTGAAGAAAGTGGAGAGTTTCAAGTATCTGGGAAGCCTGATACAAGATAATGGAAGAAACGATAGAGAAATAAATGAACTGGGGAGACAGGCTGAAGCATTCGGGAGGAGTGTGAGAAGCATGTTATGGAGCAAGGATGTCCCTCAGAACAGCAAAAAGATCATATATCGGACGTACTATGTCCCTATCCTGACGTATGCCTCGGAGACCTGGGTTATGAAAGGAAGGGAGAAGAGCAAAATACAGGCCAGTGAGATGAGGTTCTTGAAAAGCAGTATTGGAGCTACAAAGAGGGACAGAATAAGAAATGAGAGGATCAGAGAATTAATGAAGGAGGAACCATTACAGGATGGTATAGAGAAATCTAGACTTAGATGGTATGGACATGTAAAACGAATGGAGGAGAAGAGGATACCCAGGAGGATACACGAGACGAAGTGGGAAGGAACGAGACCAAGAGGGAGACCGAGAGACAGGTGGCCGAAGGGGGTGGAAGAAAGCGTGAAGAAGAGAGGAGAAGACTGGACAAGCGTGGAGGCTGAGAAATGGTGGAAAGACAGAAGTCGTTGGAGAGGCTTGTGTTCCAAACAGACCCGGCCAGTGGCTGGAAACTGTGCAAGATGATGATGAGATCATGTGCATAATACAGCAAATGTTTGATTCCTTTTTAATATCCAGTTTTTATTTTATTTTTATTATTTTATTATTGTGATGGTTCAAAGTACCTTCCCAATAGGATAAATCACTTATTATTACACACCAAAAAAGTAAAATAACACCTCATATGTAGTTTTAAGTCCACTGCAACACCACTACCCTTCCTATTCTCTCTTTCATATCTCTACAAAAGAAAGGAAAAGAAAACACTGAATAATGTTACTGGTTTTACATCCCTTCTAAATACCGAGGCATTTCGAGATGATGGGGTGCCAGAATTTTGCCCTGAAGGGGATCTTTAACGTGAAAAGCAAAGCGAGTAAGGGAGGGTGGGAGGAAGAAAAGAAGGAAGGGACTGAAATGTGACAGTTCACAAAGTTCTTACCTTTCTGTTCTATATTACTTCCTACTTCTGGTAGTTGAGCATATACCACATCACCCAGGGCATCCTAAATATAAATCATAGGGAAAAACATAATCATTTCATATTTTAATGAGTACAAGGTTGCAAATGCACTTCTTGTTACATTTTTCTATTGAGTAAGAATAAATCACTGATACACCCAATCAAACTACAGTAATTCAGTTTTGAAATGCTTAGTAGGCTAATACACAGCTGATGGTGTGTTCAGATGTATGTTACCGAATTGTACAGATACCGGCAACTAGCTCTGCACTTGACCTTGAGACCTCAGCTGCAGGAGGAGATGATAATGATAATTCTTGTTTTAAGGGGCCTCACATATAGGTTATCAGCCTCTAATGAAATGGTATGAAATGGAAACAGGAGATTAAAAACAGCCCACTGCCAGGGGATGAGAGTGAAAATGGTTTATATAAAACAGACAGTGAGCCCTAACAATTTTGCCTTATTTGGATAAAAGAACGAAAAAAATTCTCTCGGCACGCCGGAAGGAGGAGGTAGATTTCACGGGGAAAAAATAGGGGACAGGGAAAAATAGGCAGAATATGCTGGTTTTCGTAGAAGGATCAGACCTCATTCATTGCGAGAAAGTATTTTACAATTGGAGCTCGATTTACTTTGTTTTTCGTCTTTTTATGCATATTTTAAACATTTTATTGTCTTATGGGAACGGTAACCTTCTCATCATTTCGGGTCCATTTTTATACTTGTGGGTACACTGTCCTTATGCAACGTTTCGACACTGATGTGTAGAGCTGGGATTTTTATGCAATTACATATTTCACATATTTTTTCATATTTGTGGGTATTCTACATATTCTTAGTGATATTACATAAAATTACATATTTCAGAGTTTTCCTGTTTTTATATGAAATAAATTGCTGAATTGAAGTTTCTCACTTAATGTGGGGCTGTTCTCTCAACAGGGGGATTAAGGTAATTATGAGTGACAGGTATTTGAGAGGATGATAAGTGCTGTGCATGGGGAAACTGGTGCAAGTGTACTGAGTAAATTCCATAAAGTGTTGAAGAGAAACCCTGGTTATTCAACATTTCACAGTGTGTGCCGAATTCTAAATGGAGATGACATTGATCCTCCCGAGGACATTTCTCCAGCAAAAATTCCTCTCCTAAAATTTGCCCCAGTTACATCACGTGATGTTGAAAGATCTTTCTCTGCATATAAGAACATCCTAGTGACGAACGCCTTTCTATGACCCCAGAGAACATCGAAAAATACTTCATATTTCACTGTGCTACAAAATTTATTGAAGAAACTTGCTTTGAGTAATGAAAATAATAAGTTTCTATTGAATATGTGTGTGATATATTCATATAATATGAATCCAAAGAACATTGAAAAATACTTAATTGTTCACTGTGCTACAAAATGTAATATAAAGCGTGTTTACTGTGTTGTAACTGATAAAATGGTAAGTTTATATTAATTATATGTTATTACATATTTTGCCCAATCTACATATTTTGGTGCTTTTTGTTACATATTTATGTACAGTCATATTATGCCACTTGATATTACATAAAAATCCCAGCTCTACTGATGTGTAACTAACGGTCTGTTACTTCTCCATGCAAAATTTTATCTCCCGCAGAGATTTTGGTTGGTTCCTCAGTTTAGGGGTGGTGAAAACGCGGTCATGTAGCCCCGTGTACTTTGAGTGTGTGTAGAATCTGTCTGATAAACGGTGTTAATTGTGATGGCAGTATTAGTCTGTACTTCGGATAAGGACTGCAGACGGTCAATTTCAAGTAGTAGTTCCTAATTTTGCTACCAAATACTACCGTCAACGACACCTAGCTGTGAACTTGGCTACTAGATGCCACCACTACCAGCCACTCGCAATGAACATTGGATCTTCCCCTCTGAAGGAAAGCATACCGAGGGATTTTTAGCGCGCTTAGAAAATCCGACGACTTTGGCCGGCTTTGAACCCGCGACTTTGGGCATAGAAGTTCAGCATGCTACCAGTTACGTCACCGAAGCCGCTTCCCACAGAGTCAGATGGAAAACTGAATGTGATCTCGTGCAACGTCTGATGGCTCATCCCTCATCATTTCAGTAGTGTTGTCTTGGCAACCTCTGATGGCTCTTGGCATTTTCTTCTAATTCCGAAATCATTTTTCTCATCCCTTGGCGTAATGGTGGGTCATATCAAAAATTCTTTCACACAAAAGTTTTAGGTAATTATTAGGGAAATATTGTCCATTTCGTACGGTTTTGATATTGTGCCTATTAAGAGAGATATGATTAATGGTTCCCGAAAAACCCACTTTTTTCCACCCCTTTGGTTAATGGTTGGTGCTTCAAAAAACTTTTAAAACACAAATTTTTGGGCCTTATCTGACACATTGTACGAACTTTGAATGGATTCGATATTTCACATATTAAGAGAGTTATAGCGATATTTCACTTTTTCGAAGAAAAAAAAGCCCCCCATTTTCACCCCCTTCAACCGATTGTGCCTGTTAACGAACTCGACCGAGATTTTATAGGGATACATATTATGTAAACAATTCAAGGTGATTGGTGCAAAATTGCGGTAGTTATCGTGTCCACAAGAAAGTGATATATATATATACATAAATTATACATAAACTTTTGAACTGACGGTGGTTTTGGGGTCTAGGGGATGTGAAACGCGAAGATATGTCGAAATTTCCCGGAATTCAAAACATGGTACCCATTGTAATAGTTAGCTTTCTAATGAAATCTACCTAAGAGAGAATGATAAAAAACAAAACAAATAAGGCATTTGGAACAGTAAAAAGTAGATATGTCCACAGTAAAAACATAACACAGACTAAACCTAAACTAAAAGTCTTAAACTACTGTAAAACTTACAAAAGTAACCACTCTCCCTCATGAACCGGATGAAGAGGTCTACTGACGGCCCATCATCACATAGAACAAGGGAGAGGGTGCTAGGCAGTTTGAAAGTTCTTTGCAGATCGGCCAGGTCCACATACTCCAAGAGAGTGTGTGCCACGGTAAGGTGGACGCCGCAAGTACACACAGGGGATCTTCTCTCTTTAGCAAGTGGGAGTGCGTAGCAGTAGGAGAGAGGTGTGGGGCAGTACGGGGATAGTGACAAATACTTCCCTGTCTGATAAGATTGACGTGCGCGACAATACGTTCTCAGACAGAGGCAGGGATATAATGTTCAGTTTCGTCCTTTAATTTAACGGTGCTAAGCCGTTTTAAACAATCATCAGTTTTTGAGTTAGCCTATTCAATATTTTAATACAACCGATACAGACTACAAATGAAGATGACGAGGACATTGAAAGGATGTATGAAGATCTAAATCACCTGATAGAAGGAACAAGAGCAGAAGACAACGTAATCATTATGGGGGACATGAATGCAACGGTAGGGGAAGGAACAGAGAGAACAACTGTTGGGCAGTTCGGACTGGGAGTCCGAAATAAGAGAGGTGAACGATTGATAAAATTCTGCACTAGGCATAAATTAGTCATAACAAATACGCTCTTCAACCATCCCAAGAGAAGACGATACACTTGGAAAGCTCCTGGAGACACGAGAAGAGTGCAACTGGATTACATAATGGTGAAAGAAAGGTTTAAGAACCAGGTTAAAAATTGCAGAAGCTATCCAGATATTGTTAGTGATCATAATCTTGTCACGATGCACGCGGAACTCAAATATAAGAAAATCATTAAGAGAAAAACTGAGTATCCACAGGTGACAAAATTTAAGATGCTAAATATTAGAGAGGAGTTCCAAAGAAGAACAGATGAAATGATTGAAAGAAATACTGACATATTAGATAAACCAATAGAAAGTCAGTGGGGAATCCTGAAGGAGGAAATACTAGGAACTGCTGAAAAATAAAAATAAAAACAGCAGGAAAGCATGGATAAGTGAGGAAGTTGTAGAAATGATAACTGAAAGAAGAAGGTTCAAAAACTACACAAGTGACAAAGGAAAACAACAATACAGAAGGCTGAGAAATGAAATCATTAGGAAAAGCAAGCGGGACAAAGAAAAATACTTGTGATATATGTGATGAAATAGACACCGAATTTAAAGCAAATAACTTAGAAAAAGCATATGGAAATGTGAAGCAATTTTTTGGCGAGGAGAAACAGAAGGCATGTGGTATTAAAGATGAGAATGGACAATACCTGTATGAAGAGGGAAAGGTTGGGAAGAGATGGAAAGAATATCTAGAGAGCCTTTATGGAGATGAAGTTATGTATAAGGAACTTGATTTGCCCCGTGGTGCACTCTGAATAGGATACGTACTGTACCCTTATATCTGGATGATCCACCAATATCCTCCGGCTGGAAATAATCTGGGATTGTAGCATCTTGACGCCCCGGCTAAAAACGACATGGTGCCACTTGGCGAAAACACTCAGAATAAGGGACAGGTATTTTCTCAAACGGAATGTGCTGCAGTATCTAACTACAGAACAGTAGTGTCATCTAACTACTTAGGATAAAGAAAAATAACTCTATAAAAATCTCGGGCGTAAGGATACGGATTAGGTCCCTCGGGAACTTCCACCCTACAGAACATTCCTCTACCATCTAACTACAAGTATAATGCCAGTTTCCTATAAAACAATCAGGAAATCGTCAACACGAATCCGTCTATTTATTTAAAAAAACAATACACATCTCGTGTCACCGAGCTTTGATTAAATGCTCTCGAAAATAAACCATGAAATAAAATATATGCCTAAGCGTCATTAATCCATATACAAGTACACATTGTTTCGCTAAGAAACCGTAAAAATTGTTACGTGTAAGCTTAAATAAGCTTCTATACAGCGAACAACTGCTGTGCCCTAGGTGACGGGAGTTAACCAAAAAAAATGTTATAAGTTAAAAATTTAAATAATCCCAAAAATAAATGACGTTACCCATGAGGTAGATCTACGTCATTACAAATACTAATCATTACTCTATACAATTCATCTCCCGCACCCTAATATTAATATTTCTTCCTCTAAGAAGCGCAAAATCTCTACACAAAGTTTTAAGGTTTAAATTTAAAATATAAAACACTCCTAAATCTATTTACGAATTTATCTGAAATACATTTAATATAACATTCTATATAATGAAAATAATCACGTCGTAGTTCGTCAATTACTTACTTAGAAATAAAATATTTACAACACGTTCGTTCCTTTCTCCCGACAATACAATATGTAATTGTCCTTCCACATTACTTCTAAATCTCAACGGGCTTCAGAAAAATATTACTTCACTCTACTTAGTCTTATTCGTGTTTTACGTTAACATCTGGGATTCCATAATCCATACAATTAAGTAGAGACTAGTTCAAAAACCTCCTACAACTTATCTGTTCATGTAATAAAAATACTTAATAAAAATACACATTTCCACTCGTTGAATAATTACCATAAATGACAAACGTTAGGATAAGAACCATTTAATAGATCTCAGTTTACTCTCAGCTTCAACAAAGATCCATTAAACCCTATAATTTCTATCAGATTTAACTTCATCCAGGATCCGCTGTCCTGTGAATTTCAAGGAGTTTCAACTCTATTGAGACTATTTCAATAACATCCACAATTACTAAACTTCCGTAACAATTCTCTTATAACTTCTTACTTTCATGAAATACATGCGTCTGTCCCTACAGACATTTCCTCAAAAATAGATCAATGGCTATACACTGGCTCATTGTCTCGCAACAAATACCTCCGTCTACAACGGGAATAATAAATCTCATCCATCGAGATACTTCGCAAACTTCCATAACATTTCTTTCTCTACACTTTCCAATAATAAACTCTTCTTTCAGTCATCACAATCTTGATGAACATATAATAAAAATACTGGTTCTCTCCCTGCCTCAATTTAATAGGTAATGCGATAAAATGATAATCTTTAAATAAAATCTTATTTCTTTACTTCACTCACATTTCTCAAAATTCTTTCAACAAACTGTAACATTTCTTCCATTTCATCATTACGTTATTTCTTACTTCAAAATATGGTCTCGTTCACATCTGTTAATTCCACATTATAATACTTCACAAATTCTTTATTTACTGTCTGTTCAACAAATTCTAATACTTTCAAAAAACCATTACTTACACACTTTCTTCACTAAATTCGTTTCATTATTTCTCAGTTCGTGACTTTCTCTAGATCTCTACAATAGATCTTTCGTAATAACATTCTTTGACATGTACTTCCTTTCACATAACTTACTTGGAAAACATTTCCATTATTACATTTATTGATAAAACATAGATATCGTTCGATTTAATACACGTCTGAACTTTACAATAACAATTCTGAACAAACTATAAAATCCTGAGCTAAAGTATAAAATCTGAATTAAACTATAAAATCTCCCTTCAAATTTCAATATCGCAAAAATCGAAAATCGAAATGAAAAATCCCTAAAATTCCGAAGTCGTCGAAAAATACTATCAAACATCCACATGATGTTTTTACAAATATAACATTGAAAACTGCAATAAACTAATAAACAATATAGAAAAATGACATTCAACAATAGTTGTCGGATATTCAAGATCTACAATTCTACATAGTGGGATATTTAGCGTTGGTCCTTGGACTACCTTGTGCTGGGTTAGAGTTGACATGAAGTGGACTCCCTTTGGTTGCCCATTAGAAACGGAATGTTTCTAGCGGCTTAAGACTGCATGGTGGTCAGCTTTCTTGTCCAAATCTCCCTCCGAATATCTCGTGCTGTCAGGTACTGGGATTCGAACTCGATCATCATCGTGCTGTCTCCTCCTCCCGCCGATGACTCTTCTGATTGAGATGGGATAGCCCTTTCTCTCTTCGGCACCGGATAATTCTCTGGTCGCCCTCGTACATGAATAACTTGCAGTCTTCTTCCCCTATAGTTCCCTGTAGATCGTCATTTGAGATGGTAAAATGACTGATGATTGTAGACTTTCTATTACGGGAGAGATGAGATGTTAATCTCCCCCGAGATGTTGATGTTAAGTAATTTCGGATGTTCTTGATGCCATCATAGCGTTGTTCCCATAATCGTTTAAGCGTTCATCACGACGCCTGTAGAATCTTCATGAAATTCCTCCCTCAACTTTTGAATTTTTATCATCTTGAAGCTGTAGCTTTGTCGTATAAATTTAATATTGTTTCCTCGCTGAATATCTATGTTTATATTACATGCACATTACTGAGTGCCTTCGATGAATAATTCTATCTCTTTCGTTCAACTTGGAGACTAGTTCGTTGTAACGTCCTTCTACTTCGAAGTCGTGGTTGATAAGACCCTCGCTTCCTCTTGTCTTTTCTCCGCGTCTCTTTTCGAAAAACCGCGTCCTTTTCAATCCATGGCTCTGATTGGTTGCTTATATTAATTGATCAAACTCTTCATTAATAACTTAAGAACTCTGCTGTAATTATATTCAATCGTTCTCAATTATCATTTAACACTCCTCATGATGGTTTAATGTAATAACTTTGTCCTAGTAATTATATATGTTAATTACTCTGTTGGTGTTAATTTTAATAGGCGGCTTCCCATTGGTCATGGTCGTGTGTCGGTCTCGCGTCGGCTCCCTCTTCTTTCTCTTGCCACACGCTTAGTTCCTCTCCCCATTCTTTTTCACTCTGGCGTCCTCGTGACTGCTCGGGTTTAGTCATCCTAGCGAAGCTTGTTCCGAGTCCCCTTGCGACTACTAATTTGCTATTGGCCGGCCGAATTAACTCAGTTAATTCACTCTCTAACCAAACCAGTTTTGTATTTGCTTCCAGCATCGATAAATTTTAACATGGGCTAATTCAGAAAACTTTCCACTACTTGTATAATTTTCTGTCTCGTCTCCCCAAACGCGTACAGTACCAACCATGTGAGATGTGGTAACCTTTTTCACCAATGGGGAAGGATCGCCTCTCCTGAGTGCTCCTGCGGATACCCGGGTCAGACAATCAGACATATAGTCTAAGAGTGCCCTCAGAACTTGTTTTATGGTAACCGATTGGACTTTTTGCAAGCTACATGCGATTGACTATGTTAATAATTTATCTGTAAATTTATAAATCCTGTATATATTTTTCTTGTCTTCCAAAAGTGATGTGTAAATGCCATACGATTAATAATAATAATATGAATTTTAAGGAAGTAATAGAGGAAGAAGACCAGACAGATGCAGAGAATAGAGGTGACCAAATAATAAAATCAGAATTTCAAAGAGCACTGAAAGATTTTAAACAAACAAAAAAGCACCAGGTGTAGATAAAATCCCTGCAGAACTATTAAATAACTGCGGAGAGAAAGCTGAAGATGCAATGTATGGAATGATGTGCAAAATGTATGAAACTGGAATAGTAGGCCTACCAACTAACTTTACTAAGTGTATAACAATTCCAATTCCAAAGAAAGCCAGAGCACAAAATTGCGATCAATTTAGGACATTAAGCCTGACAACACATGCATCTAAAATTCTTATACGAATTATACTTAGGAGAATAGAAACAACCTTGATAACTACATTACAGATGACCAATTTGGATTCAGAAGGGGCATTGGAACAAGAGAAGCAACATTAACTCTAAGACAAATAATTGAAAAGAGATATAGAAAAGGATCTGGAGAAAGCTTTTGACAACATGAATCGGAATATACTGTTCAAGTTGCTAAAGAACGTGGGAGTCTCTTATAGAGATAGAAGAATAATACATAGTTTGTATAAGAATGAAAGGGGAATAATAAGATCTGGCAATAACCAGGAAGATGTTGAAATAAGAAAAGGAGTACGACAAGGATGCTCGCTATCTCCTTACTTATTAAATTTGTATGTCCAAGACGCCATAAATAGGATAAGAGAAGAGATTCAAGTTGGAGTAAATATACATGGGGAAAAGATTGACATGCTCCGATTCGCAGATGACATTGCTTTAACAGATAATGAAGATGATCTTAAACAGATACTTCATGTAATGAATAACATCCTTAAAAACGAATTTAACATGAAGATGAATAAAAATAAAACAAAAATACTCGTATGCAGTCGGAACCAGGAAGATCATAGAAGAGCACCAACAATTTATATCGAGAATGATACAATACAACATGTGAAGGAATATAAGTATCTGGGAAGCTTGATAACGTATGATGGAACCAGCAAACGAGACATTTGGAGTAGAATTATTCAGGCAAAGAACGCCTTTTATAGAAAGAAGAATCTCTTCACATCCAGAAGTATAGACCTAAAAATAAGGAAAAGACTGCTGAAGACATACATGTGGAGTGTGGCTTTGTATGGTAGTGAGACCTGGACATTAGGGAAGTCAGAAGAGAGGAAGTTGATGGCTTTTGAGGCTTGGTGCTGGAGAAGAATGCTTAAGATCAGGTGGATACAACATATGACAAATGAAGAGGTATTCAGATGAGCAGGAGAAAGTAGAAGCTTTATGAAGAGTCTGAAAACAAGAAGAGGAAATATGTTGGGACATATTCTCAGACATAATAGCCTGATAGTAAGAGTCATCGAAGGGATGTTAGAAGGGAAACACATAAGAGGAAGACCACCACTTGCATACATCACAAAGTTAATGCCAGACACGAAAACAGAATCATATCGTGAATTGATGAGGATGGCGGAGAATAAAGAAGATTGGCGAGTTGCTGCAAACCAGCCCCAGGGCTATTAAATTAAGAGAGAGAGATGCAGACTAATAATGGGAATCGTAACTGTTGTGGCCTGTGCAGACGACCTTAGTTAGCGACATTTAGACGATACATTTTCGGGTGAACTAAAACAAAAATAATTGTAATTCATATGATTTCCCACATTTCTTCCCTGAGGCAAACTTTAGCTGGTCAAATAAAAAAAAGAATCTTGTTTACTGATTTTTAATACACTATATTTCTGGTTTAAAATTAATTGTTCTTATCTTTATATTTAACAATTATTTTTAAGGTATTTCCAAAGAAATCATTATGCCATTGAAATCAGAATTATTCTCTGAAGCTGGTAGTGTTCTTAGCTTTGTAACAATAATGCCGGTACATCAGAAGCTCAAGAGAGAGAACCCACTGTCTCTATCTCTGACTAGCATGTTCCCTTGGACATTACTAGTCTAAACCAGTGCCACTCGGCATGGCAAATGTTTCATGCTGCAGTAGTATACCGGGGGACTAGTTGGGCAAGTGCAGAGCTAGTTGCCAGTATCTGTAATAATGTGTCTAATAACATTATCTTTGATGACCTCATGGTGTAGCGGCTAGCATTCTCGGCTGTCGACCCGGAAGTCCGGTTTCGTGGCTCATGGCTCATGCTTGTGAGATTATCGGTCAGGTAAAACTACAAACTTACTTCCTTTCCCATGTACTTGCTATCTCCGATTATGGGAATATCCCGAGTTTCTAACGGTTGGAGAGCGTTAAGTCTTTATAGGTAGATCTCCCAAGTGACTTAAAATGCCTAGCCCCTTGTGCAATTTTGGAGTTTACAGCATGCTGTTAGGCACATCCTTAGGTAACAAGTATTTCTATAACAGCACTGTGGATGCTGATGTCCACTCCTTTTGTCAAAACATTTCTTGATTTGTTTAGTTAGTGCTGTATGAAATGCGTATGTCATTCTAGGAGCTATGTTGAATTGTGAGCTTCCTGCTGTAAGGTCCAGACAAGGTATCCAGTAGTTTCTTCCTCTTGTACGCTTGCGATAGTACGACTGCCATTGTCAAACAATAGAGGCTTTAGATTAGCGGCGTCCAGCCTTTGCACTCTCCATGTGCCAGCTATGCTGCACCGCATGCTGGCTCCTATCTATCTTGGCTGGATTGACTGCCGGCGCTGCAACAGCTCTTCACCGTGTCTGACCGAGCCAAGTTGGGATCGCTAGCGCACCGAATGTAATACAAGTTGTTCGTCCAATGTGTTGGTTGTCTGACACATCTACATTGTGTTTCGCGCGTTTCTCTGTGTACCAGTACTTGCAGACTACATACTTAGCATTAAAACAGTCAGAAATGCTGATAAGGTAACATGGAACTCTTGAAGGCATTGCAATTTCGGTCACGTTATTGTTGTTTGTTTTCCCTTGTATTCGTTTTGTTTCAATTTGTTTTCATATTTACAATATACTGAATATCGTTCGACATTCGACCAATGTCAAACGGTATTCAGTATATTGTAAATATGAAAACAATCAACACCAACACAGCAAAGGCCGTACAGGAGGGAGTGAGATGGGAAAGCGAGAGAGACATATAGTCTTACCCCACTATCAATGCAAGGAAGGCCCCACAAGCATGCTGGTGTGCAGCCGGCATGCTGTATGGATACCTCTGCTCTAGACAGAGTGAGCTCTTTCAGTCACTGATGCTGCATGATTTATGGTCATTGCTTTGGAGACCAATTTCCTCGAGTCTATCACAGATGGTTTCAACTAGCATTGTAGCAGCTTGGCTGTTCCTTGCTGTCAAGGCAACATCAACTACAAAGATCATGACTGATGTGAAGCTTCCATTATCTGCCAAATGGCCACTTTCAAATCAAACCCAGACTCAGTGATTTTTTTCCATTATATGGTTTACCACCAGAAGATGCAACAAAGGCGCACTCAAAGCCCTCCATTCAAGACAGTGATGGGCTTCATAGTTGAATGGTGGGCGCTCATGCATGTGGTAGTCCTGGTTAAATAATTGGATCAGGTCCTTAAGAATATATTTAAGGCTTGTCTCTGAATGACTTGAGATATCTGTGTCCAACACTTAAAATTCTTAAATTAGTCATATCAAGCAGAACAACATGCAGGTCTTTCTTTAGTTTCTTGGCCTCCTCCAGGAGAATATGGAGGACGGTAGTGTTTACAAGTACCCTAGGAGTTTGGTTGTTGTGAATAGTGATGACCAACTACTTCAGGTATGACATCCTGAGTACAAGTTGAGATTTCCCAATTCAGGCTGTGGGAATCATCATCAAGGACTGTACACTGATTGAAGTTCCAAATTATTTGCTAAAGTGCTCATCTAGTTCATCGTAAAGCTGCGTTTACCCTAGCAAGCTCTTGCAGCAATTGCTGCTGTGTTTACACCTCAAGCAAGAGTTGCGCAAGTTTTCTTTACCAGACTTGCAGCAATAACTTGCAGATACCGTTTACATGTGCTTGTTGTGCAAGTCAATTAAAATGACAAGGGTTGGTGAGCCAGGCTTGAGGTTAGGTTACGAGCCAGGCGTAAAAAGGCAATGAAACAGTAAAAAGGAAGTAGAATGGCTACACCTGGCCAGATCTGCAAGAACTAAATGCTGCAAAGGTAATGAACACAACTAGGGTTTAGTCTTGTGTAGTTCGCGAACGAACTAGTTCGGAAGAGCGGGTCCCACAGACGAACTACCGAACTTGTTCCCAGATCCCTCGCTTGTTAGTTCGTTCTTTTTCCGCTGACCGACTTGTAACAGCGCAAGAGCGCGGGTCCGCCATAGCTCGCTAGCTCGTCATGTCACCACTCATTGCACAATCACATGCGCTTTGTTTTGTTAAGTCAGTTCAGTTGATTGAGTGTATCTATTGTTAGTGGCAAGATTGTCAAGTTTTGGCGCGGCGAATGTTCAATGTTGGTTTATAATAATAACGGTATAACACACTACTAGTGCTAACACGCTAATAGGTAATAACTACCTTATATTTGTAATGCAATACAGTGGCGGTTCATAAATTGAAGTTACTGATAGTTAACTGATTTAGATGTGGGGATAATTCCACAGTTTTATTTAACTTAGTCATTTTGGATTATTTGAAAATATGTCCAATTATTTAGAAAATCGGCGAACTGGATTAACATTACCATTTTAATGAACTGGTTGATATTTATTTTTGTCGATACATGGTGATACAACTACTTTTTACTTGTTTTTAAGAAATGAACATTATGATGATGATTCACAAAGAAAAGCGAACTTCTATGGACAAAAACTCTGAACTAAAAAACCTATTCCTCCCTTTTATGCCATAAAGATAATGTACCCAACGGTTTCAGAGCAGCCAAATAATGAATACCACGTAGTAAGTAAGAAATGAAACGAAAATTGCAGGGGGTACGTCTTATCATCACCTAGTGACAAGTAGAAAATGGAATCTGATGGTGACGCGCCGATATACGCGAAAAGTGATGATAATTGTTTTTTTTAAAGGGCCTACATCTTGGTTATCGGCCCCACGCGAGAAAAAAATAAAGAGAATAATAAGTGTTTGCCTTCTACGAACACATCGTTCATACTGTTTTTCTTTTAGGTACGTTACCGGTATTTCACTAATGATAAACAAATGACGACTTTTGGCTTTATAAACAATAGAAAGAGAAGTCGTCTCAGAAGGAAAGACGTGGACCCTAATTAAAAGGATGACCAACAATAGAGTGAGATGGAAGAAGTTTGTAGCTACCCTATGTTCCTACAAGGAATAAAAGGAAATAAGGAAGGAATAAGGAATTTCACTAATGTTTTAATACTCATATTTTTGTATTTTTTATCTTCGAATATCAAAATGTAAAACACATTACTACACACGCAACATGTCAATATCTAATACATGAACTGCACGTGCAGCGAGCATAGTAACTGTTACAGTAGCCTACAGTATTGCTTGAAACGGGAGCAATGTGAATGAGCAATCACTGGTGACGAGTAATCACTGGTGACAGACTGCTATAACAAACAAAGAGCGCGTGCAGTGGCAGTAGCAAGGCGAGCGAACGATCTGTCTTACAGGGAATTCGAGATGGAAGCTAACGAACTAAAAGAGCGAACTAGTTCGCTAAGGAGCTGCGAACTAAACTGAACGCTCCCAGCCGCGAACTATTATGCACAAGACTACTAGGGTTGTCCGGAACTAGCACACTCTCGATTAGTGCACTTGCACCCAGCACAGACTGGCCCACATATTTTAGTCCTGCTCTTCCCAAAATCTAGGCACAGAATTTCCGGGCAACTGCGCTGTTCTTTTGACGACAGTCGTGCTTTACACTTACTGTCAGGGGAAAAAGTATAGATACTCGAGTTTAGATGTCAATAAAAACGTTACCCGTAGTTTTTCATAAAAACATTATAGCTGATTGAACAAATAAAAGTGCCTTACCTCTATGGCACAATTTTAAACTTTCATTCCAATGTCACTGTTCTTTTTTTTTTTCAGAATTCCTTTTTCTTAAATTTGTATTTATTTATAGGCAGCACTCTTCAATTTAATAAGAAGATAATTATGCCGGAACCATATTATAATAGGGAGGAGTATGTTGGGAGACTTTTTATCGACTTCTGACTTACCCACAACTGTACTCAGCCAGCAATATGTGTATTCACATATTTGCTTATAACTTGTGCCTTCCACTTGCACAAAATAGGAACGGATTCTATTTCTGCAAGTAACTTGCGAAGCTCACGACAATCTTATTTACACTGATGCTGCAAGTAACTTGCGCAATAAATTGCTCATAGCCGCAAGTTAACTTGCCGAGGAGTTTAGACTTGCAATTTTATCCCGCAAGTTCCTCCGTGCAAGTTTTTGCTGCAATAACTTGCTAGTGTAAATGCAGCTTAAGGACTGGGCACCGTTTGATTTCAGCCTTGGTTATTTTCCCTATGATCATCTTTGTCTGATAATAGTAGAGATATTATGCCAATTCATAGTTGTGTCTTGCGCCTCTCTTTGTGTTATCATGGTCAAATTTTCTTTCACGATTGGCATATGTGTGGAATCTGCCTGATAACATGTGTCACTATGATAGATAGCTGTACTAGTGTATTTGGTGCTAGGATTCGGTTGGGAGGTGGTCGTGACCTTAATTTAGAAACCATGGAAAACCACTTCTAAGACGGCCGAGGTCAGAATTGAACCCACCTCTTCCAAGTTCTGTCTCACGAGGCTGAGTGAACCTCATTTCAGCTCTCAGACTAGAATTTAATTTCTTGGCAGAGCTGGAAATCAGTGACTGCCAAGAATGTTAGGCATTTCACTACGGTAGGACTTTTAAATAAAATTTGTACAATTAAATACATACCAATGATAGAATTACAATCTGATATCTAAGATAGACTTTATTACTGCATAGCGTTAGTCTAAAAGTGGTATCTCGTAAGTCAAGTTTTGATCATATTGAGAATTGCTTATTAAAATTTGTGGAAAAAATATCTTTACCTTCCTAGAGTAACTTCTAAAGTCTTCAACAATAAATTTCCCTCAGATATTTATTTTTGTGTGTGACTTACTCTAGCAAGGTAAAGCTATTTTTGACAAGTTTTAATAAGCAATTCTCAATGTGGCTAAAACATGACTTACGAGGTACCACTTTTAGACTTACGATAGTGGTCTCAATGTCGTACTGTAAAAATTATTGGTGTCCTAATGGCTTTAGACATAAATGTTAATTTTCATGAAATTGAATGCAGCAGTTCACATGTGATGCACATACTGTACATACAGACACACAGACAAAAATTGAACCAATGTAACCCTTTACATTCATTTGGCATGAAACACATAGAAAACATACAATTTCTTGAGTTTAAACAATGTACAGACAAAACTTCAATATTATTAATAAGGACAATATAACAACAATAATATCATGAATGCTGTTGTATGGCAGACAGCCGCCATATTAGTATGTGCAGGCCGCCAATGGCAAATTTTTAAAATTAGTTTCTATGCTGTTGCTAACGATCAGTGAATTCTATGAATTGGCTATAAGGTGAAACCACTATGTAGGCTGTGCAAAAACTAACACGGTTGAACTGTACATTGCGATACAGCGGCGTCTAGGGAGATTTCAGGAAGATCAGTGACGTCACCGTGATCTCACGGCTGACGTATTGCTATCGGTAACGCTATTGGTTGCTTGTAGTTGGTTGTCAGCTGATTACTATGTCAGTTCCGTGGTTAGCACAGTTCGCCGCGGGAATTTGCTGGAGTCTGTTCGCCATTTTTGTATTGTCACTCGTTAGCGTTTTCTAAGCGTAATATTAAAATAAATATTCCCGTGTATAACCTATAGAACAAGATTTTGATATTAGCAGTGTCGTGTGCTCGATTGTGTTGACGATTTGTATTAAAATTGTTTAAATCTCGAAGTTGTTGCATTAAAATAAAATCCGTTACTTGTGGTGGAAAGTTAGTGCTTCTCCTTGTACATGTGGAATAATACAGCATTCGGGATATATCGGTGAGTTTTTTATGTTGTTCATATATATATTTTGGTTGTTGCATTTAATAGGAAAGTTGTCTAAACGATAATATTACGTCAGGAACGGTGTTGGGGAATACGCCTGTTAAAATAGTAATGGATGGGTAAAATTTAGACAAATTGGCATTTACATAAACCCCTGCAAAATAGATATGACAATGTTTTGTATTAGACCTATCGGCCTATAGGTCTTGTTTTTGACGTTTCATATAGTATGTCTGTGAGGCATTATTAAACAGAATTTGCAGCCAATATTGGAAAAAATAAAAATACCAACCTATCGGAGAGGGGGGGAGGGGGCGGGGGGCAGCCCCCCCCCCCAGCAAAAACAACATTATTGACAACAATGTTTTATAATGGCATTGTGTTTGTGTATTTGCAGCCAACTTTGGAAAAAAAAACGAAACGACACAGTAACATTATTGACCACAATCTATATATATAAAAATCAATTTTACGTGATAGTTTGTCTGTCTGTCTGTCTATGGGTGTGTATGTCTCCTATGCGTTCATATGCCATTCATCCGATTGCGATGAAACTTGGGTAACATGTTGAGTACACTCCAAGGAAGGGTTCTGACTTAGTAAATCTATTTTACAATAGGTAGCGCACGTGAAGATTCAACAAATGAGCGACGATGCATGAAGCATTTCAACAAAGTCATGTATGCGTTCATATACCATTCGTCCGATAGCGATGAAACTAGGCTGAGATGTTGTGTGCACTCACGTGAAGGTTTCAAAATTAGTGAATACATTACACAGTAGATAGCGCACGAGTAGATTCAACAAATGAGCGACGACACGCAAAGCGTTTCAACAAAGTCCCGTATGCATTCATATACCATTCGTCCGATAGCTATGAAACTTACGTAAAATGTTGTGTACACTTCAGGGAAATTTTCTGGCTTAGTAAATCCACTTTACAATAGGCAGCGCACGAGTAGATTCAACAAATGAGCTACGACGCGTGAAGCATTTCAACAAAGTCACATATGCGTTCATATACCATTCGTCCGATAGCGATGAAACTAGGCTGAGATGTTGTGTGCACTCCAGTGAAGGTTTCTGGCTTAGTAAATCCCTTTATAAATAGTTAGAGCACGAGTAGAATCAACAAATGAGCGACGACGCGCGAAGCGTTTCAACAAAGTCCCGTATAAGGTCATATACCATTCGTCTGATAGTGATAAATGGTTGGTGAATTGTTGTGTACAATCCAGGAAAGGTTTCTGGCTTAGTAAATCCATTTTACCATACGAAGCGCATGTTTAGATCCAACAAATGAGTGACTACGCGCGAAGCGTTTCAACAACGTCCCGTATACGTTCACATACCATTCGTCCGATAGCTGTAAAACTTGGGTGAGATGTTGTGTACACTTCATGGAAGGTTTCTGGCTTAGTAAATCCATTATACAATAGGCAGCGCACAAGTAGATTCAACAAATGAGGGACGACGCGCGAAGCGTTTCAACAAAGTCCCGTACAAGGTCATATATCATTCTGCCGTTAGCGGTGAAACTTGGGTGAAATATGGTGGACACTCCAAGGAAGGTTTCTGGCTTAGTAAATACATTTCACAGTAGGTAGCACACGAGTAGATTCGACAAATGAACGACGACACGCGGAGCGTTTCAATACAGTCCCCTATGTCTTCATATCCTATTAGCGTTTCAACAAAGTCCCATATAAGGTCATATACCATTCATCCGATTGCGATGATACTTGGGTGAGATGTTGTGTACAGTCCAGGGAAGGTTTCTGGCTGAGTACATCCATATTACAATACGTAGCGCAAGAGTAGAATCAACAAATGAGCGACGACACGCGAAGCGTTTCAACCAAGTCCCGTATGCATTCATATACCATTCGTCCGATAGCTATGAAACTTGGGTGAGATGTTGTGTACACTTCATGGAAGGTTTCTGGCTTAGTAAATCCACTATACAATAGGCAGCGCACAAGTAGATTCAACAAATGAGGGACGACGCGCGAAGAGTTTCAACAAAGTCCCGTATAAGGTTAGCGGTGAAACTTGGGTGAAATATGGTGGACACTCCAAGGAAGGTTTCTGGCTTAGTAAATACATTTCACAGTAGGTAGCACACAAGTAGATTCGAAAAATGAACGACGACACGCGGAGCGTTTCAATACAGTCCCCTATGTCTTCATATCCCTTTAGCGTTTCAACAAAGTCCCGTATAAGGTCATATACCATTCTGCCATTAGCGGTGAAACTTGGGTGAAATATGGTGGACACTCCAAGGAAGGTTTCTGGCTTAGTAAATACATTTCACAGTAGGTAGCACACGAGTAGATTCGACAAATGAACGACGACACGCGGAGCGTTTCAATACAGTCCCCTATGTCTTCATATCCCACGAGTCCGATAGCGATGAAACTTGGGTGAGATGTTGTGGACACTTACGTGACGGTTTCTTACTTAGTAAATACATTTTACAGTAGGTAACGCACGAGTAGATTCAACAAATGAGTGACGGGGCGCGAATCGTTTAAACAAAATCCGGTATGCGTTCATATACTATTCATCCGATTGCGATCAAACATTGAACAGTTATTGTGTATACGCCAGGGAAGGGTTTCGACTAAGTAAATCCATTTCACAATAAGTAGCGCAAGAGTAGATGCAACAAATGGGTGACGACGCGCGAAGCATTTCAACAAAATCCCCTATACATTCATATAACCTCCTTCGATTGTGATGAAACCTTGATCAGTTATTGTGTACACGCCAGGGTAGGGTTTCGACTTAGTAAATCCATTTCTCAATAGGTAGCGTACGAGTAGAATCAACAAATGAGTGACAGCGCGCGAATCGTTCAAACAAAATCTCGTATACGTTCATAATCCATTCATCCGAGTGCGATGAAACTTTTGAAAGTTGTTGTGCACGCTCCCATGAATGATTCTAAATTAGAAAATCCATTTTACGATAGCTGAGAGGCAGTTAACGGAAATTGAAAAAACGTGTATCCAAAAGCACTTCAAGAAACAGAATTTCAACGCCAACACTTCCTTTGATTGGCATTGCAACGCATGCCGGGTACAGCTTGTGTTTTATAACAATATTACAATGTGCAGCTAGGTTAATGTATTGATGTCAACCGGCGATTATTACAGACCGCGATCGTTTGCGCATGGCTATATTATAAAAACAAATTGGCTGTTTTTGTGATGTTATCAACCACTTGACGAAATGCTTCTCTGGCAAGATTATGGGAAAAGCCTTGGTTATAGGGTATTTTGGGTGGTGACAACTCAATAACAGAAATGAGCATTAAAAAACTTCGAAACGTATTGTGTTTCGTCACATGTAATTTATTTATCGGCCTACCTCAATTTGGCACGCCGTACATACGAAAATATTTTAATTTAGGGTTACATTTATGACATATTTTTAAAATTCCGTTTCGGGATCTGCAATTCACCTATATAGTTGAATTACAGATGACGTTAAGCGTCGTAATTAATTTAATTTTATATTTATAAGACATTGTATCGAAAGCCATAATTGACCTATATAGCTCAATTAAAGATTTCGTTGCAATGTTTTATTAATATGAAATTATACTAATTACGATGTGTATCGTCATCTGTAATTGATCTACATAGGCCAATTATAGAATTCGATGCGTAAAATTAAAAATATCAACTAAAATTACGATGTGTATCGGAATCTGTAATCGACATTTATAGGCCAATTAAAGAATTCGATGCGGAAATTGTAAAGTATAACGTTAAATTGCGAAATTTTTTCAGCAGCGGAATCGTTAATTGAGCTATATAGGTAAATTATAGATTTCGATGCAATGTTTTCTATTTACGAAAAGAAAATAATTATCATGTGTATCGGAATCTATAATTGATCTACTTAGGCCAATTATATATTTCGATACGGAAATTTATAATATATGACGTGAAGTTGCAATTTTTTTTAATGTATCGGAATCATTAATTGAACTATATAGCTCAATTATAGATTTCGATTCATTGGTCGATTTGATGGTTTTTGTGTTTGCCCACCCAAAAAAAACTATTACCCTGGCCTTTCCCAGATATATATGACGTGAATATTTTTAATGTATCGGAATCTTTAATTGAACTATTTCAATACATAAAAAAATTGACGGTTTTTGTGTTTCCCCGCCCAAAAAACCCTATTACCCAGGCCTTTCCCGGATATATATGACGTGAATTTGCGATTTTTTTTTAATGTATCGGAATCTTTAATTGAACTATATAGCTCAATTATAGATTTCGATACATAAAAAAATTGACGGTTTTTGTGTTTTCCCACCCAAAAAACTCCTATTACGTGAATTTGCAACTTTTTTTTATGTATCGGAATCTTTAATTGAACTATATAGCTGAATTATAGATTTCGATACATAAAAAAATTGACGGTTTATGTGTTTTCCCACCCAAAAAACTCCTATTACGTGAATTTGCGAATTTTTTCTATGCATCGGAATCTTTAATTGAACTATATAGCTCAATTATAGATTTCGATACACAAAAAAAAATGACTGTTTTTGTGTTTTCCCACCCAGAAAACTCCTATTACGTGAATTTGCGATTTTTTTTTTAATGTATCGGAACCTTTAATTTCATTACATAAAAAAATTGACGGTTTTTGTTTCCCCACCCAAAAAACCCCTATTACCCAGGCTTTTCCCTTAAGCTTGCCAGAGGAGTATTTTGTGACGTCGTTGATGACGTCACGGAAGCCACCATTTTGTTTTAGGGGAATTTCATACGCGGCCGTATCGCAATGTATAGTAGTCCCAACTAACGCTTATAAAAATTGTAATAATGTGAACTTTTATACCAAATTTATTCCTAGGACAGTTAAGTAGAAAACGAACTGAAGAAACAAAATTCTCGAAGAATATACAGGAATGTGTGCTTCATTCCCTGAAATCCACATTTTGCACATCGAAAATGTTGATGAAGGAAGTGTGTCCTTTTTTGAACTTTGGCTAGAGTTAATCCATTCCCTTTACAATTATGAGCAAAACAAAATATAAGTTAATTATAATGTAAGCTGACTAGCTGTATGGTGGTCTTACCTGTTGTGCCCCAGGCCGTAGGATTGAACCCTGGCACAGTCAGGTGTCATTTGAGGGTGCTTAAATGTGAGAGACCTATGCCAGTAGGCTACATAAATACTGGCAAAAGATCCACATTTGGCCAAAATTACAACACCGTGACATCTATAAGAAAGTTCTCAAAAGATAGCATTCTTCTATTATATATAGCCTATTAAAAAGAAATAGAACAAACCTGAGCATAATGTGAGATTCCAATTGTTCCAACATTGCCATCTATTAATACCCATTCATGTTTGTCAGTGAATTTCCGTTCTGAAATATAAAAGGTATTGAAAACAGTTAAGTACCTGCCTAGTCACCAAATGGATAATATTATGAAAACAAAATTACACAAAAAGAAATAAACATAATAAAAAAAGGACTTCCCCACCAAGAGTATGGCATATAAGAAAGGCAAATTTCACATGGGGTAACTTTCGGTAGCTTTCGTGAAGTCGTCTTAGTATATTACACACTATATTGCTCTGTATGTTAAATCAATACCACCCTATTATGCAGAATGTTGCAAAACTGTGGATATCTTGTCAGAAAATATCTCTCTAAATCTGAAATTGCTAAGTTCTGCACAGCATTGTTAAGGAGATAATAATTGCAACAGCTTTTACAGTAAGTACCACACACAAAAGTTTAAAGAATATTAACGGTATGTGCACCTAACGTGCAGACGGGAAACTCGGGCTTCTTCCCTGACACACAAATCCCTCCCAGTGTCCATGCAAGGACTGACAGTTATAACTACTCCATTCGCAAGTCATTTCTACAAAATCTGTTAAGGCAATTTTCCGTCTACAGCCACTAGCGGAAATGTGGGAAAGAGTAAATGACATGCAATCCTTGAAGAATGATGAATTAGAGCCATGGAAGGCAGATGACTAGTGTCATATCTGCGAGTTTACAGTCAACTCTACGTGATTCCAGAAGTTGCCATTCAGCCTGCTCACCACCTACGCCTTTAAAATCTGTCCAGGGCATGGCATGACCCACAGTGGAAGACGTTAAGTGCACCTGCCCAAACAGCAGGTGTTTCCGGTTCAAATCCTGATGGCAGTCATATTTTCAAGTCTTGCTCAACAGATATGACTTAATCCAGTGCTTTTTTTCTAGAAAAAAATTAAGGGGTACGGTTCGGTTACTCTCAGTTGTAGTCGACAAAACATCACGATCTTGCAATTTTCGGCAATTTGCAAAGTCTGGTCATTGTTTGTGTTCGAATCATTAACTTACAGCTTTTTCGAAGCCTGGGTGGATGTTAAATAGTTCGTAATTTTCTTCATCCTTCAAAACTAACCACACACACAAAATAACAACCACCCCGCCTCCAAACAATAGCCTGTGTGCTTAAAAGAACGGAGTGCCCAATTGCCGACCAAAAGAAACTGATTCGATAGATTTAAATCCAGGATTACTCGAAATCTCCTCCAGTGGTTGTGAACAGTGCGTTGACGCCAGCTGATCGATGAACTTTCAAGTCGGAAGTTATATTTGCCGGACTAGATACAAATGTACCAATATTTTTATTAAAACAGTTTTCAGATGTTCACGGGCTATGCGTACCCCCTGAAAAAAGTACTGACTTTATCCAAGGGGAGCTATTCCCTTTCTAGGATAATAAAAATACGTGGGTTGGTTTTTTAGTTTTGGCACCAATGCTTCAGTGCCAAGTTGCAACAATGTTGGGCGCTGCCACTTTTACCGACGGTTGCTGCCCTGCATCCCCTCCCTCAGAGCACATGATCTCGCCCGTCCTCACCCCCGCTCGTGCGCAGTCGCACCTGTTAGATGAGTAGTGTGAGACCAGCGCTCGCAAAAGACAGTCGCAATGTTTTCCAAGCAGGACCAGAGAACGTGGATAAATTTCAGTGTCCTAGGGGTCACAGTGCTAAACAGTGTCACCGAGGATTGCAGGAAGCGTGCGGTGCATCTGCGTTACTGTTCAGAACGGTAGCAAGATGGGTTGCAGCCTTTCGAGATGGGCGCGAACGTGTGGAGCACATGCCTCGATCTGATCACCCACCAGTATGTGATGACAATGTACAGATGGTGTCCGTGTTAGTAGAGGTGGATCGGAACGTAACGATTCGTCAATTAGAGCAAGATACCGGACTGGTGCATTCAACTGTCCTCCACATCCTGAAGGACTTACTGAGAATGAGGAAGATTGCGTCCAAATGGGTTCCGCATGACTTAACCGACATGCACAAATGGCTGCGATATGATGCTTATCGTATGCACTTGCAGCGTTATGAGCGTGAAGGAGAGGCCTTCTTACGGCGTATAACCATTGATGAGACGTGGGCCAGATCTTATGAGCCACAGTTAAAACGCCAATCGAACGAGTGACGGCACCACGGAAACAAACAGTTCGACCAACCCCCACCAATGTGAAGGTAATGTTGATTCTTGCCTATGATTGGGATGGTGTGATGATTCACCATACTGTTCCCAGAGGGAAAACCGTTAATGCGGCGTACTATTGTTCGTTTCTGCAAGACCATCTCCGAGGAGCTCTGAAAAGGAAACGGCGCCACCACATGGTTACACCGCCCATCGTTCTGCATGATAATGCTAGGGCACACACAGCAGGCGTTGTGTCGGCATTGTTGGATCGCTGGGGGCTGGGAGTTCCTCTATCTCCCCCCATATTCTCCCGACATCAGTCCCTGCGACTATGATCTCATCCCGAAGATGAAGATGACAATGCGCGGGGAGTTCTTCCGTACCATTGAAGACGTTAAGCAGGCTGCCGAGCGCTCTCTTCGTACCATCAATAGATTGGGCAGTGCCAACGGGATCCAATGACTTCCGCATCGCTGGGAACACATTGTACGCAACGGTTGGGACTACATCGAGGGCCTGTGAAACTTGGAACCATCTAAGGAGTTATTAATCCAGTTATAACTAAGGTGCCAAAACTATAAAACCAACCCATGTATGTTGAAGGTCCATCATGAAACTCTTCCTTGCCTTTCTGTTGGATAAGATGTTAATTCCGAGCATCTTTCTCTATTTTCTTGTCGGCTGAGTGACAATTAATCAAGATCGAGGCAAGTGACCAAATTTGCTGGATCAAATCCAATCAAAGTTGGTAGAAATTAGTGGAAATATGGAAGTAACAGACATGATCCAATCCTTTAAGAATTGAAAAAAGAAGCTTGTGTTTTTAGATGACAATTCCCGATCATGAGCCACTAGACCTCCATTTATATGTGGTATCCGAACCACAGGACGTGATATATAATTTCAAAAATTTCAAATGCATTAACCAAGAATCGAACCCGGTCTGCCGTGGTAAGATTGACCACTGCACCATCATTGAAGAATGACGAATTAGAGAGATGAATAGCTGGTAGGAGAAGGCATAAATGAAGTCTGTTCTAAAGTCACTGGGAGAAGATAAAATGGACCCAGCTCAGGAATCCCTCAGGTTTGCCAACTCCTGGCCACACCTGAAAGAGTAGCATGGACTGAAAGCATTGATGTCCAACTAAGACTCCCAGCTGTAGTTACACAGCAGTGGCATATTCTGTAGTTCTTACCACAATAAAGTTATCGCGTACACTGCTTACTTTTAACCAGGGTGTGCCATGCTTCACGAGTTACACACATCCGCTCCATTAGGGAATTGTACAATAGATTGAGATTACCTTAGGCTACCAAAAAATAAAAGGAAAAAAAGGAAGTGCTGACCTTTAAAAAAAAAGGATTGTATCAGAAAAGAAAATATTAAGACAGGAAGATAAAAGACAACCCACACTTTGCATAATTGTAATGCCATCAGCGTAAGAAGAGAACAAGAGTTGACCAAAGAAAGTAGATAGGAGAGATTAAGTTAATAGCCTGACACAAGTAAATGGGAGCAATGTCGAGCTTAGGTTGGCTCTCATGGTTGACAAACCACGTTCCACTGGTTGTGATCTCCTGGGGAATTTCAAAATCAAGCTGGGCCCATTGGGAAATAACCTGTTAGATTAAAAAAAACTTGTTCTTTGTGATTCTTTGATTTTACACAAACAAACGCCGTAAATCCATACCAATGGAGCGTTTCTCTGCATCAATATCCTAATTTCGTGCCGGTACGCTTTGACCATGCCGGCAGCAAATTACATAACCTTACTTTGAACAAAAGCAAAAAAAAAAAACATAACATGCACTTATTTTGCAATTTTGTTTTCCTACGAACGAGATAATTGATAAGTGTTAACGACTTCATTTAATAGTAAAATTGCGCACTTACCACTAGCGAAACGAGAGATCGTCGTACTAATTAATCTAATACTGTTCAATGTTCTGGAAAATATTTGGCTTTCATGATGTTTGCAGGTATGAATTATTTGCTTTGTCTGTTGTAAAATCGGACGTGAACGTAAAAATAACTGCCAACACACAACCATCTTCACAGGTCCCTCTACCAACGCACAAGGGTTGCAAGAGTGCCCAACACGCTGTCTTTGGTTAAGCTCTGCTATCGAAACACAGTGCACGTGACTACGTAATGCTTGCCAGATTTACTGAACTACGAATGAGATGTAGTTCTAGTTATTTGCCGTAACTATAAAAACGAGATTTGACAAGAGTAGTTTCTGTCATAAGTTCAGCAATTATTGCCCTGGCTTCTTCGTGCTTCGTGATGAAAAACCACTAAACTATGTGCAAAACCATCAACCACGTCTCTTAGAAAACAAGAAAATAAAAGGAATTAATCCTCAGATTAGTTTGGACGTTGAAACGTCAGTATATTCTACCCCTTTCCTGAGTGAAAAATAAAAAAAAGAATAGCCAGGGTAGACAACGGATTTTTTATACTGTACTTCTGTGAGCGTTTACAGTGTGGTACGTTTCACGCTAGCTCAACATATTTGTGAAAGAACGAGCAAACGCAAACCAGTTTGCAGACACCCCGGAATTGACATCATCGTCTTTAACTCTCGCTTTGACAAGATCTGTCTTCATATTAGGGGTGGGCTACCTGTACGAAGGCCATCGATTTTAGGTCTAAGTGATGTGTTGTTTCGCGACACCCGCCCGAACACAATAATCCTCAGTTTATCCTAGGCTAAAAAGGGAATAATCAGAAATAGAATAAGAGGGAAAGTCTGTTCATTTGACAACTATGTATTTCTTGTTGACCTCCCACGAGGGGTTATCATATTATCTCTTCATAAGTTTATGTAGTTCAATCAGTTGTTCCAACGTGTTACACAATTCCTGAAGAGCTCAAGCAAAGAGTAGGGTCCAGATAGGGTCTTCCTTGTCCGGAACAACTAAAGAACTAAAATCATGAAATACGGCACTGGTACGAAGAAAACAATAATGTTTATAATACCGTAAGATAATTATTTTATGGCGGTAGAAAACAGCTTCAATTGGTGATCTCCACGATGACGAGAATAGACTATAAAATGGGAAGAATCAAGCCATTACCTTAAATCCTCTTTAACCCCGCGGTGTTCACTTGCGCGTGCAATCGCTCACCACAACCGCGATGGGTAGCTGTAGCAATCCTGTGTGAATTTCCACGCCCCCTTCAGGAAAATGCCGGGATTTTCCATACCCTAATAACTATAGTTACACGAACTAGGCTACAGTCTTCATAGAAACACATTAGTCTGCCTCCTGGCATTCTTGCTATCACCGCGAAGGTCCGGGTTAGATTCCTGGTTGTGCCAAGAAATTTAGTTTAATGCCCACCAGCCAGAGATTAAAGACGCCCCAATTTTTGCTGGGACAGCCCTGAACTTTTAAATTTCCTGAGCCATATAGTCCACTGACAAATTCTTTACCGGTATAGGACAGCAAATGTCCCGATTTTCTTCCCTCCTTCAAAGTATAATTCATATTTAGTACCACATTTTATCACAATAGACAGTTCTGTTACTTGCAGGCTTCTTTCTGTCTTACCTTTCCTGGGTCTACAATAATACTTGTGTACAGTAGAGCATGTTTTTGACGTGTAACTAAACATCTTTCCTCTCGGTTGCTGGATATTTTTTTTGTGGGAGTGGTTTTGGAAAAGGGACGGACATGTGTAACAGGAAACAATGAGCGCGCGCGGTGGCGGAGATTGGTACCTCGACGTACTGCCGGCCAACATAGTGTTTCCTCTCGGTTGCAGGATTTTTTTTTGTGGGAGTGATTTTGGAGAAGGGACGGAAATGTGTAACAGGAAACCGGGAAAGAGCGCGCTATTTGATTTGACCAATGACCGCGCGCGGTGGCGGAGAGATGGTGCCAACCCATTTTGCGTGAGGTGACGCCCCCTTCATTTAACCAAAGGACCCAAAACTAATAGGTCATCGGCTTTTTAATATCTTGCAAACCAATAATGCTAGGGACTTGTATGAGATGTCCTAGGTTTCGGGCTGACGCCCCCTTAATTTTACTAAAGGACCTAAAACTAATAGATCATCAGCTTTTTAATATCTCGCGAACCAATAATGCTAGGGACTTGTATGAGGTGTCCTAGGAGTCGGGGTGACGCCCCCCGTTTTTCTATCCCCTCTTAATATAACCAAAGAACCCAAAACTAAAGGGTTATCGGCTTTTTAATATTTCGCAAACCAATAATGCTAGGGACTTGTTTGAGGTGGTGTAGGACTAGGAATCCACTTTTTTTTCATGATTTGCAGAGATGGGTAAATCCAGAGCAGAATATATGCGAAATTATCGACAAAAGAAACGTGATACTATTTGGTTCAGTCATGGTTCCGTATTGATTGTTAGTTAAATATATTAAAATGAAGAGAGACTCCGCCTGATCAATACTTTTTATAATTAAAACACAATGGGTTAAAGAAACGTGAGAAAAATTAAGAACCGGAGGAGTACAGCCGAAAAAAAAAATGACTTCACATATATTTCATAGTAGGATAACATATCAGATGTTACACATCATATTATGCAACTCCTGTAAGGCTCGTTTTATTTTTTTCTCAGAATATCTTATGGACAAATGAGAGGAAGAGTTAGACCAAGTGAAACCTTGCTGGCAATTAAAACTAATTTATAAGAATATGTCATGTACAAAGTTCTAAGAAATTATTTCCAAAACAATAACTTGGATGGTTGGTTCCTTAGTTTAGGGGCTGCGACAACGCGGTCATGTAGCCCCGTGTACTTTGGGGGTGTGTAGAATCTGCCTGATAACCGGTGTTAATTATGATGACTGTATTAGTGTGTGCATCTGTATTTTTAATTCGAGTAAGGACTGCAACTTTGAATTTTTCAAATAGTTCCTACTTTTGCTGCCAAACGACTATTAGGCCTAGTTCAGAACTTAGCTACTAGACGTGTTGTTTACATTCTTAACCTATACAATTTAGTTTCATACAGGTGTAATTAGTGGAAAGTTCTTTAACATGCCATAAATCTATGACAGCCGGCTTACTTCCCCTCCGAAGGAAGGCATACTGAGGGAATTTTAATGCTACCATCTACTAGTCAAGACTATAAAGGCAAAAGAAACTAAGGAAACATAATACTTTTATTTAGTTTATATTCTGTTGTGTTCTTGTATACTTGAGTATTTCATGTTACCTCTTATTAAAATTTATGTCCATTATAAGCCTGATGATGTCCCAGTTTCTTATTTTGAAAATATGGAGTTCCTGCTAGGAACATCACATACGGGATGTGACTTAAATGACAATATTAAGTTATCTGGCGTATCTAAATAAACAATGTTTAATCGTTTGGGGGTCCTGAGATGATATGATCATCAGACCAGTGTGCTTGAATGTGTGTGTGCTAAATTTTATATCAGTGTGCCTAAGAGCTTGTGATTTTATATTTACAGTTCCATGTGAAAATCAGAACAAGGGGGGAGGTTCCAATGGTTGGCAGCTGTGTACTACATATTATATTGCCAATTCTTAGATCCCATGAGCTCTATGCATTCTGATGTTTCCTTGTGCGATTAGTAATACCTGCGACTTCCATGTATGTAACTCCTAGAAAACATAATGAGAATCTAGAATTATCTCAGAATACTTTCTGACAAAGATAATTAATTAGCTACCGTACTAAATTTGGTGTCAATGTGGAACTATTGAATTGAATTATTTAGTGGCACAGACATACTGGCTCAGGTTAGTGACAAAATCTGCAGTTTGAAAATTAATATCTCTTTAAGTAGAGCAAGAAGACTATTTCAGTGCTGCAAAAGGCATTCTCATTCTAGTTCACATCTCTAAAAATTCCTGAGAGCTAGATCCATGTCATTTACCCCAAACCAATATTTTAGATTGGGCTGATCCAATTTCATATGTATCAGTGCCAGCTTGTGATTTATAAACCAGGTAATCACAACAGTCTGTTACAAAAATGCACGAGGGATTCCAATGGAAATTAATAGACCACTACTTGATTAAAGAGCTGACTATGGCGTGAATGTTTTTCTTCTGCAGCAGTTTGGCTACCCTGTTTGTGACATTGTGCATGTATGGTAGGTAGACTTTGTGGGTTCTGTTGTCAAACGCATGTGGGTGTTTTCCGGCTACAAAGCCCAAACTGGATCTAGTATTTTCTAGGGCACACAGGAAAGTATGTACTCCGGGTCATCAATTTAAGTCTCCCCTCCGATACCAATCAATACCTGGGAATCTCTCGCACTGACACCCGCTCGCTGGCTCAACTAGCACTTCACAATCTTATGACACCAGAGATACTGACAGCTTATTGCAACATTGCCGGGCTCAGCGCCTGTGTTCACTGGGGGAGATAAGACTGCGCCAGCCAAGGTCACTTTTACCAACCTAGAGGCGCGTACAGGGGGAATTTAAAAAGGTTGGCCCTGTATAAATCAAGGAGGAAGCATATGAAATAATCATAGAACATTAAACAAAAATTAAGTCCTAATTTATTAAAATGATAATACAGATCCATATGAGCAGAAATGTAGGGGTCGACGGTGCACCGATTTTTCGGTTTCGGTACGGTACAAAGGAAATTACCGACCTCGGTTCGAGACGATAAAAAACTCGGTAAAAAGTTCGGTTCGATACAAGAGACACAAATACTGTAATTTAAAGGAAACCTTTTTTTAGACATCCAAAGTATTGTCCTTTATCAACAATGTTTTACTTCAACAGTTAGTTAAATACAGTACAACTTCTTGTATACGGTTCATATTTATACGTTTTCTATACGATTTTTCCTGGTCCCGGCAAAATGCCTATACTTTCCATGTTAATTTATTTCCGATATACGTTTTACATTTATTCGTTTTTCACGCTTATACGATCATATTTTAAGTCCCTTGCAATATAAAGCGTCATTTATACGTTGCGTGTTCTGAGAAAGTACGTATGTTCGAATGCCAACTTTTGTTACCGCCTGTACTTCCCTTCGGAAGGATGCACCGCGTGCTATATTATGTTACGATGGCCTTGAGCGACACCGGTGGTCACGGCGACACTCGCTTGCCAGTGTGTCGTAACAAGGAAGAACAGCTTGCGTAATAAGCAAGCGCTATTATTGTGTTAGCCTTTCAAAATAACAGGAAGCAGCCATAAAACACAGACAGCATCTGAAGCTTATGTTAAGATGAGCGGAAGTGTTTTACGATCGCCGATATATTAAAAAAAATATTATTTCCGCGTTTATAATTTTCATTCGTGTTTTTTTAGGACTTCTCGTCAAACCATTAAAAAAATACGCGATTGATTCTGTGTTATAATAATCTTGCGTCTTCAGACAAATGAAAATCCATTAATTTAGGCCTACACTACGGTATTTTATTAATGACGATGAAGAGCCGCAGAATAATACGGTGGATTTTAATGATGCTCTATGGACTATCAAACATTTTGTGACGCACCATAACGTTTCTGAGGAAATAATGGCCGAATTATATCGGTTTGAAAATACTGTTCACGCCGTGGCCAACAATAAACAAGCCAAGATAACAAACTACTTCGTAAAGTGACTCAATTTTCTTTGTTTTGTTATATCTGAGTGCATTTCTCTTGTAGTTGTTTTGTTAAATATTGCCGATTATAGTTAAACAATCGTATTATTATTTCTTGTTTTTCACTTCTTAACGGGAACCCTCGTTCGCCCGCGTTGCTAGCCTGTCTCCCGCCAGGCTCTTTGCCGTAATGCGTAGCTCGCGCGGCAGTCACTGAGTAGACTATAGCCTATAGTTCTCAGCTGGTGCTGAAAATGTTCGCCATTCATTGCTACACATCGCTGGCACCTCTTCATGAAGTTGTCATTTACGTTCTGAAGTTCCTCAGCACCGATTGAGTCTATTTCAGCTGTAATATACCTTAGTCCAAAGAATATGGACTGCTAAAGCCGTGGCGTCAAGAAGCGCATTACTGCTAAGTGCTTGGCGAGAACCGGCTCGCGGCGCGAGCGAGCGTCCCCGTCGCTTTTAAAACAAAGTCCCTGTATAACCCATATTGTCACATACATTTTGCAGTTTTCATTTACCGACTTTCATTTACGCGTTTTTCACATTTATGCGTGTTTTTTTTTCTTTGGTCCCCTGGATATCGTATAAGTGAAGTTTTACTACTAGAGCACAATAAAAAAGAAGCTTGTAGTTTAACGTGACCGTTAATCTCGAGATCGTGAGCCACGGGACCTCCTTTTTACTTGGAATCCGAACCACAGGACATGGCATTTCACTTCGAAAATCTCACATGCATTGACCGGAAATCGAACCCGGACCGCCTTGGTGAGAGGCATACAGCTAGACCGCTGAGCCACCACGCCCCTAGAGCACAATAACTCTTCTGATTAATAAAATTAAATTATGGACTTAAGTGTTCCAGTGTGAGCCTAATGTCTATTTAATGTATGCATCAATTGGCTTACTCCACACTAAAAGGGCAAGTTTGAAAGTTAATGGAACATAGTATGAGATTATTAGCTGTACATTTTTTCTGTATTTTAAATAAAAATTGTGCTATTTGGCAAGTATTTGGTTTACTGTATAATCATTAGAACTCATGTGTTACTTTTTTCTTAATGGTTTACTCTAATTTAGCATGTTAAAATCAGCCGAGCTGTACCGAACCGATTTTGTACCGAGAACCGAAGTACAATTTTTTTTACCGAACCGAACCCAAATTTTCAGTACCGAAGACCCCTACAGAAATGAGACAGTGACAAATTTGATCTGAAAACAATGTCACCAGAGTTTAAAAAAAAGAAAATTGTTGTATGACTGTACACGTTTCTGCAGTTGCTTACACGAATGCTTAAAATACATGAAGAGTGATAAAAGAAATGCGCTGCAAACATTTATGAATTAACATCTCATAATATCCAAATGAGAAGAGCTTATTATGAATTACAGGAAAATTACCAGCTTCCCTCTTTACTGTCTTTAAAATGATAATGAATGAAATAAAACAATTTTTTGTTGTTGTCATCAGACCTCAACACTATTCTGCTCGGCTGCACTTTATAAAAATAAAACTGTTGAGAACTGAAGTCCTGCAACAACTGACGAGCAATCTACAGGGACTTCGTTTTATATGTGATGGAGATTTTCGCTCACCCGCTCGCCTGCGCTGCGAGCCGGTCTCCCGACAAGCACTTTGCCATAATATGCTTCTTTGCACCACAAGTTCCCCTCCTTTGCAGTCTGCTGAGAGCTTGAACAGCGGGATGTTCAGTTTAGTCAATTGTTCACACGTTTAGTGCTCAGTGTGCTGTTCCAATGCGTATATATATTATACCTTCATAGAGTATGGGTGAGCGCCGCATTATGGCAAAGTGCTTGGCGGGAGACTGGCTCGCAACGTAGGCGAGCGAAAATCCCCGTCACATATAAAACCAAGTCCCTGTACTACAAATGAAGAATATTTGGTGTCCATAACAACAACAGCCACAGCGAGCGAAAATCCCCGTCACATATAAAACCAAGTCCCTGTACTACAAATGAAGAATATTTGGTGTCCATAACAACAACAGCCACAAAATTTTGCACTTTCTTGTGTATCTTCATTTTTAATTACTGCCTGATTAAAAGTGATGTTCCACTTCAGCCAGTTAAGAAAGAAATGATATTTCTTCAAATCTCTCAGATGTGATCAATGAAGTCAAAAGCTCTTGGGATACATTGGTGTCTTCTTTCTTGGGTAATTGTTTTGACTGTTAACTCATTTCACTGAGTCTTCAACTCGGTAGACAATTATCCTGAGAAACCAGATGATTGCCTTCCAATTAGCTAAGTTAATTCTTGATGAAGTCTACCACAAAATAATTGAAAGGTTGGCATTAAATCAAACATGAATAGCTTAACATCCCAAAAATCTGTAACTTCTCTTCATTCCCTGACTGCTTTTATTAAATAACTACACAATTTTCTTTGAAGCCGATGCCCATAATTCAGGTCAGAATTGGATCTAGGAAGGTAGTGTGGTGAGAGATTTGTTCAGGTGAAAATGGTCGTGATGAGGATTAATGATTAGGGAGGATGGAATCTTTATTCAACTTCCTTTCATCAGAGGATGCCAAATGACCAAGTATGATATCACACCACGTATTTATTACATACAGGTAATTTCACTGTTCAAATAAAATATATGAACTCCTAGACATGTTCACCAAATATGGTATAATATGCGATTCCTCATGGCTATTGAACCTTTGAGTGTCATGTGGTACCTGTCAGGCAGTAAACCGACATCCTGACATCAGTGCCATCATGAGAACGAGCGTTTAATACAATTTAAATGACTCCGTTAAGAATTTTGGGATGGTACCTCTTGCACCTACTGTATCATTAGACCTACAACCTTGATATTTTCATTGAGGATGAACTTTTCTTCAAGATGCGGAATTGTGGGCTCGCAGATGCTTTTATTTTCTGAATCAACTATTCTTGTCTGTTCAGCATCATCTTCAAACCAAACAGTTGGGTCAAAACCTATACAGGAACTTCAACAGACTAAAACGAGCTCGTTAAAAAAAAACAAAACAAAAAAAAACACACACCTATTTTGGGCAATTTCTAAAAAGAAAAATAGAAGAAAATGACGTAAGCATTTAACAATTCTTTTCCACATCTTACATTTAGATAAACTATGGCACATAAAAACATCATGTAATTTACCATCTAACGTTTTGTGATAGAAATATTTATCCTTTGTGCAATTTTTAATCCAACCAGATTGTAGAGTGACTTGCTGGTGATCAATCGTGCACTACTCTCAATACATTTCATTTTAAATAAATCTGAAACTTCCTTTTTGGAGGTTTATTTATTTACAAATTAATGAGTAATCTAAAACTCAGCTTGCTGAAGTTGGGAATCAATGATGGTAAAAACAAGCTAGTAGATTTATGAGACTCTTAACCTTTCCATAATAAGATGTCGCGAGGCTTCCTGGGAGGCTGAATGTAGGTCTTGCTAGTTGATTCCCATGGGTGACCTGCATGCCCTAATGAGGGTGAAATGTTGATGAAGTTGTCCCATACACTCTGTCCTCGGGCCAGGGGAATTAACCCCAAGAAATTAAAATGTCCTATGGTCTGGCGAGGAATTGAAACCCGGACTCTTCGGGCCAAAGCTTACCGCTCTAACCAATTCGTCACGGGGCCGAACATCTAAGATGATAACTAACGAGTAGCGGCATGAGCTTCTGGCGAGTTGAGGTAATGTGACTTTTGCCATGATAACATTTATGAAGATTATTTTGAACAAGTTTTTAGCCGAGAAGGTCAATTTCTATGCTTGAGAGGATGATAGGTTGAGAAAGGCTATACTCTAAAATAGGAATCTTTAACACAAAGTTTTCGAAGCATTTTCTGCAGCCAGTCAGAAAAGATTCAAATCTCTCTAGTACTCGTGTATTTGAATATTCTGTACGGTACAATCTTGATTTCTATCCCAAATAGAATGAATGGAACATTTTTCGAGCAACCTATTTGCACACCCTTACGATGATATCCATTCCTCTAAATACACTGACCGGCACGAAAAACGCAACACTTCATTTTCTTACAAAAACTTAAATTCATTACACTAATCTATTATATGATGATGAATATTGTAGTACGGTCCTATGTAGGTGTATAACAATGAAACAAAAAGACAATAATAAAGAAATTTAACAAATTAAGCCAGAGATGCACACTTCAAGAAAAGAGCGCTATAAGCGCGGGGAATTTTGAGTAAGCTCCTAAAGGTAATGCACTTCTGTTTTGATTTTATACACTTCACACTTTACTTCACAGACCTCGGAGATGATCTCGGAGACCTCTGTTCGCATCTTCAAAAGCGTATATTGCCACCTCTTGCACCAATGACGGCATTCAACCTTTCAGGGATGATCCTGATTAATGCTGTAATGTCCTGTTGGGGAATCATCTCCCATTCTTCCAGGAGGGCATTCCGCAGGTCCTGTATGGTCTCTGGATAGCGCAGACGGGCTCCTCTCCCCACCCGGTCCCAAACGTGCTCAATAGGATTCAAATCAGGGCTTCGAGCCGGCCAAGCCATAGCATGAATCCCTGCTTCATCCAAGAACTCGCACAACATATGGGCGAGCATTGTCTTGCCTTAGGGTGAAATCATCACCAATAAATGGAGCGAAAGGCACAACATGATCCAGAAGGATTTCCTCCACATGCCGATGTGCGGTAAAGCTCCTATTCTCCACGAAGACCAAATCCGTCCTTGCAGCCATACTGATTCCTGCGCACACCATCACAGAACCACCCTGAAAAGCGTCCTGGATGAGAATGTGCAAGGGGAATACCTTTCCCCTGGCCTTCTTCAGACCCTCTCTTTTCCGTCAGGTGATCGGAGGCCAAATCGTGACTCATCGGTGAACAACACTTGTTCCCCTTGTTGTACTATCCAGCCATGATGTACCCTTGCGATACTTAGTCGAGCTGTGCGATGTTCTCTGGTAGGTTCTGGGTCTGTAACTGGTTTTCTGGATTAAGGATTGACTTCTTCGGTCGGTTCTCTCACTAACATCGACCCCTTGAACTTGGTGGAGTCGATTTTGTGCTTCAATTGTGGTGGTGTGACGGTCGTGGAGAACTTGAAGTTGTAAGAAGCGGTCATCTCTCACCGATATTGCTCTTCTCGGGCCTGTTCCTGGTCTCCGTGCAAAGCCTCCAGTACCTTCGTACGGTTCTGGAAATCGTGGAAGGTGTAGTCCTCAACACTTCTGCAACGTAATGTATACTGCGATAATCTTCCACCAAAGCAACAGCTTCAGCAGCTTATTCAGGGCTTATGGGCATGTTTGCTCCAGAACGCCAATTACGACAATCGCAGAAATGTCCTACAAACACATGTGATTGAAAAGGGAACAATTCAAAGTACAACAATAAGCGCTATAAGAGCGGGAACACATTATTGGCTCACATTCAGTGATGTGCTTTCCAGATTGTGCGTGAAAAAAACAATTGAGGCTGGTGCGATCAACAATCGACACTTCATTGTTTGATCGCAAAGCAACGCCAATAACATACCCCGTCTAAAAAAATAGATTTAAGTGCTTCACTTCGATTAAATAGATACCATAACGAGTAGAATAAGAAGTGTGATCTCTTCTCCCTCAATAGCACATAATGAATACGGATCGGGTTGGCACTCGCCGCTGCGCAGCGCTTCAGTCGATTTGTGATTGTTGATTTCCACGTATGTTTATGTGCGATATATTAAGTATTTGATCGGTCGGAGTGTTTTGGTGGTGTTCTGTACAAACTTTTATTGATATACAAGTGCTTACACAATTATCTCTTAGTATTAACACCTGAAATGCTATTGTAGGAAGCATTAACTGAAAGGGAATTTAATTTCTTGTCGTGTGTTGAGGTTATCTTCGTGTGTTAATTTTATTGTTATTTAATGCAAGTAAACAGCAGTTTAGCCCTTACATTTTCACGAGTGCTTAATGTGAGTAGTGAAGATGCCTTGTTGTTTTGTAACAGGATGCAGATCTGGCTATGGGGACTGTAAAGAGGTAAGACGGTTTTTCAAACCCCCTAAAGATAAGGAACGTTTTATCAAGTGGAAAGGGGCCATACCAAGGAAGGATATGGAACTTACTGAAAAGTCCTGCATCTGTGATGCTCACTTTTCAGAAGATTTAATTGTTAAATTTGACAAATTTGTGATAGAAGGGAAGGAAGTTCTTCTCCCAAGAACCAACTGGCGATTGAAAGACTATTCTGTTCCACATATATTTCCTAATTTGCCTAACTACTTGTCCAGTACTGTAACTCGAAGGAAATCTCAAAAAAGAAAATCGTCAGAGAATCTTCGAAATTTGATTCTGAATCCGCTTGTGACAACAGCAATTTCCAGTTTTCCAACTTGCCTAAATCCGACGATTCTCAATCTGAAGTGTTAGAATTAAAACAACAATTAAGGAACTTAAAACGGAAGTTGGCTAGGGCAAACAAAACGATTAAGTTAGAGAGGGCTAAAGTTTCTGTTCTGCAAAGTGAACTTGGTAGGATGAAACACAGACTTTCAGGACAAGGTGCCTGTCATTGTAAAGAAGGGCTATCTAGGAAACAAAAAGTTATTGTGGACACTATGTTGCAAAAGTGTCAGAAAAAGAACCCCAAAGGTATGAGGTATGACAGTGAGTTTCTTTTAGATAGTTTTTGCTACACATAAAATCACCCAAGGGTTATAGACATTGCCTGAAACATGGTTTGCTGCCCCTTCCATCTGAGGTGCATTTAAGGAGGTTGTTAAAGGGTTTAAAATGCTCATATGGTGTAAATAAAAATGCTCTTGATGCCATTAAAGACTACTTCAGTGAAGAAAGGGATGAGAATAAAAATACAGGGATTGTCATTTTTGATGAGGTGAAACTAAGAGAAGATGTACAATTTAATGGGTCCTCTTTGTTCATAGATGGATTTGTGGACTTCGGTAATGTAACACCTGAAGACCAGTGTAATGTGTTGGCTGACCATGTCCTTGTTTTTATGTTTGTACCTCTCTTACACAGTTGGGTGCAACCAGTTGCTGTCTTTGCTAGTAAAAATGCTACTCCTGGAGAGCTTTTGGCTAAAATATTAGTACAAATTATAATCCAACTTGAACAGGCAGGGTGTAAAGTGGTAGGGTTCACATGTGATGGCAGCCAATCAAACAAACAGGCCTGGAGGCATTTACAAATATCAGGAAAGAAAGGATATGTTAAGAGTTGTTTCTCTAACCCTGTTGATGGAAGTAGGAAAGTATGGGCTTTTTCAGACGCAGTACATATTTTAAAATGTATCCCAGGTGGCGGATAGGGGGGCTCGCCGGACTTGTCCGGAGGGTTTGAGGGAAATAAAATACCTCTCGCGGACCAAAAACAGGCCCCTTGCCAGGGTTATGGTGAAGCTACGTTAGGCCTAGCAAGCCAGTAGTGGATATGAAACTGCTTTTAAAACGGGAACGGGCCTCGGAAAGGACAGATCTAAAGGAAGCGGACCTGGCTATGGAAATGGACTACGAATCGGAACTTTGAATATAACAACATTGACGGGAAGAGTGGAGGAGATTGTGGATATGATGGAGAGGAGAAAACTGGATGTACTCGGACTGGCAGAGACTAGATGGAGAGGGGAAGGAAGAAAAGAACTGAGAAATGGCTTGCAGCTATACTGGATAGGAAATGAGGAGGGGAAGAGAAATGGAGTGGGAATGGTGGTGAGAGAAGGGCTGAGGGAGGAAGTAAAGAGGGTAAGTGATAGAATAATTAGAGCCAGAATCACAGTGAAAGGTAGAAACCTGGACATTCTGCAAGTCTATGCACCACAGGTGGGATGCACAGAAGGCGAGAAGGACGAGTTTGAAGAGGAGTTGCAGAAGCAGTTAGCGGGGAGAGACCTGATAGTCATGGGAGACCTAAATGCCCATGTCGGAACTGATAGAAGAGGTTTTGAGGAAGTGATTGGTGGTGAAGGATGGGGAAACAGGAATAAGGAAGGAGAGAGATTGTTGGAACTGTGCAAGATAAATGGGCTAATGGTTGGAAACACATGGTACAAGAAGAGAGAGAGCCATAAAATTACTTGGTACAGCAGGGATTTGACTAGGAAATCAGTGGTGGACTATATTCTATGCGGGAAGGAGACAAAGAAGAGTATCACGGATATAAGGGTAATACCTTCAGAAGCCCTGGACAGTGACCACCGTCTGCTGGTCGCCAAGGTGAGAGGACTGAAGGAAAAGAGGAGAACTGAGAACCAAGAAAGAAGAATAAGGACATGGAAGCTGAAGGAGGATGGAAATAAGGAGAAGTTCCAGATATTAGTGAGGAACAAATTACCGAAGGATGATCCGAAAACAGGTGAAGAAGAATGGAATAGGTTCAAGGACGTGTTGGTAGAAGCAGCGGAAGTCGTGTGTGGCAGAACTAGTGGAAAGAAAAGGTGGAAGGAAACACCATGGTGGAACCCCAGAACTAAGGAAGCAGTGAAAAAGAAAAATGAAGCATTCAGGAAATGGTTCCAACAGAGGACAGACAGAACAAGAGAAGAATACCAAGAGCGGAAGAAAGAAGCAGGAGAAGTAGTGAAGGAAGAGAAAAAGAAATGGCTGGAGAAATGGACAGAAATGATGGAGGAGGACTGTGATAGCAGTAAGAAAGTGTTGTATGGAATGATAAAGGCAAAGAGAAGAGATACAGGGGAAAATGTCAGAATGGTGGACAGGAATGGAAAGGAGGTCGAAAATATGGAAGAAGTAAAGGTTATCTGGAGAGAATACTTCAAGGAACTCCTAAATCCAACTAAAACCAGCGTAGTGGACATTGTGGAGGAAGAAACAGACAGTGACCAAGACATTTCAGAGAAGGAATTGACATGGAAAGAAGTGGAGGAAGCATTAAGGAAGATGAAAGGGGGAAAGGCACCGGGAATAGACGAAGTGAGTGTGGAGATGGTGAGAGCAGCAGGGGTGATAGGAACACACTGGCTCTTTCGAGTAATGAAAGTGATATGGAGGGAGAAGAAAATACCAGAGGACTGGAAAAGAGGGATAATAATACCCATATTTAAAAAGGGAAGTAGGAAGGAATGCAAGAACTACAGGGGAATTACACTCATGTGCCACTGCGCCAAAATATTTGAGAAGATACTGGAGAGAAGAATTCGGACAGAAGTTGAAGATGGGCTGAGGGAAGAACAGTATGGATTCAGGCCAGGAAGATCAACAGTTGACCTCATCTTTGCAGTAAGACAGCTACAAGAACACCATTATGAATATGGGAAAGATCTGGTGATGACCTTCTTGGATATTGAGAAAGCATATGATAGTATTAATAGAAACAAGGTATGGGAAGCAATGAGAGCAAAAGCAGTGAACAAGGAGACAGTGGCAAGAGTGAAAGCAATGTACGAGGGAAGCAAAAGCTGTGTAAAGGTGGGAAGAGAGAGAACGGAATGGTTTCAACTGGAGAGTGGTCTGAAACAGGGAAGTGCCCTCTCACCCCTGTTATTTATAGTGGTGATGGATGAAATCATACGAAAAGTGGTAAATAGCATTGGGGAAAGGAAAATGAAGGCAATGTTGTTTGCTGATGACCTTCTGGTATGGGGAGAGGATGAGCAAGAAGTACAAGAGCAATTAGATGAGTGGGAGAAGGTAGTATTATCATATGGGATGAAGTTCTCAGCACAAAAGAGTGAAGTGGTCATCACAACGAGGAAGAAGAACAGACTGGATATGGGCATAACACTTGGAGGACAGCAGTTGCAGAAAGTAGAATGCTTCAAGTACTTGGGAAGCATAATTGAAGAAAAGGGAGGCAATAGGATGGAAATAAATGAGAGGGGAAGGTGCGCAGATGGATTTTTCAAGAGTGTTAGGGGGATGATATGGAATAAAGATGTACCACAAAAATGTAAAGGAATCATCTACAAGACCTACTTTGTGCCAATTTTGACATATGGTTCAGAAACATGGGTGATGAAGGAAAGGGACAAGAATAAAATACGAGCAGTGGAGATGAAGTTCCAGAGGAGTAGGGTAGGAGTGACAAGAATGGACAGAGTAAGGAATGAGAGAGTCAGGGAGATGGTAAGAGAGGAACCATTGCAAAATAGAATAGAGCGATCTAGGCTACAATGGTATGGACATGTGAGGAGGATGCAAGAGGAGAGGATACCGAAGAAGATGTTTGGAATGGAAATGACGGGAAGGAGGCCAAGGGGAAGACCAAGGGACAGATGGGCAAAAGGAGTTAAGAAGAGTGTGGAGGAAAGAGGAGTGTGCTGGGACACAGTAAATGACGAGAGATGGTGGATGGACAGGAAACGATGGAGAGGCTTATGTTCCAAGCAGACCCGACCAGCGGTTGGAAACTGCTCAAGATGATGATGATGATACGCAACCACTTCCATGACAAGCGTGCTGTCGTGTTTGATACAGACACAGTGGACTACCGCTTTTATGAACTTGTGTATAATACTGACAATTCATCAGAACTCGCTGGTGTAAAGGCATGCAGTAAATTGACTTTATCACATATTCATCCAACCTCCTTCCAGCGGATGAATGCCAGACTTGCCTTTTAGTTATTTAGCACTAGCATGGCAAAGGCCTTACATTTTTTTAGAGAAACTGGCATTCCAGGTTTTGAAGAGAGTGAAGCGACTGAAAGATTCACGCAGGTGTTGAATGATATGGCCGATGCTTTAAATTCCACCACACCATCATTTGCATTGAGAAAAGATTCTAAACATCATAAAATTTTACTAGACGTGTCTGTAATTCTAGATAATTCAGATAGTACTTTTGCTTCCAACAGAACATTAGAATCATTGAGAGTTACTATTCCGAGCACACTGGAAATTGCTGTTTATTTGTGGAGTCAAGGTTTAAACTATGTATTGACAGGCAAATTTAATCAGGATCCACTAGAGAGACATTTTGGCATCATGCGATCATTGACCGGTGATGACCATCCTTCAACAGTTGATTTCTTGCACTTACACATGTTGCAATCTATTTATGTTCCAGTAAAAAATGTTTTATCAAAAGGAGGGAATTGTGAACTAAAGACAGAATGCTCCTTAACATCATATGTCAACCAGATCAGAATTCTAGCAAAGAAGACTGAGAAGGAAAATAGGGACATAAAAGCATCAGTGTAGGGCAGTTTAGAGGAAAAGATTGTTTTTGAAAGTGGTTGTGAAAGTCTTTCAGTGCAGGGAGAAAATCCATCTGTCAGTGCCCTTGGTAGTGTTAAAAGATGTTTGGTTTACAATTTAGCTGGTTATATTGTACATCAGGCCCCCAGAATTCTGAAGTGTGTTTCCTGTGTTGATGTTATCAAGACATCAGCAGTAACAACTAATTCTTTTGCCCTCTTTACAAACTTACGGGACTATAGCTCTCAAGTGGGACAAAACTATTTATGCCACCCTTCAGAGGCATTATTTAATGTCTTGCTTCAGGCAGAAGAGACAATAAGTGCCCACCTCTCATCTCCCTCTAGTTTCTGGGGTGACTTGTTTTATGATTGCTTGGAGAACATTACAATTCAACCATCAGGCTTGGGGTGTAATGAGCAACATGTAATTGAGACTACCAAAACTGATATTTCACTACATGAAGTGTCATTTCTACTTCAAGATGAAGGAACTCCGGAAGGAACTGAGATCAGGGAAAATGTCAAAATCTACCAGGAAATTTTCTAAGGTATCGAACTGAAGGTAAGAATTAAAAGAAAGAATATGACTCCCCAGTTTTGTTATTATTGTGTTATTATTATTATAAAAAATTTGAATTATGTGTTTCACTTTCTGCTGCGAATTATATTCTCTTTTATTGTTCCTGTTTATTTCAGGTAATATTCCTTTTGAATGTCAATGCCCTACGCGAGTTGCGTTCGTACTGTTTATTTTTTTTTATTTTTTTGGTTGTGTTGCAAGTCTGTTAAGGGAATGTAAAATGTGTAACAATGTGAAGAAATCCTTTCTGATAGCGAGGTTCATTTTTCCGTTTTTTTTTTTTAAATTTACGGTACCGATAGCTGGCAAAACTAATTGCATTTTGAACTTGCTCTCTGTCTTCGCTTATTGTCGAAACTGGACTATTACAGGATACGACTTATTAAATTATAATTGGGCACAGTAAAGTAAGTGTAGATGTCGAACTTATTAGCGCCTATGAGGATATCTTGCCGTGTTTTAACATGTAAAACAGGTCGCATGGTTTTAAGTCTCGTAAGCGCCAATGCTAACTTACATCACAGATCGGAGCCAGCGCTGCGCTGCGGCGGACCAGGCGTACTAGGCCAGTGATATCACTTCTTATTCTACTCGTTATGTAGATACTTACACAATATTACTCATCATTTATTGTGTGTTGCGTTTTTCGTGCCGGTCAGTGTATCTATGATGGTGATTGGCTTCTACTGCTTCATGAAAGGGAAATCTGATGCAAATGCTAAAATATCTTACACACATTGTAGAAAGTTATATAGAGAAGACCACTTCAGTGGATTTTCTGTATATCTAATTCGACTGTAAGGGGTTTGGTGTCCAGAGGTGAGTGATGCTCTCTTTTAATCCTATTAATTATAACTAGTAGACCTGTGCAAGGCTTTCACTCTTTGCTGTAAGGGCAATGAAACGTGAGCTGAAATTAATACATATAAAAAAGGAGGCAAGTAATTAGAAATGGATTTAATTACAAATTGACCACAAAGCAAAATACATTTATATACATACAATAAGACACGGATATGCTTTATAGAATTTGTGTACACAATGTTGGATGCAATAATGGAATCTGTGATTAATTTTTGTGTGAATGTGGAATTTTAGAAAACTTAATTTAATCTGCTTTATTATAGTAGGTAAAGGAAGATTGTAGTTTTAAGTGACCGTGAATCTTGTGATTATGAGCCACGGGACCTCCTTTTTACGTGGAATCCGAACCACAGGACATGGCATTTCACTTCGAAAATCTCACATGCATTGACCGGGAATCGAACCCGGACCGCCTTGGTGAGAGGCATACAGCTAGATCGCTGAGACACCACGCCCCCCTTTATTATAGTAGGGGAGACCAAGAGACTAAATGGGTAGTTAATCGAGCGTCGTGGGGACCTTTAGGATTGTGAAGATTAGGTGCTAAAAAGAACAAAAGGTGATATGATGTATGCCCTTTCACTGGTGGTGGTGGTGGGGGGGGGAGCGTAGCCTTTCCAGATTTTCAAAAATGTAAAAGTCACCAAGAAATACTTGGGCGCTTCAGATATTAAGTGTATGCGCCCCACGCGTTTCTGATAACGAGGAATATTAATCTGCCAGTTTGCTTGGTGGGGGTGACCGTATGAAGGGGTTGAAAATGGGGGGGGGGGAATTATTCGAACACGTCAGATATTCAGAAGGGATGTTAAGTAAACCCTAAAGGAGCTCGTATTCAAAAGACTGACGATTTGGACGCGACCAAAACTCTGCCAATTATTGAAAGAAAAAATAAATAAAAAATTAACCCTCTTAGTGCGAAGCCATTTCCTGAAATCCAGACTATTCGAAAAAAAAATCCTAAATACCACATTTCCAACGATAGAATCATTATTTTTGCTTTGCATTATAGCCAATACCTCATTCTTTCATACATTATGTTCATAAAAGTAAATACGGCATCTAAACCTTTTTAATTGAGGTTATTCTGATAATTGTTCAATTTTTCATTTATTGTGTAAAAAATCAATTTTGAGTCCAAATTAAGGACACCTAAGAGTCATATTCGAAGAAACACTACATTTCCAGCTGTAGAAAGTTCTTAGATACATCTGTAGGCAGAAAACTTCAACAAGAATAAAACAACTGCATCGCAATTTTGGCGGGAACGCGCGTGATTGGGGGAGCACAAAGGGAGGGCGTGAATACATACTCAAACCTATCGTGTAATATGATGAAGATAATTGTTGTTTTAAGGGGCCTAACATCGTATGGTGTAATAGACTCCGGAAGAAAAAAGTAAACACCACACAGGCAAGCTCGAAACCTCACCTTTCCAACAGTATGAAATAATCACGGACATATGCCTACAGAAATCTATAAATATAATATAAACAGCGCGCCGATTGAATCGGCTTTGGCACTTTTGGCGCGAGCAGCGAGAGCCGATCTGAACGGCGCATGGCACTGAGAGGGTTAAATTACTGAATGTAATAAATACAATTAACAGAAAATAATATTTAGAAGAAAATGGTGTATGAAAAAAAAGAAAGAAAGAAAGGAAGAGTGAGAAGGGACGAGTGGCACGGAGTGGGAAATACATAGCTCTCGGCAGCTGCATGAACCACACTTTTTGATAATTTCAACTACTTCGGCTCGTGGAAATTGGCAGATTATATTATTCCCGTGATTCTTGAAAGATTTCCTTCAAAATAAAAACAAAATTAACCGCGCTCGAGAATGTCCAGTTGACGTTGGTTTTTTTCAACTTTGTGACTATTTCCTTATATCACGTGCAAATCGTCAGATTATTGAAATGCACACTTTTCTGCATGTAATTAACTCCCCTTGCCTTAATCTGACGCGCTCGATTTTTTCTAACGATCAATTTTGTGCCCTAAACGCACAACTCTATATAAAGGGCATGTATGGTGGGGGTACTTAACAGGGTGCAAGGTTTCTCCCCTTATGTTATTCTGCTGCGCTTGAGTAAATCCCAAAATCCCCGCTTGGGCTCTCCTACTATTATTACTTGGGTGTCGTGCAAACCAAGGTGGAAAGATTCACCACCTGCAGCAAACACTGCAGCTGGCAAAAACTCAAAACCGGCCCTACCAGGCAAGGCTGTTTTTAAACTGCTTGTTTTAAACCAACATTGATTCATGAAATGTGAAATTAATTAATTGGTCAAGTGGAATTAATTAATTGTATGCTTATAATAATTTTATGTAGTTTCCTTAAGAAATCTTATAGCAGATAGCACAGAAGATCATTTACTTCTTATGCTTAGCATTTGATTACATTCCATTTAATTCCGTTGAACAAATTCATGAACACTTTTCTTAATAGGCTATTAGAAAGGTCATTAGATGCAATTCTTCTGGACTGTACAAAGAATTCATTTTTATTAGTTCTCAAATTGATTTTAGCCTATGCCTAATCTTTCCCTTTCTGTAGGATTATTCTTTTTAATGATCTATCCTCTCCAACTCTAGGGGCAGATGACCTCATAGTTCCACCCCTTAAAACAACAATAACTAACTCTCCAATTCTATGGTGGTGGTTATAGTTATTGTAAGGGAAAAACATCTAGGTCATCTACCCTTAAACTAAAAAAAGAATATTTGGCAGGCATAAGGAAAATAACTGGGCAGTTACTAACTTACCGGAACAAATTGTAGGGGGTATTTATTAGAATTAATGCAATTCACTATTGTAAGGGCATTCATCCATAACTAGCAAGGCCAGCTTGCATCTCATATGGTCCCTATAATTGCACAATAAAAGTTTTTTGTGATGACTCAAACTCTTATATAGCATATGTGGATTTTAAAAAGTGACCATCACTCTTTGTAAAATAAGCAACAAGAAACATTATCTAATCACAAAGCTGTACACCACTGCGTGTTGGAGAGAACTGTGCCGGCCAAAAGCTGCTACACTGTCTATCTGCTTTTATTTCCCACTTCCATAAACTCTGAACTATTAAAAAACTAAAAGTTGCCATTCCCTATTTGGTACATCTACTTGCTGGTCCCGCCGTTCACGAATGAACTAGAACAAATTTAAAAACGTGCAAACTCATTCCCTTGGTGGGTTCTACCACCCTTCCCTAGCCAAAATCCGCTGGCCTGTGCCCGGTCATCTGTGCGCAGTTGGCATTGGCGCGCGCATGAGCAGAGGATCGCCCATTTTGGAGAAGAAGGTATTGCACGTCTGACGAGTGGATGACTCTGTTTCCAGCCATATAGCTGTATGGATGTGTGGTGGAGGAACACCTCGGCTCCCCACCAGAACTGCAAAGGTAGCCGTTGAGCTGCCGTAGGTGAATCAAGGTAAAAATTGGATATTTTAATAATCATAGTGGACTTTTCGAATATATTTATCACGCTCGAACTTTTCATATTATATTTATTTAGTCTAGTGACCTCAGTGCACGTATTATAAGAGGTTGCGCCAGGGACTTTATATTCTTGAACCATATGGCCTACCGCATGGCTTTCTTTTGTAACTGTGTTATCTGGAGTGGTAAGCCACGCTGATCTACACACCGTTAGGAACGACACCATCGTAAGATCATGTTTATTATTATTAATTTTTTTCTTTTCAGCTTTCATTTAACCCATAAACGCCTAGCGTTACCATATGGTAACGCAGTACCGATCATTGCATTTATTGCTCTACAGGACCTTTGCCAGTTAAAGATATTCGAACTTTGCGCTTATATGATCAAGGAAGGTCTATTGATTCATTTACCGCGCACTAGTCGCTAGGGAATGTCTTGGGTGATGTCCCAACAATTGGGTATATTTGGTGGTTTGTTTTCTCACGTAGTGATGGCATGCCGCAAAAGGTACGGCATGCTAAATTATTGCGTAAAATGCAGATAGTTTACTTTGTCTTCAGGATTATGTTAGTAAACACACCTAGTTTATAATTCAGTAACATATCTTACGTGTTTCTTTATATCTGCTCGTGAAGATAGAAGATCCACAGCCTGCTTCCAGTCTCCGACCGGGTCAGGAATGGAATGAATGAAGCCCCCATCTAGCGGCGAGGATATGGACTGTGCCGACTGCCGAGGCCTGAAGCACTCCTCTGGGGTAATGATTAAATGAATGACAGATTAAATAAAATGATAGTGGAGAGTGTTGCTGGAATGAAATTTTGACAGGAAAAACCGGAGTACCCGGAGAAAAACCTGTCTGCCTCCGTTTTGTCCAGCACAGATCTCACATGGAGTGACCAGGATTTGAACCACGGACCCAGCGGTGAGAGGCCGGCATGCTGCCGCCTAAGCCACGAAGGCTGCTCGTGCCTGGGACTAATTTTCCCAGTGTTACCATATGGTAACGCTAGGCGGATACAGGGTCATTGAAAAGGCAAAATATTTTCTGTAGCACATTCATATGAAATGAGTTAGAATACATGGCATGCATGTATACACAGAAAGTTTTTCCTTATACAGCATTTTTTAACAGTGCATGCCTTCATATAATATGTTTTATGTCACCGTAGCATACTTTTTATGCCAGTACCGTATTCAAGACCATACCTTGGCCGAGATATCTGGCTGCAGGCAGTGTTTCAGAAAATACAATACGAGAATTATTTCGATATTTCAGAGGTCTAGACTGGCTGTGTGGCTCAGCTGCAACATTCTCGCTTGCTGTTCCCAAGCTTAAAGGATCGAATCCTGGTGCAGTCAGCTGGCATTTGGGGGTGCGCAAATGCGAGGGAGTCGTGTCAGTAGATTTACTGGCACGTTAAAGGTCCCCTTCGGGTCAACATTCCGGCAACCCGGCGTCTCTAAAAGCCAGAGCAGTTAAAAGGGACGTAAATCCAATAAATTAATTATTATTTAGAAGTCTGACCTTAGCAGAAATATTGGAGGAAGTGAAAAAGGAGTAATGACGACATGATTATAGCTCGCTGGCATGAAAACAGTAACTGTTGCCTCCACGACTCTCCCTTTTTCCCCCCCTCGACCAGGTCAGAAGGTTCTCTCGGGCTGAAAAGAAAAATAGTTAGAATCCCGCGTCCTCTCCAGATCGGCACCTATAACAAATTCATGGGATGAACGAACCTTATGGATGAAAATGTGAACTGATATCATGTGTCAATAAGAAACAAAAAGGGGTGGTGGGCGATATTTTCTTGGCTTCTTGATGAGAGTCTCCAAAACGCATGGTACCTCGTTACGATATCACGGTCTAGGAAAACTCAAATGGAGTTCAAGAGGGAAGTGGCACAATTCAACGTAAAATCGTACGGCGTAGAACCACGTGGAGCCAGGCGGCTGTCAACAGCACGTGCAGGATAGGGCCGCGACATGAAGACGGGTGATATGATGGACGCGATCAGCTGGTCATCAACGTCCCAAGACATAAGCGGAGGCGGTGTGCCGGTGAATTGTGTGCAAGCAGTTTCCGCACTGCATGTTCTAAATGTGATGTGGGACTGTGCATATCATGCTTCTTGCCATTCCACACCAAGTAACTAGTCACCTGACTATATGATCGAAGGTTCAAAGGTGTCAAAATACTTGCTCAGTGCTTTTTAAAGTGTAATATTATCACGATAAGTATTTAGCAACAAATATGAAACTGGTACATTATTGTATTTATAAATCACCATTCAGAATATGCAGTAAGGGTTTTGACAACACAAGCGCCTAGCGTTACATATATGTAACGCCCTGTATCTCGGGAACTTAAGATGCCACCTTCATAAATTATGGTTTGAGCAGCTTAATAACTCCCTATGGTATGACTTATTAATAAAAAAGCCAAATTTTCAAAAAGTATTAATTTGGGCATTCATGGGTTAATAAAGGACGATCAATTTCATGTTTTGGTGTGGGTAACGTGTCCTAAACATTAGGCGGCGTATCTCTTGCCATTATAGTCTATGCTCGTTTTGTTGTCTTGTGTTGGCGCGCTCTGTGCGGGTCAAGTTGCTTTGGCCTTTAATTTAATTATTTGTTTTATAACTTGCAAGCTAGGTAATATTTGATTTCTTTTTGAGCTGTCTGGTGCTCAGAATTTTTATTTAGTATGCAGCATAATTTCAAGTGTGAGATTTCACTTAATCCTTGAGTTTTCTTACCACGAGGTTGTGGTGTATTCGCACGTGGTGCTTGCTCTACGTGAAGCTATGTGTTGAGCAACATTGTGTTAGCCAAGCAGTTTGCTTTTTGATTGCTCATTCTTTAACTGGATTATTATTGATTTTTATTTGAACTGATATCTTTCTTTCATTATTCATCTGCGGATTTTATCTTCCCACCCCGGGGATTTTTAGGCTAACTACTGTGCTTGTGTTTCCCCTGTTCATGTTCCTTTCATTTATTAATGTATTTGTTTTTAAGATTTTCCCTTTGACATATCCCTATAACCATCCCTCTGGGGAACTCTCCCCACTCTGTCTTCCAGGTAGCCTAAAATCTAGAATTCGTTCTGACACAAAGGGTGGGACAACAACTGTAACTACCTGTGTCTGCCTGCTCAAATCAAACAAGAACTACTGTACAATACTCAAAACAACACATTTCAACAGAACATCCTTGTAACATATCGAACAAGAACTATCAGTGCACAGTTAAATTTAGGAATGATATTCCTACTTTGTACATACTGGAAGGTATTAAAATATTAAATAAATAATCAAATTACCACTAACTGCGATGTTATAGCCACCAATGGAACAAAGGCTGAACAACTAAGCCATACTCATTGTGTTCAGCACTATGTGTTAAGGCATAACTATTAAGACACCAAAAGCTGGAAAGAGTTGCCCTCCTGGTCCAGACTTTGAAATTTAGAAAATATTTTCTACAAAATGAACAAAGCCACAGGAGGATCTCCTTCCAGGCTTGAGTATCTCATCTTTTGGGATTGGTTGGATCCAACTGAAGATCTACCAGCTGGACATAATGCGATCTGGAATATGTGGAAGTGGCTCAATTGACTGAGGACTGAAGATGGCCATTTCCAAGTTGACCACCATCAGTGGGGCTTTGCATTTCATAACTCCTGTGAGACTGGCGAGGAGCAAACTGTGAACAGTTGTGACCCAATATTGGTCCAATGTAATTTAAGTGTAATCTAGACACAAAATAAGAATGTACTATGTGGGGCAAAGAATTAATTATCTTATTTTACCAAGCTATATATCAGTTGCCATACAATACATACAACCTGTGACAAAGTTCGGTGAATAGTCCTCTACTATCAACATAGATTAACATTGCATGAAAGTGACCCTATTGTCCTTCGAAATAGTCCCCTCCCGTAACTATGCAATGCTGAGATCGGCGATACTTGTCCTGGAAACTTTGCAACAAGGCGTCCTTTGGGATGGTGTTCAATAGGCTAGTCACGTGACCGAAAAGTTCGGTGAATGGATCTATATTACGAACGGATTGTTGGCTTACCTGAAACAGCAGTTACTGTCCTTCGAAGTAATCCTCGTGCACTTCTGAGAATGTCTGTACAAGTCCTGGGAACTCTTTAGGGATAGCCTTCAGTGGGGTGGTCACATTACGTTGGATGTCCGAAATGTTCCAAAACCACTGGCCCTTCAGGGATTTTCGGTGACCCTGGACCTGGACTTCGACACTAGACTTCGGGGTCGTACCTCAAGACACCAGGTATCGTGGCCCGTGACGATGGTTTTCAGACAATCCATTCCATAGAACATTCACCCTTCTCACTGCGTGCTTGGTAGGTTGAATAAATTCATCCCTCTCACTGCAACCCGCCGAACAGGTGTGCATGGTAGGTTGCATAAATTCATCCTTCTAAACACGCACTGTGTCAAACAGGTCTTACATGTTGCGTTGAATGTCGTCAATGTTGCCAGGTCGACCGTTCTGACTTTATTCACCCAACGCAACGTGACGAGCCTTTTGAACACCATCCCAAAGGATGCCTTCTTGCAAAGTTTCCAGGACATGTATCGCCGATCTCAGCATTGCATAGTTACGGGAGAGGACTATTTCGAAAGACAATAGGGTCACTGTCGTGCAATGTTCATCTATGTTGATAGTATAGGACTATTCACCAAACTTCATTGCCACAGGTTGTATATATATATATATATATCTCACTCAGTAAACTGTGATCAGAAGCATATATGTTAGTAAATTTAAGACAGCCCTCGAGAGGTCATTGGAGGCAAATACCCTTGCTGTTCCGCCCCTAAAACACCAATAACTAACTAAACTCAAATTCTGCATAGTATGGGAGGGTGCTTAAAGCAATTCATCTAGGCTGGTCCAATCATGAAGGAAGCACTGAAGAGAAAGTTACAAAAAAAATTACTAGAAAGAATGACATTCTTAGCTATAAAAGCCAGAGCACAATGTAATAAGATGCATGTGGTACATAAGCAAAAACATGATAGCAGTGAAATTAAGCAGGATCATAATATTACAACAGTTGTTTTTCTATTTTTTAACCTAATGATTGAATAAAAAAGGGGAAGGAAATCATGCTAACTAATACAGTCCAGTTAAATCCTGTTTAAATAATAAATTAATTGTATATCTGTGTGTATATCCATCTTCATTACATGCCCTAGATTAATGTAATAAAGATACATGAGGTACAAAGCATGCAAGCAGTGAAATTAAGCTGTATCATAAATATTACAACAGTTTTTTTTCTACCATTTTTAACCTTATTATTGGATAAAAAAAGGGAAGAGAGGAGGGGAGAAGAAAATTATGTTAATTAATACTGTCCAGTTGAATCCTATCTCATTGGATGATAATGTTACTGCAATGTACCGTATATACCCGAATGTAAGACGAGGTTTTTTCCCACTTTTTGTGTTATAAAATTTGGGGTCGTCTTATATTCAGGGTATTAAAAAAAAAATAAAAAAAAAAAAAAAATAAAAAAATTAAATTTTTATTATTATTTGCAAAGTAGTATGTGGTGTTGGCATCTTGTAACTCGCAACAAATCAATGCGTTAATGAAGATTAAAATATGGTTTGTTATGTTTAATTACCATGCATATACGAATAGTGTACATTTTGAGGTTAGGATTTACGCGTACACATAATTTTAAGCGGATAAATTATATGTTCGAAAGTATACGGAAATATGTTTTAAAACAATCTTTACAAGAACAACCAGTCAGTTTTACGAGCAGTAATTGAGTGATCAACGTATCTTAATTTAATAACGTCTCCCATTCTTGAACAAAGAAATTATAGAGTATGTCTTGGAAAAGCGGGCAGAGGGATTTCCGATAACACGAGACGTTATAAAAATGAAAGCACGACCTTGAGGGCATATATTGTGCAAGTTATAAGTTAGCAAGTATTTTTTTTTTTGAAAAAATCTGTAAGAGGCAGTTGATAACTAGGCCTCGTCTTATATTCGGGGTCGTCTTACATTCGGGTATATACTGTAGCTTTTCAATCATAATACTCCTCTGATAACATACTTTCCACTAACCATTAAAAGACATGAAATTGTTTACCATTTTCTGTACAGAAACATACAACATATGCAATATTATTGTAGAAGATAAATTGTAACATACAGACATTGATGACAAATAAAAAATATAAACTGAAGGTCCTTGACTAATAAACCTTTTAATACATAACAATGGTCCTAATATGTTTCTGCTTTCTAGACATTACAGAGTACAAACAGTAAGAAATCACATTAATAGGGTTTAATTAAAATTTAAGAGGCTAGAAGAAAATGATACAGTAGTAACACAGGTTCACGAGAAAATGTTGTCCTTGTTTAATGTTTTCATTATCTTTCTTCTATTCCTTCAACATGTATCTACTTTTATCAGAGGCTAGAAGAAAATGATAGTAACACAGGTTCAGGAGAAAATATTGTCCATGTTTAATGTTCTCATATTCTTTCTTCTATTCTTTCAATATGTATCTACTGTACTTTTTATCAAGCAATTTCTTCAGTGGACATAAGTTGCTGATTTTTCAGGAAATCTATGGATATAATTTAAAATGGAGAAAAATCAGAATTAGAGAAAATAATTGTATGGTTCCTATATTACTCCTAACAAACATTGCCTAAAATTGTGATCCAATTACTTATAGCTATCTCCCTGATTGGAAATTTCTGTGCAAAATTTAAATGCCCTTTGGTAACCGAAGGAGCCTTCAGAACATGAAGGTAAGGACGGGAAAATTACCTTAGTTGATTTTCTGTGTAGTTTTCTATCAGCCCCCATGGAGTTTAATGGATACACAAATGCAGACGAATAAACTATTTCATTTTACTGAGTGGTCTTCAAGCGTCATACTGTATATGCAACTGCCATGCTTTATAGTCACTGCCAAACAAAACACATTACTTGACATTTTTACAAATATTTTGTTTGCATTGATTTTGCACAACATAATGTGTTGGGAAGAAATACATAACCACTCTGGTTTCATGTTATTTCCACTGTCACATTCACAGTCCTATTGTGTAGGATCTACCATTTGGATTATGAACAGGGCCAGGTATTGGTTTAGTGATGGCCCATTCGTACCACACATTCTTTTTGTTGCAGAGCCGCCAGAAGTGCACCTCCAGGTCACAGCCAGCCTTCAAATGTACAGGTTCCTAAAAGATGAAATGCATTTCATCAAAGAAAGTAATATTCAGGTAATATGAATCCATATAGAAAAATGTTACATGTAAATAAACAATCGTTAGAAAAAAAAAACAAGTAGTTCCGTGAAGAACTATTCAGCCTATTTTCATATATCTTACTTATGTTAACTGCCACTATCAACATAAAAATATCAGTTTGATTACTGTAATGTATTCGTAGATATTGAGAACCGACTAATATTTCGGATGGTCGCCATGTTGGATTTTATATATGTAGGTTCTAGAGTTATGTACTGTTATATGAAGATTATTGTGTACGTGTAGCATTCAAACTACAATCGCTTGATTAGGACACAAGAAGTAAAAACGAGATTTTAAAATTTCGCACAGCTGCCATCTTATGGTTATGGAAACAATTGAAATAAATTAGATGCCAGTGGATTAACATTCGTATAAGTATTTACTGTTTCAAGTTTCACTGCACTCGGATGGTTAAATTGCGAGAAACGTCCATGTGAATATTTATTCTTCGAGTCGCCGCCATGTTGGATTTGTGATCACCAGGTTATTTAATATCCTATAGTTAGGTGAACTTAAATTCATGGCCCCTATGAACATAAAAAAATTCAGTTTGAATGCTATAATAGATTCGTAGATATTCAGAGCCGTCTAAATATTTTGGATGGTCGCCATGTTGGATTGTTAAATGTATATGACATAGAGTCATGTACCATTAAAGGAAAATTATTGCGTAGGTTCATTATTCAAACTTTCACTTCGATCGCATAATTACGACACAAGAAATAAAAACTTAATTTTAAAATTCGCACAGCCGCCATCTTGAGGTTCAGTAAACAATTGAACTAAATTAGATACCAGTGCATTACAATGTGTATAAACATTTCCTGTACCAGATTTCATTGCGTTTGGAACATTAAATCGCGAGAAAGGTCTATTTAAAATTTTCAAATTCACTTGGCCGCCATGTTCCTTTTGTAGTTAACAGGTTTTTGAAAGTCTTACAGATGAACTTCCAGTAGTGCCCTTTATTTCTGTACAAAATTTCAGGGTGATACCGCTAATAGTTTCCGAGATATAGAATGCCGGTGAAATATTTCGCACATCCGCCGTCTTGTGGTTATGTAAACAATTCAACAAAGTTAGATGTCGGTGCATTACAATGTGTATAAACATATACTGTACCAAGTTTTATTGCGTTTGGTTGGTTAAATCGCGAGAAACTTCTTTTTAAATGTCGCAAATTCGCGTGGCCGCCATGTTGGTTTTGTAGTTATCAGTTTTTCAAAAGTCACATAGGTGAACTTCTAGTAGTTCCCTTTATCACCGTAAAAAATTCCAGGGTGATATCGGGAATAGTTTAGGAAATATTGAATGCTGGTGAAATATTTCGCACAGCCGCCATGTTGGATTGGTGATACGTAACAAAATTTGAAGGGCACGGTCGGGTCACCCGGAATAGTGCTATGAACTTACCGTGTTTCATTAAAATCGCTCCAGCCGTTTAGAAGTTATTAGGGACACACACACACACACACACACACAGACAAAAGGTGATCTCATAAGCCTATTTTTTCAAAATTGAAAATAGGCTAAAAATGAAATTGCAGAAACAAGCAGGTGGGAGTTGAGGAAGAAACAAAGAGAAAAGACAAGGTTAAATACACAAGGACAATCCCCACAGCAGCCAAACACACATATCTTCAGAGGTAGGCATTCACACCATTAATCCACAAGCCCTACAATGTTTAACTCGTCTCATCAGAAGGCAAAGCAGCAACCAGAAATTAGCACTACAAATACTACAGGCACATTAAACAACAAAATAGGTAAATCTCTCACTTAGATCAAGTGTTAAGTTAGGTTATACCATATTTTCTTGAATAGCCCAAGTCATTGTATAAGACGTGCACCCTATTTTTGTTGATGTTCCAAGGGGTGTGAAATAATAAAACTGAAAAATGTGTGGGATGTTCAATAACATACAACAGATTCTACGAGGTGTAAAGGACACACAAATTGAAGTACGCCCCCCAACAACGCTGTATGGCACATTTTCTAAATTTTACAGGAGAGGCATAAAACATAATATCACAAGAATAAATTATAATTGAATCCTTATATCAAGGAAACAGGCACATTACATCATCACAATACATGTTTACTCTTAATCAGCTGTCTATTACTAAATGTTTCCAAACTGAAGTAGTTTTATAGAGAATTTCAGTGGAACAACGATGTATGTTACTTAGTGGAACAATGTTGTATGTTTCCTATTTATGAACTTACGAATAATACGTGAACTTGTAAACTGATAAACACAAAAAACAAAGAAAAGCCACAAAAATAACACAATACATGCAGCAATTCACAATTCTGTAGCATGTAAATACCGTAGTTACTTGTGGTAGCACACTCTCCTTAAACCAAATTTTACAAACTTATCACTTCATAACGTACGATATGTATAACTTCTAACTTGTGCATATTTCTGGGTCACACACCCGAGCCTGAGAGATGGTATTCTATTAAAATCCAAAATAATGAACTGTAATTATGGATAACATACGGTGAGGTTATGTCTATGTAGCTTAATACTGCTAACCCAGAACAGTAGGCTGTATTAAAATTATAATCAATCTTTTACAGGGTACCCACGTTCAATATCAGTAGTAATATTTGAAATGAACATCAAAATAGCACATGAATATCATACACGGCAATCAGATACTGGATTATGTGCACTGTAGTATCAATAAGACAATACAGCGTTGTTCCAGTCACCTTATCTGGATGGTTTTTTCCAGGCACCTCCTTGCCTCTTCGGCTTTTGTATGGCTTTCCAGAGTCCCTTAGCTTCTTCCGTTTCAGATCACTCCACTCACACATGTGAATTTTACGTTTTCTTGATTTATTTAGACGTTTTAGGTCGCTTGGTGAAACATGTATTCTTCCAGCATCTGCCATCTGGTTTGCTATACAGCATTGTTCCACTGAAGTAGTTCAAATGTCTGACTACTACTGCCACCTGGGGATAGATATTCGACATCCAGGGACTTTTTCACGTGTAGGCTGTTCCATACATCAATGTTCCACTAAAAACTCAACTTCACACAAACGTGCTATACAGCGTTGTTCGGCGGCGTAAATTCAATTGAAAAGGAAGCTTATAGTTTAACGTGACCGTTAATCGTGCAATCATGAGACACGGGACCTCCTCTTTACGTAGAACCCGAACCACACGACATGGCATTACACTTCGAAAATCTCACATGCACTGACACAGAAATTATCCCAAGAATAATTGTTCGCCTCATTACATAGTGGTTAGCGATATTGGCAGTCACTATGGAGGCCTGGGTTCGATTCCCGGCTCTGCCAAGAAATTTCAATCTGGTCTGAGGGTTGGAACGAAGTACACTCAGCCTTGTGAGGCAAAACTGACAAGAGGTGGGTTTGATTCCTACCTCAGCCATCCTGGAAGTAGTGTTCCATGGTTTCCCACTTTTACTTCAGGCAAATGCCTCGATGGTACTGCCCCCGTAAATTGAATTATTTAGGGACAAAATGAAAGTATTTTCCGTCCCCATGATAAAATTTAACCAGCAAATATAATTTCTGGAAGTGTGACACAAGAGTGTAGTGTTACAAGCTCGAGACTGTGGGAGAGCCCGATCACGTGATAGATTGCACAATGGACGCTTCTAGAAGGCTATATTTAGCATAGCAACAGCGAGTTTGGAAATTAATATTATAAATATTGTTATAAATTATGCTATTGGATCCCAGCCCAGAGCCAATGAGAACAGGTCTTATTGAAGACGGGATCAACTTTAATTACACAACATGATGAAATTATGCATTTAGGCCCTTAGAAGAAGATTTTCTTATTTGGTAATGAAGAGAATATTAAGAGAAATTATGGCTGATACTTTAAAAACCGCAGATCGGTTAATCTACGCAGTAATAAGCATTGGTAATCTACGCGCTAAAATTATGGTGGGAGATTGATATGGCCGCCAAAAATACGACTTGGAAGGGGAGATCCAAGGATCGAGGTTTTTATTCCAGCAGACTTTGAAGAGTGAGGAAGTGTTTTTACTGGGTTAATGGAGATCCCAAGGCTTAGTCCGAGTGCGACGACTGTCGACTTGTGGAGACGCGAGGATAGCTAGGTGGAACGTTAGAGATCACCGCACTACCATTCTACGTGAAGTTGCGAGGAACATTGTATTGATTATATCTCATATATAATTGAGATCTAAATATAAAGAAGCGAATATATATAAAGAACAGGTCGCATACTATATATTGTGAAAAGTCGAGCGTTTTAATATTCACCGTTTCGACAATATCAGCCTGTCAAGTTAGATTTCCAAATGTGTTGGAAATAAAGCTGAATATCATTATAAATTGCAACGTGAAGTTGTCGAACGCAGTTCAAGTGAACAGTGGCGGGGAACTTTTAATATTGGCGCAACACATAAACATTAACAGAATGACTATTATTATTCTTCAAACATTATCATTCAGCATAATTAACATTGTTGATATGATGAACTAGATAATCATGCGCCATAGACATATTCGATAACAGGAGTTAAGATACAACGATGGAGCTTCATTAGACAACGTATTCTTGAATACAGACGTGGTGTACGGTCCATCTTGTGCATTTTTGTCAGTCTACAAACACTAATATAACATCAATTAGCAATGGAAACATTTCATTCACTATTTATATGAATATTTCCATAATTATATATTACAATGATGAAGCTGATACATATTTACGACGGAGAATGAAGACTCTACAGAAGAGATTTGTCAAGATGCTAGGGAAAGGTAGCCCAGCAACATCCAAGAATTTGCCTGAAGGATGTCGTTCGAGCCCAGGCGAATGTTGGTGAATTCCAGAGAGATACGTTTCTTATCTCTGAGGTCGCAGATCCGAGGTTCGAATGCCGATCCATATCAGTGTCTTGTACTGAGGAAACATCTAAAGTATTGTGGGAATACTTACATAGATCTTCAAGTTTTCGTCCAAATAAGGTATTAGTAGAGATACAGGAAAATCGCAATTGCGATAAATGCAAATTTTACTTTTTTCTCCTTTTTTCAACTACCTGGTAACTAATATGACTATGTATACTCAAAATTTGCGAAACTGAACGTGCGACAAAGTGCGATAACTAAGGGTTCTTGCGAATTATTCCCATAAATGTGATAAATGCGAAAAGTGCCGAATTTACCGATTAATGTTGAATATTATGTTTTATTATATTTTCGCGCCGCAACTTTGAAATTTGCAAGTTCCCAGCAATGAAAATATCGGCTATATAATCGATATTTACGAGTAATAATCGATATGTACGAACATCGATTATTGTCGTGAAAACAATCGATTACGGTAAAATTAATTTGAAAATGGTGCTGTAATTATTGCCGCATAATATCCACTGTTTATCGCCCGTAAAACGATGATTTTGGAGAAATTATTTCGTCAGTTGGTTGTGCTAATAAAAGGAATATTCCAATCGTTCGTGCCGATTCTTTTTAAAAATTAGAGCAATAAGGTTATGCTTATATAGGTTTATATCGCACCGGCCCTCATTTCTTGTATTTGAAATGAAAATTAAAACTCTCAAGTACGTATCGTGATATGAATAGACAATTTTTGTTAGGCGTTCTCTTTGCTTTGGGAAATGTTGTATAATATGATGGAAGTATTCTCTACCATGTGTGCGTTATAGGTTATGTTACATGTCGTCCGGTGATTTCTCCGTGAATTCGGATACTGTTTTACAGATTGTCAGTCAAGAGTCGCAGTGTGGTCAGGAAATAATGAGGGAGTAAACATACATTTTATTATTTAGTTAATTATCCATTGTGTGCTATTTACACAAAGTTAAGTAAATGTATGATTCACATTATTACTTCCTTTTCAATGAGGGCCATGGATGAGGGGCATTGAATTTCTATTAGCCGATGGTTTAATGGTCAAATGGCACTTCTTGAATCCTACCTCATAAGATAAGTTATTAATAGAAATGAATGGAACTTGGCAAGGAGTTAGTAGGAAAACCACACAAAAGGATTTCATAGACATCCTCAGAATTTGAACCAATTCGTCCATCGAGTCCAGGACAGCCTGGTATTGTCGTCATTCCACCTGCCACACAGTAAACTTCGTAAGACAAGCATTGTTGCCTGACCACAGCTTGCTTTATTCTAACAATTGGCACCTTGGTACCAGTGAACTAATACAACTCTCCGCCGGCCCTCAATATTTGAGTTGCTGCTCAACATTGTTGATTGCATAATGAGAACATGACCTTTGGATCTTTTGAGCATAGCTTAGGTACCCTCGTCTCACGTCATACAACCAACCGACAGCACTTGAACTCAATCTTGCCAATTAGCCAGGCTAATGCCTTTATTTTCCGAGATCTCACATTTCTGAAAAATGTATGATGTCAAGTTTCTACATTTCTGTAATACTGATATTAGGATTTTAATACTTCTAACACTCCCTTAGTAAAAATAAAAACCACACACAGAACAGGAGACTTATATTAAATGCTTCTGCCGTTTATCAGAAACGCCCATATTTCCAATCCTGCACATGTTTGAATTAGTTTCCGTGCATATTATTTTGAACCTGTTTATTGTACCTGGTGACGAACTTTTAAATGCTACAAAATGCTAATTTTTAAATTTCAAAATGCTCCAAAATGCTATTTTTCAAAATGAAAGTGCTACAAAATCAATTTCAAAATGCTATTTTCTCATATCTTTAGGTATTAGTGTATCTCAATTGTTATATAGAGCTTGATTAGTAACATTTTGAGTCAGCGATCTTATTCCAAATTTCTATATTTTCACACTTCATGTATTTCAGTGCTTTTATGTATTTTACACTTCAGATGTGTGTTGAGTTTTTTATACTTCAAGATTATTTAGAAGATGATTGCATTTCATCTATTTTTCAATTTTATTCTATGGATCAGTTGTGGAACTGACATTAAAAGTTTGTTTGAGGAATCATATTGCCTCATAGGAGACTAGTCGTTTCGACTCTCGAATTTTAATAATTTCATTTAAACCAAGTATTCTGCCATTGTGTCATAGCTTCAAATTAAATTCTTATTAAATTTAATTTGAGCATTTTAATGTAACGACATATAACTTCAAGAAAAGAAGAAACATCGAATGATATTGTTATATCATTATTGTACATAAACTATCGTCGATCTAAGAAATACTAGTCGTTTGATAAGACCGAAGTCTTTATTCCTGTGAACATTCTTTGTGTAGAGTGGAAAAACATTAAGACATTGACAAACTTTTCTTATTCATTTAATATGTTAGAGGAAACACCTTTTGATAGAAGATTATTCAAATCTTTGGCTAGGAATTCAAAGCTAGTTTATCCCGGTCAAGATTGAATTCTATCTGACATTATAAATAACATGTGTGTTATTTTATCCTATTTGTGTAACATCACGTCATTTTGTCGACATGATATTACAACGTTAAACAATTTATAGCTGGACAAGTGAGATGAAACAGGAGTATTATTTTTATTACATGTATTTGCGACAGACGAGTTAACAGTAAATTATCTTGTTGTGGAGTAAACTTTAGGAGGTTAATCACGACTGTCTAATATCGTTAATTACAATTGGAAGTTTCGTTTGAAGAACTTACGCCTGTATAATTGTAGTCCAGTAGTCGTGTGCAATGATACTGAGGGTCATGCCATTATTTGAGAGAAGTTCCTACATAGGATATGTTAATAACAATTAATCCCTTTTTGGTTATTGTTTAACATAGTAGATGATAATTGTTTATGCCATATATACTGTTATATGAGGATTTGTAGAGCTATGGAGTGCTCGTGCGAGGGAATTCCGCATTTTAAGGAAGTCAAAGTAATGTTGTTCTTTGATAAAAGGCATGCATCATAATAAGAGCCGTTGTATACAAGTAGTCCAGTTTTTGTGAATTAATGATTTAGCTGTGTTAACAGGAGGGTTTCAGCGGAAATGCAACTTGAGAAAGATTGTCTACTCACGTCTATTTATTTATTTACACTGTTTACGCCCACATTGGAGCACCAAAATCAAACCTGATATACAAAGTCTTCCAATATTTCAAATAATAAATTCAGTTCTTAGTTCTTGATAATTTTTTCATTTCCCAATACTTCTTCAGTCTGGAAGATCTTGCAGCTCGTTCTTCTTCTGATATAACATACTGCTTACGCTGTGAAATTTTGAATGTTAGTCGAGTGTATTTGTTATTCAGAAGCCGTTTCTCCTCTCTATGTTTAATATGATGCTTAGTAATTTTCAATTCGTCTAAATCCATTTGTATTACTTTAAACCATGTGATTTTTGTTTTACTGTTCCAAAAGAAGTCAAAAAGTTGTTTCAGGAGTCTAGTATTTGGCAAGCGAGATATGTGTCCAAAAAACGCAATCCTTCGTTTTCGCATCGTGTCAATGATAGATTCATTTTCCTTGTAAAGTATTGAATTGGGCAAAAGTCTCCACTGGCCCTCAACCTGGTGTTTTTTATTGAGTATTGTCCGAAGAATCCGTCTATCAACCTTCTGTAGTTTGTCAGTTGTTGATCGGGTGTTTAGTTCAAATAAAGTTTCACTTGCATATGTTGCTTCTGGTTTAACGACGGAGAAATAATGTCGAATTTTAGCATTAATCGAAAGAGACTGTTTCTTATATGTTGGCCAGGTAATCTGTTGTGCTCGTCGCAATTTTAGAGTTCTATTATCTATTGATGCTCTCTCATTGGCATTCCAAGTGATGATCTCACCAAGATATTTAAATTTTTTCACAATCCTTATTTTCTGGGCATTATGCAGTACAATATGTGATGTGTCAACTTGAAAAGATGGCATCATTTCTGTTTTCTCAAAGGAAATTTTCAACCCAACCTTTGCTGCTAATCGTTCCAATTCCTCTACCTGAAATTTAGCTTCTTCGATACTAGTTGCTAATAATGCTAGATCATCAGCAAAGGCGAGGCAATTTAGTCGAGCATTTTTTCCAATCTTGACATTCGTCTATAATACAATTATTAAATTTTATTAAACCCGAAGTGATGTAATTACGTACAGTTTACCTTAATTAGTCGACTGTATTACACCGATAATGTAATGAAACTTATATAAGAAGATGTGCAAGCAGTATATTAAAACTACAGAACGTTAGAGAAGGATGGTTATGTGAAAAACCAGTGTATATATTTAGTTAAGAATTATATTGTAACCGAGAAGTTAGAATCTCGAAAGTGTCGCGTTAGCAACACTAGATAATGGATATTATTATAAACATATTACATGTAAATAATTTTTGTGGAAATGATTTAATTACTTAAATAATTTAGTAGGATTTATTAATCAATTGTTTTGGAATAGTGTGTGTTTTATGAGCGGATGTTTTTGGTGTGTATGATTATTCATTGTTAAGAGCATATGTGGAACCGAATTGGTCTAGAACAATTGCGGAGTGCGAATGAAAGAGTGTATAAAATTTTTTAGAATGACTGTTTAAGAAACACAGTAGTTATGAGAACTTTTGTAAGATATAAATGTTAATTTTTACGTGTTTTATAAATGCACACACAAGCAGTTTCTGTGGGCTAGCGAGAATGATTCACCGTTAGCATTGGAGAGCGATGATGAACAGGTGTAGACCCACCGCCTTGTATTTATTGTATAAACCAGTTTTGAGTACGGCGTGGTGCCAGTGTTTCATTGATGAAACAACGTTACTACACGTGCGTTCTGCAAACGCAGGCTTGTGAATGAAACCATGTGTCTGGAATGCCATTAAGAGGCTTCATTAAACGTTTTTATTTTTACGCAGTGTAGGCCTAGAACAAGCCAAGATTTTACACTCATAATTTTTAATACAGCATTGTAGTAAGATGTAGAGTTGAAAGGAGGAGTGAATGATTGAGTGTTTTTAATTTTAATGTCAATTGTTAAATTCGTTTATTGTTATTTTGTTTATAGTAGATTAGTTTACCCTATTGTTAATAAATTTTGTTCAGATTGTTTTCCATTGTTGTTGGAGTGTGATTTATTTTAAATATAAGGAGCAGAGTATTGTGGATGTAGTGTAGGCGAAGCTGAATTCCCAGTCCCCGAGAGGTAAGTAAAGGTGAGTGCCTCATGTAGTTGGTTGTTGATCCACAATATTGTGGTAACTGCTGTCTGTAAATCCCTAAAAGCCATGTTGGAAGCGATTTCTAATGTTGTATATGCCGGTGCAGTTAGAAATAGGCAATCCAGCAGGGGCAATGGATATTCCAACAGGATCCTTTCCGGATTATCGGGTACAGTACCTAACTTAAGGCCCCGGCCGCTTTCTACCCAAATCCTACCTTGATTACAAATACGCTATACAGACATCACAGTGACACAGGCTATCAGAAAACTTCTACACACACCCAAGTATACGGGGCTACATGATCACAATGTCACAAAGCCCCAAAAGTATCAACAACAAACATGGCAAGAATTATACCACTGTGAGACTAGCTGAAGAATATTTACATTGTAGGCTTCCGAGACCAGTGTCTAGTTTATCATCTAGGCTTAGAGGATGGAGCCGCGACGTGTATCGATAATCGCTTCCCAACGTTTCGGCTGCCATTGCAGCAACCATAATCACGGGTAAGCTTAAAAACAATCACTGATACACAACGCGGCTCCATCCTGAAAGCCTAGATGATAAACTGTGTTGATGAACTCAAAATAATGGGAAATCATACTTTCTTGAATTCCATAATAACAAAATAATAGTCCTTACTGATTTTCACCCATTATCATAATATGATAATATTATGAATTAGCCCAATGACTGGACAAGGGTATAATGTACAGTATGTACTTAATAAGTAAATACACCCCTGAAAAAAAAAAAAAAAAAAGATATATATATTAATTGTGATCAATTGATCACTATTAATAATTACCCCATTACCCCAGGAGTGTATATTTACTATTAATACAATTACCCCATTAATTAGCTACTGTACCTCAGCCGTCCTAGAAGCGGTTTTCCATGGTTTCCCACTTCTACTCCAGGCAAATGCCAGGATGGTACTGCCCCCGAAAAATGAATTATTTGGGACTTAAATGAGAATATTTTCCGAGCCCATGATACAGTTTAACACGGTAATATAAATCCTGGAACCTGACACAAACCAATCGTGTTAGCAAGCGAGAGCAGGCAGGGAGATTCCGATCACGTGATATGTTGCGCAATTGAAGCTTCTAGAAGCTTGATTTCGACATAGCAACAGTGAATTAGTTACAGAATATTATAAATATTGTTATAATTTGTCATTGGACATAAGCCCACAGCCAATGAGGAGAGGTCTTATTGAAGACGGGAATACCTTCAACTATATTATATGGAGAATTTATGCATTTAGGCCTCAAGAAGGATATTTTATTCATTGGTAATGAGAAGAAAATTAAAAGAAAATATTACAGATACTTTGAAAGTCGCTGAAAGGACGAATTACGCAGTAATAAGCATTACTAAAGTGTGTGCTATATTTCTGGTGGGAAACAGAAATGGCCACCAAATTTTCGACTTGGAGAGGGAAATCAAAGCATCGAGGTTCTTTATCCTACAGACTTTGAAGAGAGTAGAGGTGTTTACCGGGGTAACTGAGGTCCCGAAGGCTTTGTCCGAGTACGGTATTGAGACTACTCGTGGAGACGTCGCGATCGCAGGGTCGATAGTGGAGATCCCCGTGCTTATAAATTAGGCGAAGTTCGCAAGATACTTAATATTGCGTTTGCTCATTAATAGTTGAGAATAGACTTCGACCAATGGAACAGTTATATAGTACAGTGTGAATACCATTATTTGTTGAAATTTAAGCGTCACAGATAGAATATTTTAGAAGATATTGACTTGTTAAAAGTGTGTTAGAAAAGTGACGGACGCAGAAGCTGAAAAGGATTTTAGTTGGAACGAGACAACAGTGAACACAGTCCATGTGAGTAACAGTGTTTTAACTTTCGCATTGGAGCAGCATACAAACATTTTCATTATGACTGCTAATGTTCATCGAGAATTGTTATTCGATATTTATCACATTGTTGCGATGATGAACGACAGGGGCATATTTAAGGCAGAGATATAGATGTAACATGGAGCTACGTTAACCAGAATACTTCTGAATGTAGACGTTATGTACACTTACATCTTGTGCTTTAACGTCAGTTCACGAACTTTATATAACATCTACGAGCTATAGAAATATTTCATTAACCATCAATATGAATATTTCTACAATGTGACTCGACAATCACACTGAACTATATCTACGACGGAGAATGAAGATGCATCATAAGATTTGTCAAGATGCCAGGGAAGTCTCGGCAACTCAGAAGAATTATGCCAGGGAAGATGCGGTTCGATTCCAGTCGGAGGTTGGTGATTACCGGAAAGGAATTTCCTTCCTTATCCGTGGCCGCTGGTTCGAGGGAACGAACATGGGTCCAATTCAGTAGCCTATCTTAAATTGAGGAAACAACTAAGTATTTTCCAAATACTTAACTAGATCTTCCAGATATCGTCTGATAAGGTAGCAGGGTTATTTACTTTTGTATTTAGAGCTTAATAGTGATATTCAGAGCCAACATTTTTCTCCATATTTTTTGTATTTCGATGTTTCGACATATATTTATACTTCATGTTTGTAACAAGATTTTATTCTACAAGATCATTTGAGATGATTATCTTTCATCATTTTCATATTTATATTCTAAGGATCAGTTTCTGAACTGACATGTTTATTGTTTAAGGAATCAGTATTCCTTATTTAAGACCAGTCATTTTAACTTTCGACGTTTTGAATTTTATTTGAATTAAGGCTGCGGACATTTAGTCGTGGATGCCAATTAAATTCTTTTAAGTAATTTAATTTGGGCATCTTACTGTAAGGAAAGCTTCAAGAACAGAAGAAAACTACGAATGATATATTGTTATATTATCAGAATTACTATGAACTCTACGCCGATCTGACAAGAAATATTCGTCATGATATGATTGAAGTCATATACTCATAGACATTCTTTGTATAGAATGAAGACACATTGCGGAATTGACAATCCTTACTTTATTTGAGAAAGCTAAGTGCTTTAGTCATTTAATTGTATTAGGAGATATATCTTTATAGAAGATAATTTTTATCTTACGACAGGGAATGCAAAGCTAGTTTACCCTAGTCAAGATTGAATTCTATTGGACATAATAAATAACATGTGTGGTTATTTATACACTATATGTGGTGTCAAGTCATATTGTAGACATGACATTGCAAAGACGTGTAATTTAAAGCTAGATCAGAATGGTCGACGTAATAGTATTTCTATTAAATGTATGTGTAACAGTCTGTGGACAAATAAGTAACATGTTATAAAGTAAACTTATGGAGGTCATACACGACTTGTCTAAGGTCGTCTTTTATTTGTGGAAGTTTCTTTTAAGAACAGAAGGAAGTGTTTTGTATACCAGCGGTTGGGTGTTACAACGCTGATGATTATGCCAGTAATTTAAATGCAAGTCCTGCAGAAGAGATGTTGATAACAATGAATTAGTGTTAAGAAATTGTTCGACATCGTAGAGGAGAGTTTTAATATCATATACTGGGTGTATATGAGGCTACGTGAGATGCTTGAGCTCATGCGAAGTTGTACCGCATTTGAGGGAAATTACAGAAGTATAGTTCTTTTGGTAAGAACATGGCATTAATAGCAAAGGAGTCGTTGTGTTAAGAACACCGATATATGCAAATTTACGACTTAGCAGTGATGACATGAGAGGGAATAAGCGGAAAATAACTTGGGAAAGGAATTGTCTACATATGTTAACTAATACCTTTTATTAAAACCCGGAGTTGAGTATTAACGTGCAATTGACCTTTGTTGGTTGAACGCATTTGACTGATATTGACTACAAACACAAATACGACAGGGTAGTGCAGTGTATTAACATTAGTGAGTGATTAAGCAATTTTATGTGAAGATCACATACTTAAATACTTGTTAGAAAGGTATACTTTGAGCGAGAGCTAAGGCTCCATTATATAACGTAGGGACGTCGTTATATAACGTTAAACATAACGAATACTGTGTGTAAATATTTTTCACAATTATTTAATTAGAGAAATTATTTTAATAATAATTATTCGATCAGATGTTTTTTGAAATGTAGTGTATTTCAGTATGAATGTTTTTGAAACAAATGTTTATAAGTTGTGAAGTGTGATTGAACAACTCTATTGGTCATGAACAATACGAGAGAGTGCATGGATGATTGTATTAAAACTTGAGTGTGTGTGCTTGAGAAGTGAAAGAGATATGGCCAGTTTTATAAAGAATAAATGTAACTTTTTGAGACAAGGCTTCTGTATGCTTGCATCGCGTTCGCCATGAATGCGAACAGGGAAATGGATCCCGTTTTAAAACTAGAGGCCACCATATGACAAAATAAATGGAGAGGGTTATTGAAGGCTACGGACTTCTGAATGAAACCAGCTTGCCGGCTGATTGTATGTGAGACAATATGAATGGAACTAGAAACCAGATGTGCATAGCGAGGCGCGTGCCAACCTTAATAGCGTTATAAGAATGCTTGGCTCGCCAGAATTTTTGTTAAACGTTTTATTGGTTCTAGTAGGCTTAGACCTTTCAAAATTTATTTATGTATTACAGATATTATAGTAACTTCAGTAGTGTATGTGTTTTGTTAGTGGAGAGCGTATGAATGTATTAATTAATTTATTAATTAAGTATTGTTTTTAATTGTTTAAATATTAGTTATAGTTTACATTTGTTAAATAAATTTACTTAGTTCATTTTTCTTCATCGTCTTTCGAATGATTTATTTTAAATATAGAGCTAAATCCCTTTATAGACCCCAAGAACAAAGGTAGGTGTTCATCTGAGCCCCAGTGTATTTTGTTGCATATCCACGATATCATTGATCAATACTGTGTAAATTCCAGAAGACCTTGTTGGAGCGATTTCTGATGGATTTTTTTGCCGGAGCCTCCTTAGAAATAAGCGATCCCGCTTTGAGATGGATTTCCGACAGGCCTCTTCCCGAATTTACGGGTACAGTAGCCATCTTAAGGTTACGGCCGCTTCCTACCCAGGAGTGTTTATTTACTTATAAGTTATATTATACAGGATGTTACTAAATATGTGGGAAAGCTCCAGGGATTCGATAGGGGACCTGACAACAAGCAAAGCATGTCCTGTAAACATATGGTGTATGTGCGTTTGTTGCTGAGTTACAAGCATTGTTTGTGATGTGCATAAAACAGACTGCGGCACGATGGTTCATGCTTGATGGAGCACCGCCTCATTTTGCTCTTGCTGCTGGAGCAATTTTACATCAGCGATTCCCAAACAAATACCGTAGATAGGGTGTCAAGGACCGACACCGTGGCCTGCCCGTTCTTCCAATCTCAACCCATTAGACTACTACTCATGGGGCATTGAAAGGCCATTGTGTATGCCACACCTATTCATCAAAGAATAGAGTAAGGATGTCAGCTGATACGACAGACGCCGAGAATATGGGAGTGTGTGAGACAGTTAATGATGCGGCGCATAGACTCCTGCATTACTGCTCATGGTAGCCATTTTGAGCACCTTCTGTAGAGAACTGTAAGTAGTAACATACTTTTTATCAACACAAATGACCAACATGCATAGTGAAATGGTCTGTGTTATGTACACCACATACAATGCTTAACACGGAAACGAAAGCAAATACACCATATGTTTACAGGACATGTTTTGCATGTTATCAGGTCCTCGATCGAATCCCCGGAGCTTTCCCACATATTTAGTTACACCCTGTATACAGGGCCCCCCAGTCATTGGGCAAATTCGTGTTGACCGAATTAAGAGTTACAACTAACAGTTTGTATAGGCAAAACTTTATATTTACATTGTGTGGGTGAGTCTTTAGTCTTTTGACCGGTTTGATGCAGCCCTCCATGCCTCCCTATCCTGAGCTAATCGTTTCATCTCTACATAGCTACCACACCCTACATCCGAGGCAACCTGTTAAATATATTCATACCTTGGTGTTACACTACAGCCCTTGGCCTCGACCTTTCCTTCCATAACTAAGTTGTATTATCATATGAGAAAATTAATAAAATTTACAAACAATCTGGAATAGATGTCAAAGCTGCTGGATTATGACTGCAACATCCTTACGGTCCAAAAGAGTCTTATATTGCAAAATTAAACAGAATTTACTGGGATCTTAAATACTTGATATACTTACACGAATAGGAAAGAAGATAGGAAACCAGCTAAACATTCCTTTAGAATGTGTTTCTGGAACAATGCTAAGAGTAATGTTCTTGTACAAGATTGTATCGAAGTACCCAGAGAACCCATGTAGAACACAGTTTTGGCTTATTTGGAAGGTCAGCCGCTCATACCTTGTATTGTCCATAACTTCATCTGAAAAAGCAATAAATTTAATGTAATGAATTATGATAAAGCATTTTCAGAACACAACACTTAACCTCAATACAACCATAATGAACATAAAAAATATAACTGAAAACACACTTGAGATATGTAGTTAGTTATTGTTCTTTTAACGAGTGTGCGCGGCATATGTCGTGCAATAATGACGGCCGAAAGTGAGTACGTATTTGACCAGTAAACTACCTCAGGGGAGTAGGAATTTGCTTTTTTTTTTCTTAAAATACAATAAACTCATTTATTGCAACTTTTAGAGACATGAAAACATATTTTGGATAGAGAAAACACTGTCACACTGTCATTTCAAAACTTTTTGACCGGTAAACAACCTCTAGAGAGTAAGAATTTATATATAATTTTCCCCCAAAAAAATAAAAATATGAATTTTACATGAAAAATAAAACTACATGGCACTTTCATTACAAAAACTGTATTCAAGTAAAAAAGATGACAAGTAGTACTGAAACATCATCTGAAAATTTTATGTATATGATTATTTTATGTTTCAATGGTGCTCTCAGCCAGTGGTGGCCGGTAATAAGGTTGCAGTGTTGCACAACGACCAGATTAATTCATGAAAAAACAATTAATACCATAATAATATTTTTAGTAATAAACATATGTTTCCTTTTATATGTATAGGAATTCATAATTCTGGAAAGTATGGAAACTCAAGGAAAAGGAAGTCAAGGAAGAATTCCAGAAGATAATAAGGGAAAGGATGCCAACAGACAATCCTAAAACAGGGGAAGAGGATTGGAAGCAATTCAAGAACACAATGGTGGAAGCTGCAGTGGCAGTATGTGGAAGAACTAGCAACAGAAAGCGGTGTAAAGAGACACCATGGTGGAATGAGAGAGTAAAAGAAGCTGTGGGAAGGAAGAACAAGGCTTTCAGAGTGTGGTTCCAGGAAAGAACTGATCTGGCAAGGGAAGATTATAAGATACAGAAGAAAGAAGCAAACAAGATTGTCGCAGAGGAGAGGAAGAAGTGGATGGTAAAGTGGACAGAGATGATGGAGGAAGACAGCAGAGGAAATAAGAAAGTATTTTATGGGATGGTCAAAAGTAAGAGAAGAGGTCTGCGAGAGGATGTGGTAATGATGGACAAAAACGGAAATGAGGTACACAACAAAGAAACACTCAAGACAGTGTGGAAAGAGTACTTTGAGGATTTGCTGAATCCAAATGGTCATAAGGAGGAAGGCAATGTATTGGAAGATGGAGAAGACAACACAGGAATGAAAAAGGACCTGACTTGGAGAGAACTGGAGATGGCTATAGACAAGATGAAAGAAGGAAGGGCACCGGGTGTGGACGAAGTGAGTATTGAAATGGTGAAGGCAGCAGAGGAGGTTGGGAAACAGTGGCTGTACCGTGTGATGAGGGTGATATGGAAGGAGAAAAAGACCCCAGAAGATTGGAAGAAAGGATTAATTGTCCCAATATTTAAGAAAGGAGTGCAGAAATTACAGGGGAGTCACACTCATACCTCACTGTGCCAAGATATATGAAAAGATATTAGAAAGTAGAATACGAGCCAAAGTGGAGAGAAAATTGAGAGAGGAGCAGTTTGGTTTCAGACCTGGGAGATCAACAGCGGATCTCATATTTTCAGTGAGACAGCTCCAGGAACACCACTACGAATTTGGAGAGGATCTGTTGATGGCCTTCCTGGACATCGAAAAGGCCTATGATAATGAGTGTAGGGAGAAGGTTTGGAAAGCAATGGAAAACATGGGAGTGGAAAAAGGGACTGTAGGCAGAGTGAAGGAGATGTAATGTGGAAGTGTGAGTTGTGTGAAAGTAGGAGGGGAAAGAACAGACTGGTTCAGACAAATGAGTGGCATGAAACAGGGTAGTGCGCTGTCACCCCTTCTCTTTATTGTGGTTATGGACGAGGTAATGACACGGATAGCAGGAAAGACAGGAGAAGATAAGATGAAAGCAATGGTGTTTGCAGATGATCTCATGGTCTGGGGAAACAGGGAGGAGGAAATTCAGGAGCAACTGAAGGCTTGGGAAGAAACAGTGGGAGAGTACGGATGGAAGTTCAACATCAGTAAATGTGAGATCCTGTTAACGACCAGGAAAAAGGACAGACCAATGAGTGGGATAACACTTGGAGGTGGACAGCTGAAGAAGGTGGAAAGTCTCAAGTACTTGGGAAGTATAGTGGAGGAAAAGGGGAGAAATGACAAAGAGATTACGGAACCTGGCAGACAGGCAGAAGCATTTCTGAGCAGCATTAGGAGCTTAGTGTGGAATAAAGATGTCCTACAAAAAAGCAAGGAAGTGTTATACAGAAGCTACTCTATCCCGATACTGACCTATGCTTCAGAAATGTGGACAATGAAGAAAAGAGACATAAGCAGAATACAGGCAGGTGAAATGAAGTTCCTGCGAAGTAGGATCGGAGTAACAAGAAGAGATAGGGTGAGGAATGAAAAGGTCAGGGAAATGGTGAAAGAGGAGCCCTTGCAAGGTAGGATTGAGACATCAAGACTGAGGTGGTATGGACACTTAAGAGAATGGATGAGAAGAAGATTCCCAAGAGGATACATGAGATGCAGATGCAGAAGAAACGACCAAGGTGAAGACCAAGAGATAGATGGCTGAAAGGAGTGGAGGAATGTGTCAAGAAGAGAGGCGAGGACTGGACCAGAGTGACAGCGGAGAGGTGGTGGGAAGAAAGGACTAAGTGGCGAGGCTTATGTTCCAAACAGACCCAGCCTGGGGCTGGAAACTGTACAAGATGAAGAAGAAGAATTCTGTTCTTTAATAATTCAGGAAATCTTATAGTAATTTACTGTGAACTGACTGAGAAAGCGTAGCGCGCCAGCCGTCTAGGAGCGCTCGTCCGTTTGGTCGTTGCCAGGCCCAAGAACAGACCAGGTCTCAATACGGAAGGGTATGGCAGAGATGAAAGACCGAGTAATCCCTATCCCAACAGTTAACACGGCTGGTCGTTGTCCGCTGACTGCAACAAGGAAGCCGACGTGCAGGCGAGGACGGAGACATCCGAGATGCTCCGTCAACTGCCGATACTATGTCTTGCAATGTTGGGCGTACTTGTGACACTCGCAGTTCTGGCCCTCATATATAACGTACGTTGTTTTGTTCTCGTGAAGGTTTTCATGTAGACTAACATATTCCATTTAATCCGATGAAAATGTGATGTCTCTGAACTGCGGCATTCGTTATGAATGAGGTACATCCGTTTTACCGCGCAATTGAATACAGTTTTCTCCAATATCAAGCAGCCTTTTACCCTATCACCTCATGGGCACCTGCAGGAGGCGGAGAGGGGGCACACCAGCTTATTTCAAAAATTGAAATTACTGATGGTTAACTCATTTAGATGTAGGGATAATTCCACAGTTTTATTTAACTTAGTAATTTGGGATTATTTGAGAATATCTTCAGTTATTTAAAAATTCTGCAAACTGGATTAACATTGCCATTTTAATGAACTGTTTTATTTTTATTTTTGTCGATACATTGTCATACAATATAACTATTTTTTGCCTGTTTTTAAGAAATGAACATTATGACGATGATTCACAAAGAAAAATGAACTCCAATGGTCAAAAACTCTGAACTTTAAAAAAAAATCCTCCCATTCATGGTATAAATTCCATGTATCCAACTGTTTAAGAGCAGCCAAATAATGTCATGAAACTAGTAAGAAATGAAACGAAAATTGCGGGGGGGACACGGCGGCGGTACGCATCAATATCACCTAGTGACATATAGGTAATGAAATAAATAATAATACATGCCCCCTCCCCCCTATAAAAAATCCTGCAGGTGCCCATGTACCACCTTAATGAAAATAGTGCAACACCCAGAACATTATCCGCCACTGCTCTCAGCAGGGAAGTTTCTGCTTTCCATCTGTCTTCTCTGCTTTTCATTATCAAGTTTGGCAGTTTCACACCTGATTATTCTGTATGGTTACATGGTGTGAAGAAGTTGGTTCTTATTTAAGAACTTGAAAGAAAGAAGAAAAAAAAGAACAGTCTTCTAGGCAAGAGAAGAGTAAAAAGGTTCGTGGTCCTCATGTTCCACCCCTTAAGAAAACAATCACCACTAGGGAAAAAGATGGAATGTTGAATGTAGTTTCCTCAAATAACACTAGCTAGCATCACACTGACATAGCTGCTGAAACATCACTAGAAAGCAGACAAGTCTGAAAAGTAACACTGTATAGCCTTATTAACGGTGATTAGTAGGGCTCAGATTTTTATGACATGCCATATTTTTATCCTGACTTCATTTTCCATTATTAAGTTAATTTAAGGATGCTTCCAACATTTGTGAACACAAAAGAACAGTTCTTATTGGTCATATAAATGCATATTTAACCATATTTTAGCGTTACGTCATATTTTCGCCAAATTATCGAATAAGAGCATACTTTTAGTCAAATTCATGTAGTATTTAATATTTTATGATATATTGTTCTAAACAACATTTCATAATGCTTGTGCAGCTGTCTGAAGGGAAGTTTATTTGGTAACCTTCACTTGGTGGTAGCGGAATTTACCAGGAATGAGCTGTCACAGCTTGCGAGTGAAAGGTTCTATAGATATACAGTACCTGAAACAGCATGGGCCCATTTGAGATGCCAAAAGTTATGATTCACTGTGTGCGAGGAAGAAACAAACAGCTACTTCTCTCTCTCTCTCCCCCCCCCTTCCAGATAAGACAATGTTCCGTTTCCTTGTTCTGCAGAGTGGTAGAAAGGAATTTTAACCGCAACCTATCTATGCTGCTCCACGGTATCCTTTTGTATCTGCTAATGAGTAGTCCAGTGTAGTTTCAAGATGCCTAAAGTAAAGTGCTCTGATAGTGCGAGGTTGCGAAGTTTTGTCAAAGAGTTGAGTGAAAAGTATTTTATTATTGATGGATATATTTTATTTTAAAATCACGGCTGACGATCATTTTACAGTGCAACAACACTGTAATACTGCTAAACACAAAAGCAGTGTAAACAGAGAATTGGCAGCAGAATACAGGGCAGCGATTGCAGTTTGAGAAACCACTCAGCAGCTCATCTACATCTGGCAGTACATCTCCTCAGTTTTCTGAGGATCTTTGTGCAATGATGGTTTCATCAAACATTCCTTCATATAAAGTAGAGGTACCTAGTTTCAACGAAAATGAACCGGAACTTTTACTTGCTGACAACCGAAGATCCTTTAAGTTTCACCATCTCAAATTGCATGTCGTCGTCCAGTCTAACTCTACTGAAAATGAAGGCTAAGAAAGGTATGAATGATTTAATCTGTAACCATTTGTTACAAGTAAATACATTTTTTGGTTCATTGTTTTATTTTTAGGCAATATTTTCAAGGTTTTAGGCCATATTTTGTTACTTTTTAGGGCATGAATGCATGCATATTTCAAGAGTTATTACTAGGTCATATAAATCCGAGCCCTAGTGATTAACGCGAAGGACAACTTGGACTCATTTCTCAAACGTGTCACAATTTTATAAATCTAGAGCTACTGTGAAATTGACACCAGCGTGCTGTAATGCTGCACAACAAACCGAACCTTAAATAGAGGTTAAACACTACACTGAAGCCAAACTTACGGTACATTGCCTAAATGGGGGCAATAGACAGAATCGTTCAAAATCACTGTATTTCAAGAAACTGTCTAAAGCTTGGTTGTTAAAGTTTCTTTAAAGGAATATTCGACAAAACCATCATCTTGCAAAAATTGTGAACACTGTGACCTTGATGTCAGGGTATCGAATAGCAGAAGTTGCATGAAACAGCCCTGTAAGGACAAGGCGGTAGCAGTTTAATCTTGAGACAGTTTCCACAACACTTTTTATATCATCATCAAAACTGGTTAGGATGTTAGGGTACTTACTTTTGTTTGGATGGTTGAATGTGAAGAGAGGTTGAGTTGGCGCTAGTTGAAACTTATTCTGAAGATGCACTACATATGGATTTTCATAGTGATAAAGGGGATGTTTGTCTCTCTCTTTACACAACCTGACCTCATTGTAAAGCTTGGAGGACTGGACTGGACAAAGGTACGATGTATAACTATAGGGAATACTAATACCATCCTCTGTAACATATAAAAGCAAATGAAAAATAATATGCAAACTGTAAATCTATATAAGAAAATACCACAGGTAAATGACAATTATTACACATGAAATACAGATTGAAACATGAATAAAGAAGACACAATATTAGGCTAATAGAGGAGGGGAAAAGGATAAATGCTGAATCCAAATCCAGATATGCCGTCAACAAATGTGGATATTCACACCATCAATCCACTTCATGTATTTTCCATGCCACAGCCATTGATGACTTCTACTTCTCAAAAATAAGAATGAGCATTATCCAAGCTATTTACCACCATCAACTTGAAAATGCCTCCATAGTAGATAGCAAAACATTGACTAATCAACTGAAAAACCACGGGAAGTATACCCCAAAATAAACTTGAATAACTGATGATCAAAGCAGATTAGCTTACTGTAAAATATACATCTCCAATATCAGTTGAGCAGGAGAAATTTTACTAACATAAATAAAGAAAATGCTGAATTCCAAGAGACATGCAAAAAGTGAAGATATTACAAAAGTACAACTCTGATTACTAACCACATCACAGGTGTTTCCCTGTTCCTAATGTGGAAATATCACTATCCTGAATTTGCAAGAATGTTTCATACCACTCTGGTATGGTTTAGCAAGAACCTCACAGTCCGAAACAAAATGGTGTTATTTCATGCTAAATATTAGGCATATATTCATAATTTTTTTGTGAATTTCAATAACATAAAAAGAATTTACTTTATCTTAGGGATGTAATATTGGATGATGTTAATCCCAAGAGTTAAAACATCAGCATAATCTCCTCCCCCATAGCATTTGCCAACAAAAGATATACCAGTAGGGGAAAGAGGGAGAAAATTATGCAATACAATATGGTATGTCTGCACTGATAAATTTGGAATTTTTTTACTGTGCATTTTCCAGTAAATGATATTTTTATTGTTAAAATTATCCATATCTTTGGGATATTGTCATGTGAAAAAAATAAATTAAAAACATTCCTAGATGTTTCTAACTGAAAAAGGAGACAAGGTCTCTCTTGAAACGTCGAGGAATTTTAATTTTTAATTTTCACATGGCAATATCCCAAAAATGTGAATAATGATATTTGCATTTTTAAAACTATTACAATAAAGTAGGTCTAACTACCAGCTTTACCCCATACATCACTGAAACAGTGTACAAGTCAACAACTGAGGTCAAAGGATAAAAATATGCTTAGGAGAACTCTCACCTTTCAAGAATGTTTGAGCTCCGTCAAGACATTCTGGTGACAATTCGTTGTCTCCAAATGACCCTAAGAGTTCCGACACTAAAATGTCAGCCTTCTCCGGAGGCTTCCAATCCCGCATATCACATGACACAACTGTAACCTGAGAACCCCAGATCTCTTCTTGTTGGGCTTGGAGGCTACACGGACAGAAACAAGCAATGAAGTAAATTATATTTATGATAATATAGGTCAAAGCAACAAAGAAGAAACGCAACACCTCATCTAAAACAGAATATTCGTCATACTTAATACGGTATCCTTTAACTCACTACATTTGAAACATCAACCATTCTTTAGTCTCATTTTAAGCAGCTGTTTATTTTCTAGCAATATCTGCATAAAATAGGAGTACAGTATAACCCATCTTTTACACTCTTCAAGGGTCTGGAATGAAAAAGTGTAAATCGAGAGAAAGTGTAAATTGTGGGAAATCATTAGGTTACATTTTTTAAACACTCTGAGCCAAAAAAAACTCATGTAGAGCAAAACAATATTTTCTCACATATCAATATTTTAAGCAGTCGCTTTGCATGCTCTCTGGGTGCCTACCTGCTGAAGCTGAATTATCAAGGCCATCGGAGTACCATACTACGTGCCGCGCGGCATATCCAGTGGAGTTTAACTGAGACTTGTTCTCAAACAAAACTATCTTTTCGGTGACAGTGACCAATATCGATATCTGTTAAGACGATCGCCACTTTTAGTGGAAAAAGTAATACTCGCATGCGGCGTCACATGATGAAGAATAACACATGGCTTCGTCCTCACCTGCATTCAATACGCCAAACAATTTGTTTCCGTTGGGGTAGCGATAAGCCGCTTGGTACAGCCTGGCGACATTTAAGGTCGTCTCATGGGCAATTTGTTCGCTTTGTTATATCAAGTGAAATGAAAATCCACAGCCTGCTTCCAGTCTCCGACCGGGTCAGGAATGGAATGAATGAAGCCCCCATCTAGCGGCGAGGGTATGCACTGTGCCGGCTGCCGAAGCCTGTCGCACTCCTCTGGGGCAATGATTAGATGAATGACATATGATTTGAAATGATAGTGGAGAGTGTTGCTGGAATGAAATTTTGACAGGGAAAACCGGAGTACCCGGATAAAAACCTGCCTGCCTCCGTTTTGTCCAGCACAGATCTCACATGGAGTGACCGGGATTTGAACCACGGACCCAGCGGTGAGAGGCCGGCGTGCTGCCGCCTAAGCCACGGAGGCTCCGCTTTGTTATATCAAGTAATTATTATTATTTAAAATAGCTGCTTTTCTTTATGTTCGCTAATCTACGAGGTGTAAATTGAGGGAAATTTAAAATTTCGATATTGTAAAAGCGGGGACCAGATTGCATTGAAAACATAGGAAAATTGAAGAGACCGAGGAAAAATGTTGTAAATGGTGGGAAAACGTTAATTGCGGGAACGTAAAAGCGGGGTTATACTGTAGTTGACCTCGATGTGCCAACTCTTATAACAATAACTGTTAAATTATAATTACACAAGAAACTTACATTTGGGAAAAATATTTATCGTAACTGTAAACAGAGCTGAGGATTTGTGGATGCTGACACTATCTACAGAGTCATTATCTATGTGCGCACCGATAAACACGGCAAGCTAAGCCGGCTTTGACTGGCGCAGAACGCAGGCGTGCGTAGCACAGGGTTCAGACTGAGGTTGGCGCGCAATACCGTTAGTTCACACGTGTTTTGTCATTCATATGACGTGTATCTGCAGAGCCTAGAGGTTAGTGTTGCACGTTTAGTGAGTATTGTGATTACTGTGATTGTTGGTCATGCCTAGACACCAATTCACAGTGCACGAACATGTGTATATCCATAATTCGTACATAAAAAGCAGAAAATCTTGTTCTAAAACAAGACGAAAATTTCAAATCTAGTTTCCATGAAGACCTGTGCCTAATGCCAGTACAATTAAGAGGCTCGCTAAACAATTCAAGGAAACAGGCTCCGTAAATAATAAAAGAGTTGACAGACAACGTTGTGTTCTTACAGAACAAAAATTAGACGATATTGGTGAAAGATTGGAATATACCCCTCAAAAATCTTGAAAACGTTTAGGACAAGAAACAGGCGTATCCACGTCTTCCGCAAGAAATGCAACTAAATTATTGAAACTGAAGCATTATAAACTTCCAGTTGTGCACTTGCTAAATGAACTAGATTTCAATAAGAGGTTGCGATTTTGTAACTGGGTGTTAGAAAAGGTAAACTCAGGGGAATTAGATCCTGTTTATTTTTTATTTTTAGTGATGAAGCGTGGTTTTATTTACATGGCCATGTTACTTCACAAAATTACCGTTACTACAGTGACCAGAAGCCAGACATTGTTCTTGAAAAACCCCTACATGATGAGCAGATTGGGGTGTGGTGCGCGATTAATGGACATCACATTATCAGGCTATTTTTCCACGAGGGTACAATAAAAGTGAGCAGTATGTCAGTGACATTCTTAACAACTTCTGCGACGAACTTACTTATGCTGAACGTCTGACGAATTATTTTCAGCAGGATTCTGCCACTCCTCATACAGCTGAAATGTCAATGATGGAATTGCGGCATGTTTTTGGTGGGCCTGAAGAGAACGTATCATAAGTAAGGATTTGTGGCCTCCACGAAGCCCGGATATGACAATCTGTGACTTTTATTTGTGGGGAACACTAAAAGGTAGAGTGTATAGAGATAAACCACATTCGATTGATGAATTTAAACAGTACATAAGAGGTGAAATCGAAGCCATCTTTGCTGTGGAACTTCAGAATGTTGTCCATTCTTTCATCAGAAGATGTCAGGTGTGTGTTACAAGAGAGGGAGGTCATTTTCAGCATCCGCTATGAGCACTGTAATTACACATTATTGAATATGTTCGGTAAAACTTCGCGCCAACCATCAGCTGAACCGTGTACGCGCACCCGCGATCTGCGTCAGTCAAAGCCGGCTTAGCTTGCTGTGTTTATCGGGGCACACATTCTGTATCGCGCCAGGGTATGACAGTCGGGTTTGAACTGCAGTTGTCTTCCCGCTCACTGCGCATCGCGCATTCCAAAAACATTAAGTTGGTCACTGTTTCCATTTACTGTACCTGATACTGCCACACTGTTAAAAGTAAACACAAAGGCTTGTAAGAATATCGACAGTGGGAAGGAATGTAACAATACACATGTGAAGCCCGTTAACAAATTATCATGCAGGAAGTAGCAGCAACTGACTGCCAGCCGATATATTTAGGTTTGGAATAGCTGGGCTGCGCGTGCGTACTGCAAGAACCCCCCTTACCCCGTCGCAGTGTGTTGAACTGCCATCTCCTGGCGCGATGACATTAGATAATGACCCTGTAGTAGACAAATTTTGAACTATGGATAGTTGTAACTCTGGGAACGTCACTAGTCGCTAGATATCGCGCAAGTATTTATTCTGTCAGTTGTAATGGATTTATCGATTGAGGAAAGTGATCGATATTCTTCAAAATGCAACTATTGGATACAATGTATCAGGCTTTGTTGGAATTGATTATTACTTGGGGTAATCGCAACGAACATATAATTGAACATTGCTCTTAGCCTCGGATTTAATAATTTAGATAAATTCACAGATAATTCACTTTTGGCATAAGAGCTCCATTGTTGGTAAGTCAACATCCTGGTAACAAACAAGCACAAAAACAAACACACAAAATTGTACTTCCAAACACAAAAACCCACAATGCCATCCACAAATAACAACAGCCCTCCACCACTAATCTGCGAGGATGTAGCTTCTACTGCAGTGATATACTTTATTGATAGCCTCAAAATACACAACTATAAAAACAAATGAATGGAGTATGTCGACGAATCATCATCATCATGAACTGACTCCAGTTTTCCGGGTGCGGTGAATGAGCTCTCTCCATTTAGTTCTCTCCAAGAATGTTTCCTCCTCCATGATTTGCTCATACCTGACAACTCCAGACCTCTCCCTGCAAGATCATTTCTAACCTGGTCGATCCATCTCTTCCTTGGTCGACCTCTTGGTCTCTTACCTTTCAGTTCTTTCTCAAACCACACTCGAGCTGTTCTTTGTGTCCATTCTTTTGAAATGACCGAACCATTTCAGCCTGGCTTCAACACAGATCTCATTAAGAGATTGTTCTACTTGAACAAGACGGCATATCTTTTCAGTTTTTATTTTGTCCCTTCTTGTCTTCTGAATCATAGTTCTTAAAAACTTGATCTCCATCACCTGTAGTTTGCTGGTATTTATTTCTCTTGGATTGGGTACAGGTTTCTAAGCTATATGTACTAACAGGTACAAAGAAGCTCTTGTAGAGTATTAGTTACGATCTTAAAGGAACTTGCTTATCCCAAAGAAGCCCTCTCACGAGATGATAAAATTGTGCGCCATGTTGAACTCGAATAGTGATTTCTGCACAGGGCTGGTTATCTGTGGACACTACACTGCCAAGGTAATAGAACTGATGTACTTGTTCTAACTTTGTACCATTCAGAGTGATGTTAGTTCAGATGTTTTGTCGACTAACGGGCATCACTACCATTTTGGACTCGCTTATATTTAGACCAAATTGCTTGAATATAGCATTCCAATCATTCTACGAATAATGAGTTAAAATGTTGGGATATCTTAACTAATCTGATTGTGGTCAGCCTCCGTAAACTGCTCTGTCAGCCACTGACTGAATAAGGGCTCCTCTCTGTGTAGAAATCATAAGTAGATCTCAAGTTGAAGAATAAAAATTGCTTTAGATATGAGAACTAAGGTTTGGATCTTAAACTGGTCAAACTTACACCAGGATTGGCAGCGACCAGTCTGTAGTTAAAAACAGTGCATAAAGGGGGGTATTCTATAAAAAATATTCTGCCTTGAAGTTGAAAGCGAAAGAAGGAGAGAATACAAGAAAAGGAAGATAGGGAAAGAAATGAATAGAAAAAAGGATAACTGAAGGAGTCAAGTAGGAGCCAAGGACGAACATGGAGAAAAGAACCAGTTAAATTGCTAGATAAGTTTACTCTTGGCCTACATGCCATCAACACATAAAATTACATACGTGACAACAGCGTTAGGATTCTTCTCCACAGCATACACCTTTATTCGTCGATCCGCTTTGTGTGCAGCATTCAAGGCTGCCCTGACTAAAGGTCCACGTCCAGCACCCACGACCATAACAATTCTACAAGTAACATGCACAGCAAATTAACTTCATGAAACAGCACCCTGATAACACACTAGAATTATTTTATGATTAATGCAATTGTTTATATGAATTATAAATTAATAATAATGTAACAACAATAAAAACTATTTCGAAATCTAAATCTAAACACACTATTACGTCTTCATCATCATCATCATCGTCATAGACCAACTCCCGGGTGTGGTTTATGAGCCTTTCCATCTTTGTTGGTATACAGTAGAACCTCGATGCATCGTTCCCGGAACTGTCGTTTTCCCGTATGTATCGTTCAATTTATTTAGTCCCGAATTTTTTCCATATAAACTAATGTTAAATTTCCCCGCATCTATCGTTCCTCGAACTATCGGTTTTTCGCATGGATTGTCAAAAAATCACCAGTCCTTGGCCACAATTTTCCCGCATTGATTGTTTATGAGAAAATATATGCAAACGTTCTTTTGAATTTGAAACGGCATAGAATAGCGGCAATCTGTTATGCGAGAATGTACGAGGTACGAACGATTAGGAGTTTCTAGGCTTGAGCAAGGTTCAAGTAGGCTGGACTGCAGTGTATTACAGCTGAAATGCAGTCAATCGGTGCTGAAGAACTTCAGAACATGAATTACAATTTCATAAAGAGGTGCCAGGGATGTGTAGCAGTGAATGGCGAACATTTTCAGCACCAGCTGTGAACTATAGGCTACTCAATGACTCAGTGCTGCGCGAGCTACGCATTACGGCAAAGTGCCGGCGGTAGACAGGCTTGCATCGCGGGCGGGCGGGCTAGCGAGGGTCCCCGTTAAGAAGTGAAAAACAAGAAATAATAATACGATTGTTTAACTATAATCGGCAATATGTAACAAAACAACTACAAGAGAAATGCACCCAGATACAACAAAACAAAGAAAATTGAGTCACTTTACGAAGTAGTCTGTTATCTTGACTTGCTTTTTGTTGGCCGCGGCCATGGCCTGAACAGTATTTTCAAACCGATATAATTCGGCCATTATTTCCTCAGAAACATTGAGGCGCGACACAAAATGTTTGATAGTCCTTAGAGCATTGACAGTATCATTAAAATCCACTGTATTATGCTGGGGCTCTTCGTCATCATCATTAATAAAATGTACTGTAGTGTAGGCCTAAATTAATTTATGGATTTTCATTTGTCTGAAGAAGCAAGATTATTGTAACACAGAATCAATTGCGTATTTTTAATGGTTTGACGAGAAGTCCTAAAAAAAACACGAATAAAAATTATAAAAGCGGAAATAATAAAATGTTTAATACAGTAAAACTCGGTTAAGAAGTTCCCGCATAAAACGTTTTTCCGCTTAAGACGTCCGATATTCTCGGTCCCGTGATTCGTCCCATAAGATACATGTATATTTTTCACGTATAAAGTGTTCATGCATAAGAGGTTTTCCCGGTTAAATAGTTCAGATTTTGTATTCCCTTAGAGTATAAGACGTTCACTGAGAGACAACTGACTTAGAATCAAAACTCGCCAATCTCCGCGGAAGATACATCCGGTGTTCCGAATGAAAGAATACAGCTGTTCCGAGTGTTCGTGGGTCTCTGACAGGGCCCGGTGTTCCGAATGAAAGAATACAGCCGTTCCAAGTGTTCGCGGGTCACTGACCGGGCGAGCATTTCAAGGCTAAATGACGTCACGCTATGACGACACCCGCTCAAGACCGACTACAATATACAGCATCATGCTTTAATTCGTGGCCTCCTATATTCTTTGTTCGTGGCTTTTATCGCTGTTCTGTATGATCTAACTTGTTAGCTAAGCATTGCCAGACGTAGCATAACATTATTGAGATTGCGAGAATTGTGTCGTCAGTGAAGTCAAGTTTTCAGATCATTGTGAAAATGAGTGGATCTCAGATGAAAGGCATAAAAAGAAAGGCACTTTCTATTAAAGATAAAGTGGACATTATAAGAAAAGTAGAGTCGTCTACTCTTTCACGTGTTGCTCTTGCGAAGGAGTTCGGAATGCCGCCGTCTACTTTGAACGGCATCATAGCAAAGCAAGAAGAGATCTTGGCTTCTGCCGGGAATACTTCGGCAAGCTGCAAGAAGATTAAGAGCGGGAAATTCGAAGATTTAGAACTAGCTCTGTTCGTGTGGTTTAAACAGCAGCGAAGTTTAAACATTCCTTTGAGCGGGATTATCGTGAAGGAGAAAGCCGAAGAAATCGCGTGTCGATTACAAGTACCTTTTACTGCGTTGAATGGGTGGCTGGATCGCTTTAAAAATCGGGCTGACATAGTTTACAAGACTATTAGTGGCCAAGCTGCGAGTGTAAGTACAGAGGAAACGGAAGCGTGGAAGGAAACACTGCTGCCGACAAAAATCAGTAATTACAAACATTGTGAAGTTTTTAATGTTGACGAATTCGGACTTTTTTTAATCAGGTTGTTCTGGATAAATCTTTGGTTTTGAAGGGAGAATCTTGCCTAGGAGGCAAATTAAGTAAAGTGCGAGCTACGGTGCTAGTTGGTGCGAATATGGATGGGACGGAAAAGCTGCAACTACTGATCATAGGAAAATCAAGAAAGCCTCTGTGTTTCAAAAACGTCAGAACTTGCCATGTACTTACAGAAGCAATAAATCAGCATGGATGACAAGCTCCCTATTTGAAGAGTACATTCAAGCACTAGATGCCAAAATGGGGAGCCAAAACAGGAAGATTGTGGTGTTTATGGACCACTACCCTGCTCATCCCAAACAGTGGCCTCATTTAAGAAACATTAAATTTTATCCACCAAACACTACATCAGTACTGCAGCCCATGGACCAGGGGGTGATTAAGGTTCTGAAGCAGAGGTACCGAAAAGGAGTAGTGTGTCGTATGCTGTCACACATGGAAGCAGGTGGACCCATCTACAGGCCATCTCTTTTGGACTCCGTGCCTTTAATTGCCTCATCTTGGGATTTGATGGAGTCAACCACTATTGAAAATTGCTTCAAGAAAGCTGGTTTTGATGGTGTTACTAGTAGCAGCATTTGTGCGGAAGTCTGCGATGAAGAGCCAGGGTGGTGGAGGAGAGGATGGAGATAACCAGCAGTTTCACTGCTGTTGATGATCTGGTAATAACTTGCGAGGAGCAGACCATTGACGACATATGCAAGGACATTCAGGCAGTCAATGACGATGAAGAAGAAGAGGAGAATTCTCCATGGCCTTCTTGTAGTGAGGCAAGTGTCCATCTTGGACAACTACGGAAATTCATAGAAGATGCTGCTGGAGTGCCTCACAGCACATAGAAAGCCGTGTGGGAAATGGAGAGATTTATAGAACTAGAAAGCAGTAAAAAGCTCAAACAATCTACACTGGACAATTTCTTTTCAAAGTAGAGGCCTATATTTTTGTGGTGAGAAATACAGCATTTTTGATGGTGCACAGGTCAAAAAGCCACAAAAAGCCAAATTTTTCAGGACGGACAAAAAAGTGTTTTCAATCCAGTCTTAGTTGTTGTTTATTTACATTCTAAAATGTGTCTATAATTGTAGTTTGCTGGAATATATGGTGTGGGCTCAAACAGTTATTGAAATTAATTCTATTAATGTGAATTGTGAGGGTTATGCCAATTAATTTCTCTGTGATAGTCAGATTTTAATATTGGGGCTTCTCTTTTTCTGGCATTTATATAGGCCTACGTACAGTATATTGTAGGATCCTTCACAAACAACAAAAATGTATGCGTTTCACATGCATTTCAGGCCGCTACCCTTTTAAGAAGTTTCCCTGTTAAGAAGTTTTTTTTTAATGGTCCCTTGAAAAACTTCTTAACACTTCCGCTTTCTTTCGCTCATCTTAACATAAGCTTCAGATGCTGTCTGTGTTCTATGGCTGCTTCCTGTTATTTTGAGAGGTTAACAACACCTTGGCTAACACAAATGGCGCTCGCTTATTATGCAAGCTGTTCTTCCTTGTTGCGACACTGACAAGCGAGTGTCGTCGTGACCACCGGTGTCGCTCAAGGCCAACACAAATAATAGCACGCGGTGCATCCTTCCGAGCGGAAGTACAGGCTGTACCAAAAGTTTGCATTCAATCATACATACTTTCTCAGAACACGCAACGTATAAATTACGCTTTATATTGCAAGGGAATGAAGCCTCCGTGGCTTAGGCGGCAGCACGCCGGCCTCTCACCGCTGGGTCCGTGGTTCAAATCCCGGTCACTCCATAGGAGATCTGTGCTGGACAAAACGGAGGCAGACAGGTTTTTCTCCGGGTACTCCGGTTTTCCCTGTCAAAATTTCATTCCAGCAACACTCTCCACTATGATTTCATTTCATCTGTCATTCATTTAATCATTGCCCCAGAGGAGTGCGTCAGGCCTCGGCAGTCGGCACAGTTCATATCCTCACCGCTAGATGGGGGCTTCATTCATTCCATTCCTGACTCGGTCGGAGACTGGAAGCAGGCTGTGGATTTTCATTTTCATTGCAAGGGACTTAAAATATGATCGTATAAGCGTGAAAAACGTATATCGGAAATAAATTAACATGGAAAGTATAGGGATTTTGCAGGGACCAGGAAAAAACATCTTTTTACTAAAAATTTTTATGTTACCCGCATTTATCGTTTTCCTGCATCCATCGTCATTTTCCCCCTCCCCCTTGAAAAACAATGCATCGAGGTTCTACTGTACAGTGAAACTTCTCTGTAACGGACACCCTTGGGACCGTAAATACTGTCCGCTAAAGAGGGGTGTCCACTATAGAGAGGGTTAGAGAAAATAATTGCAATTTGGCACATGTACTTGTGCAGTAAGTTATGTGTATTTACATGAAAACGTAGGGTTACGCACAGGAAAACAGTCCAAATATTTCGTCCAATTTTTAAATGTTTTCCGGTGAATAGCCGTCTGTGATGGAAGGCAATTATTCTTCCCATCTTGAAACATTATCCTGCTCAACAGTGGAGGATTCTTCGCAAATTGCTGTAAAGCTTTTATCGTGGCATTTTCTGAAATTCTCGAGTCAGCCGTTCGAGGCTTTGAAATCTCCGATAGCTAATTCTGCTGCGAAATCCAATGCTTTGGCTTGTATCATTGGTCCGGACACAGGGATGTTCTGACTTCTTATTTTGCTGAACCACCCTATCACTGACTTATCAATAACAGCACCATTACCACTTAGAAACTGTCTAATTTGCAGCTCATTACCATTAAGACGCCATATCTTAATTATCTCTTCTTGTTTTGTCACAATTTCTGCTGCCTGTGTCTTTCCAATCTTGAACACTTCACATGGTTTCCATACACCACATTTATCTTGTTTGTGATAATCTACAATGTCTATTTTTTTTTGGAAGTTAAACTTTTACAAGGATCCATTTCAAATGCACTCATTTGCTACTGTAACGCACAGATCCTACAATAGATTAAAGAAGTTTCACAGTAAAAATGACCAGATAGTGAAAGTATGAATTCCCTTATCCTGACCATTTCAAGTTCAAGAGAACAATGAAAGCGATACCATTAGGCCTACGTTTATTTTTGGAGCAGTGCAGAAGACAGAGGATGGGAAGGTCAGCGCTAACAGGCTTCCAGGAAGCACAGGATGTGTCGAAAGTACATTAACACAACAGAGTGTTCATACAAGACAAATAGACCTACAGAGATGCGATTTCTTTTCAAAACAAGTGTCCGTTAAGAGAGGTAGGTTGATCTTTTAAAATTCGGCCGGGGTGTATGTGTCCGTAATAGCGAGTGTCCGCATAAGAGAGATTAATTACTAATATACTTCATGGGTGTTTGGTCACGGACCTAGAAAATCGCCGTTATGAAGGGGTGTCCGCCTTAGAGGAGTAGGCCTATCTGTATATAGATTGTTTTCTCAATCTCTGTTCAATCCATTCTTCTACCAGTTATGTTTTGCTTGACTGTATCAAGCCATCAACTTCTAGGTCTTCCTCTGGGTAGAGTGCCTTTAACCATTTTCTCCAGCCTTACTTTTGCTATTCTGTTGGGTGTCATTCTTTTTACATGTCCAAACCACATCAACCTTGAACTTTCAATTTTTCCTAGAAGAGATTCCTGTATTTGTGTTGCTTCCCTTATACTTTTATTTCTGGCCTAGTCCCTTCTTGTTTTCTGGACCATTGTCCTTAGAAATTTCATTTCTGCACTTTGCAGTCTGCAGCCATCCTTCTTCAAGATTGTGTAGGTCTCAAGTTCATATGTTATTATGGGGACAAAATAGCTATTATATACGGTATTTTAACTAACTGGTAATTTGGTGTCCTAGAGGAGATATTAGTACTTCAAGAAATAACTTGGGCTCACAATAGCAAAGAAAAGTTATACCGTATTGCCTCGCAGATTTTTGGCCTAATATTTGTAGAAGAAAAGCGTGTGCGACGATTATGCGAGGAAAAATGAAAAAAATAATCTTGAAAAAATTGTATTATTTGAATAACTATTTACTACACGAATGAAATTAAAATAAACTAACAAAAAAAGGTTGTCTATGGCGGCCATCTTGCCGATCTGGAAAAAAAAAACCTGTGCTTACGTTATCGATTTTTGTTGGAAATTTTATATTGCAACTCTTACTCTGGATTGTTTAAATTTAGAGAACTTACCAGATCTAATGATCTGCATCGGAAGAATTTCCACTCTCCTGACTGCTCCTCGAGAGCGTTTAGTCATCGTCTTGCTCCTCGTCACTCTGCCATACTTTGTCGTCCTCAAAATTCATGTTCTTTTGAAGCTCTTCACAACTGTTTCAAGTGGAATAAGATCCCAGCTCCTAACAACCACGTGCAAATGCATTCCATGGACAGCCGCTTAAATTTTCCTTTGGGCATCACTTCGTGGATGTCACTGATCATCCACTCATTGTAAAACCAGCGCCGATTGTCCTTAAAAGGTTTATTTTTACAAATGTCCAATGGCTGAAGGATGGAAGTCAATTCACCAGGAATAACCAGCTGCTGAGTATTAGTGTCCTGAAGGATTTCTTTCACTTCATTCACAAGGTGAACTCTAAAACTGTCCGTAACTATAGAGCATCCAGCGTTTAGAAAAGACTGTGGAGCCTTATGGCGACCGTGTTGCTAACTCTAGGCAGAGGTAGCGCTGACGTCATACGTTATGTTCACCCGCTTCGAGTACTGCGCTTTCATAAGTTAGCGAGACAACCACAACCCCAGCAGCTACCTGAAATAGAACACGTCCAGGAAGGAGCAGTTTTGCAGGTGTTAACGGATTGAACCAGTATTAAGGATACTGTATGCGAAGAGAACCAATAACGACATTCATTTCGTTGTGATATGACGCATTACTGATTTACAGATGTCGAGAGCACAACCCTTCCTTCCTTCTCGGATGTATGCAGACGATGTTAACAATTTTTATGTCAGCAATAGTGTTGATCATCCATCACCTCTTTAGTTATTAGTTAGGCTGTAATTTAGTTTCTTTCAATTTTATTCTTGTTGTTTTGTTTCGATTAATATTTGTAATACTGTAGTGAGTTGGCCGTGCAGTTAGGGGCGCGCTGCTGTGAGCTTGCATTCGGGAGATACTGGCTTGGAACCCAACTGTCGGCAGCCATGATTCGATTGAACAGAAAATAAAACAGACACACAACAGTAACACCAATGACGGATAGTGCTTCAGAACTTATGTTGTCGGCGGAACTGAACACGTGCTCCACTCCGGGCGAGCATGCAGCACAGGACGAGGCTCTTCTTTCCAGCATTCTAACCTCGAAAATTTTTAAATTACTAAGACGTAATATAAGCGATAACAAAGGTAATCAGTTGGCAGGTAATTGTAGGAAGCTATTATGACGAAAAATATATATGTTCCGAGTTCCTTCATGATAAAAGGTGAGGCAACAAAACCAGTGTAGGGGGGATTTCCGTTAAAAGCAGAAGCCCACAGTCTTTTCTAAACGCTGGATGCTCTATAGCATCGCTCTGTTTTAGCAGTGCACCTGGCCGTTTGTTCGACACAGTCTTCACCCAGTCTACCATGGCTTCCTGGTCCATCCAACCTTTATGTTGCACGCGCACGTGACTGCCACATGGAAATTTCACGTCCTTCGGCATCGTCTTTCTTTAAAAAATTATGAAAGGCGGCAACTTTCTCCCGTTTGCGGTAACTGCGAGCATAACCGTACAGAGAAGTTTCTTGTTGCCTGTTGTTTTAAGTGGTATGCTCGCAGCACCTCTCTCTGCAATTGTTCTACTGCGAGGCATATAAAAAAAAATAGCATCTGGTCAGCATTTCAATTTGCGACAGAAGAAATGGAGTTTCCTGGCGCTGACGGATCACGAACCATTGTCCGTGTAGAATGACGGCAACTTCTGACAAATAGTCGTCCCCCTTCGCACAGATAGGCCTTCTCGCCACATAAACCTCATTACCCAGCCACGACTAGCTTTGAACTGGGTTTCACACTTGTGACGATGCGCTGATTCACGCCCCTTCATTTGAAGCATATCGTACGGAACAATGCAGCTGTTGTTGCGCACATCTCGAACATACTCCAGCACTTCCATATCCATTTCTGGAAATTTTCCCACATTTCGATCCTCGAAATGCACGTCTGTGCGGGTTAGCGTTTTTCAACTTATTTGTAAGTTTCCGCCAGTCCCGAACTAATTTTTCATTAACTGTGAATTCATGTTCTGCAGCTCGGTTCCTGTGTGTTTCAGCGTACATTATCACTTTTAATTTAAAGCTCGCCGTATAATTATTATATTTGACAATTGCGAACACCTAACTGAAAATAGCACACACTGGTCCTCGTTACAAGATTCCGCGGAAGTGAGTGACAATGTACAGCTGTATTTCGAAAAAAGGATTGAAGTATGTGGCGGGAGCAATATCAGATGACCACTGGTGAGCTCCGGTTACAGAAGACATTATTGACAACGTGTGCTCATACATTTAATCGAGTATTAGCCATGGTTTTCCATCATAGTGTTCAAATATTACCGCCTGACATCCAATACCACTCGACAATGCAAAAATACATCAACAATATCGCCACAGAGTGGCGTGTTTGAATATTCTGTGTAAATATTCTTTTACCTTATGTTAAGGGATTATTATTATTATTCTTATTTCAACAGGATTGGGGATGAGATGGGATGCGGCCAGGTATCTTTCTTTGTTTCGAAATACACCACAGAGTGTAGACGCGTGCATATGCCTGCCGGCCACCTGTCGCATAGTGAGAGTCTTAGCCCATATGCACAGAATGAAAGACAGAACTTCTTTTTTCAAACAAGGTCACGGCTGGTTAGCAACAGAGCTTGTGTACGATTGAAATACGGCAGCAGGTGTAACAGACTGGCGCACAAATACAAATGTGCTATGTACCGAGTACCCCATGAAAGGTTATGAACCAAATTTCTATTCGAAAGGTAGGGTGCGATGATTATACTTCGAAATTTTATAAACCAAATTTTTATTCGAAAAGTAGGGCTGCGACGATTACGTGAGGAAATATACGGTATTTTATGTATAAATTTGAAAGTGATTAGTGCAGAATGAAGGTAGTTATAGTGTCTACAAGGAAGTGATATACTACATATATAAATTATATGTCAAGTTTTGAACTGATGGAGGTTTTGGGGTCTGGGGGATGTGAAACGCAAAACTATGTCAATATTTTCTGGAGGCCGGAACATGATGCCCATTGCAATAGGGAGCTTTCTCATGAAACCAACCTTTAAAAAAAAAACAACACACACACAACACAACAGGTCATCATCATCATCATCATTTCCCCTTATCCAGCTCCTGCCGGGTCGGGGTATTTATGGCACTTCTCCACTTTCCTCTTTCCTTCCACAATTCTTCTTCCACTATCTTGTCCCAGTCCAGATTCCTTTTTCTCACGCTGTTCTTCACTGAATCGATCCACCTTGTTCTAGGTCTTCCCCTTGCTCTCTTACCTTTGCACTTGGCCTCCAGCACCTGTCTTGGTATTCTATTTTCCTCCATCCTCTTTACATGTCCAAACCACCTTAGTTTATTCTTCTCAATTCTCTCATTTAGTTTTCCCATCCCAACTTCCTTCCTAACATCTTCATTCCTCACTCTGTCTTTCCTTGTCTTACCTATCATACTTCTTAGGAATTTCATTTCACTGGCTTGGATTTTACTCTCTTGCCTGCTTGTCAGGGTCCAAGTCTCAGCTGCATAAGTTAATATGGGTACATAGTACATTTTATACATTACCTCCTTGCTTTTCCTTGGTACTTCCTTATCCCAAACAAGTTTTCTTACACTTTGATAGAATGCATTGCTCTGCTGTACCCTCCTGCCAATCTCCATGTCCAACCTACCAGTTTGCATCAATTCACTTCCTAGGTATTTGAACGTGTCCACAATTTCCAAACTCTGACTTCCAATTTTCACAGTGCCCTTTCCTTGTCTTTCCCCTCTTGTCATCACCATGGTCTTGCTTTTCTCTATACTGATTTTCAGGCCATACTTCTGAATATTTTCGTTCAGTGCATCTAGTTGTTTTTGCACTTCTTCGGTGTTCCTTCCCCAGACCACAATATCGTCTGCAAATAATAGTAACTTCATTTCTTTATGTCCATATGCTTCCTTTGTTTCCTTTACAATTTCATCCATTACCATTATGAATAAAAGAGGTGACAGCACACTCCCCTGTCTTAGTCCAGTCTTGTTCCTAAACCAATCTGTCTTTCCAACTGGGGTCAGTACCCTGCTAACACAGTTGCTGTACATTGCTTGCACCATTTCCAACATTTCTCTTCCCAGTCTCTTCTTAACCATGGTTTCCCATACCTTCTCTCTGGGGACACTATCATATGCCTTTTCTAGATCTATGAAAGTCATGATCAAATCCTCTCCATATTCCCAGTTCTTTTCCATCACCTGCCTCAAGCTGAAGATTGGGTCCACTGTGGATCTTCCACTCCTGAAGCCATACTGTTCCACTTGCAACTCTCCTTCCACCTTTCTTCTCATTCTTCTTTCTAATATCCTTTCCAGTATTTTTACTATCTGTGATATGAGGGTGATCCCTCTATAGTTATCACACACTTTCTTGTCCCCTTTCTTAAACACTGGTATTATTAGCCCTTTCTCCCAGTCTTCTGGTACACATTTCCGTTTCCACACACACTTTAGCAGTCGATACAGCCATTGCATACCAACAGGTCCAGCAGCCTTTATCATTTCTACACTGATTTCATCCACCCCTGTTGCTTTTCCCATCTTCATTTTCTGTACTGCTAATTCCACCTCCAGCATTGTTATATCATCTTCTGTTATAGAGTCGTCAGGCTGTGTCACTTCCATCTCACCAGTACAATTGCTCACATTCAATAGCTTATCGAAATACTCCTTCCATCGTCCCTTTATCTCTTCTGGGTGTGCTAACAACTCTCCATCTTCCTTTTTCACCAGCTTTGTAGTAACTCTTTCTTTCCTCTTACTTCTTAGAAGCCCATACAGCGTCCTTTTACTGCCACTTACATCTGTTTCCATTCTTCGTGTAAATTCTTCCCAACTTTTCTTCTTTTCTTCTCCTACCACTTTCTTACACCTCCGTTTGCTGTCGTGGTACTTCCTTTTGCTTTCTTCTGTTTGATCTCGGTTCCATTCTTTCCATGCAGACTTCTTTTCTTTTACTGCTTTCCTCACTTCCTCATTCCACCACGGTGTCTCCTTCTCTTTCACTCTTGTTGACGTCCTACCACAAGCACTCTCTGCTGCACCAGCAAATGCCTTCCTCTTCTACATTTTCCACTTCAGTAACTGGGATTTGTTGCTTCAATCTCTCCTGAAAATCTTCCTGTCTTTCAATTTCCATACTTTTATTTTACTTCCTCTGATCTTCTTTAGGTTTTCCAATTTTCCCCATCTAAATTTTGCCACCACAGTTCTATGGTCCCCATCAAATGCTTCACCTGGTAAAGCTGTCACATCCATCAGCTTTCTGCGATTTGTCCTTTCCACCAGGAAGTAGTCAATTACTGATTTTGTTCTTCTATCACCCCACCCATATCTCGTAATAACACAACAGGTATCGTGATAAAATGCATACCTGTTTACCATTTTGGTTTGGTAAATGTTGATACGTATTGACTACTGTTAAATAATTTGTGTTATAAATCTGCCTTGTCAATACTTAACTATGTAGTTTAATAATATTTACAACATCACCACAATCCATTGCAACTCCATTTCAGAAATAACACTATCTAATGTTTGGGAAAAAATAAATTACGTGTCTTGGAACTTGTTTAAAATTCAAATTATTTGTAAGGATATCCATTTTTAATTTTAATGTTAAACACTATTTTGAACACTGAAGAAAATATCATTGTATATTGAAACATATTCATTTAAATATTATTAAACTACATATTTAAGTATTGACGAGGCGGATTATTTAACACAAATTATTTGGGTATACTGAGAGGAAAAAAAAATAATAAAAAAATAAAAAACACAATACCTACTGTGATTTTGTATCTTTTTCTTCATATCGCACTCTGTCCAGCAAAGCGCTATAGATAGCACGTTGATACTCATTATATTTCACAGGATCCTTTTCAAACACTTCATACGTTTGGGATTCCAAATTGTCCATAAGAGGCTGCAACGGGCATTGGAGATAATCCTCATATCCTCGTGCATAGGCTACGAGAGGATCAGTCTGCGACATGGTCTGAAAGAAAGTAGCAGCTATTAATATTAGTATTATTGATTCAGTGGAAGACTTTTCGTCGAACTCATCAAGGTTAGCAACTTTAACAATTAGGACAGGAAACAAAATACCGTATTTGCTCGCGTATATCTCGCACCCCATTTTTTAGTTGAAATTTCAGGGGGAAAAAAAAAGTACTCGCACTCATTTTTGACGCCGCCATATAAATGACCGTAATAACCTTCAGGTATAAGCACGTTCGATTTAGCGCGCCACAACAGTCGTCATTGTCCAGGAACTTACCCGAAGCGATACTAACAGGATGAGCGAGCAACGACGAGTTGATCCGAACTTGTCCGATGCGAGCCGATTAGGGATCGAGGCGCTGCGCTGCTATGTACACATTTGAATTAGCGATTAGCAGTCATCAATACGCAATATTATTGTTCGTTTTGGCGGCAGAGGTTTCCTTTATTGTCGTCTGTCAGTTGCCTTGTAGACATCAGTACCGGTACTCTGACTCCATGTTCTACTGTTGTTTTTCAGTTAAGTGTGCTTGTTTCCTTGTGTACGTCGAATTTATGGAGAAACGTGGAAGTTTTACGGCTGGGTTTAAACTCAAAGTGATAAACTACGCAGAAGAACATGGTAATAGAGCTGCTGGACGAGAAATCAGTGTGACTGAGTTTAATGTTCGCTACTGGCGTAAACAGAAAGCTGCGCTAGAAACCACCAACCGAACACGTAAAGCATTCAGAGGGCCAAAAACTGGTAAGTTTCCTGAGCTGGAAGACGAGTTGCTTAGTTACGTCACGGAGTTACGAACTGATGGCTATAGTATCTCGCACGAGATGCTATATTTTAAAGCGAGCGAACTAGCAAATAAACGCGGTAACAGCTGTTCGGATCTAAAAGCGAGACGGGGTTGGATCCGTAGGTTCATGAAAAGAAAGGGCTTGTGTCTGCGAAGGCGAACATCTCTCTGTCAGAGAATGCCGAGTGATTTTAATGAAAAAATTATTGAGTTTCATCGTCATGTGATAGCAATGCGGAAGAGGAACAATTACCTGCTAACTCAAATCGGCAATTTATTCGAAGAAGAGTCCATTGCAGGTTCCGTGTTGACGTTTTGTAATTAAGTATAACAAATTTAAAGTTTCCGCCTAATCAACACTCTTTTATTATTTTAGTTAGCTTATGGGTACATGTTTCGGAATTAGTACAATTCCTTCTTCAGCCCTTCATAATTCATATTCGGAAACATCATAGACTAAAAAGACTAAAAAGACCACGTCCATGTGAGAAACATAACACACTATAAAAAACTAATTAAACACTTTAAAACATGACAACCTTATGGACATTACAAACAATAAAGCAATAAAAACATTCCTGCTGTTAACAGTCAACTTGACTACTAATCACTATTATGCACATTCTTGAAAGGTATGCGACGGTCAAATTGTGCAGTCGTTAATCTCTTCTTTCGAACGTTTGCCCCCGTAACACTTATTTCCCTTGAAATCAAGGGTGTAGTTCGGCATTAATTTATAAAATAATGCAGTTTCGTCTGCATTATAAATGTCCGCCAGCGAATATTCCTTCAAGGCATCCACTAAGAGTCTCCAGCCGCCATGAAGACGCAACTTCCTTCGGGGCATCGTTAGCTTCACCATTTATAATTTTTTGGGATATGCCATACCTCTCCCGGAACCTATGAAGCCAGCCAGCTCTACCCATAAACTCACTTGACCCAAGCGAACGTGCGAATGATCGCGCATGCTCACATAACAGTGGGCCAATTATTGGAATGTTTTTACTCCGCATTTCAACAAGCCACGTATAGACGGCTTGGTCCAACTCTTTATAGTGGACTGTCCTTATCTTCTTTCGCTGTGACCTAGGGCATTAGCATCAATGTTTTCCTCTATCTTACTTTTCTGTTTTAAAAATGTAGATAGTGTTGATGGACTAATAATGCCATACTTTTTCGCTACTTCTCCTTTCTTTCCGCCTTTCTCTAATTTCGCAAGTATCTTACGTTTTTCACTCAACGTAAACTGCTGTCGCTTCTACTTATCCATTTGGGATTATATGAACTTAATTATTTAACAAAATGCACACAAACTTTGCAAGTTTAATGGTATAACCTAACCAGAAACATGTTGCTTTGCGAATTAAATACGAAGAAGAAACGTGTAATGCATGATGCAAAGAAACAAGGTTAAGCTATGAAACCGTCACGCTCATTGGTGGATTACAAACATCGTGCTCCTACTCAGCCAATAGTGTGACGTCTTACATTGGTTGATGGGCGAAGCAGGGAATGTTATTTAGGTTAAGGCTTTAAAGCTTGAAATAACAAGGTAATATAGGCCTAACGCTACATTTATTAAAAATATCCTGATTTTTATTCATTATTTCTAATTAAAATACAAAATACAATAAGAATATGAATACAAAACATAAAATGATGAACTGCTGGAGCTCCACCGATTTGGGTAAACACGATACAAGAGTAGCACTAAATGTCAATCTTCTGACGTCACATGCATCACTGCTTTTCGAACTCGGTCGGCGCAACGCAGGGCGCAAGTGCAGGGTGTGCTTAAAACCCAAGATGCACGATGGAAAAGTGTTACTTTACCTGGTTTGTTTCGGAAAAAGGAGGGGAAAAAAAAGAAGGGGGGCATGCATGGTGTTCTTTCCGGCAGGTGTTGTGTGTCATAGTTGTGCCACCCTAAAGACTGTCACACGTTTTCGCCCCTGCCCCCCCTCCCGGCAACCTTTTCTACGAGACTGTATCTATTTTCTGTGCGGCACATTTGAATGTCCCGCCTGTGGCTGCCGCCATTTTCCTTCCCGGCGAGTTAACTGTTCCGGCCAGGCAAAGTTTGTGATCATTTACCAGGCAAGACTAATCCTTGCTGATCATCTTGGACACTATTGGTCCTGCCGTTTGAAAAGAGCCAATGGTGTGCTCTCCTACTACTAACATGCATTATGGGTAGGCTTTGGTCAGGCTTGCCAACCCAAATCTCCTTCTGGCAAGGCCAGCTTATGACAGACTGTGACTGTGGGGACCTGCTAAGGTTGGCAGCGTCCGCTTCTCTATACCTCCGCGAGGCGGCCCGACACCACTTGTTGGCCGCCGACCTGTGTTTTGTGTGAGCACGGCTCTCCCCACTACTAATACAGCAAATGTAACGAACTGGTTGAACTGCGGCCGGGCTCCTCGGGGCTTGGCCATTCCAGGCCTCATGGCCTGCATTACGGACAAGGTAACATTTCTTGAACTACTCCTTAGAAATGGCGAAATAACATTTTTAATCTTTCAACTAACTGAAGCAACTTAACGTGATGGTGTCGTCATGAGAGGACAGCTTTTGCAAGATTTATTAACTACGTTGTAGGACCTAATAACTATTTTGAACTGATAGACTGCTAGGCGTTCGGCCTATTGTTGTTGCCTTGTAGAAGGCTTGATATTTAAATCCGTTCCATCGAACACTATTCTTCTTTTGCGTGTGAAATATATACTTGATTATTATTCTTTAGTTTTACCTTCTACCTTTTAAATCATTATTTTGGAGGGTACTCTGGTGAGGGCGACAAGCTCGGCATTGTCGCGAACATGGTACATTTTTGCTAACGGCTTGCCTCGAGTTGGGCAGTCGGCGGCAAGACTTCTGCGTTGGCCGCGGTCATGTTAGGACGTGTTGTAAGAGCTCCTGCTCTAAGGCAATTTGGGCTGCCTTTTGGATTTTTATAACTTCATGTTTCAGTTCTTTAGTTTTGTGCAACTTAGTACGATGGTAATATCCTTTCTTTTATTTCTTTCGAGTTTCTGCTCGGGATTTCTCCTTTTGAGATTTTTAGGTTGTGATCTTGATATTTTTCATGAAGCCTCGTGGCTTTTGCTTGTTTCGTCGATGGACAATTTCTTCCCATATTAAGCTGTTGTTTGCTTACAACCCATTGCTGGGGTGATAATATTTCTTGTTACCAAGGAATATGCTTCCTCATTTATTTAATTTTTAACGCTTTATCGCCAAACGTGACCGTTGGCTGCCAAGCAACCATGTGGGGTTTCGATATAGATAGGAGTGTATTTATTCATGTTTGGTTATTACTTGTTTTATTTCCACTTTTGTATTTTGGTTTTATTACAATATATTGTTCTTTAATTGGTTTGTTTTAACCCATGGATTTTTCTCTCAGTATTTTAAGTAACCTTGTAGCATTTTCCAGTCCCTCGCCTCTGAAACACGAGACCCACTTCCACACCCCAAGTATTCAACTTGCCTGGCAGGCCATTATTTTGTAAAGGTCGCCAGAGTTACGCACCAACGAGAGCGCGATTGGATTCCGTATCCCGAAGGGCGTACAACAGTATCTTACCTTCGTTTTAAACCAGGGCTCATAAAAAATAGTTCTAAAATGCACCTTTTCGGATCGTTGTGGCGAGGACAAAGGAAAGACAGAACTTCTTTCTTCAAACAAGGTCACGGCTGGTTAGCAACAGAGCTCGCATACATTTGAAATACGTCAGCGTGTGTAACGGACTGGTGTGCAAATACAAATGTGTTATGCACTGAGTACGCCATGAAATGTCATGAACCAAATTTCAATTCAAAAGGTAGGGTGCGACGATTATGCGAGGAAATACAGTACAATCAAACCAATCCAGTTCACAGTAATAATCAACAATAAGACTAAATTATACAATTATCTTATTTACCTGCCATAAGTGGTCTAGATATTGCTGGTAATACTTGACATGGCCATGCCGAACATTTCCTCGTATCACAACCTGCACGTCAAGAGATGCCAGGGTTTTGATTACATTTTGATGACCTCGAGAAAGCACAGGATACCCTTTCTTATTGGTGATGAATAAGGTGGTAGGAAGCACTATGCACTTGATTGGTTCACCCATCCAGCGAGCTATCTCTTTATCGGAAGGAACATCGGTACTAATTTCCAAAGCCAAGCCCAATTTCTTTTCAAAGTTACACACTGATCGAAAGTGGTCCCACCTAGACAATAACAGAAAGAAATTTAACTGTTGAAACAAACAAACACATAGACAAATAAATCTCTACATAGTATAAAACAACGTGCCCGATTCGTGGATGTAACTGGTAATCTCAAGAACCACTGGATGGATTTTGACGAGGTTTTCACCATTTTGTAAAGGATTTTCGAAGAAGGTCTCTGTAGTAGAAACCCATTTATTTATGACCAAAGGAAGCCGAACAGTAACAATTTCAGGGAATCAAGTAAAAAAAAAAAAAAAAACACCAACACCACCATCAACAACAACCTGCCATCCGTGCGCTTTTTAAGCTTATCCTGGATAAACCGTTAAAAATATCCATATACTATGAGTGCAAAAATTGAATGTGTCCCCACCATAACGTTGCAAGCGCCAATTTTTCCTTCCCCGGGAGATGTCACTAGATGACGGGAGAAGTGGATAAGAAACATCTAGTGGCATCTCCCAAGAAAATAAAAAATAAAAGTAAAATTGGCACTTGTAATGTTATGGTGGGGACACATTGAATTGTTAAGCATGAAACGTTCTTCGGCTTTCCTGAATATTCTGGGATCTGTTGTCCGTGCGCCTTTTAAGCTTACACTGGGTAAACCTTTAAAGATACCGGGCGAAGCTAGTAAATAAATAAATAAAACAAAAACAGAAGTTCTATCCGTGCAATTTTTCTTGACACCTCAGCTATCTAGTACCTGGCTGGCAGAACTTGGGTTAACTTTGTAATCAGAACTGATAACCAGCTAAACATGTACATGGCCCACCTTCACATGTACTTGATGGTAAATACGACAAATGGTTTGCCAAATCATTTAACTAAGAATATTCACATTAATTCCATAGGCAGAACCTAGATATTGCACCTCTTATAACTGTATGGTGGTATAATAGGACTGTCTGACCTCCCTTGTGTACCGTCAAAATCAAGATAAGCGAGCCCCCGAAATCTAATAAACTGAAAAAAATCTCCTTTTTAACAAACTACTGTACTGCATTATCGACATTGAAATTTAGTATTACATGGCAACTTCAACCACTATATCTAACACATAGAAGTCATAAAACATGAAGACCCACAAATAAACAAGGTCTGGACATTTTTTCATTTATTGCTAGTGTTGAAAACCATGAACTCTACCTATTATTACCCATTTAAGATTTGATTGCCGCTGAGCATGGCTGCGCCACCATTTGTTGATTATTGTAGCAAGAGCCCCGCGAAATAAAGAGGAGGACAAAGTGATGACAGAGTGCACGCGCTACCTCTCTTAGAAACGCAGATAAGTGTCACAGGAGCTCATGTCACCATGGACAGCTATTGGAGCTGAGTCATAACCTACTCGCGCAACTGTCCCTGTCAACGAAGCAGAGTGCCGTGAGACACAAGTAAGCAGAGAATAGTTCCCAACTCGACCGCCGGCAATCAATTTGTGCAACGGTAATACCTGAGGATAATCTTAAATGGTACCTTAAAGTATGAAATAACATATTGGAATTGTTAACATTACAGCAGAAAATCCTGCTCTTTTAACTACGCTGAGACATGTGTGATTCCTAGAAATCAGATACAGTACATTTGATGGAGCCATTGTAAATAAAGCTAATTTCATGTTTCAGTTCAGGTGTACTTCCCACTCGGATTCGAGTTAATGCCGATGATGACTTCCCACTTAACAAGTTGCAAAAATACAGCCCACAGCAACTGCAAGACCTAAAATTCCAAAAGATGTATATAAATGTTAGGATTAATTCCAGACCAGAGAGGGCTATACACAGATTGTCATGTATGTACAGAGTTAATTACCATCGCGCATAAGCTCATGTACAACATTTTGAGATCTATTTTAGATTCAGTTCAAGTTTTAGTGTATTAATTTACAAAAACCTTCCAGGCTATAATAAATCTATATGGCTTAACAGAGAATCATAATGCACAAACACAAATGCTTTAAACATACCATTCCCAGGTATCCATATCTTGGTTATGCCGTTCATATTCTTCACTATCAGCATAGTAATTAATTGCTTCTTCGGCTGGGTTCTTCATACTTAAGTGCACCCAAATCTACAACAAATTAAGCTTGTTACAATCAAGAATAGTACCAAAATTACAGAATGTTGGCACAAACTTCTCTATTTGCGATGATAAGTATCCTTCTCAACCTGCATGGAAAATAATTCCTAGAGGTTTGTAAAATTTGTACAATGAGACAATGTAATTTTGTGTTTAATATTTCAAAATATTATGCTCATAACTGATGTATAGTACAGTCCGTCCACCAGCTTAAGGTCCGTGGCAGGAATGTAACGAGTCAGTGGGAGACAGCTGGCCTATGCGCGAACGATAATAGTGCCAACCTACTACTGACCCGTACGATTTCACAATTGAAACTAAACTAAAGTAGCAGTGAGTAACCATAGCGTGAATAACATCGGTGCTGAGTTGGCAATACCTGCAGCGGCACGTCCACTCAGTCAACGCAGCTGGAATGTCTCTACTCTCCCCTTCAGTCCCCTAAGACCATGAAATGGTGGACGGACTGTATGCTACACCAAAGAAGCTATTTTGGGTTCATGAATTAATCTAATGTTCATGCATAAAATGAAACTATAGTGATTTTTAAAACAAATTCTGAAAGTGACTTAAATTACTTGAATTACTATGTTTTCGTAAAACATTTATATTTTGATTGATTCACTGAAGAACAGCATTTCATCACTTTAGTGTATGTCTACCCCTTATTATTCCCGTTTTCCAACGGGGTTGGGGATGAGATGCGATAGAAGTCTTTGTGGCGATGATTTTTACGGCCGGATGCCCTTCCTGACGCCAACCTCATGAGAGGAGTTAATGAGAGATGAAATGAATGATGGTGAATGAAACTGGGCAAGGATGCGGAAGGAAGCGGCCGTGGCCTGTCAGAAGGTACCGTCCCAGCATTTGCCTGGTGTTGAAAATGGGAAACCAAGGAAAACCATTTCAAGGACGGCAGACGGTGGGGCTCGAACCCACGCGTCTACCGAGTCAGCAGAGAGCTTGGCCCCATGAGCTAATGCTGAGCTTTAGCCAGCGTAGCCACTACTGTCGGTCATTTCATCACCTAAGTACTTCTGACAAATGTGCAGTGGAATGAAGAAGTGATCTAGTTGACACTATGGTGCCTCATAGCACAGTCTCATGAAAATAAGAACTTTGCTATTTCTTTTTCAGATTTAACCTAGATTCCTTTGCATTGTATTTTATCATAATACCTGAAACCATTTCGAGCTTGTTTGGAATTATTTTGAGATGAAAGTAACACTTCCATTGATGCTTCGAGGAATCTCAGCCACATTTTAACACAGTACAGTTTCCCCCATGTACAGAGTTCTCACTTCATAAAATTTGTACAGTAATTTAATGGTGGTGAATGAATAAAATAATACTCTGCAAATGTTGCCCAAAGAGTCATAGAATTTTTATTTCTTGACTGTTTAAGCCAAGAATTGGGAAGGGTAGAGAAGGTGGAAGAGAAGACCAATAAGCCCTTATTTTTTTTTGCTCTGTCTTAATTTGTATTGAAGCTTTTGGCTTGCTGCACAATCAGTTTTACTTATTACAGAAACACTGTAGTCAAATTACAGGTGTTAGTTAGTTATTGTTTTAAGGGGTAGGACAGCGAGGTCATCTGCCCCTTATCGTGAGTTCAGACTCACAATTAACAATGCAATGGTGAAATTTCAAAGGCAAGATGCAATTATAGTTTTTCATTAGGCAGATAAATCACCATTTTGTTGCAATCCTAGGCCTCCATAAGGCAGATAAATCACCAAACATAATGAATAATGAAGAATAATGTTTGTTCTAGAACAAACCAGTGCTTCAATAAGATTCGAACAGTTGCTGTTCCATCCTGGAATTTTTATGCTGTCTGTCGAAGTATATGTGGCCTGCATACAATAAAATTATTTTTGGAAGCAAGGTATAGAAGCAATTATTTTATGTTAGTAAGATGAAGCAACTCATCCATGTTATTGTATGAAAAATCCACAGCCTGCTTCCAGTCGACCGACCGGGTCAGGGAAAGGAATGAATGAAGCCCCCATCTAGCGGCGAGGATATGAACTGTGCCGGCTGCCGAAGCCTGTCGCACTCCCCTGGGGCAAAGATTAAATGCATGACAGATGAAATGAAATGATAGTGGAGAGTGTTCATCATCATCATCATCTTGTACAGTTTCCAGCCCCAGGCTGGGTCTGTTTGGAACATAAGCCTCGCCACTTAGTCCTTTCTTCCCACCACCTCTCCGCTGTCACTCTGGTCCAGTCCTCGCCTCTCTTCTTGACACATTCCTCCACTCCTTTCAGCCATCTATCTCTTGGTCTTCCCCTTGGTCGTTTCTTCTGCATCTGCATCTCATGTATCCTCTTGGGAATCTTCTTCTCATCCATTCTCTTTAAGTGTCCATACCACCTCAGTCTTGATGTCTCAATCCTACCTTGCAAGGGCTCCTCTTTCACCATTTCCCTGACCTTTTCATTCCTCACTGTCTCTTCTTGTTACTCCGATCCTACTTCGCAGGAACTTCATTTCACCTGCCTGTATTCTGCTTATGTCTCTTTTCTTCATTGTCCAAGTTTCTGAAGTGTTGCTGGAATGAAATTGTGACAGGAAAAACCGGAGTACCCGGAGAAAAACCTGTCTGCCTCCGCTTTGTCCAGCACAAATCTCACATGGAGTGACCGGGATTTGAACCACGGACTCAGCGGTGAGAGGCCAGCATGCTGCCGCCTAAGCCACGGAGGCTTCCCATGTTATTGTATGCCGATGCATAATTGTTAATATCCACCAAAGCAGTTTTTATAAAATGGCTTTTTTTCACGGAATTCTGATGTGCAGTACATATCAATAATGGTGGCTTCCTGGCAAAACAACAGTCATAAAAAAATTTGCACTGAGGTTTAACTAACCAGCGATACCTCAATACTTCACTGTCTTTCGAGTAATTAGAAACAATTAGAAGTAATTAGAAAAAAACAAAGATCAGGATTTGGGAATTGGAGGAGGAGGACAAAAGGATAGCATTCCAAGATAGGATAAAAATGAAGCTGCCTAACACAGAAACACAAAGTGGAGAAGAAGAGTGGAACAATTTCAGACAGACATTTGTTGAAGCAGCAGTTGAGGTATGTGGGAAAACAAAAGCAAAGGATACCTGAAGATTGGCAACAAGGAAGCATTGTACCACTGTTCAAGAAAGGAAATAGGAAGAAATGTGAAAATTATAGAGGTATAACTGGAATCACATATTGTTGGAGATGGGATCATGATAATGGGAGATCTAAATGCTCATGTAGGAACTGATAGAATGGGATATGAGAATGTTTTGGGTCCACATGGGTATGGCGATCGAAATGAAGATGGAGAGAAACTGCTGGATTTTTGTGTCAGAAATAACCTGATAATAAAGAACACGTGGTTCAAGAAGAGGAATAGCCATAAGATCAGCCGGTATAGTTGGGATGGACAGTATGGTACTCTCATCGATTTTGTGATAACAGACCGAGAATGGGGAAGATACGTCATGGATGCGAAGATAATCCCCAGTGAAAGTATGGGAAGTGATCACAGGTTATTAATAGTGGATTTAAAACGAGTAAAAATCCCTAAAATTGTACTTAAGAAAAAAACAAAGATCAGGATTTGGGAATTGGAGGAGGAGGACAAAAGGATAGCATTCCAAGATAGGATAAAAATGAAGCTGCCTAACACAGAAACACAAAGTGGAGAAGAAGAGTGGAACAATTTCAGACAGACATTTGTTGAAGCAGCAGTTGAGGTATGTGGGAAAACAAAAGCAAAGGATACCTGAAGATTGGCAACAAGGAAGCATTGTACCACTGTTCAAGAAAGGAAATAGGAAGAAATGTGAAAATTATAGAGGTATAACTGGAATCACATATTGTTGGAGATGGGATCATGATAATGGGAGATCTAAATGCTCATGTAGGAACTGATAGAATGGGATATGAGAATGTTTTGGGTCCACATGGGTATGGCGATCGAAATGAAGATGGAGAGAAACTGCTGGATTTTTGTGTCAGAAATAACCTGATAATAAAGAACACGTGGTTCAAGAAGAGGAATAGCCATAAGATCAGACGGTATAGTTGGGATGGACAGTATGGTACTCTCATCGATTTTGTGATAACAGACCGAGAATGGGGAAGATAACGTCATGGATGCGAAGATAATCCCCAGTGAAAGTATGGGAAGTGATCACAGGTTATTAATAGTGGATTTAAAACGAGTAAAAATCCCTAAAATTGTACTTAAGAAAAAACCAAAGATCAGGATTTGGGAATTGGAGGAGGAGGACAAAAGGATAGCATTCCAAGATAGGATAAATATGAAGCTGCCTAACACAGAAACACAAAGTGGAGAAGAAGAGTGGAACAATTTCAGACAGACATTTGTTGAAGCAGCAGTTGAGGTATGTGGGAAAACAAAAGCAAAGGTTAAGGAAAAGGAGACCCGGTGGTGGACAGACAAAATAAAGCAAGAAATAAAAGAAAGGAACAAGGTGAAGAAAGAAATGGATAAGGAAAAGCAAAAAACGTATCAGAAAGATGAGGATAGGATAGAAAGGTTACATGTGGAATACAAAAGATTAAAACTACAAGTAAAAAGGAGTATCAGGAAAGAAAAAGAGAAATGCTGGGGAGAGTTCACCAAGAAAATTGAGCAAGATAGTAGAGGAAATCAGAAACTACTGTATAGAGTAATAAAATCGAAAAGAGCAGACCAAGAAAAAATCAAGGCATTAGAGAGAGAAGATGGTTCCATAGTACATGATGAAAAAGGTCTTCAGAAGGTGATGTCTAAGTATTTTGAAAAGCTTTATAATGGGGATGACTTCCCAGAGGAAGAACGAGATAAGAAAATGGAAATAGATAGAGAAAAAGAAGAGAACCCAATAACATGGTTGGAATTTGAAAGGACAGTGAAAGCAATGAGCAAAGGTAAAGCAAGTGGAAAAGACGAATTCAATGCTGATATGATTAAGGCAGCAGGAAGCATTGGACTACAGTGGCTATACCGAACCCTCAATGCCATATGGAAGGATGAAAGGATACCTGATGATTGGCAACAAGGAAGCATTGTACCACTGTTCAAGAAAGGAAATAGGAAGAAATGTGAAAATTATAGAGGTATAACATTGTTATCACATGGGCTAAAAATAATGGAGAAAGTCATAGGCAAGAGACTGAGGGATATAATAGAACCTCAGTTAGAGGAAGAACAGTATGGCTTTAGACCGAATAGATCAACAATAGACTTGATATTTGCAGTGCGAATGATAATGGAAAAGCATCTAGAAATGAACAAGGAAATCATCTTTATATTTTTGGATGTGGAAAAAGCCTATGATACAGTTAAAAGAAAATATGTATGGGAATGCCTACTGAAAAGGAATGTACCAAAATCACTAATTAACAAGATAAAAATGTTGTATTATGAGAGTAAGAGCAGTGTACAAGTGGGTAGTGGTGATTCTGAAACATTCTATACAAAAAAAGGCCTCAAGCAAGGAAGTGCACTGTCACCATTATTATTTGTTATATTGATGGATGAAATCATAAAACGTGTAAAACAGAGTATCAGTAGTGATGAAGTGAAGGCCTTGGTATTTGCAGATGATGTGGTGATTTGGGGAGAGGGAGAAAAGGAAGTTCAAAGGAGATTGGACATTTGGAATGAAAAGCTGAAGGAGTTTGGAATGGTAATTAGTAAAAAGAAAACTGTAGTCCTGCACTGTGGAAAAGAGGAAAAGAGAAGCCAAGTGAACATAGATGGAGAATGGTTGGAGAATGTGGAACAGTTCTCATATCTGGGTAGCATTGTTAACGGAGGTAATGAAATCAACCCTGAAATTAACAACAGACTAAGTAAAAGCACAACATTCTATCATCAAGTCAGAGAGCTTTTATGGGATGACAAAGTGCCCAGGAGAACGAAATTAACACTATATAAACAGTACTTCATGATTTGGGGAAACAAGGAGGAGGAGGTACAGGAACAGTTGAACGTGTGGGAAGGAATAATACAAGGATATGGGATGAAATTTAGCATAAATAAGAGTGAGATGGTGATCACAACAAGGAAGAAGGAAAGAACCACAACGGGAATAACAATTGGTGGGGAACAGCTGAAGAAAGTGGAGAGTTTCAAGTATCTGGGAAGCCTGATACAAGAGAATGGAAGAAACGATAGAGAAATAAATGAGCGGGGGAGGCAGGCAGAAGCATTTCGGAGGAGTGTGAGAAGCATGTTATGGAGCAAGGATGTCCCTCAGAACAGCAAAAAGATCATATATCGGACGTACTATGTCCCTATCCTGACGTATGCCTCGGAGACATGGGTTATGAAAGGAAGGGAGAAGAGCAAAATACAGGCCAGTGAGATGAGGTTCTTGAGAAGCAGTATTAGAGCAACAAAGATGGACAGAATAAGAAATGAGAGGACCAGAGAATTAATGAAGGAGGAACCATTACAGGATGGTATAGATAAGTCGAGACTTAGATGGTATGGACATGTAAAACGAATGGAGGAGAAGAGGATACCCAGGAGGATACACGAGACGAAGTGGGAAGGAAAGAGACCGAGAGGAAGACCGAGAGACAGGTGGCTGAAGGGGGTGGAAGAAAGCGTGAAGAAGAGAGGAGAAGACTGGACAAGGGTGGTGGCTGAGAGATGGTGGGAAGACAGAAGACGTTGGAGAGGCTTGTGTTCCAAACAGACCCGGCCAGTGGCTGGAAACTGTGCAAGATGATGATGATGACTTCATACCAATTGTAACATACGGACTGGAAACGCTGGTAACTAACAAGAGACAAGATAGTAAGATCCAAGCAGCAGAAATGAAATTTTTAAGAACATCTGTAAAAAAGACAAGAAGAGATAGAATTCAAAATGTTAAAATCAGAGAGGAGCTAAATGTGGAACCGTTAGTACAGAAGATACGGAAAGCAAGACTGAGATGGTTCGGACATGTGAAGAGAATGGGAAAGGAACGAGCGGCAAGAAGGGAGTTGGAAAGAGAAGTTAAGGGTAAGCGATCAGTTGGAAGACCAAGAAGAAGATGGATGGATCAGATTCGGAAGGATATCGGAGAAGCTGGATTGGATGTGGAGGAAGTAATGGAGCAGGAAAAGTGGAAGGACAGAAACGAGTGGAAGAGGCTTGTTAACCACACCCGGGCGACTGGAGTGGGACATTGATGATGATGATGATGATGGCATCCATCCAACAATAGAGTTAATTAGGAAATGTATGAATATCAGTCTATACTGATACTGTCACCGATATGACATAGGCCGAGATTAGAGAACATACCGGAAGAGAGACAAGACAACACAAGTTATGAGGGGAAATGACGTCACAGGCCCGGAATTCTTAAATGAGCTCAAAATTATAATATGAAATATTTCATTGAGTTGGCATGCAACGGTAATATTAGAGGGAATGTTAAGAAATTTACCACACAAATATGTTGAGATACGTCAGAAAATCGAGAGAATATGATCACTATTATAACGCAAATGTTTGACTGAGGAGCTATAACTTACGTGATGCGATTGGAACAGTCAACCAGTCTTGTTATAACGCTGTGCGGAGCGATAGAACACGGATCGGAATTCAGTGCGGTTCGTACGGGCAGTATCCGGTACGGGAATACGTGTGCGGTTCGTACGGGGAGTATCCGGTATGGGAATACGTGCGCGGAAGAAAGTGATATGATAGTAGCGTATTACAATCACAGTTTATTAGTAGAATTGAATTTGAATGAAATTCGCACGCCATAAAGTGAGCAGGACGTATAATGCAATTACGCTGTACAAACTGGAAAGTTTTACATATCTATTACATACATCGTAAAATAACATATCAGAGCAGAGAACATTACGAGGCACAGCCCAGAATAATACGAACTACCGCGAGCAGAGTCAAGGTCGTACATATAGGAAGCGATCGTCATTTGTTTCCGCTTTTGTTTGTTGCGTAACAAGTGAAGACGAGGGGTGAGTGGACTCAGACCAAGGTCGAGATAACACCTGGCCAAGAATGCAAGAGATCTGCGTAACAATTTATGTGATAATCTTGTTACGTAAAACTGACACTACAAGCGAACCGATTTATATTTTGAGAAGTGGACAACACGAGTGATCTGTTGGCACATGGAACTTAGAATATGAGCAATAATAAAATTATGATTAGCTATCATGGTCATCGGCAACGTGCAGTTCGGACAATGTAAAGTAAATTTATTAGAAGACGCGATGGCAGGCTAGACGAAGAGCATGGGAGTTTCCTGGAATGGATGATGACGGAGTAGGACCAAATGGATTCGTTCGGCGACCACGGGACCACGTGATGAACCTGAACCTGGGCGAGTTGGACGTAGGGAACTGGAGAAACCAACGCCTGGAGGAAGACATCGATAGTAACGTGGCTCGAAGAATGAAGGTACAGAGAAATTCACCATAATGAAGCTTGGTATTTAATCAGTAGATTTAGCAGTTGGAAATGTATCAAAATTTATTGCAACGACGTGGAAATTTAGGAATGGAGCGTCATCATGAGTAATTAATCACAATGTATGGATGTTGTAATTTAACAAGGATAGGCATTTCGTGATCATAAATCTGATGGATAATTTAATGTAGATGTTACGGATTCTGAAGAAAATACTTGCGTGATATTAATACGAGGTTACGACACATTGGCGTAGATATTTAATTAGATCAAGTACAAAGTAATAGAAGTAAAAAAATATGGACTATAAATAATTCAACAATATTTGTGGTATATTGATAATACTAGTAAGGAAATAATGGTGCACCTAAAATGAACTATGATAATGTATAATGACGGTTTGATCTACGCGATCTTACAAATGATAAATGTTTCAACCAATGTTAAAGTGAAATTGGGATGTTGAAATGAGTGATAAATAATGGTTGAATAAGCTTATGAATCCACAAAACGAAAGGCTGTTAGAAGTTAATTTGTACTGAAGTTAATTATGAAAAATGATGGTTCTTGATCTGGAAGAGAATAATCTAATGAGCCATCTGTGTTAACGTCATATGTTAATAGGTAGTAGAATTTAAGTGTTGCAAAATCTAATGTTAATTAAAACATCTGATGGAAATGAAATTATGAGAATAATGTGTTAAATTAATGAGTACAAAGAATATGGTAAAATTAAACCAGATATAATGAGTTTGGACTTAAATAATTCGATCGTATAATGAAACCAAATGTGACTCGAGTTGGAAAGCTGAGAATTTCTTGTAATATTGTTGTAGGAATCAAAAAGCTAGCTTAAGCGACGTGTAAATATAAATGAAAATAATTGTGATAAGTGTGCACATCCATAGTTTAAATTAATATAGTGTGATTAATTAGAAGGAAATCCAGTGCAAGATACATTTTTTTCTTGTTTTTGTTTAAATGAAAGCATCTCACAAATGGACTCCAAAGATATGAGTGAAATGAAACATTTAATTAATAATATAGAGAACGCGTGGATTTCCGTAAGTTTGTTATATCTAAAGCTAGGACACATAGAGGTTTTGTCCCGATTTAAATGTGATTATTTTGAAATTTAACTTTGATATTATTTGCACTACAAGTCTTAATTTCGTTGATCTCTATGTGTAGGGCAGGGGAACCGTATGATTTTATATTTGTACTATGTGCATCGAGAATAAATTCAGAATGTTTCATTTTACATGTGCAACCTTCAATAATTTTCATATTGAGACTTCAACGATTATCGAAATAACTTCAGAGTTTGTGGTACCCATGCACCCTATTTCATTTCACGCCATGGGTTTATTAGGATCTCCTCCTCCCGGAGCATTTTTTAATTCTTCGAAGCCGAAATAGTTTGTATCCTTCAACGCTCTCTTTTTCCATTATTTCATCGTTGTACCGGACTCTTGCCGCGGGTTGTGTTGAGCCAGGCCGCCCAATTGCAGGCTGGGGTATCGTGCACAATACGTTACAATTACTGGAGGAAGCTAAAGACTATTATATAGTAATGATATAAGAAAGTGGGGGGCCAACCCCATCTATGGGTCGAACATTGTACCTTATGAAGATACAGTCTATCGGTTAGGTTTGTAATCATCGTCCAAGAAAGAAAATAAGTATACTTTCACAAAACTTCTAAAAGAAGATGGTATATTGATGTTCACGGCCAGAGAAATAAAACTCAGTAATTCTTCTAGGTTTGTGCCATGTCTTGTGTGGGGTTTCGCCTAGGACACCAAGCTGGCTCATCAACGGGCTCTTGGTGTCCCCGCCCGGACCCCCACAGAAGTAGTGAACTGCACGCTACCTCCCTTTTTATGAAGCGCACCTGCGCCTCTTTACTGCGAGAAAAGTGACAGTCAGTCTGAAAGACTAGACTTTGTATCATTTTAAATGCTACAAATGCTAGAAAGGCTGGAGGCTTCTCGCTTCGCTCGAAGCCCAAAGACTCTTGACATGTTAGAAAATCTTGCTTATTTTGTTTCAAATTACTCGCGAACGGCAAGTGCAAACCAAGGGCAAAGCAAGGTCAAGCGCGCGGGATGCCTACCAGAGCGCGCGGGGACGTGCCCCTTCCATCCAGTCTAAAAACACTTATAGTGGGCGATGTATTGAAGATAGAGATATGCTCTCGCGGACTTTTTTTTAGAACTTTTCATGCTGACCAATTCTTACGCTCATAGTATATTGATATTTTTAACGGTATGCCCAGCGTAAGCTTAAGAAGCGCACGTACGCCAAGTTTGTTTTCGACTTTTTCACTGAAATCGTTACTGCTTGGCTTCCTTTGATCATACATAAATTTTTATTTTCTACAGAATCTTTCCTCGAGATATCCTTTACAAAATGGTGAAAAACGTACCAAAATCTATCCAGTGGTTCTTGAGATTACCCGTCACATCCAAGAATCGGGGATTTTTGTCTTATACTAACGAAGTAGAGATTGTCGGGGAACACATGCACTAAGCAGTACTATGACGTCACACACCTCAGTGCATCTGGGTACATTTCGTCCCGTCACCGTAATGTAACGCCAGACCTCAGCATAACGACGAAGTCGACAAGATCATTTAAAATGATAAAATACCATCTTTTTGGAAGCCTTCATAAGGAGGTTATGGCTGCTTGAGCTTTTAGTTCTCGCATTAAAGAGTCGCAGGTGCGCTTCATAAAAAGGGAGGTAGCGTGCAGTTCGTTATCCCTGTGGGGGTCCGGGCGGGGAACCAAGAGCCCACTGATGAGCCAGCTTGGTGTCTTAGTCGAAACCCCACACAAGGCACGGCAGAAACCTAGAAGAATTGCTGAGTTTCAAAAAGAAGTTTGAAAAAAATGGCCCGGTTAATTGAAACATTTTACCAGTGCTTCGTCCCAGTGTACCACTGGGCTCATCAGAAATAGTATGGCACACCTCACCAAGCCGCATGGCTAGCTCATGCTGCGAAGGCCACTGCAAGGCTTAAAACGATGCCACGAGCAGTGCCAATCTACTAAGAGGTGTGCCATACCAACTGATGAGCCCAATGGACACTAGGACGAAGCGCTGGTAAAATGTTTGAGTTAGCCAGGCCATTTTTTCAAACTACTTTTTGAAGTTCTGTTAAAGTACAATTAGCTCATTAGGAAAATAAACATCTTGTATACTTCGGGAACAGTTACTTCCAAAATAAGCATATGCTAACTCTACCTAGTGAGCGAACATTGTACTGGACTTAGTAATGTTTGTGACCGCCACTAGATTGTGCGCGTAGTACTACTCAATGATATTGTATTGATCGATTGGATCCAACACATATCGAATATATCGCAAGATGTAACTATTGGTTACGGATGATTAACCCTTGTTGGAGGTCAATTATTACCGTTTAGAATCTCAACAAGGATTTTAAGAACACTGATATCGGGAAATTAAGACTAGCCTATGGGATATTCTGAAGCTTATCCCAGATTTCGACACATTTAGATGAAGGAGATTGGTAACGACCTCCGGGGGAACTTAATCTTTTGATATTTTAAACTTATATATAAATGACTAGTGATCAGTATTGGCCTTCAGAAAGGTATTTAACCTTTGTCCCTTGTAAAAGGACACTGAAATAATTATTGAAATAACCTGTATTGATCGAGGTCTGATAATTTTCGTTGTATTGATTTTTATTTTGAACTATATATTACTTTACTGTTGCATTACAGTTGAGTTCTTGATCATTATATGTGATGTTGGTAAGTTTGGTTAGGATGGCAGACTACATAATACAGATTTATGTAAGTAATTTTTCAGTGATCCTATAGGTAGAGCCCTGAGCGGATAAACAGAACATTACCCGCATCCTCCCTGCATCCACACAACTGTTATCCGCATCGGCCCCGCATTCGCACAAATCTTATCCACATCAGCAAGACATTTTTCCGTATTCGCACGTTTGTTATACGAATCTACTGCCATTACAATAATATTTTTAATTACAGTAGATAAAGCAAAAATTACTAAAGCAACATATTTAGACATTTGAGGAAAAAGTCGTTCTCTTAGGCTTTGTATGAAATGTGCTATGATTAAAATGAATGTAATACAGCCAGAATTGCAACCCTTTTCTGTTTGGAGTGTTAATTAGGCTTAATGACATAATTTGAATAAGATTAGCTTAAATCATCTTACATTTGTCATGAAAAAAAAAAAAAAAAAAAAAACCACTCATAATAAGGATATTAAGCAAGATCGGATTGTATTCTAAAAACTATCTGCAAATTTTCTCCAAACATTATCCGCAGCTTATCCACTATCCGCACAGCCATGTAACAGGGTTGGCATGTTTAAAACAACATGTTTTAAACAGCGTATTTAAAACTGTTTAAAACAATGCACATTGTTCAAAATTAGTTTTAAACCCAATTCTTCAAACAACCGTCTAAAATAGGTTTCTTTAGAAAATATATTTTTTTGGTTTTCATATTTTTAATTAATCATTTTGCAATACAGTAGAGTACAGTGGTCTTCTCTGCCTTCTACTGAAGGTTTTACATCATAATATAAAGTTTATAGAGTGATTTTGAAACTGTTTTGATGTCCTTGTTAAAATTTTTTGCAAGCGAACATCCATCAGAAAATATAGGGATGTATTTAAAATATTATAAATCCAAATGTCACTGCCACTTTATCTTTATTCAACAGGTTTCTTGTTGAGTTCATGAAAAACACAAACTAGTTTGGCAGCCTTCTCAGACCCTAACCTATTCCTGATTTTGCAATGCGCAAACCCAAAAGTGGAGAAAAGACGTTCTATCCCAGCTGATGAAGCAACTGCACTATGCAGCTGATGTGCTAGGCCTGAAGTTGTGTGATGAATGTTATTCTGCAGTGCCACCCACCATGTCAGGGGTTTAATTTCTTTTAGTATTGCAGGACCAAACAGGTATTCCTTGAAGGGTGAACATTTTGCTTTGTACTTAATTAGGTCAGGCATTGCATCTGGGTGGTAAGCTTCAACATACTCCATAGCAGAATGATATTGTTCTTCACTCAGTCTCTGTCCTTGATAGCATTGGATCCATGAGATTGGCAAGGAGATCGGTATCAGTTACAGCAGTGTTAAATCATTTTTTTATGAAATCTTTAAGTCATTGGGATTGTTTTCATTTTTGAAAAAATTGAGCAGGTCAAGCCAAACCTCTACTGCTTCCCCAATGGTACAGTCATCACGCTGCATCTTATCTAATGAGACTGATGCAGTCTTAAGTTTTACCCTTAGAACTTTTACTTTCGATAAAATGTTGCCATACAGGATCTTTTCTTCTGCCAGTTAACTCATAACTGCAATAAGCTGATTATACTGCTAAGTAAACACTTTCTACACAGCAATCAACAGAACACAAAAAAGTAGAATACACCACCATTCAAACATAACCTAACACAAACAACATAACACAACAGCCAACCATAAGTTGTAGAGAAAAAAATCCCAGCTGGTAACTAAATTTCTCTGCTGACTGAGTTTAGTTGTAAACATTGGTCTATTACTTACCATATAACTATGGTCAAGATGATCTCTAAAGTATTTATATTTAAGTATTAAAAATGCAGCATTTTATTACACTGTTTAAAACATGTTCATAACTTAAAAAAACGGTTTAAAACAAAAAAAACATGTTTTAATGTTTTATTAAAAAAACTGCCATGTAAACTATATCCGCATAGCGAAAATTTTTGCTGATATCCGCATCCTCGCAGGGCTTTCACCTATATATTCATTTGTGCTTTTTGGAGGGGATTCTTTAATATATTTTTAAAGTCGATTCAACGGAACAGTGTTGTATGAGGATCGTCAACTTTTCTCTGAACTAGAATTAATTTTATTATCATTCTTTTAATATATAAAAATCTTTATTCTTTCATCTTGATTCTAGTTCATGTAGTATATCTTCCTTATGAAGATCTGTATAAATACATCACTATAGATGTCTATTTAATCCTTATATTTCTATTGCCATGAATACCATGTAAGGTATTGCTAGTACAAATTTGTCATATTTAAACAATTACCATTTTCTTTTAATGTATGGTGAGAAGATATTTTGGATTTCATGAAAGATAGGTGTGTTATGAATGAACTCGTGATTAATTGAAGATTTAAAACATTTTTTTATTGAATGTATGGTGAGAAGATATTTTGGATTTCATGAAAGATAGGTGTGTTATGAATGAACTCGTGATTAATTGAAGATTTAAAACATTTTTTTCTCGCCAATTTTATTTTATTTTCAATTTAGCCTACTGACTTATTCCTTTGGATTTTGATTTTCCTTTCTTGGAATTATTAATTAATTATCCTTATCTGACTATGTTGTCATTTGCTGATTTTATTTAATAACCTTCCTTGTGTTCATCTATTTATTTCATACGAGGCACGTCCAGAAAGTAAGTTCCGTTTGGTAATAAAATTAAATTGTGTACAGATACAGAAAAATTATTTATTGAACAACATTCTACACCTCTTATACTTCTTTTCCACGTAACTGCCGAACTTATGCAGGCATTTCTCATAGCGTGACACAAGTTTTTGGATACCTTCTTCATAGAAGTTTGCCGCCTGTGTCTTCAACCAGTTGGAAACATCTTCTTTCAACTCGTCGTCATTGTAGAAGTGTTGACCGCCAAGGAAAGACTTGAGGTGTGTGAACAGATGAAAGTCACTAGGAGCGAGGTCAGGGCTGTACGGAGGGTCGTCAAACACGTCCCAGCCAAATCCCTGTATGAGGTTTTTCGGCACATTTGCAGTGTGTGGTCGTGCATTGTCGTGAAGAAAAACAACACCTTTTGACAGCAACCCTCGGTGCTTATTCTGTATTGAGCGGCGCAATTTCCTAAGTGTCTCGCAGTAAGCATCTGCGTTGATTGTTTGACCACGCCGTAAGAAATCAATGAGTAAGATGCCTTTCCAGTCCCAGAACACTGTGCACATCATTTTCCGAGGTGTCAAGATTTGTTTCGGCTTAACCTTTGCTGGGGATGAAGTGTGCCCCCATTCCATTGATTGCCGCTTACTTTCAGGGGTGTCGTAAGAAACCCAAGTTTCATCTCCTGTGACTATCTGTGTCAGAAATTCTTCACCGCCTTCATTGTAACGGGTCAAAAACTGAAGTGCACTACCCATCCGTTTTGTTTTGCTCCGTAAGAATCTTTGGTACCCAACGTCGGCAAAGTTTACGAAAGTTCAGTTTTTCGGTAACAATTTCGTGAATTAGTGATCGTGAGATTTGGGGAAATTCCATAGCGAGAGCACTAATTGTAAACCTGCGGTTTTCCCAGATCTTGTCATCAATCGCGTGAACCAGTTCTTCTGTAACAAAAGATGGACGCCCACTTCATTTTGTCGGACCCATCTTCTCACCATTGAATCACTCATCGCATTTTGTCCATACACTTCGCAAGTTTGCCGATAAATATCAATTGGTTTCACTTTCCTAGCATTCAGAAAACGAATCACAGATCTGATTTCACAAGCGGCGGGATTTTCAATCAACACCGACATTGTACGAGTAAACATGCACAACAACGCCTACGTGGCTGCCAGCGCTCTCCAAATGGCGCACGTTTCTTCTCCTTGATACAGAGCGTCCACCGCGCATATGCGGAACTGCGCTGCAGCGACACGTACAACTAGTTGAAGACACAGGCGGCACACGTCTATGAAGAAGATATACAAAAACTCGTGCCACGCTACAACAAATGCCTGCAACATTTCGGCAGTTATGTGGAAAAGTAGTTTAAGGGTTGTAGAATTTTGTGCAATAAATAATTTTTCTGTATCTGTACACAATTTAATGTTATTACCAAACGGAACTTACTATCTGGACGTACCTCGTATTATGTACTTCTTCTTGGTCTAGACTTAATTTTGATTTTTCATTTAATGTTAACTATTTTCTTTTATGTAATATTGTCTTTTGTGAAATTATATTATTCCCTAAACTTACTTATGTGTTCTTCCTAATTTGTAGATTATGTATATGATAGTCTCTTTAATTTTCTTGGGTTATGGTAGCTTCAGTCCTACTCCATTGAAACGTCTCGCTTCTTACTTAACTTTTGGTAAGGTGGGGACATATACAATTGCCCATAATCATTTTCATTGATAAGATAATTCAGATGAAGTCTCTACCACATGAACAATGATCATTTTCTGTGTCCTGAGTCAAATTCAACTACCACTGAAATATTAACCTCCAAAAACTTAATGAATAAAACATTCTTGACCTAACAACAGATTTTTGTCAGAAGATTCTCCAATCTGTTGCCAGACCCTAAAACTTTAAGACTCTCTTCGTAAAGGATTCTATACGCCACAGAGGAGCAACTAGGAAGATCATGGAAAATCATCAATGGGAACATGAACTTACCCAAGCTGTATATAGTAGCATGCAGAAGAAATTTCATTCTTGTGAAAGGAAGACATTTTACACTGCAATGTGAACAATAAAAATATAACAACTTTGATGTACAGTATACAAGCTAAGCAGTGCAATGTTTATCTAGAGCATTTAAACACACAATCTAAACAGAGCTAGGTAGTTAAGAAAAATATCCTCATTTATCATGAAAATAAAAAATGAACTGTCATTTTGTTCCAATCATTTCACAATATTAAAATTTAAAAAAATAATGAAATTTATCTTCACAAATCACCAACTTTTTGGATTATACTAGATTTTATCCACTACAGAAAAACACAAATCTTCAAACCTGATATGCACACCCAGCTTGAATCTTGTTGTGAATTATTCGTGCTAGGTTAACATTGTTGCTACTTCGGAGAGCAAGAAGAATGGCAGGTAGACTTAAATGACTAGCATATGTTAATTCTTGAACTAACACTTCTTCTGCATGCCTACGCTGAACAGGATCTGGTGCATCCACATCTAAGTAGTGAGACAGCTTCCCCACAATTAAGTTATTCCAATCTGTAAGGAACAAAGAAGCTGCAATCATTCAACCTTATAAATGTGACACTCTGTTCAGAAAAATGTAAACCCTTCAACTGTTTTTAATAAAATGTATAATTAATATTTTATACTGGTAAATACAGTAATGTGTAATTGATGTTGGAACTGTATAATTTAGGATAAATAATCAACCAAGATGTACATCGAGTCATATGCGAAACCTACATAAAAATAAAAATCTAACTGATGTTAGAATAATTTTATGCGGTGCTGTGTGGGGGAAAGCGGCTGTGCAGGTGATTAGAACTACTATTGGCTTTCTGACCCAGTTGGCAACTACTACTACACTTACTGGAATAGATTCTTAAATGATCTTGATAGTGTACATTTAGTGGGGAAAGGGGCACAAATAATATTAATAGGTGTGTTAACATTGACCACTTGGAGTAGTCAGATGCCATTCTTAATACGCATGAAGAATTTTTAAATTCATATGGTTATTTATAAGATGTATTAGTTCTATTACTGCAAAGAAATTGCACTTAGACAAGATAGGCTGTCTTGCATAATTCATATACCGGTATTTATACGAGATTGGCACTTCACGCAGTGCTACCCGTGAAGTGTCTTAACCCTCAGAGGGCAGAATTTAATATATTAAATCACAAGATAGGTTACCCGCGATCGGAATACAATATAATATAGTCAGAGATCCGCCGATACCGGCGCAAGTGGTAAGCTAAAAACTCAACAGATGGCAGTAAACTACACTTTAAGTCTGGCCTAACAGAGAATCCCCGAATTGTGTGGTCTAATCTCCCTCCTAGATTCTCACAAGCTGTGAGAGATTATCGTGTTTAGTCGAGCTTGCGTCGCGAGTTCTAAGAACGGCTTTTTTGTGATTTAGATAGTTATTTTAGCCCGACATGTGCAGTAAAAAGAGGGTCAGTGAGCAAGAGATTGCTTCAATTTTAGACTCCATAGATGTAGTGTGCCCGATCGAGAGGTACGGGGTTCAAACCTAAGTTATTATAAATCGAGAAAGGTAAAATAGTTATAAGACTTTCAATTACACATAAGCTAGCCATGAGGAAATATGAAGTGCTTCAGGCAATGATGCAGAGCATTGACAGCCTTATCTGAAGTCACAAGATGCAACCCGTGTAGGAATCACGAGGACAGTCATGCTGTGAGGAAACGATCAGAGCAGGTAGGCAGGCGAACCACTGTGAAGGTTCGATATAAAACCAACTCGCCCACGCAGCTGAGGAGCCTTGTAAATTTAATTTAAAAATAGTCGACGATCGGTTTTCAGAAAACGAGATGAGAATGTAACGTTTAGATTATAGGGAACATAATGGTTATTTTTTCAAAAACGTGCAACGTAGTTCAAAAGATAGCTCCGAGAAGAAGACCAAATTAATTTATTTTTGCAAGTTCCCAATATATAGCCGAACTTCCAGGCAGAAAGCATGCAGTCTACAGTGGACTCCAAGTGCAGGAGTGCTGCATCACATCGTAGGCAGTCTACAGTGAACTACTAAGGAAGGTTGCTGCCTCTTAACGGATTCAGTTGTATGAACCTCAGGGAGGTCATACTGTACAACCAGTTTCAACAAGTACAAGTCGTCATTACGCCAAGTTTGGGCCCGGTCAGGGCGAAAAGAACAATTTTCAGTATATTCAGTCTACTGTAGGCGCCAAGGAGCACGGTACTGGTTCACAGTATTCAGTTGGTGTCCGCCGTGGCGGGGTAGTTCAGTACATCGAACACAAAGACATCAGGGAAAGTTACGTAGCTTCGGAAAGAACCATAAGTTTTCAAGAGTACAAGTAAGCTGGTTCGAGACCAGGCAGAAGTTACCGAAAGTAGAAAGCACTCCGCCTATATAAAATTGTGAGGATAGACGAACAATAGGAAACAGAAGTGAAAATTAGGTCCGAACACGATAGCTAGAAACAAGTATCGCTAGCATCATCTATTGGTCTTTAAATGAAAGCCAGTAAGATATTGGGGCCGCGTATCGAAAGTAAAAGTAGAGTCGCGTTTCAATATAAAATGAATGCGCAGTGAAAAGTGTAAAGTACCGAACATTGTCAAAGAAAAAGAACATTTCGAGCCTTGTTGAAATCAAAGAACAGGTCGATAACTACATTGTTTCACAACATAACGTTGTTAAAAGAGAAGCCAGGTTAAGTTAATAAACCGTGGATAAACGACAGAACTTTGAGTCGAGACCTAGGGGGTCCGATCTAGAAGTCATCGTAGGACAGATCGTGCAACTAAATCTAGGTGAGGAGTCGTCATCAGGGAACCAATCGGAAGTCATCGCTTGCGTTCTGAGATGCGACAAGAACTATTACACAGTGTGTAAAGAAATTGTAAATAGATAGACAAAATAGGACAAAACCCAAGGCTTAACACGTGTGAATTGTCACAGAGTGAGTAAGTAAGAAAGTGGAAACGTGTGAAAAGGTATATTGTAATTGTTTAAAATAATAAAAATTTTGTGAAAGTGTTTTATAATCACTTATAGGTAGCAGTGAACGGCTTTGAAGGCGGATGAGGAACAAGTGTCCCAACGGCAGAGAAGGCGGAAGAACTGTCACCAGCAGCGTCTGTACTCCAGAGGAGCGGCTGCAAAAGGCGTCTGTTCCCCATGTTAGGGGCGGTCTAAAGTAAAAACCTGGCAGTAGGTTATAAAATGCCTTTGGGTGTGGCGAGCCCATCGAACAAATAGCCTATATTATGAAAGTTTGTGAATTGAGGCCTCGGAAACAGCTAGGGCGTCCCCCGGAGGCGACGCACAGCTCCCGGTGTCCTGGGGGAGTTGTGAGAAGTAGGCTACCAGACGTAACGAAGGTTGGTTTCATTAATGTCATGACACTCAATAGAAAGGTAGAAGAGCTGGTTGATTATATGGAGAAGAAAGATATAGCGATGCTGGGAGTGAGTGAAACGAAATGGAAAGGGCGAAAAGAAGTGAAGAAAGGGAAAGGGTACAGATTATATTGGAGTGGAGGACAGAAGGCAACGAATGGCGTTGGTTTCATATTGAGAGAGGACCTAGACCAGTATGTTGAAAAAATTGACCCGATTAGTGACCGGATTATCAAAGTCAGGCTTGGACTTGAGAGTGGTACAAAAGATTTTATACAGGTTTATGCTCCCCAAACAGGGAAGGTAGATGAATGTCTAGAAGAGTTTCTAGAAGAGCTGGAAAAGTGTATAGAAGACAAAGAAGTGATAATAATGGGAGACATGAATGCACATGTGGGAACAGATAGACAGGGAAAAGAAGAGATTATTGGCCCGTTTAGCTATGGAAATCAGGATGAAGGAGACCTGTTAGTAGATTTCTGTAGGAGGAATGGATTAACTGTTGGAAATACGTGGTTTAGGAAAAAGAACTCGCAAAAAATAACTAGGTATGGATGGGGAGACAGGAAGACAAAGACAATGATTGACCTTATTCTGGTGGAAAAGGATAAACAAAGACAGTTAGTAGATGTGACAGCTATGCCCAGAGGAGATTTTGAAGGAGACCACAAAGTGGTGATAGCCAAAGTAAGGCTTGGTAAAATCACAAAACTAGTAGAAAAAAGGGAAAGAAAAATAAAGGTATGGAAACTAAAAGAGAAGGAGGTAATGGAAAAGTTTCAAGAGGAACTAAAACAGGAAATTCCCAAAGATGAAGCAAAAAGCATAGAAATGGAATGGACAGGTTTTAAGAATGGATTTGTGAAGTGTGCAGTAAACACTTGTGGAAGATTATCAGGGAGGAAAAAGGAAAGGGAGACTCCTTGGTGGAACAACAGGGTAAAGGAAGCAGTTAAAGAAAAACAAATGGCATGGAGAAAGTGGATATGCAGCAAAGATGCAGAGAAATGGCAAAAATATAGAGAAGCCAAGAAGGCATGTCAAAAGATTGTACAAGAAGAAAAAAGGAAAAGCTGGGAAAGTTTCACTGAAACTCTAGAGGAGGATATCAAAGGAAGTAAAAAGGTTCTATATGGGCTAGTAAAAAACAGTGTGAAAGGTAGGGAAAACACAAAATTTGTAAAAACTGAAGCGGGACAGATATTGTATGAAAGAGATGGTATATTGAAAAGATGGGAAGAATACTTTTCAAAGCTACTGAATGTTAAACACATTGAACTGGATGAAGAAAGGGAACAAGAAGGAACAATGGAGGAAGAAGAAGAACAAGAAAAGGAGATATCTATGCTAGAAATAGAGGAAGCCATAAAGAAGATGAAGAGTGGCAAAGCACCTGGAGTGGATGAGGTGACCACAGAAATGATAAAAGCAGCAGGACCAGTAGGGTTGCAGTGGCTGTATAGATTATTTAGAATAATTTGGAAGAAGAAAGAGATCCCAGAAGAATGGGGAAAGGGTTTAATTATCCCACTTTTTAAGAAAGGTGACAAAAACAGAGGGATCACCCTTATTGCCCATGTAGCTAAGATCTTTGAGAGAGTATTGGAAGGTAGACTGAGGAGGCAGACAGATGGAGAGATGGAAGAAGAACAGTATGGTTTTAGGAGAGACAGATCAACTTTTGATCTAATCTTTACACTAAGGCATATGATGGAGAAAAGATGGGAGTTTGGAAAAGACATGGTGATGACTTTTATTGATATTGAGAAAGCTTATGACAGTGTGCCTAGACAGGTGGTGTGGGATGTATTAAGAAAAAGGCAAGTTAACAGTGCAGAAGTGCAAATGGTGAAAGCTATGTACAAATATTGTGTCAGTAGCGTTAAGACCACTATAGGAGAAACAGAATGGTTCAAGGTGGAAACGGGTCTCCGTCAAGGAAGTGTATTGTCCCCCCTACTATTCATCATAGTCATGGATGAAATCCACAAGAATGTTAAACAGAGATTGGGACAAGAGGCAATAAAGGCCATGCTGTTTGCAGATGATATAGTGATATGGGGTGAGGATGAAAAGGAAGTACAAAAACAAGTAGATGTATGGAACCAAGAGATTGAGAAGTTTGGGATGAAAGTTAGCACAGAGAAGAGCAAGACAATGGTAATGTCAAGGGGAAGTAAGGAGGGAAGAGGAAAGATAGAAGTGAACGGAAAAATTCTAGAAGTGGTGAAAAGTTTCAAGTACTTGGGAAGTGTGATCACAGAAGATGGAAAGATTACTGAGGAAATTGGAAAGAGAATACAACAAGCGAACAGCTTCTACCAGAGTGTTAGGGGTATTCTGTGGAACCAAGATGTCCCAAAGAAATGTAAGCAGGTATTATATTCAACCTATTATGGACCCGTACTAACATATGCAGCTGGAGCATGGACCACTACAAAAAGAGAGGAGAGTAGAATACAAGCAGCGGAGATGAAATTCCTAAGAGGTATAGAAGGGAAGACCAGAAGAGATAAAATCAGAAACGAGGAGATAAGAAGGAGGACAGGAATCTTGAAGCTGCAGGACAGGATAGAAACAACCAAGTTAAAGTGGTATGGACATATGATGAGAATGGGAGAGGAGAGAGTGCCAAAGAAAGCTTTTCTGGAAAAGGTTTCGGGGAAGAGACCGCGCGGAAGGCCCCGAAAGAGATGGGCAGATACAGTGTGGGAGTGCGTGGAGAAGAAGGGAGGAAAACCTGAAGATGTACTTAAAGGGGGAGAGGAGTGGTGGAGAGACAGGCAACGTTGGAGGTCCTTGATTCACAACCCGACCCAGGAAGCTGGAAACGGGAAATGAAGAAGAAGAATAGATAGACAAAATAGGACAAAACCCAAGGCTTAACACGTGTGAATTGTCACAGAGTGAGTAAGTAAGAAAGTGGAAACGTGTGAAAAGGTATATTGTAATTGTTTAAAATAATAAAAATTTTGTGAAAGTGTTTTATAATCAAGAATCATTATGTGTAGAAATATCAATATGTCATATCAGGTAAAAATCACGTGTGTTATGTGTTGCCATATTATTGTGAAAATGTATTAGTCACAATCATGTGGGTGAAATTCTTCACAACGGAGGATCCTGGGTTGGGGAGTACCAAAATGAATTAAACATATTGAGCCACTCATCATCATCATCATCATCATTTCCCCTTATCCAGCTCCTGCCGGGTCGGGGTAATTATGGCACTTCTCCACTTTCCTCTTTCCTTCCACCATTCTTCTTCCACGATCTTGTCCCAGTCCAGATTTCTTTTTCTTAGGCTGTTCTTCACTGAATCAATCCACCTTGTTCTAGGTCTTCCCCTTGCTCTCTTACCCTTGCACTTTGCCTCCAGCATCTGTCTTGGTATTATATTTTCCTCCATCCTCTTTACATGTCCAAACCACCTTAGTTTATTCTTCTCAATTCTCTCATTTAGTTTTCCCATCCCAACTTCCTTCCTAACATCTTCATTCCTCACTCTGTCTTTCCTATCATACTTCTTAGGAATTTCATTTCACTGGCTTGGATTCTACTCTCTTGCCATTTGGGACCCATAATTTGAAATGTACTATTGTGAAATGATTAATGATAAAAGGATAACGGTGAATAGTGCTTTAAAGTGTCACTTTTTAATAAGGAAAGCCGTAAAAATGAGGCCCAGTAATGAGTTAAATATTGTACAGATAATACCCAAGTGCGTTTAAGCATATAAAGTAATTAATAAAGGGGTGGAACCAAATTATTGTCGACAGAAATAAATTAAGTAATAGAAATCAGTGACGTTTGTTATGCAAAGTAAATGCAATAGAAGTGAACGCAACTTAAGTTAATGAGAAGGTAAATAATTAGGAAATTGAAAGATAATTTAATAAAGTTTAAAGTAATGCAAAGAAAATTAAAGTCAGTGATAAAAAATAATAAACCAACCATATACGGTTCAATGATATAAATTAAAAGGAATTGCAAATGATCTTAGCATCCCGAGTAAAGGCAATGAAAGGCCTAATGAAAATAAATTTAATAATAAAAGACCACGAAATAACGAAAGGGAAATAATACGAAAATGTAATAATGAAAAGGTAAATTCATTTATCCTCGCCAGGATATCTGGACCACAGTAATAATGAATTGAGTATCGAAGAATATTATTGTCGCCAAAAAATAGGCTAGACAAAATGTAAGCTAGGGCTTTGAAATATTGAATTAACGTGCAAGTATCGGATAATTGTTATAGTCTATGGGAAATTTGTCGATTGACCAGGGAAAGGTTATATAATTTGTTCGAGTGGAAGAATAAATGCTCACTCAGGTATTGTGTAATTCTCATGTCGCTAGGGAGCACATGAATGAAAAGGAATCGTAAGACTGGATGGATGATATTTGTCTAGGCGGGTAGCCGGAAGTAGGGTGAGATTGATTCCCTCCTCCGAGCTAGGCCAACCTCTGCAGCCAGGTAGAACATGGCGTTTCTAGATTGGTTAGCATTTGTATTTGGAATGCCTATCACAGCAGAATAATATGGTGGCCACAATGGGCTAAATAATATGTTTGTTTGTCGTCCTAATGGCAGAGAATAATTATCCCAAAAATAAGCACGAATAAATATGAAGAATTAGACTGAGTACAATTCATATAAGGAATAGAATAAAAATGCTTGGAGTCGCCAATGGAGAGGTGGTCTTTTCTTTGAATGTTAAAACATATGGTTAGAGTTTGAGCTAGGTCAAGATACGGAAGGGGAAGGCTAGGTTTGTTTATAAGAGGTTCGTTGTCCCGCTCAAGGCGAGGGTAGACTTAATGACGGTCGCACCGCACGCAGGCCGAGTCATAAATGTCACTGTGTTAAAAGAATGTCTTCATGAAGACTATATAACAAAGGAGAAACTGTTCCGCCTACTGTCGACCAAAGTATTATGTGCACTCGAGTTTGAAGGTTGTTTGTGAAGTAACCAATAGACCTACATAAAATCCAATAACATCATCATTTTCGTCGTTCTATTCTACGTTAGTTCATGTAGGTTTGGAATTTTTAATTTATATTTTAATATTTTTTATCGCAGTTGGAACACAAAATGTGCCCGTTTTTAAGCGTGTTTCAACCATGCGTCACTTTTAAGAATTATTATCCCAAAACCCCGTCATCAGATAGAATGCAAATTTTAACACAATATACATTGGAATATTGTATAACTGGTTTATTAATTTCAAAATTTTGTGTGTCCAAGAAACAAAGTTGTTATCATATTTGTAAGGTAACTTTTTCTCGGCTCAGGGTGGTTGGAAAATATAGCTCTTGGTCGCGTTGTAATCTTTATACATCAAGAAGTTATGCTGTATGACTGTGAAATACGTAAATTAATTCACTTATTTCATATCGGTTTGTATTTGTTCGTGGAAATAAGGCATGATACACCAGCCGGCCGCTCCGGGGTAAGCTGTACAGCGTTGCTGAGATGGAGCCGATCACTGCCGAGCGAGGCGAGGTCGTATTTCCCCGTTCAAATATAAACCGATATAAAATAAGTGAATTAATTTACGTATTTTAAAGTCATACAGCATAACGTTTTGATGTATAAGGATTACAACGCGACCAAGAACTACATATTCCAACCACCCCAAGCCGAGAAAACGTTACCTTACACAAATGATAACAACATTGTTTCTTGGACACGCAAAATTTTGAAATTAATAAACCAGTTATACAACATTCCAATGTATATTGTGTTCAAATTTGGATTCGATCTGATGACGGGTTTTTGAGATAATAATTCCTAAATGTGACGCATGGTTGAAACACGCTTAAAAACGGGCACTTTTTGTGTTCCAACTGCGCTAAAAAATATTAAAATATAAACTAAAAATTCCAAACCTACATGAACTCACGTAAAATAGAACGACGAAAATGATGATGTTATTGGATTTTATGTATGTCTATTGGTTACGTCACAAACAACCTTCAAACTCGAGTACACATAATACTTTGGTCGACAGTAGTCAATACATTTATTTACAACAAGTTATAAACTTGCTATTGTATGGTACATGTTTCGGGGCCTCTAGTACTGGTCCCTTCTTCAGCCATAAATTAAGTTGCAAAATCCAGTATAATTATAGATATCATAATAAGGGAAGGCTAGGTTTGTTTATAAGAGGTTCGTTGTCCCGCTCAAGGCGACAATCGGTGTTTTTTCCCTCTAATACAAGACTATAAGCTCAGAAGCCCCAGCTTGAACAGAAAGTTTCAGTCAACAGCATTATATACAACAGGCCATACATCCCAAGTGAAGTGATATCCACATGAACAAACATTAGTACAGTGCTATATAAGTGTATTCTCAAGAACCTAGCACTACCAATGGTATTACTTTTCACTGAACTCATGTTACTTCTCATGATTAATATGTTCTTTTTCACCTCATTTCATCCATTCACTCATTATTTTATGAATTTTTTATTATGATATCTTTAATTATACTGGATTTTGCAACTTAATTTATGGCTGAAGAAGGGACCAGTACTAGAGGCCCCGAAACATGTACCATACAATAGCAAGTTTATAACTTGTTGTAAATAAATGTATTGACTAGGCGGAACAGTTTCTCCTTTGTTATATAGTGAATCTGTCAATACGGAAAATAAACTTCTTTCAGAGCACAATTTTAATGAAGACCTCGTGGTTTTATTTGAAGGATTAAAATGTCGCAGAAGTAATATCTGCCAGAGATGATTATTATTCATGGCTTGCCCATCCTGAATGATAATAGTAATAAAAATGATAATGATGAATATAAAGAATACCATAATAATAATAATAATAATAAATGCATTTTTGAAAATGTCAAATTCTGGTTCCATACTCTTAAAGAGAATAAACACGGGTAAGGAAAAATCATAGAATTGGACGTCTTGGAGTGTGGGCTCCATTGAACATCCTGTTCTCAGGGACACAATGGCTGCAATAAAAATATAATTGGCATGGAAGTGGAGAAGTGGATGGTACTCATGTGTAAATACTGTTATTTGTGTTTTGGGGGATAATTTGTGTTGGAAATGTGTGGAAAAAGAGATTTTAAAAGGATAAATAAATGTGAAGAATAATAAGTTCAGATTATAGCCGAATGAAGGCATTGTAAGAGTAAAAGTAAATATCCTGAGTTCGAGCCTGACCAGGATGAACTCAGTTGAAGTGACTGAAAATCCTTATTTTTGGGAATATAGGATTTAGAATATCTAAGACATGGAAGTGTAAGCAGATGGATCATGACGAATCCATTGGAAATGAAGCAAGATAGACTAAGGGTCATTATATTGTTTTTTTAAATTATGTTTGAAGGTAATTTCAACCAAGGTATTAGTGTTGTGACTTTATATTTAGAAATATTTGAGTGAATTAAAGATATCAATTTAAAGTAGTTGGTGTTATAGTCCTTTTGTGCTTGTCCTTCCTATAGTTCACATTCTGAGTACATGGTCAGACAGTGGGAATAACTGTACACGCCCTGAGCTGAGCATTTAGTCGGATGATGACCGGTACTTCCGTTTTCCTAAACGGGTGCAGTAGATGAAAGTGATTTCTCATTTGAAGAGTCCGAAGATGGATATTCAAGTGGACACTCTTATGCCCTTTATGCACTAAAGAATTTCGATAATATCCTTCTCACTTCTGAGAAGATGGACTACATCCAATAATCAAGGTAGCCATTAATATTTTGTACATAATGCATTTTATAGCTAGTGTTCGATAATTGTGGACTAGTTTAATTGGCCTCATTTTCGGTCCGCGTACAGACATAAAATGCATCCGCCCGCATAGAGTTAATATTATTAGTTATTTTCCAAAAATTGTACCTACAATTTATGGATGGCAGATGGAGAAAGGCTTGACACACTACATGACGATTTAAAAATTGCCCGACTTCATCCTGACAGGGCACACAATTGTGTAATATGGCAACAGAGAACCAAAAAAAAGCAGACCCTGCTAATTTGTGGAACAAATGCTAAAGAAAAAAGAAGAAGATGGAGAAAGGGTAAGTCTCACTTACACAGCAGTGTCTCCATCTCTGTTCGTTACATATAGCCTAGTCAAAACAAATCGTTACGTGTTACATATATACAACTTTACATTGCTATACAAATCTCTTTTCTTCCTTGTAGTGTTCTGATAGGCACCTCATTTTGATGACTTTACATTTCCAACTTGGGATACACGAAAGGAGCCTCCCCGAAGATTGTGTTTATATTGTGATTCAAAGAAAATTATATACAATCGGGCGTATCCTGGGCAACATCAGTCAACTACTGAATCACTGGCGGCTGATCCTTTCACACCATCCATTTTCGAGCCCTTTTCAGGGCCACAGTTAACGATTATCTATATTAACATAGAAGGCATTACACCTGCCAAAGAAGAACTGCTACAAGAACTATGCACTAATCACCATTGCCATATACTGTGCATACAGGAGACACATAGACGGTGTGACATGCGCAGACCAAAAATACATGGAATGCGTCTCGCCATTGAAAGACCACATGATAAATATGGAAGTGCTATCTTTGTTCATCCTGATATCCAAATTGTATCTACAGCATTTACAGAAGAAAACAGCATTGAAATCCTCACCCTAGAAACAACTAATTGTACCATCTCATCCTTTTATAAACCACCTGGTGCTGAATTCACTATCAACAAACCATCCAATTTTGAAAATAAACATGTGCAGATTGTGATCGGCGATTTCAACAGCCATAGTACTGTTTGGGGTTACGATCACGAAGATGAGAATGGCACAGCAGTACAAGAATGGGCAGAAATAAATCATCTGACTCTAATCCATGATGCAAAACTACCTGGATCCTTTAACAGCGGCAGGTGGAGGCGAGCTTACAATCCTGACCTCATATTTGGCAGCAGCAGTATCAGTCAACATTGTGTAAAATCTGTCTGTTCCCCAATACCAAACTCACAGCACAGACCAATAATGTGCCAATTATTCGCTGCTATGAGACCACAGCAGGTATCTTTTCGGAGGAGATTCAACTTTAAGAAGGCTGACTGGTCAAGGTTTACAGAATTGCTGGACACCGAAGTATCTTCCATAGAACCAGTACCCGAATGTTATGACACATTTACCATGGCTGTAAAAGGATGTTCAAGGATGTCTATTCCCCGTGGCTGTCGAACATCTTATATTCCCGGGCTTACATCAGATCAAGCCACCCTACTAGTAGAATATAGAAACTTATTTGAAGAAAATCCTTTCAGTGAAGCAACTGTGGAAGCAGGAAACAAGCTCATTTCTTCCATAAGGGAGACAAAAAGGGATCAGTGGATAAAAACTATTGAAAACTTGGATCTGAAAAAAAACAGTCATAAAGCATGGAGACTTCTGAGACGACTAAGCAATGACACAACTAAGACCACTGCACATCATAATATCACTGCCAATCAAATAGCACATCAGTTACTGCTGAACGGGAAGGCAACCCACAAATAATATATAATAATGTTATTGGTTTTACGTCCCTTTTAACAACTGCGGCGCAACCCACAAATCAAAGAAACCAAAATTGCAAAGAGAAGAGCAAGAGGAGAGTAATGATCTCACATCATCATTCAGCATGGAAGAATTAGAGAAGGTGGAAAATCAGCTGGCTTGGATGATATACGGACCGAGCAAATTAAACACTTTGGCTTAACAACAAAGAAATGGATTCTCCAACTTTTCAACAACTGTGTGAGCAGAAGCCAAATTCCAAAGATCTGGAGGAAGAGCCGAATGATCACTTTGCTGAAAACTGGCAAAGAAGGAAATAATCCAAAGAATTTTAGACCAGTTGCATTACTATGTCACCTCTACAAACTGCTGGAAAGATTGATTTTAAATCGCCTATCACCTGTAATTGACCCCTTACTTATACCTCAGCAATCTGGAATTCGCCCTGGTAAAAGCTGTACTGGACAACTGCTAAATCTCACACAGTTTATAGAAGATGGGTTTGAAGCTCATAAGGTGACAGGAGTGGTATTTGTCGACTTATCAGCAGTGTATGATACTGTCAACCATCAGCTACTACTAGTCAAGGTCTACAACCTCACCAAGGATTTTAGCCTAACCAGGCTCATCGCCACTCTTTTGCAAAATCGCAGGTTCTTCGTCGACTTTCAAGGACAGCGTAGTCGATGGAGACTACAGAAAAATGGCCTCCCTCAAGGAAGTGTACTGGCTCCAATCCTGTTCAATATATACACAAACGACCAACCTATAGCCCCGAACAGCAGAAGTTTCCTGTATGCTGATGACCTTGCTCTAGCCACTCAGAGCGCAGATTTTGAATCAGTGGAGAACACCCTCACGAATGCCCTTAAAGATCTTTCCAGATTCTACAACACAAACCAGCTTAAGCCAAACCCCTCAAAGACACAAGTGTGTGCTTTTCATTTGAGAAATAGGGAAGCTACTCGCAAGTTAAAGATCGTATGGTCAGGGGACGAACTGGAACACTGTGAGACTCCAAAATATCTAGGAGTGACACTTGACAGATCTCTTACTTTCAAGAAGCACTGCATGAACTCCAAGTCGAAAGTTTCTTCCAGGAACAATCTTCTACGCAAACTGGCTGGATCACAGTGGGGTAGTCAACCTGAAACGATCCGAACTTCTGCAATGGCACTATGCTATTCTGCAGCAGAGTTTGCTTCTCCTGTTTGGGATAATTCAACACATGCCAAACAGGTGGATGTAGCTCTCAACGATACCTGCAGAATTATAACAGGCTGCTTGAAATCAACTCCAGTCGAATGGCTTTATCTCCTCGCTTGAATAGCACCACCCCCTGTTCGAAGAGAAATAGCTGCGAACAAGGAACGAAATACAGTGGAGCATGAAAGAACTCATCCTCTATATGGACACGAACCGCAGCCGCAACGACTGAAGTCGAGGAAGAGTTTCCTTAGAACATCAAAGGAACTTAGAACCACTGCTGAAAAAGCTAGGTTGCAAATGTGATATGCAATGTGATTGTGGAGAAGAGCAGACTGTTCAGCATATGACTGAGTGTCGACTGTGCCCAGCATCCTGCAAGGAAGAAGATCTTCGTCAGGGAGCACAGAGTGCACTGGAAGTGGTCAAGTTTTGGGCAAAGATAATATAATAACTGTGTTATATGTTTAAAATGTATGTTTCTGATATAAGAATACTAATAATTTCCATCTTGACATAATCTGAACTATCAGAATAGCAAGAGTTCAACGCTAATCCACTAAGGTAATTTTTCTAAAATCCATATTGACATATATCGTCAGATAACATGTCGAAGGATATCATGTTCTTCGCTGAACTGATGTCTTCATTTTTAAATGTTTCCCTGTTTTTTGAAATCTATTTTAATGAAAGATACATCTTTATAGTAAATTCTTCAGTCTTGAATTCTTTGATTTTGTATGGATATCCACATATATATTTATATAGATTATATTAATATTAAGGTGTTTTAGGTTTATTTTTAGCTACTTCATTAAACTGCCCCTTAAAACAACAATAACTAACTAAACTTATGCTGATGATGACTCCAATGACTCCAACCTGTACATTTTCTGATTAGATGTGTTTCATTAATCTCATATTAATAGGTGTATGTCTCATTTACAAGAATTCATGAATGTCAATGAGAGAGAGCACGCACGCGCGCGCGAGCGCGGTAGTCACTATTAGTTTACACACTTAGCCTACTTTCACACCACTGTCCTTGCTATTTATGTTCTCTCTGTCTGTGAGGCGTTACAGTGTCCAGCTCACTCTCACACGTAGTCTACACAGGTTCTCTACAGCCTTGCCCCTGTCACTTCACTTACTTCCAGAGTCCTCTTGCTGCTCCTTGTGCGCTCTTGCTCGTCCCTTGTCAATCCCACGACCACGTCTTCCACGAAGCACTGCGACACCTCCAAGCACTCACAGTCCTGACTCAAAGTTGCACCCTGGCAAGCAGGCTTCCACTCTGTTACCGCAGACGTCCAGTAATAATCGCTGTACTGCTCCACACTCACTCACTCGGCCACAATTCAATACACACTAACAATGACCAATACACTGCCTCCTCGCCGCGGCTCGCTGTTATATATGGAAACAGTTCCTGTCCTGGAAAATTCTAAATGTCACAATCTATTGCCGCATTGAGTCTGTTCTCATTGGTTCTAAGTCCAGACTTTTTAAGTATTCTCTGACCGGTCAGCGATGACTCACAGGTGCTCCGCTATTGTGTCTGCCGGTGGGAGGGGCCGGGAGGGTGTGGGAACTTCCTCTCTCCGGCTGATGGTTCTGTCCAAGGCCAACGAGACAGCTGCTTTGGTCTGTCACACTGTCACTTACCCAAAAGTCTCCTGCCGGTCCGCGGCGGTACGTAACAATATCATTAATAAATTATATATTAATAAATTAATAATTAAGGGTGTAACACGTCAAACCATTACTCAAATCCAAAGCAGACACTCTATCTTCATCATTCCATAGCCCTTTTCGTGAAATTATGCTCACATCACCAAATAAAGACTACAAAAATGCACTCACTTCACCAGCTAGGCAATGACACGTGCGTTCATCTAACGCATATTTGAAGGTATTTGTGAAGTCAAAATGGTCTCTAGGGGTGACATAATTAACTATGAAATGTGTCTGCATAGTGGTGCCATCTCCTGGGTTTAACATTAACTATTTTGATGGAAAATGGTGCCATATTCAAATTATAGAATTTTCCAGATATACACTCACCGGCATAGAAAGCGAAACACTACGAATATCAGGCAAAACTCAATGTTTGACCGTTACAAACCTGGTTTAAATTGAATGCTGTGACTTTGCAGCATTATGGCAATGTGCCGTGATTTAATTAGCTCGTTTGAGAAGTTTTAGCGCAATTATTGATAAACATAGTTGATCGTGATAATCACAACACCAATGTAAACGTTTCCCGCCTTCGTACAACAATAACCACTAACTGCTGTGAATTCTCGTACCGCATATTTTTGTGAACATTACGGTTTTTCTACAACATTCGTAATCATACATTCCAACTGGTCGGAGGACAGTACGATGGATTCCAGGTTTCAACATTTCCAAAATTCGTGTTTGTGCACTGTTGTGATTGTCTTGATCAATAATGTTTTTCAATTATTGTACTAATTAAGGTACCGTAATTAACTTTTGATACATTGCCATATTGTTGTAATGTCATAGTATTTGATTAATGAAAGGATTGAAACAGTTCAACATTGAGTTAAATATGAAATTCGTAGTGTTTCGCTTTCTTTGCTGGTGAGTGTATATCTCCCTGCTCGCGGCTAAAAGTATGCGGCGGATATATTCGTATTCCGCTGGGAAGGGTTAATTGACTTGGTTAGCAGAGATAGAAAAGGTAACTACTACTCCTTGTTCAGCTATGTCATTGAAGAATTTAAGTTCAAACCACTAGTTTTAAATTCTCATTTAAATTACTAAAGCAGTAGTACACGAAAATTGTTATCCAGAACCAAACCTCAAATAGGAATTAGCCATATCTGGAGATATAACTGAATGAAGGAATTAGCCATATCTGGAGATATAACTGAATGAATCAGTGATATAAAGAGCAGAATTAAATTCACTGACCTTTTTATATTAGAAGGTTTAAAATTACTGTTTTACTGTACCAAGCACCCATATAAGTAGAAGCATCATAGGTTAAGTGGAGTGTTGGTTAACACAGTTATGGAGATGCACTTAAATATTATAAGAATGTTACATACCTGAACTGGAAAGAATCAGATCCGATCGTGTAAATGCTCCAATTCTATCCTTACATTTGCCACTTATAAGTTCCCTTCTAAAACGAGGGTGCACTATTGGCAAACAAGTAAAATCATACCTGAAAAAATAAAAAAAGATTGAATTATCAGAGAAATGCATTATTAAAATATGATTTAAAAATAAACAAAGCAGCCTGCCTAAACCTGATATAAGTCAAAATAAAGTTGGATTATAAGTTGGGAACAATAACAAAGCATAAAGCATACATTTCCTCAATAAAGCATACATTTACTCAACTGCAAGGAAAAGCCTGTTTAGAGTCATGCTTCCGTTGATCTGCCAAAAGCTGATAAGGCACTTTTGACAAGAACAATTCTTCCTCTAGATTTTGGTCATGTTGTGTGTCATGAAAGCTATTCCCCTACTCAACCAGAAACTGATATAACACACACACAAATCATAAATTAGGCATATCAGGCTTTGAAAATAACCACTGAATTGTAATATTTCCTACTGATAAAGGTTGATCTGAACAATTCCTTAGAATTGGCAGGTATTGAACGTTTACAGGTTTTCACTTCACAAGATCTACATTTACATTTTTTATTTACAAGACTCTCCCAAATACTGGGGCTGCACTGAAGGACAGAGTATACCAAACAATCCCAGGAAAAAAAGAAAATATGTTATATTAAAACTAAATCAAATAATATAAAATAAACCTGATGGGAACAATAACAAAGCATAAAGCATACATTTCCTCAACTACAAGGAAAAGCATGGATATGTTTACAACTTACTGACTTCTGAGCTTCTCTGATATTGAAACGCTTTATACTTTTATAAGTATCATCTTCCGACTTGTGTATGGTGATCGTGCGCACTTCAACGAGTGGGAATTAAGTGTACGTGCGCTTGTTGCCATGGTAACCAGGTGTCAGAAATTGGTCAATGCAAATTAGTCCATGCTAATCCCAGATAGGCCCCCAGTCCCAAAAATATATCAATGTTAAAATAATAAATAAATGTAAATCTATATATGGTGACAAAACACAATAAGGTGGACAAACAATCACAATGTAAGTTAGTTATTGTCGGTTTAAGGGGTGGAAAAGTGAGGTAATCACATAATGAAAGGTAACTGTCCTATAGTTCATCTACTGTAAGTATGCACTTTTTTGACAGCTAGGGTTGCCAACCTTCATAAGGAAAGACTCAATTTATAACCTGTAGTCCATAACAAATATATACATGTTTTAATCACATGTAAGTTTTTCAGGTTATTTTTTCGCTTGTTCCAGTAATTGCACGTGAATATATTGGCAACATATTCTGTCGGCCAGTCTGAAAACTTGCATTGTCAAACTGAACTACCACCGTGTTCATCCGCCTGCGCAAATAACGTGATAATTATATTAAATAATAATAATTATAATTGATAATATTGCTCCAAGTCGTCTGAAAGTACTATTTCCATTTGAACGCGTGTTCACTTTTCAGATAAATTTATAGTGGTTATCTCAAATGTTGAGTAAATATGTAGCCTGAGAGGTCGCCAGGTCGGACATCTTTGTTTAGACTATCGAGTCGGAAGCGGATACGGAATTTCTTGTTCAAGACAAATTTATTTCTCTCTTTTTGAAGGTAACAGAAAATGCATCAGAACTATTGATTTCCCCAAGATGAATAATTTTCATATTAATCTATGCAAAAAAATTAGGCCTAAAATATGAGTTGTTGGTAGGCCTAAAAGTTAACTTACATGATGAAATTTTTCGTACGTATTATTTTAATATCAATCCAACAGGTCAAGTAATGATCTTATCGTCTGAAGGACATCTTCCCTATCTTAGTAAGCATTTTCCTTGAGATGAGAAATGATGTGCCTAAAAAGAATTTTACTCTAATATTCAAATTATCAGCTGCTGCGTCATAGCGCACACAATGATGTAACATTCTGTCAGCGAGCCGTCAGTGAGTTTTAGGTGTGCTGTTAGAACGATTATTTGATAAATGCCACAAAGAAATACAAGTTTCCTTTAAAAAGGGCAATGAATTGATTTTGGGAGATGAATGTAGGTTTAGGCAACTCATAACAGCTGTTCACCCCTTGACGGAATACAACGGCCATTGCTGGCTGCCATGTGGGTGATGGCTCATTAGCTGGAATGCACGGGGTAGCGGCGGATTGATATGTTCTGTTGGACGACTTGTTCCCGCGAGAACTGTCAAAAAAGTGCAAACTTACAGTAGAAGAACTATATCAAATGTAACCTTGGATTTTATGGTAGTTCATTCTTACAAAATCTGAAAACTTCTCAAGAGATGATTGCTTTTATTATAGCTACTGTACTCTAATTCAAAGCAAAAGTTCATTACATAGTAATATTTCACTACATCAAAAAGTAGTTGTCTGAGCAGCCTGTTGACTTTCCACAATTCAGGTAAGTCTCAACATCAGATATTTCAACACATTAATAGTAGACAAACACTATTTCTTATGTTGTAGTTATAGCATTTTACTATCACAGCAGAATAAAGTAGTTGTAGGTCATTTCCGCATATTATTTTCTACAATTGAGGACCGACAGTAGTGGCTACGCTGGCTAAAGCTCAGCATTAGGTCATGGGGCCAAGCTCTCTGCTGACTCGGTAGACACGTGGGTTCGAGCCCCACCGTCGGCCGTTCTTGAAATGGTTTTCCGTGGTTTCCCATTTTCAACACCAGGCAAATGCTGGGACGGTACCTTCTGACAGGCCACCGCCGCTTCCTTCCACATCCTTGCCCAGTTTCATTCACCATCATTCATTTCATCTCTCATTAACTCCTCTCATGAGGTTGGCGTCAGGAAGGGCATCCGGCCGTAAAAATCATTGCATACCTGCCAACTTTTGAAAAGGGCTATCAGTAAAACTCACGCGCGACAAAGAAAATCTAACGATTTTCGACATACCCCGGCTTGACGAAAATAATAATACTTCTGGGCTACAAAATACAATAATTCATGCTTTAAACAGGATACTTCAATGAAATCATATCTACTTACATGATTTGTAGATGAACAAAACAATCAAGAAGAAATCCATGTTAATCAGCAGCAGGCGTGGTGAATATTAGTTTGGAGCAGACATAACAGGACTTCCTTGATAGATTAAGCTGATATACGATAATTGAAAAAGGCTTTAAACAATAAAACTTGTTTAACGTAACACAGGCAAGAAATAATATAATACACACTGCAAATCACATGCTAGTTCGACTTTTAAGTCATGGTTGTGGCCTTTTTAGCTTCCTGCAAACAGTCTTGAGAAAATGTTTTGTCATAACAGGGACCAGAACTCCTGGTCTTCAAAATAGAAATAGACTCCAGAGATTCATTGGACATGGATGACCTGAACTGTGTTCTATTTTTCTTCACAAGGCTAAAAAAAACGTTCACATTCTGCATTGCTATGGGGTATGGTGAGAACAGAGAGCAATACTCTAGAAATTCGGTTATACTTAAGAAGTCCATCGGCTCCACGAATTCTTGATATTTGTGCCCAACTGGAATCACTTGCAGCATCTTGATGTGCAGCCAAAGTGTCATCTACCTGAAGAGCTGTGCACTGCCTCTGAAGCTCATTCACCACCTCATCTGTAGTTTCATTCTCTTCCTTGCATAACATGATAGGAAACTATTCCAAGAAAAAACGAATGGAAGATAACTGTGCATCTTCAATTTTGTCTAACCAAGCAACTTGAGCATTCTTTAACACGTCATCCTTGAGTGGAAACTTGTTGATGATGTAGTCACAGGCAGTATAAAAGTAGTTTCTCATTGATGAAAAGAAAAGGGATTTATCTGTATCCGGTCCGTTCTGAAGGCACTTAACAACTTCAGATGATGCATTTTTTGCCATTTTATTTACAATACATGTCGTTTTCGTGCGACCACAACTATATTTCTTTGCAACTTCTGATGTGGGAAACATCTTCTTAAATAAAGCACCAGCATGATCAGCCGCACTTAAGGGCACAATGTGTTCCACCAAAAAGAAAGTAAACAGATACTCGGCCCTAATTACGTCACTGTCAACGTTTCCAGACTTAGCAAAAAAGGTGTTGATTTTCTTGCTATCTTCCTTCGATTTAACATAACTAATGTGTTTACCGCACTTCACATGATTACTTAAATCGTTTTTTCCACCATGTGCAATATTATCACACCCACATACCGTGCAAAAGGCAAATTTTTCTCCCTTTCTTGATTTTAGTATGCACGGAAAATCAACCGAGTATGATTCTTTAAATGTCTGGAAGTACTGTTTCTTGTTGGATTTGTTCATTCTCGATATCTACTAAAACATCGAAAGGAGCCTGGATCACTGAACGTCACATAAAATTATAACATAAAACACTTAAGACAGCCAACACTTCATTAAAACATGTCAAAACACACAGTCTTAAACCATTACATGAACACCACGCCAACCTCGTGAAGAAAGAATATGCACATGGTAGAAAAAAAACACACACACACACACACGTGGAACGAATGTAATTAGTCCAAGGAATACAGGAAACTGCGAAGCACGAAGTTATAGCACAAAAACTCGAACGCTTCATTAAAATATGCCATAACCTTAAAAGACGAAAACATTCAAGGAACGCCAACTTCGCGAACAATGAACAACTAACGTGGTCAAATAATATGGTTTAAATCGCAACGAGCGAACGGAGCGGAACAAAGAATATGCGAAGCAGAGCCTGTCGACACCTAAGATTCACATGGAACAACGGTTATCCCGGCTTCAAATTCAATTACAATGAAGACACAACCATCACACGGTTTAAAGTACGAATCATATCAAAGAACGAGTTATCGACTATCGTGGACTTGCCTTCGACCCGCGCAAACAATCGATTGTACGGAAGTGGGCGGTATTATCGAATGTAAATTATCGTTTCAAATTTTTGTCCGAAAAATCGTAAAATGACACCGTTCATCCGTAAAACCGTAAAATGCTGCAATTTCCGTAAATTTTACGGATAAACCGTAAAAGTTGGCAGGCATGTCATTGCCACAAAGACTTCCATCGCATCTCATCCCCGACCCCGTTGGAAAACGGGAATAATAAGGGGTAGACATACATACATTTTCTACAATTGAGGGCCCAGTGGAAAAGGGGCACATGCCACAAAAGTGTGTTTTGTCAGGGGAAAGAAATTAACCCTACAATTGCCAGGAGTCAAATTTTTTGACTCCTCCGTTTGCTTTGTAGTGCCAGGGCCGAAAAAATCGACTGACTACGTGCGTGTTTTCAGACATATAGCGACATCTTTTCGCAATTTTAGGAAGCAGACGGTGACGATGTAGTTTCGTGATTGCGGTTAGTTAAGTTGGTACTCTAATAGGATGCGTATTTCTGTTGCATTTACTTGTTGAAGATGCATGGGCCATGTGGTCATTGTAAACAAATATGGCTGACCAAAATGGAAACATTGCAGAAGATCTTGAGAGAATAAGTAGTTTATTGGAAGATGAGAGTGATTTTAGTGACGTGCACGACGGTGAAATTAATAGCAGCGATTCTGAAGAAGATGATAACAGCATACATGATTCTAGGGATGCCCAAGGAAGTGGATTTAGGGATGTCCGAACATTTGAACACCCTGATGATGAAGATAATATGATATACCACCGCAGGTACGCCTCAATCGAATTATTAATTATAATCCAGTTGATCCCATCAGTGATACAGTTGTGTGATATTAGTTCATCATCATCATCATCATCTTGTACAGTTTCCAGCCCCAGGCTGGGTTTGTTTGGAACATAAGCCTCGCCACTTAGTCCTCTCTTGCCACCACCTCTCCGCTGTCACTCTAGTCCAGTCCTCGCCTCTCTTCCTGACACATTCCTCCACTCCTTTCAGCCATCTATCTCTTGGTCTTCCCCTGGGTCGTTTCTTCTGCATCTGCATCTTATGTAACCTCTTGGGAATCTTCTTCTCTTCCATTCTCTTTAATTGTCCATACCACCTCAGTCTTGATGTCTCAATCCTACCCTGCAAGGGCTCCTCTTTCACTATTTCCATGACCTTTCCATTCCTCACCCTGTCTCTTCTTGTTACTCCGATCCTACTTCGTAGGAACTTCATTTCACTTGCCTGTATTCTGCTTATGTCTCTTTTCTTCATTATCCACGTTTCTGATGCATAGGTCAGTATCGGGATATAGTAGCTTCTGTATAACACTTCCTTGTTTTTTTGTGGGGCATCCTTATTCCACACTAAGCCCCTAATGCTTCTCAGAAATGCTTCTGCCTGTCTGCCACGTTCCGTAATCTCTTTGTCAATTCTCCCATTTTCCCCCACTCTACTTCCCAAGTACTTGAGACTTTCCACCTTCTTCAGCTGTCCACCTCCAAGTGTTATCCCATTCATTGGTCTGTCCTTTTTCCTGGTCCTTAACAGGATCGCACATTTACTGATGTTGAACATCCATCCGTACTCTCCCACTGTTTCTTCCCAAGCCTTCAGTTGCTCCTGAATTTCCTCCTCCTTGTTTCCCCAGACCATGAGATCATCTGTAAACACCATTGCTTTCATCTTATCTTCTCCTATCGTTCCTGCTACCCATGTCATTACCTCGTCCATAACCACAATAAAGAGAAGGGTGACAGTGTACTACCCTGCTTCAGGCCACTCATTTGTCTGAACCAGTCTGTTCTTTCCCCTCCAACTTTCACACAACTCACACTTCCACAATACATCTCCTTCACTCTGTCAACAATCCCTTTTTCCACTCCCATGTTTTCCATTGCTTTCCAAACCTTCTCCCTACACACACTATCATAGGCCTTTTCGATGTCCAGGTAGGCCATCAACAGATCCTCTCCAAATTCGTAGTGGTGTTCCTGGAGCTGTCTCACTGAAAATATGAGATCTACTGTTGATCTCCCAGGTCTGAATCCATACTGCTCCTCTCTCAATTCTCTCTCCACTTTGGCTCGTATTCTACTTTCTAATATATTTTCATATATCTTGATACAGTGTGGTATGAGTGTGACTCCCCTGTAATTTCTACACTCCTTTCTGCTTCCTTTCTTAAATATTGGGACAATTGATCCTTTCTTCCAATCTTCTGGGGTCATTTTCTCCTTCCATACCACCCTCATCACCCGGTACAGCCAGTTTCCCAACCTCCCCTGCTGCCTTCACCATTTCAACACTCACTTCGTCCACACCTGGTGCCCTTCCTCCTTTCATCTTGTCTATAGCCATTTCCAGTTCTCTCCAAGTCAGGCCCTTTTCCATTCCTGTGTTGTCTTCTCCATCTTCCAATACGTTGTCTTCCTTCCTATGACCATTTGGATTCAGCAAATCCTCAAAGTACTCTTTCCACACTGTCTTGAGTGTCTCTTTGTTGTGTACATCATTTCCATTTTTGTCCACCATTACCACATCCTCTCGCAGACCTCTTCTCATACTTTTGACCATCCCATAAAGTACTTTCTTATTTCTTCTGCTGTCTTCCTCCATCATCTCTGTCCACTTTACCATCCACTTCTTCCTCTCCTCTGCGACAATCTTGTTTGCTTCTTTCTTCTTTATCTTATATAAGCTTTCCTTGCTAGATCAGTTCTTTCCTGGAACCACACTCTGAAAGCCTTGTTCTTCCTTCCCACAGCTTCTTTTACTCTCTCATTCCACCAGGGTGTCTCTTTACACCGCTTTCAGTAGCTTGTTCTTCCACACACTGCCACTGCAGCTTCCACCATTGTATTTTTGAATTGCTTCCATTCCTCTTCCCCCGTTTTAGGATTGTCTGTTGGCATCCTTTCCCTTATTATCTTCTGGAATTCTTCCTTGACTTCCTTTTCCTTCAGCTTCCATATTTTGATTCTCCTTTCCTGGTACTCTGTCCTCTTGCTATCCTTAACAACTCCCAGGTTCATTACTAGTATTCTGTGGTCGCTATCTAAGGCCTCTGATGCTATTACCTTTATATCTCTGACACTTCTCTTCATTTCCCAGACGTACAGCATGTAATCTACCAAAGATTTCTTTGTTAAATCACTGCTGTACCACATTACCTTGTGGCTTTCTTTCTTTCGGAACCAGGAGTTGCCTACCACGAAACCGTTTCTCTTGCAAAAATCCAGCAACTTTCTCCCTTCTTCATTCCTGCTCCCATTACGTTTTCATATCCTTGCCTTTCACTTCCTACTTGTGCATTCAAATCTCCCATGACAATGATGCTCTGACCATTCAACTGCTGTTGTAGCTCCTCCTCAAAGTCTTCCTTCTCTTGAGCTGTACATCCAACTTGAGGGGCATATACCTGGGCTATCTCCAGGCATCTTCCCTTTACAATTATTCTGATCTTCATGATCCTGTCACTTATTCCCTTTACGTCTTCCTTCATTCCATCTCTCACAACTACTCCTACTCCGCTACTCCTTCCTTCACTGTTCCCACTCCAGTACAATCGGTAAGCTTTCCTCAGTTCTCTGCGACCTTCTCCTTTCCATCTGGTTTCTGCCAAGCCCAGTACATCCAGCTTTTTTCTCTCCATCACATCTACAATCTCCTCCACCTTTCCTGTCAGTGTTTGAATGTTTAATGTGCCAACTCGCACTCGCTACTCGGCCCCAGTGGGCAGTATACAGTTCGTTCAACACAAATTGGCTACTACTTTTGCGGCATAAATTGGTGAAAATTGTTCCGTTTCGGTGCACTAACGAAGAAACGGCCGATCTGCACCTAGCTTATGGTGCAGCAAATGTCAACGGGAGAGAAGCCGCATGGGTTTATAGCGTCCGGCACCCTAATCGCCACCAACCTCATCATTCAACCTTCGTCTCAATTGACAGGCGACTGCGGGAAGGAGGGAGCTTCGTGCCTCAGATGCACGACGCTGGCAGGACGTTGTCGGTACGAACCCCAGAGTTTGAAGAGGCTGCATTTGAAGAAATAAATGATAATCCTACGACCAATTCGAGGTCTGTCGCGAGGAAAGTTGGCGCTTCTCATATGACGGTATGAAGGGTTTGGAAGGACCTGGGGCCTGTTCCACGAATGAACTTTGCAACTTTTCACTTTGCACTTTTCAGTTAAGATTTTGTTCCACCATCACTTTTCAGATTTGTCTTGCAAAGTGAAAAGTTAGGAATCTTTTCACTTTAGAAGACTGTTATGTTCCTCCATTGGTGCAGAAATGCAAAGTGCAAAGGAATGATTGAAAAGTTTTCAGAAATCTTTGCAAAGAGACGATTCCTTTTTCAGCCGTTAATGAACAAGTCTCTACACTAGTTTCTCGGCGCAGAATTTGGTTTAGTGTTATAAATATGTTACGCAGGAGCTTTTGTTATCATCAAGTGAGGGATAGTGATGAAGAATCCAACAAGAAGACGTACAAAGACAAGATGAATTTTCATAACCTCACTTTAGTATAGACAGGTTAAAAGTTCCACCTTGATCAATACTTTTATTAATTAAGATCACTGTGTGGTCATTAGTGGGACATGTTTTACCATGAAAAATAAAGCATTAAATCATGGAATAAATATACAGTTTGTTCATGGAATAAACATGATCGGATCATTCCTATGCAAAGACTTTTCACTTTGCAAAGAAATTGAAAAGTAATACATAGATCATGGTGGAACAGAAAGACTTTGCACTTTGCAAGAATTGAAAAGTGCAAAGTGAAAAGTGAAAAGTTGCAAAGTTTATTCGTGGAACAGGCCCCAGCAATTGTACCCTTATCGCTATCAATCAGTGCAAGAACTAACACCTCTGGATCATCCACAACACCTAACATTTGCAAGGTGGGTCTTAAACAGCCATGGAAATATTCCGCACTTGTTGTCATCGCTCCTTTTCACGGATGAAGCTACATTTAAGAGAGAAGGCGAGGCAAACTCCAGAAAGCGCATTGTTGGGCGGATGAAAACCTTCGTGGGACAGTGGTTCGCTCATTCCAGCATAGGTTTAATGTTAATTTTTTGGGCCGGCATGGTTGGTGACTATTTAATTGTGCCGTATGTCCTTCCTTCTTGTCTGAATGGTGAGGAATACTGCCGTTTCTTGGCAGAATCACTGCCTGATTTATTGGAAGATGTTCCCCTGGGTATTCGGCAGCAAAAGTGGCTGTGTCGTGATGGTGCTCCACCGCATTTTACTCGCCGTGTCACACGATACTTAAATGCTCATTATCCAGGAAGATGGGTAGGCCGTCGTGGGCCAGTTAAATGGCCTCCGCGCTCGGCCGATTTGACTCCCATGGACTTTTTCTTGTGGGGTTACATGAAGACTTTAGTGTATGCGAACCCCGTAGAAAGACAAGACGAACTTATAACAAGAATCCAGGGAGCTTTCTAGGTCACTCGTAACACACCATACATCCTTAACAGAGTATTGTTTCTTTCGTTCAGTATTTCACACCATTTACAATGTTGTGAGTAAATGAATGCATGACTGTACAACGGCATCTTTGTCAAATAATAAATAAAGCCATTTTGAAGACTGAATCAACACAGAGCTAGCCTCCGTATGAGCATCCGTTGAAGTGAAGAGAACGGACTAGCATTGTGTTGCACTGGTGTGCACACTGTACGTCCAACCACTTTGGGAACAAGCCCACGCTGGATGTGAATTTTACGTTGAACTGCCTCAAGAGGTTAATACAATAATGATGGCCACTGGCATATAATTCATAGGACCATTGTGATAGCAGGCAGTCTGGGCAACACTTCAGTCCCTGTATATTTCAAGTTCAATTCATGTAAAAAGTAGTAGGCCTATTACACAATTCCATTCAAAAATTGTTATAAAAACACAAGTGGCATTTCCCTGGAATAATAAATAATAAATAAAGTTATAACATGTCAGGTAGTCATCCTATACGCTGGTCGGATCCTCAAAAAGTATCACTATTGGTTATGTGAGTAGAAGATTACTAGCGCATGAGACAGAAACCTGACTTAACTCACAGGCTTGAGTTCAGAACTCAATACATGAATCTCCCTATCTCCTTTACCTTTATTTATTCTGAAATTATGGTAGTTATAGCATTCATAATTTACATCAGTTATTATCAATCAAAATGATACCAGAATTTACAAGAACTGACCCAGCTTCTGAGGCACACTGAAGGCTAGCTCTTATGTCGGGAACACTGCACAGATCCAAGCCACATGATACTCGACGAGATGTACTTGCCATGTTTTCAGATCTGAAACAAGACAAAAGAAAATACTGATTAGCTAATTGATGATGTTAGGATGGGGTGGTTGCTTGAAGGTGCAGTTAACAACCATAGATTAGATGTGGTTGCTAGATGATGGTCATATCTCTAAACACATGGACCTGAGTTGTTCCCCTTAATCTGTTACAGGTATCTACGTTCGGTCTTAACTTTTCTTGAATGATGCCTGTATGTTAGGTAGTCATCCCATAGGCTGGTCGTATCCTCAAAAAGTATAGCTATAGGTTATGTGAGTAGAAGATTACTAGCGCATGAGACAGGAACCTGACTTTCACAGTTTCACTTACATGGTAAGTGATAATATTTGATTTTCATACCATTTCAGGGGTTTCACAGGACAATACCTATTGAAATTGCCCTTCATTATGACTAATATACTGGAAATATGTGCTCAATTACGTAATTATGTGTGTTTCTTTCTTGTTGAAATTGAACTACGGCGGCCATATTGCTCACTCCAACTGGGTGAGACATAACGAGACATTGAAGTCACGGCAGTGTGCCCAACATGTAAGATATAAAATATACCACCGATAAGATATCTGGACGCGTTAGGCTGTAACCATTATGGGGTTAGAAAAGCACCAATAAAATCATCAGTATGAAAAGCACCAAACTTTTGTCAGTAACCATTGTCAAAATCATTGATCTGGACGCGTCAGGCTGTAACCATTGTCAAAACCATTCATCTGGACGCGATAGGCTGTAACCATTGTCAAAATGAAAGCATTTCCACAGAAGAGGAATCTGTTGACTTCGAATATAGATTTAGGCACTGCCGGCTGGATCGCAACACTCCTGGTTGCTTTAACTGCCTGCCCATTCGACACTCACAGGCGTACAAGATATATGCATTAATTCACCGCTAGGTGCAGCACCAAGGCACTAAGATTGCCGCGGCTTTTTAAAGGGGAAGATACCTGAAACGAAGTATTGTTATGTTTGGAGGCTTAATATCGAGATTGACGGACGTGAAAACATAACACTAAGTTAGTTCCTTTGTTATTCTAACATCTAAAAGTATTCAGACACATACTTACGGGCAAATTTTCAGTATAAAGGAAAGCAAAAATACATGTGGTGGAGGCGATTGTTTTTAAGGGGCGAAATGTCTAGCTCATTTTCCCGTAATTATGCAGACGCTAATAAAAATATAACTTCTAACTGACTTAAATCTAACTTACATACTTGGCGAGATGAAAAGAATAAGGACAATAAAAGACAGGGAAAAGAAATGCCTCCGGCCCCCGAAAAATGGGATGATGATTTATTTAGGGGCTTTGCGACATCTTGGTCATGTAGCCCGATGTACTTGGGTGTGAGGTGAATTTGTCTGATAACCCATCTTATTGTGATGGCTGTATTATACATATTTACAGATTTTTTTTGGACAGATTGTTTATTTTTTTACTTATTTATTTGCTTATTTATGGCTTTTTTATTTAATTACGTATTTATTTACTTATTTGTTTATTTATTTAATTATGTATTTTCTTATTTATTTGCTTATTTATTTACTTACTTATTTACTTACGTATTTGTTTATTTACTTACATATTTAATTATTTATTTTCTTACTTATTTATTTACTTATTTATTTATTCACGTATATATTAATTTACTCATTTACTTACATATGAGCCTCCGTGGCTTAGGCGGCAGCACGCCAGCCTCTCACCGCTGGGTCCGTGGTTCAAATCCCGGTCACTCCATGTGAGATCTGTGCTGGACAAAACGGAGGCAGACAGGTTTTTCTCCGGGTACTCCGGTTTTCCCTGTCAAAATTTCATTCCAGCAACACTCTCCACTATCATTTCATTTGTCATTCATTTAATCATTGCCCCAGAGGAGTGCGTCAGGCCTCGGCAGCCGGCACAGTTCAGATCCTCGCCGCTAGATGGGGGCTTCATTCATTCCATAACCTGACCCGGTCGGAGACTGGAAGCAGGCTGTGGATTTTTCACTCATTTACTTACATATGTATTTATTTAATTATTTATTTACTTATTTTTATTTACTTCTTTATTTTCTTACGTATTTATCTATTTAATTATTTATTAACTTATTTATTTTCTTATCTATTGATCTACTTATTTATTTGCTTATTTATTTATTTACTTGTTTGTTTATTTACTTACATATTTATTTACTTATTTACTTACACATTTATTTATTCAATTATTTATTTTCTTATTTTTTTACTTATTTATTTAATTATTTATTTTCTTATTTATTTGTTTAATTATTTATTTACTTATTTATTTGCTTATTTGCTTATTTATTCACGTATTTATTTACTTACACATTTATTTATTTAATTATTTATTTTCTTATTTATTTGTTTACTTATTTATTGCTTATTTTTTCACTTATTAATTTGCTTACATATTTCTTAAATTATTTATTTACTTACTTACATATTTACTTACTTACATATTTATTGTCTCACGTATTTACTCAATCATTCATTCATGTACCGGTATGTATTTATTTATTTCCTTCCCCTGCGTCACCATCTCTGGAAATTGCACGTAACCACATCCCACGCAGTGAATTGTCCGATGGTATCTCATGAAATGAGATTCCCCGGTATTCTAACTTGCCCTGTTCTGATTTACAAAAGGACACACAGCAGTACAGCATTATAAAATCATTCAGAATACATTCCAAACACAACTGCTCCATTAACATCAATACAAAACTTATGTCTGCCAAAGTGCCTTGGTGCTGCTTCCTAGCGCCTTTATTTGGAAACGAGGTTGTACGCTCAAACCAATGCTGTAATCGTCGAATGGGCAGGCAGTTTAAAGCAACCAGGATGCGATCCAGCCGGCAGTGGATTTAGGTATTAGGAAGTCATTTTTGAAAGCCTTTGTCTGTTGTGTGGCACTCTATGGAAGTGAAACTTAGACTGTTGGAGCAGCAGAAAAGAGGAGAATTGAAGTGTTTGAAATGTGGTGTTACAGGAGAATGATGAAGATCAGATGGGTAGAGTTACAAATGAAGAGGTATTAGGCCTAAGACGAGTGAGAGAGAACAGATGTTTCTGGAGACTGCTAATGAAGATAAGAGATAGGTTGGTAGGACACAGACTAAGACGCCCAGGAATAGCAAAATTAGTTATGGAAGGAAGGGTCGAGGATAAGAACTGTAGGGGTAGACCAAGGTTAGAATATGTTAAACAGATTGCCTCAGATGTGGGATGTGGTAGTTATGTAGAGATGAAAGATTAGCCCAGGACAGGGAAGCATGGAGAGCTGCATCAAACCAGTCAAACGACTGAAGACTCAAACAACAATAAGATCGGCATGTCACACAAAGTAATAAAAAAAATGTAGTAATTTAATAACTGTTAATAGGCTGACAATAGGCTTTTTGATACATTTTTAATTAAATTCAATTAGAACAGTATTAGTGGACAAATACTAAATAAGTTATTTGGTATTTCACACTTTTAGGTTTTACTGCTTATTTGTTTTCATATTTACAGATGGTTTTCTTTGGGGCTTGTCTGTTAAGTGTTTCATAGTAGCCTAATAACTAGGGCTCGGATTTTTAGGTAACCAAATATTTTATGGAAATACATATTTTAGGCATATCTTCTATAAATACATAAATTCCTGCTTTTCACTTATTAGCGCATAAAAAGACATAAGTTTAATATTTACGTTTTTTTTAAATCAGTATGCTAAAACTTTCAGTTTATTGAATTTTTGTTCTGTGTTACTTCAACGGGGAAGAACCTGTGAGCTATCTAATCTTAATGCAGAGCATATGTCAGCTTGCAACAGTGTTATTCTTAACTTGTCACCCCGTGCCACTCACTGTGGAAGTCGGGTATTTCCTTGTCCATAGCCATATTGCACCACGTGCTAGAACTCCCCCTCCCTCTGCTACCTAGAACCAGTGTCACTCACATGCAGTTCGTTTATGGCACTGTGAAGTGTAAGGCAGTTCTACAATGCCTCATGTAAAAACAACTACAAGTTATCGTCTGTTGCAGAATTTAAAGATAATTTTACTTCTGATGGGGGCGTTCTGTCCTGCCAACCATGTGGGAAAGCAATCAATGCTGAAGAGCGATCTCAAGTTACACAACACCCCAAGGGTAAGAAACATATTGCCGCAGTTTCCTGCCTTCAGAATTAGTGTTTCGCGATAATTGTCGGCCATTTGTGATGGACAACCTGAAGATGTATCCCATTGTGTATTGTAATGCTTCAGCAGTCAGTGAGACATAGAATAAATTGCATTCGCGAGTACTGCATATTGTTTATATTCACATTAATAAACTAAATTATAATAAAATATTTTTACTTTCTTGTCACATATTTCAGGTATTTTTAATACATAAAAAATAAATATTTTCCAGATTTTTAGCACCAAAAAATCCGAGCCCTAGTAATAACCACTTGACTTGATGGATAAATTAGCATACAACTTTTTGTGAAAAGCATTAAAATTTACCATATTAGGAAATGTTCGATATTTGCCATATATTGATTGATAATACAGGTCTACAAGATAAAATTTTTGGAGACCTTTTATGGATTCAATAATCAGTTACTGATTTTGCATAATGAAAGGTTATGAATTACGGAAATGTCTTTTATGTTCCTGTATTACATCACATTTTTTAAAAACTACATATTAAAGGAATCATTACAAAATGTGTGAACTTGAAAATATGCATTGTATTGTTTCTTTATAGCAGGCAAAAGTTTAGTACACGAAAATAATAAACACATTAACTTAAGGCATATTGTAACAAATACATATCAAAGAAAAAAGTTTGTGTTCATTTATATGATTAACTCAATAGGACCGTTGCCGCTTGGATGCAAAGCTTTTCATACTGCTTTTTGTCTTGTTCATTCTAGTAGGAGCATCACGTTATATCAGCCAACAGTAGAGATATTGTGAAATTTTGCAATACCTTGTTATTCAAAATTAAGTTACTAAAAAAGGTACGGTATGTGATTGGACAAAAGTAATGGCACTTCTGAATTCAGATGAACAATGTACATGTAAAATAAGAGTCAAAACCAAGAAAGGAAAAATCGTGTCGACCTGTGTAATAGATAACTTTTAAAATACAACGCCTATGAATACAAAATTTAGAAGATCCATTCAAATTTTTTGCAATGCCTTTTTCTGCAATATCGGCCCAGTAACAGGCAAGCCTTTTCCTCTTAAGTGTTCATGCCACAAATATAAAGCTGCCTCAACTTCTATATGCATACCTTTCAACATCGCTTTTCTTACTCCCATTCCACTTCCACTAGCTTGGGCAGGACACCATCTTCATTTTCTGTTCAATTTTTCTTCCAGTCTCCAACTGTACTTTTTCCTACCCACACTACACAGGAATAGTTTTGGCTGTTACCCCAGAATTTAGTCGCCTTATAGCACATAGTTCCTCAACCATAATGAGATCTTTCTTTTAGTTCATCATCCATTTTGCAATATTTAATCAAAACACAATGGAGCGCACAAAACAATTACCATTGTCTGCAATTTAATAATAGAAAAAAGATTCGCACAATGTGCAAAGAGAACATATTAGTTCTCAACATCGAGACGTTTAGTCAGCGACACTAGTCTTTTCCCGCATGGGCCGATAACCTAGATGTTAGGCCCCTTAAAACAACAATTATCATCATCATCATCATCTTTTCCCGCAAAACATTGCATGGTTCCTCTCACAGCTTCTTCCGCACAATTTGCATATACACTATAATTCTTGTGGTTCATGATAGTTAGGGTTACCATCCGTCCGGACAGTCCGGATTTTAAACATGTGTCCGGTTTGGCATCCGGATTTAAAAATTGTTGTGAAACCGAATACGTGGCAAATATTTGGGGAAATTTTACTTCACACCACATATAGGTTGGTCACATTGAGCACCAGGACTGCTCAGGCAGCTGCACCTGTTCTGTGTGCCGCTCCTGTCGCCATTTTATTTGGAAGGAGTGCGTTCAGTCAGTTTAGTGCTACTGTTTTGTTTGCTGGACTGAGTCCATTTCTAGACGTTTTATGCTATTAGTTTTCAGTATCAGTAGTTTTTAAGTACATAACAACAAAGTAGTTGTGGAAAAATGCAGGAGAAAATCTCATTGTAAAACTCCAAGAAATTTTAGAAGAAGTTTGGCGAACTGAAAAAATCCCCGCTGACTGGAAGATGGCACTCATACATCCCTTGCACAAAAAAGGAAATCGGACGGATCCCAACAATTATCGTGGAATTTCATTACTATCCATAACATACAAAGTTTTGTCTAAAGCTCTCCTGAATCGTGCAGAAATTCAATTGGATCCAGTAATCGGCGAATACCAAGGTGGCTTCAAGAAAGGCAGGTCGTGTGTGGAACAAATTATCAATTTAAAAAACTCAATGAAATATTTCTGCAATACATCGAACCAACACTATGTCATTACATTTGTTGACTTCCAAAAGGCGTATGATAGCATCGACCGTGAATCCCTTTTCAAAATACTCAAAGAATTTGGATTAGATCAAAAGACAACAAATATTATTAAGGAAACACTCATGGAAACCAAATCTAAGGTTAAATTTATGGGAGAACTGAGCAGAGAATTCCCCATTGACACAGGAGTCCGACAAGGAGATGGATTGTCCCCGTTGCTTTTCAATTGTGCACTAGAGAAGGTTGTACGAGAATGGCGAAAAGCAGGTGCACCGACGCATAGGATAGGACCAAAACTTAAAGGCATAGAATTAGACTGTTTGGCATTTGCTGATGACATGGCATTAATTGCCCAAAACATCTCTGATGCGCAATACCAACTTGAACTTCTACAAGAACAAGCAAAGAAAATTGGATTGCAAATCTCATTTGATAAAACAAAATTTATGACAGATATAAAGAATGCCCCATCTGAAATTGAAATTGGTACTGACCATATATCTCGTGTGAAGGAATTTAAATATTTGGGTGAATGGATTACCGACAATTGTAATGAAAAGAGGTCCATTACAACAAGAATTAAAAAAATGGAAACTGCTTTTCAGTTAACGAAAAATACTTACAACAAAAAGAGTCTTTCCTGGAAATGCAAAATTCAACATTATACAACAGTGATCGGGCCCGAAGCTCTCTACGCTTCAGAAACTCTCACTCTTCAACATAGAACACTTCGAGATCAGTTGGAAGTGAAGGAACGTAAAATAATGAGGAAAATCTTAAGGCCGAGAATCAAAGATGGTGTTCATCTTCCAAAGCCAAATGCTGAAATATATAAAACCATCTCCAAAATCACAGACAAAATGCGTATGCGACGAATCCAATTCTTGGGGCACCTGGAAAGAATAGACCCAAATAGACTAACTCACAAAATTCACACATACTTGAAAAACAAAACAACTAGATCAAATTGGTACAAACAGACTGAAAAGGACTTGCAAGAATTAGGATCGCCAAATCTCCTAGACCGAAATGTCATCAGAACACTTGCACTCACACGGGGTTTCGAGGAGGAAGAAAGATGGCCATACCACCATATCTGGTCTGCACAACGGAAGCAAACCAATTCGTTGCGTATGAAGGAGTACTGGGCTGCAAGAAAGGCTAACCATAGTTGATTCCGCGTGGTCCTAAGAGACCCATTCGCGAAGAAGAAGAAAGTAGTGTTATAAATTGGGAAAATGCCGAAGCGTAAGTGTGTTTTTAACGACAAACTTAAAGAAGAATATAAGTTTCTGAGACAGTGCCAAAATAGCAATGATCGCGTGAGGTGTACAGTGTGCAATTCAGAATTTTCGGTGGAACATCGTGGACGCTATGATATAGAAAATCATTTGCAGACTGAAAGACATAAGAAGGTGAATCAAGCAGCGTCCTCGGCAAGTATTAAAACATTTTTTAAAAATACTGATGCCACTGATGCTGAGCTGCAATGTTCAGCAAAAGAAGCTACTTTTGCCTACCATACTGCAATGCATGGACTTAGTTTCAAAACGTCTGATTGCAATGCCAAACTGATTAAAAAGCTTTTTGAACCGAAATTCTCGGGAGCTCGTACTAAGACCGAAGCCATCATTGTAAATGTAATATCCCCTTACATATTTGACAAACTTCTCAAAGATCTGAAGGATGCAAATTTCATTACACTAACAATTGACAGTTCAAACAGAAAAGAGGTTAAATTGACTCCTGTTTGTGTTCGTTATTTTAACCAAAATGAAGGTGTTAACGTGAAGCTGTTATTTTTTTTTTATGAACTTCCAGGTGAAACCTCTGATATCTTAGTAGAACATGTTTTAAAATGCATCAAAAAGTTCTCTATTGACTCCAAGGTCGTATGCCTATGCGCTGACAACACCAATACCAATGGTGGTGTTAAAAGGCAGGGCCAAGGAAATGTATTTCGCAAACTTCAAAATGCCCTCTCAAGGCCAATACTTGGCATTGGCTGTTCGGTGCACATTCTGCATAACGCAGTGCAGCATGCCTGTGATGCTCTACATGTGGACGTCGAGGCAATCGTTGTGAAAGTGTACAAATATTTCTTCCAATATACTGTCAGAGTGACTGCATTGAAAGAATTTTGTGAATCTGTAGAAGTAGAGTACAAAAGGATCCTTTCCCACGACAATACAAGATTTTTAAGCTTGATGCCAGCAGTAGAAAGAATATTGGTTTTGTTTGAGCCCTTGAAAGCAGATTTCTCATCACTTAACAACTGCCCTGCAACAATTCAATCATTTTTTGAAAACCCAGTCAATGAACTGCTTTTAACATTTGTTCACGTATGTCTGCAAATGTTTCAACTATCAATATTGAAAGTCGAGTCTGATCAAATATCAGCTACAGAAGTATATGAACAATTACTTGAGAAACTGGAAGAAAGGAAGGCTGACAATTACATACCATTTGCTGCTAAACAATTACTAAGGAAATTGAAAACTGAAGAAGCTATTAATGACAGCAAGGAAGAAGAGTTTTTAAAATGTGCCGAAGGTTTTTATCAAGTTGGCATTAGCTACTTGAAACTTTGGGAAAGCAGCTTTGACAAAGCTAAACACTTCAAGTGGTTGACACTACAACATGTCCCTTCTTGGGATGAAATGGAAGACAGTGCTCTGACAGTAGTCAGTGTCATACCAGATTCAATAAATGTGGATGAGCTATTTGATGAACGTTCGGCACTTATTCAAGTTTTGAATCTGAGACCCGAATGGGACGCCCTGCCAAAAGAAGAAACCCCTAAAACTCATGAAAAGTGGAGACAATTGTTTGAAGTATTTTCCAAGAGCAATGTGTCCTTTGAGAATATTTACAAACTTGTGGAATTCGCCATGTGTCTGCCTGGAACTTCAGCTCCAGCTGAGCGAATTTTTTCAATGGTGGGAGCAATATGGACAGCTGAACGAGGACGATTATCTCTTGCAGTTGTCAGGGACCTGCTAGTTATCAAGGCAAATAGTGATATGACATGCTCCGAGTTCCACGACCAAATAAAAAATAACAAGCCATTTCTGAAGAAAGTCAGCTCTAATGAAAAATACTGTCTGTTAGGTAGTCAGCCTGAAGGCTGGTTGGATCCTCAAAAAGCACTGCCGTTACGTTATGTGAGTAGATACCCACAAAAACCTAAGGCAGCGCTATATTGAGGCGTTCTAGGCAAGAAGAGGAGTGAGGTAGTTTGCCATTGCCATACGATGCATGGAAAATTGAGAAACCTGCCCCTGGACCCACCACAGATTAATCTAAGACGAGAAAAAATTGTTCTAGGGATCAGTATGATATATGATGAACACTGATTGATGTTTTTGTATATTCTTATGTAATCATGTTATGTAATTGTAAAGGGCTTGTAAACCTATAAAATCAAGTTCAGTTCATTTCATTTTGTTCGTACATACCCCCCAGACCCCCCGGAAAATCCGACGTCCGGATTTGGCCTAAAAATATTATGGTAACCCTAATGATAGTTGGTTCTGCTGCATACCTGGTGGTGAAAACTGTGAACAGCGAAACGCCTCATTAAGTGTCTTAGTTCATATCCTGGCTTTTTCCAGTCACTGTTTTAACATTGCGTCTGTAGTGTAAAACTCAAGCCATATTTCTTCCCTTTTTCTTTGAAGGTCTATAAGCAAGCACTGATACGCATGTGTAGAGGGTAGATGTAGTTGCAGGTGGAGATCTATGAAAATTTTTTCCCTAGCCAGCACATATAACAGGCGTGAACGGGTGTACTTTGATACACCCAACGTCTTTTTTAGGAATTTTGCTTTTACTTTTTCTAAGTCCGTTAGATTACTTTTGGTAAGGTGTTTCCAAATTAACTCCATGCCGTATGTTATGATGGGCATAATTTTCAATTTAAATATTTCCATTGCTGTTACTAGCGAGATCTGTGGAAGAGTTTTTAGACTTATCATATGTAGCTAAGGTCGCAGCTGATAGTCTTTCTTTGACATGTATCGTAAAGACATTTCCATATATCTGTAATGTGATTCCTAAGTATTTAAAGTATGGAACAGTTGTTATTGGTTCATTTCTGTATGTGATCTTGTCATTGGTTGCTGATTTGCCTCCTTTCCTGAATGTCATTACAACGGTTTTCTTTTCGTTAATTTGCAGTTCATTTTTGGTGGCCCACTTTTCCAGCTGGTCAAAGGCTTCTTGAAGTTTTGTTATCTCGGGTGACATAAGAACCATGTCATCTGCATATGCCAGTATTTTGGCATCTGCTTTGATGCATTTGAAGATATCTGATGTTGCTATATTGAACAATACTGGGCTAAGCGGATCTCCCTGCAACACGCCATTTTTCTGTTCTGGATCGATCAACACTATCATCTATTTGTACCAAGTTACGGCCAAGTATATCTCTAATAATTCTCGTGATGTAATTTTCCCCTATGAATCCTTCCAGTTTTTCTATTATCATGGATCTATTTAAAAGGTCAAATGCCCTGGTGTAATCCACGAAAATCACATGAAGCTTTCCTCTCCGGTATTTCAAAACTTCCTTGGTTTCGTCCTTAAGGTATTTCACAGCGTAATAAGTCGATTTGCCCTTGGTGAACCCGAATTGCTCTTCAGGGATGAATTTCTCTATCATTTGGTATAGTCGGTTATTCAGAAGACACGTTAAGATTTTGAAGGCTGTACATTCTAATGCTATGCCCCTGTATGCATTTGGATCTTCCATATCTCCTTTGCCTTTATATAACAGCTTCAGCGTGGCATGTCGCCAGATATTTGGAATTGTTCCTTGTTTTAGGCATTCATTAAAAATGTCTGTCCATAGGTCTATAAAGTACGGGGCCGTGCTTTTGATATGCTCATAGTAAATCCCATCTGGCCCACATGCCTTGTTTTTCTGAGTGTTCCTTATTACTTTATCTAATTCTGCTCGCGTGAAAGGTTCAATATGCATTTCCGTATCTTTTATTGTTTGAGATCGTGTTTCACGTGCCTGAAGTACTTTTTTAAAATGTTCTTCCCATATAGGTCAAATGGCCGGGCAGCGGTCGCTTGGTCGGCCTTAGCCCGTCATGGGCTGTATAGTGCCAGGGGTTGTTGACATATAGTCATTGGTATATCCTTTGGGAAATGCGGTTGTTTTGTGTAAAGTGCCTTGTAACATTTCTCTGTTGCTTCTTCTATCATTTTTTGTTCTTCTCTTTTTTTGAATTCTTCTTTTGCCCTTTTCACGTTTTCCTTATATTGTTTCCTAGCATCTGAATATTGTTGTAAATTAAAATCATTGGGTAGTTTTACTGCTCTATGTAGTGCTATTAAGGCCTCTTTTTTTTCGCTTGGATGCATTTCCTGTTGAACCATTGATTTTTCGTTCGTTTTGATCGAGGGATGGCGATTGAGTCATCTTTGATGAGTTTTTCCAAGTTAGATATTGCCGAGTTCAAATTCCCCATCTTTATTTCCTGCTGTATATAATGTGTGTCGATGTGAGCAATAGCATCTGTGGCTATTTTTCTGCTGAATTTCGATTTTTCCTCCTGGAAAGTCATTAGTTGTATGTTTGGTAGAATTATAGTACAAGGTCTTTTACTCAAGGTGCGGCCAGCCCAGCGCTCCAGGTAGAACGTGGGGCTATAAAGGTTAGACGAGCATATCGCAGCGCGCTGCTGTCACAGCATATGTCATAATTAAGATACGGAAGAAGTGCTGTTGGATTGATGTTTCGGAGCAGCGCGGGACTTCGCAGTGCTGGAACAGTTGCAATGCAGGGTTTACCGAGTAAAGTTGACTTTGTTATATCGTTTATAGCCTATTTAATGTTATAAGTTTATAACGTGTGTACGTGTTAGTGGTTATTGATTAATTGTTACTGTGTTCCAAAATTTTAAAACGTGTTATTGCTAAGTGTTAAAGCCTATTGGTTCAATAATGCCTCAACCTGCGTACACATTAGAACAAAAGATTTTCATGTACGACACATGTATTGACGAATTCCTGTAGAGAAGTTAGAAGGCGGTATATAGGAAAATTCCCAGGTGCCACCATTCCAAATAGAGAAACTGTTAGAAGACTTGTCAACAAATTTAGAAGTACAGGTTCGATTCTTGTTGGAAAACGAAGAGTAAAAAAGCGAGTGCTTACTGAGGAGAAATTAGGCGAGGTAGGGGAAATGTTACAACTTACACCTACAAAATCGCTCAAAAAACTATCGCAGCAAACACAAATTTCAGTTACCTCAGCGTGGCAGGCTACAAAAATGTTAAAATTGAAACCATACAGGATTACTGTTGTTCAAGAGTTGCTTCCACGTGATAATGAGAGCAGGGTAAATTTTTGTAACTGGGTTTTAAGGGGTGTTGATGATGGGGTACTTGATCCGAAATTAATAATATTCTCTGATGAAGCATAGTTCCATTTAAGTGGACATGTTTCAAGTCAGAATAACAGGTACTGGTCTTCAGAAAAACCTGTTAATTTCATACATCAAACACCCCTACATGATGTGAAAATGGGAGTGTGGGCGGCAGTAACTGCAGACAGGATAATAGGGCCTATATTTTTTGAAACCACAAAAACTGGGCAGAGATATAGGGATGACATTCTCGTGCCATTTTTTGAACAATTGACGGACACTGAATGCCAATCTGGATATTTCCAGCAGGACTCTGCAACTGCGCATACGGCTAACGAGTCATTAGATTTAATTGAGGAAATTTTCGACAACAGGGTAATTAGTAAACCATTGTGGCCCGCAAGATCCCCAGATCTTACGGTTTGCGATTTTTATTTATGGGGAAAACTGAAAAATAAGGTTCATGCAACAAACCCTCACACTCTAGATGAACTCAAACAGAATATAACCAAAGAAATTGAGGCTTCTCGGTAGGCGAACTGAAGCGTGTAAATGAAAATTTCCTTAGACGATGCCAGAAATGTGTAGATGCAGGTGGAGGACATTTTCAACATCTTCTGTGACAAGGTGGGTAATTATTTTACTTTGATTGTGTGTTATTATGTGCACTCGTTATTTACATGTGATTTGTACGGGTGCTCTCTCGATCCTAAGCTCAGCGAGCTGCCTCTACGCGCTTCCGGCAGCTCGCTGAGCTTAGGGTTGGGAGTCCGAAGCATCAATCCACAGCACTTCCTTCCTTATCTTAATTATGACATATGCTCTGACAGCAGCGCGCTGTGATATGCTCGTCTGACCTTTATAGCTGCATGTTCTACCTAGAGTGCTAGACTGGCCGCACCTTGAGTGAAAGACCCTGTGGTATCCACAGGCAGATGTTTTCTCGCAACTACATTCGTCTGCAATTTGGACATCCGATATACAATTGACAAAACAAAGAACACCGGGTTGACAATAGAGCTGCTCTCTACGTGAAATCATTATTGTTTGTAAGCGCTGAAAGAGGGCTTATAAGTCTTGCTTGTTCAAGGGCTTTTCCTGATAATTTATTCAATACATATTAACAATACAGTACAGTACCGTACTTACTGTACCTTATAATTGTGACTTCACATGTGCCAGAAGCACAAGAGATGCATAAAACATTTTGAAAGATTCTAGCAGACCCGCTTGCTAAAGCTTTGACAAAGTATTGTACAGGGTCTTCATATTTGCTTGGCAAGGACATTCTCGTTCACACGCTCCGCCAGTGACGGGTCAGTTGTCGACTGCCGCACGCGTGTATGTACGGGAGAATACGTTGATTAAAATCGGTATGATGCATATTTACTCACTATGTTTACCAAACATAATCGGCATCTCCTTATGAAGTTTCCGGTTAATCCGGTTAATTTAGCTTCAGTAAGGAAATAACGAACTTAACGTCTATTTTTATTGTGTACTGAACCTGTACATTTGAATCTTAAATTAGCCCGTTGTTGTATTGTCCGATTTATAGGAATAGGTCTCCCTGGAAATTTCACTCGAAACTTTTGCCTTGTTATAGCGCACGATTTCCTGCACTTTATGTACGTATTGTGCAGATATAGACGTTCAAGTAACGAATATTTCACATAAGGCATTACAGCACTATACACAATCACAATAAAACAACTGGCTAAGAGATTCAAACGTACAGGTTCAGTAAACGATAAAAATAGACGTAAAGGTCGTTATTTCTTTAGAGAAGCTAAATTAACCGGAATAACCGGAAACTTCATAAGTAGATGTCCATTATGTTTGACAGCGGATGGGTAACATTTTCTGCATCTCCTGTAAGCATGGCGAGTGAAACCGGAAACTTCATAAGTAGATGTCCGTTATGTTTGACAGCGGATGGGTAACATTTTCAGCATCTCCTGTAAGCATGGTGAGTGAAAATGCACGATACTAATTTTAATCACCGTATTCTCCCGTACATACGCACACGCAGCAGCCGGCAACTGAGGCGTCACTGGCGGAGCGCGTGAGTGAGAATGTCCTAGCCAAGCAAATATAAAGACCCTGTAGTATTATTTAAGTAGGCCGGATAGTCACGAGCCAGATAGCAGAGTCTCTACTGTATTCTAAAATTTTTACACTGCCCTGTGAGGATTAGGCGACTTGCACATCAACGATACCTTTCCAGCAGCTCAGACCAGAATTTAATTCTCTTACATAGCCAGGGATCAAATCTGGGCCTCTGGAGTGGCAGCCAACTATGCTAACTGCTACAAGAGGCATACGGTTGTTATGTAATGTTCCCTGTACGTTAAAATGCAATTGTAGTTGAGCAAGGACTGTAGGCTTACAAGAGTTGCAGTTTAGTGGTAGTGGTGGGACAGTGCAAAATCCAGATCTCAAAGGACAGCTTGACAAGTAACAAAACGAAGGCTTAAGCCTATCTTTACACATTAAAAATATATAAGGTAACTGTACCGGTTTTCGTCACTGGTCCAGTCTTCGTCACTCTTGTGTATAAGTACAAAAAATAAGCATGTCAACGGGTCTTTCTCAACGCACGAAGTCTTACGAGATGCGTCATACCTTCCTTGCCGATAAGGAGAAACTTAGCGAAATCATGCGTGCGATGTAATAGGCGATTCCCTGCGTCAAACATCTGCTGTGAGCTGAGCTGTCATGACGCGCCATTTGCTTCTCGCATGTGCTAAGCACGCGCGCGAGTTAATTATGTGCATGCGTGTTGTGTTCCGACATTTTAAAATGTTACAAGTGCGTGATATAGTTGGTAATTGTTTCTGTAACATATGTGATTTGTTATTTCGTGCTCACGTGCCTAGTTTTGTTAGAAATGCCGGTGACGAACACTGGATTTTAAAAAATGCACTTTACCAATGCTCGTCATTTGTGACGAAAACTGGCACATTGTCATTTCTCCTTGCAAGACCTAACTAACAGCGGCAATATACTTATAATGTAGATCTAAAGTACCCTGTATTAATTAAATTATCATTTGATCATCGTGTCCAGTAGTCGTCATAGCTGACGAACTTTAGAGCACATTCGTGACGAACACTAGTGCACGATAATGTTAATGTTTGTGTTAACGTTTCACAACCAATAAACATTTACAGGGTATTGTTATTATTACGTAGGTCTCTCTTCTTGACGGCCGCACCTCAGAGGCCTAGTTTTTTTTGGCTAGGAGTGTTACAGAGGATTTTTTAAATTTTTATTGAGATGATAAATAATATATTATTCTAAGACTAAATCTTTGCTTTCAGGCAATATGTTAGATAGTTATTGTTGTTTTAAGGGGCGGAACTACGAGGTCATCTGCCCCAGGCAATATGTCGAAACGCACAGTTCTGAATTATGATATTGAGCAAATGGAAGCTGCTATTAAGGCCGTTGTGGAGGACGGCATGAGTATTAAAAAGGCCGCGGAGAGGAATGGTGTTCCGAGAAACACCCTCTCGGACAAAATTAAAGGAAAATCTCCTAGAGAGAGGAAAATGGGGCTAAGTTCCATTTTAACAATGGAAGCTGAGGCTATGCTAGTTCAATGGGTAATCTCACTACGAAAAGCGGGGTCCCGGTAACAAAGGACGATTTGCAAAAGCATCCAGTGCCTTACACAAGAATTGAAGAAGGACTTTCCTTTCAAAGATGGCCGCCAGGAAGGAAATGGCGTGAATCTTTCATAAAAAGAAATCCAGGTCTATCTTTTACGAAGCCCTCAAAATTTGACAGAACATCAAAATAAAACCTGGGTTTCAGAAGTCTACAGCTATTCAGTTGAAAACGACTTCCAGTCTATTTTGTCAGACCCTCGGCGACTGTTCAACGCTGACGAGACGGTTTACTTTCTCAATCCGAAAGGTAACAAAGTGCTGGCGAACAGGGGTTACAAGACAATATATCAGCAAGTGAATTCAGATGAGAAAGAATGCTTGACGGTACTTCTAACAGGCAATGCCCACGGCGATATTTCTCCTTCCCTTGTAGTGTTCAAGTATGTACGTCTGCCGCAAGACATCATTATTGCCTCAATGCCAGCACACTGGGGCATTGGCAAATCGCCAAACTGGTGAATGACGGGAGGAAGTGTTTTACGAATTTCTCAGTAACATATTTCATCCTGGGTTGGTTGAGAAGGAGATTCCTCACCCTGACATTATTCATAGACGGGCACTTTTCACACTTGACCATACATACTAGTAAATTTTGTGAGGATCATGGAATTGTTTTGGTCGCTTTACTACCAAATGTCACACACGTACTTCAACCCACGGATATAGGGGTTTTAAGCTACTAAAGACTGTCTGGAAAAAAATGTACATGAGTGGCGAATTCAGAGGGTTTCTATGGCAACAATCGGTGTTAGGCCTCGGCGAATGGTCATTTTCCGGGCTGTTATGCCGTGGTCTCACTTGTTTAGAGCAGAATTACGACATTTTCCTGCTCGTATGTCTTCTACCCACCAATCCCGCTTCCGTCTTTTTTTTATATTCCATTTTTATTAAAAAACATAATTACTGGTACTGTTTTATTCATAAATGTTAGCCTCCAAGTCGATAAATCGGTGTATTATGCAACAATTGACAGAAATGCATTATAAACAGCAGACAAGGAAAATTAACAATGTGACGGCAATTGGTGCAAACGGGTGACGAATATAGGAAAAATCCATATACATCGTGCCGAACACTGGCGCAAAAACACACTTTTTTAAAAATACGTCATTTTTCCTAAAACGAATATCATATTTGGTCTTTCCTAGAGTTTGAGGTTTACATGGTGTCCACAGAATTTTCAATGTCAATTTTCCGGACTATTTATCAACAAAATTCCTGACTCGCGAAGTCATCGCAACATCGGAAAAATGGTTTATTGAGCAAATATACAGTATATATAATTATCTCTCTTATTTGCAGCCTCCACCATCCCCATAGCTACCAAACGCTCGCCTCTTTATTCATTTAAAATACGAAAATAAAGTAAATTATAATGCAATAATACATAAATCTAAGTACTTAATAACCTTAACTATAGTGATGGGGTTGCCACATCCCTACGCCAACACCAAAAAAAGCGTACAAAAATAGGTTAAAGAGGTTTTTACTATGATTTACTGTAAAAATGGAAACTTACCATAATGTCCAGTGAGTTATTGCTTTTTATCTTCAGAGATTAGTTGAACTAGTAACATCAAAACATGGCTGTAAAACAAAAAATACTGTATGGCTAATATAAAATTTCCTGACTTTCTAATACTTTTCGCCATTTTTTCCTGACTCACGCCATTTTTTCACACTTTTTCCTGTCTTTTCCTGACCAAAAACAAAATTCCTGACTTTTCCTGCCTGTGGACACCATGGGTTAGGTACAGTGCTTTTGTTGATTAAATTTACCAAAATGTGTACAGTGTATATGATTTCTTGTCTAAATCTCCCTTAACATGACGACCATTGGTGCATTTACCTTAAGTATGAATGAAAAAGTATCTGGCTATGAATACATCCAAATAAATGCTAAATACCTTAATCCTGGCTAGGCTTCTAAAAGATGGGTGGTTGTATTATGGGTTCCACATTAGTGAAACAGATTGGATTTTTTTGATTAAATATTTATTACAGCCAATGGCCCAAGAAAATTAAATTACAATATACATTTCATACTAGCATGGAGGATCATTGTCGCTACACAGTTCCTTGAGCGACAGCTTCTGGTCGCATTTCAGGGCGTGATACCGTTCACAACGTTTCCCACAAAATTTGCAAATACACTCTGCAGCAGGCGAATGGTAAACTTCCGTCTTACAGACTCGAAAATGAAAACCATGCACTGCAAATCTTGTCCATGAGTGATGCAGCTCATAGTCTGGTCTTTTCCATTCTGCGGGGTTCAACATAGCTTCTGTGGAGTAGAAATCTAGCCAAATCGCTTCACGCTTGGCTTGAATCTCTTCCAGTAGTTCCTGGTAGGTGCCTGTAGCTAGCAAGAGCAGCTTTACAAGGAGTTCTTCTTTGAAGAATGGCTTAAGTCAGTGTGGATGGTGTATTTTTGGAAACTCAGAGAATCTTCTTGAGAAATGTCGATTTAATTGATTCAATTTTCTTAAGGTTGGTTTTATTAAAGTAACCTCAAAACAACTCGATACCATAGGTCACAATGGGAATTATTTTACTGGAGGAAATCTTCATGGCTGTATTAATAGACATTCGTCCAAAGAGTTTGATGTCATTCATCGCTATTGTCGCTGCTGTTATTCGATTATCGAGATGTTTCGTGAACGTATTACCAGAAGTCTGTGGCGTGATTCCTAAATAGTTAAAGTGCTTTGCTAATTTCAGTGGCTCTCTTTCATGATAGAGTTCTTCACAGGCTGCTATTTTTCCACCCTTTCTAAAAACCATATGGACCGTTTTGTCCCTATTCAGCTGTAGGTTATTCTTTTCTGCCCAAAGTGTTAATCTGTCCCAGCATTCCTGCAGAGCTCTAAGATCATAAGACCCTATCACCATATCGACTGCGTAAGCGTAGAAGGAAACTAATTCTTCGTGGCCTTCAAGAACTTCTATGATGTCTGAGGTAGTCAAGATAAACAACAGCGGACTAACAGGATCTCCCTGCAAGACTCCTTTTGCTTGAACAATGATTGCTGATGACTGTAGGCTGTCTTTGATGATAATTATGTTATGCTGTAACATTTCAGATATGATCTCTGCTAGGTAGTGACCGGTCCCAAGTAGTCGACGAAGTTTATCTGCGATAAGCTGACGGTAAAATAGGTCGAAAGCCTTTCGGTAGTCGATAAAGATGGTATGGAATTTCCTTCCCTTATGTGTGAGAGTTTCGTTAATGTCTTCCAGGATATTTTTGATTGCATGTAGGGTGGATCTGCCTTTCCTAAAACCAAATTGGTTATCGGGTATCATACTAATTGTCTCTTCTGATAATCTGTTGGCTACTATCTTGCTGAATACTTTGAACGTAGTATTTTCCAGCGCGATTCCCCTGTAGGAATAAGTTGAGTCCGAGGAACCTTTGCCCTTATATAGAAATTTCAACGTTAAAGTCCTCCAGTTGGATGGTATCGTGGATGTCTCCAAGCATTTTTGAACAGTGCCGTCCATATTTCTTCTAGGTAGGGTAAAGCTTCTTTTAAATGCTCGTTGAATACTTTGTCTGGCCCGGCAGCTTTGTTGTTTTTCAAATTCTGTATTGTTTTTCGTACTTCTTCCACCGTGATTCTTGGGAAATCACGTATTTGACTTGTGTTTCTTACTAAGGGAACGTTTCCGTCGTTGAAGCGATTTTCCCATGTTTCCATCGCGATCGACTGAGCGAACTTTGGGGGTTTTACTTTGAAAACAGGGAAATGATTTTCTATGGCTTTCAACATTAACTTCTTACTCTCCTCTTCCACCCAGTTTGCTCTTTTTTCCTTCAGCAATTTCTTATACCTACATCTGTGACAATTGTATGCTATTCGAAATTCTTCTACATTCGAGTTCTTTGTTTTGTGAAGTAGCTCAAGAACTATAGTTCTTCTTTCGAAACACTCCTTGTCGAACCAAGGTTGGGATCTTCTTTTCCTTCGAGGGATTCTCACCTGTGCTCTTCTAAGGACGGCCTCTAATGTATGCGCTGTTGCTTCGATGTTCTCTCCTTGTATTTGTTGTATAATACTATGCAAAATCCCCTTGATCGTTACCACATAAAGGTGTGCGAGAAAAGACAAATATCCCTTACAGAGTACTGTACCAGAGAGTAATAATCTATGTACATTGTATGATCTTTTCTTAAATAAATTTGTTGTATAATGAATCCTTCAGTTTTTGTAAATTCTTCAATGTCACTGATACATAATGTTCTTTGAATGTTATCTGTCCATTGCTCTTGCTTCATTTTGCATGCTTTGACTGATATCTTGGCCTTAACTGGGAGATGTTCTCTTAGTGGCGTCACCTCTGATTTTGCGAGTACCTTTATTTCTGAGGTTTTGATAGAAGTGCTGGTTAGAATTAGGTCAATCGTACTCGCACCATTGTAACATAATATGTATGTATGTATGGTCCTGTGGATCATTTTGCAATATGAAACCTTCTCTTTCCATGTACTCAATAACTGAAATACTTTTAAGGACTTCTTTATCCATCTGACAATTAAAATCGCCTCCTACGATAGTTACGAAATTTTCGCCTGATGTTCTTCAACATGTTGTCAATTATGTCCTGTGCTGAGTGATTTGGTTGAAAATAGGTTCCTATAATGTTCAGGTTCTTAGTTTCCATTGTAATATATTAGCACATCTGTAAATAATTTTGTACGGGGTTAGCCATGGTTTTAGTAAGCATGATATGCCTCCGCTGGGTCGGCCTTGGTCACCCTGTGTAGCTTGGATATGGCTGCTGTAATAACCTTCTATATTAATATTTTGCGTTATGAAAGTTTCTGCTAATAGTACAATATCTGTATCGAAAAAAGCTGGTGGGTTCAGGTGGAGTATGCTGTCGAGTTCTTCTACATTCAAGAACATTATGGACACGGGGGAAAATGTGAGACTTTAAAAGTAAAAAAGAATACGCTATTCAATGTCCACTCCTCGGAAGACTGCATTTGATCTCCTGTATGGGCGACGAAAAGGTCTTACCAAGACACCAGTGGGCCGGAAATCGGAATTTGCAGTGCTTTCTAGATTACTTAGTGGTATTCCAACTTTAAAGGCTTTATTATCTCCCTGAGTTCAAAGTTCTTTACAAATTATCTTCTTCTGGTCAATGTTCTTCCTGCCTAGGAAGTTTATAATTTTCTCGCTGGATTTTTTTGCATCACGAATTCTTTTGGTGGTGGTTGTTTTGAGGCACTGCCGGCTGGATCGCAACACTCCTGGTTGCTTTAAACTGCCTGCCCATTCGACGATTACAGCATTGTTTTGAGCGTACAACCTCGTTTCCAAATAAAGGCGCTAGGAAGCAGCACCAAGGCTCTGTAGCAGACATAAGTTTTGTATTGATGTTAATGGCGAATTCGTGTTTTGGAATGCTTTTTGTGTGATTTTATAATGGTGTACTGCTGCGTGCCCTTTTGTAAATCGGAACGGGGCAAGCTAGAATACCGGGGAATATCATTTCATGAATTACCATCGGACAATTCACTGCGTGAGAAGTGGTTACACGCAATTTCCAGAGAAGGTGACACGAGAGGAAGCAAGTGGGTGCCATCTGATCGCTCTGTTGTTTGTAGTCTTCATTTTCTTCCTGAGAGCTTCAGAGAAAATTGTAAATATGGGAAATTAAAGGTAGGATCTGTACCAAGTGTTTTCCCAGAATACCCGTCGTATAAACATCTCGTCAAGGAGCCTGCAAGGAAGAGAAGGAGAACGAGCTCGCCATCAGTCACTGATGCCATAGAAGATGATCCTTATAGAACTGACATAAAAGAAGATGGGATAACAGCTGACAGTGTGAAATTTTGTCATGTTAGTGTTCAAACACATGACAGTGAAAGTGAAAAGGAAGACAAAATTCGAAATCTAACAACTGTCATTAATAGGCTTCGAGTGAAAATTTATAGACTGGAACGAAAGATAAAAGCAATTGAGGAGGAATCACAGAAAATAAATGAAAAAACCCAGAACAGTAGTGAAATTAAGTCCATCAGCATTGTAAGGAAGTCTGCAGAAGGAGGTAACCACGTGGCTATTTTTCTCATGGACCAAATCCATAATTTTCATAAGCAACGCCCTCAGTGGTCTGAGCAAACGCTTCGACATTGTATATGCTGGAGGATAGCATCTCCCAAAGGGTATGAATTTGCTTGCAGATCCAAACTTGTTCAAGCACCCTCACGCAGTACATTAGACAGGTATTTAGGAACAGTTAAATGTGGTGTTGGTGTTTCTCCTTTGGTAAAGGAAAGACTAAAAGCAGAAGCAGCAAATTTAGAAGAGATAGAGAAAGTTGCTTCTCTCATCTGCATACCTGCCAACTTTTGAAAAGGGCTATCAGTAAAACTCACGCGCGACAAAAAATAGAACGATTTTCGATATACCCCCGGCTTGACGAAAATAATAATACTTCTGGGCTACAAAATACAATAATTCATGCTTTAAACAGGATACTTCAATGAAATCATATCTACTTACATAATTTGTATATGAACATAACAATCCAGAAGAAATCCATGTTAATCAGCAGCAGGCGTGGTGAATATTGGTTTGGAGCACACATAACAGGACTTCCTTGATAGATTAAGCTGATATACGATAATTGAAAAAGGCTTTACACAATAAAACTTGTTTAACGTAACACAGGCAAGAAATAATATAATTCACACTGCAAATCACATGCTAGTTCGACTTTAAAGTCATGGTTGTGGTCTTTTTAGCTTCCTGCAAAAAGTCATGAGAAAATGTTTTGTCATAACAGCGACCAGAACTCCTGGTCTTCAAAATAGAAATAGACTCCAGAGATTCATTGGACATGGATGACCTGAACTGTGTTCTATTTTTCTTCACAAGGCTAAAAACACGTTTACATTCTGCATTGCTATGGGGTATGGTGAGAACATTACTCTAGAAATTCGGTTATACTTAAGAAGTCTATCGGCTCCACGAATTCTTGATATTTGTGCCCAATTGGAATCACTTGCAGCATCTTGATGTGCAGCCGAAGTGTCATCTACCTGAAGAGCTGTGAACTGCCTCTGAAGGTCATTCACCACCTCATCTGTAGTTTCATTCTCTTCCTTGCATAACATGATAGGAAACTTTTCCAAGAAAAAACGAATGGAAGAAAACTGTGCATCTTCAATTTTGTCTAACCTAGCAACTTGAGCATTCTTTAACACGTCATCCTTGAGTGGAAACTTGTTGATGATGTAGTCACAGGCAGTACAAAAGTAGTTTCTCACTGATGGAAAGAAAAGGGATTTATCTGTATCCGGTCCGTTCTGAAGGCACTTAACAACTTCAGATGATGCATTTTTTGCCATTTTATTTACAAAGCATGTCGTTTTCGTGCGACCACAACTATATTTCTTTGCAACTTCTGATGTTGGAAACATCTTAAATAAAGCATCAGCATGATCAGCCGCACTTAAGGGCACATTGTGTTCCACCAAAAAGGAAGTAAACAGACACTCGGCCCTAATTACGTCACTGTCAACGTGAAGAAAGAATATGCACATGGTAGAAATAAAAAACAAACACACACGTGGAACGAATGTAATTAGTCCAAGGAATACAGGAAACTGCGAAGCACGAAGTTATAGCACAAACACTCGAACGCTTCATTAAAATATGCCATAACCTTAAAAGACGAAAACATTCAAGGAACGCCAACTTCGCGAACAATGAACAACTCACGTGGTCAAAGAATATGGTTTAAATCGCAACGAGCGAACGGAGCGGAACAAAGAATATGCGAAGCAGAGCCTGTCGACACCTAAGATTCACATGGAAGAACGGTTATCCCGGCTTCAAATTCAATTACAATGAAGACACAAACATCACACGGTTAAAAGTACGAATCATATCAAAGAACGAGTTATCGACTATCGTGGACTTGCCTTCGACCCACGCAAACAATCGATTGTACGGAAGTGTGCGGTATTATCGAATGTAAATTATCTTTTCAAATTTTTGTCCGCGAAATCGTAAAATGACACCGTTCATCCGTAAAACCGTAAAATGCTGCAATTTCCGTAAATTTTACGGATAAACCGTAAAAGTTGGCAGGTATGCATCTGTGATGAAATGTCTATCAAGGAGAGATTGTTGTACTGTACAACAAAGAGGAAGATAGGTTTTGTGGGCTTGTTGAAGCAGAAGGTGTATATAATGAAGAAATTGGACCAAATCCTGTGTTGGCAAACAAGCTTTTGTGTTTTGTTATTCATGGACTATCCAAGAAATATACCATTCCTGCAGCATATTTTATGGTAAAGAATTTGCAAGGAAACTAACTCTTTGTTCTTGTGCAACAAGTTTTAAGAGCAGTTGAGGAATGTGGGTTTTTTGTACTTCGACTTGTGACAGACAATCACCGAACAAATGTGTCTATGTTCAAGAAATTTGGTGGCGAAGAGCTAACATCTTGCGTGAAACATCCATGTGAACCTTCGAGGCCACTATTTTTAAGTTTTGATTACTGTCATATCATCAAAAACATTAGGTCTCAGTTCTTAGATCATGACATGGCAGACAGTACAGGTATCATAACTTCAGGATACATAAAGGAACTGTATAGACTACAGAGAAATTTAACAGTCAAACCGGTCAGGTACCTTACCCGAAAGCATGTTGAACCAAGTTCATTTGAAAAGATGAACGTACTGTGTGCTGTTCAGGTATTTTCACCACCAATGATTGCAACGATAGAGTTCATGAAAGACAATCAGTTGCGTTTGGCTTCACGTGTTGATTTTTCCCTGGCTGGACCTACTGTGCGCTTCATGATGAATGTGCACAAATATTTTACTATACATGACATCAGTGACAGTTCACAGCATTTAAGACACAACAAGCCAGACAGCATGATGTTTTATTCTGCTGCTGATGAGCGCCTTCAGTGGCTGAAAAATAACTTTTGTCAGTATGTAAGAGAAGTGCAGCAGGAATCCAAAAAAGTCAGTCTCAAGGGACTTACAAAGGAGACCTGTGAAGCCATGCTGTTCACCGCAGAATCAACGGCTTCATGTATTGTCCACTTGTTGCAGAATGGTTTCTTTTACGTGCTAACCCGGAAGTTTTCAGGAGATCCTGTTGAAGCCATGATCAGTGCAGTACGAATGGGAGGAGGGAATAATGACATGACTGACTCACGGACTGCTCAGAATGCCATCAAGAGGATATCGAAATCTGGTCTTATGATTTCATCTGCAGGAGCGAATATTGCTCATAACCAAGATTTCCAACTTCCCAGTAAATTATTCTTGGCCAATGAAAATGAAAATGAAGATTCAAGAGCGACAGTCGTCCTCCCTCAAGAAGTGACTGTTATACTTGAAAGTATTCGTGAACCCATTGCTAGAGTTTATGTGACTTTAGAATCTGCTAGTCAGGCATTAGTGTGTGGTTACTTGGTTCGTGTAATTGAAGAAAAAACCATGTGCAGTTCCTGCTCAGACAATGTTTCACTTCCACCTTCATCCACACCATTACTGGGACTTATACACCATTTAGACAGGGGTGGTCTTCGATATCCAAAACCACAGTTTGTAAGTCTGATTACATCGTTACAACAATTTGTGGAATCAGCGGTACCCCACTGTAAAAAAAACTGCATGCCTGCTCCAAGCTATGCTGGGTCATATTATGCCACCTTTACGAAAATGTACTATTTTCATGTGTTCTGATGTTCCCAGTCACCAAGAGCTTGTGGCAGAGCTGGTTGCAACAAAATATGTAAGACCATTGCTTGCCAATATAGGGAAGAAACAAACAGATAAAGTCTATCGGTATGCATGGAATACAAAGCCACTTTCCAGGAAGGGACTGAAATTGTAATTTAAGGTTGAGATACATTGTTACTGCATACAGTTATAAGACAGGTTATTTTTGAACATATTTTGGTTGGCATAGCTTCCTCCTCTTTTAACCCATTAACACCTTTTTTTCCCTTCTTTTTTTCTCTAATTTATAATGAAATTTTTCCTGTAAAATATTCAAGAAATTTAAGAGTGCTAAAATACATTCTGTATTCAGAAATTTGTTAAATAAGTGACACCCATCAGCAGATATTAGCCATCCTCATTGAGGATGCTGCACGTTCAAATAGCTCTACATTCACCTACCTCCTTAGGCTTACGTAACAACAGTCACTTATTGCAGGTACACATCGAAACGTTGCATTTCTGACAATAGATTCTGGGTTTTGCAGGGCATCCTTTAGGGCACATCTCTGCTTGTCTCTTTGAGCAACCAAATGACAAATTCCATCAAATTTTACTTCAGACACAGTCCTGAAACGGCTTGAATGTGGTAGCAGTAGCCTTCCCCAGTAACACTTTGGGAGTGATGAACCAAGTACAAAACTACTTAAATTAGCTGACATGCGGTACCTTGTGTAATGTTGAATAATAATTGTGGAAGTGATATCCTAATAGTTGTTTTCTCCTCCGCTGTCTATAACCCACCCACCATCCCCTTTTTATAACATTGCTTGTATAGTGAAATTTTAGATGTCAGCAATTTTGTACGTGATTTATAGGATAAATAAGATGTTGCTAAGCCCACGAATACGGTATCTTGTGGTGTTTGTTTTATGCTGCACTTGCTCCGCTCGATTCGTTGTGTTTCTATGTTAAGAAGGTTTTACATACAAAAAAAAAACCTAACCTGGGCCTAACGCCCCAGACTACCTTGCTTGTAATATAAGCAGTAATTTGTTGTCCACACAGTGCCTAACCTAGTAGTGGGTATAAATTCTATCTTATTAAAGCTTTACATACAAAAGCCAACCTAACCTGGGGCTAACGTAACAGACTCCCTTTCTTGTAGTACAAGCAGTAATTTTTGGCCAGTCAGAAGCCAATAGTATCTCGCTGAGCTCGTTACGCATGACCTGTGTCTTATTTTATGGAGGTTACCATACATTGGCAACAGTGAAATGGCATCTCGGTAACGGATAAACACACCCAAGGCGCCTGTTTCAGTAGCAGTTGAGCTACGACTAGCTTTGACAATTGCTATCTGTTGAATGAACAATAAATAACGACTAAAGTCACTTAATATTTCCTGTGCAGCAATGATAATGGACAGTAATTTCAATTCACAATGACTCCCAGAATATCAAATACGGTACTTAAGGTATGAAAATGACATATTATATTAGTTAAGTGCGAGGCTCGTGTTTCATCACTCCCACAGAATTACCCCTTCCCCTGGGTGCTTGATTTCTAGCAAGTAGTTTCAAGTGCCTGACTGTAATTCAAAATATCAAGGGCATTAGTACTTCACCGTTGTTATCGCAACGGTAATCGTAGGAACCGCATCGATCTTTCTTCATTTCATTGCTGACTTTTAGTGGACAGTCACTTGTTCGAGTTATCCTTATTACAGTGCCTGTTGCTCTATATCTAGGGTTTGGAGATGAATCAGGAGGTCTCTGCTAGCAAAAATGTTATCAAAGAACACTGATTTTGTTAGTTTCAATGCAGAGAAAAATGTTTCACAGACTTACGTTGCTCCAAACATTGATAACACTTGTGCGGCCTGCCTGTGCAATTTTGGATATTCTTGCTGCGGTAATTTTGAGTAGAAATCGGGCAAATTTTGCACAGAGCTAAAAATATCCTTATGTCTTGTGCTACATTGCAAATTTATAAGCTCCATTTGAAACTCGTGCAGAACCTCAGTTACAGAGATTGAAAATGGGCTTCACAAACAAAACAAGTCCTTACTTTTTAGAACCAGCCACAGTCAAACGTTACTAATCCCTGCGATCAAATAATGTCAAGTGAGACTACAGAGAGCAATATATGGTGCACCACATCACAGCAAAGACAGTACATGAGGGGTAAGACGAGAAAGCGAGAGAGAGAGACAGACATATAGACTTCCCCCACCATCATTGCAAGGCCGTCCGCCCCAGACGCACTCCAGAGTGCAGTCGGTGTGCTAGCGCGCCCAGAGTGCTGTTTGGCCACCTCTGCTCTAGACCAATAACTGCTAGGTAACATCATATATGCACCCCTGGATTTTGTCACGCGTATGACCAACCATATGTGGTGGTGTATTATGTATCTTCCATGTTGGCAATACTAATGTGATGTGTCATCAATGTGTATGCCTTGGTGACAAATTAAGAAAAAAGGAATGAAAATCATCTATTATCCATGTTAACGAAACTGTGAGTGTCAAAGGCAGGTTCTCGTCTCATGCACTTGTAATGAAAATAGTGCTTAAAGTTATGGGAACGTGCAAACCACAAAAATACAGGTCATGAGAGAATTTGAATTGTATAATACTTTTAATTGTTGAGCTATCTCATTGTTAACTTCATAATTACTGGATTGAAAAAATAAAGAAGTTACCTTAGCATACTTTCATTAATAATTGCCCTGGAATATGGAAAAAAAAAACTTTTTTATTGCCATGTGACAGGTGTCATGAGGATGCTGGGAGTTAGATAGATAGATTTTTATTAATTCCATTTGATCAAATACATGCATTCAATACATTTTTGATATAGGACACGTCAGAATTTACATGCATAAAATAAAAGAACTAACAGGTATATATTACTAAGATTAAAACTATTTATAACTTATTATAATAGCAAATCTTAATAGATACAATCTTATTGCACAACTATTTACACCTCACTCTATTATCATAATATGAAAACTTAATTCTATAAATACAACAACATACAGCTAGGTATTAAAATTAAATTAAAAAAGTAAAATATAGTTATAGATTCCATCACTCCTATACGCTAAAATATTCAACTACTGAGTAAAAACAATGGCACTGCAGATAAGCTTTCAACATTCTATCAAAGGTTTTTATTTTTGGGGCCAGTTTTATATACTGGGGTAGTTTATTGTATAATTTAACTCCAGTGTGAAAAGTTCCTTTTTGATATATGCTTGTGTGTGTGTGTGAAATATGAATGTTTTGATTTTGTCTTGTGTTATGCCTATGAACATCATTGTTTGTTTTAAGAAAAACATCTTTATTCATTAAATTCTTTTTAAAAAACATAATACTTTCAAAGATATATATGCAGGGCAGTGGGAGAATGTTTAAATCTTTAAACAGAGGTCTACATGATTCTCTAGAGTGTACATTTGCCATAATTCTAATCGCTCTCTTTTGTATCCTAAACGTGCTTAGTACATCTGGCGACATACCCCAAAATATGATCCCATATCTTAAGTATGAATGGAAATAAGCAAAATAAGTATTTCTTAATGTGTGCATGCTAGTGCAGGTTTTCAAAATACGTAACGCAAAGCACATCGAGTTCAGTTTAGTATTCAGATATTGTATATGTTTATTCCATTTCAAGTCTTGTTGTATCCATAGTCCTAAAAACTTTGTTTCTGATTTATTTTCTATTTGATGACCATTTAATGTTATATTGGGCATCGCAGGATTCCTATTCTGTATAGTGTGGAAATTTAGACATACTGTCTTTTTATAGTTTATTATGAGGCGATTATCTTGTGACCATTTGGTTAACTCTCCTGTAACGGAGTCAGCAGACTGCTGTATGACCTGTTTAGTTTCACCTTTTATTACGAGTGTTGTATCGTCCGCAAACAAAATTTCCTTATGTGAATGAACGTTCTGTGTTATATCATTGATATATAGAAGAAAGAGTAGTGGGCCCAAAACCGATCCCTGGGGTACTCCAAATTCAATAATTCCCTCATTGGACAATGTTTCATTAAGTAATTTGGTTCCATCATCCTTGTGTCTCAAGCTTACTATTTGTTTACGCCTTGTTAAGTAAGACTCTATCCATTTATTAGCTAGACCTCTAACACCATATTGATTTAGTTTGGTAAGGAGGATTTTATGGTCAACTACATCAAATGCTTTCGATAAATCCAAGAATAGGCCAGTTACATGTTCCTTATTGTCAATTAATTTCAGTATACTATTACTACATTCGTAAATTGCTGTCTGTGTAGATTTTTCCGTTCTAAATCCATGTTGTGAGTTTGACAATATTTTATTTTTTTCTATGAAACTTATCAGTCTCTTATACATAATTTTTTCCACAATTTTTGCAATACCAGTTGGTAAGGTAATAGGACGATAGTTATCTAATTCATCTTTTGAACCATTTTTGTGCACTGGAATTACTTTTGATAACTTCAAAATATCCGGGTAAGTTCCTGAGAGAATTGAACTGTTTATTAAGTGCGTAAGTGGATTTATTATATTTTCTGCACATTTCTTTAAAATTGCATCAGGGATGCCATCAATGCCAGCACAGAATTTATTTTTTAGCTCTTTTATAACTATTCTTACCTCTTCACTTGTGACATGATTTATAAATAAAGAATCACTGCATATATTTATTTTATTATTAGAATTTAGTGTATTTACCTGTGATTTATTTAATAATTTTTGCGGAATTTCCAGAAAATAGTCATTAAAAGTGTTTGCTATTTCCTCTGGATTATTAATCACTTTATTATTTCTGGTCAGTGTAATGTTCCTTTGTATTTTAGCAGATTTTCCAGTTTCTTTCTTTATTACAGACCACATAGCCCTGTTTTTATTAGATGATTGGGAAATAAAATTATCATTATGCATTTTCTTTGCTAGTCTTATTACCTTATTTAATATGCTAGTGTATTTTTTGTAGTATAAATTGAATTCAGGTGTTGTGTGGTATTGTTTATATAATTTGTGTAGAAATTTCTTTCTTTGACATGAATTTATAATCCCTGTTGTTATCCAATTGCTAGTTTTGTTATTTTGAACAGTTCTTCGTTTAAAGGGGAATGCTATTTCAAAATAGTGTTTTAGGGTACTGTTAAATGCATTAAATTTATCATTTACATTTTCTAGTTCATAAATTTCTGACCATGTTTCCTTATTTAATAAGTCATTGAAATATGTAACATTTGATTCAGTGAATGACCTGCACTTTGATTTTACTCCATTATCATTATTATTGATTACTTCGGATACTTCAAAACTCAGTATTTGTCCATGGTGGTCACTAAAACCCGGACAATAGACTTCTATTGAATGGTGATATTTATCTGTATTTATAAAAATTTGATCAGGAGTGGTTTTACTAAATTTTGTTATTCTTGTTGGTGTATTTACTGTAGGTTTCAGTCCATAGGAAATTAGTAACTGGTTTAATAATTCACAATTTCTATCAAGTTTTAAGAAATCCACATTTACATCCCCACAAATTATTATATCGAAATTTACTTTGCTCATGTTATTGAGTAACAATTCTAGTTTATCTATAAATAGAGGAAACTTTCCTGACGGAGAACGGTATACGCATACAATTATTAACTTAAACTGCTGAATTTTTACGGCAGAGAATTCAAAATCCTGTTCCATAATTAGATAATCATAAGCTGTTATCTGTTCATGATCTAAATTATTTCTTAAGAAGATGCAAGTACCACCATGGCTAATATTAGATCTAGAGTATTTACTAGCTTGTATAAACCCTGGGAATTGAATTAATTCGAGTTGTTCCTCTTTCAGCCAATGTTCTGAAATACATAGTGCTGAGATGTCTTTAAGTTCATTTTTAAGCATTAGATTTATGTAATCAATTTTATTATAAAGAGACTGGACATTCTGGTGGTAAATTTTAAATTTGTTACTTTTGCAAGCTTGTGTTGGTGATTTATTTACATTATTATTATCATAATTGTTATTATTATTGTTGCTAGACAAATCCGAAATACCATTGTTGCACTCCGTTAAATTTGACTTCAAAAGATGTGAATGCCAAACCTCACGTTTGGCTTCTTCTACCAGTTTCCCTGCTTCCACTCTAATGATATTACTGTTGAATTATTCTTACCATTTGAATTTACAATTTTGCAGATTTCATCACTAAGATACTCTTTTCCTAATCTATTTAAGTGTAGGCCATGCCGAGTGTGGAACTTCCTGTCTAATTTACTTACATCTACAATTTGGACATTTGGAAAACTCTTACAAATTTTATGAATTTTTCCATTTGTAGCCTCTATTTCTACATTTACACATGACTTGGGAATTAAATCGTGTCTCTGCGGAATATTTACAATAATGACATTTGTTTTTTGCATGGATGGCAATGTACCCTTTAAATCTTTGATTACCTTTTTACTCTCATTTCTATAGACGTCGTTTGCTCCAGCGATGATCACTGCGTAGTCCTTTGCAGTAAGGGACGCACACTCTCCTATCATCCCGTTCGTGACTTCTGCAATCTGAGCTCCTGGCTTCACTGTCGAAGTGACCTCCATTTCTCGGCTTCTCTCCAAAACGCTTGCTGCTACATCTCGCCCGTGGCTATCCGCAAATATCCGCATCTTCCTGGATTTTCTCTTTATCACTTTCTTCTTTTCTTCTTGAGGAAAGTCATCATTTTCTTCGACAAGCACTCCAAATGAATTTGAGACGGGAATTTCAGTTACATGTACTCCATTTATAGGCCTAGGCTTATTCAATCTTAATGCATTACATTTCATGTAGAATGTACTTATGAATTTTTTTGGTTGAATGTCAGATTACATTTCATGAAACTTTTAAAAATTGTTTATTTAGTTCATCTTGTGATGTATTTTATACATAAATCTGTCCAGTTCTCATCATTTGTGTGGTGGATGTATGATAAAATGTGCGATTTGTTTTGTGGCAATTGGCTGGTTTGTTAATAAATCCCAACATCTCACCACTATCAAAGGTAAACAATCTGCTTGAATGTAAAAGTAAATTAATGATGTGACTGGGATGGCTTCAGAGTAGGAAGAGCATCAATGTCATTAATTAATTTCATAAAATATTATTTTAGGATTTAGTCCATGTTTTATTAACTTGAAAGTTTTAAAATTAGTATGATAAATTTGACCCATGTTCCTTGTCTTGTTTTCTCATTATGAAAGTTGCATTAATATGTGTCTGAATCTATTATTCTCCAAATTTGTTAATTGAATAATAAAATGTCCAGATTTTTCCCTCAATTCTGGTAATGGTGTATTAATTACTAATGCCATTCTTGAAGGATTTGACTGAGAAGGCTACAGAAGAGGAGGAGGAAGAGCAATATTTACTAAAGAAACACAACTGAAGCTACACAACCGAACTGTTTCACAGATTTTAATGCAACGACACTGCTCATATTTGAATATTGTTCTAGGATTTCTAGTAATTAGTGTGGTTTAGAATGACATTTCCCGTGTGTATTAACACTTGAAGGCCGTAGCGCACCTGCCTCTCACCCGGAGGTCTAAGGTACGATTCCCAGCTCTGTCAGTAATTGTAGAATTGCAGGAACGGGGTGCACTCCGCCTTATGAGGACAATTGAGTAGCTATCTAACAAGGAGGCTGTCCCGGTCACGAAAACCAAGATTAACGGTTGAGGGGACCCGGCACGCTGACCACTTGTTAGTTAGTTATTGTTGTTTTAAGGGGCGGAACTACGAGGTCATCTGCCCCTATGACCACGTGTCACTATAATATTCAGGCCAAATGGCTGGGCAGCGGTCGCTTGGTAGTCCTAGGCCCTTCACGGGCTGTGGTGCCAAGGGTTTTTATTACCATAACACTTGAAGGTTACATAAATTATTATATAGTTTAATGTTTCTTTTCATGTCCCACCACCAGGGGCTTACAACTAGTGGGATGTGGGTTGGCTCCTCTCTTTCATCTTTCCTGCCAACTCTTGTTCCCCAACGTTATTAGGGTATTGGAGGCCTGTGATGTCTTTCATTTCCCTGCCTTAATTGGCTCTTGTCTTTTTCTTTCCTATTTTTTGTGGGATCAGAATCTTTGAAGAATGAGTATTGAGTATTTGGAAACTAATAGAGCCATAAAAGGCAGATAGAAAAGGGAAAGAGGAGAGGGTCCACCCCAAAGTCAATAAAAAGGGGAAAATGGATACAGCTCTGGAACCCCTCACAGTCGCTGACTCCCGAGCTCAAAAGCTGACGGTGTAGACTTAGCCATGTGCTGTCCCTTCGAAGAAGGAGGGTATCAGGATAGATGATGTTAGGGCCAGTTAAGGCAGAAAAATGAAAAACTCCCTAGATTTCGGATACCCTAATACAGTCGGGGTTGGAAGAGAACAAGAGCTCGCTAGGGGAGGTCGACAGGTAGATGACAGAGAGGAGCCTGGCACAAGTAAGTGGAAATAATAACGGACAAGGCTGGGGTCCAGTGGTCTCGAAGCCAAGTCCCACTAGTTGTGATCCCTGGGGTTGGGGATATACCCTCAAGGGCTCATGGATAGTGAGGTTGGTAATAGGCATCTCGGAAGAATTTCTGAGCTGGGTTCGGTTTTCTTCTTTTCCCGTGACGGGGCTAACCCCTCTATCCGTTATTGTTTTAAGGGGCGGAAATACGAGGTCATCTCTCCCACACCCTTTTCTATCTGCCTTTCATAGCTTTACTTCCTTTCAAGTCCCTCAATCCTTCTCTCGTGGTTTAGCAGCTAGGATGCTTGGCGCTAGCCCCGGAGGTAGAATTCAATTCCCTGTCTGCCAAGAAATTTAATTCTGGTTTGAGTGCTGGAACGGGGTACATTCGTCATCGCGAGGCAAAAATGAGTGGATGTGGGTTCGAATCCCACCTCAGCCATCCTCGAAGTGGTTTTCCGTGGTTTCCCCACTTCTACTCTGGGCAAATGCCGAGATGGTTCCTAATTTAAGGCCGCGGTCGTCTCCTTCCCAATCCTCACTTGACTTAAAAATACACACACTAATACAGTCATCACAATACGATGGGTTATCAAACAAATTCAACACACATCTAAGTACATGGTGCTACATGACCACGATGTCGCAAAGCCCCTGAATAAATGAACATCCCATTTTTCGGCGGCCCTTTTTTGATCTTTTATTGCCCTTATTCTTTATTTTCATCTCCAGTATACTGACAGTAGTGGCTACGCGGCTAAAGCGCTGCGTTAGGTCAAGGGGCCAAGCTCTCTGCTGACTCGGTAGACGCGTGGGATCGAGCCCCACCGTCGGCTGTCCTTGAAATGGTTTTCCATGGTTTCCCATTTTCAACACCAGGCAAATGCTGGGACAGTACCCTCTGACAGGCCACGGCCGCTTCCTTCCACATCCTTGCCCAGTTTCATTCATCTTCATCCATTCCATCTCTCATCCCGACGCGCAGGTCGCCCACGGGCGTCGACTAGAAAGACCTGCACTCGGCCTCTCAGGAGGCTACACGACAAAAAATAAATCTCTAGTATGTAAGTTAGATTTAAATCAGTTGGAAGTAGCCTAATTGTATTTTATTACCATCCGTATAATTACGGGCAAATGAGCTAGACATTTCGCCCCTTAAAAACAATCGCCACCACCACCATGCATTTTTGCTTTTCTTAATACTGAAAATTTGCCCGTAAGTATGTGTCTGAATACTTTTAGATGATTGAATAACAAAAGAACTAACTTATTGTAAAGTTTTCACGTCCGTCAATTTCGATATTGATCCTCCAAACATAGCAATTCTTCGTTTCAGGTATCTTCCTCTTTAAAAAGCCGCGAAAATTCCAGTGCCTTAGTGCTGCACCTAGCGGTGAATTAATGCATATATCTTGTACGCCTGTGAGTGTCGAATGGGCAGGCAGTTTAAAGCAACCAGGAGTGTTGCGATCCAGCCGGCAGTGTTTTGAGGGAAGGGACGTTGAGGTCAACTGCCCCCTATAAATTAATTCTGCAATGAGGAGGCCACGGTTCAAGTCATGAAGGGCTGTCTGGTGAATAGGCCTACCCTCTTCATAATCTTGCGAAATAAATCGCATTAATGATACAAAGTGTATACCACCGTAAATTAATGATCAAGACATTCTGTGATGGCTTTGCCGGTACGGAACGTAAAATCGCAGCTATACGCAAACGTGGAAAAAGACCGCGCATCCCAAACCTTCCCTTTAGTTGAGCCTGTAATTCCTTATATGAGAAGAAAGTATGCCATATCGTTCAAGTGTAGTGCGACCCGAAGTAAGACAAAATGTTATGTCCCGAAATATTTCCTAATCCCTCATGCATAGCATTTAACAGGACATTTCATACCAAGTTATGGTAGGTTAAGGCGACAATAAAGGTTACATCTAATTACAAAATACCATACAATGACAAATTATAAATGTGAGTAAATACTAACCCCATGGATAAATATTCAAAATTAGTTAAATTATCACAAATAAAATCAATGCACTCTTTAAATATTTCACATTTCCTCGCCGCTTGTGTTTCTGAAGACAAAGAATACGGAATATTGCGCTTCAATAAAACAGGTACACCACTAGGACAATAGCAAATGTCTTTATTGGAATCATAAAATCATTTGAGTGCAGCTCTTTCCAACGACATTAAAGGATATAAGGCGCTAAGATTATGGCAGTGATTTAAACAAGCTAATATGTTGTATTTTATTCAATATTTTTATACTTAAAATAATTAAAAAATGTATGTAAAATACGGAAAGCGAAATTGATATCTGTAACGTTGAGAACATGGAATCTTGGTTAACAAATGAGACATGATTAGCGATATTGTTTTTATAATACATTAGTCATTTCATAACCTAAAAGCTAGAATAGTTATTTGTTTCCCATGCGACGAATCGAACGTATTGCTGTTGACAATTAGTTTGAGAATGAATATGTTATTTGTTTAGTTATTTCAGTATTATTTTTGGAACACAATTATTAGTATGTATCTTTTGTATTGCTCTTTTTATGCGCAATCCATCAACGTAGTTTGTTCCGATTATTCGTCATTTTCCCAAGATACTACTTTCAAACTGGATATGAAACGTACTATTCGTTTATCTTGATATTATGTGCGATATACATAAATCAAGAGTTTTTTTCTACGTCGAGTAACGTCTAGTCTAGAACCTTGCTAACAAAATGCTTTATGCGAGTGGTGTTATTGACACTCGATATGGCGGACGACAGCCGGACGTTTCTGCAGTGAATTTATAAAACGTCTCCTTACGGCTGAAAACGATTTTGTTTTACTTAAAGCTGGAACTTGAATTTATGCTTAGACCACTCTTATATATTTGTAGCCAAAAAATTCATTGTACATGTGCAATGCCCAAGAATAAAAAGAACATTAAGTTGGTGAGTATGCTGACTTGAAACTTCCACAGTGCTGTTATAGACAGAAAATAAAATATTGCACACTGATAATTTAAGAAGTTAAATCCTTATTTTGAATCCAGAGGTGTAATTCTGTGACAATTTTGAAACGCAGATTCTCAAATAATTAAACAGACTGAACATATTGTACGTGGTTAGGTAAGTTACTTTTTCAAAAGGAACTTCCTCACAGTTGTTACTTGCCAAAAAAAGTAACGAAGTTACCGCTACAGTTACTTGTCAAAAATAGTCAGTAAGGTAGTCAGCCCGAAGGCTGGTTGGATCCTCAAAAAGTACCGCCGTTAGGTTATGTGGGTAGATACCCACTAAAACCCAAGGCAGTACTATATTGAGGCGTACTAGGCAAGATGAGAAGTGAGGTAGTTTGTCATTGCTTTCCTCACGTCAAAAATAGTAACGAAGTTATATTTACAATTGTTGAAGTCACAAATTGTTACTTTTGTGTAAGAAGAACATAGTTGCTTAATAACATTAAGGCTATTCGAAATAGCATCTGTGTTAAGATCTGCGAAAATAACACAGACTAATGGAATTCTCCAAGAGGATCCACTCCTTTTTAGCATAACTAGTAACTCAGTGTATAAGCGATGGTGTAGCCTATAAAAATGTATGTACATGCTGATGATATGGTGCTCGCAGTATTAATCATTCAGAAGAGGTACTTTTCCGTTTTCACAACTATTACAAGGCAAATTATTGGAAATCAATTATTTATGATTCACATACCTTTCTGGGAGTCATTAGAAGTTCATTTCAATTTGAATTGTCTCTGTTGCACCGGAAATATTTCTTTTATTACGTAAATACTGGGAAACCTCTCTTTCGGACATTCCTCTAAGGACACCCCTTCATACCGGCGATTTTCTAGGTCCGTGATCAAACCCCTATTAAGTATATTAGTAATTAATCTCTCTTATGCGGACACTCGCTTTTATGGACACCGATTCCCCATCCGCATTTAAAACAATCAACCAATCTCTCTAAGCGGGCACTTGTTTTGAAAAGAAATCGCATCTCCTTAGGTTTATTAGTCTTGTATGAACACACTGTTGTGTTAATGTACGTTCGACTTATCCTGTGCTTCCTGGATGCCAGTTAGCGCTAACCTTCTCATCCCCTATCTTCTGCACTGCTCCAAAAATAAAACTAGGCGTAACTGTATCGCTTCATTGTTCTCTTGAACTTAAAATGGTTGGGATAAGAGAATTCATACTTTTACTATCTGGTCCTAAGTTTTACCGTGAAACTTCTTAAATCTTTTGTAGGACCGGTGCGTTACAGTAGTAAGTGAGTGCGTTTGAAATGGCTCCTCGAAAACGTTTAACTTTGAAGGAGAAAGTAGACATCCTAGATTATCACAAACATGAGAAATATGGTGTACGGAAACCATGTGAAGTGTTTAAGATTGGAAAGACACAAGAAATTGTGAAAAAAACAAGAAGAGATAATTAAGGTATGACATCTTAATGGTAATGAGACAGTTTCAAAGTGATAATGGTGCTGTTATTGATAAGTCAGTGATAGGGTGGTTCAGCAAAATAAGAAGTAGGAACGTCCCTGTGTCCGGACCAATGATACAAGCCAAAGCTTCGGATTTCGCGGCAGAATAAGGTATCTGAAGATTTCAAAGCTTTGAACGGCTGGCTCGAGAATTTCAGAAAGTGCCACGATACAAAATTTAGAGCAATTGCGGAGAATCCTCCACTATTGAGTAGGATAATGTTTCAAGCTGGGAAGAAAAATTGCCTTCAATCACTAACGGCTAATTATTTGCCGTAAAACATTTTAAATGCGGACGAAACTGGACTGTTTTACCGCGCGTAACCCTACGTTTCCATGTAAATCCCTATACATACTGCTCGTGCCAAATTGCAATCACTTTTTCTAACCCTCTCTTTAGCGGACAGTATTTACGGTCCCAAGTGTGTCCGTTATAGAGAGATTTCACTGTAAATCATTTTCCTTCTTGTTCATTTGACGATCGCCGCCATGACACATTGACATCGTACCGTACACTACGTCATACTTTGCCAACATGTCCGATGCAAAATACACCACACGACACGTGAATCATCATCATCATCTTGCACAGTTTCCAGCCACTGGCCGGGTCTGTTTGGAACACAAGCCTCTCCAACGTCTTCTGTCTTCCCACCATCTATCAGCCTCCACCCTTGTCCAGTCTTCTCCTCTCTTCTTCACGCTTTCTTCCACCCCCTTCAGCCACCTGTCTCTCGGTCTTCCTCTCGGTCTCTTTCCTTCCCACTTCGTCTCGTGTATCCTCCTGGGTATCCTGTTCTCCTCCATTCGTTTTACATGTCCATACCATCTAAGTCTAGACTTCTCTATACCATCCTGTAATGGTTCCTCCTTCATTAATTCTCTGGTCCTCTCATTTCTTATTCTGTCCATCTTTGTAGCTCCAATACTGCTTCTCAAGAACCTCATCTCACTGGCCTGTATTTTGCTCTTCTCCCTTCCTTTCATAACCCAGGTCTCCGAGGCATACGTCAGGATAGGGACATAGTACGTCCGATATATGATCTTTTTGCTGTTCTGAGGGACATCCTTGCTCCATAACATGCTTCTCACACTCCTCCGAAATGCTTCTGCCTGCCTCCCCCGCTCATTTATTTCTCTATCGTTTCTTCCATTCTCTTGTATCAGGCTTCCTAGATACTTGAAACTCTCCACTTTCTTCAGCTGTTCCCCACCAATTGTTATTCCCGTTGTGGTTCTTTCCTTCTTCCTTGTTGTGATCACCATCTCACTCTTATTTATGCTAAATTTCATCCCATATCCTTGTATTATTCCTTCCCACACGTCCAACTGTTCCTGTACCTCCTCCTCCTTGTTTCCCCAAATAATCAAATCATCTGCAAACACCATTGCTTTCATCTTTCCTTCCCCAATTACTTGTGCCACTCGGGTCATTATGTCATCCATCACCACAATGAAAAGTAACGGTGACAAGGCACTTCCTTGTTTCAAGCCGTTTCTCTGTTCCAACCAGTCTGATCTCTCTCCTCCCACTTTCACACAGCTCACGCTTCCCTTGTACATCTCCTTTATCCTCTTTATAGTCCATTTCTCTACTCCTCTATCCTCCAGGGACTTCCACACTTTGTTTCTGCATACACTGTCATATGCTTTCTCAATATCCAGGAAGGCCATCAGTAGATCTGTTCCATACTCATAGTGCTGTTCTTGTAACTGCCTTACAGCAAAAATCAAATCCACTGTGGACCTTCCTGCTCTGAAGCCATGTTGTTCTTCCCTCATCCCTCCTTCTATCCTTGTCCTAATTCTCTTTTCCAAAACTTTCTCGAAGATCTTTGCACAATGACTCATCAGTGTTATTCCCCGATAGTTTCTGCAATCTGTTCTACTACCTTTCTTGAAGATCGGGACAATTATTCCTTTTTTCCAGTCCTCTGGGGTCTTCCTTTCCTTCCATGCTGTCCTCATCACTCGGTACAACCACTGTATCCCCACCTCTCCTGCTGCTCTCACCATCTCCACACTCAACTCATCCACACCCGGTGCCTTCCCTCCTTTCATCTTGTTCACTGCATCTTCCACTTCTTTCCATGTTAAGTCCTTTTCTGTTTGCAGTTCATCTTCCTCTTCCCCGATTTCTTCCTCCTCACCATCTTTTCCATTCGGGTTCAGAAGTTCTTCAAAATATTCTTTCCACATTTTCTTCAGTTCTTCCCTATTTTCTATCTCTTGTCCCCTTTTGTTCACCATTCTAACATAATCCGTAGGATCCTTCCGCCTCTTAGTTTTTACCATCCCATACAGGACCTTTTTTGTACCTTCACTATCCTCCTTCATCATCTTTGTCCACTCTTCCATCCACTTTCTTCTCTCCTCAGCCACTACTCTCTTCGCCTCCTTTTTTCTTTCCTGGTACTCTTCCCTTGTCTCTACCGTCCTATTTTGATACCACCTCCTAAAGGCTCTATTCTTTTCCCTTACTATATCTTTTGTCTTCTCATTCCACCATGGTGTTTCCTTCCACCTCTTCTTACTACTTGTCCTCCCACATACTGCTTCTGCTGCACCTACTAGTGTCTTCTTAAATCTAGCCCATTCCTCTTCCACCCCTCTTTCTTCATCTGTTGGAATCGCTTCCTTTACCATTTTGAGGTACTCGACCCTTCTATCCCCTTCTTTCAGTTTCCATATCCTTATACGTCTTTCCTGGTTCTCAGTCCCTTTCTTCTCCTTACTCCCTCTCAGGTTCATTACCAGCAATCGATGGTCGCTATCCAGGTTCTCCGATGGTATAACCTTGATGTCCGTGATGTTCTTATTTAGTTCTTTCTCATACAGTATATAGTCGACCACCGACTTCCTGGTCAAGTCATCACTGTACCATGTGATTGTGTGGCTCTCTCTTTTCTTAAACCAGGAGTTCCCAACTAGCAGGCTGTTCCTCTGGCAGAAGTCCAACAGTCTCTTTCCTTCCTCATTTCTTCCGCCCCAACCCTCTGGTCCTAGAACACTCTCATAACCTTGTCTTTCACTTCCTACATGGGCATTGAGATCCCCCATAACAATCATATTTCTTCCGACCAGCTGCTTCTGCAATTCCTCTTCAAACTCCTCCTTCTCTTCAGAGGCGCAGCCTACTTGTGGAGCATACACTTGCACTATTTCTACGATCTCTCCCCTCAGTGCTACTTTCACTTTCATCATTCTATCACTTATTCTCCTCACTTCTTCTTTTAAACCATCTCGTACTACTACTCCCACTCCATTCCTCTTTCCCTCTTCGTTCCCACTCCAGTACAGTCTATAGCCTTTTCTCAGTTCTCTCCTTCCTTCCCCTTTCCACTTTGTTTCTGCCAATCCCAATAAATCCAACTTCCTTCTTTCCATCATATCCACTATCTCCTCCACCTTCCCCGTCAGCGTTCTTAGGTTTAAAGTTCCAAATCTTAGTCCGTGTGTAAAGCCGTGTCGTCGTCTATTAAATCCATCCTGTCCGAGGCTCGTTCCATTTTTGAAAGCATTTGGTATCATCCACTACTGGCTTGCTGGGCCTATCGTAGCTTCACCAGAGCCCCGTTAGCCGTCACTTTTCAGGGTTCCTGTAGGACCTTCACAGCTACCGTAACGGTCCCGGGGCACACGAAGTCCTCACTGTACTTCGCCCCTACAGGCGATCCCCTACTTTGTGCCGTTGCCCGTCTCCCACGACGTGGACGAGGGGTTGGACTTATGGGAGACACGACACGTGAATAATGAAATAAAAGGCAAAACCATTGGCCTGGAAAACCATTGGCCTGGAAAACTATTGGTCTACTGGATGCGATATAGTACCGAATGCGTGGGGTTAGCATTATTTACTCGTTGACAAAAATGGATGCCAGAGCTGGAATTTCACCTATGTAAGTCGTGATAATATTTGGGACGGCTGGGTGGGTCTCAGACAGTGGAGGAGAAAACATCTAGTACTACATCATCTCCAGATACTTTCCCAACTATTAATTCAGGTAGTTTGGTTCAATTCAGTACTTTAAGAATTTCGGAGAGAAAAGTACAGTACCTCTTCTGAAGTCTTACTGTTCAATGACCAAAAGACTGTGTACATTGTCACATAGGGTTCTGAACACCACCAACCTGTGACAGAGCAAGGAAAAGCCGCATACTTAAAGAGGATTCTGGGGCTGTCGAAATATTCACGATTTCGATCAGTATATGCATTGACAAGAGAACCTTTTATGATTTAGGAACTTGGTTTCAAGATGCAGTTGCCTTTCACAACCAGCTACAGAAGATTAGTAATGGAACTCCAACAAAAGAGACGTGACATATGGCCAGATTTCTTTTTGACCGATGCCATGATGACCAAAGAATGGAAGAGGGCAAACTACGAATTGCAACATATATAATAACAACGAATGGCCGTGCATGGCTTACATTTTAAAATCTGCAAGACAAAGGCTTACCATGACCCCAGCCATGGCTGTGTATGTGAACGGTGCGACTGCCTATGCGATAGATACCATGTAATTATGTGCCCTAACAGAGGAACCTCTATTACGCAGTTTAGCGCAGACTTATAGTTTGTTTTAATGTGGGTGAGAAGTGCACCGCTGCGCTACGAGTGGCCAAACTTATTGTATGTTATTGATGTTAAATTTTCTGTTATGTTTTTGTATGGCCATTGTTTGCTATAATACAATTATTAATAGCATTTTTCCTGCTAGGCCTACTATAATGTACTTGATTTGAACGGAATAGTGGATTCCAGTAATATGGAAAAACTAAATGAACCATCACAAAACAAAATTCAATGTGAGGAAGAATGAGACACAATGGGCTTTACAAATCTACGTGCAACAAAGAAGAGACTACAAACAGAGCTGAAATTGAAAAGAGGAGCCTGTAGACTCCGTGCGTTGGGTGAGAAGTGCACCGCCGAGCTACGAGTGGCCAAACTTTTAAGCTCGTGAATGTCACCATGGCCGAGGTGGAGCGATGTGCAGGTAAATTCTGAAGATGAACATTAGTCAACGAGGGATTTCCAGACATCCTAGAAATATATGAAACTTAGTATCAGTGAAGCTGATACAAGATCGCTATAAGAGTCTAAAATATTGTAAATTTTTCGAGGGGACCGAGTTGGAGGGATTTGAAATGGCGGCTTTGGAGAACCATAGATTATCCCTTTTTCCAAAGCAATGACCTATAGTTCTTGTGGACTCAAATGTTGACTGAATGTCCAAACTAACTTTTAACATCAAACTCCGAGGAAGTGTCGAGGATTATTTCCTAGATATTAAGGAGGTTATGTCGTGGTGTAACTATGTATAATAGAGACAAAAACGAAAATAGACATGAATTAATGCAACACTTCCAGGTATCGTAGAACCTTAACACTAGGTACCAGAGAAGCTGATGTCCCCAAAATCCCTAGAAAAACCTAAACATCTGAAAGTTTTGTTAGAGGGCCGAGCTGATGAGCTTTTAAACTGGTTTCAGAAGCAGTTTGGCGTAAGTAGGCCTACACAAGCGTATTTTCACCCATAGGTTAACTTGTTTTCCAAAGCGATGACCTATTGTTTTCGTGAGTTCAAACGATTGCTGAAAGTCCAAACTAACTTTTAACATCAACAAACCCAGTGAGAGATAGGCTAATTAAATCCCAAATGCACAATTTAAATTTACTTCCTGCGAATCACCGTAAATATCCACCGTGTTTTCAAATCAATTTTATGAATTCGTGACGGGAAACTATGAAGATTATTACATTGTTCTGTGTGTTACAATATATCTATTATTGTAATCAACAATAGTACATAATGTTTTGACTTCGTTACTGTATAAAATAATAGAATAAATACTCGCACGTTTTCGATGTACATCATTACTCAGCTGATCGCCGCACATAACAGCTTCTCGGAATGTCCGCATACAGCAGCACTTCAGTATACGTACGGAGCCTATATCAAGCTTGAGGCAAGGAAATTAGCAGAGGAAGCAAAAATTGATCCCTTCAAAGCTCTAGAGAGAGAGGCAACAGGAATTCCCATAGAAATTTGGGAGGAACACTTCACCATTTTGGTAAACAAAGATAGTAAAGCAAGAGAACCAATATCAAAATTGCAAATAACACAGGAGAAGGTCGACGCCACAAAAAGAAAAGCAAAGCAAAGAACAAAAAAGCTTCCGGGCCCGATGAGATATACATCGAACACATGAACACATCATCACAAATACTTCTCCCACTGTGGACAGACCTATTCAACAAATGCCTATTGACAGGATCCATACCTGATAATTGGAGGACATCTTGAATAAAAATGTTATTCAAAGGGAAAGGAAGCACATATGATCCAAATGGATATAGAGGAGTGGGTCTAGAAAATAAGTTAACATCTTTAAAATTTTAATGGAACTTCTGACAGAAATACTTGATAAGGAAGTTGATACTATGATACCAAAAAGTTGATTTGGATTTCGCAAAGGGAAAATATCTACTTGACATTATGGACACAATAACGAAACCCAAGGAAAGTATTACACAATCTTCATAGATTACTCTAAAGCATTTGATAAAATAAACAGACAATGATTGATAACAAAAATCAAGGAAATGATTGGACATGCATCCCCTAGCCATAATGATAGAAAACATACTAGGCCTACTTTATAGTTTCATAGAAATTGACGATGGAGTCACGGTGTCAAAAAGGTTGAAGCCTGCTGTGTGAGAAGACGTGTGAACGTTATCATATTGAATTTTGTACAAAGAGAATAGAAAAAATATAAGTGAACATGCAAATCAAAATGTCGAGAGAAATACTATTTAAATCACATTTATACTTTGCACATTTGTACGCATTTCCAAAATTATATAAATCCATAATTGGTCCGTATTGACTATGAGTTATAGAATGAAAATTCAATTGATCCGCCCATTCAATACATATTGGTTGGTTCCTCACTTTAGGGGCTGCGACAACGCGGTCATGTAGCCCCGTGTACTTTGGGTGTGTGTAGAATCTGTGTGATAACCGGTGTTAATTGTGATGACTGTATTAGTGTGTGTTATCTGGTTTTAATTCAAGCAAGACTGCCGACATTGAATTTTCAAGTAGTTCCTACTTTTGAAGATTAACTGGAGGATTTTCCATTTTTAAGTCCGTATTGACGCTTACAAATCGGAAACTTTTTTACTCACTATTTCGGTTCCTACTTTTGCCGCCAAACGCCACCGTCAACAACTACTAGTTCAGAACTTAGCTACCAGACGCCACCGCAGTCGGCTCGTGGCAACGAACGTAGGAACCTAAGAGCGTTGTTTACATTCTTAACCTATACAATTTAGCTTCACACAGGTGTAATTAGTGGAAGGTTCTTTAACATGCCATAAATCTATGACATGGGACCGGTGCTTTACTTCCCCTCCAAAGGAAGGCATACTGAGGGATTTTTAATGCTCTTAAAAAATCCAACGACTTCGGCCGGGTTTGAACCCGATATCGTGGGCATAGAAGCTCAGCGTGCTACCAACTACGCCACCGAAGCCGCCTTCAATCCCTCCCTATATTATTCTGCTAAGGTCCCATTCCAGTTTTGTACCGAAAATAAGGTCCCATTAACACCAACCTACACATATGGGGTACCTACAGGTTCAGCATAACCCAATGCATAAGCGAAATGCACTCACTCTTTAAACGCCTCACAATTAAATAAATACCTTAAAACATGTATATTTACAATGAAATAATGGAAGAATGCAACACGGTAACCATGGTAACAGAATCTCACAGGTCCATCTATTTTTGTAAGACGCAATGCAATTCCAATGATTACATTACTGTGAAAGTTTCCAGACGGTTATAAGGTTATCACTGAACCAAATTAAGCTGTAAAATTCATCAATACTTACAGTATAATGCATTTAAGGGGGTCAAGGGGCACTCTAGAATTTTTTCACGCAATTTTCACGTGTGTGTGGTACGAAAGGTCTTTTTCACCCGACTATAAAGGGTCTCCAAAAACCACATTTAAAGGCCCTTAAATTAGCAGTGTCTGTGATATTCCCAGAAAACTAACTTCTCTCTGATATACCTACGAAGGAATGACAAACACCTAACCACTGCACCAGTAGCTGAATTGATAAAGTCTGATTATTCATACCAAGGATAAATCAGTCATAGCATTCATGATTGAGATTTTGCTAAGTGTACTCTTTATAACTAGAATATTCGCGGGCGAAGCCGTGACTGGTAATGCTAGTACATATTAATAGAATATCTGCAGGTACATGTTTCGGGAGTTAATTATGCTCCCTTCTTCAGCGTATACAAACATTTTAGTACTATACATTACAAAAAAATTGATTGTAAAAAAAATATATATACTGTATACTAAATTATACATTATTTAAGAATGATGTTCTTTATATAATACACTTTGTCTGTGGAAGGTGATATGACAAAAAAAAACACTCATAAAGGCCGCATTAAATGGCCCTTCCTGATATTCTTTTGTTGTATCGTATTACTGCACATTCTTACATAAAATTTTTGAACTAAAAATATACAAATAAATTGTCCTGTTCATGGCTTGTTGTAAAAATTCCTACTTGTTATTTTAAAACTTATTGCATAGTTGGCACTTGGCTTCCTGATATATTCACTGTTGAATGGGACAAACTGTGTGTAAGATGCAACTCCTACAGGGCATCCTGTGGCTAATGTCACACTCCAATATGTTGTGGATTGATTAATCCGGGAGATGTTACAACATGGAAATCTTGACTGTGTGAAAGAATGAAAATAAAACCTTATCACAACTACGAATTAAATCGCAGAAACTTGTACATCTTGCCAGCTGCGTATGTAATAAATGCGATGACAGCATTTGGGGCTTCCCGACCCACTCTTGTGTAATTGGCAAATGCTAGTTAACTGGTGGTGACTAATCACTCTCCGCCTGTCACGGCTCCGTTCTTTAGGGAAGGCTCTCACTGTATCGTACACTTGAAATATAATTGCTGCTGAACTTGGGTGCGCTAATTTTAATCACATGCTTGTACGCTAGAGGGGTAAGAGGGAACCGCTGTGGCAAAGCACGTTTGAGCCATACCAGATGTGAACCATGCATAGTTTGTAGCTTGGCTGTTGGACGAGTATTATCTCTAGCTGTAAATATGCTCGTCAACATTAATTTTATAATTTTATTTAGGTATTGAAAACGCTCACCTCAGCTGGTCTTATGAGATCTTAATTTTTTTTTTTTTTTTTTGGTGAATGACATATCCTTCCACAGGCAAAGTGTATTATATAAAGAACATCATTCTTAAATAAACATCCCAGGTGTAGAGGTCAGGTACCGTTTTGATGGAGGGCTCTTCAACCTAGCTCGATTTCGCACCAAGAAGCTAACTCAGGTTACAAAGATAACCAATGTGTTGTATGCAGATGATGCGGCATCGCCTACACTCACGCCAGTGGAGTTGCAACAGGCTGTTAATTGCTACAAGAATGCATGTGATCGTTTTGGTCTCCCCATTAATGTTCAAAAGACCAAGGTTCTGGCACAACCTTCACCAGGCACTTCCCTTCTGCACTTCAACATTTCTATCTCGGATACTCCATTGGAGTATCTGAACAGTCTGCTATCTGTACACGGTAATTGTGGGCAGGAAGTTGAGAAAAGAATCGGTGCTGCCCATGCGGCATTTGGGCAACTGTCGCACCGGGTATTCTTGAATAAAGATCTGACCGTGAAGACGAAGCCCATGGTGTACCAAGCTGTTGTCATCTCAATATTGTTGTATGGCTGTGAAACCTGGACCCTTGATCGACATGACTTCCGAAAGCTTGAGCGCTTCCATCAACAGAAACTTTGATCCATCCTTAAGATAAAGTGGGAAGACCACATCACCAACCTTGATGTTCTTGAGAAAGCGCATGCTAATAGTATAGAATCATCCATCATTGGTCATCAACTTGGATGGATTGGATATGTCCATCGGATGGATAATACGAGACTACCACACCAGGTTCTGTATGGTGAACTCAGCTCCAGCACCAGACCTCATGGAGGTCTTAAGAGACATTACAAGGACCAATTTAAACAGAATATGAAGTTGACAGGTCTCAATGCACAAACCTGGGACCAGCTTGCTAAAGACCGTTCAACCTGGCGCCAGACCATCCCGGCTGCTGTAAAAATGTTTGAAGAAGAACGTCGTAGACTTGTTAAGGCCAAGCGACAAGCACGAAAGCTCCGTGCAGGACAGCCACGCCCTCCACCAACAGTTCTGTGTGATCTGTGTGAACGCTTGTTTCATGCACGCATTGGACTGTTCAGTCACCGCAAACATGCCCACAGACCTCATCCTTAGGATTATGGTAGACTGTTTTGGAAGAAGATCTGTACTCGGAAACGAGTTAAAGCTGACAACGAGTCTTTTTGAAGAAGTACGGTTTTGTTCTTAAAGTAACACTTCCTAGATGGAAAATCAATATTATATTGTGTCAAATATCCCCGTGGTTGGCTTTGCGAGATGAACCGGAATTTGTAAACAAAATGAGCTATACTCTGTATCACCAATAATGAGGTCTGTCAAAACTAGCACGTGGGGAAATGCTGCGTTGCCACGGAGACAGGTGACTCATAACATTCCAAGAGGCTTGCAGGAAGACACAAATACAGGGGAAGTTAGCCCCCCCCCCCCCCCCCCCTGCCTGGCGGTCTAATGATGGTGACGCGTCAAGGCACAGTAGAACACTGCGTCAAACCATGTGCTCACTGCTGTGTCTGCATACATTGCAACACTGCTCGCTGTTGCTTTGGAAACCGTTACCCCTCTCGTCTCCACTCCTCACCTCACTCTTCAAGCGGATGACTGCCATCACCATTCACCTTTTGTAAATCAGAGTATAGTAACTTTGTTGGCTCCTGGTAGAAGGGGTGATCGACACGATTCATACTGGCTGGAAACTGTCAGAAATCAGCTTCTTCTTGATGTTCTGATGCACTTTACCTACTTGCCATATTTCACTGTTTCCATTGCTGAAAATTCATGCCAACAGATACATTGGGTCATTCCATGTGATATTCCGATTCTCCTGTGGTGTCCATTACGGCAGTATGGGCACGATGTATCAATTTTTAGCCTGGGAATCACCCGTCTATTAAGCTGACGGAGGCATTGGACTGTTTTGTTTGCATATGCCAGTCACCCTCACAATGCCGATCACGAGGATATATGAGATAATATAATATTGATTTTCCACGTAGGAAGTGTTATTTGTTCAAAGTGAATGCCATTAGTAGGCGTGTAAATAGCTTTCATAAGATTTCGTAAATCTTGTAAGACTATGCAAAATGTTGCATTTCAACTGCTTTTGTCATTTTAATAATAACATTTGGTGACTTTTTTTTTACTGTATTCCTAAGTATTTGGACATACTGTTCTTCTTTAACAACCTCGGTAGGATTACAAGGTCTCATTCTTGCACAGGATCCATGAAAGTTTTTTAATCTCAATGTTCCAACATAGTAAATTTAGACCAAGATTGGGAACACACTATAAGTGTCATTTATTCCATCTTTATAGAATTTAACATTCTTGATGTTGGTTGTTATAAATACATATTTTTATTATACTCATGACTCTGTTATCAAGTGCTATAGGATTCCTTTTCTTCTCTTTCTTCCCTTGGCTACCATCACCAGGGGTTGAGTATCATGTGGATAGGTGTCTTTGAAATAAACAATTGTTATTCTTACCATCAGTGAGTAAAGTTAGTTATTGTTATCAGTGTTCCTTTAATGAAACATTTTCCTTATAAAAGTGATTTATGTCCTAGGAATCAAAGGGTGTGCTGGAGGAAGCTGCATGTCCTGTTTCTTTAGACAAATCTGGGAGTATTGTTATTAAAGTTCAAGCAAAACCAGGAGCAAAAGTGAATGGTATTACAGGTAAATACCAGTTATATGATCAGACTTACAGTAATGTTTTAACTTTATTTTCAGCCTATTCTCTCGCAATAAAAAATAAATAATAAGTACCATAGTCTTATCAGATCAGAGTGTGCCCTTATGTTCATTGCCCAATGTTGTATGAAATGGATAGAAGAAATTAGGAATTGAGTATCAGTTTAAAATTGTGTTGTAATACATTTACGATGTTTATAATATGTCATCTCTTGAATACTTGATTTAACTGAGTTCTGAGGTAGAAATGACCAGTATACTGTTTACAGGGTCTTTCATATAAAGTAAGAACGGCAAGCGGCAGTTTTGTTATTTCGTGCTGCGGTGGCCTTGGCCGAGTTTGTGGTGCGCCATGGCCCCCTGCTTTAAGCGTGTGTACAATCCTGTATGAAATATTACCTTCTAAAAGATGTTGAAAGTGTCGTCCTTCCTGGATTATACAGGCATTGTATCTGGTAACCACAATCTGGCTGACGCGAGTGAGTTCTGCCACTGTAATATTTCTGATTTTTAATTTTATGCTTATTTAGAGCCTCCGTGGCTTAGGCGGCAGCACGCTGGCCTCTCACCGCTGGGTCCGTGGTTCAAATCACGGTCACTCCATGTGAGATCTGTGCTGGACAAAACGGAGGCAGACAGGTTTTTCTCCGGGTACTCCGGTTTTCCCTGTCAAAATTTCATTCCAGCAACACTCTCCACTATCATTTCATTTCATCTGTCATTCATTTAATCATTGCCCCAGAGGAGTGCGTCAGGCCTCGGCAGCCGGCACAATTCATACCCTCGCCGCTAGATGGGGGCTTCTTTCATTCCATTCCTGACCCGGTCAGAGACTGGAAACAGGCTGTGGATATTCATTTTTTTTTCAATTTTATGCTTATTTACAAATTACGTGAATCTGTGCTAGTGAAGGTGGCACTTCATCAGGCAACTGCTGAACAACTCAATCACGTACCTGCCGAGCTGACTTGTACTTAAAATAAGTTTTACATACAAAAATATGATGTTGTAATGATAACTGTTTAGGGGCAGATGACCTCGTAGTTCCACCCCTTAAATAACAATAACTAATGATAACTGTCTCATGTTAACATCTGAGGTTCCGACTGGCGACTGAACACCTGCACGTTTTTTGCAAGTATTATGCGTGCGCTTTCAATACTACAGCAGGGGGCCATGGCAAGCCACAAGCCCGGCCAAGGCCACTAGAGCAGCTGTTAACAAAGCCGCCGCTCACCATTCTTACTTTATATGAAAGACCCTGTATATGAAGATAGGTGGCTTAGTTATTCAAAGAACGGGTTTTTAATTTCCTTTATTATTATTATTTTTTGGTTCATCTCTATCGCGTGCGGATAATTCGCAGGTCTCCCAGAGTATTTTTTTAAAATAGATAAAGCAGCTAATCGTCAAGCTAAGTAAAGTAATTTCTCTCGTCGTTTAAAAGAATTTTAATGCGATTCGTAGAGAAGAAATCATTGAGTTTTGAGAAGATGACTGCGTTTCTCTGTGATGTAACAGTAGCCCTACTTGTGTACTGCTACCAAAATGCTGCTATCTCGGAAACATACGAGCATGTTGCCGTGGGCGGTTTATAAAAATAGACATATTTCCTTTATCTTCGAAGCCGAGACAATACTAGAAGAATGTACTTTCACTCAGAACCTACCCTCCCTTTCCCTTGTGAGTTGTGAAGGGTAGATGCGCAGACATCCGAGATGATGTTTGTTGGATGCTCTTCAAGCTCGACACAAATGATGGGAGAAAAACACCGCTTTTGCGTTTGTCTACTTCTGTGACGATAATATTTCGAACAGGCAAGTTAGACGTCGATAAAAACTATTATGATTTATGACATGAAAGCAAGGAGAATATTGCTCGGAATTTGACTGCTTGTTAGGAAACGGAGATCCAGTTGATATCGGGTGCGGGAGTGATGCAACGGAATTCTCGACAGTTTCCCATAGTCAAGCTAGTGTCTCTATAGTCACACTTATCTCTTATTTAGAAAACCGAGATGAATTTTCGTTCTCATATAATGTTTTTTTTTTCCGGAAATGTGCAATCGAAATTTGAATAAACGATCTGAAACAAAAACTGATGACTGTTTTTTGTTGTTAGATATTAATGTAGGCATAATCCACATACCTCTTAGTCTAGCGTGTCTTACAATACAATATAATCAAGTGTTATAATTATGTTTTTGCGTGTTCATAAAATACAAGCCTATTTCAATATTTGTAACCAATAGTCTTGTTTTTACTAGGCTTAACAAAAATAACTGCGGATAATTCGTGGAAGTTCGTGTATTAATTTCCGCAAATTGTCGGAAGTGTACTTTGTGTGATTATTTCAAATTAGTAAGAAGTTTGTAATATAACACCTTAGGGCAGGGGCATATATAAGGTGATGATAATGATGATGATGATAATTGTTGTTTTAAGGGGCCTAACATCGAGGTTATCGGCCCCATATATAAGGTGGAAAGTCCCCCCCCCAAAAAAAATAATAATTTTGACACACATAATTTTTTTTAATGAATTAAAACATTAAAAACCAATATACATATTATGTACTATTGTTACTAAGTGATATTATCTGTTGCTTTGTTTGTAGAAATTGATAAGTAAAAGTGAAATCATTAATACAGAGTGGTATAGCGATGTCATTGAAACCAACTCGGTTACATATTTAACTCTCAAAGTGGGAGGACCTTACGTCTATGTTGCGGTAGGAGGATAGCGGAAAGCATGCTAGGAGTGCGGACGTTGGCAGCCATCACAACAACTAAACCATCTCGCTCTCTCAGACCGGTAGACACTTGATAGATATAGCCTATAGTTATACATATACATCAGATGAAAGATCTTTTTGTCCACAAATGTACTGTAAGTCGCTAGATTTGTAATAGCTTAAGAAATTGTCGCTAGATAGAAGCCCAAAGCAGACACTGGTCCGTGCTTGTCACACAACTAAACCATCTCGGGACCCTCTTTTCTTAGGGCACTATTCATTGTCCCCCCCCCGAAATAAAACTCTATATACGCCCCTGCCTTAGGGCCATTTTCACCAATGCCAATTACCTCTTAATTCATCATTAAAGGTTATTTAACTTTTCACGGGCATTTCATCCAACAGATACGCTCCTTAACTTACCACTAACAAGGAATTATGTTAACTGGCCAAATCTGGCCACTCAACTCACTCAAGCATCGCTAAAGTGGCGGGAAACAGCAGATCTGTGCTTCGTGCATCTCACAATGGCAGTTTGTTTCCGAGATTCACACGAACTTTCATCCGTTTGAATATAAAATATGTTTATGGCAATGCAATTATAAAAGATAACTACACATTACAAAGTTTTAATACCAAGAAAGAAGAATATGGAAAATAAAAAAAAATAAAAATATCCGAAGTGGTATTCCAGCTCCTTCCAGCTCTGCATAATAAATTCAGAATCTGCACCTCAACCGCTTACGCTACGAAGACAATTGAGAGAGCGCGTCCTATTAAGCTATATACAGTATTCACACAACTGCCAGTTCTCCTAAATACTTTTTTCGTATCATTTTAAGCTTTTGCCATAAATAAGGTCTTCTGTATTTCCCTTCCTTTATAATTATGTTCCAGAAAATCTCAAGGAAGCATCGCAAACAACAATCAGTGCTAGACGCTTCTTGATGTGTCCACCATGCTCTCCAAGATGAAACAGAGTCTATGCATGAGCGAGAGCCGTAAAGCTTATCCAAGTAATTGTGAACCCGAATGGCGTCGTGGAATGCATCAACGATATTCACGCATTAACTCTCGTATTTAAAAAAAATAGCAATTAACTATCTAATCGTTGGCAAAGAGTTGGTGAAAACGGCCCTTGAATTAAAACTCAGCAATTTTTCTAGGTTTATGCCATGTCTTGTGTGGGGGTTTCGCCTATGCACACCAAGCATGCTCATCAGCGGGATCTTGGTGTCCACGCCCGGACAAGACACGGCATAAACCTAGAAAAATTGTTGAGTTCTATGTTCAAGTTGTCTGGGCTTGTAAGGCATGGACCAAGCTTCATTTTTCCACCGACATTTCATCAAAGACTGCGTTCGGGATTATCAAGGGTCCGCTCCCTCCGTTGGTCAGCAATAAATTGAAGCCTGGCTCCGCTGCTCCCTGTATATATACCCTGTGGGCTAAGTGTTCTCTAGTAGTTCCAACTAGACCGTCTGTCCCCATATCCCGACTCAGCTGGTTGATATGTGCAGGATGTACCTTGGTATTCCTAAGGGCCAGGATCCATGCACTGTATTATATGTACCAGTTCGATTTCTTCCTTCCGATTGGAGTTGTTGGGGCGTTTGAAGACTTCTATAGCTTCCTTTTGCAGCCTGGTGTGATAGTGTATGGTGGTAGATAGTATCTCGGTGTCCCCGTACTGTACGTCATGTATACATAGCTTTGAAGCCTTTTTTCAATATTGCCTTATTGACGATTTGAACTGTACGTTGTGGCCGGCCAAGATATCCTGCACACATCAAACAGTGCAGTCGGGATATGGGGACAGACAGTCTAGTCCGACTGCACAGGGAGCACTTGGCTCACACGGGGTCGGGCACGCACTGTACTCAGGCCATGCGGCTTGGATACAAGGTCGGCCACTCTTGTCAGATCGCGCGGAGAACACTCGGCCCACAGGAAATATATATGGGGAGCAGCGGAGCCCGGCCTCAGTCCACTGCTGTCATGGAGGAAGCGGACCTTCAATAATGCTGGACGTAGTCTTCGGTAAAACATAGGGAGGAAACATCCTGTCTGGACCACCGTGTACAAGTCCTAACAACTTGTACATACCTAAGTTAGTAATAGTATTCATTTAGTAGTAATGATCATATTCATTTTGTCAGGCTATGTTGAAGTGACATTAATTCTGGAGGAGACCAAATCCTGGGAATCGTTAGCAATTGAAATGTCTGTCAATTATCACTACTGCACTGGAAATATGTTCTAAATTATTTAAATATGCATTTTAATTTCTTGCTCATTTAATGTGGGCCTTGTTCGTCAGGCATAGGATATCTCTTCAACTATTACTCAGGCGCACACATTGACATCTCATTACTCTTGCCAACATGTGCGATACAAAATACACGACACAAGCAATATTGTAGACACACTCAATATTGTAACTATGTGAAAAAGCATTAATTGGCAAAATCATTGGTCTGGATGAAGATTATTGATACGCGATTACTCCCACTGTGCGTGACAAAATTAAGGGGTGTAGTGTACATATTTTCTAACACGACCATGTGGGCCATGCTACCTAGCAATTATTGGTCTAGTTAAAAACCATTGGTCTGGATAAAGTTTATATAAAAGTACCATATGCGTAGGGTTGACAATACTGTATTTGTCGATAATTCATGAGTATAATGGTAGGCACGGCTGGAATTTTATCTACATAAGTCGTGATCTAAAATGGGATGGCGGGTGGGTTATAGACAGCGGAGGAGTAAACATCTATTACTACATCATTTCCAGATCTTTGTTTCATCTTTACGAAAGGTATTTTGGCTAATTTCATTAGTTTAGGATTTTTTTTCCCCGTAGGATTTGCTCTCCTCCAGTGTTACTCAAGTGGCTAGCATGCTGAACTTTGACCCGGCCATTTTCATCTTGTATGGTTGATGACTCTGGCTTGGGGACTGAATGTGTCGTGTTGATCATACATTTCATTCTCATATCTCGCACCGTTCACCCAAGAGCGATACCCCCCAGGGGCTCACAACTTGTGGGATGTGGGTTGGTGACCACGGGACCCCCTTTGAGTCCAGCATTGCTTCCACTTTCTTGTGTCGGGCTCCTCTCAGTCTTCTTTCCTGTCGACCTCACTTGGTCAACTCTTGTTCTCTTCCGACCCCGACGGTATTAGGGTATCCGAGGCCTAGGGAGTCTCTTCCTTTCCCACCTTAATTGGCCCTTGTCTCATATTTTCTGATACCCTCCTTCTGCGAGGGGTCAGTCTTCTTTTAGGTAGATTTCATTAGAAAGCTAACTATTGCAATGGGTCCCATGTTTCGACTTCCAGAAAATTTCGACATATCTACGCGTTTCACATCCCCCAGACCCCAAAACCACCGTCAGTTCAAAAGTGTATATATAATTTATGTATATATATATATATAGATATCAGTTTCCTGTGGACACGATAACTGCCGTAATTTTGCACCAATCACTTTGAATTTTTTTACATAATATGTATCCCCTTAAAATCTCGGTAGAGTTCGTTAATGGGCTAAATCGGTCAAAGGGGGTGAATATGGGAGGCTTTTTTCGAAAAATTGAAATATCGCTATAACTCTCTTAATATCTGAAATATTGAATCCATTCCAAGTTCATACTATGTGTCGGATAAGGCCCTAAAATTTATGTTTGAAAAGTTTTTTTGTAGCACCAACCATTGACCAAAGGGGTGGGAAAAAGTGGGTTTTTCGGGAAACATTAATCATATCTCTGTTAATAGGCACAATATCAAAACCGTACAAAATGGACAATATTCCTCCAATAATTACCTAAAACTTTTGTCTGAAAGAATTTTCGATATGACCCACCATTACGCCACGGGGTGAGCAAAATGATTTAAATTATAAGAAAATGCCAAGTGCCAAGAGAGGTTGCCATGACAACTTTACTTTTAATTGATAAAGGGATGAGCCATCAGCAGTTGCTATGACAACGCCACTGCACGAGATCACATTCAGTTTTCCATCTGTCTGTGGGAAGCGACTTCGGTATTGGAACTGGTAGCATGCTGAAATTCTATGCCCAAGGTCGCGGGTTCAAACCCGGCTGAAGTCGTCGGATTTACTAAGAGCGCTAAAAAACCCTGAGTATGCTTTCCTTCGGAGGGGAAGTTCCAATGTTCGTTGCGAGTTGATGGTTCCGGTGGCATCTAGTAGCCAAGTTCACAGCTAGGTGTCGTTGATGGTAGTATTTTTAATTATGTAGCCTATTTTAGGTAGATTTCATCAGAAAGCTACCGGTAAATATTGCAAAGGGTGCCATGTTTTGACTTCCAGAAAATTTCGACATATCTTCGCGTTTCACATCCCCCAGACCCCCAAACCACCGTTAGTTCAAAAGTTTATATATATGTGTGTGTATATATATGCAAGAATCACAATTTGATTATTGGATCATGGAATATCAGAACCTTGCTTGATTTTGACAATAACATTAGACCTGAGAGAAGGTCAGCTCTCGTAACCCATGAGTTATCAAGACTCAACGTTGACATTGCTGCTCTCAGTGAAACTAGGCTGTCTGCTGAAGGCAAGATTACTGAATCTGGAACAGGATATACCATCTTCTGGAAAGGAAAGGATGAGGGTGAATGTCGTATTCATGGTGTGGGCTTCGCTGTGAAGACCAAACTGGTAAATTATCACCAACTTACGCCCATTGCAATCAGCGAAAGGCTCATGACTCTCCGCATACCACTCTCAGGAGGTTCCTTTATGACACTCATCTCTGCCTATGCTCCTACCTTAGATTCTGATGATGAAGTAAAGGCTCAGTTCTATAATCAGCTAAGTGAAATCATCTCCAAGGTACCATCTGCAGATAAACTCTTGCTCCTCGGTGACTTCAATGCCAGAGTTGGGAAAGATCACAGGCTATGGAATAATGTGATGGGCAAACAGGGACTTGGAAAATGTAATCCCAATGGACTGTTGCTTCTTGGTCTTTGTGCAGAACACGAACTTTTCATTACCAACACACAGTTCCGGCTACCTGACCGCTTCAAAACCACGTGGATGCATCCTCGTTCCAAACATTGGCACATTCTTGATTATATCATTACCCGGCAATGTGATAAGAAGGACACTCTTATTACCAGAACAGCAAGGAATATAGACGATTGTTGGACAGATCATAAACTTCTTATATGTAAGCTCAGGATATCCATCAGACCTAAACCACCTAGGAACATCAAAAATTTGCCAAGAAAGAAGTTTAATACATCCAAACTTCAGGATGAATCCATGTACAAACATTTTGGAAACAGGATCGTCACCCAGTTATCAGAAAACCCAGTAACAAATGATATTCAGCAAGAATGGGCCACATTACAGAAGATTATCACACAGTCAGCTGAGGAAACCATTGGTTTTATAGTGCGGAAAAGACAAGACTGGTTTGATGACAACAATGAGGAAATTCTGTCTCTCATCAATGCCAAAAGGAATGCCTATCTTGCCCATCTTCAAGACCCAACTTCCAACACAAAGAGAGATAAACTACTGGAACTCAAGGGTAAATGCCAGATGCAGATAAGGCAGATTAAAAATACTTGGTGGCAACAGAAGGCTCAGGAACTGCAGAGACTATCGGATGCTCGAGACTTGAGGAACTTCTATGCCGTACTCAAGGAAATATATGGACCATCTCACTCATCATCAGGTACACTGAAAAGCGCTGATAATTCTACTACCTTTACTGATAGTCAAGAAATCTTGGAACGCTGGAAGGAGCACTTCTCCAATCTCCTAAATCGTCCATCAGAAGCTGCTGAAGACTTCCTCTATGATGTGCCGCAACAACCTGAACAACTGTGGTTGGCAGTACCTCCTACTTATCATGAATTCAGTGCAGCTCTCACCCAATTGAAACCCAGAAAAGCACCTGGCCCAGATAACATCCCTCTGGAACTAATTCAAGCCGGAGGTCATTCCCTCAAAACAAGAATTTTCATCCTTATCCTCAGAATATGGGAATCAAGAAAGGTACCTGGAGACCTAAAGAATGCCACTATCGTCACTATCTTTAAAAAGGGTGATCGCAGTGTTTGTGGCAACTACCATGGTATATCACTGCTATCAATTGTGGGGAAGATTCTTGCAAGAATTCTACTTAACCGCCTCAAGGTTATCTCTGAGAGGATCCTCCCAGAGTCACAATGCGGATTTAGAACTTCCAGAAGCACAATTGACTTGATTTTCTCTGTGAGACAGCTACAAGAAAAATGTAGAGAACAACAGAATCCACTCTTCTTAGTCTTTTATGACTTGGAAAAGGCATTTGATTCGGTTCCAAGACCAGCCATGTGGGCAGTGCTGAAGCGGTTTGGTTGCCCTCAGCGTTTTGTAGATCTAATCAAAGCTCTCCATGATGGCATGACAGGTCAGGTTTGCCATCAGAATAAGATGTCCGATGAATTTCCCATTACCCATGGACTGAAACAAGGATGTGTACTGGCTCCAACGCTTTTCGCGCTGTACTTGGCTGCAATGCTTTATGATTCACCCACAAACATCCCAGGTGTGGAGGTCAAGTATCGTTCTGATGGAGGGCTTTTCAACCTAACTCGTCTCCGCTCCTTGAGGAAAACTCAGGTTACTAAGGTTACTAACATGTTGTATGCAGATGATGCTGCGTCACCAACTCTCACACCAGAAGAGCTGCAAGAGTCAGTTAACTGTTACAAAAGTGCATGTGATCGCTTTGGTCTTACCATAAATGTCAATAAGACTAAAGTCTTGGCACAACCTTCACCAGGCACACCTCTTCCTCAGTTCAATATCTCCACTTCAAATTTGCCATTAGAACAGGTTGACCACTTCTCGTACCTGGGCAGTACCATTTCTGTGAGCAGGATGTGGATAAGAGAATTGGCGCAGCCCATGCAGCATATGGACGATTAGTGCACCGGGTCTTTATGAATAAAGATCTATCCATGAGTACAAAGCTTATGGTGTACAAAGCAGTAGTCATTTCTACATTGTTGTATGGCTGTGAAACGTGGACCCTTTACCGACGTGATCTTAGGAAGCTTGAGCGTTTCCACCTACAAAAACTTCGATCAATCCTGAGGATTAAATGGGAAGACCACATTACCAATATTGCTGTTCTGGAAAAGGCTCAAATCAACAGCATAGAATCATCCATAATAGGTCACCAATTTAGATGGACTGGTCATGTCCATCGGATGGATGATGTGAGATTACCTCGTCAAATGCTATATGGTGAGTTATGCTATGGCACCAGACCTCATGGTGGTCCTAAGAGGCGCTACAAGGACCAATTTAAGCAGACCCTGAAATTGACAGGTCTTGATTCACAAACCTGGGACATGCTGGCTGAAGACCGCTCAACTTGGCGCCGTACCATCTCGGATACTGTAAAGACGTTTGAAAGGGATCGACGCATACATGAAGAGGCCAAGCGTCAAGCTAGGAAACTTCGAGCAGCCCAACCACGTCCTCCTCCAGCAATACTATGCGACTTGTGTGGTCGCTTGTTCCATGCCAGGATTGGACTCTTTAGTCACCGTAAACACATCCACAAACTGGACTGAAGGAAGAAGATTTATTCTCGGATTCGAGTTAAAGCCGATGATGATGATGATATATATGCATATATATCAGTTTCTTGTGGACACGATAACTGCCGTAATTTTGTCATCAATCACTTTGAATGTTTTACATAATATGTAACCCCTTAAAATATCGGTCGAGTTCGTTAATGGGCAAAATCGGTTGAAGGGGGTGAAATGGGGGGGCTTTTTTTTTTTTCTTCGAAAAAGTGAAATATCGCTATAACTCTCTTAATACGTGAAATATCGAATCCGTTCAAAGTTCATAATATGTGTCGGATAAGTGCCAAAAATTTATGTTTGAAAAGTTTTTGATGGCACCAAACATTGACCAAAGGGGTGGAAAAAAGTTTTTTTTTTTGAAACATTTATCATATCTCTCTTAATAGGCACAATATCAAAACCGTTCAAAATGGAAAATATTCCCCTAATAATTACCTAAAACTTTGTCTGAAAGAATTTTTGATCTGACCTACCATTACGCCAAGGGATGAGAAAAATTATTTCGGAATTAAAGAACATGCCAAGTGCCATCAGAGGTTACCATGACAACGCTTCTAAATTGATGAGGGATGAGCTATCAGAGGTTGCCAAGACAACGCCATTGCACGAGATCACATTCATTTTTCCATCTGACTGTGGGAAGCGGCTAACTGGTAGCATGCTGAACTTATATGCCCAAGGTCGCTGGTTCAAAGCCGGCCAAAGTCGTCGGATTTTCTAAGAGTGCTAAAAATCCCTCGGCATGCTTTCCTTTGGAGGAGAAATTCCAACGTTCGTTGCAAGTTGCTTTTTGTGGTGGCATCTAGTAGCCAAGTTCACAGCTAGGTGTCGTTGACGTTAGTATATGGTACAAAAATAGGAACTACTACTTAAAATTGACCGTCTGCAGACCTTACCTGAATTACAGACTAATACAGTCATCACAATTAACACCGTTTATCAAATTCTACACACACCTAATGTACACGGGGTTACATGATCACGTTGTCGCAGCCCCTAAACTGAGGAACCAACAAAAATCTCTGCGGGAGATAAAATTTTGCGTGAAGAAGTAACAGACTGTCAGATAGTTACACATCAGTTCCAAACCTTGCATAAGGACGGTGTGATCACAAGTATAAAAATGAACCCCAACCCAGGCATAGACTAAGCTCTAGTAAAGTAAACTTGGTAATAAGAATAATAGTTTAATGTGATAGCAAATATGGATCCAAAGAGTTCAGGTAAACGTGGAAGCAAATAAGCAAATATAAGAACCAAGAGTGGGGGTAAAAGTGGTCGCAAAGTGGTAGACCCATAAGACAATAAAATGATAAAAATATGCATACAAAAACGAAAAAAAAAAAGTTAATTAACCTCTGAATGAAAAATAATTTCTTGCAATCAATGAGGCCTGATCCTCCTACGAAAACCTGCATATTTTGCCTATTATAGCCTATCCCCTGGTTTGCCCGGTGAAATCTACCTCCGCCTTCCGGCGTGCCGAGAGGAATTTTTTTCTTTTCATGTTATCTCCTGCCTTCTGCTTAAGGCCCTCAAGGAGGCAGGGTGTATGTAGCCCCACCACTTCTGGTGCACCCTGGATAGTGCTACATCCTCAGGGGCTCACGGCTGGTGAGTTGGGGAGTTGGCGACCCCGAGGGATTCCTGAGCTGGGTCTGGTTCTCCCCCTTTTATCCATTACCTGTGGGGCAGACCCTCTCCTCTTTCACTTTCCTATCTGCCTTCATGGCTCTCCTTCCTTCCAAGTCCCTCAATCCGCATTCTTCGAGGGTTGAGGGCATTTCTTTTCCTCCTGTCCTTTATTTGCCTTATTCTCCTTTTGTTTTCCATTTCTTCTAGTATATAAGTTAGTAGTAGTTTTAGTTATAGTTTACATTTCATTTTTCATTTTCATCTTCACCATCAGCCAAACCATTAGGGGCCGATAACCTAGAGGTTAGGCCCCTTAAAACAACAATTATCATCATCATCTACTTTACAGCTGGAGGAGGGTACACAATGTTGATATGATTATGTTTAGTTAATGACCCATTGAGTGTACAACTAGAAGTTTATTCTCCTGGGTCCAAGGCTTCTGGATGTTAATTTTTCATGATCTACCATTTATACTCTACATCTCTTGAATGAAAAGCCTGCCTGCTCAGACCATGGTGTCTAAATCTGGTCAGTTTCTCTTCAGAATTTTCCTTCAAAACTGTTTATCAATCATGAACATGAACCATTGCTATTAAAAATCATAATTTTATGGGTTTCAGGGCTGTTACATTTGTCTCCTTGTAAATGTTTCATGTAGACAACTCGTCTTGTGCAGGTGATAATACCGTCTCTACTTAATCTGTTTGCTTGTTATACTGCGTTATGAATTCCATCTGTATGAGAAAAAATTTATTGTATTAATGTTCAGCCCTATGATAAATACTTGAGATTTTGTTTGGTGCTTTTATTTAATATAAAAAAATAAAAAGTCAACCCCTGGCACTATACAGCCCATGACGGGCTAAGGCCGACCAAGCGACCACTGCCCAGCCATTCGGCCTGCAGATATTGGGGTGACGCGTGATCAGCGCGTCGGGTCCCCTCGGCCGTTAATCTTGGTTTCCGTGATCGGGGCGCTGTCTCACTGTCAGACAGCTACTCAATTGTCCTCACGAGGCTGAGTGCACCCTGTTCCATCCCTCACGTCAGTTTTAAAATCCCTGACGGAGCCGGGGATCGAATCCCGGGCCTCCGGGTGAGAGGCAGGCGCGCTACCCCAACACCACGGGGCCGGCTTTTTATTTAATATGTACATATTATTTTGTAATAAATATATTGATTCAAGTATCATGAGAAGAATTAATTGCCATGTGTTTTTATTTTATTTTTAGGGCTTAGTCCAGAAGGAGTGGGTGTGCAAATTAGTGCTCCACCTGTAGAGGGTGAAGCTAATACTGAGCTGGTGAAGTATATAGCTGTTGTGTTGGGCTTAAGAAAGAGTGATGTATCATTAGATAAGGTAAACTGAACACCTAACAAGGGAAGTTTCTGTACTGGGGAATTGCGGGTCCTGCTGGAACCTTGTTGGGTTAGTCCAATTAGGCAGAACAGTGAAGAAAATTCTTTCGGAAAATACCTTATACCCGCCGTAGATGGCAGTAAGTACCACAATTTTGAAATGTGCGTGGTGGTCAAGTGGGAGTGTGCCTCACACCTGATTGGTGGCTCAAAAGAACATGTTTGAAATGACTGCCTCTCATCCGGTGACTGTACACCAGAGGCCGGGAAGCACTATACAGTTGGGAAGCAACTTCTAGCGGAGCCAATGAAGCTCATGCCAGCGATGCGTCAATATCAACATGTGAATCTTTATTTCCCCTCCTAGTATGAGGGGAAGTTAATTTCCAAAATATTTCTATTCATGGTTCTGCCTAATTGGGCTCACCCAACGCATCTGCAAGGTTCCAACAGGATCCGCGATTCCCTGGTTCAGAGACTGCTCTTGTAAGTATAATAAAAAGAATCTTCAATTTGGAAATTCAGTATTTGCTTTTCCTAACAGTGTATTTTATTTTCTTGATTCATTTCAGGGCTCCCGATCCAAGCAAAAGACTTTACTTGTAACTGGTGGCAATTTGACTGTTGAGCAAGTGATCCAAAAATTGTCTTCAGAAATTTAAAAGAAGTAATAGTTACTCCTTTTTTATAGACATATTGATGTTTCCTTACAGTTGGTAGATTACATGCTTATCTTCATGTAATTTCTGGCCACTGTGCAGTGGGTAATCTCAACTGATAAAAATATAAATTGGATTTGAAACAGGAATGGAAGGTAAAGTAGAAATCATGACCATAATGCCTCAATTAATTGGTGTAGAAGTTTTGAGTTGAGGCTGTTCTGTTATGAAGTATTGGCAACTCCAGCTATCTGATGAGCCATCTAGCGGTGAAAACAAGAATCTTACTAAGCAGGATAAATTTACCATGTGGGGACAGTTTGTATTGTTTCTTGCATGGGTGAACAGAGCGTGTTAATTTGTTCATGTTTTTAGACATGTTATTATTATGGGGTTTGAAGCCATTTTTCAGTGTTGTCTTAGCAAACAAAAGTTTGGTGCTTTTCAGTCGGTCAACACGAATGTACCCAAAAGAGTTGGGTTATACCCTAATCCTGCAAAAATTACATGAGATTAATAAATACAACACTAGGATGACTAGTTTTGATCGTCAAGCGATCATCATCAGATCCATTACACTTCGGCTATAAAATCTATGTTTGAAAATACAGGTGAAAATATTTACAATATGTACAATTATTTAGTTGCAGTATTGGTAATGCAACTTGTCGGTGTATGCTAGTTGTAGTATATATGATGTTAGGTGAAATGCTGATAGAAAAACGGAATTCGTCTGTTTGAAGTGACTATATGGTTGTTAAAAGTCAAGTATGGTTGTACAGTATAGTACACACTACTATTTATCTGGTTGGGTGTCTTCCGCGCTGTAACTGCGAGCAGTTAATCTCATGTAATTATTTTTGGGATTAGGGTATAACCCAATTCGTTTGGGCATATTGGTGTTGACCTACTGAAAAGCACCAAACTTTTGTTTTTAGACATGCATAAAGGAAGGAAGATTGTAGTTTTACGTGATCGTGAATCTTGTGATTATGAGCCACGGGACCTCCTTTTTACGTGAAATCCGAACCACAGGACATGGCATTTCACTTTGAAAATCTCACATGCATTGACCGGGAATCGAATCCAGTCCACCTTGGTGAGAGGCCAGCAGCTTGACCGCTGCGCCACCACGCCCCCTTAGACATGAATACAAAATGAGTAAAGGCAAAGTATATTGCTCAGTTTACGGCTGCAAGCTGATGTATAAGAGGGCTATGGATGAAAATGAAAATCCACAGCCTGCTTCCAGTCTCCGACCGGGTCAGGAATGGAATGAATGAAGCCCCCATCTAGCGGCGAGGATATGGACTGTGCCGGCTGCTGAGGCCTGACGCACTCCTCTGGGGCAAGAGCCACTAAAGGTAATAATAATAATAATGGGCTCCTAGGCCCTAATTACCTGTAACAGAAAAGAAACACTGCTAAAGTATGTTTGCAACTTTCTGATGCACCTGCCTTACAAGAATTTTGAAACTGCTTAATTGTTAGCATTCTCCACTCAATTTCTCATGTAACTATATGGGGCGGAGCAGTGACATCTGGAGCACAAGAATGTAAATTGACCAAAAAAAAAATATATATATCATGGTGTACTCTTCCACGTAATATGTTATTGTAAAATTTCTGGAGTCTATGGTACAATTAGTAAACTCGAATATAGCTTTCAAACGCAACAGCGTCATTATTAGAAATGCACAAAAACAAATCTGAGCAGAAAAGCAAGGCTTGATAATATGGAATTCACACACCTAATCCAGTGGGGTACAACATTTATATCATGTGTTTTGCACAGTTATACATTCAATAACACTGTCAGTATTTTAGGGACCACATTTACTGATTATAACAGGATAATACAAAAGTATTCCATAGCAATAATTCGTTATTGAGTCTTTTAATCTTACTTATCCCGGCCATTTTGCACTGACCGCGGCACCCCAAGTGATAGTTTGAGTTGCCAATATTTTAAATGAAATGAATACATATTCAATTTATTGAAATTGCATGAGATTGAAGTGTTTTTATTGATTATTTTGAATTTAATTATGAAATATGATTGATTACATGCAAATACTCTGATTTTCTTCCAATCTTTGATAACGATGGATTGAGTCTTCAATAAAATTGTCAGTCTGTGACCTTAACACATGGGTTAAGAAACCTCTGTTTTATTCACGACATCATTGTCGGTAATCCTGCGGGATCTCTTGACCATGCATTGAGCTATATTGGACTGGTACATTAAGTAGAATATTTGTAGATGTACTGTATATGTCACTTTCAATTTCTTCACGGTCTTCTTTTATTCTTTGATTTGGTTTCAAAACATTGACTTTTTGTCTGCTGGTTCCGTCACTGGCGAGATGGAGGGCTTGCATAATAAGATTATGAGATTTTAGAAGAATTATTGTTCAAATGGACCATGTTATAGTCAATTAGTGGAAACTGAATGCGAGTGTGATATTCAGGCCTCTAGGCGCTATAATATAACTAACGTACATAACTTTGTTGACCAATCTAACCTCCGATATACTGCATCTGCTCCTGTAAACTGCCACTGCACATTGTGTCATGTTTCCAAAGACATGACACTCTAGAGTACTACTAGGGTTATTAGTATATACTCACACCAACTTCAAAGATAACATCTGGATTATTTCAACTGTTATGTGTGGTTTTTATAATCTAGTGCACTCAAATATTCTCAATAGAATAATATCCGGTCCACAGAGGATATGACATGTCCAGGCTAGTGATGTAAAATAGCTGGCTATTTTAGATTTTTCATAAAAAATCCTGTGTCGTGGTAAGTTGAACCTTAAAAAAGGGTACCGGTATGCAAACTATTCTACATTAGCTTTTTAGAAGTGTAACAACATTAGATAATTAATACAATTTAATTTAATTAGAATTGGGACTTAAAAAACTGAATTAGAATTGGGAAATAGATCAGGAGATAAAATTCAATAGTTATAATCTGAAAAACTCAGGGTTATAATTGAACGTTGAGATAAACATTGGGGGAAATTTATTCAGAGCATTGGCCAAGTTCTACAAAAGGTGTAATATACAGTTTTCAACACACATTATATGTTTTTCAGAACAGTTTGTAATATCATTCATATATAAAATAAATAATCAAATACCTAAAAAGACTAGTAAATAGAAAATTAACAGTTACACTAAAAATGTTCTAAAAAAATAGAGGCCTTATTTTATTTAGGTTTAATGAAGATTAACAAATGTATTAGGCTATTCATACATAATGAATCTCTTTAGGCTTAGGCCTATATTACAATTTACAATGAAAAATATCAATTGAGTAGTACAAGTACAACTTGGGTCAAATCAAATTGAAATTTTGTTTATTATAGTTCTTTTAATTTACAAAAAAATTCAAAGTGCATCACAAGAAATACAACATCTTTTGATGTCAAAAAAAAAAAAGCAAAATATCACAAAGTAATAAAATATTTTCTAATCTGAGTTTTGAAGGATCAATATTGTTCCTGATTTCAATGTGAGGTATCAAATACCTGTGTTTCAATCCTTGTTTGTCCAATACTTTATCAACACATCAAAAAGTGTTGTACAAAGCTCAAAAAACTGAAAATACCCTCATTTTGGGTTTACCCAGGTAAATACCCAATTTATATTTACCTTCCCACTGGATATTTACCTGGCCCACATCTCTAGTCCAGGCATCCAGTCACTCATGTGTTAGATGCTAATCAGTTGATAATACTTAAATAATACTTTGTGCTGACACTGGTAGCTGAAGATTTTTTAGGCCGGTCCCATATTGTTCATTCGTCACAAATTCAGTCCAGATGTAAACGACCAACCTCGTTGGTGAATATCTATACACATCTTCACATAATTAGGTATGTAAAATCAACAACAATAATCACGCACTTGAAATAAGAATATTCTACCCACAAGATTTTACTACAGATACGGTAAGAACATTCGTAGGGCTTGCTCACCAACGCTGACAATATCATTGATCTTCATTTGTCAGAACAGTAGTCAACTCAGTGACTCATTTTTAACATTCCATCTTCAAAGACTGACTGAATATCGTGCCAGACGACGGTCTTGGTTAAATACTCAAGCAAGCATGTGCAACTTGGAACACAAGGTGGGCCAACCACTGGATTTTAACATCACAAACACGTAAACAAGAATATTACGTCGATAACCAAAAATTTTATTTACTGAAGAGAATAAGAAAATACATATGTATTTACTTCCCATATGAGAAACTTAGCGACACGCTTACCAATTTTCTGGTGCGATTTACAGCAAGGTCGTGTGGGAGATGGGGTAGGGGACTATCATTGGTGTAAAAATTGTGTAAAAATATACAAGTATTGATCGACGGATATTCCTTCTGAATTAAGTTTCATTTGTCAATATGGACCTAACAAAAATTCCAATATGGAGTTAAATACTGAGACTATCGTTGGTGCCAGGGCTTGTCTTAACAGAATTTTCAAGCCCAGAGTGAACATTTTTTGCACTGTATTGTCGAGGTTTGGAGAAATTTTTACTTCGGTTCGACAGATTACATATGAAATACATTTTCAAAAACTGATCAGGCGGGCTGGATGAGAAGGTTCAGCTGTTGCACATGGTTGCTCTAAAGGAAATTTCCAGATTACACTAAGGTAACGTAAAGATATAAACCATGGTTTGTAGTTGGCTCTATGTTCTTTATAGTCATTTGGAATAGTAATGCATAGTACTAATTTAAAAGAATGAAAACTCACGTCCAGTTGTTTTTATGCAATGTAAAATTGTAGGCACTATGGCTTGTGATCAAGGTTGAGAACTTGCATTGTAGTCTGACTACCTCGTGGTGGTTTAGTAGTTAGCATTCTTGGCCATCACCCCCAAAATGACACATACACATGCTCGCTCTCTCTGCTGATGACCACAGTGTTCAAGCTCCTGTTTGAAACAACACCAAGGACCATGTATTATCAGTTGGAACCAAATTGTATCAAAATCAGTTAAATGATGGTTGTTGTTCCTCTCTAGATTGCATATTGATCTAACAGTTTACTTTCTAATTTCAGGCAAAATGTCAGACTCTGTTGTCGACCTTGTTTCGGATTCTGGAGATGAACCTTCACCAGTTAGGAATTTGAGAAGGAAGCAAACTATAAAAAAGTATATTAGTAGTGATGAAGGATCTGAATTGGAGGATGAGCCTGTAGCAAAGCCAACCAAGAGGAAAAAGAAATCTTCTGATACTGAAGATGAATGGCAACCCACTCCAGAGGAAAGTGAGAAACCACCACCTCAAAAGAGACAGAGAAAAGCTAAAGCGGACCCTACCAGCCCACCAAAGAAGAGGGTTAAAAAGGAAAAAGGTATTAAAGAAGAACCTACCTCTTTTCAAGTAAAAGGAGAACCTGGTAATGCAGAGGATGTGAAAACAGACAGTTCTGTTAAGACAGAAGCTGAGATTAAGAATGAGGGAGAAGGCGAAGAGTCTAAGCCAGCCAAAGGTGTTAAAGCTAAAAGAGCACCAAGGAAAGCCACCACTGAGAAAGTTAAGAGGGCTCCTAGAAAAAAGAAAGTAGCTGGTCAGCAGGATCCTGAGAGTGGACAACCAGTTGGGGATGATAACGATGAACTTGATTTGTTGGTAAGTCTTAGTTGGCATGTCTAATTAGCTTGTTCTCGTTTTTTAACTCTTGGCTCACAAATTCCTTGATACCATCTCTAATAAAGACCAAGCACCAGTAGTTCCTCCACCACACCTGCTTTCATCCATACCATATTAAATGGTCCCTCAATATTCCTTCCCAAGGGAAATAGATATGCTCCACCCCTTAGCCTCATTTTGCTTACAACCACCACCTCAGCAGAGCCTTCACAGCCTGAAGTTACCCTACTGGACTGTTTGAATGGCAAATTACGCCGTGTCATGAACATGGATTACAAACCACCCCACACCCTGTGCCATTCAAAACCAGCTACCATTCTGGTCTCAAGAAAATCAATAACTTTCTTTTGCTCTCTGCTTCGCCCCTAACCTGCAATCTCCTTCCTAAGAGCCTGCAATCATATTTAAATGCTCACCCAATCTTGACAACATTCTCACTTGCTATGAATCCCCTTGACCCATCCTTTCCCTGGCTCTTTTCTGTATGAACATAAATGATAGATAGATAGATAGATAGATTTTTATTAATTCCATTTGATCAAATACATGCATTCAATACATTTTTGATATAGGACACGTCAGAATTTACATGCATAAAATAAAAGAACTAACAGGTATATATTACTAAGATTAAAACTATTTATAACTTATTATAATAGCAAATCTTAATAGATACAATCTTATTGCACAACTATTTACACCTCACTCTATTATCATAATATGAAAACTTAATTCTATAAATACAACAACATACAGCTAGGTATTAAAATTAAATTAAAAAAGTAAAATATAGTTATAGATTCCATCACTCCTATACGCTAAAATATTCAACTACTGAGTAAAAACAATGGCACTGCAGATAAGCTTTCAACATTCTATCAAAGGTTTTTATTTTTGGGGCCAGTTTTATATACTGGGGTAGTTTATTGTATAATTTAACTCCAGTGTGAAAAGTTCCTTTTTGATATATGCTTGTGTGTGTGTGTGAAATATGAATGTTTTGATTTTGTCTTGTGTTATGCCTATGAACATCATTGTTTGTTTTAAGAAAAACATCTTTATTCATTAAATTCTTTTTAAAAAACATAATACTTTCAAAGATATATATGCAGGGCAGTGGGAGAATGTTTAAATCTTTAAACAGAGGTCTACATGATTCTCTAGAGTGTACATTTGCCATAATTCTAATCGCTCTCTTTTGTATCCTAAACGTGCTTAGTACATCTGGCGACATACCCCAAAATATGATCCCATATCTTAAGTATGAATGGAAATAAGCAAAATAAGTATTTCTTAATGTGTGCATGCTAGTGCAGGTTTTCAAAATACGTAACGCAAAGCACATCGAGTTCAGTTTAGTATTCAGATATTGTATATGTTTATTCCATTTCAAGTCTTGTTGTATCCATAGTCCTAAAAACTTTGTTTCTGATTTATTTTCTATTTGATGACCATTTAATGTTATATTGGGCATCGCAGGATTCCTATTCTGTATAGTGTGGAAATTTAGACATACTGTCTTTTTATAGTTTATTATGAGGCGATTATCTTGTGACCATTTGGTTAACTCTCCTGTAACGGAGTCAGCAGACTGCTGTATGACCTGTTTAGTTTCACCTTTTATTACGAGTGTTGTATCGTCCGCAAACAAAATTTCCTTATGTGAATGAACGTTCTGTGTTATATCATTGATATATAGAAGAAAGAGTAGTGGGCCCAAAACCGATCCCTGGGGTACTCCAAATTCAATAATTCCCTCATTGGACAATGTTTCATTAAGTAATTTGGTTCCATCATCCTTGTGTCTCAAGCTTACTATTTGTTTACGCCTTGTTAAGTAAGACTCTATCCATTTATTAGCTAGACCTCTAACACCATATTGATTTAGTTTGGTAAGGAGGATTTTATGGTCAACTACATCAAATGCTTTCGATAAATCCAAGAATAGGCCAGTTACATGTTCCTTATTGTCAATTAATTTCAGTATACTATTACTACATTCGTAAATTGCTGTCTGTGTAGATTTTTCCGTTCTAAATCCATGTTGTGAGTTTGACAATATTTTATTTTTTTCTATGAAACTTATCAGTCTCTTATACATAATTTTTTCCACAATTTTTGCAATACCAGTTGGTAAGGTAATAGGACGATAGTTATCTAATTCATCTTTTGAACCATTTTTGTGCACTGGAATTACTTTTGATAACTTCAAAATATCCGGGTAAGTTCCTGAGAGAATTGAACTGTTTATTAAGTGCGTAAGTGGATTTATTATATTTTCTGCACATTTCTTTAAAATTGCATCAGGGATGCCATCAATGCCAGCACAGAATTTATTTTTTAGCTCTTTTATAACTATTCTTACCTCTTCACTTGTGACATGATTTATAAATAAAGAATCACTGCATATATTTATTTTATTATTAGAATTTAGTGTATTTACCTGTGATTTATTTAATAATTTTTGCGGAATTTCCAGAAAATAGTCATTAAAAGTGTTTGCTATTTCCTCTGGATTATTAATCACTTTATTATTTCTGGTCAGTGTAATGTTCCTTTGTATTTTAGCAGATTTTCCAGTTTCTTTCTTTATTACAGACCACATAGCCCTGTTTTTATTAGATGATTGGGAAATAAAATTATCATTATGCATTTTCTTTGCTAGTCTTATTACCTTATTTAATATGCTAGTGTATTTTTTGTAGTATAAATTGAATTCAGGTGTTGTGTGGTATTGTTTATATAATTTGTGTAGAAATTTCTTTCTTTGACATGAATTTATAATCCCTGTTGTTATCCAATTGCTAGTTTTGTTATTTTGAACAGTTCTTCGTTTAAAGGGGAATGCTATTTCAAAATAGTGTTTTAGGCAAGACATGCCTCTTGCACACACACAGTACCACTCTCACCAACACCACCACCAATGGAATATTATCCATACCATTTTCCTGTGACTGCACATCCAGCATCATTATCTACCATCTCCACTGCAAACTTTTCCCTGCATTCTACATTGGTCTCCCCTTTAATTTATCAGCCATGCAGTTGTGCGGTCACTGTAGCTCATGTTACTCCATCAGTCTTGACCTTCTTGTACCGGCTCACACCTGCAACCACCAGACCACTTTTAGTGAGTGTTACACTATTAAAATTGTTACACTTCTGTCCTCCCACCCCTTTGCCTGATGGGATTACATGGTAGGTTACACAGAGATGCTCCTTGCCTAAATAAATTTCAGGTAATTCACCAATCGCCCCAACCCCATTAGTCTTTTCTGCATGCCTCTCTTTTTCCCCTCCACCTACTCCACATCTGTGTATGGGTATGCATTCTTCCCAGGCATCGTTCTCTTACTCTATTCCACTGACGGAGGGTCATCCAAATATTTTGGACCATATGTGATGTCATTCTTTCGTGTTTTGCATTCTTACCTGGAAGTCGCTGCTTTTCATCTGTCTTCTCCTATGTTTGTATTGTAATACTATGCCATTTAAGAGTGAGAAAACTGTCATCATCATCATCATGTATAAAGTTGTCAATGACTCCTGGTTACTGCATGGATGGAGTGCCCCCAGATATTTCTATTTTCCACGAAGCTTCTCAGATCTCCGGTGACATTCATTGCATCTTTGATGGAGTAAATCCATGTCAGTGTTGGCTGCTTGCATCTCCAAGTCTCCTCCACCTTTCCAAGCAAACTTTTTTCAGTTAATCATATTGTCTCATGATGTGCCCAATGTATGGCAACTGTAATCTGGTATTGACTGCCTCAAGAGACAGATCTGGATTGATTTTCTGAATTACCCACTAGTTTGTCTTCTTGGCTGGTCAAGTTATACCTAAAATTCTTCGCCACAACCATTACTCTAATGTATCAATGTATTTCCTATGTTGTTTTTCTATGGTCCAGCTTTCACAATCATGTATTATCTGAACCATCCTAACGTTATTGGAAATATCTGTTCCCGAAGGAAACAGGATGTAAACTTGTCCGATTGAGCTATGTACATTAACAGATTCACAAAGAAATTTGATCTTTGTGAATCTGTTAACATCCTAACCTTAGCGAGCACGGAAACATCTGAGCATTTGATGCTCTTATCTAGGCCTTTGAATGCTGCCCGTCCAGGTGCTAATTTCCAACGAATTCCAGGTCTACTTCAGCCAATGTATTTCTGATATTTGATCCCAGTTGGCAAAAATCATCCACCACTTTGATTACTCCTTATTGTGATAACTAAAGGTACAGTAAACCATTGTTAGAATCCTAATTTTACTAATATTAAGATACACAGTCCCATACTTTATTCACTCTGCTTTTTAACTTTTTTTATGATGTCCTCCAAATCATTCCTACTTTCAGCTATCCAAGTGGTGTCGTCAGCATACTGCAGGTTGTTTTTATTCCAACCACCTATCTTAAATCTATAAGTGACCATGTAATGCAGCCTCCCCCGTGATTTACTCAGCGTATAAGTTAAGAGAGTCAGCAGTCCTGTCTCACCTCCTTACTGATGGGGAACCGTCCTTAGTCACTGTGCTCGGTTCTAAGAGTGACTTCTTGTCCCAAATCCCCCCCCAGGGTCTCACATCTTGTGGGACATGGGTTGGCGACCACGGGGCCCCAGCTAGTCCGGCATTGCTTCCACTTACTTTTGCTGGACTCCTCTCCGTCTTCCTTCCTGTCAACCTCACTTGGTCAACTGTTGTTCTCTTCCGACCCCGACGGTATTAGGGTATCCGAGGCCTAGGGAGTCCCTTCCTTTCCTGCCTTTATTGGCCTTGTCTCATCTTTTCTGATACCCTCCTTCTGCAAGGGTCAACCTTCTTTTTCTGTTCAACTTATCTCCTGCCTTCTGCTCAAGGCCCTCAAGGAGGCAGGGTGTATGTAGCACCACCACTTCTGGTGCACCCTAGAAATTGCTACTCCCTCAAGGGCTCACGGCTGGTGAGTTCCGGAGTTGGCGACCCCGACGGATTCCTGAGCTGGGTCTGGTTTTCCCCCTTTTACCCATTCCCTCTGGGGCGGACCTTCTCCTCTTTCACTTTCCTATCTGCCTTTCATGGCTCTCCTTCCTTCCCAGTCCCTCAATCTGCATTCTTCGAGGGTTTAGGGCATTTCTTTTCCTCCTGTCCTTTATTTGCCTTATGCTCCTTTTGTTTCTATTTCTTCTTCTAGTATATAAGTTAGTAGTTAGTTTTAGTTATTGTTTACATTTCATTATCATCTTCACGATCACCCAAACCATTAGGGGCCGATAACCTAGATGTTAGGCCTTTAAAACAACAATTATCATCATCATCAACAATTATCATCATCATCATCATCTTGTCCCAAATACAGATTGCTGAATAACACAATGAGATGTTCTGGTATGCCCCTCTGACTAAGCACATCCTACATTTTCCTGCGATTCACACAGTTGAAGGCCTTTTTATAATCTACGTAGCACATATAAAGCTCTTTCTGAAATTCCTTTGGCTTCTCCAACGAATGTCACTAATAATGTCTCTGGTTCTACCCTTCTAAACCCAGCTTGAGTGTTGGACAGTTCACATACCATGTTTGGCTATAATCTTTGCTGTATAATCTTCAGCATCATCTTACTGACATTTTGATGCTGGTGTTATTGTACGACAGTTTGTGAAGTTATAAATTAAACAGACAAGTCTGGCAACTTCGCCATTTCTCCTAAAGAAAACCGAAAGACACAAAGGTTATTTATAAAATTAATTATATGTTCTCTTTGTAATGTTTTGTATACTACTACCAACCCGTCTTGGCTCCGCCCGGAAACTGAAACATCATTTATATCATCAAATCATCATTTATATAATTTATGAAGGAATCATAATTCATAGCAGAATTCTCTTTATCGGACAACAAACCATGAACATTTCTTCCCTGTGTCATTGGATCTTTGGGGATGACTCCCTTGTCTTTGTTAATTCTTTTTCTGTCTTGTGACAATCGAGAAATTATTTGTTGCTCAGTTTCATTATTACGTGATAAGCAAATTTTTTCCGATTTCAATGAACTACGACCTATATTCTTTTTCCGTCTCGGCATGATTTGTTAAAATCACTGACTGGACTATTAATTATCTTATCTTGGAGATAACATACGCAACAAGTTCTTGTCAGAAGTAATTTAAGAATGGCGAGGTGCATGAATCACAAATCCCCTCTTCCGACCAATCTAAACTTGACTGTGTATTCTGCAGAACGAAATGTTCACAGGCGATGTAAAGAAAAGCCAAGTTTCACTTCCAGGAAACTCCAAACACATCCACTCTTTCCTGAAGTCTTTAACTCGACACGACTCTACAGTGTCTGGGGTGATAAGCTTGCTTGCCAGCCAGCTAGCTTGTAAACTGACTTGAAGCCAGTAATTGAATGGAGATTGTTGGAAGAAATGAAAACTTAAAAATACTTATAGTGAGTGATGTATTGAAGATAGAGATATGCTGTCGTGGTCTTTATTGTAGAACTTTTCAAGCTGAACAATTCTTACTTATATTATACAGATATTTTTAACGGTTAGCCCAGCATAAGTTTAAAAAGCGCACTGATGCCAGGTTTTTTTTCGACATTTTCACTGAAATCGTTACTGCTTGGCTTCCTTTGATCATAAATAAATTATTTTATACAGAAACCTTCCTCAAGATATCCTTTACAGAATGGTGCAAACCACATCAAAATCCATCCAGTGGTTCACAAGATCACCCGTAATATCCAATAATCAGGGACTTTGTTTTATACTAAGTAGAGATTCACTGGCTGTGTTTACATAGAACTCTTGTCACCGTGGAGGCCTGGGTTCGATTCCCGGTTCTGCCAAGAAATTTAATTCTGGTTTGAGGACTGGAATGGGGTACACTCAGCCTTGTGAGGCAAAACTGAGGAGAGGCGGGTTCGAATCCCATCTCAGCCATACTGGAAGTGGTTTTCTGTGGTTTTCCACTTCTACTCTAGGCGAATGCTGGGATGGTTCCTAATCTAAGGCCATGACCGCCTCCTTCCCAATCCTCATCTGAATTACAAATACATGCACTACAGCCATTGCAATAACACAGGTTATCTGACAACTTCTACACACACACACACACACGGAGCTACATGACCACGATGTCCCAAAGGCACTAAATTAATTGATCAACAACAACACTTTACATCAAACAGTCATATCAGAAAATGTCAATAGTTTTGGCATAATGTTGTCCACTCTTCTCCACACCGCCTCGGCCCCCTCAGCAAATTCCGGCCCCAGGGCTTCAGCCCCACTTACCCCTCCCTCTTATCGTGCATGCTTCCTGCAGGAATACATTTGTAGGACAGGAAATAATCAGTAGAATATTTGTGAATTGGTTTAAATTTTGCAGTATATTTCCTTGATAAAATATAGCTTCATGAAATTGGTAATCTCATTCTGTCTATTCAGCATGTTTGTTATTTCAGCCTATTTTTGGAAAGGAGCTGGATATGGACTGGGATGCTGCAGATGTAGTGGCTGAAATTCAACAGATCGAACCACGCATTGCTCATAACATCACTCGCCTCTTGGATGAGGACAATACAATACCTTTCATCGCCCGATACCGAAAAGAGCTCACTGACAACATGGAGCCTGAGAAGATACGGCATGTTAAAGAAACTTATGAAATGCTGAAGTAAGTTAATTTTATAACACTTGCTTGGTATAAGGATCAAGTTATAAAACATTTCAAATAAGTTGAGTGGCAATTTCGACAGTTTTCATTTCCCCACTTCTTCACTTGGCCCATTTGTATGCTCATGGTGTCTACCAGTAACGAAAGTAGCAAAAGAAAGTAGGAATTTTACAAACAGGTAACAAATGTAATGAAAAGTATCTGATTTTTATATCTGGGTAGTTGGAAGTAATGAATATTTAATTAGGGCGGGTTAAATCATTTAAACTCGCACGTGCTAGGCTCACATATTGCGATGGAGCAAGTCTCTCATGCCAGCAAACGTTTGACATTGCCAACCTAATCATGTCTCGATAGATTCTGGAACATGAGTAGGAGAGAGTGCATATAATTTTTATGGTAGAATATCAGCTGTTGCGCAGTCACTAGATTTCAAATAACATCTCCATGTACAGTAGAAGTACCGGTACATCCATGATTGTCGTTTGAAGAAAGAAAGTTTTATATAACCATGGAATTTGTTATCCTATCCTAACCTAACTTAATTACAAAGGCACATTTGGACCTATTTATCCCATAGCATATCGAAGGGTGTCACGCTATTGTTCTTTTACGTTCCTGTCCCGGTTTCTCCAGTTTCCCTTGTCCCTAAATCCCGATGTTTCTGAGTGTCCTACCATGAAGACTAAGGGAATCTCGTGAAATGGCTGAAAGCTGTGCCGATCATGTAACATCTCGACATTTCTCTGTACTTGAATGCCAAGACAGAATTTGGTGGTGAATACATAGCATTGGATTGTATAAAGTCTTAACATTTCTCTGCACTTGAAGACATAATTCTGTGGCAATCGTGTAATGTGACCTATTGCGAGGACAAAGGAAATCTTGTCAATCGGCCTAGAGCAGAAGATCCTCTGGGTAACACAGACGACATAATAGCTGAAACAACTCATTTGATATTAAATACCCATTATTTATTTTCTCTTCATCCACTAGGGCCACTGAGGACTGCGAGACCTCAAATGTTTATCCTTCTGCTGGTCCACCAAGTTTTCATCCTTTCAGAGTGTGCTGTCTTCCGTGCATCAGAATGAACATGCTTTGGTCGAGTTGCGACTTCTTCTTGATCAGCCCGTTGAAGTTTGTGTTTGAGTGGTGTTCGGAGTTGAATGTCTTTCTGAAATTTTATACTTTAAAAGGTCCACAAGCCAAGGAGGAATCGTTTTGAGATTTCTGAAGTAGGATAACAAACATTTAGTGTAAAAGGTTATCCTTTTTTGGATTACGCTTCATATATTTTCAATGTAGGTGTATGTTTCTAAGTTGGTCCGAAGTCTGTAAACACCATCTTTGAAGTTGGAACCAAGAATTTTTCTAATAATCTTCCTTTCCTTAATTTCCTGTTTTTCAAGCAGGCTATGTGTTCAAAGTGTTAAACATTCTGCTACATATACAGTCCCTCTCCAAACTATCGAACAGATTTGGAAGACCACTCAGATCTCCACCAAATGGGCCACAGCTCTTTTTCATCCTCTTCTTAAAAAGGGAGGTAAATCAGATACCAATAATTACTGCAGCATCTCTCTACCTCCTGTTACTTATAAAATCCTCTCCAAAGCCTTGCTCACTAGAACCGTGGATCAACTTGACTCACACATAGGCAAATACCAAGCCAGCTGCTTGAAATCCAGATGCTGTGCAAAACAAATCGAGAATCTAAAACTGATTATCGCTTACCTGAAACTCAGAGCCAGACCATTTATCATCACTTTTGCTGAAGGTGTACGACTAGATTGACTGCATTACCCTTTTCCAAGTTCTCCAAGAATTTGTCCTACACAACAAGACCCGGCAGATCATCCAAAGTACACTCACTGGTACGTCTTCCAGAGTGAAATTTCCAAATGGGCTAGTCAAGGAGATGGACTGTCGCCACTCATTTTCAACCATGATCTTGAGAGGGTCATCCGGGAATGGAGACATGTTCTCCAATCTAAAGGAATTCCTAATAGAGTTCAAATAGGCCGAGCTTGTGATTGTATCATTATTATTGATTTCCTTGCTTTGCAGATGACCTTGCTCTCCTTGCTTTTTCTTTTGAACTAGCTACTCAGCAAATGAATTACCTGCCATTAATGTGCAGTTAAGATTGGCCTCAAAATCTCCTACACCCAAACCCACATCATACATACTCCACCACATCTTCTGACTACCCACGGTGGAATTTTGAAAACGGAAAGGTTCAAGTACCTCGCTGAATGGATTGAACCCAAAAATTCTGAGAAGTTCGCCATCTTAACACGTGTCAACAAATTTGAAACAGCCTTTCGACTCATTCAAAATATGTATTTATTTATTATTTATTTAATTTTTAGTTATTAAATTATTTATTACTTAGTTTTTTAAAATTGTTCAGCTAGTATTTTCTTTCTAATATTGTCGTTAAAATGTTCTCTTTCCAAATGATGTACAGAATGAAGTGCATTTTAATCAATCCAAATCATTAAGAATGATCAGAGTTTTTATGCGTTATAACAACACTATAAGTGAATCACTTTAAACACCATTTATTGTTGGTTTTCTCACATAGCGGTGAGCTTCTATGTTGTAGTTACATTATAAAAAGCCTCTCAGTTGGTCAACACAATATTGTTCCCATTTATAGGCGGGAAAACAAATATTTAAACATCCTAACCTGAAAGAACTACAGTATTACATGAGATATTCATCACAAAATAACACGTTTTTATGTACAAAAAAAAGTGGGGGGTACTTAATTGGATGATTTGTTTCGACCGTCACGTCATCATCTTCAGATCCTGCTCACTTAGGCTTAGACAAGGTACATTGTTTATGTATTCCACTTATCTACCGTATATACAGTATATATACACAATCTTTACATTACAGAAGTTTATAAAAATTTGTGTAATGTTGTCATTTGTAGCTCCTCAGTCAGTCAATGCAACTCATCATCTTCATTTCCCCTTTTCCATTGGGTGGGGGCAAATATGGTTCCTCTCCACAACTATGCCCAATAAATGGGTGGGATACAAGATATAAATACATATTTTTCCAGAAGTGTATTTTATATTTATATCTTATATTTTGTATAGGTAACACTGGCTTCAAATCTCTACATTTTGTGTAATGTGTCAATCGTATTTACAGATATTATTGCTCAGTTGGTCTGAAGCACTTCTATAGTTGTTGCATTATTATTAATGTAGTTTAAGTATGTACAGTGGAATCTCGTTAGTACGTTTTTCAAGGGACTGAAAAATTTGGACGTCATATGCGGGAAAACGTACTACCGAAAAACGCCATACTGCATTTACAACGTATAAGAAAGAACGCGGCGTATATATGGACGTCAAATCGCCAACCTTAGTAAGTGATTGTATGCACTACTACAGTCACGACATAAACATAGGTTATCAGTAACTTACACGGAATAAATAACATAAAAATGAATTCCTGTACCTCTACACTACAGTATAATACAGGGTCTTTATTTCTGCTTAGCAAGGACATTCTCACTCTCGCGCTCCGCCAGTGACGGCTCAGTTACCGGCGACCGCGCACGCATATGTTTGAAGCACGGGCTTGCTTGAACCACTTCAATAAAGAGCTTTCTAGTTGAGGAAACTGTCCCTCTCGCACACGTTTCCTTTTGCCGCTCATTCCTTCTTCAAATGCACGTTCGATTTCCTTCCTTTTGCCGAGAATCGTGTTCAGTGTAGACGGAGGAATGTTCCACTTTCGCGCTATATCCACACGCTTCATGTGAGGATTGCATTCCACGTCTCGAATGTATTTCATCTTCTCATCATTAGTTATCTGCCGTACTTTCTTCTTATCCATTATGAAACACGCAATAAAATAGGTCATAACTGGACGTGAACACCAAGAACTAGAAGACAATAGTGCGGAATACGAAGACAATAATGCGCCTACGTGAGAAATAAACAAAGGGAAAGGGGTGGAGGGCAGCGGGAGAGAGACACGTCACCTGTGTTGCGTCATAGCTATAGCCACTTCTACGCCGTCAAACACAATAAAATCATCTACACTGTCAATAACTATCAGAGAATATGCGGCAATATCGCGTCGTGTTTCCCAGAAGCCGAATTTTTTAATGAAATAAGAATAAAATCAGGTTCGCTAACAAATAGTTCAACGGAAATTTGATCGTTGTAAGCGGGAATAGAGCACGTATTTAGGGGATATATCAACATGAATTTAGTAGGATAGGGACTTGAGAAAGGGCAGCGGGAGAGAGACACGTCACCTGTGTTGCGTCGTAGCTATAGCCGCTTCTACGCCGTCAAACACAATGAAATCATCTACACTGTCAATAACTAGCAGAGAATATGAGGCAATATCGCGTCATGTTTTCCAGAAGCCGAATTTTATAATGAAATAAGAATAAAATACGGTTCACTAACAAATAGTCAACGGAAATTTGATCGTTGTAAGCGGGAATAGAGAACGTATTAAGGGGATATTTCAACATGAATTTAGTAGGATAGGGACTTGAGAAAGTAGAGAAAGGGCAGCGGGAGAGAGACACGTCACCTGTGTTGCGTCATAGCTATAGCCACTTCTACGCCGTCAAAGACAATGAAATCATCTACACTGTCAATAACTAGCAGAGAATATGAGGCAATATCGCGTCGTGTTTTCCAGAAGCCGAATTTTATAATGAAATAAGAATAAAATCAGGTTCGCTTACAAATCGCGCTAAACGGGAAAACATCGTAACAGAGAACGTGCTAACGAGATTCCACTGTATGTATTCTGTGATCTATTCGTATTGGCTTACTTGTGATGAACTTCAGGTATGATGTTGTCTACACTGTGTTGTTATTTCTGTTTCTATTTAAACTGACAGCCTGTTGCAATGTGGTTAGTTTGTCAAAATAGTGAATACACAAATGATACAACACACTCGAGTTGAATAAGATTATGTAATCTTAGCTGGTGTTTTGAAACCTTTAACCCCTCAGGCCGGCTATTTAATCCGGAGGTGTTTACTTTTCAGGCGGTATTTAAATTGAAGCTCAGCAGAGGTTTAGACACCAAAAAGGTAAAAAATTAGTAATGTTAAATCTAAGAAATATAACGTAATGAAAATTTTAGGATTACTTACCGAAATCATGTCCAATGTTTCTCAGTAATATATATGACGACTGCTTTTCAGGATTGTCCATGATCACACGCATTATTTACAAAAATATAATAATTTGATAAGTTCCACTTTAGGTATTTGTTTCAGCAAGACATTTACATGATAATGCTCAATGTACATACCGGTACATACATAATTTTCGGATATAATTTCCAGGAAAAGCTGAATTTTGAAAAGCTTTTTAGGCCCCATATATGTATCGCGTGTAGAATTGTCAACAAAATGTAAATATAGCAATATTAGTTCAAACCTGTCCCTTAGCATTGTTTGAGGAAATATAGGGGTTTCTAAAAATTCATCCCTGGTGAAATAGCTCTCTAGATTTCTGCATTATCCCCATCAACATTACAAGCCTCAAGAACACACAGATGTTGTCCCCTGTCACTGACTCCCACTTCCTAGCGCGTGACCTTGGTTTCAAGGGCGCGCCAACTATACATTCTGCCGCGTACATATTTGTTTCTCAAACAATAATAGTTCAATCCCTTTGTCGTCGAAAAACAGCAAAAAAAAATCATGTAAAAGAGACGTGAAATGCTTTCTTGTACCCGGCATACCCGTGATGGGGATCCTTTGTGTGCTCGTGTCGAAGTTTACCTCTCGCCACAAACACTGAACAGCGGTCGTTTTTATTACAGCTGAAGCTATTTCTTCTCCATCAGCACTGTCTGCCACTTCTCCAATAATATCATGCAGTGCATAGTCTATATCACTACCGAAAATATCGCTTCCCTATACATCACTTCCACTACTGTCATCTATCAAACCAATAATCTCTGCACCCGTAAGAGAATGAGACGAAGCAAAAAATTATCTACGAAGTATTTGCTTTCGGTGCTACCCCTTCATAAGTGACAAAAATTGCCAAGTTAGATGTAGTTCACAAAACATTCTCGAGATGGCAGGAAAGGATGAGGTACTTTCTAAAGCAACTAACTTGAAACTCAATAGAGCGCGTTTCAAGTTCTTTCCCTGATTGATATGAGTGTCAAAAGCAACGGATATCGATCAACTTCTTATTACTTCTAATTATGAAACAGAGATGGCATGAAAGTACATAACTTCTCGGTTCATAACATGAAAAAATATCCCGCGAAGCAGCATTGTTTCATGTGTAATAGGCATTCTAACGTCCGCCTGCGCCGGCCGTTAGTGGTACGTCGATCCGGCTGAACGAGTAGAGTCAAGTGGACGTACAGTGTACGGCGAACCGGCTGAGGGGTTAATACTTCAATAATCTCTTTTTTAGACTGCAGAGACATCTTGAACTAAAAGGTAGCTAAAAAGTAGCTAATTTTTTCTTCATATTTACAGTAGCTGAATACAATCTCAAAAACTACAGATAGCCATCATGCCTACATATAATTTCCCCACAGCATTCTCTCCCTATTTCTTTTACTAAATTGTTAACAAGTTGTTGTTTTAGCCTGCGTAGCAACCTCTAATTCCTTTAATCTTTCATTTTATTTTTCAGGTTTGTAAAGCAGAAAGCGGCCTCTATAGAAAAGTATATCGCCAAACAGGAGGCTTTAACCCCTGTGATAGAGAAGGCCTTACGCTGTGCTCGCACATTAAGTGAATTAGAGCATATTGTGAGTACCGTATATTGTTTATTAATCACAATCTTGTTCGCAATGTTACTGCCATCACCATCTTTAGGAAAAGGAAAGTAGAGAAGAGTTGCTTACCAAGATAAGAACCCAACAGTTACTACATGTCATTGAAAAGGATGTCACTAAAAAATTGACTAGATTATCTGTTTAAATAAAGTGCATAATGACCAAATGTACCCTCAGTTTAATATTTGTTTGTTTGTGTCAAAACTACTGGAACAAATGATATGAAAATTTGTTTTTAAATAGAAGGCACTCCCTAAATAAAACCATATTACCAATTATTATTTATATAATACAAAGGGATGAGGGGTTAGGTGGACGACTTCAATCTCAACAGTGGGGCAATTTTGCAATGTTTATCCATCTCTCGATATGAAAGTCAGGTGTGGCGCAGACCAGGAGACTCCGCTATTCTGAGAATATCATGAAATGAGAAGGATAACTTCCTTAACAGCTAATTTATGTGTCTCAATCACAACATAGCAGCAGTTGCGATCTGGTTTATAATTTACTTTGCATGGACCGTGGAGTGCGTCCATACACACACTACTTTAATTCTATCTCTGGCCAGGAATAGGAATGACTGATTCTCTTTAGAACTATCTAATGTTTTTAGTTGTTTCACCCAAATTCCACAGGTTTGTTCTCGATGAAGAATGTGCTAACATTGCTGACTTACTGTAAATTATATAGTTAGTAAGTACTGTATTTGTTCACATGCCTGGACATCTTTCATTTAAGAAGCAAAAACAGGGGTTTTATTTGCCAATTTTTATTAATAATAAAAATACTGTGAATTTTCAAGAAAGTCTTCTTAAAATAGGGGGTCGACTTGTATTTGGGTAAGTATGGTATAAGTAGAGTTTGTGGGTTTTAGCTTTTTAAAAACCAAAATTTAGCATAGGCTTCTCTGAATTTAACATTTTGTAGCAAATTAGTTATAATTGAGAATTTTGTGCAATGTTATGTAGCAATTAGGACTAAATACAGTTCGATAATATGAAATTGGTTGCCATACCATTTACAAAATATTATAGAAAACTAAGACAGAGTAACCTAGCATACAAAAAAATAAAATGCTAGTTTACACTGTGATTGTACAGTACATAAAGACATTCAGTTTAGTAAAAATTTTGGTAATTGACTGAAAAAGAAATTCCTTCTGTTGAAAAAATCCAAACACAGCCCAGAAATCTGATATTAGCTAATGTTTCAAGAATTTGTACTGTTCTTGTGAAGGTATACATCAGTAGTTTGTTCAAAATTTGCTTATATTGTAGAACATTGGAATATTCTATTTATTTATCAGGAAAAAGAAAAGCATTTTATCACCGATTAAATACCACTTCAGTCCACTCGTATGGTTCAAAGAGCATGAAGATACATGATGGGGTTTGGACAAATTATGCATCTGTCGCTAATGCTAAAAGCTAGAAACTCTAGGTATAATCATATAGGCAGCCCATGTATTGTTATATTGCCTTGAGACCTTGCAGTCTTACAGAGATGTTAATTCAGATTGTTTATGAATTAGCATACAGAAGGGAAGAGCAAATAAACAGTTTCTGGTAAGGAAGTCTCTTTGCATCTGAACTGTGGTGGTTTTCTGTATTTCCCTTTGGCAGATTAGGATCCTTTTTGTGGCAATGTACTTTTTTAGTTTATTTTTCTGTTGCCTATTTATCTTCACATTGCCTGATAAGATTTGTTCCCTCGATTTTTAATTTCTTCTCATTATTTGTATCAAGTTGCAACTATTCATACATTTTTTGTTTTTTTGTTTCTTCCCCACAGTATGCTCCTTATAAACAGGGTAAACGTTCTTCTAAAGCTGATAAAGCACGTAGTTTGGGCCTGGAACCACCAGCCCTTGTATTACTGGATGGCACAGATTTTGTTGATCCAGCTTACCTAGTCAAACCAGAAGTTCAAGGCTTAGCAACCATGCATGAAGTTGAGATGGGTTTGCAACACATCATTGCAGACATAATGAGCAAAGATGGGGATCTTCTGAATTTACTCAGGAAACTGTAAGTATTACACATGAGCGTTTTACTATACTGACAGTAATCTGTAATATTGCATAGTGGCTTTCCTTCCACTGTACTTAATTCTCTGGTCGTTGAGCAACAGCACCTGTTATAAATGGAATTGGCTTAGCTAAAATTCATGTTGAAGTATTTTCAAGACAAGGATGCTTTATAGTCATAACTAGGGACCCTGATTTATGGTAATATAAAAGGCTTCAAAGCTGTGAAATGAATTTTTCAAAATGGTGAAATAAAATATCCATAGCGGTGAAATAACAAAAGCGAGGTGTGAGTGTGCTTGATAACCATGTGTACGGTGCACGGATTTGGTTAAATAATGAACACTATTCAAACATTTGGAGGAGTAACAAACAATTTATTCTAGTTTTTTTTTTTTTTTTTTCCGAACTTGAACTCAAATGAATTTGTGTTCAATACCTAACCTAACATTTACTTCTCCATGACTACCATAGTCTTTTTCTCACTAACTCGTGAAACTCATGTTGTCCCCAAAATTATGGAGAGCATTGTTTCCATGTTTTCAGGACTTCAACCAATCAAGTCTGAGAATGGACTTCGTTATCCCGCATCTTATGAAACGTTTATTAAGGTTTCTTATTTTCTATGAAGGGGCTATTTCAAATAATTTTAAAGTAAATATTTTAAAAAATTATCTTATTACCAGTATTTCGTTGGCAATTAGCATTTTAGGGTGAAAATAACATATTTCGCGATATTTCTCGGCTACAATAATTTTAAAAAAATGGCTTATGTAGAGTAAATATATCATTGTGATAACATATATGTATTTGCTGAAATATTTCGCGGATATCGTTAAAACCAAAAATCCGGGACTCTTAGTCACAACACAACAGACAAAAAAAGAAAGTTAAATGCAGGTGAAAGAACATGATTTTAGATCGTCAGTTTTTAAAAAATATTTAACAAACATTTTGAACAATGTGATCTTTTCTTCATTTGTGATCGATGTCACAGCATTTTTGTGTGTTTTTACTTGCTTTTTTGTTCTTTTTTTTGTTAGCAATCCTACCCGATTCAAGCCCACTGAGGAGCGCTTATGACTAGTTCTTCTTCAATGCTCTTTCATTCCCAATATCTCTTTAGCCCAACTGAAAATGTTTTCCTTTTTCCTGTGAGATGGGTTGCCGGCACTTAGGCACTTTGGGTAGTGGCTAGCAAGAGTTAACCATATCACAAAATTCGGAACAATCTTGGATATGGAGGTCAGAAATCCCAGCGGAATCCAAGTCTCTGTGCACATCATTAAGCCAAAGGCTTCCAGTCTTATAGCTTTTGACCAAGGAGAAGATTCTCTTACAATATATTTACAATATACAGTATAGGAAAAAACAAAAAAGTGTGGAATCCAATCAAACGTTGGACAGGGAAAGGGAGGATAGAAACACGTAAGAGGGACAATGACGGGTAGGTGCATGCAGAGGTGAAAGGAAGAAAAAAAAAAAAGAGACAATTTCTACAACCAGACACACCTTCCACAAATTGCATGAATGCCCATCCTCAAAGATGGTGCTGTGTCCTGCTGTGGAGACTATTACTGTCCCCTTTTTTGGCGTTTTCCCTTTTCTCCCAACCTGATGTACCTTTTGTTCCTTTCCTGTCCAATGATTGATTGTAAAAACAAAAAATTGCCTGAGGTTCTGATTTGGCTGTGTGGAAAATGGGATATCTTACCCACAAGATATACGAGGCACGAACGTTGCCCCGGCATGTCTGCAATCGCAGTTCGACGCATGCGCGGTAGTTGCTCTGAATCGAGGGGAAGGAGATGATGCCATTTTGAGTGGGACCACTGTGAATGCTGCAGCCTACGTTAAAACTTTATTTAAGTTGCGTCGTGCCCTTTGTGACGAACACCACAACATTAATGCTGACGTTGTCAAACTTCTTCATGACAATGCCCACCTCCATGTTGCTGCTCCTGTTCATGACAAAATCGCCCAATTTGGGTGGGAGGTGCTCCAGTATCCACCAGACCTGGCACCGTTGGACTTTCATCTGTTTGGTCCCATGAAGAAATTCCTGGCCGGCCAACACTTTGTGACAGTTGCGGAAGTAAAAGCAGCAGTCCGCAGAGGGCTATACTCCAACCAAACGGACTTCTACAATCAGGGTATATTGAAACTGGTACCGTGATGGAAGAATTATGTTGAGAAAGTTGGTGACTATGTAGAATTAGGTCAAAGATGTAAGTTCATTTGTGATTTGTTTGGTTTTCTTACCTATTAAACCTTTTTTGGGGGGGGGAAATGATTGTGCGTTACTTTCCGATCTGCCCTCGTACATGTTTTCTAAATTTAGGCAATTGTTTGGTAGACGCAGGGGCCCATTCAACAGCATAATAGGAACAATTGAGGCGTTGACAGGGGAAAGGTAGTAAGTGCCAAAAATGAAATTTTCGTTTTTTTTTCGTGAAGAAGGTAGTAAGAACCAAGGCCAACACCGCAGAGAAAGTAGGAAGTCGATGGATGATTAGAACAGCTTGAAATTGTTGCCACTAGATCGCTCTTGTGGCAAGTACGAGGCTCGTGGCGCAGGGAACGTAGTAACTCCTTTTGCGCGCCAAACAAGTTTCCGCTTGTTGCGTGGAAGTGATACTCAAATTATTGTGATAATCAACATGCCTACAAAACGTGGTCCTTTCAAAATGTTAAGTTAAATGACACTTCTTAAGAGATATGTTTTCTCACTTCATAATTGACGTGTAACAATGCAAACTCGTCGAACACAGACTTCGCTTGCAAGGGTCAGGCAGGTTAGGAAAGAGACATAGGCTAATCTAACCAATATTTTCTACTTTTCCAGGCAACATGTAAATGTTACAAGTGCCCCAGTTTCACTCAAGAAGAAATAAGCAAACACCACACAGATTTCAGGAGACAGATAGCAGACATGCAAGGTACATATCGTGGGTCTGATTAACGTTGTCAACATTCTGGGAAATGGGAAATACAATAATACAATGCGCAGGGCAGAATAAAAATCGAATGGTGTTAATGGTTATGATTTATGCCAATGCCATAAACTATTTTCATTCTGTTGAATTAAAATTCCTGGTTTCCGGACACTCCTAAAAGCCCCGTGAAAGGAAATTTGGCATCATCGAAAAGAGAAAGAAACTGTAAGCCAATGGTTCCAGAAGAAATGGCTGAAATGATTTGCAGTGCTAATGTTTTCAAGCCCAATAATGTAATTATGATGAACAATGATAACGTCATTGACTTTCCTGCTGAATCTGACAAGTTTTTTTTAGTACGGGTGCTCTTGAAATAAGCACCGTCGGACGGATTGGAAGGAAGATTGTAGTTTTACGTGACCGTTAATCTTGTGATTATGAGTCATGGGACCTTCTTTTTACGTGGAATGCGAACCACTGAACATGGCATTTCACTTCGAAAATCTCACATGCATTGACCGGGAATCGAACCCTGTCCACCTTGGTGAGAGGCCAACAGCTTGACCGTCGTGCCACCACGCCCCAGGCTGGATTGGAATTCCAAGAGAATTCCCCGTGACTGAAACAAGACAGTCATTTAATGAAATTGAAATGTTGAAGGAACATGCTATATTCAAAAGGCATCAGTCATTCAAGGCCATCACCAATATTAAGATTTTGCAACCCCTTGAAAGAAGAATATTCATCAATGAAGCAAAAAAGGAGGATTTATTACCAATGATGGACTTCCAGGATAAAAAGTATCATGCATTTTACAGGGATATCTGTGCCTAACAAAATCAGTCTCAAGTGGTAGCCTAGTACTGATTGTGTAGAAATCTCTATTTAAACATTGTATAGACAAATTATTTTTCCACCATGCTATGCCTAATTCTGAATATTGCTTTTCAATATGTTAAGTGGGTGGATTTCTTCAATTTGGAAGTATTTTGTGCAATAAAGTGAATAACAAAATGATCGCAAATCGTTTTTTGCTTCTCCTGAAAAATTTCATTTTTGGCACTTACTACCTTTCCCATGTCAACGCCTCAATTATTCACCCAGTAGTATGAATAGACAAAACATTCCTTATTAGGTTATTCCTACCCCTCTAATACATAAATTTCACACATTTTACGTTTTAACTTAACGATTGCTCAATTTTAATTTTTGGAAATTTCCAATGTTTAACAATTTTTTCTAATGAGTCAACAGCCTATTAACAGTTCTAATTCATTTAGTAATTTTTAATCATGAAGGATCCCTTCAAACCAAATACACCTGAAACAGAGACGTTCATGAAAATCAAACGTCCAAACAAATGTACGGTATAAATTTTAAACACATGTTCATATAGATTTTTAAGAAATTTTCAAAAGGTTTTTAATTCTTTAAAAATGAATGCATCTTGTTGATTTGCGAGTCACATGAGAAACTGAGGATGGGAACTTGAGTTCTTGAAACATGTACTTCTTTTGAAAGTTCATAATAAATACAGGGTGTCGAGCGATACGGGAAATACGGGAATTTTAGTGACCCGGGAAAAATACGGAAAATTCGCACTTGATACGGGAAATCTTGAAAAGTCTCATAATGCCCGACTTCTTAGCCCCCGAACGCTCGGTAGAGTCCTCCCGCTCAATCTTCTATTTCGCCTGCAGACCGCGCTGCCACCCGTAATTTGCGCCACCGATAGAGCGCTAAGCGGGATGAGAACCCAGCCAACGTCGAATGCATACTTAGCCTGGCCGACCGCCGGCCGTACCCTCTACGCGTGAGGCTACGTGCGCCGCGCTCGTTGCTGACAATGACATGCAGGAATCAGTCCGCATTGTTATTCACAGAGGAGATCTGGGTTTCTCGACAAGAGCAGCCCTTAATGAAGCTAACAGATCAAGATATCAGAAAATTCCAGACGCGGATGTGCTGCAATTTCGCACCAACTGCCGGAAATTGTACATTCGTATCCTATGGCTGAAAAAATCAAAGAGTGGTCAACTCTTGCTCACGAGAGACCCGTGTTATTTCCTGCCTAGGCACTATAGGGGTCGCTGAGACTCCTAAGTTGGAAGAAGTTACGATCGTCATTGCCCTGGAAATTCTTTGTAATCAGAAGAATTTGCTTTCTGGCGCAATGGCTGACCGCATCAAGAGTAGCTACTCCGCACTTCTGAGACTGCTCTCCGTTACTGCGCGTTTGAAGCAGTTCGACGGAAAAGAGCCACGGTTCGGCGTGCTGTGGTCTGAATTAGTGGCTTCAGCACCTTCCTCAGTTCCTGCCAAAAACGATCTCACAAGCTTCGTTAAAATTATACTGATTTTGTATCACAACAATGCAGCTCTAGACAGAGGTTTCTCCCTGAACAAGGAGTGCATGATCGTCAATCTCAAAGAAGCAAGTCTGATTGGCATGCATAGCCTACTGTTCAGGACGCTGTGATGGCAGCTGGTGCAGTAGAAAAGATAACCGTGAGCAAGAGTCCATACTGCATGAAACTCTACGCCGTCTTCAAGGAAACAAAACAGGTGCGAAGCGACGGCTAAGGTGGCAATCGAAAGAAAAGCCACGGAAGGTCTCCAGGAAGGAAAAAAAAGTATTGTCAAAAGTATTTAATTTTGTGCTTTGTATAACTGAAGTTCCTAGTCACAATCTTGCATTTGTCAAAGTGACTTATTCAAGTCCGTGCAAACACTCAATGCAAATGCGTTACACATGCATACATTTCAGAAACTAGAAACAATATCTCACAGCTCTCGACATTTTATTATTGTTACGTTATTAGGGTTCGTTAAAATAGGTCAGGCTATAATGCACTAATACTTTATTTACAATAGTGTTATTTACACTAGTTAACACTAAATCAAATTTACACAAATTAGGCCTACTTACTTCCACACACACATACACAGAATCTCACTTTATACAGCTACAAGTCACTATTTATGTACACTGATCTCTACAAGTCAGTTTCTCTTGCAGTCACTATTTATCTTCCACAGTCACATTTATCTTCATACCCCGTTTTCACTATTTACAGTCCTCCATTATTTATTTTCACTCATCGCGCTAGGCACGGCAAACTGCTTCACATTTATTTCTACTGGTCGCCCTGCACGGCACACACCGACAGCGCGGACTCACTCAGGACTCACACTGCCTCACTCTCGTGCACATCACCGGTATATAAACAATCGGCCTCTGGACTGGAATGTTCTGGGCGTCGCTACCTCTCGCGGCATTGAGAGTGTTCTAGTGGATTCTATGCTGGGACCACCCAGTTCTTTCTAGTTGGCTGTTCCCAATCAGGTGGATTCTAGAACCCTCGAGCCCCTCCCAGCGATGTTCCGGATTGCCTTTCCTCTTCCAGTAGGTTCGAGAGACAGAATAGTCTGGTGGGTCTTGCGCCAATAGTATACCTGCTTCGTAGGGCTATTGTTATCCTGGCGGCCTTGGGAGGAGCTTACCCAATTAGCCTGGCCGGACTGGCCATCCCGCATTGCTCACCCACCCCGCCTGCCCGTCACTACGAGGATAAAGAATGGCGACCGCTGGGCAATTCCACGAACCCCGTGCACGTTACACTGCCCCCTCTCCTCAAAGCAACTCGCCTCGAGTTGTTTATCGTGAGGCTATCCGAGGTCCGAAGGGGTTGCATTGACGGCGCTGATAAGCCCCTGTTTGGGCTGGCTCTCTCTCGTCTCGGTAGGTGGGATACAGCTCCTTGCTTGCATTTTCGCGACAGATGACATCGTACAGTCCGTAGCAAACAGGTAACCTTTCTACTGCGACGGCGTCCCTGTGGTGGTTTACTTCGCTTTGGTGGAGGGTAGCCAACCTCCACCGTTTCTTCTTCTCCGGCGGCGTCACTCCTCTTCGGTGGCATGCCGCAAACTGTCCTCTTCGCCGCCGCCATTCCCCACGTGATGGTATTTGCCTGCCGCAGGTATCGCCTTCCACTGAGCATCGAACGCTGAGGTACCATGGCGTCGCGATGCTCATCCGCGAAGATGTATGCCGCCTCTCGTTGTACGTGCTCGGGAGGCAAGCCAGCTAGCGCGAGTTCTTGAAGTGACTTACTCGCGCAACTGTCCTTATCTTCTAGCCGTAGCTGGTACATGGGCGGTAGCTGGTGGCCCACATGATGCTCCTCCAGCGTCGCGACGATCCCGTTGTAAGCCGGTCCCCGACTGGATGTCGCGTAGCACCTCCGCCATGCGTTCCTGAAGTCCCGTGACGAGCTCAACTGTTCCGTCCTCCAGCGTGCACCCGGCATGGTTTGCCACAGTGTCGAACCCGGTCCCGCAGATCTGCCGTGATGTAGCCTCATCGACGTGCGGGGTCCTTCCACTCGTGACACTGTCCCCATCGTCAGAGCTGCTAAGCCTCCGACTGGTTTCCAGGCCTGTGATGCTTCCCAGTGGCTCGTCCCCATCTGGCTCAGCATTCCGAACACCGGACTCCACGATGCGTTCGGCTCGGTCATCAGCACCCTCTGTAGCGCCACTTTCCATACCGCCTCCAAGCTCGTTACACTCCGGTTTTGACTTCAGGACTGGTTTCAGCTCGTCTTGACTAGTTTCATGCCCACAATGCTCCACTTTATTTTCAGAACTTTCCTCAGATTCCTTTTCCAAATTTTCTGGAGTTGCCGCCATTTTCTTTCCAAGGTTTTCGAAATGTTCTGTAATTTTATTTCCAAGGTTTTCGAAATGTTCTGACATTTTCTTTTCAACATTTTCCAACACCTCCCACATGCTACAAGGAATCTCGAACAGAAATGTGTCAGGATCCTCACCAGCGTCCAGCAGTAACTGACGTAACCGCACTTGTAGCGTAGACTTGGTTCCTGTTGCATCAACATCCCTCTCTTCCAGTTCTTCACGCAATTCTGACACCTTCAGTTCTGAAAGTTTACTTTCCTTGTCGCCATTTTACAGTCCAAACTTCGGGACACTCAGACAGTCGGCACACGATGAACTAGGCTTACAGATGGTACACACCAGACAGTCACTTAGCAATTAACTATACACTTCCTTAAAGTAGGCCTTTTCAAAAGTACGCACTGTTTCATACAGAAGCACTCACTATAACCTGACCCTCACATCTGACACCAATTGTTACGTTATTAGGGTTCGTTAAAATAGGTCAGGCTATAATGCACTAATACTTTATTTACAATAGTGTTATTTACACTAGTCAACACTAAATCAAATTTACACAAATTAGGCCTACTTACTTCCACACACACATACACAGAATCTCACTTTATACAGCTACAAGTCACTATTTATGTACACTGATCTCTACAAGTCAGTTTCTCTTGCAGTCACTATTTATCTTCCACAGTCACATTTATCTTCACACCCCGTTTTCACTATTTACAGTCCTCCATTATTTATTTTCACTCATCGCGCTAGGCACGGCAAACTGCTTCACATTTATTTCTACTGGTCGCCCGGCACGGCACACACCGACAGCGCGGACTCACTCAGGACTCACACTGCCTCACTCTCGTGCACATCACCGGTATATAAACAATCGGCCTCTGGACTGGAATGTTCTGGGCGTCGCTACCTCTCGCGGCATTGAGAGTGTTCTAGTGGATTCTATGCTGGGACCACCCAGTTCTTTCTAGTTGGCTGTTCCCAATCAGGTGGATTCTAGAACCCTCGAGCCCCACCCAGCGATGTTCCGGATTGCCTTTCCTCTTCCAGTAGGTTCGAGAGACAGAATAGTCTGGTGGGTCTTGCGCCAATAGTATACCTGCTTCGTAGGGCTATTGTTATCCTGGCGGCCTTGGGAGGAGCTTACCCAATTAGCCTGGCCGGACTGGCCATCCCGCATTGCTCACCCACCCCGCCTGCCCGTCACTACGAGGATAAAGAATGGCGACCGCTGGGCAATTCCACGAACCCCGTGCACGTTACACTATCAAACACCCGTTACCAACATGTGGCTACAAAATACACCACACGAGTGACAGAATTCTTCTCGTATGGGCAGGCATTGTTTCAGTAGCTTGTTAACCACTGTCTGTGTCGGATTTCCTTTCATTGTCATTGTTTCGTTACTTTAACTTCGCCGAAGTTCGACCCGAGGACTGGACACATCCCGTACAGCATGAACAGAAAGAAATACTGAAGGTGGTCTGGATATCGCGGTGGATGAAATGATTATTAACCTTGGCAATTCATCAAGCTCTGACAAAGACAATGATGGTGGTGATGATGATAGGGACAGTGAAGGAATGGAGGGTGTCAAAGAAACCCTTGCCAAGTGACTGAGGATAATTTATTTATTGGTGTCAGTTCGCTTGCGTCAATCGATAATAGACCACAGGCTATTGTTTCCCTTCATAGTGTTCAAAATACCGTCCGTCATTCAATAGCCTACAACTCGAAAATATAAAACCATGGCAATAATATCACCACAGAGGGGCTTGTTTGAGTGCTCAGTGCTAAATATGTCTTTACCTTAACTTTACTTTTGTATTATCACGAAAGCTAATATTAAACGTAGAGAGTCGCGATTAAGTGAGTGTGCATGGTGTTATCTGTCAACTACTGCAGTAAGCTGTGAACGACCTCCACTCAGACTCTTGTTTCATGTTAAAGGATAATCATTGCATGGTGAGTGTTTTTATATTCATTAGCTGTAGAGTATTTGCCCTCTTTGTCGTATTTATTGAATTGAATACCGATGATAAAGGTATCATAGCTTCGGTGTGTAATTCATTTATTCATCTAAAAGTATCGTATTTCTCTGTTTGAATGTCCTCGGCGTTGACTCAGGACCGTTTTTTAAAATATATTACGTATAATTGTACAGAAATAATGTCTGAAGTATATAGCGCTGTGTATCATTCCAATCAGTTGATTTACAACAACTCTAAAAACTTAGCAACACAGCTCAGCTGTTCCAAGCTCCCGGCATATCCTTCGAGTTGTTTCCTTCGAAATACAGGGTGTAGGTGAGAAGCATGCTCAGAATTCTTGCCGTGTGGCGGTTGGACGTAGGGTCTTGTTATGTGGCGACCGTAGGTTGCGGAGAGGAAAAGCGGGGCAAAGTGACAGGAAGGCTGTCAGTACCGAATGCGCGGGGTTAGCAATACTGTATTTGTCGCATCATTTACGCGTGTAATAGCGGACACACCTCCAATTTTACTATAAAAGTCGTGATCTAAAAAGGGATAGTAAGTGGGTAACATTTATTGCTACATGACCCCAAAATTATTATTCATTATTACAAAGGGTATTTTGACTATTTTCAGTAGTGTAGAAGATTGTATCGCCTTGTTCCGGGCTCCTATAGAGCTTACATTTTCTTTCGATCTTTCATTTGCCATAGGACGCGCCACCGGCGTATGGTTATGCATTACCAGCTTCTGGTTTAGTAGTCAGGTAATGGAAGCAATGGGAAGTGTGTACTACAATTTTCCTTGCATGTAACTAAGCAACTTATTGTTGTTAAGAGAACGTAAAATGCACCAAGAATGATATGATCTTCAGCTGTGTGCAGTGAGAAGGCTCTGCATGTGTTCATTCCTTATGCATTAATGATGCGAAATGTCAGCTAACGTTGTGCCACATACAACACTCGTAGTCTCTAAATGTTGCACATTTTCCCGTAAATTGCAGCAGTTTATGTTTTAATTGCTTATAAGATCGTGACAAAGGAAGTGTTCCTCCAATTGGATGATTGTATTTAACTGTATGCACGTCGTATAATCTTGGCAAAGTATATTTTTTCACGGAGCAACTTAACACCGTAGTAGGCACGCAGCGTTTTGTATTTAGTTTTCTGGCATCTTGTTTTAAATTATGAACTAACATATTTCTAAATGCAGACAATCCATACCTCCATTAGAATTCGAGTTCCATAATTCATGCAAAATGAGGTCCTTCGTTTGTGAAATTGGGGTCATAACCCCCCTACCCTTTCAGTGATTACCGTATGGTACTTTACTTAGACTAGGGTGAATATGTAAATGAGCATTTAAAATAATGTTGCCAGTTGTTTGCTTTATTAACTTGCGGTAATATCATCCATAGGTAATGAAAACTGGGCATGGTTGGATTTTAAGGTAGAGCCGCATGTGCTATCAAATCGCTTTCTTGCAATACCTGGAATATGTATAGAATTATAAAATGATTATTGGATAAATAAGTGTTAATAGATAGGCTATTATAATTATAATGATTAAATAAATATTAAAGAAGAAACGATGCGTTGTTAGTAAATATTAGGCCTACCGGTACGGCGAATAGCCTACAACTCGTAGCTTACGTCACAATTTAGCATTTAAACGGGTCACGTTAATGCATAATATGCCAATATAACAACCGGATATCAAATTATAATAATATTCTCACATATAACATATATAATTTGCACCAACTTAATTATTGTAGTCTAAGGTATGTTAGACCAATGCCGTTTGAAATGTGCAAATCGCACACTTTGTAGGCAAGCTGTTTGTTATGGTCGACTCTGATGCGAAGTTCTACTAATTACTCTTTTTGGAGACACTTGTCTTTGGAATATTCATGAAAGCCAACCCTCTAGTTATTATTTCATAAGTTGAACGCCTAAAAACAAAACCACAATCCGAAATAATAAGGAAGATAATCACGAACGAACGTTTCACTGCCAATGAAAATCAAATGGAGATTCGCGGACCGGAAGTTCGTTATGTATAAGCTTCGATGCCATTTTAACTCGTGGAAGCTCTATAAGGTTACGGTACCATACAATTCAATCACTTCCAGTAAATATTTATTACTAGCAGACCCGTGCGAGAAATCTCGCATGTTCATAAACCACACTTTCTCCAATAGGTTTATAATGAGACACTTAAGGAGAAAGGTTATGTTTTTATTTCAACCAAATGATTATAGAACACTATTAACATTTCAGGATAAAGGAAAGACCTCAGAATGTTAATATGACATGAAACATGCGTCTCAGTGGCCCGTGGACAGCAAGTATGGAGCGTATTATCCTACATCAACGGTGATTGCAAATCGCACACTTCGTACAATTTTTAAAGTCCTTTTTTAAAGAAATTATAGATATTTATGAAATTATAGTGCAATAAGTCACTGCTAATGTCTATTCTCTTTCATTTGAATGCTCATTTGTCACGATCGGTCGCTTGTGAGCGCCGCAGGAGGGATGCATACTACTGAAATAATATATATGAAGATGTGACACTCCTATTCTCTACTCTCTCAACCCTCCTCAGTAGTGATGGGCTGCGAGTGGACTCGCGAAGAATCGAGTCTGGAACCGTAAAACTCGAGATACTCGAGTCCGGAATCGAGGCCGAGGACGCTGTCAGCGTTATCCGTGTGCCATATATGGAAACTACACGATCTATAGTAATGTCAATACGCCTTGGCCAAGTATTGTATTCGTTTCCCATCAATGCACAGTGATACAATAGAATATTCAAAATTGGAAACCGGCAAGAAGTGGACTGATGACAGAAAGAAAGAACGCAATACAGTAAAGAGAAATTTCCTTCAACGTGATAATTTGCTAAGCAGTAGTATATATCGCTGTGGATAACGCCAGTAGTCTTATCGATATCTCTGGTTGAGTGGTTAACGGTGCTAATTTTCACGCAGCGTGCTGGGGTTCCATTCCCGGCGAGGAGGTTTTTTTAACTTGATTTTTAAATTACATTTCTTTCTTTATCGTTACCTAGTCGTTATAATATGAAGCATAGTGTGCATTTTGCAAGTGATTTCTCTTGTAAATCACTAGAAGAAAAGTCGTTTGCAAGTTTAGCGAGTGTTGGGAATTTGGCCGCATTCTGTCCTATATCGTAAGTACGGATCGTGACGTCACCGTGGAGACTCGAGTCCTTCGCACGGGTTACTCGTTCAGACTCGGAACTGCTAGACTCGATTCTTGCGAGTCCAAGCGTCACTCGCGCACATCACTACTCCCCAGTAAAACAGTCCTTTATATCAGCTCTCCTCAGGTAAACGGTATTTTGTGTTCGTAGCATCCCATCCCACCTGTGAGAGAGTTCACTCGCGCGCGCGGGCGCGCGCTTTGCTCACGCTACGGGTTAGGCCTAAATATCGCCATCACCCGTGAGCTGCGGAAGTGTCTCCAAAAATGCAGTTACACTTACGCCAGAAAATCTTGATTCGCGCTTTAAGATTCATTTTTCAGCCATTCGGTATGCGAACTCTATTCTTAGAGGGTTCTAAAACATACGGGAATTTGGTGGATTTTCGTACGGGAAATACGGGAATTATACGGGAATTTGAAAAAAAGGTCCTCGCTCGACACCCTGTAAATAGTGTATTGACCAGGCAGAATTCCTTCAATGGGTGTTGTGCACCAAATTAACCAATCATCTTCCTCATCATCCTCATTATCATGTATAAGATAATTTGTCAACTTTTGGGAATTTACCTGGTGCGTAAATTTGAAGACTGAATCCTGGATACGACTAACATTGTGGCCCTGCCTTATATAAGCCATCATAAAACTTAAAATACCTCCCTTTAGTGCATCTGTGACAGCTCTTTCTGGTGGGGACAGCTGTGTTGGGATACTCTTACTTACTGTGCCCAGGGTTGTGGAATCAAATCCTGGCACAGTCAATTATTGTCATTCGAAAACTCTGAAGTCTGTAGAAACCTTTATCAGTAGATTTTCTAGACTGGCAGCTAGAAATCTCTACAACTTCAACACTTTAAAAGAAGGATAAACCTATAACATTAATTTAATTTTGAATGAATTAATTATTTTAGGGGTACCTCATGTCCTAACTTTGCAGTTGCTGCCATTGTGAAATTGTCATTTTGCTTTCAACTTGTTCATATACTTCTTCTTGCTTCCGCATTTGGCCAACTGTGGACCGCATGTAACTTAATGCTTTCTGGCCAGTCTTCTTTTATAAACCATCTAAAGTAGAAGGAACAGTCTTCTTTTCTCTTCCCAGAACTTTTTCATTCGTTTACTCCTTAATTTTCTCTGCTCCCCAGATATTATGGGTTTGGGCCTGTTCTTCAGTTGCTCTTCGTAAAATTTTAAATTATCTACTTGAGTTCTGTACTTCTTTCTGTTGAGGATCAATTCAGATGTAATTTTAATTTCTTCTGTGTCCTCTTAACCTCCTCCACCAACTTCGTCGTCCTCCTCAATCCAATTATATTGTTGATATACATTAAATTAATTATACCACTTCCAGGCCATGTAGTAATGCAATGACCATTCAGTTGCAGTGGTCATGATTGTAAAATCATGCTGGAGTCCACATTGATGAAAGAGTCAAGTGCTATGGCCAAAGCTAAAGCTGAAATGACCAGGCAGCAACTAGAAGAAAAAGAGCGTACAAAAGGCAAATTCCAGAACTACTTTCAATTCCAGGCTCCTATTCAATCCATAAAGCCACATCAGGTAGGTCTTGTTAAAACAAATAGTCTTGAGTGGTTAATTTTGTGTCTGCTTTAGGATTGTTGATAGAACTGCATGTAAAAATGGAATGTATAATTTAAAAGGTTCGAATAAAAGACAGACCTAATGAAACTTATTTTAAATTAAGTTATTTTCAATAAATAAGAGGGAAACTGCATGATTTTATTTTTTTTGGGACAAATGACCGTGCTGTTCCGCCCCTTAAAACACAATAACGAATTAATTAATTTAATTTTTGTTTGTGTATCAGTCCATCGATTCACACCTAATTTTATTTTTTTTTTTTTTTTTTTTCAGGTCCTGGCCATCAATCGTGGTGAATCATTGAAAGTGTTATCGGTAAAGGTGACTATTCCTGAGTGGGTGTTCATTCACTTACGAGGATTCTGCCAAAACAAATGGTTCTTCAGAGGAAGGCAGTATCCGGTACGAACCCAGATGCTGGCAGAGAGCCTCAAAGATGCTTTTAATCGATTGTGTGAGTTGATTTTGCCTTGATTTTCTGGTATGTAGATATTTAGATGGTTATTCTTTTTGCCTTCCTTTCGTTCATTTTGATTTTAAATTCTGAACACCAAATCTTGGTTGAAGCTTCTTGTTTTTGTAGAAGACTAATTATGCCTTTAATCATCATCATCCGTCTCCAGTTGTCAGGGTGTGGTGTAGGAGTCCCTTCCATCTTGTCCTGTCCCCATACCACTTCTCCTCCATCACCTTGCTCCAGTCTGGACCTTTCTTCACATCCTTTTCGACTAAATCTATCCATTTTCCCCTCTTTCTTCCCACAGACCTTCTTCCTTCCACCTTACTTTCGAACACCCTTCTTGCAGTTCTGTTCGCAGGCATCCTTTTCATGTGGCCAAACCACTTGAGTCTTGATTTCTGGATCTTCTTGGGAAGGGTTTCTTTCATTCCTACTTCCTCGCTTATCATCTCGTTTCTAATTCTGTCCTACCTGGTCTTCTGTACCATAGCGCGTAGAAATTTCATTTCAGCTGCTTTGAGTTTTGAGCTGGCCCTATTAGTTCATGTAACGGTTTCGAGGCTGTACGTAAGGATTGGTATATAGTAGGACTTGTGTAGTGACATCTTTGTTTTCAAAGGTATTTGTTCATCCCTCAGTAGCTGCCTTTAATGAAGCATTTAAAATTTATTATCAGGTTTATAAACAACAGTCAATAAGATTTTTTTTAAATTAGTTCATGTAACGGTTTCGAGGCTGTACGTAAGGATTGGTATATTGTAGGACTTGTGTAGTGTCATCTTTATTTTCAAAGGTATTTGTTCATCCCTCAGTAGCTGCCTTTAATGAAGCATTTAAAATTTATTATCAGGTTTATAAACAACAGTCAATAAGAATTTTTAAAAAATACTTAAGTGTCAGTTATTTGTCGGCCCTGTGGTGTAGGGGAGAGGGCCTCGGGTTCAATTCTCGGCTCCATCAGGGATTTTAGAAACTGACACAAGGGCTAGAATGAAGTTTACTCAGCCTCACTAGGACAATTTAGTAACTTTCTGATCATAGAGGCAGAACCTTGGTCAAGAAAGCCAAGATTAATGGCTGAGGGGACTCGTCGCACTGACCATATGTCACCCCGCAATCTGTGCACTAAACGGCTGAGCAGCGGTCGCTTAATAGGCCAAGACCCTTTAATGGGCTGTTGTGCCACAGATGGTTTTGTTTTTAGTACCTAGCTTTGAAGCCATATTTCAGTTGGTCAATACAATATACGAGGGCTGTTTTTTAAGTAAGGGCCGTTTCTTTTAATTTAAATTAACCAAACATTTTATTTTGAAACCACATTTATTTTTAGGTTTTACATACCCTCCTCTATTTTTCTACATAGTTGCCTTGGTTATTTAGGCACTTGTCATACCTTAAAACTAAGTTCTGAAATCCCTCTGCATAAAAGTTTGCCGCCTGGTCTGACAACCAAGAATTCATGGCTGTTTTCACTTCTTCATCGTCGGCAAAGCGCTTCCCACCAAGATTACGTTTCAGCTACGAAAAGAGGTGGAAATCTGTGATCACAGATGGTTGACCTGAGCGTTCATAGTCATGAACATTTTCACGGCCACTTTTGAACTCGCGTACCCATTTTCGCACTTTACCTTCCGTCATTGCGTTATCACCATACATCTCACAAAGCTGACGATGAATGTCTGCAGCCGACATGTTTCTTGCACTCAAAAAACGTATCACAGATCGTACCTCACACATGGCGGGCGAATCAATAATCTTGAAGATTGTAAAGATGCACAGTTCAGCGTACAGGTTAACTACACAGCTGCAACTGACGCCTGCTTGTTCGCAAAGGATGCCAGGAGGTAGAGCGCACGCTTGTTGCGACGTGCGCACTAACTATGGGCTTAAAAAAAACGGCCCGTACTTAAAAAACATCCCTCGTAATCCCAATTACTGGAACATGCGAAAACATATGTAATTATTTTCTGGTTATTTTTTTGCATGTCCTAGTAGGCCTAGTTGGGATTATATTGTGTTGACCAATTGAAAAATTGCAATGTCAATTGTTAGTTTGTTTTTGTTTTTTTGTCAAAGTTATTTACTTGTATGTTAAATACTTCGTTTCAGTACAACCATTGTTGATACGCCAAGTAAGGAGTCAACTCTCTCAAGATGCTGCTCATGCTGCTGTTGAGGTTTTTGCTCAGAACCTGAAAAAATTATTGCTGTCTCCACCTGTGAGGGGTAAACCAATATTGGGTATAGATCCTGGTAAGTGAAAAGAAGAAAGTTGAGTGAGAATATTTTATGTACCGTGGGGTGGTACTTGGATAATTTGAAGCTGAATAGACCAACAAAAAGTTTGAATTATCCAAAGATTCGAATTACAAAAGTTACATAATTATATTTTGTTTTGTTTTAGGAAATAATGCAAACTTTCAAAGTTACAGCAACTGCTTTTCTATTAAACAATAACAAACAAATTAAAATTGTAAATAAATTTAAATTTCTGGGTGAAATTCTCACTTAGAACTCAAATGAAACATAGTCAATAGAAAGTAGAATATTTAAATTAAAAAAGAATACAACGAATTACTTGGCCAACATACAAGAAGAAATCTCTTTCAATAAGTGCTAAATTTCATCATTACTGTTCCGTTGTTAAACCCGAAGCGACTTCCGCTTGTGAAACACTATTTAAATTAAACACCAAATCAACGACAGATCAACTGCAGAAGGTTGACAGAAAAATGATCAGAACAATCATTAATAAAAAAAATCACCAGGTGGATGGACAGTGGAGATAGTTACCTAATGCATTTGTATACCGGGAAAGTGATTCAATATTACACATGATGAGAAAATGGAGAATTGCCTTTTTCTGTCATTTATCGAGATTGCTTGACAATAGACTACTAAAACAACTATTTAACTACTTTTGGAAAAATAAAACAAAAATAATCGGTTCAAAGAAGTTCAAAATGATTTAGATGAGTTAAATATTACAATGAAACAAATTGAAAATAGAGGAGAAAAAAGGATTCTGAAGAACAAACATAACTTATAAGGCTTACACTAAAAATTAATCAATGAAAATACTATGTCATATCTGATGAGCAATGGGCAGCCAGGTTAGTTAGAATGAAGGGGTTTTGGTAGAGGAGGAAGATAACAGCTATTTCCTGTGAGTCCATAGAGGACTTTAAATGTATTTGGTTTGATTGCAGTGCTCCAATGTGGGCATAAACTCTGTAAATAAGTAAATAAATAGAAAGCTTTTCAGACAGTCAACACAAATTGTGCCCAATTGCATTAGGTAGGAAAACGAGTATTGAAACGTCCTCGTCATCATCATCAAATTCCAGCTCCAGTCGCCCGGGTGCTGTTAACAAGCCCTCGCCACCTTTTCCTGTCCATGAATAGTTGGTCTTCATGGGTCCTTCTCCAGTCTAGCCCTTTGTCTTCAAGATCATCCTTGATTTGGTCCAACCATTTCTTCTTTGGTCTTCCTACTGGTCTTTTTCCTGGGATAATCTTGTTGAAATAAGCTTTTGGTGTCCTCTCATCTCCCATTCTTTGAAGATGCCCATACCATCCTAATCGTTGCTTCTGCAAATATTTTGTAGCACTGATATCTATGCCAGCCTCTGTCCTGTTTGTTTCGTTCCGTACTTTGTCTCTCCTTGTCCTTTGAAGCATTGTTCTTATAAACTTCATTTCGGATGCCTGAAAGAAATGCGGTATATTTTATGCACAAAAGAAGGGAGCATGTTATTGTGGGATAAATATCTCGTGTAATATTTCTTTCAGGTTAGGGCATTTAAATACTTCTTTTGCCACCTAATGTAAATGGGCACAATTCGTGTTGACCGACTAATACCGTATTTCCTCGCATAATCGTCGCCACTGCGTAATTGTCGCACCCCACTTTTCAAACACTAAAATAGGTTTATAAAATTTTATCGCATAATCGTCGCATAGCATGTTCGTATTTGTGCGCCAGTCAGTTGCACATGCTGCCGCGACTTTATAACCTGGCGAGACTTTGTCAGACGAAAAATATCTCGTCTTTATGCTTGCGGGCAATGAACTGTGACGCGAGCGGCAAGCTTCGTCACTTAGCACATTCCGCGAGCGTATAATCTGGTGTGATCTTGTCAGGAGAAAGTAATCTTGTCTTTATGCCTGCCGGCTATGAACCGCGGCGTGAACGGCCAGCGCACATTCCGCGATCTTATAGGCCTAATCTGGCGTGATCTTGTCGGCAGAAAGTAATTTCGTCTTTATGCCTGCGGGCTATGAACTATGACGCGAACGGCCAGCGCACATTCCGCGAACTATAGACCTAATCTGGCGTGATCATGTCAGCAAAAAGTAATCTCATTTTTAGGCCTGCGGTCTATGAACTGTGACGCGAGCGGACAGCGCACATCCCGCGAGCGTATAGGCCTAATCTGGCGTGATCTTGTCAGGAGAAAGTAATATTGTATTTATGCCTGCGGGCTATGAAGCGCGACGCGAATGGTCAGCGCACATTCCGCGAGCTTATAGGCCTAATCTGGCGTGATCTTGTCAGCAGAAAGTACTCTCGTCTTTATGCCTGCGGGCTATGAACTGTGACGCGAACGGCCAGCGCACATTCCGTGAGCTTATAGGCCTAATCTGGCGTGATCCTGTCAGGAGAAAGTAATACCGCGTCGTCTTTATGCCTGCCGGCTATGAACCGCAACACGCACGGCCAGCGCACATTCCGCGAGCTTATAGGCCTAATCTGGCGTGATTTTGACAGCAGAAAGTAATTCGTCTTTATGCCTGCGGGCTATAAACTGTGACGCGAACGGCCAGCGCACGTTCCGCGAGTTTATAGGCCTAATCTAGCGTGATCTTGTCAGGAGAAAGTAATCTCGTCTTTATGCCTGCGGGCTATGAGCCACGACGCGAATGGCTAGCTTCGTCAGCACATTCCGCGAGCGTTAACCTGTCGTGACCTTGTTAGAAGAAAGAAGGCCTGTCTCTGACTGCTGGCTAAGACTCACGCTACGCGAATGACTGGCCCGTGCAGCAAATAATGATACAGTATATTTTTTGAACTTAAATATTCTTCGCATAATCGTCGCACCCTGCTTTTTTCCACGAATTTTTGGCAAAAAAAGTGCGACGATTATGCGAGGAAATACGGTACGCTTTCTATAGTAGTAAGTAAGATTCCCAGGAATGACTCTCATACTAGACAATGGCGAGGCTTATCCTCGGACAACAACAGAGCCATAACCTCAATACAATAAGGGTAAAAGGGGTGAAATGTTACTCTTACTATTCCCGCAGTGAACGGTACAGTATGCTGTCACTAACTTTTGACTTATATTTTAGTACCCTTCTACAATTTCATATTTCTTCTTTAACACCAGGTTCATTTTATTCAGTAAATCCTCCAAATCATTGTGGAAGTACTTAATGAAACGGTATTGTGTTTTTATTTATAAGACATGTAAGATTTCCACCTAGTCGGTACTTTTAATTTTAATGCTTTGAATTCCAGACCTTTGAAATCTTCTTCAGCACCTTTAGTCAAATTTAAAATCTAAAGCATGTTAGTGCTAATAAGAACATTTGTTCTAAAGAACTATAAATATTTGGTTTAAACTGCACTGTTGATATCAAATTTTGATATTTATATGCTCCATTCAACATGGTCCACATAGAAAGTGATTCTGTGGCACTTATAGCTTGATGAACATAATTCAATTTAACAGTCTTTATTATTCAGGTAGTGATATGCAATTCTTTTAAAATTCGTGATGATAATTTCAATGTCTATAGGTTTAATGTAAAATGCATTTTTATTTTGAAGATTGTCTTCCTGTCAGTACAGAAATCTTCTTTTTCAAAGCTCATTACAGTATTATTTCTTGAAATACCTATGCCGTACTGCCAAAGTGGTACTAGACTGTTGTTTTGGCAGGGTTTCGTAATGGCTGCAAGTTGGCTGTAGTTTCGTCTACTGGGGCTGTCCTGCAGACAGATATTATGTTCCTCCCTCAGCATCCCATACCTCCTAATGGATTTGACCCCAACGCTGAAAAACTTCGCAACATGTTGCTTAATCACAGGTGAGTCATTCTGTTTCATCAGTCACTATACTCTGATTTACAAAAGATGAATGGTGAAAGCTGTCACCCGCTTGAAGGGTGAGATGAGGAGTGGAGACGAGAGGGGTAACGGTCTCCATAGCAACAGCGAGCAATGTTGCAATGTATGCCTACACAGCAGTGAGCACATAGTTTGACTCATTGTTCTACTGTGTCTTCAATCGTCACTGTCATTCGACCTCCCGGCAGGGGGCTAACTTCCCCAGTATTTGCGTCTTCCTGCAAGCGTCTTGGAATGTTATGAGTCATGATCTGCCTCAGTGGCAACGCAGCATTTCCCCACATGCTTGCTTTGACAGCTGTCAGCGACCATTATTGGTAATTCAGAGTATAATACAGTAGAACCCCTATTTAACGTTTTTCTAGGGACTGGTATTTTTAAACCTTAAATGGAAGTTTACCTTAAATTGGGGTTTCAATAGAAAGCAAACCTTTTCCAGAACACTTTCCTGTTTTGACATGAATTGCACCAACACACGTAATTTACACAATAACAACAATATACCAAGAAGATAGCTACCCTACACACTATACTGTAATTACAACTTTTTCTGTAGCACTATCCAGAAATCTGTACCTTGAATAAGATGATTTATACACCAACTTGCAAAAAACAAGGTGCAAATTGTAGATTTTAATTGTTTCTTTTTACAGTAACTCATTATTCTTATAATGACTTCACTCATTAATAAAAGGCCATTACTGTAGAATACTGTAGCATTGAATAGCTATTTATTGGACTGATAGTATGAATGTCTGCCTTTGAGATGGTGGTGTGTCTGGCTGTGGAGATTATCCTAGTCCTTCCTTGTGTTTCTCTCTTTTATTAAAAAGAAAAAAAGGTCGTACAATGTACATGGGTTATTCAATTTCCTTGCTCGACCAAGCAAATTGCTCTCGGGTACAATACTCTGTAAGGGTTACTTGTCTTTTCCTGCACACCTTGATGTGGTAACGATCACAATGCATGTTGCATAGTTCACAAACACATGGTTCTCCTGTTCTCCCTCCATTTGTTGTTGTTTTAAGGGGCCTCCATTTGCACCTACCTGTCATTGTGTTTGTCTTTTTTTATGTGTTTCCAAACTTTTCCTCAACAATTATTGATTGTATGTCCACACTTTTTTCCTAGATAGATTTCACAATAATTAATAATTGCTTTAATGTATTGAGAAGTGAATTTGTACCCTCAGTTTCCTTTGGTACCGGATTATGCAAAATAATGTAAATTAATAGCAGTGTATGGACTCAAGGACTTGACACTAATAACATTATTATTATTATTATTATTATTATTAAAAAGGTGATCTTTTTTCCTGCTGGCTTTTCTACATCTGATAAAACATTAACACAGCTTTTAATACTTGTGAGAACTTTCAGAAGTGATTGTGACCTTGCATCTTCATTTCATTGCCTGCCACTTTTCAGGCATTCCAGATGCACTTCCAGTGATGCTCCTTTTTACTTTGCGTCAGCTCATGCTGCTCACTAGCCATCCACTCGCTGTACATATGTCGTTCGTTGTCTTTAAACGACTCGATGATGGAAACATCTGATGGCTGAAGGATCGAAGTTGGCCCACCTGGTATTACTGCTAGGTGAGTTTTAGCCACCAAAACTGTCCAGCACCAGCAATGATCGATAACGAATCAAAATAACTGGTCTTCTTCCCATAAAGTTCGAATCCAATCTCTCGTTAAATAATTGTAAATCCAGCTATTTTCGTGAATACTCCCATGAAAACTGGCCGAAAATTTTCTTTTCCTCATTGTTTTGCGCTTGTAAATCACTTACGAAGATAGCTTGCGTTCATTGTCTGTAACTGCCAACATCACCCTACAATGCAACTCATCGTTCTTAATGGCTTTTATGATGATGATGCAGCTGTTAGAGCTTTTTTAACACACAGTTGCATTTGGAGCCACCTTAAGAAATATGGGAGTTGATTTGTCATTTCTATTTGTGATAATAGGCGGTTGTTGGTGTTTCCGTTATTGAATTATGAATTGGAGAAATTCTACCTCTTTCTGCATGTAATCTGCAGGCAGCTGCTGAAAGATTGGAGTCCTCTTGTCATAATGCCAAATTGTTATGCTACATAAACCAGTGAATCCAGCCCTACCTACCATAAATTTCCTCATCGTTTGCAATCCTTGCACTATTTTGTGATGTGGTAACTGAATTATCTCATGTGAATTAGCACACACATTGTTATTTAGCTTGGCCAAATACTGGATTTGTTCCACTTCGGGAAAATTGTCACTTTTCTGTTTAGCACCACTCAAACCTGCAATCTGTGGAATTGGCAATATTTCTGACATAGTAAATGAGCCCCAGGAGCTGGAAATTGACCTGTCCTACCTCTAATGTTAACATGTCTTGAAATAGTGTGGTAGGTAAAAGATGGCTTGAGGATCGTGATGGGCTCCCGATTCTACTACTCGGTCTCCCTCAAGCGTGTGATGCGGCACAACAGAAATGTTGAAAGCAGAAATTGGTTTTATACCAACCAAGGAATAACAGAGAAAAGGACAAGTGGAACATTGTAGGTCAGCACAGGATGCTGAAAGGATCAGGGAATTTCTGACAAGCAATGACTGTGGTACCACAATATAAATGTGAGGGGATAAAAGAGGATGGTATGTCAACTGGGTTACTTTTATCTTTTTTAATCTACATCAAACTGATATTCAAATTCAGTTTATGAAAAGTCATGGAAAATATGCATACAAAGGTTTACTAAGCTTTAAACTCATACATTATACATCTAGTGTTTGACAATAAGCTGTCTTCCTTCGCTGATATTTGTGTTTCGATAAGTATTTCAGGAGTAATACAACATTACTGTAAGGCACTTGTTGATTGAATACGTGATGAAACCACTCTTACAATTATTCCAATCCTACTTAAATTTATTTTGTATTACCGGTAATGTAAATATTTTATTGTTTCAACATTGTCTCCTTTACTCTTTTACCAAATACCACTTCATCATCATCTTGCACAGTTTCCAGCCACTGGCCTGGTCTGTTTGGAACACAAGCCTCTCCAACGTCTTCTGTCTTCCCACCATCTCTTAGCCTCCACCCTTGTCCAGTCTTCTCCTCTCTTCTTCACGCTTTCTTCCACCCCCTTCAGCCACCTGTCTCTCGGTCTTCCTCTCGGTCTCTTTCCTTCCCACTTCGTCTCATGTACTCTCCTGGGTATCCTCTTCTCCTCCATTCGTTTTACATGTCCATACCATCTAAGTCTACAGTTCTCTATCCCATCCTGCAATGGTTCCTCCTTCATTAATTCTCTGGTCCTCTCATTCCTTATTCTGTCCATCTTTGTAGCTCCAATACTGCTTCTCAAGAACCTCATCTCACTGGCCTGTATTTTTCTCTTCTCCCTTCCTTTCATAACCCAGGTCTCCGAGGCATACGTCAGGATAGGGACATAGTACGTCCGATATTTGATCTTTTTGCTGTTCTGAGGGACATCCTTGTTCCATAACATGCTTCTCACACTCCTCCGGAATGCTTCTGCCTGTCTCCCCCGCTCATTTATTTCTCTATCGTTTCTTCCATTACCTTGTATCAGGCTTCCCAGATACTTGAAACTCTCCATTTTCTTCAGCTGTTCCCCACCAAGTGTTATTCCAGTTGTGGTTCTTTCCTTCTTCTTTGTGGTGATCACCTCCTCACTCTTATTTATGCTAAATTTCATCCCATATCCTTGTATTATTCCTTCCCACACGTCCAACTGTTCCTGTACCTCCTCCTCCTTGTTTCCCCAAATCATCTGCAAACACCATTGCTTTCATCTTTCCTTTCCCAATTACTTGTGCCACTCGGGTCATTATGTCATCCATCACCACAATGAAAAGTAACGGTGACAGTGCACTTCCTTGTTTCAGGAGAGTTTCTCTGTTCCAACCAGTCCGATCTCTCTCCTCCCACTTTCACACAGCTCACGCTTCCCTTGAACATCTCCTTTATCCTCCATATAGTCCATTTTTCTACTCCTCTATCCACCAGGGACTTCCATACTTTGTTTCTGCATACAGTGTCATATGCTTTCTCAATGTCCAGGAAGGCCATCGGTAGATCTGTTCCATACTCATAGTGCTGTTCTTGTAACTGCCTTAAAGCAAAAAATAAATCCACTGTGGATCTTCCTGCTCTGAAGCCATGTTGTTCTTCCCTCATCCCTCCTTCTATCCTTGTCTTAATTCTCCTTTCCAAAACTTTCTCAAACATCTTTGCACAATGACTCATCAGTGTTATTCCCCGATAGTTTCTGCATTCTGTTCTACCACCTTTCTTGTAGATCGGGACAATTATTCCCTTTTTCCAGTCCTCTGGGGTCTTCCTTTCCTTCCACACTGTCTTCATCACTCGGTACAACCATTGTATCCCCACCTCTCCTGCTGCTGTCACAATCTCCACGCTCAACTCATCCACACCCGATGCCTTCCCTCCTTTCATCTTCCTCACTGCATCTTCCACTTCTTTCCATGTTAAGTCCTATTCTGTTTGCAGTCCATCTTCTTCTTCCCCGATTTCTTCCTCCTCGCTGTGGTTTCCATTTGGGTCCAGAAGTTCTTCAAAATATTCTTTCCACATTTTCTTCAGTTCTTCCCTATTTTCTATCTCTTGTCCCCTTTTGTTCACCATTCTAACATAATCCGTAGGATCCTTCCGCCTCTTATTTTTCACCATCCCATACAGGACCTTTTTTGTACCTTCACTATCCTCCATCATCTTTGTCCACTCTTCCATCACTTTCTTCTCTCCTCAGCCACTACTCTCTTCGCCTCCTTTCTTTCCTGGTACTCTTCCCTTGTCTCTACCGTCCTATTTTGATACCACCTCCTAAAGGCTCTATTCTTTTCCCTTACTATATCTTTAGTCTTCTCATTCCACCATGGTGTTTCCTTCCACCTCTTCTTACTACTTGTCCTCCCACATACAGCTTCTGCTGCACCTACTAGTGTCTTCTTAAATCTAGCTCATTCCTCTTCCACCCCTCTTTCTTCATCTGTTGGAATTCCTTCCTTTACCATTTTGAGGTACTCGACCCTTCTATCCCCTTCTTTCAGTTTCCATATCCTTATACGTCTTTCCTGGTTCTCAGTCCCTTTCTTCTCCTTACTCCCTCTCAGGTTCATTACCAGCAATCGATGGTCGCTATCCAGGTTCTCCGATGGTATAACCTTGATGTCCGTGATGTTCTATTTAGTTCTTTCTCATACAGTATATAGTCGACCACCGACTTCCTGGTCAAGTCATCACTGTACCATGTGATTGTGTGGCTCTCTCTTTTCTTAAACCAGGAGTTCCCAACTAGCAGGCTGTTCCTCTGGCAGAAGTCCAACAGTCTCTTTCCTTCCTCATTTCTTCCTCCCCAACCCTCTGGTCCTAGAACACTCTCATAACCTTGTCTTTCTCTTCCTACATGGGCACTTAGGGTCTTTTAAAGTTTCAATTATACAGTATTTTCCAGAAGCTTGCCATCTGCAGTCACTGTATTGTCGGCTTCACCTATTGCACTATGGCAACAATACATCTCTGAATTGAACTTATCAGATACGTTTGAGAATCGTGAGGCTCGAGAACAAATTTCACAGATATTTCTGCTGCTAATTGTCGGTCTTCATTAATCCCACGACACAATGCCATTGCACTTTTTAAAGTCATCAACACATACACTGATGAGCAAATCCTGCAAGACCATGCTTTTTCCACTTTTGGAAAAGAACACTAGCTGGGGATTGATTAATCCTTCAGTCACTGACGAAAGGAACCACTCACAATAATGCGCTCTTGCAGCAGAGTCGCCTTTATTTCACACAATGGACTTGTGTACCCTTGTAAGGCTTTGATTTCAGTAATTTTGTTGCTTTATAGACAGAAAAAACTGAATTTCCCATGTGTTGTGCTAACTTTGGAAGTGATTATGTTGGTCTACGCTCAAGATTTTCGTCTATTTTTCTTAGTTAGAACTGTATGTTTCCACTTGTGTGCCACAGTGGTTTTGAATTTTTTCACAATGTTGTGATTAATTTCATTTCTGGATGGAGGCAATTGGCCAGGAAACTAAAGAATACATTCTGCACAAACATGGTGAGCAGATAGGCATTTGAAATAACATTTACACACAAAAATGCACTGCTTTAAAGTTAACTGTCTACCCATCTTAGCGAAAGAATGTACACTGAGCATGATAGCTGTGGTATGGGATGACCGCATGGTGAGTGATGTAGCTGACAGGCGAGTGGGCATAGAGATAACATAGGGAGTTACAGCTGCAGCGGCGTGGGCGGCCGATGCATACACAACAACCAAGTGGAAAATCCCCACTTGATGGTCTCAACATATTGTTGCGTGCCACCCCCTAGTGGCACTTCCGTTAACTGGATTACGGTGGGTAGAAAGCACAACACAAATTATTCCTTTAAAGAATCGTATTAGCTTTATTGCGGGCCAGAAAGATACACCACACACATAGCAAATACAAGCAATTAGTATCTCACTCTAGTTTCCTCTCGTAGGGAACACTTGCCTTTCACTTGTCAAGAAGCCACAGAAGTTAATCCCTCCTAATGAGACCGGTGGCCTCGATAGAACTACCTGCAACACTTCCTTGAATACGCAAGCTACCGTTATTTACGATAGCCGGTCACTCACCACTACACTCTGCTTCACTGTCCTCTGGCTAGGGAAACAGCCCCCGGTGCTTTCGCAATTCACCACACTAACCTCTGCTGCACTGGAAAACACACTCGCTCAAGACACAGTTTCTCCGTAGGCTTCACACTCCTTCACCCACAACTATCGCTCAAGGTAAAAGCTCGCACTAGCTCAAAAACACTGTCCATCCCGCTTGCCAGGTCGCTCTTATATAGCAGGCTCAATAAATGCTTCTAGACCCGTCCAGGGTTCACGGCTTCTCGAGATTTCCATCACTGGCTGGGTCACGAATATTCTGGACCATCCCTTTTGTCCTAGTAGCCCTGTTGCGTAAGGCGCACGTAATACACTGAGGCAGAGCTTAGCCCAGGGCAGCTGTGACTCATGCGGCGAGGCGACGAAACAAACTCACAGCCGTAACACCACCCCCTTCCTAAAAGGCTGATCGTCCCGATCAATCATTGGTCCGTTTGTGTCCCTCCGTAGGCTGCCAGGCGATCACGATGCACGATCTTTATCTTCGCCCTCGGGCTCCGCTGGATCCTGTAGACGACATCGTTGATCCGTTTCACGACTCGGTACAGGCCCTCCCAGGACTTCTGCAGTTTGGGTGACAGGCCTTTGTTCCGTAATGGGTTGAAGAGCCAGACCAGGTCGTCCTCGCAGAATCCGCCGGCATCCGTCTGCTGGTCGTATCGGGTCTTCATTCGGTCGTTCTCGATCCGAAGTTTCCTCCTCGCTAACGCGTGCACGTCCTCCAGTTGGTCGACCAGTTCTTGACAATACTGGCTTACCGGGACCGGACCATTCCCAGGTCGGCCGAAGGCAAGATCGACAGGTAGACGGAGTTCCCTCCCAAAGATGGCCCGGGCTGGTGTGCACCCGGTGGCTTCTTGCACGGCCGCGGGAGGCCGGGAGAAATAGTGGAAGATTTTTGTCCCAATCCGTCTGGTGCTCGCTGATGACTATTCGGAGATGGTGCGATTGAATCGCTCTACCATCCCGTCGAACTGAGGGTGTAGCGGCGGCGGCCGTGTCTTCCGTATTCCCAGCAGCTGGCATAGGTTCTGGAACACCTGCGACTCGAAGTTCCTCCCTAGGTCGGAGTGCAGCTCCAGGGGTACTCCGTACCGGCTGACAAATTCCTTCACCAGGGTTTCTGCGATCGTCGCGGCTTTTTGGTTAGGGAGCGCATACGCCTCCGGCCATATGGTGAAGTAGTCGCTGACGACCAATATGAAGCGGTTCCCTGCCTCGCTTAACGGGAATGGCCCAGCAACATCGATGGCCACTCTCTCCATGGGGCCGCCCACGTTGTAGGTCTTCAGTGGACCCCGTTGTCTTCGTCCTGGTCCCTTGCTGGCTGCGCATTCGTGGCACCTCGCGCAGTGGTTCTCCACTTCTGCTCGGCATCCGATCCAGTAAAACCTCTCTCTCAGCTTCTCCAGGGTCTTCTTTATCCCTAGGTGTCCACCAGATGATCCTCCATGGACTTCCTTCAGGACTTCCTCCGTCATAGCCTTTGGTACGACGACTTGTTCCCGAGATGTCTTCCCGTGGGTGCTCTCCCAGGTACGGCAGATGAGGCCATCCCTTACAATCAGCGAGTCCCACTGCGCCCAGTATGACTTGAACTTTGGACTGCAGTTGCTCACAATGTTCCACCTGGGTCTGGGAACACAGGCCCTCTTACATTCGGCTATCAGTCCCTTCTGCTTGTGCCCGCGTGAAAGATTCGCGGCTCCAGCTCCCCATGAAATTCCACGGTAGTCCTTCGGCACTGTATCCCGGTGTTCTCCTCTCTTCTGGTACAGAAGGTGCAGTCTTCGGGGCACGGTCTTCGTGACAGGGCGTCGGCGTTAGAATGCAGTTGGCCTTTCCTGTGCTGGATCTCAAAGTTTTACCGTTGAAGCCTCTCTAACCACCGCGCGAGTTGACCCTCGGACTGCTGGAAGTTCAGGAGCCACCGCAGGGATGCATGGTCGGTCCTGATGAGAAATTCTTGCCCGTACAGGTACTTGTGGAAGTGTTCAATGGTCTTCACGATGGCGAGCAGCTCCTTCCTGGTGACGCAGTAGTTCCTCTCTGGCTTTGACAAGGCTTTGCTGAAGTAGGCCACTACTCTCTCCTCGCCGTCCACTATTTGCGACAGGATTCCCCCTATACCAAAGTCGCTGGCATCGGTATCGACGATGAACCTTGTTCCAGGTCTGGGGTAGGCCAGAATAGGTGCGGTGCACAGAGCCTGCTTGAGTTGTTCGAAGGCACTGTGGCATTCTGCTGTCCACGTGAAGAGTTGATCCTTCTCAGTCAGTCGATGCAGTGGTTTGGCGATGTCGGCGAATCCTCTCTCGAAGCTACGGTAATAAGTGCAGAGTCCCAGGAAGCTTCGTAGTTGGGACTTGTCCTTCGGAACTGGCCACTCCCTCACAGCTGCGGTCTTTTCTGGGTCGGTGTGCACCCCTTCTTCGGAGACAATATGCCCAAGGTACTGGACCTGCTTCTGGAAGAGCTGACACTTCTTGGGGCTCAACTTCAGCTGGGCAGCCCGTAGCTTCATCAAGATCTCCTTCAGGTTGCTGTAGTGCTCCTCGAAGCTTCTCCCCAGAACGATGACGTCGTCTAGGTAGACCAGGCAGGTCTTCCAGTGTAGTCCCCTCACAATGGACTCCATTAGCCTTTCGAAGGTCGCAGGGGCGTTGCACAGACCGAATGGCATGACGGTGAATTGCCAGAGCCCGCTGCCCACAGAGAACGCAGTTTTCTCGCGGTCCTTAGGGTGGACCTCCACCTGCCAGTAGCCACTCTTCAAATACAAGGTGGAGAACCATCTTGACCCTGATATGGTGTCCAGGGTGTCGTCGATCCGGGGTAGAGGGTAGCTGTCCTTCTTCGTAACATCATTCACCCGCCTGTAATCCACGCAAAACCTGGTGGAACCGTCCTTCTTCTTCACTAGCACGACCGGAGAACTCCAAGGACTATGTGATGGCTCGATCACTATTTGCTCCTTTATCTCTTCTACCATCCGGTCGACTTCGGCTTGCTTGGCGAGCGGGACACATCGGAATGGGGCCCTAATCGGTGCGCTGTCCTCAACGTCGATTCTGTGCTGCACCAAGCTTGTCCTGCCGAAGTCTTTGCTCCCCACGGAGAAGACATCCTGAAATTCATGTAGCAGGTCCCGAAGTTGGCGTGATTGTTCCTCGTCTAAATGGTCCTGGGATCCTTGGTACAGCTTCTGTAGTTCTTCTGGCAGGGCGCGTCTTCTTCGGTTGTCCGTCTGCAGGTGTCCGTCCATCGGGTCTGTGATGCGGGCAATCCTAGTAACGGGCTCGCAGACTCCTAGGTTGGTGTCCCGGTGAACCGTAATATCGTAGTCTTTCAGGTTGGACAGGCGGACGTACGGCCGAGACGTCGTGTTGATGAGAGTCTTGGCAACTAGCAATCCTTTTGTCTGGATGTCCTCATATTTTGGCTCTGATAGCCGCCACTCCCTCAGCAGTTCCGTCGACAATTACGGCAGCGCTGATTTCCGTCCTGGCGGGAACGATGACGTCCTCTCTCAGCCTTACTCGTCGTGCGGTGACGTCCTCGTGTGCTAGTTGCAAAGCAAGTTCCCCACCTCCGAAGTGCAGAGTGTTGGTACTCAGGTTCAAGATGATGTTGTTCTGGTCCAGGAAGTCCAGTCCGATGATCACTTCGTTTGATACGTCAGCCACAAGCACTGGATGCTTTACCGCCCGTCGACCAATGACGAACTCCAGTGATGCTTCACCATGTACCTGTGCGGTCTATCCGGTCGCGGTTATTAGCTGGAGGTTCCTTTGTGTGGGTTGCACTCTCCACTTCGGGATCACGGTGGGATTGACGATGGTCCTCGACGCTCCCGTGTCGATCAGCATGGGCCAGCTCACTCCGTTGATGACTCCGTCGACCATCAGGCTGCTATCATCCCTCCGTAATTTCATCACACGAACTTGGGCTGCCGGGGCTTGACGACTGTCACAAGCCGACCTTTGACCCCCAAGGCTGGCTGGTACTCGTTTTCCTGGGCCACGCGGTTTCCCTATGACTGACTTTGCCGACGGAAACCCTTGGCGGCGGCGAACACCGCAGTCCTTGCTCAGGTGGCCCTTCTTACGGCATGTCCAGCAGGTCGGTAGTCCTCTTCTGGGCCGCCTCTCCAGGTGTCTTCCGTCTACGTCGTTGTTGTTGGTGCTGCGACTCTCGAAGAACCGGCCTAGCGCCTCCATCAGTTCATCGGCCAGGGGCTTGGTCTCTTTGGCTTTGGCTGGTTCGTCGACGTCCTCTTAACGCACCCGTGCGTGCATTCTGGATACCTGCTTTGCCGTCTCGAACTCAAGTGCGTGGCTCAGCGCATCTCCAAGTGTCTTATTGCGCGTAAGTCGCAGTGCCAGTTGAGTATCCGAGTCCCGTAGCCCGTCGGTGAAGGTCTGCGTCGCAGTCTGTTCCAGAAAGTCGGCCGGCGCTGTTGGATAGGCGAGCCTTACGAGTCATGCAATGTCCATCTCGTACTCCTGCGGGGTTTCCGCGTTCTTTTGTACCCGGGTTCGGAGCTGCATCTGGTAGGCCTGCTGAAGATAGCTATCTCCATATCGGGACTCCATATGGGTGATTAGTGAAGCGTAGTCCTGGGATCCAGTCGGGATGGCCTGAAGGACGTAATGGGTGTCCTCTGCTAACTTATTTTGACCGTCTACCATCTTCTTCTGGCCGTCTTCTAATTTGGCAGTTAGGTCCTTGGTTAAATTCTTCTGTCCGTTTTCTAATTTGGTTTCCATGCCACTTAACTTTTCTAGCAATGCTGCCAATTGTGCTTCCATTTTGGTTGTTTGTCTTGCAAAGGGCATGCACTCACAGGAAAATTAGAGAAAAATGGCTTGCTCAGGTTTTGAAACCAGGACCGTCAGGTGTTGTGCTTTCGCTTTAGTTCGTAATCCGGCTTCTGATACCAGTTGTTGCGTGCCAACCCCTAGTGGCACTTCCGTTAACTGGATTACGGTGGGTAGAAATCACAAAACAAATTATTCCTTTAAAGAAACGTATTAGCTTTATTGCGGGCCAGAAAGATACACCACACAAATAGCAAATAGAAGCAATTAGTATCTCACTCTAGTTTCCTCTCGTATGGAACACTTGCCTTTCACTCGTCAAGAAGCCACAGAAGTTAATCCCTCCTAATGAGACCGTTGGCCTCGATAGAACTACCTGCAACACTTCCTTGAATACGCAAGCTACCGTTATTTACGATAGCCGGTCACTCACCACTACACTCTGCTTCGCTGTCCGCTGGCTAGGGAAACAGCCCCCGGTGCTTTCGCAATTCACCACACTAACCTCTGCTGCACTGGAAAACACACTCGCTCAAGACACAGTTTCTCCGTAGGCTTCACACTCCTTCACCCACAACTATCGCTCAAGGTAAAAGCTCGCACTAGCTCGAAAAACACTGTCCACCCCGCTTGCCAGGTCGCTCTTATATAGCAGGCTCAATAAATGCTTCTAGACCCGTCCAGGATTCACGGCTTCTCGAGATTTCCATCACTGGCTGGGTCACGAATATTCTGGACCATCCCTTTTGTCCTAGTAGCCCTGTTGCGTAAGGCGCACCTAATACACTGAGGCAGAGCGCAGCCCGGGGGCAGCTTGACTCCTGCGGCGAGGCGACAAAACAAACTCACAGCCGTAACAATGAAAAATGAAAATCCACAGCCTGCTTCCAGTCTCCGACCGGGTCAGGAATGGAATGAATGAAGCCCCCATCTAGCGGCGAGGATATGGACTGTGCCGGCTGCCGATGCCTGACGCACTCCTACGGGGCAATGATTAAATGAATGACAGATGAAATTAAATGATAGTGGAGAGTGTTGCTGGAATGAAATTTTGACAGGGAAAACCGGAGTACCCGGAGAAAAACCTGTCTGCCTCCGTTCTGTCCAGCACAGATCTCACATGGAGTGACCGGGATTTGAACCACGGACCCAGCGGTGAGAGGCCGGCGTGCTGCCGCCTAAGCCACGGAGGCTTCTAGCCGTAACAATATTAATAATAATAATAATGTTATTGGTTTTACGTACCTTTTAACTACTCTGGCTTTTAAAGATGCTGCCGGTGTGCCAGTATTTTGCCCCGAAGGAGATCTTTAACATGCTACTGACACGGCTCCCTTGCATTTGTGCACCCTCAAATATCAGCTGACTGCGCCAGGATACGAACATCCAACCTTGGGCCCAGCAAGCGAGAACGTTACCGTTGAGCCACGTCAGCCAGCCAACATATTAATAAAGCCCAGTACTATAGCGTAGGAAAAAATGGAAAGAGCACGAGGACAGGATGAGTTCTAGCCGAGTCCCTAAATAGATTCTTCCATATGCTCCTAGAGGTCGAAGAAACCTGGGAAGACCGAAGAAATGCTGGCAGGACACCTTAACAGGTCACAAGGCCTAATACGTGAAAGTTAATGATTATGTTGAACAACTTTTAGTGTCAAATCCATAAATTGACTAATTGAAAATAATTTAGATTAAAACTCTGAAGGTGAATGGGGATAGCTGGGTGTGTAAAATGTTTTGAAATATAAATAGTTTGAAAAGAATTAGTGAAGTCATGAACATTAATATGCAATGACAAAATTTATGTCGTGTACTGTTTAACCTTCTGTCGGTCAATGACAAAATTTTCAAGATATCAAATTTATTTATTATTTTTAATTTGCCTGCCAGTATATATGGCAGACTCTACACTCTGGGCATGGTGTGTCTTCTTATCCCTCCCTATATTATTCTTCTAAGGTCCCATTCCAGTTTTGTACCGAAAATAAGGTTCCATTAACACCAACCTACACATATGGGGTACCTACAGGTTCAGCATAACCCAATGCGTAAGCGAAACGCACTCACTCTTTAAATGCCTTACAATTAAATAAATCTTAAAACATGTATATTTACAATAATAATAATAATAATAATATCGTATGGTCTCGGGTGCCGGATGCAAGCTTTGTAATTTGACACCCAGAGGGTAGCTTGCATGTTGAATTTCGTTGTTCCTTGAATCACTATGAAAGTAAGGAGGTTAGATATCTAAGATCCTTGAACACTGTAGCACTTTCTAGTAGAGAAATGAGGAACTTTGTGTTGGCGGAAACTCCCGAGATTAATTTTGCCATTTTGAACACGGCCTACTGAATTCAAATGGGTTCTTTGACATGCCAACATCGTATGACATGCGTGTCATATTTTTGCCTTCTTTCAAATTTAAGCCTGATTCACACTATCGGTACGGTCACGGCACAGTTTGGGTACATTCACAGTCCAATCAGATATTATTTAACTGATTTCATAGGAACTGTACACATCAGCAGTCTCGGTATGGTCAGAGTACAGGCACGTGCAGGCAACGATCAATTCAGAGAATATTTGACCGGACCGTGACCGTACTGTCCCGTGACTAGCCTGGCAGTGTGAACATACCACACGTACAAGCAATGAGCAAGCAACAAGCAGAGCGCGCGTTTTTCAGCCTCCACCCAGGGGCTCACATCTAGTGGGACGTGGGTTGGTGACAACGGGGGCCCAGCTGAGTCGGGCATTGCTTCCACTCACTTGTGCCGGGCTCCTCTCCGTCTTCTTTCCTGTTGACCTTTCTTGGTCAACTCTTGTTCTCTTCCGACCCCGACGGTTTTAGGGTATCCAAGGCCTAGGGAGTCTCTTCCTTTCCCGCCTTAATTGACCCTTCTCTCTTATTTCCTGATCACTCCTTCTTCTAGGGATCAGCCTTCTTTTTCTTTTCATTATAGTTCCTTTTCTCTTTAAGATTCCCGCCCTGTTTTTATGAATTGGCTCCCAGTGTCTCTAAATTACATTTTGTGAGTATTTTGAATCTCACCATGTTTTTGTAAGCATTTTCAATCTACATTGCATTTTGTAGGTATTTTTGATCTAGTCTATTTTGTAAGTATTTTCAACTTCATTGCATTTTGTAAGTATTTTCAGTTTCAATTGCATTTTGTTAGTATTTCAAATCTACATTGTGTTTTGTAAGTATTTTCAACCTAAACCACATTTTGAGCGTACTTCTTCAATTTTAATTCCTTTTGTGAGTATTGTCCTTCTAAATTGCCTGTTGTAAGTTTTTCCACTCTACATTTTGTGAGTCATTTCAATCTGAGTTCCCTTTTGTAAGTATTTCCAGTCCAGCTAAATTTTCGTTATGGTTTCTGTCACCCCCCCCCCCCCTTTTTCTCTCGCGCTCCCCGCCTTCTTACCTCCAGCTCGACAAACTCCCTTGAGGGCCTGCCAACCCGAAGGAAACTTACCAACGGCGACCCCAAGACATCCTTTACGGGACTTGATGGCTTTGGCTCGGCGGCCGGTGTTGACAACGTACTCGGGTGACACTCGCGGATGTACAAGAGAGGAAGTACGTCATTTTATCCACAAGCTTGGAATGTGGAAGACTTACCTGGTGAGGATCATTCCACCGCAGCTGTCTTGAGGGTTGGGGATGGGACGTTTAAGGCCAAATAAAGTAGTAATTACCAAAATAGAGGGGTATGTATTACAATTAAAAAAGGGAAATTTACAAATATAGGAACTACACCTTAGTGCTTCACAAGTGAATTAAAAGTTCTTGAAAGAAAGCAACAATATCAGTAACACTATGTGGAACGGCACACCACCTTACATGCTTTTGAGACCATCCGGATTAAGAAATGAGCAGGTACATAGGATGGTAATATCTTACAATTAGCAAACAGTTACACAAGAGAACGTTATCCCTAGCCAAATGGATTGACACAAGGTTCGAACTCGGGAACACATGCGCACAAATCCCCCAGAACAAACATTATTACGAGAAATGCCACCGCGATGGTTGCGCAATACCAGGATGAATTTACAAGTTACACACGGAATGGAACTATGTTACAAACACACGTACGAACACATCCTGAACAACGTAAAAGGAAAAGAGAACGAAATAAAATGAAAAGACTACATTACAAATGACAGACTCCAGAAAAACGGAGCGGACGGTATCACACGACCGCCATGGGGCCCGACACGAACAAGACTCCCTTAAAATGGCGGAGGATAACGGTACCCCAAGGTACCGTTGCACAATAGGATGCCACCCTGAAAACTAAGATTTAAACTAAACCCGACTTTAAACAGAACTACGGATGTGTTATAAAATCAAGGTGAGACGCACATGGGGCGCAAAGAAGGAGAACCAAGAGAAAAAGTCACGTAACCTACAAACACCACGTGGACGTAAGGTGACGAAAAGAGGACAGGGACCCCTTAAAACTGAATAAAAAAACATCTACATGGCTGCACTTGAGAAAATTCCAAAAGGCGTGATGTCACAGGAAAATAATAAATAAATTTGGAACCAAACCAAAGGACGCCTACGGTTGCGCAACAAGGAAAACCCTCGCCCAAAAACAAGAAAGATTTCCCACTATGAAAAACTAGCTTCTGAAGAAGAAAAATTGATAAACAATTCAGATATTAAACAGTGGGGGACATCAACCCAGTATCCGGCCGAAGCTCAAAATGTTGCGCCATTACCACGAGGTAAAATATTCCACGATGCAGTTACGCAGAAATAAATACAAACACAACCCAAATAAGTAGATGAACAATAAAGAAATATCACACTTCCTGGAACTTACTTGTACATCACTACATGTTAAATAAAACTAGCCAACACTAAAACTAAAACCGCCCCACGAGGAGGCTGATACCTGTCCTATATGCCGGGGGTATCCGAATCCCCCGGAGATGTGTCTAGTATCACAGTCAGGCAAGAAGAGAGAAGGTCCTACCGCGAACGTTCCAACATATATCCAAACGGCACGATAATTTTAATAGAGCAGTCGTAGCACACACGCACACCAGAATCCCCTGACTTCTTGAACGTAGTCCGTAAGACACTTCCGTGTCCACTTCGTGGAGGTTGGTCACACTGGTCGGTCGCTATGCGCTCGTCTCGTGTCATCTCCCGGCGGTTGATACATCTCGCGATGGTCGTGGTCGGAACAATCGATACAGGCGATGTTGACGTTTTTAAATGTGTAATTCCACAAGTTTATCTTTGAGATTAGGAAACACTAAATTCCAGAACCAGTGCACATCAGGTCCGGAGTTATACCTCGCATGTTTTGACTGCGAGTGCGATATTATATCCTGGAAGATTTCGTCTTCAAGGTGTTCATAGTCCAAATTTGCAACTGTCGGCATAGGCCACAATGTTTTCAGAGATTTTGGTAAGTGAAGGAAATTACGAAGCGTTCGCTTCAACTGGAAATACAGGGATGGGTAAATTTTGGCAGGAATTGAGTATCTCAGGTTAGGGTTTTATGTTTATGTCAGCTAAAAGTGGCGTGGCACACGTCACAGTTTCCATTTCATTGTCATTTTCGCTATCACCCAGACCATTAGGGGCCGATAACCTAGATGTTAGCCCTCTGAAAACAACAATTATCATCATCATCATAACTTCATCCTTTCATTTCATACCATTTCATTTAATGAGGGGCCGATAACCCAGATATTAGGCCCCTTAATACAAGGATTATCGCAATCGAGTTAATTGCTAACTCTTTCGCAGAGAAAACACCAGACATTGTGACCTGCGCGCGGGTCTGGTCTCAACTGTTCACTGATCAAAACTGGAGCTTCCCCGTTGTAGTGTGGATACTGCTACCCTGTGACCGGATCGTGACTGTAGAGTGACCGTACCGTGACTGTACCGATAGTGTGAATCAAGCCTTACAATGAAAGAATGCAACACGGTAACCATGGTAACAGAATCTCACAGGTCCATCTATTTCTGTAAGAGGCAATGCAATTCCAATTATTGCATTACTGTGAAAGTTTCCAGACGGTTATAAGGTTATCACTGAACCAAATTAAGCTGTAAAATTCATCAATACATACAGTATAATGCACTTAAGGGGATCAAGGGGCACACTAGAATTTTTTCACGCAATTTTCAAGTGTGAGTGTGGTACGAAAGGTCTTTTTCACCAGACTATAAAGGGTCTCCGAAAATCACATTTAAAGGCCCTTGAATTAACAGTGTCTGTGATATTCCCAGAAAACTAACTTCGCTCTGATATACCTATGAAGGAATGACAAACCCCTAACCACTGCACCAGTAGCTGAATTGATAAAGTCTGATTATTCATACGAAGGATAAATCAGTCATAGCATTCATGATTGAGATTTTGCTAAGTGTACTCTTTACAACTAGAATATTCGCGGGCGAAGCCGCGACGGGTAATGCTAGTCTAATCTTAATTCCTGTCGCTCCTTCCAGAGCATAGGACCTTGGCGAAATTTCTCCACGCAGTACGGTTCCTGGCCATTCTCTTCACTTCATGTCAGGTCTTGTCCACCTCTGCAATTTCTTTTTCGATGGTCCTCTTCCAGGTCTTCTTAGGTCGACCTCGCTTCCTGGCGCCTTGAGGATTCCAGTCTAGCGCTGCCCTCTCAACAGCTCCATCCGGCTTCCTTAGTGTGTGCCCCATCCAGCGTCATTTCCTCTCCTTGATCTGGATGCTAATCGGTTGTTGATTGGTGATGGTCCAAAGATCTTAATTTGAGATTGTTTCCGGCCACCTCACATTCATGATGCAACGCAGACATCTGTTAATGAACACCTGTCGCTGGTTGTTGATTGGTTTTGTGACTTTCCATGTTTCACAGCCGTAGAGAAGAATTGTCTTTACGTTGCTATTTCTTCCTGGAAATGTTTCTATTTCTCCAAATGGGGTAGAGATGGACAAATGCACCATTTGCCTTCCTGATACGGCTTCAAATATCTTCCTCTGCTCCCCCATCATTTGTGACTACCAAGGTAGAGGAAGGACTCAACTCGCTTAATTTCCTTTCCGTTGACTGTCAAGCTAGTCGTGACATCAGAATTTATCCTTATCTCTTTGGTCTTGGTGTTGATCATTAGTTCTGCACGTTCTGCTTCTCTCTGCATCCTCCCCAGTTTATCTTCTATGTCTCAGTACCGTTGTGCCATAAGACAAATGTCGTCTGCGAAATCCAGATCTCAAGCTTGTCATTTATACCCCATTGAAAACCCCTCTTCCGTCCTCCCATTACCTTCTTCCTCGCACTATCCAGGACAAACAGGAACAGAGTAGGGGAAAGGCAACACCCCTGTCTCACTCCGGAACTGACATTTATCTTTTCTGTTAATTTGCCTTCGTGAAGAACTGGCACTCATACCCTTCGTACATCTCTTCCATGATTCTGATAATCTTATGGTGTCTCTTGATTTACTGTAATTGCATCACCTCATTATGTTAATGGCCATAATTTTCTTTGTTTTTTTCTGGCTCTCTCACAGCACATGGTAAAGTATTGTCCTATCATGGTGGTTTCCGCAGCTGTTAACTTGTTCTCCCACAAATATTACCATTCTTCATTTTTAATTGGTAGAACTTGTGTTTCACCAACGAAAAGGAAACCAGGTTAATATTCTTTAATACTCAACAGCCCTCTTTAGAGAGAAAGTGTAGGAGATTTTCTTTCATGTTCCCTGATTAGTATCTCGATCATCTAAATATTCTTTGGAGTTGTTAGCTTCACTGCAGCTTTACATCTCGTTTCAAGCAAATGCCATACAAGCAATGTTTTCCACTTTATGATACTGTTTTCAAGGCAGTTGTGATGATACCTGTGAATATCCATTTGCAGATTGTTGAATTTATTTGAAATACCGTAAGTGTTGACCTTAGTTTCACTGAATGGCACTGGTTTTCTGATTACTATTTCTCTGCATAGATGTGAGCTGATTGCTCTGGGAAATGGTACAGCTTGCCGAGAGACAGAGACATACCTTGGTTCCCTCATTCAGAGGATGAGATTCCAACCGTTGGATGTAAAGTACACCATAGTAAGTGAGCAGGGTGCAAGTATATATTCTTGTAGTCCCTTGGCTAAAAAGGAATTCCCTTCAATGGACACCAATATGATAAGTGCAGGTTTGTATATTTTCTATTGACTTATTATTTTGATAGTGTTATTGTGGGTTCACGTTCATTGTGTTGTAATTTGTTTTCTCAAGAAAGGATGGGATGTCAAATAATAATTAAGAAAAATATTAGTAGGCTTTTCATTCTGTTTCCTGTCTTCAATCATGATTGTCTATAACAGCCTTTTGTAGTTCTAGAATGTTTCGTAAATGCTTCTACCTAAAGAGCTAATCGATGCCCTTTTTTGCCTGGGCCACGTTGACAGTACTGTAGCAGGGGGTCCACATTCTGGAAAACTAGGGAAAGTCATGGAAATAATGTTGTCAAGGAAAGTCGGGGGAAGTCATCCCCGATGACGAATTTGAGGAATTTTTCATGCTGTTGTGTACCATTGTTTTCCTCCAGGTATTTTTCATAAAAAGTGCACAACAATTGTACAATTTTTGTTGAACCCTTGTGTATTTCTTTTTCTGTCATTTTATTATTTTCTTTTTCTGTTCTAATATGTTTTCCTAACTCATTACAGTGGCTAACAAACAGCTTGTGTTTAAAAAATTTGGCTACACAGTCAAGTGTTACCAAAATTTAGTGGTTGGTTGGTCATGTTAGTTAATAAAACATCTTCAGCATGCTGAAAAGTGCTTCTTAAATTTTTCAAACTCGACAATATTGGTTGACAGCAATTGTATCTCATGCTGAAGGACCTGCTGATGTAAAATACTTGAAAGTTAAGTCTTCACAGCTGACCTTTCCTTCTTTACGTTCACTGGCAGATGCTGGTTGTAGTGGCATCTAGTAGCCAAGTTCACAGCTATGTGTCGTTGATGGTAGCATTTGGTAGCAAAAGTAGGAACTACTTGAAATTGATCGTCTGCAGTCCTTACCTGAATTACCGATAACACACACTAATACACCTATCACAATTTACACCGGTTATCAGTCAGCTTCTACACACACCCAAAGCATGCGGGGCTACATGACCACGTTGTCCCAGCCCCTAAAGTGAGGATCCAACCACCTTTTTCTTTAGTAGTATTTTAAGTATTGTATTGTTTGAGCCTCGGACAGGACGGATACAATGGACGACAACCTAACAACCTAATGGACTAAGATTTAGAACTTTAAACATAAGAACGTTGACGGGGAAGGTGGAGGAGATAGTGGATATGATGGAAAGAAGGAAGTTGGATTTATTGGGATTGGCAGAAACAAAGTGGAAAGGGGAAGGAAAGAGAGAACTGAGAAAAGGCTATAGACTGTACTGGAGTGGGAATGAAGAGGGAAAGAGAAATGGAGTGGGAGTAGTAGTACGAGATGGTTTAAAAGAAGAAGTAAAGAGAATAAGTGATAGGATGATGAAAGTGAAAGTAGCACTGAAGGGAGAGACCTTAGAAATAGTGCAAGTGTATGCTCCACAAGTAGGCTGCGCTTCTGAAGAGGAGGAGTTTGAAGAGGAAATGCAGAAGCAGCTGGTAGGAAGGAATGTGATTGTTATGGGGGATCTGAATGGCCATGTAGGAAGAGAAAGACAAGGGTATGAGAGTGTGCTTGGACCAGAGGGTTGGGGCAGAAGAAATGAGGAAGGAAAGAGACTGTTGGACTTCTGCCAAAGGAACAGCCTGCTAGTTGGGAACTCCTGGTTCAAGAAAAGAGAGAGCCACACAATCACATGGTACAGTGATGACTTGACCAGGAAGTCGGTGGTGGACTATATACTGTATGAGAAAGAATTAAATAAGAACATCACGGACATCAAGGTTATACCATCAGAGAACCTGGATAGCGACCATCGATTGCTGGTAATAAACCTGAGAGGGACTAAGGAGAAGCGAGGGACTGAGAACCAGGAAAGACGTATAAGGATATAGAAACTGAAAGAAGGAGATAGAAGGGTCGAGTACCTTAAAATGGTAAAGGAAGGAATTCCAACAGATGAAGAAAGAGGGGTGGAAGAGGAATGGGCTAGATTTAAGAAGACACTAGTAGGTGCAGCAGAAGCAGTATGTGGGAGCACAAGTAGTAAGAAGAGGTGGAAGGAAACACCATGGTGGAATGAGAGGACAAAAGATATAGTAAGGGAAAAGAATAGAGCTTTTAGGAGGTGGTATCAAAATAGGATGGTAGAGACATGGGAAGAGTACCTGGAAAGAAAGAAGGAGGCAAAGAGAGTAGTGGCTGAGGAGAGAAGAAAGTGATCGAAGAGTGGACGAAGATGATGGAGGATAGTGAAGGTACAAAAAAGGTCATGTTTGGGATGGTAAAACATAAGAGGCGGAAGGATCCTACGGATTATGTTAGAATGGTGAACAAATGGGGACAAGAGATAGAAAATAGGGAAGAACTGAAGAAAATGTGGAAAGAATATTTTGAAGAACTTCTGGACCCAAATGGAAACCACGGCGAGGAGGAAGAAATCGGGGAAGAGGAAGATGGACTGCAAACAGAAAAGGACTTAACATGGAAAGAAGTGGAAGATGCAGTGAGGAAGATGAAAGGAGGGAAGGCATCGGGTGTGGATGAGTTGAGCGTGGAGATGGTGACAGCAGCAGGAGAGGTGGGGATACAATGGTTGTACCGAGTGATGAAGACAGTGTGGAAGGAAAGGAAGACCCCAGAGGACTGGAAAAAGGGAATAATTGTCCCGATCTACAAGAAAGGTGGTAGAACAGAATGCAGAAACTATCGGGGAATAACACTGATGAGTCATTGTGCAAAGATGTTTGAGAAAGTTTTGGAAAGGAGAATTAGGACAAGGACAGAAGGAGGGATGAGGGAAGAACAACATGGCTTCAGAGCAGGAAGATCCACAGTGGATTTATTTTTTGCTGTAAGGCAGTTACAAGAACAGCACTATGAGTATGGAACAGATCTACTGATGGCCTTCCTGGACATAGAGAAAGCATATGACACTGTATGCAGAAACAAAGTATGGAAGTCCCTGGAGGATAGAGGAGTAGAAAAATGGACTATAAGGAGGATAAAGGAGATGTTCAAGGGAAGCGTGAGCTGTGTGAAAGTGGGAGGAGAGAGATTGGATTGGAGAAACTCTCCTGAAACAAGGAAGTGCACTGTCACCGTTACTTTTCATTGTGGTGATGGATGACATAATGACCCGAGTGGCACAAGTAATTGGGGAAGGAAAGATGAAAGCAATGGTGTTTGCAGATGATTTGATGATTTGGGGAAACAAGGAGGAGGAGGTACAGGAACAGTTGGACTTGTGGGAAGGAATGATACAAGGATATAGGATGAAATTTAGCATAAATAAGAGTGAGATGGTGATCACAACAAGGAAGAAGGAAATAACCACAACAGGAGTAACAATTGGTGGGGAACAGCTGAAGAAAGTGGAGAGTTTCAAGTATCTGGGAAGCCTGATACAAGATAATGGAAGAAACGATAGAGAAATAAATGAGCGGGGGAGACAGGCAGAAGCATTCCGGAGGAGTGTGAGAAGCATGTTATGGAGCAAGGATGTCCCTCAGAACAGCAAAAAGATCAAATATCGGACGTACTATGTCCCTATCCTGACGTATGCCTCGGAGACCTGGGTTATGAAAGGAAGGGAGAAGAGCAAAATACAGGCCAGTGAGATGAGGTTCTTGAGAAGCAGTATTGGAGCTACAAAGATGGACAGAATAAGGAATGAGAGGACCAGAGAATTAATGAAGGAGGAACCATTACAGCATGGTATAGAGAAATCTAGACTTAGATGGTATGGGCATGTAAAACAAATGGAGGAGAAGAGGATACCCAGGAGGATATACGAGACGAAGTGGGAAGGAAAGAGACCGAGAGGAAGACTGAGAGACAGGTGGCTGAGGGGGGTGGACGAAAGCGTGAAGAAGAGAGGAGAAGACTGGACAAGGGTGGAGGCTGAGAAATGGAGGGAAGACAGAAGACGTTGGAGAGGCTTGTGTTCCAAACAGACCCGGCCAGTGGCTGGAAACTGTGCAAGATGATGATGATTGTTTGAGCTATCAAAATTTGACTGTGTGTTTTGTGTTTTGCCAGTTTCTCTAGCAAGAAGAGTGCAAGATCCTCTATGTGAGCTGGTTAAAGTGGAACCCAAACATTTAGGAGTTGGTATGTACCAACATGATATTCCTGAGAAACGTCTGAGTTCTACCCTCGATGAGGTGGTTATAGAATGTGTCAGTTTTGTTGGTGTGGATCTAAATACTGCTTCAGAGAGTATCCTCAGGTAAGTCTCTGCTTATGTTATGATTGATTTCCTATGTTCAGCTTGTGAATCTTCAATTGCAATGTTCATATTTGTGTTCATAGACGGATTGCTGGTTTGAATGTTACGAGAGCTGCAAAAGTGATTGAGTGGCGAAACACTTGTGGCCCATTTGTGAATAGGCAACAGCTGTTGCAAGTAAAAGGAATTGGTGACAAAACATTTGAACAGTGTGCTGGTTTCATTCGCATCAATCCAGCTACATCTCAGCCACAGGATGGCAAATTGCCAGAGTGAGTATTTCACAATTAATAGATTCTCAATCACTTTTTGCAAGTATTTTCAATCTTGGGTGGCATTTTGAATCTAAATTGCAAATTGTGCATATTTTAAATTTCAATTGCATTTTGTAAGTATTTTCAACCTCAATTGCATTTTGTAAGTATGGTCAATCTACATTACATTTTGTAAGTCTTTTGAATCTAAACTATATGAATGAGCAACTAGAAGTTAGTTATTGAAGTTTTAAGGGGCAGAACTACAAGGTCATTTGCCGGTAACAGAAGTTAGTTATTTTGCTTCTTTGAACATTGATAATCAAAGCATGTTGAAATAAACGGATGTTACCAATGTGTCCCATCTTATAGTCCACGACCTTAAGTACCATATTTCATCGCACAAACGTCGCATATTTTAGGCCTAATATTGTAGAAGAAAGGCGGGGTGCGACGATGATGTGAGGGGAAAAAGAAAAGTGATCTTAAAAATATGTATTACAGTATTTGAATAATCCGTCTTAACTATTTACTATACGAATAAAATTAAAATAAACTTATAAAATTAGATCATTTATAAGTTATCTTCATCCATGGCGGCCATCTTGCCGATCTGATAAATATACAGTGCTAACGTTACCGAACCCACGTCTACCGAGTCCGCAGAGAGCTTGACCCCATGGCCTAGCATGGAATTTTGAAGATACATGTCACCGAATAGGAGAGAGTGAACCAGATAAGCATCACTTGGTACAATGCTTGTCTACAGCTGAGGGAGTGCATTTACAGCACTTACTGTAGGCCTCATGGGGGTAATCCATTCATCAAAGTTCATGGTATTTCTACGATTATATGGAAATGGTCTTATGGCTACCGCACTTTCATTTACCAACACACTAATACCGGGAGGACGGAAACTGCTGTAGAGCTCACCTTGTATGATAATACCAGAATTGGTTTTTCATGGCAGCTATCAGCTCTTAGGTCATGTCTAACCCTTGCAGAATTTGAACCCATGGCTTGTTAATTGGCTTCACATATGTACCCTTTACCAGTGAGAATTAACCTCTCAGTGTGGGAGGACATTCATTCCTTGGCTACCCTGTGCTGCAGGAAGAGTATATAGCACAAAACATGTTAGGAATACCGGCATCTGGTTAATCAGTCATATCAGACACACTCGTCAATAATAACCCTTAGCACTACAGCCCACTGTAGGGCCTAGGCCTACCAAGCAACTGCTGCCCAGCCATTTGGCCTGCAGATATTGGGTCCCCTCGGCTGTTAATCTTGGTTTTCGTGACCGGGGCGCTGTCTCACTGTCAGACAACTACTCAATTGTCCTCACGAGGCTGAGAGCACCCCGTTCCAGCCCTCTTGTCAGTTTCTAAAATCCCTGACGGAGTCGGGAATCGAACCTAGGACCTCCGGGTGACAGGCAGGCACGCTACCCTAACACTACAGGGCCGGCACAAACTTGTCAATGGATTGTGCAAAAATGTTCACAGTTTGTTAACAATAAATAAACACAAAAAACAGTGCTTGAATTAATTGAGGTGGGTTGGTGACCACGGGACCCCAGCTGAGTCTGGCATTGCTTCCACTTACTTGTTCCGGGCTCCTCTCTGTCTTCTTTCCTATCGACCTCTCTTGGTCAACTCTTGTTCTCTTCCGACCCCGACGGTATTAGGGTATCTGAGGCCTCGGGAGTCTTTTCCTTCCCCGCCTTAATTGGCCCTTGTCTCATCTTTCCTGATCCCTCTTTCTTCGTGGGATCAGCCTTCTTTTCATTATAGTTCCTTTTCTCTTTAAGATTCCCGCCCTGTTTTTGTGAATTGGCTCCTGGTGTCTCTAAATTACATTGTGAGTTTTTTTAAAACTCAACCACATTTTGTACATTTTTAAAAATCTACATTACACTTTGTAAGTATTTTCGACCAAAACTCCATTTTGTAAGTATTTTCAATCTCCATTGCATTTTGTAAGTACAGTATTTTGAATCGCGGGCTTCCACATATTGTGAGTATTTTGAATCTACCATACATTTTGTAAGCATTTTCAAATTCAATTGCATTTTGAAAGTATTTGGAATTTCAATTGCACTTTGTGAGTATTTTGAATCTGAACCCGCCTTTTTCAATCTCACTTACATTGTGTATTTTCAATTCCAATTGTATTTTGTAAGTATTTTGAACCACATTTGCATTTTGTACGTGTTTTCAATTTCAATTGCATTTTGTAAGTATTTTGAATTTCAATTGGATTTCGTTGAGTATTTCGAATCTACATTGCATTTTGTAAGTAATTTGAATCTAAACTACATTTTGTGCATATTTTTCAATCTAAATTCCTTAAATGAGTATTTTCCTTCTAAATTACCTTTACCTTTCATAAGTCTTTCCATTCTTCATTTTGTGAGCCATTTCAATCTGAGTTCCATTTTGTAAGTATTTTCAGTCCAGCTTGATTTTTCTTATGGTTTCCATTTCATTGTCATTTTCGCTATCACCCAGACCATTAGGGGCCGATAACCCAGATGTTATGCCCCTTAAAACAACAATTATCACCATCATCAATTAATTGAGGCCCATATTTCTCTTTGCTCTCTGTAATTATTCAGGTCTACCCACCCAAACTCACTACCGATAACATTGTGGCTGTTGTTTTGCCGTATTTCACTACCAGCATATCTATTTTCAATACTGCTTTCACACTTAGATTCTATATCTGAGTCTTCGTTCATATCATCATCCCCCAAAACATAATTTCTTTCTAAATCTGTGATCACAGAAACATGAGTGGTCGTCACGTCAACAACAAAATTGTCTCACTCTTTCAGATCCATTACTGGTATATAATCTCTAATCATACACACTTGACAGATATACACATCAAATGGAAGAATGAAGTTTCGTCTATAAATATACTGTATATTGATAGATTTATACTAGTTCAAGAACTGGCTGCTAGATGGAAGCACATACCAGACACGTCTTGTCTGTGCCACTCCACAGCAGGAGGCAGCCGCTTGATAACATGCACTTTATGTTCGACCCTCACTATTATGTGTCTGAAAACTGTATCATAATGATGGTCATTATAACACTATTATTCATTATGAAACAGTTTCTCCCACCAATCACAGCTCAAGAAACATTTGTTTGACCAATTAGATAAGGATACCTTCGCGCATGATCTCAAAATCCAACATGTCTATATAAATTACCGAAAGTGCACTGTCCATATGTTCGCATAAATAAACTGGTGAATATGAGACAAGAAATAGCACTGTACCTTAATATACCTAAATCCAATTTCTACTCAGGGCGTTGATTACAAACGAATACGGTGACAGTTTTGCTGAATACTGGTTCACGATCTGCACATCTGGCATTGAAGGACACAGAGCGCATGCGTCGGTCGGCCAAAGAGCTTGGAACACGGAGATGTGCTACCTAGCGCACCACCCGATCACAAAATTCTAGTTACTGAACAGATAAGTTATTTATGAATATTTATGTTAAAACATGTAATAAAGTTATAATTATCGTCGAACATAAACAGTCGTATGCAACTCGCCTATAATGGTAATTAAGACACTCGTATGGAAATTATAAAACTCGCTAAAGCTCGTTTTATAAACATACCGTACTCGTGTCTTAATTATAGCCATTATAGGCTCGTTGCATAATGTACTAGTATGCTACGCCATGCTATCAGGTTAAGCTGTCTTCCCCATTAGCTTAGTGATAGAGTAGCTTTGTACAAAGTCAGAGGTCTTGAGTCTTGCATGGGTTAGACATTTCAATTCTTGACCCTCCATCTAATTACTTATCTGTCATCATCATCAATTTCAGTAGCGGCTTCGATGGCGTAGTAGGTAGCATGCTGAACTGCTGTGCCCAAGATAGCGGGTTCAAACCCGGCCGAAGTCGTGGGATTTTTTAAGAGCGTTAAAAATCCTTCAGTGTGCCTACCTTCTGAGGGGAAGTAAAGCCGGCGGTCCCATGTCATAGATTTATGGCATGTAAAAGATCCTTCCGCAGACTAAACTTGTGTGAAGCTAAATCGTTAGGTTAGATTTCGTCAGAACGCTCTATCCAAGTTCCAACGTTCACCACTAGGTATCGTTGATATCTGGTAGTGAAAGTTGGAACTACTTGAAATTGAACGGAACTTGTAGCTCATCCTAAGGGTGTCCGCTGGAAGCAGCTACAGACTCAGGCGAGCCGAACATGTCCTCGGACACTCCCGGCACTAAAAGCCATACGATAAATTTAAAAAATCAATTTCAGTTTTCCAGCTTGGGCCAGGTCGGGGCCTAGATGACACCCCTCCACTTAACTTTGTATGGTCACTGTGCCGATTGCATCTGCACACTCACCCTGCCTGAACTTTCGCCAATCCTATTTCGTGAAAATAACTCTGGACCCAGTTCTGAACCCAGGGGTCGCTAAAAATCTGAACCCAGCTTCTGACCCAGTGGTCACCTATGTGATTATGGACCTCGTGAAGAAACAAACATTCCTAAAATGGTTCTAAAACTAAGAGCTTCAAATAAACTGTATGGTTTTTAAAATTATGTTGACGACAATGGGATTTCATTAAGCCATTATTGTCGTCTGTGGCAAGTATTATGAACATTGATGTCCGGGATTCGCGGTCATACAAATTCAAACTTGAGAAGTGGCTGTGTGACCAATGAACGCTTGGAATCTTCCCGCTCCTTAAATGCCAACCTAAAACTTGAACTGAAGTGTTTTCGGGCATTTGATAGGCAAGGTACATTGGAAATTATGTTGTCCAACCTGATGAAACATTCGATAACTTCAATTGTTTATATAGTTCAAAGTCTGCCACCGCCTAACCTTGGCAGCACGACGTGTGCAGCGCGCATGCGCGGGGCCCCTCTGGCGGGCTAACGGATTGAGAGCAAGGGGACGCAGCACTCTCAAGATGACTTAAGTTGAAAGCAGACGTTCGGGGTCTGGGCTCCGGCCCATGGCCGCGCAAGAAGGTAGGAGAAGAAACAAAGCTACTGATTATTTCAGATACTTGATTCAAACATTTGGCATATTATTTTTATTGAATTATTTTCTCATATATTTAGATTTCATGATCATCGTGTCGTGGTGATCTGTTGAACCACTTAGGGACACAATGACTCTAGTTATGGTTTAATAAGCAAGCTTTCTCATTTTCTTATTTTCAATGATTTAAAAATTATTTCTTACGGGCCTAAATTTGCACAAATGATGGTTCCAGCTTGTTAATATATTTTTCCTATTAGCTTGCTAACAATTTATTAGTGTGGTCAACATAAGTTAGGTTTAGTTTTAAGGCTTATATTTACTTATCTCTGTTTCCTAATTTTGCTCGAAGAACTTGTTTCTTTTGGTGGGAAAATGATTTAATTACTGGTGACTGTCATTTGTCCCGTCACTAGTTTATTTTCCTTTATTACTAAAGAGTTGTTGTTGGCATCATGGCCGTACGTTTCGACGTATTTGTTAATCGCTCTGTCTAAAAGTTGCTATTTGCGGTGTTTTGAGACCTGAATTATTCAATTCTGGTATAACTCGTGAATTAATGTACTAACGTGATGTGTAATAAGTTATTTATTTAATCGTATGGTGATACAATACAGAATACAAATAAGACAAAATTAAACTTTAAAGTCCTTCCTTTTCAACCATTCGGTTAGACTAGGTGTGAGATCAAACAAGTCGTCAGGAATTCCAGGGTATGAATGAAGAGGACAGCGTAGAACCAGGTGTTCAATCGTCTGTTCTTCTAAGTTACATTCACACATTGGTGAACTGATCCAGCCCCACTTGTACCTGAAATAATTACAACACCCATGTCCAGTCCTCAACCTGTTGATACGGCACCAGAGGTTCCTTGGTAGGTCAAAACCATTTGGCTTCTTTGTGGGATCAAGATGGTGGACACTTGTTCCCAATGTTTTTGTTGACCACTCATGCTTCCAGTTTTCCTTTATGTCAAATCCATCCGCGATGAGTTGCCTTGCAGTGACACTTGCCGGTCTTCTGGATTGCAATCGTTGTTGTGACGGATGGCAGAATTCCTGATGCAGTGGCAAAGAGGGTGATGCAAAGATTTTCTTAGCCTCCCTCAGTAGAGCTTGCTTCCGCCTTAAGTGAGGTGGAGGGATGTGGCTCAGCACGGGTAACCAGTGACATGGAGTTGATTTGATGGTACCAGTAATGCAACGCATTGTATCGTTCAGTTTCGTGTCTATCTTCTTCACATGTACGCTTTCCAACCAGACAGGCGCACAGTACTCAGCAGCTGAGTAAACAAGACTGATGCCAGTTAAACGTAGACAGTCAGCAGAGGCTCCCCAGGAGGTACCACTGAGCTTATGCAGTATGTTGTTTCTTGCGGCGACTTTGTGAGAGAGCTTGGTGATGTGCTCTTTGTAGCTCAGGGTTCTATCTAAAGTGACTCCGAGATATTTTGGGAAAGGATTGTACCTCAGCTCTTGTCCATTGAACAGGACTCTAGGTTTGTAGTTTGCGACACGATTCGCTAGATGGAAACAAGAGACTTCAGTTTTTGTTGTGCTTGGGATCAATCTCCAGGTTTTAAAGAAAGTTGACATCTTCTCCAGGTCCTCCGTAATGATTTGTTCGCCATCTTCAAAGTTATTGCTCTGAGCTACCAGCGCGATATCATCAGCATAGATGAACTTACTTGATGTTGTAGTTGGTAAATCATGGATGTACAAATTGAATAGCAGTGGGGCTAAAACAGATCCCTGTGGTAGGCCGTTATTTAGTTTTCGTTTGCGGCTTTTAGTGTTTCCTAGGAACACTTCAAATTGCCTTTCACTAAGCATGCTAGATATTAGATCCACAATTTCTCGGCTTGGTACAACTTGCAATAGTTTGTAGATCAGTCCTTGTCGCCAAACAGTATCATACGCAGCTGTCAAGTCGATGAAAACAGCTGTTGATTTCCGTTTACCTTGAAAACCTGCTTCAATGTGTGTAGTTAGGGCAAGAACTTGATCAGTGCAGCTGCGTCCGTGTCTGAAGCCAGCTTGTTCAGGAGGGATAACAGCCTCAATGAGCGGTGCTATTCTGGTTAGAAGGATTCGTTCAAAAAGTTTTAATATGCAACTGAGCAGTGCTATTGGACGATAGCTTTCGGGGCTGTCTTCAGGTTTGCCAGGTTTGAGAATGGCTATAACATTTGACAGTTTGAATTGTCTGGGCAGTCTGTTCTCTTTGAGAATGTAAGTGAAGAGAGAAGTGAGCCAGCATATACAATACGGACCCATGTTCTTAATGAACTCATTATAGATCTTGTCGGGACCAGCAGCCTTGCCGATTTTCAGTTGTTTGATTGCACTTTCTACTTCCGCTGTGGAGAAGGGATTGGAAAGCGGTTCGTTTCTTGGGGCACTGTGCTTGAGGTTAGAGAGGTTACATTTTACCACTCTGGTATGATTCTTGTCTCTCTTTGCCCTTGAGAGGTCTACGATCCTGTTGGCAATAATGTCAGGACTCAGTTTAGTATGCGGCTTTTTGGGGTGTTGCTTGCCAGTTAGCCCATTCAAGACTCGCCAGGCTTTCCTACTTGACTTTGCGAAGTTCATTTCTTCGAGTGTTGCTTCCCATTTCTCTCGTCTATTCTTGTTTAAAGAGTGGAGTAGCTGTGAACCCACTGTTTGATTTCCAGAACTTTGGTATTCTTGGTATAAAGCCTCACTTTCATCATTCCAGCCAGGCACATATTGCTTTCTGTAACCCCTAGGAATGTTTGACTTAGCAGCTTTGATAACTAGTTTCACAAATTCATCGTAGTTGTTTGCTGTCGGCTGTAGATTCTCCGCAACTAAGCTGGAGTCAAGGTCTTTTGAGAATCCATCCCAATTAGCTCGTCGAAAGTTCCATAATAAGTGATTTACTTGCAGAAGCCTATTTTTGTTAGATTTTCGATGTTTTGGGTGTTCATGCTCGAAGCATGGTAATAGCGTCAGTTGTGACGCCATCTTGGCAAAATTGCATTTTTCAAATTTCAAATTAGCTTAAATATTTTAAGTCTAGCCTTCGACTAAGTTTTCCATTGCCAAATGAGTGCCCGTGTGTGTGTTAATTGGTGAAATTACTTTTCATTTGATGTTTGGCGGATTCTATTTAGATTTTGAGCTTGGTAATATGCGAATGGATCTCGTGGTCAGAAGCCACGGAAAGTACCTATGTACGCTTTCTCTTAAGTTTGTTGACTTGGTCATTGTTTTATCTCCGTTTAATTGATTTTATTTTATCTTATCCATCTGTTTTTTCTTTTTTTTTTTTCATTTTTTTTACGTGGTAATTCCGCGCGTACTTGGCCTTGCCTGATTTAATTAGTAAGGGGCTCCTCCAACTATTTTCTTAGGAGGGTGTGTGTTTTGTTCAACTGTTCAAAACTGTATTTGTTTATTGTTTTGTCAATATATTTTCATTTATAAAAACTAGTTTGAGCTACGTTATTCTTCAAGCGATCACAAGACACGGCTCTGGAAAGTTGGTCTTCCCGCCACTCAACGAGCATTGTCTTGTAAAACCTTTTAAAGGTTGTCATACCTAAATTTATTTGGGGGGGACAGTCACCATCCTTCCTCAACCACTGATCTGCACTCCAGGTTTTGTTCTCTCACACTGTCCTTCACCAAATCCATCCACCGTACTCTAGGTCGTTGGACGTTCTCTTTTTCCAGTCATTCGTCTCTCCATCACTTGTTTCAGCATTCTTTCATCATTCATCCTTTTCACATGTCCATTCTATCTCAATCTGTTCTGCTTCAGCTTATCATTCAGCTTCTGTACATTCACTTCCTGTTGAATATCTTCATTTCTCACTCTATCTCTCCTAGTCTTCTGTACCATACTCCTCAGGAATGTAATTTCGGCTGCCTGTATTCTACTTTCTTGTATTCTCTGTATATGACCTAATAGCTGAAAGCCTTTATTACAATATAGAGAGTATTGGTATTTGCAGTTTGTAAATTTGTGATTCCTCTCTATATCACAGAGAAACTGAAGAAAAAGGCAAGCCAGGTCCCAGTAAGATAAAGAAGAAGACTGTGGCTAATGACAACAAGGCTAATCCCTTGGATCGAACTTGTATTCATCCTGAGTCATATGCAGTTACTTACAGGTGTGTAGATATTTTGGAAACTCAGGATCATCTTATAAAAGATCGTCAAGGAAACTTGATGGATGATTTATTTGTTGTTCTTTGGTTACAGATTTATTGATAAATGTGGGACAAAACTGGAGGATTTTGGAAAGCCTGAGTTCAGTAGAAAGATCAGTGATGCCGTGCGGAGGGATGGTAAGTGCTTGTTGTTAGATGTTGTTCCATAATGGGAACTGTTAGGTAAGAAGGGCAACAAATGCAATTCAGTTGCTGCTCTTGTACATACAGGGTCTTTCATATAAAGTAAGAACGGTGAGTGGCAGCTTAGTTATCCACTGCTGCAGAGGCCTTTGTTGAGCTTGTGGCGTGCCACGGCCCCCTGCTGCAGTATTGAAAGCGCGCGCATAGTACATACTTGAACTTGCAATAAGCGTGCAGGTGTTCAGTCACCAGTCTGAGCCTCAGATGCTAACATGGTGAGACAGTTATCATTACAACATCGTATTTTTGTATGTAAAACTTATTTTAAGTACGAGTCGGCTTGGCTAATACGTGATGCATTTGTTCAGCAATTTCCTTCACTAGCCACCTTCACTAGCACAAATTCACATAATTGTAAATAAGTCTGACACTACTGGCTCAGTGCTCAATAAAAAGCATAAAATTAAAAATCAGAAACATTAAAGTGGCAGAACTCACTTGCATCAGCCAAAATGTGGTTAATGTGTATAATCCAGGAAGGACGACACTTCCACCATCTTTTAAGAAGAGAATATTTCATACAGGATTGTACACACGCTTAAAGCAGGGGGCCGTGGCGCGCCACAAGCTCAGCCAAGGCCACCGGAGCAGCGAATAACAAAACTGCCGCTTTCCGTTCTTACTTTATATGAAAGACCCTCTATATAGGCAATTTGATGATGCTAGAGGAAGAATAACGATTATCCCCACAGGAAGACCAGCAATATCAAGATTTGATGCACCCATTGGGAGGATATCTGCTGTTGGTTCTTTTCTGGAGCACTTTGTATTGTATCTTTCTTCTTTAATGGCTTCTAATTCTTCAGTATTAGTAGATTCATATCATTGTCATTTTTTCCCTTTCATCCATATCACCAGGGGCCGATAAACTAAATGTTAGGCCCCTTAAAACAACAATTATCATCATCACTATTAAAACCCACAATGCAATCACAAAGAGTCGTGGCCCTCCAATGCTAATCCTCAATGGTGCGGAAAAATATTCATAAGGTGGGACTTGTACTGCTGTGATATACGAGCAAAAGTCGCCCAAAATAGACTACTGTGATATACGAGCAAACATCCCCCAAAATAGAACTATATACAGTATTTTAATTATATGTAAAATAACACTATTAAAACCCACGGATAGTCGCAGCCCCCCACCCCACTAATTCGCGACGGTGTGGCTACTGCTGCTCAGATATACTTTGGCAACAAGCTCCCAAACGTGAACTATAAACCAAAAAAGGACTCACCTGTGTTACTGTTTTTAGTACTACTAGTAAATCACAAGTGAAAGAAAAAAAAAGTGCTCTAGATCTCGGAACTTATTGTTAGTTTGACCATTTACAGCTGTTCGAACATTTTTCACTTGATATAATGTGCCACCCTGGTGAACCACTATCTAACCACAGATCTGGATGAAAATCAACTGATTTTTCACTGTGGCAGGACTGTTGAAGTTGGCAGAAGAGATGGGTATTGCTGAGCCACAGATGAAGTTAATTGTTGATGGACTGCAGTTGCCACCCGAGTATGACCTGCGTACACAGTTCGATGAACCTCTGTTCCGAAGAGGCATAAGCTCGATGGCAGATCTGAAATGTGGTTCCACTTTGACAGGTATGTTTGATTTTTCATGCTGAGTAGATATTTTAGAAACAATATTTCACCCAAAACTACAGTATGCTTTTTTTTCCCATTCATTTAAAGGTCATATGTGTCGGGCAGAAGCCTCCGTGGCTCAGGCGGCAGCACGCCGGCCTCTCACCGCTGGGTCCGTGGTTCAAATCCCGGTCACTCCATGTGAGATCTGTGCTGGACAAAACGGAGGCAGACAGGTTTTTCTCCGGGTACTCCGGTTTTCCCTGTCAAAATTTCATTCCAGCAACTCTCTCCACTATCCTTTCATTTCATCTGTCATTCATTTAATCATTGCCCCAGAGGAGTGCGTCAGGCCTCGGCAGCCGGCACAGTTCATATCCTCGCCGCTAGATGGGGGCTTCATTCATTCCATTCCTGACCCGGTCGGAGACTGGAAGCAGGCTGTGGATTTTCATTTTCATGTGTCGGGCAAAGAGAGATCAAAGAGCAATCTTAATTTATTTCAACTGGAATTTTGTGAGCAGGATTTCAACTCGTAATCTTAACATTTATAATTCATTGACCAATTTAAACATCCAGAATGAGTTTGTGTTTTATCAGTATTACCTGCTAACTCTTGATATGGTTTTGACCAACTGTCTGGGCTAATTCACTACATTAAAGTGCAGGCCTTGGACCAGGTCATCTTCAGACTTGAATGACAAGAAAGACCTCATCATCAGCCATCCTTAAAATGGTTTTTCATGGTTTACCATTTACTATTCAGACAAATGTCAGGACAGTATCTTCTAGTAGGTCTCGATCATTTCCTTCCAATCTCTTGCCCATTTACCCTAATGTAACTTCCTCATTAAATTCTCTGATAAGTTTGGCAAGAGGAATGGCATCTAGCCGTAAAAACCAATTCCTTTTTAAAAGCTAATTTATGCTTATTCCTGACCACAGGGAATTAATAAGAGAAATATGTACATACACTATCTAAATTTGCAATAAAAATACCAAAAAATATAACATTTTCAAGCTAGAAAGGGAACAAATTGTTCCTAAAAAACCACATTGTCTACTTTCTGTAGAATCCATGATTTTCATTTTATTTTCTGTTCTTATTGAGAGAAAAAAATTCAATACTAATAGGGAAATCAAATGTCTGCATCAAAGATCAACATCATAAGGTATTTGAACTGACAATTCATATTGGTACAAGGGACTTTTCTTTTACCAGGTCCTTTATGTGAGCCTACTATGTTGCCAATTTTTGTACTTGTAGCTTAATTAGATGCTGAGTATTCAATTTTACAGGTTATTTTAAATGCTCCATAACAGCCTTGCACTTAAGATAAGCGATTTCCTTTATTGTGACTCCTCACTTGCCAAGTTTCATAAAAGTTTATCTGACATTATTTTAGGGTCTTCAAATTTAATCAAATATTTATATGTTTACCATGTTGGTTTGGTAAAGGTTGATCCATATTGACTATTGGTAAAAATTTATATTATTTAATCTGCCTTGTCAATACTAAAATAAATAGATTATTATTAGGGCCCGGATTTATATGCACTAAAAAAACCTGAAAATATGCATGCAAATATGCACTAAAAAGTTAGAATATATGCACGGAAAATAATGAAATATGCACTTAAAACATGCAATTTTATTCACTTACTTATTTACAGGTATCATTTGTTGCAAAAAGAAGCATCACAATAGGTAACTAGTAGTCTTTCAATGTTTTCTGGAGACAAACTATGTCTATTGTCCGTCAAAATGAGTTTATAGGCTGAGAATGATCGTTCTACATCAACTGACGTGATTGGACAGTACTTATACACGGGCACCAAAGTTTCGGAGCATACATCTGGCAAGGATACCCTAGTTCCACTCAAGTATTGACTAATTAACTTAATCTTCTTCAGTCCTGGGTTCGAATTCAACACCTTTTCTAACTTGCATTTAATCTTCTCTCCAATTTCGCCTGGAGAGGAATTCAATGAAGATGCATCTTTCTCAACGAGATCAAGTGATTCATGGAGGGGAGTACCAGAAGATTCTAAGCTCTCAATGGCTTTTGGAAGTTTAGAAAAATGTGCATGAATGAAATTCACATCTTGATAAACAGTAGCGGTTTCAAACACAACTTTTGCATCACGGACACATGCAATATGCTCATCTTCAAGTTTTGTAACCACTACTTTCACTTCATTAAAAATTCTCCTGATAAAATGATACTGCAGATAACCATGTCCCCCACCTAGTCAGGACAGGTTCAGGTGGCGAAAGAACTTCAGGTAGACAATCTTTGTAGAACTGGACACGAGCTGGTGCTTTCAGAAACAGCTTCTTCCCACATCCAATTAAATTGTTAACAGCTGGAAACTGTGTGCGTATTTATTCTGCAATGCGGAGTAATCCGTGCATTAAACAGGTCTCGTGTATTAGTTTCGGATGAAATACTTGGAGGGCCTTTGCTGCTTTCAACATATACGAAGCTGCATCTGTGAGCAGTACAAGCACTTTACAACAATTATCCTCAATTTCAGATGGCCACAATAGTCGCAGAGAATCATTTACAAATCTTGCTATTGTGCTATGGTTGGTTTTCTCTAGTACTTTACAAGCAAGAAGATGCGGCTTACCGGGTTTGTCTGGATGTAATTTACCAACCACGAAATTTGCTATGTAACGGCCACATGAATCCGTTGTCTCATTCACCGATATCCAGACATAGTTCCTTCCGATATCAGAACGGAACAATTCCAGGGTAGATTCATAGCAGAGGTAGGTAATTTTTCCTAAGAGTTGATTCATCTGGTATTTTTTGATTTACACAATATTTCTCAAGAAATGATCGCAGAACTGGATTGTTTAATTTATTCCATGGAATGTTACTGCATACGAAAGCCCCACAAAGATCATTTGAAAATGTATTAAGAATACCGGACTTAGGCTTTACCTGCGTAAGAAGTAGTTGTTGTGGTGTGCTGTTCTTCTCCTCCTTTGCTTTAATATGTGCAGTTGTTTTTGCATGCTGTTCAAGCTGAAATTTCTTTTCACATTTTACTTCCTTTGAGCAAACTTGACAGTACACGATGACACCGTCTGTTGAATAGTCCCTATTACCCGACACCCACTGATTTAGTAAATCTCTTCTCCTGCTCTTTTCCTTAGGCATTTTTAGAAACTAACACTTGAGATGCAGGGCATTAAACTGGAACGTAACTAGTGAACTGAAGATACTTCTGTCCTGACCAATTGCCCAACCCCCTGAGATTATTATCTACTGTGGTAGAGAAAGGAATTCCGGGAAGTCCAGCCAACCTGCCTACCCATACCTAAGTTATCTGTTGCCATTGTCAGTTGTGAAAGTAAAGTGCCCTTACACAGAGAGTCGAAAACACCAATTAGTGAGGGATGCACATAATATAGGCAACTAGCTAGGGATGCACAAAACAGATTTATTTTAGTAGTTCTTGTAATTGTCCTTAAATTCAGACATATATACCGGAATATGCTGTTACGTCTAGAATATGCACTAAACCTCAAAATATGTCAAAATATGCATATGCATATGCGCATATGCATTTAGAAAAAATCCGGGCCCTAATTATTATTTATTTAAACGAACATGTTCTGATATTCAATGATATCTTCTTCAGCGTTCAACATTAATAGAGTTTTACATTAAAAACTTTCTTCGGCTTTTCGCAATTAATTGGGTGGGTAGATTATAGGCTGAGGAATAACCCACCCACCAAGGGAAGATGATTAAAAGAAGGAAATAGATTTTGGATTGGAAAAGAAGGATAGAAAAATAGGAGGAGAGTCCCACAAAAGTTATGAATTTGACTTTCAATACATTTAGAAGCGGTTGCCACCGCAAATCCGTGCTCGGATACCTAAAGTGGGTACGAGCTTGGTCGAAGCTGACGGGAACCGCAGCTAAGACTTGGGCAGTTTGCCAGAGAAAGGCTTTAGTGTATTTCCTTCCAAGCACGAATAAAAGTACTATAGGGAAGGGTGATGGTCTGGCCAGACAGATAGTAAAAGCTTTATTGAGTGTGAACGAGGTAATAAACCTAGGAAGAGCTAGGAAAGCCAGGATCCTGCCTAACTGTAGTATCAGAGAAATGATGAATCCAAAAACAAATATTTAATTTATTAAACAATGCAAAGAAGTTTGAGGGAATTAACAAGCGTGTAGTATAATTTGGACAAACATAGTTCATTTAAACTTTTTAACAGATGGGGTCGCAGACCTCTCAACATTAAACAGTTGCTCCAGGCAATTGACAATTTACAAGGTTTCAAACCTTACATGTTTCTAAAATCTTTATAAGATTTAAACCAATAAACAATGAAATAATTAAAGCTTGAACGTGAATTGGAGTACAAAAGTGTACCTTAAGAAATTCTTGAGAGAATGTTCTAGAGAAAATGACAATTTTGAAAATGACAATAATAACAACATGAAAAATAAAATAGAAGTTCCTACAACTTCTTATATTTATACAGAATTATTATATGAGAATTATACAAAGGAGGACAGGTCACTTACTGTGAAACCTGAAGAAAGTGAAAAGGAAGTTTCTAGACTTCCCAAGTTTGAGCAGGAATCACTCGCCAAATGGGACAGTTTCCATTTTGTGAAACCTGAACCTGACTCGCTCAAGAGTTTAAAGAAATGTTCTCCCTGAGTATAGGAAAGGGACAACGTGATTTAAAACTTGTATCACACAAGCAATTATGCAGAATTTAATTAATGTTAAACTAGCAAAGTTGGAAGGGCACTTCGTGAGTAACACCTTATAGAAAGTTACAATTTTATAAATAATGGTTGTTAGTAGAAGGTTAAGGAAAGATCATTGGGATATAGGATCAATGTTCATGGCCGTATTTAATATAACCGGACGATCGCGACGCGGTAGAAACGTGGAGCAAGCACTGATTATCACTATAGTCTGTAAAGATTGATGCAAAGTTCACTATAGAAACACTCAAGTTCATAAAAAAAAAAGTTATTGCAATTATGGAAAGAACTGATTGCACTATATAGGTGAGAGTCTATTTCTTGAAAAAGTTGTGATTTACAATTAAATGCGCCATAGAATGTTCCAGAGGTTCCAGCGGTGGAAGAAAGTTAGCTATTACAAAAATTTGTAAGGAAGATTCCTCATTTTAAATATCATTGTCCCAAGTGAGCGAAAAACACTTGACGACAAGACTCTCAGATAGAGTACAAGATCTCGAAGGTTCCAGAACGACCTTAGCAGAAAAAATGGGGTTGAGAAAATCCAACGGAGGAAATAGCTTTATAATTATAGACAGCGGGTATTAGATAATATCCCACGTAGCGAGAATATTTCTCTTTGAATAGCTTAAGAAAAGCTCTTTTTTAGTAAGGTTGGCTCATACAAGCAAAAGCTCAACATGGCAAATCCCACGAGGAATGATAATTGCCCCAAAGTAAATAATTTCACACTGTCTATAAATTATAATTAAAAGCACGTGGAAGTTAAAACCATGAAGATGAGGTTAAAACTTTTAAAATGGTACTTATCTTGATTTCATGTTGAAGTCGAAGTTTCCGTTGGTAACTACCTAGCCAACATGGCGTAGAAGAGTGTGTGCCTCTTGGTTTGAGGAGTCTAGCTCGAGCGGAGCTTTGACTGACCGAGTCAACTGCAGACTGAGAAGTGAGAGCTGCTCAACGGAGCACGGAGGGTCCAAGAAAAGGGGGAAAGAGAGGGGGGTAGGAGACAAAAGGAGAACATATAAACATTGCCAACTTTGATACAAAAAATTAATCTCTTGCTGAGCTGATCTTCTAAGAGTTGATAACAGATGATACTAGCGCAGCATGGTGAGTAAAGAAGTAGACGTAGTCCTCTTGCTCAAGGAGAAAATAGCTGGCGATGGTAACAGGATCTGGTGGCCAACTGGATATGTAATTCCTCTTGCGCGAGGAAGAGTTGAAGAGCTTCAGAGATTCGTTGTTATATGACGCTAGGTGGGTCACAGAATATATATCTGGAACAGACTCATACAAAATATAAGCGACCTGAACCCCTAAGAGAGAACAGAAGATCACTGTTGGTGTCTGACAAAGAGGAAGGAAAGAACATGCAAAAACATTAAAAATTATAATCTCAGGTACCGTGTATTCCAAGAATGCACCATACTGGGAGGGGCAGACACCAACAACGAACAAGAAAAACAAGTACAGTAATAAGCAATTGCGGAAAAGTAGTCTTGTGATCTGACCATTAGTGGTCAAGACTCTGAATACTCTGACTCTCCTATCTCTTCCAGGGTAACACTTGGTCACTCTTCCAAAAGGCCAGACTAGGGGGGGTGAAACATCCCTAACTAAGACCAAGTCTCCCACTTTAATGTCGGGACTGGAAAGAAACCACTTCTGTCTCCTTTGCAAGGAAGTTAAATATTCCAAGTTCCACCTCTTCCAAAAGGAATTGCGGAGGGCTACAAGTTTACCCCAAACAATAGGTAAATCAAAATCCCTGAAAGAATTAGGAAGGGGAGGAGGGGCAGAGAGAGAAGTGCGTGTAAAGAAGCGACCAGGTGTAAGTGGAAGGAGGTCATCAGGGTCATTGGAAAGCGGAGTTAAAAAACGAAATTTAACAACACTTTCAATCACGAAATAGCTGGAAGCTGAGAGAAATAAAGCACTAGTAAAGATTGCGATACAATGCAAAAGGAGAATTAACAAGTTTAAACAAAGCGTATAGAAACAAGTACATCTATTCAGGACAAGAATATACCAAATAAACAAAGGAACTATGCGAGTAGAAAGCAAGAACGCCATAGGTAACAAACGAGTAGCCATAAACAATAACCTCAAGTTATAATGAGTAGCAAAGGGTTTACTCAGAAAAATACTTAAGTCAGCGAAAAACGTGACAAGACAAGTATGAATACAAAAACACATCGAATGTGACGACGAGAAAAAGTAAGTTTGTTCATCAATGAACAATAAGATTTCAAAATATGTAAGCAAAGTGAAATACATGAGCGCGTGAGAAATACGCAACGAAGTTTTGAAACAAGGATCGAAGCAGTTATAGAATACGAGCATGAGTAAGTGGAATACAAAAGCAAGTGCGGCCTTGACACACATAGTACAACGAGAGAAGACATATAAATAGCTGAAAGAGTCCTTAACTGGAACAAGTTTATTTTGGGAAGTAGGTGAACGGCTTCTGTACTTGAAGAAGCGGCTCGCCAGACAATGGTTGGCAATCAGCCAAAGTTGAGATAAGAGAAACTTGCTTTGAACTGTGTCAAGCGTACAGGAAATAAACAACAACTTGGCCTTCCTCAGACTTGTATACAAACAAGTTTGAAAAACAAGCAGTTCTAAGTACACAAACAACATTTGTTGAATCAGCTGTAACTTAAAGCAGATATTCAGGTTGACCGGCATGCAGTCAATCGTAACTTGGACGTGAAAAAGCAATTTAAAGCTATATGAAATAAAGTAAGAAATCAATTTCGCATAATTTTGAGGATCACGAAATCGGACAATTTTCAGCAAAAAGAAGCTTAATTCTTCCGAGCAAAGAAGACAAGCTGGGACATTGAGAAGAAGGTTATGCATAAGAATAGTTATTCTAGATGTTATAGAATTCAGATTTTCAAGCGGTTTCAAAAGCGACTTCCAATTGTGAGGAAGGAGGGAGGAGCCGGCCGTGGCCATCCTTCTACATAGCGAAAGAAGTGAAACATAGCGTACAGCGAAGTGATGGAGACTGATAGCCATGGTTTTACACAAGGGGAAGATAGTTTTCGAGGAAGAGTTTAAGCAATTAACTGCTATAAAAAATGACATAAGAAAGTAGACGAAGTAACACAAAGCAAGGCGAACTTGAATTGCTATCTTGTGCGGGAAGAAGGAAAAACCATTTAAACAACTTACAGAGGTAGCGTAGTTGTTCACGATAAGACATCGTTTCGACAAGTGGTTTTCAAAAATATTGAGATCTGAAACATGAGCGTTCTCTTTTTCAGAAATGGGATTTATGTCAGCCGTAACGAAATGACATTGCGCTTTGGTTTGAACACTGGTATGCTGGATTTCACCAGTAATAACCCAACCAAAATCGGTGTCTCTGGCGACCACGGCTGAAGATAACTTGCGTGTTTGTTTGCGAAGGCACTTCCAAAAAATATTGGCACTGAAAAGTACATCAATGGGACCTTGAGCATTAAACTGAGGATCGGCTAACCTTAAGTGCGAAGGAATTTTTAAAAAGGAGGTTTTAATAGAGTGACTTGGAGTGTCCTTGCCAATACTGGTAAGAATGAGACAGTTTAAATTAAGATTGGTGTTTCTTTGGCAAACGTCTCTGATTTTCAATTTTGAAGACTGCAAAACTTGAGTTTTCAAATTGTCAATGCCGGTCACATTGATAGAAGTAGGCGATGACTAAAGACCTAGTTTTTTAATCAACGATTGCGAAACAAAATTATGAGTTGAAGCGGAATCAAGAAGACCACGGGTTCTAAACCAATTTCCAAATTTATCTTGGATTTCGAATTGTACAGTGGTCAAAAGGGTTTGCGCACTGTGAGAAGTGTCGGCGTTGGAAATGCAGGAAGAAGCATTAGTTTGTTCGGAGCGGTTCTGCAAGGAGCTTGAAGAGGCAGGTACTGATGACCTCGATTTATCGTGAACGTGCAATAAAGAATGATGCGGTTTTTTGCAATGAAAACAGAGATTTGATGACGTACAGTTCGAAGAAGAATGCTTAGGTGATAAGCAGTTGAAACAATGTTTGCTATTCAAGACAAACTTCCTTCGATCTTCGACAGACAATTCTTTAAAGGATTTGCACAAATACAATGTGTGAGGCTTTTTACAGAGCGTGCATTTTAACGATTTGTTAAGCGGCCTGATATCTTCTCTTGCATGATTGAAAGAGGAACGGGTTTGCTTGTTCTCGACAGATGGGGGCTGATGACCCTTTGAAGAAGCAAGTTTTTTTTCAAAAATTTGACACTGAGGATTCGTTTCGACCTTTTCGCACTGAAATGCGAGTGCTGTAAGGAATTGACATCGACTGTTGAGAAACGAGATAAGGTGTTCGAACGAATGTTCCTTGTTGCAGGTGAGTTCGATCTCCCAGGCCTTCAGTGTCGAAAAATCGAATCTTGATGTAGCTAGGTGAATGAGTATGGTGTCCCATGTTTGGACAGGCTGCTTGAGTTGGTATAATGCTCTCACATTTAACTGTATAGAGTCCAACAGGTTTCTTAAAGAGGTGACGTCATTAGGTTTGACGGCTGGTAAGTTAAACAAACAACGGATGTGTCGAGCGACACTCAAACGTAAATTGCCATATCTCTCTTTAAGGAGATTAAAGGCGATGTGGTAGTTGTCTGCGCTTAAAGGCAGTGACTCCACTAAGGCTAAGGCCTCAGATTCCAAAGAAGTACGGAGGAAGTAAAATTTATGTATGTCGGGGATCTCGATATTTTCATGAATTAGGGAGCAGTAAAGTTCGTAAAAAGAATACCATTCACCTTCCTTGCCTGAGAAGTGCGGTAGGCTTATCTTAGGAAGTAACGGTTTCGGTTTGTTCTCGTGAACTGAAGCGGGTGCGAACTGGGCCGGATTGATGACCCTAGTGTCCGGTTCTGAGATATTGCGGATCAGTTGGTGGGCCTTTGCAATCCCTTCAAAGTACAAGGGTTCGACCTCGTCCCGATCCGATTGAAGGTCTGGACAAGCGGATTCAATCTCGGTTTGAATTTGGTCATAATAATCATAAGACCGTTCGTACAACTTAAGGCGATGTGTTAAGATATCTAAATCACACTCGGCGGGATTTAATTTGTTGACGAAATTTCTGAATCTAGTGAGTTGCCCTTTATAGGAAGAACGTCTAGCAATAAGAGTTTCATCTTTTTCAGTAGGAGCCATGACAAAAAGAATAAATTGAAATACAACTCACGAAACTGTAGAACCTTGAAGATGCTGTCAAGCTTGCAGCAGCAAATGGGTATAAAGAACAGGACACCCCAAAGGAGACAGGAGCGGCCTCTTTCCCGTTCACAGGCTTTGCATGATGTAGTTATAGCTGAAAAATCCAAAGCAGATATTAATAATTTGCCAAGTATTGTCAAATGACGCTTGACAAACAATGGACATAGCAAATGGACTCTCCCGGGTTTCTGGTACCAATTTTTGGGTAGATTATAGGCTGAGGAATAACCCACCCACCAAGGGAAGATGATTAAAAGAAGGAAATAGATTTTGGATTGGAAAAGAAGGATAGAAAAATAGGAGGAGAGTCCCACAAAAGTTATGAATTTGACTTTCAATACATTTAGAAGCGGTTGCCACCGCAAATCCGTGCTCGGATACCTAAAGTGGGTACGAGCTTGGTCGAAGCTGACGGGAACCGCAGCTAAGACTTGGGCAGTTTGCCAGAGAAAGGCTTTAGTGTATTTCCTTCCAAGCACGAATAAAAGTACTATAGGGAAGGGTGATGGTCTGGCCAGACAGATAGTAAAAGCTTTATTGAGTGTGAACGAGGGCATAAACCTAGGAAGAGCTAGGAAAGCCAGGATCCTGCCTAACTGTAGTATCAGAGAAATGATGAATCCAAAAACAAATATTTAATTTATTAAACAATGCAAAGAAGTTTGAGGGAATTAACAAGCGTGTAGTATAATTTGGACAAACATAGTTCATTTAAACTTTTTAACAGATGGGGTCGCAGACCTCTCAACATTAAACAGTTGCTCCAGGCAATTGACAATTTACAAGGTTTCAAACCTTACATGTTTCTAAAATCTTTATAAGATTTAAACCAATAAACAATGAAATAATTAAAGCTTGAATGTGAATTGGAGTACAAAAGTGTACCTTAAGAAATTCTTGAGAGAATGTTCTAGAGAAAATGACAATTTTGAAAATGACAATAATAACAACATGAAAAATAAGATAGAAGTTCCTACAACTTCTTATATTTATACAGAATTATTATATGAGAATTATACAAAGGAGGACAGGTCACTTACTGTGAAACCTGAAGAAAGTGAAAAGGAAGTTTCTAGACTTCCCAAGTTTGAGCAGGAATCACTCGCCAAATGGGACAGTTTCCATTTCGTGAAACCTGAACATGACTCGCTCAAGAGTTTAAAGAAATGTTCTCCCTGAGTATAGGAAAGGGACAACGTGATTTAAAACTTGTATCACACAAGCAATTATGCAGAATTTAATTAATGTTAAACTAGCAAAGTTGGAAGGGCACTTCGTGAGTAACACCTTATAGAAAGTTACAATTTTATAAATAATGGTTGTTAGTAGAAGGTTAAGGAAAGTTCATTGGGATATAGGATCAATGTTCATGGCCGTATTTAATATAACCGGACGATCGCGACGCGGTAGAAACGTGGAGCAAGCACTGATTATCACTATAGTCTGTAAAGATTGATGCAAAGTTCACTATAGAAACACTAAAGTTCATAAAAAAAAAGTTATTGCAATTATGGAAAGAACTGATTGCACTATATAGGTGAGAGTCTATTTCTTGAAAAAGTTGTGATTTACAATTAAATGCGCCATAGAATGTTCCAGAGGTTCCAGCGGTGGAAGAAAGTTAGCTATTACAAAAATTTGTAAGGAAGATTCCTCATTTTAAATATCATTGTCCCAAGTGAGCGAAAAACACTTGACGACAAGACTCTCAGATAGAGTACAAGATCTCGAAGGTTCCAGAACGACCTTAGCAGAAAAAATGGGGTTGAGAAAATCCAACGGAGGAAATAGCTTTATAATTATAGACAGCGGGTATTAGATAATATCCCACGTAGCGAGAATATTTCTCTTTGAATAGCTTAAGAAAAGCTCTTTTTTAGTAAGGTTGGCTCATACAAGCAAAAGCTCAACATGGCAAATCCCACGAGGAATGATAATTGCCCCAAAGTAAATAATTTCACACTGTCTATAAATTATAATTAAAAGCACGTGGAAGTTAAAACCATGAAGATGAGGTTAAAACTTTTAAAATGGTACTTATCTTGATTTCATGTTGAAGTCGAAGTTTCCGTTGGTAACTACCTAGCCAACATGGCGTAGAAGAGTGTGTGCCTCTTGGTTTGAGGAGGCTAGCTCGAGCGGAGCTTTGACTGACCGAGTCAACTGCAGACTGAGAAGTGAGAGCTGCTCAACGGAGCACGGAGGGTCCAAGAAAAGGGGGAAAGAGAGGGGGGTAGGAGACAAAAGGAGAACATATAAACATTGCCAACTTTGATACAAAAAATTAATCTCTTGCTGAGCTGATCTTCTAAGAGTTGATAACAGATGATACTAGCGCAGCATGGTGAGTAAAGAAGTAGACGTAGTCCTCTTGCTCAAGGAGAAAATAGCTGGCGATGGTAACAGGATCTGGTGGCCAACTGGATATGTAATTCCTCTTGCGCGAGGAAGAGTTGAAGAGCTTCAGAGATTCGTTGTTATATGACGCTAGGTGGGTCACAGAATATATATCTGGAACAGACTCATACAAAATATAAGCGACCTGAACCCCTAAGAGAGAACAGAAGATCACTGTTGGTGTCTGACAAAGAGGAAGGAAAGAACATGCAAAAACATTAAAAATTATAATCTCAGGTACCGTGTATTCCAAGAATGCACCATTGGGGTCACCGGAGCCAACCAGGCTCATTTTGGTTTTGGCCGGGGATTTAAGGCCGGATGCCCTTCCTGACACCACGTGATTTTTCAGTTGAAAATTCCACCCCGCTGTCATTGGGATTCGAACCACGGCCGTCCGGGTGAAAGACGAGCGGCTAGACCACACCATCATCACGCTCCCCAGCTTCTAACATTAATAAATATGGATATCCTTACAATAATTTAATTAAAATGAAAGTTCCAAATACATAAATAAAATTTTCAAACATCAGAAGATGTTGTTTCTAAACTGGAGTTGCGATGTTAACAATTTCAGCACAATCCATTTGTGTTGTGAATAACGGGCATCGCAAGTGTGTTGGGTGGAAGTCAGGATGGTGCAGTATGGTATGATGATCAGAGTTCTGAATGCGATAGTAGCTCGGAGATTGACGGCAGTGACAATGCCAGTTGTCTTGTCTTGTTTCAATAATGCAAATTTTACGTTTTTTCGGGAATGCAGTCTTTCACACACAAATCCCCACATACATGATGCACCGAAAATTTTCACACTTATTTTCACTATAAAAAATGCAAGTTATATGAGAGAAAATATGGTATTATTATTCAATACTTACTTTGGTTACCCACTATTGACTGGTTAATCTAGTAGGATAACGAAAAATAAAGTAGCTAACTAATCCGACCCAAATTATAGAGGAGAGAAGTTTTGGTTAGGCTGTCAGACTTGCTTACTTCGCTAGAACCCATGGTCTTGTGCAGTGAATGATTTGTCTCCCTGGGGACTCACGGCTAGTGAGATGTGGGTTGGCGATCACAGGACCCCAGCTGAATTTGGCATTGCTTGTACCAGGCTCCTCTCTTTCAGCTTTCTTGTTGACCTCCTTGGTCAACTCTTCTTCTCTTCCGACCCCAACAGTACTTGGTCTGAGACCTAGGGTTTCTTTCAAGACGTCAAGACTTTGGAAGTCGAAGGAAACTTATGATACAGTATAATAGGGGCTTGCAAAATTCTGGGCTCAGAAACGAGCAGTATACATAAGTATTCAACAGTGTTGGAAGGAAATTTTCAATTTAAAAAAAATTCAGCAACATTTCCTTTCAGTTCTGTGTCAGAGATGTTTCACCTAACACAGGCATAAACATACATATTTCAGAAATTAAACAATAATTTCTGAAACCTGACATGTACAGTATTCTGGGTATTGAAGTTTCTGCCATATATATATATTTCATTGTTCAAAAATAGGCTTAATTTTCAAAATCAGTCCTAAAAAAATTAATAATAATATTTTATTCATCATCATCATCATCTTGTACAGTTTCCAGCCCCAGGCTGGGTCTGTTTGGAACATAAGCCTCGCCACTTAGTTCTTTCTTCCCACCACCTCTCCGCTGTCACTCTGGTCCAGTCCTCGCCTCTCTTCTTGACACATTCCTCCACTCCTTTCAGCCATCTATCTCTTGGTCTTCCCCTTGGTCGTTTCTTCTGCATCTGCATCTCATGTATCCTCTTGGGAATCTTCTTCTCATCCATTCTCTTTAAGTGTCCATACCACCTCAGTCTTGATGTCTCAATCCTACCTTGCAAGGGCTCCTCTTTCACCATTTCCCTGACCTTTTCATTCCTCACCCTGTCTCTTCTTGATACTCCGATCCTACTTCGCAGGAACTTCATTTCACCTGCCTGTATTCTGCTTATGTCTCTTTTCTTCATTGTCCACGTTTCTGAAGCATAGGTCAGTATTGGGATATAGTAGCTTCTGTATAACACTTCCTTGCTTTTTTGTGGGACATCTTTATTCCACACTAAGCTCCTAATGCTTCTCAGAAATGCTTCTGCCTGTCTGCCACGTTCCGTAATCTCTTTGTCATTTCTCCCATTTTCCTCCACTATACTTCCCAAGTACTTGAGACTTTCCACCTTCTTCAGCTGTCCACCTCCAAGTGTTATCTCACTCATTGGTCTGTCCTTTTTCCTGGTCGTTAACAGGATCTCACATTTACTGACGTTGAACTTCCATCCGTACTCTCCCACGGTTTCTTCCCAAGCCTTCAGCTGCTCCTGAATTTCCTCCTCCGTGTTTCCCCAGACCATGAGATCATCTGCAAACACCATTGCTTTCATCTTATCTTCTCCTATCTTTCCTGCTATCCGTGTCATTACCTCGTCCATAACCACAATAAAGAGAAGGGGTGACAGCGCACTACCTTGTTTCAGGCCACTCATTTGTCTGAACCAGTCTGTTCTTTCCCCTCCAACTTTCACACAACTCACACTTCCACAATACATCTCCTTCACTCTGCCTACATTCTCTTTTTCCACTCCCATGTTTTCCATTGCTTTCCAAACCTTCTCCCTACACACACTATCATAGGCCTTTTCGATGTCCAGGAAGGCCATCAGCAGATCCTCTCCAAATTCGTAGTGGTGTTCCTGGAGCTGTCTCACTGAAAATATGAGATCCACTGTTGATCTCCCAGGTCTGAATCCATACTGCTCCTCTCTCAATTTTCTCTCCACTTTGGCTCGTATTCTACTTTCTAATATCTTTTCATATATTCAATATTTTATTAATGCGCACAATTCGTGTAAAGTAAGAAATAACTTCATGCAGAAGTCTAGGATAGATTTTCCATGCTTTCTGCATTTAGTGACATGATACCGATCACATAGGAGGTCGCACTGTTCACAAATACAGTTCAAGTTAGGTTTGTGGAAGATTTCACATTGCACTCCCTGTGGTGATAACCGTGAACAGCCAGCAAGTTCACGAAATGCTGTAAATCCTGATTCACATCAGACTATAATCTATTAACTATGGCCTCTGTCGTGTAAAACGCCATCCATTCTTTGATGTCCTGTCCTCCAGTTGATTGTAAAGGCAAAGCGTGCTTGAATCTTAAATCTTCTACTACAAAGGGCTCTCTGGCTAGTTCGTAGACCAGTCTTGAACTGGTGTACTGTATTTGGATATAGATTCGAATGTTCTTGACAGAAAACATGTTGTATTGTCCGTTTGAGCTAATACTGTATATTTTAACACAAAATACGGTATGATAAAATGGTCTGGCTAACACAAACAAATTGCTAGCATTTCACCCCAGTGTACCATTGGGCTCTTCAGTTGGTATAGTACATCTCGCCAAGACACGTAGCTAGTGCACACTGAGAAGGCCATTGCAAGATGCTCGATACATGTGTATCTACATCACGAGCAATGCCAGTGAACTATGGGAGTCAAGCTCCCTTTCCAAAGCAATAAAAAAAAAAATATATATATATATTTGGATACTCTAAAGACGACCTTCAAGTATCTTGCTTTGACCTTTTCTGATGTTTGGAGGTCCCCTGTGCTTAAATTTTCCCAGATAATTTCCATCCCATATGTCAGAATTGGGATGATTTTGGCATTGAAGATGGGCATTGTGGATCTTGATTACAGTCTGGATATGTTACATATATCAAAGATAGCTTTCATGTCTACAGCTGCTCGCTGTTTAATGTGAATCTGAAATGACTTTGGTGTCATTTGTACATGTCGTTTAATTATATTTCAAAATTCAGGGTTTCTTAATAAATATTTCCACCACTATACAAGTGAACAGGTGGTTGCTTGCCACGGTGGATGAGTGGTTAATGTGTCGGACTATCAACCCCAAGCTTGCAGGTTCGCACCTGGCCGTGATAAGTGATTTTTGAAAGGCGACAAATTAATGGAGGCGCTAAGCCGTTTCTTCGATAGTCGCGGCACCACCAGTAACGACACAGCCAGAAGGCAACCGGAGAGGCGGCCCGGAAGAGGACTACCGACCTGCTGGACCTGCGGTAAGAAAGGCCACCTGAGCAAGGACTGCGGTGATCGCCGCCGCCGAGGGTATCCGACGGGAAATCAGTCGTCTGAAAACCGCGCGACCCAGGAAACGAGTATTAGCCAGCCTTGGGGGGCAAAGGTTGGCTTGTGACAGTCGTCAAGCCCCGGCAGTCCAGGTTCGTGTGACGAAGTTACGGAGGGACAATAGCAGCCTGATGGTCGACGGAGTCGTCAACGGAGAGAGCTGGCCCATGCTAATCGACACGGGAGCATCGAGGACCATCGTCAGTCCCACCGTGATCCCGAAGTGGAGAGTGCAACCCACACAAAGGAACCTCCAGCTAATAACCGCGACCGGAGAGACCGCACCGGTACATGGCGAAGCATCACTGGAGTTCGTCATTGGTCGACGGGCGATAAAGCATCCAGTGCTTGTGGCTGACGTATCAAATGAAGTGATCATCGGACTGGACTTCCTGGACCAGAACAACATCATCTTGGATCTGAGTACCAACACACTGCACTTCGGAGGTGAGGAACTTGCTTTGCAACCTGCGCACGAGTCCATCACCGCACGACGAGTAAGGCTGAGAGAAGACGTCATCGTTCCCGCCAGGACGGAGGTCAGTGCTGCCGTAATTGTCGACGGAACTGCTGAGGGAGTGGCGGCTGTCGTCGAGCCAAAATATGAGGACATCCCGACAAAAGGATTGCTAGTTGCCAAGACTCTCATCAACCCGACGTCTCGGCCGTACGCCCGCCTGTCCAACCTGAACGACTACGACATTACGGTTCACCGGGACACCAACCTAGGAGTCTGCGAGCCCGTTACCTGGATTGCCCGCATCATAGATACGACGGACGGACACCTGCAGACGGACAACCGAAGAAGACGCACACTGCCAGAAGAACTACAGAAGCTGTACCAAGGATCCCAGGACCATTTAGACGAGGAATAATCACGCCAACTTCAGGACCTGCTACGCGAATTCCAGGACATCTTCTCGGTGGGGAGCAACGACTTCGGCAGGACAAGCTTGGTGCAGCACAGAATCGACGTTGGGGACAGCGCACCGATTAGGGCCCCATTCCGACGTGTCCCGCTCGCCAAGCAAGCCGAAGTCGACCGGATGGTAGAAGAGATGAAGGAGCAAGGGGTGATTGAGCCATCACATAGTCCTTGGAGTTCTCCGGTCGTGCTAGTGAAGAAGAAGGACGGTTCCACCAGGTTCTGCTTGGATTACAGGCGGGTGAACGACGTCACGAAGAAGGACAGCTACCCTCTACCCTGGATCGACGACACGCTGGACACCATATCAGGATCAAGATGGTTCTCCACCTTGTATTTGAAGAGTGGCTACTGGCAGGTGGAGGTCCACCCTAAGGACCGCGAGAAAACGGCGTTCTCTGTGGGCAGCGGGCTCTGGCAGTTCACCGTCATGCCATTCGGTCTGTGCAACGCCCCTGCGACCTTCGTTGGGTAATGGAGTCCATTCTGAGGGGACTACACTGGAAGACCTGCCTGGTCTACCTAGACGACGTCATCATTCTGGGGAGAAGCTCGAGGAGCACTACAGCAACCTGAAAGAGTTCTTGATGAAGCTAAGGGCTGCCCAGCTGAAGTTGAGCCCCAAGAAGTGTCAGCTCTTCCAGAAGCAGTTCCAGTACCTTGGGCATATTGTCTCCGAGGAAGGGGTGCGCACCGACCCAGAAAAGACCGCAGCTGTGAGGGAGTGGCCAGTTCCGAAGGACAAGTCCCAACTACGAAGCTTCCTGGGACTTTGCACTTATTACCGTCTCTTCGTGAGAGGATTCGCCGACATCGCCAAACCTTTACATCGACTGACTGAGAAGGACCAACTCTTCACGTGGACAGCAGAAAGCCATAGTGCCTTCGAACAACTCAAGCAGGCTCTGTGCACCGCGCCTATTCTGGCCTACCCCAGACCTGGAACAAGGTTCATCGTCGATACCGATGCCAGCGACTTTGGCATAGGGGGGATCCTGTCGCAAGTAGTGGACGGCGAGGAGAGAGTAGTGGCCTACTTCAGCAAGGCCTTGTCAAAGCCAGAAAGGAACTACTGCGTCACCAGGAAGGAGCTGCTCGCCATCGTGAAGACCATTGAACACTTCCACAAGTACCTGTACGGGCAAGAATTTCTCATCAGGACCTACCATGCATCCCTGCGGTGGCTCCTGAACTTCAAGCAGCCCGAGGGTCAACTCGCGCGGTGGTTAGAGAGGCTTCAACCGTACAACTTTGAGATTCAGCACAGGAAAGGCCAACTGCATTCTAATGCCGACGCCCTGTCACGAAGACCGTGCCCCGAAGACTGCACCTTCTGTACAGGAAGGGAGGAGAACACCGGGATACAGTGCCGACGGACTACTGTGGAACTTCAAGGGAACTGGAGCCGCGAATCTTTCACGCGGGCACAAGCAGAAGATGATGACCTGGGACTAATAGCCGAATGGAAGAAGGCCTGTGTCCCCAGACCCGGGTGGAACATTGTGAGTGACTGCAGCCCAAAGTTTAAGTCCTACTGGGCGCAGTGGGACTCGCTGGTTGTGAGGGATGGCCTCATATGCCGTACCTGGGAGAGCACCGACGGGAAGACATCTCGGGAACAAGTCGTCGTACCAAAGGCTATGACGGAGGAAGTCCTGAAGGAAGTTCATGGAGGATCATCTGGTGGACACCTAGGGATAAAGAAGACCCTGGAGAAGCTGAGAGAGCGGTTCTACTGGATCGGATGTCGAACAGACGTGGAGAACCACTGCGCGAGGTGCCACGATTGCGCAGCCAGCAAGGGCCCAGGACGAAGACGACGGGGTCCACTGAAGACCTACAACGTGGGCGGCCCCATGGAGAGAGTGGCCATTGATGTTGCTGGGCCATTCCCGTTAAGCGAGGCAGGGAACCGCTACATATTAGTCGTCAGCGACTACTTTACCAAATGGCCGGAGGCGTATGCGCTCCCTAACCTAGAAGCCGCGACGATTGCAGAGACCCTGGTGAAGGAATTCGTCAGCCGGTACGGAGTACCCCTGGAGCTGCACTCCGACCAAGGGAGGAACTTCGAGTCGCAGGTGTTCCAGAACCTATGCCAGCTGCTGGGAATCCGGAAGACAAGGACAACGCCGCTACACCCTCAGTCCGACGGGATGGTAGAGCGATTCAATCGCACCATCGAGAACCATCTCCGAATAGTCGTCAGCGAGCACCAGAGGGATTGGGACAAACATCTTCCACTATTTCTCCTGGCCTACCGCGCCGCCGTGCATGAAGCCACCGGGTGCACACCAGCCCGGGCCATGTTTGGGAGGGAGCTCCGTCTACCTGTCGATCTTGCCTTCGGCCGACCTGGGAATGATCCGATCCCGGTAAGCCAGTATTGTCAAGAACTGGTCGACCAACTGGAGGACGTGCACGCGTTTGCGAGGAGGAAACTGCGGATCGAGACCGACCGAATGAAGACCCGATACGACCAGCAGACGGATGCCGGCGGATTCCACGAGGACGACCTGGTCTGGCTCTTCAACCCATTACGGAAGAAAGGCCTGTCACCCAAACTGCAGAAGTCCTGGGAGGGCCCGTACCGAGTCGTGAAACGGATCAACGATGTTGTCTACAGGATCCAGCGGAGCCCGAGGGCGAAGATGAAGATCGTGCATCGAGATCGCCTGGCAGCCTACGGAGGGACACAGACGGACCAATGATTGATCGGGACGATCGGCCTTTTAGGAAGGGGGTGGTGTTACGGCTGTGAGTTTGTGTCATCGCTCGCCGCATGAGTCACAACTGCCCCAGGGCTGGGCTGTGCCTTGCCTCGTGTATTATGTGCGCCTTATGCAACAGGGCTACTAGGACAAAGGGATGGTCCAGAATATTCGTGACAGCCAGCGATGGAAACCTCGAGAAGCCGTGAACCCTGGATGGATCTAGAAGCATTTATTGAGTCACCGGCCTGCTATATAAGTGCGACCTGTCAAGCAGTGTTTGTTGTGTTTTACGAGCGAGTCAGAGCGCTTATCCTGAGCGACAGAAGTGTGGAGACTTGCGAAACCCCTAGTGAAGCTGATTCTCTTGACAGCGAAGGGAGTGAGGAGCTTACAGGGGAATGCCTGTGTTTTGAGCGAGTGTGCTTACTCAGTGCGAGAGAGGTCATTGTGGCGAGTTGCAAAACAGTGAGTGACAGACCTAGTGCAGCTATTTTTAGCCAGCGTACGGGACTGGACTCATTAGCGAGAGGATTAACTGTGGTCTGTTGAAAAGTGAAAGGGGAAGTATTCTCGACGTGAGGAAACTGGAGTAAGGTAATAATTGCTTGTATTTCCTGTTGAGTAGTGTATCTTTCTGGCCACAATAAAGTTAATTATTTCTTTAAGCAGTAATTGGTGTTGTGAATTCTACCCACCGTAATCCAGTTAACAGAAGTGCCACTAGGGGGTGGCAAGTAACAGTAAGTTCCATTTGTGATTGTGGATCAAAAACTGACAACTGATACATTCTTGCAATGTAATTATTCTAGTCATGGCCTCCTGTCAATAGCATTGGTGAACCAAAGAAATCCAATTCTATCTTATAAAACACCAAACATGAAAAGTGACATTACATATGAGACATCGTAATATTTCCAGCCGAAAGTCAATCACATTCCAAGGAAACACAAAGTATAGGGAAACATGTTTATAAGGGACAGATGAACTTCCTTGTTTGTTTTTTTTTTTTCACCTTAAAACAACCATCATAACATATTCTGTTTTGTTTTTCAGGCCGTGTTCAGAATGTGACTCATTTTGGAACCTTCGTTGATATTGGTGTTGGCCAAGATGGCCTAATACCTATGCGTCACTTACGAAGATTTTACACACACCCTGAGGTTGGGAATCGTGTTGAGGTTAAGGTAATAAATGTGGAACTAGGACGGCGTAGAATATCATTGGACCTTATTAGAATCTTGTAATGTGCTTTGCACAAAAGGAATATTGTGATGTGATACAGAAACAAGAAGCCTTAATATAAAGACTGCTTTTATGGTGGATCATGTTGTAGGAACTGATGACCTATGGAAAGTATCATGTTACTTTGATTTTAGAATGAAATGGATAGAACCATGTTTTTGAGTGAAGATCATATTGATGTGAAACTAAGCGAAAAGCTTTTAATGAGATGAACTACCTGCCTATTCAATACAGTAGAATGAAAACAATGTTTTCTAAATAACTTATATGTTTCAAACTTCTAGTACAGGGGAGGACAGGCTGTGCTGGTGTGACATCAGCTCACAACGTTGTACATGCGCACAGCGAAGACGTGTGCAGTGTGTGACGTCAGCGCGCTTTGTACGACTGTCGCCGAGGACGATGATTTAGTTGAGCAATGTAGGAAAGACAGGAAAAATATCTGGTGTTAATAACACGACGAACTGAACGCCTTGTATGTCGTAATGTTAAAGCCCCTTGTTGCAATTACACAATTGATCACCGATTATAACCAATGACATTTCAAAAAATATGTAACAAAAGTAGTTAATGTGAAGGACAGTGATGCTATAATGTAAATAAAACTGAACATTGTGCCAGTTTCCTGCACATTAGGAAAGAGCCATACAGAACGATACAATCACAGGGACATTTTCCACCACTTTCCGTTTCGTTTTTCTCGAACTAGTTTATCAATGTTAGGACGTAGTGACTGGGAAAGTTGTAATCGAAGGCTGCATGTTAGGTTGTGATTTGACTAGGTACTTCGAGATTTGGACTTAGCCAGTTTCATAATAGAAAAGAATTGTTCGCACATGTATGTCGTACCATAATATCCGTGCAGCAAGTGTATACAACCTGTTCGCATCAAGTGCTCTACAGCGGACTGACCCTTCCAGGTTCGTACGCTCAGCATGGTGTTACACGGCTCTCGCCTGATGTCACACGAATTGATGGGATTGCCCTTTGTTTCGACACGTCATACCGTTTGAGGCTGTCTTCCCCTGTTCTAGTAATTTATCAGCATTGGCATGAGAAGTATAGCAAGCAAAACATTAATCGAAGCAATAGTTCTAAAGGTGAAGAATGTCCTTGGTAAGTCTTGATGAAAATTTTAGAAGTCAAAACACTTCACATTGTAGTCATAATGAAGCAAGTCTTGAATAATCTTGATGATAGACGTTAGACGTTGAAATAATTTATGTCTTAGAAAATATTTCCTGCAAGACATCACACTAACTCTTCATTATGGTTCCTACTGTGAAATGAAACGAGGTGCTGAAGACAGAGAACAATGGTTGCGGAGACAAGGCATTGCTTTTAGAAGTTGATGATGGAATCCTGAGGAAAATCTTGATTCGTCTTAGGAGTCATCATCATAGCTTCTCCACTCCAGCAGGCTGGGTGTGGGAATGAACAAGTCCCTTCCATAGCTGTCTGTCCTGCCACCATACTTCTTCCACCACTGTCCTCCATTCTACGCTGCTCTTAGTCGAAGCTCTGTGGACCTGCTTCATCCGCCCATCTTGAGGTCAACCTCTTGGTCTCTTGCCAATTACTTCCCTTTTGAAATAGTTTTTGGGTGTAATCCATAAAAATCCTGAAGATTAAATGTGAAGACAAAAGATGTGAGAAACGGGTGACTATTCTTGGGAGATTGTACAGTAAATACTGTAATGTTTGAAAATAATAGTAGCTTAGTTTTATTTACCATAGAAAGGAGTAAAAACTTAATAGAAAAATGTAGGCATCTTTTATTTCAGCCTTTACAAAATCTTCTCTCTTCTACTACTCTATTCAGTTTTTACTCCTTTCCTAGGTAAAACTAAGCTACATGTATTTCAGTTATTATGTATAATCTCCCAAGAAAATCAGGCACTTGTATTGTACGATTTTTGTTTTACATTTAATCTTCAAGTTCAACAGATTACAAAAATATTTCTATATACAGATTTTCTATGATACAATTTCTGCAACACAAATTACCTAAAGGCCAAAAATGCTCTTCAAGGTTATTCAAGACTTTCTTCATTACGACTACAATGTAAATATTTCGGCTTCCGAGACTTACTAGGACATTCTTCATCTTCAGAACTATTAACCTTAATAGTGCTATCGATGAAACGGTTCATCACCAATTGTGCCACGCGGTGGTGCTAATGACGAAATGGTTAATCGCTGCCCCTGCGCCTTTTTAGTTCCACATTCCAGCTGTTTGAGGCGATGTTGAAAGTAGTCTTACCTGCTCTTTGGAGTTTGTCCATAGAACCATTTACTTTGTATTTTTAATCTCTATGGTGATGCAAATTATGTTATTCATTTGTTCAAAGAGATGGAAAAGTTTGACTTCTGTGCGTTGTGATTGGCAGACAACAGACCTAGTAGTTGTTTGAGTAGCGGCGATTCTAAACGTTTACTATTCAGGAAAATGCATAGAGGATATATACCCCCTAAAGGTCTGATGTTTCACCCCTAGTAGAAGGCTGTTTAGCCAGTCACTACATGAGGCAGTCTTTATCTACACCCAGTTCAACTATCTCCCCAGAAATTATCTTGCGGGTGCAACCCTGGAAGAAACTAATTTGAGTACATGTAGTAAAATGTAACCCAATGTAATATATAATACAGTATATGGAACCAATAAGAGAAGGGGGGATATGTTAAATTCATTTAGGGTCTTGATGTGGAATGCCACAAAGATGTGAAAATAACTCAGCGCATGGGTGTTTTATTCATCTGGAAATACGTAGCAGTTAAAAGCTTCAGTCAAATTATTTCTGCTTGCCTATACTTTTCATGCTGATGCTGAACTACTAATAGTTCAAAACATGTACTTTTCATTCTAATGTGTTGACTAGGTGGATTGTTTTACTAATTTAAATCTTTTCACTTATTTTGGTTTATCATTCCTTCTGAGCTTATAGCTACTGAATATAGAAAGTCGTTCAGTAATTCAAGTGCATACCAAATGATTTTTACATGTTTTGTGAGTGTGTTCTGTTGAATATTTTCTATTTTTATGTTTATGATATTTATTGTATTTCTCCGAATAGGAGATATATTTTGAATTTGGGACGGGTGACCATGCTGTTGAGCACCTCTAGTCTTGTCTGTATTAACTGATTGGATATTATGAAATACATGTGTGCCCAGTTAAGTAGTGGTATCTGTTATTAATGATTTGAAGGCATTTAGTCTTGTGATGAGTAAAAAGCTAAGAGAAATACTGTAGGTGAGAAGAAATGGAACAATACAGGAAACTGTATTTGCATGTGGACAGTAATGACATGTGACCTTTGGGCTGGGCTGGGCTGGCCTGGTGCAGGTCTTTCAATGTAACGCCTGTAAGTGAGTAGTGCTTCATGATAAGGGTAATGATGAAGTCGCAATCACCCAGTTCCCAAGACAGGGAATTAACCATTAAAATCCCAATGGCCGGCTCGGAATCAAACCCTCGACCCTTAGAATTGAAGCGAGCCTGTTAACCACTTGATAATGTAGAGGAGGTTTCAGCCTGACTTACCGTAAAGGTTGACCATCATTGCCTGTAACTCCTTTCAGGATGGTATTATCCTTTTATAGTGAGAAATTTGCTATATTGGCAATACCTATATGCATTGTTGAAAATGAAGTTATCAGTAGTTAATTGAAACCTTCATTGGTAGATGGTAGAATAATGCATATTCTTCCTGGAATAAGAGAAAGTGACGTAGCAGGTCCATAAAATGCTCACAGATTAGGCAATGTTACTGGTCCTCAACTAAGATATGTACCTCCCCTTCACACCACCTCACCCCAGGATGACCCGCTGTCGCTCACAGATGCATTAGAGCCAGTGTAATAGGTGCAAAGAGTTCCTAGTTTTGGAAAGCAGATGATTTTTTATATTATATAAAAATTCAAAACTTAAAGAAATTTACCCAAATTCTTGGCATTTGAAAGGGTGTGCATATGCGAGTAGACACCTGCTGGCACTTGAATTGTGCCTTCAACAGAGTGAATCTCCTACACAATACCACATTTTTGCCTAGTTTTGAAGCTGCAAGTATATTACATAGAATACATTTGCCAGATGGAGGTTGTGTGTACAACTCAGTGCGATCGTCATGTGACATGTGCATGCTAAGCCGGCTATGACTGGTGCAGATCGCGGACACGTATACCCGGTTCATCCGGTGGTTGGCGCACACTTTCACACTTTTACGAAACATGTTCAATAATGTTTACTTACAGTGCTCATAGGCGATGCTGAAAATGTCCTCCCTCTCTTGTAACCCATACCTGACATCTTTTGATGAAAGAATGTCTGTAAACTCTTTTATTATTTACGGAGCCTGTTTCCTTGAATCGTTTAGCGAGCCTCCTAATTGTACTGGCATTAGGCACAGGTCTTCCTGGAAAATTGATTCGAAATTTTCGCCTTGTTTCAGAACAAGAGTATCTGCTTTTCATATACGAATTATGGATATACATACAATGTATGTCATACAATACTCACTAAACGTCCAACACTAACGTCTAAGCTTTGCAGATACACGTCCATATGAATGACAAAACACGTGTGAACTGACGATATGAGTCAGCGGACAGTTTATGCCACTGATTTCTACTGGTGACCTTGAGAACTCGCACATTGAAGTGAGTGTAATAGGCTAGTAACCGTCCACACTGGAAGTGCTGCTGACCTAGAGCGGAGCACACAGCTTGTTTATCCATGATCGTGATGTGGTCAAGTTCTTTACAGTACATGACTGACAAGTAACTATCAACATTCATGGTTCAGAATCTGAGGCTCGCAGACACTATGGTATCCCCGATGCGCATCCAGGGTCCACCTGCTCAGAACAGGTACCAGCTGTACAATACAGCTCGCTGACTTGACATTGTCTCTCCATGGCAGGATAGTGAGTAAATAACATTGTATGATTCATCGGCACATGCACCCTTTTGTTTCACTAAGATCACAGTTGGTGAGTAAATACACTTACATTCACTTGCGAAATACAACAGTATATACTGTGAAAATGCAATAAACTGATATGGTGAATACAATTAAGCCGACTGAACAGCTGCATTTGACATATTACCAGACTGGTAGGCTACGTCACTGTTACGGAAAATTAGCATGTGATGGAGATATACAATACGAAACAATGTTGTATTCAAAATAAGGAAATACGGAAATTGTTTGTGTTATACTGATGGATTTATTAAAATAAATTAATTGACTGTAATTTCATACCAAATGTGTGTTCAATAGTATAACTAAAAAAGATGATTTTTTAAACGATTTTTAATGGAGCACTTGGTTTAATCTGTTTCATGTGTACCGTACTTATAAATGTCCAAATTTAGTGAAACAATGACTTTATCATTCCCTTACTCAAGTTTAAGTGAAGAAAAGCTGCACACCATTGCATTTACCATACTTGGAAAAAGGGAAGCTATTGCAGGGCATAAGAATAAATAGCCTGATATGTTTTCTTCACGATATCTTATTAATACATTTTGCTGTGTTTTATTCCTCTGTTCTGTGTAAATCTATTGTGTGTTTTGTCAAGAAACAAATACTGGTATTTGGAACTTTTCTTGTAGATTTGAAGCATCATGAGTTAAGGACTCATAAATTATGTGATTGCAATGAAATTATGTATAGCATTTTTAATAGAAAAGCAAGGAAGCATCAATAATTATGTTTGTGTGTTAACTGAATGTTGTAAGATTTGAATTATAAATGTACGAGAGGAAAATAAAGATCCTCTTATAATCAGGTACTGATGAAGTGTATGTTCTTGGAGAATTCTTGTTCATCTTGAAGGTAGGAGCTCTAGAATACTCAGAATATCTGCAGAATGTATTTGTTCTTGAGTAGAAGTGGTGAAGATTGGTCCATCTTAGGGAAAAAAATAAAATAAATATATATACAGTATATACCTAGGTATATATTAACAAAACTACTTAGAAAGTAATTTCGTAGTTTATATTTTTACACCTTGGAAATAACCCTCGTATGGCTGGTTTGTTCATCTGAGCATATCAACTGTTATAATGAACTTCTTTTCTCTCTCCCTTATGCCTTGCATCATCAGAATCTTAATTGGTAGTACTGTACTTCCAGTGTCTGTTGCTTTGGTATATTATATTTACCTGCATCGAAATATGTGATTTTATTGATGAATTGATGAAATGTTGATGAGTCGATCAATTACAATTTGTTAGGACTTTTTTTTATGTAAAAATTGATCAAAAACCTTACCGTACTCATTTAAGAATCTATCTACCTCTTATATTAGTAAATATTATTTTATCAGTTGGCAGCAGCTAAAACACTAGCTATCCAGTTCTCTGATCAGTGCTTATCTACCAAATTGTATAGGTATACTGTAGATATTGGTAGAAGTTCCTCATACTATAGTACTGTAAATAGTTTGTAAAATATAATGGCAGGAATAGTCTGAGAGCAGTTTCCTTTAACGAGTTGAGCATTGTAATTCCTTGTTATTTCTGCAAAGAATTTATTCGACATGTCTTGGCTTGTTTTCTCGTAATTAAAATTCATGCTAATTGTCAATTATTGATCTCTTCAATTGATTAACACACTTTTGCCCAATATGATTGAATAATCACTAATACATGTAATTTAATTCAGGAATTTATTCATATTGGGCAAAAGTATGTTGACAGACTGAAAAGTAATCAATTGATAGTGTGTACAGGCAACACTGAAAAATATGGTTTTACTTACTATTGTAAGTGTGCCAAGCCAAGTGAGTAAATTCCTGTTGACAGTTGTACAGTCGCTCGAGGATAGAATGAGCACAATGTTGGTAACTACTGTACATAGTTTTTCAATCTTTCTCCCTCACTTTCTTTCTTATTTAGTTGCGAGCTCAAAGCTAAAATTCAAAGCAAGAGTACAGTAACCTCATACCTTTTGCTCTTCTCCCTTCCTTTCATAACCCAGATCTCTGAGACATACGTCAGGATAGGGACATAGTATGTCCGATATGACCTTTTTGCTGTTCTGAGGGACATCCTTGCTCCATATCATTCTTCTCACACTCCTCCAGAATGCTTCTGCTTGTCTCCCCCGCTCATTTATTTCTCTTATCGTTTCTTCCGTAAGGCAGTTCAGTATTGCCTTAATAACAATTAATATTATAGTTTTCAGCCGGTCATCACAAATGAAATGAAAATCCACAGCCTGCTTCCAGTCTCCGACCGGGTCAGGAATGGAATGAATGAAGCCCCCATCTAGCAGCGAGGATATGGACTGTGCCGGCTGCCAAGGCCTGACGCACTCCTCTGGGGCAATGATTAAATGAATGACAGATGAAATGAAATGATAGTGGAGAGTGTTGCTGGAATGAAATTTTGACAGGGAAAACTGGAGTACCCGGAGAAAAACCTGTCTGCCTCCGTTTTGTCCAGCACAGATCTCACATGGAGTGACCGGGATTTGAACCACGGACCCAGCGGTGAGAGGCCGGCGTGCTGCCGCCTAAGCCACGGAGGCTTACGGTCATCACAAAATCATTCCAATTACTGGAAAATGTGAAAAATAACCTGAAATAAATTACATGAGATCTTAAGATGCGTGCTTGACAAGCGAAACATGTCATCCTTTAGTCTTCTTCTTCTTCTTCAATAGTCTGTCACAATATATATAAATAACAGATGAGATTACCAAGAGGCTGCAAAAAGGAGGAATTTTTTATCAAACAATAAAACATCTGGTTTGGATTAAAGAAGTTCCAGAAAATGCAAAACTCCTCATGTATAAGACTTATAACTCGCCCATTGTCACGTATGGAGCAGAAACATGGACAATGACTGAAAAGGACTGGAGCAGACTGGAAGCAGGTGAAATGAGGTTTCTCAGAGCAGTTAAAGGGAAAACAAGATTGGACAGAATAAGAAATATAGAAATTAGAAAAGAACTAAATCAGGAAAGTATGAGAGAGAGAGAGGGGAGGTAGAGAAAAAGTGACTATGCTGTTATGGACATGTTATGAGGATGAGTGGGCAAAGGTTACCAAAAATAATGGAAGAACTTAAAATCTATGGAAGAAGACCTCGATGAAGTCCAAGAATGTGCTGGAGTACAGGAGTGTGAATCTGTCTAGAGAGAAGAGGGTGTACTGGCATCAAGTGGAGGATAGAATAAGATGGAGAGGCCTCATAAACAGCAAGACCTGGCAATAGCTGGGACAGGATTTGGATATGTATGTATGTTACCACATGTTATTTATTTCAGGTTATTTTCACATATGCCAGTAATTGGAATGATTTTGTGTTGACCGACTGAAAGCTACAATATTAATAGTGAATTGTCATTTTCTTTGTATTCATTTTCCCCATTTTGTGCAAGTATGATGTGGCAGGTTTCTACTATTTTCTTTAAAGTTCCTCTCTTACGCCTCATCTGCCCTTCATTTCAGAACATACACACACAGAAGGCTTCTATGCGACATGAAGATCCCGCTCCCATCTCACAAAATGCCTCCACTGAACTCAGTTTTGGGCAAGTTCTTGCCAGTTGTCAATATTCAGATGTCTACAAAGTTTAGAGATTTCATTTTTCCAGGAACTTTGTTGTCTTCCTACTGGCCTTTTTGCTCTTGGTTCTTCTTTCAAGATTTGTAAAACCATCCTATCATGTCCCATAGTAAATGACCAGTCCATTGACATCCTCTGGAGTTAATGATGTTGAGTATTGGTGCTTGCTGTGATAGTGGGTGTATGTATGTATTTGATCTTTTTTTTTCCACCTTTGAGATGTGGAGTCAAAAGATGGTCCAAACATTTTCCTATATACTTTATTTTTGAAAACCTGCAACTGGTGTTCTTCCTGTTTTGTTAAAGTCCAGGATTCTGCACCATACGTTAGAACTGGCCTAATGATGGTATTGTATATTTTCAGTTTTGTATTTCTCATCAAAAATTTGGATCCCAATAAAAACTGCAGAGAGTAATAAACTTTGTTACCATTTGTTAGTCATCATCATCATTTCCCCTTATCCAGCTCCTGCCGGGTCGGGGTATTTATGGCACTTCTCCACCTTCCGCTTTCTTTCCACCATTCCTCTTCCATGATCTTGTCCCAGTCCAAATTTCTTTTTCTTATGCTGTTCTTCACTGAATCAATCCACCTTGTTCTAGGTCTTCCTCTTGCTCTCCTACCCTTGCACTTTACCTCCAGCATCTGTCTTGGTATTCTATTTTCCTCCATCCTCTTTACATGTCCAAACCACCTTAGTTTATTTTTCTCAATTCTCTCATTTAGTTTTCTCATCCCAACTTCCATCCTAACATCTTCATTTCTTACTCTGTCTTTCCTTTTCTTTCCTATCATACTACTTAGGAATTTCATTTCACTGGCTTGAATTCTACTCTCTTGCCTGTTTGTCAAGGTCCAAGTCTCAGCTGCATAAGTCAATATGGGTACATAGTACACTTTATACATTATCTCTTTGCTTTTCCTTGGTACTTCCTTATCCCAAACGAGCTTTCTTACACTTTGATAGAAAGCATTGCTCTACTGTACCCTCCTGTTAATCTCCATGTCCAACCTACCACTTTGCATTAACTCACTTCCTAGGTATTTGAACATGTCCACAATTTGCCCTTTCCTTGTCTTTCCTCTCTTGTCAACATCATGGTCTTGCTTTTCTCTATACTGATTTTCATGCCGTACTTCTGAATATTTTCGTTCAGTGCATCTAGTTGTTCTTGCACTTCTTCGGTGTTACTTCCCCAGACCACAATATCATCTGCAAATAACAGTAACTTTATTTCTTTATTTCCGTAGGCTTCCTTTGTTTCCTTTAAAATTTCATCCATTACCATTATAAACAAAAGAGGTGACAGCTCACTCCCCTGTCTTAGTCCAGTCTTGTTCCTAAACCATTCTGTCTTTCCAACTGGGGTCAGTACCCTGCTAACACAGTTGTTGTACATTGCTTGCACCATTTCCAACATTTCTCTTCCCAGTCTCTTCTTAACCATGGTTTCCCATACCTTCTCTCTGGAGACACTATCATATGCCTTTTCTAGATCTATGAAAGTCATGATCAAATCCTTGCCATATTCCCAGTTCTTTTCCATCACCTGCCTCAAGCTAAAGATTGGGTCCACTGTGGATCTTCCACTCCTAAAGCCATACTGTTCCTCTTGCAACTCTCCTTCCACCTTTCTTCTCATTCTTCCTTCTAATATCCTTTCCAGTATTTTTACTACCTGTGATACCGGGTGAGTTAGCTGTGGTGGTTACGGCATGACTGATGGCAGTCGCTCACATCCGGGAGGCGAGGAGGTTCGAATTCCCCCGCCGGCAACCTTGAAGATGGTCTTCTGTGGTTTCCCATCTTCCTTCCAGGCAAATGCCGGGGTTGGTCCCTAACTATAGGCCACAGCCGCTACCTTCCAACTCCTCGTCCTTACATTCCAACTTCCCTCCTTCCCTCCCCAACGGTACTTGTAGCTCACCCCTTGGGTGTCCGTCTCGAAGCAGCTACAAAACCTGGCGAGCCGAACATGTCCTCGGACACTCCCGGCACTAAAAGCCATATGCTAAAAAAAAAAAAAAAAAAAAACTACCTGTGATATGAGTATGATCCCTTTATAGTTATCACAAACCTTCCTGTCCCCCTTCTTAAACACTGGTATTATTATCCCTCTCTCCCAGTCTTCTGGTACACATTTCTTGTTTCCACACACACTTAAGCAGTCGATACAACCATTGCATGCCAACAGATCCAGCAGCCTTTATCATTTCCACACTGACTTCATCCACCCCTGTTGCTTTTCCCATCTACATTTTCTATACTGCCAATTCCACCTCCAGGATTGTAATATCATCCTCTGTTGTAGAGTCGTCAGGCTGTATCACTTCCATCTCACCTGTACAATTGTTCACATTCAATAGCTTATCGAAATACTCTTACCTTTATCTCTTCTGGGTGTGTTAACAACTCTCCATCTTTCTATTTCACCAGCTTTGTGGTAACTCTTTCTTTCCTCTTACTTCTTAAAAGTCCATACAGCATCCTTTTACTGCCACTTATATCTGTTTCCATTCTTCGTGTAAATTCTTCCCAACGTTTCTTCTTTTCTTCTCCTACTTCTTTCTTACACCTCCGTTTACTGTCGTGATACTTCCTTTTGCTTTCTTCTGTTTGATCTCGATTCCATTCTTGCCATGCAGTATTCTGTATTTATATAGTCCAGTTAATTCTCAGTTATTAGCTGTGTTCGAGGAAGAATGTTGTAAATTATAATCTCGCTTCCATAAGAATCATGGATGAATGCAGTTGAGCAGGACACCCATTTTAACGGAATGACAAGGCGATTTAACCCCACCACTTAAGGTACAGCCTGGATATTGCTCCATCTTGTGAGCTCGGGAGTTGGTGATCCCAAGGGATTCCGGAGCTGGATCTGGTTTTTCTCCTTTTTCCACAGACTCTTCTCGGACCCTCTCTTCTGTCCTTTTTTTTATCTGCCCTTCAAGACTGTTTCCTTGTAAGTCCCTGAATCCGTATTCTTCGAGTATTATTCCCGTTTTACCCATTTCTTCTTCTTCTTCTTGTATGTAAGTTAGATTTAAAGGAGTAGTTATAGTAGGTTCTCATTCATTTCGTTAGGGACTGGTAACCTAGTTGTTGGGCCCTTTAAAACAATGCATCCTTTTTTTTTCTTCTTTGTAGAATTGGTATTTCCATGGTTCTCCACAGATTTTTCAAGTACTCGACCAGGATTTGAAATGTTGATTGGTAGCAGTGCTGCAGTAGAACAAAACTTTGAAACTTAATATTATTTTGTTTTAAATGTTGTAGACAGGAATTACTATGCATATTTTACATGGGCTTGAGATGTATTCTTGTTGCCATCCTATGACAGATCTTTGTGTATTTTCCATTAATCTTGGTATGGAGTTACAATCCAATTTGGGCACACTAGCTGGTGTTCTTTATTCATTATTATATTCTGCTGTTTGCATAATGTACTGTACAAAAATTGAGACTGAAGATTTTGATTTGCAGCCAGTCATCACCTGTACCAAGTTGGAAATTTGCTATTGCGTATTTTTTAAATTTCTGTCGTGGATTTTGTGTTTTGCCTTTGCTTGTTGTATATGGTTTTAACCTTAGATTTATTTTTGAATGTATTTTTATATATGTTAAATAGGACTTTGTAATATAAAATGTTAATGCCTATTCCTGCATTTTTTATTTTTTTTGGTGACCTTTCCTTTCACCATTTTGTAGTTGTAAATCTTAAGTTTTCTTCTCCTGTTTTAGTATAATACAAACTGGTTTTGAACTTCTTGAACAGATGTAATTCTTTCAAAATTATGGACACATGGGGTGGGGGGAAAGAATTTGTTTAGCACTGTCTTTTATTGTAATGAAACAGACTATTACTTGAGGTATAATTACCTAAGTCTTGTGCTGGATAAAATAGATGAATAAATTTGAATATTAAGATTTGCCAAGAGCACTGGTGTCCATATTATTCAAACCTAAGTTAAACGATACTGCATGCAACAGATACGAGTAGATACAGAATTTACAGAGGGAACACATTTTTATTGTTGATGTTGCACCATTCGTATTGTACCCTTATTTCCTTATTTACTGAGAGATATCTACTTTGCACTTATTCAGTGTACTCTCACGTATGGAATAATTGCATGGGGAGGAGCTTATCAAACTATTGTAAGAAAAGCTCAAGTAATGCAAAACTTGATGTTGCGTATCATGTATAAAAAGGAAAGTTTATATCCTACTAATAAACTGTATGCGGAAGCAAACGTCATGAATATAGGACAACTTTACGTGACGGAAGTCTATAAATATATCTATAAAAATAAAAGTTCAGTTATAAATATGAAGCACACCTACCAAACAAGACGTAGAACAGAAAATTTGGCTGTCCTCTTCAAACCAAATCTAACTATTGCAAAGCGTAATTTTCAATACTTTATTCCTAAATTTTACAATATCCTTCCTAAAGCCATAAAAGAGCAATTACATAAATCTACAAAGGTTATATGTAACGCAAAGATATTTGTTCGAGAGAATAAAAAATGTCATTAAAGATGTGTAGGCCAGGAGACAGGTCGGAAAAAAAAGCTTCAATAAGGAAATAAGTAGTGGAAAGCTGGAAATTTATTTAATTGCGTTATTTGGACCCAGATATTACTCTCCCAAGCATTCTTAATCTACCCAAAACTGTTGCGAAATATAATGCAAGTGTTCTATAAAAATATTACAGGCGGTCGTAAATACATGCCTGTCTTGATTCATTCAAAAAAGTAAACAATTTACAGTTAACGCAAAATTTAAAACTAAAACCTCTTAGTCGCTGCTAGCTAAATAACTTATACTTCGTAAATAAACTCAATTTAGGCAATTATCTGCTGTTCCCTAGGTTTCAGGAGTATAAACAAAATAAAATTGTTGAAATTGCCTAGAATCGTCGGGAAATACTATATTTAGCGATGGCCTGTCGCTATTACATTCTCTACTCATTACTCTAAACATAACTCCTGGTTCCCCCCCAGGGGCTCACATCTAGTGGGTTGTGGGTTGGCGACCACGGGGCCCCAGCTGAGTCCGGCATTGCTTCCACTTACTTGTGCCGGCTCCTCTCTTTCTTCTTTCCTGTCGACCTCCCTTGGTCAACTCTTGTTCTCTTCCGACCCCGACGGTATTAGGGTATCCGAGGCCTAGGGAGTCTCTTCCTTTCCCGCCTTCATTGGCCCTTGTCTCATCTTTTCTGATTCCCTCCTTCTGTGAGGGGTCAGCCTTCTTTTTCTTTTCCTTTTACCTCCTGCCTTGTGCTCAAGGCCCTTAAGGAGGCAGGGTGTATGTAGCCCCACCACTTCTGGTGCACCGTCGATAATGCTACACCCTCAGGGGCTCACGGCTGGTGAGTTCGGGCGTTGGCGACCCCGAGGGATTCCTGAGCTGGGTCCGTTTTCCCCTTTTTGTCCCTTCCCTTTGGGGCGGACCTTCTCCTCTCTCCCCTCTCCTCTCCTCTTTTCCTTCTATTTCCTTTTCTCTTTAAGATTCCCGCACTGTTTTTGTTACTCGAATCACCGTGTATCTAAATTCCCTTTTACCATTTTTTTAAGGCATTTTTGATCTATGTTGCATTTTGTAAGTCTCTTCGATCTAAATTACATCTCGCGATTGTTTTCAACCTCAATTGCATTTTGTAAAGATTGACAATCTAAATTGCTTTTTAGTAAGTCTTTCAATGCAGGCGTCAGGGCATTTTAGTGAGTATTTTGAATTTCAATTGCATTTTGTAAGTATTTTCAACCAAAACCGCATTTCGCACGAATTTTGAATCTAAATTGCATTTTGTTTGGTGGGCATTTTGCACATATTTTGATTCTCAATTGCATTTTGTGGGTATTTTGAATCTAAATTACATTTGTCAAGTATTTTCAATCTAAATTGCTTTTTGTAAGTATTGTCAATCCACATGAGTCGTTTGAATCTACCGTACATTTTGTAAGCATTTTCAATTTCAATTGCATTTTGTAAGTATTTTGAATTTCAATTGCACTTTGTGAATAATTTGGATTGGAACTGGGATATTTCAATCTGAATTGCATTGTGTATTTTCAATTTCAATTGCATTTTGTAAGTATTTTGATCCTCAATTGCATTTTGTACGTATTTTCGATCTCATTTGCATTTTGTAAGTATTTTGAATTTCAGTTGCATTTTGTAAGTATTTCGGCGCTACTTTGCATTTTGTACGTATTTTGAATCTAACCTACGTTTTGTGGGTCTTTTTCAATCTATTCTTTTTGTGCAACTTTTCGTTCTAAAATCCCTTTTGTAGGACCATATTGTGAGTTGTTTCCATGCGAGTTCCTTTTTGTACGTATATTCAGTCTTCGATAATTTTGTTCTGGTTTCCATTTCATTATCATTTTCGCTATCACCCAGATCATTAGGGGCCGATAACCTCGATGTTAGGCCCCTTAAAACAACAATTATCATCATCATCATCATCATAACTCCTGGTTCCTATACTAATCCTTATCTAAATAAAATTATGTTGACTATACTCTTCGAACTATCTCTAATATTTACACACTTTTACACGGGTTCTTCCTTTATTACGTCCCCAATATAAATACAAAATTTCCACTAACTTGTATCAATTTTGGTAATAATTGTCGACGTAGGGATCTATAATCCGTTCAATAGATTATATCAAAATCGTACTTCTTCCAAGTCTTTCAAAATATAAATAGTAATAATAATAATCGACTTTTTCATCATACGTAACCAGTATTAGCATTTCTGTTTATTTTACATAGAATCATCTGATCTAATTGTGACTTTTATTTTACTCTCAATCAGCTGTTAACTTAAATTCTACCTCGTTCCAACTATCTACCATGAAACATCGCTTAACATCAGCGAAGTAACTTAACTCGGAACAATAACTTTTTCTAAACACCTCGTATTCCATTCTAGTATGCATTCTTTTCCACAAATGCAGTATATCATCGCAGAATAATCTCATAACAACAAACTTCCATTCTCTAAACAACAATGCTGTCATAACTCATTGTTAATTCGCTTAATTATGCATATATTTTCATCCAATACCTGGGAGTACTTCCTATCTTTCCTTAGGCCAGTATTACACTATCAAAGAAATTTGTCAAAGATCTTTTATAAAAGATATGACAGTGTAATGGGGAAATCTTTTATAAAAGGTGGTTTTATAAAATTTCTTTTATAAAATGTATGAGCATCATGCTATCTTTGATAAAAGATTCAAACCAAAATGGCAGATCATAACAGCTGGAATATTACCACAACAAAGACGCTCATATCAGAGTGTGAAATGCATGAAATGTCACATAATATGTTACATAATGAATGGTATACAATCTCGTCGGCGGCGGCTTTAACTCGATTCCAAGTAAACATACTTCTTCCTGCATAGAGCTTTTCCGACCAGCTTGTGGATGTGCTTCTGATGACTAAACAGGCCAATCCTGGCATAAAACATGCGCCCACATAAATTGCACTCAATGGTCGGGGGAGGGCGGGGTTGCAACTGACGAAGCTTTCTTGCTTGTCGCTTGGCCTCTTCATGTCTGCGACGTTCTTCCTCAAAGAAGTTGACAGCCGTCGATGTAGTGTTCCGCCACAGTAAACGGTCTGCAGCAGATGTTTCCCATGAGTGGATGTCTATACCAGTCGTCGTCATGATGTGTTTTAACTGGTCTTTAAAACGCTTCAAAGGGGCCCCATGAGGTCTAATGCCGGAGCAAAGTTCACCATAAAGGAATTGACGTGGAAGCCTGGTATCACTCATACGGTGAACATGGCCTAACCATCTCAGTTGATGAGCGATGATAGTTGTCTCAATGCTATCGAGATGCGCTCTCTCGAGAACTGCAGTGTTGGTCACGTAGTCCTCCCACTTGATGTTCAAGATGTATCTCATCTTTTGTTGGTGGAAACGCTCAAGTTTCTTGATATCACGGCGATAGTGTGTCCAAGTTTCACAGCCATACAGTAGCGTTGAGATGACGACAGCTTTGTACACCATGAGTTTGGTATGCATCTTTAGGTCTTTATTCATGAAGACTCTGTGCATTAAACGGCCAAATGCTGCATGGGCAGACCCAATTCTTTTGTCAACATCCTGTTCGCAAGTGCACCGTTTAGACAAGATATGAAAAATGATCAACCTGCTCCAGTGTTGAGTCTAAGATGGAGATATTGAACTCAGGAAGAGGTAATTTTGGGGCAGGTTGTGCAAGCACCTTTGTTTTCTTTGCATTGATGGTGAGACCAAAGAGATCACACGCAGTGCTAAAGTGATTGACCGATTGTTGAAGCTCTGCAGCTGTCGGAGCAGGAGATGCGTTGTCATCGGCATACTGCAGTTCTGTCACCCGGGTAACTCGGTTATGTCTCTGTGAACGAAGTCTTGCCAGATTGAAAAGACCTCCATCGAAGTGAAACTTAATCTCTATGCCTGGGTTGTTGGAAGATTATTCATACATCATGGCAGCCATGTACAATGCAAAGAGTGTTGGAGCAAGCACACAGCCTTGTTTCAAACCGTGAGTGATTGGAAATGGATCGGATACAGAGTTACCGTGAAGAATCTTCCCAAACATTCCATCATGAAGAGCTTTAACTAATTCCACATAGCGATCTGGACATCCAAAGTGCGTTAATACTTTCCACATAGCAGGTCTTGGTACTGAATCAAAGGCTTTTTCCAGGTCATAGAAAACTAAATACAGGGGCTCCTGTTGCTCTCTGCACTTTTCCTGGAGTTGTCTGGCACAGAATATCATGTCTGTTGTGCCCCTGGAGGTTCGGAAACTACATTGAGACTCGGGCAAAATCCTCTCCGAGATACTTTGGAGCCGGTTTAGGAGAATTCTTGCGAGAACTTTACCTGCAATGGATAATAGCGATATACCACGGTAGTTCCCACACACGCTACGATCGCCTTTCTTAAAGATAGTTATGATGGCAGCATTCTTCAAGTCGTCAGGTACTTCTCGAGTTTCCCAAATTAACAGGATAAGTGTAAAAAAGTCGAGTCTTCAAGGCCATACCTCCACTTTGTAACAACTCCAGAGGGATGTTATCAGGACCAGGAGCCTTTCTCGGCTTTAGTTGATTGAGCGCTTTGGTGAAATCTCGGAATGTCGGCGGAACCGCCATCCATGGTTGTTGGGGCTGCTGAGGGATGTTTCGAAGAAAGTCCTCGGCAACATTGGAGGCACGATTTAGAAGTGCAGAGAAATTTTCCTTCCAATGCTTCAAAATTTGTCCTTGTTCAGTTAAAATGGCGGAATTGTCAGCAGTTTTCAATGTACCTGATGATGATCGGATTGGGCCGTATACCTCCTTTATGCCTGCATAGAAGTTTCGCAGGTCACGGGCATCAGATAGTCTTTGCAGTTCTTCAGCTTTTCGCTGCCACCAGTTGTTCTTTATTTCCCTGATTTGTGCCTGACATTTCCCCTTAAGTTGCACGAATTGTGATTTTTTCACACTGGAAGATGGATCTTGAAGAAAGGATAGATGGGCTTCCCGTTTGGCATTGATGAGACACAATTTCATCATTATTTTCATCAAACCAGTCTTGTCTTCTGTTCTTCACAAAAACAATTGTTTCCTCAGCTGACTCAGTAATGACCTTCTGAAGCGTTGTCCATTCCTGTACAACACTATTTGTGCTAACAGGGTGACTAGCCAGCTTATTTGCGATTTCATTTCTGTAATCTGTAACAATTGATTTTACTTGGAGTTTAGAAGTGTGAAATTTCCGTCTCGACAGGTTGTGGATGGATCGTTTCGGTTTGCGGTAGATTGAGATCCTCAACCGGCAAAAAAGGAGCTTATGATCTGTCCAACAGTCATCGACACTTCTTGCGGTCCTGGTGACAAGGATGTCTTTTTTATCACATTTCCTGGTGATGATATAGTCAAGGATGTGCCAGTGCTTCGAGCGAGGATGCATCCAAGTGGTTTTGTAGCGATTCGGCAGGCGGAACTGGGTGTTGGTAATATAGAGTTCATGTTCAGCACATAGACCAAGGAGTAATAGGCCATTGGCATTGCAGTTGCCAAGTCCTTGTTTTCCCATCACATTGTTCCATAATTGATGATCTTTACCAACTCTGGCATTGAAATGGCCAAGCATTAAGAGTTTGTCTCTAGATGGTACTTTGGTGATGATTGTGCTCAGCTGGTTGTAGAATTGATCTTTAACTTCTATATCAGCATCCAAGGTGGGAGCATATGCAGAGATAAGAGTCATAAAGTGACCCCCGGAGAGTGGGATTCGGAGAGTCATAATTCTTTCACTGACAGCAGTTGGAGTTAGCTGGTGATCATTCACCAGTGTGGTCTGTATAGCGAAACCAACACCATGAATACGGCGCTCTCCCTCATCTTTTCCCTTCCAGGATATGGTGTAACCTGAGCTGAACTCGGTAATTTTACCTTCGTTGGACAATCTGGTTTCAATTAAGGCAGCAATATCTATGTTCATTCGACCAAGCTCATGGGTAACGAGTGCTGTTCTTCGCTCAGGCCTGTTATTGTCCTTCAAATAGAGTAACGTTCGAACATTCCAGGATCCTATCATTAATGTTTGGATATTCTTTGTTTTCGTTTTTCGACCGCAAAAGGGGTGACCCGCCGGCTGCGGCCTCCCAGCCGGCTGAAGGTGTGACTACCGATGTTTAGCCCACATTTTCTAGGGCCTTCCCCATTCGGGGTGGGCAGCGGTGATCCTAAATAGGCCTGCCCAAACAGATGCAGGACCGAACTCCTGAGTAGTCACGAGGTCTCAGAAAGACGACCATCACACATCTGCTGCCAACGTGCAGGTACAAACTAGAGGCTTCCAGTTTCAACCCGAAAACCTGCCTCCACCATCCTTATCCCATCGCCGCTGGACTTGTTGAAAGATGTGACAGCAGGAAAAAGGTGCCACAAGCGAGATTTTGTTTAAGGTGGATCACAGCTTGCAAGGAAGTGACCCACACACTATGATCTCGGAACTATACCCTGCGGCACAAAAGAAATGAGACGTGCAGGTTCTAGCACCGTGACTGCAATGGACTGCCGCAGACTAAATATAATTCAGTTGCGCTTTCACAGCCAGTCCATCTGGCATGACCTCATCCGCCTCCACGACCGACCGTTGAGAACCACAAGGAAAGTTCCTCCTCCGTCCGTTTTGCCGTATACAATCTAGAACATAAATAACAGATAGAAAGTGTAGATACAAATAGCCGAAGCTATAAGCACTGCACACAAAGGACGCACATTTCAGGACATAAAGAGGAATTAAATAGTCAAATACGCTGAAATAAGCCGTGAATAGTAGTGTGTTTTATGTTATAATTCCTTAATTTTACTTATGGTATTACAAGCGAGTGTAAATAAGCACTTTATCTTTACCAGTATGTAATACATGTAACCAACCTGCATGAGCATGTGCATAGTTGGCCGAACCCGTAGAACATTCGACTCCGGATCGAAATGACCAGGGATCGAATCTCACCTAGTGCATACTTTTTTACTTCGTATGTTTCAATTTTATTTGGTCGGGCAGTGGTTGTTTTGAATGTCACCATCATTAATTTCATCATAATTATTAATAATTAAATAATAATGTAATTTTTCAAGTGTTCGTACTGCAGCTCGTTCACCAAGATTTTACTCGTAATACACTTTCACGTGGGCGAGCCATGGTTTAACCCATAGACGCTCACTTTATCTTTCCGTTTCTTTTCATACCGGTATTGCCACCACAGAATTTCAACTACCGTAATACAGTAAAGTGAACAAGGAACTGTCCTTCATCCATTTTGCTGAACTATGATAAATTATTTGATGAAGTGTAATGGTGTGATTATTTCTTTGTATAACTTTTATAAAAGTTTAGTTTTGTACAATATTTGATAAAATTTCTTTGACAAACTTCTTTGATAGTGTAATACCGGCCTTATGATATATCTCGTAACTTTCATATATCAACAATAATAATGCTTCCATTAACTTCACCTTTACCAAAGTTTCTTTCTCTGCTTATTTATTGGTCAATATCTAACGCAACATATTCCAATAAAACACTTCGTAATACCAGCTGATCTACTAACAAAATACTTTCTCTGGTCACCGGTTCATAACTTCACTCAAAAATATCTGGTAAATCAATACTGTTTCATAACATCAATAGCTCTATTATCTCGTTAACTCCCTTCATCTTTACTGTCTCTCAACAATGATAATGTTTCCATGTCATAGCTTCCTTCTATATTTATCAATACATTGTCATAACATTTTAAATGCTTGTGGAAACTTTTCTAACTTGTCAAATTATTTTTCCACTATTCATAAACAATTAATAATATTCATTTTCATCATCAAAGTTTACACATGTTACTTTTCTTCATCTGACTTTTCATTCTGTTGACTATGCATGTCCTATCGTCGATCAGAATAATGATCGTCATCCTACCTTTCATTTAAGGACCGCCGAGAGGGAGGGGCAAGGGGGGCAAATGCATTGGGACCCGTAAGCAAATGAGTGCCCGTTAGTTTCAATTTATTGTAGCTACTTTTGTATTATGTAAAATGTTGTCTATAACTTACAACCTGTCCAAGGCTTTTCAGTGTAAGGATGTCGATTTGTCTAGAGAAATTTGTCAAGAGAAATGAGGCAAAATAACACTTCAGAGGCATATATTGTACCCTTTTGAACATAAGACCTTCAGGACAGGATTCATTCCTCGGGGGTGGAGCGTTCCTACTTGAAGCTAACAACTGTCCTGGCATACACCATTTGGAAGAACAATAGGGCTGATCAATGAATAATCACACACAGAATTCAAAATCAGAGAAACAACTTTATTAATACTGAAGAAACAAAATACAAAATGAAAAAATAAGCAAATAAACAGAAATATCAAAATAAGAAAATCAAACTCCTAAAGGAAAATGTACCGGTACCAGAATTGAGTCAAACAAAAATAAATTAATAAATCATAAAATGTTGAAATAAATCCAAAATCAGCTTAAAAATCCAAAATAATTTACTCAAAATCAAAGAATATTAAAATCAATCCAAATGGATTCCAAAAATTCAGAAATAAAATCAAAAACTGACCAAAATCAAAATATAAATTAATTGGATCTCAATAAAATTAATTACACAATCAATTTAAGCAATCAGCGAATCAAGATATCTAATCAAATTAATCAAATCTTGATTGAACAATAAAAATCCTATTAACAACCATTAATCAATTATTCAAATCAATCATTACATTAATCAATCTTCGATCAGATACGTAACTGAAATTTGATCTGATCCCAATATAATCAGTACTCATTGAAAATTCCACATTGTGAGCTCATCACTTCAAATATCATGTCACCTCGCCATAATGTACAATTTAAATTACCATTACTCTAATTAAATAATTCGTGTATCCCACTATTAAACAGGGTTTCTCCAATTATGATCCAATATCATAACATAATCTGCCAACATCGCCTGTATGATCCCTTGTATGGGTTAAGATGCTCTCATAAAAGTACACCTCTTATGCATCCAAATTCTTAACACAACTTTGCCCTTTTAGTGGACATAAAATTGGTACATATTATCTATGAGCTCTCATATGTGCGACAAATGTGCACTTCAATAGGATTTGGGATGTGTTACACTGACATATTATAATAAACACCAATGCATGAGAAACACGATTATCCAAGGATTTAACTCATGACTCGATACAACATTTCGGGTCCCGAACTCAGTACTGTTTGTCAACGTTTATGGGTGTATGACAACTATACTAATAAGCTATAACTGAGATGCTTGCGCTATCCTCACGAAAATACTGTCTGATGCAAGACAAAAACCAAAAGAAACCAAAAATGGAAACTAGACTGTATGCAAATTTGAATTAATGCAATAATGAAAATATTATATGTCCACAATTCGTACGACGACAATTAACATTTGAAACAACGATGAGTGTAGGTCACAACGATGTTTCTCCAACACTAATAAAAACATGGCACAAATTGTATTTACAAATAATACTCACAAAATATGTACACGAATAGGTTTTGAAGTAAGGACATCGACCTACCTGTTCAGAGCATGGCATGTCTGCAACTGTCACTTGTACCAGAGAGAGAATGCGTTCCTACCTCAAATGGTTAGTGTGTACCTGTACCCTTCTACAAAATTCCATTAAATTAATTAATACATTATTATTATTATCCAATATTATTTCTTACAGTGATTTGTCTCTGCAACGACTCTGGGACGTGAAAGGTCAGTGTATATCCATACCCTTCCGTAAAATTCCATTATTGAATAAATTATTATTATTATCTCAAATTATTGATGGTCCCAGGAATCAACCTGAGAGGAGACCTTGTGTCTCTGGGCAAATGGGAGTGAAATGCGTCGTTGCTAGTCATCTGCAACATTAATATATTGGATTCAGCAAGAGAATCCAACTAGCCTCTTTCACTCCAACTCCAGCACATAACCTACAAGAGGTGCCCTTGTTAAACCGAGCAACCCAGTGGAAGGTTGGGTAACCAATCCTAGCGGGAAACTGGGTCGGTGAGCCGATCAGTGTTGGGGGCTCCAAAGCTCACAACCTTGGCAGTATCCTTGTCAGTGTGAAACATCACTGGCCTAAGTCAACATTCTTTCAACTGTTAAAAGCATGGAGGAAAGTTCAGCAAATGCTACTACCCCAGGTGGTAACCAATCCACCGTCGCTTCGAGTGACGCATGTAAGCCTTCGGAATCTGGGGAACTTGCACCGAAATGCTTGGAGGTATCGGAGACTCCACGAAAGATCAACCATAGAGCCAAGAATTTCTTTGCTACCTTTAACACAAATTCTCTCCGGAAGGTTGGAAAATTAAAACAACTCACGGATGCTCTAACTGAACATCAGATCCAAATTGCGGCAGTTCAGGAAACACGATTTACTGATGAGCATGCCTTTGAATCAGAAGGCTACAGAATCTTCAAGGGTAAGCCAGGTAAGCGTGTTATAGAAACGGTTCCCCAACTCGGTACTGGATTTGTAGTCAACAAGAAGATTCTAGACTCCATCACAAATTTCACTTCTGTAAGCAGTCGAGTCTCGACCCTTTCCTTTCGAAGTACAAATAAAATGTATACTATTGTGAACGTTCATGCACCGATCAACGTAGCGAACAAGAAAGACCCGGAAGGAACTGATCGATTCTGGGAAGAACTTGAAGACATTTTATCGAAGATTCCAGACAAACATAATATCATTTTACTTGGGGATTTCAATGCCCAGGTAGGCAAAGAAAGAAAATTTCGAAACATTGTTGGAAATTACTCCGCTCATCACAGAACGAATCGTAATGGAGAACGGCTAATAGAGTTATGTAGGGCCTTCAACCTGGTAATGAAATCCACTGCTTTCAAACACCTGCCCAAGAAACAAAAGACCTGGAAATCCCCCAAATCCCAGTCTTGGCGAATTCCAGATTGATCACGTCGCAATTGCACGGAAAGCTCAAAGAGAAATTCAGAATGTGAAGTTCTACGAAATGCAAAACTGGACTCGGATCATTATCTATCTAAAATTAAAATCAAACTCCTCCCGAGAAACACATGGAGGTTCCGAGCCAAAAAGACTGAAAGATATGATGTTGAAAAACTGGCGTCCGGTAATGAGTTTACACGAAAACTACAAACTGTGGATGCAGAGAACTGGGAACAACTGCGAGAGGCGCTGGTTGAGACAGCAAAAGAGACAGCAACTAAAACGAGGAAGCATGCTTGGTGGAACAGTGAATGTGACGCAGTAATAAGGAAGAGACAGCATGCCTGGCAGAAATGGAATTCGCAACAAAATCAAGTCAACTGGACAGACTTCTTGAATGAGAGAACGAGTGCAGCAAAAACCATCCGCAATGCTAAACGTGCCTTTCATAAAAACCAGATGGATCAAATCGAACAGGATTTCCAGAAGAAGAATATGCGCAACTTCTATAGAACATTTAAAAGCAACTTGAAGAAATATAGCCCTCCATGTCTTCAGTTTAGGGATTGCAATGGAAAACTAGTTTATAGCGACAAATTAAACGTTCAAATTATACGCCAAATCAATACATAAACAAATATATATTTTATATATTAGTACATGTTTCGACCCACAGTGGGGTCATCCTCAGCCTAAAAAGAAAATCAATTAAGAATTGAAAAACTAAAATGGCATATGCGCCTTAAATCTAAATTAAAATGAAAAATTAATGATAATAATTGTAATAAATAAAATATAGTAATAAAATGGATATCCTTACAAAGTAGTATTAATTAAATAAATATAAGATTGGTCTTTTAACAATAATTTTAAAAAAGTAGTTAGAAATAAGAACTATTAACGGTGAGTGTAAGAATGTTAAGCTTTAAATTATTTATCAAAATATACACAAAATAATTTAGAAAATCAATAAAATAATTCAGCTCGGCGCTTGAGTTAAATAAGTAGAATCCTCTTCAATACGGAGACTATTAACGATTTTTAAAAGGTGCCAACCAGTATTATGATGACATGAAATAACCTAACAGATAGGAAAATACATTTTTCTGACATGGTTTATTTTCCTATCTGTTAGGTTATTTCATGTCATCATAATACTGGTTGGCACCTTTTAAAAATCGTTAATAGTCTCCATATTGAAGAGGATTCTACTTATTTAACTCAAGCGCCGAGCTGAATTATTTTATTGATTTTCTAAATTATTTTGTGTATATTTTGATAAATAATTTAAAACTCAGCAATTCTTAACATTCTTACACTCACCGTTAATAGTTCTTATTTCTAACTACTTTTTTAAAATTATTGTTAAAAGACCAATCTTATATTTATTTAATTAATACTACTTTGTAAGGATATCCATTTTATTACTATATTTTATTTATTACAATTATTATCATTAATTTTTCATTTTAATTTAGATTTAAGGCGCATATGCCATTTTAGTTTTTCAATTCTTAATTGATTTTCTTTTTAGGCTGAGGATGACCCCACTGTGGGTCGAAACATGTACTAATATATAAAATATAGATTTGTTTATGTATTGATTTGGCGTATAATTTGAACGTTTAATTCTAACATCAATACGGATATTTAAAAACATTTGTTTTCAATGGCAAATGTATTTGCATTCTATAGCGACAAAGATAATTGTCAGGTGCTTGCAAAATATTTTGAGTCCCTTCTTAACTGTGAGACTCCAAGTTCCATATTCAAATTTAATGACCATGCGCAAGTCCACCCAGATTCCTCTTAACCCACGAAAGAGGAAGTCAAACAGATTATCCGATCTCTAAAGAAGCATAAAGCTCCAGGTGAAGACTCGATAATCGCTGAACTGTGGAAGTTTGCTAGTGACAATACAGTGGATAAATTAACGGACATCATACATGAAATTTGGGATACCGAAAGACTTCCAAGTGATTGGACTTCTGCTTTAATCCACCCCCTTCATAAGAAAGGCGATAAAGAAGATGTTAACAACTATCGAGGCATCTCCCTCCTACTGATAACTTACATAATCCTCCCAAAAGCTCTTCATACTAGGGCTGAAGAACAGCTAGATACAGAACTGGGTGATTATCAAGGAGGTTTTAGGAAGGGACGGTCATGTGTGGAGCAAATCATGAATCTCAAATCTATCCTTTCATATCTGAAACTAAGGAGCAAAAAATTTGTAGCAACTTTCATTGATTTTAAGAAAGCTTATGACTCCATTGATCGGACTACCCTACTTAAGATTCTAAAGGAGTTCGGCCTAGACAACAAAACCAGAGTGATCATCCAACAGACTCTCACCAACACCACTTCAAAAGTTAAGTTGAGAGGCGAGATTTCCAATGCCTTCGAGATAAGGACAGGAGTTCGACAGGGAGATGGTCTCTCGGCTCTACTATTCAACTTTGTTCTTGAGAAAGTTATCCGTGAGTGGCGCAAAACAATGAGTGGCGAAGGAGTCGAAAATGGAATCAGACTTGGTCACAAGAATAAGAACCTATCAATTGACTGTCTAGCCTTTGCAGATGACCTTGCGGTTTTTTCAGATTCGTTGGATACGGCCAGGAAACAGATCAACCAGCTTCAAACACAAGCTGCAAAGGCGGGCCTCCTGATCTCTTTCGAGAAAACAGAATTTATTACTAACATCAAAACGGCTCCAAAACATATTGAAGTGAATCATGGGAAAATCAAGCGGGTTGTGAAATTTAAGTATCTTGGGGAATGGATAGACCCTACAATGTCCGAAAACGAGGCTTTTGCGTCACGCTTGAATAAAATTGAAATGGCTTACCATCTAACTAAGAATATGTACAACAAAAGATCTATATCCCTGAATGCAAAACTGAAGCACTGCTGCACGGTCATCCGGCTAGAAGCTTTGTATGCAGCGGAATGTCTCTCCATGAATAGAAAAGGCATAATGGAAAAACTGGAGACCAAGGAAAGGAAGATATTGAGGAAAATCCTGGGTCCAGTCAAAGAACGCGGCGAGTTCCGAAGACGCCACAACCACGAGTTGTACACTCACGTAGAGAAAATAACGAACGTGATGAGGAAAAGGAGGATTTCTTTTTATGGACATATAACCCGAATGAAATCAACACGGCTATCCAACAGAATATTTGCTTTTCTCCGTGAGAAAAAGACAAAGGGGGCCTGGTTCATTGAAGTAGAGAAAGATCTGTTGGAGACTGGGATTACACGTGAAGATATCCAGGAGCGTGGCCCACTTAGGGATAAACTTCAGAAACATCGGAGTTTTCAACTTAAGCCGAAGCTAAAAAACCGGGAGGCTGGCTGCGTGGCTCAGGGGTAACGTTCTCGCTTGCTGGGCCCAAGGTTGCAGGTTCGTATCCTGGCGCAGTCAGCTGGTATTTGAGGGTGCGCAAATGCGAGGGAGTCGTGTCCGTAGATTTACTGGCACGTTAAAGATCCCCTTCGGGGCCAAATTCCGGCACCCCGGCGTCTCTAAAAGCCAGTGTAGTTAAAAGGTACGTAAAACCAATAACATTATTATTATTATAAAAACCGGGAAGGCGTGGACGACAAAGAGAAAGGTGCAACATCGATTGCGAATGAAGGAGTACTGGGCTAACATTAAAATGCAGAAAAAACAGTTGACATGACGTGGTCCTTAGTTGGCCGTAACGAAGGAAGAAGAAGAAGATTATCTCAAAATGTGCCCAAAGCACGGGAAAACATATGATTACTCAAGGCTCGGTTTTCAGCACGGCCAAGTGAGGGTTAAAGTACCTTTAGCAGGGGAGTGAAGAGGGAAGAATAAAACGACCTTGGTACAAGACAACATGTGTTGAGTCCATACACTCAGTGGTAACAAAAACATCCTACAACTTGCACTGAATAAGCATCCCTAATTTAAATGAAATGTACGAGCAGCTAGTCTCGTAAGCCTAGTAGTCTCCAGTTCGAAGCCGAGTGAGGTACAAACTTTGGAACATACTCTATCGTGGTCAATAACTGCAAGCGCCGTTCGGCCTTACCTTTCACATTTAGCATGCCTCATACACATGTCTTACCTTTTAGGTAGATTTCATTAGAAAGCTAACTATTGCAATGGGTCCCATGTTTCGACTTCCGGAAAATTTCGACATATCTTCGCGTTTCACATCCCCCAGACCCCAAAACCACCGTCAGTTCAAAAGTTTATATATAATTTATGTATATATGTATGTATCTATCTATCTATCTATATATATATATATATCAGTTTCTTGTGGACACGATAACTGCCGTAATTTTGCACCAATCACTTTGAATTTTTTACATAACATGTATCCCTATAAAATCTCGGTCGAGTTCGTTAATGGGCAAAATCAGTCGAAGGGGGTGAAAATGGGGGGCTTTTTTCGGAAAAGTGAAATTTCGCTATAACTCTCTTAATACGTGAAATATCGAATCCATTCAAAGTTCATAATATGTGTCGGATAAGTGCCAAACATTTATGTCAAATAAGTTTTTTGATAGCACCAACCATTGACCAAAGGGGTGGAAAAAAGTGGGTTTTTCGGGAAACATTAATCATATCTCTCTTAATAGGCACAATATCAAAACCGTACGAAATGGAAAATATTCCCCTAATAATTACCTAAAACTTTTGTCTGAAAGAATTTTTGATATGACCCACCATTACGCCAAGGGATGAGAAAAATGATTTCGGAATTTAAAAAAATGCCAAGTGCCATCAGAGGTTACCATAACAACGCTTTTAAATTGATGAGGGATGAGCCGTTGCCATGACAACGCACTTGCACGAGATCAGATTCAGTATTTCCATCTGACTAAGCAGGCCCCGTGGTGTTGGGGTAGCGCTCCTGCCTCTCACCCGGAGGCCCCGGGTTCGATCCCCGGCTCCGTCAGGGATTTTAAAACTGACGTGAGGGTTGGAACGGGGTGCACTCAGCCTCGTGAGGACAATTGAGTAGCTGTCTGACAGTGAGACAGCACCCCGATCACGAATACCAAGATTAACGGCCGAGAGAACCGACGCGCTGATCACGCGTCACCACAATATCTGCAGGCCAAATGGCTGGGCAGCGGTCGCTTGGTCGGCCTTAGCCCGTCATGGGCTGGATGGTGCCAGGGGTTGACTTTGACATCTGACTAAGTGGGAAGCGGCTTCGGTGACGTAACTGGTAGCATGCAGAATGTCTATGCCCAAGGTCGCGGTTTCAAAGCCGGCCGAAGACGTCGGATTTTCTAAGAGCGCTAAAATCCCTCAGTATGCTTTCCTTTGGAGGGGAAGTTCCAACGTTCGTTACGAGTTGCTGGTTGGGGTGGCATCTAGTAGCCAAGTTCACAGCTAGGTGTCATTGACGGTAGTACCTGGTAGCAACATTAGGAACTACTGCTTGAAATTGACCGTCTGCAGTCCTTACCTGAATTACAGACTAATACAGCCATTACAATTCACACCGTTTATCAGACAGATTCTACACTCACCCAAAGTACACGGGGTTAGATGACCGCGTTGTCGCAGCCCCTAAACTGAGGAACCAACCAGAAGTAGATTTCATTAGAAAGCTAAACATTGCAATGGGTACCATATGTTTCGACTTCCGGAAAATTTCGACATATCTTCGCGTTTCACATCCCCCAGACACCAAAACCACCGTCAGTTCAAAAGTTTATATATAATTTATGTATGTATATGTATATATATATCAGTTTCTTGTGGACACGATAACTGCCGTAAATTTGCACCAATCACTTTGATTTTTTTAGCGAATATGTATACCTATAAAATATCGGTCGAGTTCGTTACTGGGCTAAATCGGTAGAAGGGGGGTGAAAATGGGGGGATTTTTTCGAAAAAGTGAAATATTGCTATAACTCTCTTAATATGTGAAATATCGAATCCGTTCAACGGATAAAGCCCAAAAATTTATGTTTGAAGGTTTTTTTTTATATCACCAACCATTGACCAAAGGGGTGGGAAAAAGTGGTTTTTTCGGGAAACATTAATCATATCTCTCTTAATAGGCACAATATCAAAACCGTACGAAATGGACAATATTCCCCTAATAATTACCTAAAACTTTTGTCTGAAAGAATTTTTGATATGTCCCACCATTATGCCAAGGGATGAGAAAAATGATTTCGGAATTATAAGAAAATGCCAAGAGCTATCAGAGGTTGCCATGGCAACACTACTAAATTGATGAGGGATGAGCCATCAGACGTTACCATGACAACGCACTTGCACGAGATCAGATTCAGTATTTCCATCTGACTAAGTGGGAGGCGGCTTCGGTGACGTAACTGGTAGCATGCAGAATGTCTATGCCCAAGGTCGCGGGTTCAAAGCCGGCCGAAGTCGTCGGATTTTCTAAGAGCGCTAAAAATCCCTCAGTATGCTTTCCTTTGGAGGGGAAGTTCCGACGTTCGTTGCGAGTTGCTGGTTGGGGTGGCATCTAGCAGCCAAGTTCACAGCTAGGTGTCGTTGACGGTAGTACCTGGTAGCAACATTAGGAACTACTGCTTTAAATTGACCGTCTGCAGTCCTTACCTGAATTAAGACTACTACAGCCATTACAATTCACACCGTTTATCAGACAGATTCTACACTCACCCAAAGTACACGGGGTTAGATGACCGCGTTGTCGCAGCCCCTAAACTGAGGAACCAACCAGAGGTAGATTTCATTAGAAAACTAACTATTGCAATGGGTACCATGTTTCGACTTCCGGAAAATTTCGACATATCTTCGCGTTTCACATCCCCCAGACCCCAAAACCACCGTCAGTTCAAAAGTTTATATATAATTTATGTATGTATATCCCTATATCCCTATATCCCTATATATATTATAATTGTGAAAGTCTGTGTGTGTGTTAGTTTGTTACCTCTTGACACTAAAACGGCTGGACGGATTTGGATGAAATTTGAAATGGAGACAGCTTATACCCTGGGATAACATATAGGATGCCTTTCACCCAGAAATAAATCATTGTTCCCGTGGAACGAGCAACATAACAGAAAAGTCACTAAAAATACTCAACTGGGACAAAATATCGAAGTTGTCGCATAAAGAGCGGACACAGCTCATTTTACGCCCCTCGATGCGAGAAACAATACTCGGTAGGTCCCTACGGGACACCGAAAACCACTTTTTAAGGCCCTAAAACCAATATTTTCAAAGATATTCGCAGAAAACTATCTTCGCTCTGATAAACTGAACTAATGGAAAGTCCGTTTCCATGGCAACACTACCTCAAGGTATGACATCCGATTTTATATAAATCCCTGTAGGAGGCAATGCCAATCCATTTGTTATCTTTTTCAAGATATATATAAACACAATAAGAACAGGGTAGCGCGCCGGCCTCTCAACTGGGGGCCCTGGGTTCGATTCCCGGCTCCGTCAGAGATTTTTGACACTGACGTGAGGTTTGCAACGGTGTGCATTCAGATTCGTGAGGACAATTGAGTAGCTGTCTGATAGTGAGGCAGCGCCCCGGTCACGAAGAACAACATTAACGGCCGAGGGATACGATGCACTGACCACGCGTCACCACAATATCTGAAGGCCAAATGACTGGGAAGCGGTCGCATTATAGGCCTAAGCCCTTCATGGGCTGTAGTGCCAGGGGTAAACAAATTAGAGGAAGCGCCTTCTAATACCGCCTTTAAGTTTTAAACACTACAGTAGCGGCTACTAAATAAAGGTAGCGATCAAGCTACGTTCAATTTCATAAACACTGGGCTCACAAATCCCGTATATTTCAGTACAAATATCAGTCTGGTCGTTATGTCAGTAGCAACGAAGCTCTGTGGCGGCTATTGCCGTTTCCGTAACACTAAAGGCATCCCGCCGTCTCATAGTCGGTGGCGTAGTCGGTAGCATGCTGAACTGCTGTGCCCAAGATAGCGGGTTCAAACCCGGCCGAAGTCGTCGGATTTTTTTAAGAGCGTTGAAAATCCTTCAGTATGCCTTCCATCGGAGGGGAAGTAAAGCCGGCGGTCCCATGTCATAGATTTATGGCATGTAAAAGATCCTTTCACAGACTAAACTTGTGTAAAGCAAAATTGTTAGGTTAGATTTCGTCAGAACGCTCTATCAAAGTTCCAACGTTCACCACTACGTATCATTGATATCTTGTGGCGAAAGTTGGAACTACTTGAAATTGAACGGAACTTGTAGCTCACCCTTTAGGGTGTCCGCTGGAAGCAGCTACAGACTCAGGCGAGCCGAACATGTCTTCGGACACTCCCGGCACTAAAAACCATACGATAAATAAATAGTCAATGTGCACTTATAAAATTGTGAACTACCTTTTGCAAAATTTACACAAGACGTGATTTTGAAAGCACTCTTCTGTATGTTGAGGTACAGATATATACCACATGGAAAGATACAATAAAATGTTGGCAAATCTGAGTTTAAGGAACTGCTGTTCAGAATAGGCATTGTGTTAAATCTGCAGAAGCTTTCGGTACAGGTTATGCATCCCATGTTCGTAACATAGAATGTTTTCCTTTGACAATGCATCTACACCATGTGCGAGGGCAACGCATTTCAAAGATCTCTAAAAACACAGTAATCAGGAAATTGGAGAAAATGTATAGTGGGAGAGAAGATTCAAGGAGAAATCACTTCGACTCTGTGATTTGCTGATGACATCGTCATCTTGGCCAATACGCCAGAGAATTTGAATGAGTTTTTGAATGGTATGAAATCCGTCTTGAGGAAAGAATTCATGATGAAAATCAATAATTGTAAAACAAAAAAATTGGAATGCAGCCGAAAAAGATCAAAAACCTCTATGGACATCAAATTGGCAGGTGAAACGCTACGGGCAGTAGGAGACGTCTGTTACTTTGGAAGCAAAATAACCAGTGAAGGACGAAGCAAAGAGGATATCAAAAGTAGGTTGGCTCAGGCAAGGACAGCATTTCTACAGAAAAGGAATCGTTTGACATAGAATTGAAGCGATTGAAACGCGGTGTTACAGAAGAATGATGAAGATAGATGGGTAGATAGGGTAACAAATGAAGCGGTATTAAGACGAGTGGGAGAGGAGAGATGTTTCTGGCGATTGCTTATGCAGAGAAGAGATAGGTTGGTACGACACATATTAAGACACCCAGGAATAGCAAGCTTAGTTATGGATGGGAGGGTCGAGCCCAAGAACTGTAGGGGTAGACCAAGGTTAAACAGATTGCCTCGGATGTAGGATGAAGTAGCTATGTAGAGATGAAACGATTAACTCAGGAGAGGGAGGCATGGAGGTCTGTATCAAACCAGTCAAAAGACTGAAGACTCAAACAAACAACAACAACAATCAGGAATTTAATTACCCACAGAGGCATCTGGAGAATTTCAATCCCAGGGATGTAACACTGGAAGAGACTGCATAATGTGCTCCAGCGGCCAAGGTGAGAGATATTTCACTATGGGTCTATTAATAGCGACATGTTGTCGTTCAAACCATCAATAATTATGGCAAAATTACATTGTGAATAGCTTAAGGAAAAATACTTTTAAATCCCCATATTCCGATAGATTTGCCATTCCAGTGTGCAAGAGTGCAGTTCCCTTTTCCAACAATATTAGCAATTTCCATTAACAAAGCGCAATGACACACTTAACAGCAGCAGGTGTACATTTAGACAAAACCATTTCTTCCCATGAACAACTGTATGTGGCCTGCTCACGAGTATCCGGACAACATAATTGTTATGTCTCAGCAGAAGATGGCAAAACCAAAAAGTAATTTTCAAATGTGTTCACATAAGGTAACATCATACCCTGTGGACTTTCTCAACTATATGAAAGTCCCACTTTGCTGCTCATATCAATACACTGTATGTATTAGAATTTTCAGAATTAGAATGGACCCACCTGTAGCCGCGATTGATGTGATAGAATAGACCAATTTTCAGCAATAATGCATCGTCCCAATTGTCTTTATCGCGAGCGAAGCCGCGGGTACCTGCTAGTGTATATATATATATGCATATCAGTTTCTTGTGGACACGATAACTGCCGTAATTTTGCACCAATCACTTTGAATTTTTTAGCGAATATGTATACCTATAAAATCTCGGTCGAGTTCGTTACTGGGCTAAATCGGTCGAAGGGGGTGAAAATAAGGGGCTTTTTTCGAAAAAGTGAAATATTGCTGTAACTCTCATAATATGTGAAATATCGAATCCGTTCAACGTTCATACTATGTGTCGGATAAAGCCCAAAAATTTATGTTTGAAGAGTTTTTTTATAGCACCAACCATTGACCAAAGGGGTGGGAAAAAGTGGGTTTTTCGGGAAACATTAATCATATCTCTCTTAATAGGCACAATATCAAAACTGTACAAAATGGACAATATTCCCCTAATAATTACCTAAAAATTTGTCTGAAGGAATTTTTGATATGACCCACCATTATGCCAAGGGATGAGAAAAATGATTTCGGAATTATAAGAAAATGCCAAGAGCTATCAATGGTTGCCATGGCAACACTACTAAATTGATGAGGGATGAGCCATCAGACGTTGCCAAGATAACGCACTTGCACGAGATCAGATTCAGAATTCCATCTGACTAAGTGTGAAGCGGCATCGGTGACGTAACTGGTAGCAAGCATGCTGAATGTCTATGCCCAAGATCGCGAGTTCAAAGCCGGCCGAAGTCGTCGGATTTTCTAAGAGCGCTAAAAATCCCTCAGTATGCTTTCCTTTGGAGGGGAAGTTCCAACGTTCGTTGCGAGTTGCTGGTTGCGGTGGCATCTAGTAGCCAAGTTCACAGGTAGGTGTCGTTGACGGTAGTACCTGGTAGGAACATTAGGAACTACTGCTTGAAATTGACCGTCTGCAGTCCTTACCTGAATTACAGACTAATACAGCCATCCCTAAGTACACGGGGTTACATGACCGCGTTGTCGCAGCCCCTAAACTGAGGAACCAACCAAAATCTCTGCGGGAGATATAATTTTGCGTGAAGAAGTAACTGACCGTTACATAGTTACACATCAGTGTCGAAACCTTGCGTAAGGACAGTGTGACCACAAGTATAAAAATGGACCCCAAATGACAAGAAGGTTACCGTTCCCATAAGACAATAAAATGTTTAAAATAAGCATAAAATGACGAAAAACAAAGTTAATTAAGCTCCAATTATAAAATACCTTCTCGCAATAAATGAGGTCTGATCCTTCTACGAAAACCGGCATATTCTGCCTATTTTCGCTTATCCCCAATTTTGTCCGGTGAAATCTACCTCCGCCTTCCGGCGTGCCGAGAGGACTTTTTTATTTCCAGTTGGCCACAGCCTGGGGACATATGACGGTATGCACTGTAGCCTAACCATACGTATTTCACAATTCTTACCATTTCTTAATTCACCGTAGCTTACCTGGGCCCACAGAGGAACATCCCGGTACAATATTTGCATGCCTTTATCTTAACCTCTCTGCATATTACCACGATCCAATTCGATGCTCATAAATGTTCCAAAACACTCAGACGGTTGTTCAATACACTCACTCAAATCATACCTTACCTGAGATAGGAAACATGTTGGAGACGCATAGATAACGTTCCTAGCTTAATTTCAGGGCACACCTCACCATGTGTCAAATTAAAATACCATCGTTAAGGAATAAAAAAATTCCCCTTGATCACTCATATCATTGATATTATTATCCCTGATATTAACATTAATAACCTGTGTTATTATTGTATCCGTAATATGGTTTAATTCTCTCTCTCTCTCTCTCTTACCCAATTTGCATGCCTTGCTCTTCGGCTTCCTCCATCTTCTGGGCTGAAATACACATACCCTAACAGAAAATAAATGTACACTCCTACCTGTGTATCAAACTTGTACGGCTTGTGAACGATATTTCCGCTAAGCATCTCAAAAATAAATCGGCAAACGTCACATCGTCACGGACGCACCTAACAAAGCAAAAAGCAATCTAACTTCAAAGATCAAACATTAACACAATACTACACAACTATAATAATCCTAATGATACACCCATAAAACAATGACATAGCATAATCAAAGATTAATACTCATCGTGATTCCCGTCAGCTGCCATCCTTCCTCAGCATGGATATTCGCAGCCCCTCTTCATGGGTTTTACATCACATTACAACCACACATCATCACTGAATACACTATTACACTGATTGATTCTTCATCATGATTACCCCTGGGTTTCACTCGTTTTTCTTTATAAATTATTACTAACACTTTCATAAGGTTACCACACACTAGTACCCTAACCAACACACAACTTATTATATTACCAGTATACACCTTTTATACATTTCTGCAGGGATTGCGCAACATGACCGCGCGTATTCCTATCTCACTAATTCTTTCTTCACAACGCCGTGGGTTGGCAGATTCCACGCGGATCCCCCTTCGAATCGCGAGCTCTTAGGTGATGTGCCGACTCAACTGGACTTTGGTGCGGACCTCGACTGTCCCGCTACGCGTTTCTCAACTCCGCGACTGCTAACATTGTCTTTGTAATTGGCGCGGAAGGACTGCTATATAAATCTGAGGTAATATAGTACCTTCCCGCATGTAAATACTTTCATTAACACAATGTATGTCTCTTCATATAATGCTCAACTTGTACTTTGCTAACTGAGGTGCAATCTTCACTGAGCTTGGCGCGCACCCTTCTACAAACTGTTCGTAAATATGCGGCGGCTCTTCTCGCTGCTAAAACACTGACTGACTGGCTGACTGAATGAAACTGGACACTGGAACGAAACTGGACTGCAACTGGACCGGAACTAACTGGAATTAGCACGCAACCAGAGGGGTGCGGGAATATATTCCCAACATGGCGGCGTTTGACACAAATCTTTCTACACTGTCGGGAGCTCGTCTCTCAGACTTTTCACCATATTCACAGTATGTGCAAATTATTACTGATAACAGGGCCCAATTAATTACCATACTGTCAGCGACATTTGATCATAACTTCCACAGATATGCATCTTGCGTCCCCTGGAACTAGTTCTGGTGTCATAGACGATACCCCTTCCAAGGCAGCAAAAATCTCCACCCCAGACAGCTCGCAGAAGGAACTAATTTATTTGATCACCGATTTATTAATATCATGATGATCTACAGTATTTATCTTGCCGACTGGCAAAAAATATCGGGAATATTTCTTACTTAGTGACGTCAAGGGTTTGACCCTCGGTGTTGTCATATCGCCACAATTAATTTATTTAGTGATTTCGGGGCGGGGCTTTGCTAAAATACGGCGTACCGTAAAACGTTCGAGAGCAAATTTTTGAGGCCAGCTCCTGAAAATCCTTGAAACGTGCTCCTGCTCTGGTCGATGCGTAATATAGAACCGTGTTCTAGACCCTCCTTTGTTGGCAAATTTTGTGCAACACATCGCTGGTACTTCCTGCGACTTGCCTGAGCTCGACTTGTAACATTGAAGCGGGCGTTTGCTATGATTAAATGATATACAATCAGGTTTCCTTTTCTCCTGTAATTTGAAGCTCATTTAAACGCTGTACTCTTTGCATGACTAAGAACCATGCGAATAGGATATGGGCACAATATGACATTGCGAAAGTATTGGTAGAAACCATTAATTTGGCAAAAGAAGTTCCTCGATTCTGAAAATTACAAAAAAAAGAAGTTTCAATGTACTAAATGTATTAAATGTATTAAATTCTATAGATGACTGTTATTTTGGAGTTATAAATGTTTAGTAATAATCTACTCTACTACAATTTAGTGTTGAATCTGCTATCAAACTAATCCGGAGTTTTAAAATGCTCCTTTTTTCATTATGTAATGGTAATTAATGTGAAGATTTGCAGAATTGTAAAATATATTTCATAAAATCAATATTAAAATATTTTCTATGAAATAAGATTTGTATGACTCTTTTAATTTTGACTGTGCATCAGATGCCTTTCTCAATGGCATTGTCTTTCCAGAATAGCTAGTAGTGGGTAGTAGTAATTAAAGTATTTCAAGAGGGGCCCGAGAAAAGAATTGCATACGGGCCCTTAAATCCTCTCGGTGGCCCTGCGTACGATGAACTATATGAAAAGAATCACGACATATACGGTAAGCTGACTAGCAACCTAGAGTTCAATGGTATGACGGTTTTTGGTGCGACTAGTTATGCCTGGTAGTGCACGTCAATGAGGCGATGACCAGGAAGCAGTTTTCAGCGAGGATTACCATGGGAGGAGTTGTTCCAGCAGTACCTACAGTTCAATGCGTGTATCTTGTTTTTCTATTCTCCTTTTTCTTTTGTTTTCTGTTTATATGCGTTGCTGGGGCTGTGATTATTAATAAACGAGTATATACATTAGCTTCTCCTTTGAGCCAAATAGCATTTTATTTAGTATATGTGGAGAGATCTCGTCCACGACATTTGTTAAAGAATTCAAGTAGAAAAAAAGCTAACTCTAGTAAGTTTCGAACCCCTTTCGATCACGTGAGAGACCAACACTCTAGGACAGAGCCAGACATGTCCATAACATCTCAGTGTTATTAACCGACTTAGATGCAACGTGTTAGCACTTCAGTATATCTTCATTATAAATCATTTCATACAAAGTTAATATTATTTCTATCAGTAGGCTATATTGCATGCAACATACTCAAACTACTGAAATATGGGAGAGGCAAAAGAAGTCAGTTGCCACCTTGTCATGTGACAGAGACGGCTCAGCTCTTTTAAGTCACTAATAAAGTGTAATATTAGAATATAAAATCCCCCAGGGGCTCACATCTAGTGGGACGTGGGTTGGCGTCCACGGGACCCCAGCTGAGTCCGGCATTGCTTCCACTTACTTGTGCCGGGCTCCTCTCTGTCTTCTTTTCTGTCGACCTCACTTGGTCAACTCTTGTTCTCTTCCGACCCGACGGTATTAGGGTATCCGAGGCCTAGGGAGTCCATTCCTTTCCCGCCTTAATTGGCCCTTGTCTCATCTTTTCTGATTCCCTCCTTCTGCGAGGGGTCAGCCTTCTTTTTATTTTCATGTTATCTCCTGCCTTCTGCTCAAGGCCCTCAAGGAGGCCGGGTGTATGTAGCCCCACCACTTTTGGTGCACCCTATATAATGCTACACCCTCAGGGGCTCACGGCTGGTGAGTTCGGGAGTTGGCGACCCCGAGGGATTCCTGAGCTGGGTCCTTTTTCCCCTTTTGTCCCTTACCCTTGGGGCGGACCCTCTCCACTTTCACTTTCCTATCTGCCTTTCATGGCTCTCCTTCCTTCCAAGTCCCTCTATCCGTATTATTCGAGGGTTGAGGGCATTTCTTTTCCTCCTGTCCTTTATTTGCCTTATTCTCCTTTAGTTTTCCATTTCTTCTTCTAGTATGTAGGTTAGTAGTTAGTTTTAGTTTTAAGTTTGCATTTCATTTTCATCTTCACGACCACCCAAACCATCAGGGGCCGATAATCTAGATGTTAGGCCCCTTAAAACAACAATTATCATCATCATCAGAATATAAAATTATAATAAACAACGGTTCACGTCAGTTAGGATAGCTTAAACCACCCTCGGCTCGATAATCAGAATTGGTGGGTCTTAAGTTATAATGCTTGCATAATTCATACGTCCGCCATCTTTAAATTGTACAACTGACGACCTTGTAGTTTTGACACAGGACGCGTCCCATGAAGGTATGTTTTACCAAATTTGGTAAAGATCCGATGATTAGTTTAGTTTGATCGTAATTTAATTTTAAGTTATTTTACTAAGTTATTTTAAGTTATGACCATTTGAGTGGCAACCATCAATGATACCTAGTGATGAACGTTGGAACTTTGATAGAGCGTTCTGACGAAATCTAACCTAACAATTTAGCTTCACACAAGTTTAGTCTGTGGAAGGATCTTTTAAATGCCATAAATCTATGACATGGGACCGCCGGCTTTACTTCCCCTCCGAAGGAAGGCATACAGAAGATTTTTAACGCTCTTAAAATATCCGACGGCTTCGGCCGGGTTTGATCCCGCTATCTTGGGCACAGCAGTTCAGCATGCTACCAACTACGCCACCGAAGCCGCTTTATTTAAAAATAAATTACTTTAATAATATTATGTACAATCAATCAAACACAGTGCATTTAAAAAGATGGCAGGCAAAGAATAGGAAGTACTGCATATCAACTCCCCTCACAACGATCTAGTCGTGCGCTCCACTCTGCGTCCGGCATTGGCTGTGCAGATTGCAGCTCAGCGAGAATTTCTACGATTATTGCCAGCAAACATGAACTCTGCCTTTTGCGCATGCGTGTCCAACCTTTCCATTGTGCTTTTGGGACAACAGCCAAGACCAGAACCAAGATTTCACAGTGATTCCTCGCTCAAACACAGAGAGGCAGCACTTGTCACACGGAATGAGAACATGGCAGGTGGCTCCTTCTAGAGTATGTGGTAGCATTTAAGAGGGAATCGCTCGAAGCAAACGGGGGAAAATATTACAAGTAGGCATCAGCTGTTCCCGCCAGGTCTTTTAATCACGCAACTTACTTATCCTATACCCACATTTTGTTAATAGACGCACTATAAACATAATTATGTTTTTATTTTTTATTTTTTGAACAGGGTATGGGTTACAGCACACAACTGATGTTCTGCACCAGCCGCCACTGGGTTTACACGTCGTCTTTAACAGCTACCTTCCAATACTTATTGTGTTATATTGGATGATTTATTCATAGACCTGGAAAAAAGAGTACGGTACATTGTTATTTAGAAACAAACATGTCCTTTATTAGGCTACAGAACTGTATCATCAACACCTTTCTTGGACCTCCCTCGTCTTCGTCTTTTGATACAACTGTATTATCTGTGTAAACATTTGATCCGATGATGTCTTTGTAGTACGGTATTTCAAATAATCACAGAAATATTCGAATTTCTAACCTGCTTCGAACAAAGAAGTCACAGAAATATTACAGGTTTTCTGATCGTTGGAGTTCCAAAGTTTTGATTGTATTTGTTTGTGAAAACACTGCTGCCAACTAGATAACACGTATTATTGCACTCACATAAAGGAAATAGCAAAGAAATCACCTTTGAAACAACTACAACTGTAACAGATATTTTCCGCAACGGAAAAGTTAAATTTGGAACGCTGTATTGTAGCTGGCTTACCCGCGCAATAGGACAAGGGACCGTTTGTTACTGTAGGTTGGTTGGATACTCAGTTTAGGGGCTGCGACAACGTGGTCATGTAGAGGGGAGCGTGATGGCGTAGTGGCTTAGCTGCTCGTCCTTCGGACGGTCGGGGATCGAATCCCTGTGACAGCTGGGTGGAAATTTTCACCCGAAAAATACGTGGCGTCAGGAAGGGCATCCAGTCTTAAATCCCCGGTCAAAACCAAAATGAGTCAGGTTGGCTCCGGCGAGCCGAAGAAAGTTCAGGACGCACAGACCAAACCATAAATTGCCATACTGGTAGACAAGGCACCCTTTGGGAATGAATGCCTAAGGTGCATGTTTCACAAAACTCGAGCTCTTAAGCCAGAGGGAGTTAGAAGGTGCGGTTTGTACCAAAATCTTATCAACTCAATAGTACAGTACATTTCTTGAAAAGTCAACGTAAATATATTTATTTGTTTACGTTGAAACAAATAAACCAAACCATAGCCCCCTTCCAGAACTGTGTCGTGTCGAGCCCGCATAACAGTAAGCCGGGCGGGTGGTGTGACACATGCGAGATTTCTCACACGGGCCTTCTAGCTATTTATTAGCCTACGGTACTTTCGATTTTTGCAAAAAATGAAAGTAGACTTATGAGATCTTCACAGGGCCATAAACTGTGTGTCTGTCTGTGTGTGAGTGTGTGTATGTGCGTGTGTGTGTGTGATTTGGTAAGTCTTCACAGGGCCATAAACTGTGTGTCTGTCTGTGTGTGTGTGTGTGATTTGGTACGTCTGTCCCCGCCTATCAATTCAAACACGATGAAACCGAATTGCACGAAATTTGGTACAGAGGTAGCACTAGTAAAGGGCACCTCAGTGTCATGTTTTATATCACAGCCATCTTGACGGAAACGTAATGACGGCCACCCAAATGTTCAAAGCTTAGATCAAATTACGACTAACCTAATCATCTGATCTCTACCAACTTTTGAAACAACATACCTTCATTTGGGAAGCGTCTTTTGACCAAAATAAAAGGTCATCAGCCCAGTAGTTTGAAGATGGCGGCCGTGTATGTTTTCAAATCGATTCCCCCTATCAATTCAAACACAACGAAACCAAATCAAACCACCTTTGGTACAGAGGTAGCACTAGCAAGGGACAAGTCAGGATCGCCGCCATCATAACAAAAAAGAAATGGCGCCCACCCAAATGTTCTGAGCTTAAATCAAATTATGGCTAATCTAATCATCTGATCTCTACTAAATTTTACAACAATATACCTTAATGTGGGAAGCGTCTTTTGCCCAAATTCAAGGTCATCAGCCAAATAGTTTCAAGATGGCGGATTATGAATCATGCAAGTATTATAGCCTAACCTTAACTTACGATTCAACAAGGCCTGGCCTCAATAATTCAGCTTATCGTACATAGGGAGGGTTAAACTGTCCTCAAGGAGGTGACCGGTAGGATATTAGCATTTTATATTAGAATGTGTAACCGCAGTAGTGACTTAACAGTTCAGGCTGACCGTGCCATATCGTGCTTGTCTGTGCCGTCCCGTTGGGTCAAAATGGCCACTATTGATCGCTAGTAAATCCATTATATTTCCGTAACTTCGTAAGTTTATATCCTTTTAGGAAATGTACTGAACAAAATAATACATATTTAGTATCAAATGGCTTAGAGAAACGGCAGAAAACGCTAATGAAATCGTTAATTGCAAGACAAAACAAAATATTAAGGAGTTATAGGCTACTAAACCAATTGTTAACAAAGTGTTAGTGTAGAGCATGTATGGCGTTGTGGAAGCGACCTGGACTCATAGTCTAGGCTCTAGAGGTTCGTTGATCAAATCCCAGTAGGTACATTTTTTTAAACTTCTTTTCTTTGTATTTATTGATTTATAACTACTCACACGTTATAATGGTAAGCATAGATAGTGTGTATTTGTAATTCACTGTCACTCGGTGGTCCTGGGTAATGAGTGCATCAACCAGCTGGACGTTGTCATCGGTAATGCAGGGGGTGCCCCAGACTGGGCATCATCGGCTAACGACACCCGTCCTTCCCTGAAGCGCTTGTGCCACGCCTTGACCCTTGGGCATGCAGTGTTCGCCGTACACTTGTGACATTCGGCGATGAATGTCCGTTCCCCCTACTCCTTCCGCTGTCAGAAACCGACCAACACCTCTTTGCTCTTCGGTTGACGCTTCAATATCACTGTTTGCAATGCGACTGGCAGTGCTGGACGATTGATGCATGCTGCTGCTCGCTTTGTATCGTCACGTGACGTGCACGCATGCCCTCTAGCGACGAGCTGTGACTTTCCACGCTCTGGTCGGAACCACACCTCGTTACACACACCACAATTAGCTGATGTCGTCACCGGTTTGCGCATTCCAGCCTCCGGCTCGTTACTTTTTGAACTCACCTTATATATATATATATATATTTACAGTATCACACCACATATTTCAACACTCGACTACAGCGATTAAAATTCGTTGTCCTTGATCCGCGGTTGTTGTTTTTTGTTGATTCTTTAGCGGTTTAGCAGCATCATGGTCTTGTAGTCCCGTGTACTTGGGTGTGTGTAGAAGCTGTCTGCTAAACTGTGACAATGTGATGTCTGTAGGCTTACTAGTGCGTGTACTTTTATACAAGGAAGGATTTGGGTAGGAAGCTGTTGTTGGTTCATTTGAGATGCATGGGCCTCATGGTCATTTAGCTCCGTGTACTTGGGTGAGTGCTGTATTTTGTCGTATAACCTGTGTTATTGTGATAGCTGTATTAGTGTTTGTATATATAATTCAGGTGAGGATTCAATCAATCAACGTATAATACCCGTATAGCACGTTGTATTTCAACAAGCTACTACAACCAACATTTAATATACTCCTTGAAAAGCACAAAGAGTTATAACTATAAGTTATATATGCATTTAGGAGAAAGTAGGCTATATAATGATCTTTACTGAACATCTTGTTGTAACATACTTTCAATCACATATGCATGTTTCGGCCCGCCTTTCAAGGCCCTTCTTCAGCATTTAGCCAATTTAAGTTCAATTAACACGAGTTGGTTGGTTCCTCAGATTAGGGATTGCGACAACGCAGTCATGTAGCCCCGTGTACTTTGGGTGTGTGTAGAATCTGTCTGATAACCGGTGTTAATTATGATTTCCTACTTTTGCTACCAAATACTACCGACAACGACACCTAGCCGGGAACTTGGCTACTAGATGCCACCGCAACCGGCACTTGGCGGTGAACGTTGGAACTTAATAGAGCATTAATCAAATATAACCTACAAATTTAGCTTCGCACAAGTGTAGTTACTGTAGTGCAAGGTTCTTTTAAATGCCATAAATCTATGACGCCATGTGCCCGCCGGCTTTACTTCCCCTCCGAAGGAAGGCATACTGAGGAAGTTTTAACGCTCTTTAAAAACCGACGACTTCGGCCGGGTTTGAACCTGCGATCTTAGGTATAGAAATTTACAGGTAAAATCTTGCTTTTTTTGAAAAGTCACCGGAAATATATTTTATGTTCGACCCTCACTATTACGTATCAGAAAACGGTATCATAATGATGGTCATTATAACACTGTTTTCCATTATGATACAGTTTCTCCAGCCAATCAGAGCTCGTTCATTGACCAATTAGGTAACGATACCTTCGCGCATGCGCTCAAAATCCAACATGTCGGACATAAACACAACATCGAACTATAATAAATTACCGACATGGAATACGCACCGTCCATATGTTCGCGTAAATAAATTGGCGAATATGAGACAAGCAATAGCACTGTACCTTAAAATCACCAACGCTAATTTCTGCACAGCGCATTGTCTTCAAATGACACCGGTGACAATATTACTGAGGGACGGCTGATGTAAACATATGGCAGCATATGGCATTGCAAGCACACAGAGCGCATGCGTCGGTCGTTCAAAGATTTTGAAAGACAGAGATATAACACCCAACGCTCGCTCTGCGATCACAAAATTCAAGTACCGTAGCTGACTCTCAACAGATATTTATGAATATTTATGTTAAAACATATAATAAAGTTATAATTATCGTCGAACATAAACAGTCGTATGCAACTCGCCTATAATGGTAATTAAGACACTCGTATGGAAATTATAAAACTCGCATACGCTCGTTTTATAAAAAATACTCGTGTCTTAATTATAGCCATTATAGGCTCGTCGCATAATGTACTATATTGTTTACAACGTGCGTTTAAATAAATTAACAAGATGATAGCCCCTGCAAAAATGTGTCGCGTCCTGCCCGCATAACAGTGAAGCAGGGCGAGTGGTCTACAAACATGGGGCACCTACAAGTACACGGTTGTGTATTCAAGAGAAACAGAATTACCCACAATTTGTTTAAGAAGTGCGTTTAAGCAAATAAATAAGAAGCCCGCATAACAGTAAAGCCAGGCGAGATTTCTCGGACAGGTTCCCTATACCCTTCACTTGTATAATTCTATTTTACTTAATCATTTACTGAATTCTAATATTTGTTTGATGAGAAAAAACTTACTTGGTGAAAATATGATAGGTTGCGTACTCTCTAGGTCTTAGTGTATTAAGATTCTCCCCCATAGTGAATACAGCAGTAGTAGGTCATGTGAGCATTATCGAAATACCAAAAAAATCAGATTTGAGGCTGTTACTGTGCTTGACCTGAATAAGCTGGTTCTTACCGTATTAACTGTTAAGCGCTTCCGGGGCCGATAACCTAGATGTTAGGCCCCTTAAAACAACAATTATCATCATCATCTGTTAAGAACTTCCTTTATATCCACATTTCACACTAAACCTGATTTAATGCGTTAATGGGCCTGGAGCAAAGCTTTATTCTCAATGTATGGATTTTACCGCAATCCTGTTTTTAGGTGCTTTGAAGTTAATCGGAAACAATCGGTTCTTTGGATTTAAAACATTTCCAATTTTTTCTAGTGCTATGTTCTAATAGACCTATTTACCAGTACTGCCAATATAGTCAATTCTGAAGGTTCTACTGAAGGCTTGATTTTAAGTTGCATAATCGTATGGCGAAGATACTGGCAATGTCTGGAGCGCTCGTCCGTTGCCAGCCCAAGCACCGACCAGATCTCAATAGTAAAGGGTATGGCAGAGATACTAGACCGAGTAAACCCTATCCCAACAGTTAACTCGGCAGGTCGTTGCCCGCTGATTTCAAGAAGGGAGCCGAGGCGCGGACGTAGACATCCGTGATGCTCCGTCAACTGCCGATACGATGTCTTGCAATGCAATTTGCGCGTACTTGAGACTCTCCAGGCTCTTTCCCGCCCTCAAAAATAACTTTTTGTTCTGGTGAAGTCTTTCATTTAGACCAGGGGTCTCCAAACTACGGCCCCACATCCGGCCCGCGGACAGATTTTGTCCGGCCCGCAGAGAGCTAGCATACTTGATAACTCCTTTTAGAGAACATATTTTTTTATAGCAAATTAAATTTAGTTTACTGAAGTATTCTAATTTTATGTTGAATAATTATTAATATGACATCTACATTGATATGGTCATGGGCTAACTACTCATAACATTGTTGTAGGCTTATTGTTATTGTTTTTGTGATAAGTTGGATAAAGAAACACAGAATTGTAATGAGTAAAGACATGTATAACATGCAGACATATGAAATACTAATGAGATTTATGTAATTGAGATTTTCCACTGACAATAGTTTGTAGTTGTGGACTAATTTTACTTGTACCAATTATTAAAAGAGATTTAAGATGCTCATCAGTTAATTTAGATCTGTAAACATTTTTTGTGTACTTCATTTTGGAGAAGGTCTTCTCACACAAATAAGTAGTACCAAAAACAGAAAACAGCCCACGAGCAAATTTATGCAAATTATCAAATTGTGTCAGTGGAAGACTCTTATAAAATTCCAACAAAGATGAGTTTTGATATTTGTTCTTAATTATATCACTGCACTGTAGTTCAATCATTTCCATTTGAAGTTCCGGGGCTACGGTTTCAATGTCAGTATCAAAAGGATCCTGAAAAATCTTAATTTGATTCGCAAAGGCATCGAAGTCCGAGAAACGAGTATCAAAATTTATTTTCAAAGCACTCAAAGTTTCGATTGCAAAATCGATAGGAAACTCAGTCTCAGTGGTGTGGCTGAATATTTCACATGTTTTAAAATGTGAAAAACATTTACTTCGTAGTTGTGATTGAAACAGTATCAATTTCTTCCGGAATGATTTGATATTAGTGTATAAATCAGGAAGATGCTGGTTTTCTCCTTGCAATCTCAAATTCAGTTCGTTCACATGTTTTGTCAAATCAACATAGAATGCTAACTTCCACAGCCATGCGTTGTTTTGTAATTCAGTAAGAGGGCGATGCTTTTCATTCAAAAAAATTTCGATCACTGCTCGAAGTTCAAAAAAGCGCTGAAGGACTTTCCCACAACTAAGCCAACGTACGGCAGTATGATAAGGTAAGTCATTTTCTCCAATCTCTTCAATAAATTGTCGGAATTGTCGGTGATTCAGCCCAAAAGATCTCATAAAATTAACAGTTGATATGACTGGTTTCAGAACTTCAGACATATCCAAACATTTTCCGCACAAAGACTGTTGATGAATGATACAATGTAAGACTAATGGTTTTGAACCACCGTCATTTTCTACAGCCTTTGGCACAAGAGCGACCACTCCTTTATCTTTCCCACTCATGTTTTTGCCTCCATCAGTTGTAATACATTTCAAGTTTTTCCATCGAAGGTTCTTTTGATTAATGGCCATTTCAACTCCTTTAAAAATATCTGTACCAGTAGTTGTGCCATGAATACTATACATATCAAGAAGTTCTTCATGCACTTCATAGCTTTTATCTACTCCTCGAATATAAATCAACACCTGAGCAGTATCTGACACATCCGTTGACTCATCCAAGGCCAAAGAAAACCACTCAACATCTCCATTTTTGTCGAACAGTTGAGAGGATATATTTTCAACGATGTTTTCTACCCTTCGAGCCACAGTGTTTGCTGACATACTGACAGTTTTTAATAAATTTACCTTTTCAGGGCACATTTCTTCGGCTGCTGCAATTATGCATTCTTTGATCATTTCTCCATCGGTGAATGGTTTTCCACGTTTTGCAATTTCAAGAGCCACACGAAAGCTGGCACGAGTTGCAGCCTCTTGTTCGGTTTTGAGTTTTGTAAATGAAGATTGCTGCGATTTCAATCCGCGCTTCATAGCTTCGAATTTTTCTGTCCGCAAACTTCCGGTATATTTTGAGTAATTTTGAAAATGTTTTGTTTCATAATGATGTTTAGTGTTATATTCCTTGAGAACGGCTATGCTTTCATTGCAAATCAAACATAGCGCCTTGTTACTGGACTCAATTACGAAATACTGAATGTTCCACTCATCTTTGAATTTTCTGCATTCACTATCAATTTTTCGCTTCTTTTCTATACTACTAAATCACACACAAAAGCAACAATTCAAATCAAAATACTGTTACAAAGATGTCTTAAACTTAAACACGCACAAACACGTTTTAAGGAGGTACGCACTATTTTATTTCACAACAGTGTCATAGGAACTGACTTGTGGTTGCGCAACTAGCCTTCTTATATGCCATCTAGAAGTGAGTGGAAGACACCAGAACTCTCTCGAACCAACGAGATTACTCTGTACGTGCTATTAGCGCCATCTGTTAGCGATAGAAGGTACTACCTATTTCCGCTTGTGTCCACCAGATGTCGTGTCACGTTACTCCTCGTGGCTCGTACTCTACGACTAATCTAGAAATTACAGATAATGACAGGAAAATTAATAATATGCAGTGTTGCCGTTTTGCGGACTTTAGTCCGATTTGCAGCCTTTCTTCAACGTTGCGTACTTTTTCGGACTTTTTTTCATCAGTGGACTATTTCACTTTTTACCACCGGCAACAATGATAATATGGTTTTGGCCCTCGGAACTTACTGGAGTAATCAGTATGGCCCTAAGGCTGGAATGTTTGGAGACCCCTGATTTAGACTAACGTATCATCCATTTAATCTGATGGCAATGTGATGTTCTCTGAACTGCGGCTTTAATGATGAATGAAAAACATCCGTCTTACCGCGCAATTCAATACAGTTTTCTCTGATATTAAGCATTCTTTTACCTTACCACCTCCCCCCCCCCCTCCCCCCCTCCCCGCCACCCTCCTTCTCCTTAATGAAAATAGTGCAACAGCAAGAACAATTATCCGCTGGCCGCCACTGCAGCGAGGCCATGGGGCCAAGCAATCTCCGTTCTCTGTAGACAAGTGGGTTCGAATCCCATCCTCGAACGTCCTTGAACAGGTTTTCAGTGGTTTCCCATGTTCAACTCCAGTTTTTTTGTTTGTTTTGTTTTTGTTTAGCGTATGGCTTTTAGTGCCGGGAGTGTCTGAGGACATGTTCGGCTCGCCAGAGTTTTGTAGCTGCTTCTATACGGACACCCATTGGGTGAGCTACAAGTACCGTCGCGTGTGGGGTGTTGTCTGGGGAGGAAAGTGTTAATGTAATGACGAGGAATTGGAAGGTAGCGGCTGTGGCCTATAGTTAGGGACCAACCCCGGCATTTGCCTGGAAGGAAGATGGGAAACCACAGCAGACCATCTTCAAGGTTGCCGGTGGGGGGGATTCGAACCTCCTCGCCTCCCGGATGTGAGCGACTGCCTGCATCCACACCGTAATGACCACGGCTAACTCACCCGGTTCAACTCCAGTCAAATGCTAGGACGGTACCTTCTAATAGGCCACGTCCACGTAGGCTACTTCAGTAATCCCTGCACGGTTTCATTCAGCATTCATTTCATCTGTCATTAACGCCTATAACGAGGTTGGCGTTGGGAAGGGCATTCTGTCGTAAAAAAAACCCGCCACATAGGAAGTAATTGCATCTCATAACCAGTCCGCCTCGTTGCGTAGTGACTAGCATTGGCTGTTACCGCGGAGGTCGGGTTCCATTACCGCTCTGCCAAGAAAATTAATTCTGGTCTGAGGGCTGGGACGGGGTACACTCAGCCTCGTGAGGCAAAACTGAGAAGAGGCGGGTTCGATTCCTAAGTCATCCTGGAAGTGGTTTTCCATGGTTTTCCACGTCTAGTCCAGGCAAATGCCGGGATGGTACCTCACATAAGGCCACGGCCACTTCCTACCCAAATTCTACCTCAATTACAATTGCACACACTAGTACAGACATTACAGTGACATAGGTTATCAGACAAATTCTACACACACCAAAATACACGGAGCTACATTGCCACGATGTCGACAAAGTCCCTAAAGAATCATCAACAATAACAACAACGACGCATATCATCCCGGACCCCGAAAAACGAGAATGATAAGGGGTAGTCATTCAATCGCATGGTGAGGTGATAGTGTTTCATATTTAGACCCCGGTAGGTACCACGTTAAGATTAAACGAGGGTCAGATGACCTCGCTGTTTCGCCACTTACAACAACAATAAGTAACTACCTAACATTAAAAGGAAGCTTGTAGTTTTAAGTGACCGTTAATCGTGCGATCATGAGCCACGCGACCTCCTTTTTACCTGGAATCCGAACCACAGGACATGGCTTTTCAGTTTGTAAATGTATTGACCGGGAATCGAACCCGGTCCAACTTGGTGAAAAGGCCAACAGCTTGACCGCTGCGCCACTACACCCCTATCTAACATCTAACGGCGAAATGACGAAATACATAAGTTATTGCTGTATCTATTATTAGCCCATTATGAATATGCATAATTGACACCGATCTTGCTTTATAATAGGATGAGTTAATTCTCAGGTCGTCGTACGTACGAGTATGCAGCTAGTTTTTATATATTTTTGCCAAGTAGAAAAAAAAAGAGGCAGATACATCGACGTTTCAACTCTTAAAACCACAACAACGTAAAAATAGGAGTTTTTGATACGTTTTTATTCAGTCTAGTAATCACATGAACTGTTATCTCCCAGGGGCACACAGCTAGTGCCACGTGGGTTGGTGACGACGGACTCCAGCTGAATCTGGCATTGATTCCACTTATTGGTGCCGGGCTCCCCTCTGTCATGATTCCTGTGACCTCCCTTGGTCAACAATTTGTTTTCTTCAGACGCTGACGGTATTAGCGTATCCGAGGTCTAGGATGTCCTTCATTTTCCCGCCTTAATTACACCTTGCCTCATCTTTCCTGATACTCTCATTCTTCGAGGGGTCATACCTCTTCTTTTCTTTTCCCAGGAGCTCCTGCCTTCTAGTACGTCGGGTACACCAAAAAAAGCTGCACTTTTTGATTGGAATGTGACACTTTCTGTGGTTACATTTGATGCCAAAAGGTAACGTTCCAGATAGGTAGCCACTTGAAAATCCGTGTAGAACACCAAAATAGCGGCCATTAAAGATGGACGCCATTTGCTGCACTAATTTGCTTGTATCTCAGCTCCTAACAGTCCGATTTCGATTTTTTGTTTTTTGTTTGAAAGCTCTTGTAAAGGGGACACTTTTTTGTCCCTATACATTTATCTCTACACCTTAAAGGTTGTGCACAATTTTCAAAAACCTGAAAATTTCACTTTTCTCACTAATTTCGTTGATAAGTAGTTTTTAATTGTGCCCACTATCCCTTTCCCCACAAAAAAAATGTTTATGTATATGGGGGTTGTGTATATGGCAAGAAAGATTTGTTTTCATAAACAACCCTGATTTTATTGAGTTTGAAAACAGTTATTAGATTAAAAAACAAATTTTTACAAACAAAAAAAACGACTAAATACTAAGAAATACTCATGTAAATTCACTGCTTCTATTCAGCTCTTATGACTCTAGATTACGCAATCATCTTCATATTCCAATTCATCTCTGAAACAAAATAATTATTATATATTATTGTTATTATTATTATTACTATTATTATATTAAGGCATTGGATCAAAAGGCAATATAATGATCTTAAAATTTTATTGTGAAACAAATTTAAAAATAATCGATTAAACGCATACCTTTTATTATATTCATTGCTGCATTGTCGACCTCCAGTGCAGTTCGTGCAAAGTAGCGTGCATGGAACCCTGGCTTTTGAACACGAGCATCGTGTACGGCATCCGGAGCAACTACACTCTGCAGGCTTCCATAATAGAAGGAAGAGAAGACCAGACCAGCGCCCACTCCCCAGCAACCATGGTCCATCCCCATCCCTCTGGCCCTGGAATGTTGTCCATCACTGAGAACGCACGACCCCAAACTTGTCCTGCCTGGTATGCTGAACGAAGACAATACTGCCGTAGTGCCTCTTTTGTTGGGGGCAGATTTTGCAGGCTGCGACTTTTTGAAGTAAATAGAAGCTTTCTAATATGATTGACTGAGAAATCTTCCGCCTCTTTGTAGTAAAGCAAAACAGTAAACTTTTCCAGAACTTGAAAAGTCTCATCAGAAATAGACTGCTGTGGTAGAGAGATAGCTTGGAAGGCTTCAGTAGCTTCAGGAAATGATTTCCACACTTTCCAGGCACTCTGTTTCCCTCTCATTGCAAATGATGACGTTATATCTGATCCAGTGAATGCATGGATTCCTCTCAATGCAACAGCTTTATGCTCACCCATACTTTCAAACATGGCCTTAATGCTCATATACCTCTGATCCCAGCACCAAATAAAATCCACATCCCCTGAAGTCCCGCAGTTTTGAGAATGTGAAAGAAAGAAATTGCCAAAACAACTACATCAGTATCCACTGTGCAAATAATTATTTTTTTGCTCCATGTTCAACACTGTCTTTAGCGTGGAGAAAAATCCTGCCTTCTGCTTCTTCCAGTTGCCTGCATTGTACCCCATCAATTGAAGTTTCATCAGGCCGAGATGAACGAATGATGCCATCAATCTCAGTACTGATGTGAACCCAATCAAACTTAAAAAATGCATGTTCTCCAAGTAACTTGAAGAGTTCTGCCTTATTCTGATCGCAGCGGAGGAACTCATTCCAATTTTTTGGTAGCATATTTCCTGGTGCTACTTGCCGACGAAGACCAACGCCTCTCTTATCTCTCACATGTTTCTTCAGACAAGTTTTCGAGTAAGTATCCCAAGAAATGTGTATTCTGTTTGCATGGAACCTCTCAGCATCATTCAAAATTCTGGTTTTGAATTCCGTATCACAGTATTCTCCAAAAGTTCGTGATGTTTTAGGTGGAAGAGCATGCGCTAGTGCTGCTCCATCGTAAATGATTGTATCGCAGAATCCTTCGAATTGTGGCTTCTTCCAGAATTTTAAGCAGCTGAGATTTCTGACATGATCGTAGAATACCATTTGAGGAAAGCGAAGGTGGGGCACTGGAATTTTCATACTCAAAAAGCTAGTCCAAATACAAGTCTCTCTTTTGACTTACAATGAAAGCCCTAGAGAAAAGCTCAACATCATTTCTCAAGTCAGAAATTTTTGAGGAGGAAACCTTTTTTCGAGCAAAGCCAAAGAATTTAGTCCGAGTTTGTTTCAGAGGAGCAAATACACTCACATTCGCATCGTTACTCAAACGATTTTCCACATAGTTGTTGTACAGTAGCAAGGTTTTTTTTTTCCAGCACCAACCAAAGCTTTTACCCGTTCTTGATCCATTATAACCTTTGTGTCCCAAACCACAAGATCACATGAGTTTTCCTCAAAAGGGTTTCCGAACTCAAGAAAGCTTCATTTTAAATCTTCCTTTTGGTCCTGGAACTTGCTCTGGTAAGCAGCGTACGTTCATGGTGAACAGGACTGTCAGTACTCTCAGTTCTCCTTGTTGACTCAAACTCATCGAGAATGCTAACTAATTGTGGCCCAGACAGCATCGATCTTCTCAACATGGCTGGATCTTTCAATAGACCTACAGCACCACCACTTCCTTTTATGAGGGCATTGTTTTGCTCGTGAGCTTGATCCACAGCGAGTGCAGAAGAAGGATTATTGGTTTTGTGGATAACAAATTGACCTTTGCAAAAGTATTTGTATACAGAGGGTGCTGTGTCTTTTAGTTCTTCTAAATCTTTTATATGGATTGGCAACCAACGAGCATAGTGGGGATGGTCCATCAGGAAAAACCAAGGTGTTAACTTCTTCAACATTTGTGTGTACAGTTCGTAGTTACCATCCCTAATCGACCGAATGAAAGACAGGAAAAGTATCTCCAGGTTTAGTACGAGAAGCCAGAATTGAAAAGTTGGGCAGTTTGAACGTTTTTCTTCAATCCATTCTTCAATTGAAATCTGTGGATTTCCTTGCGTAAATGCTTCTTTGAGCAGACTGTATAAAACCGCAGCAGTCTTCTGATGAATTACTCTTGCTTTTGTGACATGGGTAACTTTAAGACACGCTTCCGCTCCTGCCTCTGTTTTGATTCCAGAGTTTGCCACCAAACTAGTCCAGCCACTACCTTCGAGAATTTGGCCAAGCACTTTCAAAAATGCCTGCTCAATATGAAAATCTCCAAACATGACTACAAACTTGGATTCACCGTAAAAATCAGGCCAGTTCCACTGGATGGATTTAATCAAAGCAAATAGAAGCTGGTCCACACATATGACAGATGTTTGTCCTGGATTTAAAAATGTAGTAATATTTTTTATTTGTTCCATTGCATGACTCAGCATTGCCGGTGAAGAAGAACTTTCATTGAATAGGGGTAAAAGAGAACTACGCGTTAATTCAAATGATGAAGAGCATTTTTTTTGAAGCATAGAACGCTGCCCAAGAAATATCTAGAGGCCCATCTTTTCTGTCAGTAAGGATGTGGTCTAGCCATTCCTGTTCCATTTTCCATTCAGATCCAAATTCTGAAATTAACATTTCGGAAGAGTTGGTCTGGTCTGCGTTTGGCACAGGTGGCTCCTTCGAGGGCAGTGTAACAGGCTTGACAACACTGTGGCTATCTGGAAGCTCTGGCACTTTTCTGTTACTTTGATCAACACAATATATGCTTGTAACAATTTTACGAGGCTCACCAACTTCTCCTTTGGCGGGAATTTGAAAGATAGAAATTCCTGTTCCGTGGAAAGATTACTCTGAAGTTGTGCTGCTGTAGTTATGATCAACGTTGTCGTACGCGCCAATCACAAAAAGACCATGAAGCAAGTTTGAGGGGCATATGACACCTTCTTCTTCAGCTCTGAGAATCTCCAAGTAAGCAAGGCTTGCTGTTATCTCCCTAATTCTGTTTGGTGATATTGAGATGTCCCTTTCATGCATGCCTTCACTTATTGTGCTATTTCGTGTTCTTCCAAATACAGAAAAGCCCAAATATAACGGGACAGGTGGTTCATGACTTTTCTTGTGATGAACAATGTTGCCTTTCGGCATGCTTTCACTGTGGTTGAAAACTATTAATTGACTGATTGTCAAAGCAGGCTGAGTTGCACTAGTTGTGTTCTCTGCTGAAGTGTCACTATGGAGTAAATAACGCACTAGAGCCAGAAGTTCTGGAGGAACGCTTGCAGTTTGTTGATCATCATTAAGGTGACCATTAAAAGTAACTTTTTTCTGCGTTATTACTTTTCTAATTTGTTTAATGAATCTTTCACATGCAACAGCATCATCATCAAGGTTTTCAGAATGAACGTTTTGAAAAATATTAGCACCATCTCGGTACAGGAAGTATTCTCTGCCTGAAAGTTGAGCTTTGAGTTGTGGGAAATGTTCGAGAATTCTCTCACGTAGACGGGTAGTATGTGTATTTGGAAGGTCTTTACTTTCCACGCCCAGAAGATTTGCTAGGCTGTTTGTATAAAGAATTTTAAGATCAGGCATTTATAATACAATCTCAGTGTTATCAGTTTCAGAGGTCTGGATTTTCTCTCTCATGAAGAGCGCAACGGAAGCAAAGACCATACTTTCGCAGATAGAGTTGACCTCTTCCTCTTTTACTCCACTTGATCTTCTCAGACAATTTGTCAGATTTGTATAGCACTTCGAGTGGCACTTTGCTTCTTTGGCAACTAAATCGCCACCCTCGAGGAACGCTTTAAGTTCAACGTTATTGGTAATTTCGGCACATCTATTAACTTTATCGTCTTGTAGAGAAGAAACCTTATATAAAGATTTTCGAGTAGTACCCTTCTTATTGCATATAAAGCATATTTCATCTTTCATTTTAATAGATAATGTTGTACGGGCCCCATACCTTGTTTTTTTTTTTCATTTGATTCTGATGGAGCCTGTAGACTGTCTTCAGATGACGTACTGGGCAAGGACGATGAACGTTTGCGTTTCTTTGCCCTGTCAAGTTTTGTTTTATTGAAGTCAAGGGCACACTTTTTGTGCCACTTTGCCTTGTTTCTTCGAAATGTTCCTTCTATTCCATCTCCCTCATTTAACTTTTGTAAATCCAAACCATGGGGCACTGCACCTACTGTATATCCTGAAATTCCATTAAATTTTCTGTAAGCGTCCTGTAGCCAGCACCAACAAGTGATTCAGCAGTGTGTGTGGCAGGGCAAATCAAGTTTTCATCACTAGATTTTTGACAGAAACAACATATTGTCCAATCTATGGCACTGGTACTAGAAGGAGATTCAGAGTTAATATCTGCCAGTCGCAGAGGCCTTGAAGCCATTTCCAAAATTGTGAAAACTGTCAAATCTGAAACAAAGAAAGTGTAATGTTTGAAATTAGTAAACCTTCATAACAGAATGAAAACAAATATAAGAGAACGCCACAAATCATCAAATTACAAAGAGACCTACAATTTATAAAATACTAGCAGAAGTACCCGTTCTTCGAACGGTGTTCGGTGATAACACCAGACATAATAATAATAATAATGTTATTGGTGTTACGTCCCTTTTAAGTACTGTTGCTTTTAGAGACGCACCAGACATTATCAATTGAGCTACTGTTGCAATGGTTAGCGGCTTGTCATTCCTTCATAAGTTTATCAAAACGAAGTTAGTTTTCTGGGAATATCACACACACTGTTAATTTAAGGGCCTTATAATGTGGTTTTCGGAGACCCTTTATAGACTCGCGAATTTTGTGTCTCACATTGAGAAGTGCAACATATGCTTTGGTCGTCCTTCTAGGATAATTTTTATATTTTGCCTATTTTAGCATGTATTTTGAGAAGTTTTTCCCTATATCCACCCTTCTACTGTATGAAATGAACGGTGAAGAGTTTTATAAATGATTGGTGTATTGACTCATGTTTACCATACCTAATTTTACGATGCACCAAGCATCCGAACATGAGTTATAGGCGTACATAAGGATACACAGAAAGACAGACAGACAGGCAATACTATTGTCTACAACATATCACCCAGAAATCCAAATATGGGTATATCTACCACACAGTATCAAAGAAAATCATCCTTACGATGAACCCGTATGTCGACAAAAAAAAAAAAAAGCTTAGTTGAAATGTGCTCTCAAACTAAATTCACCTGACGTGTACTTCCTGACATGAAATAGAATTGAAAGCCTTGTAGATGAAACGCAATACACGTCACATAAAAACTGACCCTCTACGTTGTGTTGGGTCCCCATACACAGGAAGACCTCTTTCATAAATTATAAAAGCTTGTGGTGCATGAAAATTCAGGTTCTTTAGTCTCAAATGGCCCAAATTCCTAAAAGCCGCAAAAAATGCTGATTCAATTCAGGAATTTTTGAAAATAATGTTGTTGTTTGGAGATATAATAGATCTTCTGCACTATAAGTCGCACGTGAAAATTGCATGAAAAAATCCTAGGTTACCCCTTGACCCCCTTAATTGCATTGATGAATTATACAGTCTACGTTGGTTCCGTGATAACCTTATATTTGCAAACTTTCACAGAAATGTAATAAATGTAATAAATTGCTTCTTACTGAAATAGATGGAAAGTTGGATGCCACCCCTTGAGATAATGTTGTCATGGTTACCGATTTGCATTCCTTCATTAGTTTGTTAAATTAAATTTAATTAGTTTTCTGGGAATGTTTCAGAAACTGTTGGTTTTAGAGCCTTATAACGTAGTTTTTGAGGACCCTCGAGTTTTATTTCTGGCACCGAGGGGCTTTGTCTCGTCTTTGTACGCCATAATATAATACTAATAATAATAATATAACATAGGGATAGGAATATAATAGACCTGCCATACCACACCCGCAGATGTAAATCACGTGAAAAAAATCTAGACTACCCCTTGACCCCCTTAAGCGCATTTTACGTATTGATGAAATTTACAGCTTAATTTGGTTCCATAATAACCATCTAACCGTTTGCAAACTTTCACACTAATGTAATTAATGGAATTGTATTGCGTCTTACAGCAATAGATGGATCTCTGAGAATCTGTTGCCATGGTTATCGGCTTGCATTCGTTCATAGTTTATTAAATTAAATTAGTTTTCTGGGAATATGTCAAAAACGGTTGGACGTAGGACCTTAAAATGTGCTTTTAGGGCCCCCGAGTTTTGTCTCTCACATTGAGGGGCTGAAAATTAGCTTTGTCTCGTCCTTCTACTCCTATTTCAGCATGTATTTTAAGGGGGTATGCCCCCTTTTATGAGAAGTATAGAGAAGAGTTACATCAATGATTAGTGTCGTGCCTCTGATGGATATCTGTACCAAATTTTACGTTGATACACCCAGCCGTTCTCGAGTTATAAGGGAACAAATTTGTCCACAGACAATCAAGCAAACAGACAGACAGACCAAAACATTATTTTCGCGCGCATCTATCATAAAACAGTCTGAAACGTGTAAATAACTCAAATTTCCGTAGAAATTCAGAAAAAAAGACAAATCTTCTTTTTTATACATGTAGAGATATACTGCACCGCTCGATGTGACCGTGTTTTATTGCACAAATTTAGGTTTTACTCGCTAACCGTCGGAGATACACGAAAAGTGATAAGAACCTTTTGGATAGAAAATTAAATGCTAAAGCTCGTGTATACCATCAAAAGTTTGCTATTTCTTAGCGTTCTCTTTTTATTTGAAATGGAAAAATGAAATTTTGAAACCAAAGGGTGTCGTGACGTCACAAAAGTAGGTTTTACTCGCTAACCGTTGGAGATACACGAAAAGTGATAAGGACCTTTCGGATAGAAAATCAAATTTTGAAGCTCATATGTGCCAACAAAAGTTTGCTATTTCCTACCGTTCTCTTTTTATTTGATATGGAAATATGAAATTTTGAAACCAAAGGGTGTAGTGACGTCACTAAAATGGTCGCCATTTCTTAATAGTGCAAAATATCGAAATTAAAAGTATCCTATATGTAAACCTGGTATTTCAGCTACATCCATGCAAAATTTCATTTAAATCGGACCAGTGGTTCCTGCGTTATTAGGTAACAGACAGACAGACAGACAGACAGAAAGACAGACACACACCATCTCATTTTTATATATTAGTATGATGATGATATATTTTTCTTTTTTAAATGTGCAGAATCCTTAAGGTGTAGAGATAAATGTATAGGGACAAAAAAAGTGTCCTCTTTACATGTGTTTTCAAACAAAAACAAAAATAAAATCGAAATCGGACTGTTAGGAGCTGAGATACAAGCAAATTAGTGCAGCAAATGGCGGCCATCTTTAATGGCCGCCATTTTGGTGTTCTACGCGGATTTTTAAGTGGCTCCCTATCTGGAAAGTTGCCTGTTGGCATCAACTATGACCACAGAAAGTGGCACATTCCAATAAAAAAAAATCCTCTCGGCACGCCGGAAGGCGGAGGTTGATTTCACCGGGCAAACTTGGGGATAAGCAAAAATAAGCAGAATATGCAGGTTTTCGCAGAAAGATCAGACCTCATTTATTGCGAGAAAGTATTTTATAATTGGAGCTTAATTAACTTTGTTTTTCATCATTTTATGCATATTTTAAGCATTTTATTGTCTTATGGGGACGGTAAATTTCTTGTCATTTGGGGTCCATTTTTATACTTGTGGTCACACTGTCCTGATGCAAGGTTTCGACACTGATGTGTAACTATGTAACGGTCTGTTACTTCTTCACGCAAATTTTTTTCTCCCGCAGTGATTTTGGTTGGTTCCTCAGTTTCAGGACTGCGACAACGCGGTCATGTAACCCCGTGTACTTTGGGTGAGTGTAGGATCTGTCAGATAAACGGTGTGAATTGTGATGGCTGTATTAGTCTGTAATTCAGGTAAGGACGGTCAATTTCAAGCAATAGTTCCTAATGTTGCTACCAAATACTACCGTCAACGACACCTAGCTGTGAAATTGGCTACTAGATGCCACCGCAACCAGCAACTCGCAACGAACGTTGGAACTTCCCCTCCAAAGGAAAGCATACTGAGGATTTTTTAGCGCTCTTAGAAAATCCGACGACTTCGGCCGGCTTGAACCCGCGACCTTGGGCAGAGAAGTTCAGCATGCTACCAGTTACGTCACCGAAGCCGCTTCACACATAGTCAGATGGAAAACTGAATGTGATCTCGTGCAAGTGCGTTGTCATGGCAACGTCTGATGGCTCATCCCTCATCAATTTAGTACTGTTGTCATGTCAACCTCTGATGGCTCTTGGCATTTTCTTATAATTCCGAAATAATTTTTCTCATCCCTTGGCGTAATGGTGGGTCATATCAAAAATTATTTCAGACAAAAGTTTTAGGTCATTATTAGGGGAATATTGTCCATTTTGTACGGTTTTGATATTGTGCCTATTAAGAGAGATATGATTAATGTTTCCTGAAAAACCCACTTTTTCTCACCCCTTTGGTCAATGGTTGGTTCTATCAAAAAACTTTTCAAACATAAATTTTTGGGCCTTATCCGACACATAGTATGAACTTTGAATGGATCCAATATTTCAAATATTAAGAGAGTTATAGCAATATTTCACTTTTTTGAAAAAAGCCCCCCATTTTCACCACGTTGACCGATTGTGCCCATTGACGAACTCGACCGAGATTTTATAGGGATACATATTATGTAAAAATTTCAAAGTGATTGGTGCAAAATTACGGTAGTTATCGTGTCCACAAGAAAGTGATATATATATATAGATAGATAGATACATATATACATTAATTATAAATAAACTTTTGAACTGACGGTGGTTTTGGGGTCTAGGGGATGTGAAACGCGAAGATATGTCGATATTTTCCGGAAGTCGAAACATGGTACCCATTGCAATAGTTAGTTTTCTAATGAAATCTACCTAAAATGCAGCTTTTTGGCGTTTTTAGCCATGTACCCGACGTACCATTCTGCTCAAGGCCCTACCAACCAACCAACCAACCAACCAACCAGCGTGTAGTTAGTTTTAGTTTGCAATTCATGTTCACAATCACGCACACCATTTAGGGTTCCATAACCTTTTCTAGATGTTGGGCCCCATTAAGCAACAATAATTATCATTAAAAATAAGTTTGGTGCTTTTCAGTCTGTCAACACGAATGCACCCAAAAAGAGCTGGGTTATGTCCTAATCGTGAAATAAATTACACGAGATTAATAAAAAGAGCTGGGTTATGTCCTAATCCTGAAATAAATAATTTATTTCAGGATCAGGACATAATCCAGTTCCTTTTGGGTACATTCGTGTTGACCGACTGAAAAGCACCAAACTTTTGTTTACTTACGCAACACTGAAAAATGGCTTCAAACCTCACAATAATTATCATCATCAACATCATCAATGTGTTGTTCATTATGTGTATTATTTTGTGTCTCCCATAGTATTTTAGTTTATTTGTTTGTTCAAGTTTATCGTTTTCCTCGTTGCTTTTGTTTTGACAGTGTTGTGTATGTTTTTGTGAAGCTGCTCTATTGGAATGGATGCCGGAAGTTACTTAATTGCTGTTGAATGTCGTACAATTGTTGGTTGATTATTTGATTGGTTGGTTCCTCAGTTTAGGGGCTGCGACAACGTGGTCATGTAGCCCCGTGTACTTTGGGTGTGTCAGAATCGGTCTGATAACCGGTGTTAATTGTGACGACTGTATTAGTGTGTGTTAACTGTACTTCAGGTAAGGACTGCAGACGATCAATTTCAAGTAGTTCCAACTTCTGCTACCAAATGCTACTGTCAACGACACCTAGCCATCAACCACAACGAGCACCTGGCGGTGAACGTTGGAACATAGAGCATTAATAAAATCTAACCTACAAATTTTAGCTTAACACAATTGAAGTTAGTGGAAGGTTCTTTTACTTGCCATACATCTATGACATGGACACGCCGGCTTTACTTCCCCTCTAAATGAAGGCACACTGAGGGATTTCTAACGTTCTTAAAACTCCGACGACTTTGGCCGGGTTTGACCACCTCGCGATCTTGGGGCATAGAAGCACAGCATGCTACCAAATACGCCACCCAAGCCGCGGTTGATTATTCCTTATGTAAGCGAACCTTATTTTGTTTCTTTTCCATAGCGCTTTGTCTTGTTTCGTTGAAATGCTCGCCGCTCGTATTTTCAGTATGGCTTTTATTGGTACGTCTTTGGGTTACATTCAGTTCTATGCATTTTTTTTTTTTTTCAGGATCAAGGAATCACCCATTTCAATTGGGTACAATGGAGTTGACCGACTGAAAAACATTTACTATCGAATACTAAGGCAACACTGAAAAATGGCTTCCAACACCATAATCTGTAGTGTTTATTTACGTTTATATTAAATTGTTGTCCCCCCCTTAGTCATTAGGCAAATTCGTGTTGACTGTCTGAAGCGTTGGAACCAACCTTCGAGTATGGTCTAAGGAACCAACAGTTTGTATTGGCAACACTGCGAAATATGGCTTCAGAACTTGACAACAGTCTGTGGTGAGTATAATTCACCTGACTCACGCTAGGGGAGGGAGAGATTCTTCAATACCCCTTCCCCAACCTAGACGCAGCACGAGAAGCCAGTATGGGAAAAAGTTTAGTTGACAACGCAAGCGTAGAGTATAGGACTACTTCATAAATCGAGTGTGCTTCCGATACAAGTTGGTTTTATATGATGATAATTGTGAAATACCGTAGCTTATGCATTGGTGCATGATACCGGTGCGAGAGGATATTTGTAATTCGTGTGATGGAACAGCACAGCAAACGCAAGCATACTTCATTCTGCTCGTGTGTAACGGGAGTAGACCACACCGGTTGGCAAGGACACTACACGGTGATGGCCGAGTACGAGGCAAATATTACGTGTTTATTGACTGTGTGAAGTAAGAAGTATACAGCACAGTACGTCTGTCGAGATAGATAAGGACGCACCAATACTACGTGTTGTGTATATAGATGCAGACATTGCATTTTTGTGGCACACCCTCAAGGGCTCACAGCTGGTGAGTTCAGGAGTTGGCGTCCCCGAGGGATTCCTGAGCTGAGTCCGTTTTTGTCCTCCCTTTTCCATTGCCTTTGAGGCGTGCAGTCTCCTCATTCCCCCCTTTCCTATCTGCCTTTCATGGCTCTCCTTCTTTCTAAGTCCCTCAATGCTCATTCATCGAGGGTTAGGAGCGTTTATTTCCCCTTTCTTTCATTTACCTTACTTTTGTTTTCTTCTCCTTTTCTTGTTCTAGTTTGTAAGCTGTGGTTAGTTTTAATTATGGGCCCCAGCTGAGTCCGGCATTGCTTCCACTTACTTGTGCCGGGCTCCTCTCAGTCTTCTTTCCTGTCGACCTCACTTGGTCAACTCTTGTTCTCTTCCGACCCCGACGGTATTAGGGTATCCGAGGCCTAGGGAGTCTCTTCCTTTCCCGCCTTAATTGGCCCTTGTCTCATCTTTCCTGACACCCTCCTTCTGTGAGGGGTCAGCCTTCTTTTTCTTTTCCTTTTACCTCCTGCCTTGTGCTCAAGGCCCTTAAGGAGGCAGGGTGTATGTAGCCCCACCACTTCTGGTGCACCCTAGGTAATGCTACACCCTCAGGGGCTCACGGCTGGTGAGTTCGGGAGTTGGCGACCCCGAGGGATTCCTGAGCTGGGTCCGTTTTCCCCTTTTGTCCCTTACCTTCGGGGCGGACCCCTCTCCTCTTTCACTTTCCTATCTGCCTTTCATGGCTCTCCTTCCTTCCTAGTCCCTCAATCCGCATTCTTCGAGGATTGAGGGCATTTCTTTTCCTCCTGTCCTTTATTTGCCTTATTCTCCTTTAGTTTTCCATTTCTTCTTCTAGTATGTAGGTTGGTAGTTAGTTTTAAGTTTACATTTCATTTTCATCTTCACGATCACCCAAACCATCAGGGGCCGATAGCCTAGATGTTAGGCCCCTTAAAACAACAATTATTATCATCATTATCATTTTCGCTATCACCCAGATCATTAGGGACCGTTAGCCTAGATGTTAGGCCCCTTAAAACAACAATTATCATCATCATCATCATCAGTTTTAATTATAAATTCATTTTCATTTTTCATGATCATCGAAACCATTAGGGACTGATAACCTAGATGTTAGGTCACTTAAAACAATTATCATATTCATCATCAGCACATTGCATTTTTGAACATTCGTGGTATTTGAATCGTGATTGAACACTGGCAGTGGCTGTTGAACTTGGCATTCTAATGGATGCAACATTGATTTCGATGGAACTTGGTACGAGGCGAGGAAGGCATTCAAATAAGGAGAGGTATACTTCCGCCAGTATGTTTTCGTGTCAAGTCTTGAACTGGGCAGACCATGGTGAAATTGACAACGAATAACTGATCTGTCAGATGGGAGTAGTTATTTACGTAATTTTTAGCAGTTCCAGAGTACAAGTGAGTTGGGTAGTCCTAGGCGCCTGGACACAAGGAGAGCAACGACTAAGGATATTTATGTCCAAGATGCCAACTCCTCTTCCATAGTAACTGGTGTCCCGACTGTCAGGACCATACAGCTGTTGTCCATGGTTCACGAACTAGGACGTGACTACACCACGACTATTATTGTTATAGACTAATGAAAGCTATTAGGGCATGCTTTGCATAGACTCCCATGGTCACAAGACAGTGGGACGTGGGTTGGTGACCACGGGCCCCTAGCTGAGTTCGGCTTTGTTTCCACTTACTTCTGCAGGCCTCTCGCTATCTATTTTGTCGACTTTCCTCTGTCAACTCCTGTTTCCTCCAGGGGCTCTCGGCTAGTGGGACGTGGGTTGGCGACCACGGGCCCCTAGCTGAGTCTGGCTTTGTTTCCACTTCTGCAGGCCTGTCACTATCTATTTTGTCGACTTTCCTCTGTCAACTCTTGTTTCCTCCAGGGGCTTACAGCTAGTGGGACGAGGGTTTGCGACCACGGGGCCCCAGCTGAGTACGGCATTACTTCAACTTACTTGTGCCGGGCTCCTCTGTCATCTTTCCTATCGACCTCCCTTGGACAACTTTTGTTCTTTTCTGACCCCGACGGTATTAGGGTATCCGAGGCCTAGGGAGTCTTTCGCCTTCCCGCCTTAAAGAGGCTCTTGTCTCATCTTTTCTGATCACTCAATTCTTCGAGGGGTCACACCACTTATGTTCTCTTCATATCTCATGCCTTCTGCTCGAGGCCCTTACGGAGGTAGGGTGTATGTAGCCCCACCACGTCTGGTGCACCCTACCGACAAGGGCTTATTACTGCTGCTGAGTTCGGGAGTTGGCGACTCAGAGTGATTCCTGAGCTGGGTCCGGTATTTTCCCCTTTTTCCATTGCCTCTGGGGCTGGTCATCTCTTTCCCTTTCCTGTTTGCCGTTCATGTCTCTCCTTCCTTCCAATTCCCTCAATCCTCATTCTTCGAGGGTTGAGGGCATTTCTTTTCTTCCTGTCCTTTATTTGCCTTATCATTTATTTGTTCACCATTTCTTCTAGTGTGTAGGTCTGTAGACCTAGTTAGCAGTAGTTACATTTTTCATTCTGATCTCATCTTTCACAATCACCCAAACCATTAGGGGCCGATAACCTAGATATCGGACCCCTTAAAACGAAAATCATCATCATCAACTCTTAACCATTAGGGGCCGATAACCTGGATGTTAGGCCCCTTAAAACAATCATCATCACCATCATCATCACCAACTCTCGTCTTCAGACCTCGACGGTATTTGGGTATCATAAGCCTAGGGACTCTTTCAATTCCCTGCCGTAATTGGCCTTTGTCTCATCTTTCAACCCCCCCCCCCCTCTAGGGGCTCACAACTTGTGGACGTGGTTGGTGACCACGGGACGCCAGCTGTGTCCGGCATTGCTTCCGCTTGTGCCGGGCGCCTCACTGTGACCTTTCCTATCGGCCTCCCTTGGTCAACTCTTGTTCTCTTCCGACCCCGACGGTATTAGGGTATCCAAAGCCTAAGGAGTCTTTCACTTTCCCGCCTTAATTGACCCTTCTCTCGACTTTTCTGGTCCCTCATTCTTCGAGGGGTCTTGGTTTTCTTTTCGTGATATCTCTTGGGTTCTGCTAAAGGCCCTAAAGGAGGCAGGGCGTGTATAGCCTAGCCCTCAAGGGCTCTCGGCTGGTGAGCTTGGGATATGGCGACCCCGAGGGATTCCTGAGCTTCATGCAGTTTACCCCCTTTTTCCATTCCTTCCCATTTCCTCTTTGCCTTCCTTGGCTCTCCTTCCTTCCAAGTTCCTCAATTCTCATTCTTCGAGTGTTGAGGGCATTTCCTTTCCTCCTGTCTTTTATTTACATTCTTCTCCTTTTTGTTTCCCATTTCCTCTTCTAGTTTGTAAGTCAGTAGTTAGTATTAGTTGTAAGTTTCATTTGATCAACCTTCATTTCACTATGACCCAAACCATTAAGTGCCGATAACCTAGATGTTAGGCCCCTTAAAACGACAATTATCATCTTTTGTGATCACTCATTCTTCGAGGGGTCAGACTTCTTGTTTTTCTTTTCATGATATATCCGCCTTCTACACAAGGCCTTTCAAGGAGGCAGGGCATATAAGTTCAGGATGCTATCAACTACGCCACCGAAGCCGCGGTTGTTTCCTTTGTAAGCGAACCTTATTTCGTCTCTTATCCATAGCGCTTTGGCTTGTTTGTTGAAATGATTGCCGCTCGTGTTTTCAGAATGGTTTTTATTGGTACTTATTTTGGGTTAAATTCAGTACTATGCATATTTTTCAGGATTAGGGAAACACCCATTTTAGTTGGGTACAATGGTTTGACCGACTGAAAATCGTGCAATATAGACTACAAAGTCAATACTAAAAAATGGTTTCCAACACCATAATCTGGAGTGTTCATTTACGTTTATATTATATTGTTTCTCCCCCCTTTCCCCCTAGTCATTAGGCAAATTCGTGTTGACTGTCTGAAGCGTTGGAACTAAGTTTGTATTGGCAATACTGCAAAATATGGCTTCAGAACTTTACAACACAGTCTGTGGTGAGTATAATTCACCTGACTCACGCTAGGGGAGGGAGAGATTCCTCAATACCCCTTCCCCAATCTGCACGTAGTACGAGAAGTCAGTATGGGAAAAGTTTTAGTTGATAACGCATGTGTTGAGTATAGGCCTACTTCATAATTAGTGTGCTTCCGATACAAGTTGGTCTTATATCATTATAATTATGAAATACCGTGTGCATGATACCGGTGCGAGAGGATATTTGTAATTCGTGTAATGGAACAGCACAGCAAACACAAGGAGACGAACTTAATTCTGCACCTGTGTAACGGGAGTAGAATGACACCGGTTGGAAAGGACACTCCACGAGCATGGCAGAGTACGAGGCAAATATTACGTGTTTATGGACTGTATAAAGTAAGAGGTATACAGTACAGTACAGTACAGTACGTCTGTGGAGATAGACAAGGACGCACCGATATTACGTGTTGTGTACATCGATGCAGACATTTTTGCGGTACACCCTCATGGGCTAACAGCTCGTCTTGCCCTTTATCTGCCTTTCATGGCTCTCCTTCTTTCTAAGTCCCTCAATGCTCATTCTTCGAGGGTTGAGGGCGTTTATTTCCCCTACTCTTGTTTTCTTTTCCTTTTCTTGTTCTAATTTGTAAGCTGTGGTTAGTTTTAATAGGTACATTCTTTTCATTATCATCCAAACCATTAGAGGCCGATAACCTAGATGTTAGGCCCCTTAAAACAATCATCATCCCATTGCATTTTTTGAACAATAGTGTAGGGGCGTGGTGGCTCAGCGGTCTAGCTGAATGCCTCTCACCAAGGCGGTCCGGGTTCGATTCCCGGTCAATGCATGTGAGATTTTCGATGTGAAATGCCATGTCCTGTGGTTCGGATTCCACGTAAAAAGGAGGTCCCGTGGCTCATGATCTCGAGATTAACGGTCACGTTAAACTACAAGCTTCCTTCCTTTGAACAATAGTGGTATTTGCATCGTGATTGAACACTGACAGTGGCTGCTGGACTTATCATTCTAATAAATGCAACATTGCTTTCGATGGAACTTGGTGCGAGGCGAGGAAGGCATTCAACTAAGCATCTTACCTGCATATATACTCAGAAGTATCTCTAGACCAAAATTCAAAGATTTCTTTATTTACACCAGCTTCAAGTCACGCCATCGCCACGTCATCGTCATCGTCACCGGAAGTACCTCGACTTACTCGGGCGACCCCGACTGGCCACGTGGAAGCTCATTACGCCATCTGTGGCAGACAGTGTGCCGTCGTACACCATATCATTCATTTTATTCATCTTTTCCATCTCATTTTCACCGCTTCGCATTACTGCACTGTCTGCTTACATCGCGCCACGTATACTTGACTCGCCAGCAATTCACGTGCATCTACGAATGATATAGCAGCACTTCCATCGCTATTCGTACTGCTACTGCATCAGTGAATTCACAAGAGCCTGCTGTACCGGTACTACACTAGTTAATTCACCGAGCCTGCTACTTCACATTCTATCGCCTGCTTCACGCGACTAGTGAAAGCTCAGGGCCTGCTGTACTGGTACTAAATGAGCGAGTGAGCAGAGCCTGTTATACCTCTGTCCATTTCACCGCTTTATAATTACACTCATGCGTTAACTCATCGCCACCGAGTTATTCCTCTCGTGACTCAATCATTCATTCTCCTCCAGGGGCTCACATCTAGTGGGACGTGGGTTGGCCACCACGGGACCCCAGCTGAGTCTGGCATTGCTTCCACTTACTTGTGCCGGGCTCCTCTGTCTTCTTTCCTGTCGACCTCACTTGGTTAACTCTTTTTCTCTTCCGACCCCGACGGTATTAGGGTATCCGAGGCCTCTCTTCCTTTCCCGCCTTACTTGACCCTTGTCTCATCTTTTCTGTCCCCCAGGGGCTCACATCTATTGGGTTGTGGGTTGGCGACCACGGGGCCCCAGCTGAGTCCGGCATTACTTCCACTTGTGCCGGGCTCCTCTCTTTCTTCTTTCCTGTCGACCTCACTTGGTCAACTCTTGTTCTCTTCCCACCCCGACGGTATTAGGGTATCCGAGGCCTAGGGAGTCTCTTCCTTTCCCGCCTTAATTGGCCCTTGTCTCATCTTTTCTGATTCCCTCCTTCTGCGAGGGGTCAGCCTTCTTTTTCTTTTCATGTTATCTCCTGCCTTCTGCTTAAGGCCCTCAAGAAGGCCGGGTGTATGTAGCCCCACCACTTTTGGTGCACCCTAGATAATGCTACACCCTCAGGGGCTCACGGCTGGTGAGTTCGGGAGTTGGCGACCCCGGGGGATTCCTGAGCTGGGTCAGTTTTCCCCTTTTGTCCCTTACCCTTGGGGGCGGACCCTCTCCTCTTTCACTTTCCTATCTGCTTTTCATGGCTCTCCTTCCTTCCAAGTCCCTCAATCCGCCTTCTTCGAGGGTTGAGGGCATTTCTTTTCCTCCTGTCCTTTATTTGCCTTATTCTCCTTTAGTTTTCATTTTCTTCTTCTAGTATGTAGGTTAGTAGTTAGTTTTAGTTTTATGTTCGCTTTTCATTTCCATCTTCACGATCACCCAAGCCATCAGAGGCCGATAACCTCGATGTTAGGCCCCTTAAAACAACAATTATCATCATCATCATCTTCTGACCCCGACGGTATTAGGGTATCCGAGGCCTAGGGAGTCTCTTCCTTTCCCGCCTTAATTGGCCCTTGTCTCATCTTTCTGATACCCTTCTTCTGCGAGGGGTCAGCCTTCTTTTTCTCTTCCTTTTACCTCCTGCCTTGTGCTCTAGGCCCTTAAGGAGGCAGGGTGTATGTAGCCCCACCACTTCTGGTGCACCCTAGATAATGCTACACCCTCAGGGGCTCACGGCTGGTGAGTTCGGGAGTTGGCGACCCCGAGGGATTCCTGAGCTGGGTCCGTTTCCCCCTTTTGTCCCTTACCTTTGGGGCGGACCCTCTCCTCTTTCACTTTCCTATATGCCTTTCATGGCTCTCCTTCCTTCCAAGTCCCTCAATCCGCCTTCTCCGAGGGTTGAGGGCATTTCTTTTCCTTCTGTCCTTTTATTTGCCTTATTCTTCTTTAGTTTTCCATTTCTTCTTCTAGTATGTAGGTTAGTAGTTAGCTTTAGTTTTAAGTTCGCTTTTCATTTTTCATCTTCACGATCACCCAAACCATCAGGGGACGATAACCTAGATGTTATGCCCCTTAAAACAATTATCATCAACATCATCATCATCATCATCTTTTCTGATACCCTCCTTCTGCGAGGGGTCAGCCTTCTTTTTCTTTTCCTGTTATCTCCTGCCTTCTGCTCAAGGAGGGAGGGATGTAGCCCCACCAATTCTGGTGCACCCTAGATATTGCTACACCTTCAGGGGCTCACGGCTGGTGAGCTCGGGAGTTGGCGACCCCGAGGAATTCCTGAGCTGGGTCCAGTTTTCCCTCTTTTATCCATTACCTGTGGGACGGACCCTCTCCTCTTTAACTTTCCTATCTGCCTTTTCTGGCTCTCCTTCCTTCCAAGTCCCTCAATCCGCATTCTTCGAGGGTTGAGGGCATTTCGTTTCCTCCTCTCTTTTATTTGCCTCATTCTCCTTTGGTTATCCATTTCTTCTTCTAGTGTATAAGTTAGTAGTTTTAGTTATGGTTTACATTTCTTTATCATCTTCACGATCACCCAAACCATTAGGGGCCGATAACCTAGATGTTAGGCCCCTTTAAACAACAATTATCATAATTAATAATTCATTCTACTTTATTACATCCAATCACCCACTATTTTTCACCGCGTGTCACAAGTACTCATCCTTCGATTTTATTACCTTCTTCATACATTTTCATATTTACAACCCATAGGAGGCATTTTCATTCGCTTTTACATACCATTTCATTCGTATTGTTGAAGGTTAACCTATACCGTTCCGCCGTACAGCCTTCAGTGTCACTTCACCCAGTGCCCCATTAGACTCCTCCCCTCATATCCATCCTTTGTCGGTCGATTTCCTTGGTTTCCTTGCTCCATTACTTTATCATTTCATATCTCATCTTTCCATTACTTCATAAACTCGATCTTACTTGTGCCGGGCTCCTCTCCGTCTTCTTCCCTGTCGACCTCCCTTGGTCACCTCTTGTTCTCTTCCGACCCCGACGGTAATAGGGTATCCGAGGCCTAGGGAGTCTCTTCCTTTCCCGCCTTAATTGGCCCTTGTCTCTTCTTTTCTGATTCCCTCCTTCTGCGAGGGGTCAGCCTTCTTTTTCTCTTCATGTTATCTCCTGCCTTCTGCTTAAGGCCCTCAAGGAGGCCGGGTGTATGTAGCCCCACCACTTTTGGTGCACCCTAGATAATGCTACACCCTCAGGGGCTCACGGCTGGTGAGTTCGGGAGTTGGCGACCCCGAGGGATTCCTGAGCTGGGTCCGTTTTCCCTTTTTGTCCCTTACCTTTGGGGCGGACCCTCTCCTCTTTCACTTTCCTATGTGCCTTTCATGGCTCTCCTTCCTTCCAAGTCCCTCAATCCGCCTTCTTCGAGGGTTGAGGGCATTTCTTTTCCTCCTGTCCTTTATTTGCCTTATTCTCCTTTAGTTTTCCATTTCTTCTTCTAGTATATAGGTTAGTAGTTAGTTTTAGTTTTAAGTTCGCATTTCATTTTCATCTTCACGATCACCCAAACCATCAGGGGCCGATAACCTAGATGTTAGGCCCCTTAAAACAACAATTATCATCATCATCAACCTTTTGTAGGTATTTCGACGCTACATTACATTTTGTACGTATTTTGAACCTAGCCTTCATTTTGTGGGTGTTTTTCAATCTATTCCTTTTTTGAATCTTTTCGTTCTAAATTCCCTCTTGTAAGAACATTTTGTGAGTTGTTTCAATCTGAGTTCCTTTTTGTAAGTAATTTCCGTCTCACTTAATTTTTTCGTTCTGGTTTCCGTTTCATTATCATTTTCGCTATCACCCAGATTATTAGGGGCCGATAACCTAGATGTTAGGCCATTTAAAACAACAATTATCATCGTCATCATAGTAATTTTTGTGGCATACTTGGTGAGCGAATTGTTTAGTTACCATATCTACGAAATTTCAGAATCCTTCGAACGTTACAGCTCGTGTTGTACCGCGATGAGTACCATAACTTTAATTGTTGACACCCGGTACAATTGACTTTATCACTTATGGTGCTAAGAATCCTCTTCATGTATTAGCGGGATTTCAGGATTTGTTGAATATAATGTTCTCTTAGGCTCAGCCTTGTTCGTCCTGGACACACCTAGTCAACTAGTTAAAAATTGGCAAGTTCTTGGAAATTAAGAATTAACTTTTATGCTACTATGAATAATTCATAAACCGTTTCACTTGGAATTTAGAAGGCTCCATATCTTTTTCAGCAGCTCTCTTGCCTCTTCTCATTTTTTGGGCAAACTGGGACATGTTATCAACAGTTTATCTGCAGCGTCAACCCTCTTAGCATCAATCCCCCAGGGGCTCACATCTAGTGGGCGTGGGTTGGCGACCACGGGGCCCCAACTGAGCCCGGCATTGCTTCCACTTACTTGTGCCGGGCTCCTCTCTGTCTTCTTTCCTGTCGACCTCACTTGGTCAACTCTTGTTCTCTTCCGACCCCGACGGTATTAGGGCATCCGAGGCCTAGGGAGTCACTTACTTTCCCGCCTTAATTGGCCCTTGTCTCATCTTTTCTGATTCCCTCCTTCTGCGAGGGGTCAGCCTTCTTTTTCTTTTCATGTTATCTCCTGCCTTCTGCTTAAGGCCCTCAAGGAGGCCGGGTGTATGTAGCCCCACCACTTTTGGTGCGCCCTAGATAATGCTACACCCGCAGGGGCTCACGGCTGGTGAGTTCGGGAGTTGGCGACCCCGAGGGATTCCTGCGCTGGGTCCGTTTTCCCTTTTTGTCCCTTACCTTTGGGGCGGACCCTCTCCTGTTTCCTTTAGTTTTCCATTTCTTCTTCTAGTATATAAGTTAGTAGTTAGTTTTAGTTTTAAGTTCGCTTTTCATTTTCATCTTCACGATCACCCAAACCATCAGGGGCCGATAACCTAGATGTTAGGCCCCTTAAAACAACAATTATCATCATCATCTTAGCATCAATACCCTTTAGTGTTTTTACCATATGGACTCCAGGAGTGAAGCCCTGCTTCTTTATAACATTCACTCTACCTACATTTCCATTACTAAATACAATAGCAGCATCAAATGCTGCAATCTTAACCATTTTTACTGAAGCAAAACCGCTTCCATATTAAACTATTGAAACTCTCATTAGGATTTTGTGTTTTGCCATGTTTTACTACAGACGTGCAAATTATTAGAATAATGCATGCATTTCTACGTTTTATTCACACGGGATTGTTATTTCATGTGGATATTTAATCGGGTGTTTGTGTGGGAAGACATTTCAGAATCCGTCGATCGTTAAAGCTCGTGTTGTACCGCGATGAGTACCATAACTGTAATTGTTGACACCCGGTACCATTGACTGCATCACTTACGGTGCTAAGAATCCTCTTCCGGTATTAGCGGGATTTCAGGATTTGTTCAATATTATGTTCCTTTAGGCTCAGTTTATTTTACGTGGGCACTCCCCATCCAGTTACCACAGGCTTCTGGAGTACCTTTGGCTCAACCTCAAAGACATTACCGACCTACGGTCGTGCCAAGTATACCTGCGCATTGCAATACATACCCATGGCCAGTAGGAGTTTGCAGTTATGTTCGGTCTTCGAGAGTTAGAACCTTAGCGTAGGAAACGCTAAATATCGTATATATATTCCGTTATGGCATTGCACATCACATACTAGTGTTAAGGTGTTAGCGCCAACAACAAATTATTGGTAAATCTAAGACACTAAACGCCAATTGAATATTGAAGCTTGAAATTTTGTACACCAAAGGCATTAAATGAAATGATGTACATTTAATTATTTAATGGCAATTAGGATGTGAATTGCATTATGAAAAATGTGGAAAGTATTGTCAATGAGTTGTACTAATAGATAAAAAATAATCGAAAAATGACATTTTCTGACATTTTCATGTACGTGTGCATTTTGTGTGTTTTTTTAACATAACACCCCCCAGGGGTTCACATCTAGTGGGTTGTGGGTTGGCGACCACGGGGCTCCAGCTGAGTCCGGCATTGCTTCCACTTACTTGTGCCGGGCTCCTCTCCGTCTTCTTTCCTGTCGACTTCACTTGGTCAACTCTTGTTCTCTTCCGACCCCGACGGTATTAGGGTATCCGAGGCCTAGGGAGTCTCTTCCTTTCCCGCCTTAATTGGCCCTTGTCTCATCTTTTCTGATTCCCTCCTTCTGCGAGGGGTCAGCCTTCTTTTTCTTTTCATGTTATCTCCTGCCTTTTGCTTAAGGCCCTCAAGGAGGCCGGGTGTATGTAGCCCCACCACTTTTGGTGCACCCTAGATAATGCTACACCCTCAGGGGCTCACGACTGGTGAGTTCGGGAGTTGGCGACCCCGAGGGATTCCTGAGCTGGGTCCGTTTTCCCTTTTTGTCCCTTACCTTTGGGGCGGACCCTCTCTTCTTTCACTTTCCTATCTGCCTTTCATGTCTCTCCTTCCTTCCAAGTCCCTCAATCCGCCTTCTTCGAGGGTTGAGGGCATTTCTTTTCCTCCTGTCCTTTATTTGCCTTATTCTCCTTTAGTTTTCCATTTCTTCTTCTAGTATGTAGGTTAGTAGTTAGTTTTAGTTTTAAGTTCGCTTTTCATTTTCATCTTCACGATCACCCAAACCATCAGGAGCCGATAGCCTAGATGTTAGGCCCCTTAAAACAACAATTATCATCATCGACTTCACTTGGTCAACTCTTGTTCTCTTCCGACCCCGACGGTATTAGGGTATCTGAGGCCTAAGGAGTCTCTTCCTTTCCCGCCTGAATTGGCCCTTGTCTCATCTTTCCTGACGCCCACCTTCTGTGAGGTGTCAGCCTTCTTTCTCTTTTCCTTTTACCTCCTGCCTTGTGCTCAAGGCCCTTAAGGAGGCTGGGTGTATGTAGCCCCGCCCCTTCTGGTGGACCCTAGATAATGCTACACCATCAGGGGCTCACGGCTGGTGAGTTCGGGCGTTGGCGACCCCGAGGGATTCCTGAGCTGGGTCCGTTTTCCCCTTTTGTCCCTTACCTTTGGGGCGGACCCTCTCCTCTTTCACTTTCCTATCTGCCTTTCATGGCTCTCCTTCCTTCCAAGTCCCTCAATCCGCCTTCTTCGAGGGTTGAGGGCATTTCTTTTCCTCCTGTACTTTATTTGCCTTATTCTCCTTTAGTTTTCCATTTCTTCTTCTAGTATGTAGGTTAGTAGTTAGTTTTAGTTTTAAGTTCGCTTTTCATTTTCATCTTCATGATCACCCAAACCATCAGGGGCCGATAACCTAGATGTTAGGCCCCTTAAAACAACAATTATCATCATCATCATCTTCCGACCCCGACGGTATTACGGTATCTGAGGCCTAGGGAGTCTCTTCCTTTCCCGCCTTAATTGGCCCTTGTCTCATCTTTCCTGACACCCTCCTTCTGTGAGGGGTCAGCCTTCTTTTTCTTTTCCTTTTATCTCCTGCCTTGTGCTCAAGGCCCTTAAGGAGGCAGGGTGTATGTAGCCCCACCACTTCTGGTGCACCCTAGATAATGCTACACCCTCAGGGGCTCACGGCTGGTGAGTTCGGGAGTTGGCGACCCCGAGCGATTCCTGAGCTGGGTCCGTTTTCCCCTTTTGTCCCTTCCCTTTGGGGCGGACCCTCTCCTCTCTCCCCTCCCCTCTCCCCCCTCCCCTCTCTCCCCTCCCCTCCCCTCTCCACCCCAATCCTCTGCTCTTTTCCTTATTAGTTAGTTTTAGTTTTAAGTTTACATTTCATTTTCATCTTGACGATCACCCACACCATCAGGGGCCGATAGCCTAGATGTAAGGCCCCTTAAAACAACAATTATCATCATCATCATTTTAACATAACATACGACAAAACAGCCCGACAACCAAAGGTACTTCTTCCACCCCGTCAACATCCACGCATTCTTAATTCTGTAAACCAACTTTTTCTCGAGCATGGGTGGTCGTAGCAGTATGAAATATGGCTTGTTATGAAGACCATAGCAATGCAAGGCTACGTTTTATTTACACGGGATTGTTATTTCTTATGGATAATTAATCGGGTGTTTCTGTGGGAAGAAATTTCAGAATCTTTCGATCTTTACAGCTCGTGTTGTACCGCGGTGAGTACCATAACTTTAGTTGTTGACACCCGTTACAATTGACTGCATCACTTACGGTGCTAAGAATCCTCTTCCTGTATTAGTGGGATTTCAGGATTTGTTCAATATATTGTTCCTTTAGGCTCTGCCATGTTCGTCCTGGACACACCCGAAAAAGCACGGAATAAGTGACTGAAGTCCCTCTAAGGCAGAGGTAATTTTTAAATATAAAATACATTTTCAGCAAAGGTGCATCGACAGATTCAGATGAGATGAGCGAGATATGCTCTAAAGAAATCAATACAAAAGTAATGCAATGGTTGGACGATTGTTGTTGGTTTGATGGGTCCAACTACAAGGGTATAACCTCATAGGTGTAGATACTAGAGTTTAGCCGTCAATAAAACGTTACCCATAGTCTTACATACAGCTACAGCTAAAGCATCCATGGGGATGGTCCCCTGTCCTCTCCCTGTTGCCACACCTAATTCACCTGTTTCCCCAACATTTTTTATCATTTTCTTCCACCCATTACTTGTCATAGGACCTCTTCTCAGCGATATTCCCGCAATGCAGGGTTACTATTGCTGCCATTCTGATAAAACAACCAGTCTCTGTTTACAACAGGCAATACGTTTCACACGGAAAAGTTCAACTTTCTTATGTTACAACGAAGATTCACTTCTCAAAAGGAATCAACATGCGTCACCAAGGATCTAACACAACGCACTTCTACCAGAAGAACATTTGGACGTCAGAGTTATGGAATATTGCACGTTCTGACCGCTTACTGCTCCATATTCTTGCCTGGTGGCAAAACTTGGAACTAATAATATTTGTGGCATACTTGGTGAGCGCATTGTTTAGTTAACATATCTACGAAATTTCAGAATACTTCGATCGTTACAGCTCGTGTTGTACCGCGATGAGTACTATATCTTATTGTTGACACCCGTTACAATTGACTGCATCACTTACGGTGCTAAGAATCCGCTTCCTGTATTAGCGAGATTTCAGGATTTGTTGAATATAATGTTCTTTTAGGCTCTGCCATGTTCGTCCTGGACACACCTAGTTAAAAATTGGTAAGTTCTTGGAAATTAAGAATAAACTTTTATGCTACTATGAAGAATTCATAAACCGTTTCACTTGGAATTTAGAAGGCTCAATATCTTTTTCAGCATCTCTCTTGCCTCTTCTCATGTTTTTTGGCAAACTGGGACATCGTTATCAACAGATTATCTGCAGCGTCAACCCTCTTAGCATCAATACCCTTTAGTGTTTTTACCATATGGACTCCAGGAGTGAAGCCCAGCTTCTTTATAACATTCACTTTACCTACATTTCCATGATTAAATACAAGAGCAGCATCAAATGCTGCAATCTTAACCACTTTTCCTGAAGCAAAATCGCTTCCATATTAAACTATTGAAACTCTCATTAGGATTTTGTGTTTTGCCATGTTTTACTACAGACGTGCAAATTATTAGAATAATGCATGCATTTCTACGTTTTATTCACACGGGATTGTTATTTCATGTGGATATTTAATCGGGTGTTTGTGTGGGAAGAAATTTCAGAATCCGTCAATTGTTAAAGCTCGTGTTGTACCGCGATGGGTACCATAACTGTAATTGTTGACACCCGGTACAATTGACTGCATCACTTACGGTGCTAAGAATCCTCTTCCGGTATTAGCGGGATTTCAGGATTTGTTCAACATTATGTTCCTTTAGGCTCCGTTTATTTTACGTGGGCACTCCCCATCCAGTTACCACAGGCTTCTGGAGTACCTTTGGCTCAACCTCAAAGACATTACCGACCTACGGTCGTGCAAGTATACTTGCGCATTGCAATACATACCCATGGCCAGTAGGAGTTTGCAGTTATGTTTGGTCTTCGAGAGTTAGAACCTTAGCGTAGGAAACGCTAAATATCGTATATACAGTATATTCCGTTATGGCATTGCACATCACATACTAGTGTTAAGGTTTTAGCGCCAACTACAAATTATTGGTAAATCTCAGACACTAAACGCCAATTGAATATTGAAGCTTGAAATTTTGTACACCAAAGGCATTAACGAAAAATGAAATGATTTACATTTAATTATTTAATGGCAATTAGGATGTGAATTGCATTATGAAACTTGTGGAAAGTATTGTCAATGAGTTGTACTAATAGATAAAAAATAATCGAAAAATGACATTTTCTGTCATTTTGTGTGTTTTTTTTAACACAACACCCCCCAGGGGCTCACATCTAGTGGGTTGTAATGACATTTTCTGACATTTTCATGTACATGTGCATTTTTTTTTCAATTTACACAGTGATGCCTTGTTTTTTCTTATTATAACTGGGTTGGCGACCACGGGGCCCCAGCTGAGTCCGGCATTGCTTCCACTTACTTGTGCCGGGCTCCTCTCTGTCTTCTTTCCTGTCGACCTCACTTGGTCAACTCTTGTTCTCTTCTGACCCCGACGGTATTAGGGTATCCGAGGCCTAGGGAGTCTCTTCCTTTCCCGCCTTAATTGGCCCTTGTCTCGTCTTTTCTGATACCCTCCTTCTGCGAGGGGTCAGCCTTCTTTTTCTCTTCCTTTTACCTCCTGCCTTGTGCTCTAGGCCCTTAAGGAGGCAGGGTGTATGTAGCCCCACCACTTCTGGTGCACCGTAGATAATGCTACACCCTCAGGGGCTCACGGCTGGTGAGTTCGGGAGTTGGCGACCCCGAGGGATTCCTGAGCTGGGTCCGTTTTTTTCCCCTTTTGTCCCTTACCTTTGGGTCGGACCCTCTCCTCTTTCACTTTCCTATCTGCCTTTCATGGCTCTCCTTCCTTCCAAGTCCCTCAATCCACCTTCTTTGAGGGTTGAGGGCATTTACTTTCCTCCTGTCCTTTATTTGCCTTATTCTCCTTTAGTTTTCCATTTCTTCTTGTAGTATGTAGGTTAGTAGTTAGTTTAAGTTTTAAGTTCGCTTTTCATTTTCATCTTCACGATCACCAAACCATCAGGGGCCGATAACCTAGACGTTAGGCCCCTTAAAACAACAATTATCATCATCATCATCATCACTAACACCCCCAAGTTTCTGGTAGCTACCAGAACAGATGGGGGTGATTTCAAGCTGGTAAAGAGTATTTTGTTTTCTCGCCACATAGAAGGTGTCTATGGTGAGCTTGAGAAAGTACAAAAGATGAGGAACGGTAGCTTGTTGCTCAAGACTAGGACTGGAGAGCAAGTTGAACGACTTTTGCAATGTGACCACTTTGGCGACATTCCCGTCAAAGTGGAAAAGCACACGTCCCTGAATCTGGTCCGAGGAGTTATTTTCCACCGGGACCTGATTCTGAACACTGACGAGGAGCTCAAGGAGGATATGCGGCACCGTCACGTGACTGATGTCCGGCGCATTACGCGCAAGGTCAATGGTCAAATCGTGGATACTGGTGCTTTCATTATTTCCTTTGAGCTTTCGGTGCTCCCGGAGAAAGTCAAGGTTACAAGTTACCGTTGTGACGTACGGCCTTATATCCCTCCACCAATGAGGTGTTATAAGTGCCAGAAGTTCGGGCACATGTTATCCCGATGCTCGAGCCCCGCAATCTGCGGAACATGCGGTAAGGTACCACACGAAGCGGAAGAGTGCACAACACCTTATCAGTGCACTAATTGCCCTGGATTTCATTCACCTCGGGACAGGAGCTGCCCTGTCTTCCTGAGTGGGAAGAAAATCCAGGAGATCAAAACCCTGGATGGTCTCATTTACCAGGAAGCCCGCAAGAAGTACCGTACCACGACTTCGCCTTCTCCAACGATTGATTACAGAGCCATAATACCAAATTTGGTCCCGGCTACCTCATCTTTTGTACCAGCTGTGAAACCTGCAACTGAGTTTCCTGTTCCGAAACCAGCTCCTAAGATTATAACGGAAAGCCCGAAGGTGACTTCAACTCCACCTTCGGCCAGCACGAAGGCTGTGCAAGCGAAGGCTGCTCCGCCCGCACAGCAGGGGAGGAAGTTGGAGACTTACACCCCACTCAGGAGGAGGACATGGAGATTATAGTCGACGTAGTGACTGTAGATCCTCCCGAGTCTTAAGTTGTACCTTGCTGCTCCAACTTGTTCCCTAAGTTCACACAATGGCACTGTTACAGTGGAATTGTAACAGTTATGACAGGCATTTGACCGAACTCCGTCAGCTTATTGCCCAATACGCAGCGAGTATAGTCTGCCTACAGGAAACAAACCTCAGACCTGATCACGAGACTGTTCTGAGAGTTTTCCGACTATACTCTAAAGAGCGACAAGACGCCGCCCGGGCTTCCGGGGGCGTTTGTACCTTCGTTCGCTCTGACTGCTATAGTGAGGAGTTTCCACTCGCCACTCCTCTGGAAGCTATTGCAGTTCGCGTGTCTTTGCCTGCTATGACAACTGTTTGTAACTTGTACCTTCCACCGAACCAGCCCCTTGATATTAATGACGTCTTTGATCTTGTTGATCAACTTCCAGTCCCTTTCCTAATCGTGGGTGATTTCAACTCTCATCACCCCCAATGGGGATCACCATCTTCCTGCCCCAGAGGAAGGGACGTGGAGGGCTTAATTCAAGGGTTGGATTTATCTCTATTAAATACAGGGGAAGCTACACATTTTAGCTTAGCGCACGGCACGTACTCACACATTGACTTGAGTGTGTGTAGCCGTGCGCTGGTCCCCCTATTTGGTTGGTATGTACACGACGACCTCTGTGACAGTGACCATTTCCCGATCGCTCTTACCCTTCTTACCCAGACGCCCGTGGAGTTCCCCAGTCGTTGGGTTCTTATGTGGGCAAATTGGCCCTCGTTTCAAGAACGAGCTGTGTTCGTTGATCGTGGTTGCCGGAGCGTCGATGACGAGGTACAGCACATCACCGATTTGCTTCTTGCTGCCGCCGAAGAGTCCATTCCATCCTTTTCTGGGACTCGTCGTCGCAAACTCGTCCCTTGGTGGACAGAGGATATTGCAGCGGCAAAAAGAGACCGTCGTCGAGCTCATAAGCACTACCGTCGGCGTCCAAGCATGGCCAATTTGGTGGCGTTTAAGAAATTTCGTGCCAAGGCACGGATTCTTATTCGCCAGAGTAAGAAACAATCCTGGGAACGGTATGTGTCATCTATTACGGCACATACCCCCTCCTCTCAAGTGTGGACTAAACTACGACGCATTTCGGGAATTCAGACATTTTCTACTGTACCGGGAATTTCCATTGATAATGACTTGGTTACAGATCCTTATCGCGTTGCAAACCATCTCGCCTCGTATTTTGCGGATATATCCTGTTCCGATAACTATGACCCTGCGTTCGTGGCCCTGAAGCGCGAAGCGGAACGTTTCCAGCTTAGTTTTGCTTCCCGCGCTTCGGAGGAGTACAACGTGCCCTTTACGGGGTGGGAACTCCGCGGAGCGCTGGCGCTCTGCAGGGACACGTCTCCTGGCCCGGATAATATTCACAACCAGATGCTTAAACACCTTAACGATGAGAGCATTCGTTATTTGCTCAGGGTGTTCAATCGTATCTGGTTGGAAGGTGTGTTTCCAGCGCAATGGCAGGAAGGTATCATTATACCTATCCTGAAGCCCGATAAGGATCCCAAATTGACAGGGAGTTACAGACCTATTTGTCTCACTAACGGTCTGTGCAAGCTCTTCGAGAGGATGGTCAATCGGCGCCTGGTGTGGGTCCTGGAGAAACGGGGACTCCTGTCTGAATACCAGTGTGGTTTCAGGGCGTCACGGTGTACCAACGACCATTTTGGTACGCCTGGAGACGGCCATACAGGACGCTTTTCTCCGGAGACAGCACCTGGTCGCTGTTTTCTTTGACCTCGAGAAGGCCTATGACACCACTTGGCGTTACGGCATCCTCTCTACCCTGCATCAATGGAAATTCCGAGGTAACTTGCCGGTTTTTATTGCGAATTTTCTGTCCCTTCGCCTGTTCCGTGTCCGATTAGGGGGGGACATATTCGCAATATCATATACTGGAAAACGGAGTCCCACAGGGATCGGTGCTTTGTGTAACATTATTTGCGATTGCCATAAACGGTATAGTCGCTGCTGCTGGTCCAGCAGTGGTACCGTCGCTATATGTAGACGACTTCGCTCTACATTATAGTGCGCACAATATGGCGGTCGCTGAACGACAGTTACAACAAGCTATTCGGAGAGTGGAACGCTGGACACTAGAGCATGGCTTTCTATTCTCAACCGCTAAGTCCTCGGTTGTCCATTTCTGCCGAAAGCGCACCTTCCATCCAGATCCTGAGCTTTATCTGGGCAATGTAGCTTTGCCTGTTGTTGCTGCGTACCGGTTCCTTGGGCTCCTTTTCGATCAGAAATTGACGTGGGAAACACACGTGCGGTGTTTGAAAACTGCCTGTGCTAAGAAACTCAACTTGTTGCGGTTTCTTAGCGGCACATCATGGGGGGCGGACCGCGCGGTGCTCCTACGTTTATATAAGGCACTGATTTTATCTAGGTTAGATTATGGCAGTGTAGCATATGGTTCGGCCCGTAAGTCAGTGCTTGTTAAACTGGACAGTGTCCACCACGGCGGTGTGAGGCTGGCGACGGGTGCCTTTCGGACAAGCCCAGTCGTCAGCTTGCTCGCCGAGGCTGGCGTACCTCCTTTACACCTGTCTCCTGGCCCGGATAATATTCACAACCTCCCCCAGGGGCTCACATCTAGTGAGAAGTGGGTTGGCGACCACGGGGCCCCAGCTGAGTCCGGCATTGCTTCCACTAACTTGTGCCGTGCTCCTCTCTTTCTTCTTTCCTGTCGACCTCACTTGGTCAACTCTTATTCTCTTCCGACCCCGACGGTATTAGGGTATCCGAGGCCTAGGGAGTCTCTTCCTTTCCCGCCTTAATTGGCCCTTGTCTCATCTTTTCTGATACCCTCCTTCTGCGAGGGGTCAGCCTTCTTTTTCTCTTCCTTTTACCTCCTGCCTTGTGCTCTAGGCCCTTAAGGAGGCAGGGTGTATGTAGCCCCACATCTTTTGGTGCACCCTAGATAATGCTACACCCTCAGGGGCTCACGGCTGGTGAGTTCGGGAATTGGCGACCCCGAGGGATTCCTGAGCTGGGTCAGTTTTCCCCTTTTGTCCCTTACCTTTGGGGTGGACCCTCTCCTCTTTCACTTTCCTATATGCCTTTCATGGCTGTCCTTCCTTCCAAGTCCCTCAATCTGCCTTCTCCGAGGATTGAGGGCATTTCTTTTCCTTCTGTCCTTTTATTTGCCTTATTTTCCTTTAGTTTTCCATTTCTTCTTCTAGTATGTAGGTTATTAGTTAGTTTTAGTTTTAAGTTCGCTTTTCATTTTCATCTTCACGATCACCCAAAACATCAGGGGCCGATAACCTTGATGTTAGGCCCCTTAATACAATAATTATTATCATCATCATCATCATCATCATCATCATCATCATCATCCTTTACACCTGAGGCGCCAACAAGTACTGCTGACCTATGCTGCAACTATTCGACAGATGCCACTTCATCCAAGCTATCCATGTTTTTTTCCAATCCGAATCGCCGGCTGTATGATGCGCTCGCCCGAGCCACTCGGCCGGCGGGGATTCGCTTGGATGACTTATACCGTCAGTTCCGATTTCCTTATGTCTCCTGTATAGTCCGAGTACCTAGCAAGGCCCCTTCCGTGGATGGTCTCTCGCCCTGATATCATCCTGGATCTGCACACCGACCCCAAGTCGGACACGGACTCCTCCGTCCATCGGAGGCTGTTCCAGTCCGTGGTGAGCCGGTATCCGGGATCAAGGCTGCTATTCACGGACGGTTCGCGGGTAAACGAGGAAGTAGTCTGTGCATTTGTGGTTGAGGATCGTCGGTTTCTCTTTTCACTTCCCGAGGCCTGTGGCGTGTACACTGCGGAGCTCTATGCCATCTTAGAGGTTCTGCGGTACACGTTATCAGACGATCACCAGCACTTTCTTGTGTGTACTGACTCTGTGAGTGCGCTGCAAGCGATCGATGTGTGTTTCCCGAAGCACCCGTTGGTCCAGCGTGTGCACGACCAGCTCGTCAGTTCGCGTAACGCTGGAACCGGGGTGACCTTTTTGTGGCTTCCTAGCCACATGGGTATTGCGGGAAACGAGCTTGCTGATCAGGTGGCGAGAGAGGCAGTCGCACTGCCCTCGCTACCGTATAAGGTGCCTGCTAGTGATGTGCGCTCTCAGTTGCGGCATTCGATCCAGTCGCATTGGGAGGAGGCATGGCGTGCCACGCCTCCACCCAACAAACTGAGAGGCATCAAGGAGACAACGAAGGTGTGGAAATCTTCCTTCCGATCTCTCCGGAAGGAAGCTGTGGTACTCTGTCGACTCCGGATCGGCCATGGGATTGCTACGCACTCCCACTTGCTAAAGAGAGAAGATCCTCCTGTGTGTACTTGCGGCGCCCACCTAACCGTGGCACACCTTCTCTTGGAGTGTGTGGATCTGGCCGATCTGCGAGGGACTCTTAAACTGCCTAATACCCTCTCCCTTATTCTCCGTGATGACGGGCCGTCAGCTGACCTCGTCATCCGGTTCATGAGGGAGAGTGGTTACTTTTTTAAGTTTTAATGTGTAGTTACGACTTTTAATTCTGGTTAAATCTGTTTTATGTTTTTTATTGTGTTATGTATTGTACTGTTCACTATGCCTTATTTGTTTTATCCTTTTTTACCATCCGCCTTTTATTCTTTTTATTCAAATAAGGCATAATTTTTGGGGCTCACTGTCTGTTTTATAAACACCATTTTCGCTTCATCCATGGCAGTGAGTTGTTTTTATCTACATCCTTTCATTTCACGCCATTTCATTGCATTAGGGGCCGATAACCTCGATGTTAGGCCCCTTAAAACAACAATTATCATCATCATATCATCATCATCACGTATGCAGAATTTTATGAAGTACAATGCATATTTAACATTCTGTGAACAAAACACACACTTTCACAATTAAGAGCCAAAACACTGAAAACACATAATATTTGCTACAAACGTATTTAAATGAAAGTTAATCTACTATAAATTATAACATCATTTCCAAATAAGAAACCATCTCCGGAATTTTTTCAGAAAATACCCAAATTATGCACTATTAACAAACAAAAAATATTTTTAAAATGTAAGCAGCAAGTTCAATGACAATCGGCTGCATATACACACTAGCAAGAACATGATAAACACAATAACACACAGCTATTGATATATTTAAGTATGTTAAAGTTATGTTATTAATTATTTCACATTAAATAATAAAGAGAAGCCTCCGTGGCTTAGGCGGCAGCACGCCGGCCTCTCACCGCTGGGTCCGTGGTTCAAATCCCGGTCACTCCATGTGAGATCTGTGCTGGACAAAACGGAGGCAGACAGGTTTTTCTCCGGGTACTCCGGTTTTCCCTGTCAAAATTTCATTCCAGCAACACTCTCCACTATCATTTCATTTCATCTGTCATTCATTTAATCATTGCCCCAGAGGAGTGCGTCAGGCCTCGGCAGCCGGCACAGTTCATATCCTCGCCGCTAGATGGGGGCTTCATTCATTCCATTCCTGACCCGGTCGGAGACTGGAAGCAGGCAGTGGATTTTCATTTTTTTCAAATAATAAAGAATAATTAATTATTCACTTCCTAAACCAAAGAAACTTACAAGGCAACTGATAAAAAATAGTACATTATGCTACGAGCCTATAATGGCTATAATTAAGACACGAGTATTTTTATAAAACGAACGTATGCGAGTTTTATAATTTCCATACGAGTGTCTTAATTGCCATTATAGGCGAGTTGCATACGACTGTTTATGTTCGACTAACTATTTTATGTTCGAAGATAAATATTCATAAATATCTGTCGAGATTTCGCCAGTTTTATGTACTGAACAGACCGGATGAGACGCAGAGAATGCCTTGTATTTGACCATGGCATTCTCGATTAGCCCACTATGACACTAGGCAACGCAGTTTAGAAGGCCTTGGAACTCCACGCAGGTGCGATGCTAACCTTATCTAATTTGTCAAACAACTGTTTCTTGAGCTCTGATTGGTGGAAGAAACTGTTTCATAATGAAAAATAGTGTTATAATGATCATCATTATGATACCGTTTCTGACACATAATAGTCAGGGTCGAACATAAATATATTTAGGCTACGTATTCTGAGCAATTTACAGTACGTTCGAGTATCATTCAACAATATTAGCTTCTTGTTGTTGCTTATTTTAGGGCTGCGACATCGCGGTCATATAGCCTCGTGCATCTAGGTGTGTGTAACCTGTGTTATTGTGATGGCTGTACCACAGTGTGCAGTTGTAAATTAGGGTTAGAACATAAAGAGGCGGCCGTGGCCTTAAGTTAGGAACCACCCCGACCACGGAAAACCACTTCCAGGATGACTCAGGTAGGAATTGAACCCTCCTCTTCTGAGTTTTATCTGACGAGGCTGAGTGTACCCCGTTCCAGCCCTCACAACAGTATTAAAATCTCCTGGCAGCGCCGGGAATCGAACCCGAACCTCCAGGGCGTCAGCCAAGAACGCTAGCCACTACACCCCTAGGTGGTTAATGTTTTTCTTGTATGTGAATGTGTCAGTGGATTCCTCTTCTTTCGTTTGTTGGTATTATTTGTCGCCTGCTTTTGTCGTTGTGCCTCTAGCACAAATGAGGTATCTCGGATGTTCATGCCTCGAACAACTCGACTGTCTAGAATTTCTGGCAAAATACACTCCTTATAAAATTGTACCAGGTTTGGAAGCATTTTTCTTTGCCATAATATCTCATCCTTTTCTATCCTTTTTACGAATAGTTTTCCTTTCTTCGTATAAACTAAATTGTCGAACCATTTTCTCCTGGTGATATTCAATTGACCTTGGACCTAGAAGAAGTAGCTGTAGCTTCGTTTCAATTGCAATTTTCCTTCTGACAGTTCCAAGAACAAACTTTTTTTTTTGTCACCTCGTCTCTCAAATCTGATTCAGTGACGGACGCAAGGCATTTTACTTCTACGGGGCCATCACAAGCAACCAAACCATCAGGACTGGTTCCTAAAAATGAATGATCTTGATCTACGAAGAACCCACACTTGGTGACCATGTTGCCAGTTTTGTCTTCGTACATTTTCAACACAGCGTCCTCATTATCTCTTCCAAATTTGACGGAAACTGAGGTGAGATTTTTGGCATACAAAGTTGATTTTACAAGATTGTGGCAAGGGGTGTGAGATAAACGCTATGACTAGCCCAAACTTGGAAGCTGTCAAGCGATTCACCCTTTGGTCGTGCCACACGGGGTTAGTGTGTTGTCCAAGAGTTGATACCTCAATAGGACTACCATTTGTTACCTCATCGGCCATTTTCTTTGAGAAGTTGATCATTCTTGTCTCAAGAACTTCATCTTCAACGTCAGGCAACTGTGCTAGTGGCCCATAGTTTTCATCACACTTTCGTCTCTTCTTTACTGGCGGTTTTTGAGAAAATGCCAGTGCCCTTCGAGATCGTCTTTTCTCTCTGGCGACAATTTTCGCCTTGAAAATACTACCTGGTCTTCCATGTAGTTTTCTCCAGGGACTAAGATGCCATGTAGACACAGTGGTGTGACTTAGCTAAGCAAAAGTAAACATCGCCATTTTGCAATGAAAGGAATACGTGAAATCCCTTTAATATTTCCCAATTGCTTACAACACCACTCAGCGAGCTCGTCCCATGTCCATACTGAACCCTTCAGAAAAGCAGTGTTTAATGTAAGAAATCTTAATCAAGGGGTCGCGCTCAGTTCCTATGTGATGTTTACGTTCGCCAAACAACATGCTCTACTGAGGTAAGGGTCATAGGATATAAACTATAAATTAGAAAGAAAGGTGACAAGATGTAAAATAATAACATGATTTAATGACTAATAGTGCACAAAAAGAAATAAACAACAATAAAATATAAAACAATCCTCCCTGAATTTCCCGTGACAGGAATATCTATCAATTCTGAGGAGTCAGACGGATCTCCCCTTTATTTAAAATGTGGATCCCGGTTCCACTACCTTGCAATTTGGGTTTTATGTGCGCGTAATGACTAACTACGAGGAATGAGTACTTTGGATGACTGTTCGTTTACAACGGGTTAACAGCCAAGATGCTTACGAACAATCATCTCGTAAATCAACGTTTACGGATATGGAACATGACATTAATAAAAAACCCTTAAAAAGTAATGCTGACACACGCACTAAATCTACTATTTACAGGAATCTCTCTCGGGACCCTCATTAGCGCGAAGACGCACTTGACTTTGAGCTGCCAACACTGGCCAAATTGCTCAACACAAACAAGGAAATACAGCATAGCACATGACTCACGGGTCACTGAATGGAATATAAACATGGAATAAACCAACAACAAAAGCCTGACTGGCTGACATTACTTTATATGAACAAAACTGCATGTTAAGATAACGCTTCGGAGATTATTGTGATTCGTAGGCAACTCCCATTTATTGAACAATTTTTATCATTGATCAGTTCTTAATTCTGTATAACAAGTTATTACTGAGCCACACAGGCACTCTCCCTAATGACCTGGCTGGCAACCCTCAGTTCGCCTTGTGAAACATCTCCCCTCTTCCTCAATTACCTGTCATCGTCCCACTCCAGTGTGTATAAATATAACTGACCAGCTGTGCCGTTATCTCAAGGAATCAACAGCAACAAACTCAACCACTATGGTCAGACATTAATCAAAATATCCAGAATTGCCCTCGCGAGGTCACAATATGGATTTGTCATCAAGCTGCCAGAAATCAGTCTACGCTGAAATTCCCGCTTGTAATGACACAAACACACACACACACATACACACATCTGGGAATGACAATACTTTTTTTTCACACAGGTCGGCTGAATGGATGCTCGCCCAATCAATTAAAAAAATATTAACACCTACGATAGAGCGGACTGCTCTTCGTCACAAATCACATTGCTCCAAAGGCAATAATTTCACTGAATCTGATCAATAATAAAACAAAAAGAAATTAATTACCCTCCAATCTACTGTATAATTATATTACTTCAGTCCTACTTCTGAAACACAACATATCTCCGAGAGACGTTTTTAACCGCATTGCGTAGCGTATGCAAACACGGTCGTCCACATAGCTACGTTAGTTAAAACAACAAACAAGAAAAGAACCTTCTACTAATAATATATGCGAGCTGTTTCCATGCAAAAGGTGTGTCAGACCAAAACTAAATAGACTACGTTAATCACACAAGCTAATTATTTACAAAACAAAATATGTCCCATACACCATAAGTTAATTTATCAGATAATAATAAATATTATTCAGTACTCATCCTCAGTCAGCCACCCGTCAAAGAACATCCGCAGCCATCTCCCAACTGGATCCTTCTTATCTCATCTCAACCATCTTGACGGAGTCTTGATATTTCCAGGCTTCCTCCATGGTCAATGATGTCATCTCTCGTGCTGATTCAAAAATTAAATTATTATACACTTGATGTCTGACTACTAAATTCGCCGTTCGGGTACTTCTTTCCCCAAAACAGTCTGTTGGCGAATTATCGAAGATACTGTCCCTACAAATATAGTACTGTGACTATCTAACAATGAATTTAACACTTTTAATAATAATTTCTGTGTCCTTCATGACACGCAAAGTATAAATGTCAACGTCCTTAGACGCGCAAAGTATAAAAGCCTGTGTCCACTGACACACAAAATAACAGCCTCCGTCCTCAGACGAAAACAAGTAATAATAAGCCTACGTCCGTAGACGCACAAAGTAATAGTCCTACGTCCGTAGACGCACAAAATAATAGTCTGCCTCCCGTCCTCAGACGAAAAGTAATAGTCTGTGCCCTCGACACACACAATAATAATAAGCCTACGTCCGTAGACGCACAAAGTAATAGTCTGTGCCCTCGACACACACAATAATAATAAGCCTACGTCCGTAGACGCACAAAGTAATAGTCAATGTCTTGGCTCTTCACACCACTTATAAATGAACCAGCCCTAGGTGTAGATAGAGGGGGAAATTAGATAAAAAATTTACAAAATAATAGTGATACAGGAATGAAATAAATATCACTAAACTCGAAAAATAGCGCAGGTCAAGAATATGCCCATTAATCCTAGAATCGATCGTAGAGATATTGTCTAGGCGATCTCCCGCGTGAATGCCAGCCGAGCGTGCCCACGCTAGACCTGCCGCGCTAAATAGGCATTCTTCTCCCATTGGTTCCCAAATTTTCTGTATGTTGGCGGTTTTTATCAGCCCTTGGCTTAGTAGGAGTGTCCAGCATGTACATCAGCCACTCACGTTACTGCATCATATTTCTTCTAGGCGCGAATATTACAATGAACATACCAGAACCATGTCTCACTGCGCGTCGCTTCTATTTTTGAGGTGGCCAACACCTGTCCTTCTGACACATCGCTAGGCTATTTCCTTTCACAGCTGAAGTATTTAGCCTTTTGTCAAACAGCTTCAGGTATGTACCCGCTGTCTCCAACAAATGCTTGAAATTTCCTCATCTCCGTCCGGCTACTTTCATGATGCTGGTGGAAATTGAAGAAATAAAACATAGAATCATTTATCCCACAGAGGATAAAGGGTTCAATACGACCTCTTCGCCCAGCCTCCGTCGTGTCGCCAATAACAGATATGTACGGAACGCCATTCAAATAGTTGTTATTGGCAAAACGTCTTTCTTCTTCTAGATTTTCCTTCATTTTACGTAAGTTATGAGAGCTACTTCCCAAACCTTCAGAAAGAAAATAATAATATTAATAACAACAATAGCAATGATTGCTTGGACGGGATTATAATTTACAGAATGTATTTATTTTAAAATCTTTAATATGTTTTGAATAAAATGTTTAAAATTGTCTTAATATAGAAATGTTTCAAGAGAGGCTTTTCTTTGCATAATTTTCACCTAATAATGAACAACAACAACAAAATAGTATTCATAATTCACTGAAACCACTTATTCAGAATTGTTTATAATATATGGAATATAAGGAAATATGGATCAATATACAGTACTTACATCACCAACTCGTATTTCATGGTTTGCGTATTTGTTGTGGCCCACGATCGGTATGTCCAAAACACTGAACATTTCCTCGACTTGAGAAAACCCGATACCTACTGCCATAGCTCCCCACACCAGAGCATCGTTCACTTCCATTTTTCCCCCAGGGGCTCACATCTAGTGAGAAGTGGGTTGGCGACCACGGGGCCCCAGCTGAGTCCGGCATTGCTTCCACTTACTTGTGCCGTGCTCCTCTCTTTCTTCTTTCCTGTCGACCTCCCTTGGTCAACTCTTGTTCTCTTCCGACCCCGACGGTATTAGGGTATCCGAGGCCTAGGGAGTCTCTTCCTTTCCCGCCTTAATTGGCCCTTGTCTCATCTTTTCTGATTCCCTCCTTCTGCGAGGGGTCAGCCTTCTTTTTCTTTTCCTGTTATCTCCTGCCTTCTGCTCAAGGCCCTCAAGGAGGCCGGGTGTATGTAGCCCCACCACTTCTGGTGCACCCTAGATAATGCTACACCCTCAGGGGCTCACGGCTGGTGAGTTCGGGAGTTGGCGACCCCGAGGGATTCCTGAGCTGGGTCCGTTTTCCCCTTTTTGCCCCTTACCTTCGGGGCGGACCCTCTCCTCTTTCACTTTCCTATCTGCCTTTCATGGCTCTCCTTCCTTCCAAGTCCCTCAATCCGCATTCTTTGAGGGTTGAGGGCATTTCTTTTCCTCCTGTCCTTTATTTGCCTTATTCTCCTTTAGTTTTCCATTTCTTCTTCTAGTATGTAGGTTGGTAGTTAGTTTTAGTTTTAAGTTTCCATTTCATTTTCATCTTCACGATCACCCAAACCATCAGGGGCCGATAACCTAGATGTTAGGCCCCTTAAAACAACAATTATCATCATCATCAACCCTATTGGAGGCTGTTCGTTGGCCTCAGTATTCCTTTCAATTACCATAGGTGGTACTTCACAATCAGACTCATTGTCATCGTCATCCTGAATCGTTTGGAAAATTTATGGAATAATCTTGATCTTCATACCTGAAATCACACAATGTTAAAAAATATTACCTTGATTATTATTACAAAACAATAGACAAATCACTTTCTAAATGTAACGTTGTCCTAACCACATACACGATATGCTTTAAACTAACCTATAATCACTTTCCATCACTTCGGGTTTCTTCAAGTCGCTTTGTTTTGAAAGGCTATATTTGGATATAAGCATACAGGCTCTCCATTGGTTATAGAGCTACACGGATTGGTGAAGTATTGGTGTTACATATCTACCATTTCAAGGAACTACTATTTGTCATGAGCAGCTGATCACCGTCACCATCTGTTTCTCTTCATTTTATTCTATTCTTGTACCCTAAATTTTATGGTGACCATATTAGGTTTTAAACACGTATATTAATACTGTGCTACGCTTTGTTTTTTTTGTTTTTTCAACAGCTGATGAAGGGGATAAAGTAAAATAAATCCCCGAAACATATACTGTAAACAACTTCAATAATTAATTGTATCTGTATAGTATTGATTCAGGCACATGTTCATTTCTTGTTAATAACTTTTGATTATTATTAACATACAGAAAGCAAATACGCATTAAAACTAACTCCAGGCAAATGCTGGGATGGTTCCTCTCTAAAAGCAATCCTATCCCCAAATTAGAAATTTACACAATAGTACAGCCATCACATTAACACATGTAATCACACAGTTAGTTAGTTAGTTAGTTATTGTTGTTTTAAGGGGTGGAACTACGAGGTCATCTGCCCCTAACACACAAATTCCATACACACCCAAAACTACATGGGGCTATATGACTGCGATGTCTCAGTCCCTAAAATAAGCAACAACAACACGTTTTACAAGTAGGTAATCTACTAAAAAATGACAGTCCTTTCAAATTAATTAATAATTATTTTATATATTGTAGCAATAGTTTACTTACCGACTTGCATCGTGGCCTATTGGGGGAGTGCTTTCAACTAACAAGCTGTTGAATATTTCTTCGGAGTCTTCAAATTGAGCAAAATCGTTTGAAACATTCATGGTGATTTCTTGCTTTCTTTTCTCCCACGTAGTCTTTGCTGCGCGGCCTCTTCTGGAACGTTTCCTTGACGGAGAATGCTTTCGTGGCATTGTAGAATAAAGTGTGAATGTTATAGGAACACTCAATCACTCAATCACGAAACACAAACGCAGAATTAGGAAATGAAACGAGAAAGGGGCGAGGTACTGTATATTCTTCTATTGCTTCCTCAAGATTAGGTCTAGTCAGACTGAAGTGTCAGCGACTAAGCCCGCAGGAAAAAGTTATGGAAGAAGACGAGTTATTTTGTTTTCTTTGCACTCCATGGTAAGTAGAATGGAATGCTGCGCAACGGGAGGTGCGGTGCGGAGCAGTGCTAGGTAGTAGGGTGGGGGAATGAAGCTTCGTGCAAGTAGTAGTGCGGGTAGCCTATCGTGTAGCCTGTGTAGTGACCGTTCTGCCGAGTTGAAGACTAGTCAAAGGTACATACGTAACGGGTTTATCACTAAACAGTTTCTTTCATCAAATATTCGAACTGCTCAGAATTAGACCCTCTACAAATTGAATAAATTTGAAGCTATTATAGCAATTTTTTCACAATAAAAAAGGTTATTGAAATATTATGCTTTTATAAAATATGTGGAATTTTGAAATAAAAATTGTTCATAATGAAGCTACTATTACAAGGGTTATTGCACAGAAATTTCGAAATTCTCCTGTTATTAGTTTTGTCGTGACGTATGTACCTTTAACCCTCAAAGTAGACACTTTGAATACATGCCCTGAACAAACGAGCAGTATATATTTTACAAAAGTGGCATATAACAAGTCCCGAAGACCTATATAACAGATTAAGAAGACAAAATAAAAATAAAAATATATTTTATTTTTCGGTAGCACAGCCTTAAGGAGCAGGGAAATTATCCGAGATGTGGGGGGCGTGAGAAAGCAGGTGATATGGAAGAAACTGAAGGAGAGGAGGCAGGTGAAAGAAAGGAAAAGACAGAAGAGAAAGGAGAAACGGATAAGGAAGAAGGTGAAACAGAAGGGCGTGTGGAAGCAGGTGATATGGCGGAAACTGAAGAAGAGAAAGAAGAATCGGATAAAGTTGGTCATGGAGAAGACAACATACTGGAAGAGATAAGGTGAAGAAGAAACAGTGGAAGAAGAGAAAGGAATTATTGAATAGTATGAGACAGACCAAAGGAAGAAAAAGAAAGGAAAATATGATGATACTGAATCAGAGGACACAGACCAAAGGAAGAAGAAGAAGAAGAAGAAGAAGAAGAAGAAGAAGAAGAAGAAAGGAAAATATGATACTGAATCAGAGGAGACAGACCAAAGGCAGAAGAGAAAGTGAGGTTTGGAAGACAGGAGACGGAGAGGCTGGAGGCATCGTAGAAGACGACGAGGCGAAAAGCGTAGGAGACGCACGAGTTGCAGACGACGGCGCAGGCGTGGAGGCAAGAGGAGAGGCAGGAGAAGATATAGAAGAAACGGAAACACGTTTTTATATAGTAAAAGTGCAGAGATAAGATGTCATGTAAGAGAGTGTGCAGTTTATTCTCAATGTCTTGTGGGAGACTGGTATTCATCCCAATGAAGGCAACGGAATATCCTGGTTCCAAGTGAAAGGGGTGCTGACATGTCGTGGACCTTGGATACAAGATCCCTAAGAGACTATATGCAGTTATATGGTGACGTCATTAATGAAGGCTATGAGTTCATGCTAAAGAAGAATAGGCTACATTTGCAAGTTACAATGGTGCAAAAGATTGGACCCAATGGGAGGCTATACAAGTGCTTCAACTTCAGCAGTTATTAATGCTGATGACGTATACACCGCCAGTCTTAAGAAGAAGGAAGTGTGGGATTAAGAACAGTGGTTATACTGAGTTGTTCTCTTTGTGTTTGTATAATAGTATCATTATGTTTAATTAGATTTAAGAATTATAAAGTTGTACAGCGCTTTCTTTATAATTCTGGGGGGCAATTGTAACCCTATGAGGTTACATGTTCTTTCGCATGTTCTTTTGTTCATAGCTGTAGATTTTCACATCTGTGGACATAGTACCTATGTATAATTTTAGTTTGTTTTTCTTATCTCTTTGATTTTTTTATTCCATGCAGATTATTCTATGCTAATATGTTAGATCAGTTGAGTTTTGAATTCCATGAAGGATTATTATTGAATTCTTTCATCTGTTCATTTTATATATAAAGCGATATCTTAAGTTGATTGAGATGTTCATGGATGGAAGACAATAAACGATATGGAAATTAAATGATACAAGTTGGCTCTCCCTTATGGTAATAATTACCACCATGGCCCTGACAACCACAAAAAGCAGTAAGTAAAATTACACCCTTAAGGAGGCAGGGTGTATGTAGCCCCCCCACTGGTGAGTTCGGGAGTTGGCGACCCCGAGGGATTCCTGAGCTGGGTATGTTTTCCCCCTTTTGTCCCTTACCTTTGGGGTGGACCTTCTACTATCTCCCCTCCCCTCCCCTCCTCTCCTCTCCTCTCCTCTCCTCTCCTCTCCTCTTTTCATTATATTTACTTTTCTCTTTAAGATTCCCGCACTGTTTTTGTTACTTGGTTCACCGTGTATCTAAATTCCCTTCTAGCGATTTTTAAGGCATTTTTAGTCTACGTTGCTTTTCGTATGCTTTTTCGATCTAAATTACATCTCGCGATTGTTTTCAACCTCAATTGCATTTTGTAAATATTGACAATCTAAATTGCTTTTTAGTAAGTCTTTCAATATGGCGGAGGGACCTTTGTGAGTATTTTGAATTTCAATTGCATTTTGTAAGTATTTTCAACCAAAACCGCATTTCGCACGAATTTTGAATCTAAATTGCATTTTGTTTGGCGGGCATTTTGCACATATTTTGATTCTCAATTGCATTTTGTGGGTATTTTGAATCTAAATTACATTTTGTCAAGTATTTTCAATCTAAATTGCTTTTTGTAAGTATTGTCAATCCACATGAGTCCTTTGAATCCACCGTACATTTTGTAAGCATTTTCAATTTCAATTGCATTTTGTAAGTATTTTGAAATTCAATTGCACTTTGTGAATAATTTGGTTTGGAACTGGGATATTTCAATCTGAATTGCATTGTGTATTTTCAATTTCAATTGCATTTTGTAAGTATTTTAAACCTCAATTGCATTTTGTACGTATTTTCGATCTCATTTGCATTTTGTAAGTATTTTGAACTTCAGTTGCATTTTGTATTTCGACGCTACATTGCATTTTGTACGTATTTTGAATCTAGCCTACGTTTTGTGGGTCTTTTTCAATCAATTCATTTTGTGCATCTTTCCGTTCTAAATTCCCTTTTGTAAGACCATATTGTGAGTTGTTTCCATCTGAGTTCCTTTTTGTACGTATTTTCCGTCTCAGATAATTTTGTTCTGGTTTCCATTTCATTATCATTTTCGCTATCACCCAGATCATTAGGGGCCGATAACCTAGATGTTAGGCCCCTTAAAACAACAATTGTCATCAGCATCATCACAAACCGTGAGACCTTCAGTGTGTAGCACTATCTAGGGTGCACAAGAAGTGGTGGGGCTACACACACCCTGCCTCCTTGAGGGCCTTGAGCAGAAGGCAGGAGACACCTGAAAGAAAATAAAGAGGTCTGTCCCCTCGAAGAATAAGCGATCAGGAAAGATGAGAAGAGGCCCAATTAAGGCGGGCTAGGAAGAGACTCCCATGCCTCGGATACCCTGAAACCGTCGGGATCGGAATAGAACAAGAGTTGACCAACAGAGATTACCCCTCCGGTGGGCGCGCGCTGTAATAAAGTGCAACATCAACACTACTGTCGACCAAAGTATTATGTGGACTCGAGTTTGAAGGTTGTTTGTGACGTAACCAATAGACATACATAAAATCCAATAACATCATCAATTTCGTCGTTCTATTTTACGTGAGCTCATGTAGGTTTTGAATTTTTTGTTTATATTTTAATATTTTTTATCGCAGTTGGAACACAAAAAGTGCCCGTTTTTAAGCGTGTTTCAACCATGCGTCACATTTAAGAATTATTATCTCACAAACCCGTCATCAGATCGAATCCAAATTTTAACACAATATACATTGGAATGTTGTATAACTGGTTTGTTAATTTCAAAATTTTGCGTGTCCAAGAAACAAAGTTGTTATCATTTGTGTAAGGTAACGTTTTCTCGGCTTGGGGTGGTTGGAATATGTAGTTCTTTGTCGCGTTGTAATTCTTATACATCAAAAAGTTATGCTGTATGACTTTAAAATACGTAAATTAATTCACTTATTTTATATCGGTTTATATTTGAACGGGGAAATACGACCTCGCCTCGCTCGGCAGTGATGGGCTCCATCTCAGCAACGCTGTACAGCTTACCCCGGAGCGGCTGGCTGGTGAATCATGCCTTATTTCCACGAACAAATACAAACCGATATAAAATAAGTGAATTAATTTAAGTATTTCACAGTCATACAGCATAACTTATTGATGTATAAGGATTACAACGCGACCAAGAGCTATATTTTCCAACCACCCCGAGCCGAGAGAAAGTTACCTTACAAAAATGATAACAACTTTGTTTCTTGGACACACAAAATGTTGAAATTAATAAACCAGTTATACAACATTCTAGTGTATATTGTGTTAAAATTTGCATTCGATCTGATGACGGGGTTTTGAGATAATAATTCTTAAATATGACGCATGGTTGAAATACGCTTAAAAAGGGGCACATTTTGTGTTCCAACTGCGATAAAAATATTAAAATATAAATTAAACATTCCAAACCTACATAAACTAACGTAAAATAGAACGACGAAAATGATGATGTTATTGGATTTTATGTAGGTCTATTGGTTACTTCACAAACCACCTTCAAACTCGAGTGCACATAATACTTTGGTCGACAGTAGTTTGGTAGTTCCTTTGTTGACTTTCGGCGGGAAGATGCGTGTATCATAATATGTACAGAGATAGCGCTCCATATGGCCACAGTTTCATCATCTTCTATTGTTTCAACCAGTGCCAGCAGAGCAGTCTTCTGAATAGTTGAATCTAACGTTGCACTCTGTTCACTCGCGCCCGGTAATGTAAGTTTTTTCTTTTTGCTGTTTTTTTTTGCTGTTTCAATTTACTTTAATGTATTTTCTCCTTTAAAAACTCTAGTTATTATCATTAACTGTTCATCATCATCACCAAATTCCAGCTCCAGTCGCCTGGGTGCTGTTAACGAGCCCTCGCCACCTTTTCCTGTCCATGAATAGTTGGTCTTCATGGGTCCTTCTCCAGTCTAGCCCTTTGTCTTCAAGATCATCCTTGATTTGGTCCAACCATTTCTTCTTTGGTCTTCCTACTGGTCTTTTTCCTGGGATAATCTTGTTGAAATAAGCTTTTGGTGTCCTCTCATCTCCCATTCTTTGAAGATGCCCATACCATCCTAATCGTTGCTTCTGCAAATATTTTGTAGCACTGATATCTACGCCAGCCTCTGTCCTGTTTGTTTCGTTCCTTACTTTGTCTCTCCTTGTCTTTGAAGCATTGTTCTTATAAAAATCCCCCAGGGGCTCACATCTTGTGGGCGTGGGTTGGCGACCACGGGGCCCCAGCTGAGTCCGGCATTGCTTCCACTTACTTGTGCCGGGCTCCTCTCTGTCTTCTTTCCTGTCGACCTCACTTGGTCAACTCTTGTTCTCTTCTGACCCCGACGGTATTAGGGTATCCGAGGCCTAGGGAGTCTCTTCCTTTCCCGCCTTAATTGGCCCTTGTCTCATCTTTTCTGATACCCTCCTTCTGCGAGGGGTCAGCCTTCTTTTTCTCTTCCTTTTACCTCCTGCCTTGTGGTCTAGGCCCTTAAGGAGGCAGGGTGTATGTAGCCCCACCACTTCTGGTGCACCCTAGATAATGCTACACCCTCAGGGGCTCACGGCTGGTGAGTTCGGGAGTTGGCGACCCCGAGGGATTCCTGAGCTGGGTCCGTTTTCCCCTTTTGTCCCTTACCTTTGGGGCGGACCCTCTCCTCTTTCACTTTCCTATCTGCCTTTCATGGCTCTCCTTCCTTCCAAGTCCCTCAATCCGCATTCATCGAGGGTTGAGGGCATTTCTTTTCCTTCTGTCCTTTTATTTGCCTTATTCTCCTTTAGTTTTCCATTTCTTCCTCTAGTATGTAGGTTAGTAGTTAGTTTTAGTTTTAAGTTCGCTTTTTCATTTTCATCTTCACGATCATCCAAACCATCAGGGGCCGATAACCTAGATGTTAGGCCCCTTAAAACAACAATTATCATCATCATCAACGCACTTTGTGAATAATTTGGATTGGAAATGGGATAGGGCCTATTTCAATCTGAATTTCATTGTGTATTTTCAATTTCAATTGCATTTTGTAAGTATTTTGAACCTCAATTGCATTTTGTACGTATTTTCGATCTCATTTGCATTTTGTAAGTATTTTGAATTTCAGTTGCATTTTGTAAGTATTTCGACGCTACATTACATTTTGTACGTATTTTGAATCTAGCCTACGTTTTGTGGGTACTTTTCCATGTAGTCTTTTTGTGACTTTTCGTTCTAAATTCCCTTTTGTAAGACCATATTTTGAGTTGTTTCCATCTGAGTTCCTTTTTGTATGTATCTTCCGTCTCAGATAATTTTGTTGTGGTTTCCATTTCATAATCATTTTCGCTAACACCCAGATCATTAGGGGCCGATAACCTCGATGTTAGGCCCCTTAAAACAACAATTATCATCATCATCATGTTCTTATAAACTTCATTTCGGATGCCTGAATCCTACTTTCTTCTCTTCTGGACAGGGTGCAAGTTTCTACTCGGTAAGTTAGAATTGGGATGTTGTATGTCTTAAACAGTATATGTTTACACTTCCTGGGCACTTTATTATCCCACAGTAGTGTTCTAACTTGTGCATAGAAGGAGGCTGCATTACTAGTTCTATTTGTTACTTCACTGTTGTTGTTGTTATCCTTACACACTGTGCTACCAAGATATTTAAATTGATCAACAATCTGTAGAGGCTGATTATTCAGGTAAATGGTTGCATTAGACAGACCTGTTGTCATCACCACTGTCTTACTTTGGCTTATTTTCAACCCATACTCCTTGAACAGCTTGTCCCATGAATCCAGTTTTTCTTGTACCTGTCTGGCACTTTCTCCCCAAATCATGACGTCATCTGCAGGGACAAGGGCATTTGTTACATTACCCTGTTCTTCTTTTATTCTCTTCAGGGTTATGTCCATCACTGTGATGAATAGTAATGGAGACAGTGAACTTCCTTGTTGGACTCCTTGTTTTGTTGTGAACCATCTGCTTTCCCCATTACCTATTCTTACACATGCCCTTGTGTTCTCATACAGCATTTTGATCTTGTTTATCAAGCCTTTTGGGACATTGTGCCTTTCTAAACATTCCCAAATTTTTGATCTTGCAATGCTATCATAAGCTTTTTCTATATCTAGAAATACCATTACTAATTCTTTCCCTTTTTCAAGATGTTTCTCAATAAGCATTCTTGCAGCAAAGATCAAGTCAATAGTACTCCTTCCTGGTCTAAAGCCATGTTGTTCTTCTTCTAAAGCATTTTCTAAGTGTCTGCGTAGTCTTTTCGCAATTATTTTTTCCAAGATCTTAAGACCATGGGATAACAAAGTAATTCCACGATAGTTCTCACACTTTTTCCGGTTTCCTTTTTTAAACAATGGCACTATTACACCTTTAGACCAGTCATCAGGGATCTTATTGTCCTTCCATATAGCATGTAATACTCTGTACAACCAATGTATGCCATTCATTCCTGCTGCTTTTATCATGTCTGAACTTACTTCATCAACTCCAGTGGATTTCCCTTTGATCATAGCTTTTAAAGCTTCTTCCACTTCAGACCAGGTTGGGGGTGGTTCTTGGTGGTTTTCATCATTGGCCCTTAAATTGATGTTCGTGTCCCCACTTTCATTATTAGATGCATCATTTAACAGTTGATCAAAATACTGTTCCATTAATTTCCTGATTTCATTTATGCTTCTTATCACTTCTCCATTATTTCCTTCCAAAGCTGTAATTGATTCCTGTTGTATTTTATTGTTTTTCACAGTTATATATAGTAATTTCTTATTACCTTGTGTATCTTCCTCCAGTTTCTTCGCAAATTCATCCCAAATCTTATCCTTCTCTTCATTAATTATGCGTTTAACTCTTAATTTGTGCCCACCAGGGGCTCACTTCTAGTGGGCGTGGGTTGGCGACCACGGGGCCCCAGCTGAGTCCGGCATTGCTTCCACTTACTTGTGCCGGGCACCTCTCTTTCTTCTTTCCTGTCGACCTCCCTTGGTCAACTCTTGTTCTCTTCCGACCCCGACGGTATTAGGTTATCCGAGGCCTAGGGAGTCTTTCACTTTCCCGCCTTAATTGGCCCTTGTCTCATCTTTCCTGATGCCCTCCTTCTGTGAGGGGTCAGCCTTCTTTTTCTTTTCCTTTTACCTCCTGCCTTGTGCTCAAGGCCCTTAAGGAGGCAGGGTGTATGTAGCCCCACCACTTCTGGTGCACCGTCGATAATGCTACACCCTCAGGGGCTCACGGCTGGTGAGTTCGGGAGTTGGCGACCCCAAGGGATTCCTGAGCTGGGTCCGTTTTCCCCTTTTGTCCCTTCCCTTTGGGGCGGACCTTCTCCTCTCACCCCTCTCCACTCCTCTCCTCTTTTCATTATATTTACTTTTCTCTTTAAGATTCCCGCACTGTTTTTGTTCCTTGGTTTACCGTGTATCTAAATTCCCTTCTAGCGATTTTTAAGGCATTTTTAATCTACGTTGCTTTTTGTATGGTTTTTCGATCTAAATTACGTGTCGCGATTGTTTTCGACCTCAATTGCATTTTGTAAAGTTTGACAATCTAAATTGCTTTTTAGTAAGTCTTTCAATGCATGTGCCCGGGCCTTTTAGTGAGTATTTTGAATTTCAATTGCATTTTGTAAGAATTTTCAACCAACGCCGCATTTCGCACGAATTTTGAATCTATATTGCATTTTGTTTGGTGGGCATTTTGCACATATTTTGATTCTCAATTGCATTTTGTGGGTATTTTGAATCTAAATTACATTTTGTCAAGTATTTTCAATCTAAATTGCATTTTGTAAGCATTGTCAATCCCCATGAGTCGTTTGAATCTACCGTACATTTTGTAAGCATTTTCAATTTCAATTGCATTTTGTAAGTATTTTGAATTCCAATTGCACTTTGTGAGTAATTTGGATTGGAACCGGCTTTTTCAATCCAACTCGCATTGTGTATTTTCAATTTCAATTGCAAGTATTTTGAACCTCAATTGCATTTTGTACGTATTTTCGATCTCATTTGCATTTTTTAAGCATTTTGAATTTCATTGCATTTTGTAGGTATTTCGACGCTACATTGCATTTTGTACGTATTTTGAACCTAGCCTTCGTTTTGTGTGTGTTTTTTTTTTCAATCTATTCCTTTTGTGAATCTTTTCGTTCTAAATTCCCTTCTGTAAGAACATTTTGTGAGTTGTTTCAATCTGAGTTCCTTTTTGTAAGCATTTTCCGCCTCACTTAATTTTCGTTCTGGTTTCCGTTTCATTATCATTATCGCTATCACCCAGATCATTAGGGGCCGATAACCTAGATGTTAGGCCCCTTAAAACAACAATTATCATCATCATCCTTTTCCATTTGGTTTCGCTCAGACCCAATATATCCAGTTGCCTTCTTTCCATCAGATCTACAAGTTCTTCACATTTTCCAGTTAATGTCATTACATTCAGTGTTCCTATTCTCATTTTGGGTTTATCTTTCTTTATTCTGTTTTTTCCCACAGCCTTACATTGCATAACATCAGGCTGAATGCCATCATTCCTGTCAACTGTAAGGCGTGTGAGCTGTCCATTTTGGGTATTCTTCTTTCCGAGGCTCGTTTTAACATTGAAAGCGCATAACTATTTACTCCTTTATTGGCTTGCTAGGCCTAACATATTGGAGGATTTTCTGTCAGGGTTGTCTCCCTTAGCCTTTGGTATTCCACTACCACACCTACAAGGCAGCAGGTTGTACTCATATTTAACCCTTGAGTACTGGGTCGCCTCTTCCGCCATCTTCACTGTACCAAAGTCCATCTTCTCCACTGCAGATGCCGTTGAGGTCTTCGCACGTAACCCTGTGCACGGGGCCTATATTATACCCCATAGGACTGGGTCCTCACCAGAACTTAGCCGTTACTGTAGTTCCATGGTATATTACAGTACCGTTGCCCACCCCCACGACGTGGACGTGCCTGGCAAGAATTATCCATGTAGCCAATTTTAATTGACTCATGGACCGGGCGAAGGAGCTGTCTAAATCCAGCCTCCAAGGTTAATTAACTGTTAATCTAGTGAATGTGTTTATTATAGGTGATTCTTCTTCTTCAAGTGATTGTGTGGTCCTTATTTATTAATGACTCATTGTTATCGCGTGCAGTTACTGTACAAGAGATGCGTTGTTTCAAACAGATCTGATCCAAGACGTAGCATATCGCAGGGTCTAATTGAGTCATTTCTTCTGGAAGATTCAGATACAGATGACCAACTAGCCCAGTGTATAGAAGATGATGACGACGATTCGTGTCACGATGAGATTGTCGAGTAAATTGAACATAATAGTGAATCTGAGCAATATGTGACTTCAAGTTATGGTGATAGCGAGGTGACAGGTGACCCAGTCCGTTCGAATAATTATTTTCTCGTCAATAAAGGCCAGTGCAAGTGGAAAAAGACGCCATATCAAATAGTCTGAAAACCAGCAGTAAGAACATTATAAAAGTATTACCATGTACTACATTATGTGCAAAGGACGCGATATCTGAAATCTTAGCTTTCCAGAAGTTCATAAGACTTTGACATTATTGATAATATTGTGCTTTGTGCAAATAAATACATCGATACTATGAGAAAGGACGCGGGATACTCAAAAGAATAAAGAAACTGTCAGGACACAGCACGAGCTGAAATGAGAAAATTTCTGCATACGTTAGCAATGAGTCTGCTCGAGAATCACCTGAGAGTACGAGCTTACATACCGTCCCTTCCAGCCGACAAATCTGCCTTCCTGAATGTGTATAGAAGCGAACAACCAGTCAATCGATTGGTAGCAGTGGGAAATAAGAGAGGAAAGTATGTTCCATCTGGTCGTGCAAAGAATACAATCACAAACATGAAGTGCGGTACATGTGAGCTTTTCACGTACAAAAAGTATTCCAAATATATTGTAACATACGTTAACTATTTGTAAAACTGTGGTTGAGATAATAAACGTATATTTGAGATAAAATAAAAATTACATTTTCATTTTTCGCACCATATATTTAAAAGAACGAACTGTTGCACTCAGTGCAACGCGCGCCCGCTAGCGTAACACAATGAGGCGCGCCTGCCGGAGGGTTAACAAGAAAGTGGAGAGGAGCCCGGCACAAGTAAGTGGAATTAATGCCAGACTCAGCTGGGGTCCCATGGTCGCCAATCCACGTCCCATTTGATGTGAGCCCCTGGGGAGAATTGGAATTGAAGAATGGATCTTAGGGGAGCTTGTGCAGGCGAGGTCGTTTTGGCTCGTATGACGACAGCACCAATTTGAGAAAGCCTGATGTGGGCTTACTGTAGATGAACATCTTTCTTTACAGCATTATTGGTTACACATGCGGTTTTATCTTTCAGTGCTAATGAAGTTCATTTGCTCTATGTAATACAGTTACAATATTTTACCCGTGGAATGATGACAAATGAGTGCGGTTTATCAACCAACGTCCATGTCTTGATAACGTCACTCTTGCGGTATATTTATATCAGTGCTCCCTCAGCCATTATTTATTTATTTATTTATTGGTGCCTTTATTGTGGCGAATACCCCCGGGGGCTCACATCTTGTGGGCGTGGGTTGGCGACCACGGGGCCCCAGCTGAGTCCGGCATTGCTTCCACTTACTTGTGCCGGGCTCCTCTCTTTCTTCTTTCCTGTCGACCTTCCTTGGTCAACTCTTGTTCTCTTCCGACCCCGATGGTATTAGGGTATCCGAGGCCTAGGGAGTCTCTTCCTTTCCCGCCTTAATTGGCCCTTGTCTCATCTTTCCTGATACCCTCCTTCTGTGAGGGGTCAGCCTTCTTGTTCTCTTCCTTTTACCTCCTGCCTTGTGCTCAAGGCCCTTAAGGAGGCAGGGTGTATGTAGCCCCACCACTTCTGGTGCACCGTCGATAATGCTACACCCTCAGGGGCTCACGGCTGGTGAGTTCGGGCGTTGGCGACCCCGAGGGATCCTGAGCTGGGTCCGTTTTCCCCTTTTGTCCCTTCCCTTTGGGGCGGACCTTCTCCTCTCTCCCCTCCCATCTCCTCTTTTCCTTCTATTTCATTTTCTCTTTCAGATTCCCGCACTGTTTTTGTTACTCGAATCACCGTGTATCTAAATCCCCTTTTATCGATTTTTAAGGCATTTTTGATCTATGTTGCATTTTGTAAGTTTTTTCGATCTATATTACATCTCGCGATTGTTTTCAACCTCAATTGCATTTTGTAAAGATTGACAATCTAAATTGCTTTTTAGTAAGTCTTTCAATGCAGGTTGCGGGGCCTTTTAGTGAGTATTTTGAATTTCAATTGCATTTTGTAAGCATTTTCAACCAAAACCGCATTTCGCACGAATTTTGAATCTAAATTGCATTTTGTTTGGGGGCATTTTGCACATATTTTGATTCTCAATTGCATTTTGTGGGTATTTTGAATCTAAATTACATTTTGTCAAGTATTTTCAATCTAAATTGCTTTTTGTAAGTATTGTCACTCCACATGAGTCGTTGGAATCATCGTACATTTTGTAAGCATTTTCAATTTCAATTGCATTTTGTAAGTATTTTGAATTTCGATTGCACTTTGTGAATAATTTGGATTGGAACTGGGATAAGGCCTATTTCAATCTGAATTGCATTGTGTATTTTCAATTTCAATTGCATTTTGTAAGTATTTTGAACCTCAATTGCATTTTGTACGTATTTTCGATCTCATTTGCATTTTGTAAGTATTTTGAATTTCAGTTGCATTTTGTAAGTATTTCGACGCTACATTGCATTTTGTACGTATTTTGAACCTAGCCTTCATTTTGTGGGTATTTTTCAATCTATTCCTTTTGTGAATCTTTTCGTTCTAAATTCCCTTTTGTAAGAACATTTTGTGAGTCGTTTCAATCCGAGTTCCTTTTTGTAAGTATTTTCCGTCTCACTTAATTTTCGTTCTGGTTTCCGTTTCATTATCATCTTCGCTATCACCCAGATCATTAGGGGCCGATAACCTAGATGTTAGGCCCCTTAAAACAACAATTATCATCATCATCATCATATTGTGGCGAAGTTAGGACTCTAGGCCCTCTCTTACACTTAACCACACACAGTGCAACTTACATGAATACTCACATATGTTATTCTTAACCTACCAAACTTAAATACTAGGAAAACCTTAAATACTAGAATAAAATAAAATAAAATAGAATAAAAATTAAATTAAATTAAATTAAATTAAATTGGCGACTGCGTGATATTAACTAAGCTATATAATTTAAATGACATATATTTTTAACAAAATTATTCTATGGTCATTCACTCACACATTCATACACAAATTGTTCCAGTTGGCCTACGAATTCAAGAGGAAATCTTTACATGCACGTTTGAAAGTTGTTAGGGATGTACAATTTCTGACGTCACGAGGACAGTTATTCCAAATTCTAGTTCCCGACACGAGGAAAGAGTTACTGAAGGCAGTTGAATGATGAAGAGGAATTGCAATTATAGATCCAGATCGCGTCTGACGATCATGAAAGGAAGAAAGAAAACGAAAATTACAAGAGAGATAGTGAGGAGTACTTTCATTGAGAAGTCGATAGATGAGGGTACATATGTGCAGGTTTCTTAGTTGTTCTACTTTTAGCCAGGAAAGTAGATCATAAAAAGGAGACACGTGTGAGGAAAATTTCAAGGAGAAAATAAACCTAATGCAGGAATTTAAAGCTCTCTGAAGTTTCTTGTTTTGTTCACCGGTAGCATCTACTAATGCAACATCACTGTAGTTAAATATAGGGAGTATCAAGGTTTGGACGAGTTTTATTTTCAAGTTACGGGGTAGAACGGACTGGTGAATCTTAACTGGATGAAGTGACTTGTGAACTTTCCTGCATGTATTAGTAACGTGTCCATCCCAATTCAAAGTTTCATTCAGTGTGACTCCAGACTTTTTACCGATTTAGAGTACGGGATAGCAACACCATTAAGTTGAATTAAAGATAGTGGTCTACTGTGTAAATGGAAAAGCAATTTAGTCTGCCCTATTATGATAGCTTGTGTTTTAATTGGGTTGATGGCAAGAGCATTTGCAGTTGCATAGCGGCTGATCCTCTTTAGATTTAGATTCATATTTTCAATTGCCGCATCTATGTCGTTTACTTTTGTGTGGCAATATATCTGAAGGTCATCAGCATATAGATGGTAGTTGCAGTTTTCCAGTTTCGAATAGATGTCGTTCAGATATAGAATGAATACAGTATAAGGGGGCCGAGAATTGAACCCTGAGGTACTCCATTTATTTTGAACTTCCACTCAGTTCTGTTTTCATTAAGGAGTACACGTTGTCTTCGGTTATGAAGATAGGAGGCGAATAATTTGAGAGCAACGGGGCTAAGATGGAAGGATTGCAATTTAGCCATAAGTATGTCCGTGTTAATGGTGTCGAATGCACTGCTGAAGTCTAGAAGAATGAGTATAGTCACTTTACGCTCATCCATTGCTCGTCTTACGTCATCAGTGATCTTAATGAGTGCAGTAGATGTGCTGTGTCCTTTCTTAAATCCAGATTGTAACGGATCAAGTAGTGAGTATTGCGTCAAGTACTGAAGAAGTTGTTCATGCACAAGTTTTTCTAGTATTTTGGAAATTGAGGAAAGTATGCTTACAGGTCGATAGTCGGATGGAGAATTTGCAAGAGAATTTTTCGGAATTGGAATAACTAAAGCATCTTTCCATATTGTTGGGAAGAAACCTTCTAAAATACATGTGTTACAAATGTGCGTAATGATTGGCAGTAATACTTCTATCAGGTTAACGATAAAGGAAATTGGGATGTCATCTATTCCGACTGCTTGTGATTTGATAGATACTATTTTTTTTCTTACGACAGTATCATCTATTTTACGAAACTTGAATAACGGTCGGTGAGGTGGTGGGACACATTGCAGTGAATGTATTGTTGTTTGTATTATTTGGGGATCAGTACTAATTATTTCTCGAGCAAAGTGAGCATTTAATTCATTGGGATTAATATCCTGCTTATTTGTGTTTTTAGTGCGTCTCCCAATACCTACCGACCTGAGTTGCTGCCAGGTGCTCCTAGCATTCAAGTTGCCGGCTAGCTGTTGGAAGTAGGCATACTTTTTATTTCGAATCATTTGTTTAACTCGATTTCTAAGCACACGATATTTTTCAAAATCGTCACTTGATAAGGTCTGCTTATAACGTCTGTGAAGTGCGTCGCGTTCGGCCATTGCGGATTTAATGTCACTTGATAGCCAAGGGGCAGCTTTACGAGTGATTTTAGCTGTTCGTTTAGGTGCATGTTTGTCATATAGTTCCAGCAGTATTGAGTTAAATCTGCTCACCTTTTCATCAACATCAGTCAAGTGTAGTATATCGTTCCATGGACAGAGAATTGCGTCTTGTGTTAGTTCTTGAAGGTTCAATCTTTTCATGTCTCTATATGTTATGTATTTAGGTGCAGATTTTGGGAGTTTTTAGAGAATAAGCTAAATAAATCAGGTCGTGTAAAGATATGCCAGGTACTGAAATCTGTCCGTGTTTTAGTATTTTCTGTGGGTTATTTGTGATAATTAAATCAATTAGAGTGCGTGAAGGCCCGTGGGGGGGGGGGGGGGTGTACTTGGTGAGTAGGACCGAGTGGTAATATTGTCATGTTACAAGAGGTAAACATATTCCGTAAACGATTTGCGTCAGTGGAGTCTATTAATATGTTTGTGTTAAAGTCGCCTAATATAAGTACGTGTTCTTAGGTAGGTAACAGTCTTAGTAGAGTTTCTTCAAAATCCATGAAGTTCCCTTCTTTAGGTGGTTTATATACTACACCAATAAGCACTTTAGTCACGTCAACAGTGAGCTCAACAAACATATATTCGGTCAAGTGGTCAGTGGATAGGTTCGATGTTTTTATAATCTTTGCCGTCAAATTGTTTTTATAGAATAAAGCTACTCCTCCTCCTCGACGCTTCAGTCTGTTGTGAAAGAGCGAATTGTACCCTACTAGACTTATCATGTTTAAAGGGACAGAGTCTTTCAACCAGCTTTCACTAATTGCTACAACGTTTACCATGCTTCCTTCAAAAATAGCTTGGAGCTCAGCGTGATGCGCTATTAAGGACTGGGCATTGACATGTGCACACATCAGTGAACGGGGAAAGGCGGAAAATTCCCTTTCCAGATGATTGCGGGTGGGGGGAGACGGAGACAGGGGTTGGGGAGGGCTGGGAGGCTCATTGTCAAGGTGAAGGTCATTATCTCTGTCGGGACTGAATGTAACGGTACCAACTACACTGGCCATAAAACAGAAGAGAGCATGCAACTTACCATTGTTTCCTCATGTATGCACAAGCCACTAGAAGCAATTAAACAACCACTCTCACTGAATTTAAAATTAAACCCCCTATCACTTACACTAAAATTAAAATAATATATTAAACACACACTCACAATTACACACATTAACCTGTTCACTTAACTTCCGATACCTGCCCTTTCATTAAGCAGGCAAGTTCTGCTGGAGTGTTAACATAATGTTTTTTACCGTCAGAATCCACGATCACTATCCGCCCATCCAGAGTGAAAGTGTTCCTTGCTCCAAAGTGATCCCTGGCCTTGTTGAGCATGTCCTTGCGTGATGCTGTGAGGGACTCAGTTATGAGGATCGAAGTCCCTTTGAGAAGCCTCTTGGCGCGCCAGACACGTTCCCTCTCATGGTAGCGGGTGAACTTAACAATTATTGGTCTTTTACCGTTAACCACCACGTCCGCAGACGATCTCTTTGGTTTTCCCAATCGATGCTCATCATAGTCAGTTCTATATTAGGCTTGTCCTTAAGTACCTCCGTTACTCTAGCGTACACGTTTTCGTTGGGAGTTTCACTTAGCCCATGTAGCAGTAGGCAGTTCCGGCGGCTGTATTGTTCTGCCTCATCAATTCGAAGTTCTTGCTTCACAATCTGGTCATTCAAATCCTTTTTTAAGTCGCTTAGCTCCGTTATGACTTCGAGGCGAAAAGTCTCGAACTCCGAAGCTAGGGTTTCCACTTTCACGGAGTTGAGGTTGGTAGAAGTGCTCGTTCCAGCTGTGGTGGCTCCCTCTAGGCGAGTTTGAAATACTTTGAGCTTTTCTTCAAACGCTGAAATTCTTTGATTGACGGCTTTTAGGGTCATGACTGTTGACTGAATATTCACTAAGTTGTATATAGTTAATAATACACACCCTAGCAGACTCTATTTGTGAGTTATGTTGCGGTTTCGGCAGGTATTCTACGGAGCACTTTTACGCGCGAAGCATCTCAGTCGCCATGACACTTGGCAATTAGTCACTTAACGAGTACAAAATGTCTGACGAAGTGAAATGCAGATGTGTGGCAAGATATCATCCTTGCTGTAATTGATATTTCTCCGTAACCACCATGCCATGTGGATTATAATAACTTCTTATCTGCATATATATGACAGACAGAGATTGAATTAAATAGGAAACCTATCTCCATGTTAAATTAAATGCTACAGAGATGTGCTGGTAGACTGAAATAGAATTGAGGTGGAGGAAGCAAGTTATACAATAGCATCATGCGTGCCAGGGGGGGGGGGGGGGGTCTGCGTTGCTTCACGTCCGTAGGTTTAACCAGCACTCTGCCCTACACGTGTCCCCCGGGTGGTGCTAAGAAAGCAACAGTAATAAGATGAGACCGAACTGTCGGAAACGACCTCTCGGTCAAGGAAAATGGAGGAGAAACACACCTAGAGGCCCTTTTCAGGGCCCTCAAGTTCGTAACATTGGCCCTTCATTGAAAATATGCCAGCTTAACGTCGAAGGCATTAGCAGAGCAAAGTGTGAACACCTAGCAAAGGTTCTCAAAGAACATCAGACTCACATCATCCTGCTTCAAGAAACCCACACCGAAAATGATCTCCAACTGCAGTCCAGAGGGAAGATTCCAGGATTTAAATTAGTGTCCGCAATTAACCATGCGAAGTACGGGATTGCCACCTATGTGAGGAGCGATATCACACACTATCAAGTCTTGCCATCTTCCTCAGATAATGAAATATTTACTACCTCAATCAAAGTCTGTGACTTGACAGTAATCAACGTATATAAACCTCCTGGAACTCCCTGGCCATCTCCGCCAATTCCAACTTTGCAAAATCCAAGTATAATTGCAGGGGACTTTAACAGCCATCACACACTATGGGGATACAAGGAGAACGACAGAACTCTCTTTCTTCTTTCCTGTCGACCTTCCTTGGTCAACTCTTGTTCTCTTCCGACCCCGACGGTATTAGGGTATCCGAGGCCTAGGGAGTCTCTTCCTTTCCCGCCTTAATTGGCCCTTGTCTCATCTTTCCTGACACCCTCCTTCTGTGAGGGGTCAGCCTTCTTTTTCTTTTCCTTTTACCTCCTGCCTTGTGCTCAAGGCCCTTAAGGAGGCAGGGTGTATGTAGCCCCACCACTTCTGGTGCACCCTAGATAATGCTACACCCTCAGGGGCTCACGGCTGGTGAGTTCGGGAGTTGGCGACCCCGAGGGATTCCTGAGCTGGGTCCGTTTTCCCCTTTTGTCCCTTCTCTTTGGGGCGGACCCTCTCCACTCTCCCCTGCCCTCTCCTCTCCAATCCTCTCCTCTTTTCCTTATTAGTTAGTTTTAGTTTTGAGTTTACATTTCATTTTCATCTTCTCACGATCACCCACACCATCAGGGGCCGATAGCCTAGATGTTAGGCCCCTTAAAACAACAATTATCATCATCATCATCATCTTTTCTGATACCCTCCTTCTGTGGGGGGTCAGCCTTCTTGTTCTTTTCCTTTTACCTCCTGCCTTGTGCTCAAGGCCCTTAAGGAGGCAGGGTGTATGTAGCCCCACCACTTCTGGTGCACCATCGATAATGCTACACCCTCAGGGGCTCACGGCTGGTGAGTTCGGGCGTTGGCGACCCCGAGGGATTCCTGAGCTGGGTCCGTTTTCCCCTTTTGTCCCTTCCCTTTGGGGCGGACCTTCTCCTCTCTCCCCTCCCCTCACCTCTCCTCTTTTCCTTCTATTTCCTTTTCTCTTTAAGATTCCCGCACTGTTTTTGTTACTCGAATCACCGTGTATCAAAATTCCCTTTTAGCGATTTTTAAGGCATTTTTGATCTATGTTGCATTTTGTAAGTTTTTTCGATCTAAATTACATCTCGCGATTGTTTTCAACCTCAATTGCATTTTGTAAAGATTGACAATCTAAATTGCTTTTTAGTACGTCTTTCAATGCAGGTTGCGGGGCCTTTTAGTGAGTATTTTGAAATTCAATTGCATTTTGTAAGTATTTTCAACCAAAACCGCATTTCGCACGAATTTTGAATCTAAATTGCATTTTGTTTGGGGGCATTTTGCAAATATTTTGATTCTCAATTGCATTTTGTGGGTATTTTGAATCTAAATTACATTTTGTCAAGTATTTTCAATCTAAATTGCTTTTTGTAAGTATTGTCAATCCACATGAGTCGTTGGAATCACCGTACATTTTGTAAGCATTTTCAATTTCAATTGCATTTTGTAAGTATTTTGAATTTCGATTGCACTTTGTGAATAATTTGGATTGGAACTGGGATAAGGCCTATTTCAATCTGAATTGCATTGTGTATTTTCAATTTCAATTGCATTTTGTAAGTATTTTGAACCTCAATTGCATTTTGTACGTATTTTCGATCTCATTTGCATTTTGTAAGTATTTTGAATTTCAGTTGCATTTTGTAAGTATTTCGACGCTACATTGCATTTTGTACGTATTTTGAACCTAGCCTTCATTTTGTGGGTATTTTTCAATCTATTCCTTTTGTGAATCTTTTCGTTCTAAATTCCCTTTTGTAAGAACATTTTGTGAGTCGTTTCAATCCGAGTTCCTTTTTGTAAGTATTTTCCGTCTCACTTAATTTTCGTTCTGGTTTCCGTTTCATCATCATCTTCGCTATCACCCAGATCATTAGGGGCCGATAACCTAGATGTTAGGCCCCTTAAAACAACAATTATCATCATCATCATCATTTTTGATCTATGTTGCATTTTGTAAGTTTTTTCGATCTAAATTACATCTCGCGATTGTTTTCAACCTCAATTGCATTTTGTAAATATTGACAATCTAAATTGCTTTTTAGTAATTCTTTCAATGCAGGTTGCGGGGCCTTTTAGTGAGTATTTTGAATTTCAATTGCATTTTGTAAGTATTTTCAACCAAAACCGCATTTCGCACGAATTTTGAATCTAAATTGCATTTTGTTTGGTGGGCATTTTGCACATATTTTGATTCTCAATTGCATTTTGTGGGTATTTTGAATCTAAATTACATTTTGTCAAGTATTTTCAATCTAAATTGCTTTTTGTAAGTATTGTCAATCCACATGAGTCGTTAGAATCACCGTACATTTTGTAAGCATTTTCAATTTCAATTGCATTTTGTAAGTATTTTGAATTTCGATTGCACTTTGTGAATAATTTGGATTGGAACTGGGATAAGGCCTATTTCAATCTGAATTGCATTGTGTATTTTCAATTTCAATTGCATTTTGTAAGTATTTTGAACCTCAATTGCATTTTGTACGTGTTTTCGATCTCATTTGCATTTTGTAAGTATTTTGAATTTCAGTTGCATTTTGTAAGTATTTCGATGCTACATTGCATTTTGTACGTATTTTGAACCTAGCCTTCATTTGTGGGTATTTTTCAATCTATTCCTTTTGTGAATCTTTTCGTTCTAAATTCCCTTTTGTAAGAACATTTTGTGAGTCGTTTCAATCAGAGTTCCTTTTTGTAAGTATTTCCCGTCTCACTTAATTTTCGTTTTGGTTTCCGTTTCATTATCATTTTCGCTATCACCCAGATCATTAGGGGCCGATAACCTCGATGTTAGGCCCCTTAAAACAACAATTATCATCATCATCAGAACGACAGAAATGGGGAAAAGCTTACTGACTGGATGGAAACGGAAAACCTTAAACTTATCTATGATGCCAAGGATAAGGCTTCCTTCTCTTCTGCACGATGGAACAAAGAATACACCCCGGATCTCAGTTTTGTAACGCAGTCACAACACCCACTTAGCAACATACGACGCACAGTGCTCAACAAATTTCCTCACAGTCAGCACAGATCAATAATCCTCCAGTCTGGATTGCTTGTGCCTATTGTTCACTCCTGCCCGAAACAGAGATGGAATTTTAAAAAAGCCAATTGGGATGAATTTTCTAAACAGATTGACTCCAACCTGCGATGGATAAGACCTATCCATAGCAACTGCAGCAGATTCATCGGTGTAGTTAAAAGTGCAGCAAAAGGATGTATCCCAAGAGGATATCGTAAACAATACATCCCCGGCTGGAACGAGGAGAGTGAAAGGCTCTTCAAAGAATTTGAGGCCAATGGTGATCCAAATACGGCTTCTGAACTTTTACAATCCTTAGATGAAAACAGGAAGAGAATTTGGCAAGAAACTGTTGAGTCACTAGACTTCACTCACTCCAGCAGGGAAGCTTGGAGCCTGATCAGGAAATTGGACACATCCAACAGCAAAATTAGACCAAAAACAAGCATCAGTTTAAATGACATGGCAAAGCATATGATCTCTACATCAAAGGTTTCAGTTGAAAAGCATCATAGAAGACACGTAAAGCAACTCTTCAAGGAAAAGAAACGTTTGGCTCTGCGATCCTCTGAATTCTCTGTCCCATTTCAACCACCAGAAATTAAGCAGGCCATAGAAAGTTTAAAACCTGGGAAAGCGGCAGGTGCTGATGGTATATACCCAGAGTTCATTCTACATTTTGGACCAGCTGCTGTCAAATGGCTTACTAACTTCTTCACGAACATCCTAGAGACAGGTCACCTACCTTCACTCTTCAAGAAGACAAAAATAGTAGCTGTATTAAAAACATCTAAGGACCCAACAAAAGTTGAGAGTTACCGGCCAATAGCACTCCTCAGTGTCACAATGAAGCTTCTGGAAAGGCTGATACATAACAGGATCTCTGCGACAATCAATCAGCATATTCCAGTCGAGCAGGCTGGATTCAGACCCGGACGTGGATGTGATGAACAAGTTTTAGCACTAGTTACCCATATTGAAAATGGCTTTGAGAACAAAATGGTAAGCACGGGTGTTTTCTTAGATCTGACAGCTGCATATGACACCGTGTGGCAAGATAAGCTCCTTCTTAAATTTATCAGTATCATCCCCTGCCTGAAACTCACCACATTACTCAGTAACATGCTGAGTAATAGGTACTTTCAGATATTTTCAGAAGACTCCAGGAGTAAAGTACATAGGATAAATGGTGGACTCCCTCAGGGCTCTGTATTGGCCCCTCTACTATTCAACCTGTACGCATATGATCTCCCAGCAACGAAATCAAAAAAATTCATCTATGCAGATGACATCGCATTGGTCGCCCAACACCATCGCTTCGATGAGCCTGAGTCGATGCTTACATCAGACTTGAAGATCCTAGACAGCTACTTTCGTCAGAACAACCTTAGACCAAACCCTCAGAAAACTGTTGTGTCTACCTTCCATTTGCGGAATAGAAGTTCTGGGTACAAACCAACCATACCATTCAGAGGAGAGAATCTACAATACTGCAGTAACCCCAAATACCTGGGAGTCACCCTGGACAGGTCGCTGACTTACAAGAATCACCTCTGCAATGTGTCAGCCAAGATCAAGACCAGGAATAACATCCTTCAAAAGCTGGCGGGTACATCCTGGGGTGCTAATGCTCAAGTATTGAGATCCACTGCTCTTGCACTTTCTTATTCCGTCGCTGAATATTGTTGCTCAACTTGGCTTAACAGTGCTCACATTGGACTAGTAGACACCCAGCTGAACCAGGCAATGCGTATCATTACAGGGTGCATCCGACCTACTAACACACACTGGCTTTCCACCCTAAGCCACATACCACCTCCATCCCTAAGAAGATCACAGTCACTGCTTAACTTATGGAAGAAAATAGAAAACAATCCTCACCTCCCTATTCATTCTGATATAGCAGCTTCTCCAACCAAACGACTGAAATCCCGACACCCTTCTTGGCGTACTGCAATGATTCTACAGGACACCTCCTTTAATATATCGGACGCCTGGAAAGAACAATGGCATCTGCAATCCTCGTTACCAAATCATCACATCATTGAGAACCCCTGCAAGTGCCCTGATGGATTTTCCCTTCCCAGACGACAGTGGAGGACGCTAAACCGTATTAGGACCGGCCAAGGTAGATGTGGAGCCACTCTCTTCAAATGGGGATGGAAGGCATCACCTCAATGTGACTGCGGAGAAGAGGAACAGACAGTGGACCACATTTCATTCGAGTGTCCTTTACGCGCATACAGAGGCTCTATAGAAGACTTACACTGTGCCTCAAGCGAAGCCCTTCTTGGCTCTCAACTTTAAACATGGAACTTTAGTTATGAACTTGTGATGGTAGTTGTACTGTATATATTGTATATAATATTGTATTCATCATACGCTAAATAAATAAATAATGCGTGCCAGGGACGAGTTCCTTAAAGATAAACGGTATTTGAATTAAAATGACGTTCTATCAGTGTCATCGGCTGATCTCAGAAGATTACTTCTATAAACAAGTGAGTTTTCTGTTGAAACACTCCAGAGGCTCGCAACTAGTAGGACGACGGATGGCGACCACGACACCTCAACTGAATCCGGCATAACTTCCACTTACTTGTGTTAACATTCCTGTCGACCTCATTTCGTCAACTCCTGATCCTTTCCAATCCCCATGGCATTAGGGTATGCGAGGCCTAGGGAGCCATTCACTTTCCCACCTTAATTGGCCCTTGTCTCATCTCTCCTGTTCCCTCATTCTTCGAGGGGTCAGACCACATCTGTTCTCTTCATATCTCCTGCCTTCTGTTCAAGGCCCTTAAGGAGGCAGTGTGTATGTAGCCCCACCACTTCTGGTGAATCCTCGATAGTGCTACACCTTCAAGGGCTCACTGCTGCTGAATTTGGGAGTAGGCGAACCCAGGGGATTCCTGAGCTGGGTCCGTTTTTGTCCCCTTTTTCCACTGACTTGGGGCAGGCCCTCTTCTCTTTCCCTCACCTGTCAACCTTTCTTGGCTCTCCTTCCTTCCAAGCCCCTCTCCTCATTCATCGAGGGTTGAGGGCATTTCTTTTCTTCCTGTCCTTTATTTGCCTTATCCTTTATATGTTAAACATCTCTTCTTCTAGTATGTCTCCCAGGGGCTCACATTTGGTGGCACATGGGTTGGCGACCACGGGGCCCCAACTGAGTCCGGCATTGCTTCCACTTGTGCCGGGCTCCTCTCCGTCTTCTTTCCTGTCGACATCCCTTGGCCAACTCTTGTTCTCTTCCGACCCCGACAGTATTAGGTTATCCGAGGCCTAGGGAGTCTTTCAATTTCCCGCCTTAATTGGCCCTTGTCACATCTTTTCTGATTCCCTCCTTCTGCGAGGGGTCAGCCTTCTTTTTCTTTTCATGTTATCTCCTGCCTTCTGCTCAAGGCCCTCAAGGAGACCGGGTGTATGTAGCCCCACCACTTCTGGTGCACCCTAGACAATGCTACACCCTCAGGGGCTCACGGCTGGTGAGTTCGGGAGTTGGCGACCCCGAGGGATTCCTGAGCTGGGTCCGTTTGTCCCTTACATTTGGGGCGGACCCTCTCCTCTCTCCCCTCTCCTCTCCTCTTTTCATTATATTTCCTTTTCTCTTTAAGATTCCCGCACTGTTTTTGTTACTTGGTTCCCCGTGTATCTCAATTCCCTTTAGCGTTTTTTTTATAGGTATTTTTCATCTACGTTGCATTTTGTCAGTTTTTTCGATCTAAATTACATCTCGCGATTGTTTTCAACCTCAATTGCATTTTGTACAGATTGACAATCTAAATTGCTTTTTAGTAAGTCTTTCAATATGGTGGAGGGACCTTTGTGAGTATTTTGAATTTCAATTGCATATTGTATTTTCAACCAAAACCGCATTTCGCACAAATTTTGAATCTAAATTGCATTGTGTTTGGTGGGCATTTTGCACATATTTCGATTCTCAATTGCATTTTGTGGGTATTTTGAATCTAAATTACATATTGTCAAGTATTTCAATCTAAATTGCTTTTTGTAAGTATTGTCAATCCACATGAGTGATCTTTTTCTTCATTGCCTTACTAAATCTGAAGTAAGCTAGCTATTGGATTATAAAAAAAAACACATTGCTAATCTGTCAAACAGGGGATACTTTTTCTCCCAACGGGGGAATTAAGCTACTAAACTTACAGTATCGTGAAAGGCAGGCTTTGACTCTCCGTGCGATTTTTCCACTGGTTTTTGAAACTATACCAAGCTTTCATTAATTCCACTGAGGGATAATTTTAACTGCTGTGATCAGGGGCCGATAACCTAGATGTTAGGCCCCTTAAAACAACAATTATCATCATCATCATCATCAATTTTAACTGCCCCATTTGAACGCAACCTACAACTAGTGACATATCAATCGTGCAAGATGCTACGTATTGTGTTTGCAGTCATGCTTGCAAGCTCATAAAATTCTAATTGCATTAAAGCTAATTGCTAAATCAACAAATCCTCCACAAGACACAATAGTGACACTTTTGTACTGAAAGTTTCCGTGTGCTTTGACAATTTGGGTACCCCGTATAAGCCATCGGTGTTGGGTACCCAAAAAATCTCCAAATCAAAACTCATGAATAGATCCCCCTCTGGTTTGGATCCTGGGCAGAGTATCCGAGTGTTATTCTGGCCGTGATGGAAATATCCGAGTTGTGAAGGTTTTCACAGCTAATGATCATATTGTTAGACTTTGAGCCATTTTTATGAGAACTATGATTTACTTCTTTGTGCCATTTTTTTCTGATGTGATGAATCTACGCCTTTGTGGTGCGTGAAACCTTGGTCTGTGAAGCTATTAATAGCCCTCTGATGTCTTAATACCATATGTGGACATATCTACATCTTGTCCCCTTATTGGCCACTGATTTATATATTGGAAGGGGTCGTGACCAATCAAATTTTACCACGCAGTTACCTGTGTGTTGCGTCGTCCTTTGCTTTGTCTCGAGGCATTTTTCTTTCTAGCAGCCAAGTAGGCTGGACGTATTCCCATATTCTAGGGGAAGTGCCCGTGTTCAAGTTGAAACCATGGCGAGGTGTCTGTATGTCGTAATCAATATTGCTTTACTGTAGTTCAGTGTCATATTTCGGCAATTTAAAACTCTTTTTCTGTGTTATTTTCTTTTGGTCGCGTGTACTTGCCCCCTCCCGATATTTTCCCTCCGCCCTTTGTGTGCGTGTAATTGCTGGTGAGTTTCGTTTTGTATGGTAGTGTTATTTTCATTTATTTTGATAACGTAGTTTTTGTACTTTAAGGGTTGAAAGTTATGTATGTGGGCTGTCTTCGTTTTACTCTGGTGTGCGTGACGGTGGGTTTGCCTACCTTGTAGGGGGCACCTTTGGGTCTGCCATCCAGAGTGTATATTATCGTAGAACAACATAACGGGATTGGAGATTATTTTTCTTGCTTCCCGTAATGCTTTGTTCTTTATCTTAAAGAGTTCACAAAAGGACTCACCATTGCTATTTGCTGGTGACCTAACCTGTGATATTCTTGTGTCTGTGCATGCCCATATTTTTGCGCATCACATATTTTTGTCTTCTTTGTGTGCCCTTATCTCCTACACATACTTTCAATTTTTTTAAAGTATATTTTTGGTTTTGCCGATAATTAAATGTAATTTTTCCTTTTGTCTAAATTCCTATTTTTCTCGTAACTCGACCTTGCATGTGCCTCCGCCTCTTTTTTTCCTCATGCCTCCCCTCCCTCTCACCCCTCCCCCTGTGGGTGGGGGGGGTTAGAATACACCCACGGTATCCCCTGCCTGTCGTAAGAGGCGACTAAAAGGGGCGACCTTGGCTATACTTTAAGGACTCCGCGTTGTTTTGTGAATTGTACCCCCAGTGGGTGGGAGGAAGCGAATACATCCACGGTAATCCCTGCCAGTCGTAAAAGGCGATTAAAAGGGCTTCTTGGAACGGTCCCCTTTCGAGGGTTTGACAGTCAGCTCTAAAAGACATACACCCGTGCGGTATAACTCTCATTAGGTTATATCGCACTTCTTTCCGTTACTGCTTTCAGGGTCTGGCAACCAAAATTTCTATATGTGCGTGCTGTTAGGGGATGGGCCACTCACGCTTGCGACTACGCTCGAAAGCCTGTTCCGGTCTTGGCCGCGCCGACAGGTGGGTGTGCCATGTACCCGTGCAGTAGTATCCGCCTGACTACGCAGGTCCCCGCACAGCCGAATGTCTGAGCTGTAAAATCCAGTATATGCCAAGGGGTACATGCCGATACGGCATTGTAAAACATCGGAACCCCGGGCAATGCCTTCCAAGCTAGGCGGGCCTTGCCCTGGCTGGGTAGCGCCTACTGTGACAGCCCGTGATCGGATGTCGGTGGCATTCGGGGAGGATGATCTGGCCATGGGTTCCAAAAGAAAAATCCCCAACCAGGGTGGTCCTACACCCAAGTCTTTAACATTTGATTCCCTACGGGGATCAACCCCCTGAGAACAATCTGTGCGTGAAAATCTGGATGCTAACACCCCCAAGTTTCTGGTAGCTACCAGAACAGATGGGGGTGATTTCAAGCTGGTAAAGAGTATTTTGTTTTCTCGCCACATAGAAGGTGTCTATGGTGAGCTTGAGAAAGTACAAAAGATGAGGAACGGTAGCTTGTTGCTAAAGACTAGGACTGGTGAGCAAGTTGAACGACTTTTGCAATGTGACCACTTTGGCGGCATTCCCGTCAAACAGGAAAAGCACACGTCCCTGAATCTGGTCCGAGGAGTTATTTTCCACCGGGACCTGATTCTGAACACTGACGAGGAGCTCAAGGAGGATATGCAGCACCGTCACGTGACTGATGTCCGGCGCATTACGCGCAAGGTCAATGGTCAAATCGTGAATACTGGTGCTTTCATTATTTCCTTTGAGCTTTCGGTGCTCCCGGAGAAAGTCAAGGTTACAAGTTACCGTTGTGACGTACGGCCTTATATCCCTCCACCAATGAGGTGTTATAAGTGCCAGAAGTTCAGGCACATGTTATCCCGATGCTCGAGCCCCGCAATCTGTGGAACATGCGGTAAGGTACCACACGAAGCGGAAGAGTGCACAACACCTTATCAGTGCACTAATTGCCCTGGATTTCATTCTCCTCGGGACAGGATCTGCCCTGTCTTCCTGAGTGAGAAGAAAATCCAGGAGATCAAAACCCTGGATGGTCTCACCTACCAGGAAGCCCGCAAGAAGTACCATACCACGATTTCGCCTTCTCCAACGATTGATTACAGAACCATAATACCAAATTTGGTCCCGGCGACCTCATCTTTTGTACCAGCTGTGAAACCTTCAACTGAGTTACCTGTTCCGAAGCCAGCACCTATGATAATAACGGAAAGCCCGAAGGTGACTTCAACTCCACCTTCGGCCAGCACGAAGGCTGTGCGAGCGAAGGCTGCTCCGCCCGCACAGCAGAGGAGGAAGTTGAAGACTTACTCCCCACCCAAACGGTCGGCGAAAGCCGCGCCGAAGCCGGCGGAGGCGGCATCGTCGACCAGGGTCAGGAATTCGGCTCCTGACCCGTCTATATATCTTAAAGAGGCCGGTAAGGGTACGAAGGGACCCCGCACTACGCATTTACTTTCTCCCAAAAAGGGGAAGCCATCCGCGCCAACACCTGCGGATGCTTCTGCGTCTGGGGACGTTTCGGTCCCCAGATCTGCGCGCTCCCCACGGTGATCCCCCCGCTGCCGAACTGCGTCTATGAAATCTTCCACCGAGTCGATTCACTCCATGACCTCGCCTGAGGACATGGAGATTATAGTCTACGTAGTGACTGTAGATCCTCCAGAGTCAAAGTTGGAGTAGCTTGCTGCTCCGCGTTATTCCCTAAGTTCACACAATGGCACTGTTACAGTGGAATTGTAACAGTTATGACAGGCATTTGACAGAACTCCGTCAGCTTATTACCCAATACGCAGCGAGTATAGTCTGCCTACAGGAAACAAACCTCAGACCTGATCACGAGACTGTTCTGAGAGGTTTCCGACTACACTCTAAAGAGCGACAAGACGCCGGCCGGGCTTCCGGGGGCGTTTGTACCTTCGTTCGCTCTGACTGCTATAGTGAGGAGTTTCCACTCGCCACTCCTCTGGAAGCTATTGCAGTTCGCGTGTCCTTGCCTGCTATGACAACTGTTTGTAACGTGTACCTTCCACCGAACCAGCCCCTTGATATTAATGACGTCTTTGATCTTGTTGATCAACTTCCAGTCCCTTTCCTAATCGTGGGTGATTTCAACTCTCATCACCCCCAATGGGGATCACCATCTTCCTGCCCCAGAGGAAGGGACGTGGAGGGCTTAATTCAAGGGTTGGGTTTATCTCTATTAAATACAGGGGAAGCTACACATTTTAGCTTAGTGCACGGCACGTACTCACACATTGACTTGAGTGTGTGTAGCCGTGCGCTGGTCCCCCTATTTGGTTGGTATGTACACGACGACCTCTGTGACAGTGACCATTTCCCGATCGTTCTTACCCCTCTGACCCAGACGCCCGTGGAGTTCCCCAGTCGTTGGGTTCTTAAGCGGGCAAATTGGCCCTCGTTTCAAGAACGAGCTGTGTTCGTTGATCTTGGTTGCCGGAGCGTCGATGACGAGGTACAGCACATCACCGAACCATGGCTAATTTGGTGGCGTTTAAGAAATTTCGTGCCAAGGCACGGATTCTTATTCGCCAGAGTAAGAAACAATCCTGGGAACGGTATGTGTCTTCTATTACGGCACATACCCCCTCCTCTCAAGCGTGGACTAAACTACGACGCATTTCGGGAATTCAGACATCTTCTACTGTACCGCGAATTTCCATTGCAAATGAACTATCCCCCAGGGACTCACATCTTGTGGGCGTGGGTTGGCGACCACGGGGCCCCAGCTGAGTCCGGCATTGCTTCCACTTACTTGTGCCGGGCTCCTCTCTGTCTTCTTTCCCTCCCCCAGGGGCTCACATCTTGTGGGCGTGGGTTGGCGACCACGGGGCCCCAGCTGAGTCCGGCATTGCTTCCACTTACTTGTGCCGGGCTCCTCTCTGTCTTCTTTCCTGTCGACCTCACTTGGTCAACTCTTGTTCTCTTCTGACCCCGACGGTATTAGGGTATCCGAGGCCTAGGGAGTCTCTTCCTTTCCCGCCTTAATTGGCCCTTGTCTCATCTTTTCTGATACCCTCCTTATGCGAGGGGTCAGCCTTCTTTTTCTCTTCCTTTTACCTCCTGCCTTGTGCTCTAGGCCCTTAAGGAGGCAGGGTGTATGTAGCCCCCACCACTTCTGGTGCACCCTAGATAATGCTACACCCTCAGGGGCTCACGGCTGGTGAGTTCGGGAGTTGGCGACCCCGAGGGATTCCTGAGCTGGGTCCGTTTTCCCCTCTTGTCCCTTACCTTTGGGGCGGACCCTCTCCTCTTTCACTTTCCTATATGCCTTTCATGGCTCTCCTTCTTTCCAAGTCCCTCAATCCGCCTTCTCCGAGGGTTGAGTGCATTTCTTTTCCTTCTGTCCTTTTATTTGCCTTATTCTCCTTTAGTTTTCCATTTCTTCTTCTAGTATGTAGGTTAGTAGTTAGTTTTAAGTTCGCTTTTCATTTTCATCTTCACGATCACCCAAACCATCAGGGGCCGATAACCTAGATGTTAGGCCCCTTAAAACAACAATTATCATCATCATCTAATGAACTAGTTACAGATCCTTATCGCGTTGCAAACCATCTCGCCTCGTATTTTGCGGATATATCCGGTTCCGATAACTATGACCCTGCCTTCCTGGCCCTGAAGCGCGAAGCGTGGGTAGTTTATTGGCTAAGGAATAACCCACCCACCAAGGGAAGATGATTAAGAGAAGGAAGTAGATTTTGGATTGGACAAGAAGGATAGAAAAAGAGGAGGAGAGTCCCACAAAATTAATAAGTTTAGTTTTAAACACACTTAAAGGTGGTTGCCACAGCAAGTCCGTGCTCGGATACCTAAAGTGGGTACGAGCTTGGTCGAAGCTGACGGGAACCGCAGCTAAGACTTGGGCAGTTTGCCAGAGAAAGGCTTTAGTGTATTTCCTCCCAAGCACGAATAAAAGTACTATAGGGAAGGGTGATGGTCTGGCCAGACAGATAGTAAAGGCTTTATTGAGCATGAACGAGGGCATAAACCTAGGAAGAGCTAGGAAAGCCAGGGTCCTGCCTAACTGTAGTATCAGAGAAATGATGAATCCAAAAACAAATATTTGATTTATTAAACAATGCAAAGAAGTTTGAGGAGATTAACAATTGTGCAATATAATTTGGACAAACATAGTTCATTTGAACTTTTTAACAAATAGGGTCGCAGACCTCTCAACATTAAACGGTTGCTCCAGGCAATTGACAATTTACAAGGTTTCAAACCTTACATGTTTCTAAAATCTTTATAAGATTTAAACAAATGAGCAATGAAATAATTAAAGCTTGAACGTGAATTGGAGTACAAAAAGTGCACCTTAAGAAATTCTGGAGAGAATGTTCTAGAGAAAGTGACAACTTTGAAAATAACAATAATAACAACATGAAAAATAAGATAGAAGTTCCTACAACTTCTTATATTTATACAGAATTAATATATGAGAATTATACAAAGAGGGCAGGTCACTTACTGTGAAACCTGAAGAAAGTGAAAGGGAAAGTTCTAGACTTCCCAAGTTTGAGCAGGAATCACTCGCCAAATGGGACAGTTTCCATTTCGTGAAACCTGAACATGACTCGCTCAAGAGTTTAGAGAATGGTTTTCCCTGATTATGGGAAAGGAACAACGTGAATTTAAAACTTGTATCACACAAGCAATTATGCAGAATTTAATTAATGTTAAACTAGCAAAGTTGGAAGGGCACCTCGTGAGTGACACCTTATAGAAAAGTTTCAATTTTATTAGTAATGGTTGTTAGTAGAAGGTTGAGGAAAGATCATTGGGATATAGGATCAATGTTCATGGCCGTATTTAATATAACCGGACGATCGCGACGCGGTAGAAACGTGGAGCAAGCACTGTTTATCACTGTAGTCTATGAAGATGGATGCAAAGTTCACTATAGAAACACTGAAGTTTATGAGAAAAAAAGTTATTGCAATTATGGAAATAACTGATTGCACTATATAGGTGAGAGTCTATTTCTTGAAAAAGTTGTAATTTACAATTAAATGCGCCATAGAATGTTCTAGAGGTTCCAGCGGTGGAGGAGAGTTAGCTATTGCAAAAATTTGTAAGGAAGATTCCTCATTTTAACTAGCATTTTCACAAGTGCGTGAACAATACTTGACGGCAAGACTCGCAGATAGAGAACAAGATCTCGAAGGTTCCAGAACGACCTTAGCAGAAAATGGGGTTGAGAAAATCCAACGGAGGAACTAGCTTTATAATTATAGACAGCGGGTATTAGATAATATCCCACGTAGCGAGAGGATTTCTCGTTTGAATAGCTTAAGAAAAGCTCTTTTTTAGTAAGGTTGGCTTATACAAGCAAAAGCTCAACATGGCAAATCCCACGAAGAATGATTATTGCCCCAAAGTAAATAATTTCACACTGTCTATAAATTATAATTAAAAGCACGTGGAAGTTAAAACCATGAAGATGAGGTTAAAACTTTTAAAATGGTACTTATCTTGATTTCATGTTGAAGTCGAAGTTTCCGTTGATGATTACTTAGCCAACATGGCGTAAAAGAGGGTGAGCCTCTTGGTTTGAGGAGGCAAGCTCGAGCGGAGCTTTGACTGAACGAGTCAACTGCAGACGGAGAAGTGAGAGCAGCTCAACGGAGCACGGAGGGACCAAGAAAAGGGGAAAGAGTGGGGGGTAGGAGACAAACGGAGAACATAAACATTGCCAACTTGAAAACAAAAAATTTATCTTCTCTTGCTGAGCCGGCCTTCTAAGAGTTGATAATAGTTGATACTAGCGCAGCATGGTGAGTAAAGAAGTGGACGTAGTACTCTTGCTCCAAGAGAAAATAGCTGACGATGGTAACAGGAACTGGTGGCCAAATGGATAAATAAGTCCTCTAGCACCAGGAAGAGTTGAGGAGCTTCAGAGATTCGCTGCGAGGTGACGCTAGGTGGGTCACAGAAGTTATATATCTAGAACAGACTTATGAAGACATGAGAGATTTGCTTATCAAGGAGAAAAAAAAAAGATCACTGTTGGTGTTTGACAAAGAGAAAGGAAGAAATGAACATGCAAAGAGCAATAAAAATTATATCTCAGGTACCGTGTATTCAAAGAATACACCAAAGCGGAACGTTTCCAGCTTAGTTTTGCTTCCCGCGCTTCGGAGGAGTACAACGTGCCCTTTACGGAGTGGGAACTCCGCGGAGCGCTGGCGCTCTGCAGGGACACGTCTCCTGGCCCGGATAATATTCACAACAGGATGCTTAAACACCTTAACGATGAGGGCATTCGCTATTTGCTCAGGGTGTTTAATCGTATCTGGTTGGAAGGTGTGTTACCAGCGCAATGGCAGGAAGGTATCATTATACCTATCCTGAAGCCCGATAAGGATCCCAAATTGACAGGGAGTTACAGACCTATTTGTCTCACTAACGGTTTGTGCAAGCTCTTTGAGAGGATGGTCAATCGGCGCCTAGTGTGGGTCCTGGAGAAACGGGGACGTCTGTATACCAGTGTGGTTTCAGGGCGTCTCGGTGTACCAACGGCCATCTGGTACGCCTGGAGACCGCCATACAGGACGCTTTTCTCCGGAGACAGCACCTAGTCGCTGTTTTCTTTGACCTCGAGAAGGCCTATGACACCTCTTGGCGTTACGGCATCCTCTCTACCCTGCATCAATGGAAATTCCGAGGTAATTTGCCGGTTTTTATTGCGAATTTTCTGTCCCTTCGCCTGTTCCGTGTCCGAATAGGGGGGACATATTCGCAATATCATATGCAGGAAAACGGAGTCCCACAGGGATCGGTGCTTAGCGTAACATTATTTGCGATTGCCATAAACGGTATAGTCGCTGCTGCTGGTCCAGCAGTGGTACCGTCGCTATATGTAGACGACTTCGCTCTACATTATAGTGCGCAAAATATGGCGGTCGCTGAACGACAGCTACAACAAGCTATTCGGAGAGTGGAACGCTGGACACTGGAGCATGGCTTTCGATTCTCAACCGCTAAGTCCTCGGTTGTCCATTTCTGCCGAAAGCGCACCCTCCATCCAGATCCTGAGCTTTAACTGGGCAATGTAGCTTTGCCTGTTGTTGCTGCGTACCGGTTCCTTGGGCTCCTTTTCGATCAAAAATTGACGTGGGAACCACACGTGCGGTGTATGAAAACTGCCTGCGCTAAGAAACTCAACATGTTGCGGTTTCTTAGCGGCACATCATTGGGGGGGGGCGGACCGCGTGGTGCTCCTGCGTTTTTATAAGTCACTGATTTTATCTAGGTTAGATTATGGCAGTGTAGCATATGGTTCGGCCCGTAAGTCAGTGCTTGTTAAACTGGACAGTGTCCACCACGGCGGTGTGAGGCTGGCGACGGGTGCTTTCGGACAAGCCCAGTCGTCAGCTTGCTCGCCGAGGCTGGCGTACCTCCTTTACACCTGAGGCGCCAACAAGTACTGCTGACCTATGCTGCAACTATTCGACAGATGCCACTTCATCCAAGCTATCCATGTTTGTTTTCCAATCCGAATCGCCGGCTGTATGATGTGCTCGCCCGAGCCACTCGGCCGGCGGGGATTCGCTTGGATGACTTATACCGTCAGTTCCGATTTCCTTCTGTCTCCTGTATCGTCCGAGTACCTAGCAAGGCCCCTCCGTGGATGGTCTCTCGCCCTGATATCATCCTGGATCTGCACACCGGCCCCAAGTCGGACACGGACTCCTCCGTCCATCGGAGGCTGTTCCAGTCCTTGGTGACACGGTATCCGGGATCAGGGCTTGTATTCACGGACGGTTCGAGGGTAAACGAGAAAGTAGGCTGTGCATTTGTGGTTGAGGATCGTCGGTTTCTCTTTTCACTTCCCGAGACCTGTAGCGTGTACACTGCGGAGCTCTATGCCATCTTAGAGGCTCTGCGGTACACGTTATCAGACGATCACCAGCACTTTCTTGTGTGTACTGACTCTCTGAGTGCGCTGCACGCGATCGATGTGTGTTTTTCGAAGCACCCGTTGGTCCAGCGTGTGCACGACCAGCTCATCAGTTCGCGTAACGCTGGAACCGGGGTGACCTTTGTGTGGCTTCCTAGCCACATGGGTATTGCGGGAAACGAGCTTGCTGATCAGGCGGCGAGAGAGGCAGTCGCACTGCCCTCGCTACCGTATAAGATGCCTGCTAGTGATGTGCGCTCTCAGTTGCGGCATTCGATCCTGTCGCATTGGGAGGAAGCGTGGCGTGCCACGCCTCCACCCAACAAACTGAGAGGCATCAAGGAGACAACGAAGGTGTGGAAATCTTCCTTCCGCTCTCTCCGGAAGGAAGCTGTGGTACTCTGTCGACTCCGGGTCGGCCATGGGATTGCTACGCACTCCCACTTGCTAAAGAGACCACTTGCTAAAGAGAGAAGATCCTCCTGTGTGTACTTGCGGCGCCCACCTAACCGTGGCACACCTTCTCTTGGAGTGTGTGGATCTGGCCGATCTGCGAGGGACACTTAAACTGCCTAATACCCTCTCCCTTATTATCCGTGATAACGGGCCGTCAGCTGACCTCGTCATCCGGTTCATGAGGGAGAGTGGTTACTTTTTTAAGTTTTAATGTGTAGTTACGACTTTTAATTCTGGTTAAATCTGTTTTATGTTTTTTATTGTGTTATGTATTGTATTGTTCACTATGCTTTATTTGTTTTATTCTTTTTTACCATCCGCCTTTTATTCTTTTTATTCAAATAAGGTATAATTTTTGGGGCTCACTGTCTGTTTTATAAACACCATTTTCGCTTCATCCATGGCAGTGAGTTGTTCTTATCTACATCCTTTCATTTCACGCCATTTCATTTCATTAGGGGCCGATAACCTCGATGTTAGGCCCCTTAAAACAACAATTATCATCATCATCATCATCATCATCACCTCTCACCCCTCTCCGCCCCGTTCTGAACTATTGTACCCCCTCCTATTTTTGTTCATCCCTTTGACACCCTTTGTCTAAATTTGAGAACGTATCTCGACTTCGTGAGTGTAGTCGTTTTGGGTTTTGTCTTTTTATCTAATTACGACATTCTTACATTCAGTTATCGTTTCATCTTGCCTTGAACACGTTATCTTAACTTATCTTATTTTATTTCATTTTAATATAATTTAATTTAATATATTTTCGATTTTATTCCTAATTTGTATTTTTCTTGCGGTAAACTAATTTTGTGGTTAATTTGTTGGTCATTTCTCTTCTTGCTTTTAATATCTCTGGGATCGTTGTGCATTATAGTTATTTTAATACATTTTATCTTTGCCTAAGTATCTCTGCTTTTGCGTCACGCCTTATTTTAATTTTAGTAACCTTCTTCGAGTTTTGTCTGGGTTTTGCTATATTTCGGTTTGTCGGTCTTATTAGCGTACTTGTGACGTTAATACGACCTACACGGCCTCTGATTTAAATTTGTTCATCTTTGGATTTTACTGTAGTTTAATTTTATTTAGCTTTCCCCATTCCTTTTGGGATAGCTTTCTGGTTTGCCTTTTAAAATTTGGGCCCAGCGAAAGCCAAACAAGACTTCGATCTCCCCGTTTTTCTTTCTTCTATTTTATTTTATTTTATTTTATATTTCTTCGGGGATAGGGGAAGAGCTTCAGCTACGTTTCCACTGACGTCTGCTGCGTACGTAAGTATATGTTTATTACTATTACTTCATCTAAGTTGCGTACAACTTATATCAGTGATTTCACCGCTCGAGTCATGATTTTGTTCTTTCTCTTCTCTGTCGGTGTCCCCGCCCCCAGGTTGATTGATAGATAGATAAAATGGGTTGTTTTGCCTTCCGAAGGAGGGCAGAATGCCCTCCCATGAGGGCTGGCTGCCATCACATCTACGGTGTTCTTCGGCCTTGGGGAACCCTGTTTATTGTGGTAAAACCATGTACAAGATATATATACAGTACATATTACAGTTGTTCAATAACTTGCTGTTGTTCTTGATGTAAATATTGTTTTAAAATATATAATTAAAGTATAAAAATTTAATTTATATGCAATTTTGGATGTGTATGAAATGAAGGATGATATCAGCATAGGCTACGTTTTTGAGATGCGTTGAGTTCGTCTAGTGGGTTCGTAGAGTAAGTTGCGTCTTCTTTATTGATGTGGAAAGGTGGCCCGATACCAGGTGGTAAGTAAGTGGTTGAGAGAAATGGATGACAAACAATTTGAAAGTGAAAATGTCGGGAAATATATGTGAAGACAGAAACGGTTTGTGCACACTGAATGTTTATTGGGATAACATTTATGGGGGGTATGTGTCAGGAGGAATGATGTGAGAGAGGTCAGGGAGAATATTATGATGGAGAAGGGATAGTGCCAAGGCTTGGGGAAGTGGTTTGGATAGGCGACGCTGTCTCCGGGTAATTGGCGTCATTAGAAGTCTCCCCCAGGGGCTCACTTCTAGTGGGCGTGGGTTGGCGACCACGGGGCCCCAGCTGAGTCTGGCATTGCTTCCACTTACTTGTGCCGGGCTCCTCTATGTCTTCTTTCCTGTCGACCTCACTTGGTCAACTCTTGTTCTCTTCCGACCCCGACGGTATTAGGGTATCCGAGGCCTAGGGAGTCTTTTCCTTTCCCGCCTTAATTGGCCCTTGTCTCATCTTTTCTGATTCCCTCGTTCTGCGAGGGGTCAGCCTTCTTGTTCTTTTCCTTTTACCTCCTGCCTTGTGCTCAAGGCCCTCAAAGAGGCCGGGTGTATGTAGCCCCACCTCTTTGGTGCACCCTAGATAATGCTACACCCTCAGGGGCTCACGGCTGGTGAGTTCGGGAGTTGGCGATCCCGAGGGATTCCTGAGCTGGGTCCGTTTTCCCCTTTTGTCCCTTACCTTTGGGGCGGACCATCTCCTCTTTCACTTTCCTATCTGCCTTTCATGGCTCTCCTTCCTTCCAAGTCCCTCAATCCGCCTTCTTCGAGGGTTGAGGGCATATATTTTCCTCCTGTCCTTTATTTGCCTTATTCTCCTTTATTTTTCCATTTCTTCTTCTAGTATGTAGGTGAGTAGTTAGTTTTAGTTTGTAAGGTCGCTTCTCTTTTTCATCTTCACGATCACCCAAACCATCAGGGGCCGATAACCTAGATGTTAGGCCCCTTAAAACAACAATTATCATCATCATCATCATCATTAGAAGTCGTGAGTCAACTAGTGTCTGCAGGGAACGTAGGCGGAGTTTGTGAAGGTGACGGCAGAGTGAGGGGAGAGTCTTGGGGTAATTTAACAGATTGCTGTCCGTGTCAAGTGGAAGCGCAAATGGAAACTTCAAGACGAAGTGTTCAATAGAATTAAGAATTTGATATTGGGGTAAGCTAGCCCCTAACCAGGCCAATGAGTAATATGTAAGCAATGGATGAATGAAGACCTTGTATGTATGGATGAGTTAAAGTGGGCTAAGACCCCTGGAAATCCCTTTCAGTCGACGGATTAGGGCCAAACTTTGGCGCACTCTGTGGGCTTGCTGTTTGATGTGAGGTCTGCAGGAGAGCTGGTGATCAAGTGTGACTCCCAAATACACTGCCTGGTGAGAGGGAGTAATAGCTTCGTCGAAGATGTTGATGTTGATTGGCCGGTAGTGGCCGATGGTAGACTTGAGGCCAAATAGAACTAACTGGGTTTTGGTGGTATTAATAGTGAGGTGTCATTTAAAGAACCAGGCAACAAAAATATTTAGGTAGGCCTGAAGATGGATGCTGAGGGTTGTGAGATTATTTGCGAATGATAGCAGAGCTGTATCATCCACAAATTGAAAGAGCTGAGAGAACTGGTTGGGTTGGGGCATGTCATGGACGTAGATTAAATAGAGGAGCGGAGAAATCGGGGAGTCTTGAAGTACTCGTGAGAAGAGAGTTAAGGTGGAGGAGGACGCAGATCTAATTTGTATGAAGGCTCGCCTGTTCAGTAAAAAGTTACTGAAAAGGCGAACAATGGATGGTGGGAGGTGGAGGGACATACTTGATCGAAGGTTTCTTCAAGATCTACCCCCAGGGGCTCACTTCTAGTGAGCGTGGGTTGGCGACCACGGGGCCCTAGCTGAGTCCGGCATTGCTTCCACTTACTTGTGCCGGGCTCCTATCCGTCTTCTTTCCTGTCGACCTCACTTGGTCAACTCTTGTTCTCTTCCGACCACGACGGTATTAGGGTATCCGAGGCCTAGGGAGTCTCTTCCTTTCCCGCCTATATTGGCCCTTGTCTCATCTTTCCTGACACTCTCCTTCTGTGAGGGGTCAGCCTTCTTTTTCTCTTACTTTTACCTCCTGCCTTGTGCTCTAGGCCCTTAAGGAGGCAGAGTGTATGTATCCCCACAACTTCTGGTGCACCCTAGATAATGCTACACCCTCAGGGGCTCACGGCTGGTGAGTTCGGGAGTTGGCGACCCCGAGGGATTCCTGAGCTGGGTCCGTTTTCTCCTTTTGTCCCTTACCTTTGGGGTGGACCCTCTCCTCTTTCACTTTCCTATCTGCCTTTCATGGCTCTCCTTCCTTCCAAGTCCCTCAATCCGCCTTCCTCGAGGGTTGAGGGCATTTCTTTTCCTCCTGTCCTTTATTTGCCTTATTCTCCTTTATTTTTCCATTTCTTCTTCTAGTATGTAGGTTAATAGTTAGTTTTAGTTTTTAAGTTCGCTTTTCTTTTTCATCTTCACGATCACCCAAACCATCAGGGGCCGATAACCTAGATGTTAGGCCCCTTAAAACAACAATTATCATCATCATCATCATCATCATCTTCAAGATCTAGTTGGATGAGGGCTGCAGGATAGACGGAGTTGATATAGGGAGTCATAAGGCTAACTAATCGAATTCTGACCCCGACGGTATTAGGGTATCCGAGGCCTAGGGAGTCTCTTCCTTTCCCGCCTTAATTGGCCCTTGTCTCATCTTTTCTGATACCCTCCTTCTGCGAGGGGTCAGCCTTCTTTCTCTTTTCCTTTTGCCTCCTGCCTTGTGCTCAAGGCCCTTAAGGAGGCAGGGTGTATGTAGCCCCACCAATTCTGGTGCACCGTCAATAATGCTACACCCTCAGGGGCTCACGGCTGGTGAGTTCGGGAGTTGGCGACCCCGAGGGATTCCTGTGCTGGGTCCGTTTTTCCCCTTTTGTCCCTTACCTTTGGGGCGGACCTTCCCCTCTCTCCCCTCTCCTCTCCTCTCCTCTTTTCATTATATTTACTTTTCTCTTTAAGATTCCCGCACTGTTTTTGTTACTTGGTTCACTGTGTATCTAAATTCCCTTCTGGCGTTTTTTTTTTCTAAGGCATTTTTAATCTACGTTGCTTTTTGTATGTTTTTTCGATCTAAATTACATCTCGCGATTGTTTTCAACCTCAATTGCATTTTGTAAAGATTGACAATCTAAATTGCTTTTTAGTAAGTCTTTCAATGCATGTGCCCGGGCCTTTTAGTGAGTATTTTGAATTTCAATTGCATTTTGTAAGAATTTTCAACCAACGCCGCATTTCACACGAATTTTGAATCTAAATTGCATTTTGTTTGGTGGGCATTTTGCACATATTTTGATTCTCAATTGCATTTTGTGGGTATTTTGAATCTAAATTACATTTTGTAAGTATTATCAATCCACATGAGTCGTTAGAATCACCGTACAGTTTGTAAGCATTTTCAATTTCAATTGCATTTGTAAGTATTTTGAATTTCGATTGCACTTTGTGAATAATTTGGATTGGAACTGGGATAGGGACTATTTCAATCTGAATTGCATTGTGTATTTTCAATGTCAATTGCATTTTGTAAGTATGTTGAACCTAAATTGCATTTTGTACGTATTTTCGATCTCATTTGCATTTTGTAAGTATTTCGAATTTCAGTTGCATTTTGTTAGTATTTCGACGCTACATTGCATTTTGTAAGTATTTTGAATCTAGCCTACGTTTTGTCGGTATTTTTCCATGTATTCTTTTTGTGACTCTTTTCGTTCTAAATTCCCTTTTGTAAGACCATATTGTGAGTTCCTTTTTGTACGTATTTTCCGTCTCAGATAATTTTGTTCTGGTTTCCATTTCATTATCATTTTCGCTAACACCCAGATCATTAGGGGCCGATAACCTCGATGTTAGGCCCCTTAAAACAACAATTATCATCATCATCATCATAACTAATCGAAAGAGTTGAGTTAGTTTGTGGAAAATTGAGGGCGAAAACCTGCTTGAGAAAACGTTAATGGAATTAAGGAATGTGTAAAGTCGACGGGCTAAGATGGCTTCAAATAATTTAGTGAAAACAGATAGTAAGCTGATTGGCCGGTAGGAGGAAAAAAAGAGATGGAGGCTTACCTGTTTTAAGAAACGAGATAATTTTGGCTGTCTTCCAATGGGAAGGGAAGTTACCGGTATGTAGGATTAGTGTGTGGGCTATGGCTAGAAAATGTAGGAAGATGAGAGGAGCTTGTTTAATGTGTTGGTAAACCACCCCGTCTGTCCCGGAATCAGTATTGCGTCTTTTGTCTAGCAGGAATGAAATGTCGTCGATCGTAATGGGTTGGTTTAGTAGTGATTTGGGGTGTAAGGTCAGTATGTGTACAAAACTGGGTGTCAAGAGGGGGAGAGTTTGCTCGCAAATGAGTAAAGGAGGGTTGTAGAGAGGGAAGAGTGGGATCGATAAGACGGTGAAGAAGAGGTTCCTGAGGATGATGAAAGAATCCTGTACTGGAGAAAAGACACGTGCTTAATGGGATGCAAAGAGATCGGCTTTTTTTTGGGCGGTGACAGGGACTTGAGCAGGGGTTATAACAGGATATTTGGGGCGGAGAGGTGTATTTTTGGTGAGGCGGTGGAAGTTTGACCAAAATTTCGAGGGATTGGAGGTGTTAGAAAGATTATTGCAGGCGGTGGACCAGTGTTTACATTTCATCGCATTAATATACAGTAAGATTTAGAATGTCGAAGGTTTTGTTGAAGTTGACGTAAAGTGGTAGGGTCACGACTCCGAAGAAAAGATTTATAAAGAGCATGGGCAAGGATAAGGAGAGCAAGAGCGGTTGGTTGGTTGGTTGGTTCTTAAGTTTAGGGGCTGCGACATCGTGGTCATGTAGTCCCGTGTACTTTGGGTGTGTGTAGAATCTGTCTGATAACCGGTGTTAATAGTGATGACTGTATTAGTGTGTGTTATCTGTTTTTAGCCTACTTTCGTTTTTGCAAAAAAATGAAAGTAGACTTATGATATCAACACAGGGCGAAAAATTGTGTGTCTGTCTGTCTGTGTGTATGTGTGAGTCTGTGTGTGAGTGTGTGTACTCTAAATGTCTGTCCCCCCCCCCCCCTATCAATTCGAACACGGTGAAACCGAATTGAACGAAATTTGGTACAGAGGTAGCACTAGCAAAGGGCACCTCAGTGTCATACTTTATATCGCCGCCATATTTACCAAAACTGAATGGCGGCCACTCAAACGTTCAAAATGTAAAATCACATTACGGCTAAACTAATCATCCGATCTCGACCAAATTTGGTGACAACATACCTTTATATAGGACGCGTCTTTCACCCAAACTTCAAGGTCATCGGCCGTGCTATTTCAGGATGGTGGCCGTGTGAATTATGCAAACATTATAATCAATAGCTTAAGACCAACCAATTCCGATTATCGAGCCTAGGGTGGTTTAAGCTATCCTGAAGGTCGTGATCCGTTATTTATTATAATTTAATATTATAATATTATACTGTATGAGTGGCTTAAAAGAGCTGAGCCGTCTCTGCCATACGATAAGATGGCAGCTGTCCTCATTTGCCTGTCTTATATTTCAGTAGTTTTAGTATGTTGTATGTGATATACCCTACTGATACAATAATATAAACTTTGTACGAAATGATCTATAATGAAGATGTACTGCAGTGAAGAAATCGTTTATTTCAAGTCATTATTTGCCAACAGGTTGTATCTAACATGTCAGTTAAGAACACCATGACGATAAGGGTATGGTTAGCTCTGGGCTAGCGTATTAGTCTGTCACGCAGTTGACTGGGGATCGAATATTGCTACAGTTAACTTTTTTTTTCTTGAATTCTTTAACAAATGATCTGCACGAGCTCTTTCCACAGATACTGAATAAAATGTCATTTAGCTCAAAGGAGAGGCTAATGTATACACTCGTTTATTAATAAAATCACAGCCCCAGCATCGCACTTAAACAGAAGACATTAGGAAAAGGAGAATAGAAGAACTAGATCAGATACTCGTTGTTATCAACCACAGCCTTCTTAATGCCTCTGTACGGTGCTGTCCTCTTGTGGGTTATGTGGGTAATATTGTTCCAAACATACAGCTGTGTAAATACCAGGCCTCCTGAAGTATGGCAATTTTGTAATACTGGTAGTTGAACTATTAGCCACGATCGCACTCCGATTACCTTTAAACACTGCCAGCTGGATCGTCTCCCTCTTGGCTACTTTAAACTGCCTGCTCATTCAACACCCATAGGCGTACAAGATAATTATTAATTCACTGCTAGGTGGCAGCTCCAACCTACTGCGATCGGCGCGGATTTTTGGTTGGTTGGTTGGTTCTTAAGTTTAGGGGCTGCGAAAACGCGGTCATGTAGCCCCGTGTACTTTGGGTGTGTGTAGAATCTGTCTGATAACCGGTGTTAATTGTGATGACTGTATTAGTGTGTATTATCTGTTTTTTTTTTTAAATTTAAGTACTGAAACTTAGAATTTTTCAAATAGTTCCTACTTTTGCCGCCAAGCGCCACCGTCAACGATTACTAGGCCAAGTTCAGAACTTAGCTACTACGCACCACCGCAGTCGGCTCTTGGCAACGAACATAGAATCCAAAGAGCGTTGTTTACATTCTTAACCTATCCAATTTAGCTTCACACAGGTGCAATTAGTGGAAGGTTCTTTAACGGCGCGGATTTTTAAAGGGGAAGATACCCAAAACGAAAGATTCTTAAGTTTGCAGGCTGGCTTAATATAGAGATTAACGGACGAGAATGCATTACAATAAGTTAGTAGTTTTGTTATTCAATCATCATAAAGTACATAATATTAGCCCAAAAACATGAATTATTTATATAATCCGGGCCGTGAAAGCCTTAATATACATATATAATATTGATTTTGACACTTACTGGCTAATTATTATTATAAAAGAAAACAAACCATACATAGTGGTAGAGGTGATAGTTTTAGGGATGAGGACAAAGAGTTATAAATATACCCATACATTTAGGAGAAAGTAGGCTATATGTTCTTTGCTGAACATCTTGTTTAATTTAAGTATAGACTGCAACTTAGAATTTTTTCAAATAGTTCCTCGAATCGTTTATCGCATGCACTGCCGAGAGGTTGCGAAAGTAGTGGCCTTTCTTGAATACATGCATGACCACTCGTAACTTTAAATACTCTATACTTCACCTCTGCAATTCAGTGAATAAAGAAACTAGTTTTCTTCCATGAGATTTTTCTCATTGATGAAGACTTCTATTGTCTGCCCTGGCTGCTGCATCATGTCCGCTGCTTCTTCTTGACTCAGGACTGTGTACGTCCCATCGAGAGATGTGCACACGAAGTGGATATCGTCGCGTTGGACACAAACTCCATTAATCCTGCCGTGGCTGACTCCTGCAGGAAGGAAGACGATTCAACAGGATCGTCTTTCTGAATCATGCTGACTGCTTTTTCAAGAAGAGCATCTGCTTCGGTCTTGTATTCTTCTTCTCCATCCAACATACCTCCACCTCTGTACAGGAAATGGTTACTATGCAATCTCTTCAATTCTCCTGATGATGTTGCTTCCATACTCTGCCCATTCTGGAGGCTTTCAAGAGTTGAATCATTGAAATTATAATAACTCTCAGGTGATTCAACTGATATCGTATAGTTGCCATCTGGAGTTAATTTCTGGATTAATGTAGCAACAATCGGAACCTTGATCTGTAAAGCTTTTAGAGAACTTCCATTCCTCGAATTATCAGAATTTGGAAACATGGTTATGATTTTTGCAGACCGAAAATCATATGCTGTTGCGTGTAACAGTTCGTGTTCACCGTTGGAGGTGATCATTACTTTCACAAGAACTGGTTTGGCTTTAACTAGCTTGAGTAATGCCAAGGGAATTTGTCCTGTCGGTCGTGTTACAGCAGTGGTTCTGAACCCGTAGAAGTCTGCGGACCACTCAGCCTGAAATTGAATCATGTACGGACCACTTCCCCGATACACCTTATCAGTTGTAACCCTTCCTCAGCGCCTTCATCAAAAGAATATTAAAAATGATTAAGCAAAACAATTTTAGAACACATAATTTATTATTACTATTAATCTGTGTACAATGCAAATTAATTGCATTTTTTTTATAGAAAAAATAAATTTTATGATACTTTACAGATATTTCAATTCAGAAATTGTTAGACATCGCCGCGGATACAATCGGACGATTCTTGCCCAACGCACCTCGTTTTCGAAATCTCCATTTATTGGTCACTTTTTTAATGCGTGCAGGTGGACCATTTTCTCCCGCGGACCACTCCCGAGGCTCTCGCGGACCACCGGTTAAGAACCAGTGAGTTAGTCATTGCCTTTGTTGTGATAGGTTCGATGACAACACTAACAGAAGTATTATTCTGATACCTATCATGATGACTAAAATAATTTGAAATAATTTTATGATTTGGAATGAAGTTAACATGCAAACCATGTTTAGATCATGTTTGTGTGGTATATTAGGTTATAATGAAGTATTTAGGTCTTGTTCTCTCTGTCCTCGGATCTTGAAGCCATGTTTGTATTCGTCATGGGACTTCAGAACAATGTTTACGTGGGAATTCTAAGTTACATAAAGTACAAATATATCGCTTATTTCCATGTGAGTGTGCTTTAAGTTTGTGACACATTAAATTTGACATTTGGTTAAAACCTTTACCACAAGATTTACATTTGTAAGGCCTTTCATTTGTGTGAGTAAATGTATGGTTCCTCAAATTCCCCTTTTGGTGAAATCCCTTTCCACATATTTCACATTTGTCGTCAGAATGAGTTTTTCGATGAGATATCGGAGTTGAAACTCTATTAAAAGTTTTTTTTGCAAAGCTCGCAAACATAAGAGAGAGATTGATTGATTGATTGATTTTATTTTCACGGCTACACTTAGAGCTTAAGAGCTCCTTTACAGTAGCGCCCTACATAAAATAAGATTAGGGCTTATAAAAATAAAACATTTCACTTACATTCACAATATAAATAATCATAATCTAACAATTATAGTAACAAAAAGATAGTAACAATTCAATAATAATAATAATAATAATAATAATAATAATACTAATGATAATGGAAAAATTATATACAAAAGTGTGAGAGTGCATACAGACTACCAGCCCGAATAACAAACACCATATACTGTACAAGAAAAGCTATTGATGTAGACAGGTTGTCAGCTATTGTCCTTGTGTTATAATTGAACGTTAAAAAAGTATTTTAACATAATACAGTAATCAAATGTGAGAGGTATACTGCACCAAGAAGCAGGGTGAAGGATGTCTTTTGAAAGCTGCAGTGCATGCAATGTTGAGGAACTTATATAAATCGAAGGTGTTGAAGAGGCGTGAGGCGGTGCAAACAAAAGATTTATTGAACTTCATGTTTCGGTGTATAGGAATCTGGAGTGTGAATCTGGAGTGTTAATTTTGTGTATCTATTTTCTCGATTATGAACAGAATGCATTGGTGTAAAGGCATTGTAGAGATATAACGGGGTCTTGGTATGTAATATTTTATGTGTCAGGATGGCAACTGATAACTGCCTGCGCTCGTGGAGTTTCAGCCATTTCAACTGCACGTAGTAATTTGTGATATTTTCATCTCGCCTTACATCCTGAATGTACCGAACACATGCATTCTGGACTCTTCGTAATTTGATGTTCTGTGTTTCTGGTAAATCATTGTATACAGCAGATCCATACTCAATGATTGGAAAAATGAGAGTTTGGACGAAGAGCTTAGTTATGTTAGGTGGGTTGTAAGAAATAGTTCTATTCAGGAGATGCATAGTTGATACAACCTTCCTTACCACATTAGACGTATTCTCTGCCCACGACAGTGTTCTATCAAATATCACTCCGAGATTATTGACAGTGTTGCTATATTTAATATTATTATCTAGTATCTTGATGGGTGGTAGTGAATTAAAATCTACTGAATTTAGAAGTTTTGTATATCCAATGGATATAAGTTGTGTTTTAGATATGTTCAAGTTAAGTTTATGATTTAGGGCCCATTCACAAAGCCTGTCAATGTCTTCAGTAAACAGATTTATACGATCACAGGCAGTGTTAGGCGTGAGGTGAAAATAGGCTTGGAGGTCATCAGCGTATATATGGACAGAACTATTTCGGAATTCATTAGAAACATCGTTTATATATAGCGAGAAGCATAGTGGACCTAAGCCAGATCCCTGAGGTACTCCACTTTCTACCGATTTCCAGTCTGAGGAGGAGCCATCCGCGAGGACCACTCTCTGTGTACGCATGGAAAGGTAGGATTTGAACCAGGAAAGAGCACTCGGAAAGTAGCCAAAATATTTCAGCTTTGCAAGAAGTATATTGTGATTCACACAGTCAAAAGCCTTACTGAAATCGAAAAGACATAGGATTGTAAGCTGACGCTTGTCCATAGCTGAGCGTATATCATCGCTGACCTTTAACAATGCAGTGGTGGTACTATGACCCTTTTTAAACCCAGATTGGTAAGAATTGAAGATATTAAATTTAGTTAGGAATTCACATACTTGTTCATGAACTATTTTCTCAAGCGCTTTACTAAGGGCACAAAGGATATTTATTGGTCTAAAGTCACTACAGCTAGTGGGGTTTTTATTTTTTGGCACTGGACGTATGTTAGCACACTTCCAAAGAGTCGGGTATACTCCACTTTGTAGAGAGAGATTAAATAGTTGGATAATTGGGGGTAGAAATACTTCAAGACAGTTAGAAATAAGAGAAATTGAGATGCTATCAGGGCCTCTTGCTTTTGTACGAATTGATTTGATGGCTTTCACAATCTGGTGTGGGTGAACATACATAAAGAAAAATTTTTCATGGGCAGGGGGAGGGATGGATGTGTATTTCATGACGGTCTCTGATACTCTTAATACATCACCAATTGGGGCAACATTTGAGTAATGTTCATTTAATTGTGATTCAGAGACAAGCATCTCAACATCAGTGACTGAACTGGCACCAACTCCCATTGATTTTGCAGCACGCCATCTGGCGGAGGTGGTTTTGCAGTCACTGAAGAGGTTGTACATATATTTCACTTTTGTGTTCCTGATTGTTTTGTCTTGTTACGCAGAATTCTGTACTCATAGTCAATGGTAAGTTTAGATTTAATAAATGTTCGACGTGCTTTATCACGTTTCTTTAAAAGCGTTTTGATTTCTTTACTGATCCACGGAGCAGAGTTATCTTTTATATCCACTTTCTTTTGCAGTGCATGCATATCATAGAGTTTATTTACACAATCATTAAATAGTCACTTTCTCATCTATGTCAGTGGATTGGTAGAAATTCTGCCAGGGGAGTAATTCTGCATCCGTTTTAAAATCATTTAAATTAAATTTGCTGAAGTCACGTACAAAGCTTGATTTTGGTCGAAGTTTAGGGATAGATAGAGAAAACACTGCGTACAGAAGATCATGGGCTGAGAATCCAGCAGCTGGTTCTTGTCCGTAGTCAACAACGAGGTCATTACAGTTTGAAGAGATAATATCGAGAGAGCTGTCACAAGTAGCTGTGTAAAACGTAGTATCGAATGGTAAACATTCAACATTACAGGAACAGAGCACATCACATACCTGTTCAGTTTCAAAAGCTCCACTACCAAACCGAGCATTAACGTCCCCAACAATAAAAACATATTTATAATCAAGAATGAACCTGTACATGGTGCTCCTGTGCCGTGGCCGTAGTGGAGTAGAGAGGGGGTAGTACCTGATAGGGGTTACTGGCCTTCTTTTTCGTCTGTCTCGGATGCTTGGGTGCAATTTGTACTGGGTCAGGGCGTGTGGAAGGGCCTGGTGGGGGGTTGACCTCAGTACGTGTGTGGACAGCATCATAGACCGGTGGTTGCCATACATTAGCAACGTGGCCTGGGGGGCCAGGGAGGGGTGTTTTTCCTGAGGGGCCCTTTTTACCTGAAGGGTCTATAGGGGCTTTGAGAGGTCCACTACTCCTCCCAGGTTGCCTTGCGGCTTCGTATGCCCTGCGGCGCGGGCAGCCCATAAAGTTAGCAGCGTGTGGTCCCCCGCAGTTCCGGCATTTGGAAAAGTTCCAGTCTGCACCATTGGGACAGTCAGCAGACTTGTGTTCCCCAGCGCAGCGCCTGCAGCGGGACTCATCATGGCAGCCTTTAGAGCTGTGTCCGAGTCGCTGGCAGGTGCCGGACTGTGCCGTTGGGTCTGGCTTTATGAAAACTGAGAGCCGGACGCGCATGCTGAGCAGAGATGTTACTTTAAGGATTGTCTGCAGGTCAGCAGCGTCCTCGACTGTCACCAGGTACAGGGGGCTCTGCTCTTTACTTGGGTTTGTGCGCATCGGTTCAACTGAGATGGCTGGGATTTCCATCTCCTTGAGTGCGGCGACTAACTCCTCTGGGGCCATCTGGTTGGCCAGCGTGCGCATTACGACCCCCCAGGGGCTTACATCTAGTGGGACGTGCGTTGGCGACCATGGGGCCCCAACTGAGTCCGGCATTGCTTCCACTTACTTGTGCCGGGCTCCTCTCCGTCTTCTTTCCTGTCGACCTCACTTGGTCAACTCTTGTTCTCTTCCGACCCCGACGGTATTAGGATATCCGAGGCCTAATGAGTCTTTAACTTTCCCGCCTTCTTTGCCCTTCTCTCATCTTTCCTGATACCCCCCTTCTGTGAGGGGTCAGCCTTCTTTTTCTTTTCCTTTTACCTCCTGCCTTGTGCTCAAGGCCCTTAAGGAGGCCGGGTGTATGTAGCCCCACCAATTCTGGTGCACCCTAGATAATGCTACACCCTCAGGGGCTCACGGCTGGTGAGTTCGGGACTTGGCGACCCCGAGGGATTCCTGAGCTGGGTCCGTTTTCCCCTTTTGTCCCTTACCTTTGGGGTGGACCCTCTCCCCTCTCCTCTCCTCTTTTCATTATATTTCCTTTCTCTTTAAGATTCCCGCACTGTTTTTGTTACTTGGTTCACCGTGTATCTAAATTCCCTTTTAGCGACATTTTAAGGTATTTTTAATCTACGTTGCATTTTGTAAGTTTTTTCGATCTAAATTACATCTCGCGATTGTTTTCAACTTCAATTGCATTTTGTAAAGATTGACAATCTAAATTGCTTTTTGGTAAGTCTTTCAATGCAGGTAGCCGGGCCTTTTAGTGAGAATTTTGAATTTCAATTGCATTTTGTAAGTATTTTCAACCAAAACCGCATTTCGCACGAATTTTGAATCTAAATTGCATTTTGTTTGGTGGGCATTTTGCACATATTTTGATTCTTAATTGCATTTTGTGGGCATTTTGAATTTAAATTACATTTTGTCAAGTATTTTCAATCCACATGAGTCGTTTGAATCTACCGTCCCCCCAGGGACTCACATCTTGTGGGCGTGGGTTGGCGACCACGGGGCCCCAGCTGAGTCCGGCATTGCTTCCACTTACTTGTGCCGGGCTCCTCTCTGTCTTCTTTCCTGTCGACCTCACTTGGTCAACTCTTGTTCTCTTCTGACCCCGACGGTATTAGGGTATCCGAGGCCTAGGGAGTCTCTTCCTTTCCCGCCTTAATTGGCCCTTGTCTCATCTTTTCTGATACCCTCCTTCTGCGAGGGGACAGCCTTCTTTTTCTCTTCCTTTTACCTCCTGCCTTGTGCTCTAGGCCCTTAAGGAGGCAGGGTGTCTGTAGCCCCACCACTTCTGGTGCACCCTAGATAATGCTACACCCTCAGGGGCTCACGGCTGGTGAGTTCGGGACTTGGCGACCCCGAGGGATTCCTGAGCTGGGTCCGTTTTTCCCCTTTTGTCCCTTACCTTTGGGGCGGACCCCCTCCTCTTTCACTTTCCTATCTGCCTTTCATGGCTCTCCTTCCTTCCAAGTCCCTCAATCCGCCTTCTTCGAGGGTTGAGGGCATTTCTTTTCCTCCTGTCCTTTTTTTGCCTTATTCTCCTTTAGTTTTCCATTTCTTCTTCTAGTTTGTATGTTAGTAGTTAGTTTTAGTTTTAAGTTCGCTTTCATTTTCATCTTCACGATCACCCAAACCATCAGGGGCCGATAACCTAGATGTTAGGCCCCTTAAAACAAAAATTATCATCATCATCATCTCCTTCCTTCCAAGTCCCTCAATCCGCCTTCTTCGAGGGTTGAGGGCATTTCTTTTCCTCCTGTCCTTTATTTGCCTTATTCTCCTTTAGTTTTCCATTTCGTCTTCTAGTATGTAGGTTAGTAGTTAGTTTTAGTTTTAAGTTCGCTTTTCATTTTCATCTTCACGATCACCCAAACCATCAGGGGCCGATAACCTAGATGTTAGGCCCCTTAAAACAACAATTATCATCATCATCATGAATCTACCGTACATTTTGTAAGCATTTTCAACTTCAATTGCATTTTGTAAGTATTTTGAATTTCAATTGCACTTTGTGAATAATTTGGATTGGAACTGAGATATTGCATCGTGTATTTTCAATTTCTATTGCATTTTGTAAGTATTTTGAACCTCAATTGCATTTTGTACGTAATTTCGATCTCATTTGCATTTTGTAAGTATTTTGAATTTCAATTGCATTTTGTAGGTATTTCGACGCTACATTGCATATTGTACGTATTTTGAACCTAGCCTTCATTTTGTGGGTATTTTTCAATCTATTCCTTTTGTGAATCTTTTCGTTCTAAATTCCCTTTTGTAAGAACATTTTGTGAGTTGTTTCAATCTGAGTTCCTTTTTGTAAGTATTTTCCGTCTCACTTAATTTTCGTTCTGGTTTCAGTTTCATTATCATTTTCGCTATCACCCAGATCATTAGGGGCCGATAACCTCGATGTTAGGCCCCTTAAAACAACAATTATCATCATCATTACGAACCGTTTAATCGGTTTCGCGGGTGCCACCTGAGCATAGGGTGTATTTTCCCCGCTCAGATACCCCAACGCAGCTGCGTAGGCCCTCCAGTTGGTCACCTGAAGTAGCACTTCTTTGTGGGCGTTCGTCCGTGGGGGGATGAAATAAAAGTTGTGCTCCTCCTTTAGGAGGATGTGTAGCAGGGCGGTGCGCATGCCATTTATGTTTGTGTGATAGATCGTGATCACGGGAGGACGGCCCTGTTTGCGCCTACGGATCTCATAAGAAATCGTGGATTCCGTGGAACCTGAGCTGTCCACGTCATCATAGGGGTTGCCAGCAGGGGCCTTCCGGCCACCACGCTTCTTGCCACGAACCCGTTTCTATTTGCGCGGAGCGACTAGCGTGAAGCCATGCTCGTCACGATCACCTGTCACTGGCTCATTGGCCTGTGCAGGGATCGGAGTGGATGTCCTGAAGGTGGGTCGGTCCGGACCAGGTCGAGTGCCCACTCGGGTGCTGGCCTCTGGGCCCGGTCGGAAGCATTGCCTGTGGCCCCACTCAACGAGTTGCCCCCCAGGGGCTCACATCTAGTGGGTTGTGGGTTGGCGACCACGGGGCCCCAGCTGAGTCCGGCATTGCTTCCACTTACTTGTGCCGGGCTCCTCTCTTTCTTCTTTCCTGTCGACTTTCCTTGGTCAACTCTTGTTCTCTTCCGACCCCGATGGTATTAGGGTATCCGAGGCCTAGGGAGTCTCTTCCTTTCCCGCCTTAATTGGCCCTTGTCTCATCTTTCCTGATACCCTCCTTCTGCGAGGGGTCAGCCTTCTTGTTCTTTTCCTTTTACCTCCTGCCTTGTGCACAAGGCCCTTAAGGAGGCAGGGTGTATGTAGCCCCACCACTTCTGGTGCACCGTCGATGATGCTACACCCTCAGGGGCTCACGGCTGGTGAGTTCGGGCGTTGGCGACCCCGAGGGATTCCTGAGCTGGGTCCGTTTTCCCCTTTTGTCCCTTCCCTTTGGGGCGGACCTTCTCCTCTCTCCCCTCTCCTCTCCTCTTTTCCTTCTATTTCCTTTTCTCTTTAAGATTCCCGCACTGTTTTTGTTACTCGAATCACCGTGTATCTAAATTCCCTTTTAGCGATTTTTAAGGCATTTTTGATCTATGTTGCATTTTGTAAGTTTTTTCGATCTAAATTACATCTCGCGATTGTTTTCAACCTCAATTGCATTTTGTAAAGATTGACAATCTAAATTGCTTTTTAGTAAGTCTTTCAATGCAGGTTGCGGGGCCTTTTAGTGAGTATTTTGAATTTCAATTGCATTTTGTAAGTATTTTCAACCAAAACCGCATTTCGCACGAATTTTGAATCTAAATTGCATTTTGTTTGGTGGGCATTTTGCACATATTTTGATTCTCAATTGCATTTTGTGGGTATTTTGAATCTAAATTACATTTTGTCAAGTATTTTCAATCTAAATTGCTTTTTGTAAGTATTGTCAATCCACATGAGTCGTTAGAATCACCGTACATTTTGTAAGCATTTTCAATTTCAATTGCATTTTGTAAGTATTTTGAATTTCGATTGCACATTGTAAATAATTTGGATTGGAACTGGGATAAGGCCTATTTCAATCTGAATTGCATTGTGTTTTATCAATTTCAATTGCATTTTGTAAGTATATTGAACCTCAATTGCATTTTGTACGTGTTTTCGATCTCATTTGAATTTTGTAAGTATTTTGAATTTCAGTTGCATTTTGTAAGTATTTCGACGCTACATTGCATTTTGTACGTATTTTGAACCTAGCCTTCATTTTGTGGGTATTTTTCAATCTATTCCTTTTGTGAATCTTTTCGTTCTAAATTCCCTTTTGTAAGAACATTTTGTGAGTCGTTTCAATCCGAGTTCCTTTTTGTAAGTATTCTCCGTCTCACTTAATTTTCGTTCTGGTTTCCTTTACATTATCATTTTCGCTATCACCCAGATCATTAGGGGCCGATAACCTAGATGTTAGGCCCCTTAAAACAACAATTATCATCATCATCATCATCAACGAGTTGGCCGGCTGCACCTCGGTTTGCCCGTGGGGCATCAAGGGAGCCTGCTCACTCGGAGTTGGGGCGGCCGTGGCCCCCACTCAACAAGTTGGCCGGCTGCACCACTGTCTGCCCGGGGGGCATCAAGGGAGCCAGTTCACTCGGAGTCGGGGCTGCTGTGGCCCCACTCAACAAGTTGGCCGGCTGCACCACTGTCTGCCCGGGGGGCATCAAGGGAGCCAGTTCACTCGGAGTCGGGGCTGCTGTGGCCCCACTCAACAAGTTGGCCGGCTGCACCACTGTGCCCAGGGGGCATCAAGGGAGCCGGTTCACTCGGAGTTGGGGCAGCCGTGGCCCCACTCAACTAGTTGGCAGGCTGCACCATTGTCTGCCCGAGGGGCATCAAGGGAGCCAGTTCACTCGGAGTCGGGGCTGCTGTGGCCCCACTCAAGAAGTTGGCCGGCTGCACCACTGTCTGCCCGGGGGGCATCAAGGGAGCCGGTTCACTCGGAGTTTGGGTGGCCATGGCCCCACTCAACAAGTAGGCCGCCTGCACCACTGTCTGCCCGGGGGGCATCAAGGGAGCCTGCTCACTCGGAGTTAGGCAACACCTTCTAAACTTCAAGCCTGCTCGCTCTGCGCGTGACGTCATGAGCGTGGTCTGGAAGGTTTGAGCAGGGAGTGTGCTTCGTAATATGCGTTGTTCTCAATGCGTAAAATTTTATGTTCGACTGGACTCAGCATACCAACGCAAAATATGATATTCTTTCACTTGACCGAGAACCTGACGAAACAATATGTTTTTCATGCTGTGTGTGTGATGGTTTGACTGAAAACAGCAGTACAGAGACTACTTCAAACATCCGTAAAAAGAAAGTCACTGCACAAAATATGTACTGCTGATTTCTCTAGGAATCATCATTGGATCCCATTTTAGAAATATACCTGTGAATACAGTTAGCTAACGCACGGGCAGTCGGTGAAAATCTACTCTGCGCTGTTTATCTGCACTATATTTAAGAGATCACAAGGAAGGAAAGCTTGTTAAAAAGAAATCAATTTATGTACGATATTACTATTATAATATTATTTATTATTACTACAACTATGATCATTAGTCAAAACTCTGTGAATTGATCCTCCTTCCTGTGATTGTCTTCTGGTTGAATGAAGGATACAGAGGAAAGTAAACAAGGAGGGTAAATATAATATTATAGTGTAGAAAATTTTATGAGAGTAAGGTGAAGAGTCATTTAAAAAGTACAGATATAGACAGCACATTACATCACAATTTGATTGGTATCACCTTGATATTTCCATTCATGTTCTGCTTAAATTTTTGGCATTCTCCAAATTCTTGGCAATATTACACATTCAAACTTAAAGTAGGTTTATAAGTTATTGATATTCTTATCTACAAACCGGGAGAATCAGGCATCTGACATTCTCCAATACAGAGGAATGTCCCCAAACTCTGTATAGATTTTATTGAGGGAAGATGATTGTTGAAAATCATAGGTATCAATCAGTGAAATATCTTCCCTTCCTCAAACGTTGACTTGCAGACTACAGTTAAAGGAAATAATAATCCAATTTAAGTTACCTTACATTTATATGAACTATGAACCTTGTTTACGACGTTAAAAAATGTTCTCTTCCTTCTGAATCCACAGGATTCAATTACATTTCAAAAATTATTTTGTGTAATGTCTGGTTTGATTAAAAATAAAATAATAATAATAGAGGCTAATTATACCATGCCTGCCTAGATGTTCAGTTGGGAGCCCTATATTAATCTGTTCCCCTATTTACTCATGAATACACTTTTTAAGAAACCAATGCAATTAATGAAATATTAATACACTAAATGATACTCAGTGATATAAATAGAAAGAGTATGTTTCATATTAAATACGCTTGGATATTTATGTACCACAGAAGAAAGTGAATTATATGCTTTCTTAAATACTTTAAATGCCTAGCAACAAAATTCTCAAACACATCAGGATACTATCATTTCCCAGAGTTAAAGAAGAAACAGAAGTAGGATGTTGCTATGTAAAAAGGCAACACTGAAGGAATGGCTTGTCCACTCATTGAGCTAATGTTCTCAATACAATTTGAAATGTGGATATAAATTGATGTCGCATAAATGACCAACACATTTTGTCCTCTTATCATACACATCATACTGTATGTGGCTTGCTACCAGTGCTAATATTGTACTTCATAGTTGAAAGTTACACCACATCTGAAAATTAATCATTCCGTTTGTGAAAGAAAGGTTACAAAGTAGTGCAAACACACTACACTTGACCATCAACATGGAAATGTCCATGTGTCATTCTTGCTGTTGGTACAAAATTCTATTCCAGAAAGTAAGGACTGTAAATAAGCAAAAAAAAAAAAAAAAATCAGAAGCAGTATACATTAGAAATTTTTAGCTGTATTTAGAAGATATATTCAGGGTACTTTAATTGGCAAACCTTAGTTTTGTGTTTGTGTTGACTGACTAAAAAGCTTTCTTTCATAAAATTTGTTCAACTTTAGATCTGTGATGCTTCCATTAACTCATGTTTTTGCTGTTAAGTAAATGGTACATTCCACAACCATATTTTAGAAACTTGAAACTGTTCCAGAGCCTTGCTTTTAAAAACTGGGCTATTTTATAAAATAAATTATTTACAAGAAATTAAAGATAAACAAGAGAAATGGATAATTTTAATTATTGCAAATGAGAGTAGCTGTTTTGAGAGCTACATCTGCATAACAAAATTAAATTTCAGTGTAATAGGGAATCTATCCACCATGACATACTAGCACTGTTTTATTTCTTAAATACATTCCTGTAAAAACTCAGTAGAGGTAGTAAGAATAATTTGTCCAATAATATTTGTGGGAAGAGATAATTTTCCATGTGATGACCAACACGAGTTCCACTTCTTTTAGTTTTGGCATAAGATGTTGCACAAATAACAAACATGTTTTGTCATAAAAAATAAAATAAAAAAGATATTTGCTTTACATGAGTATTACCATTGCAATGTCAACAAGCAAATCAAGTGAATGTCACTGAAATCTAAGACAACACTACTGCTAACGTTAACTTCATCCTATAAAAGTCATATTTTGTAGTCCTTGGGCACCAGGGTGATATTTAAACTGCTGTAAATGTCAAACGTGCAGCATGAAGAGTTATGTTCAGGGCTATACAGTAGAAGAAAAACCATGATAAAATCTATGTTTCTCAGAAATACTGTGCAAAAAACTATGCAGAAATAGGCATAAAAGTATATTTTTCCTTCAGTATTAAGTCATAAGTCAGGATATGCCACGAACTGTGATAAGACGGTTACAATCCTCTTATTTTACAGATACAGAATCTTTTGTTCCAATTGTGGACTTCTGTCATATTAGGAACATAAATGAGATTTCCTCTACCGTGTGTCGAATAAATTTGTAAGCATGTGGTAAAATACATTTTGTAATAGAGGCAAAAGGCATATCAGAGCTATATCTCAATCTTTCCTTACAGTAAAGTGTAAACGTTCCAGCTAAGATGAGATGAATTGAATCATACTGCACAAATGAGAAATACTGCATGGTGTGGACTGCTCTAAATTATGTTGTATGAAACTGCATGAATAGGCTACCTGTCACATTATTCAATACCAGAGGCAATTGAAAAGAACTCCCTAATTTTACCATTTCGGTTAAACTATACCTACCGATACACCCGTATCTGGGGAATATTTAGGGAGATCAGTGACGTCACCGTGATCTCACGGCTGACGTATTGCTATCGGTAACGCTATTGGTTGGCTGACGTATTGCTATCGGTAACGCTATTGGTTGGCTGACGTATTGCTAATGGTAACGCTATTGGTTGTCAGCTGATTACTACGTCAGTTCGTCGCGAGATTTTCCTGGAGTCGGTTCGCCATTTTTGTATCGTCATGCGATCGCGTTTTCTAAGCGTAATATTAAAATAAATATTCCCGTGAATAACCTGTAAAATAAGATTTTGATATTAGCAGTGTCGTGTGCTCGATTGTGTTGACGATTTGTATTAAAATTGTTTAAATCCTGAAGTTGTTGCATTAAACTAAAAGCCTTTACTTGTGGTGGAAAATCTGTGCTTCTGCTTTTACATGTGGAATAATACAGCATTTGGAATATATCGGTGAGTTTTTACGTTGTTCATACATATATTTTGGTTGTTGAATTTAATATGAAAGTTGTTTAAACGATAATATTACGTCAGGAACGGTGTTGGGGAATACGCCTGTTAAAATAGGAATGGATTTAGACAAATTGGCATGTACATGTGGAATAATACAGCATTTGGAATATTTCGGTGTGTTTTTACGTTGTTCATACATATATTTTGGTTTTTGAATTTAATATGAAAGTTGTTTAAACGATAATATTACGTCAGGAACGGTGTTGGGTAATACGCCTGTTAAAATAGGAATGGATTTAGACAAATTGGCATGTACATGAACACCTGTAAAATAGATATGACAATGTTTTGTATTAGACCTATCGGAATCTTTAATTGAACTATATAGCTCAAATATAGATTTCGATACATAGAAAGAAATTGACGGTTTTTGTGTTTGCAGCCAATATTGGAAAACATAAAAATACCAACCTATCGGAGGGGAGGGGGGGGATGTGGGGGGGCGCAGCCCCCCCAGCAAAAACAACATTATTGATCACAATGTTTTATGATGGCATTGACCTGTATCGGAATCTTTAATTGAACTATATAGCTCAAATATAGATTTCGATACATAGAAAGAAATTGCCTGTTTTGTTTTTTTCCACCCAAAAAACTCCTCTTATGTGAATTTGCGAATTATTTTTATGTATCGGAATCTTTAATTGAAGTATATAGCTCAAATATAGATTTCGATACATGGAAAGAAATTGACGGTTTTTGCGTTTTTCCACCCAAAAAACTATTCTTACGTGAATTTGCGAATTCTTTTTATGTATCGGAATCTTTAATTGAACTACATAGCTCAAATATAGATTTCGATACATAGAAAGAAATTGACGGTTTTTGCGTTTTTCCACTCAAAAAACTATTCTTACGTGAATTAGCGAAATTTTTTCATGTATCGGAATCTTTAGTTGAACTATATAGCTCAAATATAGATTTCGATACATAGAATACGTGAATTCGCGAAATTTTTTCATGTATCGGAATCTTTAATTGAACTATATAGCTCAAATACAGATTTCGATACATAGAAAGAAATTGACGGTTTTTGTGTTTTTCCACTCAAAAAACTATTCTTACGGGAATTAGCGAAATTTTTTCATGTATCGGAATCTTTAGTTGAACTAAATAGCTCAAATATAGATTTCGATACATAGAATACGTGAATTCGTGAAATTTTTTCATGTATCGGAATTTTTAGTTGAACTATATAGCTCAAATATAGATTTCGATACATAGAATACGTGAATTCGCGAAATTTTTTCATGTATCGGAATCTTTAGTTGAACTATATAGCTCAAATATAGATTTCGATACATAGAATACGTGAATTCGCGAAATTTTTTCATGTATCGGAATCTTTAGTTGAACTATATAGCTCAAATATAGATTTCGATACATAAAAAAATTGACGTTTTTTGGTGTTTCCCCACCCAAAAAACCCCTATTACCCAGGCTTTTCCCGTAAGCTTGCCAGAGGAGTATTTCGTGACGTCGTTGATGACGTCACGGAAGCCGCCATTTTGTTTTAGGGGAATTTTATACGCGGCCGTATCGCAATGTATAGTAGTCCCACAATTTCTGTGTCTTTGTAATCAATTCTAAGTTCCAGTTGCTCATGTACAAGAACAGAGTAACCAAGCTCCAAATCCCTGCTGTAATTTAAATTTAAATAAAAAATTGAATTTTCTCTTTCAGCCACTGAAGCAAAATATGATGGACAGCCAGGAAATATTGTTTCCCACAATATATCAGTTTCTTTAAAGTGTATATGGCACAAGCAAATGCAGTTTGCGATAACCTTTAGGCCTAAACATGCACTTGTAGGCTTAATTTCTGCTTAAACTAGCTTGCGTCTATTGCATATTCAAAATATTTACATGTAGACCTAGTCTATACTTTAGTCAATATTAATGGTACCGGTAGGCCTATTTTTAAATTTATATACTGTGCAAAATAATACATATTTACAATTACCTGAGTAGTAAGACAAAATGTAGCCTAACCTAAAAGTAGGGCCTAGCTTAATGTGTCATATACCATCCAAAATAAGAGTGTATTGTATTATAAAAGTAAGCCTAAGGAATTTTATTAATTTCTCCAAATGCTTTATTATAAAGGCAGAAAATATAGTTTTATTTATTTATCTATTTATTTACCTGTAGGCTATCTATTTATCTATTTTTTATACTGGGCTATTTATTTATTTTACAACGATGCAATTGTAAATAAAGTAAAATAAATTAAAGTTACGGCACCGGTACATTAAAACCCCAGTTATTTATATCGAAATCCTAGACTGCCAATGACATAAAATGTATTACTTACTCTCGTGAACTGAGTTGGCGGGAAGTCCTTTCGTGGAATAGCATTGAGCTATTAATTTCACTTTAAATTCTTCGTCCATGGGGAATCTGAAGACATGGACCCTTGGTCCAATATCATAATTGCCACGACAACCTGTTACACAGCAGCGATGAGGCATCTTTCACCATTTAAACACTAAAACTTCACTGCACTGAACTACAACGAAAACACTCCAGCAAGACAAATTCAACATGTCCGCTAGGACCACACTGTTCGTAGCGTGGACCGGTGACGTCAGAGCGCGCTGGCCTGGATATAGAAGGTGTTGAGTTAGGGCGGTCATGGCCTGCTGGGAGGGAGCCGTGGTTCTGGTCCTATTCCTTGGGCCCCTCGCACGCTTGGCAGGTGGTGGCTGAGTAGCCAGATCCACTACCAGGGGGGGGGCTGTCGGATTGGGGCCCGTTGCCAGACTTAACCTTACACCAGTCTGTGGCGTGCTGGAGCGGCTCACAGTGGGCTCAATGTCTGTTGGTGCCACGCATTCTGGGAACGCGGGTTCGCAAGCTGCATTGGGGCCCAGTGACCGGTTCACGGAGTCGCTAGTCGCAATTGAGTCGTTAGGCGCAGACAGTCAGGGTACTGGGTGCTGTAGGTATTCCGGCCTCACCCGTGGCTGTAATAAGTGAGTGCACCTGCCAAGACTGGTTGCCAGGGACCTAATTATACCGCACGCCGGGGAGTGGTCCTGGAATACTCAACAGGAATGGTGAGCGCGGGAGGATAGGCGTGAATTGGCGGGGAGAGCATGTTGTGGTGGTGATAGTGGTGGTCGTGGTGGTGTAGCTGCTGGCCACGGTGTCCCCCGCCACTCTCACCAGCGAGATGGGGGACCCGCAACAAACATCGTGAGTTGTGGCAGAGAGGATAGTTGGAGTAATAGCTTATTTCTAATAGGCAGTACCATGGCGTCAGACTAGCTTATAAAAGACAGACAATGCTCTTTCAGAAGTAGCAGACAGTAGCTCTTTTAGAATCGCCTGGTACTAACCTATACATGAGGTGAGGGGTACTTCTATAGCGAACTGTGGGTTGGCGACCACGGGGCCCCAGCTGAGTCCGGCATTGCTTCCACTTACTTGTGCCGGGCTCCTCTCTGTCTTCTTTCCTGTCGACCTCACTTGGTCAACTCTTGTTCTCTTCCGACCCCGACGGTATTAGGGTATCCGAGGCCTAGGGAGTCTCTTCCTTTCCCGCCTTAATTGGCCCTTGTCTCATCTTTTCTGATACCCTCCTTCTGCGAGGGGTCAGCCTTCTTTTTCTCTTCCTTTTACCTCCTGCCTTGTGCTCTAGGCCCTTAAGGAGGCAGGGTGTATGTAGCCCCCACCACTTCTGGTGCACCCTAGATAATGCTACACCCTCAGGGGCTCACGGCTGGTGAGTTCGGGAGTTGGCGACCCCGAGGGATTCCTGAGCTGGGTCCGTTTTCCCCTCTTGTCCCTTACCTTTGGGGCGGACCCTCTCCTCTTTCACTTTCCTATATGCCTTTCATGGCTCTCCTTCCTTCCAAGTCCCTCAATCCGCCTTCTCCGAGGGTTGAGGGCATTTCTTTTCCTTCTGTCCTTTTATTTGCCTTATTCTCCTTTAGTTTTCCATTTCTTCTTCTAGTATGTAGGTTATTAGTTAGTTTTAGTTTTAAGTTCGCTTTTCATTTTCATCTTCACGATCACCCAAACCATCAGGGGCCGATAACCTAGATGTTAGGCCCCTTAAAACAACAATTATCATCATCGTCATCTATAGCGAACTAGTAAGCGCGAGGTTATCCGATGCGAACGGGCTTCTGACTTACGGCGTGTAGCCCTAGGTCAAGCTAGCCTTGAACCGATTGTAATGGATGAGATAATATACTTAATCAAGGAGGCAGCCTTCCTGGGTCAGGTCGCAGACAACTGCATTTGGAGCTCGCTGGAATGCGGCCGCTGGCACGCAGCGCGCCGGCTGGCTTATCTCTCGGCGCAGTCGGAATGCAGGGGCTCCCTCAGGGTAACTCGCTGTAGCCCGGCCTGGCAGAGAGAAGTGCGGGGCTCCTTCGGGGTTAGCCCGCTGTAGCCTTGTCTCGCAGTCTTGAAGTTCTCGGAGATGCAGTCGTCCTTGGCCTGAAGCGGGAGAGCAGCTCCAGGTGTACTTGCCCGAGCAGACCTCAGTCCGGACTTTGCCCGCCTTTATAACCATCTCCTCCGCACCGGCTTCTACCCTACCCCCTGGCGGCAAGCCACGATGCTCCCCTTCCCCAAACCCGACAAACCGCTTTCCTCTCCCGATTCATGCTGTCCCATCTGCTTGACTGCCGTCCTTTCCAAAATATTCGAGAGAATCCTCACCAAGCGTATCCACGCTCATCTCTTTCGACACCGGCTGCTACCCCTCTCCCAATGCGGCTTTCGTCCCCTCCTCTCCGCCCAAGATGAACTCCTCCGTCTCTTCACCCTAATCGGCGATAACTATAACCGCCCTTCACCCACCCTTTTCATCGCCTTCGATTTCCAGAAGGCTTTCGACACCGTCTGGCACGATGCACTCGTCCTCACAACTCCACTATTTCCATCTCCCCCACACCTACTTCCGCTTCCTCAACACCTTCCTTCGCCATCGCACGGCAAGAATCCATATCAATGGCCACTACTTCCGTCCCATCCCTTTTGAATAGGGCGTTCCCCAGAGCTCCGTCCTCTCCCTACTTCTCTACGCCCTCTTCGTCGCCGACATTCCCCAACCCTCTCCTCCCATGCAACTATTGCAGTTCGCTGACGATATTGCAATAGTAGCGCCGTTTCCCACCATCACCCACATTAACACACCCAAGTCCAAACTTATCTAGATCTTTTCTCCTCCTGGTGAGGCAGATGGCACCTGCGATTAAACCCCACAAAAACGCAGACCCTCTTCCGCCCCCGCCCCCGCCGGCGAGCCTCTGTTCCAACTCGCAATTCTGACAACCTCAACATCCGCCATCACAACCGTCGTCTAGTCCCCGCCCGAACTGTTCGCTACCTTGGCCTGCTCTTCGACGAGTTCTTCACCTTCCGCCCACTTCAAACTCTACTCCCCGATGCACGCAAGCGCGCCTATCTCCTTAGGTGTTTGGCTGGGACCACCTGGGGCCTAAATGATAAGCTACTCCTCTATACCTACAAGGTACTAATCCGCACCTCCCTAGTATATGGCCATCCGGCGTGGGCAGGAATCCCCGAATGCTCCTTTCGTCCCTATCTCGCACTAGAGCGCCGCCTCGTCAGGGTCGCCATGCGGCTGCCTTTCACCTATCCAACGGCAGATCTGCTCGATCGAACGCCACTGACCCCGCTCACAACCTACATTGAACTCTGGCATCGCCGATATGTCCAGACAGCACAACGAACTGCCAATCCTATAGTTACGCCGCTACTACAACAACCGCATCGCGCCCCGGTGTGCACAAAACTGGGCATCTACAGCCTATGGCACTACTTCCGGCTCCAGACTGAGAACGTCCCTGGCACGCCCAAGGGCGCTTCGTTACTGTCAACTCCAGGCCGCCTTCTCATGAGTCCTTCAACACTATCTCATTCAATATAGTCACTTAAACACCGGAGTCCATCACAAAATATTAATAAGCCTCTATTAAGCTCATATCCATAATAATCACCTATTTCAGGGTGGTCCAACCTTTAATTACCCGAGGACCAATCAAACTTTAGTATAGGAATGTGAGGGCCAGATACATTCCAGAAAGAAAACGTATCCAGAAAGAAAACGTATTACATATTTTATTCAAAAGCATTTATTAAAATTTATACTAGTTTAATATACCACTTCATTTTACAGTCGAGAAATCAATGTGATGATTGGTACCGCTTTCCTGAAACACGTGTGTCAATGTCCACTGTAAGTTCAGTAAGGCAAAGTCTCAGGCTCGATTCCAGTGAAGCACTTTAAATTCGAATTCTCGTTTTTGATTTAATTTGCTTGAGAGCAGAAAAAGCACTTCGCACTCATACGTACTGCCAAACAGCGATAACACTTCTCAGAGAGAATTTAAGCAATTTTGGAAAACGTAACATCACACTTTTTAGTCTGGTAGAATGGGTCTGACTTAAGATCACAAATTTCCATTTGAAGGTCGCAGGGCACCTCACTCGTTTCAATTTCCATGGGGGTTGTTGAACAGTGCAAGTTTTGGTTTTAGGGAGTCAAAATCCTGGAATCTGTTCTGGAACTCTTCCTTGACATCTATTATTTCATGAAACATACTAAAATTTGTCCCTTTTTTCTTTCAACTGCTGACAAGATGGGAAGTGTGGCATATTATTTGCCTTCAATGAAATTTGTAGTACATCAAGTTTTTTTGCGGAATCCCTCAATATGTCCATAAAGCTGGGAGATATTTTGTTTTCTGCCTTGTAGTTTCAGGTTTAAAGCATTTAGATGGGATGTTAAATCTGTCAGCAAAGCAACATTATTTAAAAACTGGATTTCTTCCAGTTTTTCTTGATACTCATGCCCAATGATTTCATTTTTGAGAAAAGCAAGAATTTCATTCCTCAACCCAAAAAACTGCTGCAAGCAATTTCCAGCACTTAGACAACGCACTTCACAGTACAAAGAAATGTCACCATACTCAGCTTCCAAATTGTCCAGGAATGCAATAAATGCTCTGTGTCTACAGGCTTTATATGCCTCCCCTTATTAAAATTACAGTATTTACAACAGTTCTCATTGTCTCGCAGGGCTTTATAATTTTGCCAACAGTTTTCATTGTCTCCCAGGGCCTTATAATTTTCCCATAGAGAGCCTCCTGGTGGATAATGGAGTGGAAAAACAAAAAAATCAATCCTTTTTCTTTACGCAGTCCTACTAAACCAATTTTAGGACAAACCATTGCTTTAGCTCCATATGTTGCAATGCCATAGCACTTCACAAAACCTCCATATTTAGAAACATCATCCAGTGCGTTGAATATGTCAATACCTTTTTTGCTGGTTTCTAATGATCTTAATTCCAAAAGTTCTTCATGAATTTCAAATTCTTCGTTTATTGTTCTGACAAAGATAAGGAGCTGGTCGTTGTTAGCTATATCTGTGCTCTCATCTAGAGCTAGAGAGTAAAATTCACATTTTTCAATAATGTGCTTGAGAGAACCTGGAACTTCACCAGCCATATCATAAATTTTTCTACTAACTGTCTGATGAGACAAGGATACTGTTACAACATTTTTAGCCATACTATTATCTCCAAATGAAGATGCCATTCTTTCAGCACATCTCTTAATGAGCTCACCATCCCTAAAAGACATACTTTTAGCTAGCTCTAAACATACCTCATAAGATGCCTTTAAACCGGCAGTGTTTGATGGTTGCTGAAATATATTCTTCAGTCTTGTTAGTTTCAGCTTCAAATCATTAAGCACACAACTGGCACTTCCCTGGTATTGATCGAATTTTGATTTATGCAAGCTGGTATAGTGTCTTATTCACCTTATACTCCTTCGAGACAGCTAAGACTTGAGAACAGATAACACACTTGTGGTTTTCCATTATGTTCAACATAAAAGTAACTTTCCTGCCTCTTTGACTGAAATTGTCGTGTCTCATCTTCAACACGCCATATCAGGTACCGCTCTCGCAACAACGATGAGAACAAACTCTCGCAAACTCTCGTCGTACTATATCTCTCGAACAACCTCTCGCGTCAAAAACCACCTCTTCGAACAGCCTTGCGCTCCCTTTATAGCCCCCCCCCCCCCCAGGGGCTCACATCTAGTGGGACGTGGCTTGGAGACCACGGGTCCCCAGCTGAGTCCGGCATTGCTTCGACTTACTTGTGCCGGGCTCCTCGGTCTTCTTTCATGTCGACCTCACTTGGTCAACTCTTGTTCTCTTCCGACCCCGACGGTATTAGGGTATCCGAGGCCTAGGGAGTCACTTCCTTTCCCGCCTTAATTGGCCCTTATCTCATCTTTTCTGATTCCCTCCTTCTGCGAGGGGTCAGCCTTCTTTTTCTTTTCATGTTATCTCCTGCCTTCTGCTTAAGGCCCTCAAGGAGGCAGGGTGTATGTAGCCCCACCACTTTTGGTGCACCCTAGATAATGCTACACCCTCAGGGGCTCACGGCTGGTGAGTTCGGGAGTTGGCGACCCCGAGGGATTCCTGAGCTGGGTCCGTTTTCCCTTTTTGTCCCTTACCTTTGGGGCGGACCCTCTCCTCTTTCACTGTCCTATCTGCCTTTCATGGCTCTCCTTCCTTCCAAGTCCCTCAATCCGCCTTCTTCGAATATTGAGGGCATTTCTATTCCTCCTGTCCATTATTTGCCTTATTCTCCTTTAGTTTTCCATTTCTTCTTCTAGTATGTAGGTTAGTAGTTAGCTTTAGTTTTAAGTTCGCTGTTCATTTTCATCTTCACGATCACCCAAACCATCAGGGGCCGATAACCTAGATGTTAGGCCCCTTAAAACAACAATTATCATCATCATCATCATCTTCCGACCCCGAAGGTATTAGGTTATCCGAGGCCTAGGGAGTCTTTCACTTTCCCGCCTTAATTGGCCCTTGTCTCATCTTTCCTGATACCCTCCTTCTGTGAGGGGTCAGTCTTCTTTTTCTTTTCCTTTTACCTCCTGCCTTGTGCTCCAGGCCCTTAAGGAGGCAGGGTGTATGTAGCCCCACCACTTCTGGTGCACCGTCGATAATGCTACAACCTCAGGGGCTCACGGCTGGTGAGTTCGGGAGTTGGCGACCCCGAGGGATTCCTGAGCTGGGTCCGTTTTCCCCTTTTGTCCCTTCCCTTTGGGGAGGACCTTCTCCTCTCTCCCCTCCCCTCCCCTCTCCTCTCCTCTCCTCTCCTCTCCACTCCTCTTTTCCTTAAATTTACTTTTCTCTTTAAGATTCCCGCACTGTTTTTGTTACTTGGTTCACTGTGTGTCTAAATTCCCTTCTAGCGATTTTTAAGGCATTTTTAATCTACGTTGCTTTTTGTATGTTTTTTCGATCTAAATTACATCTCGCGATTGTTTTCAACCTCAATTGCATTTTGTAAAGATTGACAATCTAAATTGCTTTTTAGTAAGTCTTTCAATGCATGTGCCCGGGCCTTTTAGTGAGTATTTTGAATTTCAATTGCATTTTGTAAGAATTTTAAACCAACGCCGCATTTCGCACGAATTTTGAATCTAAATTGCATTTTGTTTGGTGGGCAATTTGCACATATTTTGATTCTCAATTGCATTTTGTGGGAATTTGGAATCTAAATTACATTTTGTCAAGTATTTTCAATCTAAATTGCATTTTGTAAGTATTGTCAATCCACATGAGTCGTTTGAATCTACCGTGCATTTTGTAAGCATTTTCAATTTCAATTGCATTTTGTAAGGATTTTGAATTTCAATTGCACTTTGTAAATAATTTGGATTGGAACTGGGATAGGACCTATTTCAATCTGAATCGCATTGTGTATTTTCAATTTCAATTGCATTTTGTAAGTATTTTGAACCTCAATTGCATTTTGTACGTGTTTTCGATCTCGTTTGCATTTTGTAAGTATTTTGAATTTCAGTTGCATTTTGTAAGTATTTCGACGCTACATTGCATTTTGTACGTATTTTGAATCTAGCCTACGTTTTGTGGGTATTTTTCCATGTATTCTTTTTGTGACTCTTTTCGTTCTAAATTCCCTTTTGTAAGACCATATTGTGAGTTCCTTTTTGTACGTATTTTCCGTCTCAGATAATTTTGTTCTGGTTTCCATTTCATTATCATTTTCGATATCACCCAGATCATTCGGGGCCGATAACCTCGATGTTAGGCCCTTTAAAACAACAATTATCATCATCATCATCATCATCATCCCATCTTTCCTGACACCCTCCTTCTGTGAGGGGTCAGCCTTCTTTTTATTTTCCTTTTACCTCCTGCCTTGTGCTCAAGGCCCTCAAAGAGGCCGGGTGTATGTAGCCCCACCACTTTTGGTGCACCCTAGATAATGCTGCACCCTCAGGGGCTCACGGCTGGTGAGTTCGGGATTTGGCGACCCCGAGGGATTCCTGAGCTGGGTCAGTTTTCGCCTTTTGTCCCTTACCTTCAGGGCGGACCCTCTCCTCTTTCACTTTCCTATCTGCCTTTCATGGCTCTCCTTCCTTCCAATTCCCTCAATCCGCCTTCTTCGAGGGTTGAGGGCATTTCTTTTCCTCCTGTCCTTTATTTGCCTTATTCTCCTTTAGTTTTCCTTTTCTTCTTCTAGTATGTAGGTTAGTAGTTTCGTTTTAGTTTTAAGTTCGCTTTTCATTTTCATCTTCACGTTCACCCAAACCATCAGGGGCCGATAACCTAGATGTTAGGCCCCTTAAAACAACAATTATCATCATCATCATCTCTTCCTTTCCCGCCTTAATTGGCCTTTGTCCCATCTTTTCTGATACCCTCCTTCTGCGAGGGGTCAGCCTTCTTTTTCTTTTCCTTTTACCTCCTGCCTTGTGCTCAAGGCCCTTAAGGAGGCAGGGTGTATGTAGCCCCACCACTTCTGGTGCACCCTAGGTAATAGCTACACCCTCAGGGGCTCACGGCTGGTGAGTTCGGGAGTTGGTGACCCCGAGGGATTCCTGAGCTGGGTCCGTTTTCCACTTTTGTCCCTTACCTTTGGGGCGGACCCTCTCCTCTTTTCATTATATTTCCTTTTATCTTAATGATTCCCGCACTGTTTTTGTTACTTGGTTCACCGAGTATCTAAATTCCCTTCTTTTCGTCTTCACGATCACCCCTAACCATCAGGGGCCGATAACCTAGATGTTAGGCCCCTTAAATCAACAATCATCATCATCATCATCATCAAATTCCCTTCTAGCGATCTTTTTAAGGCATTTTTAATCTACGTTGCTTTTTGTATGGTTTTTCAATCTAAATTACATCTCGCGATTGTTTTCAACCTCAATTGCATTTTGTAAAGATTGACAATCTAAATTGCTTTTTAGTAAGTCTTTCAATGCAGGTAGACGGGCCTTTTAGTGAGTATTTTGAATTTCAATTGCATTTTGTATGTATTTTCAACCAATACCGCATTTCGCACGAATTTTGAATCTAAATTGCATTTTGTTTAGTGGGCATTTTGCACATATTTTGATTCTCAATTGCATTTTGTGGGTATTTTGAATCTAAATTACATTTTGTCAAGTATTTTCAATCTAAATTGCATTTTGTAAGTATTGTCAATCCACATGAGTCGTTTGAATCTACCGTGCATTTTGTAAGCATTTTCAATTTCAATTGCATTTTGTAAGGATTTTGAATTTCAATTGCACTTTGTGAATAATTTGGATTGGAACTGGGATAGGACCTATTTCAATCTGAATCGCATTGTGTATTTTAAATTTCAATTGCATTTTGTAAGTATTTTGAACCTCAATTGCATTTTGTACGTATTTTCGATCTCTTTTGCATTTTGTAAGTATTTTGAATTTCAGTTGCATTTTGTAAGCATTTCGACGCTACATTGCATTTTGTACGTATTTTGAATCTAGCCTACGTTTGTGGGTCTTTATTTTGTACGTATTTTGAATCTAGCCTACGTTTGTGGGTCTTTTTCAATCAGTTCTCTTTGTGAATCTTTTCGTTCTAAATTCCCTTTTGTAAGACAATATTGTGAGTTGTTTTCCATCTGAGTTTCTCTTTGTACGTATTTTCCGTCTCACATAATTTTCGTTCTGGTTTCCATTTCATCCTCATTTTCGCTTTCACCCATATCATTAGGGGCCGATAACCTAGTTGTTAGGCCCCTTAAAACAACAATTATCATCATCATCATCTTGAGGTATAACTAAGAAGAGAAAGGTTTGATTCCCACCTCGACAATCTTGGATGTGGTTTTCCGGGTTTCCCACTTCCACTCAAGGCAAATACCGGGATGGTTCCTAACTTAAGGCCTTGGCCTTCTCCTTGCCATTTCCCACCTTAATTACAAATACACACAGTAATGCAGCCATCACAATAACACAGGTTATCAGAGACATTTTTACACCCCCCCAGGGGCTCACATCTTGTGGGCGTGGGTTGGCGACCACGGGGCCCCAGCTGAGTCCGGCATTGCTTCCACTTACTTGTGCCGGGCTCCTCTCTGTCTTCTTTCCTGTCGACCTCACTTGGTCAACCCTTGTTCTCTTCTGACCCCGACGGTATTAGGGTATCCGAGGCCTAGGGAGTCTCTTCCTTTCCCGCCTTAATTGGCCCTTGTCTCATCTTTTCTGATACCCTCCTTCTGCGAGGGGTCAGCCTTCTTTTTCTCTTCCTTTCACTTCCTGCCTTGTGCCCTAGGCCCTTAAGGAGGCAGGGTGTATGTAGCCCCAACACTTCTGGTGCACCCTAGATAATGCTACACCCTCAGGGGCTCACGGCTGGTGAGTTCGGGTGTTGGCGACCCCGAGGGATTCCTGAGATGGGTCCGTTTTCCCCTTTTGTCCCTTACCTTTGGGGCGGACCCTCTCCTCTTTCACTTTCCTATATGCCTTTCATGGCTCTCCTTCCTTCCAAGTCCCTCAATCCGCCTTCTCCGAGGGTTGGGGGCATTTCTTTTCCTTCTGTCCTTTTATTTGCCTTATTCTCCTTTAGTTTTCCATTTCTTCTTCTAGTATGTAGGTTAGTAGTTAGTTTTAGTTTTAAGTTCGCTTTTCATTTTATCTTCACGATCACCCAAACCATCAAGGGCCGATAACCTCGATGTTAGGCCCCTTAAAACAACAATTATCATCATCATCATCATCATCAACATTTTTACACATACACACCAAAGTACACGGGGTTGAGTGACCACGATGTCGGAGCCCTTCAAACGAATTATGTTTGCCAAGTGTCTCACATGGCGAAAGCAATTGTGGACACGCGCGAGTGCCTGGAAAACTACTTTTTTCTATAATAATTTAAGAGTACCGTATATCGACGATGCATAATTATAACGATTAGTCTAGGACGCTAATAACTTGACCACCGAAGCATTGGGAAGAAATTGCAATATTAAGGTACATAAACAATATAGCCTACACATTCAACTCTCAGATAATGTTCTTCAACATTTCCCTTCTTAAATATTCCCCTCCTTTATAATTCTCCATCATGTGAAAACGCGCCATGTCTTGTGTGTTAAATATATCGATGCAATTGTGCTGCCATCTGTTGTCAGTTACTGGAACTATATGGGCGAGGTACTGCCATCTGTTGTCAGTTACTGGAACTGATTGCAGATATTCAAACGGCGTATTGAGGACAACAGTTAGCTCGTTTGATCCCATGCTGTAATGCAGTGGTAAAACGGAAATAAAACGTATTTAACAGACATAAAACCTTACTAATACTCCTTGATTAAGCAATATTTCAGTGGTAAAAAAAAAAAGTACTGGCGAGAGCTGGGATCGGACCGGTGATCCTTGGATCCACAGTCAGTCGCCTTAACCACATAGCTACTCACGCACTGTTGTTCAGTAGCAGACGCAACCATTTACTATATTCAAAAGCCGCTGTCTGAAGGAAATAATCCATTTCATTATCGAAAAAAAATCAGTGTTGCACATATTTATACGTTCATATTGTTATTATATTTTATTGTCAGAACTTGGTTAATGTATGTTTTGAATTACATGGAAGCTTATTAAATAACTTACATTTTAATGGACTTCTCACCACCATTTTGTCATGAGCTCAGGCGGATTGTGCGCATGCGTGAGGGGAAAGAATTCTGCTATTTTCTATATTAATTTAAAAATATACCGTAATATATTTGTTTATTTTAGAGACACTGTAAATCTGCAGGCCAAGAGCTTTCGCTAGAGTGCTCTACGAAGTAAATCGGTTCTGTCGTTCTCTCAATCTCGTGGTAACAAAAATCATCTTACTGTTTTAAATATATAGATAAACATGTATTTCATTCTTATTGCTGTCCCTTTCGGATCAACAACCATCTCCTTTCCTTATATTATGCTACAATAAGGACGCAACGGACTAAACCTCTGTATTTCTTTGCGTTTTAGAAGTCGAATTATGTTATTCAATAGTTCGTTCCAGTTGTCTATTCGAGCCGTTAGATGGTAGCACTATGCGCTGTCGCCGCTGCACAGTGGGTCAAAATCGAAATCTAGGGGGACAAAATTATTTTTACGTTTTAATCATGAATTTAGAGTGAAAGCAACGTATATAATTTGTTTACTTCATAATAAACATCAGTAAAGACCTTTTTAAAGCTACGTCTACACATGCAAGAAATTTTCTATGACTAGGAGTTGGATAGAGCATTCAGTTATCTCTTCAGAACAATTTTCTACCCCTAATTTACTTTTAACAAAGTCACAAAGTTCCACTTTTGACATAATCGTCGAACCCAGTGCTTCAAGCAGTTGTAAACGTGTGAGAAGTGGCTGCGCGGCGTCTTCTAATACGTAAAATAACTAAGTAAGTTGCAAAAAGATGCAAACAATCTTAAAACAAGCGTAAACTACAAGACTTTATCTACATTTTAACATTAAGTAGAAGGTGACGCGACTTACTAACAAGTAGTTCCGTGAAGAACTATACAGCCTATTTTCATATATCCTACTTATGTTAACTGCCACAATCAACATACAAAATTTCAGTTTAATTGCTGTAACAGATTCGTAGATATTGAGAACCGTCTAAATATTTCAGATGGTCGCCAGGTTGGATTTTTATTTTTGTACTATTACATTAAGATTATTGTGTACGTGTGGTATTCAAACTTCAATCGCATGATTAGACAACAAGAAGTAAAAACGAGATTTTAAAATTTCGCACAGCAGCCATCTTGTGATAATGCAAACCATTGAAATAAATTAGATGCCAGTGGATCAAAATTTGTATAAGCATTTAACGTGCAACGTTTCACGGCACTCGGATAGTTAATTCGCGAGAAACGTCCATTTAAATATTTATACTTCGCGTCGCCGCCATGTTGGATTTGTGCTCACCAGGTTCCTGAAAGTCCTATAGGTGAACATATGTTCATAGTCTCTATGAACATAAAAAAATTCAGTTTGGTTGCTGTAAAAGATTCATAGATATTGAGAACCGTCTAAATATTTCGGGAGCTCACCATTTAAGAGTGTTATGTGTATAGGCCATAGAGTTATGTACCATTCAAGGACAATTATTGCCTAGGTTCATTATTCAAACTTTCACTTCGATCGCATGATTACGACACAAGAAATTAAAACTTAATTTTAAAATTTCGCACAGCCGCCATCTTGAGGTTATGTAAGCAATTGAATTAAATTAGATGGCAGTGCATTACAATCTGCAAAATCAATTACTGTACCACATTTCACTGCGCTCAGAGAGTTAAATCACGAGAAAAGTCTATTAAAATATTTTAAATTCGCTTGGTCGCCATGTTCGTTTCGTACTTTACAGGTTTATGAAATATACATAGGTATACCTGTATCAATACCCTTTATCACCGTACAAAATTGCAGGGTGATATCTGTAATAGTTTCGGAGATATAGAATGTCAGTGAAATATTTCGCACAGCCGCCATTTTGAGGTTATGTAAACAATTGAACTAAATTAGACTCCAGTGCATTACAATGTGTATAAACATTTGCTGCACCAAGTTTCATTACATTTAGATAGTTAAATCGCGAGAAAAGTCTATTTAAAAATCTCAACTTCGCTTGGCCGCCATGTTGGTTTTGTAGTCACCAGGTTTTTGAAAGTCTGATAGGTGAACTTCTAGTAGTGCCCTTTATCACCGTACACAATTTCAGGGCGATATCGGTAATAGTTTCGGAGATATTGAATGCTAGTGAAATATTTCGCACAGCCGCCATGTTGGATTGGTGAGACGTAACAAAATTTGAAGGGCACGGTCGAGGTTGCCGGGAATATTGCTATGAACTTCCCGAGTTTCATTGAAATCGCTCCAGCCGTTTCGATTTTATTAGGGGGACACACACACACGAATCACACACACACACGCACACACACACACACACACACACACACACACACACACACACACACACACACACACACACACACGGACAAAAGGTGATCTCATAAGCCTATTTTTTCAAAATTGAAAATAGGCTAAAAATCAAGTGAAAATATAATTTTAAAAATAATAGTTTAATATTATATGAAGCAAATATAGCTAAAATTACGTAAAAATTACGCCCATTAATAACGTTACAAAGATCATACCTTCAGCTGTATGTTCCATCTTAAAGCATCACACTAACCACAAATACAACCAAACCACAGCCACTTGCATTCACCCTCCAATTCAGACTGCTCGAACAGTGGTGACAGATTTACACTAAGATGCGTGCGTTTATATCGCATATTAGTGAGCGGCAATGATAGGAGAATGCTGTAGAAATAATACATTTTTTTAAATTATGAAAATAAATAATTTTGTCCTCCTAGATTTCGATTTTGACCCACTGTGCGCTGCTCTGCGTGTTAAGGGCGAGAGTTTCCACTATTATCATATTATACTCACCTGACTCACGCTAGGGGAGGGAGAGGTTCCTCAATACCCCTCCTCCAACCTGGACGCAGCACGGAAAGTCATTATGGGAAAAGTTAGTTGATACTTGATATCGCAAGCGCTGAGTATAGGCCTACTTCATAATACTAGTGTGCTTCCGATACAAGTTGGTTTCCGTAAGCACCGGGTACACTAATACGAGAACGCAGTAAAATTGAGTGCCAAACAATCGCAATTTGACGACGCTACAGTTCGTAATATGTGCAGGCTTAGTCTAATTGAGTGCCGTACAATCTCCGTTTGCGATCTGAATAGCATATAATACAGTAACGTGAAGGTGTTTCAGTAGAAGTGAGGCGTTCGGACATAAAAATGTCAAACATTGAAAATTGTGTAGATGATTCTACGAGCTATTATATGATAATTATGAAATAGCTTATGCATTGGAACGTGATACCGGTCCCCCCAGGGGCTCACATCTAGTGGGTTGTGGGTTGGCGACCACGGGGCCCCAGCTGAGTACGGCATTGCTTCCACTTACTTGTGCCGGGCTCCTCTCTGTCTTCTTTCCTGTCGACCTCACTTGGTCAACTCTTGTTCTCTTCCGACCCCGACGGTATTAGGGTATCCGAGGCCTAGGGAGTCTCTTCCTTTCCCGCCTTAATTGGCCCTTGTCTCATCTTTTCTGATTTCCTCCTTCTGCGAGGGGTCAGCCTTCTTTTTCTTTTCATGTTATCTCCTGCCTTCTGCTTAAGGCCCTCAAGGAGGCCGGGTGTATGTAGCCCCACCACTTCTGGTGCACCGGCGATAATGCTACACCCTCAGGGGCTCACGGCTGGTGAGTTCGGGAGTGGCGACCCCGAGGGATTCCTGAGCTGGGTCCGTTTTCCCCTTTTGTCCCTTACCTTTGGGGTGGACCCTCTCCTCTTTCACTGTCCTATCTGCCTTTCATGGCTCTCCTTCGTTCCAAGTCCCTCAATCCGCCTTCTTCGAGGATTGAGGGCATTTCTTTTCCTCCTGTCCTTTATTTGCCTTATTCTCCTTTAGTTTTCCATTTCTTCTTCTAGTATGTATGTTAGTAGTCAGTTTTAGTTTTAAGTTCGCTTTTCATTTTCATCTTCACGATCACCCAAACCATCAGGGGCCGATAACCTAGATGTTAGGCCCCTTAAAACAACAATCATCATCATCATCATGTGATACCGGTGCGAGAGGATATTTATAATTCGTGTAATGGAACAGCACAGTAAATGAAAGCAGGTTAACTTCATTCAGCACGTGTGAAGCGGGAGAAGAATGACGCCGGTTGGAAAGGACACTCCGCGAGCATGGTAGAGTACGATGCAAATATTACGTTTATATTGACTGTATAAAGTAATAAGTAGCCTATATAGTACGTCTGTGGAGACAGATAAGGACGTACCAATATTACGTGTTGTGTAGATCTTTGCAGACATAGTATTTTTGTGCTACACCCTCGAGGGCTCACAGCTGGTGAGTTCAGGAGTTGGTGTCCCCGAGGGATTCCTGAGCTGGGTCCGGTTTCCCTCTTTTGTCACTTTCCTGTGGGGAGGACCCTCTCCTCTTTCACTTTCCTGTCTGTCTTTCATGGCTCTACTTCATTCCAAGTCCCTCAATCTGCTTTCTTCGAGGGTTGAGGGCATTTCTTTTCCTCCTGTCCTTTCATTTGCCTTATTCTCCTTTTGTTCACCATTTCTTCTTCTAGTATATAAGTTAGTAGTTAGTTTTTAGTTATAGTTTACATTTCATTTTCATCTTCACGATTACCCACACCATTAGGGGCCAATAACCAAGATGTTAGGCCCCTTAAAACAACAATTATCATCATCATCATCAATCCATTAGGGGCCGAGGACATAGATGTTAGGATCCTTAAAACAACAATTATCATAATCATCACATTGCATTTTTGAACATTAGAGTGGTATTTGTATCGTGATTGAACACTGACAGTGGCTGTTGGACTTAATGGATGCAACTTTGATTTCGTTGGAACTTTGTGCGAGGCGAGGAAGGCTTTCAACTAAGGAGAGGTAGCCTATAGCCTACTTCCGTCAGTATGTTGCCAAGTCATGAACGGGGGCAGACCATGGTGATACTGACAATGAATAACTGAACTGTCAGATGGGAGTAGATATCCATCATTCCCGTAGGGCCCAAGGAGTAATATGGAGAGGCCCTAACTGCCAGGAAGTGAAGCCACAAGGTAACCCTTCTCTTGAGCTCAAAACATTGCGCTAGGCTCATAAGAATAGCATGCAATCACGGCCATCGGGAAATACTGGCCCTGGTCGTGACCACCGAGAGACTAGGCCAGTTCACTGAGTGACGAAATGCTTGTGACATCACGCAGCGTGGATCCAGCTATTTTCGTAATTTCTCTCCCTTCACCCTCTGCTAACGGTTTATTCGCCCTGAGGTCAGTGGAGCAGTGTAGACTTCCTTGTTCGACGTTGCTCGTGTGGTGATTTTGGGTTACCAATAATTGCGTTATACTCCAGTACTAGTGGAATATTCTGTGTTGTAGTTTGTTTAGTGGAATAGTTGAGATAATACCACATAGCTGTTGTGTGCCGAACTGCAACAGCAACTATAGGGATGGACCGAAAGTGGCACCGTTTTCCTTCGTAATGGAATCTGAACTTCAGCAGAAATGGATTCGATGGATTCGAGGATTCAAGAGTGATTTTGATTTGTATTATACTACGGTATATTATTAAAGTCAGTTATTGTTGTTTTAAGGGGTGGAACTACGAGGTCATCTGCCCCTTATACTTTATTATATTACCGTACTGTATATTATATTACATTATGTTATAATATTAATACTATTCTCCCCTTTATCAGTGAATAATATTTATAGGCTAAACATAATTTATTTCAGGAAAGTGTGTTATACATACGATATATAGTTACCTCGCCTGATCTAATTGACTGCGTGGCTCAACGGTAACGTTCTCGTCTGCTGTGCCCAAGGTTGCAGGATCGAATCCTGGCGCAGTCAGCTGCCAATTGAGGATGGGCAAATGCGAGGGAGCCGTGCCAGTGGATTAACTGGCACGTTAAAGATCCACTTCGAGGCAAAATTCCGCCACCCCGGCATCTCTAAAAGCCGCAGTATTTAAAAGGGGACGTAAAACCAATAATATTAGGCTATTGGAACTAATCTCATTGGGCAAAAGCGTGATGATCATCAGGGTACCCCCAATTCTTATTTGTCAGTATACAACAAAATTGTAAATTGTTCTTCAATATCCCCCAGGGGCTCACATCTTGTGGGCGTGGGTTGGCGACCACGGGGCCCCAGCTGAGTCCGGCATTGCTTCCACTTACTTGTGCCGGGCTCCTCTCTGTCTTCTTTCCTGTCGACCTCACTTGGTCAACTCTTGTTCTCTTCTCACCCCGACGGTATTAGGGTATCCGAGGCCTAGGGAGTCACTTCCTTTCCCGCCTTAATTGGCCCTTGTCTCATCTTTTCTGATACCCACCTTCTGCGAGGGGTCAGCCTTCTTTTTCTCTTCCTTTTACCTCCTGCCTTGTGCTCTAGGCCCTTAAGGAGGCAGGGTGTACGTAGCCCCACCCCTTCTGGTGCACCCTAGATAATGCTACACCCTCAGGGGCTCACGGCTGGTGAGTTCGGGAGTTGGCGACCCCGAGGGATTCCTGAGCTGGGTCCGTTTTCACCTTTTGTCCCTTACCTTGGGGCGGACCCTCTCCTCTTTCACTTTCTTATATGCCTTTCATGGCTCTCCTTCCTTCCAAGTCCCTCAATCCGCCTTCTCCGAGGGTTGAGGGCATTTCTTTTCCTTCTGTCCTTTCATTTGCCTTACTCTCCTTTATTTTTCCATTTCTTCTTCTAGTATGTAGGTTAGTAGTTAGTTTTAGTTTTACAGTAAGTTCGCTTCTCATTTTCATCTTCACGATCACCCAAACCATCAGGGGCCGATAACCTAGATGTTAGGCCCCTTAAAACAACAATTATCATCATCATCATATGTTCTTCAATATTTCCCCCAGGGGCTCACATCTAGTGGGACGTGGGTTGGCGACCACGGGGCCCCTGCTGAGTCCGGCATTGCTTCCACTTGTGCCGGGCTCCTCTCGGTCTACTTTCCTGTCGACCTCACTCGGTCAACTCTTGTTCTCTTCCGACCCCGACGGTATTAGGTTATCCGAGGCCTAGGGAATCTCTTTATTTCCCGCCTTAATTGGCCTTCGTCCCATCTTTTCTGATACCCTTCTTCTTCGAGGGGTCAGCCTTCTTTTTCATTTCCTTTTACCTCCTGCCTTCTGCTCAAGGCCCTTAAGGAGGCAGGGTGTATGTAGCCCCACCACTGTTGGTGCACCATAGATATTGCTACACCCTCAGGGGCTCACGGCTGATGAGTTCGGGAGTTGGCAACCCCGAGGGATTCCTGAGCTGAGTCCGGTATTCCCCCTTTTATCCATTACCTGTGGGGGCGGACCCTCTCCTCTTTCCCTTTCCTATCTGCCCTTTATGGCTCTCCTTCCTTCCAAGTCCATCAATCCGCCTTCTTCGAGGGTTGAGGGCATTTCTTTTCCTCCTGTCCTTTATTTGCCTTATTCTCCTTTTGTTTTTCCATTTCTACTTCTAGTATATAAGTTAGTACTTAGTTTTAGTTATAGTTTACATTTCATTATCACCTTCATGATCACCCAAACCATCAGGGGCCGATAACCTACTGTAGATGTAAGGCCCCTTAAAACAGCAATTATCATCATGATCATTTTTCAATATTTTATGTTTGAGAACAATAGTATAATTTTGACCCCACAATTGGTAACCCCCCAGGGGCTAACATCTAGTGGGGCGTGGGTTGGCGACCACGGGACCCCAGCTGAGTCCGGCATTGCTTCCACTTACTTGTGCCGGGCTCCTCTCAGTCTTTCCTGTCGACCTCCCTTGGTCAACTCTTGTTCTCTCCCTACCCCGACGGTATTAAGTTATCCGAGTTCTAGGGATCTTTCACTTTCCCGCCTTAATTGGCCCCTGTCTCATCTTTCCTTCCCCCAGGGGCTCACATCTAGTGGGACGTGGGTTGGCGACCATGGGACCCCAGCTGAGTCCGGCATTGCTTCCACTTACTTGTGCCGGGCTCCTCTCAGTCTTCTTTCCTGTCGACCTCCCTTGGTCACCTCTTGTTCTCTTCCGACCCCGACGGTATTAGGGTATCCGAGGCCTAGGGAGTCTCTTCATTCCCCCCCTCCCCTGTGGGTGGGGGGTTTAGAATAAACCCACGGTATCCCCTGCCTGTCGTAAGAGGCGACTAAAAGGGGCGACCTTGGCTGTACTTTAAGGACTCCGCGTTGTTTTGTGAATTGGACCCCCAGTGGGTGGGAGGAAGCGAATACATCCACGGTACTCCCTGCCAGTCGTAAAAGGCGACTAAAAGGGCTTCTCGGAACGGTCCCCTTTCGAGGGTTTGACAGTCAGCTCTAAAAGACATACACCCGTGCGGTATAACTCTCATTAGGTTATATCACACTTCTTTCCGTCACTGCTTTCAGGGTCTGGCAACCAAAATTTCTATATGTGCGTGCTGTTAGGGAATGGGCCACTTACGCTAGCGACTACGCTCGAAAGCCTGTTCCGGTCTTGGCCGCGCCGACAGGTGGGTGTGCCATGTACCCGTTCAGTAGTATCCGCCTGACTACGCAGGTCCCCGCACAGCCGAATGTCTGAGCTGTAAAATCCACTATATGCCAAGGGGTACATGCCGATACGGCATTGTAAAACATCGGACCCCCGGGCAATGCCTTCCAAGCTAGGCGGGCCTTGCCCTGGCTGGGTAGCGCCTACTGTGACGGCCCGTGATCGGATGTCGGTGGCATTCGGGGAGGATGGTCTGGCCATGGGTTCTAAAAGAAAAATCCCCAACCAGGGTGGACCTACACCCAAACAGGGTGGTCCTACACCCAAGTCTTTAACATTAGATTCCCTACGGGGATCAACCCCCTGGGAACAATCTGTGCGTGAAAATCTGGGTGCTAACACCCCCAAGTTTCTGGTAGCTACCAGAACAGATGGGGGTGATTTCAAGCTGGTAAAGAGTATTTTGTTTTCTCGCCACATAGAAGGTGACTACGGTGAGCTTGAGAAAGTACAAAAGATGAGGAACGGTAGCTTGTTGCTCAAGACTAGGACTGGTGAGCAAGTTGAACGACTTTTGCAATGTGACCACTTTGGCGACATTCCCGTCAAAGTGGAAAAGCACACGTCCCTGAATCTGGTCCGAGGAGTTATTTTCCACCGGGACCTGATTCTGAACACTGACGAGGAGCTCAAGGAGGATATGCAGCACCGTCACGTGACTGATGTCCGGCGCATTACGCGCAAGGTCAATGGTCAAATCGTGGATACTGGTGCTTTCCTTATTTCCTTTGAGCTTTCGGTGCTCCCAGAGAAAGTCAAGGTTACAAGTTACCGTTGTGACGTACGGCCTTATATCCCTCCACCAATGAGGTGTTATAAGTGCCAGAAGTTCGGCCACATGTTATCCCGATGCTCGAGCCCCGACATCTGTGGAACATGCGGTAAGGTACCACACGAAGCGGAAGAGTGCACAACACCTTATCAGTGCACTAATTGCCCTGGATTTCATTCTCCTCGGGACAGGAACTGCCCTGTCTTCCTGCGTGAGAAGAAAATCCAGGAGATCAAAACCCTGGATGGTCTCACCTACCAGGAAGCCCGCAAGAAGTACCATACCACGATTTCGCCTTCTCCAACCATTGATTATAGAGCCATAATACCAAATTTGGTCCCGGCGACCTCATCTTTTGTACCAGCTGTGAAACCTTCAACTGAGTTACCTGTTCTCAAGCCAGCACCTATGATAACAACGGAAAGCCCGAAGGTGACTTCAACTCCACCTTCGGCCAGCACGAAGGCTGTGCGAGCGAAGGCAGCTCCGCCCGCACAGCAGGGGAGGAAGTTGAAGACTTACTCCCCACTCGGGAGGAAGTCGAAGACTTTCTCCCCACCCAAACGGTCGGCGAAAGCCGCGCCGAAGCCGGCGGAGGCGGCATCGTCGACCAGGGTCAGGACTTCGGCTCCTGACCCGTCTATATATTTTAAAGAGGCGGGGGCGGGTAAGAAGGGACCCCGAACTACCCATTCCCTTTCTCCCAAAAAGGGGAAGCCATCCGCGCCAACACCTGCGGATGCTTCTGCGCCTGGGGACGTTTCGGTCCCCAGATCTGCGCGCTCCCCACGGAGATCCCCCCGCCGCCGAACTGCGTCTATGAAATCTTCCACCGAGTCGATTCACTCCACGACCTCGCCTGAGGACATGAAGATTATAGTCGACGTAGTGACTGTAGATCCTCCAGAGTCCAAGTTGGAGTAGCTTGCTGCTCCACGTTATTCCCTAAGTTCACACAATGGCACTGTTACAGTGGAATTGTAACAGTTATGACAGGCATTTGACAGAACTCCGTCAGCTTATTGCCCAATACGCAGCGAGTATAGTCTGCCTACAGGAAACAAACCTCAGACCTGATCACGTGACTGTTCTGAGAGGTTTCCGACTATACTCTAAAGAGCGACAAGACGCCGCCCGGGCTTCCGGGGGGCGTTTGTACCTTCGTTCGCTCTGACTGCTATAGTGAGGAGTTTCCACTCGCCACTCCTATGGAAGCTATTGCAGTTCGCGTGTCCTTGCCTGCTATGACAACTGTTTGTAACGTGTACCTTCCACCGAACCAGCCCTTTGATATTAATGACGTCTTTGATCTTGTTGATCAACTTCCAGTCCCTTACCTAATCGTGGGTGATTTCAACGCTCATCACCCCCAATGGGGATCACCATCATCCTGCCCCAGAGGAAAGGACGTGGAGGGCTTAATTCAAGGGTTGGATTTATCTCTATTAAATACAGGGGAAGCTACACATTTTAGCTTAGCGCACGGCACGTACTCACACATTGACTTGAGTGTGTGTAGCCGTGCGCTGGTCCCCCTATTTGGTTGGTATGCACACGACGACCTCTGTGACAGTGACCATTTCCCGATCGTTCTTACCCTTCTGACCCAGACGCCCGTGGAGTTCCCCAGTCGTTGGGTTCTTAAGCGGGCAAATTGGCTATCGTTTCATGAACGAGCTGTTTTCGTTGATCTTGGTTGCCGGAGCGTCGATGACGAGGTACAGCACATCACCGATGTGCTTCTTGCTGCCGCCGAAGAGTCCATCCCATCCTTTTCTGGGACTCCTCGTCGCAAACTCGTCCCTTGGTGGACAGAGGATATTGCAGCGGCAATAAGAGACCGTCGTCGAGCTCACAAGCACTACCGTCGGCGTCCAACCATGGCCAATTTGGTGGCGTTTAAGAAATTTCGTGCCAAGGCACGGATTCTTATTCGCCAGAGTAAGCAACAATCCTGGGAACGGTATGTGTCTTCTATTACGGCACATACCCCCTCCTCTCAAGTGTGGACTAAACTACGACGCATTTCGGGAATTCAGACATCTTCTACTGAACCGGGAATTTCCATTGCTAATGAACTGGTTACAGATCCTTATCGCGTTGCAAACCATCTCGCCTCGTATTTTGCGGATATATCCGGTTCCGATAACTATGACCCTGCCTTCGTGGCCCTGAAGCGCGAAGCGGAACGTTTCCAGCTTAGTTTTGCTTCCCGCGCTTCGGAGGAGTACAACGTGCCCTTTACGGAGTGGGAACTCCGCGGAGCGCTGGCGCTCTGCAGGGACACGTCTCCTGGCCCGGATAATATTCACAACCAGATGCTTAAACACCTTAACGATGAGAGCATTCGTTATTTGCTCAGGGTGTTTAATCGCATCTGGTTGGAAGGTGTGTTTCCAGCGCAATGGCAGGAAGGTATCATTATACCTATCCTGAAGCCCGATAAGGATCCCAAATTGACAGGGAGTTACAGACCTATTTGTCTCACTAACGGTTTGTGCAAGCTCTTTGAGAGGATGGTCAATCGGCGCCTGGTGTGGGTCCTGGAGAAACGGGGTCTCCTGTCTGAATACCAGTGTGGTTTCAGGGCGTCTCGGTGTACCAACGACCATCTGGTACGCCTGGAGACTGCCATACAGGACGCTTTTCTCCGGAGACAGCACCTAGTCGCTGTTTTCTTTGACCTCGAGAAGGCCTATGGCACCACTTGGCGTTACGGCATCCTCTCTACCCTGCATCAATGGAACTACCGAGGTAACTTGCCGGTTTTTATTGCGAATTTTCTGTCCCTTCGCCTGTTCCGTGTCCGAATAGGGGGGACATATTCGCAATATCATATACAGGAAAACGGAGTCCCACAGGGATCGGTGCTTAGTGTAACATTATTTGCGATTGCCATAAACGGTATAGTCGCTGCTGCTGGTCCAGCAGTGGTACCGTCGCTATATGTAGACGACTTCGCCCTACATTATAGTGCGCAAAATATGGCGGTCGCTGAACGACAGCTACAACAAGCTATTCGGAGAGTGGAACGCTGGACACTGGAGCATGGCTTTCGATTCTCAACCGCTAAGGCCTCGGTTGTCCATTTCTGCCGAAAGCGCACCCTCCATCCAGATCCTGAGCTTTATCTGGGCAATGTAGCTTTGCCTGTTGTTGCTGCGTACCGGTTCCTTGGGCTCCTTTTCGATCAGAAATTGACGTGGGAACCGCACGTGCGGTGTTTGAAAACTGCCTGCGCTAAGAAACTCAACATGTTGCGGTTTCTTAGCGGCACATCAAGGGGGGCGGACCGCGCGGTGCTCCTGCGTTTTTACAAGTCACTGATTTTATCTAGGTTAGATTATGGCAGTGTAGCATATGGTTCGGCCCGTAAGTCAGTGCTTGTTAAACTGGACAGTGTCCACCACGGCGGTGTGAGGCTGGCGACGGGTGCCTTTCGGACAAGCCCAGTCGTCTGCTTGCTCGCCGAGGCTGGCGTACCTCCTTTACACCTGAGGCGCCAACAAGTACTGCTGACCTATGCTGCAACTATTCGACAGATGCCACTTCATCCAAGCTATCCATGTTTGTTTTACAATCCGAATCGCCGGCTGTATGATGTGCTCGCCCGAGCCACTCGGCCGGCTGGGATTCGCTTGGCTGACTTATACCGTCAGTTCCGATTTCCTTCTGTCTCCTGTATCGTCCGAGTACCTAGCAAGGCCCCTCCGTGGATGGTCTCTCGCCCTGATATCATCCTGGATCTGCACACCGGCCCCAAGTCGGACACGGACTCCTCCATCCATCGGAGGCTCTTCCAGTCCGTGGTGACACGGTATCCGGGATCAGGGCTTGTATTCACGGACGGTTCGAGGGTAAACGAGAAAGTAGGCTGTGCATTTGTGGTTGAGGATCGTCGGTTTCTCTTTTCACTTCCCGAGGCCTGTAGCGTGTACACTGCGGAGCTCTATGCCATCTTAGAGGCTCTGCGGTACACGTTATCAGACGATCACCAGCACTTTCTTGTGTGTACTGACTCTCTGAGTGCGCTGCAGGCGATCGATGTGTGTTTCCCGAAGCACCCGTTGGTCCAGCGTGTGCACGACCAGCTCGTCAGTTCGCGTAACGCTGGAACCGGGGTGACCTTTGTGTGGCTTCCTAGCCACATGGGTATTGCGGGAAACGAGCTTGCTGATCAGGCGGCGAGAGAGGCAGTTGCACTGCCCTCGCTACCGTATAAGGTGCCTGCTAGTGATGTGCGCTCTCAGTTGCGGCATTCGATCCTGTCGCATTGGGAGGAGGCATGGCGCGCCACGCCTCCACCCAACAAACTGAGAGGCATCAAGGAGACAACGAAGATGTGGAAATCTTCCTTCCGATCTCTCCGGAAGGAAGCTGTGGTACTCTGTCGACTCCGGATCGGCCATGGGATTGCTACGCACTCCCACTTGCTAAAGAGAGAAGATCTCCTGTGTGTACTTGCGGCGCCCACCTAACCGTGGCACACCTTCTCTTGGAGTGTGTGGATCTAGCCGATCTGCGAGGGACTCTTAACCTGCCTAATACCCTCTCCCTTATTCTCCGTGATGACGGGCCGTCAGCTGACCTCGTCATCCGGTTCATGAGGGAGAGTGGTTACTTTTTTAAGTTTTAATGTGTAGTTACGACTTTTAATTCTGGTTAAATCTGTTTTATGATTTTTATTGTGTTATGTATTGTATTGTTCACTATGCCTTATTTGTTTTATCCTTTTTTACCATCCGCCTTTTATTTATTTTTTATTCAAATAAGGCATAATTTTTGGGGCTCACTGTCTGTTTTATAAACACCATTTTCGTTTCATCCATGGCAGTGAGTTGTTTTTATCTACATCCTTTCATTTCACGCCATTTCATTTCATTAGGGGCCGATAGCCTAGATGTTAGGCCCCTTAAAACAACAATTATCATCATCATCATTTCTTTTCCTTCTGTCCTTTTATTTGCCTTATTCTCCTTTAGTTTTCCATTTCTTCTTCTAGTATGTAGGTTATTAGTTAGTTTTAGTTTTTAAGTTCGCTTTTCATTTTCATCTTCACGATCACCCAAACCATCAGGGGCCGATAGCCTAGATGTTAGGCCCCTTAAAACAAGAATTATCATCATCATCAACATTTTGTAAGTATTTTGAATTTCAGTTGCATTTTGTTGCATTTAGTAAGTATTTTGAATTTCAGTTGCATTTTGTTGCATTTAGTAAGTATTTTGAATTTCAGTTGCATTTTGTTGCATTTAGTAAGTATTTCGACGCTACATTGCATTTTGTACGTTCTTTGAATCTAGCCTCCGTTTTGTGGGTCTTTTTCAAACTATTCTTTTTGTGAATCTTTTCGTTCTAAATTCCCATTTGTAAGACCATATTGTGAGTTGTTTCCCCTCTGAGTTCCTTTTTGTACGTATTTTCCGTCTCACATACTTTTCGTTCTAGTTTCCATTTCATTACCATTTTCGCTATCACCCAGATAATTAGGGGCCGATAACCTAGATGCTAGGCCCCTTCAAATAACAATTATCATAATCATCATCATCATCATCTTTCAGGCCCCCCAGGGGCTCGCATCTAGTGGGACGTGGGATGGCGACCATGGGACCCCAGCTGAGTCCGGCATTGCTTCCATTTACTTGTGCCGGCCTCCTCTCTGTCTTCTTTCCTTTCGACCACACTTGGTCAACTCTTGTTCTCTTCCGACCCCGACGGTATTAGGTTATCCGAGGCCTAGGGAGTCTTTCACTTTCCCGCCTTAATTGGCCCTTGTCTCATCTTTCCTGATACCCTCCTTCTGTGAGGGGTCAGCCTTCTTTTTCTTTTCCTTTTACCTCCTGCCTTGTGATCAAGGCCATTAAGGAGGCAGGGTGTATGTAGCCCCACCAATTCTGATGCACCGTAGATAATGCTACACTTTCAGGGGCTCATGGCTGGTGAGTTCGGGAGTTGGCGACCCCGAGGGATTCCTGAGCTGGGTCCGTTTTCCCCTTTTGTCCCTTACCTTTGGGGCGGACCTTCTCCTCTCTCCCCTCTCCTCTCCTCTCCTCTCCTCTTTTCATTATATTTACTTTTCTCTTTAAGATTCCCGCACTGTTTTTTGTTACTTGGTTCACCGTGTATCTAAATTCCCTTCTGGCGATTTATTAAAGGCATTTTTAATCAACGTTGCTTTTTGTATGTTTTTCGATCTAAATTACATCTCGCGATTGTTTTCAACCTCAATTGCATTTTGTAAAGATTGACAATCTAAATTGCTTTTTAGTAAGTCTTTCAATGCATGTGCCCGGGCCTTTTAGTGAGTATTTTGAATTTCAATTGCATTTTGTAAGAATTTTCAACCAAAACCGCATTTCGCACGAATTTTGAATCTAAATTGCATTTTGTTTGGTGGGCATTTTGCACATATTTTGATTCTCAATTGCATTTTGTGGGTATTTTGAATCTAAATTGCATTTTGTATGTATTGTCAATCCACATGAGTCGTTCGAATCACCGTTAATTTTGTAAGCATTTTCAATTTCAATTGCATTTTTTTAAAGTATTTTGAACCTCAATTGCATTTTGTACGTGTTTTTTATCTCATTTGCATTTTGTAAGTATTTTGTTTTCAATTGCACTTTGTGAATAATTTGGATTGGAACTGGGATATTTCAATCTGAATTGCATCGTGTATTTTAAATTTCAATTGCATTTTGTAAGTATTTTGAACCTCAATTGCATTTTGTACGTAATTTCGATATCATTTGCATTTTGTAAGTATTTTGAATTTCAGTTGCATTTTGTAAGTATTTCGGCGCTACTTTGCATTTTGTACGTATTTTGAATCTAGCCTACGTTTTGTGGGTCTTTTTCAATCTATTCTTTTTGTGCAACTTTTCGTTCTAAATTCCCTTTTGTAAGACCATATTGTGAGTTGTTTCCATGTGAGTTCCTTTTTGTACGTATTTTCAGTCTTCGATAATTTTGTTCTGGTTTCCATTTCATTATCATTTTCGCTATCACCCAGATCATTAGGGGCCGATAACCTCGATGTTAGGCCCCTTAAAACAACAATTATCATCATCATCATCATTGGTTTTCTTAGGGGGGAAGCTAATTATTCTTTATTTCTTCTTTTGGCCTAAACGGGGGTTTCAAATGAAAAATCTTGAAGTGTCCAGATTTGGTCTGGAAGTAGACCAACGAAGTATTTCCGTCCAGACACGGCGACGGCTGACGGGACCCGAGGGCCCCCGATGGGCCACGGAGAGGACCGACAGCGGGCTTTTGAAGATTGAGTCAATTTCGATTGGCTCAGTCAGGCCCGACGAGAGGGGGGGGGACAGGCAGGGCTGGTGCCCCGGTGCCCGATCCTCCCAGGGGGGGCCCGGCGTCCTAGGAGGATAGGCCCGATCGGGCATTGATTTATTATTGCCTTTATGTGACTTGAATTTGCTACTGGCAATCATTTAGTGAATGCAATGAACTCTCTGTGAACAATGTTACAAGGATTGAAAACTTATTCAGTCAAGTGGACAATATTTTCCTCTACAAAGCGCTTGTGGGAAGAACAACTGTCTCAAAGACAGAAGAAAGAGAGAGCATTCCATTATTCTAAATTTCGCTTATGCGGCTTATGCACCAATCGTTCAAATAACTTTCTCATCCCTTCACTTTTTCGCCACGGCCACGAGAGCCTGGGCTGCCCTGGTGTGTTTGGTCAGCTAGCTCAAGAGTTTAAAGTTTGCTGCGTCACGTCGAGCTTAGATGTTAAAGAGGTGATAGTCTGAAATGAGTATATTGACTAACTAGACGTATCGTATGCCGTGCAGGTAGGTAAGTAAAATACATTTTAATGTAGTGTCCAACCAGTAATTCACTTTATAGTTGATTTAAGGGACAGAACAGTGAGGTCATCGTTCCCAATAATTCAATTTCGCACTAGGTGAAAAATTATAATTGCTGGCTAAATATCTTGTGAAAGGATGGGATGATTCTGTTATCAAACGTAGATGGAAGAAGGGCATGCGAAATTGTTCATCTTCTCGTATACTGAATTGAGAAAACAATGCTAACATTTGAATAATCTGTATGTTTAGGTACAGTATAATTATTATTATAATAAGGTCTATTCAATACGATCAACAATCCTAGGTACTTGGGTTCGTGCGCAAATCATTTCTGATTAAGGGATTTATTGAAAACTATATTACTATTTGTACTAGAGTTGGGAAATGCATCCAAAGACTGAAACTACGGTAATATTCCAGTATTTTTCTGGACTGGAGAAAAATGACGATTAAGCTAGGACACTGAACCACTCAACTTTGTTTTCCAATTCCTCTCATGGGACGCCAGTGGTAAGGACAGATGGCCTACCGTAGCTGTTCCGCCTCATAAAACAACAAGTAACGTCAGTGGTAGGGGCAGATGGCCTAGCTGTTCCGCCCCGTCCCCCAGGGGCTCACATCTTGTGGGCGTGGGTTGGCGACCACGGGGCCCCAGCTGAGTCCGGCATTGCTTACACTTACTTGTGCCGGGCTCCTCTCTGTCTTCTTTCCTGTCGACCTCACTTGGTCAACTCTTGTTCTCTTCCGACCCCGACGGTATTAGGGTATCCGAGGCCTAGGGAGTCTCTTCCTTTCCCGCCTTAATTGGCCCTTGTCTCATCTTTTCTGATTCCCTCCTTCTGCGAGGGGTCAGCCTTCTTTTTCTTTTCATGTTATCTCCTGCCTTCTGCTCAAGGCCCTTAAGGAGGCAGGGTGTATGTAGCCCCACCACTTTTGGTGCACCCTAGATAATGCTACACCCTCAGGGGCTCACAGCTGGTGAGTTCGGGAGTTGGCGACCCCGAGGGATTCCTGAGCTGGGTCCGTTTTCCCTTTTTGTCCCTAACCTTTGGGGCGGACCCTCTCCTCTTTCACTTTCCTATCTGCCTTTCATGGCTCTCCTTCCTTCCAAGTCCCTCAATCCGCCTTCTTCGAGGGTTGAGGGCATTTCTTTTCCTCCTGTCCTTTATTTGCCTTATTCTCCTTTAGTTTTCCATTTCTTCTTCTAGTATGTAGGTTAGTAGTTAGTTTTAGTTTTAAGTTCGCTTTTCATTTTCATCTTCACGATCACCCAAACCATCAGGGGCCGATAACCTAGATGTTAGGCCCCTTAAAACAACAATTATCATCATCATCATCATCATCATCATCAATGTTCAGTGAAAACAGCAACACTGTAGTTTTTTGAATTTATCAGGTTATTTAAATGATCTACTTTATTACTTAGATGTTAAACATTCTGATGGCAGATATGCATATTATAATCAATATTGAACCCTTTTCTAGTAACTAGGTTATGCCTGAGCCAACCATCAGCTAAGTTGGCTCTGATTACTAGTTTCCCTGATCATTATTATAACCCAAAGGAATTGAATTTTTCACATTACCAGTACTTGTTAGGTTAAAATAGCTCTGCACAATTTTACTTATTTTCCTTTTCCCTAGTCAATTAAGATGAAGCCCATGCGTTGTGTAACATTTCCTTTCAAAGCTATTGCAGTCGATCTGGGTGTTCCTGAAATGCTTACAGATTTTTACCATATCCTCATTAACCTTATTCACTTCAATGTGAGTTAGCCGAGGTCGTTACGGCCTGACTGCTGGCAGTCGCTCACATCCGGGAGGCACGGAGGTTCGAATCCCCCCGCCGGCAACCTTGAAGATGGTCTTCTGTGGTTTCCCATCTTCATTCCAGGCAAATGCCGGGGTTGGTCCCCAAGTATAGGCCACAGCCGCTACCTTCCAATTCCTAGCCCTTACATTCCAACTTCCCCCTGCCCCCCCCCCCCCAACGGTACTTGTAGCTCACCCATTGGGTGTCCGTCTCGAAGCAGCTACAAAACTGGCGAGCCGAACATGTCCTCGGACACTCCCGGCACTAAAAGCCATACCCTAAAAAAAAAAAAAAAAAAAAAAAAAAAAAACTTCAATGTTTACACAAGAATTTTCCATCAAGTCATACCTATGAGGGATATTTACTACTATAACATTGGTGTGTGTTCATTTACAGTCTTTTTTTTGGAGTTGAGAACTTACTTCCGAACCCCCCCCCCCCCTAGGGGCTCACATCTAGTGGGATGTGGGTTGGCGACCACGGGGCCCCAGCTGAGTCCGGCATTGCTTCAACTTACTTGTGCCGGGCTCCTCTCTGTCTTCTTTCCTGTCGACCTCACATGATCAACTCTTGTTCTCTTCCGACCCCGACGGTATTAGGGTATCCTAGGCCTAGGGGGTCTCTTCCTTTCCCGCCTTAATTGGCCCTTGTCTCATCTTTTCTGATTCCCTCCTCCTGCGAGGGGTCAGCCTTCTTTTTCTTTTCATGTTATCTCCTGCCTTCCGCTTAAGGACCTCAAGGAGGCCGGGCGTATGTAGCCCCACCACTTTTGGTGCACCCTAGATAATGCTACACCCTCGGGGTCTCACGGCTGGTGAGTTCGGGAGTTGGCGACCTCGAGGGATTCCTGAGCTGGGTCCGTTTTCATCTTTTGTCCCTGACCTTTGGGGCGGACCCTCTCCTCTTTCAGTTTCCTATCTGCCTTTCATGGCTCTCCTTTCTTCCAACCCCCCAAGGGCTCACATCTAGTGGGTTGTGGGTTGGCGACCACGGGGCCCCAGCTGAGTCCGGCATTGCTTCCACTTACTTGTGCCGGGCTCCTCTCTGTCTTCTTTCCTGTCGACCTCACTTGGTCAACTCTTGTTCTCTTCCGACCCCGACGGTATTAGGGTATCCGAGGCCTAGGGAGTCTCTTCCTTTCCCGCCTTAATTGGCCCTTGTCTCATCTTTTCTGATTCCCTCCTTCTGCGAGGGGTCAGCCTTCTTTTTATTTTCATGTTATCTCCTGCCTTCTGCTTAAGGCCCTCAAGGAGGCCGGGCGTATGTAGCCCCACCACTTTTGGTGCACCCTAGATAATGCTACACCCTCAGGGGCTCACGGCTGGTGGGTTCGGGAGTTGGCGACCCCGAGGGATTCCTGAGCTGGGTCCGTTTTCCCCTTTTGTCCCTTACCTTTGGGGGCGGACCCTCTCCTCTTTCACTTTCCTATCTGCTTTTCATGGCTCTCGTTCCTTCCAAGTCCCTCAATCCACCTTCTTCGAGGGTTGAGGGCATTTCTTTTCCTCATGTCCTTTATTTGCCTTATTCTCCTTTAGTTTTCCATTTCTTCTTCTAGTATGTAGGTTAGTAGTTAGTTTTCGTTTTATGTTCGCTTTTCATTTTCATCTTCACGATCACCCAAACCATCAGGGGCCGATAACCTAGATGTTAGGCCCCTTAAAACAACAATTATCATCATCATCATCTTTCTTCCAAGTCCCTCAATCCGCCTTCTTCGAGGGTTGAGGGCATTTCTTTTCCTCCTGTCCTTTATTTGCCTTATTCTCCTTTAGTTTTCCATTTCTTCTTCTAGTATGTAGGTTAGTAGTCAGTTTTAGTTTTAAGTTCGCTTTTCATTTTCATCTTCACGATCACCCAAACCATCAGGGACCGATAGCCTAGATGTCAGGCCCCTTAAAACAACAATTCTCATAATCATCATCATCTTTTCTGATACCCTCCTTCTGCGAGGGGTCAGCCTTCTTGTTCTTTTCCTTCCCCCTCCTGCCTTGTGCTCAAGGCCCTTAAGGAGGCAGGGTGTATGTAGCCCCACCACTTCTGTTGCACCCGAGATAATGCTACACCCTCAGGGGCTCACGGCTGGTGAGTTCGGGATTCGCTGCCCCCTAGGGATTCCTGAGCTGGGTCCGTTTTCTCCTTTTGTCCCTTACCTTTGGGACGGACCCTCTCCTCTCCTCTTTTCATTCTATTTCCCTTTTCTCTTTAAGATTCCCGCACTGATTTTGATTTTGTTACTTGGTTCCCCCGTGTATCAAAATTTCCTTTAGCGATTTTGTTGTAGGTATTTTTAATCGACGTTGCATTTTGTAAGTTTTTTCGATCTAAATTGAATTTTGTGAGTGTTTTTCAACTTCAATTACATTTTGTAAGGATTAACAATCTATATTGCTTTTTAGTAAGTCTTTCAATATAGGGGGGTCCTTTTGTGAGTATTTTGAATTTCAATTGCATTTTGTATTTTCAACCTACCCCGCTTTGTTCAAGTAGTTAATTCTCAATTGCATTTTTGTGGGTATTTTGAATCTAAATTACATTTTGTAAGTATTTTCAATCTAAACTAGTTGAAACCCGTCAAAACATGACGGCCAACGGGAAAATATTTACTGAGGAATTTTCTTACATATATTCTTTGTAGCCTACGATTACTTTTAGGCACTGTTGAAACTTTAAGGGCGTCAAAAGATTGCACTCTCGACGTTGCAACATACTGCTGGCCATGACTGAAAACGTGATGAGGTAAATATTGAGACCTATACATTCCCGAGTTTCCCCTTGAGTATTGATTGTGATAAAGTATGCCAAGCGAATTGGAAAATGTTGCCTCTTAAAAGAAAATGGTAGTAAAACTAAGCAATTCTTCTAGGTTTGTGCCGTGTCTTGTATGGAGTTTCGCCTAGGACACCAAGCTGGCTCATCGGCGGGCTCTTCGTGTCCCCGCCCGGACCCCCATAGGAGTAACGAACTGCGCGCTACCTCCCTTTATGTAGAGTGCAACTGCATTACTTGACTGCGAGAACTAAAAGCTCAAGCAGCCTGAACCTCCCTATGAAGGCTTCCAAAAAGATGGTATATTGGCTTTCACGGCCGGTGAATTAAAACTCAGCAATTCTTCTTATCTTTTCCTTCGTGGGGTTCTCACCTGTGCTCTTCTAAGGACGGCCTCTAATGTATGCGCTGTTGCTTCGATGTTTCCTCCTTGTATTTGTTGGATAATGAATTATTCAGTTTTTTGGAAATTCCTCAATGTCACTGATACATAATGTTCTTTGAATGTTATCTGCCCATTGCTCTTGCTTCATTTTGCATGTTTTGACTGATATCTTGGCCTTAACTGGGATATGTTTTCTAAGTGGTGTCACCACTGATTTTGCGAGTACCTTTATTTGTGAGGTTTTGATAGAAGTGCTGGTAAAAATTAGGTCAATCGTACTCGCACCATTGTAACATGTGTATGTATGGTCCTGTAGATCATTTTGCAATATGAAACCTTCTCTTTCCATGTACTCAATAACTGAAATACTTTTGAGGACTTTTTTACCTATCCGACAATTATAATCGTCTCCTAAGATAGTCCTACGATAGTTCCGACATTTTGTCTGACGTTCTTCAACATATCCGCCTAGTTGTCAATTATGTCCTGCGCTGAGTGATTTGGTTGAAAATAGGTTCCTATAATGTTGAGGTTCTTAGTTTCCATTGCTAATATATTAGCAGATCTGTAAATAATTTTGTACGGGGTTAACCAAGGTTTTAGTAAGCATGATATTCCTCCGCTGGGTCGGCCTTGGTCACCCTGTGTAGCATGGATATGGTTGCTGTAATAACCTTCTATATTGATATTTTGCGTTATAAAAGTTTCTGCTAATAGTACAATATCTGTATCGAAAAAAGTTGGTGGATTCAGGTGGAGTATGGTGTTGAGTCCTTCTACATTCCAGAACATTATGGATACGCTATTCAATGTCCATTCCTAGGAAGATTGTGTGTGATCTCCTGATGGGCGACGAAAAGGTCTTACCAAGACGCCGGAGGGCCAGAAATCAGAATTTTCAGTGCTTTCTAGATTGCTTAGTGGTATTCCAACTTTAAAGGCTTTATTATCTCCCCGAGTTCGGAGTTCTTCACAAATTATCTTCTTCCGGTCAATGTTCTTCCTGCCTAGGAAGTTTATAATTTTCTCGCTGGTAGCGTTGGCAGAGAGCCGGCCTACATATAGCCATGCTCTTCTTTCTCAACCCCCAGGGGCTCACATCTTGTGGGCGTGGGTTGGCGACCACGGGGCCCCAGCTGAGTCCGGCATTGCTTCCACTTACTTGTGCCAGGCTCCTCTCTGTCTTCTTTCCTGTCGACCTCACTTGGTCAACTCTTGTTCTCTTCTGACCCCGATGGTATTAGGGTAACCGAGGCCTAGGGAGTCTCTTCCTTTCCCGCCTTAATTGGCCCTTGTCTCATCTTTTCTGATACCCTCCTTCTGCGAGGGGTCAGCCTTCTTTTTCTCTTCCTTGTACCTCCTGCCTTGTGCTCTAGGCCCTTAAGGAGGCAGGGTGTATGTAGCCCCACCACTTCTGGTGCACCCTAGATAATGCTACACCCTCAGGGGCTTACGGCTGGTGAGTTCGGGAGTTGGCGACCCCGAGGGATTCCTGAGCTGGGTCCGTTTCCCCCTTTTGTCCCTTACCTTTGGAGCGGACCCTCTCCTCTTTCACTTTCCTATATGCCTTTCATGGCTTTCCTTCCTTCCAAGTCCCTCAATCCGCCTTCTCCGAGGGTTGAGGGCATTTCTTTTCCTTCTGTCCTTTTATTTGCCTTATTCTCCTTTAATTTTCCATTTCTTCCTCTAGTATGTAGGTTAGTAGTTAGTTTTAGTTTTAAGTTCGCTTTTCATTTTCATCTTCACGATCACCCAAACCATCAGGGGCCGATAACCTAGATGTTAGGCCCCTTAAAACAGCAATTATCATAATCATCATCTTCTTTCTCAGATTTCTATCAACTTGTCATTTGAGTCTCCCGTACCTATTATTATGGTTAAACTTCGGTGTTGTCTGTGGTTTCTCCCGTGTATTTCTTCAGACAGTCTTTGGTTTTGTTCTTTGCCCGATTTGATGGGTATGTAATTATTTGATACTCCTGCAGTCGAATCCTTTCCCTGCGGAAAGCTTGAGCTAGAGCTTCCGATAGTATGTCTAGCTTTGCATTCATGTCCCTTCTTAAAGATTCCACTTCTTTCTGCATGTTCTTACTTGCCATCTCTTGCACGTTCCAACACATTCCACTGCCGTCTGATCTTCGATTTTCCGCTCACAGATGGGACAAACATCGGCGCACTGGTATTCATTCTCTGTGGAATTATAATTGGTACTTACGTTAGGCGCTGTGTATCAGTTCCTGGTCTATCTTCCGGTTCCAACTGTGTACTGCTATTTTCCTGCGAGCTTCTAATGACAGTTGCCAGTGGATTATTCTCTGATATTTCTTTATTTATCCTAGCTAGAGCTTCCGATAGTATGTCTAGCTTTGCATTCATGTCCCTTCTTTAAGATTCCACTTCTTTCTGCATGTTCTTACTTGCTTTATATAAGGTAAAGTCCTGCTCACAATTCGAGCAGAGCCATAGAATTTCGATCCATTTTTGCTAGTTGCTTTCAAGGCATTAAATTGTCCTTGTTGCAACTCTGCACAAGATAGGTGGTGCCATCTCTTGCACGTTCCATCACATTCCACTGCCGTCTGATCTTCGATTTTCCGCTCACAGATGGGACAAACATCGGTGCACTAGTATGCATTCTCTGTGGAATTAAAATTGGTACTTAACGTTAGGCATAGTATGGAGAAAGGTATCTATTGCGTCGTGACAAGATGGCTGCTTTTTTTCCTGCCTTCACTCGGGTTACCCCCCTGTGGGTGGGGGCTTTAGAATACACCCACGGTATCCCCTGCCTGTCGTACGAGGCGACTAAAAGGGGCGACCTTGGCTATACTTTAAGGACTCCGCGTTGTTTTGTGAATTGGACCCCCAGTGGGTGGGAGGAAGCGAATACATCCACGGTACTCCCTGCCAGTCGTAAAAGGCGACTAAAAGGGCTTCTCGGAACGGTCCCCTTTCGAGGGTTTGACAGTCAGCTCTAAAAGACATACACCCGTGCGGTATAACTCTCATTAGGTTATATCGCACTTCTTTCCGTCACTGCTTTCAGGGTCTGGCAACCAAAATTTCTATATGTGCGTGCTGTTAGGGGATGGGCCACTTACGCTAGCGACTACGCTCGAAAGCCTGTTCCGGTCTTGGCCGCGCCGACAGGTGGGTGTGCCATGTACCCGTTCAGTAGTATCCGCCTGACTACGCAGGTCCCCGCACAGCCGAATGTCTGAGCTGTAAAATCCAGTATATGCCAAGGGGTACATGCCGATACGGCATTGTAAAACATCGGACCCCCGGGCAATGCCTTCCAAGCTAGGCGGGCCTTGCCCTGGCTGGGTAGCGCCTACTGTGACGGCCCGTGATCGGATGTCGGTGGCATTCGGGGAGGATGATCTGGCCATGGGTTCTAAAAGAAAAATCCCCAACCAGGGTGGACCTACACCCAAACAGGGTGGTCCTACACCCAAGTCTTTAACATTTGATTCCCTACGGGGATCAACCCCCTGGGAACAATCTGTGCGTGAAAATCTGGGTGCTAACACCCCCAAGTTTCTGGTCGCAACCAGAACGGATGGGGGTGATTTCAAGATGGTAAAGTCTATTTTGTTTTCTCGGCACATAGAAGGGGTCTATGGCGAGCTTGAGAAGGTACAAAAGATGAGAAACGGTAGCTTGTTGCTCAAGACTAGGACTGGTGAGCAGGTTGAACACCTTCTGAAATGTGACCACTTTGGCGATATCCCTGTCAAGGTGGAAAAGCACACGTCTCTGAATCTGGTCCGGGGAGTCATTTTCCACCGGGACCTGATTCTGAACACTGACGAGGAGCTCAAGGAGGATATGCAGCACCGTCACGTGACTGATGTCCGGCGCATTACGCGCAAGGTCAATGGTCAAATCGTGGATACTGGTGCTTTCATTATTTCCTTTGAGCTTTCGGTGCTCCCGGAGAAAGTCAAGGTAACAAGTTACCGTTGCGACGTTCGGCCTTATATCCCTCCACCAATGAGGTGTTATAAGTGCCAGATATTCGGACATATGTTATCCCGATGCTCGAGCCCTGACGTCTGTGGAACATGCGGTAAGGTACCCCACGAAGCGGAAGAGTGCACAACACCTTATCAGTGCACTAATTGCCCTGGATTTCATTCTCCTCGGGACAGGAACTGCCCTGTCTTCCTGCGTGAGACGAAAATCCAGGAGATTAAAACCCTGGATGGTCTCACCTACCAGGAGGCCCGCAAGAAGTACCATACCACAATTTCGCCTTCTCCAACGATTGATTATAGAGCCATAATACCAACATTGGTCCCGGCTACATCATCTTTTGTCTCCACTGTGACACCTTCTAATGTACCACTGCCATCTACATCTCTAGCTACTCCCCAGAATCAGAACGAGAGCCCGAAGGTGACTTCAACTCCACCTTCGGCCAACACGAAGGCTGTGCGAGCGAAGGCTGCTCCGCCCGCACAGCAGGGGAGGAAGTTGAAGACTTCCTCCCCACTCGGGAGGAAGTCGAAGTCTTCCTCCCCATCCAAACGGTCGGCGAAAGCCGCGCCGAAGCCGGCGGAGGCGGCATCGTCGACCAGGGTCAGGACTTCGGCTCCTGACCCGTCTATATACCTTAAAGAGCCGGGGGCGGGTAAGAAGGGACCCCGCACTACGCATTCCCTTTCTCCAAAAAAGGGGAAGCCATCCGCGCCAACACCTGCGGATGCTTCTGCGCCTGGGGACGTTTCGGCCCCCAGACCTGCGCGCTCCCCATGGAGATCCCCCCGCCGCCGAACTGCGTCCAGGAAATCTTCCACTGAGTCGATTCACTCCATGAACTCGCCTGAGGACATGGAGATTATAGTCGACGTAGTGACTGTAGATTCTCCAGAGTCAAAGTTGGAGTAGCTTGGTGCTCCAACTTATTCCCTAAGTTCACACAATGGCACTGTTACAGTGGAATTGTAACAGTTATGACAGGCATTTGACAGAGCTCCGTCAGCTTATTGCCCAATACGCGGCGAGTATAGTCTGCCTACAGGAAACAAACCTCAGACCTGATCACGAGACTGTTCTGAGAGGTTTCCGACTATACTCTACAGAGCGACAAGACGCCGCCCGGGCTTCCGGGGGCGTTTGTACCTTCGTTCGCTCTGACTGCTATAGTGAGGAGTTTCCACTCGCCACTCCTCTGGAAGCTATTGCAGTTCGCGTGTCCTTGCCTGCTATGACAACTGTTTGTAACGTGTACCTTCCACCGAACCAACCCCTTGATATTAATGACGTCTTAGATCTTGTTGATCAACTTCCAGTCCCTTTCCTACTCGTGGGTGATTTCAACTCTCATCACCCCCAATGGGGATCACCATCTTCCTGCCCCAGAGGAAGGGACGTGGAAGGCTTAATTCAAAGGTTGGATTTATGTCTATTAAATACAGGGGAAGCTACACATTTTAGCTTAGCGCACGGCACGTACTCACACATTGACTTGAGTGTGTGTAGCCGTGCGCTGGTCCCCCTATTTGGTTGGTATGTACACGACGACCTCTGTGACAGTGACCATTTCCCGATCGTTCTTACCCTTCTGAACCAGACGCCCGTGGAGTTCCCCAGTCGTTGGGTTCTTAAGCGGGCAAATTGGCCCTCGTTTCAAGAACGAGCTGTTTTCGTTGATCTTGGTTGCCGGAGCGTCGATGACGAGGTACAGCACATCACCGATGTGCTTCTTGCTGCCGCCGAAGAGTCCATTCCATCCTTTTCTGGGACTCCTCGTCGCAAACTCGTCCCTTGGTGGACTGAGGATATTGCAGCGGCAGTAAGAGACCGTCGTCGAGCTCATAAGCACTACCGTCGGCGTCCAACCATGGCCAATTTGGTGGCGTTTAAGAAATTTCGTGCCAAGGCACGGATTCTTATTCGCCAGAGTAAGAAACGATCCTGGGAACGGTATGTGTCTTCTATTACGGCACATACCCCCTCCTCTCAAGTGTGGACTAAACTACGACGCATTTCGGGCATTCAGACATCTTCTACTGTACCGGGAATTTCCATTGATAATGACTTGGTTACAGATCCTTATCGCGTTGCAAACCATCTCGCCTCGTATTTTGCGGATATATCCGGTTGCGATAACTATGACCCTGCCTTCGTGGCCCTGAAGCGCGAAGCGGAACGTTTCCAGCTTAGTTTTGCTTCCCGCGCTTCGGAGGAGTACAACGTGCCCTTTACGGAGTGGGAACTCCGCGGAGCGCTGGCGCTCTGCAGGGACACGTCTCCTGGCCCGGATAATATTCACAACCAGATGCTTAAACACCTTAACGATGAGAGCATTCGTTATTTGCTCAGGGTGTTTAATCGTATCTGGTTGGAGGGTGTGTTTCCAGCGCAATGGCAGGAAGGTATCATTATACCTATCCTGAAGCCCGATAAGGATCCCAAATTGACAGGGAGTTACAGACCTATTTGTCTCACTAACGGTCTGTGCAAGCTCTTCGAGAGGATGGTCAATCGGCGCCTAGTGTGGATCCTGGAGAAACGGGGACTCCTGTCTGAATACCAGTGTGGTTTCAGGGCGTCACGGTGTACCAACGACCATCTGGTACGCCTGGAGACCGCCATACAGGACGCTTTTCTCCGGAGACAGCACCTGGTCGCCGTTTTCTTTGACCTCGAGAAGGCCTATGACACCACTTGGCGTTACGGCATCCTCTCTACTCTGCATCAATGGAAATTCCGAGGTAACTTGCCGGTTTTTATTGCGAATTTTCTGTCCCTTCGCCTGTTCCGTGTCCGAATAGGGGGGACATATTCGCAATATCATATACAGGAAAACGGAGTCCCACAGGGATCGGTGCTTAGCGTAACATTATTTGCGATTGCCATAAACGGTATAGTCGCTGCTGCTGGTCCAGCAGTGGTACCGTCGCTATATGTAGACGACTTCGCTCTACATTATAGTGCGCACAATATGGCGGTCGCTGAACGACAGTTACAACAAGCTATTCGGAGAGTGGAACGCTGGACACTGGAGCATGGCTTTCGATTCTCAACCGCTAAGTCCTCGGTTGTCCATTTCTGCCGAAAGCGCACCCTCCATCCAGATCCCGAGCTTTATCTGGGCAATGTAGCTTTGCCTGTTGTTGCTGCGTACCGGTTCCTTGGGCTCCTTTTCGATCAGAAATTGACGTGGGAACCACACGTGCGGTGTTTGAAGACTGCCTGTGCTAAGAAGCTCAACATGTTGCGGTTTCTTAGCGGCACATCGTGGGGGGCGGACCGCGCGGTGCTTCTACGTTTTTATAAAGCACTGATTTTATCTAGGTTAGATTATGGCAGTGTAGCATATGGTTCGGCCCGTAAGTCAGTGCTTGTTAGACTGGACAGTGTCCACCACGGCGGTGTGAGGCTGGCGACGGGTGCCTTTCGGACGAGCCCAGTCGTCAGCTTGCTCGCCGAGGCTGGCGTACCTCCTTTACACCTGAGGCGCCAACAAGTACTGCTAACCTATGCTGCAACAATTCGACAGATGCCCCTTCATCCAAGCTATCCATGTTTGTTTTCCAATCCGAATCGCCGGCTGTATGATGCGCTCGCCCGAGCCACTCGGCCGGCGGGGATTCGCTTGGATGACTTATACCGTCAGTTCCGATTTCCTTCTGTCTCCTGTATCGTCCGAGTACCTAGCAAGGCCCCTCCGTGGATGGTCTCTCGCCCTGATATCATCCTGGATCTGCACACCGGCCCCAAGTCGGACACGGACTCCTCCGTCCATCGGAGGCTGTTCCAGTCCGTGGTGACACGGTATCCGGGATCAGGGCTTGTATTCACGGACGGTTCGAGGGTAAACGAGAAAGTAGGCTGTGCATTTGTGGTTGAGGATCGTCGGTTTCTCTTTTCACTTCCCGAGGCCTGTAGCGTGTACACTGCAGAGCTCTATGCCATCTTAGAGGCTCTGCGGTACACGTTATCAGACGATCACCAGCACTTTCTTGTGTGTACTGACTCTCTGAGTGCGCTGCAAGCGATCGATGTGTGTTTCCCGAAGCACCCGTTGGTCCAGCGTGTGCACGACCAGCTCGTCAGTTCGCGTAACGCTGGAACCGGGGTGACCTTTGTGTGGCTTCCTAGCCACATGGGTATTGCGGGAAACGAGCTTGCTGATCAGGCGGCGAGAGAGGCAGTCGCACTGCCCTCGCTACCATATAAGGTGCCTGCTAGTGATGTGCGCTCTCAGTTGCGGCATTCGATCCTGTCGCATTGGGAGGAGGCATGGCGTGCTACGCCTCCACCTAACAAACTGAGAGGCATCAAGGAGACAACGAAGGTGTGGAAATCTTCCTTCCGATCTCTCCGGAAGGAAGCTGTGGTACTCTGTCGACTCCGGATCGGCCATGGGATTGCTACGCACTCCCACTTGCTAAAGAGAGAAGATCCTCCTGTGTGTACTTGCGGCGCCCACCTAACCGTGGCACACCTTCTCTTGGAGTGTGTGGATCTGGCCGATCTGCGAGGGACTCTTAAACTGCCTAATACCCTCTCCCTTATTCTCCGTGATGACGGGCCGTCAGCTGACCTCGTCATCCGGTTCATGAGGGAGAGTGGTTACTTTTTTAAGTTTTAATGTGTAGTTACGACTTTTAATTGTGGTTAAATCTGTTTTACGTTTCTTATTGTGTTATGTATTGTATTGTTCACTATGCCTTATTTGTTTTATCCTTTTTTACCATCCGCCTTTTATTCATTTTATTCAAATAAGGCATATTTTTTGGGGGCTCACTGTCTGTTTTATAAACACCATTTTCGCTTCATCCATGGCAGTGAGTTGTTTTTATCTACATCCTTTCATTTCACGTCATTTCATTTCATTAGGAGTCGATAACCTCGATGTTAGGCCCCTTAAAACAACAATTATCATCATCATCATCACTCGGGTTAGTTATAACCGTAAAATCTGATCCTTCGTATAGCAACGTCCAGTCGATCGTGGTATTATACTTTCACTTCCTACACTGTTCACTATGTACTTACCGCTTCAGATTCTTACAAAGGCGATCTATATTCTCTGCTCACCAATTCACGTCCGATTGCTTGTTTCAATTGTTTGCGTTAATAATCTTCGTAGAGAACTTAGCTGAAAAGCAAACGCAAGGCTAAGCTTATAGACCTTGAACCAAACGTATCGTAGCTACCAGGCGCAAGAATCACGGTGGAAGAAGTAAGAAAACAACAAGGCTGCCGGGCCAGACTAAGTATTCAACGAGCATTTAAAAGAAGCTTTACCCTACCTAGAAGAAATATGGACGGCACTGTTGAATAAATGCTTTGAGACATCCACGATACCATCCAACTGGAGGACTTCAACGTTGAAAGTTCTATATAAGGGCAAAGGTTCCCCGGACTGATTCCTACATGGGAATTGCGCTGGAAAATACTACATTCAAAGTATTCAGCAAAATAGTAGCCAACAGATTATCAGAAGAGACAATTAGTATGATACTCGATAACCAGTTTGGTTTTAGGAAAGGCAGATCCACCCTACATGCAATCAGCAATATCCTGGATGACATTAACGAAACTCTCAGACATAAGGGAAGGAAATTCCATACCATCTTCATTGACTACCGAAAGGCTTTCGACCTATTAGACCGTCAGCTTATCGCAGATAAACTTCGTCGACTACTTGGGAACGGTCACTACCTAGCAGAGATAATATCTGAAACGTTACTGCATAACATAATTATCATCAAAGACAGCCTACAGTCATCAGCACCCATTGTTCAAGCGAAAGGAGTCTTGCAGGGAGATCCTGTTAGTCCGCTGTTGTTTATCTTGACTACCTCAGACGTAATAGAAGTTCTTAAAAGCCACGAAGAAGTGGTTTCCTTCTACGCTTATGCAGACGATATGGTGATAGGGTCTTATGATCTTAGAGCTCTGCAGGAATGCTGGGACAGATTAACACTGGGCAGAAAAGAATAACCTACAGCTGAATAGGGACAAAACGGCCCATATGGTTTTTAGAAAGGGTGGAAAAATAGCAGCATGTGAAGAACTGTATCATGAAGGAGAGCCACTGAAATTAGCAAAGCATTTTAACAATTTAGGAATCACGCTACAGACTTCTGGTAATACGTTCACGAAACATCTCGATAATCGAATAACAGCAGCGACAATAGCGATGAATGACATCAAACTCCTTAGAAGAATGTCTATTAATACAGCATGAAGATTTTCTCCAGTAAAATAATTCCCATTGTGACCTATGGTTTTGAGTTGTTTTGGGGCTTCCTTAATAAAACCAACCTTAAGAAAATTGAGAAAATTAAATCTACGTTTCTCGACGTTTCTCAAGAAGATTCTGTGTTTCCAAAAATACACCATCCAGACTGACGTACGAGCTTACAGGTGAGCCATTCTTCTTAGAAGAACTCCGTGTAAAGCTGCTCTTGCCAGCTACAGATGCCTACCAGGAACTACTGGAAGAGATTCAAGCCAAGCGTGAGGCGATTTGGCTAGATTTCTACTCCACAGAAGCAATGTTGAACCCAGCAGAATGGAAAAGACCAGACTATGAGCTGCGTCACACATAGATTTGCAGTGCATGTTTTTCATTTTCGAGTCTGTAATACGGAAGTTTACTATTCGCCTGCTGCAGAGTGTATTTGCAAATTTTGTGAAAAACTTTGTGAACGGTTCACGCCCTGGAATGCGAACAGAAGCTGTCGCTCAAGGAACTATGTAGCGACAATGATCCTCCATGTTAGTATGAAATGTACGGTAATATTGTAATTTAATTTTCTTTGGCCATTAGTTGTAATAAATATTAAAAAAAGATATGGTAACATATTTGTTTATTTTAAAGACACTCTGCAAATATACAGGCCAAGGGCTTTCGTCAGAGTGCATTTCGAAGTCAATCGGTTCGGCCGTTCTGTCAATCTCGCCGTAACAAAAATCAGCTTAGTGTTTTAAATATATAGATTGCATTTTGTAAGTATTGTCCATCCACATGAGAAGTTTGAATCTACAATACATTTTGTAAGCAATTTCAATTGCATTTTGTATTTTCAACCTACCCCGCTTTGTTCAAGTAGTTAATTCTCAATTGCATTTTGTGGGTATCTTGAATCTAAATTACATTTTGTGCGTATTTTCAATCTATTCCTTTTATGAGTATTTTCGTTCGAAATTCCCTTATGTACGTATTACCGCTCTCCATTTTGTGAGTAGTTTCAATCTGAGTTCCTTCTTGTAAGTATTTTTCCTGCTAAATACGGCATAATTGTTGGGGCTCACTGTCTATTTTATCTAAACCATTTTCGTTTCATCCATAGCAGTGAGCTGTTTTTAATCTTCATCCTTTCATTTCACGCCATTTCATTTCATTAGGGGCCGATAACCTCAATGTTAGGCCCCTTAAAGCAATAATTATCATCATCATGATGTTCGTGTTAATGCAGTCTCGTGATCAGGTCTGAGTTTGTTTCCTGTAGGCAGACTATAGTCGCTGCGTATTGGGCAATAAGCTGACGGAGCTCTGTCAAATGTCTGTCATAACTGTTACAATTCCACTGTAACAGTGCCGAAAGCGCACTCTCCATCCTGATCCTGAGCTTTATCTGGGCAATGTAGCTTTGCCTGTTGTTGCTGCGTACCGGTTCCTTGGGCTTCTTTTCGATCAGAAATTGACGTGGGAGCCACACGTGCGGTGTTTGTAAACTGCCTGTGCTAAGAAACTCAACATGTTGCGGTATCTTAGCGGCACATCATGGGGGGGGGGGGGGGGGGCGGACCGCGCGGTGCTCCTACGATTTCATAAGGCACTGATTTTATCTAGATTAGATTATGGCAGTGTAGCATATGGTTCGGCCCGTAAGTCAGTGCTTGTTAAACTGGACAGTGTCCACCACGGCGGTGTGAGGCTGGCGACGGGTGCCTTTCGGACGAACCCAGTCGTCAGCGTGCTCGACGAGGCTAGCGTAACTCCTTTACACCTGAGGCGCCAACAAGTACTGCTGACCTATGCTGCAACTATTGGACAGATGCCCCTTCATCCAAGCTATCCATGTGTGACCGATCCAGTCAGGGTCAATTACCGGCCCCGGATGACAGAAGATCGAGAGGAGACCGGAGGGTCAGTATGACGTCATGGCATGACGCGGCGAGGCAACCGCGAGAGTAGGGGAATGCTCCAGAAGGTTCCAACCCCTTCCATTTTTTTTTCTCGGAGGACACAGTTCCGGAATGTTCAGTGAGTCAATAGTGCGTGGACGAGTATGTTATCCAGCGGGGCACGGACGAGTAGCCGATGTCACGTAGACAGAAATTTGCATCGGGAACTTGAACGGTTTTCGTGAGTGGTCAGTGCTCGTGGCCATTTGAAACGAGGAGTGGTCAGCAGGCCATGAAGCTAGCGTGCATTTAGTGCCAGTGAGTTGTTTACAGTGAAGTATGTCAGTTTGTTTGTCGAACAGTGTTCAGTAAGGTGTCACTAGAACGATAATCGTGAATTTCAAGACTATATCAGACTCGCTAGTATGTGAGGAAATAATCAGAACTGATAAAGGAAGGTCCGTTAAATTCATGCATATGCTGCTATCGATAGGTGAAGACGCGTGGAATATTGTACAGTACTTTACTATTTTGATTACGAAGATTAATACACGTGGTCCGGTTAAGTTAACGGATAGTAAGGTGTTGAAGGCATGTGCTGTGGTAATAACAAAACAAAATTGTGCGCTTTGAACGTCGTCCGAGTGGAGGCCGTGATAAAAAACTGAATTATCATGCCGACAATTTATGTTAATTAAAGATGAATACCAGGAGGTGTTTAACATTACGAGTATCAGGGAAGGAACAATAATAACGATAGTCGAGGCGAAGCATTATCGCGAGGCCCTATATTGTAACAGACATCCATTCGAAAATAGCATAGCAGTGCGGCATTTTAAGAGACGCAGTGAGAATGTGACATCTACTTTAAACTTGTGTTGGAAGACTGCAGGCCGCAGGCAACTTGATATGTCGGTCAAGGCCAGGTCGAAATAGCTCCTCGTGGAAGGAAGTGTGTCACTGGTTGAGGAAAGTGAATACATATAATTCAAGTGAACCAGGAACTAGACGCTATAGTGCGTGGGCGTGAAAGTGCTCTGATATAGTGAAATGTAATATTGCTACACGGCGGCATGAACTTTATAACCATGGACTCAAATATTCTGGGAATCAACATGCATATTAATACGCAAATTATGCTGCACTGAACCTCTAAAGGGGCCATAATGGGGTGAACGGTCGCGACGAGATGGACGAGTGGACCATGGTTGGGACGTCAGGAGACGCCGCCGATGACGGTGACCGGGGGCAACCAGTGGACGGACATGGGCGTCGCCTGGAGATCGAGAGGTGCCGGGGGCGTATACCTCTACCAGTACGCTGGGAGACCACATCGCGGAGACGCTGGAGGAACAACGCCGCCCTAATACCAGGTGTTTCCGAGGACACCGGATCTAAAGTAAGACGTTTCATTTCCATCCTTGTTCATCAGGAAGAAGAGAACTTCTACCTCGGATAGCCGTGCCATGAGATAACCTGAGATCGTGTAACTTAACGCCATTTATAATCATTTATTCCAGATTGAAAAAGAGCATCATTTTCTCATAGGGTTGTACAGATTTTTTTGTCTTTTCTTTTCGGGTCGTTTGACTTACATAAATTAACAGTATCAATGGTAGGAGTAAGACATACATTTATTCTCTGAGACATAATAATAATCATAATAATAAGTTGAAATTGGGTAACGATAATATGAGATGCCCATTTTGCTGGGAGATTCTAGCATTTCGATTTCCGAGGTCATTATACGAATTTAATTCTGAAAGGTTTGTCACGGATTGCTTAGATTTTAATAGCAAAATGAATATGGTTGGAGATTGTCGAATAAGGTTCCTTGGATAGGATGCCATATTATCATACGACCTCGTGGTCCCGATAAAGTTGATACGCTCTGTTAGTGTGGGTTCTTGAGACATGCTAATAATGCATGATATTTTGTAATGATGTTGTGAAAGGTTAATGTGATAATTAAATATGGTATTATTCCGTCATATATGACGAGGTTATTCACGGGGCGACGTATGTCCGTTGAATTGAATTTGTGAGGACAGGGTCCTCTTGACGAACGTGCTACGTTTATCGATGAGTTGTATATTGAATAGCGCAGGGGTGTAATTGATAGTGCGCTCGACAGTCAGATTGTTCGGATCCTCACACAGAGTGTTCGACGGAAGGGTTGCGATTAAATGTTCGTTGTGAGTATGAAATACACTAGGGTGCCTTATTACGAGGTTCTTAACCTTTCATAAACATTAGGCAATGCTATAATTTAATTACAATAACAAATATGACAGTGTGGATCAAGGTTGTTGGAAAGGCGAATATAAATCAGTAATAATAATAAGAATTAGTAGTGTAAATATGTAAGCACAATCTGGGTGTGTTAATAATTTATGATAGGTTATAATTAATTGTTGAAATGCCATATTATGTGAAGCTGAGTTGATGTTTGAGTGCTATTTGATGTAATATGATGCTCTTTAGTTATTAATTTGCAGTTCGATAGAGGAGATCCATTCATTGCTGTATAAGGGTAGACAGTTGTAATATACATAGATATTCGATATTTTCTTAGAGTTTTTGCCGCAGGTGAACTTTGTGATAAGTGGCTAGTGATGTTAACATGCGTGTGCACCGATAAATTAAGGGTTAATTTAGCTTTTTGAAAGGCGATCTCCTTGTCGGAACTTTAAGAGAGGACACCCACGAGTTTGAATAAGTATATATTTTGTTTGTTTGTTTAGGGACTATGAACTTTTTTTTTCGGACTTTGTCCCACCCTAACTCTATACTCGTGCGTGGTAGGCAGGTTGCATATTTATTTATCCTTTGGCCAATAAAGGAGCAGATGTGATTTTACGAGGGCTTTTCCTTTCTTCTCTGTTTGTTAATTCAAGTTAGGGAGTTTGCTTTTGAATCCTGGTTCAGTCAATTTGCCATCCCAACCCGTAAACGACCCGAGACCCTTTGTCTCTGGCTCGCTGGAGCATTTCTTTTAGTCTTGTCTGTATGAACCAAGATTCACGCCCTAATCTTTTTTTACCCACTCCCTTGGCTGTTTCTTCTGATGGGGCCGGGATGTTCGCCTGTCCCATTGGAGAAACGGGCACACATGTTTTCCAATCCGAATCGCCGGCTGTATGATGCGCTCGCCCGAGCCACTCGGCCGGCGGGGATTCGCTTGGATGACTTATACCGTCAGTTCCGATTTCCTTCTGCCTCCTGTATCGTCCGAGTACCTAGCATGGCCCCTCCGTGGATGGTCTCTAGCCCTGATATCATCCTGGATCTGCACACCGGCCCCAAGTCGGACACTGACTCCTCCGTCCATCGGAGGCTGTTCCAGTCCGTTGTGAGCCGGTATCCGGGATCAGGGCTTATATTCACGGACGGTTCGAGGGTAAACGAGAAAGTAGGCTGTGCATTTGTGGTTGAGGATCGTCGGTTTCTCTTTTCACTTCCCGATGCCTGTGGCGTGTACACAGCGGAGCTCTATGCCATCTTGGAGGCGCTGCGGTACATGTTATCAGACGATCACCAGCACTTTCTTGTGTGTACTGACTCTCTGAGTGCGCTGCAAGCGATCGATGTGTGTTTCCCGAAGCACCCGTTGGTCCACGACCTGCTCATCAGTTCGCGTAACGCTGGTGCCGCGGTGTCCTTTGTGTGGCTTCCTAGCCACATGGGTATTGCGGGAAACGAGCTTGCTGATCAGGCGGCGAGAGAGGCAGTCGCACTGCCCTCGCTACCATATAAGGTGCCTGCTAGTGATGTGCGCTCTCAGTTGCGGCATTCGATCCTGTCGCATTGGGAGGAAGCATGGCGTGCCACGCCTCCACCCAACAAACTGAGAGGCATCAAGGAGACAACGAAGGTGTGGAAATCTTCCTTCCGATCTCTCCGGAAGGAAGCTGTGGTACTCTGTCGACTCCGGATCGGCCATGGGATTGCTACGCACTCCCACTTGCTGAAGAGAGAAGATCCCCCTGTGTGTCCTTGCGGCGCCCACCTAACCGTGGCACACCTTCTCTTCGAGTGTGTGGATCTGGCTGATCTGCGCAGGACTCTTAAACTGCCTAATACCCTCTCCCTTATTCTCCGTGATGGCGGGCCGTCAGCTGACCTCGTCATCCTGTTCATGAGGGAGAGTGGTTACTTTTTTAAGTTTTAATGTGTAGTTACAACTTTTAATTCAGGTTAAATCTGTTTATGTTTTTTATTGTGTTCATCTATTTTATTGTTCACTATGCCTTATTTGATTTATCCTTTTTTACCATCCGCCTTTTATTCTTTTTATTCAAATAAGGCATAATTTTTGGGGCTCACTGTCTGTTTTATAAACACCATTTTCGTTTCATCCATGGCAGTGAATTGTTTTTATCTACATCCTTTCATTTCACGCCATTTCATTTCATTAGGGGCCGATAACCTCGATGTTAGGCCCCTTAAAACAACAATCATCATCATCATCATCATGACTTCATTCCCTCCTTTCACCACTTGACTCCAAGTTTCCGATTCATCCATGTTGCAATTGGCTTCACTTGCTAACTTTATTTCTAGCGATCTCACTTTGTCTTTCAATATCTCGTTTTCCCCTTTTAAGTCCTGAATATCCTGTTGTAATAAGGTTAAAATCACTGAAATATTTTGCCTACTTATTTCATTGTCCAATTCCATCGTAGTATTACGAGCGCTGGGTTGCTTCGCTGCCGCGCACATAACTCCAGCTCGCCCCAGGCTACCCCTGGGCTCTTGTGTCACCCAGCAGTTAACGCAACGAGCAGCGAGGACAAAAGACCCCCGTCTCGAAGGTTCGTGGCCCGCCTAGTATCGGAAATCTCGAGAAGGTGTGAACCCTGGTCTACTCAAGAAACACCTATTGAGTCATCAGCCCCGCTATATAAGAGCGACCTGGCCAGCGAGGGATGAACTGTGTTTTGAGCGAGTGTGTTTTCCAGTGCGATAGAGGTTATTGTGGTGTATTGCGAAACGCAGTGGACTGTTTCCTAGCCTGCAGACGGCGAGACAGTGTGTATTCAAGAACAAGTGAATGTCAGACTGTGGCTTGTTTACAAGGAGAAGAGTGCAGTTATTTCTAGCCAGGACACGGGTCTTTCTCATTAGTGAGGGATTAACTTCTGTGAGTGAGAACAAAAGGGTGAGTGTACTCCGTAAGGGAGGAACTTGACTGAGACTGCTAGTTGGTTTCTGAGTGTTTATTGTGTGATGTAACTTTTAGACCTGCAATCAAGCTAATATTTCTTTAAAGGGCCGATTGTGTTGTGCTTTACCCACTGTAATCCAATAAACGAACGTGCTACTAGGGGTAACACGTATCAGTAGGCATAATTTCTGAGACACCGGTGCTTGGCTTGCTCCCTTCGCATGTATAGCATGTCCAAAATTCGTTATTTCACTTTCACTAATTGCATTCATGCATTCTAAATGAAACCGAACTAAACAATTAGAACACTGAATTCCACTCTTCACACGCTTTTTATTTAAACCACACTTATTGTCTAATTTACACAAAAATCGGGACCTAGCAACATCAACAACTAGCGTAGGCGCCATCTTAGCGAGAAGACCCTGAGGTGGTAATGGTTCATGTAGGGACAAATTGCTTGAACAGTTCTCAAACACCAACTCACGTAATGAATGACATGGACAAGCTCGTGAACGAAGTGAAAAGTGCCTTTCCGAGTTCAAAAGTGTGTAATAGTGGTGTATTGCAAAGACGTGACATAGACCCACGATACATTAATGCCGTGAATTCAACACTGGATTGGTTGTGTGGTGAAAAAACATTCTTTTCGTAGAAGGGAACTCTTGGTTGCAGAACAGGAACCTTGCTTATGATGGTCTCCACCTCTTCTTTTTCTTCCTCTTAGTAGCAGTGCTGGACACGGAATAACCCTTCGCCCAATAACTTCTGTTGTGTGTGTAATACAGTAGTCTCGAGTCAAGTCAAAACAACGTTTGTACGCCTTAAATGTTTATAAACATAATGCTAAAAATACTCACAACTAATAAATGTCACACGCAGAGATTCAGGGTGTTAAAACAAAAGAAAGTTAGACACAAATACTGGACACCACAAACTTATGACATGTTTCTCACCTTCTCGTCCCAAAAAACACGAAAACAGTTAGTATTAGAGGGTGAAAGGAAGTTGCTCAATAAAGGACATGATGATCGCAACGAGCGGAATTGTAGGAGCGTTGTTGTTTTGAGTCTTCAGTCTTTAGACTGGTTTGATGCAGCATTCCATGCCTCCCTGGCCTGAGCTAATCGTTTCATCTCTACATAGCTACCACACCTTACATCCGAGGTAATCTGTTTAACATATTCTAACCTTGGTCTACCCCTACAGTTCTTGTCCTCGACCCTTCCTTCCATAACTAAGTTTACTGTTCCTGGGTGTCTTAGTATGTGCCCTAATAACCTATCTTCATTAACTGTCGTCAGAAACATGTCTCCTCTCCCACTCGTCTTAATACCTCTTCGTTTGTAACCCTATCTACCCATCTGATAATCATTCTCCTGCAACACCACTCGTCAAATGCTTCCTTCTGCTGCACCAATAGACCAAGTTTCACTTCCAAGGAGCGCCATGCTCCAGACAAAGGCTTTCAAAAATGGCTTCCTAATACCTAAATCTATATTCGATGTCAACACACTCCTTTTTTGTAGAAATCCCCCCAGGGCCTCACATCTTGTGGGCGTGGGTTGGCGACCACGGGGCCCCAGCTGAGTCCGGCATTGCTTCCACTTACTTGTGCCGGGCTCCTATCTTTCTTCTTTCCTGTCGACCTCACTTGATCAACTCTTGTTCTCTTCCGACCCCGACGGTATTAGGGTATCCGAGGCCTAGGGAGTCTCTTCCTTTCCCGCCTTAATTGGCCCTTGTCTCATCTTTTCTGATACCCTCCTTCTGCGAGAGGTCAGCCTTCTTTTTCTTTTCATGTTCTCTCCTGCCTTCTGCTCAAGGCCCTTAAGGAGGCAGGGTGTATGTAGCCCCACCACTTTTGGTGCATCCTAGATAATGCTACACCCTCAGGGGGGCTCACGGCTGGTGAGTTCGGGAGTTGGCAACCCCGAGGGATTCCTGAGCTGGGTCCGTTTCCCTTTTTGTCCCTTACCTTTGGGGCGGACCCTCTCCTCTTTCACTTTCCTATCTGCCTTTCATGGCTCTCCTTCCTTCCAAGTCCCTCAATCCGCCTTCTCCGAGGGTTGAGGGCATTTCTTTTCCTTCTGTCTTTTTATTTGCCTTATTCTCCTTTAGTTTTCCATTTCTTCTTCTAGTATGTAGGTTATTAGTTAGTTTTAGTTTTAAGTTCGCTTTTCATTTTCATCTTACCGATCAACCAAACCATCAGGGGCCGATAACCTAGATGTTAGGCCCCTTAAAAGAACAATTATCATCATCATCATCATCATTTTTGTAGAAATGCTTTCCTTGACTGAGCCAACCTACTTTTTATATGCTCTTTGCTTCGTCCATCACTGGTTATTCTGCTTCCTAAGTAACACAAGTCTCCTACTTCCTTCAGCTTTTCACCTGCCAATTTGATCTCCATAGAGGTTTCTGATTTATTTCGGCTGCATTCCAGTAATTTCGTTTTACATTTAGCCTATTAATTATCATCATTAATTCTTTCCGTAAGACGGAGTCCATACCAGTCAAAAACTCATTCAAATCCTCAGGCTTGTCGGCCAAGATGACGATGTCATCAGCAAATCTCAGAGTTGAAATTATTTATCCTTGAATCTTCACTCCCACCTTAAATTTTTCTCCAATTTCCTTCATTGCTTGTTCAATGTAAAGATTGAAAAGTATTGGTGATAAGTTGCAGCCTTGCCTTACACCTTTCTGAATACCAGCTTCTCTCTCATGTCCTTCAGCTCTAATGACTGCCGTCTGGTTTCTGTATAGATTGTATACCACCCTCCTATACCTGTACTTTATTCCAATAGATTTCAAAATGTCAAACAATTTAGTCCAATCAACGTTATCAAAAGCCTTTTCTAAGTCTACAAATGCCATGAACGTTCTCTTATCTCTCCTTATTCTACATTCCAAAATCGGCCTAAAACTTAGTACAGCTTCCCTTGTTCCTACATTTCTCCTGAAACAAAATTGGTCTTCACCCAACTCCGATTCTATCTGGCTTTCAATCCTCTTGTAAATTATTCTAGACAGGATCTTTGATGCATGAGTAACCAAGCTGATTGTACGGTAATCTTCACATCAGTCAGCTCCCACTTTCTTTGGTATAGGGATGATAACATTCTTCTTGAAATCAGGGGTACCTCACCTGTCTCATAAATCCTACACACCAAGTGAAATAACCTGATCAGACCTTCATCTCCTATGCAGCGTAGCAACTCAATCGGTATATCATCTATGCCTGGTGCTTTGTTCCTGCTTAAGTCTTCCAATGCTCTGTCAAATTCTGATCTCAATATTAAATCTCCTTTTGAGTCCTCATCAATTTCCTCCTCCCTTTCCATTACACGATTCTCAATCTCCTTTCCCTTATACAAACACTCTGTGTGAGGTTTCCATCTCTCAACCTTTTCTTCCCTACCTGTTACAGGCTTTCCATTTGTGTCCTTAATATTACAGCACTTAGTCTTCTTTTCCCCAAAAGTATTTTTAATCCTTCAATAAGCTGTGTCTACTTTTCCTAATTTCAGACAATTTTCTATACCTGCATATTTCTCTTTCAACCATTCTTCTTTCGCTTCCTTGCACTTCTTGTTGACCTCATTTCTCAGTCGTCTGTACCGGGTGAGTTAGCCGAGGTCGTTGCGGCATGACTGTTGGCAGTCGCTCACATCCGGGAGGCGAGGAGGTTCGAATCCCCCCGCCGGCAACCTTGAAGATGGTCTTCTGTGGTTTCCCATCTTCCTTCCAGGCAAATGCCGGGGTTGGTCCCTAACTATAGGCCACAGCCGCTACCTTCCAACTCCTCGACCCTCCCATCCAACATTCCTCCCCAACGGTACTTGTAGCTCACCCATTGGGTGTCCGTCTCGAAGCAGCTACAAAACTGGCGAGCCGAACATGTCCTCGGACACTCCCGGCACTAAAAGCCATACGCTCAAAAAAAAAAAATCGTCTGTATTCTGCTTTCCCCTTTTCATCTCTTACATTCTTGTATTTCCGCCTTTCATCCATCAATTCTAGTTCATCCTGAGTGATCCACGGTTTTCTACCTATTCTTTCCTTCCTACCAATATTTTCTTCTGCGTTCCGACCCCGACTGTATTAGGTTATCCGAGGCCTAGGGAGTTTCACTTTCCCGCCTTAAATGGCCCTTGTCTCATCTTGGGGCCCCAGCTGAGTTCGGCATTGCTTCCGCTTACTTGTGCCGGGCTCCTCTCTGTCTTCTTTCCTGTCGACCTCACTTGGTCACCACTTGTTCTCTTCTGACCCCGACGGTATTAGGGTATCCGAGGCCTAGGGAGTCTCTTCCTTTCCCGCCTTAATTGGCCCTTGTCTCATCTTTTCTGATACCCTCCTTCTGCGAGTGGGTCAGCCTTCTTTTTCTCTTCCTTTTACCTCCTGCCTTGTGCTCTAGGCCCTTAAGGAGGCAGGGTGTATGTAGCCCCCCACCTTCTGGTGCACCCTAGATAATGCTACACCCTCAGGGGCTCACGGCTGGTGAGTTCGGGATTTGGCGACCCCGAGGGATTCCTGAGCTGGGTATGTTTTCCCCTTTTGTCCCTTACCTTTGGGGCGGACCCTCTCCTCTTTCGCTTTCCTATCTGCCTTTCGTGGCTCTCTTTCCTTCCAAGTCCCTCAGTCCGCCTTCTTCGAGGGTTGAGGGCATTTCTTTTCCTCCTATCCTTTATTTGCCTTATTCTCCTTTAGTTTTCCATTTCTTCTTCTAGTATGTAGGTTAGTAGTTAGTTTTAGTTTTAGTTTTAGTTTTAAGTTCGCTTCTCATTTTTATCTTCACGATCACCCAAACCATCAGGGGCCGATAACCTAGATGTTAGGCCCCTTAAAACAACAATTATCATCATCATCATCATCATGTCTCATCTTGCCCGATACCCTCCTTCTGTGAGGGGTCAGCCTTCTTTTTCTTTTCCTTTTACCTCGTGCCTTTTGCTCAAGGCCCTTAAGGAGGCCGGGTGTATGTAGCCCCACCACTTCTGGTGCACCGTCGATAATGCTACACTCTCAAGGGGCTCACGGCTGGTGATTTCGGGAGTTGGCGACCCCGAGGGATTCCTGATCTGGGTCCGTTTTCCCCTTTTGTCCCTTACCTTTGGGGAGGACCCTCTCCTCTCTCCCCTCTCCTCTCATCTCATCTCCTCTTTTCATTATATTTCCTTAAAGATAAAGATAAAGATTCCCGCACTGTTTTTGTTACTTGGTTCACCGTGTATCTAAATTCCCTTTTAGCGATTTTTTAAAGGTATTTTTGTCTACGTTGCATTTTGTAAGTTTTTTCGATCTAAATTACATCTCGCGATTATTTTCAACTTCAATTGCATTTTGTAAAGATTGACAATCTAAATTGCTTTTTGGTAAGTCTTTCAATGCAGGTAGCCGGGCCTTTTAGTGAGAATTTTGAATTTCAATTGCATTTTGTAAGTATTTTCAACCAAAACCGCATTTCGCACGAATTTTGAATCTAAATTGCATTTTGTTTGGTGGGCATTTTGCACATATTTTGATTCTTAATTGCATTTTGTGGGTATTTTGAATCTAAATTACATTTTGTCAAGCATTTTCAATCTAAATTGCATTTTGTAAGTATTGTCAATCCACATGAGTCGTTGGAATCTACCGTACATTTTGTAAGCATTTTCAACTTCAATTGCATTTTGTAAGTATTTTGAATTTCAATTGCACTTGGTGAATAATTTGGATTGGAACTGGGATATTTCAATCTGAATTACATCGTGTATTTTCAATTTCAATTGCGTTTTGTAAGCATTTTGAACCTCAATTGCATTTTGTACGTAATTTCGATCTTATTTGCATTTTGTAAGTATTTTGAATTTCAATTGCATTTTGTAGGTATTTCGACGCTACATTGCATTTTGTACGTATTTTGAACCTAGCCTTCATTTTGTGGGTATTTTTCAATCTATTCCTTTTGTGAATCTTTTCGTTCTACATTCCCTTTTGTAAGAACATTTTGTGAGTTGTTTCAATCTGAGTTCCTTTTTGTAAGTATTTTCCGTCTCACTTAATTTTTTCGTTCTGGTTTCCGTTTCATTATCATTTTCGCTATCACCCAGATCATTAGGGGCCGATAACCTAGATGTTAAGCCCCTTTAAAACAACAATTATCATCATCATCATCATCATCATCATCATCATCATCATCACCGTGTATCTAAATTCCCTTCTAGCGATTCTAAGGCATTTTTAATCTACGTTCCTTTTTGTATGTTTTTTCGATCTAAATTAAATCTCGCGATTGTTTTCAACCTCAATTGCATTTTGTAAAGATTGACAATCTAAATTGCTTTTTAGTAAGTCTTTCAATGCAGGTAGACGGGCCTTTTAGTGAGTATTTTGAATTTTAATTGCATTTTGTAAGTATTTTCAACCAAAACCGCATTTCGCACGAATTTTGAATCTAAATTGCATTTTGTTTGGTGGGCATTTTGGACATGTTTCGATTCTCAATTGCATTTTGTCAAGTATTTTCAATCTAAATTGCATTTTGTAAGTATTGTCAATCCACATGATTCGTTTGAATCTACCGTACATTTTGTAAGCATTTTCAATTTCAATTGCATTTTGTACGTATTTTGAATTTCAGTTGCATTTTGTAAGTATTTCGACTCTACATTGCATTTTGTACGTATTTTGAATCTTGCCTACGTTTTGTGGGTCTTTTTCAATCTAATCTTTTTGTGAATCTTTTCGTTCTAAATTCCCTTTAGTACGACCATATTGTGAGTTGTTTCTCTTTGTACGTATTTTCCGTCTTAAATAATTTTCGTTCTGGTTTCCATTTCATTCTCATTTTCGCTATCATCCAGATTATTAGGGGCCGATAACCTCGATGTTAGGCTCCTTAAAACAACAATTATCATCATCATTTCTTCTGCGGATCTTGTTATTTCATTCTTCAAAAGTGACCATTCGTCTGCAATTGAATTTTGTTTAGGGTCTTTCATTAGTTCTTCCTTTATACTCTTCTTGAATCTTTCGTTTACATCCTTTACTTTCAGTCTGTCTATTGCCCACCTTTTTTGCTTTTGACTTTCCTTCAGTTTCTTCAACTGTAATCTGCATTTCATTACAACCAGATTGTGGTCAGAGTTTATGTCAGCACCAGGATATGTTTTACAATCCACAATCTGGTTTCGAAACCTCAGCTTGACCATAATGAAGTCGATTTGGTAACGCCCTGTATCTCCTGGTCTCATCCATGTGTATATTCTTCTATTGTGGTTATTGAATAAGGTGTTAGCTATGACCAACTCATGCTCGGTGCAGAATTCCATCAGCCTGCTTCCTCGATCATTCCTTTCACCTAATCTGAAATCTCCTATCTTCCAATCTCCCATTACTATAACATATTCATCACCCTTGATATACCTCAGAATTTCATCTATTTCTTCGTAGACCTATTCAACATCCTCATCATCAACATGACTGGTAGGCATATAGACTTGTACCACTGTGGTGCACGTAGGTTTAGTATTTATTTTTGCTACAATAATCAGTTCACTATATTGCTCATAATATTCCACCCGCTGTCCAAGGTTCCTACTCAATATGAGACCAACCCATGCTTGGCCATTGTTTGATTTAGTGCTAATTACCCTATAGTCTCCTGACCAAAAGTCCTGTTCTTCCTGCCAGCGCATTTCACTAATCCCAACCAAATCCAACCTCAACCTATCCATTCCCCTTTCAAAGTTTTCTAACCTTCCACTTCCTAGCAGACTTCTAACATTCCACGCTCCGATCCTGGGTAGATTATTAGCTTGGGAATAACCTAACCCCCAAGGTAAGATGATAAAGAAAAGTAAGTGGGTTTCAGACTGGAGAAAAAGGATGGAAAAATAGGAAGAGAGTCCAAAATAAGTTATAATTTTAACTTAAGTATACTCAAAGGCAGCTGCTACTGCAAATCCGCTCTCCGATACCTAAAGTGGGTAAGGACCTGGGCGAAGCTAACGGGAAACGCAGCTGGAACTTGGGCTGTTCTCGAGAAAGCTGCTTTAGTGTATTCCCTCTCAAGCATACATATGCCTACTATGGGGAAGGGTGATGGTCTGGCAAGACAAAGAGTAACGGATTTATTGTGTATCTGTTCAAAGGAGTTCGTTTTTAAACAAGTAATTTGAAGAATGCCTATAATTTGAATCAGCTTCGAGATTTTTAGCCTACTTTTCACATTTTGCAAAAATGAGGAAAAAGTAGACTTATGATCCCCCAGGGGCTCACATCTCGTGGGCATGGGTTGGCGACCACGGGGCCCCAGCTGAGTCCGGCATTGCTTCCACTTACTTGTGCCGGGCTCCTCTGTCTTCATTCCTGTCGACCTCACTTGGTCAAATCTTGTTCTCTTCCGACCCCGACGGTATTAGGGTATCCGAGGCCTAGGGAGTCTCTTCCTTTCTAATGCTACACCCTCAGGGGCTCACGGCTGGTGAGTTCGGGAGTTGGCGACCCCGAGGGATTCCTGAGCTGGGTCCGTTTTCCCCTTTTGTCCCTTACCTTTGGGGGTGGACCCTCTCCTCTTTCACTTTCCTATCTGCTTTTCATGGCTCTACTTCCTTCCAAGTCCCTCAATCCGCCTTCTTCGAGGGTTGAGGGCATTTCTTTTCCTCCTGTCCTTTATTTGCCTTATTCTCCTTTAGTTTTCCATTTCTTCTTCTAGTATGTAGGTTAGTAGTTAGTTTTAGTTTTAAGTTCGCTTTTCATTTTCATCTTCACGATCACCCAAACCATCAGGGGCCGATAACCTAGATGTTAGGCCCCTTAAAACAACAATTATCATCATCATCATCTCTTCCTTTTACCTCCTGCCTTGTGCTCTAGGCCCTTAAGGAGGCAGGGTGTATGTAGCCCCACCACTTCTGGTGCACCCTAGATAATGCTACACCCTCAGGGGCTCACGGCTGGTGAGTTCGGGAGTTGGCGACCCCGAGGGATTCCTGAGCTAGGTCCGTTTTCCCCTTTTGTCCCTTACTTTTGGGGCGGACCCTCTCCTCTTTCACTTTCCTATATGCCTTTCATGGCTCTCCTTCCTTCCAAGTCCCTCAATCCGCCTTCTCCGAGGGTTGAGGGCATTTCTTTTCCTTCTGTCCTTTTATTTGCCTTATTCTCCTTTAGTTTTCCATTTCTTCTTCTAGTATGTAGGTTAGTAGTTAGTTTTAGTTTTAAGTTCGCTTTTCATTTTCATCTTCACGATCACCCAAACCATCAGGGGCCGATAACCTAGATGTTAGGCCCCTTAAAACAACAATTATCATCATCATCAGTAGACTTATGAGATCGATCCGGGAAAATGTGCGTCTGTCTGTCTGTCTGTCTGTCTGTCCTTCTGTCTGTCTGTCTGTCTGGCTGTGTGTGTGTCCCCCCCTATCAACTCCTAAACGGCTGCAGCAATCAAAACCAAATTTAGTATGAGTCAAGATGTGCACCGGAATAGCTCACGTCCATATTTGAAAATGATGTCAGTGCTACCAACTGCTGAAAAAACGCACTAGAATTTTGAGCTCCATGATGGATATCTTGTAAGATATGCATGGGAGCTATTCCAAAATTGGCACACATGTAGATAATACTATTTCAGTTTAATTTCCAGGAGGCCAACCATGACAGTGTTGCCAAAATAATTTTAAGCCTTCTGATAGGTCCAATGTTTAAATTCATATAACTTCTACACTATCAATTGGATTTCAACCAAACGTGGTATGTAATATCTGTACATAAACAGATATGACTGAGCGTATTCTTAAGAGCCACCAGGGCTGCCAACTGTTAATAATTGCTCTCTCTATTTTTATTAATCCAAATACCAATATATCAGAAAGTATGCAAGCCAACAGCTTTAAACTATGCACACGTATATTCTGACATTTTAGATTAATTTGGAGTAACCTATATACGTCAGTTCTACCAACATGATTATAAGCCTGCTGATAGTACCCATTTTTAAATACATGTAACTTCTATACTATCAGTTGGATTTCAACCAAATTTCGTATGTGCTATGTGTACCATAACAGATATGACTATAAGTATTGTTAAGAGCTATCAGGGCTGCCAACTGTTAATTAATGCTGTCTATATTCTTTTTACCCTAATATCAATATATCAGAAAGTATGCAACCAACAGCTCTATACTTTGCACACGTATAGCACCTGACATTCTAGATTAATTTGGAGTAATTAATACAAGGCAGTGCTGCCAACATGATTCTATGCCTCCTGATATGCCCAATTTTAAAATACATGTAACTTCATTACTAACAAATGGATTTCATCCAAAATTGGCACAACAAGATACCATAATAATTCAGATTATTTCTGACCAGCACACGCATGGTCTTGTTGGCAACATGCTTTTACGCGTGCTGATAGATCCAGTGTCTAACTGCATGTAACGTCCATTGGACTTCAACCTAATTTTGTATTCTGTACCTTAAGAGATGGAACTAAGAATATATTCAGTCACCAGGGCTGCCAACTGTAGTGCTCTATTAGGCTACATTACACCAGGTATATTTTGAACTAATTTGTTATTTCGATATTACCAACTTAATTTCGTCATTATTCTAGATAGGTTCATATACTGTAGAATAATCATTGGCATGAAAAGTAGGCTGTATAGTTCTTCACGGAACTTCTTGTTAGTTTTTGAAATTGTAGAATTTCTAAAGAGCGACCAAATGCTTCCAAGAAGGATAGGGATAAAGCAATTATACCTTTGGGAATAATTTTGTTAAGTATACTAATAGTTGCATTTAGAAATGGCTAAGCTTTTACCCAGCAAGGCGCCGACTAAAAGTTTAGACAATGAGAAACACTTATATTTTGAAAAACCAACCATAAGTGTTGGAGAGAATCTCCACAAGCAGGAAGCTGGCGTAGCGAGCTATGCTTGCCTTACTGGCCAGTTAGAATTAGCTATTAAAGCGAAGAGAGACTTTACTAAGTTATCAACTAAGAGTTCTTGCTCAAATGCAACAAGTGGTGAAAGCCCTATCAATAGATTTATTTGCATTAAGTGGGAAGAGTCAAGGAAGACAGGATCTTGCCTAACCGTTATGTTAGAGAAATGATAAAGCCAAAAAGAAATCTTGAATTGCCCTCAGGGGCTCACATCTAGTGGGACGTGGGTTGGCGACCACGGGACCCCAGCTGAGTCCGGCATTGCTTCCACTTACTTGTGCCGGGCTCCTCTCCGTCTTCTTTCCTGTCGACCTCCCTTGGTCAACTCTTGTTCTCTTCCGACCCCGACGGTATTAGGTTATCCGAGGCCTAGGGAGTCTTTCACTTTCCCGCCTTAATTGGCCCTTGTCTCATTTTCCTGATACCCTCCTTCTGTAAGGGGTCGGCCTTCTTTTTCTTTTCCTTGTATCTCCTGCCTTGTGCTCAAGGCCCTTAAGGAGGCCGGGTGTATGTAGCGCCACCCCTTGTGGTGCACCCTAGATAATGCTACACCCTCAAGGGCTCGCGGCTGGTGAGTTCGGGAGTTGGCGACCCCGAGGGTTTCCTGAGCTGGGTTCGCTTTTCCCTTTTGTCCCTTACTTTTGGGGCGGACCCTCTCCTCTCCTCTCCTCTTTTCATTATATTTCCTTTCTCTTTAAGATTCCCGCACTGTTTTTGTTACTTGGTTCACCGTGTAGCTAAATTCCCTTTTCGCGATTTTTTAAAGGTATTTTTAATCTACGTTGCATTTTGTAAGTTTTTTCGATCTAAATTACATCTCGCGATTGTTTTCAACTTCAATTGCATTTTGTAATGATTGACAAACTAAATTGCTTTTTGGTAAGTCTTTCAATGCAGGTAGCCGGGCCTTCTAGTGAGAATTTTTAATTTCAATTGCATTTTGTAAGTATTTTCAACCAAAACCGCATTTCGCACGAATTTTGAATCTAAATTGCATTTTGTTTGGTGGGCATTTTGCACATATTTTGATTCTTAATTGCATTTTGTGGGTATTTTGAATCTAAATTACATTTTGTCAAGTATTTTCAATCTAAATTGCATTTTGTAAGCATTGTCAATCCACATGAGTCGTTTGAATCCACCGTACATTTTGTAAGCATTTTCAACTTCAATTGCATTTTGTAAGTATTTTGAATTTCAATTGCACTTAGTGAATAATTTGTATTGGAACTCGGATATTTCAATCTGAATGGCATTGTGTATTTTCAATTTCAATTGCATTTTGTAAGTATTTTGAACCTCAATTGCATTTTGTACGTAATTTCGATCTCATTTGCATTTTTTAAGTATTTTGAATTTCAATTGCATTTTGTGGGTATTTTGACGCTACATTGCATTTTGTACGTATTTTGAACCTTGCCTTCATTATGTGGGTATTTTTCAATCCATTCCTTTTGTGAATCTTTTCGTTCTAAATTCCCTTTTGTAAGAACATTTTGTGAGTTGTTTCAATCTGAGTTCCTTTTTGTAAGTATTTTCCGTCTCACTTAATTTTCGTTCTGGTTTCCGTTTCATTATCATTTTCGCTATCACCCAGATCATTAGGGGCCGATAACCTCGATGGTAGGCCCCTTAAAACAACAATTATCATCATCATCATCATCAAATCTTGAATTTATTTAACAATGTTGGGTAGTAGTTTTTGAACAAATATATAATTTTGATTTTGTAACAAATGGGGTCACAGATCTCCGAAAACTTCTAAAGCTTGCGCCAGGCAATTAACAATTCTTTTGATTTCAAACCTTTTATATGCTTTAAAATCTTCGTAAGGCTTTGAAATGACGAAGATAAATAAATGAAAAATTTAAAGATAACTGACGTAATTAAAGTTAAACAATAAATCAATTACAAGGTGTGTACTTTAAGAATTTCTAGGTAAATATCTTAGAAAGATTAACAACTTCGAAAGTAACAACAAAAAGCAGGAATAATAAAATAGAAGTTTCTATAACTTCTTGTATTGATGCTGAATTACTTGGTTGGATTATACAAATAGGGCAGGTCACTTATTGTGAAACCTGAAGAGAAAAATCGAAAGGAAGTTTCCAGAACTCCTATGTTTAAGTAGGGATCACGAGACAAATGGGGCAAGTTTCCCTTTCGTGAAACCTAGAGATAAGTCACTTATGAGTTGAAAGAATTGTATTCCCTAATTAGAAGGGAGAAGCAATATAATTTGAGACGTGTACTGGACACGAAGTTTTACAGACATTAATTCGTTGAACATAAAGCAAGAGAGGGAGGGCACTTATCGAGAGTGACACCTCATTGAAAAAAGACCTAAAGTAACAATTTTATTATTGTGGTTTGTTAGTAAAGGGTTTGGGAAAGATCAAATGGGATTGTGAAAAAGTGTTCATGGCCGTATTTATTTTATTCGGACGAACGCGACGCGGATGAAAGGTTGAACAAGCACTGTTTTCACTATAGTCTATTGAAATAGAGTAAAAGTTCACTGTAGTAGCACAAAAAGTTTACGGCAAAGAAAGTTATTGCAATGATGGAAAATAACTAGATACACTAGATATGCGAGAGTCTATTGCTTGAGAAAGTTGTAGATGATAGTTGAATGCGCCAGAGAAAATCCCAACGGAGGAAGAAAAATTAGATATTGATTTGTAGTTCATAAGGAAGATTCCTTAGTTTGAAAAAGTATTCCCATATGTGAGTGGAAAATACATGACAGTATAACTGGTAGATAGAGTGCAGATTCTGGAAGGTTCCAGAGCAATCATGACTGAAGAATAGGGCAAAAGTTAGTCCAGCGGTGGAACGAGCTAAGTATTTTATAGACAGTGGGTAATTTAATGGTATCCCACATTGTGAGAAAATCTCTCATTTAATAAGCATAAGAAATGCTGCTTCCTGTTAAGATTGGCTTAGATAGACAAAAGCCCAACATAGAAAATCCCACGAAGGATGATTATTGCCCCAAATATAGAAATCGCACACTGCCTATAAAATGATCATTAAAAGCATGTAGCTATTTAAAATCAATTAAAATAAGTTGAAGAACGTAGTAGTAGTACTTAGCTTTGCTTCATGGCGAAGGCGATGTTCCCTTTGACGGTTGATACTAAAATTCTAACATGGCGTAGAATTTAAAAGTTTGCTTCTCGAGTTGAGGAGGCGAGCTTTAGTTAAGCTCTAACTGAACGGGTCGACTTCCGACGTACAAGTGAGACACGCTCAGCGAAGCACGGAGGGACCAGGGAAGGGAAAAAGTGGGGGGTAGGAGACAAAAGGAAAACATATAAGAATAACCAACATTGAAACATTAATTTCTCTTGATGAATTGATCTTCAAAGGGTTGATAGCAGGCAACACTAGCGCAGCCTGGAGGGTGAAAAAGTTGACGAAGTTCTCTTGATCACGGAGATGATAGCTGGCGATGGCGACGAGATCTGGTGGCCAGATTGATAAAGAAGTCCTCTTGTACATGGAAGAATTGAGGAACTTCAGAGATTCGCTGCTAGATGACGCTAGGTGGTTCATGGAAGATATATCTCTAGAACAGACTCACAGGTAACATGAGAGACATAACCAACAAGGAGAAAACAGAAGATCACTATTGGTGTTTGAGAAAAAGGAAGGAATGAATTATAGCAAAGAGAAGCAAAAGCTTACTCTATCTTACCGTGTATTCCAAAGAATACACCAGATCCGTAGAATATCAGATTTCCTCTTTGTCACTTCTGTGATGTTAACCCCCTCTCGAGTAGTACCCACCCGGAGATCCGAACGGGGGACTAGTTTACCTCAGGATTGAAATTTTACAAGGGAGGAGGCCATCATCACATGTAATTATGCATAGAGAGGTGCATATCCTCGGGAATAGCATTACGGCTGTAGTTTCCCGTTGCTTTCAGCCGTGCAGCAGAACGCAGTGTAGCCATTTGTTGGTTTATAATATCAATAACTTAACCGTCTATAAGACTAGTAAAGAATTGATTTATTCTGAAAGGCTGCTAGTCTCTTTCAGAATAAGTAAAGAGCAATTCTACTAACAAGGATACTAACCTTCTACTACCAATTAAATACCAAAATTCTACTAACGAAAACAATACTAAAGTTCCACCAACAACAAATACTACCACTAAAACATTCTGTCACTAGGCACACTCACATGCACCCTCACACATCAGTTTAATGAAACAATGAACTATAACTAATAAACAATGCTACTGCCACCAGATACACTCACATACTACAGTTTAATAGAACAATGACATATATCTAATAAACAAACTAACTACATGGGATGTTCTGAAACAAAACATACGAACAAGACACATTTCCAACAAGAATGACCTGCTGGGCGAGTGGAAGAATATCGCAAGAACCACGACAGAAACGTTGGTGAAGTCCATGCCCAGACGACTGGCAGAGGTCATTAAAGGGAAAGGTGGCACAAAGAAGTACTGAAATCTTAACTACTGTACGTACTGTAACATCGAAATAACCCAACGAAAGCACGGACGAGTACCTCTTGGAGACCACTTTACGAACCGCTCAGCTATTTTTGTCTGTTTTGTCAATGAACATACCGTGTTTTGTGTTTCCTTTCGGTTACTATGCTTTATACATATAAGCAATGTATTTTTACGGCTGTGAGTTTGTTTCGTCGCCTCGCCGCGTGAGTCACAGCGGCCCCGGGCTATGCTCTGCCTCTGTGTGTTACCTGCGCCTTACGCAACGGGACTGCGAGGACAAAAGGGATGAACCAGAACATTCGTGACCTAGCTAGTGATGGAATTTCGAGAAGCCGTGAATCCTGGTCGATTCTAGAAGCATTCATTGAGTCAGCAGCCTGCTATATAAGCGGCCTCACCAGCGAGGGAAGACAGATTTTTTTGAGCGAGAGTGTATACCAGTGCGACAGAGATTATTGTAGTGAAGTGCTGTGTGAATTGCGAAACCCAGTGAGATTCATTCCGAGCCTGCGGAGCAGAGTGTAGCAGACTCGTACGTAGCCTAACGGTAGTTTGTGTACTCAAGGAAGTGTACAGGTATTTCGGTGAGTGACAGACTGGCTGGACACAGGCCTGCCTAATTAGTGAACGGATAGCTGCTCGAGAGAGTGAAAGGGGAGTGTTCCCAATCAGAGAGGACATAGAGTGAGATACTAATTGCTTGTATCTGTTTAATGTGTGGTGAACGGTAACTTGCTAAGACCTGCAATAAAAGTACTTTTTCTTTAAAAGGACCAGCGTGTTGTGCTTCTACCCACCGTAATCCAGTTAACGATCCTGCCGATGGAGCAACATGTATCAAAAGTCTTAATTTACATTAAAACCTAGAAAAGTAACCACTCTCTTTCATGAACCGGATGACGAGATCCTTGCACTAACTATATTTGTGTGATGCTAAATTTCTAGGTTAGATATTGTTGAAACGCTCATGCAAATTCTAACGTTCACACCTAGGTGTCAGTGTCATCAGGTACCGAAAGTTGGAACTACTTATAATTGAACCGAACTTGTAGCTTACCCCATGGGTGTCCACTTGAAGCAGCTCGGACACTCCCAGCACTAAAAGCCATAGGCCTACGCTAAATAAATAAATCTGGTATGAGGTACACTCAGCCAAGTGAGGCAAATCTAAGAGTAGGAGGGTTCGATTCCCAATTCAGCCAACCCGGGTGTGGTTTCTCCCACTCCTACTCCAGATAAATGCTGGGAAGGTTCTTAACTTAAAGCCACAGCCGCCTCCTTCCCAATCCTATCCCCAATTTACACATGCACACTAGTACAGCCACAGGCTATCACATAAATCCCTCCACACACACACGCACACACACTCAGTACCGTATCGCAATGCAATTTAATGTTAATTCATAGCAGAGTGGGTCGCATTCAGCAACTAAATGTTCTATCGTACAATTTACGAAGGCCCTTTTGACTCTCGGAAAAATTACCAATTCTTGCCTTGACCAAAACCTGGATGTGTACGTTTGTACTTGGCAGATTATTGGAAATATGATTCACAAACCTTTCTGGGAGTCGCTAGGAATTGAAAATACTGTCAATTATCACTGCTGCACCGGAATTATTTGTTATAATTATTTTTATTTCTTGCTTATTCAACGGCGACAACCAAGGTTGAGGCGTCATATCACTGTTGCCAATATGTCCGATACAAAATACACCAATTGGTCTAGGCAAAAGCCATCCGTCTGCATTAAAATATTCGGCTAGGCAAAAACCATTGGTTTGGGTGAAACTTACTGATGCGTTCTGATATTCTTAATTGCAATTGGAGATAGTTAACTCGCAAAATCCATGTCTAACTTAAGACATTAACTTGACAACGCTTTTTTGTTTTACGATACTGGATATGAAATAGTACCCAATGCATGTGGTTAGCAATACTGTACATTTTACTAAATCAGGCGTATAATGGTGAACTCTGCTGGAATTATATCTATATTATAAGTCATGATCAAATTTGGGGCGGTGGGTGGGTTATATACAGAGCGGAGGCGTAAACATCTATTACTAAATTTCTAGATTTTTTCTAGACCATTATTACAGGTATTTTGTCAATTTCAGTACGGTAGTTTAAGAATGTTTTTCCCCAGGTTCTGGTCAAGGAAAGTTCTACTAGGAACAGGTCAGTTTACTCGGCTAGGGAAGATATTCATCGTATGCAGGCTAACTACTGTAAGTTTATACGTAAGATAAAGCATTGAGATGATCGAAGAATTCACAAAATTGTCGGAAAATATGAAGCAATTGGCATAAAATGTAGTATTCCCTTTTCCTTTCCCATTCTACCTTCCAGGAGGTGAGCCATTGGAAAATGCCAGTCTACTCCTGATAGAATAGAAGTTTTAATACGTTGTTTCTTTTAAAATGCTCGCCTAATTTCGGAATAACTACTCAATTGAGTTCTTATCATTAAGAACTACTATACTATAGCGTCAAATATACCAACAAACCATTTTTGAAAACCAAGTTAGCTGGTTTATTAACCCCTCCCCCGACTGAAGGTGGAAACAATATTGATATTTTCCAAGGTTCAGAGGTGGACAACTTCAGCTTAATTAATGCTATCGAGAACTGATAGAGCGCATGCACGTCTCAAATTGTAAAATCATCGAAATACAAAAAGATTACTTAATTCCAATAAATACGTGAAATGCTTGAAGTATTTGAGTAGAATTGAGATGCCTTGTGTAACAGATCAATTGTGTCATGTTCACGGTGGTATTACCTCAAAGGTTCCGGCGAAGCAGCAAGCACACAACACCAGACCAACACTAATAGTGGACCGACGCAGACTGACATGAAACGAAATGACCTTCGCGCCGGGTGTAATCAAACGCGGTTGTTTCCCATGGGTAACATATTGACGAACCAGAGTTAATAACAGAACGTCATCCCGACTACTGATAGGCTATTCCTACTCCCCTCCAATGTATTCGGACATAGATAATAAATTCACGAACGCTTTAAAATATTATTGTAATGCCAGTAAATTCGGATAACAAACGTGGGGATGCGGTTAACAGTCATGCGGATGCGGATAATGTATTGTTTATCAGCAAAGGGCTCCAGTCATATGTCTGGCAACTCAAAAGTGATAAAATACCCCCCCCCCCCAGGGGCTCACATCTAGTGGGTTGTAGGTTAGCGACCACGGGGCCCCAGCTGAGTCCGGCATTGCTTCCACTTACTTGTGCCGGGCTCCTCTCTTTCTTCTTTCCTGTCGACCTCCCTTGGTCAACTCTTCTTCAACTCTCTTTCGTTCTAAATTCCCTTTTGTAAGACCATATTGTGAGTTGTTTCCATCTGAGTTCCTTTTTGTACGTATTTTCCGTCTCAGATAATTTTGTTCTGGTTTCCATTTCATTATCATTCTCGCTATCACCCAGATCATTAGGGGCCGATAACCTCGATGTTAGGCCCCTTAAAACAACAATTATCATCATGATAAAATACGCAGGGTATGAAGGCGGGAGCTCTGAACAGCTGAGCTGTGTTGCCAAGTTTTTATGGTTGATTTAGATCAGCTGATTCAAATATACACGGGCTACACTTCGGACATTATTTCGGTACTATTATGCACAATATAATGTATATGTCGATCCTGAGTCAACGCCGAGGACATTCAAATAGAGAAATACGGTACATAAACAAATAACACTCCGAAGCTATGCTACTTTTATCACAGTTATTAAATAAATACGAGAAAGAGGCCAACAGCTATACAAATATAGACTACCGGTAATACAAAATACCAGTAATCTGATGAATATATCAACACCACTGATCTCTATACATGGATCGCTGATAGCAGCTCTCCGTTGCACGAGAAAGTGCGCCAGGTTGAGCGCGCGGTCCGCCATGTTGGCGTACCCATTCTCAAGCTCTCCTTATGGGGAAGCAATGGTAATCTAGTCAATTTTAAATCGTAATTAATGGTGTTTTGGAACGAATAAAAATATAGAGATATGTTCACTCATAGCATAAGGGCATTGGGATCACTGACACGTCATTCCGAGGTCAGTAAATCTCCGGAATAGCAATAAAAATGAATCTATAATAATGGCTGTCAAATAACATCTTAGGTGCTGAGTACACGCAATTAGCGATCAGAAACAGAGTAACGTGTGAAAATAATTCTGGAAATATTATTGTAAATTGTATATATATACAAGCTAACGTGATTGTAGGTTACTGCCAACCAAGTACGACCCGTAAGGCGAGACAAGTGCTGCGGAGAGACTTTGCGGACACACTGTATAATAATACTACTATTGGTTTTACGCCCCCTTTTAACTACTGCGGCTTTTAGAGACGCAGGGATGCCGGATTTTGCCCCTTAAGGGGATCTTTAACATGCCAATAAATATACTGATTCCCCCGGGGGCTCACATCTAGTGGGACGTGGGTTGGCGACCACGGTACCCCAGCTGAGTCCGGCATTGCTTCCACTTACTCGTGCCGGGCTCCTCTCAGTCTTCTTTCCTGTCGACCTCCCTTTGTCACCTCTTGTTCTCTTCCGACCCCGACGGCATTAGGGTATCCGAGGCCTAGAAAGTCTTTCACTTTCCCGCCTTAATTGGCCCTTGTCTCATCTTTCCTGATACCCTCCTTCTGTGAGGGGTCAGCCTTCTTTTTCTTTTCCTTTTACCTCCTGCCTTGTGCTCAAGGTCCTTACGGAGGCATGGTGTATGTAGCCCCACTACTTCTGATGCACCCTAGATAATGCTACACCCTCAGGGGCTCACGGCTGGTGAGTTCGGGAGTTGGCGACCCCGAGGGATTCCTGAGCTGGGTCCGTTTTTCCCTTTTGTCCCTTACCTTTGGGGCGGACCCTCTCCTCTCCTCTCCTCTCCTCTCCTCTCCTCTCCTCTCCTCTCCTCTCCTCTCCTCTCCTCTCCTCTACTCTCCTCTCCTCTTTTCATTATATTTACTTTTCTCACTAAGCTTCCCGCACTGATTTTGTTACTTGGTTCACCGTGTATCTAAATTCCCTTCTAGCGATTTTTTAAGGCATTTTTAATCTACGTTGCTTTTTGTATGTTTTTTCAATCTAATTTACATCTCGCGATTGTTTTCAACCTCAATTGCATTTTGTAAAGATTGACAATCTAAATTGCTTTTTAGTAAGTCTTTCAATATGGGGGAGGGACCTTTGTGAGTATTTTGAATTTCAATTGCATTTTGTAAGTATTTTCAACCAAAACCGCATTTCGCACGAATTTTGAATCTAAATTGCATTTTGTTTGGCGGGCATTTTGCACAGATTTTGATTCTCAATTGCATTTTGTGGGTATTTTGAATCTAAATTACATTTTGTCAAGTATTTTCAAGTATTTTGTAAGTATTGTCAATCCACGCGAGTCCTTTGAATCTACCATACATTTTGTAAGTATTTTGAATTTCAATTGCATTTTGTAAGTATTTTGAATTTCAATTGCATTTTGTAAGTATTTCGACGCTACATTGCATTTTGTACGTATTTTGAATCGAGCCTACGTTTTGTGGGTCCTTTTCGATCTATTCTTTTTGTGAATCTTTTCGTTCTAAATTCCCTTTTGTAAGACCATATTGTGAGTTGTTTCCATCTGAGTTTCTCTTTGTACGTATTTTCCGTCTCACTTAATTTTCGTTCTGGTTTCAATTTCATTCTCATTTTCGCTATCACCCAGATCATTAGGGGCCTATAACCTAGATGTTAGGCCCCTTCAAACAACAATTATAATCATCATTTGCCTGTTGTTGCTACGTACCGGTCCCTTGGGCTCCTTTTCGATCATAAGTTAACGTGGGAGCCACACGTGCGGTGTTTGAAAACTGCCTGTGCTAACAAACTCAACATGTTGCTGTTTCTTAGCGGCACATCGTGGGAGGCGGACCGCGCGGTTTCTATAAGGTCCTTATTTTAACTAGATTAGGTTATGGCAGTGTAGCGTATGGTTCGGCCCGTAAATCAGTGCTTGTTACACGGGACAGCGTCGACCACGGCGGGGTGATGCTGGCGACGAGAGCCTTTCGGACGAGCCCTGTCGTCAGCTTCCTCGCCGAGGCTGGCGTTCCTCCTTTACACCTGAGGCGCCAACAGGTACTGCTGACCTATGCTACAACTATTCGACAGATGCCACTTCATCCAAGTTATCCATGTTTGTTTAACAATCCGAATCGCCGGCTGTATGATGCGCTCGCCCGAGCCACTCGGCCGGCGGAGATTCGCTTGGATGACTCATACCGGCAGTTCCGATTTCCTTCTCTTTCCTGTATCGTCCGAGTACCTGGCAAGGCCCCTCCGTGGATGGTCTCTCGCCCTGATATCATCCTGGATCTGCACACCGGCCCCAAGTCGGACAAGGACTCCTGCGTCCATCGGAGGCTGTTCCAGTCCGTGGTGAGCCGGTATCCAGGATCAGGACATTTATTCACGGACAGCTCGAGGGCAAACGAGAAAGTAGGCTGTGCATTTGTGGTTAAGGATCGTCGATTTCTCTTTTCACTTCCTGAGGCCTGTGGCGTGTACACAGCGGAACTCTAAGCCATCATAGAGGCTCTGCGGTACACGTTGTCGGACGATCACCAGCACTTTCTTGTGTGTACTGACTCTCTGAGTGCGCTGCAAGCGATCGATGTGTGTTTCTCGAAGCAGCTGGTCCAGCGTGTGCATGACCTGCTCGTCAGTGCGTGTGAATGCTGGAACCGGGGTGACCTTTGTGTGGCTTCCTAGCCACATGGGTATTGCGGGAAACGAGCTTGCTGATCAGGCCGCGAGAGAGGTAGTCACACTGCCCTCGCTACCGTATAAGGTGCCTGCTAGTGATGTGCGCTCTCAGTTGCGGCATTCGGTCCTGGCGCATTGGGAGGAAGCGTGGCGTGCCACGCCTCCACCTAATAAATTGAGAGGCATTAAGGAGACAACGAAGGTGTGGAAATCTTCCTTCCAATCTCTCCGGAAGGAAACTGTGGTACTCTGTCGACTTCGGATCGGCCATGGGGTTGCTACGCACTCCCACTTGCTAAAGAGAGAAGACCCCCCTGTGTGTACTAGGCGGCGCTCACCTAAACGTGGCACACATTCTCTTGGAGAGTGTGGATCTGGCCGATCTGCGAAGGACTCTTAAATTGCCCAATACCCTCTCCCTTCTTCTCCGTGATGACGGGCCGACAGTAGACATCGTCATCCGCGGACCCTCTACTCTTTCCCCTTGTGCCGGCTCCTCTTCGTCTTCTTACCTGTCGACCTCACTCCCCTCAGGGGCTCACATCTAGTGGGACGTGGGTTGGCGACATCGGGACCCCAGCTGAGTCCGGCATTGCTTCCTTTCTGTCATTGTTCCTGTCGACCTCCCTTGATCAACTCGTGTTCTCTTCCGAGCCCGACGGTATTAGGGCCTTAATTGGCCTTTTGTCTGATCTTTCCTTCCCCCAGGGGCTCACATCTAGTGGGTTGTGGGTTGGCGACCACGGGGCCCCAGCTGAGTCCGGCATTGCTTCCACTTACTTGTGCCGGCACCTCTCTTTCTTCTTTCCTGTCGACCTCCCTTGGTCAACTCTTGTTCTCTTCCGACCCCGACGGTATTAGGGTATCCGAGGCCTAGGGAGTCTCTTCCTTTCCCGCCTTAATTGGCCCTTGTCTCATCTTTCCTGATACCCTCCTTCTGTGAGGGGTCAGCCTTCTTGTTCTTTTCCTTTTACCTCCTGCCTTGTGCTCAAGGCCCTTAAGGAGGCAGGGTGTATGTAGCCCCACCACTTCTGGTGCACCGTCGATAATGCTACACCCTCAGGGGCTCACGGCTGGTGAGTTCGGGCGTTGGCGACCCCGAGGGATTCCTGAGCTGGGTCCGTTTTCCCCTTTTGTCCCTTCCCTTTGGGGCGGACCTTCTCCTCTCTCCCCCCCCAGGGGCTCACTTCTAGTGGGCGTGGGTTGGCGACCACGGGGCCCCAGCTGAGTCCGGCATTGCTTCCACTTACTTGTGCCGGGCTCCTCTCCGTCTTCTTTCCTGTCGACCTCACTTGGTCAACTCTTGTTCTCTTCCGACCCCGACGGTATTAGGGTATCCGAGGCCTAGGGAGTCTCTTCCTTTCCCGCCTTAAATGGCCCTTGTCTCATCTTTCCTGACACCCTCCTTCTGTGAGGGGTCAGCCTTCTTTTTCTTTTCCTTTTACCTCCTGCCTTGTGCTCAAGGCCCTTAAGGAGGCAGGGTGTATGTAGCCCCACCACTTCTGGTGCACCCTAGATAATGCTACACCCTCAGGGGCTCACGGCTGGTGAGTTCGGGAGTTGGCGACCCCGAGGGATTCCTGAGCTGGGTCCGTTTTCCCCTTTTGTCCCTTCCCTTTGGGGCGGACCCTCTCCTCTCTCCCCTCCCCTCTCCTCTCTCCCCTCCCCTCTCCTCTCCAATCCTCTCCTCTTTTCCTTATTAGTTAGTTTTAGTTTTAAGTTTAAATTTAATTTTCATCTTCACGATCACCCACACCATCAGGGGCCGATAGCCTAGATGTTAGGCCCCTTAAAACAACAATTATCATCATCATCATCATCTCCTCTCTCCCCTCCCCTCTCCTCTTTTCCTTCTATTTCCTTTTCTCTTTAAGATTCCCGCACTGTTTTTGTTACTCGAATCACCGTGTATCTAAATTCCCTTTTATCGATTTTTAAGGCATTTTTGATCTATGTTGCATTTTGTAAGTTTTTTCGATCTAAATTACATCTCGCGATTGTTTTCAACCTCAATTGCATTTTGTAAAGATTGACAATCTAAATTGCTTTTTAGTAAGTCTTTCAATGCAGGTTGCGGGGCCTTTTAGTGAGTATTTTGAATTTCAATTGCATTTTGTAAGTATTTTCAACCAAAACCGCATTTCGCACGAATTTTGAATCTAAATTGCATTTTGTTTGGGGGCATTTTGCACATATTTTGATTCTCAATTGCATTTTGTGGGTATTTTGAATCTAAATTACATTTTGTCAAGTATTTTCAATCTAAATTGCTTTTTGTAAGTATTGTCAATCCACATGAGTCGTTGGAATCACCGTACATTTTGTAAGCATTTTCAATTTCAATTGCATTTTGTAAGTATTTTGAATTTCGAATGCACTTTGTGAATAATTTGGATTGGAACTGGGATAAGGCCTATTTCAATCTGAATTGCATTGTGTATTTTCAATTTCAATTGCATTTTGTAAGTATTTTGAACCTCAATTGCATTTTGTACGTCTTTTCGATCTCATTTGCATTTTGTAAGTATTTTGAATTTCAGTTGCATTTTGTAAGTATTTCGACGCTACATTGCATTTTGTACGTATTTTGAACCTAGCCTTCATTTTGTGGGTATTTTTCAATCTATTCCTTTTGTGAATCTTTTCGTTCTAAATTCCCTTTTGTAAGAACATTTTGTGAGTCGTTTCAATCCGAGTTCCTTTTTGTAAGTATTTTCCGTCTCACTTAATTTTCGTTCTGGTTTCCGTTTCATTATCATCTTCGCTATCACCCAGATCATTAGGGGCCGATAACCTAGATGTTAGGCCCCTTAAAACAACAATTATCATCATCATCATCATCACTTGCTCAACTCTTCTCTTCCGACCCCGACGGTATTAGGGTATCCGGGGCCTAGTCTCATCTTTCCTGATACCTTTATTCTTCGAGGGGTCAGCCTTCTTTTTCTTTTCATGTTATCTCCTGCCTTCTGCACAAGGCCCTCAAGGAGGCCGGATGTTTTTAGCCCCTCCACTTCTGGTACATCCTGGTTAGTGCTACACCCTCAAGGGCTCACGGCTGGTGAGTTTGGGAGTTGGCGACCCTGAGGGATTCCTGAGCTGGGTACATTTTGTCCCCTTTTACCTCTGACTTTGGGGAGGGCCCCCTCCTCTTTCCCCGTTCCTATCTACCTTTCATGGCTCTCTTTCCTTCAAAGTACCTCAATCCTCATTCCTCGAGTGTTAAGGGCATTTTTCTTCCTGTCCCATATTTGCCATAGCCTTTATTTGTTTACAATTTCTTCTCCTAGTATGTAAGCCTGCAGTTAGTATTAGTTATAATTTTCATTCCCATCTCATTTTTTACTATCACCCAAACCATTAGGGGCCGATAACCTAGATGTTAGGCCTCTTAAAGCAACCATCACCATCATCTTTCCCCTGTCTTGTATTTTCCTCATTCTGTTTGTTCTTCTTCTAGCTTGTAAGCTTTTTGTTAGTCTAGTTCTTCATTTCAATCATAATTTTTCATTGACACCCAAACATTTTGAGTCGATAACCATGATGTTCGGCTGATGTTAGGCCCTTTAAAAAAGAACCATAATAATCAGATTTTATTAAGGTGGAGATTTTTTTAATCATCTTAGTGTTGCAAATGTTCCAAGGATCCTGTTGACACTTCGTGGGACTATCCACTTAGTGTGCCAGGTTTTCAATTTGTTTCGCAATACTTCTCATACAATAGGAGATATTTCATCCAGGCACTGACTGCATAGTGGATTCACCAATTCCTAGTTGTTTTCGTATGAAATGTCTTCGACTGTTTTGTACAGTAACGCGATTTGGAAGGCAGTCATTTTTTATGGCTCATAAATCTTTTCTCAAGCTGAATAAGGAAATGATCAACAAAACATATGAAACTAGCGTCTCAATGTAATGTTTCAGGAGTCTTTTAACTCCTCGTTAACTCAGCGGCTTCACGTTCTAAATTCCTGGGTACTTAAATTTACTTGATTGCATTCCAGTAATGAGGGTTGCCTGATTACGAAGTATGGCATAACAGAATACATGGCGGCATACAAAAAAAAAAGCAGTGCAATAAAATGCCTAATGCATCCAACACTTGTTAATAACGTACCCCCCTCCCAGCGGCTCACAACTTGTGGGACGTGGGTTGGGGACCACGGGACCCCAGCTGGGTCCGACATTGATTTCACTTACTTGTGCCGGATTCCTCTTAGTTATCTTTCCTCTTGACCTCCCTTGGTCAATTCTTGTTCGTTACCGACTCCGACGGTATTAAGGTATCCGAGGCCTAGGGATTCTTTTACTTTCCTGCCTTAATTGACCATTGTCTCATCTTTCTTGATCCCTCATTCTTCGAGGGGTGAGACCTCTTGTTTCCATTTCATTGTATCTCCTGTCTTTTGCTCAAGGCCCTCAAAGAGGCAGAGTGTGTGTAGCCCCACCAGTTAGGTGCACGCTGGATAATGATACACCCTCAAGGGCTCACGTCTGATGTGTTCGGGCGTTGGCGACCCCAAGGAATTCCTGAGCTGGGTCTAGTTTTTATCCTTCTTCCATTGGCTTTGGGGCGGGCCCTCTCCTCTTTCCTCTCTGCCATACTTGGCTCTCCTTCCTTCCAGGGCTCCTCTCTGTCTTCTTTCCTGTCGACCTCACTTGGTCAACTCTTGTTCTCTTCCGACCCCGACGGTATTAGGGTATCCGAGGCCTAGGGAGTCTCTTCCTTTCCCGCCTTAATTGGCCCTTGTCTCATCTTTTCTGATTCCCTCCTTCTGCGAGGGGTCAGCCTTCTTTTTGTTTTCATGTTATCTCCTGCCTTCTGCTCAAGGCCCTCAAGGAGGCCGGCTGTATGTAGCCCCACCATTTTTGGTGCAGCCAAGATAATGCTACACCCTCAGGGGCTCACGGCTGGTGACCCCCCAGGGGCTCACATCTAGTGGGTTGTGGGTTGGCGACCACGGGGCCCCAGCTGAGTCCGGCATTGCTTCCACTTACTTGTGCCGGGCTCCTCTCTTTCTTCTTTCCTGTCGACCTTCCTTGGTCAACTCTTGCTCTCTTCCAACCCCGACGGTATTAGGTTATCCGAGGCCTAGGGAGTCTTTCACTTTCCCGCCTTAATTGGCCCTTGTCTCATCTTTCCTGATACCCTCCTTCTGTGGAGGGTCAGCCTTCTTGTTCTTTTCCTTTTACCTCCTGCCTTGTGCTCAAGGCCCTTAAGGAGGCAGGGTGTATGTAGCCCCACCACTTCTGGTGCACCGTCGATAATGCTACACCCTCAGGGGCTTACGGCTGGTGAGTTCGGGCGTTGGCGACCCCGAGGGATTCCTGAGCTGGGTCCGTTTCCCCCTTTTTTCCCTTCCCTTTGGGGCGGACCTTCTCCTCTCTCCCCTCTCCTCTCCTCTTTTCCTTCTATTTCCTTTTCTCTTTAAGATTCCCGCACTGTTTTTGTTACTCGAATCACCGTGTATCTAAATTCCCTTTTAGCGATTTTTTAAGGCATTTTTGATCTATGTTGCATTTTGTAAGTTTTTTCGATCTAAATTACATCTCGCGATTGTTTTCAACCTCAATTGCATTTTGTAAAGATTGGCAATCTAAATTGCTTTTTAGTAAGTCTTTCAATGCAGGTTGCCGGGCCTTTTAGTGAGTATTTTGAATTTCAATTGCATTTTGTAAGTATTTTCAACCAAAACCGCATTTCGCACGAATTTTGAATCTAAATTGCATTTTGTTTGGTGGGCATTTTGCACATAATTTGATTCTCAATTGCATTTTGTGGGTATTTTGAATCTAAATTACATTTGTCAAGTATTTTCAATCTAAATTGCTTTTTGTAAGTATTGTCAATCCACATGAGTCGTTTGAATCTACCGTACATTTTGTAAGCATTTTCAATTTCAATTGTATTTTGTAAGGATTTTGAATTTCAATTGCACTTTGTGAATAATTTGGATTGGAACTGGGATATTTCAATCTGAATTGCATTGTGTATTTTCAATTTCAATTGCATTTTGTAAGTATTTTGAACCTCAATTGCATTTTGTACGTAATTTCGATCTCATTTGCATTTTGTAAGTATTTTGAATTTCAGTTGCATTTTGTAAGTATTTCGGCACTTCTTTGCATTTTGTACGTATTTTGAATCTAGCCTACGTTTTGTGGGTCTTTTTCAATCTATTCTTTTTTTGCAACTTTTCGCTCTAAATTCCCTTTTGTAAGACCATATTGTGAGTTGTTTCCATGTGAGTTCCTTTTTGTACGTATTTTCCGTCTTCGATAATTTTGTTCTGGTTTCCATTTCATTATCATTTTCGCTATCACCCAGATCATTAGGGGCCGATAACCTCGATGTTAGGCCCCTTAAAACAACAATTATCATCATCATCATCACGGCTGGTGAGTTCGGGAGTTGGCGACCCCGAGGGATTCGTTTTCCCCCTTTTGTCCCTTACCTTTGGGGCGGACCCTCTCCTCTTTCACTTTCCTATATGCCTTTCATGGCTCTCCTTCCTTCTAAGTCCCTCAATTCGCCTTCTCCGAGGGATGAGGGTATTTCTTTTCCTTCTGTCCTTTTATTTGCCTTATTCTCCTTTATTTTTCCATTTCTTCTTCTAGTATGTAGGTTAGTAGTTAGTTTTAGTTTTAAGTTCGCTTTTTCATTTTCATCTTCACGATCATCCTAACCATCAGGGGCCGATAACCTAGATGTTAGGCCCCTTAAAACAACAATTATCATCATCATCATCATCATCTTTCACTTTCCTATCTGCCTTTCGTGGCTCTCCTTCCTTCCAAGGTCCCTCAATCCGCATTCTTCGAGGGTTGAGGGCATTTCCTTTCCTCCTGTCCTTTATTTGCCTTATTCTCCCTTCGTTTTCCATTTCTTCTTCTAGTATGTAGGATAGTAGTTTGTTATTAGTTTTAAGTTTGCATTTCATTGTCATCTTCACGATCACCCAAACCATCAGGGGACGATAACCTAGATGTTAGGCCCCTTAAAACAACAATTATCATCATCATCATCATTTTCTTTTCCTTTTACCTCCTGCCTTGTGCTCAAGGCCCTTAAGGAGGCAGGGTGTATGTAGCCCCACCAATTCTGGTGCACCCTAGATTATGCTACACCCTCAGGGGCTCACGTCTGGTGAGTTCGGGAGTTGGCGACCCAGAGGATTCCTGAGCTGGGTCCGTTTTCCCCTTTTGTCCCTTCCCCTATTGGGCGGACCCTCTCCTCTCTCCCCTCCCCTCTCCTCTCCAATCTTCTCCTCTTTCAGATTCCCGCACTGTTTTTGTTACTTGGTTCCCCGTGTATCTAAATTCCCTTTTAGCGATTTTTTTGTAGGTATTTTTAATCTACGTTGCATTTTTTAAGTCTTTTCGATCTAGATTGCATTTTGTGAGTGTTTTTCAATCTCAATTGCATTTTGTAAGGATTGACAATCTAAATTGCTTTTTAGTAAGTCTTTCAATATAGGGGGGTCTTTTTTGTGAGTATTTTGAATTTCAATTGCATTTTGTATTTTCAACCTACCCCGCTTTGTTCAAGTAGTTAAGTCTCAATTGCAATTTTGTGGGTATTTTGAATCTCCATTACATTTTGTGCGTATTTTCAATCTCATTTGCATTTTGTAAGTATTTTGATTTCACTTGCATTTTGTAGGAGTTTTAAGTTTGCATTTCATTTTTTCATCTTCACGATCACCCAAACCATCAGGGGCCGATAGCCTAGATGTTAGGCCCCTTAAAACAACAATTATCATCATCATCATCATCATCATCATCATCATCATTTTGTAGGTATTTCGACTGTACGTTGCATTTTGTACGTATTTTGGACTTAACCTACATTTTGTGCCTATTTTTCAATCTATTCCTTTTGTGAGTATTTTGTTCGAAATTCACTTTTGTACGTACTACCGCTCTCCATTTGGTGAGTAGTTTCAATCTGAGTTCCCTTTTGAAAGTATTTTCCCTGCTACATAAGGCATAGTTGTTGGGGCTCACTGTCTATTTTATCTAAACCATTTTCGTTTCATCCATAGCAGTGAGCTGTTTTTTATCTTCATCCTTTCATTTCACGCCATTTCATTTCGTCTGGGGCCGATATCCTCGATGTTAGGACCCTTAAAACAACAATTATCATCATCATAATCATCATCATCATCATAAAAAGAAGAAATAAGCTGTTAGTTTTGGTTTAAAAGTAATGCAATGCAGTACATTTATTTGTTTATAACAGAAACACAAGTTTTAAAATGATGAAGCCACTGTAATTACAGTACTTGAATATATAGTTCAGTACTTTACTACGGTACTGCATACAAATCAAGGAAAGCAATTACTGTAATTTATCAAATAAAACTTAGAAAAACTAGGCCTAGAAATTATTTTATAATATGTAGGGGAAGGTGAGCCATAGTGAGACCGAAAAAATATATTTTAGTATACTGTCTTATTTTTAGCCTACTTTCGATTTTTGCAAAAAATGAAAGTAGACTCATGAGATCAACACAGGGCGAAAAAAGTGTGTCTGTCTGTGTGTGTGTGAGTCTGTGTGTGTGTGTCTGTGTGTCTGTGTGTGTGTGAGTGTGTGTACTCTGAATGTCTCTCCCCCCCTATCAATTCGAACACGGTGAATGCGAATTGAACGAAATTTGGTACAAAGGTAGCACTAGCAAAGGACACCTCAGTGTCATATTTTATATCGCCGCCATCTTGACGGAAACGTAATGGCGGCCACACAAATGTTCAAAGCTTAAATCAAATTACGACTAACCTAATCATCCGATCTCTACTAAATTTTGCAACAACATACCTTTATGGGGGAGCATCCTTTGACCAAACCAATAGGCCATAAGCGTAATAGTTTGCGGATGGCGGCCATCATTGTGTGAAAATCGATTCCCCCTATTAATTCGAACACGGTGCAACCGAATGGAACGAAATTTGGTACAGAGGTAGTACTAACAAAAGGCACCTCAGTGTCATGTTTTGTATCGCCGCCATCTTGACGGAAACGTAATGGCGGCCACACAAATGTTCAAAGCTTAAATCAAATTACGATTAACCTAATCATCCGATCTCTACCAAATTTTGCAACTACATACCTTTATGGAGGGAGCATCCTCTGACCAATCTAATGGGTCATTCGCCTAATAGTTTGCGGATGGCGGCCATCTTTGTGTCAAAATCGATTCCCCCTATTAATTCAAACACGGTGAAACAGAATGGAACGAAATTTGGTACAGAGATAGCACTAGCAAAGGGCATCTCAGTGTCATGATTTATATCGCCGCCATATTGACAGAAACGTAATGGCGGCCACACAAATGTTTAAAGCTTAAATCAAATTACGACTAACATAACCATCCGATCTCTACCAAACTTTGCAACAATATACCTTTATGGAGGGTGCATCCTTTGACCAATCTAATAGGCCATTGGCCTAATAGTTTGCGGATGGCAGCCATCTTTATGTCAAAATTGATTCCCCCTATTAATTCGAACACTGTGGAACCGAATGAACGAAATTTGGCACAGAGGTAGCACTAGCAAAGGGCACCTCAGTGTCATGTTTTATATCGCCGCCATCTTGACGGAAACGTAATGGCGGCCACACAAATGTTCAAAGCTTAAATCAAATTACGATTAGCCTAATCATCCGATCTCTAGCAAATTTAGCAACAACATACCTTTATGGAGGGAGCATCCTTTGACCAAACTAATAGGTCATCAGCCTGATATTTTGCGGATGGCGGCCATCTTTGTGTGAATATCGATTCCCCTTATCAATTCGAACACGGTGAAACCGAATGGAACGACATTTGGTACAGAGGTAGCACTAGCAGAGGCCACCTCAGTGTCATGTTTTGTATCACCGCTATCTTGACGGAAACGTAATCGTGCCCACCCAAATGTTAAAAGCTAAAATGTAATTACGACCAACCTAATAATGTAGTCTCTACCAAATTTTGCAACACCATATCTTTATGTGGGAAACATATTCAGACCAAACTGCAAGAACATCAGCCCAATAGTTTGCAGTTGGTGGCCAAGTATGTGTGCAAATCGATTCCCCCTATCAATTCAAACACGGTGAAACCGAATTGAACGAAATTTGGTACAGAGGTAGCACTAGCAAAGGGCACCTCATATTCATGTTTAATATCCCTATAGCACGTTGTATTTCAACAAGCTACTACAACCAACATTCGATCATACTCCTTGAAAAGGACAAAGAGTTATAACAATACCCATGCATTTAGGAGAAAGTAGGCTATATATTCTTTACTGAACATCTTGTTTGATATATGAGAATGTCTTTATATTCTGAAATATAAGTTGATTGTTGCTCATCAATTTCATACCCTTGGAATTTCCTAAACATCCACACGTTTCTGTAAAAATTATAAATTGTGAACATGTTGCAGCCGTCTCACTGTAGCCCATCCGTGGGCCGCACTGAGACAGATGATGGTCCACACTGAGACACAATGAATAATTTTGACTGGTTAAATACATAGATAAACACTAAAACAAATAATTAATGCCAGAAAACACTACAGCACATTCAGATTCCCAAAATTTACAGAAAATTTGATATATGACTTATGTCTATTTGTTTTGCCATATGCACAGGAAACCGGCCACAGTGATCTGTTGCCTTTCGCGGGGACTGAAGCAATATCTGCACCCTACGGGTAAAAAAAGAACTGCCTATCATTTTTGCTCTTTTTCTTAAGAATTTTACTTAATAATTTTTATTGCTTCCACTTACTTGTGCCGGGCTCCTCTCTGTCTTCTTTACTGTCGACCTCACTTGGTCAACTCTTGTTCTCTTCCGACCCCGACGGTATTAGGGTATCCGAGGCCTAGGGAGTCTCTTCCTTTCCCGCCTTACTTGGCCCTTGTCTCATCTTTTCTGATTCCCTCCTTCTGCGAGGGGTCAGCCTTCTTTTTCTTTTCCTGTTATCTCCTGCCTTCTGCTCAAGGCCCTCAAGGAGGCCGGGTGTATGTAGCCCCACTACTTTTGGTGCACCCTACATAATGCTACACCCTCAGGGGCTCACGGCTGGTGAGTTCGGGAGTTGGCGACCCCGAGGGATTCCTGAGCTGGGTCCGTTTTTCCCCTTTTGTCCCCTACCTTCGGGGCGGACCCTCTCCTCTTTCACTTTCCTAACTGCCTTTCATGGCTCTCCTTCCTTCCAAGTCCCTCAATCCGCATTCTTCGAGGGTTGAGGGCATTTCTTTTCCTCCTGTCCTTTATTTGCCTTATTCTCCTTTAGTTTTCCATTTCTTCTTCTAGTATGTAGGTTGGTAGTTAGTTTTAGTTTTAAGTTTGCATTTCATTTTCATCTTCACGATCACCCAAACCATCAGGGGCCGATAGCCTAGATGCTAGGCCCCTTCAAACAACAATTATCATCATCATCAACTAATAATTTTTATAATCTAAATCTCATTTCACTTCCCCGATGCAAAATCTTGAGTGTTTCCCTGAAAACTCAACTAGAACGAAGTCACCTTCCTTAGGTTTGCGAGCAAGTTGATGAAATGTTGGGAGCTCGATTTCTTCATTATCTGATGAGCTATCTGAATTAGAAGAATCATCAACATCATCATCCATGGAAATGTCTGTAGCTAGGGCTGCCTTTGGCTGAACAAATTCTTCTTGCAGTTCTTTAGATTTTTTAATTTTTATTTGTGGACTTAAAATCAAGTTTTTATTTCTTTCTGGGGTGTGAGTTGGAATGAAAGATCTCCCCTTTTCTCTCCTAGAAGTTGACTCTGCCCTCTCCTCAGCTTAGGGGTAACTCCGTATATCTTTCTCACTGTCTCACTGTAGCCCACCCTACTGTGTCTCACTGTGGCCCACTTGAGACATGTAAAAACAATTATGTCTACTATCTCACCTACAATACTGAACAAGCTGACAATTCCAATAATTATTTAGTAATATGTATGTATTTCGACCATATTATATTCATTAATGTACAATGATACACATAACTATAAAAAAACAACAAAGGAAGAAAATTTTACTTTTCTTACCTCAAAAACGAAGATGTTGTTTATCTCCTACATAACATGCTTCTTTCAAAGAGTAAACAGGATCAAAATGTCTGCTACCAGGAGAGCCAACCTCTAAGAAATATTAAACAATGTCCCTCTTTCAAAAAAAAAAGGATTTAATGAGCTTGTCTCACTGTGGCCCATGTCTCACTGTGGCCCACCTTCCCATACACTGTACAGTATATGTACAAAACAATACCCGTAGGCAAATAGTTTTTTCACTTAATGAAAATTACCATTTACCTTTATGAAAAAAATTAAATAATGTTCTTTTGCTTTTCGCTTTGAAATCTGTTTCTTGAAGCCTCGTCACGAAGACGGCGAAGAAACAGAATTGCGGAGAATGCGGTATAAAATAAATACAACGCTCTGCGCGAGAGCCGTTTGTTTACTTCTTACTGCCAACAGTTTGAGCATTTACAGTACTGTACAGTACAACTACCTGTATTTATCAGATCGTCGTTACTCTTCTTACTATGTACTGTAGGTCAACTTGTTTCGCGTCGTATTTAACTGTCGATAATTCCATTAATGGAGAACGACGAAATAAAACACGTATTAACGCTCTGTGCGAAAACACAAAAACAAACAAAAATCATGTTTTTTTTCTCCTGTCAGGGTGCGGGGTTACCGAGTGCCGAGTTTGCGAGACTCTACTGTAGTGTAATATAAATGAAATGAAGTAATTTTCACCGAGAAGTAGGCTTAGTAGGCCCATTTATCTTAGCATTTTGTCTTACCCAATGAGCTGTAACACCGAGAAAACGGCGAGTTTTGGTCGACCGTATGTCAGCAGTGGTGCAAACATAAGAAACATCCTTTAGTTTCTGTTTAATATCATTATACATCGTAGCTTCCATGTTATCAATACGACGAACGATTGTTCGGCGTGACATAACTGTGACTCCAAAATCCATGGCTGAAATAGAACATTTATATTAATACTTGATGAAACATAGTTATTGTTGCATTAAGCTCTCGACACAATACTTCATATAATTTTGTGCACTTGTGTTATATTAGTGGCAGTTCTGACTTAGTAATCAATTATGGACAGTAAAAGCTTAGTGTGTTGTAAAAATAGTTTCTCACGATGAACAAGTATCTTTTAACTCAAAAATTATCCTTGAAGTCGAAGTTTGCATGGATTCAAAGCAAGAAATGAGAATTACTTACCTTCAAACAAATTCACAAAATGTGGGTCATCTACCACTGATAAGGGCCTCATGCTGTTAGTATTACACTCACCGGTGTATCGCAGGTTCTTATCTTAATTTCTGTAAGGAGAAGATATCAATTCAAAAGGTACAATTTATTCATACTTCTGGATGCCATTTTACCTAGAGCCTACTATGAAAAAAATTGACATTCGAAAAAGCAAATATTTCCAAAGAGTACAGACAAAACTTTACATCCTCCCACCTTGAGTTGCGGGACAACTCAATACAGTCCTACGTCCTCCAAGAATACATAAGTTCTCTCGAAGAGCACTCAATAATCCTTGCGCACCTACATGACAAATCTCTTCGTGCTTCTCTAGGATCATCATGTTTACAACTTCATGATTTGCAAGCAAAATAATAGGATATCTGAGACCCCGACGGTATTAGGGTATCCGAGGCCTAGGGAGTCTCTTCCTTTCCCGCCTTAATTGGCCCTTGTCTCATCTTTTCTGATACCCTCCTTCTGCGAGGGGTCAGCCTTCTTTTTCTCTTCCTTTTACCTCCTGCCTTGTGCTCTAGGCCCTTAAGGAGGCAGGGTGTATGTAGCCCCACCACTTCTGGTGCACCCTAGATAATGCTACACCCTCAGGGGCTCACGGCTGGTGAGTTCGGGAGTTGGCGACCCCGAGGGATTCCTGAGCTGGGTCCGTTTTCCCCTTTTGTCCCTTACCTTTGGGGCGGACCCTCTCCTCTTTTACTTTCCTATATGCCTTTCATGGCTCTCCTTCCTTCCAAGTCCCTCAATCCGCCTTCTCCGAGGGTTGAGGGCATTTCTTTTCCTTCTGTTCTTTTATTTGCCTTCTTCTCCTTTAGTTTTCCATTTCTTCTTCTAGTATGTAGGTTATTAGTTAGTTTTAGTTTTAAGATCGCTTTTCATTTTCATCTTCACGATCACCCAAACCATCAGGGGCCGATAACCTAGATGTTAGGCCCCTTAAAACAACAATTATCATCATCATCAATAGGATATCTGAAGTTAATTCTGTCTTTTCTTTGCGTAATCTTGGTTTTCATCCGTACAATTCCATCTTCATCTGTGTAGGGTCTTAAAGATGAAATGCGAGGACTCGCAGCATCAACATTAGCTTCTCGCTGAATATATTTCAGCACTATCTTTTCAGCATCATTAAATTCGGATACTGAGCGATCTCTCTTCCTTTTGTGATTGTCTTTCTTACAATAATCGTTCACGAAACGGCATGTCCAAGCTATCATGCGTATCACCTTCCGATATCGTGAAAAACACTCATACCACCACCTCACATTGATTGGTTTATCCTTGTTGGTACAGGTTACAGAAGAAATCACACGTTTTTTCTTTTCATTTCTTACCTCTTCTTCAACAGAGATGCTTTTATAAGGCTCTGATTTTATCTCGATTAGATTATGGCAGTGTAGCATATGGTTCGGCCCGTAAGTCAGTGCTTGTTAAACTGAACAGTGTCCACCACGGCGGTGTGAGGCTGGCGACGGGTGCCTTTCGGACGAGCCCAGTCGTCAGCTTGCTCGCCGAGGCTGGCGTACCTCCTTTACACCTGAGGCGCCAACAAGTACTGATGACCTATGCTGCAACTATTCGACAGATGCCACTTCATCCAAGCTATCCATGTTTGTTTTCCAATCCGAATCGCCGGCTGTATGATGCGCTTGCCCGAGCCACTCAGCCGGCGGGGATTCAGTTGGATGACTTATACCGTCAGTTCCGATTTCCTTCTGTCTCCTGTATCGTCAGAGTACCTAGCAAGGCCCCTCCGTGGGTGGTCTCTCGCCCTGATATCATCCTGGATCTGCACACCGGTCCCAAGTCGGACACTGACTCCTCCGTCCATCGGAGGCTGTTCCAGTCCGTGGTGAGCCGGTATCCGGGATCAGGTCTTCTATTCACGGACGGTTCGAGGGTAAACGAGAAAGTAGGCTGTGCATTTGTGGTTGAGGATCGTCGGTTTCTCTTTTCACTTCCCGATGCCTGTGGCGTGTACACAGCGGAGCTCTATGCCATCTTAGAGGCTCTGCGGTACACGTTATCAGACGATCACCAGCACTTTCGTGTGTGTACTGACTCTCTGAGTGCGCTGCAAGTGATCGATGTGTGTTTCCCGAAGCACCCGTTGGTCCAGCGTGTGCACGACCTGGTCGTCAGTTCGCGTAACGCTGGGGCCGGGGTGTCCTTTGTGTGGCTCCCTAGCCACATGGGTATTGCGGGAAACGAGCTTGCTGATCAGGCGGCGAGAGAAGCAGTCGCACTGCCCTCGCTACCGTATAAGGTGCCTGCTAGTGATGTGCGCTCTCAGTTGCGGCATTCGATCCTGTCGCATTGGGAGGAAGCATGGCGAGCCACGCCTCCACCCAACAAACTGAGAGGCATCAAGGAGACAACGAAGGTGTGGAAATCTTCCTTCCGATCTCTCCGGAAGGAAGCTGTGGTACTCTTGTCGACTCCGGATCGGCCATGGGATTGCTACGCACTCCCACTTGCTGAAGAGAGAAGATCCCCCTATGTGTCCTTGCGGCGCCCACCTAACCGTGGCACACCTTCTCTTGGAGTGTGTGGATCTGGCCGATCTGCGCAGGACTCTTAAACTGCCTAATACCCTCTCCCTTATTCTCCGTGATGACGGGCCGTCAGCTGACCTCGTCATCCGGTTCATGAGGGAGAGTGGTTACTTTTTTAAGTTTTAATGTGTAGTTACTACTGCTGATTCAGGTTAAATATGTTTTATGTTTTTTATTGTGTTCATCTATTTTATTGTTCACTATGCCTTATTTGTTTTATCTTTTTTAACCATCCGCCTTTTATTTATTTTTTATTCAAATAAGGCATAATTTTTGGGGCTCACTGTCTGTTTTATAAACACCATTTTCGTTTCATCCATGGCAGTGAGTTGTTTTTATCTACATCCTTTCATTTCACGCCATTTCATTTCATTAGGGGCCGATAACCTCGATGTTAGGCCCCTTAAAACAACAATTATCATCATCATCATCATCAACAGAGATGGGTCTGGCACTAGGCCACATAGTAGATGGTTGCTTAAGCCAAACAGTGCCCTCCCACCATCTGGACTCGAGCAAATGTTGTCCTGAACAACCTCTGGATGCAGTGGCGGCTCGTAGATCAAATATCAGGTGAAGAGCCAAACTCCTAATTTCATCAGTGCATGATGTTTGCGTTTGTGAATATTGACATCCTTTTCCTATTTTAATGCTAAAATATCTACTAAAAGCCTAGCACTTAAAACCAAACCAAACATAAGTTATCGCACTAAAAAGTCAAACTCGCTTATTTGTATAGCTTAAATGAATCTTCCGTTCTCTAAGGTTGGCACTCTTATCTATGATGTCCTCATAGAAGGTCTTCAATCAATTTCAACTACAATTCACGATTTATGGAGATAGCCAATGATGTAATTCTGGAGTCAGATATTGTGTTACATGCAAAAATATTGAATCTTTTCAAACAAGAGAAACTGCGTTGTACTGATGCACTTGTAGAAAATGAGTATTAACGGAAAACAGCTGGCAAAGTTAAAAATGAATTATTCAGAGCATGGGACGCTAATTTAAAAAAAACGAATTTAAGGTAGTTGTAGACATAAAAAAAAACACAAACTATATATATTTGGATTCAGAAAAGAATGAAGAATTTTATGGCGCCAAAATCAAAAAAATCGATATTTTCATCATGCAAGAGTACGTGGTGTCCTTAAGCAAAAGTTTGTAAGTCTCTTCTATTCACGGAGTTCTTGATGTATTTCTCCCGACTATTTTTACGATGTAGGATTCATGAGCATAAAAGAGTGACAGTTCATTTCTTAAATGTGGGGTAGGCCTATTGTTGAATATGTTTGTTATACAGCTCAAATTTGTCGGAATCTATAAGACTTATTTAAGAATTGTAATTTATCACAGCCATGCGTTAGCATAGAAAAAAGCGGAACATTATTAAGAAAAAAATGAAAATTCACAGCCTGCTTCTAGTCTCCGATCGGGTCAGGAATGGAATGAATGAAGCCCCCCCCATCTATCAGCGAGGATATGAACTGTGCCGGCTGCCGAGGCCTGACGCACTCCTCTGGGGCAATGATGAAATGAATGACAGATGAAATGAAATGATAGTGGAGAGTGTTGCTGGAATTAAATTTTTGACAGGGAAAACCGGAGTACCCGGAGAAAAACCTGTCTGCCTCCGTTTTGTCCAGCACAGATCTCACATGGAGTGACCGGGATTTGAACCACGGACCCAGCGGTGAGAGGCCGGCGTGCTGCCGCCTAAGCCACGGAGGCTCTAACATTATTAAGTCGGTCCTTAATATGATCTCTGATGTACTCTGATGTTGCATCAGTTATTTCCAGAGAACACACTTTGAATTTTATTTTAATAATTTTGAGGTTCTAAGGACTTTTTAGATATCAGTATCTTCAATAATTCCTTAAAGCGCACACGGTTTAAAGAGGTCTTGTCATGTCCTCTAGAAGACGATGATGATGATGATGATAATTGTTGCTTTAAGAGGCCTAACATCTAGGTTATCGGCCCTCCTCTCTAGAAGAGAGTTCATGTAACAACTCTAATCACAAGTCCCAGGATCTGCCTATTTAAAGTCACATTCACATTACATTTAAGTGCACTTAGTCTTGCATTTTCCCGTAAAGTGCCAGATATCGTGCTTGTGTGCGTGTTCTAAGTGGTAACTGGTTCTTTAAATGTTGCTCACTGTCTTTGTGTTTGTCCAACCCGCGCGTAATGTTTTGGAAATTTGTTACTGTTACTGTATAGTAAGCAAGGCCAACAGAACAGTTCTATAACTACTGCACAACTATGTGAACTGTTCGAACCAAGATCCCTTGCGATGAAGGCTATAGGACTTTCCGGTTTTATTTCTTTAATGCACAGTTCTATTAATTTCTTTGGCCGCCCACAAATTAATAAATTAATTAATAAATCCCTTTTTGTCTTCATCTTTCCACCTACTGAAGGGAATTTCTAATAAAATTAGTAACGTGTCTTTCACTGCAAACATTATACACTAAAAGCCATCAACCTTCATCAACAACAGGGTAGATAACGTTATAAATACATACTATTCATTGGGAAAGTAAATAAAAGCCTCAATATAAAAGAAAAAGAAGCCTGTTGCAATGTAAACTTTCATCAACTGAACTAGACGATATTGCCTTGCCGACACAGGAACATCTTCACTCGTCTGTCTAACGGCAGGTAATGACGTCACAACTGACGTCAGGTTACCATGGCAACGAGACGATGTAGCTGACATAAACAAGACACTTCGTCTCCTGCTTCCTTCCAAGTTACGGCAGTACAATCTAGCGACAGGGAGTACAACTGCTACAAGGACGTCATGCTGCCTTGCTTGCGCACCATCTAGCGACGGAGTGTAGAAATAACAGTACACTAAGTGAAAAAGTAGCCCAAGACAATGACAACATTTTTATTTAAATAAGAAAAAATAATGTTTATTTTATTTAAGAGATGGCATGTGAAGAGGCTCTTCACTCTCTTCACCTGAATAGCCGCTACTGTCTGGATGGGAGATCGGCTGGATTTATACTACCTGGTAGATGTCGCCATTGCCCTTGTCCAGTCAATCTCCTAATTTCCGTCACTCGATTGTAGCCAAAAACTCCCCACTCTTCATTTCTATGAATCCAAGATAGGACAGTGGAGGAGTCACTCCAATAATAAATAGTCGTGTCTGGGATTGAAATATCCTTAACCACAAAAGCACATAACCTAGCCCCTATTGTAGCAGCTAGCAGCTCTAGTCGGGGAATCGTCATTTTCTTTACAGGTGCCACCCGAGATTTGGCTTGCAATAACTGTATGGATACTCCAGGACTCGTTTGAACTCGAATAAATACTGCTGCTGCATAAGCAGCCTGACTAGCATCACAAAACATGTACACGCTACATTCACCAATTAGTACACCCCCACCTGTTATCCATCTAGGAACGTGAACATAAGCTACATACTTTAAATCATTGAGCCAGTCTTTAATCTTCTGTTTGATGTGTTCATCAACCTCAGCATCCCAGGCTACTTAGGATTCCCAAGTTTGTTGCAATAAGATCTTGGGACAATGAGATACTGGACACGAAAATCCTATAGGATCATATATATGCTGAGCAGCAGAAAGAATCACTCTTTTGGTTATCACTTCTATGTGAATATCCTTAAAACATTTAGGATCTATGTGCAGTGTATCTGCACAACGATTCCAGGTAAGACCTAAAACATGTGATGTTTCAACAGGGCTCCCTGCTAATATCTCCGTAGGTATCTCTTCCGACCCTGACGGTATTAGGGTATCCGAGGCCTAGGGAGTCTTTCACTTTCCCGCCTTCTTTGACCCTTCTCTCATCTTTCCTGATACCCTCCTTCTGTGAGGGGTCAGCCTTCTTTTTCTTTTCCTTTTACCTCCTGCCTTGTGCTCAAGGCCCTTAAGGAGGCCAGGTGTATGTAGCCCCACCCCTTCTGGTGCACCCTAGATAATGCTACACCCTCAGGGGCTCACGGCTGGTGAGTTCGGGAGTTGGCGACCCCGAGGGATTCCTGAGCTGGGTCCGTTTTTCCCTTTTGTCCCTTCCCTTTGGGGCGGACCCTCTCCTCTCTCCCCTCTCCACTCCTCTCCTCTTTTCATTATATTTCCTTTCTCTTTAAGATTCCCGCACTGTTTTTGTTACTTGGTTCACCGTGTATCTAAATTCCCTTTTAGCTTTTTTTAAAGGTATTTTTAATCTCAACGAGCTAGAGAAAGGTATATAGAGTGGAAATGGCGCCGCCAATTTGGAAGCAGGTTGAACTGGCAGCCGCCATGATATACACTGTCAAGAGGGTGGGAGTCAGTGAGGGAGAGGCGTGACTAACGAGGCGTAATATAAGATTGGGCCTACGCAAGACCTGACAATTTAATTTGTACATTGAACGAAAACACAATCATCTTACAAGACAATACGCTACGTTGCTTATGCACAGTACATTGCATGATTTCATTATCCTTTAAAAATAATAATTTTTGTGTACAACTGACGCACCTGTTGACCTCTCTCACGGTGAGCTGTATTTCTGCAGAAGTGGTGAAGCCTGCATTTATAATACTGTTTCACAATTCGCTCGATGAGTGAAGCATAGTGAGACTTTTCCCCAGGTTCAGTAGCTGTAAATAGATGGTCAGATTTCTGAAACAGACAACCCGGTAGCATAGCAATCTGTCTTCAACTTCAGCATGAGATTCTTCGTGTTCTTTCGCAACATACTGTCATTATTCCTGATGACAATCTCAGCTGTTTTACATAATTTCACTACATCATTTGATGGATTGAAAAGGCCATCTTTCACGTCTTTCTCTTTAATCAGTCCTTCTTTCTGAACATCTTGACCCGATAAAAGCACTTCTAGGCATTCAATACAAGTTAATTTTTTGGACACTTTGCGAACGACACTTCCTGCAATGTATTGAACAAAATTTTCTACATACATATCGTTCATATGCATACCCCGCCCAGGGGATCACAACTTGTGGGACGTGGATTGGCGACCACGGGACGTCAGCTGAGACTGGCATTGCTTGCAAATCCACCCGTCAACCGTCCTGAGTCACCTCTTGTTCTCTTCAGGCACTAACGGTATCCGAGACCTGGAGAGTCTTTCAAATTCATGTCTTATTTGGCCCTTGTCTCATCTTTCCTGATACCCTCATTTTTCGAGGGATCAGACCTGATCTTTTCATTGTATCTCCTGCCTTGTGCACAATACCCTATTGAAGGCACGGCGTGAGCAGCCTCTTGAGAATTAGGCATCGTTACCAACGAGCTAACCCCCCCCCCCAGGGGCTCACATCTAGTGGGACGTGGGTTGGCGACCATGGGGCCCCAGCTGAGTCCGGCATTGCTTCCACTTGCATGTGCCGGGCTCCTCTCCGTCTTCTTTCCTGTCGACCTCACTTGGTCAACTCTTGTTCTCTTCCGACCCCGACGGTATTAGGGTATCCCAGGCCTAGGGAGTCTCTTCCTTTCCCGCCTTAATTGTCCCCTGTCTCATCTTTTCTGATACCCTACTTCTGCGAGGGGTCAGCCTTCTTTTTCTTTTCCTGTTATCTCCTGCCTTCTATTCAAGGGCCTCAAGAAGGCAGAGTGTAGGCTATGTAGCCCCACCACTTCTGGTGCACCCTGGATATTGCTACACCCTCAGGGGCTCACGGCTGGTGAGTTCGGGAGTTGGCGACCCCGAGGGATTCCTGAGCTGGGTCCGGTTTTCCCCCTTTTATCCAGTACCTCTGGGGCGGACCCTCTCGTCTTTCACTTTCCTATCTGCCTTTCATGGCTCTCCTTCCTTCCAAGTCCCTCAATCCTTATTCTTCGAGGGTTGAGGGCATTTCTTTTCCTCCTGTCCTTTATGTGCCTTATTCTCCTTTCATTATCAGTTTCTTCTTCTAGTATAGTCTATAAGTTAGTAGTTAGTTTTAGTTATAGTTTACATTTCATTTTCATCTTCACGATCACCCAAACCATTAGGGGCCGATAACCTAGATGTTAGGCCCCTTAAAACAACAATTATCATCATCATCATCATCACCAACGAGCTAGAGAAAGGTATATAGAGTGGAAATGTTAGTTCCTGCTTCTGCAGAGGGAATCTGAAATGTAAATATCACACAAACTTAACGACATTCCTGTTGTCTTATTACTTCTATTCGTACAATTGAATGACGAACACACTGACGGCATGGTCTATGTATTTTTAAATACATTTCATTCAACGCATGTTCCTGTACAGCCCGAATAATCGCAACAAGCTCTTGTCAGACGACGTTCTGAATCATGGCCGTCTTAACTCAGGTTGCCTCCGCCCAGAGCGCTGCTACGCAGCTCCTTGCCTCTCTATATACCTTTCTCTAGCTCGTTGTTTAATCTACGTTGCGTTTTGTAAGTTTTTTCGATCTAAATTACATCTCGCGATTGTTTTCAACTTCAATTACATTTTGTAAAGATAGACAATCTAAATTGCTTTTTGGTAAGTCTTTCAATGCAGGTAACCGGGCCTTTTAGTGAGAATTTTGAATTTCAATTGCATTTTGTAAGTATTGTCAATCCACATTAGTCATTTGAATCTACCGTACATTTTGTAAGTATTTTGAATTTCAATTGCACTTTGTGAATAATTTGGATTGGAACTGGGATATTTCAATCTGAATTGCATCGTGTATTCTCAATTTCAATTGCATTTTGTAAGTATTTTGAACCTCAATTGCATTTTGTACGTAATTTCGATCTCAATTCCATTTTGTGGGTATTTCGACGCTACATTGCATTTTGTACGTATTTTGAACCTAGCCTTCATTTTGTGGGTATTTTTCAATCTATTCCTTTTGTGAATCTTTTCGTTCTACATTCCCTTTTGTAAGAACATTTTGTGAGTTGTTTCAATCTGAGTTCCTTTTTGTAAGTATTTTCCGTCTCACTTAATTTTCGTTCTGGTTTCCGTTTCATTATCATTTTCGCTATCACCCAGATCATTAGGGGCCGATAACCTAGATGTTATAGGCCCCTTAAAACAACAATTATCATCATCATCATCTCCGTAGGTATCGTATACTCCCATCCCCTCAAATTAAATTTCCGAACAGCCATTTGTCTTTGAGCTTCCACTCCCACCTGGTGGTAAGCCTCGTAACAACCATCAGACTTTTATTTAAGCACTGTTGATTTCAGTCTTTTCTTTGCAATGTTGTAATTGCTTGGTAATGGGGAGTGTCCTTCTACCCAAGGCATATGTACTTCGTAACGACCTTCTGAATTGACACACACTGTATCCAGGAAGTGTTTCTTTGTTGCAGCAGCCAACTCTTCTTTGCATTTCTTCTCCACAGGATCTGTAATTCCAAGTACATCTAAGCTCCATAAGTCTGATATGATATCGCCTTTAACAAACATAGAATTCACCATCATAGTAGTATTCTTAGCTCTCGATCCACTGGGCACCTTCCCCATTAAGGTCCAACCTAGACGAGTTTCAATGACAACAAGGCCTGATGCTAACTCTTCACGACGACCTGTTAGTAATCTTCCTGCAACGTCTGCTCCTATAAGGACTACTATCGAGTCATCAGTGCAGCCAACATCCGTCAGTGAAATGTCTTTCTTCTTTAATTCTGTCATCCATGGTCCATTTTCAACGAAAGGAATCTCTTCACATATAACAGGCTGATCTAAGGCCGTAAAGTTGCAAGAGAAACCTCCGCTAAGGTTACCTAACCTTATCTGGTAACAATGATGTTTGCAACTTTCAGTATTTATACCTCCAAACAATGAATGGATTACAGCTTCTTCCCGTTGAGGTAAATACTGCATTTCTTTCGCAATATCCTTCAATATATAGGACCTCTGAGATCCTGTGTCAATGATAGCCCGTACACAAGATTCTTGACAGTCAGAAGCAACCTTTACCCTCAAAGTTTGTAAGAAAACTTTGGGACTGTGGGAGAAATTCGCCAATGCTGGGTAGATTATTGGCTGAGGAATAACCTAACCACCAAGGGCAGATGATAAATAAAAGGAGGTGGGTTTCGGACTGGAGAAAAAGGATAGAAAAATGGGAGAAGAGTCCCACAAAAGTTATGAATTTAACTTTAAATGCACTTAGAGGCGGTTGCCACTGTAAATCCGCTCTCTGATACCTAAAATGGATAAGGACCTGGTCGAAGCTGACGGGAACCGCAGCTAAGACTTGGGCGGTTTGCCAGAGTGATGATGATGATGATAATTGTTGTTTTAAGGGGCCTAACATCGAGGTTATCGGCCCCTAATGAAATGAAATGACGTGAAATGAAAGTATGTAGATAAAAACAACTCACTGCCATGGATGAAGCGAAAATGGTGTTTATAAAACAGACAGTGAGCCCCCCAAAAATATGCCTTATTTGAATAAAAAGAATAAAAGGCGGATGGTAAAAAAGGATAAAACAAATAAGGCATAGTGAACAATACAATACATAACACAATAAGAAACGTAAAACAGATTTAACCACAATTAAAAGTCGTAACTACACATTAAAACTTAAAAAAGTAACCACTCTCCCTCATGAACCGGATGACGAGGTCAGCTGACGGCCCGTCATCACGGAGAATAAGGGAGAGGGTATTAGGCAGTTTAAGAGTCCCTCGCAGATCGGCCAGATCCACACACTCCAAGAGAAGGTGTGCCACGGTTAGGTGGGCACCGCAAGTACACACAGGAGGATCTTCTCTCTTCAGCAAGTGGGAGTGCGTAGCAATCCCATGGCCGATCCGGAGTCGACAGAGTACCACAGCTTCCTTCCGGAGAGATCGGAAGGAAGATTTCCACACCTTCGTTGTCTCCTTGATGCCTCTCAGTTTGTTAGGTGGAGGCGTGGCACGCCATGCCTCCTCCCAATGCGACAGGATCGAATGCCGCAACTGAGAGCGCACATCACTAGCAGGCACCTTATATGGGAGCGAGGGCAGTGCGACTGCCTCTCTCGCCGCCTGATCAGCAAGCTCGTTTCCCGCAATACCCATGTGGCTAGGAAGCCACACAAAGGTCACCCCGGTTCCAGCGTTACGCGAACTGACGAGCTGGTCGTGCACACGCTGGACCAACGGGTGCTTCGGGAAACACACATCGATCGCTTGCAGCGCACTCAGAGAGTCAGTACACACAAGAAAGTGCTGGTGATCGTCTGATAACGTGTACCGCAGAGCCTCTAAGATGGCATAGAGCTCTGCAGTGTACACGCTACAGGCCTCGGGAAGTGAAAAGAGAAACCGACGATCCTTAACCACAAATGCACAGCCTACTTTCTCGTTTACCCTCGAACCGTCCGTGAATACAAGCCCTGATCCCGGATACCGTGTCACCACGGACTGGAACAGCCTCCGATGGACGGAGGAGTCCGTGTCCGACTTGGGGCCGGTGTGCAGATCCAGGATGATATCAGGGCGAGAGACCATCCACGGAGGGGCCTTGATAGGTACTCGGACGATACAGGAGACAGAAGGAAATCGGAACTGACGGTATAAGTCATCCAAGCGAATCCCCGCCGGCCGAGTGGCTCGGGCGAGCGCATCATACAGCCGGCGATTCGGATTGGAAAACAAACATGGATAGCTTGGATGAAGGGGCATCTGTCGAATTGTTGCAGCATAGGTTAGCAGTACTTGTTGGCGCCTCAGGTGTAAAGGAGGTACGCCAGCCTCGGCGAGCAAGCTGACGACTGGGCTCGTCCGAAAGGCACCCGTCGCCAGCCTCACACCGCCGTGGTGGACACTGTCCAGTTTAACAAGCACTGACTTACGGGCCGAACCATATGCTACACTGCCATAATCTAACCTAGATAAAATCAGTGCTTTATAAAAACGTAGAAGCACCGCGCGGTCCGCCCCCCACGATGTGCCGCTAAGAAACCGCAACATGTTGAGCTTCTTAGCACAGGCAGTCTTCAAACACCGCACGTGTGGTTCCCACGTCAATTTCTGGTCGAAAAGGAGCCCAAGGAACCGGTACGTAGCAACAACAGGCAAAGCTACATTGCCCAGATAAAGCTCGGGATCTGGATGGAGGGTGCGCTTTCGGCAGAAATGGACAACCGAGGACTTAGCGGTTGAGAATCGAAAGCCATGCTCCAGTGTCCAGCGTTCCACTCTCCGAATAGCTTGTTGTAACTGTCGTTCAGCGACCGCCATATTGTGCGCACTATAATGTAGAGCGAAGTCGTCTACATATAGCGACGGTACCACTGCTGGACCAGCAGCAGCGACTATACCGTTTATGGCAATCGCAAATAATGTTACGCTAAGCACCGATCCCTGTGGGACTCCGTTTTCCTGTATATGATATTGCGAATATGTCCCCCCTATTCGGACACGGAACAGGCGAAGGGACAGAAAATTCGCAATAAAAACCGGCAAGTTACCTCGGAATTTCCATTGATGCAGAGTAGAGAGGATGCCGTAACGCCAAGTGGTGTCATAGGCCTTCTCGAGGTCAAAGAAAACGGCGACCAGGTGATGTCTCCGGAGAAAAGCGTCCTGTATGGCGGTCTCCAGGCGTACCAGATGGTCGTTGGTACACCGTGACGCCCTGAAACCACACTGGTATTCAGACAGGAGTCCCCGTTTCTCCAGGATCCACACTAGGCGCCGATTGACCATCCTCTCGAAGAGCTTGCACAGACCGTTAGTGAGACAAATAGGTCTGTAACTCCCTGTCAATTTGGGATCCTTACCGGGCTTCAGGATAGGTATAATGATACCTTCCTGCCATTGCGCTGGAAACACACCCTCCAACCAGATACGATTAAACACCCTGAGCAAATAACGAATGCTCTCATCGTTAAGGTGTTTAAGCATCTGGTTGTGAATATTATCCGGGCCAGGAGACGTGTCCCTGCAGAGCGCCAGCGCTCCGCGGAGTTCCCACTCCGTAAAGGGCACGTTGTACTCCTCCGAAGCGCGGGAAGCAAAACTAAGCTGGAAACGTTCCGCTTCGCGCTTCAGGGCCACGAAGGCAGGGTCATAGTTATCGCAACCGGATATATCCGCAAAATACGAGGCGAGATGGTTTGCAGCGCGATAAGGATCTGTAACCAAGTCATTATCAATGGAAATTCCCGGTACAGTAGAAGATGTCTGAATGCCCGAAATGCGTCGTAGTTTAGTCCACACTTGAGAGGAGGGGGTATGTGCCGTAATAGAAGACACATACCGTTCCCAGGATCGTTTCTTACTCTGGCGAATAAGAATCCGTGCCTTGGCACGAAATTTCTTAAACGCCACCAAATTGGCCATGGTTGGACGCCGACGGTAGTGCTTATGAGCTCGACGACGGTCTCTTATTGCCGCTGCAATATCCTCTGTCCACCAAGGGACGAGTTTGCGACGAGGAGTCCCAGAAAAGGATGGAATGGACTCTTCGGCGGCAGCAAGAAGCACATCGGTGATGTGCTGTACCTCGTCATCGACGCTCCGGCAACCAAGATCAACGAAAACAGCTCGTTCTTGAAACGAGGGCCAATTTGCCCGCTTAAGAACCCAACGACTGGGGAACTCCACGGGCGTCTGGTTCAGAAGGGTAAGAACGATCGGGAAATGGTCACTGTCACAGAGGTCGTCGTGTACATACCAACCAAATAGGGGGACCAGCGCACGGCTACACACACTCAAGTCAATGTGTGAGTACGTGCCGTGCGCTAAGCTAAAATGTGTAGCTTCCCCTGTATTTAATATACATGAATCCAACCCTTGAATTAAGCCTTCCACGTCCATTCCTCTGGGGCAGGAAGATGGTGATCCCCATTGGGGGTGATGAGAGTTGAAATCACCCACGAGTAGGAAAGGGACTGGAAGTTGATCAACAAGATCTAAGACGTCATTAATATCAAGGGGTTGGTTCGGTGGAAGGTACACGTTACAAACAGTTGTCATAGCAGGCAAGGACACGCGAACTGCAATAGCTTCCAGAGGAGTGGCGAGTGGAAACTCCTCACTATAGCAGTCAGAGCGAACGAAGGTACAAACGCCCCCGGAAGCCCGGGCGGCGTCTTGTCGCTCTTTAGAGTATAGTCGGAAACCTCTCAGAACAGTCTCGTGTTCAGGTCTGAGGTTTGTTTCCTGTAGACAGACTATACTCGCCGCGTATTGGGCAATAAGCTGACGGAGCTCTGTCAAATGCCTGTCATAACTGTTACAATTCCACTGTAACAGTGCCATTGTGTGAACTTAGGGAATAAGTTGGAGCACCAAGCTACTCCAACTTTGACTCTGGAGAATCTACAGTCACTACGTCGACTATAATCTCCATGTCCTCAGGCGAGTTCATGGAGTGAATCGACTCAGTGGAAGATTTCCTGGACGCAGTTCGGCGGCGGGAGGATCTCCATGGGGAGCGCGCAGATCTGGGGGCCGAAACGTCCCCAGGCGCAGAAGCATCCGCAGGTGTTGGCGCGGATGGCTTCCCCTTTTGTGGAGAAAGGGAATGCGTAGTGCGGGGTCCCTTCTTACCCGCCCCCGGCTCTTTAAGGTATATAGACGGGTCAGGAGCCGAAGTCCTGACCCTGGTCGACGATGCCGCCTCCGCCGGCTTCGGCGCGGCTTTCGCCGACCGTTTGGATGGGGAGGAAGACTTCGACTTCCTCCCGAGTGGGGAGGAAGTCTTCAACTTCCTCCCCTGCTGTGCGGGCGGAGCAGCCTTCGCTCGCACAGCCTTCGTGCTGGCCGAAGATGGGGTTGAAGTCACCTTCGGGCTCTCTCTCTGATTCTGGGGAGTATCGAGAGATGTTGATGGCAGTGGTAAATTAGTAGGTTTCACGGTTGAGACAAAAGATGATGGAGCCGGTACCAAATTTGGTATTATGGCTCTATAATCAATCGTTGGAGAAGGCGAAATCGTGGTATGGTACTTCTTGCGGGCCTCCTGGTAGGTGAGACCATCCAGGGTTTTAATCTCCTGGATTTTCTTCTCACGCAGGAAGACAGGGCAGTTCCTGTCCCGAGGAGAATGAAATCCAGGGCAATTAGTGCACTGATATGGTGTTGTGCACTCTTCCGCTTCGTGGGGTACCTTACCGCATGTTCCACAGACGTCAGGGCTCGAGCATCGGGATAACATGTGCCCGAATTTCTGGCACTTATAACACCTCATTGGTGGAGGGATGTAAGGCCGAACGTCGCAACGGTAACTTGTTACCTTGACTTTCTCCGGGAGCACCGAAAGCTCAAAGGAAATAATGAAAGCACCAGTATCCACGATTTGACCATTGACCTTGCGCGTAATGCGCCGGACATCAGTCACGTGACGGTGCTGCATATCCTCTTTGAGCTCCTCGTCAGTGTTCAGAATCAGGTCCCGGTGGAAAATGACTCCCCGGACCAGATTCAAAGACGTGTGCTTCTCCACTTTGACAGGGATATCGCCCAAAGTGGTCACACTTCAGAAGGTGTTCAACCTGCTCACCAGTCCTAGTCTTGAGCAACAAGCTACCATTTCTCATCTTTTGTACCTTCTCAAGCTCGCCATAGACCCCTTCTATGTGCCGAGAAAACAAAATAGACTTTACCATCTTGAAATCACCCCCATCCGTTCTGGTGGCGACCAGAAACTTGGGAGTGTTAGCACCCAGATTCTCACGAACAGACTGTTCCCAGGGGGTTGATCCCCGCAGGGAATCAAAAGTTAAAGACTTGGGTGTAGGACCACCCTGTTTGGGTGTAGGTCCACCCTGGTTGGGGATTTTTCTTTTAGAACCCATGGCCAGATCATCCTCCCCGAATGCCACCGACATCCGATCACGGGCCGTCACAGTAGGCGCTACCCAGCCAGGGCAAGGCCCGCCTAGCTTGGAAGGCATTGCCCGGGGGTCCGATGTTTTACAATGCCGTATCGGCATGTACCCCTTGGCATATACTGGATTTTACAGCTCTGACATTCGGCTGTGCGGGGACCTGCGTAGTCAGGCGGATACTACTGAACGGGTACATGGCCCACCCACCTGTCGGCGCGACCAAGACCGGAACAGGCTTTCGAGCGTAGTCGCTAGCGTAAGTGGCCCATCCCCTAACAGCACGCACATATAGAAATTTTGGTTGCCAGACCCTGAAAGCAGTGACGGAAAGAAGTGCGATATAACCTAATGAGAGTTATACCGCACGGATGTATGTCTTTTAGAGCTGACTGTCAAACCCTCGAAAGGGGACCGTTCCGAGAAGCCCTTTTAGTCGCCTTTTACGACTGGCAGGGAGTACCGTGGATGTATTCGCTTCCTCCCACCCACTGGGGGTCCAATTCACAAAACAACGCGGAGTCCTTAAAGTATAGCCAAGGTCGCCCCTTTTAGTCGCCTCTTACGACAGGCAGGGGATACCGTGGGTGTATTCTAAAGCCCCCACCCACGGGGGGGGGGGGGGTTGCCAGAGAAAGGCTTTAGTGTATTCCCTCTCAAGCATGCATATGCCTACTATGGGGAAGGGTGATGGTCTGACAAGACAAATAGTAACAGATTTATTTTGTATTAACGATGGCATGAACTTAGGAAGAGTTAGGAAAGCCAGGATCTTGCCTAACTGTAGTATTTGCGTAATGATAAATCCAAAAACAAATATTTAATTTATTTAACAAGGCAAAAGAAGTTGATAACTTTAACAAATATATATTTCCAATTTGGTTAACAATTTTGGGGTCACATACCTCAGAAAGCATTAAACGTTTGCGCCAGGCAATTAACAATTCTTTAGGTTTCAAACCTTATATATGTACTAAAATCTTTGTAAGATTTAAAACAGACAAATGAAGTGATTAAAGTTTAAACATTAAATTTAGTACAAGGAGTGTACTTTAAGAAATTCCTGAGAGAATATTCTAGAGATAGTGACAACTTCGAAAATAACAATAAGATAAACATGAAGAATAAGATAGAAGTTCCTATAACTTCTTATATTTAAGCTGAATTACTGTTGGTTATTATACAAATAAGGGCAGGTCACTTACTGTGAAACCTGAAGAGAAAATCAAAAGGAAGGTTCTCGACCTCCTATGTTAAAGTAGGAATCACAAGCCAAATGGGGCAGTTTCCATTTCGTGAGACCTAGAAATAACTCACTCAAGAGTTGACAGAATTGTTTTCCCTGATTATAAGGTAGAAACAATGTAAGCTTGAACCGTGTATAAAACACGTAGTGATGCAGAAATTAATGATAAACAAGCAAATTGGAAGGGCACTTCGTTAGAGTGACACCTTATAGAAAATGATCTAGAGTTACAATTTTATTAATATGGTTTGTTAGTAGAAAGTTGAGGAAAGATCAATTGGGATTGATGATAAATGTTCATGGCCTTATTTAATGTAAACGGACGATCGCGACGCGGTAGAAAAGTTGAACAAGCACTAGTTTTCACTATAGTCTGTTAAAAAGATGAAAAGTTCACTGTAGAAACACGAAAGTTTATGGGAAAGAAAGTTATTGCAATGATGAAAATAACTGGTTGCACTAGGTAGGCGAGAGTCTATTTCTTGAGAAAGTTGTGAATTACAATCAAATGCGCCATAGAACATTCCAACGGTGGAAGAAAATTCGCTATTGCAGTTTTAATTCAGAAGTAAGATTCTTCAATTTTAAATAGTATTCTCACAAGTGAGTGAAAAATACATGACGGCAAGACTTGTAGATAAAGTACAGGATCTGGAAGGTTCCAGAACGATCTTAATAGAAGAATGGGGCCAAAGTTAATCCAGCGGAGGAACTAGCTTGGTAATTTATAGACAGCGGGTATAATATCCCACGTGGTGAGAAGATTTCTCATTTTATTAGCTTAAGAAAAGCTACTTTCTATTAAGGTTGGCTTAGACAGACAAAAGCTCAACATGGCAAATCTCGCGAAGAATAATTTTTGCCCAAAATAAGTAATCTCACGCTGTCTATAAAATATCGTTAAAAGCATGTAGAAGTTAAAACCGATGAAGATGAAGTTAAAACCTGAAGTAGGTACTTATCTTTGTTAAATGGCGAAGTTGAAGTTCCCTTTGACGTATGAGCTTAATGTGTCAACTTGGCGTAGAATGTAGAGAGTGTCTCTTGTTTTGAGGAGACTGGCTCTAGTTGAGCCTTGACTGACCGAGTCATTTGCCGACTTACAAGTGAGACCCGCTCAGCGAAGCGCAGAGGGTCCAAGGAAGGGAAAAGAGTGGGGGTAGGAGACAAAAGGAATACATATCAGAATAGACAACTTATCAAAAATAAATGTTCTTCTTGATGAATGGTCTTCAAGGAGTTGATAGCAGGCGATACTAGCACAGGATGGTGAGTGAAAAAGTAGACGAAGTTCTCTTGCTCATGGAGATAATAGCTGGCGATGGTAACGAGATCTAATGGCCAGATGGAAAAGGAAGTCCTCTTGCACCAGGAAGAATTGAGGAGCTTCAGAGATTCGCTGCTAGATGACGCTAGGTGGGTCATGGAAGATATATATCTAGAACAGACTCACAATAACATAAGAGATATGATCATCAAAGAGAAACTAGGAGATCACTGTTGGTGTTTGATAAAGAGGAAGGAATGAACAAGCAAAGAGCATTAAACTTAATATTCTCTCGTACCGTGTATTCCAAGAATACACCATACTGGGAGGGACAAACACCAACAGAGAACAAATAAGCAGTTAAACATTTAAAGGTAATGGAGCGATCAAAGACAGTGGTCTTGTGATCGGTCCATTAGTGGTCAAGACTCTGACCACCCTGACTCTCCCATCTCTTCCAGGATAACACTCGGTCACTCTACCCGAAATCCATACAAGGGGGGGGGGGGGGGGAGAAACATCCCTATCCAAGACCAAGTCCCCCACTTTAATGTCGGGACTGGAAATAAACCACTTATGTCTCCGTTGTAAGGAAGTTAAATATTCCAAGTTCCACCTCTTCCAAAAAGAATTACGGAGGGCTTCCAGTTTACGCCAAACAATAGGCAAATTAGAATCCCTATAAGAATTGGGAAGAGGAAGAGGGGCAGAAAGAGAAGTGCCGATAAGGAAGTGACCGGGTGTGAGTGGAAGCAAGTCATCAGGGTCATTGGAAAGAGGAGTTAAAGGGCGAGAATTAACAACACCCTCAATCAGAACGGACAGTGAATTGAATTCTTCGTAAGTCAAAATTCGATTACCTAAGACTTTTCTTAAATGACGTTTAGTGAGCTTTACGCACGATTCCCACCTACCACCGTGATGAGGAGCGTAGGGAGGTATAAAGCGCCATTTGAAACCCTTTGAGTAGGAAAAATTAGAAATTTGTTCCATGGCAGGAGAGGAAGTGTGAGCTTTCTTCCACAGGGGAGCTGCGCCCTGAAAGGTGGAAGCATTATCAGAGAACATCTCTGAAGGAACACCACGCCTAGCAGTGAAGCGAGAGACAGCTGATAAAGAGTAAGAAGTAGAAGCATTCGTTACTAGTTCCAAATGAATTGCGCCAGTAACCATGCTAACAAAGAGAGAAACATAAAGCTTACCAAACAATTTGCGTTTAGCTTCTGGGGAATTTCGTTGATATTGGAACGGACCCATATAGTCCACACCAGTTAAAGCAAATGGGCGTATAGGAGAAGAGCGAAAAGAGGGCAGATCGCTCATTAATTGAGTATTGATTTTAGGTTTCGCTTTGAAGCAAGGAATGCACTTGTGAATTACAGAAGAAACTTCATGAATTCCATTTAAAATCCAGTACTTTTCCCTTAAGAGGCAAAGCAGAGTGCGTGTGCCAACATGCAGATTACGATAATGAAAGTCACGTATAATTCAAGAAGTTACGTGATGTTTAGAAGGCAAAATAACGGGATGCTTTTTGTCCTCAGAGAGCAAAGATTGCGAGAGCCTTCCACCTACCCTGAGTAACCCATGGTCATCAAGGAATGGGGCTAAAGCACGAAGACGACTGGATTTGGGAAGATCCCTTTTAGAAGAAAGCAAAGACAATTCAGAAGAAAAGGCTTCTTGCTGTGTCAGTTGTAAAACCTTAATGGTAGCGAGATTCAATTCATGATTGGTAAGGTGTGGTTTGGGAATAAGAGGTTGGTCAACCACAAAATATTTCCATCTAAGGAGATAGGCGACGATTCGAAGTAATTTATGAAAGGAAGAATAGCGGGACAGCAAGGGATGAGAAGCGTTGGAAACAAGACACGAAGCAATAGATAGAGGTACTTAAGCGTCAGGCAAGTTGGAGTTTGTAGCTGGAGGTTTAGAAGGCCATGAAGAAGAGTCTTTGATTAACCACGAGGGCCCATGCCAGTACAACTGGGAAGCTGCCAATTGAGAGGGTAAACAACCACGAGAGATAATATCGGCTGGATTATCAGCACTGGGCACATGCCTCCATTGACATCCAGAAGAAAGAGTTTGAATTTTGGAAACTCTGTTTGCAACAAAAGTTTGCCAGTGAGAGGGGTTCTTGACGATCCAAGAAAGGGTGATCATGGAATCGCTCCCGAGATAGATTTGCGAGAATTCGACTTTTAATACTTCCCGTAATTTCTTAACAAGTTCTGCAGCCATGAGTGCAGCGCACAATTCAAGCCTAGGCAAAGTGATAGTTTTAAGAGGAGCGACCTTCGATTTGGCACAAACAAGGTTGGAAACTGAAGATCCATATAATGAACCGTGATAAACTAAATATGCGCAGCAACCGTAAGCTTTTTCGGAACTGTCCGCGAACACATAAGGAAAAAGGATGCGATAGAATGAGCGTTAATTAAATTCCTAGGAATTTCAATAAGGGAAAGATCCAGCAAATTGCTGCGAAACGAGAGCCAAGGATTAAGAAAAGAAAGAGAAACAGTGTCATCCCATTCACATTTGAGCGACCACAGCTCTTGCATAAAGAGTTTGGCTATAACGATAACTGGGGCAAGGAATTGAAGTGGATCAAATTTTTTTTGCAATTTCAGAGAGAATTTGTCTTTTTGTGTTAGGAAGCTCTTCTGCGAGCGAAACTTTATAGATGAGTGTCAGTGCTAGTGCACCAATGAACTCCTAGAGTATTTATAGATTCGGAGTTTCCACAAATTTCGACAGAAGAAGGATCTACGTCTTCGATGGGAAACTGGGCGAGAAACTCAGGGAAGTTGGAATTCCACTTATGAAGTGGGAAACCTCCATTCCTTAGCAATGCCTGAAGTTCTAAAGACACAAAAGAAGCTTCCTCCAAAGTGGGGAAGGACTGCAAATAATCGTCAACATAGAATGACGTAGTTAGTGCTTCAGAGGCTTTGGAATTAAATAAATGACCATCTTGTGAGGCTAGCAAGTGTAGGGATCGGATAGCCAGGAAAGCAGAGGGTTTTAAGCCATAAGTAACCGTTTTTAAGCGAAATACATTAATGGGCTTACTGATTTCATCACGCCACAAGATCCTTTGGAGATCTCGTTGTTCCGGTTGAATTAAAACTAGGCGGTACATCTGTTTTATATCAGCTATGACAGCTATGGGAAACAATCGAAAGTTTACGAGTATAGCAGATAGATCTGATTGAATAGCAGGACCAGAGTAAAGGGTGTCGTTAAGGCTGTTGCCATTAACGTCGGGTGATGAACCATTGAAAACAACTCGGATTTTATCTTTTACAAGAGGGTTTTTCCACACGGGATGATGATTTAAATAAACCGTTTCAATTGGGGGGTGCAATTCATCATCAGATTTGTTAACAACTTCCATATGATCTAATCTTTCATACTCATCCATGAAATCAGTGTACTGCTGTTTAACAAGAGGTTCTTTCTTGAATTTGCTCTCGATAGCAAAGAGAGCTTTTCGAGCTTTGGGCTGAGAGTTAATAAGTTTTGGAGGATTATGTAATCTTGGCATTTGAACAACGAACCGGCCATCAGAAGAACGAGTGGTGGTGTTCAAAAATTTGCTCACTGAATTCATTTTCTGAAGAGGTTACATTAGGAGGATCGACGCTTTCAAGCCTCCAGAACTGTTCCAGGTCAGTATTGGAGAAGTAACATTGCGATGCGGGTTGGGAAGAATAATGGGGAAGTTGACCTGTGACGATCCATCCAAAATTAGTGTCTCTGGCGACCACGTTTGAGGATAACTTGCGAACCTGTTTTCGAAGGCAATTCCAGAAAACATTGGCACTAAAGAGTATGTCAATAGGGTTTTGCATGTTGAACAAAGGATCGGCTAGCTTTAAATGCGAGGGAATCTTTATACCGTAAGTATTAATAGAGCTGCTAGGAGTGTCCTTGCCAATACTGGTAAGAATGAGACAGTTTAAGTTAAGATTGGTGTTTCTTTGGCAAACGTCTCTGATTTTCAATTTTGAAGACTGCAAGACTTGAGTTTTCAAATTGTCAATGCCGGATACATTGATAGAAGTAGGCGATTACGAAAGACCTAGTTTTTTAATTAACGATTGCGAAACAAAGTTGTGTGTTGAAGCGGAATCGAGAAGACCACGGGTTCGAAACCAATTTCCAAATTTATCTTGGATTTTGAATTGTACAGTGGACAAAAGGACTTGCGCACTGTGAGAAGTTTCGGCGTTAGAAATGCAGGAAGAAGCATTAGTTTGTTCGGAGCTGCTCTGCATGGAGTTTGGAGAAGCGGGTACTGGTGACCTCGATTTGTCATGAACGTGCAATAAAGAATGATGCGGTTTTTTAACAATGGAAACAGAGGTTGGAAGTCGTACACTTAGAAGAAGAATGCTTAGGTGACAAGCAGTTGAAGCAATGTTTACTATTGAAGACAAACTTCCTTCGGTCTTCGACAGACAATTCTTTAAAAGATTTGCAGGAGTACAAAGTGTGAAGCTTTTTTACAGAGCGTGCATTTTAAAGATTTGTTGAGCGGCCTGATATGTTCTCTTGGATGGTTGAAAGAAGCGGAACGGGTTTGCTTGTTCTCGACAGATGGGGGCTGATGACCATTTGAAAGGACAAGTTTTTTCTCAAAAATGTGACCCTTATGACTCGTTTCGACATTTTCGCACTGAAATGAGAGTGCTGTAAGGACTTGGCACCGACTGTTGAGAAACGAGATGAGGTGTTCAAACGAATTTTCCTCGTTGCGAGTGAGTTCGATCTCCCAAGCCTTTAATGTCGAAAAATCGAATCTTGATGTAGCAAGATGAATAAGGACTGTGTCCCACGTTTGGACTGGTTGCTTGAGTTGATATAACGCTCTCACGTGCAATTGAATAGAGTCTAACAGGTCTCTTAAAGGGGTGACGTCATTAGGTTTGACGACTGGCAGGTTGAACAGACAGCGGATATGGCGGGCTACACTCAAACGTAAATTGCCATATCTCTCTTTAAGGAGATTAAAGGCGATGTGGTAGTTATCTGCGCTTAAAGGCAGTGACTGAACCAAGGCCAAGGCCTCGCCTTCCAAGGACGCACGCAGGAAATAGAACTTATGAATGTCGACAACGTCTGAGTTTTCATGAATTAGGGAGCAGTAAAGTTCATAAAAAGAATACCATTCACCTTCCTGGCCTGAGAAGTGAGGTAGGCTTATCTTTGGAAGTAACGGTTTCGGTTTATCCTTGTGAACTGAAGCGGGTGCGAACTGGGCCGGATTGATGACCCTAGTGTCCGGTTCTGAGATACTGCGGATCAGTTGGTGGGTCTTGGCAATCCCTTCAAAATACAAGGGTTCAACCTCGTCCCGATCCGATTGAAGTTCTGGGCAAGCGGATTCAATCTCGGTTTGAGTTTGATCGTAATAATCATAGGACCGTTCGTACAACTTAAGGCGTTGTGTCAAGATGTCTAAATCACACTCGGCGGGATTTAATTTGTTGATGAAATTTCTGAATCTGGTGAGTTGCCCTTTATAGGAAGAACGTCTAGCAATGAGAGTTTCATCTTTTTCAGTAGGAGCCATGACAAAGAAAATAGATTGAAATGTAACTCACGAAACTGTGGAACCTTGGAGATGCTGTCAAGTTGGCAGCAGCGAATAAGTTGAAAGAAAGGGACACACCAAAGGAGACAGGAGCGGCCTCTTTCCCCTTCACAGGCTTTGCACGATGTAGTTATAGCTGAAAGATTCAAAGCAGGTATTACTAATTTGTAAGGTATTGTCAAATGACACTTGACAAAGAATAGAAATAGCAAATGGACTCTCCCGGGTTTCTGGTACCAACTTTTGGGTAGATCATTGGCTGAGGAATAACCTAACCACCAAGGGAAGATGATAAATAAAAGGAGGTGGGTTTCGGACTGGAGAAAAAGGATAGAAAAATGGGAGAAGAGTCCCACAAAAGTTATGAATTTAACTTTAAATGCACTTAGAGGCGGTTGCCACTGCAAATCCGCTCTCTGATACCTAAAATGGGTAAGGACCTGGTTGAAGCTGAAGGGAACCGCAGCTAAGACTTGGGCGGTTTGCCAGAGAAAGGCTTTAGTGTATTCCCTCTCAAGCATGCATATGCCTACTATGGGGAAGGGTGATGGTCTGACAAGACAAATAGTAACAGATTTATTTTGTATTAACGATGGCATGAACTTAGGAAGAGTTAGGAAAGCCTGGATCTTGCCTAACTGTAGTATTTGCGAAATGATAAATCCAAAAACAAATATTTAATTTATTTAACAAGGCAAAAGAAGTTGATAACTTTAACAAATATATATTTCCAATTTGGTTAACAATTTTGGGGTCACAGACCTCATAAAGCATTAAATGTTTGCGCCAGGCAATTAACAATTCTTTAGGTTTCAAACCTTATATATGTACTAAAATCTTTGTAAGATTTAAAACAGACAAATGAAGTGATTAAAGTTTAAACATTAAATTTAGTACAAGGAGTGTACTTTAAGAAATTCCTGAGAGAATATTCTAGAGATAGTGACAACTTCGAAAATAACAATAAGATAAACATGAAGAATAAGATAGAAGTTCCTATAACTTCTTATATTTAAGCTGAATTACTGTTGGTTATTATACAAATAAGGGCAGGTCACTTACTGTGAAACCTGAAGAGAAAATCAAAAGGAAGGTTCTCGACCTCCTATGTTAAAGTAGGAATCACAAGCCAAATGGGGCAGTTTCCATTTCGTGAGACCTAGAAATAACTCACTCAAGAGTTGACAGAATTGTTTTCCCTGATTATAAGGTAGAAACAATGTAAGCTTGAACCGTGTATAAAACACGTAGTGATGCAGAAATTAATGATAAACAAGCAAATTGGAAGGGCACTTCGTTAGAGTGACACCTTATAGAAAATGATCTAGAGTTACAATTTTATTAATATGGTTTGTTAGTAGAAAGTTGAGGAAAGATCAATTGGGATTGAGGATAAATGTTCATGGCCTTATTTAATGTAAACGGACGATCGCGACGCGGTAGAAAAGTTGAACAAGCACTAGTTTTCACTATAGTCTGTTAAATAGATGAAAAGTTCACTGTAGAAACACGAAAGTTTATGGGAAAGAAAGTTATTGCAATGATGAAAATAACTGGTTGCACTAGGTAGGCGAGAGTCTATTTCTTGCGAAAGTTGTGAATTACAATCAAATGCGCCATAGAACATTCCAACGGTGGAAGAAAATTCGCTATTGCAGTTTTAATTCAGAAGTAAGATTCTTCAATTTTAAATAGTATTCTCACAAGTGAGTGAAAAATACATGACGGCAAGACTTGTAGATAAAGTACAGGATCTGGAAGGTTCCAGAACGATCTTAATAGAAGAATGGGGCCAAAGTTAATCCAGTGGAGGAACTAGCTTGGTAATTTATAGACAGCGGGTATTAGATAATATCCCACGTGGTGAGAAGATTTCTCATTTAAATAGCTTAAGAAAAGCTACTTTCTATTAAGGTTGGCTTAGACAGTCCAAAGCTCAACATGGCAAATCCCGCGAAGAATGATTTTTGCCCCAAATAAGTAATCTCACGCTGTCTATAAAATATCGTTAAACGCATGTAGAAGTTAAAACCGATGAAGATGAAGTTAAAACTTGAAGTAGGTACTTATCTTTGATGCATGGCGAAGTTTAAGTTCCCTTTGACGTATGAGCTTAATGTGCCAACATGGCGTAGAATGTAGAGAGTGTCTCCTGTTTTGAGGAGACTGGCTCTAGTTGAGCCTTGACCTGACCGAGTCAACTGCCGACTTACAAGTGAGACCCACTCAGCGAAGCCCGGAGGGTCCAAGGAAGGGAAAAGAGTGGGGGTAGGAGACAAAAGGAATACATATCAGAATAGACAACTTATCAAAAATAAATGTTCTTCTTGATGAATGGTCTCCAAGGAGTTGATAGCAGGCGATACTAGCACAGCATGGTGAGTGAAAAAGTAGACAAAGTTCTCTTGCTCATGGAGATAATAGCTGGCGATGGTAACGAGATCTAATGGCCAGATGGAAAAGGAAGTCCTCTTGCACCAGGAAGAATTGAGGAGCTTCAGAGATTCGCTGCTAGATGACGCTAGGTGGGTCATGGAAGATATATATCTAGAACAGACTCACAATAACATAAGAGATATGACCATGAAAGAGAAACTAGGAGATCACTGTTGGTGTTTGATAAAGAGGAAGGAATGAACAAGCAAAGAGCATTAAACTTTATATTCTCTCGTACCGTGTATTCCAAGAATACACCAAATGCTACATTTCCAAAATCTGACTTGGTTGTTGTGTCAATATGAGGCTTCAATTCCTCACACATCAAAGTTACATGATGTTTTCCACACACACAACATCTTAAAACAGCTCGTCAATTTTTAGTTACATGCCCTGGCTTTAAACAAGAAAAACAACAACCCTCTGTTTCAGTATTTTCTGCTTCTCTGCTACATTCATGCTTTGAGCTGTGAAACAGTCAGAACTATTATGAGACTTGTCACAAAAAATACAAGTCTTCTTCGCTTCTTTAACATCTCCAGTTGACAATAATCCGGCTGCTGTAGGTACGTTCTCTTTAGGGTAGAATTTGTGAATTGGTCTCTCATTGACACTAGTTTTAGCTTCACAGCGTCCTAAACCAAAACCAGTCAGAGCAAGTGTAATTCTTTCTTCCCCTTTTCTGTTCTCAGAAACTCCATCAAGTTGCTGAGTCTTTCTTTAGCATCCTTCATCTCCCCCCTACTAGCACTTCTATGCCATGCTTTCAAAAACTCTTCAGGGAAGCATGACTCTATTAATGGGAATAGCATAGCAGAACATTTATCTGTCGTGACACCTAGTGTTTCAAGAGCTCTCAAATATGATTCAAGTTTATCATACAGTGAATCCAAAACTATTGATTCCTTTGATTGATGGGTAGAAAAAATTAGCTTCAACACTTCTCTAAAATACACCTCAACTAACAAGTCGTCCCTTCCGAACCTCGATTTCAGACTAGTCACTGCTTTGGAGTAGTTTTCAGCCGTAGGAGGAAAACTATCCACAACTTCTCTTGCTCTTGATCCCTGTGTAGTAGATTGAATTAGGTATTGGAATTTGTCCTCGGGTGCAATATCAACATCTTGATCAATCTTTTGAAACTGGCTCCAGAAGGGCAACCATTCCCTTACATCACCTCCAAATTTTCTTAATTCCAGTTTGGGCAACTTAAACTTTCTTTCTTGTTGATGATTAGCGCTGGGAACACTTCCATCACAGTCATAATTAGCGAGTATCTGTGACGTTCTTACCTTCATATTAATAAACTTACTGCGATAATCTTCTGCCACCTCCATTTCATTGTCAAAAACAACCTCGTCGTCATCTAGCATCAACTCCATTATTTTGGCATCTGATTCTCGCAGTTCCGCGGCTCTTTCTTCAAGCACAGTTAAAGAGACTTCCACAGCAATCATATCCATCTGCGATGCTTCCATTGCATCTTTCAACTTATTTAAAGCTCTCGTAAAAGCCGCTCGAAAAGCTCTTCTCTGACGCACTAATCGGTCCATGTTGCTTCGTTTAATGTTATTTTACGTGCCGTAAAAGCGTCCTGTCACGGTCGCCAATATGTTAGTATTACACTCACCGGTGTACCGCAGGTTCTTATCTTAATTTCTGTAAGGAGAAGATATCAATTCAAAAGGTACAATTTATTCATACATCTGGATGAAAAAAATTGACATTCGAAAAAGCAAATATTTCCAAAGAGTACAGACAAAACTTAACACATGCCGTTGACCACAAACTTAGTGACTAGGCCATCAAATTTTGCTTGCACATTCTTGTACACACTTTTCTTGGTAAACCCATGTGTTAATGTAGTTTGCAGCATTTTCTTTTTACTGGTGCCAGCACCGTCTTCAGGGCATATTTTTATCTTTCATTTCAGTGAATTTATTTTAGCCCATTGAGTTTTATACTCTTAAATTCACTGAGTATACCAGGATGGATTCTCTAAAATAAAAATCAAGAAACGTTTTATTAAACATGTACGGTTAGCTATTGTCTTATTTATCTTACAATTTACATTCACGAGACTACAGAATACAGGTACTCGGCTTATACTGGTGCAGCGCTGTGAATTGCAAAGCAAATCACATTAAAAACAAAATTTTGTTTGCTTCCTTCTCTCCTTAAGCCTACTCCAATGCAAAGGAGGTCAACTTCTGCGAGTTATTTAAACCAAGGTGAACACCACTGTCGTTAGGCGATGGAAAGAACAGGAGTGATAATGGGGAAAATTTCAGAGTTGAGGGTATATATCCTATTTAAGTATGTATGTGTGTTGAGTCTTGACACAATTGACCGTGCTCTTGAGTGTGTACAATATTGTGGGGATTATAGAATTTTGGGTTCAGGTATACACTGCGGTACGGTATGTACGTGTCGTGGGGAAATGTTTAGTGTACTCGATGACGTTGCAGACGTTGATATTCATATTTTGCTGTCTCAGGTTGAAAAAATAATGGGAATACTCTATATGAACAATATCTGGCGACAATATCTTGGATGATGTCGCGTTCCACTCTCACCCCCCTTCCCTAATAGTCACGTACAGAGGTGGAGCACCCCACAGCAGATCATGTGATCAATAACAATGCCATGCGGGAACTAAAACCATAAAACTTACCAGAAACCGCACAAGTTCAAAGTTTTATCGAGAACATTCAAATAGCCTATATAAATCTCAGACAAAGCCACTTGAAGCTATTCAGAACAAATCTTTGAAAGGACGACACTGAAGGTTTAAATGATACATCGACTACATGTTCAATTCTATGACACATTGTGTTAACGCTTTACATAGAAACCCAAACATTAATCCTGAATGAGACCAGAACGTGGCTTTTACACTGGCATCAGACGTCATAGTGACTCTTATATATAAGTGGGCCGATCCTTCTTGACCGGCGGTACATATTACGTACGCAGTGGTGTCTCCGTGCACAGCGAGCATTCATACTTTGTGATCAGTGCAAAAAGAGTATGTAATGTGTCCTCGGTACCATATGTGCATCTTCAGTGGTCTCATTGTTCTACTCGGACTGCAAGAAGAATTATTACACGTTTACTACCGGCCCATCTATACCTTGTTTCATCTTCGGGGGAACATTACCTATTCAAATTAGTAACTCAGATCACTCCTGCACCAGAAATATGTGCTATATTATGTAAATATATGTTTTAATTTGTTGCCCTTTCAACCACGACGGCCATGTTCCGACAGAGCTTTTATCTCGCTCAACTGTCATCAAGGCACACTCAACGGCATACACCGAAGCGCATACATTGTTGCCAACATGTGGGATACAAAATACACCACTCTCATTAAAGATTATTGGTGCGAGATAAGTGGACTAGGCAAATACCATAGGTTTGGATGAAATTTATTGTTGCGTGTATAACCCCACTGTGCGTGACAAAATCCAGGGGTGTTAACTTATATTGGGCCACGCTACGTAACAATTAATGGTCTAGGCTAAATCCGTTGGTCTGGATGAAAATATTGGGCTAAGCAAAAACCATTGGTTTGGATGAAAATTGTTGATAAGTTATGTTATTCTTGATTGAAATTGGAGAGTGTTAACTCGCAACTCCATGTCTAAAAGACTGAAACTTGGTGCACTTTCACATTAACTTGACGGCGCTCTTTTGTCTTACAATACCGGATATGAAATAGTGCCGAATGCATGTGGTTGACAATTTTGTCATTGAAGAAAATTCATGCACATAATGGCGGCCACAACTAGACTATCCTATATAAGTCGTGATCTAAAAAGGGGAAGGTGGGTGGGTTGTGGTCAGCGGAGGAGTAAACATCTATTACTAGGCTACATCATTTCCTGATTTATTTTTCATAATTTGATAAGGTATTTTGGCTAATTTCTGTACTATAGAAAATATTATTGTTTGTTCTGCGCTACCAGACAAACCTGACCAGGAGGTAAGGCCCCAGGCCCCTTTGCTTGTAGTAGAAGCAGTCATTTTCATTCAGACAGTGGCTTAACCTAGTAGCGACCAATGGTTTCGCCCAGACAGTGGTCTAACCTAGTAGCGACCAATGGTTTCGCCCAGACAGTCTTCTAACCTAGTAGCGACCAATGGTTTCGCCCAGACAGTGGTCTAACCTAGTACCGGTAGAACCAATGGTTTCGCTCAGACAGTGGTCTAACTGAGTAGCGACCAATGGTTTCCCCTATACCGTCATCAAGCTAGCAGCGACCAATGACTTTAGAAGAGTACAACTTTTCAATTAAATTGAACTAAACGTAATTTATGAACATTCACAGCTCACGACCAAACCTCGCGCTTGAATACATCACATGCGACTGCATTCACACGTAAATGACACTGCTTGAAACCACATACAGCCGACTTAATAGGCTATGGCGGCAATTCCAGCCACATCAAACAAATGAACATAAACGTACGCATGCCATCGACTACGCTAAAAAAAAAATACCTAGACAAGTAGCCTACGTATCACGGTGTAGACTTGGACCGCCTAATGACCCTAAAAATTGTTCTGAATAATAATAATATTGGTTTTACATCCTGTTTAACTACTGGGGCTTTTAGAGACGCTGGGGTGCTGGAATTTTCCCCCAAAAGGGATTATTAACGTGCCAGAAAATCTGAGATGGCTCCCTTGCATTCAGGCACCCCCAAAAGCCAACTGGCCGTCCCAAGATTTGAGGGTTTGATACCCATCTCAAATGGATTTCTGTGGTTTCCCACTTCTACTCCTGGCAAATGCCAGGATGGTTCCTAACTAAAGGCCACGGCCACCTCCTTCCCAATCATATCCCCAATTTTCAAATACACATATTACCGTAATACAGCCATCACAACAGCACAGGTTATCATTTATTACAAGCCCCCAGGGGCTCACATCTTGTGGGCGTGGGTTGGCGACCACGGGGCCCCAGCTGAGTCCGGCATTGCTTCCACTTACTTGTGCCGGGCTCCTCTCTGTCTTCTTTCCTGTCGACCTCACTTGGTCAACTCTTGTTCTCTTCTGACCCCGACGGTATTAGGGTATCCGAGGCCTAGGGAGTCTCTTCCTTTCCCGCCTTAATTGGCCCTTGTCTCATCTTTTCTGATACCCTCCTTCTGCGAGGGGTCAGCCTTCTTTTTCTCTTCCTTTTACCTCCTGCCTTGTGCTCTAGGCCCTTAAGGAGGCAGGGTGTATGTAGCCCCACCACTTCTGGTGCACCCTAGATAATGCTACACCCTCAAGGGCTCACGGCTGGTGAGTTCGGGAGTTGGCGACCCCGAGGGATTCCTGAGCTGGGTCCCTTTTGTCCCTTACCTTTGGGGCGGACCCTCTCCTCTTTCACTTCCCTATATGCCTTTCATGGCTCTCCTTCCTTCCAAGTCCCTCAATCCGCCTTCTCCGAGGGTTGAGGACATTTCTTTTCCTCCAGTCATTTATTTGCCTTATACTCCTTTATTGTTCCATTTCTTCTTCTAGTATGCCCCCCAGGGGCTCACATCTAGTGGGTTGTGGGTTGGCGACCACGGGGCCCCAGCTGAGTCCGGCATTGCTTCCACTTACTTGTGCCGGGCTCCTCTCTGTCTTCTTTCCTGTCGACCTAACTTGGTCAACTCTTGTTCTCTTCCGACCCCGACGGTATTAGGGTATCCGAGGCCTAGGGAGTCTTTCACTTTCCCGCCTTCTTTGGCCCTTCTCTCATCTTTCCTGACACCCTCCTTCTGTGAGGGGTCAGTCTTCTTTTTATTTTCCTTTTACCTCCTGCCTTGTGCTCAAGGCCCTTAAGGAGGCAGGGTGTATGTAGCCCCACCACTTCTGGTGCTCCCTAGATAATGCTACACACTCAGGGGCTCACGGCTGGTGAGTTCGGGAGTTGGCGACCCCGAGGGATTCCTGAGCTGGGTCCGTTTTCCCCTTTTGTCCCTTCCCTTTGGGGCGGACCCTCTCCCCTCCCCACCCCTCTCCTCTCCAATCCTCTCCTCTTTTCATTATTAGTTAGTTTTAGTTTTAAGTTTACATTTCATTTTCATCTTCACGATCACCCACACCATCAGGGGCCGATAGCCTAGCTGTTAGGCCCCTTAAAACAACAATTATCATCATCATCATCATCATTTTCATCTTCACGATCACCCAAACCATCAGGGGCCGATAACCTAGATGTTAGGCCCCTTAAAACAACAATTATCATCATCATCATCTTCTTTCCTGTCGACCTCACTTGGTCAACTCTTGTTCTCTTCCGACCCCGACGGTATTAGGGTTTCCGAGGCCTAGGGAGTCTCTTCCTTTCCCGCCTTAATTGGCCCTTGTCTCATCTTTTCTGATACCCTCCTTCTGCGAGGGGTCAGCCTTCTTTTTCTCTTCCTTTTACCTCCTGCCTTGTGCTCTAGGCCCTCAAGGAGGCCGGGTGTATGTAGCCCCACCACTTCTGGTGCACCCTAGATAATGCTACACCCTCAGGGGCTCACGGCTGGTGAGTTCGGGAGTTAGCGACCCCGAGGGATTCCTGAGCTGGGTCCGTTTTCCCCTTTTTGTCCCTTCCCTTTGGGGCGGACCTTCTCCTCTCTCCCCTCTCCTCTCCTCTTTTCCTTCTATTTCCTTTTCTCTTTAAGATTCCCGCACTGTTTTTGTTACTCGAATCACCCTGTATCTAAATTCCCTTTTAGCGATTTTTTAAGGCATTTTTGATCTATGTTGCATTTTGTAAGTTTTTTCGATCTAAATTACATCTCGCAATTGTTTTCAACCTCAATTGCATTTTGTAAAGATTGACAATCTAAATTGCTTTTTAGTAAGTCTTTCAATGCAGGTTGCGGGGCCTTTTAGTGAGTATTTTGAATTTCAATTGCATTTTGTAAGTATTTTCAACCAAAACCGCATTTCGCACGAATTTTGAATCTAAATTGCATTTTGTTTGGTGGGCATTTTGCACATATTTTGATTCTCAATTGCATTTTGTGGGTATTTTGAATCTAAATTACATTTGTCAAGTATTTTCAATCTAAATTGCTTTTTGTAAGTATTGTCAATCCACATGAGTCGTTTGAATCTACCGTACATTTTGTACGCATTTTCAATTTCAATTGCATTTTGTAAGTATTTTGAATTTCAATTGCACTTTGTGAATAATTTGGATTGGAACTGGGATATTTCAATCTGAATTGCATTGTGTATTTTGAATTTCCATTGCATTTTGTAAGTATTTTGAACCTCAATCGCATTTTGTACGTAATTTCAATCTCATTTGCATTTTGTAAGTATTTTGAATTTCAGTTGCATTTTGTAAGTATTTCGGCGCTACTTTGCATTTTGTACGTATTTTGAATCTAGCCTACGTTTTGTGGGTCTTTTTCAATCTATTCTTTTTGTGCAACTTTTCGTTCTAAATTCCCTTTTGTAGGACCATATTGTGAGTTGTTTCCTTGTGAGTTCCTATTTGTACGTATTTTCCGTTTTCGATAATTTTGTTCTGGTTTCCATTTCATTATCATTTTCGCTATCACCCAGATCATTAGGGGCCGATAACCTCGATGTTAGGCCCCTTAAAACAACGATTATCATCATCATCATCATTTATTACAAACCCAAGTTCACAGTGCTACATAACCATGATAACGCTAAACCCCCCAAAATAAGCAACAAAAGAGTGGTTTGTTTGTATTTTCAGCACTATTTCCTTTTAATGTTGATATTACTTGTGTATAATCACGAAAGCGATTATCACTTAATCCTTTCATCTTGAGAGATAAATGGATTAATCATCAATAATACTTGCTTATTGCATGGTGAAGGTTGTGTTGATATATTCATGCGATTACTTTGAATTAGCTATTGAGTGTTTTCCCTCTTTAACGTATTACAATTCATTGCGCCCGACCCACGCTAGCGCCGAAGTGCGACCACGTGTTCCGAGCTTCAGTCGGTACATTTTTCTTTTTTGTTGTTGTTTTTGTTTATGCTGCACATTAATAAAACAATACGTAATGCTTATCACTTACCTTCAAATGAGTTGAAGTTAGTAGTGGCGCTGTAAGTGCCACTGATAATAGATTGTTTAGCAGGAGCGCAGAGCACACACGATGCTTTCACTTTCCCATTTGATTCTTCCACAACACTAAAAAATTTACCTTCAAGAATGGCACACTTCGTCTCAAACAGAGTAGTGACTACTTCCTTACTCAATGCCATAGCGTAAGGTAAATTAAGTTAATAGAAATTAAACGCTGATGTAGAACGGCCAAAGAAGATAGGAGCACGACTTACCTCGGCGACTTTCAATGCAAGACAAAGCCAAACTCGCCGGATGCTACAGAGATGTGTTTCGTAAATGCGAGCCCTTCTCAGGCAAGGGCAGCCAACACAAATTCTTACTTCGTTCTATGGGAAACGCAAAATACAATCAAAAACCAATACATTTTAATCTCCCTGCCATCTCTTGCAACATTACATCGAAGCACACATTAGTTTCTACAACTACATCTTAAAATTTCACACGTTTAAGGGTTATGAATATAACACAAAAATTTCCACCATTGGTAACAAAGGCTAAGACAAAGGCAAACAAGGGATCCTAGCGGAAACAGATTAATGAACACAAAGGAAAACAACTAGCCCAAACAAGGCAAATTTAAGATTGTATTTTGATTTTTCCTTTGTATTTTGAAAATACAAAATACTCAAATAGTATTTTCGATACAGACACAAAATACAAGCTCCGAAATGTATTTTCGATACAAAATACAAAAGTATCGAAAATACGTATTTTAAATACATGTATTTTCGATACTGCCCAACTCTGGATTCACATATCACAAAAAATATTAGTTCTAAGTTTTGCCACTAGGCGAAAAATTGTGCCATAAGCAATGGTAGGGGACACATAAACAATGCAGGAATGATCTAACACATGATAACGGTGGTTCTGGGAGGTTTATTAGCTTTTATGGCCTCCCAAATCAGCAGCATGCTGCATCCGTAATACGACATGGTTGACAGTTGCCCGCAGCATATAGGGTGAAATCAGAGCGACATGTTGTCGTATGCTCGCCTTTAGATCAAGCAGAGACCGGACATTTCCCTGATAGACATGATCTTTCAAATATCCACACAACCAAAAGTTACATGGAGTTACGTCGGGAGACCTGGAAGGTCACGCATCTGGAAAATGCAGATAGATAATGCGGCCGTTAATGTAGGCGATTCGAAGCGATTCATCACCCGGCGAGCGATTTGTGGTGTTGCCCCATCTTGCATGAAAATAACGGTGTGGTCACAGATGCGTCCCTACAAAGCTGGAATTATGTGTCGCAAAAGGAGTTCCCTATACCGTGCAGATGTCACTGTACACCGAACAGGCCCACGAGAGGTCGTTTCATCAAAGGAAACCGGAACGAGAATGAAGGAGCTTGTAAAACCCCACCAAACCCATCACGTAAGGTGAATGCAATGGTTGTTCCTGCACAACGTTTGGAGGAGTCTAACCCCATATGCGACAGTTCTGTACATTCACTGCACCCTCCAGCTTAAAATATGTCTCGTCAGTCAACAGAATACAGGGTCTTTCATATAAAGTAAGAACGGCGAGTTGCAGTTTTGTTATTCGTTGCTGCGGTGGCCTTGGCCGAGCTTGAAGCGCGCCATGCCCCCTGCTGTACTGTTGAGAGCGCGCGCATAGTACATACGAGGCTGAAATCATTCAGTGCTGGTTTGGACTAAATGGCAGATGATCCAAAATTTCACACTCGAATTCTTTGTAAAAGTCTATCGTAACGTTGGAACAGTGCGGTCGTGAATGATTTGCACCTTTTCGAGAATTAAAGGTATGGTTGGGCGGCAACGCCGCGCTAAAAAGGAAAAACTTCAGGAGGCTGTCCAGACGTACCCACCTCAGTGGAGGCAGAATATTTTGCCGTGAGCATTGGAAAGCTGGTGTAATGATACGGCAAATATTTAAATCGTTTTGGCGATTATTTTGAGACATACGAATAAAACAAGAAAACATTTAGCAGTAATATCAGTTTTGTATGTCAATTTGTTACTTTTATACAGTCAATCGGAACTTGAAAAAAAAAACCAGTCCTCGTATGTACTATGCGCGCGCTCTCAACAGTACAGCAGGGGGCCATGGCGCGCCACAAGCTCGGCCAAGGCCACCGCAGTAACGAATAAAAAAACTGCCGCTTGCCGTTCTTATTTTATATGAAAGACCCTGTATTTCCCCGGCCATATGTTGTCCACTTCCACGCGCGTCAGAAACCGAAGGGCAAACTCATGGCGTTGTGCAACAACTTGGTGTTTCAATTTGTGAACAGTATGAAGTTTGTAGGGATACCAGTGTAAAATGTGCCGCACAATCTTGTGAAATGTTGGCCAGCGTAGTGACACAGCTCGAACACTGGTTACTTACTGCTACAGCTAAAGCATCCATGGGGATGGCCCCCTGTCCTCTTCCTGGTGCCACACCTAATTCACCTGTTTCCCCAACATTTTTTATCATTTTCTTCCACCCATTACTTGTCATAGGACCTCTTCTCAGCGATATTCCCGCAATGCAGCGTTACTATGGCTGCCATTCTGATAAAACAACCAGTCTCTGTTTCCAACAGGCAATACGTTTCACACGGAAAAGTTCAATTTTCTTATGTTACAACGAAGATTCACTTCACAAAAGGAATCAACATGTGTCACCAAGGATCTAACACAACGCACTTCTACCAGAAGAACCTTTTGACGTCCGAGTTATGTAATAATGCACGTTCTGACCGCTTACGGCTCCATATTCTTGCCTGGTGGCAAAACTTGGAACTAATAATGTTTGTGGCATACTTGGTGAGCGCATTGTTTAGGTAACATATCTACGAAATTTCAGAATACTTCAATCGTTACAGCTCGTGTTGTACCGCGATGAGTACCATATCTTATTGTTGACACCCGTTGAAATTGACTGCATCACTACGGTGCTAAGAATCCTCTTCCTGTATTAGCGGGATTTCAGGATTTGTTGAATATAATGTTCTTTTAGGCTCTGCCGTGTTCGTCCTGGACACACCTAGTTAAAAATTGGTAAGTTCTTGGAAATTAAGAATAAACTTTTATGCTACTATGAATAATTCATAAACCGTTTCACTTGGAATTTAGAAGGCTCCATATCTTTTTCAGCAGCTCTCTTGCCTCTTCTCATTTTTTGGGCAAACTGGGACATGTTACCAACAGTTTATCTGCAGCGTCAACCCTCTTAGCATCAATACCCTTTAGTGTTTGTACCATATGGACTCCAGGAGTGAAGCCCAGCTTCTTTATAACATTTCACCCCCAGGGGCTCACTTCTAGTGGGCGTGGGTTGGCGACCACGGGGCCCCAGCTGAGTCCGGCATTGCTTCCACTTACTTGTGCCGGGCTCCTCTCTGTCTTCTTTCCTGTCGACCTCACTTGGTCAACTCTTGTTCTCTTCTGACCCCGACGGTATTAGGGTATCCGAGGCCTAGGGAGTCTCTTCCTTTCCCGCCTTAATTGGCCCTTGTCTCATCTTTTCTGATTCCCTCCTTCTGCGAGGGGTCAGCCTTCTTTTTCTCTTCCTTTTACCTCCTGCCTTGTGCTCTAGGCCCTTAAGGAGGCAGGGTGTATGTAGCCCCACCACTTCTGGTGCACCCTAGATAATGCTACACCCTCAGGGGCTCACGGCTGGTGAGTTCGGGAGTTGGCGACCCCGAGGGATTCCTGAGCTGGGTCCGTTTTCCCCTTTTTGTCCCTTCCCTTTGGGGCGGACCTTCTCCTCTCTCCCCTCTCCTCTCCTCTTTTCCTTCTATTTCCTTTTCTCTTCAAGATTCCCGCACTGTTTTTGTTACTCGAATCACCGTGTATCTAAATTCCCTTTTACCATTTTTTTAAGGCATTTTTGATCTATGTTGCATTTTGTAAGTCTCTTCGATCTAAATTACATCTCGCGATTGTTTTCAACCTCAATTGCATTTTGTAAAGATTGACAATCTAAATTGCTTTTTAGTAAGTCTTTCAATGCAGGCGTCAGGGCATTTTAGTGAGTATTTTGAATTTCAATTGCATTTTGTAAGTATTTTCAACCAAAACCGCATTTCGCACGAATTTTGAATCTAAATTGCATTTTGTTTGGTGGGCATTTTGCACATATTTTGATTCTCAATTGCATTTTGTGGGTATTTTGAATCTAAATTACATTTGTCAAGTATTTTCAATCTAAATTGCTTTTTGTAAGTATTGTCAATCCACATGAGTCGTTTGAATCTACCGTACATTTTGTAAGCATTTTCAATTTCAATTGCATTTTGTAAGTATTTTGAATTTCAATTGCACTTTGTGAATAATTTGGATTGGAACTGGGATATTTCAATCTGAATTGCATTGTGTATTTTCAATTTCAATTGCATTTTGTAAGTATTTTGAACCTCAATTGCATTTTGTACGTAATTTCGATCTCATTTGCATTTTGTAAGTATTTTGAATTTCAGTTGCATTTTGTAAGTATTTCGGCGCTACTTTGCATTTTGTACGTATTTTGAATCTAGCCTACGTTTTGTGGGTCTTTTTCAATCTATTCTTTTTGTGCAACTTTTCGTTCTAAATTCCCTTTTGTAAGACCATATTGTGAGTTGTTTCCATGTGAGTTCCTTTTTGTACGTATTTTCAGTCTTTGATAATTTTGTTCTGGTTTCCATTTCATTATCATTTTCGCTATCACCCAGATCATTAGGGGCCGATAACCTCGATGTTAGGCCCCTTAAAACAACAATTATCATCATCATCATCATCATCATCTTTATAACATTCACTCTACCTACATTTCCATTATTAAATACAATAGCAGCATCACATATCTTAACCACTTTTCCTGAAGCAAAACCGCTTCCATATTAATCTATTGAAACTCTCATTACGATTTTGTGTTTTGCCATGTTTTACTACAGACGTGCAAATTATTAGAATAATTCATGCATTTCTTCGTTTTATTCACACGGGATAGTTATTTCATGTGGTTATTTAATCGGGTGTTTGTGTGGGAAGAAATTTCAGAATCCGTCGATCGTTAAAGCTCGTGTTGTACCGCGATGAGTACCATAACTGTAATTGTTGACACCCGGTACAATTGACTGCATCACTTACGGTGCTAAGAATCCTCTTCCGGTATTAGCGGGATTTCAGGATTTGTTCAATATTATGTTCCTTTAGGCTCCGTTTATTTTACGTGGGCACTCCCCACCCAGTTACTACAGGCTTCTGGAGTACCTTTGGCTCAACCTCAAAGACATTACCGACCTACGGTCGTTCAAGTATACTTGGGCATTGCAATACATACCCATGGCCAGTAGGAGTTTGCAGTTATGTTTGGTCTTCGAGAGTTAGAACCTTAGCGTAGGAAACGCTAAGTATCGTATATATATTCCGTTAAGGCATTGCACATCACATACTAGTGTTAAGGTTTTAGCGCCAAATACAAATTATTGGTAAATCTAAGACACTAAACGCCAATTGAATATTGAAGCTTGAAATTTTGTACACCAAAGGCATTAACGAAAAATGAAATGATGTACATTTAATTATTTAATGGCAATTAGGATGTGAATTGCATTATGAATGAAACTTGTGGAATTTATTGTCAATGAGTTGTACTAATAGATACAAAATAATCGAAAAATGACATTTTTTGACATTTTCATGTACGTGTGCATTTTGTGTGTTTTTTTTTAACATAACACCCCCCCAGGGGCTCACATCTAGTGGGTTGTGGGTTGGCGACCACGGGGCCCCAGCTGAGTCCGGCATTGCTTCCACTTACTTGTGCCGGGCTCCTCTCCGTCTTCTTTCCTGTCGACTTTACTTGGTCAACTCTTGTTCTCTTCCGACCCCGACGGTATTAGGGTATCCGAGGCCTAGGGAGTCTCTTCCTTTCCCGCCTGAATTGGTCCTTGTCTCATCTTTCCCGACACCCTCCTTCTGTGAGGGGTCAGCCTTCTTTTCTTTTCATTTTGCCTCCTGCCCTGTGATCAAGGCCCTTAAGGAGGCCGGATGTATGTAGCCCCGCCCCTTCTGGTGGACCCTAGATAATGCTACACCCTCAGGGGCTCACGGCTGGTGAGTTCGGGAGTTGGCGACCCCGAGGGATTCCTGAGCTGGGTCAGTTTTCCCCTTTTGTCCCTTACCTTTGGGGCGGACCCTCTCCTCTCCTCTCATCTCCTCTTTTCATTATATTTCCTTTCTCTTTAAGATTCGCGCACTGTTTTTTTTACTATGTTCACCGTGTATCTAAATTCCCATTTAGCGATTTTTTAATCTACGTTGCATTTTGTAAGTTTGTTCGATCTAAATTACATCTCGCGATTGTTTTCAACTTCAGTTGCATTTTGTTAAGATTGACAATCTAAATTGCTTTCTGGCAAGTCTTTCAATACAGGTAGCCGGGCCTTTTAGTGAGAATTTTAAATTTCAATTGCATTTTGTATTTTCTACCAAAACCGCATTTCGCACGAATTTTGAATCTAAATTGCATTTTGTTTGGTGGGCATTTTGCACATATTTTGATTCTTAATTGCATTTTGTGGTTATTTTGAATCTAAATTACATTTTGTCAAGTATTTTCAATCTAAATTGCATTTTGTAAGTATTGTCAATCCACACGAGTTGTTTGAATCTACCGTACATTTTGTAAGCATTTTCAATTTCAATTGCATTTTGTAAGCTTTAACTTCAATTGCATTTTGTAAGTATTTTGAATTTTAATTGCACTTTGTGAATAATTTGGATTGGAACTGGGATATTTCAATCTGAATTGCATCGTGTATTTTCAATTTCAATTGAATTTTGTAAGTATTTTGAACCTCAATTGCATTTTGTACGTAATTTCGATCTCATTTGCATTTTGTAAGTATTTTGAATTTCAATTGCATTTTGTACGTATTTTGAACGTAGCCTTCATTTTGTGGGTATTATTCAATATATTCCTTTTGTGAATCTTTTCGTTCTAAATTCCCTTTTGTAAGAATATTTTGTGAGTTGTTTAAATCTGAGTTCCTTTTTGTAAGTATTTTCCGTCTCTCTTAATTTTCGTTCTGGTTTCCGTTTCATTATCATTTTCGCTATCACCCAGATCATTAGGGGCCGATAACCTAGATGTTAGGTCCCTTAAAACAACAATTATCATCATCATCATCATGATCATTTTAACATAACATACGACAAAACAGCCCGACAACCAAAGGTACTTCTTCCACCCAGTCAACATCCACGCATTCTTAATTCTGTAAACCAACTTTTTCTCGAGCCTGGGTGGTCGTAGCAGTATGGAATATGGCTTGTTATGAAGAGCATAGCAATGCAAGGCTACGTTTTATTTACACGGGATTGTTATTTCTAATGGATATTTAATCGGGTGTTGGTGTGAGAAGAAATGTCAGAATCCTTCGATCTTTACAGCTCGTGTTGTACCGCGATGAGTACCATAACTTTAATTGTTGATACCCGGTACAATTGACTGCATCACTTAGGGTGCTAAGAATCCTCTTCCTGTTTTAGCGGAATTTCAGGATTTGTTGAATATAATGTTCTTTTAGGCACTGCCGTGTTCGTCCTGTACACACCTAGTTAAAAATTGGTAAGTTCTTGGAAATTAAGAATAAACTTTTATCCCCTGCCTGTCGTAAGAGGCGACTAAAAGGGGCGACCTTGGCTATACTTTAAGGACTCCGCGTTGTTTTGTGAATTGTACCCCCAGTGGGTGGGAGGAAGCGAATACATCCACGGTAATCCCTGCCAGTCGTAAAAGGCGACTAAAAGGGCTTCATGGAACGGTCCCCTTTCGAGGGTTTGACAGTCAGCTCTAAAAGAGATACACCCGTGCGGTATAACTCTCATTAGGTTATATCGCACTTCTTTCCGTTACTGCTTTCAGGGTCTGGCAACCAAAATTTCTATATGTGCGTGCTGTTAGGGGATGGGTCACTTACGCTTGCGACTACGCTCGAAAGCCTGTTCCGGTCTTGGCCGCGCCGACAGGTGGGTGTGCCATGTACCCGTGCAGTAGTATCCGCCTGACTACGCAGGTCCCCGCACAGCCGAATGTCTGAGCTGTAAAATCCAGTATATGCCAAGGGGTACATGCCGATACGGCATTGTAAAACATCGGACCCCCGGGCAATGCCTTCCAATCTAGGCGGGCCTTGCCCTGGCTGGGTAGCGCCTACTGTGACAGCCCGTGATCGGATGTCGGTGGTATTCGGGGAGGATGATCTGGCCATGGGTTCCAAAAGAAAAATCCCCAACCAGGGTGGTCCTACACCCAAACAGGGTGGTCCTACACCCAAGTCTTTAACATTTGATTCCCTACGGGGATCAACCCCCTGGGAACAATCTGTGCGTGAAAATCTGGGTGCTAACACCCCCAAGTTTCTGGTAGCTACCAGAACAGATGGGGGTGATTTCAAGCTGGTAAAGAGTAGTTTGTTTTCTCGCCACATAGAAGGTGTCTATGGTGAGCTTGAGAAAGTACAAAAGATGAGGAACGGTAGCCTGTTGCTCAAGACTAGGACTGGTAAGCAAGTTGAACGACTTTTGCAATGTGACCACTTTGGCGACATTCCCGTCAAAGTGGAAAAGCACACGTCCCTGAATCTGGTCCGAGGAGTTATTTTCCACCGGGACCTGATTCGATTCTGAACACTGACTTGGAGCTCAAGGAGGATATGCAGCACCGTCACGTGACTGATGTCCGGCGCATTACGCGCAAGGTCAATGGTCAAATCGTGGATACTGGTGCTTTCATTATTTCCTTTGAGCTTTCGGTGCTCCCGGAGAAAGTCAAGGTTACAAGTTACCGTTGTGACGTACGGCCTTATATCCCTCCACCAATGAGGTGTTATAAGTGCCAGAAGTACGGGCACATGTTATCCCGATGCTCGAGCCCCGACATCTGTGGAACATGCGGTAAGGTACCACAGGAAGCGGAAGAGTGCACAACACCTTATCAGTGCACTAATTGCCCTGGATTCCATTCTCCTCGGGACCGGAACTGCCCTGTCTTCCTGAGTGAGAAGAAAATCCAGGAGATCAAACCCCTGGATGGTCTCACCTACCAGGAAGCCCGCAAGAAGTACCATACCACGATTTCGCCTTCTCCAACGGTTGATTATAGAGCCATAATACCAAATTTGGTCCCGGCGATCTCATCATTTGTACCAGCTGTGAAACATTCAACTGAGTTACCTGTTCCGAAGCCAGCACCTATGATAATAACGGAAAGCCCGAAGGTGTCTTCAACTCCACCTTCGGCCAGCACGAAGGCTGTGCGAGCGAAGGCAGCTCCGCCCGCACAGCAGGGGAGGAAGTTGAAGACTTACTCCCCACTCGGGAGGAAGTCGAAGACTTTCTCCCCACCCTAACGGTCGGCGAAAGCCGCGCCGAAGCCGGCGGAGGTGGCATCGTCGACCAGGGTCAGGAATTCGGCTCCTGACCCGTCCATATATCTTAAAGAGGCGGGTAAGGGTACGAAGGGACCCCGCACTACGCATTCCCTTTCTCCCAAAAAGGGGAAGCCATCCGCGCCAACACCTGCGGATGCTTCTGCGCCTGGGGACGTTTCGGTCCCCAGATCTGCGCGCTCCCCACGGAGATCCCCCCGCCGCCGAACTGCGTCTATGAAATCTTCCACCGAGTCGATTCACTCCATGACCTCGCCTAGTCGACGTAGTGACTGTAGATCCTCCTGAGTCAAAGTTGGAGTAGCTTGCTGCTCCACGTTATTCCCTAAGTTCACACAATGGCACTGTTACAGTGGAATTGTAACAAGTAGGTAATAAAGAGCGGTTCTGGGACAGGGGCTAATGGGCAAGATGGCCGCCGCGCGCAACTGCCCTGTGTTATTCTTATGGAGAGGTCAGTCATAGCTGGGTCAGGGGCTAATGGGCAATATGGCTGCCACGCCCTGAGACATTGCATGACGTCACAGAGAGAGGTTGACAGTGTAACGTTGCTAAATGGAATATTTATTATTATTATTAATATTATTATTATTATTATTATTATTATTATTATTAGGTAATCATGCATTGATCACGTACAATCAAGACCAGTCTTATATTGCCCCACTTTATGGTGTAGTGGCTAGCATTTTTAGCTGTTACTTTAGAGACCCGGGTTTGAGTCCTGGCTCTGTCAAGAAATGTAATTCTAGGCTGAAGGTTGGAATGGTGTACACTCAAACTTGTGAGGCAAAAAAAATCAGAGCAGCTATGTTTAATTCATACCTCAGCCATTCTGCCAAACCGAACTGAACCTAACCTAACCTAACTTGAAAGTAAAAAGAAAAAAAAACTGAGAGCAAAAAATGTAATCAGAAAGTAACAGCAAATGTAAGAGCACATATAATAAACTTAGTTAAAACCTAACCTAACCTAAACTAACTTCACCTAACCTAACCTAACCCAACTTAACCTAACCTAACCTAACTTCAAAGTGCAAGCAAAAAAAGTGAGAGCAAAAATTGTAATGAAAAAATTAAGAGCAAATGTAAGAACACAAATAATAAACTTAGTTATAACCTACCCTAACCTAACCTAACCTAACCTAACCAAGCATTTCCTCACCTAATTTCACCTAACCTAACTTCAAAGTAAATGCAAATATAAGAGCAAAAAATGACAGCAAAAAGTGAGATCAAATAGTGTATGCAAGAAAGTAAGAGCAAATGAGAGAGCACAAATAATAAACTTAGTTATAACCTAACCTAACCTAACCTAACCCACAGAAACCTCATTTTAAGATTTTAGATTTTACATTTTAACATTTTACATTTTAACATTATAGATTTTTGATTTTTTTCATTTTACTTTTTTAGATTTTACATTTTTGATTTTTTGTATTTCAGTTTTAGTTTTTTTTTAGATTTTACATTTTAAATTTAATATTTTTTGATTTTAGATTTAACAATTTCCATTTTCCGAAAAGAGTCACTTACCTAACCTCACTAAACCTAACTTTACCAAACCTAACTTAAGCTAATCCAAAGGGCTAATGCACATACACAAAGTATATAAGGACACATGCAACTCTCCTTATGCTAGTCTTATTGGCTACTGTACAACATGATCACTACCCCAACCGTCTTTTTTTTTCATTTTGTTGTTTACTCATTTGTCAATTTTCCAATTTCCCATTTTCAGTTTTTTTAAATGTCAGTTTTAAGTTTTTTTAATTTCATAATATGGAAACATGGATTTTGCATTTTGTTGTTTACACATTTGTCAATTTTCCAATTTCCCATTTTCAGTTTTTTTAATGTCAATTTTAAGTTTTTAAATTTCATGATATGGAAACATGGATTTTTGCATTTTGTTGTTTACACATTTGTCAATTTACCAAATTCCCATTTACAGTTTTTAAAATTTTAGTTCAATGTTTTTTCTATTTTGTCAATATGGAAACATAGATTTTCCAATTTGTGTGTTTTACATGTTCATTTTGCATTAGGAGTGGAGAGAGGTGGGTAGTAATTAAAAATGTACAAGCAGTGTCCATACAATATTTTTTATTTTAAATACATGTACACTATTTACACTTAAATACATTTTTATATATAGTCTATTTTTTGTTATAAATTGTACAGTTGTTTTTATTTTTGTTTTCTATTTTATTTATTTTTGATTATGAATACTATTTTTTTATTTGTATAGTGCCATGGTTTTATTTACTAAATAGTTTTGTTTTATGTATTTGCTAGTTGCAGGCAGAAGATTTTGATATTCATAACTTAACTCTTTAAGCATGGTCAATGATTGAGTAATGACCATAGGCATGTGTACCTATACCATTAGCATCAATCACTCTTTTATCATCACCAGGACACAAAGCAATTTTGTTTAGCCTTATAGATGATATGTCATGTTGTTTAGAAGCGATAATGTTCATGGGTATTCTTTTTACATTGTTTTTCATGACACAATCCTTATAATCTTGAAAGCTTATACAATTTTTGACAACACCTCTGCTAATACCTTTAATCTTTTTGATTTCTTTACCATTTATGTCTAAAGCATACATTTTAGCTCTAAGTCCAACAAATGCTTTTATAATTTGTCCACAAGCCTCGTCTTTAAATTTCCCCAACGTTTTCTTGTTTGATGTAGAGTAACATATGTGATTAGTAGGATAATCTGATGTGTCCAGGTGTTGTAGGAAATCCAACTTGTCTTGATATACATCTGGGGTGTTAACCAAATATATGAACGAGTCAGTATCCATATACATGAGTTTAAGATTGTCCATGCCATAATAAGGTAGCAGGACATCATAGTGGTGGGAATACATGAGAGTTTTTGAAATATCCAGTATACACATTCCAATATATATAGGCTTATTGAATACAATGTTACGTTTAGCCATGTGGAAAGCAGCTAGGTTAGGACCATAAATTGTTCTGTCGATAAATGTCGGCTTTGCTATTAGCTTTTCTGCCTTTTTGCTGTCAGTCACAAGACGTATGTCTATTCTTTTACGGATATTTTCCATTGTTTTCCCAAAAATGGCATTGTTGAATAATTTGTACAGATTTTTCTCAAAATCATTTTTGGCTTGTTTTCGAAGGTTGTTATTAAAATCAACGTATGCCTTTAACCAAGGTCTTTGTTTAAACTTTAACACACGATGAATTTTTATCAATTTTATTCCATGATCTAAAGCCTGTTTTAATGCCATGTAGTGAACAACATATCGCCTTCGATTTCCAAGATGAGGAATTAGTTTTTTCAGAGACGAATCCTTAGGTTGTGTACACTCTGGTAGGAAAGGTAAATCGTTGTGTAGATCATGAAGGTCAGATGGGTAATCAACATCAACGTCTAGAATGTATCCCACAGGATCGTCTTTCTTTAGTTTTTCTAGATCAACAGTATCTGGAGAAACCCACTGAAATCCACCATAAGGAAGGGAGTGGCACATAGCCCACCCGTATTGGTTGTTGGCATCATCATAGGTAATAAACTGCGATGGTTTCTCAGAATCATAGGTTTCCATGTATTTATTGTTAGCTTCAGCATACCGATGAGACACTTGGCATATGCCTCCACGTATTCCAGACTCGATTAGAAGAATCTGATCGTAATCCTGTAGCAATTCCAGTTCAATTCCTGTGTAAAGGAGCACTGCCTCAAAACTTAAACCAGGCGAAGTAAAAAAGTGTGCAGCATCCACTCGGTGTGTTTCTAGTGTTTTGTTTCTAAACGTTTCAAAGCTGTCTGCTAGAAGGAGTACATCTGAAGTTAGGTAGAGGTCACAATATTCCCCTAGAGTTTTAATGTTGAACTGATTCCACACATTTTTGGCATGTTCATAGTCTTCTTGACTAACATCTTCTTGACTTAATTTCTTAAAGAATGCCTCTTTTGGAGGTAAACACGTTTCACTTAACTTTTCCCAAGAGTCAATGTAGTCATAACAAAATACCCCTTTACGAGTCATGAGCATTGCATTTTCTTTTCCAAAGTACTTGTCTGTTTCAGGGTATGATGTTAAGTTGGAAACTAAGTTTTCCAAACTACTCGGCATTAACCGAAACGTGTCCACAAATCTAAGCTTAACATTTCCTACATATTTGGTAAAGGAAATGTACTTTTCTTTGGAGTTAGCGATAACATCCACTCTCTCAGTAGTACATCCCAATTGCTTTACAATGAAATTTGCGTCGTAGCCACTCATATTATGTAGAAACACAGGAACGGGGTTACGTGTTTTACACCTCAAATTACAGTTATTGTGAGCACTTCCACGGTATTCCCCTGTAATATGGCAGTGGTCTCGAACTTTCCAGTCCTGTTGGGTAAATGGTTTTTGACACAAATAACAGGTTTCAGAACATTGGAACTCTACTTCTTGATCCTCAGTTAAAGCCTTCGGAACATTTAAGCTGTAAAGGCGATCGATTTCATTAGCTATTGAAATCAAACAGTCCATAAACTTTTCTGCAGCGTCAGGTCCACGATAAATAAGAGGTCGGCTTGGAAGGTTTGTCTTTATGTGTTCCACAGCAGGTGAGAGTTTAACGTATATACCAAAGCTCATAGGAACATGACTCTGGTATGGCACTGTATAACTTGCTTCAGGATTGGGTAGACATGTTTGATAGGGTAACAGTATACTTTCAAAATCAGCATAGATAACGTAAGGTATTCTCAGCATTTTTTCCACGTTTAAAAATTTAACAATGGAGTTTTTAATAGGCATTTCAACCCTAGCAATGTCATGCTGGACACACAAAGCTCTATGTTCTTTCAATTTTTCCATTCCTTGTTGTCCATATCGATTATCAAAGTGTGTAAAACACCGTTTACACGTATATATCTTATGTTCATAGCGGGTAATCTGATGTCTTACTAGTTTATCAAAATCTTTGATAAAGACGTAGTGGTTCTGAGCGGATGATGAACTTAACAGGAGGAGGTCGCGATGGTCTTGCAGCTCTTGATCCACAATCTTTAGAGGAAACACTTTGTTGTCTTTTTCCAGTCCAAATACATTAATGGATATATCGTTGGCTTTTTCAAATTTGGGAATGTCAGCTAGTAATGTAGGAAATGATATTACAGAAAAATCATACTTGTTGTCCAGGTCCTTGTATTTACTAACGCGTTCAGCTTTCGTTTTAACCAGTTTTGCTAAAATGGCATACATAAAACACTTTTCATCCTTTAAGTTTTGAGGATTAATGCAGGCTTTTCTTGCTTGTATAGCTGCTGGTAATGGAATATATGTGCTGCCACGCAAGGGATTATACTTATTTATTTTCAATCGTACTCCTTCCACTGCTAACAAAGCCCAATTACTACCTTTTAGCTCAGATTCCTCCATTTCCGTAGTTAACTTTGTAAATTGTGTTTCCAAGAAACTACTTAAGTCCGTTTCCAAAAATAGGGCCTGATTTCGTGTTTTAAAAGCACGATCTGTAATTTCATTGGTAGATGTATGAATGAATCTACATTCAGCCACAAGATTAACTTTTATCGACTTGTGCATTGCTAGTTCTTTCTGCATAGCTTGTATTATTTGCTGTTTGGACTCTTTAAGGTATGAATTTAAATCCTTGCACGTATCGCAACGAATGAAATAGGATTTAAGTCGACCTTCAAAAGATGTCTCATATTCAATAAGTCCATTTTTGTCAGGGACCAATGACAGTAGGTAATGTTTTGTAGGCTCTGCTTTTTGTCTTTTAGCTGCCGACACAACATTACAACATTCTTCATGACGACGTCCGTTGTAGGCATTGTTGAATGTACAGCCACACGTTTTACACTCATGAAATTCCCCACACGAAACTTCATGACGCTTCCTATGATAGTCCCGAAGAAAAGTCTTTCCACACTCTTTACACATATAGCTAGGAATGGGTTCTTCCATCACGAATGTTGATTTCTGCAAACAGCTGCTTACTGCGTATCACAAGGCTAGAGGTTGGTCGGAGAGACGGTCTTTCACGATGTGAACACCATGAGAGGTAGTAGTCAACTGGTGATATTCTTGTGAAGGGTCCTCTAATATACCCCTAGTCTAGACCAACAACTCTTTACAGCGTATGACAAGGCTGTAGACTGGACAGTGAGACGGTATTTCACGATGTGAACACTGTAACAAGTAGTAGTCAACTGATTATATACTTGCTAAGGGTTCTCTAATATACAATAGTCAAGACCAACAGCTACTTACTGAGTAGTACAAGGCTGTACAATAGTTGTTTTGACAGTCTTTCACGATGTGGTCACTGTGAATAATGGTAGTCAACTGATGATATTCTTGATAAGGGTCCTCTAATATACCCCTGGTTAAGGGTAACAGCTGTTCACTGCTTATGACAAGGCTAAAGACTGGTTGCTTCAACGGTCTTTCACAATGTAAACACTGTGACAGGTAGTAGTCAACTGAAAATATTCTTATGGCCTACTCAAGGTTATCAGGTACTTACTGCATATCAAAAGGCTGTACACTCATGTGTGTTAGGCACTCTTTTTTGCTAAGGACCCCAATATTCCCTACACAAGGCTATACATGTTAGTTCTAAACACTTAGTGGTTAATTGTATATTCAATTTTTGTACAAAGCTTATACAAGCACGTTTTATGAGGTAAAACTTTGTTAAATAACTGCATGCGACACGCAAAGTATGTTTCCGCTATCTAGCGGTGACTATGAGTACTACTTGAACGACCAGCATGCTAACTAGCGCTCCATTTCAACACTCGCTCACTGAACGATCAGCATGCTATCTAGCGGTCGATAGCAATACTCCTCAACTACCAGCCTGCTATCTATCGGTCAATATGACAACTCACTCAACTACCGACATGCTACATGGCTCTTTTGGTCAGTTTTTTGTTGGCTTTTTTTTGGTCAGTTTTTGTTGGCTTTTTTGTTGGCCTTTGTTGGCTTTTGTTGGCTTTTGTTGGCTTTTTTGTTGGCTTTTGTTGGCTGTTGTTGGCTTTTGTTGGCTTTTGTATTAGCTCTTTCATATTTGCTCTTGCTTGTGGGGGCTTATTATTTGGTCTTGGAAAGTATGTCAGTCCTTTTTTTATGGCTGCAAAATGCTTACAGCCATGTTTGTAAGCAGCAACAACAACAACACACAAAATTCAAAAAAAATCCAAAGTACTCTAAGGTTTATCAATGACTCTCAACTCTTACACTTACCTCTATCCCATGCCTAGTCAAAAAAGTAGTGTATTTTTCAAATTTTTCAAAAAAATATTTGGAAAGTAGGCTATATCATTAAACTAAAAATCCTGAAAAGACATATGTTAACTCCAACACCTACCTCTATACCACTCTCAGTCCAAAAATAATGTATTTTTCAAATTTTCCAAAACATATTTCCGAAAATGGGTTATATTTCCGAAATTAAAAAGTTAACAAAAAATGTTTGTTTGACATAAATGAATGGCCTTTGCCTCCTCTACCACTGTACCAAGTCCCAGGTCTCCAGGACAAAAAAAATAAAATTTTTAAAAAGGGTTTTATTTCCAAAATTAGGAATTTTACAAAAAAGTTTGTTTGACATAAATGAATGGCCTTTACCCCCTCTACCCCCACACTAAGTCTCATGTCTCTAGGACAACAAAAATAAAATTTTCAAAATGGGCTTATATTTCCAAAATTAGGAATTCTACAAAAAAGTTTGTTTGACTTAAATCAATGGTCTTTACCCCCCTCTATTCCAACACCAAGTCTCAGGTCTCTAGGTCAACAAAAATAAAATTTGGAAAAAATGGTCACTATTTTGGAAACTAGGAATTCTACAAAAAAGTTTGTTTAACATAAATGAAAGGTCTCTATCCCCTCTACTTGTAAACCAAGTTCCAGGTATGTGAGACAAAAATGAAAAAAGTTCAATTGGGAAAGTAGGCGATTTTTCATATAACCAAACATTCAAAAATGTGTTCATTGGGCTGCAAATAATGGCCTCTATGTCCTTTATTTTTATAATAAAACGTTTTTATTTTTTACATTTTTTTGAAAAAAGTTCAATTTTGAAATTTTTATAATTTAGAAACTAAAGAGTTTTCAAAAAATTTTGTTTGACATAAATGAATGGTCTTGACCCCCTCTACCCCCAAAATAAATTTCAAGTCTCTAGGACAAGAAATAACAGTAGTGGAGTAGGGGGGGTTCTGCTTTACTTGGCGTGGCCGCCATCTTGGTTTGTTGGGCACAGGAGTGTCAAGTGAAGCAGAACCCGTACTACTCCACTACTGTTATTTCTTGTCCTAGAGACTTGAAATTTATTTTGGGGGTAGAGGGGGTCAAGACCATTCATTTATGTCAAACAAAATTTTTTGAAAACTCTTTAGTTTCTAAATTATAAAAATTTCAAAATTGAACTTTTTTCAAAAAAAATGTAAAAAATAAAAACGTTTTATTATAAAAATAAAGGACATAGAGGCCATTATTTGCAGCCCAATGAACACATTTTTGAATGTTTGGTTATATGAAAAATCGCCTACTTTCCCAATTGAACTTTTTTCATTTTTGTCTCACATACCTGGAACTTGGTTTACAAGTAGAGGGGATAGAGACCTTTCATTTATGTTAAACAAACTTTTTTGTAGAATTCCTAGTTTCCAAAATAGTGACCATTTTTTCCAAATTTTATTTTTGTTGACCTAGAGACCTGAGACTTGGTGTTGGAATAGAGGGGGGTAAAGACCATTGATTTAAGTCAAACAAACTTTTTTGTAGAATTCCTAATTTTGGAAATATAAGCCCATTTTGAAAATTTTATTTTTGTTGTCCTAGAGACATGAGACTTAGTGTGGGGGTAGAGGGGGTAAAGGCCATTCATTTATGTCAAACAAACTTTTTTGTAAAATTCCTAATTTTGGAAATAAAACCCTTTTTAAAAATTTTATTTTTTTTGTCCTGGAGACCTGGGACTTGGTACAGTGGTAGAGGAGGCAAAGGCCATTCATTTATGTCAAACAAACATTTTTTGTTAACTTTTTAATTTCGGAAATATAACCCATTTTCGGAAATATGTTTTGGAAAATTTGAAAAATACATTATTTTTGGACTGAGAGTGGTATAGAGGTAGGTGTTGGAGTTAACATATGTCTTTTCAGGATTTTTAGTTTAATGATATAGCCTACTTTCCAAATATTTTTTTGAAAAATTTGAAAAATACACTACTTTTTTGACTAGGCATGGGATAGAGGTAAGTGTAAGAGTTGAGAGTCATTGATAAACCTTAGAGTACTTTGGATTTTTTTTGAATTTTGTGTGTTGTTGTTGTTGCTGCTTACAAACATGGCTGTAAGCATTTTGCAGCCATAAAAAAAGGACTGACATACTTTCCAAGACCAAATAATAAGCCCCCACAAGCAAGAGCAAATATGAAAGAGCTAATACAAAAGCCAACAAAAGCCAACAACAGCCAACAAAAGCCAACAAAAAAGCCAACAAAAGCCAACAAAAGCCAACAAAGGCCAACAAAAAAGCCAACAAAAACTGACCAAAAAAAAGCCAACAAAAAACTGACCAAAAGAGCCATGTAGCATGTCGGTAGTTGAGTGAGTTGTCATATTGACCGATAGATAGCAGGCTGGTAGTTGAGGAGTATTGCTATCGACCGCTAGATAGCATGCTGATCGTTCAGTGAGCGAGTGTTGAAATGGAGCGCTAGTTAGCATGCTGGTCGTTCAAGTAGTACTCATAGTCACCGCTAGATAGCGGAAACATACTTTGCGTGTCGCATGCAGTTATTTAACAAAGTTTTACCTCATAAAACGTGCTTGTATAAGCTTTGTACAAAAATTGAATATACAATTAACCACTAAGTGTTTAGAACTAACATGTATAGCCTTGTGTAGGGAATATTGGGGTCCTTAGCAAAAAAGAGTGCCTAACACACATGAGTGTACAGCCTTTTGATATGCAGTAAGTACCTGATAACCTTGAGTAGGCCATAAGAATATTTTCAGTTGACTACTACCTGTCACAGTGTTTACATTGTGAAAGACCGTTGAAGCAACCAGTCTTTAGCCTTGTCATAAGCAGTGAACAGCTGTTACCCTTAACCAGGGGTATATTAGAGGACCCTTATCAAGAATATCATCAGTTGACTACCATTATTCACAGTGACCACATCGTGAAAGACTGTCAAAACAACTATTGTACAGCCTTGTACTACTCAGTAAGTAGCTGTTGGTCTTGACTATTGTATATTAGAGAACCCTTAGCAAGTATATAATCAGTTGACTACTACTTGTTACAGTGTTCACATCGTGAAATACCGTCTCACTGTCCAGTCTACAGCCTTGTCATACGCTGTAAAGAGTTGTTGGTCTAGACTAGGGGTATATTAGAGGACCCTTCACAAGAATATCACCAGTTGACTACTACCTCTCATGGTGTTCACATCGTGAAAGACCGTCTCTCCGACCAACCTCTAGCCTTGTGATACGCAGTAAGCAGCTGTTTGCAGAAATCAACATTCGTGATGGAAGAACCCATTCCTAGCTATATGTGTAAAGAGTGTGGAAAGACTTTTCTTCGGGACTATCATAGGAAGCGTCATGAAGTTTCGTGTGGGGAATTTCATGAGTGTAAAACGTGTGGCTGTACATTCAACAATGCCTACAACGGACGTCGTCATGAAGAATGTTGTAATGTTGTGTCGGCAGCTAAAAGACAAAAAGCAGAGCCTACAAAACATTACCTACTGTCATTGGTCCCTGACAAAAATGGACTTATTGAATATGAGACATCTTTTGAAGGTCGACTTAAATCCTATTTCATTCGTTGCGATACGTGCAAGGATTTAAATTCATACCTTAAAGAGTCCAAACAGCAAATAATACAAGCTATGCAGAAAGAACTAGCAATGCACAAGTCGATAAAAGTTTAATCTTGTGGCTGAATGTAGATTCATTCATACATCTACCAATGAAATTACAGATCGTGCTTTTAAAACACGAAATCAGGCCCTATTTTTGGAAACGGACTTAAGTAGTTTCTTGGAAACACAATTTACAAAGTTAACTACGGAAATGGAGGAATCTGAGCTAAAAGGTAGTAATTGGGCTTTGTTAGCAGTGGAAGGAGTACGATTGAAAATAAATAAGTATAATCCCTTGCGTGGCAGCACATATATTCCATTACCAGCAGCTATACAAGCAAGAAAAGCCTGCATTAATCCTCAAAACTTAAAGGATGAAAAGTGTTTTATGTATGCCATTTTAGCAAAACTGGTTAAAACGAAAGCTGAACGCGTTAGTAAATACAAGGACCTGGACAACAAGTATGATTTTTCTGTAATATCATTTCCTACATTACTAGCTGACATTCCCAAATTTGAAAAAGCCAACGATATATCCATTAATGTATTTGGACTGGAAAAAGACAACAAAGTGTTTCCTCTAAAGATTGTGGATCAAGAGCTGCAAGACCATCGCGACCTCCTCCTGTTAAGTTCATCATCCGCTCAGAACCACTACGTCTTTATCAAAGATTTTGATAAACTAGTAAGACATCAGATTACCCGCTATGAACATAAGATATATACGTGTAAACGGTGTTTTACACACTTTGATAATCGATATGGACAACAAGGAATGGAAAAATTGAAAGAACATAGAGCTTTGTGTGTCCAGCATGACATTGCTAGGGTTGAAATGCCTATTAAAAACTCCATTGTTAAATTTTTAAACGTGGAAAAAATGCTGAGAATACCTTACGTTATCTATGCTGATTTTGAAAGTATACTGTTACCCTATCAAACATGTCTACCCAATCCTGAAGCAAGTTATACAGTGCCATACCAGAGTCATGTTCCTATGAGCTTTGGTATATACGTTAAACTCTCACCTGCTGTGGAACACATAAAGACAAACCTTCCAAGCCGACCTCTTATTTATCGTGGACCTGACGCTGCAGAAAAGTTTATGGACTGTTTGATTTCAATAGCTAATGAAATCGATCGCCTTTACAGCTTAAATGTTCCGAAGGCTTTAACTGAGGATCAAGAAGTAGAGTTCCAATGTTCTGAAACCTGTTATTTGTGTCAAAAACCATTTACCCAACAGGACTGGAAAGTTCGAGACCACTGCCATATTTACAGGGGAATACCGTGGAAGTGCTCACAATAACTGTAATTTGAGGTGTAAAACACGTAACCCCGTTCCTGTGTTTCTACATAATATGAGTGGCTACGACGCAAATTTCATTGTAAAGCAATTGGGATGTACTACTGAGAGAGTGGATGTTATCGCTAACTCCAAAGAAAAGTACATTTCCTTTACCAAATATGTAGGAAATGTTAAGCTTAGATTTGTGGACACGTTTCGGTTAATGCCGAGTAGTTTGGAAAACTTAGTTTCCAACTTAACATCATACCCTGAAACAGACAAGTACTTTGGAAAAGAAAATGCAATGCTCATGACTCGTAAAGGGGGTATTTTGTTATGACTACATTGACTCTTGGGAAAAGTTAAGTGAAACGTGTTTACCTCCAAAAGAGGCATTCTTTAAGAAATTAAGTCAAGAAGATGTTAGTCAAGAAGACTATGAACATGCCAAAAATGTGTGGAATCAGTTCAACATTAAAACTCTAGGGGAATATTGTGACCTCTACCTAACTTCAGATGTACTCCTTCTAGCAGACAGCTTTGAAACGTTTAGAAACAAAACACTAGAAACACACCGAGTGGATGCTGCACACTTTTTTACTTCGCCTGGTTTAAGTTTTGAGGCAGTGCTCCTTTACACAGGAATTGAACTGGAATTGCTACAGGATTACGATCAGATTCTTCTAATCGAGTCTGGAATACGTGGAGGCATATGCCAAGTGTCTCATCGGTATGCTGAAGCTAACAATAAATACATGGAAACCTATGATTCTGAGAAACCATCGCAGTTTATTACCTATGATGATGCCAACAACCAATACGGGTGGGCTATGTGCCACTCCCTTCCTTATGGTGGATTTCAGTGGGTTTCTCCAGATACTGTTGATCTAGAAAAACTAAAGAAAGACGATCCTGTGGGATACATTCTAGACGTTGATGTTGATTACCCATCTGACCTTCATGATCTACACAACGATTTACCTTTCCTACCAGAGTGTACACAACCTAAGGATTCGTCTCTGAAAAAACTAATTCCTCATCTTGGAAATCGAAGGCGATATGTTGTTCACTACATGGCATTAAAACAGGCTTTAGATCATGGAATAAAATTGATAAAAATTCATCGTGTGTTAAAGTTTAAACAAAGACCTTGGTTAAAGGCATACGTTGATTTTAATAACAACCTTCGAAAACAAGCCAAAAATGATTTTGAGAAAAATCTGTACAAATTATTCAACAATGCCATTTTTGGGAAAACAATGGAAAATATCCGTAAAAGAATAGACATACGTCTTGTGACTGACAGCAAAAAGGCAGAAAAGCTAATAGCAAAGCCGACATTTATCGACAGAACAATTTATGGTCCTAACCTAGCTGCTTTCCACATGGCTAAACGTAACATTGTATTCAATAAGCCTATATATATTGGAATGTGTATACTGGATATTTCAAAAACTCTCATGTATTCCCACCACTATGATGTCCTGCTACCTTATTATGGCATGGACAATCTTAAACTCATGTATATGGATACTGACTCGTTCATATATTTGGTTAACACCCCAGATGTA